>CM061551.1:14613386-19613386 GCA_030864225.1 Capsicum baccatum var. pendulum
TTAAGGACAAAGGATACACTCTCGACTAGCGAGGAACCATTTAACCTACATTGGCACGTAGTTTGGGACTTGAGTTGTATGAAACGTGTCCTCTCAATACTAAGTACTACTCCTAATTGAAAAATAATGGAGTTATGAATGCAACTCACTTATTTTATTCATATTCTAAATCTCAACTCTTTTGCTTTAACTTAACACTTATATATACTTGGCCACTTTAAACCTTAAAATATATCTCACATCTAAATACTAAATATATCTTGCATCTAAATACTTTCATCGAAGTTAACTTAGTCAAACACATGTTGAAATGTATGTGGTATTATAGTAACCTTCAAATCTAGTTTGAATCCTTGCTAATCACTTAATAAACTTTGATCCTTTACCTATAGCACGAGGCCACCTCAAATTTCACATAAATAGAACCAGTAAATCTGCGTAGTGGGCACCAAAGACAGTGTAGACGAGGAAACAATTTAGCCATGGTATTCGGTACCAGTAGACTTGCATCCAGTGCCACATGAATATGGTCATTTTTTCTGCGTACTGCTTAAATGCATTGATAGGACAATAGCTAACCGCTATTTAAATGCAATATTTTGAAAATCTCTAGGAACATATGCATAATCAAAGACATGGAAATACGCTGGTCCTTGGGATTACCAAGTTGTTGCTAACAGAGAATAGAAATATAAAAAGATATTACACCGTAATCGATAGAACTAAGCATACTGACCACCAAAAAAAGAACGGAAATCCACTGAGGCAAGATGCCAAAATAGAAATTTAACATTACTTCACTATGCAAATCTTGATAACTGAAGCAGCACCAATCCGATGAAGAACCACAACAGAATCACCAGGCTTGCAAAACCTTTTCTCTATGGCTGATTTCAACGATGCTTCCAAGATCACCTCAGTTGATTCAGCATCAGTGGCCTTTGCAGAGCCTTCAGCGAGAACTGGAATCAAACCCCTATATATCAAACTATGCCTAGCTGGAGTTTCATCACTGATGGACCAATCAAAAGAATCAGTTGTCAAAACAGGCACAACAACGGACAGAATGGGAACAGCAGGCCTATACTTGGCAACCAGCTTAGCAGTGGTCCCACCACGTGTCAAGACAACTATGAGTTTTGCTTTAGCCTTGTTAGCAGCACGGACTGCTGAAGATGCAAGACTCTCAAGTGGGCTCATGGGTAATGGGGTAGACCTTATCATCTCCTTGAAGATAGCCCCATAGTCAAGCGAAGACTCTGCCTCAATACAGATTCGGGCCATGATTTTCACTGCCAGCTCTGGATAAGCCCCAGCTGCACTCTCCCCACTGAGCATAACACAATCAGTACCATCCAGGACGGCATTAGCCACATCAGTCGCCTCAGCACGAGTAGGCCGTGGAGACTTGATCATTGACTCAAGCATCTGAGTGGCAGTCACCACAGGCTTGCCAACAAGATTACATTTGTATATCATCATTTTCTGGGCCAAGAAAATCTTCTCCACTGGTATTTCCATTCCAAGATCACCTCGAGCGACCATAAAAGAATCTGTCTCACGAAGGATTTCATCAAAGTTGATTACTCCCTCTTGATTCTCAACCTTCAACCCAATTCCAAACAACAAAAGAACCATTATATGATCGAAACAGTTTAAGCACCATAAGAAAACATTCCATGCTCCATTCCCAGTAAGCAAGCACATGTGTGCGTGCAAGCACAAAAGAAATCAGAATAAAACAAACTTTCAAGCCAAAGAAAATTACAAGGAGAATGGTCTGATGTGAAGATCATCTTTGGGGGAGATGTTTATAAAATATTATTAGACAAATCAATCAAACTGCAGAGAGAACCTTACGTACCTTTGACATTAATTGTATGCGCTTTGCATGTGGCCCAAGAACCTTGCGAACATTGACAAGGTCAGAGCCCTTGCGCACGAATGAAAGAGCAATCATGTCAATATCGTTCCGAACACCCCATTCCAGGATATCTTCCTTGTCCTTCTCCGTAAGAGTTGGGAGATCTACAACTACACCTGGAAGGTTTACATTCTTTCTCTCACCTAACGTGGCAGTATTATCGCAGCGGCATCTCACTGTTCCAGCAGCTTGATCACACGACAAACAAGTAAGGGTTATGGTACCATCTGCACACAAGATGGTGTTCCCAGGCTTCAAGTCTACTGCCAACTTCTGGTAGCTCATCGCAATCAATTTTTCATCTCCTTTTATCGTATAGTCAGTGGTCACAGTGATCTCTTGGCCTTCCTTAAGCAGAATAGCTTTTCCATCCTTTAAGAAACCAGTACGAATTTCTGGTCCCTGCAAAGTACGTGCACAGTTCTAGTGTTTAAGCAACAAGTTTGATATAGCATAGTACATGGAGAAAGAAGTGAAAGTTTCAATCCAGATTTGTTTATATTGCTTTACTTCTGATCCAATGCAAAGACCATCAAGCACCAGAAACAAGTAGCTGTCCATACCTTAATATAAATTTGACTGATATGACAGGTGAACATAAAAATTACATAATCCCACAAAGAAGAATATTTCTCGGTGAAATTCTCATTTCAAATACGACGACATACCAAGTGTAATCCCACAAGTGGGTATGGGGAGGGTAGTGTGTACACAGGACCTTACCCCTACCTAGTGAAGATAGAGAGGTTGTATCCGGTAGGCAAATCAAATCAAAGCAGTTATAGAAAAAGAATTTCCGTAAGTAAAGAAGTCATGACAAATAATATTGAAAGAATTACATAGCAGTCTGGAAAAACTGAATAGTAACACCAGCTAAAGAATATGATAACTGAAGTACAAGGAACAACAAATAGTAACAAAAGTTAAACTACTCATTTTAAATATTCCTTTAAAATGTGATGTATCTTACCAGGACAAAAGAAAGAACAAAGGAACCACGCGACCACCATGACAACTACTACTATGCCTCAATCTCAAACAAAAGTTGGAATAAAGAACATGAATAAAAAGCGAGAGCAAGCTGTATCCGGTCGCTTATTACTGAAGTGATCACCCAAAACAAAAAAGCACAAATCATGGAAAGCAACAGGTGAGCGTGTCGGTGCAATTTAATTCCTTATTTAAAGGCATAATTATCAAAATGGATCTAGTGTTGGAAAGACGTGCTTTAAGCGATCTTAAGCTTTGAAGCGAGGCTCAAAACATGTTGAGTGCTTCGCCTTGCTTAATGTAAGCTTCAGTGTCGTCATCAAGATTCTCTTTCCATGCTGGGAAATTAGAGGGAAAAGAGAAGAGAATTTGGGAATTAGTGTCTTTATTATTCCCTCAAGCTAGTGGGATTAAATAGTGTTATATAGAATATAAATAAGGAAGGAAACTAATAAATATTACGCAATAATCTAAGTGTCAAATTATGGGAATTTGGGGATATTCCCATATCTACACTAGATTCTAAGTGTTTAATTATGGGGGATTTGTGGATATTCCCATATCTACACTATCTAATTATAGAGATATTCCCATATCTACATTATCTAATAGTGATATCATATTTACTCTCCCCCAAGCTAGAACATGCATAAGTCATATGCTCCTAGCTTGCCATAAATATAGTCAAATCCAGAGCTTCGGAGTGATATTGTGAAAATATGTGGCAGTTGATCTTTCAAGTTAACAAAACTTGTGGAGATATATTCAGACTCAATCTTCTCTCGGATGAAGTAACAATCTATCTCAATGTGCTTCGTTCTTTCATGACACATGATATTAGAAGCGATATGTAGGGCAGTTTGGTTATCACAAACCAATTTCATCGTTTCAACTCCTCCTGTCTTCAATTGTTGGAAGAGTTCTCTCAACCATATAAGCTCGCACGTAGCCAGTGTCGTAGCTCGATACTCCGCCTCTACGCTTGACCTAGCTATGTCATAGCTCGATACTCCGCCTCAACACTTGATCTAGCTACGACATCTTGCTTTTTATTTTTCCAGAATATTAGATTATCTCCCATTAATAGAACCCAATAACCTGAAGTGGACCGTCTATCAGAAGGAAACCCAACCCAATCTACATCAGAATACCCAATAATGTGGGTGTCCCCCTTGTCTTCATACAATAAACCTTGTCCTAAAAAGCTTTTGATATATCACAGAATGCAAACCACCACATTCCAGTGAGTGACTATCACAAGGTGATTGCCAAAACTGCCTAACTACACTAACAAAAAACTGCCTAACTACACTAACAACTAATGAGGTCTGGTTGAGTGACCGTAAGGTAGTTGAGTTTGCCAACAAGTCTCTGCTAGGATCTTTTAGAGGGTCTACATATGAGTGGTACTCGGGAATTTGTTCATTTCCTGCAAGTAAGTCTAATGTTGGTTGCCGTTGGGTTTATGCTGTCAAGTTGGTCCAAATGGTCAGGTTGATCGGCTTAAGGCTTGCCTTGTTGCCAAAGGATATATGCAGATATTTGGGCTTGATCGTAGTGACATTTTCTTTACCGTAGCTAAATAGCATTTGCTCGTCTTTCTATGGTTGTTGTTCGTCATTGGCCTCTTTATTAATTAGCCATTAAGAATGTTTTTCTACACGGTGATCTTAAGGAAGAAGTCTATATGGAGCAACCACCTGATTTTGTTGCGCCGGGAGAGTCTAGTAGCCTTGTATTTCAATTGCGCAGGTCGCTCTACAGTTTAAACAGTCCCCTCGAGCTTGGTTTGCGAAGTTTAGCACAGTAATTAAGGAGTTTGGCACGATTCGGAGAGAAGCTAATCACTCCTTGTTTTATAGGCATTCTGAACCAAATCTGTGTATTTAGTTGGTGGCTTATGTTGAAGATATCGTTATCAACGGCAATGATCAAGAAGGTATCACTAATTTGAATAAACATCTCTTTCAACATTTCCAGACTACAGATCTCGACAGACTAAAATACTTTCTAGGTATTGAGGTTGCTCAGTCCAGATCAAGTATTGTTATTTCTCAACGAAAGTATGTCTTAGACATTCTTAAGGAGATAGGAACGATAGGATGTAGACCCATTGACACTCTTATGGATCTGAATGCTAAACTTCAGCTAGGACAGGAGGAGCCACTCAGTGATCTTGAAAGGTTTAGGCGGTTGGTTGGAAAGTTGAATTATCTCACAGTGATTAGACTTGACATATCTTTTCCTGTGAGTGTTGTAAGTCAGTTTATGACTTCACCCTGTGATAGTTTAGGATGTGGTTGTTCATATTCTGCAATATATAAAGTCATCTTCAGGTAAAGGTAAAGGACTACTCTTCAAGGAATGAGGCCATGAGCATATCATTGGATATACAAATGCTCTAATTGGACAAGATCACCCTCTGACAAACATTCTACATCTGGATATTGTGTTTTAGTAGGAGGTAATTTGATGTCTTGGAAGAGTAAGAAATAGAGTGTGGTTGCTCGATTTAGTGCTGAAGCAAAATATCGAGCAATTATTATAGCAACTTGTGAGCTAGTTTGGATCAAATAGTTAATTAGAAAAGTAAGATTTCGAGAAATCAGTAAGATAGACTTGTGTAGTAATCAAGCAGTCGTTCATATCGCATCAAATTTAGTGTTTTATGAGAGGACTAAACACATAGAATTGATCGTCACTTTATCAGAGAAAAGATACTCTCGGGAGATATTGTTACAAAATTTGTGAAGTCAAGTGATAAACTTGCAGATATCTTCACCAAGTCCCTCTGGAGAGTTGGGATTTTGAACACTTTTAAAAACTTAATTTGACAAAAAAACTGAAGTCTCAAATAGTTAAAAAAAGACTTTTAATGGCCACATCTTTAATGGACAACCCTAGAACATAAGTTTAAAAACATACACTTTAGCCCCACCCCCCACCCCCCCAACTTCCGCCTCTAAGTTTTTAAAAATATACTTTAATCCATGATTAGAAAAATAAATATTAGAAATTAAATTTAAAAAGAATAAAAATATCACAAATCTTCCAAAACAAGCCAATTTTCCCTCCATTTTTGCAATTTTTTTTTTGCAATTTTCAGTTTTTTTTTTTTTGGTGACTTTTTGTCGAGTTTTTCAACATCCATTGGAAACTCAAACCAGCCCCATTTTTTTCAACCATTTTCAGCCACCTCTCCACTATTTTTATCCCTCCATTTTCAGTCAAAAATCTAGAAAATCAGTCCCACTTTTTTGGAATCGATTCTAGGCTTTGTAGCTACATTCCAACACTCCTTGTGTTCTTTCAAATCTCTAATCCGTTGCATTATTTTGGTGAACGTGGAAAAAGAGATTAGACTGGTTTTAATTAAGTACTTTGCGAAGATCCGATAAGAACACAACGACAATAATCTAGTGAGTCTAGGCTAGGCTTATAGACCACTGCTTCAGTCTAGTCGATATTATCATCTATGTCTGTCATCTATGTCTGTCATGCCTATTGTAGAATATGTAGTTGGTGGTGGTGAATTTATGGTGGATGAGAGGAGACTCCTAAAATATTGGAAATGGAAATCCGTATCTAAAGAGATGTGTTCATTACCATTTGTCGCAATAGTTGATAGAACGACATGAATGCAAGCGTAATGAAGAGAGGGAGCTTAAGTTGTGATTCAAACGACCTGCTCATTAGTTACATGATGAATGAGAGGGATTTTTCATCAAACATTCATAAAGAATGATAGGCACGTTGAATTATACATGCTTTGTGTTGATTCCAATGATGCTAAGCCTATTTTGAGGATTAAAGATGTTGAAAGGTCTGAGAAGAAGCTTCCATATCAACCCCACCCTCCGCCTCCACCTCCACCTCCACCCATCCCTTGTAGTGGATGATAACTCAATGGGATAAAAATGCACGAGTGATGATGCAATGTATATGGGCATAGAAGAGGCTACAACTGGACTCCAACGACCTCATCACCTCCCCCCAGCATCATCGTAGGTACTTTGGGTTTTTTTGTTGTTGCTTGTAATTCATGGTAGTTGAAAGCATGTGTTTTTTAATCAATAATTATGCATTATTTATGTGCATTAAGCAATAAGGTGAAGGGTCAATTTAGTATATGTTTATCAATTTAGAGTTTAAAATTATCCTATTAAATTATTATCCTTTTAAGCCGTATAAGCTGAAGGAAAAAATTTATCCATTCAATTTATTTAATTGCAATCCATTTAATTTATCACAATCTTATTTTGTGGAAAAACTTCGTACAATCATTACTTGTCTACACACTTATTGGATCATGCCACCAATTGATGAAAACCCTCATATAATATAATAAAATATTATTATCATATTCAAATAATTTTAACTCCTTTATTTTATTTTAGTTAATTAGTTAATTAATTTCTTTTTTAACCAAATAGTAGTCTAATGTGTAATATATATCAAGTGACTAGTTGATTATTGATAAATGATGTAGTTGAGTGATTTATATACTTCAGGTAGTAGTCTAGTTTATATATATCATGTGATCGATTATTGACAAATGATTTATGCCAGACATTCCATCTTTAATTAAATAAAGGGGACGACCCGGTTCATACCTACTCCATAGGTGTCGGGGAGGGGGGGGACCACTTGGCCTTACCTACGCGTCCTCACCCCAGCTTCGCTGAAGGGACGTTTCGAACCCCCGACCCTGGCACACCACGGTAAGCAAGTTTACCGCCATCTTTAATTAAATGGAAAAGAATAATGATATAATAACGTTGGAAGTTGATAAAAATTGAGGTTGAGAGATTATGCACGAGGTTTTGCGTGTATGGTAGAAACTCATACACAACATTTTCGTTATGCTTTCATACATATCTGCTCTCAGATTTGTAAAATCCTCCCACTGAATAATATTATTATTATACGTATTTCAAAGATCTCCTGCTACAGAAAACGATGATACTACTTATGTTTAGGTTGAGTGACATATTCTTCTAATTCTTCCTACCTCATTGATCAAGAAACAAAAGGGGATGTGCGACTATTTATACTATTGTAACTAAAGAAGCTAGAATATAGACTGTAAGAGCGGGAGCTTTAGGAATAATAGTGACACGACCCGAACCAGGGCCTTGTCGTAATGGATATCCCAAGTCCAACAAGGACCGACGACCACCCCCGATACCCAACCCAACCTCCAAACACATACCCTGAGTCGGATGAATTTCGAACATATAACAAGATAGAGTTATGTATCATTCAATATTCTGAGATAGGTCCATGACCATGACCAACCCAAACGAGTCAAACCACCCAATACCGAACCAACAACCATAATGTAATCCAATCCATAACCATTCCATAATATAATAAGATGAAACAATCACAAATCAAATACAGTCAACTGGTATCAGCCATAATACCAATACCAATGTCAAGGCTGACACCAATGCCGACATCACCTATAACGACCCATAGTAATCTCACAAAGCCTCTATCCGAAAGTAAAACAGTATCCGGTTGGAATATACCCCCGACCATAGCCAAAACCAAAGTCTAAGAAATAACCAAAGTATGATAACAAGACCATAACATGAAATGGAGCCTTCCGGAGTATGGAAGCTCACCAGTTTAATCCAACTATAAGCTATTCCCGAATCCGGTGACTGAGCAGGAGTAGTATGGCTGATTCCTGCATTGCGTAGGGATACAGCGCCCAAAGACGGGTTAGCAAGCGAACGCTAGCATGCACTCAGGATACGGATAAAATAATGTTAATATTTAAAACCAAGTAAATGACTATATGCATTCACATCCATACATATATATATAATTCATACCGGAAAGGGAATCGGGTTTAGCATCCATTTAAAACCATTTACTTAGGTCTGTGCAGCTTAACCATCCTAGAACAACCCATAGGCTATATGGTCCAGTGTTACTCCCTGAACGAACCTCAGTGTGTGTAGCCGCACGTACCGAAGATATCATAGAAGCAAGGAATTCCCGTGTACCCTTCACCCTCTATGATACATATATACATGTTTAACTTAGAGGATTCTTGTGTACCCCACAAGTACATGGTCGCCATGACCAATCCTCATATCGGCAAACATGAGTTTCCAGTGTCTATCCATTGGACTCACACCTTCACGATTAGCTATCACAACCATACATTATTTCCCAATTAAAACTATTAGCACACAACCAAACCACCAACTCCATATATTATTAACCAAGGCTATAAGACGTGGTATCGTCATACCGACTATAGCTTGCAAGCATTGTCTTTAGCCAATCACCTAAAAGATTCCCATGTACCCCGTAGGTTCCATTATTAGATTCACTTGGGGGATTCCCATGTACCCCACAAGATTTTTAATCAAAGTCATGGACACCAAGGCCTTACAGTTAAGCCATTAAAACCATTTAAGCAATCTAGGTTCTATTACCATATTATACTATGCAAGTTTTCAATGAAAGTCCAACTATATAATAAAAGCATTCTCATAGGCATTTTAACAAACATGCTGAGGGCATATAGTTTCCAAAACCAAAATCAAGTACCAATTGACCATTCCCATGCAACCACATGTTCAAACCACCATTATAATATGAAAAACATAAGTAAAAACATGGGAAAACATAAATCAACCATTAATAACCAAAACCCCCAACATATAATTCAAAACCCAAAACCATATCACAATTATGCTATGAAAACCATTCATAAACATGCCCTTAGTTGAACTAACAATGAGGAAGGAGTAACATGCCTTAGATTACGAAAAAGACGGAGAGAAATCGCCCCTTTAGAGCCTTAATTGACCACCTTGAAGGAAACCCTAGCCTTTGCTAACCCAAAAGCTTGAGAGAGTTTCTAAGCGTTTAAGATTAGAATAATAGGGTAAATGATTTCCCAATAGTGTTTTAGGTAGTGAGATCTTAAGAGGTTAAGAGGAAAAATGTCTAGAATACCCCTAACTTAAATTGTAAAAATCCCTGCAGAAAGGTACGACTTCCCCTTGAATCGTACCCACATCATACGAGTGGTACCCATCGCCTGTATCACTTGTACCCTGGACACGATGTTGGACATCACACACTATCCACCATACGACTCCCCTTGCCCCAGTCATACCATGATCATACGACATGTACCTTCAACCCGTACCCTAGGCAGAAACATTTAGGCGGGACACTGGACATCATACGATGTAGATCCCACTCGTAACCTATCCTTACGGCTCTTAGTGAGACACTCGTACTCAAAGGCAAGTCAAATCACCAAGTTTCAGATTAAGTGAAGGATCAACCAACCCGTACCACCAAACTGTAACCAAACCAAAAACTCAACCACCAAACACTAGTTAGCATACGAATTAGGTCATACGGCTCGTATGGTGAGTCGTATGATCCACAGAGACTCAAAACCCTGGAAACTTCCCAAGGATCAAAACCCATCAAATAGGGAAACATTTGAAAGCTTATGCATAACAATGACTAAAGTGGTGATTATCTGACCAATTATGTAGTGCCAAAAAGACTGGCCAAGAAAAGGCCAAAAATTTGGCAGAAAATGAAAAAAATGAAAGCTTTTTAAGGGAAAAATCATTGATTTTCATCTTGCCCAAAAAATTAAAAAATTAAAAATTAAAAAAAAAATCAATATGGAGCTAAAAATGCTTGAAATCGAAAGATAATATATTTGCTAACAACGAATGAAGAGTTTTGAGATTGGAGAAGATAAATCTAATAGAAAGATTTAGAGTTTGAAGAAAAAAATAAAAGAAAATCTAGAGAGAGAAAATTAATTGAAGGGTATTTTAAGAAAAAGTGGGGGTGAAAAGTATTTTTAAAATACTTAAGGGGTGCCAATAACTTCTTAAAGTTTATAAACTGACCCATGCCCCACAACTTTTCTATTTTTCTTCCCAAACCCTACAAAATAAATCAAAACTATCAATGGTGTCTCCTTTCTCAACTAAGTTTGGCAAGTGTCTCTTTTCCTATATCTTCTAAAGTTTCTCACTAGTCATCATCTTAGTAGCCGTTTGGGCATGGAAAGTATTCACTTTTTTTCAGAAAATTATTTCACCTTAGTGAAAAACGTGAAAAATGTAAGTGTTTGGCCATGAGAATTCCAAATACAATTCCGGGAAAAGTGAAAATAAGTTTTACTTGTTTTCACTTTTTTCACTCTACTTCTCTCACAAAATTTCAAAAACAACTTTAATTTATACTCATGGCCCAACACAACTCCCAACTCCAACTCCGACTTTGGAAAATTATAATTTTCATGGCCAAACGGAGCCTTAATTACATTTGTAACAAGCTAGGTACATATGACTTGTATGCATCAGTTTGAGAAGAGTATTAGAATATGAGTAGGAATAGGAATAGTATACAAAATTCTACTTGGAAAAGGATTGTAAAATAGTGTCTATAAATAGGGTTTCAACGTAAATAGATAGACACAATAATTTAATTCAATAATATTTTTCTCCTATAATTCTCAAAACATGCATCGGAACAGTGTATTTCTCAGCTAGTGCAAATTCTACCCTTAGGGAAAAAACGGGAGGACAAAACATGGTACAAAGCACAGAGTTGGATTCGCAGTTACTCCAGTAGATCATGTTGCATTCTGAAATCACTTCCAGGTAACTCCTCCTCCCCCTCATGAAGCAGTTCGGCTTTATTAAAGCAGCAGCTCAAAATGAAAAGGCGAAAATCATGAAAAGAGACAAGCATGTGCATCAATGCAATTCCTTGTTTAGATACATGATATACCAAAATAAGCAAAAGTACAAAGCCTTCAAAAACACATATCAACAGTGTATTTCCCAGATACTCCAAAATTCTTTCCTTAACTGAAGAGAGGAGAACAAAAGAACAAAAGTACAAAACATGGCACAAGCTGCAGAGTTGGACAGGCAACTATCTAGAAGATCACGTTGCATTCGGCAATCACTTCCGGGTGACTCCTCTTATGAAATAGACTTGGGTCTATATGTTGCTCTCTCAGTTCTTTTTCTCTTTTTTCTTTTGGCTCAAACTTCATTTTATATTTCTCATTTCTGAAATCTGAAGCAACACCATCTCTGCTATTATAATACTATATCAACATGTAGTATTTTAGTGTCATCTCATTGGTTCTATTATTTGTTAATTAGTAATTACTTCTTATTAGAATATCATAGCATTATGCAAAATCCTGATATTAAAATATTCTATCATCACAGGAATCTGCAATATTTTATTAACTAATTAGTAATATGAAGTTGGTCCACTAACCGAAGACTGATGTCCATATTTGTTATATATGATAGCTATCTCTGACAAAGTGATATAGACAAACTATATAAATTTAGTGGTTCTCGCTTTCTGTAGCGGAGAACCGATCATAGTACGCATGCATTAAGAACGTCTGAGTGACCGTTGTACAGAAGTAAAGTAACAGAAAATTGAATCTTTTTTCATTTTGTTTAACTAGTTCTTTTAGTGAACTTAACACCGGATGAGAACTACATGACAGTCCAGACCATTATACAGAAGTGAAGAACATAACATTGACTCTATTTTACCTCGCGACTAGTTCATTAATGAACTTTTCACACATGGAGAAGTACATGAATCACCATTTAGTAACATAGTATACAGATGATATCAATTTAAAATTTTATCTGTAACAGTGATGTTGCTCACTTTTGAAATAGATTGCTCGATGTTTAAGTATTTTGTTATCCTTACAGGAATGATTGCTTTAATTTTTTTTATTTTTTTCATCAAGAAGAAATATTGCTTTGATTATTTAGAACTATTGGAATGATTGCTTTAATTTTTTTTTATTTTTTACATCAAGAAGAAATATTGCTTTGATTATTTAGAACTATCTCTTTTCTTCTTTCATTTTACAACAATTTGTATTAGACAGTGACTCAATATCGTCGACTACAAATTCTAAAACTACGAAATGAATAGGACCCAACTTAAGTATGTGAAACGGAAGCAAGTGAGAGTAATAGTACCGCAATTAGGTGCTTACCATGTGTCAAAGGTTACCAAGAATGAAATTCATTGTCACAAACATTATCTTGTTAGGGGTACTAAAAAATGTCAAAGCTTGTGTGAAATATCCTAAGAATGTTAGGGAAGATTTATGTTAGAACTCCCTCCACAAAAAGAATGACTTGCTTTCCTTTTTATTTTGTTTCAAAAGAATGACCCTTTCCTTTTCTGGCAAAACTTTAATTCCAACTTTCCACATGGCATGTTGGAGACCACAAAATTAAAGGCATTTTGGTACATTTGATATCACTTTAATTTAAGACCACAAAATTCAAAAAGTCTTCTTTATTTTCTTAAAATTCATGCCAAATCAAAATAGGTTATTCTTTTTGAAATGGAGGGAGTATGGTAAAACAATGAACTACATTGCCTTTGTAAGAACAAGATTTAAGAGGGCTGCTTTGACAAATCGTCAGCATTGCCTTTACCTGGTATGTTGTCTTTGGTCTAAATCATTAGAAAAAGCTCGCATGCACTAGCATGTGGATCAGACACGCTCGTCGAAGCAACTGTTCTGACAGCACATGTCAGCTCTGCTACTGGAATGACTGACTGGGGGTTTGCTCACCAAAGGCTGGGAAACCCTATTATGGTATTGGTTTTTCCACAGCACTGAAGGATAAGGTTGTGACGTTAAATAGCCCAAGAAAGACCCCAGGAAATGACAGAGAGACAAGTTTCTTTCCAATGTGTTGTTGGCGTTAGGTAGGCTCTAATACCATGTGTAGTGAAAGGGAAAATAAGAAAGAACGCGACTTGATCATTCCCTCACACTACTACGGTTTAAATAACTATGTTTACAAGTTCTAAAAAGGACAAAAATCAGTACCTAATAACAATAGGAATAAATTACGACACCTGCTATATGAAAAATACAGCAACAACATTCCTAGTGAAATCCCACAAGTGAGGTCCAGGGAGGGTAGAGTGTACGTAGACCTTACCACCACCTCGAGGAGGTAGAGAGGCGGAAAGAAGGACCCTTGGCTCAAATGCAGCAAATCCAGATACAAAGAAAATCCAGGTAACAAAGAAGAAGGAAATAGTGAAAAAAATATAGAAACTAATAAGGGAATAGTGCAAATTCTCCAAGAAAGAAACATGAACAACAACAAAAATAGTGCGACAGTCAAAACACAACAACAAAAGACTTTGATAGATATCACCGGCAGGGACTTCAATACTAAGGCTAGTACAACAACAAATACCAACAAGCCTAAACCCTTGAAAGCAAGACCACACTCCTACCCAACTAACCTTCTACTCTAATAGGCGCCCTCCACACCCACCTATCTAATATATTCTAGAATACTCACAAGGATTCTAACAACAACAACAACAACAAACCCAGTGTATTCCGACCTAGTGGGGTTTGGGGGGGTAAGATGTACGCAGTCCATACCTCTACTTCTGAAGAAGTAGAAAGGTTGTTTCCGATAGACCCCCGGCTCAAGACACGAGACACCACACAAATATAAAGTAACGCACAGAACAGGATTTCATAACGTAAATACGGCACCCATAGGTAGTAGGAAACATCGGAAAGCACCCAGATTCGTAATAAAGCATGGAACACCGAAAGCATAACAAGAAGAAGAATAGAAAATAGGAATAAAATAAGAATAGGAAGAATAACAGGAATAAAACCCCCACCAAATACTTCCCTACCCTAACGCCCCAAACTGACCCTAGTTTTCTGCCCTAATTCGCGCCCTCCAGACCTTCCTATCTAGGGTCATGTCCTCGGTGAGTTGTAGCTGCTCCATATCCCGCCTAATCACCTCACCCCAGTACTTCTTCGGCCTCCCCCTAGGGTCATGCACAAGAACAACTGCAAGACTGAAGTATTTCTCTTCTAGGGCAGTTCCCCAGTGATTAGTTTCACTCGTATCTAGTACCCTCTTCCAATAAACTAATCTACTTTCATCATTCTCCCATTTTTGAAGATACTGATAGTATAATGTACCAAAGAATAACGGCAATTGATAGAAGCACAAGTACGAACATGAGAAATTGCAAAAGGGAGAGGTTGAATGGAAGTATATGCTTATCATTCAAACCTTAGTATCAAGCATGACAGCACACAGGATCTGGGTATTGTGCATAGCAGTTTTTAGATTGTTCAAGGTCTCCTGATGGTACTCATGTGTCCCATGGGAGAAGTTAAACCTGGCAACATTCATTCCGGCACGAAGAAGCTTCTCTAGCATTGGCACTGACCGGGAGGCAGGCCCTAAAGTGCATACAATCTTTGTCTTAGGGATACGGCCATCATGTGGGAGCTCCTTCAAAATTCCGTCTATATCAATGTTGGACATTTTATTCTGTCTGTTGAAAAAATAGACAAGACAGAGTCTTTTCAGGAGCACATACAAGTAAATAATTGCCTCCATGAATTAATCCACAGAAGCAGAGCACTAAAATAGGCACAGCTATATTCCCTTGATCTTTTAATATGCTGAACTTGGGGAAGCAGACAAACAATAAAAGTTCTTAAGAGAAATTTCATAGGACATGTAAAGTACTGAAGCAACATAATGATGATCCCGCCAATTTTACTTGGTGGAGAAACACAATAAAGACAAGGATGAACTGGGGAAAATCATCACAGAGAGCCAAATACAATAGCAGGGTAACAAAGCACAACTAGGAGGCGCCACACCAAATGGTTAAGCGGTACATACTGAACATCACCCAGAAAATGTCACATGTGGAAACCAGTAAGAGAAAAGCAAGCAAACAAACAAAATAGGGATCCAAGAACCATCATGATTGATACTCAAAATGAAACAAAACTTGCTCATTGCGCACCCAAAAATATTTTCCTGAAAACCCTCATCATTTTACCAGCTCCCAGATTTGCTATTTCTTGAAAGTTAACCTGATTTTCTTTAATCTGCAATTTCTCAAAAGGTGAGCTATTTTTTTTACACAACAACAACAAACCCATTGTATTCCCACATTTTTTTGAGCTGGAACTTGAGAAGAAAAGAGGAGTAAATTACTGACCCAAACGACCAATAACTACAAAAGAGAACTGAACTCACGAAGTTAAAGTTCAACTTGGCAGCACAGCCCTTGCTTTCTGCACAGAAGTCTGAGAGGTATTAATCTTATCAGTACGCGAAGCTCCAGTAGAAAATACAGTAAGGCATATCTGGGATAAAGCAGGGACAGCACCTCTTCTTTTCCGCAAAAGTAGTAATTTTAGTCCCTCAATTGTTGTTATATTATAATCTTAGCCCCATGTATTATTTTATTTGGTTAAATATATTTAACTTCAATGTTAGTTTTATATGGTTCGTGCTAAGTTAGGGCCCAAACTCAAGTGATCTTAAATTTTATACAATGACATAACTTAAAATATGTAAAATAATTTAAACTCGGCAAAGATCATACATTGAAAAACATGAACTTTTTATGAGTTTGTGAGCATATAATTTCTTTAGTTGTAGATAGAAATAAATTTTTTAGACATTTATTAAGTTTTAATTTCATTTATAATTTCACGTGGCAAAAGTTATGCTAGTTAAAATGCCATGATTCGAGTCAACACCCAAAGTGTGACCAAAACTTAGGACTATAAGTATCTGTAACACCCCGATTCGCTGAACCGGAATGCTACATGGTGCTCATGACCCCGAGGGACCACAAGCTAACTCATAACTGATATCTGTACCTATATACTGCAAATCATGATATAATAATGATGCGGAATACGTGAAACTGTAAGGCCATAAGGTTCAACTGAATACAATCATGTGGGTGAAAATACCCAAAACAACTCAATCTGAACGTAAATTTGAACATAAATCTGAAAGCCTCTGAACTATTTGAATAAGGAGTTGAAGAAACATATCTCCAACTAACTCCGTAAAACTGAACTGAAGAAATAAATAAATGTATCAAATCATATTGTCCTCGAATCAATGAGGACTTACTGTTTCTTTGCGATTGGAATGCTACTGCTGAGCTGGAGCTCGTGTCTCGGAACCTATGGTGTAACATGAAAAGAAAGCACCATAGCGCAAATGTGTCAGTACAACTGGAGTACTGAGTATACGAGGAGAGTAGGCTGAACATAAAGGGTTTCATGCATGAACAACACTGACCGACTAATATGAACGTGGGAGTGCAAACACACATATATAAAAACTGAGACCGTCAATATATGATAGCATGACCTGTAAGCTAATACATGGTTTACTGATAACTGTCATGACTGATACTAAAACTGATAACATGGACGAATGTATCTGACAGTCTTATATATACTGAAATCTGAAAGACGCCCTGAGTTCTTTTACTAAGACTAATACTGAAACTGTGGGAAGTAGTGTTTAACCGACATGCCCTATGTATACCGTTATGGATAAGCTGGGGTCCAATCTCTGCCCCGACTGGAGGGTGTCAATACCGTGCCACAGATAAGGACAACCTGTGAGTGACCCTTATCTGGCGGGTACTCAATGAGAACAGTGGGAACCCTAAACTAATCGGTTAAGCCACCTCATCAACCCTAATTTGACGGGTTAAGATATCTCAACCTACGCTGGCTACGTAGTTCTGGAACACAAGGATTGCTACCAAGAATCACACCCTGAACTGGTGGGTGAGTTCCCATCCTTGGGTTCACTCGGTGCTAACCTCTACTCCCATCTGGAGGGACTCGACGTGAATAACTGACTGCACATGACTTAATCTTACTGAATTTTGTTGACTGGCGGAATGTTACTGATATCTGACAACTGACTAAGATCATGAGGTTTTCCTGAGTCACATAATTGACTGAAGTCTATGGAATCATAGCTTAAGTTCGGATATCGTGAAACATGCCATGGCTCTAGGCACACAACTATAGTTTTCGGGTATAAGTACCCCCAGGACTCGATGGAAGAAAACTGACACACATGACTGACTTGATTATAAGAGTAGAGTCCATAATATATAATATCATAAGTAAGGAGCTCATACTATGCATGGTTATCAACAATGTATTGCATGGAAAGGATTTCATATCACATGGAAGTACTTGCACAATTTTAATATCATGTTCATTACATAATCATATTGGCAACACATACCAATAGCATAGAAGTTCATGTGGATTGCATGGTTATCATACATCTTGTTCATAAGTAGGATTTGCAAGTAATCATAGCATAATCTCATAAGAATAGTTCATGATTATTCCAACAACATTTACAAGGCACATTATCAACATAGAAGTCATTGGAACATAAGGGTATGTCATAAATCCTTCACTTAGTCACAATTTAGCTATATTGCATGATTTCTAGTTCCTTAGGCATTTTATTAAACACCTTACATGCACATCTTAAGCATAGGTGAAATCATCAAATTATACATCATGAACAACCAAATTTACATGTTTCCAACTCATATGATATCATGAATTCACAAAAACATATAAAGATTCCATCTTGGGAATCACCCAATATCAACAACATGATCATCAACACCCAACAATATATAAATCATACTTTATAATAAAAAAAGAGGAAAATAAACAAACATCAACTTGGGTATGATCATATCACCACAATCAACCAAGCTTTTGTATTTTAAAGATTGATTCTTGAACTCCACGGACAAAAGGAATCCGTGGATGAACATTACGCATACCTTAGAAGGAAGATTCTTGATGATTGACGAAGGAATTCCCTTGAAATCGGATATTCAAGATTAATTATGAAACCCTAGTTGTTTTTCTCCTTTAGTGCTCTTGGATGATGAGCTTTGAGATAAAAATAGAGTTGTAATATGTTTAGAAGCTATATATTTCGTAGGGTTAAATTTAGGGACGTGTAAGGTGTATTTAAAGACTTAATTACCTTTAAAATAACTCAAAACGGAGTGTTTTTGACACCTGGAATTGACTTAGGCGGCGCCCAAGTGATCGCCTATGCTTGGGTTGGGCGGCGCCTAACCAATCGCCTATGCTTACTGTCTCTCACGAAAATGGGTATAACTTTCCGCTAGGGTATTGGATTAAGGCAAAATTATTATCGTTGGAAAGCTAATTCGATTCTCTACAATTTGGTGGGTCTAAATCAGCCAAAATACCACATTAGCATTAAGGTATACTCGTTCAAAGATGACTCTTGCAAAATCGAACACTAAAACTTGATGGATTCAAAAACTCTTAGCTTGTATTACCTTAAGTGACTTATATGAACATGCTTAATGTATCATAAGCTATCCTATCACTAGGATATTCATGGTAAGTCATGTACTCAAGTATGAATCATAGGATAGGAGATTTCATACATAGAAAGACTTATTCACTTCCTAGCTTAGAAACATGCGGGGTATTACAATATCTCCCCCTTGGGAACATTCGTCCTCGAATGAGAATTTACTGAGAAGGGATACAAGACTGTAGAACCTGAACTGAACATGAAGAACTGAAACTTGATCTCATGACTGACATGCTAAACATACTGAATTCGTGCATATCTGATGCACGAACAACTGGCACATGAATGCATGACTGGGTATGAAACGGTTAATAGGTACCAAGTTTTTGTACTGGAAACATGAATGTGAAGTGAATAAGATTAAGGAGAATTGTTACCTTGAGCTTGATATAAATTGGCGAGGAAGAGGTAAGGATACTTGGTATGCATATCTTCTTCTGCTTCCCAAGTAGCTCCCTCATGATATTGATTTCGCCAAAGAACCTTGACTAGAGGGACTTCCTTGTTCCTCTATCTACGAGTCTGATAATCTAAGATTTCAACTGGAATCTCTTTATAGGAGAGGCTGTTCTGAATGTCGATGCTCTGAATAGGGACAACAATTGTTGGGTCACCTATGGACTTCTTTAGCAAAGAGACATGGAAGACTGGATGGACTGAGGCTAGATCTGAAGGAAACTCAAGCTCATAAGCTACCTTGCCGAAGTGACAAAGAATTCTGAAGGGACCGACATACCGGGGACTGAGTTTCCCTTTCTTGTCGAACCTCTTCACTCCCTTCATGGGAGAGATCTTAAGATAGACATAGTCATTGACCTCGAACTCGAGATCCTTTCTACGAACATCTGCATAGGACTTATGTCGGCTCTGAGCAGCCCGGAGTCTCTCTCTGATCAACTGAAAGTTCTCTAAGGCGTCGAATATTAAGTCAGGATCTATGATTAAGGCCTCACTAACTTCGAACCAACCAATCATAGATCTACATCTCCTACCATAGAGAGCTTCGAATGGAGCCATCTAAATACTAGAATGATAGCTACTGTTGTATGCAAACTCAATTAAAGGCAAGTGGTCGTCCCAACTTCCCTTGAAGTCAATTGCACACACCCTTAGCAAATCTTTAAGAGTCTTAATGGTCCTCTCTGCTTGATCATCTGTCTAAGGATGAAATGTTGTGCTGAGATGGACTTGGGTACCGAGACCCTTTTGGAATGCTTTCCAAAAGTGAGAAGTAAACTAGGTACCTCTGTCTGAGATGATAGATAGTGGAACACCGTGTAATCTGACTAACTCCCTGATATAGAGTTTGGCATAATCCTTGGCGGAATAAGAAGTACGAACAGGAAGGAAATAAGCTAACTTGGTCATTCTATCTATAATGAACCAGACTGAATCATTCTGATGACGAGTTCTAGGCAAACCCATCACGAAGTCCATGTTAACTTCTTACCACTTTCAAGTAGGAATAGTGAACTCTTGCATGGAACCACTAGGTTTCTGATGCTCTATCTTAACTTGTTGACATATAGAGCACTTAGCCACAAACTCTACAACATCTCTCTTCATCCCACTCCACCAATAGATCTCCCGCATGTCGCGGTACATCTTAGTGGCCCCTGGATGAATAGAGTATCGCGCACCATGCGCTTCTGCAAGTATTCACTACCTCAATTCATCTACACCTGGAACACATAGTCGACCCTGACAACGAAGAACGCCATCTCCCCCTTGGGAGAAAACCTTGACTTTCTGATTCTGAATTGACTCTTTGATCTTGATAAGGCTAGGATCCTGTCTTGTTTCTCTTTCACCTCAGAAACTAGAGATGACTCTGAACTACTATGAACACATACACCACCCTCTGAAGAATTGACTAAGTGAACGCCTAGTTTGGCAAGCTGATGGATCTCCTGAGCCATCTTTTTCTTACTATCCTCAATGTGAGAAATACTACCCATAGAGAGTCGACTGAAAGCATTGGCCATAACATTGGCCTTGCCCGAATGATAAAGAATACTCATGTCGTAATCCTTCAAGAGCTCTAACCACCTTCTCTAGCGAAGATTGAGATCTTTCTGGTAAAAGACATACTGGAGGCTTTTATGGTCTGTGAAGACATCTACATGAACTCCATAGAGATAATGCCTCCAAATCTTCAAGGAAAAAACTACCGCTGCTAACTTAAGATCATGAGTAGGATAATTCTTCTCATGTGTCTTTAACTGTCTAGAGGCGTAGGCTATGACCTTACCATGCTGCATGAGGACACAACCTAAACCCACTCTGGATGCATCACAATAGACTACAAAACCGTCTGAACCATCTGGAATAGCTAAAACTAGAGTGAAGGTGAGTCGAGTCTTCAACTCTTGAAATCTCTTCTCGCATGAATCTGACCACTGAAACTTAATCTTCTTTCGAGTCAATCTGGACATGGGAGATGCAATAGAAGAAAATCCCTCGACAAACCATCTGTAATAGCCAGCCAAACCCAAGAAACTCCTAATATCTGATGGAGATACGGGTCTGGTCCAGTTTTTTACTGCCTCGGTTTTCTGAAGATCTACTCTAATGACATCACCGAAAATAATATGGCCACGGAATGCTACTGATCTTAGCCAAAATTCGCACTTGCTGAACTTAGCGAATAACTGGTGATCCCTGAGAGTCTGAAGAACAATCCTGAGATGGTCTGCATGATCACGCTCTGTGCGAGAATAGACCAGAATATCATCTATAAAGACTATAACAAACATGTCCAAGTACTGCTTGAACACACGGTTCATCAAATCCATAAAAGCTGCAAGGGCATTAGTAAGACCAAATGACATGACTAAAAATTTGAAGTGACCATACCGAGTACGGAAAGTTGTCTTCAGAATGTCACATTCTCTAACTTTGAGCTGATGATAGCCTGATCTGAGGTCTATTTTAGAGAATTAACTGGTACCCTAAAGTTGGTCGAATAGATCATTAATCCTGGGAAGAGGATATATGTTCTTGACCATGACCTTGTTGAGTTGACGATAATCAATACACATCCTGAGAAAACCGTCTTTCTTGTGCACGAATAATACTGGCGCACCCTATGGGGAAATGCTGGGTCTGATGAATCCCTTATCTAAGAGATCCTTCAACTGATCTTTCAGTTCCTTGAGTTCTGCTGGTGCCATTCTTTATGGCAGAATAGAAATAGGTTGAGTATCCAGAAGAAGGTCTATGCCGAAGTCTATTTCCCTTTCGGGAGAAATGCCTGGAAGATCTTCGGGAAAAACATTTGAGTATTCATTAACAACAGGGATTGTTTCAAGGCTGGGATATTCAGAAATGAAATCTTTAATATGCACAAGATGATACACACACCCCTTGATGTCAATGACCTTCTAGACTTGGTCAATGAACTCCTAAGGGTCCTCATCAGAATTAGACCTATGAAAAGATGAAGGGTTCATCCGGGTGAAGTCCCGAACCCTAACTGCTTTGGGATTGGCAACTGGATTGGTCATAAGGACTGGTGGCCATTCATTTTGTGTAGCCATGGACTGAGCAAGTGTGGTAAATGCGGCTCTAAACTCCGCATAGGAAACATGTTCGCCCAAAGGATCTTCGGGCTGAGGAACTGGCTGGTTTCTTCTCTTTGTGGCCATGGTCTGAAATAAGAGAAGAATGGATTAGACTGAGAGTTTAACTTGTGATTATGCTCACTAGCATGACATGAATAATGAAGAAAGGAGACTATTCCTAAAACATTTTATAGCCTCCCGCACATAAATGTGGTGCGCAACACACCCATGTACAAGACTCTACTAGATGCGGCTTTCAGACTTCCTAGGACTCTATTGAACCTTAGGCTCTGATACCAAGTTTGTAACACCCCAATTCACTAAACCAGAATGCTACACGATGCTCATGACCCCGAGGGACCACAAGCTAACCCATGACTAATATCTGTACCTGTATACTGCAAATCATGGTATAATAATGATGCAAAATACATGGAACTGTAAGTCCATAAGGTTCAACTGAATACAATCATGTGGGTGAAAATACCCAAAAAAACTCAATCTGAACGTAAATCAGAAAGCCTCTAAACTATCTGAATAAGGAGTTGAAGAAACATGTCTCCAACTAACTCCGTAAAACTGAACTAAAGAAATAAATAAATGTATCAAATCATATTGTCCTCAAATCAATGAGGACTTACTATGTCTCTGCGACTGGAATGCTACTGCTACTGCTGGGCTGGAGCTCGTGTCTCGGAACCTATGGTGTAACATAAAAAGAAAGCACCATAGCGCAAATGCGTCAGTACAACTGGAGTACTGAGTATACGAGGAGGGTAGGCTGAATGTAAAGGGTTTCATACATGAACAACACTGACTGACTAATATGAACGTGAGAGTGCAAACACACATATATAGAAACTGAGACCGTCAATACGTGATAGCATGACCTGTAAGCTAATACATGATTTACTGATAACTGTCATGACTGATACTAAAACTGATAACATGGACGACTATATCTGACAATCTTGTATATACTGAAATCTGAAGGATGCCTTGAGTTCTTTTACTGAGACTAATACTGAAACTGTGGGAAGTAGTGTTTAACCGACATGCCCTATGTATGCCGTTATGGCTAAGTAGGGGTCCAATCTCTGCCCTGACTGGAGGGGTGTCAATACCGTGCCACGGGTAAGGACAGCCTGTAAGTGACCCTTATCTGGCGGGTACTCAATGAGAACGGTGGGAACCCTAAACTGAAGAGTGAAGCTACCTCATTAACCCTAATCTGATGGGTTAAGATGTCTCAACCTACGTTTTCTACGTAGTTCTGGAACACAAGGATTGCTACCAAGAATCACACCCTGAACTGGTGGGTGAGTTCCCATCCTTGGGTTCACTCGGTGCTAACCTCTACTCCCATCTGGAGGGACTCGATATGAATAACTGACTGCACATGACTTAATCTTACTGAATTTTGTTGACTAGCGGAATATTACTGATATCTGACAATTGACTAAGATCATGAGGTTTTCCTGAGTCACATAATTGACTGAAGTCTATGGAATCATAGCTTGAGTTTGGATATCGTGAAACATGCCATGGCTCTAGGCACACAACTATAGTTTTCGGGTATAAGTACCCCCAGGACTCGATGGAAGAAAACTGACACACATGACTGACTTGATCATAAGAGTAGAGTCCATAATATATAATATCATAAGTAGGGATCTCATACTATGCATGGTTATCAACAATGTATTGCATGGAAAGGATTTCATATCACATGGAAGTACTTGCACATTCTTAATATCATGTTCATTACATAATCATATTGGCAACACATACCAATAGCATAGAAGTTCATGTGGATTGCATGGTTATCATACATCTTGTTCATAAGTAGGATTTGCAAGTAAACATAACATAATCTCATAATAATAGTTCATGAGTATTCCAACAACATTTACAAGGCATATTATCAACATAGAAGTCATTGGAACGTAAGGGCCTATCATGAATCCTTCACTTAGTCACAATTTAGCTATATTGCATGATTTCTAGTTCCTTAGGCATTTTATTAAACACCTTACATGCACATCTTAAGAATAGGTGAAATCATCAAATTATACATCATGAACAACCAAATTTACATGTTTCCAACTCACATGATATCATGAATTCACAAAAACATATAAAGATTCCATCTTGGGAATCACCCAATATCAACAACATGATCATCAACACCCAACAATATATAAATCATACTTTATAATAAAAAAAGAGGAAAATAAACAAACATCAACTTGGGTATGATCATATCACCACAATCAACCAAGTTTTTGTATTTTAAAGATTGATTCTTGAACTCCACGGACGAAAGAAATCCGTGGATGAACACTACGCATACCTTGAAAGGAAGATTCTTGATGATTGACGGAGGAATTCCCTTGAAATTGGATCTTCAAGCTTAATTATGCAACCCTAGTTGTTTTTCTCCTTTAGTGCTCTTGGATGATGAGCTTTGAGATAAAAATAGAGTTGTAATATATTTAGAAGCTATATATTTCATAGGGTTAAGTTTAGGGACGTGTAAGGAGTATTTAAAAACTTAATTACCTTTAAAATAACTCAAAATGGAGTGTTTTTGACACCTGGAATTGACTTAGGCAGCAGCCAAGTGATCTCCTATGCTTGGGTTGGGCGGTGCCAAACCAATTGCCTATGCTTACTGTCTCTTACAAAATGGGCATAACTTTCCGCCCGAGTATTGGATTAAGGCAAAATTGGTATCGTTGGAAAGCTAATTCTATTCTCTACAATTTGGTGGGTCTAAATCAGCCAAAATACCATATTAGAATCGAGTTATGCTCGTTCAAAGATGACCATTTCAAAATTGAACACTAAAACTTGATGGATTCAAAAACTCTTAGCTTGTATTACCTTAAATGACTCATATGAACATACTTAATGCATCATAAGCTATCTCATCACTAGGATATTCATGGTAAGTCATGTACTCAAGTATGAATCATAGGATAGGAGATTTTATACGTAGAAATACTTATTTACTTCCTAGCTTAGAAACATGTGGGGTATTACAGTAGCTCCAAATGGACCCTTGATTTGGTTATATATAACACTATAAGATATCATAACTTAACTATAGCGGAAGTGTAACACCCCTGATTTTTTTTGTGATGTAATTTAGACTTAGTGTGGAAAAGTGAATGAAAAATTTCCAATCCACAGACTGGTATGACTCATAGTATGAGTCATACAATGAGACCACAAGTCGTATCATGGCTCGTGCCATGCTATCCCACATTTGTCCAATATTCCCAATCCACCATAACTCGGACTGTAATACATGAGAGGGAGTACGAGTCGTACTTTGTCTCGTATTGATAAACTAGAGAAGAGATCCAAATGATTGAAAATCCTTCCCAGAGAACCACGGGTCGTCGTATTAGTGTATGAGTCATACATTGACTCGTGGAAGCCATTCTAGAAATATTTTTAAAATTTATCCTAGTCTCCACGAATCAAAATTTGCTTGTACGAGCCGTACAACAACTCATGGGACATAGTTGCAGCAAAATTTAAGATGGTTTTAAGGGGAAAATAAGTATTTTTCATATCATATAAGCCCTATACTATGTTGTTTTACTTCCTTTTAGGGGAGATTAATAGTCAATCAATCGATTATCTCCCATAACTTTCGATTAAACATCTAAAATAGAAAGAAAGAATGCTCTCCATTCTCTAAGCCAAGGGTTCATTCTCAAGTCAAATTCTTAAGCTTTCTGTCCCAATTTCTTAGGCAATCAAATATGTGGGGGTTTTAATAAGGGTTTCCTTTTACACTTATGTCCAATACTTTAGGTTTTCTATAATATGATTTTCATGATTTTGTGAACTAAGGTTTATACCCAATTATTCATAGTTCTTGAAATAGAGTTTCCTCATTTTATTATATGATTATGGATTTTACTAAAATAATTATGCATAATTTCAAATGGTTTTAATTCAATTATTAGACTTGACCAATAACTGTGCAGGATTTAATAGATTCAAGCCTACTTTAATATAACTTGACATATTTAGAACACATGATCCCAGAATTCAGTAAGTTTAGCATGACTAGTTTCGGTATTTCAAAATTTTAGTAAAAATAACAATTTGAACTAATGCATGCTTATTTTCAGACCATAGTTATTTGCTATAAGCAATTAGTAATATAATCTTGGAAGGTCTATTTTGCACCGAGCAACATGGTTTTAAATAACCCAATCCCAAAACTATGTTGCCATCGTAGGATAATCTTTTTCCTATTAAATTTGACACATTTAGCCCAATAGGCTTGGTTAGTAGATCCATATTAGGCAGTTTTTGTACCCTTAGCAAGGTATAGGGCATCCTTCCAACAGGGGTAGTATGTTGAACTCCGTGTTGCTCACATATTTTTTGTCGGTTGAAAGAAACTCCACGCAAAAATAAATTAAAACATAATATATGTACATGAGTTAGTTTTTTTTACCATCTATGGTATTTCATGGATTACAATTATTTTTCTTATTTTCTAGTTTATGATTACATTCTTAAGTAGTTGTACTATAGATTTTGATGAATTTCATAGTTTTGCTCATTGTATCTAAATTTAATTTAGAGAATGTTTTTAAGTATTATTTATGACATTGCATATCTCGCGTGCTATGTACGTTTAGTAATCATGACTGCAAATTTTTCTTTGCATTATATTCTATCATGATATAAATTCAAGTGCTCATTCCTAGACTCGTGGCTAGATCAACTTGTAGATACTCTAGTCCATCTTTGGGCGAGTCCTCATTATTCATGAACTAATTTTAGATTTTGGATTGATAAGCTTATCTAGATATTTATTTCAATTGTTTAAAATTAATTAGGGTCATGTCCCATCAAATCATCCTTATTAGTATAAGTTTTCATACATAGACAGTTTAGTTTTCCGATTGATTTCAGATATTTTTCATTTTCAACAATCTGTATTTTATTTCAATTGCCTATTCAGCTACAATTATGCTTATGCTCAGTATTTAAATGCATGATCTTAGTAAAATGCCAGTATCAAGAGTTTCTCTTGGAATTATTTGTGGTTCTAAGTATCGTATCTCGCCAGGGTGTAGACTCAAGTCGTGATAAACTTAGTATCAAAGCACTCAGTTCAAATGTACTAGGATGTCTAAAAATTCATGTTTAGTAGAGTGTCACGACCAAAAAAACTCAGGTTATGATGACACCTATTTTAACCTACTAATAGGTAAAACAAACCATAGCCCTAAAACAATGAGTAGCAGGCTAACAGGTGAAAGAGAGAGAGAGAAGAGTAAAATAATAATTTAAAGCAACAACAAAGAAAATACACAAGCATTGCATACAAAAAGAGGGGAAAGGAATAAAATACATAAAAAATACCCTAAGACCTAGTAAGGATAGTACAAGAGTTATTATACACAAGGAGTAATAGACAGGTGCCAAAATATACAAAGTAGTCTCCTAATATACAATATAAGTGTAATGACTCTTCAGGTCATTTTTTGTATTTAATCTTATTTCCCACTATTTAGGCTTCTCCATAGATGTCTCAAGTCATTTATGACTTATTGGAGTCGATAGTTTAGTTACTGGACAATTCGTTTGGTTTTTAGAACCAATTCTCTATTTAGAAGTCTTCGTTGGTTCCAAATGGACAACGAGTAAAAACTTTAGTAAAACGATCTCGGATGTAAATTTCGACTGTGCTAGCAGATGCAGAATATAGATTTTAGGCTAGGTAGACCTTTAGTTTGGGTCCCAATGTACCTGATCTCATTTCGGCCTATTGATCGGGAAGTTGAAACTTTGAAAGTTTAGGTATGGGACCCACATTTGTTTGAAACGATCTCGAATTGAAAATCCAATTTTACCAACGCGTTCAAAACATTGAATTTAGTGTGGTTATATATCTTATTTGCAAAAATTTAATTCTGGATGTATCCCAACGCATTGGTCAAAATTTCAGTTATCTGTTAGTACAAAAAAGTACCGTGATTATGGTAGCTTCATAGTGATCACAATGCCACGATCATGACACGCGTGGGTCCATAATCGCCCTAGCTAAGGGCTGTTTAAATACCCATTTTGGACAAAAATTGGCAATCTTCTTCTTCCATTGAGACCTAGAAAACCTAAGATGATATGCTAATTACAAATTGGTCATGGTGGGTGACTTGGGAGCTTGATTATCATCTTTCATTGTGGTTATATTTGAATTCAAGGTATTAATCCTTTGAAATCATGGTTGAATTTCTTAGTTTGGAATCTAAAACCCCAATATATCTTATGGCTTGATTTTAGCCTAAATTATGCATAATTCTCACCCATTTCTTGAGGGTTAAGATTCCTTATGCATGTGTGAACATTGGGTTAGCCTCAAAAACTTATTTTTCGTATGTGGGACCCATTTGGGGTTTTGATGTCATTTTTAGACCCAAAGCACAATAGTACAATATGGGTGTCATTATATTCAAATTAATGAGTAGATTATTATTTTGCTAGAGTGATGGCATTTTGGGGATTATGAAGCAAAATCGAGCATATGGTGCATGATGTGAGGTTTTGTAGTTCGAATTCGAGGTAGGATTCTGTCTACCTTTCTTCATAAATGATGTGCAATATATTTTGCATGTGAATGTAGATGTTAGGCTTGATCATGTGTAGAATAACTTAGGCCTAATTATTGATGTTTGGGGATTAGATGAGGGTTTGGACTTGTAAGATGGTATGTTTATAACCCTTGAGAATTTTACTTCCTTCTCCCTAGTTTAGATTAGTTGGTATTATGGATTTTATATAATGCTAGGTTTGGGATATGGTTTCAGCATTGAAAACATAACTAGCATATTATAATCTTATTGGGCTAGTTTAGTGGTATTGAAATTATAATTGGGTGGAATTGACTTAAATGCCCTTATTCCTAGTAAAAGTTCCCATCTTAGGCTTGAATATAACTTACTAGACATCTAGAAGTTGAACTAGATACCTTAGCCTAGTTTGAGGCATAGTTTGCCTGAATATGGAAATTAAGGATTAGAAGTGGGGTTGTCCGTCCCACTTAGCCAAGACTTGTGTTAGCTTTGTGGACTTAGGTGCGGGTGTTATGCATAGTTGGACTAGTAAACCTTAGTAGAAGGTTACTCCGTGACTTGGTAAATTGTTATAATATTCCCCAGATTGTGACTTATGAGTTATCGCTATTTTGTTCCTTATAGTAATCATAATGGGCCATTAGAGATACTATTTCCTCTTAGACGCTATATCAGACCTTTGGAGACATTGTTTCCTGCTAGACTTGATACTTGGCCTATAGAGGTGACTTTCCTCTTAGCTATAATTATTGGCCTATAGAGACGATATTTCTCTTAGATATAATTATTGGGCCTATAGAGATGGTTTTCCTCTTAGTTATGATTATCGAGTCTATAGAGATGATATTCCTCTTATATATGATAATTATCCTAGTGAAGTGACATTTCTCATAGACATGATGCATGACCTATTGATACGAGATATATTATAGATGTTTACATGCTCATTGATATTATGCCTCCTAGATGTGAGATGCCTCATATGTGACAGATAATTATATGCTTATTGATACTATGTCTCCTAGTTGTGAGATATCTCCTATGTGAGAGATGATTACATGCTTATTGATATTATGCCTCCTAGATGTGAGATACCTCCTATGTAAGAGATTTTTACATGCATATTGAGATTATGCCTCCTTTATGCGAGATGTCTCTTATATGCAAGATGCTTTTTATACGTAAGATGATCAAATATATGCTACAGCTTATAAATATGATTATCGATATGAGTTTTGGATATGTATATGGGATGAAGGCCACAATATGATGTTGTTATCATTCTGGGATATATCATTGGGCCAGGTATCGTGTGATGATATTGGTTTGATATTCGAGAAGTGTTTGCCTTTGTAAAGGATGCGGTTACAGTTTATGAATATATATATGTGTGTGTGTATATATACATCTCTCCAATATGGGACTGAGGAAGATGCAGTATGATGTTTATTATTCCATTGATTGAATACTGGTGATGGCATGCATAGATTTGGTACATTCATGTTTATTCTATTAGTAATTGATGTGATTCTAGCTGAAATATGATCGGATGTTTGTTCTTCCTAAGTAAGGATTAAGCTATGTGGTAGTTAGTTGTCTATTAGGTGACTATAGCACTTGATGACTTAGTCTATGATGTCGATTAATTGTTAAACGTGAAGTTGTGTATTAATGAGGCTAGATAATAAGAGATTTTAGTGATAAGAAAATGACTTGATAATAATGATAAATAGTCGGTAGACGTGGAATTGTTGGTAAATGATGGTTAGTTAACGAATGGTGTTAGTTAATAAAAGATGGTTAGATGATAAATAGTAATGTGTCGGCTAATAATGATTAATAGTTATAGGTTGATTAGTTGATAATAATGATTAGTGGCTAAGTGACGATTATGGCCTAGTAATAAATCTTGACGTGATATTAGGTATTGGTTACTAAATTAATAATGGGTAGTTGTTGTCCCATGAATAAGGATTATGTGAAGGGTAACATTTACGCTAATAATTAGAGGTCATCTGATGACTAGTGAATTAGTGGTTTAATGATCATAAACGTTGGTTAGCTAATAACAAATAGTTGGGATGTATTGACAAGATAGATACTTTTATGATGATACAATTATGATTATGAGTATACTAACAAGCTTGTAGATTTACCCTCCTTTTGTCACGTCTTGAGCTTGTGCACCTTTTATATGTCTATAAATATATGTGTATTGATGTTTGTGATTATATTGATACCCGAAAAGGCTGAATGATACCGTTATGATATATTAATGCCTGGCAAGGCCAATAAATATTGTGATGATATCTTGATATCCGGCAAGGCCGGAGAATATTGTGATGATATATTAATACCCGACAAGGCCAGAGGATATTGTGATGATATATTGATACTCGACAAGGCCGTAGGACACTGTGATGATATATTGATACCCGGAAAGGCCGGAGGATACTGTGATGATGTATTGATACCCGGCAAGGCCGGAGACTGATTACGCTGATAATGGTCATGATGATGACAATTATGATAGAGATGGTTATGATGATGAGATTGTGATATTAATTGTGTACTTTGCATTCATTGCTACACGTGTATCGCCTATCAGTAGTATTCACCTATGTGACATGACCCAAACCAAGGCCTTGTCATAATGGACAATCCCAAGTCCAACCAGGATCGGGAACCGCCCCCGTTACCCAACCCAACCACCAAACGCATTCCTTGAGTTGGCTGAATTCCGAACATATAACAAGACAACATATTTAACCATATGGTGACTTTGGGATAAGTCTACATATGAGACCAACCTAACCAAGTCCAACCACCCAATATCCAACCAATAGCAAAACCAAAACCAAAGTATAATAATCCAACGTATGCATATATATGACATAAACATCGATACTATACCCAAGTCCACAGTTGTCCATACAAAGCCTCTAGACCAAACCAAAGAGTACCTAGTCAGGGACATACCTCCGACATAGCCATAAACTAAGACTATTAAAGATAACAGTGCATAAAGTAATCCATGATATGAAATAGATGCCTTCCAAACTATGAAAGCCCACCACTTCAATCCAATAGCTGATCCTAAAGTCCGATAGCTAAGCAGGAGGAGTGGAATGGTTGGTTCCTGCATCACATGGGGATACAGGCGTCCGAAGACAAGTTAGTGGGTGAACTCTAGTATGCACTCAAGATAAGGATAAAATAATGCCATTAATAAATCCAAGTAAAAACCATACATATGCACACAATCATACATGTATATATAACCATGTCGAAAAAGGGAACCAGGTTTAGCATGCCATTAAAACCTTTACATTAGTTGTGTAGCTCTGCCGTCTTAAACCGCCCACGGGCTATATGGGTTCAGCTCCTCCTGCTAAAAGGGACCTAGTGCATAAATCCGTAAGACCAGGGAAGAAAGATTAGGATGACTAGTACATCCCCCAAAATATAAAGTGTGACATCATGCACACGGGCATTAGGACCAAACCTCACAGCGGCAAATATGAGTTTCCAATTTCGGTCCACCCAAAACCCCCACCTTCCACGAGTTTGCTACATACACCTGCTATTATTTCCCAATTAAAAACCATTATCCATTTATTAACCAAGGCCATTAGTAGCTATCATCATACCGACTATAACTTGCAAGTATTGTCTATAGCCAACCATTTATAGATTAAGGGATTCCCATTTACCCTTTCATTATTATATTAAATAACTTGGGGGATTCCCATGCACCCCACAAACATTATCAATGTATCCATAACTGTTATTCAAACCAATTTCATTAATGCATTCACTTGGGGGATTCCCATGTACCCCACAAGGTTTTCAAATAGACCAACCATGACCACTAAAACCTTACCCTTTAAACCATTCAAAACTATTTTAGACCATGCCAAACATTTATTTCATTCAAACTATTTAAACCATGCAAAACCATCCAAATCCATTTCGGGTTCCTTTACGAAACTATACCATGCAAGAGTCCCAATAAAAGTTCAACAATAGAGTGAAAACATTCTTTTAGGCATTTTATCCAACACGTTAAGGACATACAGAATATACATGCCTTTAGTTGGAACTAACAATGAGGGAAGAGAACATGCCTTATACAAGAAATTCCAAAGAGAAACATAACTCTTTAGCCCCTTTGAAGAACACTTGAGAAACCTTAGCCTCCAATATTCAAGAATGAGTTTTAGAGAGTATTTGAAGTGTTTTATTCCTTTAACAAGTATTATGAAGGGACACCAAGCATTATATAAGGTGAGTACATTGGGGTTTTAAAGTAGGAAATGTCCGTACTACCCTTGACTTAAAAGTAAAACAAGCCACAAAGTAGGGTACGACTCACCCATGCCATCCGTATCCTAGGGTACGAGTGGTACCCCAACTCGTACCCAAGAACTTTCCAAGACCCTATATACTGGTTCCTATATTAATTATACCTCCCTAACTCATACCAAGGGTACGAATGGTACACTCAATCATACTAACCAACCGTACTATGGGAAGATTCCATAAGACAACTCATTTAAGCACCATGTGACTTAACCTACACCACTCATATCTTTCTATATGACTCGTAACGTAATGATTTATATATTGGGAAGTATCCAAGCCAAACATACTTCCTAGAATACGATTGAACCCTCAAGCCACCCCACAAGTCATATCTAAGGGTACGAATGGTACCTTTAGGTCGTACCAATTCTAAAAGTCCAAAACCAAGGAAATTTTCCAAGAGACCTATTCTGTAGGTGTTTTACTATGTCTATTAGACGGTATGAGATGGTTTTATAGATATGGGTAAAGAGTATGTCTTGTTTTATTGTATGTTGATTGAACTTTCCGAGTCTGAGGTAGTGGGGGTACATATAAGCTCGGCTAGGTATTTGGTTGTCTGGAGTAGATGGTTATTCACACTGTTATTGATATTATTACTATCATTGTTATGATAATTATTATGGCTAGCTTATGACAGATTGGTCATTGATCCGGTATCGAGATCTGAGGTATGTCTACGACCTCTTCTATTTTATGAAGGCATTATTATACACGATTATTTCATGTCTAGCCATATGGATTAGAAACCCTTAGTATGATAGCATTAAATCCTAGTAGTATTATAATGAGGTTTTAGAATGAGGATATAATGATCTAGGTTATGCTTGGAGATGACCTCATGTTTATATGTATGTATATATGTATATATTTATATATGTATATATTTATATTTATATATATATGTATATATATATATATTCCTTTATTTGTACATATTGTATATTGTTTCTTGGCCTTGTATAGTGCTATATATATACACATCTTCCTTAGCTATTCATTTATATATTGGCATGAAATATACGATATAGTATTGATGTCTATTAATTATAGCGAGAATAGGATAGTTCATCTAGATACTTCCTTAGTTTTTTTTATGTTAGACTCTTGGACTTGAGCAAGGTAGTTGTCACTTATAATTCTCATTGACTTGTTATATGATTTCTGGACTCTTGGGTGTAGATTCCATTCTGTTTATATGTTCTATATATCTATTTTACCTTTGGAACCCAGTTGGCAGTTGCCTACTGAGTACCATTCATTTGGTACTCATACTATACTTCTGCAACTTGCATAACATAGTATGGTTTATCATCATTGATGTGTGCATCGTGAGAAGCAGACATAGTTCAGAGACTTTGAGTGAACTCCTGATGTTCGGAGTATTACTCATATCTCTCTTATGTATTAGACTAGTCTCTATATTGTATACAAATATTAGTTGTATCAACATAATTCTCTTGATATATCACTTTTGTACTCGCAGTATATTTAGAAGCTCTTTTACTAATGCCACCAGGTTTTGGGATTTCCTTATGTATTGATATTTACCTAATTTATTTTATATTCTTTTTCTTATATTGTTGTGTAGTCCGTTACTAGCCATTTCGAACTACGGGTTGGCTTGCCTACTGGTGGGTTATAGTAGGCAACATCATGACCTAAGAAATTGGGTCGTGACAATAAAACTAGTACTAAAATAAAACGGAGATGGATCAGCTTCAGATGCCGAACCCTAATCTCTAGTCAGTAACTTTGCATGAAGTCGACATTAATAGCGATAACTCATACAAGGATATACATCAAGAGAAAAAGTTGTAGAAGTGTAGTATCACTACTAAAACACAGAGTATTCAATAGGCATCATATGCTGACTAAGCTCAATTAAAGTAAAACTATAATAAGGTGCAAATCGATACTAAAAAGGGCAATAGAAGGGGGTCAAAATGGAAATAATAGGTTATTCTAAGTAGATGCGAGAATCAATTATCAATAACTTGAAAGTAGAAAGTAGATGCCTAGCTATAGCCTATCTATACCCCCTACAAGCCTAGAAGGTACACATAATAAAATAGAAACCCAATTAAGCTCTCATAAGCTCGGTGGGTGCAGATAAGGAATAATATTAATATCATTCCAAGTAAAACAATAAGAAATATGAAAATGATCCAAGATGTGCGATAAGCATACTGTATATTCTCCTTCTTACCATAACCATAAATTATACCGGGTTCAAACTAGATTTCAATCAGAGATAAATAATAATGAATACCAACTCGAATTAAGACAAAAGATAATAAAAAGTAAACCAGATATCAGACTCAAGACTAAACTAATAAATAAATATCAGTAATGCCAGGTGATGGACTCAAACTAGAACTATATATGCAACATATAGTAACAACCTAAAGTTCTGATTTTCCCAAGACTAACAAGTCTGTTTTCTAATATTAGAAGGCCAAATTTCCTTAAAGATATGCAAAGTTTTGATTACTAAGTAAAAAATTGCAATTTAAAGGCCAAAAGGTAACATGAAGATAATTAACATAATATAGAGATTAAGCAACACAATCTTAATAACCAGTCTCTCGAAGCAATCTCTATAACTATTTATATCTAAAAAGGGGGCTATCCTAAAGTAAATTATTTTAAAAGAACGATAAAAAAACTACAAGTCCCCATACCTAACTTAACAGAAACAATTACCCAACCCTAGGCTAAGGCATCTAAATTCCGTCCCAAGGGAGCCAAGGTATGCTAAGCTAAGAACAAAGGAGAAACAAATACCAGTTTAAAGGAATCAAAGCCAAAATTTATCCTAAAGCCTCCTACTCAGCTAAAATAATCATAATCTTTCTAAATGACTACCCGAGGCATAGAAACCTACCAATAACTATAATAATGTCACACCAATATTGTACAAGATCTAAGTCTAAAGAAAGGTAAGCCTAGCAACTTGGATGCCACCAAACTCACTCGAAGTCCTTTATATCATAGATTTTCTATTCAGAGAAGCCTCTAACCACTTCCTTACTATCAAAATTATAATCTAAGTGTCAAGATGAGAGAAATAATACCCATATTGCAAAATTATGATCTGAGTAAAAAATAGGCTAAAAATCATTTATGGGGCTTAATTATAAAATCTATCAATTAAAATTGTAGCAATATTCCTTAGGGAACAATGAGCTTGTGCTTAAAAGTGGAGCACTACCAACTCCTTTATCAGGTCACAAAATATCCCCAAAAGAGAATGAAAAAATAAGAACAAACTAGACAACTTAATCAAAATTAGATCGGGAACTTACAAGCTAAGGATGGGAATATGATTTCCACAATGACCTATACTTAATCCAAGATTTAGTTTATAATTTCTCATAAATTTTTAGAGCTCTAAGATTAGTTATGAAGCTTATACTTAGAAATTTAATAGAGCTGAAAATGAAGGGAGCAATATTTATATTGCTAGGGGTTCCTTTATCATGATCATAAAACCGCACTGACAGGACCATTACAATCGTGATGACATAGGCATGCAATCAATATGCACATGATGGATTGGTTCCGCAACCTTCCTTCATCAAGATCTTAGGGCTCATCTAGCTATCACAATGACTAAGGTCCACAGACCCTCACGATCATGGATGACCTTTTTTAATAAACCGGTGAAAGATCTGGGCCTACACCAAGTGTTGATGCATAACTATTTTGGCTAAGTTGCAAAATATTTGGATGGGTCCTTAGGATTTATTCGAGGAATGCAAATGAACTATATTCCCACCAAAGTTGGCATTCTGGACTCAACGAAACCATCAAAACTTACAACAAAGCTTATTTCATAAAAAGTGAGTACCACACCTAAAGTTCCATTTTTATCAATTTCCAACCAATAGACCAAAATGATTTTACAAGCTTTAAGACCCTAACCAAAGGCCCCGTAGACTAAAATCAACACCTCAAATCTAATGGAACTGTCAAAATTGCCGTCCAAGACTATTTACCTACAGTTTTAGCCAGAGATCACTTTTTCAACTTTAGAAGCTCTAAAATAAGAAAATTGGTATAAAGATAAAATAAACTTCCAAGAACCAAACTGTCAGTCCCAGTAAGTCATAAATATCATGGGACAACTATACGAAAGCTCTAAATATAGAAAAAATATAAAAAATATGGAAAATGGCCAGAGAGTCATTCCAATATCAACTACTAAAAGGAATTTCATTTGCAAAATTAAAGAGTTAAGAAGTACCTAAAGGCTCAAACAAGTAGTGGATTCTGAGTCTGCATGGCATGCTCGGTCTCTCAGGTATCCTCCTTAATTGGTTGGTATCTCCACAACACTTTTACCACCAAAATATCTCCAAAGCACAACTGTCTGATATCTCTAGCTAGAATAGAAAATGTCTCCTCAAAGTTCAACCTGTCATCTAATTGAACTGATGTTTCTAGAGTATGTGAGACTCATCTAGAATGTAGCATCAAAGAATTGACATATGAAAAACTAGGTGAATTACTGAAAAGGATGGATGTAAGGCTAACTCATAAACTACGTCCCCAACTCTCTAAAAGATCTTAAATGATGTGATTTACTTGGGGCTGAGGTTTCTCTCTCCCTGAACCTCATCATGACCTTTATGGAAAACTTAAAGAAAAACACAATCACTAACCCCAAACCTTAAAGCATGAAATCTATGATGAGTATGACTCTTTTTCCTTCTCTGAGTTACCCATAGACTATCTTAAATAACTTAAACTCTATCTAATGACTATCAAAGAAAACCAATTCTTCATGTCCTAACCTTTAAAGTATCAAACCAGTCAATTGGAGATCGACACTACCTACTATGCAATGCATTGAATGATGCCATCTGAATACTAGAATAGAGTTGTTATTTTAGGCTAACATTGTAAAAACTGCTCCAATTAACCTATAAAATCCATAACACATTGATGTGTCATGAACTTATGACACTTTAGATTTGTAACACTTTGAATATTTGCAAGTACAAATGTATTTTTATGTGGATATGGTATGTTTTGAGGTATTTGCAAGTCAACTAGGTCTAAAAAAGTAGAGTGCTGGATTTTGAACAAAAATTACATCATTCGAACTCATTAAATAATATGGGATCAGACCAAAATCATACCATGTCATCATGATGTAAATTAGAGATGTCACTTAGAAAATGATAAGATGGAAGGATCCTACGATCGTGCATTGATGTTATGATCATACAACTTAATCATGAAAAGGACGTTCTGGAAGCATGTATGAAGGATCTAAGTATGAATAGCAACACATGAGTGACTCCCATGACTATACCTCAAATCCACAGTCATACCAAGAGGTCATAGGAGGAAGGTTAAAATGTGAAGATTTCAAGAATTGACATGTGGGAGAATCAGACAACCGCATTGTATGGTCATAGGCAGAAGATACAGTATCATACTAAGAACTATTCCATTGAAGATCTTAGATGTCAAAGTCCATGGATAAACCATGATCACCAAGGATGATTGTGGGATCAAACCATGATTTAACCTTCCACTCGTCCAATATGACCGACTTAACAAATCCTGTTATGTTTAGAATAGATTTTATTTTGTCTATAAATACTCTTATTTATTCTTTTGTATTATTATACATTTTATTACTACTTTTAAGACATATTATTAGTTTTGTTAGTACAAACATTGATTTTTACAATCTTAACTCAAAGTAAGATCTTGGATTTTTTCATATTCTTATTGTAAGTTAATGAGTATATTAGAATTCTTCTTGTGTTCTTGCAATTGTGAGTAGATAAGCACCAAAAATAGGGTTGCAAGAACCATGATGGATTAACAAATTAGTGTTCATAGTACAGAGTGAGTTTTAATCACTGTTTATGCATGAATTATGGTTTCTTTGGGTTTGACTATTTTCCAACAATGTATAATGTTAGAACTCACCATATCTTTACTCGAGACAAATAGAAGAGTATGGATGGGAAGAAGGGAATAAAAAACAGATAAATGAATCTACCAACCTCCACTAGATAGCTTGAGTCGATAATTCGGTATAGCTTATCTAGAATTCAAGCTAGATGTTAGTAATGCAAGCTTAGGAAAAGAGAAAACTTACTTGAGGGTATTTCTTTGATAAGAGTGTAAAGTTGTTCTAAGTATACATAACCTATCAATTTTGCATACCAAACACTAGGAGAGATTGCAAAGTACGAAGAACCTACAAAGTTATAAAGTTATATGGGAACTTAATCCTAGTGCTTCTCTCATACTGGTCACAAATCCAATAAATCAATAATTGTTATCGTTGAATTATCTATTTACAAAACCCCCTATTTTATTGGAGATTATTATTGATTACCACGACTACACATTAAATGATATTTTTATCTATTCCTTGTGGGATCGACCCCAACCTAGGGTGGTTTCTGTATTTGATAGCGACCACTTTATATTTCATTGCAAGGTGTAATTTGGGTGATATCAAATTTTGTTATTATTTCCAGGGAGTATGATTACAGAGTTTATTTATTGTGTTAGTTGGGGTTGTTGGTAACTATTTCCTAATTTTATCTTTTTATTATTTTAAGGTGTACAATAGTGTATACCCAAAACTCAGAGTCAAGATAATCCCTTAATTCCATTTGATACAAAATCTGAGAGAAATATAAGAACTAATCAAAGAATAGTGAACGAAGGAGTTCATAATCAAGGTGCGCTACTCGAGGGCATTCATAATATGGCTGCAATCTTGAATTAGCCAGCACATTAGCATAATGGTCAAAAATTATAGTACAAATCACTGCTCGGTTGATTTCTAAAGAGAATGCTATGTAAAATGCTAATAGATAGTCAACTATGAAAGAAAGGGTTAGACAAGTTGATGATGATGAAAACCGTCTAACTGCACTAGATAAAAATAGATAGGCAGAGAAGGAATAGGGATCAACAACCTCTTCCACAGTATCTCCCCCACAATAAATTTTTAGAAGAGTATTTAGATTATTTGGAACCAGTTAAAACAAGTGCTATTACCCCACCAGAATTGCCTCCAGGGACTAAGTTTGACATTACTAGTGCCATAATCCACTTGTTGCACTTAAAGAGTGTAATGACCCTTCAGATCATTTTTCATATTTTGCTTATCTTTACCGTAAGGTCTTCTCCATAGCTTCCCTAAGTTATTTATTACTTTCTAGGACTGCCTATTTGGTTATTAGGCATTTCATTTGTTTTTTAAAGCCAATTTTCTGCTTGGAAGTCTTTGCTGGTTCCAAATGACCGCCAAGTGAAAACTTCAGTGAAATAATATTGAATTAAATTTCGACCGTGCCATCATATTTGAAATATCTATTTTAGGATAGGTAGACCTTTGGTTCTGGTCTCGATGCACTCGAGCTCATTTCAACTAATTGGTTGGAAAGTTGGAAAATTAGTAATTTGGGTATGGGAACCATATTTTGTCTAAATGACCTCAGATGGAAAATCTAACTTTTCTATCACATCTAAAACATCGATTTTAGGTTAGGGAAACCCTTGGTTTAGGTACCAAGGCTTTCAGACTTATTTTAGGCTATTGGGCGGATTTTATGAAAAATAAAACTATAGGTGTGGGCCCTAATTTTTTTTAAACGATCTCAGATTAAAACTTTGATAATTCCATTAGATCGAAAATGTGGTTTACACTCAAATTTCACTATTAAATCATGTTCATAGGGTTCCATATGAGTTTCGAGGATCAAAAATAAGTTTTTGACTTTGTTGATATCTAGTGCACAAAGGGGATTGCCCTAGTGCGGTTTCCATCCTTGGATTGCGATAGCAATGTGTCCATACATGGTATGGGTATAAAAGGGACATTTAGACTATGTTTTGGATATTTTGACTCATCCTTGAGACCTAGAAACCCTAAATGAGTGTGATAACTCAAAATTGAGTCATTGGGGTGACTTAGGAGTTTGGTTAACATCTGTTATCACAAATATCTTTGGATTTAAGGTATGAATCCTTCAATTTCATGCTTGAATTTCTTGGTTATTTGACCAAAGATACAAATCACTTAGGGATTGATTTTATCTCTAAGTTTGCTTAGTTTTTACCCATTTCATGAGGGTTACGATTCCTTGATCATGTGTGAACATTGAGTTGATCTCGGAAATGTGATTTCCGTAAGTAGGACCCACATGTAATTTTTAGTGTCATTTTTGGATCCGAAGCACAATGGTTCAATATGAGTATCGTTATTCTCATATTAATGAGTAGATTACGATTTTGATAGTGTGATGACATTTTTGGATTATGAAATAAAATGGATGTTTGGGAATCGATTTAAGGATTCGTCGTTCGACTTTGAGTTAGGCTTTTGTTTACTCTTCTTTCTAAGATGATGTGTGATATATATTATGACATGACCAAAACACCAGGCCATGTTGTATGGGAAGCCCAAGCTCACATGAACTGGAGGTCGCCCCAATAACCCAACCGAAATATCTCATCATACAATAGGAGTCGAAGGAACTCCAACCCATAGATTAAGATTACAGAAATAATATCATAAGTGAACATTAAATTCTTAATAACTAACTTACACCCAAGTTCACAGTTGTTCATAATACCTCTATACAAAACCAAAGTCATAAATGTATAAGTCGGGACAAGCCCCCAACAATAGCCAAACCAAGTCTAAAGATAAAAGACCAAGAGGTACATATTTTCTGAAGTAAGGAAGCTCACCACTTCAAGTCAATGCATGAACCGCTTCAATCGCTTAGCGGTTGGAACACTAGCATGTAACTCAAGGATAAGTGATAAAATAATATCATCAATCATCAACAAGTCAATACATCATATTTTATCACATTCATACACTTATCCATACATATAGGTATATCACATGCAAAATAAAGGATCAGGTCTTATCAACATGCCGCAAGCACTTATCCATCATTCATGAAGTGGAGGACTACAACCTCCTACATTTATTGCTTCAAACATTCTCAATAGGCAAAGGACTTTAACCACATTCACATTATCATTAGACATGAGAATTTAACCACACACACTCATTCATTAGTCAAGGACTTTAACCACGTACATTCATACAAACAAGGGAATTTAACAACACACACAATCATCTACACAAGAGACTCCAATCTCGTGCCCAATCATTAGACAATAGACTCTAACCTCATATCTTATTTGGACTCTAAGAAAAGGCAATTTTCTTCGGTGAGGTGCCTTGACCTCAAGAGATCTCTTTTAAGCATGGGACTTTAACCTTGAGCAATATCGTTGGGTAAGGAATTCAACCTTGAGCCATTCATAATGCAAGGGACTCCAACCTCAAGCCATCATATAAAGCAAGGGACTTTGACCTCAAGCCATCACAACTATCATTAGTTGGAATTGTGACTTCAACCCTTTGTCCATGCATCAACATTCATGCAATACAACATTTGAAGACTTTAAATATTTTAGGTAATTCGACACTATACATGATCACATGGTCCTAATGAGGCCCTTCATTGCTCAACCATTTCAATAGTCCAAGGCCTTTACTTAATTCAACACACGATTCAATTAATGGTCATAAATACCCTTAAAACAATTCATACTTCAATGAAAATCTTATACCACATTCTCACCACACTTGGGTTCAACACACAATTTAAACTCTTCTTTATATCTTGGGACTTTATCCTCTCATTAGCCAACAAATAAGGTTATCAATTTTATAACACATGATTTATAATTCCTTTAACAAATTATTTATCAATAATTCGTGTTCATAGGCCATTTTCCTAGTTCAATACAACACCAACATATGACTAGACAATTCACTTAAATATTTTCACAAACACCTTTAGTGCATACCTTCAACAAGGCTATCTTCCATGGTAGATATTATCAAGATTAGATTTACTCAAGACCCTCATGTTAAATCATATACAACAAGCACCCACACATAAAAAATTATGATCAATATCACACATAAACATAAGTCTAAGCAAGATTTACTATTATACATCATTAGGCAACAAAACCCTTTTTATTTGATTTGAAAACCACCATGTACACTTACTAATTAAAGTGTAAAATACATGGGTGTAGAGTTATTTAAAGAGGGGAAGAGATATATGCCTTAAACAAGATGACATACCAATAATCTTGGCTTCTTCTTGCCTCTAAATAGGCTTCCTCCAAACCCTAGGCTCCAATCCTGCTTCAAGAAGCTTTTTAGAGTGTTTGGAATATTTTAGCCTTGTAAATAAAGACTTAGGAGGCTAGAATGCCTGAGAGGGTTTAGGGTTTTAGGCAAGGGAAATGACCAAAAGGTACTTAGTTAAAGTCTGAAAAGTTTACTCATGCAGGGTACAACTCCTTCATATAGTTCCCATAGTGATCGTACCCTAGAGTACGAGTGGTGCCTTAACTCATACTCTAGTCTTATTTTTTATCCTAGTTCAACCATACTATTATGGGTACAAGTGAGCACCTTTGAGTCATAACCAAAGAGTATGACTCATCCTAGTCGTATACACAAATCATATACAAAATAGTCCACTCTAAAAATAAGACCTCACTTCATACGATTAAGTTGCATACAACTCGTATACATTTGGTACGATCAAGGGAATGTCATGTCGTATAGAAAAATAGTGTGCTACCCTCATGTGCTGATTAATGTATGAAAGAGAAGGACAAGGTGGGTACGAGTCGTGACCAAGGGTACGACTCAAGTCTTTACTCATACCCAACTCAGAGGCACAAAAATAAAGGTATTTTTCAATAGTTCAAGTCTAGGTGTTTCATATTGCATGTGAATGTGAAGTTTAAGTTTAATTATAGGTAGAACGACTTAGAATTGAATATTAAAGGTTGGGTCTTAGATGAGGGTTTTGACCCATAAGTTGAAATGCTTAATATCTCATTTCATATTGTATTTTCTTCTCTTTAGATTGAACTAGGTCATAGTATGGATATGATATAATGCTAGGTTTCATATATGGTTTTAGCATTAGAAGCATGGCTAGTATATTTAGCCTAGTTTGGGCTATTATGGTGATCTTGAAAACATAATTTAATTCGAATTGACTTAAATGCCCTTGTTTTTAGACGAAATTCCTATCTTAGGATTGGTTATGGCTTACTTAATATCTAGAAGTTATACTAGTTGCTTTATCTTAGTTTGGAGTATAAATTGCCTAAGTATAAAAATTGAGGATTAGAGGTGGGTTCTTCTGGTCCATCTTAGGAGAAACTTGTATTAGCCCTTATAGACTTAGTTACAGATGTTAGGCCTAGTTGAGATTATTAATCCTTTTGAATAAGTTTACTTCATGGCTTGGTAAATTATGATGACTTCTCCAGATTATGATTAATGGACTATAAAGATGATATTCCTCTTAGATATGATATTGGGCATTTGAAGATGCTATTTCCTCTTAGGTATGATAATTGGACTATTAAGATGATATTACTCATAGTTATGATTTATGTTTTATTAATTCATTATGCCTCCTATATGTGAGATTCTTAGTGATGTATTATGCCTCCTAGATGTGATATGCCTCCTATATGTAAGATGAGTATAGATATGCTGATGGCTTATGGAGATGTTATGCCCCATAAATATGCTACGACTTATAATTATGAGATGATGTATAAATATGATTATTAATGTGGATTTTAGATATGTATGTGGGCCGAAGGCCATAATTATGATATTGTAATTCTTCTTGACACATTATTGTGCCAAAGGCCGTATTATGATATAAGTTGACCATCCAAGAAGTGTCTATCATTGTAAATGATGTGACTGTAGTTTATTGATATATTAATACTTATGGTTCCTTTCTAACATGCATAGATTGGGTACATTCATGATTGTTGCATCGATAATTGATACGATTCTAATTAGATTGTAATATTATTACTGTTGTCACTAATTAAGGGTTAAAGCCCACTTTCTACCTTAAAATGAATTTTTCCATAATAGTAAATATCTGTCTTAATGAATGAATTATATATAAAAGAGATTTAAAATGATTTTTTAAAGACTTGTTTGAGATAGATTTTGGTCTATGATTTGATATTACTAATTACTCCAACCGTGAGATATTTCAATCCTTTCTACACTTTTATGATGATTTAGTCCTGAAGTTCACTCCAGGCAACAAACTTACAGATTTACACTCTTTTTTCTACAACTTGAGTCCGTGCACCTATCATACCTGATACACATCTCTCCGGTAAGGAACAGAGGAAGGTACTAGATTGATAAAATAAATTTTGTGTAAAACCCGATGAACGTTATAATATTATTGTTATGTATATTTGCCTATTGGTAATGCAATATTGATGATGAATAATGAATTATGGAAATATACTCTACCTTGCTTCTCTTTTCAAGTCTATTTACTTTAGCGCTCTTGGGGCTTGTTCTTTACTTTTTCCCTCGTGGGGATAGAACTTTACTTTAGCCCTCGTTGGGATCGCTCTCTATTATTGACATTGATTTGTAGATTATGATAATATGATGACACCCAATTAGGCCAGAGGATATTATGATGATGTGATGATGACTGAAAAGGCCAAAGGATGTTAGAATAATGATATTGAGACCCAACAAGGTTGGAGGATGATTATGTCGATGTGCCTATGTATATATCTACCGATTCGAGTATATATATACCCAGTGAGGCTAGAGGATGATTATGATGAGGGTGATAATGATGATCATGGTTATGAGTATGACGATGGTTATGATGATGATAATGTTTGTGGATTGTGAATTGTTGTATTCATTCTTGCATGCACAATGGCTATCTCTAGTATGCACCTATATCTATCAGCTCATATGTGAGGGTCGCATAGATATTGATGATTACTATGCCTTGTAGTGTGTTATTTGTTGATTGAAACTTTTGAGCCTGGGGCGGTTGGGGCACGTGATAGGCTCGGTTATGTATTTGGTTGTTTAGACTAGCTGGTTACTCGCATTGTTATTGATATTGTTATTATCATTGTTATGTTCATTGTTATGGCTTGTTTTTGATAGATTGGTCATTGATTTAGTATCAATATGTGAGGTATGGTTACACCCTCTTTTATATTACGATTGCATTATTATTCATGACCATATGAGGACTTGTTATATGGATTAGAACCCTGAGTATTCTAGCACTAGTTCTTGATACGATTATGAGGCCTTAAATAGCTAGTTTGATGATTTAGGTTGTACTTCGAGTAGACCTTGGTTTTATACTTATATATATATATATATATATGCATACTTAGATATATTTAGCTATGGTATTATTGTATATCCCTCATTTCCTTTATTTGTTCAGATTATATACACATTCGTTGGACTTATATACTTACATGTATCTTCTTTCTGCTCTTACTTGTATATTGGCCAGTAAAATACTGTATAGTGTTGGGATTTCTAAGTATGGATGGATTAGGCTGATGTATTCTTACTACTTCCTTAGCTTTAATATTGTAAGACCCCAGAAAAGTTCCCTCGTAGTCTGAGCCTTAGAGTATGTCAAGTAAAGTATAATTTCGGCCCTAAAAGATTAAGAAGTGACTTCCCAAGTGATTAGTGTTCTAACCTTCATTGAATTTTCCTAAAAATGACTATCGTGTGGAAAATTGAATTAGCTTTCCCACTATACCAATTTCGTCCAAATCCAGTATCGGGGTGAGAAGTTATGGCCGTTTTACTAAGAGCTGTTGGAACCGCCCAGGTGCGACGGGCAGGTTGATGGACCGTCAAGCTTGCGAAGGACCGTCGCCCAGACCGTCGTAACCAAAGAAGTAACTCCCTATTCTGTCCCAAGTGCGATAGCCAAGATGACTGACCGTCAAGCTAGCGGCGAACCATCGCTAAGACCGTCGCAACTGAGGCACTGTGGCCTTTTTCTAACCAACATACGGCGGATGATCCGATGAGCCGTTGAGCTCGCGACAGACCATCACTCTTACCGTCGCAAATCCTTTTCATTATTTTAAAGTTGTTTTTAAAAGAACTTTTGGTCTTTTCCCATTTTAACACTTAGATATATGCAAAATGAAACATATGACTTCATTATCTCCCAAAACATCCAAAGGCTAGGGTTTCTTCGTCAAGAACAAACCCAAAACCCTTCTCCAAGAAATTCAAGAACTCACCATAGAATCTACAAATTGAGTTGAGATTCGAGTTCCCCAAGTCCAAGGCTTCAAGAACCCTCTCTTAAAGATTAAGAAGAAGAGTTTCAAGCTAGCTTGTTTATCTAGTTTCACAATCTAAGGTATGTGGGGTTTGAACAAGGACAATTCTTTTATCCTTGTGCCCAAAACTTGTTTTAAATTACAAAGATATATGACTTTATGAGTTCTCATATGAATTTGAAGTGTGGGTTCATACCCAATATTACTATGCATGAGATTTTGAGATTTGCCAATGTTCTAGAAATTGAAGTACATGAGTATGTTGAGATTTTAAGACAAATTGCTGAACATTTCAAATTTCTATATGATTTGTGTATCCTTATGACATCTAGTATGCATTTTGATGAGTCTTAACTTGAGATTTGATTATGGGTCATTAAACCCTACTTAAGATTTGAATTTTTATGAACTTTTGTGCTGTAAGCACCCATGATTTGAGTATTTTGAGATATTGAGAAAGTTTTGACCTTAATGGTCATAGTATCTTTGAAATCCACTTTACCAAATGAGATTACAGATTTTATAGTTGGGTTATTATAAACCATGAGATTATTTTAAAGTGGATTTCCGTGAGATGGGTATAGATAGCTAAAAGGAGTAGTATTTAGCACCGAGTTGGGTAAGTTACTACGGTTTCATACCCCAGAACTACGTGCCACCATAGGTTAGAGATTTATGGGCCCGAGGCCGAGATAAGTAATCACTGAGTTGAGGTTATACTCCCTAGAAAGAGTAAGACGCCTCTCCCCAATGTGAGGTTTCTTCCTTAGGAGGCCAAGACATTGGACTCCATGTAGCTCGCATGGTTTATGTTGGTTAAGTAAACCTCCCTAAAGCTTTGAGATAAGTGATTTTACTAATAGTAAAGTTTGCAGATTTGCTTCCTCAAGTGTTTTCCCTTGAGATGAGATGTTTTCCTTAATAGAAGTTATTTTTTTTTCTTTTTCTATTAGTAAACAGTAAATACACAGCTTATGAGTATTTTCCCCTATTAGTAAGACTTTTTTGAAATAGTTTCTTGAAGTAAAATTTTCCTAAGAGTAAAGTAGTTTTATCTACTAGTAAGAGTTATATAATTTCGAGTTCCAAGTGTCTTGAGTTAAAAGAGTTCTAAGTTCTTGAGCATTAAAGAATTTTTACTCTCCATGAGATATATGCATGAGTTAAAAGTATTGTTTAAAGCTTCCTTCAGCCTTCGAGTAATGAGAATAAGAGGAGAGTATAGATTTTAAAGCTAAAGTATAATGACTTACGAGATTTGTTTTACATGTTTCGTTCTACATGATTTATGAGCTTATTATGTTAGACTTATTCAAGCTATGTGAGTTATTCATATTTGCATACATGAATTGATTAAAGAGCATAGATATTGTTTTATATATATGCATACCCCCCATATACTCAGTACATTCCCGAATACTGATCCACATATACGTCTATGTGCTACATTATTTTATAATGTAGGTTCAGGTGCTCAGTCCCAGCCTAGTTAGTGATTTCCAAGTACCTTTGTCTACATCTCTATAGTGGTGAGTCCTCATGGTTCAAGGACCTATCTTCAGGCATTTCAGTATTGTTAGTAGACATATTATTGCTTTCAGTTCAGTTTGAGTCAGTTGGGGACCTATCCCAATGGCTCTCTAGTTCATGAAGTAGTAGAGGCTTTGTCAAACTAGTTATCAGATTGTTGAGATTTCCAGTATTGTGTCATTTGATCGAGTATTTTCTTCGCATTTCCTATCATTTGTTGTGACAGTACCAATGTTTTGTTTTTTCATCTCAAAATAAGTTATTATTTAAGCATCGTGTGACGTTCTAGGAGGAGATTTTGGGGCATTACAAACTTGGTATCAGAGCCTAAGGTTTAAAGAGTCCTAGGGAGTCTGACAAGCCGTGTTAAGTAGATTCTTGATCATCGGTGTGTAGCGCACCATGACTGTTAAGAAGTACTGCTTGAAGTTCAACCAGTTAGCTAAGTATGTTCCTGATTTGATTTCTGACACCCAAGCTAGTATGAACAAGTTTGTGACAGGTGTTTCTGGCTTGATACTGAAAGAGTGTAGGACTGCGATACTGAATAGGGATATGGATCTATATAGGTTGATGATACATGCATAGTAGATAGAGGTAGACAAGATAAGAGAGAGAGATAGAGGAGGGGTAACAAGATGTCTAGATTTGAGCAGCATAAGTATGACAGGCTGTCTAGGCCCTATTCGTTCTAGGATTAGCTTTCCTACATGGTTAGGATTTCTTGGAGAGGTTAGGTTGGCTAACTTAGTTTGTAACTTGGAGTTAGTCTTTCATACCTATATGAAAGTTCCCAGGAACATAAAAGACACTCTAACCATGAGTACACTATTTGTAATGTAAATTTCTATAAAATCAAATAACATCAGAATCATACCTCCGAATTCAATACCAGTCCATAATCAGCCTGCCACATCTAACTATAATACATCAATAAAGTAACCAGCTAGTCTGAACACACAATACCTAATTGGAGTCACATAGGTATCATGAGGTAAGTTTGCAACCACAAACCGAGGGCTAGTCTGAAACCACGCCATAAGTAACGCCTTTTAATTGATTTCCTTACTTTTTTAATAGGTATAACTTGATCTCAACAACCAATTGGCGTCTAACTAAATTGAGGATGGCTGATGCATCAAAATCATAACCATAACAGACTGATACCACACTGATACCATTATAACCAAGAAAAAACTCATCCAATCGAAAGACAATCCAAGGCATGAATCATGCGACCTACTCCTATATCCAAATATAACTTTGTTTTTCCTTTCCACACCTGCTACCTACACCAAACCAAGAAAGAAGTTATTCAAGTTTTATTCGTGCAACCCCATGACACTAAACTTGGAGAACTAAAGCTGATTCTCTAATAATCAATAATTGCAAGCATGGGGATAAGACCATAAGGCGATACATGGGCACACAAATGGTGATAACCAATGTCTGCAATCTATTACAAAGCAACTAATTGATTTGGTTGACTTTCAAAATCAATGGTCAGGAGTCTGAAGCATGACCACTCAAAATTGAACAATATTCTCTAAGGTGTCTCACCAATCGAGGATGAAAGCATGCTTAGTCCAACTCAAGTACACTTCTTCTGCTGAGAAGACAATCTAAACTTTTGATGAAATATGAAAATCAAGGTAAAGAGCGAAAGAAATCATCATGACAGTCCAAAATTTTGATGAAACATAAAAATCAAGGCCAAGAGCAGAATAAATCATTATCAAGTGCCAACGGGATATCATTCGAACATTTGCCTACTATAAACTATCTGAATTAAAGAAAATTGAATAAGTAGTTAAGGAGTAGGTTTAGCTAGCCTCTAGATGAATGCTTAACTAACTCATATCTAACAAATAGATATTGAACCCAAGCTTTACACCCATATCTAAAATCTCAACAATAAGGCTGAACCGCTCGATCTCAACTATCCAAATCAATTCTATAGATGGGTAAGCATCTATACACCAAATTTATCATAACATTTAAGATTCCATACCAGGGCGTTAAATCTAGAACTAAAGTCGAAAAGTCTAAACCAAGGGCAAACAACCAACTCACCCTCACTATCTAAAATCAGGAATATCTCCACAGGTTCCTGCCAGGGCTAAAATCAAACTGTAGCTGAAGAAAAAATTCATAACAGAAGGAAAACCACATAATGAAGTAAAATCAATCCACTCCATGCTTGTTGGAGGGCATAAATAATTAAAGCATACCCAAGAACTCACCAGTACTACAACCAGTACTAAATATAAACAAAACTATAGCAACTCAAAGAAATGAAACCTTGTCCAAAAACTGGTCAATCCTATACTCCATCTTAACAACAAATTCCCATAAGTACATATCACCAAGGAGAAACACTCCTCAAACCCTTATTAGGTAGAACAAATATTGAAATGAGGATTTCCTAAATCACACACTTTATTCCAACTTTAACTCAATTAAACCATGAATCATATCACAGTAGAATAGATCATCAATCTCTACATCAATACTAAGGTCAAGACCACCATCGAGAAATAAGCTTAAGAAACTTAATTTAACAAATTTCTAATTTGCCAACTTAAGAAGCGGTCATAGGGATATATCAACTATATCCATATCTCTTAACTCCACAATAAAAAACCCACATCAAAGAAGTAATAGAGTATCTTTAAGACCCTGCAAAGTTCCTTTTTAGTTTGAGCCTTTAGAGCGCGTTTAGTGAAGTATAATTTCGGCCCTAAAATATTGAGAAGTGACTACTAAAGTGATTAGTGATTACATATTAGTGAGTTTTCCTAAAAATGACTTTCTATAGTGTGGGAAATTGAATTATACTTCCAACGATACCCATTTCTTCAAAATCCAACATCGAAAGAGAAAAATATGGCCATTTTATAGAAAGTAGTAAAATTACCCAGGTGCAATGAAGAGGGCCAACAGACCGTCGAGCTTGTGATGGACCATTACCAAAATCTTCATAAAGGAGGAAGTGAGGCCCCGTTCTGGTTAAGTGTGACAGTAAAGGTCGGCAGACCATCGGGCCTTTGCACCCACTATCGTAGGTGAGACAGTGAATCGAGTTCTGGCCCAAATGCGATGGTCAGGACCGATAGACCATAAGCCCTCGATGGACCATCACACCCCACCTTTGGATATCTCGTTCAGTGATTTTAAGTCATTTTAAAAAAGGGGTTTTGGTTTTTTTCCACCATTTTTACGCCTTGATATACCCATATTGAATCAGATAACTTCATTATCTCCCAAAATATCTCCAAAGATAGGTTTCTCCCTCAAGAACAAGAACAAATTCCTTCTCCAAGAACTACAAATCCCTCCATAGATTTTACAAATTGAGTTAAGATTCAAGGTTCCCAATTCAAAGGCTTCAAAAACCCTCTCTCAAGAATAAGAAAAAGAGTCTCAAACAAGTTTGTTCATCCAATTTCATAATCTAAGGTATGTGGCATTTGAACAAGGACACTTCTTTTGTCCTTGTGCCCAAAGGTTGTTTTAATTATTATAATATATGATTTTCTATTTTTCTTATGAATAGAAAAAGATCCCTATGTTTTTCCTGTCTAGCTTTGATTTTCAAATAGAACTTATCAAAGGAGAAAATAATTCCTTTCCCTACCCCAAAAGGCATTAGGAAATTCAGAAAAAATCTCGTTTTCAAAATCTTTCTGGAGATTAGTTATTTTAGTAATCATCTCCGGAGTTTTTAAAGTCTGATCAATTTTCTTTATATGAATATCTTGTTTAAGAAAACAGATATGTGAAGAAAGTCTGTTAATTTTAAAAACAGTTCTTTCTTTAATAAGGTTGCCTTCTTCTTGCGAGAGGGGCCTTAGTAAAGGGAATAACAAGTCTTGGTTTAAAAGAGTTGTACGAATTTCGTCGCAATCACTCCAGTAAGGCCAAATTTGGTTGATGAAGGGTATTCCTAAGATGATATCTTCAGTGATATCTTCAGTGATGACGAAGTCGTTAACAAGGCAAATGCCATTGTTGCATACATGAGCTTTAAAAAGCTGATAATGGATTTTCATCTTTTCTCCCGTGGTAGAGTAAAGACGAGAGGTGCTGTTTTGGAGATACTTCGTAGGCACTAGACCTTTAACGATACAGTTACTATCTTCACCTATATCAATGAGTGCTACTCTGTTAAGAACAGAGTCTTTATCTATGACAATTTTTACGACAATATGCTCGCTATAAGCTTTTATGGCCGTAATAGCATTGCCGGATGTGGAGGGCGAATCGGAGCCGGGAAATGAATTAGGCTCTTTGAGATGATCATTTGGTATGATCAGGGAGTTTTTAGGAAATTTTGGTGGGGAAACCATTTCTGGGAGAGATACATTTTTTAGGACTTGCTCGGTAAGAATGTTAAGTTCTACCCTGTCAAGTCTGATTTTTAGATCTCTGATTTCTCCCTTTAGGGTAGAAATTTCTCCCTTGAGATCAACTATGGATGGCTCAGCAGGTTTATCAAATTTATAGATAGCCTGTTTCATGCTAAAAGGCTGAATGATGGGTTTGGGGGGCTTTTCTTCGTGAGAAAGCATCAATCACTTGAGTTCTAGAAGATATTTACTTCTAGCCTCATCATCTTGAATGTGCTCAATTATGTCAAATAGAATTTCGTTAGGATTTCCTGAAATGACATTTACAGTTTGCCTTGTGCTGGTACAGAAAGTACTATTACAAGCACATTCTTGGCCAGATTGAGATTGGTCGGATTCATAAGTGGCGTTGATGAATTCATTGTCGCTAAAGTCATCGCTAGAGAAAGTATAAGAGGCATAAGAATCCGATGAATCTTCCATTATATAGAATAATTTCTCTTTGGCCTCTCAGAGAGATCTAATTGGTTTATTTTTTTCTTCTTGTTTGACTTGCAATCTTTTGCTCTATGACCGGTCTTGCCACAAGTCCAACAAGTATCTTTGTTCTTAGAGGTTTTCCGTCTAGTTTTTCTACTAGGCTTGTAAGACTCCTTTTTGAAGGACCTTTTGCTTGGGGTGGTCCTTTTGTGAGACCTAGAGGACTTCTTTCTATGTTTTTTGCTAGAAGAGGGAGATAAATTGGTGAAACTATAGTCTTGGCAGAAGGTTCCTAGCCCATATTTAGAAGTGCTATCTTTCTTGAGTTGTTTCTTAAGTTTAAGGTCTGTGCAGAGATCTATCCCTACGGTGGTGATGAAACTTATTAAGTCGCCATAGGTTAGGATTCCGTAATGGATTTTTCCCTCAAACCTATATTTAATTTTGGTTCTCACCTTTTCTGCGAACAGAGGAGGGAGACCACTAATGAATCGTTCCTTCCAGAAATCATTGTTGCAATCAGGTCGGACCATGACTTTTACTAAAAAGGTATCCTTATACCATCTAAAGTATGCTAGATCTTTGCAGGTGAGATTGTTGAGGATTTCTAAGCTCCTGTCTTAAAAATTTTGGGTTCTCCTATAAAATGTCTTGCTATGTGGTAAAGAAGAGTGGCACAGGCGTCTTCCCTTGCTACCTGCTCGAGAGTTTCCTGGCCATTTTCATTTTTGACAACCGTCTCTATTGCCGTGGCATCATAGATAAGGTTTTTAATGTCATAAGTGAAATAGTTATCCCACCAATGTTTTATCATACCAGTGAATCCTGATACGATCATAGTAGCAGCTTCTTTATCAGTAGCTCCTCTAATCTTATAGGCTGTGATGGCTACACCCATTTCATGGAGTTTGTTGTAGATTTGATGTTCAGCCAAACCGTCAACATTCCATTCAGTTATTCCTCTACCATCATGGTTGGAAGTAGAGAGGTAAGGATTTTCTTCAAACTGGACGTCTGGAGGAGAAGGTAGTTTGTAGAAATTTTTCTTAGAAGAAAAACGATCACTGGTAAGCTTGGAAAGAGAGTTCTTTTGGTTACTGGATTCTCCTTTCTCAGAGATCTTGAACTTGGAAAGTTTTTCATTGATTTGTTCCAATATTTTTCCCGAGACTTTAAAGTCATCACTGAGATTAGGGAATTTGTCATTTTGGAATTCCGGAATCTTAAAGATGGGGTTGGTGATAGGGTTAGGGCTTGGAGCACCCTTTTCAGAAGTAGGAGGATCGAAAGGAAGCATCAAATTCTTAGTTTCTCCTATTTGTTGGGAGATAGTGTGAAGGACCTGATTAGTATAGTTGTTTTGTTCAACTACCCTATCTAAGTCTCTGTTAGTAGAGGCTGATAGGGGTCTATCATGCTTCTTTTTGAAGGGGGAAGCATTGAGAACCTCATTAGAATGAGGAATCTTTATTCCTTCGAGAGGAGGAGTAATGGATTCAATTACCTTGTTACTCTGCGTATACCATTTATTAACATGAAGGGATTCATTTTGGTTTTCCATCCTTTCGGTGAATTCAAACCACCTAAAGAATTCTATGTCGCATCAGAGTCTTTTCATAGCGGCTATCCATAGCCGTCCAAACTCCTTTTGTTGCTCTTTGGAACAAGTACTGGTGTACCATTTCCTTTTTATTGCGTCCTTAGAGAGGTACCAGCGGACTTCAAGAGCTTTAAGGTCAGGTGTATACTCTTCATCAGATTTGATGACGAGTAAGCTAGGGCCAGTCCTAATTTTTTGACGGGATATGGTAGGGGGAGGTTCCATATCTGAGGCTGTAGGGCTGCCTGGATCATAGGGATTCTCAGTTTCTAGGGACTCATGGACCCTAGTGTGTTGCTGATAATAAACTTTCGGGACAGGACCAGGGAAGTCAACTCCTCTTATCTTCCCTTTGTCATTATCATTTTCTTCACTTCCCTCCTAGGTTTTTGAGGTGGAAGCTCTATGTGAGACAGATCTTCTAAAAGAACAATTCCTAGAGGCCTCAAAACCTAGAATTTTATATCGATAAATCCATCAGGGTGCTGATTTACCCTTTCTATTTGTGATTTATCCGGATAGGTGCGGAGGGATTGGGTGATAGCATCAAAGTGCTATTCATTGCTATGGATGAATTCATCCCAGACCAAAGCCTTGGGAACAAAGACATTGCTTCTGTCTTTATTTGCCTCCATGAGGGTAGTGACACCCCTAGGGCTCGTGAATCTAACTTTGGGGGCTAGAGTTGTACCCATTAGTCTATAATATACTCTGTATATTATTGCTATTTCTCTAGTATTATCCCTACTGTTCATGTTTTTTGTTTTAACATTAAGAGTTAAAATATCCATGATGTTAGGATCATTAATATCTACTGAGAAATTAGGGTAGCAATTAAAGTATACCGGGCCGTCGGCTAGGTTACTTTGGATAACCCCTAAGAGTGAATCGTCAAAGTTTAATAGATGGGCATCTCGTAGGATAGCACAGACAGGGATGTCTAGACCCTGTCTAAAGAGTGGCTTAATGGCCGCTTGAACAACTCCAATATGCAGATAGTTAAACTGATTTTTAAATCGGTTTATGTCAAGCTCATTTAAAAGTTGAATAGTTTCTAAATAATTATTAATGGCAACTGTGGACTCAAAGGTCTTTATATTATGCTTTTTTAAAAATCTAAATTTACCAACTTGATAAATCATACTAAAAGACTCTTCTGGAATACTCCAGTTTTGAAGATTATTTTCAATATTAGCAATCGGAGTTGCTTGAGAAGATAAGTTAATAGTATTTTTAATATGATTGTTGGAATTCATATTGAGAAAAAAACTGTCTAGAGACTAACTGGGAAAGCTGAGAATTTTCACACAAGATAGTATAAGACAATTATCAACTATGATTCAACCTATAATAGATTATATCAATACATCTATGGCTTATGGGATCTAACAAGTCTTAATGGCTGTTACAACAGACTTCTCTTATAGTTATCTTAGTGACGGGACTACCAACAGGGTCGAATGCTTACCTTAGCGGAGACCACACTTTCAGGCTGACCAACGTCTAAGACCAGAGATTAATCGGTTCCTTCAAACTCTTAGAGAGAAGACGAATATCCCATACTTAAGGAAAACCCCATGATAAGACATGATATATTAAAATAATTTATTAGAAGTATTATCATAGATGACTAAAGTAATATACCATTTGTATGAAAATAGCTTCCCATGCTCCAGACAGATTATGTATTTAGCTGCTCATGCTAAGTACATAATCTGCTAACATGGCTCTGATACCAATTAGACGGATCTTGGATATTATTTGGAAAATAATCAGTAAACAATAAGTAAAGAGTCAAATTAAAACAACTTACAAATTTATTCAAACTTCAAAGAGAACATTACAAGAGATTACAAGGGAAAATGGAAGAGTTTAGGCAGGCAAAATATTTCTAGTGTGAGAAAATTTCTGATGCCTTCTCTTATGTTACAATCCGTCTTATATAGACAAGAGAAATAAAGATTATACATCTGTAGTGTACACTTGTAAGGCTATGATTTAGCCGACAGTCTTGAGTGCTTTTTCTTTTTGAAAAGTAGATTCTTTTAGCTTTTCTTGAAAGTTGTCTTGAGTGCTTTGTCTTGAATGTTTTTTCTTTTGGAAAAGCAGATTACTTTGGCTTTTTGTAAAGCTGATTGATTGCTTTTTAGAAAAGCATCTGGTCTTACGGATTCCTACTAGGAGTAGTAGAATGCCTCTTCAAAAAATAATTCCGGTTCTTTGAACCTCTATCTTTTGAAGGGTCATTTCCCTATTCTCAATAGGGGTCCATATAGGCCACAGCTATCCCTTTGGGATTTAGCATATCCCCATTGTTGTCGCTGCTTCCTGTGGAGGAAGCTTCTTCCAGAAGCTGTAGTACTTCTTCTTTGTTAGTTTCTTGGCTTTCTATATCTTGCAAAGCCTTCTTTAATTTTTCTTTGAGTGCCTTCTTGTATTGTGAGACACTGGTTGAAGATGCTATTGTTTTCCCTTTATCAGGAGTTTTTGGAGCTGTTTGCTTGGGGGTATAACCTTTAACTTTTATCTCTTTAGATAAATATTTAATTCTGTCTTGTTCTCCTTTGGCAAAATTCCAGGAAATGATGTAAGAAACTCGCTTCTTAATGAAGAACTTGCACATTTGGATGTGCTCTGGAAGGGTTACACATCCCTCTTTTGAACAAAACTCTGTAAATCGGTTAAGGAATTGTTGAGGAAGGATCTCTTTAATCCCTCCAAAGTATTCCCACCATTCGTAAAACCATCTTGGTAAAATGTCTTCTACCATAGCAGGACAGTATTTAACAAACCAAGTGTGTCCTGGTCTAACATAGAGAAAATTGAACCAAGCAGACTTGTAGTCGTACCAATTGTAAGTTTGGGGCCTATGTGGCATCGATAAAGCAATAGGGGTATGCAGGTGGTCTGCAAACCAGTTAAATGGGGTTAATACCCTCATAATGGTGAATCTAGACTAATCGATATATTCGGGATTTCTTTCGTTCATTGAATGCTCGACCTCGATGGAATCTATATCCACTAAGATGGCTTCATAATATCTTCTGGTTTTAAGTGGACTCTTTGTATCCACGAAATTTTTGTCATTGTAGACTGGTTTAATAAGCTGTCCCAGAGGATATCCCTCATATTCCTTATCCAAAGCAATAATAGGCATTACCTGAGTGGTAATGAATTTGAATTCTTCCTTGATAGGAGGAGTTGGTGTTGTCTTGGCTGCTGTGGGATTCACGGCCTGTGCAAAGGTTTCTGGAGACTTCATGGCATAGCTTTGCTTTGACTGTACCGATGAGCTCGAAGATGGTCCTTTATCAAAGGGTTTATTGGTTTTAAGATCTACCAATATAGTTGGCATTGGTGGAGGAAGCTTTGGAAATTCTGCCAAAGCTGTATATTTGTTGTGGAACGGTGAATGAAGTTCCGATTTCAGTTCAGGCCTCTGAGGGACTGATGGCCTCAAGGGGGTTGATGATGCTGATGGCAAATCAAATGGTCTAGCCATTTTGGTTTGATCTGGTTTGTTGTTGACTGAGATTTTTCCCAGTGTTGTGGGTCTCATTGTGGACCTGTAAAAATTCTCTTGTTAGAAAATCGGGAAGGGAATTATTTTCTCCTTTGATAAATTCTATTTGAAAATCAAAGCTAGACAGAAGAGCTTGCCATCTAGCAAATATTTGTTTTGAAACTAGATTTTTTACATCCCTCTGTAAAATTTCTTTAGCTGATTTACAATCAACATGTAGTAAAAATTCTTTATTGACAAGATCATCTTGAAATTTTGTGATACATAGCACTATAGATAAAATTTCCTTTTTAATAGTGCTGTAATTCTTTTGTGCTGGATTCCATATTCCGGATGTGAACCTGACTAATTGTTCAGGAGAACTATCATCAACCTTTTGTTTTAAGATACCCCCATACCCTATATCCGAAGCATCAGTTTCAACTATCATGAAGGCTTCAGGGTTAGGAATTCCTAAGCAAGGAAGGTTTTTGACTAATTCTTTGATCTTAATGACAACATTGGTTTGATCAGAACTCCAAGGGACTGGATTTTTCTTGAGCCTTTTATAAAGAGGTTCACAGACCTGTCTAATATTAGGAATAAAATCCGCAACATAATTAAGACTTCCTAAAAACCTTTGGAGCTGAGTCTTATCAATAATTTCATTAGGAAATTTGGAGGAGAACTCGATGGCTCTACAAATAGGTTTATAGCTACCTTGATAAAGATCATGCCCTAAGAATCTTATAGATGTCTGGAAGAGCTTCATTTTTTTTTTTGCACTAACGACCAAACATTAAATTTAACAATTTTGAAGAAAGTGTTTAAATGTTTAAAATGGGAATCAATATTCTCCGAAAAAATAAGCACATCATCAATATAAACAATTGACATATAGTTATAAGGATTGAAGATATTATTCATGATGTTTTGAAACTCTGAAGGAGCGTTTTTAAGATCAAAAGGTAAGACGTTCCACTCATAATGTCCAAATGGGACGTTAAAAGCCGTCTTGTATTTATCTTTCTCATCAATTTGAATTTTCCAGAATCCCTACTTCATATCAAATTTACTGTAAAGATTAGCTTTGAAAGTTCTTTTCAATACATCCCTTTTATTATGTATCGGATGTCTGATCCATTTTAAAACCGTGTTCAAAGCCTAGGGGTTCCTTGCTCCTTTTCTGCACTGTAATTGACATAAAAGGCAGAGCAACTCCATGGAGAATTAGAGGTCCTAATAATACCATTTTTTAGAAGATGGTGAATTTCGTTTTTGCAGATTTCCATCATTTCTTGGTTCATTTGGATGGGTCTGGCCTTAGTAGGAATGGTTTGTTCGTCAAACCCAGAAATGTAAGGAAGTTCTACTAAGTGTCTTTTCCGTTCCCAAAAGGCATTAGGAAATTCAGAACAAATCTCGTTTTCAAAGTCTTTCTGGAGATTAGTTATCTTAGTAATCATCTCCGGAGTTTTTAAAGTCTGCTCAATTTTCTTTATATGAATATCTTGTTTAAGAAAACAAATATGTGAAGAAAGTCTGTTAATTTAAAAAACAGTTCTTTCTTTAATAAGGTTGCCTTCTTCATGCGAGAGGGGCCTTAGTAAAGGGAAGAACAAGTCTTGGTTTAAAAGAGTTGTACGAATTCCGTCGTAATCACTTCAGTAAGGCCGAATTTGGTTGACAAAGGGTATTCCTAAGATGATATCTTCAGTTGTATATCACAGCTCTTTTGCACACATTCTTATGTATATATAACTTTATTTCAGTCATGTATACACAACTTTGATCCCTCAACCACATAATCAGCTTCCTTTTCCACTTGCCCTTTTCTGAACTTGTATACTTGTGTTTATCTACTTTATACTATCACTGTATCAGTCGACTTTCTTCATGTATTAGCCATTTTGAACTTGGTACGGGTCTTGACTCGATGCAAATTGGATTTAACCTAATAAAATGCGAGATATAGGAGTCTAAGGGACTCAACAGAGGAGTTCATGCATATAAAAGGGGTGAAGATTAGTATCAAGAAGTAGATCAAGTATTATATCGCTTCATGCATAATTCTTAGAATATTCCATGATCACATATTCATTTTTTAAGAAATCAGAGAGTCCAATTGGTACATAATAACATATACATGGATTGTTATTTTAATCAAGAAGCCTTCTAACAAAGTGTTAAATAAAGGCTAATGATCTATACATCTACCGACACAAATCATACTAATTTTATAAACAACCTAACGAATTTTAAATTTGAAACTCAACAAGATCATCCGTAGCAGGCACGTGAATTTCAAGTACGCTAACAATATCATTTTTTTAGAAGACTTCAAATATTTTCCTTTCTTGCTTACTCGAGCCAACTTAGTAGATCATGATCCAAACACTAGGGAAACAAATGCTCTGCCAATTGAAGCCTTAAGACCCACTAAAGAAAACCAACTACATCATTTAGTGTTTTAGCCTTCCATGCAGACAGACCCCTAAACACATATCCATGTAGTGCATACCTCAGTTTAAATAAAAATAAGATAAGAAAGGCATGTGAGGCCTAGTATTTCACAATTCAAAACACATGATTTCACTATCTTGAACCAACAGTTAGCTTTTTCATGAAAGTATAAGCACTAGTAAAAGCAACTAAACACACAAAAACACCTAAAGTGACTACACAACATCTTTGACAGGCTGCATAACCGCAAGACAAACATTTTTTACATCATTGATTCAAAAAGATAAACGATGTGCAAGGTCATTTGTCTAAGCACAAAGCTTATTACTACGAGCTGATAAATTTCCACCCTTAACACGACTAAGTATCGAACCAATCAAACCAGAAAATCTAACCTCAAACAAAATCTCAAGAAAACAACTTAAAAACAAAGAAGAAACGAGACTTGTAGACATTCAATAAGGAAAAAATCTCGACATAAAAAGAGGGTTTTACCTTTTTTTGGTGCAAGAACTAGGACGACAAAATCGACTTCGAAATCAAGATTCAACTCAACTTCTGCCAGAATTTTAAATAATTTTTAAAAAAAATTTGGTTACATGAGATTAGAAGAGTGCTCCAAAATCTCTAAGTTTTCCACCAAAAATCCTCCTTTTTATGGTGAGGGAAGGGCCTTATTTATTGATGGAATCCAGATTTAAAAATCTGGATATGAAATAAGAATTTTGCAAAAACATGTGAATGGAGTTTGAATTCGAACTCAAAAGGAATTTCTTCTACATCTCGAATTAATGACGAATTTCAGATTAATTTTCCATTGTATCACCGATTGTGGACTATTGTTTTGCCATTATCGATTTCACAGGCCGGAGGAGCTAAAAATAGACGCGACTGGTTTTTTTGGGGGGAGGGGAAGGGACATCGTTTGTTGTGGCTTTTGCGGAGAATTGCGTATTGTACGTTGTTGATACGGTTGTTGGTGTTGAAATTGGTCGGCTTTTGCCGTTTGTACGCTGTTGATGAAGCTATTGTTGTCGTTGAACATTGTTGTTGTTTAGTTGTTTGAAAAACTCAGTAAAATGGGCCAAGTCAGGTTGATATTTTGGGCTTAGGCAACTGATTTGCATTGGTCAGGCTAGAATGGGAAATAGGATTTAGGGATTTTGGCTATTAAACAAATAGCCGATAAATGAAAAAATTAGACAATTGTATTAAATGTTAACCTAATTAAAATTCAATTGATCAATTGCATTGCAATTACTGCTGAATTAATTTCAACTAAGGTTCAATTTAATAAATTGACTAAATTAAAATAATATTTGAAATAAATTAACGATCAACTTAATCCCGAACTTCTTGATTCAATAAAATCAAATAAATATTTTTTTAAATAAATTATTTTTGAGACTAAATTATATTCAAATCAAGATTTTAACCATTTGAATAAATTTTTAAGATAACCCTTGATTTAAATTCAATTTTTCATAAAACAATTATTTAAGTACCAAAATCATATGGTTTTGTATATTCGAATAATAATATATATTTAATTTTCACTTAAAATGTCAAAATTATTCAGATAAATACCTTGAGAAGCTTTTATTCAAATAAAATAAATGTTGCAATATTATTTAAAATCCAAGAATACTTGAAATTAACTTAGCCGTGGGGGCAAAAATTAGGTGTCAATAATCACTAACCCACAACACCTACCTCATCTATACTCGACGATCAATACTAATATATTAATATTTTTGTACTTGTTGTTGTGAAATCATGTCAAAGTGTGCATCTTTCTTTTATGAATAAATATATGTGTCTGATATTCTTTCTAAGGATTGCACCATACGTTACTTTCTTTCTTTAAAGTTTGTGAAGTCAAGCCAAAATTTGCTTATTCATCTCTACTTTAGAGGTAAATTGTCATTCCCTATTTTATGTGTGGAAGGTGAAATGAGGCTTACTTAACCGTATGACCAAATGTCATGACAAATTACTTTGATATATTTGAATACAAAATAATAGTACCACAACTACTTCTATTATAATAGGATTCACAACACATTTAACCAAATGGGTGTTGCTGTATTTAGTGTCATTAATAACACTTTAGAGAAAATTATCTAGAATCTTAGAATTACTGAAAGGGGGTAGTGTCATCTACTGGTCTACTACAACTAATTTCTAAACCCCTTTCATTTACATGCATGATAGCATTGTAGTTCACCAGACAAAGCACCATTTTTTTGTATGCTCCAAAAGATTTCTAAATATAAAGCTTCCATAATCAGGATCTCAACTTGTAAAAATCATGTGGTATGCATTGTCGCCCCTCATTTTTCTCGTGAAAAGCAGAATTTGATGTAACAACTCTTTTTGAGATTATTTAAATAGTGAAAAGTCGTCACCTAACAAATTAAGGTACGTTAGAGCATCATTCTAGATTAATTATGAACCAGTTAATTTGTCTACGTCACCAGAAATCGGGTAAGATTTCAAATTACCTTAAAAAAAGGTGTTAGGTACCTTTCAAAATTCACAAATATGGTTTTCGATCGAATTCGTATTTTACGTAAAAATTCTACGTGATAAACAAAGGTCACTTATTTTATAAACTTAATATTGCTAAGTAATAACGTAATAAATAAACAAGACATGCAACTTGGTTATATTTAAATTACTAATTAAGTGAAAAAACGAACAAAAAGCTATACGTTAAATAAGCAAGAAGACAGAAGTGACACAATTTATATAGCAAGACTTATTAAATAAGCAAACGTAAACCACCCCAAACAATTAAACAATCAAAGTAAATAAATGAATTCAAAGATTGAACAAAAATTTATTATTCAGATCAGCACTCAGCTTATTAACGAGAGACAATATCGTATGTCGCATTATCGTATTATGCTCGAGTTAAATTGCATCATTTTCAAAAGTCTACCCACCCCCACCTAATTTGATTATTAGACTTAAAAAGGTTCTAAGAATGACAAAAAACTAGCGTGCCCTATAATGTCTACTCGTTCCAACTTAATATCTAAGAGGCATTGGACTTTTTCTATTTGAATTTAGGGTCTAGACAAACAAAACTAGACTTCCTAATTAAACTCAAAGTTCGTACCAATCAAAACACACTGGACAAAATACGTAGCACATAATGATTTCAAACAAGCCTCTTAATTAGTTAAGGATGAATTAGGTGATTAGCATGCCAAAACAAACAATTATTCATTTATATGATTAAACTTATAGGCATGATACCTACGTGATAAATTTTTGGCAATTAGGATAAGAGAAAATTATCAATTCACTCTGAAAAAATACGTTGAAAATTTGTTAAATTAGAACACATGTCGAAAGTCAAGTAAGCATGTTAAAATAATTAAACACGTTGTAAATTAGTAAAAACTCTAGGAATTAATTTTAGAATACTAGAAAATATATTTAAATAGTAAAAATAATTAACATGCTGGAGTTTACGATTTTGATTACTAAAAATATATATTACTTCTGAAAATTAACAAAAATATTGCTGGAAAGTTATAAACATGCTGAACATTCGTTTTATTATGCAAAATATATGCTGGAAATTCATTTTAATATGCTGAAAATTCATTCTAATATGCTGAAAAATCATTTTAATATGCTGAAAAAGTGATTTTTATTGCTGAAAAATTATTTAATAAACTGAAATAGATTTTTTCTTATTTGTTGAAAATTATTTTTAAGTATTGAAACTGATTCTTATATTGCTGAAAATAGGCATGCGCCGAACATTAAAACTAACTACGATATTCAAAAATTAAACATACATATTGAAATTAATTTTAGACCAAAAGTTAATTAGTAATCCTAAAAACATGATTTTTAAGTGATTGCATAAGTTAATTACTGATCCTAAATTATTTTGCCCAAATAATTCACATAATCACATAATTCCCCATCCCGTAAGCAGTCTCCATAATTTTCACTTTGTATCAATGTTTGTAGAATAGATTATTACAGGCTCGAATGAATAAAAGAAAGAATAAAAGTTAGGCAACCTAAAACCATTGGCAACTCTTCATATCCCTGAAGTAAAATCATACTCTAAGATAAACCTGTCAAGATAAATGCAGATACTAAAATATGTGAAGTACAAGAATCAAGAGTAGTAGCTCATTTTGAGAATACATAAAACATAGCAAGGATATCATATGCATAAGAATTTGAAATGCAATTAAAATAATACTTAAAATTACCCAAGACTAACATGTAAGTATTGAATGCGTAGTTTAAAAAACTAACCCGTTTAACAATGATGAATAATAACTATAAACTTTAGAGAGAGCACAATAGAAGATCAAAAAGCAAGAAAAATTTAAAGTTTATCCTTTGAAAGCAATAACAAAATTAGAATAAAATATATATTTTTAGAGAGAATAGATACTTAAAGTTTTCTTTCTCATGAATAAAGAGTAATAGAAAATGATATAAAAGTGAATACAAAAAGAAGAGAAGTCTTGTTTATATAGACATATAGTAGTATATGAATTAAAGGGAGGGGAATATTAAGGAAAATCAATTAGGAGAATTAATGAAGAAAAAATTTCAAAAATCAATTAAATAAATCTTTTTCCTTAAAAGATATCCTTAAAAGATAATTGAATCAATTTAGAATAATAAAAATCAAGTTTACCATAAATATGTAACTAAAAATAATTAAATATTTTTAAATTAAATATAGACAAATTATAGAAAAGTCCTCAACTGACTAAAATTTACCAAAAATATACAAGTAATAAAGTTATCACTCTATTTCAAATTAAACTACACTCAAATTAGTCACTCATAATTTTCAATTAGGTGTAAAAGTGAGTCAAGCTTATCATAAAAAATAGGAAAGAATCAATTATTGCCTGCTAAGGTAAATCATTGATGATACAAAAATTTATCAAGTAAAATCAATATTAAATTGTCACATAATTTTAAAGTCAATAAGATGAGGAGAAAAATTTAAATTATCACATTTAACACAATATGTATCAATCCCAAAATAAAATTAACTAAGCTAAGTCACTGTTGTCACACCCTTTTTTTTACCAAAAAGATATTTTAAGTATGAAAAGGGTTTTATTATTAAAAGTGACCAAAAGGATAAAAATGTATTTTGAAAAGGATTTTAAAACTTGAATTCAGAGTCGCCACATGACATAGATTTGGTATGCCAAGTTACCTTTGGAGAATTCCTTTCAAAATCAATTTGACTCTCAAAAACTGATCTACGAACAGAGATTTCGGTTATAGAATTTTGTTGATCGAGGGGAAGGTGTTAGGCACACCTCGATCATGTGGTTCTAGCACGGTCGCTTCTTGACTTATATCAAATAATCTGATGCTATGAAGTGAATAAACCACATAAAACACACAAAATGAACAAAACAAACAAACCACACAAAACAATTCTGAAAAATAGTGCCCAGTCCAATTATTATAGTCCGAAATTAAAAAAAATACTAAAATAAACCTACACTAACCTATACTAACCCTTAACTATGCTCTACCTGATGCCTCGGGCCTTTATCACGAGCGTCCTTCGCATACAAGATACTTCGGAACATTTCCTGATGAATAAATACAAATGGACACGAGGCATTCCCCGGCTAAATAAATATATTTTTTTAATAAGAGAAAACCAAAATAATTCACCAAATATTTTAAACATTCAACAATCCACAATTTCTAAACTTGTCTGCCTTTATCGTTTGCCTATCCATTTGACGGTCTAACACATGTGTAAGGCCCCGCAAAATTTTTAAGATTAATTCAGTCCTTTAAGTTTCTCAAGGGGTCCCAAACTTTAGCTAAGTTCTCAGACTTAGCTTATTTTTGGCCTTCAAAAGTTGGCAATCTCATTTTTCCACCTTAATGTCCTTTAATGGTCTGTATGTTTGTTAATTCATGACAAAGAGGTCAATAGGTATTTTCGAATGAGTTTTGAATTTTTTGGACCTTGATTAGACCTTATTTGGTTTCCCAAAACAGTGGACCAATGCGATCTTGGCGCACCGCATTGCCCATCGCGTTGGTTAACATTGTTGCAGGGACTGCCAGTGAAACTACTGAGGCTTGGCGCGATCATGGCGCGATACGTCGGGTATCGCGTTGATGCTTAATTTTCAGTCATTAAATGTTCGCATTTTTAAGAGCAAAATGGTCAATTTTTCACTCCTATATAAACTCAATAACACGTAATTCATCTATTTTCATGCAAAATATGCTAGTTTCTCTCAATTTTCCTCAAGAACAAGTTTAGAGTTTTCAATTGGGGATTCAAATTCATGAAATTTCCACCATCAAACTTCGTAAAATTAAAAACTAAGGCATGCATAGTGTTCATTCATGGATTCCTTCCATCCATGAAGTTCAAGAATTAAGTTTTAAATCATTTATTATGAATATTTTGTTGTGGCCTAATTATGTTCATGATATTATGATGATGTGATTCCCAAGCTGGAATCTTTATATGTTGTTCATGAAACTATGTTAATGTGTGGCTTGAAATCTATAAGTTTAGTCAATTCATGGAGTTTTGAAGTAATACTTTGATGATTATGCCTATGCCTTAAGTTGTGCATGCAAGGTGTTTGATAAAATTCCTAAGGGACTAGAAATTATGCATCATAGCTCAATTGTGACCCAAATAATAAGTGCATGCTTTACCTTTATGATCACAATGACTTCTATGATATTGTTGTGCATTATAAATGTTTTATAAAATGCTCATGAGACTAGTTGATGAAATTATGACATGTTTATATGCTTTCCCATTCATATATAAGATTATGATAACCATGTTTTTCATGAAATCCCCAACTTATTGTATTATGAATTTTTTATGTTAGTCATGTATTCAAGAATTCATGCCTTGTTAGTTTCCTTCTATCGAGTCTTGCGGGTACTTGTACCCAATAATTTAGCCGTGTGCCTAGAGCTAGTGTCATGTTTTCACGATATCCTTAGTCAAGCCATATTCAGTAGAATTCAATCAGTCATGTGACTCAGGAAAACTCAGTAATCTCAGTAGTGTTCCATTAGTCAACGCAACTCAATGAACTCAGTCTAGTTCAATTTAGTTAATCATGTTCACTGTCTATTCAGATGGGAGCAGGATTCAGCACCAAGTGACCTCAAGGATGGGAACTCACCTATTATTAAAGAGTGTGATTCTTAGAAGCAATCCTTACGCTCCAGAACTACGTAGCTACCGTAGGTTGAGAAATCAAACCTGCTAGATGAGGGTAGATGAGGTGGATTAACCTGTTATATGAGGGTCCCATCATTCTCCTTAGAGTACCTGTTAGATGAGGGATCACTCACAACTTGTCCTTACCAGTGACACAGTATTAACACCCTTCTAATTGGGGTTACAGATTGGATCCCAACTCAGCTGTAATGTCTTATTAGGGGCATGTCAGTTAAATGACTATTTCCCATAATTTCAGTCTCAGTATCAGTCTTAGTAATAGAACTCAAATAGTTCTACAGAATTCAGGATTGTCAGTTACAGTCAATTCAGTACAGTACGAAACCCAGCTAGTTCCATCAGAACCTAGACTGTCAGACACAGTCGTTCAGTATTAGTTATATCAGTTACCAGTAACTCATGTTATCATTAGTCAGTATCATCACGAATTCAGTTACAGTCACTCATTCATACATGTATTCTTACGTTCGTGTTATATAGTCAGTTAGCATTGTTCATGCATATGAACCTTTTCATTCAGCCTACCTCACTTGCATATCGGTACATTCAATCGTACTGACGCATTTGTGCTATGTTGTTCTATACCATAGCTTCAGAAGTACGAGCTCCAGAGCATCAGTAGCATTCCAGTCTCAGTAGTCAGAGTCATCAGTGAGTCCTCATCCATCGAGGACATGATCATTACTTTATTTCTTCATTACTTAGTTTATTTAAGTAGTTGGAGTTAGTTGGGGATATATCCTATCAACTCCTTACTCAGACAATTCAGTTTTAGAGGCTTTTCATACCACAGTATGTTCAGACAGTTTTGTTTCAGTTTGTTTTGATATTGATATACCATACTTTTAGATGTAATGTTTTATTAGTTTTGAACTTTATGGTTTTTAGCCTTTATTTCCATATTTATACAATATATTATGCAGATCTCAGGTATAGATATCAGTCATGGGTTAGCTTGTGGCCCTTCGGGGTCATGAGCACAATATAGCATTTTGGGTACTAGATTTAGGGTGTTACAACATGATACCATTGAGTTTGAGAAAATTAATATCTATTTCAAATCGACTCAATCCATGAAGCAATTAGAGCCAATATTCATTTTTATCACTTTTCAATCCCCACACAAACTTTATCCTTAATCAATGATTAACTTAATCCATAACCATCCATTCGAATCTTCAAAAATCTGTATCCAACATCAATCAACATTCATGCTTCAAATCTTCAAAAATCTAAATCAAACATCAACCAACATTCATGATTCAAACATCATAAAATTACATAAAATAAACTTCACGTAACATGAATTCATCACACAATGTGTTCAAAACTTAAAATTGATCGAGAATAAGATGAGTAATGGACCTTAACGTCGCTTTCAATTAAAATTGTTCCTTCCGACTAAAATCCAGATTAAATTCTCAGACCAAACCTCAATGCAATAAACCTAACCTCGATATAGGTTTAGCCTTCACTGTTTTTTTTTGCTAACCCAAATAGAATTCACGAAACCAAGAGACTTGTATGCAATTTCTGATGGAATTTCACCAGAATAAACTCAAACAATCAATTTTTGGGTTGATTGATCACCGATTTTTATTGTTTTCAATGGTGACTCGATCAAAAAGAATAAGAAAGGGGCTGGTGATGTTTTTAAGTGGATTTCAGGAGTTGGTTCACTATTTTTCACTTTGCTAGAGTCTTTTGAGATCGATGGTGGCAAAAATTGAAGAAAAATAGGTCAGGTTTGCACGACTATAGCATTTTTCGATGAGAACTCATCGAAAAAGTCAGTTTTCATCTCTTTTCTATCCCTCTGCTACCTTTTCTTTCCTTTCTCACTCGAATATGGCTTGAACTCTCTCTATTCTCTTGTCTGTCCTAATTTTCTCTCTATTCAACTCTATTTGGCCATTCTCTCTCTTTTTAAAAAATTTTTCACTCTCTCTCATATTTCTTTCTGTTTTCGATCTCCTCTTCCTCATCGGAGCTCTCTTTTCTAATTGCTTCAATCTTTGTCTTATTGTTTTCTATGTGTGTGATATCATATATGCAAAGTTCTCTTTTTTCTGATGGGGTATGTGTGTGTGAGAGTTGGGTGTTTTTTTTATAATGAGGTGTATGTGAGGTAGTGTAAATATAAATCCTACTATTGTGTGTGTCCTTGTGTGTATATATGAGAGTCGGCAGTGTGTATGTGTTATTGTCTATCATGTATTATGGGTGTCAATTCTGTTAAGAGGAAAAAGGAGGGAAAACCCAAGTGGTTAGGGGAGGGGGTCTAGGGATATAAAGGGTAGAAGTTAGGAAGGGTAGGAGGGTGAGTGGTTAAGATAATGTGAGGTGGTTAAATTTGATTGGGTGGGGTGTTAATTTTTTGAGAATTTTGTTATTTTTTTAATTTTGTGGAGGGATAATCACACGAGGAGAGGTACATGGTATAGTGAGGGTAAATGGATAAATTGGACTTTCGAGAGGAGCAAAATTACATGTCTACATCATTCCCCTCTTTGGGAGTAAACACAAAGTTTTTCAGACAAAAAAATAGGCAATGAGACAGAAGTTTTCCCCGACCATTATTCAAAAGAAAGAAAAAGAAGGACAGACGCAACCGAGTCTTTATTTTGGAAATCCTACCCATCCCAAGTTATATGAGGATCAAGTCACATGTGGTTCAAGGATTGAAAAGGAGGAACTATACCAATTTGGAGAGTCGAGTGATGCCCTGTCGAGGTTTTGGTACACGACTCTGTCATTACATTAAAAATAAAAATTACAAGTTAAAAAAGTTAACTAAAATTACAAACGTGTTATCTGTGCAACTTCTCTGGACTCTTGAATTGAGTTTCTGATGCTTTCAAAATTGAGAAAAGATCTGATCTTCTTTGGGTTGAACTTGGGAATAAATTCTTTTTCCATACAAAATTTAATGTTGGAGATGAACTCAACAATTGATCATGTTCAGTCGGTGGTACTTCTAAATTCGAACTTGAATTTAAAAATCATCACCCTATTCTCCAGGTGGGATCCTGACTTACAATTTTTACCCTGCTGCTTGGCCTTATAATTTCTTCACCCCGTTATCCAGGTGAGCTCCCGACTTGCAATTTCATCACCCTATTTTTCAGGAGGGCTCCCGACTTTTAATTTCATCACCCTATTCTCCAAGAGAGCTACTGACTTGTAATTTTCACACTCTATTCTCCGGGCAAGCTCTCCACTTGTAATTTCATCATCCTGTTCTTCAGGCGGGCTCCTGACTTGCCATTTCATCACCATGCTCTCTAAGCGGGCTCCTTACTTTCTATTTTATCACTCCGTTCTTCAGGCGGGCTCCTGATTTTCGATTTCATTACCCTATTCTTCAGGCGGGCTCCTAATTTTCAATTTTATCACCCCGTTCTCCAGGAGGGCTCTTATTTTGCAATTTACTTACTCTGTTCTCTGATCGAGCTTCCGACTTATGATTTCATCACCCTATTCTTCAGGCGGTCTCCTTACTTTCTATTTTATCACCCTATTCTCTAGGCGAGCTCCTGACTTGACATTTTATTACCCTGTTCTTCAGGTGGGCTCCTGACTTTTAATTTCATCACCCTGTTCTTTAGGCAGTCTCTTAACTTTTAATTTTATCACCCTGTTCTCCAAGTGGGCTCTTGACTTGCAATTTCATCACTCCATTCTCCAGGTGAGCTCCCGACTTGTAATTTCCTCACTTTGTTCTCTGGGCGAGCTCCCGACTTGCAATTTCATCGCACTATTCTTCAGGCGGGCTCCTGACTTGTCATTTCATCACCCTGTTCTCCAGGCGGGATCCTAACTTGCCATTTCATCACCCTATTCTTCAGGCGTGCTCCTGACTTTCAATTTCATCACCCTGTTTTTCAAGAGAGCTCTTACTTTCAAAATCAAAACTAGAACAAAAATTATCCCACACAAAGATTATGATAAAGAAAGATTCCATTTTTTAGAAAAATAAAGTCTTATTTTCTAGGAAGGTCCTAAAGTAAAGTTCCAAATAACAGGAATGAAATTTTTTTTTGCCCCAGCTTATCATCAAAAGCTTTTGCAAGTGTCAAACCCAATCACAACTTCTTGCAACAGTGTATAATACAAAGATGAATCAAGATTCTGATCAACCAATGCACCTTTTGAGGGTAAAATTGAATGACTAATACCAATAATTCCCTCTTTTAAGAGTGAAAGTGAATGGTTCTTACTAAAAGTGTATCTTTTAGAATTAACGGTTTAATTTAGAAAGTTCACCTCCTAGCCATGAGACATGAAATATCCAAATTAGAGAATGTGTCTTTTAAGGGTATGAGATGATAAGTTTTACCATAATTATGATTACCAAAGCTGTACAGTAACACTGCTCTTGTATTTATAGAAACGAGGAATTGCTTCTCTGGATATTTGCACTTTGAAGCCTTTTATTAGAAGGTAGCAATTGTTCCTGTTTCATACAAAGAAAACTTGTGAGTTTAAAACATGGTGGTTGGCTTGTGGCTTTGGCTTTGGAGAAGATTTCTCTTGCACTTGTCTTGATGCACCATTGGCCCAAACTTAGATCATTAAAAGTGATTCAGAATTAAGAACAATATCTCCATTTTTCTATGTCTCTCTAATAAATCCTTCGACCCTCGGTATTTCCTTGATTTCCCAAACTAGCTTTTTGATAAAACTTTTTGCTTGTCTTGTTTCAACTTACAATCATATTTCTTTCATATGCTGGCCTTTAGTCATGCTTTGTGCAATTGAAAAAGTTGATAGAAAGTTTTGAAATCCTTTTCCACTTGTTTTGACATGGACTTGACTCAAAGACATGAGAAAAATAATTATGTTCGAACGACGGACTCAAAAGGATAAAAATTGAAATATAGAGAAGAAAGAAAAGACAATGTTTGTCCCTTTTTAAAAATAAAGAAAAGAAAAGAAAAGAAAAGTTTATCTGAAAATGACAATCATTTCTAATGATTATGCCACACATTTTTGGATTAAGCTTCCTGATCTTTCCTTTCAAACTTTCCACCAATTGTTGTTGAGTTAATGACCCTAAAACTAAGTTATTTCCTTAAGTTAATTGCACTTATAGACTTCATTCACTAGTGATGCCTTGAAGGGTTTTTGCCAATAAGCCTCTCTCATTTTCTTTCTCTCAACTCACTATTAACCTATGGTGTCCGTAAGGGTTTTCACCAATGAGACTCTCTTATTTTTATTTCTCTCAACTCAGAATCGTCTTACGATGATCGTAAGGGTTTTTACCGATAAGACTCTCATTGTTTTTATTGCTCTTAACTCAGTATCTTCTTACGATGTCCGTGAGGATTTTCACTAATAAGACTCTCTCATTTTTATCTCTCTTAACTTACCTTTGCCTTACGGTTCCCGTGAGGGTTTTCACCGATAAGACTCCTTTTTTTTGTCTTTCTTGATTCCTTATGCTGAGAAAGACAAGTGGTACACAAATGTGTCATCATATCAATTACATGCTTAGCCTTAACATTCTCAAATATTGATCTGAAAGTCTTTCTTTAGTTGTAACTTGACTTTTGGATAGGGTTAGAAAGAAAGGATAGTATGAGGCCCAAACGACACTTAAACGTGGAGTGGGACTTATAACTTTTAGAATCGACTCAAACAACAAAGATTAACTTATGCCTTGGTTTCTTTTGACTGGATAATCCTAAATTGTTTATTTGGTTGGACCGATCCCAGAGTAGGGCAGCTTACGTATTGAAGCTGGTATTTGGTTAGACCGATCCCAGAGTAAGGCAGCTTACGTATTTGGTTGGTTGATGTCAGATTTGGATTTTTAAAGATTTGAATGGATGGTTGTGGATTTAGTTAATCATTGATTAAGGATAAAGTTGGTGTGGGGATTGAAAAGTGATAAAAATGAATATTGGCTCAGATTGGTTCATTGATTGAGTTGATTTGAAATGAATATTAATTTTCTTGAACTCGATAGTATCATGTTTTAGGCCGTCAAATGGATAGGCAAACGATAGGCGGTAGGCAAATTTAGAGATTGTGGATTGTTGAATGTTTGAAATATTTGTTGAATGGTTTTGGTTTTCTCGCATTTTAAAAAATATATTTAGCTGGGGAATGCCCCGAGGCCATTTATATTTATTCATCGGGTAATGCCCCGAAGTATCTTGTACATGAAGGACGTTCGCGATGAAGACACAAGGCATCGGGTAGAGCATAGTTCAGGGTTAGTATAGGTTAGTATAAGTTTATTTTCGTATTTTTTGTTTTGGACTTTAATAATTGGGCTGGACACTATTTTTCAAACTTGTTTTGTGTGGTTTGTTTGTTTTGTGTCTTTTATATGGTTTATTCACTTCATAACGTCAAATTAGCTGATACAAGTCAAGAAGAGACTATGCTAGAACCAAGGGACCGAGGGGTGCCTAACACCTTCCCCTCAGTCAATAGAATTCCTTAATTGAAATCTCTGTTCACGGATTAGTTTTTGAGAGTCAAATTGATTTTGAAAAGGATTTTCAACGGTGAATTGACACACCAAATCTATGTCAAGTGGCGACTATGAATTCAAGTTTTAAAATCCTTTTCAAAACACATTTTTGTCCGTTTTGTCACTTTTAATAATAAAACCCTTTTCAAACTTAAAATATCTTTTTGGTAAAAAAAGGGGGTGTGACATTTTTGGCGACTCTGCTGGAGATTTTCAGAATTAGAACTTTATTTTGAGTTGTATCGGCTTAGTGTGACCCTATAGGTGTATAGACGCCTTGTTTGTGTTATCTTTTGTGTTATTGTTTTATCATTGTTGAGTGCATACGTGCTATGTATTTACAGTTTTTCTCTTATGTGTTACCGCTTTATTTTTATCATTATTTGCATAACCCGAGTCATTTCTTTCGCAAAAAGTCTCCTAATACATGTTGTGTGCACGACCTCTAGCTGAGTCACCTTTATTTTAGGTGGGGGAGCCATCGGCTTGTATGGAGTGGGTGAAAACCTACACTAAGAGAAAAATGGCCTTTAAGGGAGGGAAGTATGGTCCCTAAAATTCAAAATTCGATCCCAAAAGAGCATTTACGATGGGAAATAGCTGGTCACCACCCGTCGTAATAGGCTTCGACGCTAAATATCAATAGTGATGGGTTCAAAATATTGGTCGCTAAATGCTTTTAGAGAGGGTAAGGAAACTGGTCGCTAAAAACGTTTAGGGACCATATATCTTGTCATAATAAATGATTTATACTTTTTTTTTGTCGCTAAACCTTTTTAGAGACTAGAAACTTTCTGGTCCTAGATTACCTTTAAGGACCAGCAAATTTCTATTCTTAGATTATCATTTAATGGAGAGAAACATTTCTAGTCCCAGAATATCTTTTAGAGACAAGCAATATTTTTGGTCCTAGAATATGTGTTAGAGACGAGCAATGTTTATGGTCTCAGTTGACAATAATGATCCTAAAGCTTAATTTCACAAAAGGTAATTCTCATTTAAAAATATCAAATTGCTGCTAAAAATCTGGATACAAAATGATAATACATATAAGTTTAAATAACATCCCATAATCGATATTCTTTTCACTATTTGCTCAACACCTAAACAAAAAAAGCTTAGCTAATATCATAAGCAAGACTATGATATATATATATATATATATATATATATATATATATATATATATATCAAGTTTTACATAATATAATGGGCTTGTGTATCTTCTAAACTTGCATCTTGACTTGTAACTTCAATCTTCAAGATCTATAAGTAAAAAATTTTGAAAAGAGGCTGTGAATAACTATCGATATGATAACATATGTAAATTTTACACTAGTAATAATTAAATACCTCACTCCAAAAGAAATCTAAACTCCGTCAGGTGTTATATAGTAGCATCAAGAAAGATGCAATAATATAATAAAAATTAATTAGAAAAGTTTTGGGATACATTAACCATGAAATAGGGGTGCTTATCTATATAACTAAAGGTTGTAAGCATGATTATTACCTTTCAGTTTAATAAAGGTCATTATTTTATTAATTTTATGGGCAACGGCCAAATAGTTTTTAGTTTTTCTTCATTTTCTATCGCAGTAATGTTACTCTGCATCTCCACTGGCAAGAGTTGTCTTCAACTAAGTCAAGCATCCTACAATAAACTGGATCTTGTAAGTAGAGCCTTCTTTCACTAATAGGAGAATTTCAAAGTTGGAGGTAGAGAAGGTAATTACTGCTATCTAGAAATGCTACTTAGGTCATTCAGAAGATTTTTAAAGCAAAGAAGTAAATCCTAAAAGCACCAACTTTATAGGGAAACCTTTGGGAAAGGTTGTAGAAAGTAATAGTAAACCAGAAATTTTCTATTAGGAAAATCTACATTACCCTGCTTCCACATCATCCAAAAAAATCCTAGAAGATCATTTCCTTGCACTGAAATATACATCGATGGCACAAGTTTATTTTGTAGTTAGCTGTGTAAAGAAAAGTTGCTATGGTGGATCAACTGAGAAAGTTTGATATACAGGTGCCCCCTAACTATTTATTCTGTGATATGACTAAGAAGACATCAACCATTTTTTTTTACCTATCCTATTATTTGTTCACTATGGTAACAGTTATTTGGATGGATGGGTATGCATAGAACTCTATATTAGAGGGATTGAGTTAAATCATTGGCAATTGACTCTCACCCACCTAAAGAAAGATTTAATGGAAGCCCTATATTTAAAGCTGAAACAAGGGATTACTCTGACATATTAATGAACATTGGACTGATTAGCAATTAGAAGAAAGTATGCATGGACCAATAAAATAATTCATAGTAAGATTGATAGAGCTGTCATGAACTCAGCTTGGGTAAATAGAATAAATACTATGCCTTGAAGCACACAGAAGATACACTACTGAACAAGATAGATTGTTTACTGGTGTGAATTGTTTGATGTTTTTAGTTCCAGTATTGTCTAGTTTGTAGCTATGCTTCAGAGAAAATTGGACATTACACAGTCAAAGCCTAAGAAACTTCATTAATACAGATCCACAATGGAAAGCAAAATTATTGTACCTAATCTTCTAACTTCTATAGTTAAATATCTGAATTTACATATAAGAAAATTGTTATATGGTGTGGATTGTGGCTCAACAAAAATGTTTTCAATTCTTATGAAGATACAAATTCTTTTGGGGTTAGATTTTTAGCCTGCTTCTCATGTGCAAGATGGATCTTCTCAACAGATGGAACAAGGAAAATTTGTGAGGTAAAACTAAAACTTCTAGCTATTTGTACTTTGTTAAAGTATGTGGACCTATATCATGTAAAAGTTAAAAGAAAAGAGAGATATAAATGCAACAAGCTCTAAACAGTAAATAAATTGCAACAAGCTCGAAGATCTTATTTATTTTCTCTTTAGTTATTCTTAGTTTCTTAGAATATACAAAAGAAAATGTGTGATGGAGACCATCCGATTATTTTACCTACGGAAAAATATTTTTTCACTAATTTTTTAAAAAGGAAATGGGATGATAATGCTTAAACAGATCTAAATAGAAAATCTAAGTCAGCTAGCTTGAGGAATTATCATACAACTAAATGAGGCTAATCCAATCTAACAACCACATATATGTTTGTTCCTGGCATGAGCTTATCATGATGTGAATATTTTCAACTATCAATTTTATATGTTATCAATAACATATAAGACATCAAACTATTTGCTTATCAGAAACAAAACGGTTTAGTCGTGTTTCTTGCCAACTATGAATTACTACAAAACTTAGAAACAAAACAAACCATCTCACAACAAAAATGCATGTGAAAAACACTGAATTAAATTAAATTTTACTATCTTACTCTTAGAAAATGTAGTTCAAATATGTCTTACATTGAAGACGTAATTACCTTTAGTGATTTTGATACATGAGTGCAATTCAGTTTACGACATTCCATATTTTTCATGAAAAGTGGAGGGATTTTGACATCTATGGTATTCAATTGGCTACTCCCAAGTTACCAAATTCAATAGTTGTTTCAATCACACCCACAACATACATGTTTTTCTTTAAATAACTGTGGTATTAATGTCAATTTGCAAGATTCTCGACTAATCCATAGTCAATAAAGTAGAGCACACAAACATTGGGATTGCATCATGCAATATAAAGCATAAGAAGTATATTAAATGTGTAAATTTCTGGATACAGTAGGAGAATTGGTTATTACTTTTCAAAAAAAAAAAATATACTAGAATACGATAAAGACATTCAGGGCTAATTTAAGAATGGTCAAAGGGAATGAACTTTCCACAAATATTGTTTTTAGATACTAAACTTACCATACATATTGTTTCTAGATACATATGTTAATGTATATAACAAACTGAAATGAGGCAGTAAAAGCTATTGTAAAGAATAATCAATTGTAATTTCTTTAATGGTGAAGGTTGAATCTTGCATTAATGGTGTTAAGAAATTATCGAGCTGGAAGTAATGAAAAATTAGAAGAGAGTGGAATATCTAACTTGGTCTGTAGACAAAATCGGAGATCATTCAATTGAAATGGGTGATGTCGTAGACGCAACATCTGATGAATAGCAAGAACTCTTTTATTTTCCATATTCTTTTCATTTCATCTTCTCAGGTAGACAAGCTATCATTCAAGGATTTGTTCTCCTCACTCAAGCATTTGTTTTCTCTCAAGTTGAGCGTATACCTGGCTATTCCTTCCTCATCTTCATCCTAGCAATCAGATTTATAGAAAGTAATTAGGGGTAGTTTATTGTAATCTTGAACACTACAAAGGTTGCAAGGAATGTGAATCATTTAATCAAACTTACTAATTCATAAACAAATGTGAATTGAATTGAATTACTTAACCCCTTTATCTTTACCTGGAAAACATAGATATCTCAAGTTATCAAGCTATAGCTTTAATGTTGGGATAAAAAAAGCTAAATGTCAAGTGACAGTCATCGGAAAAGGGTCTTAAAACATTAATAAGTTGCACAGGTTTGAATTGTTTTCTTATTCTCTTTGATTACTCCTAGGGCTGATTATTGGAAAGATCGGGTGGATAAATATGCTTAACAGTTCGACTTATAATTTATTAATTTTCTAATATACTAATCTGCTAGCAAACCAATAATATATTGACTAATTCATTATCGAGTTAGAAATTACCTGATAGTTATTGAACGGTATATCAGCTTAGATCTAACTCACAGTGAAAATTAAAATCATAATATAGAGTTCAACTTTCATCGAAAACATTAAATCACAATTTCTTTCCTTTTTTTGCACAACTACATTTGCAAAGATAAAACAACCAAAACCTTTATATGTAAAAGAAAACAAAGACGAACACAACAATGTTGATCAATTGCATGCTTTGATGCTAGGTAGTTGAAACTTGTAAGCAATACTGAAAATGTAAGTAGATTTTTAGAACCAATACTATACTGAACATATTCATGGTTACATACCCAATTCATTATTAGCCTGCCCAGTTATTCAGCATTTAAGAATTTTCTACAAGAACTTTTAACGTTTATTCAATCCTAGAGTGGCACTTATTGGGAACGCTTGGCCTATGCAACAAACTATGCTTGTTCTTAGAGTCATAAAACTTGTACTGAGCTTGAATAAAACTGAAAGCTAAAAGATCATAAACCATGAATAATAAATCATCCAGAATAAACTTTGTGAGCCGCCAGACTTACTTTCTAAAAGCTTTTCTTATATTCTTTCTTTTTGGGAGGTTTTTCTAAACGACATAAACCGTGTGCGCTATCATGGAGACCAACGTCTTACCCATGTTGAGGAGAGCTGTTCTACCCTTGCTATCAGAATAGAACCTTTACTTGAATGATCACTATACTTAACCCATATTGGGACTTAAACTTACAGTGACACATAGCTCTAGGGAATGCGAACTCGGACTTGTACCTAATGCTGTGCTAAATACTACTCCTATGTTACTTATATGCTCAAACTTTAGGAAACCCACCCTAAAATAACATAAGGTTTATAACATAAAAAATAGTCATGCTTTTATTTCTTTAAATCATAATCAGGATGAACAAATTTGAATTCCATATCTTATCTAAAGATCAATCTTTGTTTTAAATCTTGGTATATACTTATCAAAGGATCTTAAGAGAATCATCTTCTTGAAATATTAAAACTTGTACTTAGGTCTTATTATATATGCTTAAACTTAAAGGAATTCCTAACAAAACTTCATGCTCAATAATCTTCTTGAAATACTTCAATAATTTTAGTCAAGAAATGTAATCATAATCACAATATGAATCTTATAAATCATAACATGAGCATATGTAATCTTGATGCACTTAAAGCCTTGAATCACCTTGATATAACTTGTAAAACAATATCATGCTTAAAAATCAATTGAAAATATTTAATCAATGTCTCAAATCATACTCATGGTATTCAAATCATAAAAGAGAATTCTTCAAGTCAAGACATGAATAAATAACAACAATTATGCACTTTAATGCTTCAATCTCAGTATAAATCCATAAACTCCAAATAAGATAATTTGGGTATGAACCCTAATTGCAATTTATGTAAATTAAACTTTAAAATTAGTTTTGGTCACAAGGATGAAAGGGTATCCTTGTTCATAAACCCCAGATACCTTAAGTTTTAAAACTTGTGAAGAAATCTTGGATCATGGGACTTGAATGATGAACTTGTGAAAAAAATCCTATTCTTGATATTTCTTTAAGATTTCTTGAACTTGGAAGCTTCAACTCTTGGATTATTGAAGAAATAATGAATTCAAAACTTAAATCCTCATGATCTTGAGAGAAGGAGCTTGAATTATTGTTCTTGGGAAGGGGAGGGTTTTTATGTGAGTTTATTTGAAGAAGATGGTCAAATAATGCCCTTTTGGGTGCTTTAATTCATGCCTTGGACGTTTAGGGATGAGGGGAAAGGACCCAAGTGACCATTAACCCTTAAGAATCTGAAATAGAGGGGGAATAAGCTCTGCATCGCATCCCATATCACATTGAGAGAGCAATGCGTCGCTCCCCAAATCGCGTTGAGAGACCGGCTTGCTGCGACCAAATCGTGGACCCTTACTACCTCTCATAAAAAAGGCCATAACTTTTTGCTCAGGTATCAGATTAAGGCAAAATTAGTATCGTTGGAAAGATAATTCAATTATCCATTATTTTATAGATATTAAGAGAAAAAATTCCACATATATAAAAAGTTATAAACATTCAAAATCAATCCTTTTCGAATCAAATACCAAAACTTGGCTGAATCACAGACTCTTAGCTCAACTTTGCTCTAAGTGATTTCTATTAACATTTTTCACCTCCTAAGCACTAAACACACTATTATAAATATCATGAAATATATAATCACATACAAATCATGGTATTAGAGTTTACACACATAGAAATGATGGTTCAAAGTCTAGTCTAAAAATACGGGGTGTTATACTATCTCCCCCTTGGAAACATTCATCCTCGAATAATGGATAGGAACTTGTTGATATCTTATGAGAATTGAATAATGTAAAAATGACATGTCTAGTAATGAAGAATGTGGCTGAGCTAAAGCATTAGAACTTTTATCATGAAACTAGTTTTTCTGAGTTGACTTGACTTTATTTACTATAAGAAGCTGATTCATGTTGAGAGTTTAGAACTCACTTAAAATGTTCATGATACAATCATACAAATAGAACTGCAAAGAGATAAATGATGCAATGGAAGAATAAATTGTGTGACCAAGGTCATACAAGGGGTATTACACTGTCTAAGCTGGAATACTTCTAAAACTATGATCATATAGTTGGAAAACTGAGATCTTATACTTGGAAAACTGAGATCATGCACGTACTGAACACTTATGAACTGAGTCATGGCTAACTAGATGAATCTGAAACATGATGTTTAGACTAAAATGAATTCACAACTTGCATAGACGTGAATGAATTACCTCAGGAATAGGAAAGATGGAAAACCATAGAAACTTATCTATCTAACTACTAAACTGGATTGTTGGTTATACAGACTAAATTATACCTAAAACTTATACTCAACTGGAGTATTTCTTCAACACTCTTTGCAAGAAGTTCTACTAACATTAGGGAGGAAGGAACTCTTTGTCAAAATCAAAATAACATATTTGAGCGTTGAATCTTAATACAGCTATAACTCTGTAACATGGAACATAGGCCTACTAAACATAAGCTGGAGAAGAATTACTAGACCTTAGGCAATACAACTGTCACTTTCAAGCTTAGAAATACTCCTTAAATACTCCCTCAACTATACATTCCCCATCAATATTACACTTCACTTGAGGCTACTTATCATCTCCATATGGGCACTGATAACCCTATTTATTGAAGATTGAGATGAATTGAATTCTCTCACTATGTTTAAGCCTACTCGAATCTACAAAGTACTACACATAACACCATAACACTAGTCTGAACTATGAATTCAATACCACATGCATTTTCACAACTTAATATCACAAGAATAACTCTTCTTACCCCTTCAATAACTAAATTTAATCCTCTTACTAGGAATTCACTAGCACACAATGCACCCATTAACTTATATACCTAGATGACATTCAAAACTATTATTATAACCACATACGAACTTCTCAAAAAAAACCCATAAAATCATATTTTTCATATTCTCTAAGCCTCTATCAATAACAACTTCTATGCACCATCCAAAGAAAGCACATACAATATTTCAAATAACGATGACATGCATAAAAAACATGGCCTTAATCTGTAACACCTCGAGTCTGCACCCTGGACATAACACGGTGCTTACAATCCCGAAGGACCATAAGCTAACCCATAATTGGTACCTGCTGTGAGCACTAAATAATAACACAAAAAAATGCAAAAGTTTGGCTGAAATTCTATAAGGTTCATAAAATGAATACTAAAATAAATACTGAATATTGATAGTAATATTGAAAAACTATATATCTATCTGAAATAGTCTAGTCTGAAAAGCCTCTAACAGAACTGTCTGAATGTGGAGTTGCTGGGACAAGTCTCCAACTAACTCCGACTACTAATCTAGATAGAATACTGATATAAATAACTCTATCCTCAAAATATAGGGACTTACCACTATATCTGCTGCTGATAACCTAAGCTGCTAGGTACAGTTAGGAGCTCATGCATCTGAACCTATGATATGAGACATCATAGCATAAAAGAAAGAGTATGAATCAGTACTTTAAATGTACTGGTATGCTAAGTGAGGTAGGAGGATATACATAGGTTCATATGTATGAACAATAACTTGCTAAATAATATGTATATAACTGAATGAGAGTACATAGGTAACTGAAACTGTTGTACATATTGATTATGCAAGACTGTGCATATACATGTATACTGTAATAGAGATCATATTAAAACTGAATACTGAGTTCTGATAACTGAGTAACTAATATCTGAGTTTATTGATAACTGTATTACTGATAATTAGGTGACTATTTTTGACAGTCCTAATTTTGTGGAACTGAATTGAGTTCTATACTAAGTCTGAAACTAAAACTGTAACTGTGAGAGTGTTTATCTAACCGACATACCCCGGTTATAAACTGAGTTGGGGTCTAACCTGTGACCTAAGTTGGAAGGGTGTTAGCACCTTACCAATGGATACTAACAATGCTGGGTCAACCTTAATTTGGCAGGAAGATTCATGAATCATATATACGGTTACGTCAACCTTAGTCTGGTAGGAGGACGTCTTTTCCTATGCTGGCTATATAGTTTTGTAATGCAGGGACTGCTACTTAGGGTCAAAATCTCTGCTGGCAGGAATACCCCCATCCCTGGGTTTGCTCGATGATGAATCCTACTCCCAACTAAATAGACACTGATCACTAAATTGTACTAAGATTAACTCAACTGACACTGATCGTGTTGACTAACTGAACTGGGTTGAGTTCAATGATTTCTGTTATTGATTGAGTACTACTGTTTATGACCTTTTTACTAGGTCTATTCTATTTCTACTATGACTAAGTAAAAATCTAGAATTTGGGTGATAAATACCCCCAGGACTCGATAGCAACAATAATAAAGCATGATCAATCTTGAAAAATATAGCAATAGTCAATTATTAACAATTCATTCATTCAGGACTTTAGACAAACACTTAGAAGTCATGAACAACTACATGAATGAGAACACATGCTAACATGTCATGATTATGTTATTCAATTCTCATGGACACTCTATAAAACATTTGGGGAGAATGATTGTTATACATAACAATGAACAACACATAAGCATCATGACTATAACTTAAACTTGCAATTTCAAGGATTGTAACATAGGAATTACATTAATCAACATACATGCTATCTTGTGTTCATGAAACTCATAACAAAATCTTGAATTGAAACCCATTCAACAACACAAATATGAATACAACCCAATTTGTACATGTACATTCATGAATCAATAACTTGTAGTTTAAAAAGGGTTCTTGAACTCCAAGGGTGGAAGGAGACTATAACACCCCGTATTTTTCTAGTATAATCTAAGTCCCAATACATGAGTATTCGTGTATGAAATTTTTGAAACACTCATTATTTTTTAGTTTAGAGCCAGCCATTGCATAGGAAATTCAATTAGCTTTCCAACGATATAAAATTTACCTAAATGTGATAACCGGGTAAGAGGTAATGGCAATTTTAAGTTTTAGTTGCAAAACCCCGTCATTTTAACCTTTAGCGTGTTGTACAGCAGGACAAACTCCCATTTGGAAAATTCCAGTAAGGGTCTGCGATTCGGGTGGATCATGTCATAGGTTAATTTGACAATTGTTGATTTTCAGTATAACTCCGCGATCATGGTGTGTTGCAGAGTAGGCCAGTTTCTCATTTGTTAATTTATAGTGGGCCTCCGCTATCATGGCACATTTTGGAGATGGACAAATTGGCATCCACAGGCTTACCACGATGGTGGTGCATTGCGGCATTTTTCTAGGTGCTAGTTGTCCCTTTTCCAGTGGCTTGGTGCGATATTGACGCATCACGCCAAGGACAAAAATTGGGATTTTAGTTTCCAGCTTGTGTTTTTAATTTTTTTAAGGGTATTTGGTTGACGAAGGGTATTCCTAAGATGATATCTTTAGTGATATCTTCAGTGATGTCGAAGTCGTTAACAAGGCAAATGCCATTGTTGCAGACATGAGCTTTAGAAAGCTGATAATAGATTTTCATCTTTTCTTCCGTGGTAGAGTAAAGACGAGAGGTGCTATTTTGGAGGTACTTCGTAGGCACTAACCTTTAACGATACAGTTACTATCTGCACCTGTATCAAAGAGTGCTACTCTGTTAAGAACAAAGTCTTTATCTATGACAATTTTTATTACAATATGCTTGCTATAAGCTTTTATGTCCGTAATAGCATTGCCGGATGTGGAGCGAGAATCGGAGCCGGGGAAATGAATTAGGCTCTTTGAGATGATCATTCGGTATGATCAGGGAGTTTTTAGGAGTTCATAAGCGGCGTTGATGAATTCTTCGTCGCTAAAGTCATCGCTAGAGGAAGCATAAGAGTCAAAAGTATCCGATGAATCTTCCATTATAGAGAATAATTTCTCTTTGGCCTCTTCAGAGAGATCTAATTGGTTTATCTTTTTCTTCTTGTTTGACTAGCAATCTTTTGCTCTATGACCGGTCTTGCCACAAGTCCAACAAGTATCTTTGTTCTTAGAGGTTTTTCGTTTAGTTTTTCTACCATGGGTTGTAAGACTCCTTTTTGAAGGACCTTTTGCTTGGGGTGGTCCTTTTGTGAGACCTAGAGGACTTCTTCCTATGTTTTTTGCTAGAAGATGGAGATAAATTGGTGAAACCATAGTCTTGGCAGAAGGTTCCTAGCCCATATTTGGAAGTGCTATCTTTCTTGAGCTATTTCTTAAGTTTAAGGTCTGTGCAGAGATCTATCCCTACGATGGTGATGAAACTTATTAAGTCGCCATAGGTTAGGATTCCGTAATGGATTTTTCCCTTGAACCTATCTTTAATTTTGGTTCTCACCTTTTCTGCGAACAGAGGAGGGAGGCCACTAATGAATCATTCCTTCCAGAAATCATTGTTGCAATCAGGTCGGACCATGACTTTTGCTAAAAAGGTATCCTTGTACCATCTAAAGTCTGCTAGATCTTTGCAGGTGAGATTGTGGAGGATTTCTAAGCTCCTGTCTTGAAATAATTTGGGTTCTCCTATAAAATGTCTTGCTATATGGTAAAGAAGAGTGGCACAAGCGTCTTCCCTTGCTACCTGCACGAGAGTTTCCTGGCCATTTTCACTTTTGACAACCGTCTCTATTACCATGGCATCATAGATAAGGTTTTTAATGTCATCAGTGAAATAGTTATCCCACCAATGTTTTATCATACTAGTGAATCCTGATACGATCATAGTAGCAACTTCTTTATCAGTAGCTTCTCTAATATTATAGGTCGTGAAGGCTACACCCATTTCATGGAGTTTGTTGTAGATTTAAATGAGCTTCTCTAATTATTGCGGAGGGGTTGGGTGATAGCATCAAAGTGCCATTCATTGCTATGGATGACTTTATCCCAGACCAAAGCCTTGGGAACAAAGACATTGCATCTGTCTTTATTTGCCTCCATGAGGGTAGTGACACCCCTAGGGCTCGTGAATCTAGCTTTGGGGGCTAGAGTTGTACCCATTAGTCTATAATATACTCTTTATATTATTGCTATTTCTCTAGTATTATCCTTACTATTCATGTTTTTTGTTTTAACATTAAGAGTTAAAACACCCATGATGTTAGGATCATTAATATCTACTGAGAAATTAGGGTAGCAATTAAAGTATAACGGGCCGTCGGCTAGGTTACTTTGGATAACCCCTAAGAGTTAATCGTCAAAGTTTAATAGACGGGCATCTCATAGGATAGCACAGACAGGGATGTCTAGACCCTGTCTAAAGAGTGGCTTAATGGCCACTTGAACAAGTCCAATATGCAATAATTAAACTGATTTTTAAATCGGTTTATGTCAAGCTCATTTAAAAGTTGAATAATTTCTAAAGAATTATTAATGGCAACAGTAGACTCAGAGGTCTTTATATTATGTTTTTTTAAAAAGCTAAATTTACCAACTTGATAAATCATACTAAAAGACTCTTCTGGAATACTCCAGTTTTGAAGATTATTTTCAATATTAGCAATCGGAGTTGCTTGAGAAGATAAGTTAATAGTATTTTTAATATGATTGTTGGAATTCATATTGAGAAAAAAACTGTCTAGAGACTGACCGGGAAAGATGAGAATTTTCACACAAGATAGTATAAGACAATTATCAACTATGATTCAACCTATAATAAATTATATCAATACATCTATGGCTTATGGGATCTAACAAGTCTTAATGGCTGTTACAACAGACTTCTCTTATAGTTATCTTAGTGACGGGACTACCAACAGGGTCGAATGCTTACCTTAGCGGAGACCACACTTTCAGGCTGACCAACGTCTAAGACCGGAGATTAATCGGTTCCTTCAAACTCTTAGAGAGAAGACGAATACCCCATACTTAAGGAAAACCCCATGATAAGACATGATATATTAAAATAATTTATTAGAAGTATTATCATAGATGACTAAAGTAATATACCATTTGTATGAAAATAGCTTCCCATGCTCTAGACAGATTACGTATTTAGTTGCTCATGCTAAGTACATAATCTGCCAACCTGTCTCTGATACCAATTAGACGGATCTTGGATATTATTTGGAAAATAATCAGTAAACAATAAGTAAAGAGTCAAAAGAGTCAAATTAAAACAACTTACAAATTTATTCAAACTTCAAAGAGAACATTACAAGAGATTACAAGGGAAAATGGAAGAGCTTATGCAGGCAAAATATTTCTAGTGTGAGAAAATTTTTGATGCCTTCTCTTATGTTACAATCCGTCTTAGATAGACAAGAGCAATAAAGTTTGTACATCTGGAGTGTACACTTGTAAGGCTATGATTTAGCCGACAGTCTTGAGTGTTTTTTCTTTTTGAAAAGTAGATTCTTTTAGCTTTTCTTGAAAGCTGTCTTGAGTGTTTGTCTTGAATGCTTTTTCTTTTGGAAAAGCAGATTCCTTTGGCTTTTTGTAAAGCTGATTGATTGCTTTTTAGAAAAGCATCTGGTCTTACAGATTCCTACTAGGAATAGTAGAATGCCTCTTCAAAAAATAATTCCGGTTCTTTGAACCTCTATCTTTTGAAGGGTCGTTTCCCTATTCTCAATAGGGGTCCATATAGGACATAGCTATCCCTTTGGGATTTAGCATATCCCCATTGTTGTCGCTGCTTCCTGTGGAGGAAGCTTCTTCCAGAAGCTGTAGTACTTCTTCTTCGTTAGTTTCTTGGCTTTCCATATCTTGCAAAGCCTTCTTTAAATTTTCTTTGAGTGCCTTCTTGTTTTGTCAGGCACTGGTTGAAGATGCTGTTGTTTTTCCTTTATCAGGAGTTTTTTGAGCTGTTGGCTTGGGGGTCCAACCTTTAACTTTTATCTCTTTAGATAAATATTTAATTCTGTCTTGTTCTCCTTTGGCAAAATTCCAGGAAATGATGTAAGAAACTCGCTTCTTAATGAAGAACTTGCACATTTGGATGTGCTCTGGAAGGGTTACACATCCCTCTTTTGAACAAAACTCTGTAAATCGGTTAAGGAATTGTTGAGGAAGGATCTCTTTAATCCCTCCAAAGTATACCCACCCTTCGTAAAACCATCTTGGTATAATGGTTTCTACCATAGCAGGACAGTATTTAACAAACCAAGTGTGTCTTGGTATAACATAGAGAAAATTGAACCAAGCAGACTTGTAGTCGTACCAATTGTAAGTTTGGGGCTTATGTGGCATCGATAAAGCAATAGGGGTATGTAGGTGGTCTGCAAACCAGTTAAATGGGGTTAATACCCTCTTAATGGTGAATCTAGAATAATCGATATATTCGGGATTTCTTTCGTTCATTGAATGCTCGATCTCGATGGAATCTGTATCCACTAAGATGGCTTCATAATATCTTCTGGTTTTAAGTGGACTCTCTGTATCCACGAAATTTTTGTCATTGTAGACTGGTTTAATAAGCTATTCTAGAGGATATTCCTCATATTCCTTATCCAAAGCAATAATAGGCATTACCTGAGTGGTAATGAATTTGAATTCTTACTTGATAGGAGGAGCTGGTGTTATCTTGGCTGCTGTGGGATTCACGACCTGTGCAAAGGTTTCTGGAGACTTCATGGCATAGCTTTGCTTTGACTGTACCGATGAGCTCGAAGATGGTCCTTTATCAAAGGGTTTATTGGTTTTAAGATCTACCAATCTAGTTGGCATTAGTGGAGGAAGCTTTGGAAATTCTGCCAAAACTGCATATTTGTTGTGGAACGATGAATGCAGTTCCGATTTCAGTTCAGGCCTCTGAGGGACTGATGGCCTCAAGGGGGTTGATGATGTTGATGGCAAATCAAATGGTCTAGCCATTTTGGTTTGATCTGGTTTGTTATTGACGGAGATTTTTCCCAGTGTTGTGGGTCTCATTGTGGCCCTGTAAAAATTCTTTTGTTAGAAAATTGGGAAAGGAATTATTTTCTCCTTTGATAAATTCTATTTGAAAATCAAAGCTAGACAGGAGAGCTTGCCATCTAGCAAATATTTGTTTAGAAACTAGATTTTTTACATCCTTCTATAAAATTTCTTTAGCTGATTTACAAACAACACGTAGTAAAAATTCTTTATTGACAAGATCATCTTGAAATTTTGTGATACATAGCACTATAGATAAAATTTCTTTTTTAATAGTGCTGTAATTCTTTTGTGCTGGATTCCATATTCCGGATGTGAACCTGACTAATTGTTCAGGAGAACTATCATCAACCTTTTGTTTTAAGATACCCCCATACCCTATATCCGAAGCATCAGTTTCAACTATCATGAAGGCTTCAGGGTTAAGAATTCCTAAGCAAGGAAGGTTTTTGACTAATTCTTTGATCTTAATGACAACATTGGTTTGATCAGAACTCCAAGGGACTGGGGTTTTCTTGAGCCTTTTATAAAGAGGTTCACAGACCTGTCTAATATTAGGAATAAAATCCGTAACATAATTAAGACTTCCTAAAAACCTTTGGAGCTGAGTCTTATCAATAATTTCATTAGGAAATTTGGAGGAGAACTCGATTGCTCTACAAATAGGTTTATAGCTACCTTGATAAAGATCATGCCCTAAGTATCTTATAGATGTCTGGAAGAGCTTCATTTTTTTTTTCACTTACGACCAAACCATTAAATTAAAATTTTTTGAAGAAAGTATTTAAATGTTTAAAATGGGAATCAATATTCTCCAAAAAAAATAAGCACATCATCAATATAAACAATCGACATATAGGTATAAGGATTGAAGATATTATTCATGATGTTTTGAAACTCTGAAGGAGCGTTTTTAAGACCAAAAGGTAAGACGTTCTACTCATAATGTCCAAATGGGACGTTAAAAGCCGTCTTGTATTTATCTCTCTCAGCATTTGAATTTGCCAGAATCCTGACTTCATATCAAACTTACTGTAAAGATTAGCTTTGAAAGTTCGTTTCAATAGATCCCTTTTATTAGGAATCGGATGTCTGATCCATTTTAATACCGCGTTCAAAGGCTTGTAATTTATTACAAGCCTAGGGGTTCCTCGCTCCTTTTCTGCACTGTTATTGACATAAAAGGCAGAGCAACTCCATGGAGAATTAGAGGTCCTAATAATACCATTTTTTAGAAGATGGTCAATTTCCTTTTTGCAGATTTCCATCATTTCTTGGTTCATTTGGATGGGTCTGGCCTTAGTTGGAATGGTTTGTTCGTCAAACCCAGAAATGTAAGGAAGTTCTACTAAGTGTTTTTTCTGTTCCCAAAAGGCATTAGGAAATTCAGAACAAATCTCGTTTTCAAAATCTTTCTGGAGATTAGTTATCTTAATAATCATCTCCGGAGTTTATAAAGTCTGCTCAATTTTCTTTATATGAATATCTTGTTTAAGAAAACAGATATTTGAAGAAAGTCTGTTAATTTTAAAAATAGTTCTTTCTGTAATAAGGTTGCCTTCTTCTTGTGAGAGGGGCCTTAGTAAAGGGAAGAACAAGTCTTGGTTTAAAAGAGTTGTACGAATTCCATCATAATCACTCCAGTAAGGCCTAATTTGGTTGACGAAGGGTATTCCTAAGATGATATCTTCAGTGATGACGAAGTCGTTAACAAGGAAAATGCCATTGTTGCAGACATGAGCTTTAGAAAGCTGATAATGGATTTTCATCTTTTCTCCCGTGGCAGAGTAAAGACGAGAGGTGCTCTTTTGGAGGTACTTCGTAGGCACTAGATACATTTACTATCTGAACCTGTATCAAAGAGTGCTACTCTGTTAAGAACAAAGTCTTTATCTATGACAATTTTTATGATAATATGCTCGCTATAAGCTTTTATGGCCGTAATAGCATTGCCGGATGTGGAGGGAGAATCGGAGTCGGGAAATGAATTAGGCTCTTTGAGATGATCAGGGAGTTTTTAGGAAATTTTGGTGGGGAAACCGTTTCTGGGAGAGATACATTTTTTAGGACTTGCTCGGTAAGAATGTTAAGTTCTACCCTGTCAAGTCTGATTTTTAGATCTCTGATTTCTCTCTTTAGGGTAGAAATTTCTCCCTTGAGATCAGCTATGGATGGCTCAGCAGGTTTATTAAATCTAGACATAACCTGTTTCATGCTAAAAGGCTGAATGATGGGTTTGGGGGGCTTTTCTTCGTGAGAAAGCATCAATCGCTTGAGTTCTAGAAGATATTTACTTCTAGCCTCATCATCTTGAATGTGTTCTATTATGTCAAATAGAATTTCCTTAGGGTTTCCTGAAATGACATTTACAGTTTGCCTTGTGCAGGTACAGAAAGTACCATTACAAGCACATTCTTGGCCAGATTAAGATTGGTCGAATTCATAAGCGGCGTTGATGAATTCTTCATCGCTAAAGTCATCGCTAGAAGAAGTATAAGAGGCAGAAGAATTCGATGAATCTTCCATTATAGAGAATAATTTCTCTTTGGCCTCTTCAGAGAGATCTAATTGGTTTATCTTTTTCTTCTTGTTTGACTAGCAATCTTTTGCTCTATGACCGGTCTTGCCACAAGTCCAACAAGTATCTTTGTTCTTAGAGGTTTTTCGTCTAGTTTTTCTACTAGGCTTGTAAGACTCCTTTTTGAAGGACCTTTTGCTTGGGGTGGTCCTTTTGTGAGACCTAGAGGACTTCTTCCTATGTTTTTTGCTAGAAGAGGGAGATAAATTGGTGAAACCATAGTCTTGGCAGAAGGTTCCTACCCCATATTTGGAAGTGCTATCTTTCTTGAGTTGTTTCTTAAGTTTAAGGTCTATGCAGAGATCTATCCCTGCGGTGGTGATGAAACTTATCAAGTCGCCATAGGTTAGGATTCCGTAAGGGATTTTTCCCTCAAACCTATCTTTAATTTTGGTTCTCACCTTTTCTGCGAACAGAAGAGGGAGACCACTAATGAATCGTTCCTTCCAGAAATCATTGTTGCAATCAGGTCGGACCATGACTTTTACTAAAAATGTATCCTTGTACCATCTAAAGTCTGCTACATCTTTGCAGGTGAGATTGTTGAGGATTTCTTAGCTCCTGTCTTGAAATAATTTGGGTTCTCCTATAAAATGTCTTGCTATGTGGTAAAGAAGAGTGGCACAGGCGTCTTCCCTTATTACCTGCTCGAGAGTTTCTTGGCCATTTTTTCTTTTGACAACCGTCTCTATTGCCGTGGCATCATAGATAAGGTTTTTAATGTCATCAGTGAAATAGTTATCCCACCAATGTTTTATCATACCAGTGAATCCTGATACGATCATAGTAGCAACTTCTTTATCAGTAGCTCCTCTAATCTTATAGGCCGTGATGGCTACAACCATTTCATGGAGTTTGTTGTAGATTTGATGTTCATCCAAACCGTCAATATTCCATTCAGTTATTCCTCTACCATCATGGTTGGAAGTAGAGAGGTAAGGATTTTCTTCAAACTAGACGTCTGGAGGAGAAGGTCGTTTGTAGAAATTTTTCTTAGAAGTAAAACGATCACTTGTAAGCTTGGAAAGATAGTTCTTTTGGTTACTGGATTCTCCTTTCTCAGAGATCTTGAACTTGGAAAGTTTTTCATTGATTTGTTCCAAGATTTTTCCAGAGACTTTAAAGTCATCACTGAGATTAGGGAATTTGTCTTTTTGGAATTCAGGAATCTTAAAGATGGGGTTGGTGATAGGGTTAGGGCTTGGAGCACCCTTTTCAGAAGTAGGAGGATCGAAAGAAAGCATCAAATTCTTAGTTTCTCCTATTTGCTGGGAGATAGTGTGAAGGACCTGATTAGTATAGTTGTTTTGTTCAACTACCCTATCTAGGTCTCTGTTAGTAAGGGCTGATAGGGGTCTATCATGCTTCTTTTTGAAGGGGGAAGCATTGAGAACCTCATTAGAATGAGGAATCTTTATTCCTTCGAGAGGAGGAGTAACAGATTCAATTACCTTGGTACTCAGCGTATACTATTTATTAATGATAACGTGAAGGGATTTATTTTGGTTTTCCATCCTTCCGATGAATTCAAACCACCTAAAGAATTCTATGTCGCATCAGAGTCTTTTCATATCGGCTATCCATAGCTGTCCAAACTCCTTTTGTTGTTCTTTGGAATAGGTACTGGTGTACCATTTCCTTTTTATTACGTCCTTAGGGAGGTACCAGCGGACTTCAAGAGTTTTAAAGTCAGGTGTATACTCTTCATTAGATTTGATGACAAGTAAGCTAGGGTCAGTACTAATTTTTTGACGGGATATGGTAGGGTGAGGTTCCATATCTGAGGCTGTAGGGCTGCCTGGATCATAGGGATTCGTAGGTTCTAGGGACTCATGCACCCTAGTGTGTTGCTGATAATAAACTTTTGGGACAGGACCAGAGAAGTCAACTACTCTTATCTTCCCTTTGTCATTATCATTTTATTCACTTCCCTCCTGGGTTTTTGAGGTGGAAGCTCTGTGTGAGACAGATCTTCTAAAAGAACAATTCCTAGAGGCCTCAAAACCTAAGAATTTTAGATCGATAGATCCATCAGGGTGCTGAATTACCCTTTCTATTTGTGATTTATCCGAATAGGTGCGGAGGGGTTGGGTGATAGCATCAAAGTGCCATTCATTGCTATGGATGACTTCATCCCAAACCAAAGCCTTGGGAACAAAGACATTGCTTCTGTCTTTATTTGCCTCCATGAGTGTAGTGACACCCCTAGGGCTCGTGAATCTAGCTTTGGGGGCTAGAGTTGTACCCATTAGTCTATAATATACTCTTTATATTATTGCTATTTCTCTAGTATTATCCTTACTGTTCATGTTTTTTGTTTTAACATTAAGAGTTAAAACATCCATGATGTTAGGATCATTAATATCTACTAAGAAATTAGGGTAGCAATTAAAGTATAACGGGCCGTCGGCTAGGTTACTTTGGATAACCCCTAAGAGTTAATCGTCAAAGTTTAATAGACGGGCATCTCATAGGATAGCACAGACAGGGATGTCTAGACCCTGTCTAAAGAGTGGCTTAATGGCCACTTGAACAAGTCCAATATGCAATAATTAAACTGATTTTTAAATCGGTTTATGTCAAGCTCATTTAAAAGTTGAATAATTTCTAAAGAATTATTAATGGCAACAGTAGACTCAGAGGTCTTTATATTATGTTTTTTTAAAAAGCTAAATTTACCAACTTGATAAATCATACTAAAAGACTCTTCTGGAATACTCCAGTTTTGAAGATTATTTTCAATATTAGCAATCGGAGTTGCTTGAGAAGATAAGTTAATAGTATTTTTAATATGATTGTTGGAATTCATATTGAGAAAAAAAACTGTCTAGAGACTGACTAGGAAAGCTGAGAATTTTCACACAAGATAGTATAAGACAATTATCAACTATGATTCAACCTATAATAAATTATATCAATACATCTATGGCTTATGGGATCTAACAAGTCTTAATGGTTGTTACAAAAAACTTCTCTTATAGTTATCTTAGTGACGGGACTACCAACAGGGTCGAATGCTTACCTTAGCGGAGACCACACTTTCAGGCTGACCAACGTCTAAGACCGGAGATTAATCGGTTCCTTCAAACTCTTAGAGAGAAGATGAATACCCCATACTTAAGGAAAACCCCATGATAAGACATGATATATTAAAATAATTTATTAGAAGTATTATCATAGATGACTAAAGTAATATACCATTTGTATGAAAATAGCTTCCCATGCTCTAGACAGATTATGTATTTAGCTGCTCATGCTAAGTACATAATCTGCCAACATGGCTTTGATACCAATTAGAAGGATCTTGGATATTATTTGGAAAATAATCAGTAAACAATAAGTAAAGAGTCAAAAGAGTCAAATTAAAACAACTTACAAATTTACTCATGCAGGGTACAACTCCTTAAAGTCTGAAAAGTTTACTCATGCAGGATACAACTCCTTCATATAGTTCCCATAGTGATCGTACCCTAGAGTATGAGTGGTACCTTAACTCATACTCTAGTCTTATCTTTTATCCTAGTTCAACCATACTATTATGGGTACAAGTGAGCACCTTTGAGTTAGAACCATAGAGTATGACTCACCCCTAGTCGTATACAAAAATCATATACAAAATAGTCCACTCTAAAAATAAGACCTCACTTCATACGATTAAGTTGCATACAACTCGTATACATTGGGTACGATCAAGGGAATGTCATGTCGTATAGAAAAATAGTGTGCTACCCTCATGTGCTGATTAATGTACGAAAGAGGAGGACAAGGTGGGTACGAGTCGTGACCAAGGGTACGACTCAAGTCTTTACTCATACCCAACTCAGAGGCACAAAAATAAAGGTATTTTTCAATAGTTCAAGTCTAGGTGTTTCATATTGCATGTGAATGTGAATTTTAAGTTTAATTATAGGTAGATCGACTTAGAATTGAATATTGAAGGTTGGGTCTTAGATGAGGGTTTTGACCCATAAGTTGAAATGCTTAATATCTCATTTTAAATCGTATTTTCTTCTCTTTAGATTGAACTAGGTCATAGTATGGATATGATATAATGCTAGGTTTCAGATATGGTTTTAGCATTAGAAGCATGGCTAGTATATTTAGCCTAGTTTGGGCTATTATGGTGATCTTGAAAACATAATTTAATTTGAGTTGACTTAAATGCCCTTGTTTTTAGACGAAATTCCTATCTTAGGATTGGTTATGGCTTACTTAATATCTAGAAGTTATACTAGCTACATTATCCTAGTTTGGAGTATAAATTGCCTAAGTATAAAAATTGAGGATTAGAGGTGGGTTCTTCGAGTCCACCTTAGGAGAAACTTGTATTAGCCCTTATAGACTTAGTTACGGATGTTAGGCCTAGTTGAGACTATTAATCCTTTTGAATAAGTTTACTTCATGGCTTGGTAAATTGTGATGACTTCTCCAGATTATGATTAATGGACTATAAAGATGATATTCCTCTTAGATATGATATTGGGCATTTGAAGATGCTATTTTCTCTTAGGTATGATAATTGGACTATTGAGATGATATTACTCATAGTTATGATTTATGTTTTATTAATGCATTATGCCTCCTATATGTGAGATTATTAGTGATGTATTATGCCTCCTAGATGTGATATGCCTCCTATATGTAAGATGAGTATAGATATGCTGATGGCTTATGGAGATGTTATGCCCCATAAATATGCTACGACTTATAATTATGAGATGATGTATAAATATGATTATTAATGTGGATTTTAGATATGTATGTGGGCCGAAGGCCATAATTATGATATTGTAATTCTTCTTGACACATTATTGTACGAAAGGCCGTATTATGATATAAGTTGACCATCCAAGAAGTGTCTATCATTGTAAATGATGTGACTGTAGTTTATTGATATATTAATACTTATGGTTCCTTTCTATGGATAATGGTGATGACATGCATAGATTGGGTACATTCATGATTGTTGCATCGATAATTGATACGATTCTAATTAGATTGTAATATTATTACTGTTGTCACTAATTAAGGGTTAAAGCCCACGTTCTACCTTAAAATGAATTTTTCCATAATAGTAAACATCTGTCTTAATGAATGAATTATATATAAAAGAGATTTAAAATGATTTTTTAAAGACTTGTTTGAGATAGATTTTGGTCTATGATTTGATATTACTAATTACTCCAACCGTGAGATATTTCAATCCTTTCTACACTTTTATGATGATTTAGTCCTGAAGTTCACTCCAGGCAACAAACTTACAGATTTACACTCTTTTTTCCACAACTTGAGTCCGTGCACCTATCATACCTGATACACATCTCTCCGGTAAGGAACAGAGGAAGGTACTAGATTGATAAAATAAATTTTGTGTAAAACCCGATGAACGTTATAATATTCTTGTTATGTATATTTGCCTATTAGTAATGCAATATTGATGATGAATAATGAATTATGGAAATATACTCTACCTTGATTCTCTTTTCAAGTCTATTTACTTTAGCGCTCTTGGGGCTTGTTCTTTACTTTTTCCCTCAAGGGGATAGAACTTTACTTTAGCCCTCGTTTGGCTCGCTCTCTATTATTGACATTGATTTGTAGATTATGATAATATGATGACACCCAATTAGGCCAGAGGATATTATGATGATGCGATGATGACTGGAAAGGCCAAAGGATGTTATAATAATGATATTGATACCCAACAAGGTTGGAGGATGATTATGTCGATGTGCTTATGTGTATATCTACCGATTCGAGTATATATATACCCGGTGAGGCTAGAGGATTATTATGATGAGGGTGATGATGATGATCATGGTTATGAGTATGACGATGGTTATGATAATGATAATGTTTGTGGATTGTGAATTGTTGTATTCATTCTTGCATGCACAATGCCTATCTCTAGTATGCATCTATATCTATCAGCTCATATGTGAGGGTCGCATAGATATTGATGATTACTATGCCTTGTGGTGTGTTATTTGTTGATTGAAACTTTTGAGACTGGGGCGGTTGGGGCACGTGATAGGCTCGGTTATGTATTTGGTTGTTTAGACTAGCTGGTTACTCGCATTGTTATTGACATTGTTATTATCATTGTTATGTTCATTGTTATGGCTTGTTTTTGATAGATTGGTCATTGATTTAGTATCAATAAGTGAGGTATGGTTACACCCTATTTGATATTACGATTGCATTATTATTCATGACCATATGAGGACTTGTTATATGGATTAGAACCCTGAGTATTCTAGCACTAGTTCTTGATACGATTATGAGGCCTTAAATAGCTAGTTTGATGATTTAGGTTGTACTTCGAGTAGACCTTGGTTTTATACTTATATATATATATGCATACTTAGATATATTTAGCTATGGTATTATTGTATATCCCTCATTTCCTTTATTTATTCAGATTATATACACATTCGTTGGACTTATATACTTACATGTATCTTCTTTCTGCTCTTACTTATATATTGGCCAGTAAAATACTGTATAGTGTTGGGATTTCTAAGTATGTATGGATTAGGCTGATGTATTCTTACTACTTCCTTAGCCTTAATATTGTAAGACCCCAGAAAAGTTCCCTCGTAGTCTGAGCCTTAGAGCGTGTCAAGTAAAGTATAATTTCGGTCCTAAAAGATTGAGAAGTGACTTCCCAAGTGATTAGTGTGCTAACCTTTATTGAATTTTCCTAAAAATGACTATCGTGTGGAAAATTTAATTAGCTTTCCCACTATACTAATTTTGTCCAAATCCAGTATCGGGGTGAGAAGTTATGGCCGTTTTACTAAGAGCTGTTGGAACCGCCCAGGTACGACGGGCAGGTTGATAGACCGTCGAGCTTGCGAAGGACCATCGCCCAGACCATTGTAACCAAAGAAGTAACTCCCTCTTCTGTCCCAAGTGCGATAGCCAAGATGACTGACCGTCAAGCTAGCGGCAAACCGTCGCTAAGACCGTCGCAACTGAGGCAGTGTGGCCTTTTTCTAACCAACATACGACGGACGATCCGACGAGCCGTTGAGCTCGCGACAGACCATCACTCTGACCGTCGCAAATCCTTTTCATTATTTTAAAGTTGTTTTTAAAAGAACTTTTGCTCTTTTCCCATTTTAACACTTAGATATATGAAAAATGAAACATATGACTTCATTATCTCCTAAAACATCCAAAGGCTAGGGTTTCTTCCTCAAGAACAAACCCAAAACCCTTCTCCAAGAAATTCAAGAACTCACCATAAAATCTACAAATTGAGTTGAGATTCGAGTTCCCCAAGTCCAAGGCTTCAAGAACCCTCTCTTAAAGAGTAAGAAGAAGAGTTTCAAGCTAGCTTTTTTCTCTAGTTTCACAATCTAAGGTATGTGGGGTTTGAAAAAGGACAATTCTTTTATCCTTGTTCCCAAAACTTGTTTTAAATTACAAAGATATATGACTTTATGAGTTCTCATATGAATTTGAAGTGTGGGTTCATACCCAATATTACTATGCATGAGATTTTGAGATTTGCCAATGTTCTAGAAATTGAAGTACATGAGTATGTTGAGATTTTTAGACAAATTACTGAACATTTCAAATTTCTATATGATTTGTGTATCCTTATGACATCTAGTATGCATTTTGATGAGTCTTAACTTGAGATTTGATTATGGGTCATTAAACCCTACTTGAGATTTGAATTTTTATGAACTTTTGTGCTGTAAGCACCCATGATTTGAGTATTTTGAGATCATTGAGAAAGTTTTGACCTTAATGGTCATAGTAGCTTTGAAATTCACTTTACCAAATGAGATTACAGATTTTATAGTTGGGTTATTATAAACCATGAGATTATTTTAAAGTGGATTTCCATGAGATGGGTATAGATAACTTAAAGGAGTAGTATTTAGCACCGAGTTGGGTAAGTTACTACGGTTTCATACCCCAGAATTATGTGCCACCGTAGGATAGAGATTTATGGGCCCGAGGCCGAGATAAGTAATCACTTAGTTGAAGTTATACTCCCTAGAAAGAGTAAGACGCCTCTCCCCAATGTGAGGTTTCTTCCTTAGGAGGCCAAGACATTGGACTCCATGTAGCTCGCATGGTTTATGTTGGTTAAGTAAACCTCCCTAAAGCTTTGAGATAAGTGATTTTACTAATAGTAAAGTTTGCAGATTTGCTTCCTAAAGTGTTTTCCCTTCAGATGAGATGTTTTCCTTAATAGAAGTTATTTTTTTTTCTTTTCCTACTAGTAAACAGTAAATACAGAGCTTATGAGTATTTTCCCCTATTAGTAAGACTTTTTTGAAATAGTTTCTTGAAGTAAAATTTTCCTAAGAGTAAAGTAGTTTTCTCTACTAGTAAGAGTTATATAATTTCGAGTTCCAAGTGTATTGAGTTAAAAGAGTTCTAAGTTCTTGAGCATTAAAGAATTTTTACTCTCCATGAGACATATGCATGAGTTAAAAGTATTGTTTAAAGCTTCCTTCAGCCTTCGAGTAATGAGAATAAGAGGAGAGTATAGATTTTAAAGCTAAAGTATAATGACTTATGAGATTTATTTTACATGTTTCGTTCTACATGATTTATGAGCTTATTATGTTAGACTTATTCAAGCTATGTTAGTCATTCATATTTGCATGCATGAATTGATTAAAGAGCATGGATATTGTTTTATATATATGCATACCCCCCATATACTCAGTACATTCCCAAATGCTGATCCACATATATGTCTATGTGCTACATTGTTTTATAATGTAGGTTCAGGTGCTCAGTTCCAGCCTAGTTAGTAATTTCCCAGTACCTTTGTCTACATCTCTACAGTGGTGAGTCCTCATGGTTCAAGGACCTATCTTCAGGCATTTCAGTATTGTTAGTAGACATATTATTGCTTTTAGTTCAGTTTGAGTCAGTTGGGGACCTATCCCAATGGCTCTCTAGTTCATGAAGTAGTAGAGGCTTTGTCAGACTAGTTATCAGATTGTTGAGATTTCCAGTATTGTGTCGTTTGATCGAGTATTTTCTTTGCATTTCCTATCATTTGTTGTGATAGTACCAATGTTTTGTTTTTTCATCTCAAAATAAGTTATTATTTAAGCATCGTGTGACGTTCTAGGAGGAAATTTTGGGGCATTACAAACTTGGTATCAGAGCCTAAGGTTTAAAGAGTCCTAGGGAGTCTGACAAGCCGTGTTAAGTAGATTCTTGATCATCGGTGTGTAGCACACCATATCTATGAGCAAGAGGCTACGAGACGTTTTAGGAAAAAGTTATTTTTTTTTCCAGATTTTATCGTGCCTATAGTTGTCCCTCTCATCTAAAAATTCGTGCTCTCCTATTTCAGAAATGCCTCCCCGAAGAGCGAATGCCCGCAGAAATGATAATGAGCAACCCTAGACTGTTGATCCCTTGAATAAGACAGTGTCTCATGCTGAGTTTTGGGCGGCCTTTCAGGCGTTAGCCCAAGTGGTCACCGCTAATGTTCAGGACAATAACTAGGCCACAGTTGCAAATCAACAAGGAGGTGATTTAGTTTCTACTAGGATTCATGATTTTATGCAGATGAATCCGCCTGAGTTTTATGGGTATAAGGCAGGTGAGGACCCATAATTATACCTTGAAGGGGTAAGAAAAAACACACAGGTAATGCATGTTTTTGAGAAAAAAGTGTTGAGCTAGTATCTTATAGGTTGGAAGACATTGCTTATGACTGGGTTGTATTATGGAGGAAGGGTAAAGGTAAGGATGCTACTCCTCTGACTTGGCAGGTGTTCCAAGATACATTCTTAGACAAGTTCTTTCCGCTTGAGATTAGGGAAGCAAAGAGTGAGGAGTTTATGAACTTAAGACAGGTCTCCATGACTGTTAAGGAGTACTTCTTGAAGTTCAACCAGTTAGCTAAGTATGCTCCTGATTTGATTTCTGACACCCAAGCTAGTATGAACAAGTTTGTGACAGGTGTTTCTAGCTTGATACTGAAAGAGTGTAGGATTGCGATACTGAATAGGGATATGGATCTATCTAGGTTGATGATGCATGCATAGTAGATAGAGGTAGACAAGATAAGAGAGAGAGATAGAGTGAGGGGTAACAAGATGGCTAGATTTGAGCAGCATGAGTATGACAGGTTGTCTAGGCCCTATTCGTTATAGCATTAGCTTTCCTACATGGTTAGGATTTCTTGGAGAGTTTAGGTTGGCTAAGTTAGTTTGTAACTTGGAGTTAGTCTTTCATACCTATATGAAAGTTCCCAGGAACATAAAGGACACTCTAACCATGAGTACACTATCTGTAATGTAAATTTCTATAAAATCAAATAACATCAGAATCATACCTCCAAATTCAATACCAGTCCATAATCAGCCTGCCACATCTAACCATAATACATCAATAAAGTAACCAGCTAGTCTGAACACACAATACCTAATTGGAGCCCCATAGGTATCATGAGGTAAGTTTGCAACCACAAACCGAGGGCTAGTCTGAAACCACGCCATAAGTAACCCCTTTTAACTGATTTCCTTACTTTTTAAATAGCTATAACTTGATCTCAACAACCAATTGGCGTCTAACTAAATCGAGGATGGCTAATGCATGAAAATCCTAACCACAACAGACTGATACCACACTGATACCATTATAACCAAGAAAAAAACTCATCCAATCCAAAGGCAATCCAAGGCATGAATCATGCGACCTACTCCTATATCCAAATATAACTTTGTTTTTCCTTTCCAAACCTGCTACCTATACCAAACCAAGAAAAAAGTTATTCAAGTTTTATCCGTGCAACCCCATGACACTAAACTTGGAGAACTAAAGCTGATTCTCTAATAATCCATAATAGCAAGCATGGGGATAAGACCATAAGGCGATACATGGGCACACAAATAGTGATAACCAATTTCTGTAATCTATTCCAAAGCAACTAATTGATTTGGTTGACTTTCAAAATCAATGGTTAGGATTCTGAAGCATGACCACTCAAAATTGAACAATATTCTCTAAGGTGTCTCACCAATCGAGAATGAAAGCATGCTTAGTCCAACTCAAGTACACTTCTTCTGCTGAGAAGACAATCTAAACTTTTGATGAAATATGAAAATCAAGGTAAAGAGCGAAAGAAATCATCATGACAGTCCAAAATTTTGATGAAACATAAAAATCAAGGCCAAGAGCAAAATAAATCATTATCAAGTGCCAACGGGCTATCATTCGAACATTTGCCTACTATAAACTATCTGAATTAAAGAAAATTGAATAAGTAGCTAAGGAGTAGGTTTAGCTAGCCTCTAGATGAATGCTTAACTAACTCATATCTAACAAATAGATATTGAACCCAAGCTTTACACCCATATCTAAAATCTCAACAATAAGGCTGAACCGCTCGATCTCAACTATCCAAATCAATTCTATAGATGGGTAAGCATCTATACTCCAAATTTATCATAACATTTAAGATTCCATTCCAGGGCGTTAAATCTAGAACTGAATTCGAAAAGTCTAAACCAAGGTCAAACAACCAACTCACCCTCACTATCTAAAATCAGGAATATCCCCACAAGTTCCTGCCAGAGCTAAAATCAAACTGTAGCTGAAGAAAAAATTCATAACAGAGGGAAAACCACAGGATGAAGCAAAATCATTCCACTCCATGTCTGTTGGAGGGCATAAATCATTAAAGCATACCCAAAACTCACCAGGACTACAACCAGTACTAAATATAAACAAAATTATAGCAACTCAATGAAATGAAACCTTGTCCAAAAACTGGTCAATCCTATACTCCATCTTAATAACAAATTCCCATAAGTACATATCACCAAGGAGAAACACTCCTCAAACCCTTATTAGGCAGAACAAATATTGAAATGAGGATTTCCTAGATCACCCACTTTATTCCAACTTTAACTCAATTAAACCATGAATCATATCACAGTAGAATAGATCATCAATCTCTACATCAATACTAAGGTCAAGACCACCATCGAGAAATAAACTTAAGAAACTTAATTTAATAAATTTCTAATTTGCCAACTTAAGAAGCGGTCATAGGGATATATCAAATACATCCATATCTCTTAACTCCACAACAAAAAACCCACATCAAAGAAGTAATAGAGTATCTTTAAGACCCTGCAAAGTTCCTTTTTAGTTTGAGCCTTTAGAGCGCGTTTAGTGAAGTATAATTTCGGCCCTAAAATATTGAGAAGTGACTTCTAAAGTGATTAGTGATTAAATATTAGTGAGTTTTCCTAAAAATGACTTTCTATAGTGTGGGAAATTGAATTATATTTCCAACGATACCCATTTCTTCAAAATCCAACATCGAAAGAGAAAAATATGGCCATTTTATAGAAAGTAGTAAAATTACCCAGGTGCAATAAAGAGGGCTAACGGACCGTCGAGCTTGTGATGGACCATTACCAAAATCATCAGAGAGGAGGAAGTGAGGCCCCATTCTGGTTAAGTATGACATTAAAGTTCGGCAGACCATTGGGCCCTTGCACCCACTGTTACAGGTGAGACAGTAAATCGAGTTCTCGCCCAAATGCGATGTTCAGGATCTATAGACCATCAAGCCCTCGATGGACCATCACACCCCACCTTTGGATATCTCGTTCAGTGATTTTAAGTCATTTTAAAAAAGGGGTTTTGGTTTTTTTCCACCATTTTTACGCCTTGATATACCCAGATTGAATTAGATAACTTCATTATCTCGCAAAACAACTCAAAAGATAGGTTTATCCCTCAAGAACAAGAACAAATTCCTTCTCCAAGAACTATAAGATCCCTCCATAGATTTTACAAATTGAGTTAAGATTCAAGGTTCCCAAATCAAAGGCTTCAAAAACCCTCTCTCAAGAATAAGAAAAAGAGTCTCAAACAAGTTTGTTCAACCAATTTCATAATCTAAGGTATGTGTCATTTGAACAAGGACACTTCTTTCGTCCTTGTGACCAAAGGTTGTTTTAATTATGAGAATATATGATTTTCTATTTTTTCTTATGAATAGAAAAAGATCCCTATGTTTTTATTCCTTGAGATTTTAATAGTTCCAATGTTCTAGAAGTTGAAATACATGAGTATGTTGAGATTTTAAGGCAATTTACTGAAAATTCCAGATTACTATATGATTTATGAATCTTTATGATGTCTAGTAGCATTTTGATGAGTTTTAACTTGAGATTGGATTATGGATCATTAAGCCCTACTTAAGATTTGAAATTTTATGAACTTTTGTGCTATAAGCTCCCATGAATTTAGTACTTTGATATTATTGAGAATGATTTGTCCTTTTGGTCATAATAGAGTTGAAATCCACATTGGGTATGATTTAAAGCAAATAGAAATATCTTTTGGTCTTCATTATAGACCCTTGAGTTATTTTGAGGTGGATTTCCTAAGAGTTCTAAGTTGAGTATGGGAGTAGTATTTAGCACCGAGTTGGGTATAATTCCAAGGTCTCATACCCCAGAACTACGGACCACCGTAGGTTTGATATTTATGGGCCCAAGACCGAGATAGTGATCACTAAAGATAAGGTTCTACCCTGATGGCAAGGATAGAACAATTCTCTTCAATGTAGGCAAGACGTTGGAATCCATGAACTCACATGGTTTATGTCAGTTAGAAAAAACTCTCGAGTTCCAAGTGTCCTGAGTCTAAAAGAGTCTTAGAGTTCTTAAGTGTTGAAAGTTCCTAAAAGTTCTAAGACCTTAAGTTTAAAGAAGTTTTACTCTCCATGATATAAAACTGTGAGTTTGAAAGCATTGTTTAAAGTTTCCTTTAGTCTACGAGTACTAAGAATAAGAGGAGAGTACAGATTTTAAAGCTAAAGTATAATGAATCACGAGATTTGTGTTACATGTTTCACTATTCATTCTTTATGAACTTTATATTTTTGACTTATTCAAGCTATGTGAATCATTCCTATTTGCATGCATGATTTTAATAAAGAGTATTGATATTATTTTATGTAAATGCATACACCCCTATATACTAAGTACATTCCCAAAGTACTAATCCACATATATATCTATGTGCTACATTATCTCATAATGTAGGTTTAGGTGCTCAGTATCGGCAGTGACCATGATTCTCGAGTGCCTTTTCCAACATCCCACAGCTGGTGAGTCCTCATGGTTCGAGAATTTTCTCAGATTTTTTATTATTATTACTTTTATATCAGTTCAAGTCAGTTGGGGATCTGTCCCAATGGCTCTTCAATTTGAGTAGTAGAGGCTTTGTCAGACTAGACTAGCAGTTATGTTTTAGAATTTCAGTATTTTATGTTTCAGACTATGTTCATTTCTAGTTATTTCAGTTTTGAGATGATATATTATAGTCGTATTGCCTAACTTGGTATCCCAAAGTGAGAGGTAGAGATAATAATAGGCTCGAAGGGTTATCTTAGGGCTACTCGTAGCCTTAAGCACCGTGTGAAACTCTGGCATGATATTTTGGGGCGTTAAAAACTTGGTATCAAATCCATGTTTAAGGAGTCCTAGGGATTCTGACAAGCCACATTAAGTAGAGTCTTGATCATCGGTGTGTAGCATGCTACATATTAGGAAAGAAATAGGAATTTTTTGAAATAGGAAAGAACAAATTATTAGATGAGAGGGACAACTGTAGGCATGATAGAATCTGAAAGAAAGAAACAACTTTTTCCTAAAACGTCTTGTAGGCTCTTGCTCATATATATGGCATGCTATACACCGATGATCAAGACTCTACTTAATGTGTCTTGTCAGAATCCCTAGGACTCCTTAAACATGGCTTTGATACCAAGTTTGTAATGCCCCAAAATCTCATGCCAGAGTTTCACACGGTGCTTAAGGTTATGAGTAGCCCTAAGTTAACCCTTTGAGCCTGTTACTATCTCTATCTCTCACTTTGGGATACCAAGTTAGGTAATACGACTATAATATATCATCTCAAAACTGAAATAACTGGAAAAGAACATAGTCTGAAATATAAAATACTGAAAGTCTAAAACACAACTGCTAGTCTAGTCTGACAAAGCCTCTACTACTCAAACTGAAGAGCCATTGAGACAGATCCCTAATTGACTCAAACTGATATAAAAGTAACAACAACTAAAAATTTAAGAAAATTCTCAAACCATGAGGACTCACCAACTGTGGGATGTTGGCAACGACACTCGAGAATCATGGTCACTACCGAGACTGAGCACCTAAACCTACATTATGAGATAATGTAGCGCATAGACATATATGTGGATTAGTACTTTGGGAATGTACTGAGTATATGGGGGTGTATGCATTTACATAAAATAATATAAATACTCTTTATTAAAATCTTGCATGCAAATAGGAATGACTCACATAGCTTGAATAAGTCAAAAATATAAAGCTTATAAAGAATGAATAGTGAAACATGTAACACAAATCTCGTGATTCATTATACTTTAGCTTTAAAATCTGTACTCTCCTCTTATTCTCAGTACTCGTAGACTAAAGGAAACTTTAAAAAATGCTTTCAAACTCACGCTTTTATATCATGGAGAGTAAAACTTCTTTAAACTTAAGGTCTTAGAACTTTTAGTAACTTTCAACACTTAAGAACTCTAAGACTCTTTTAGACTCGGGACACTTGGAACTCGGGATTTTTTTCTAACTGACATAAACTATGTGAGTTCATGGAGTCCAACGTCTTGCCCACATTGAGGAGAGTTGTTCTATCCTTTCCATCGGAGTAGAACCTCATCTTTAGTGATCACTATCTCGGTCTTGGGCCCATAAATCTCAAACGTACGGTGGCATGTAGTTCTGGGGTATGAGACCTTGGAATTATACCCAACTCGGTGCTAAATACTACTCCCATACTCAACTCAGATCTCTTAGGAAATCCACCTAAAAATAACTCAAGGGTCTATAATGAAGACCAAAAGATATTTCTATTTGCTTTAAATCATACTCAATGTGGATTTCAACTCTATTATGACCAAAAGGACAAATCATTCTCAATAATATCAAAGTACTGAATTCATGGGAGCTTATAGCACAAAAGTTCATAAAATCGCACATCTTAAGTAGGGCTTAGTGATCCATATTCCAATCTCAAGTTAAAACTCATCAAAATGCATACTAGACGTCATAAAGATTCATAAATCATATAATAATCTAGAATTTTCAGTAACTTTCCTTAAAATCTCAACATTCTCATGTTTTTCAACTTCTAGAACATTGAAACTATTAAAATCTCAAGGAATGTACATCTTCCTCAAAACAACTCACATAGAAACCCTCTCCTTTCCAAAGAATAGTAATCCAAGATTTTTCTCTCAATAAATCACAAATTTAAGCTTCGATTTCATGATTTCTTCAATAATCCATTCAATTAAGGTATGTGGGTATTTATAAATGGGATCCTTTCACCCATTAAGTCCCAAAATAGTATGGAATTTGAATCTTCTTTTGTGAAATTACACATGTAAATCTTGAATTTAATCAAAGTTTTCTTAGTAATTTGTATTCAAGATATGTCAACATGTTTCTCCACAATATTATTGTGATGATGTTGATACCCGACAAGGTCGGAGGATATATTGATGATATATTGAGATCCGACAAGGCCTGAGGATGACTATGATAATGATGGTCCTGATGAGGACACGTATGATAAGTTGTGATATTGATTGTATACTTTGTTTTCATTCTTGCATGTGTATCGCCTATCACCAGTGCAACTATATCTATCATCTAGTATGGGACGATTCCATAGATATGGGTGAAGAATATGCCTTGTGTTATTGTATTTTATTGGACCTTCTGAGCCTGGGAAAATAGGGGGTACACATAGGCTCAACTAGATATTTGGTTGTTCGGAGTAGCTGGTTATTCATGATGTTATTGATATTGTTGTTATCATTGTTTTGATTATTATTAGGCTAGCTTATTATAGAGTGGTCTTTGATTCGTATCAGGATTTAAGGTATGTCTTCAGCCTCTCCTATCTTATGATTGCATTATTATCCCTGATTATTTCATGTCTAGTCATGTTGATTAGAAACCCTGAGTATGATAGTCTTTATATCTCTATTCTATTATAATGAGGTCTCAAAATGAGAATATGATGATATAGGTTATTCTTTGAGATGACCTCATGTTTATATGTATATATACCTTTATATATCTAGCTATATGAAGCTATGATACTACCGTATATCCCTTCCTTTGTTGTTCATGTTGTATAGTCATTTTTTCGTCTTTCATATGACTATATATTTTTTTTCTCTTTAGTTATATATTGACCTGGGATATACGATATAGCATTAAAGTATATTGAATGTAGCTAGAATAGGATAGTTTATCCAGATACTTCCTTAGTTTTATTATGTTAGACTCTTGGACATAAACAAGATAGTTGTTTCTTTTTATCTCATTAACTTGTCATATGATTTCTGGACTCTTGGGTGTAGTTTCTATTCTATTTATATGCTGTATATATTTACTTTATCTTTAGAGATCATTTGGCAATAACCTATTGAGTACCATTTGTTTGGTACTCATACTATACTTCTGTAGCCTGTAGATCATAGTATAGGTTACCGCCCTTGATGTATGTATCATACAGACCAGCCCTAGTTCAGAGACTTAGAGTGAGCTCTTGGCATTTGGATCATTACTTATCTCTCTCTCTCTCTTATGTATTAGACTAGTCTCTATGCTGTATTCGAAGATAAGTTGTATCAGTGTATTTTTGGTATTTTACTTTTGTTCTCTTTTTTATTAGAAACTCTTGCACTGATACCACTAGGTTTTGGGATTCTTCCATGTATTGATCTTTATTTTATATATTCCACATTCTTTTATTTATATTATTGAGTAGTCCATTACTAATAGTTTTGGACTACGTGTTAGCTTGGCTACTGGTCGGTTATGGTAGGGCTATCATGACTTTAGGAAATTGGGTTCTGACACATATATATAAACATAATAAAATAATAGAAAACAATTAAGGGTTCTAAGAATATATTTAAATTGTAAATTTAAAAATTTGATTCTCAGCTGGGTAAGTCCACCAAGGCAAGACAGATCTCAAATAATTAGGCTAAGGAGGTGTCGTCATGGATCAGTTGCTACTCTACCTAGGATAAGGGAACTAAAATAGGCTAAAAATTAATTCGAAGTCAAACCCGACCCAAGGTAGCAACCTAAACTAGAAAACAGGAGTATAACTAAGACTAAAGGATTTTAGTACCTAGTATTCTAGCTAAAATAGGTAGTGGGGCCCACTATGGGGGTCTGGATAGACAATCCTAGCCTAGAACCTAGATGAGTCTAATCTAAGACTTCATATAACTTCTCATCTCCTAATTGAACTAAATCCTATCCCTAAACGATGATACTACACTACATCAACCAAAATAGGGCTCTAATCGGCTAAATAACGTGTAAAAATACAAAAATGATGTCATGGCTAAAACTACCTACCTAAAACTAGTACAATAGTACAAAAATACTATACGTAATATCAATCTAAAAGTAGGATAAATCTATCCTGCCTGGATGCCATTAAATGCTCGCCGAATCCCCTAATTCATAACATTCCCCTTTCGAGAAGCCTCCAATAGCTACCACACTATCAAAACAATGATCTAAATGTCAAGACAATCAAAAACATACCAATATTGTGTATAAACACTCCAAGTCAAAAATAAAACTAAAAATTCCACATGAAGCCCACTTATAGAATAACTAAATTGAAATCTTTACATTGTCCCATGTGGCTCAAGGATCGATTGGCATGATTAATTTGGATATATCTGCAATCAGCAAAAGAAAAATAAGTCCTAATAACAATATAGAGAAATAATATTCCAACTACAAATTAAGCAGAAATTGATTGAATTAATTAAACATATAGATGATACACGCCTAAGACCATAATTCTAAGATAAAAATCTGCATCACGCACTCAATACCTCATTGATTTCAAGCTTGGAATATCTAAAAATGGTTTTATTTATTTGTAGTTCAAGAAGGAAAATTAAAGAGGTAAATATATAAAAGGCGTCAACGACGGTCACTTTAGCGGCTAAATAACTGCTACAACACTCGCTGTTAAAGCGCCCAAGGCTGCTAAAACGGCCAGGCATAGGCTAGCAAAAACCTAATAAAGTGGTTAAGGTTCACTAAAGTGGAGCCTAGATCATAAATAGGGCACCGCTAAAGTAGTTCCTTAGACACTTATGCAATTGCATAAGAAAAGATAGCACCATCCAAGTTCAACCATTACCTATGGACTCCAATCGTGTTCTCGAGATTGGGTTAGAATCTTGTGTTCACAAATAAACTATGTTTCCCTGCCAAATTCAATGTTTTGGAGTTTATGGTTCAACCAAAGTTTCTATCTGGGGTTATTTTGATAAAATGTTGGTACCATACCCCAAAGAGACATTTTTTCCAAGTTTCACCATATGCCTTTAAACTAGTTCGAAAGCCTCAGGACCTAAACCAATCATTCCCTAGCCTATATTCGACGTTCTAGAGCTTTTGAGACTAAAAAAATTAACATCAAAGACTGTTTATATTTTGGACCAATGATGTCATCCAAGTTATACCTCATAATAAAGTATAAAGTCATCGTCAAACAAATATAAAACCCAACTAGGTTGGGATCGATCCTGTGGGTAATATGGTTATGATCTTGGTCAATCCAGCTACTTATTCTATTAATTAATGATTTTTGAAAAGAGCAAATTTAAAAGAACAAGCAAACAATTTTCAATTGAAGTATCTAGTAAACGAATATTAGTTTATATTGAGAGAATCAGTTAGAGTGAGGAACTAGGACTATGTTCCTCATGACTTCAAACTACAAAATGCTTTTCTTGCTCGACTCTATTCCTATTAGTTATTGATGTGCTATTATTTCATAGAACTTTCGATGCTTAAAATGATGAAAATATATAAGTTACTTAGGTCTTTTTATTAGATATGGTGTGTTTTGTGTTGTGTTTTTCTAGAAATAAGGTTTTGGAGTTAACTTGAGAAAAGATTTGAAAATTAAAGACTTTGGACTCCTATGTGGGTACCTACGCCCCGTAGGTAGTACCTACATAGGGTTGGCATCTTGAAAATCAGAGATTCAAAACCTAAAGATTTTAGGCCTGTCACCTATGCTAGACTACCTATGGTCCATAGGTAGTACCTATGACTTGTAGGTGTCAAAAACCATGAATTTTAGAGACTTTCAAAGGAGGTTTGGGCATTGGAACCTACCATGGTACCACCTACGTCCCATAGGTGGCCACCGACTATGATTTTTATCTTTTGTTAAGGATTGGTTTCCTAGGGTTTCTTTATATTGTATAAATACCTTTTGAATTTTTTTACTTAGTTGATGCACTCTTAATACCTAAAGACATATTTGATGCCGAAATTCAATTTTAATCTTAGGATTGCTTTATTCTTATGTTTGTTTGATTATTCAATTCGAGACTTTTGATTTTATTCGTAAATTATTGTGATATTGATTTAGTGCATTCAATTATGAATTCCATTGACTATTTCACAATAATGAGCGACTAGTCTCATTATCTAGGGTTGTGGAAATCCTAGAGGATTAACAAAGTAGGGAAAATGTTCAAAACACAACCCCTCTAGATTATTGTTGCTGCATGTATTGAGGTTTTCCTTGATCTTTTTGATTTTTTAACCATTGCGAATGTTAGGATCCCACCTGTATTTACTACGAGCATTATAGATTGGTAGAGATTGTAAAAAAGGAGATTACAATAGTTATTTATTGTTGAAATACAATTATCATATTTATCTACTTAAGGTAGCTATCTTTATCAAATAAACTTGAGACCCAGAGGAGTTGGTTGAAATTGGGGTCCAAGTCAAGGTTTAGTAATACAACATTCTATGATCGAGCAGAGATGAGTGAGATTCAACAAAGTGTGTCGAGAGGTTGTTGGTGATATGTAACTTGCCAATTCTACATGCACAACATTTTGATAGTTGGATTGAGCATAATAAACATACCGAGTTAGAAGCTAGGGGGAACACAAACCTATTGTTTGTTTTTTACTATTTACAATAAGGAATTCCACATCTTATTACTTTTCACAGTTTACAACTACATACCCTACATTTACTTTTCTGTAATACACCGTGATTTTTTTAACTTTAGAGATAGTGCACGCCTTCCTTCTGGGTTTGACCCCAACCTTAGTTGGTTTACTTTATTTTCTATCGACCTCTTTATCTTTTATTTTAGGTGTAGCTTTGGGAGACATCAAAATTTTGTTGCCATTGTCGGGGAATTACGGTGTGAATATTGATTGAAGTTTTTGGTTTTGGTTTTTTGTTCTTTGTTAGATGTACACCAGCGTATGCATAACACTAGAAGTAAATGAATTACCTTAATCATACTTAATACTAACATAGAGAGAATCTTATAGCCTAATCATACAATGGCAGAACAAGAACGTGAAGGAAATCTTAAAGAGGCTTGGGATAATCCTACTGGTGTGCCTCCTCCTTCTCCTAGAATAGTTTAGGATATTACTGATCAATAATTGAAGTAGTTATTAGTAGAAGTAGTTACTAACTGGAGGAGGGATGCAAAATTTCAGTGCTTAGATCGGGAGGCAGAGATAAGAAGTAGATCGTCGAGAAACATTGGACAGAAATAGAGATAGAAGGGGTAGAGCTCCAGTACTCCCAACATATCAGTACTTTCTACCATATGATGGTCCAAAGGAAGATCTGGGGTGTGTTGATCCTACCAAGATGGGAGCTATTATTCCTCCTGCATTTCCACCAAATGTGAAGTTTTATATCACTAGTGCCATGATCTAGCTGTTGAATCTGGAGGTGTGTTTGCAAGATTGCCGATTGATGACGCAAACATACACCTCACAACATCATTGGGATTTGAAATTCCTATACTATACTAGAGGTAGATTAGAAGGCCTTCAAACTTAGGTTGTTCTCTTTTTCTCTAATTAGTGATAGTATATTATTGTTAGGAGAACTTCCTCGAGGATTGATTACTATTTGGAATGAGTTGTAAAGGCAGTTTTTGGACCCTTTCTTCCCTTTGTCCAGAATATTGCAGTTGAAAGATGATATATATATATATATATATAACTTCAGTCAGCTACATTATGAGTCAATGTATGAGTCATGGTTTAAGTTTAAGAATAAATTAATGATGGTACCCAATCATCAGATCTTAGGGAAAATTTGCTTGAAATATTCTACCGAGCCTTTAACACCAGTTCAAAAGCTATGATAGTCATAATTACTGGTGAGTCATTCATGCATCTATGCTAGGAGACAACATTAGATATTTTAGATCAAATCTCTCTCACCAACTGAGGATGTCATACTCTTGAGGTAGTTAGAGGAGCTTAGAGTTATGCCATTGGGGCTTCCATTGCATAAGAGCTGGTGATGACACGGTGGAGCAAGAAGTTGCTCTAGTGAGAATTGATATTGAGTTACTAACGAAGTAATTTGTGATGATGAATTCTTAGAAGGTAAGTGTAGTGGGTTCAAAGGGTAAGGCCTCTAGATCATATGATTCTAATATTAAAGACGAGGTGTAACGCCCTAAAATTTGATTTCCCGAGATGCCACACGGTATTCTAAACTACAAGTAGTCCTGAGCATACCCTGGATGTCTTTTACTAAATCTGATTTAGAAAATAGGAATAGGAATGTAAAATTATAATGAATATGGAAAACTGTTAGAATTATCTGAGTATATCTAAAAATACGAATCGTATCATTCTGATAAAGCAATTACTAGAAATTTGAATACTGCAACTAAAATCTAAAAATACATCTAGTAGTCGACAAACCTCTACTGACTGATACTAGAGAGTCACTGGGACAGGACCCAGCTGACTCAAACTATCTGAAGTGAATACTAAATCATCTACTAATAAACTAACAATATGAATAGCTAAGTCCCCAAACTATGAGGACTCACCAACTGCAGAGATGTAGATGAGATGCTCAGAAATCACCCACGCTGCTGAGACTGAGCACCTGAACCTACATTATGAGACAATGTAGCAGATAGACATATATGTGGATCGGTACTTTGGGAATGTACTGAGCAAATAGGGGTGGGTGCAATAAGTAAACAATATTATCACATTTTATAAAATCATGCATGCAGAAAATAAATGACTCACATAGGCTTGAGTAATCTGAAAACTGAAGATCATACATCATGAACAATAAGGCATATAATATAAGTCTTTTGAGCCATTACATTCAATTATAAAATTTGTTCTTTCTGAAAACTACTACATTATCTTGTCAAATTGTAAGGGGGAACACTTCATCTCAAGATTTTAAGAATCTTAAAAAGCATAGCTTCCAAAACACATGCTTTTATCTTAAGGCTTTAAACCAATAGACTATTTTAAGAGTAGGGAACTTCTTTTGGGAGGTTCTTCTAACTGACATAAACCATGTGAGTATTCATGGAGTCCAATGTCTTACCCACGTTGGGGAGAGCTGTTGACCCTTACCATCGAAATAAAACTTCTTATCTTAAGTTATAACAATCTTAGTCATCCATGTAGAAGTGGGAATAATCTTAATCCTACGGTGACACACAGTTCTAGGGCATGAAACCTTGGTAACATACCCATCTCGGTACTAAACACTACTTCCATTCTTATGCTCAGGATCGTAGGTAAACCACTTCAAAATAGCACAAGGGTTTACAAGAAAACCGATTATGCTCTTTCTTTTCTTTAAATCTCAAGTCATATGAATAATGTGGATTCCTTATCCTAGCTCAGGATCAAAGTATCAACTTCTTTCTTGGAAATCTGAATACTTGCTTATCAAATCATTCTAAGAATATAATCTTCTTGAAATATTAAAACTCAATCTTAGGGCTTAAAGCCCATGCTTTAAATCTCATGCAAATTCATAGAAAAACATCATGCTCAATATACTTCTTGAAAATACTTTAACAATATCAAAATAATAGAATCAAGAATCACAATATCATGCTTAAACTCCATTGGAAAATCTGGATAATCTCATTATATGCATAATTATATGAAAATAGTCATACAAATCAACATTCAATCACTTGAAACCTCATAATGTTTAAATACTAACAATTGGGTATGAGCCCTAACTGCAAATCATGTGAATTTAACTTAAAAAAATAGTTTTGGGCATAAGAATGAAAGGATTGTCCTTTTCATAACCCCACATACCTTAATTAACGAACTAGATGAACAAGCTTGGTCTTGAGATCCTATTTGTGCCCTTGAAGGTTTCTTTTGAAGTTCTTGAATTTGGGAACCTTTAATCTCTAACTAATTTGAAAAAAGAATGGTGAAATCTTGAGAATTCTTGAAGATAAAGGTTGAAGCCTAGGGTTTTAATTGAGAGGAATTTGATAAACAATGAGAATAATTTGCTCAATGTTATGCTAAATATTCTGTTTACACAATTTGGGGGCTTGTTGAAAGACAAAATTGCCCCTAGGATTTAAAATCCCTCAGCTGGAATGCCGATGAAGGCCTTACCGTGATGTGGTGAGAGGGTCATTGCGATACCCACCACGATGCGATAGAATCACAGTGAATCACTGGATTGCGACAATTGCTATTTTGGGGTTCAACGCAACGTGGTGCAATTATGGTGACCCTATGGAAATTGACAAAAGCGGATTTGGTTTCCACCGTAATGCGGTGGCCTTATCATCATGATACTTACCGCGATGCAGCCTAATCGCGGTAAGCTACTTTTAGCAATTTCAAAGACGGTCCAATTCTCATCAAAAAACCCCAAAACTTACCCGAGACATGCTATTTTTATTCCTGAATATAGTTTAACTCAAAAACCATTGTCTCGGAGCTCGAAGGATCAATTTAGAAATATTTGAATTTTGAAGGGAGTCAAAATGACTAAGTCTCTCAACTCTTAACTTTACCTTTCAGATTTTATGTGCTACAAGTACGTACTATGTGCTGGACTGAGCTAGAAATATTCAGTGTATTACAATATCTCCCTCTTGGGAACATTCATCCTCGAATAAGACTAACAAAATTGAGATGCTGAAATCTGAGGCTATAACTAGAATGTACAATTGAAGGTACGACTAAACTGATTTGCAAATGCAAGAACTATTAAATGAATGGCAATATAAAGATGAAACTTGGAATGAAAAGAGATGATCCGAGGAAACTAGTTACCTTGAATTGCATTTGAATCTGCAGTGAATAGATGAGGGTACTTGGTCTGCATATCTGCTTCTGCTTCCCAAGTGGCTCTCTCAATAGATTGATTTCGTCAAAGAACTTTGACTAAGGGAACTTCTTTGTTCCTTAGTCTATGGATTTGATGATCTAAAATCTCGACTGGAATCTCTTTTAAAGAAAAGCTATTCTGAATATCTGAACTTTCTAAAAGAACTAAAATAGTGGAGTCACTGATGCACTTCTTAAGCATAGAGACTTGGAATATAGGATGAACGACTGACAAGTCTATGGGAAACTCAATCTCATAAGCCACTTTCCCAAGACGACTCAGAATTCTATAAGGGCCAACATACCTGGGACTAAGCTTTCCCTTTTTGCCAAATCTCTTCACCCCTTTCATAGGTGAAATTTTTCAAATATACTAATCACCAACCAAAACTTGAGGTCCCTTTTTCACACTTCTGCATATGATTTCTAACAACTATGGGCTATTTTCAATTTTTCTCTAATCAACTTAACTTTCTCCATAGCTTCAAACATTGCATCAAGCCCAAGCAAAATAGCCTCACCCACTTTAAACCAACCTATGGGCGATCTATATCTCCTCCCATAAAGAGCCTCAAGCAGGGCCATTTGAATGTTGGAATGGTAATTGTTATTATATGTGAACTCAGTCAACAATAAATGCTCATGCCAACTACCTTTGAAATCAAGAGCACATGCCCTCAACATGTCTTCTAGAGTTTGGATGGTCCTCTCTTCTTGACCATCTGTATGAGGGTATAAGGCTGAACTAAGATGGACTTGGGTACCAAGACCCTTCTAAAAAGCTCTCCAGAACTGATAGTGAACTGAGTACCCCTATCTGAAATAATAGACAAGGGAACTCCATGCAGTCTGACTAACTCTCTGATGTACAGCTTAGTATAATCTTCAGCTATGTATGACGTGTGAACTAGCAAAAAATATGCTATCTTAGTCAATCTGTTTACAATAACCCAAATCGAATCATGTTGACGACACGAATGAGGTAAACCAGTCACAAAATCCATATTCACCTTTTCCCACTTCCAAGTGGGGATACCAAATTCTTACAATGTACCACCAGGTCTTCGGTTCTCTACCTTAACCTATTGACAAGTTGTATATTTTTTTATAAACTCTGCTATATCTTTCTTCATAGCACTCTACCAATAGATTTTCCGCAAATCACGGTATATCTTGGTGGATGCTAGGTGTATCAAATAATGTACTTCGTGGGATTTATCCATAATTCTCTTGGGAGAAAACCTCATCCTTTTGGTCTTTAACCGACTCCTTCAGTTTGACCAAACTAGAATCCTTATCTTGCTTCTTTTTCACTTCTGAAACTAGGGAAGATTCGAAACTGCTCTGAACCCAAATATTTTCTTCAGCTGACTCAACCAATATAACACCCAATCCAGCCAAATGGTGAACTTCCCGAGCTAACTCTTCTTATCATTCTCCACAGAAGCAACACTGTCCATAGATAACCTACTATTGTCTACCACTACATTGGCCTTGCTCGGATGATATAGCACACTCATATCATAATCCTTCAGTAATTCTAACCACGTTCTCTACCGGAGATTCAACTCTCTCTGAGTAAGCACATACTGCAAGCTTTTATGGTCCGTGAACATATCAACATGCATACCATACAGATAGTACCTCCAGATTTTCAAGGAAAATACTTTCACAGCTAGCTCAAGATCATGGGAAGGGTAGTTCTTTTCGTGAGGCTTCAACTGTCTAGAGGCATAGGTTATGAACTTACCTCTCTATATCAACATATAACCTAAACCAACTTTAGAGGCATCACAATAAATAAATAAACCATCTGTACTATCAGGTAATGCTAGGACTGGGGCTAAAGTGAGTCGAGTCTTCAACTCCTGAAAACTCTTCTCGCAGGAATCTGACCACTAAAATTTAATCTTCTTTTGGATGAGTCTAGACATAGGGGATTCAATATATGAGAAACCCTCAACAAAATAGCGGTAATATCTAGATAAACACAATAAAATTTAAATGTCTGATGGAGAAATGGGCCTAGGCCAGTTTCTTACTACTTTTATCTTTTGGGGATCGACTCTAATGCCATCGGCGAAAATAATATTAATGAGAAAGGCTACTGATCTTAGGCAAATTTCACACTTGCTGAATTTGGTGAACAATCGATGATCTTGAAGAGTTTGCAAGATAATTCTAAGATGATCTACATGGTCATCCTCACTATGGGAGTACACAAGGATATCATCAATGAATACTATGAAAAACATGTCTAGATACCATTTGAACACTCGATTCATGAGGTCCATGAAAGCTGCTGGGGCATTAGTTAGCCCAAAAGACATGACTAGAAACACAAAATGAACATAAAGGGTTCTGAAAGGTGTCTTTGGAATATCATAATCCTTTACTTTAAGTTGATGATAGCCGGATCTAAGGTCTATCTTTGAGAAATAACTTACACCTTGGATTTGATCAAATAGGTCATCAATTCTAGGAAAAGGGTGTTTGTTCTCGACTGTGACCTTCTTTAGCTGATGATAGTCAATGCACATTTGCAAGGAACCTTCTTTCTTTCGTATGAATAGGACGAGAGTGCCCCATGAAGAAACACTAGGCCTTATGAAACCTTTATCTAAAATATCTTTAAGATGCTCTTTTATCTTATTAATTTTGGTTGGAGCCATACGATAGGGAGGAATGGATATGGGTTGAGTATCAAGAAGAAGGTCAATACCGAATTCTATCTCTCTATCGGGAGGTACCCCAGGGAGATCTTCCAAAAAAACTTCAGGAAACTTATTGACCACTCAGATGGATTGAATTGTTGGAGTCTTAGACTAGTGTCTTTGACTCAAACTAGATGATAGATACACCCTTTGGAAATCAACTTCCTAGATTTAAGATAAGATATGAAATAACTTTTAGGAGACACTGAATTACCTTACCACTTAAAGACTGGTTCATTTGGAAACTGAAACTTTACCACATGGGTGCGACAATCTATAAATGCATAATAAGAATGAAGCCAATCCATACAAAGAATAAGATCAAAATCAACCATATCTAACTTTATTAGGTCTGCCAATATGATTTTATAAATGATAGTGATAGGACACTTTTTATAAATCTGTTTGGCAACAACTGACTCACCTACTGAGGTAGAACCAAGAAAGGCTCAGGGATCTTTTCAAAACTTATCTCAAAATTTACTGCAACTAATGGGGTCCCATAAGAGAAACTCAACCCAGGTCTAGCAACACATAAACATCAAGATGAAAGACACGAAGCATACCAAAAATAACATATGGAGAATCTTCCTGCTCCTGGTAGGATGGTATGGCATAGAACATATTGTGGCACTGACCGCCACCGATACTAGATGATGCACCCTGAGGAGGATCTGGGCGACCTAAAAAAGTTTGTGAACTAGTAGCCTGAGTCTGGGGATGAACATCTCTATTTATATGTCTACCATGCGGGCACTCTTTGATTCCGTGACTCGATGGGTGCTCTTTGATTTTGTGACCTAGCTGGTGACAACCATAGAAACCTTTTCGATGCCATAAACACTCACCCATATGGGTCTTACCACACTTAGCCATGGAGGATAACTAGGCCTCCCACTCACACTATTCTGAGATCTGGACATAGATGACTTACCCTATTGCTCCTGTTTGTTCTAGGGTGTGGTAACAATGGCTAAAGAAGGTGTGGGCATAGATGAAAGATTCTAAACTTACAATCGATTTCCTTATAGAGATCTAGCCTGGCCATACTCAAACTGCCTTATTCTAGACTTTTTATTTACTCTCTTTCTTTCCTTCTACTTCTGTGCATCAGTCTACTAAGCAGGCATCATCAATCTAGAAAGATTAATGTCTCTAATGAGCATAGAATTCCTCACTCCTTAACTACCAACCCAGACACACCGATCACAGACTTACTTATGCTTGACCTAGGGTCAGCCATCTGATCAGGGGCATACTTGGACAATTGGTTAAACTTAAGGCAATAATCCTTCACTGTTATTGAGCCCTGCCTCAAGTTCATAAACTCTTCTATATTAGCCTCCCTTATCTCACTTGGGAAGAATGTGTCTAAGAACACATCCTAAAATATTTACCAAGTCATGAGAGCTGCATTCTACCCTATACTTTTCTTCCCCATCACTACCCAATCATATGCAACATCCTTCAGCCTATAGGATGCCATTTCTACACTCTTCTTTTCAAAAATATGCATAATTTGGGTGATCTTCTTTACCTCGTCTTGATTAAATTATGGGTCCTCACCTACTTTTGACCTAAAGAATTCAAGCGGGTTTATTCTCATAAATTCTTGAATTCTGGCTGTGGCTAAGTCCCCATCTTGCTGAGCTGGGACTGCAGTCTGACAGTTGCCCTAAACATTAGCTGTCACAGCTTGGGCTAGTGTGTGAAAGGCAGCTTGATACTCTATATATTCTATATTCTCATTTAAAGGATCTGTGGGCTGAGGTGGTTGGTTATCATTTCTGCATGCGTTAGCTCAATGAGGAGGCATTTTCTATCATGTGAAAGCATGATTTAGAAGTAGATAGAGAAACTAAATACATGATAGATAATGAAAGAAGAGATAGTTTTCTGAAATGCTTCATAGACTCTTGCTCATAGATGTTGGGTGCTTCAAACCAATGACCAAGACTCTACGTAACGCATTTTGTCTGACTCCCCAGGACTCTCTAAACCTTAGGATCTGATACCAAGTTTGTAATGCCCACAAATCTAATTTTTTGGGAGGCCACACAGTGCTCCGAACTACAAGTAGTCCTGAGCTAACCCTGGGTGTCTTCTACTAAATCTGAATCTCAAAATAGGGGAATATAAATGTAAAATCATAATAAATGTGGAGAACTATTTGAATTATCTGAGTATATATAAAAATGCTAATCTCATCAGTATAATAAAGCAACTACTGAAAATCTTAATTTTGCAACTAAAATCTAAAACTGATTCTAGTAGTTCGACAAACCTCTACTAACTGAAACTAGAGAGTCACTAGGACAGGCCCCAACTTACTCAAACTGTCTGAATTGAATACTGAATCATCTACTAATAAACTGGCAATCTGAATATCTAAGTCCCCAAACTATGAGGACTCACTAACTACAGAGATGCAGATGAGATGCTCAAAAATAACCCACACTGCTGAGACTGAGCACCTGAACCTACATTATGAGAGAATATAACACATAGATGTATATGGGGATCAGTACTTTGGGAATATACTAAGTATATGAGGGTGAATGCAATAATTAAACAATATTATCACAATTTATAAAATCATGCATGCTGAATGTAAATGACTTACATAGGCTAGAGTAATCTTAAAACCGAAGATGATAAATCATTAACAATAAGGCATATAATATAAATCTTCCGAGCCATTAAATTTAGTTCTAAAATCTATTCTTTCTAAAAAATACTACATTATCTTGTCAACTTGTAAGGGGGAGCACTTCATCTCAAGACTTTAAGAATCTTAAAAATCATAACTCCCAAAACACATGCTTTTATCTTAAGGCTTTAAACTAATAGACTATTTTAAGAGTAGGAGACTTCTTTTGGGAGGTTCTTCTAACCAACATAAACCATGTGAGCATTCATGGAGTTCAACAACTTACCCACGTTAGGGAGAGTTGTTCTACCCTTTCCATTGGAATAGAACTTATTATCTTAAGTGATCAAAATCTTAGTCATCCACGTAGAAGTGTAATCTTAATCCTATGGCGGCACACAGTTTTGGGGCATAAAACCTTGGTTACATACCCATCTCGGTGCTAAATACTACTCCCATTATTATGCTTAGGATCTTAGGAAAACCAATTCAACATAGCACAAGGGTTTACAAGAAAACTAATTATGCTTTTTCTTTTCTTTAAATCACAAGTCATATGAACAATGTGGATTCCTTATCTTATATTAGGATCAAAAGATCAACTTTTTTCTTGAAAATCTAAATACTTGCTTATCAAAGCATACTAAGAATATAATCTTCTTGAAATATCAAAACTCAATCTTAGGGCTTAAAGCCCATACTTTAAATCTCACGCAAATTCAAATAAAATATCATGCTCAATATACTTTTTTAAAATACTTTAACAATATTAAAATAATAGAATTAAGAATTACAGTATCATGCTTAAACTCTATTGGAAAATCTGGATAATTGTATTATACACATAATTATATGAAAATAGTCATGCAATTCAACATTCAATCACTTGGAACCTCATAATCTTCAAATAATAAAAATTGGGTATGATCCCTAATTGCAAATCATGTGAATTTAACTTAAAAATATAGTTTTGGGCATAAGGATGAAATGATTGTCCTTGTTCATAACCCCACATGCCTTAATTGACAAAATAGATGAACAAGCTTGGTATTGAGATCATATTTGTGCCCTTGATGGTTGATTCTTAAAGTTCTTGAATTTGGGAACCTTGAATCTTGAACTAATTTGGAAAAAGAATGGTGAAATCTTGAGGATTCTTGAAGTTGAAGGTTAAAGCCTAGGGTTTTAATTGAGAAGAATTTGATGAACAATGAGCATAATTTGCTCAATATTATGCTAAATATTTTGTTTACATGATTTGGGGGCTTGATGAACGACAAAATTTCCCTTAGGATTTAAAATCCAACAACTAGAATGCCAATTAAGGCCTCACCGTGATGCGGTGAGAGGGTCATTGCGATACTCGCTGGAACATAGTAGAACCACAGTGACTCATTAGATGGCAACAGTTGCTATTTTGGGGTTCACCGCGATGCAGTACAATTATGGTGACCCTCTGGAAATTAACAAATGATGATTTGGCTTCCACCGCGATGTGGTGGCCTTCTCATAGCAATACTCACGGTAATGCGGTCTAATCGCGGTGAGCTACTATTTTGCCAATTTTGAAGGCGGTCCAATCCTCGTCCAAAAACCCCAAACCTTACCTGGGACATGCTATTTTTATTCCTAAATATAATTTAACCATTATTTCGGAGCCCAAAGGGTCAATTTAGAAATCTTTAAAGTTTGAAGGAAGTCAAAATGACTCAGTCCCTCAACTCTTAACTTTACCTTTCAGATTCTAAGTGCTAAAAGTATGTACTAAGGGTTGGACTGAACTAGAAATATTTGGGGTATTACAAGAGGAATAATACCTAGATAGAGATTTGGTGGGTTATCGAGCCAAAGGGAAAGGACGAAAAAGGTAAGAACTATTATGGGGATAGGTATAGAGATAAGATCATAGAGAAGAATGATGACTGGAGATTTAAGGATGATTACAAGGAGAAGAGTGGTGTGTATGATCCCCTAGGAAGCTATTAAGGTAGAAGAATGAAGAAGAGAAGTTTAAGAAGTTAATTGACATGCTGGAAGAATTGAGCTTGAACATCCCCCTTCTTGAGGCTCTTGAGAAGATGCCTAGGTACGCTAAGATTATGAAGGATATTGTGACAAAGAAAAGAGTTTTCATTTCATTCCAACATTGTACTATGATCACTTTATGATCTCTAGTAAAAAAGACAAATCTAATGCTTTTACTATTCCATATATTATTGGGACCTTCAATTTCAAATAGTCTTTAAGTTACTTGGGAACCAGTATCAATATAATATCGTTGGTAATGTACAAACAGTGGGGTTGGTGTCACCCAAACCAACGTCTATGAGGTTATTGTGGTGGACCGTATTATAAAGAGACTTAGTAGGTATTCTGTGTGATGTACTGGTGAAAATGGCATCCTTCATATTTCCAATTGACTTTGTAATTCCTTATTGTGAAGTCCCTTCCTAGCTACGATTAGCATTAATTTATATGGATTCAAGGCAGATAAAGATCATACTAAATGATGAGAAAGTGATCCTTGATGTATGTCAGTCGATACGACAATCATATGATATGTGAGAAGTGTTTGTGATAGACACTATAATAATGCAGAAACTATGCTCATTGAAGAAAGGGCTTAGGGTTGAGACGCCAGCAAAAGTCATTATGAATTTTGATGGCATTGATGAGTATGAGGAGATAGTTAAAGCTTTACACGGTAGAGATTCTTACAATTATGCTCCAAAAAAGCTAGATCTTAATTTGAAGAATAGAACTATGCCTCCTTCTCGACCAACTATTAAGGAGCCATCGGTCATGGAATTGAAGGCCCTACCATCTCATTTGTGGTATGCATTCTTGAGGGATAAAAATAACTTATCGATGATTATTTCAATAGATTTGTCAGAGTATAGGCTAAAGCCTTATTATCAGTGTTGTAGAGGTTCGAAAGAGAAATTACAAGGACCACAACAAATATTATGGGGATCCCACCCGATATTTACACGCATATGATACAACTGGAACCGGATGGTATTCCCAGCATTGAGCATCAGTGTTGATTAAATCCTCATATGCAGGAGGTTATGAAGAAAGAAACCATCAAGTGGTTAGATGCTAGTGTGGTATACCCTATTACAAATAATAAGTGGATTAGATCAGTTTATTATGTTCCAAATAAGGGTGGTATCACTGTAGTTCCTTATGAGAAGAATGAACTTATGACCGATAGACTGATCACTAGTTGGTGAGTATTTATGAATAATATAAATTTGAATACTTAAACCTAAAAGGACTATTTCCCTATGCCATTCATGGATGAGATGCTTGATAGATAAGTAGGCAGCGGTTGGTATTATTTTCTAGATGGATACTTGGGACACAACCAGATTACTATTGATCTTGAGGACCTAGAAAATACAAGTTTTACTTTCCCCTATGGGACTTCTACGTCCAAGATAATTCAATTCGGATTATACAGTACTTACACCACTTTTAAGCGATGCATGATGTCTATATTTGTTGATATTATGGAGGATACAATTGAGGTATTCATGGATGATTTTTCAGTCATCAGGGACTCCTTTGATTATTACTTGGTCCATCTGGCCAGTGCATTGTAGAGATCTGAAGAGTGTAAACTAGAACTAAATTGGGAGGTCTTCTATTTTATGGTAAAAAGAGGTATCGTTCTCGGGAAAAAAAATAATTTCAAAATAGGGTATTAAGGAGGAAAAAAAATGAATAAGGTAATTAAAAAGCTTCCATCACCAGTGTCAGTTGAAGCTGTATGAAGCTTTTGGGGTTATGTAACCTTTTATAGGAGGTTCATCAAGGACTTCTTTAAAATTGCGAATCCTCTATGCAAGCTTTTAGACAATGAGCTGAAGTTGTGTTCGATGATGTATGTCTCAATTCCTTAGAGTGCCTTAAGTATTAGTTGGTCTCGGCTCTTATCAATATGTCCCAAAATTGGTCTTCACCATTTAAGTTTATGTGAGATGCTAGTGGTGTGGCCTTAGGTGTTGTCCTAGGCCAAATACGAGAAAATATCCAACATCCAATTCATTATTCAAGCAAGACATTATGTAACGCCCCAAGACTACCCCCTAGATGTCACACGATTCTTAAGACCACAAGTGATTCCAAGCTACCTAGTATGATGCGTGAGCTACTGATTAAATTACATAAAACTTGAAGTAATAAGCAGAATAAATGTCTTTAGCTAAATATGTTCTCTACAAAACTGTTTAAGAAATTCATACTTTAGTTATAACAAAGAAAACTGAAAGTGAATACATCAACTCTGAATGACCGTCTATGAAACCTTTACTAATAGTGATTATTGGTAGCCAGGACATGAACCCATCTATCCCTATTAAATACAATTGACTAAAAATGCTACTATAATTTTAGTTGACTCGAGTCCTCGAATCAGAAAAACTCATTACCTACTAACTGGAAGCAACAAACTTTTTGACTATGATATTGTGCTACAACTGGAACTTACACTATGAGACAATGTAGCACATATACATATATGTGGGTCAGTACTTCTGGAATGTACTGAGTATGTGGGGGTGAATGCATAAGTAAAATAATAACCTAATATATTCATAGACTTTCAAAAAATGCATGCTAAGTGTAAGTGACTCACCTTGAGCTTGAATAAAACTGAAAGCTAAAAGATCATAAACCATGAATAATAAATCATCCAGAATAAACTTTGTGAGCCGCCAAACTTACTTTCTAAAAACTTTACTTATATTCTTTCTTTTTGGGAGGTTCTTCTAAACGACATAAACCGTGTGCGCTATCATGGAGACCAACGTCTTACCCATGTTGAGGAGAGCTGTTCTACCCCTTCTATCGGAATAGAACCTTTACTTGAATGATCACTATACTTAACCCATATTGGGACTTAAACCTACAGTGACACGTAGCTCTAGGGAATGCGACCTCGGACTTGTACCTAACGCTGTGCTAAATACTACTCCTATGTTACTTATATGCTCAAACTTTAGGAAACCCACCTTAAAATAACATAAGGTTTATAGAATAAAAAATAGTCATGCTTTTATTTCTTTAAATCATAATCAGGATGAACAAATTTGAATTCCATATCTTATCTAAAGATCAATCTTTGTTTTAAATCTTGGTATATACTTATCAAAGGATCTTAAGAGCATCATCTTCTTGAAATATTAAAACTTGTACTTAGGGCTTATTATATATATGCTTAAATTCAAAGGAATTCGTAACAAAACTTCATGCTCAATAATCTTCTTGAAATACTTCAATAATTTTAGTCAAGAAATGTAATCATAATCACAATATGAATCTTATAAATCATAACATGAACATATGTAATCTTGATGCACTTAAAGCCTTGAATCTCATCCTTTCCTTGATATAACTTGTAAAACAATATCATGATTAAAAATCAATTGAAAATATTTAATCAATGTCTCAAATCATACTCATGGTATTCAAATCATAAAAGAGAATTCTTCAAGTCAAGACATGAATAAATGACAACAATTATGCACTTTAATGCTTCAATCTCAGTATAAATCCATAAACTCAAAATAAGATAATTTGGGTATGAACCCTAATTGCAATTTATGTAAATTAAACTTTAAAATTAGTTTTGGTCACAAGGATGAAAGGGTATCTTTGTTCATAAACCCCACATACCTTAAGTTTTAAAACTTGTGAAGAAATCTTGGATCATGGGACATGAATGATGAACTAGTGAAAAAAAATCCTATTCTTGATATTTCTTTAAGATTTCTTGAACTTGGAAGCTTCAACTCTTGGATTATTGAAGAAATCATGAATTCAAAACTTAAATCCTCATGTTCTTGAGAGAAGGAGCTTGAATTATTGTTCTTGGGAAGGGGAGGGTTTTTATGTGAGTTGATTTGAAGAATATGGTCAAATAATTCCCTTTTGGGTGCTTTAATTCATGCCTTGGACGTTTAGGGATGAGGGGAAACGACCCAAGTGACCATTAACCCTTAAGAATCTGAAATAGAGGGGGAATAAGCTATGCATCGCATCCCATATCACATTGAGAGAGCAATGCGTCGCTCCCCAAATTGCGTTGATAGACCGGCTTGCTGCGACCAAATCGTGGACCCTTACTAACTCTCATAAAAAAGGCCATAACTTCTTGCTCAGGTATCAGATTAAGGCAAAATTAGTATCGTTGGAAAGATAATTCAATTATCCATTATTTTATAGGTATTAAGAGTAAAAATTCCACATATATAAAAGTTATAAACATTCAAAATCAATCCTTTTCAAATCAAATACCAAAACTTGGCTGAATCACAAACTCTTAGCTCAACTTTGCTCTAAGTGATTTCTATTAACATTTTTCACCTCTTAAGCACTCAACACACTATTATAAAGATCATGAAATATAAAATCACATACCAATCATGGTATTAGAGTTTACACACATAGAAATGATGGTTCAAAGTCTAGTCCAAAAATACGGGGTGTTATACTATCTCCCCCTTGGAAACATTCATCCTCGAATAATGGATAGGAACTTTTTGATGTCTTATGAGTATGGAATAATGTAAAAATGACATGTCTAGTAATGAAGGATGTAGCTGAGCTAAAGCATTAGAACTTTTATCATGAAACTAGTTTTTCTGAGTTGACTTGACTTTATTTACTATAAGAAGATGATTCATGTTGAGAGTTTAGAACTCACTTAAAATGTTCATGATACAATCATACAAATAGAACTGCAAAGTGATAAATGATGCAATGGAAGAATAAATTGTGTGACCAAGGTCATACAAGGGGTATTACACTGTCTAAGCTGGAATACTTGTAAAACTATGATCATATAGTTGGAAAACTGAGATCTTATACTTGGAAAACTGAGACTATGCACGTACTGAAAACTTATGAACTGAGTCATGGTTAACTAGCTGAATCTGAAACATGATGTTTAGACTAAAATAAATTCGCAACTTGCATAGATGTGAATGAATTATCTCAGGAATAGGAAAGATGGAAAACCATAGAAACTTATCTATCTAACTACTAAACGAGATTGTTGGTTATACAGACTAAATTATACCTAAAAGTTATACTCAACTGAAGTATTTCTTCAACACTCTTTGCAAGAAGTTCTACTAACATTAGGGAGGAAGGAACTCTTGGTCAAAATCAAAATAACATATTTGAGCGTTGAATCTTAATATAGCTATAACTCTGTAACATGGAACATAGGCCTACTAAACATAAGCTGGAGAAGAATTACTAGACCTTAGGTAATACAACTGTCACTTTCAAGCTTAGAAATACTCCTTAAATACTCCCTCAGCTATACATTCCCCATCAATATTACACTTCACTTTAGGCTACTTATCATCTCCATATGGGCACTGATAACCCTATTTATTGAAGATTGAGATGAACTAAATTCTCTCACTATGTTCAAGCCTACTCGAATCTACAAAGTACTACACATAACACCATAACACTAGTCTGAACTATGAATTCAATACCCCATGCATTTTCACAACTTAATATCACAAGAATAACTCTTCTTACCCCTTCAATAACTAAATTCAATCCTCATACTAGGAATTCACTAGCACACAATGCACCCATTAACTTATATACCTAGATGACATTCAAGACTATTATTATAACCACATACGAACTTCTCAGAAAACACCCATAAAATCATATTTTTCATATTCTCTAAGCCTCTATCAATACCAACTTCTATGCACCATCCAAAGAAAGCACATACAATATTTCAAATAACCATGACATGTATAAAAACCATGGCCTTAATCTGTAACACCTCAAGTCTGCACCCTGGACGTCACACGGTGCTTACGATCCCGAAGGACCATAAGCTAACCCATAATTGGTACCTGCTATGAGCACTTAATAATAACACAAAAAAATGCAAAAGTTTGGCTGAAATTCCATAAGGTTCATAAAACGAATACTAAAATAAATACTGAATACTGATTGTAATATTGAAAAACTATATATCTATCTTAAATAGTCTAGTCTGAAAAGCCTCTAACAGAACTGTCTGAATGTGGAGTTGCTGGGACAAGTCTCCAACTAACTCCGGCTACTAATCTAGATAGAATACTAATATAAATAACTCTATCCTCGAAATATGGGGACTTACCACTATATCTGCTGCTGATAACCTGAGCTGCTAGGTACAGTTAGGAGCTCATGCATCTGAACCTATGATATGAGATATCATAGCATAAAAGAAAGAGTATGCATCAGTACTTTAAATGTACTGGTATGCTAAGTGAGGTAGGCGGATATACATAGGTTCATATGTATGAACAATAACTTGCTAAATAATATGTATATAACTGAATGAGAGTACATAGGTAACTGAAACTGTTGTACATACTGATTATGCAAGACTGTGCATATACATGTATACTGTAATAGAGATCAAATTAAAACTGAATATTGAGTTCTGATAACGGAGTAACTAATATCTGAGTTTATTGATAACTTTATTACTGATAATTGGGTGACTATTTTTGACAGTCCTAATTTTGTGGAACTGAACTGTGTTCTATACTAAGTCTGGAAGTAAAACTGTAACTATGGGAGTGTTTATCTAACCGACAAACCCCGGTTATAAACTGAGTTGGGGTCTAACCTGTGACCTAAGTTTGAAGGGTGTTAGCACCTTACCAAGGGATACTAACAATGCTGGGTCAACCTTAATTTGGCAGGAAGATTCATGAATCATATATACGGTTACGTCAATCGTAGTCTGGTAGGAGAACGTCTTTTCCTATGCTGGCTATATAGTTCTATAATGCAGGGACTGCTACTTAGGGTCAAAATCTCTGCCGGAAGGAATGCCCCCATCCCTGGGTTTGCTCGATGATGAATCCTACTCCCAACTAAATAGACACTGATCAGTAGATTGTACTAAGATTAACTCAACTGACACTGATCGTGTTGACTAGCTGAACTGGGCTGAGTTCAATGATTTCTGTTATTGATTGAGTACTACTGTTTATGACCTTTTTACTAGGTCTATTCTATTTCTACTGTGACTAAGTAAAAATGTAGAATTTGGGTGATAAATACCCCCAGGACTCGATAGCAACAATAATAAAGCATGATCAATCTTGAAAAATATAGCAATAGTCAATTATTAACAATTTATTCATTCAGGACTTTAGACAAACACTTAGAAGTCATGAACAAGTACATGAATGAGAACACATGCTAACATGTCATGGTTACATTATTCAATTCTCATGGACACTCTATAAAATATTTGGGGAGCATGATTGTTATACATAACAATGAACAACACATAAGCATCATGACTATAACTTAAACTTGTAATTTCAAGGATTGTAACATGGGAATTACATTAATCAACATACATGCTATCTTATGTTCATGAAACTCATAACAAAATCTTGAATTGAAACCCATTCAACAACACAAATATGAATACAACCCAATTTGTACATGTAAATTCATGAATCAATAACTTGTAGTTTAAAAAGGGTTCTTGAACTCCAAAGGTGGAAGGAGACTATAACACCCTGTATTTTTCTAGTATAATCTAAGTCCCAATACATGAGTATTCGTGTATAAAATTTTTGAAACACTCATTATTTTTTAGTTTAGAGCCTGCCATTGCATAGGAAATTCAATTAGCTTTCCAACGATATAAAATTTACCTAAATGTGACAACCGGGTAAGAGGTAATGGCAATTTTAAGTTTTAGTTGCAAAACCCCGTCATTTTAACCTTTAGCGCATTGTAGAGCAGGAAAAACTCCCATTTGGAAAATTCCAGTGAGGGTCTGCAATCCGGGTGGATCATGTCATAGGTTAATTTGACAATTTTTGATTTTCAGTATGACTCCGCGATCATGGTGCGTTGCAGAGTAGGCCTGTTTCTCATTTGTTAATTTATAGTGGGCCTCCGCGATCATGGCACATTGTGGAGATGGCCAAATTGGCATCCACAGGCTTACCGCGATGGTGGTGCATTGTGGCATTTTTTCAGGTCCTAGTTGTCCCTTTTCCAATGGCTTGGTGCGATATTGACGCATCGCGCCAAGGCCAAAAATTGGGATTTTAGTTTCCAGCTTGGGTTTTTAATTTTTTTTAAGGGTATTTGGTTTTTTTCTAAGCCCTAAACTCATCCTAAACATAAAATTTAACCTCTAATTGACCTAAATACTCATCATTATTCACTTTCTCTCAAATTAAAAATCCCCTCTTTCAAGAACAAGATACCCTAGCTCTCAAGAATCAAGGTCAAATCTCAAAAAATCTCCATCAATCCTTCCAGTTAGATGTTGATCCATGGATTCCTTTCAACCATAGAGTCCATGTACCCATTTTAATTACGAATCTATCATCTTTTCAAGATTTATGATTTAAATTGTGATTTAAAACTATGAATCTCCATGAACTTCCATGAATATTGATTTTATACCATACTTTAATGAAATTATTCTGTTATAAAACCCCTCATGTTTTAATATTGTCATTCTTCGAATTAGATAATGATTTAGTGTTATAAATGTTGAGGTCATGCTATTATTTCAAGTTTTATACTATTCCCATGAATTGACTAAACTATGAAGTATGAGTGTTTTATAAAATGCCTACAATAGTGATTTATTTAATAAGAGCCTTTATGTTTTGGCCTTCAAGCTTTAGTGTCTTTTTACTATTGTTGTTTTGAGTCCTGGAGGTATTGAATACCCAAAAACCATAGCTGTTTATTTAGTCTAGCCTCAGTACATTATAGAATAGTCTTCAGATTATATTATAAGCATTATCTGAATAGTCAGATATTAGTTATTCAACTCAGAATAGTCTAGTATCTCAGTGTCTTTCAGTTAGGAGTAAGATTTAGCACTGAGAGAGTATAGGGATGGCAGCTTCCTCGTCAGTTAGGAAGAGTCGTTAGTAGCAGTCCCTATACTCCAGAACTATGTAGCCAATGTAGGATATAAGTAGTCACCCTTCATATTAGGCTTGACTATCTCGCAGGGGTCACCCGTCAGTTCAGGCTTGACACCCTTAGTCCTTTGGATATTATATTAGTTTAGTGGATCCACACAACCATTGTTAGTACCCGTGATGTGGTATTAGTATCCTTCCAACTGAGGTTACAGGTTGTACACCGATTATCTCAAATTAGGAAATATCAGTTAGATGATACCTCCCATAGTTTCAGATATAGTCTCAATTACAGTCCCAACTCAGTTATCAGTCTTAGCGTTGTTTAACCAAAGCATACAAATTTCAATTATTTCAGTAATTTAGTTTACAGATTTTACTTAGTTATGTTATATGTTTGGTCATGCATTCTTAATATTTACAGATTTCCATGCATTATCAGTATCTACAGATTCCATGCTCTCTACTCAGTACTCCATGGTTTACATGCATATCTAGCTAATTATTAGTTTTGTTCATGATACCATGCATACCAGCCTATCTCATTTAGCATACCAATACATTCAACGTACTGATCGCATACCTTTCTTTTGTGATATGATCTATCATATCATAGGTGCTGACGTTTAGTTTTCGGATCGCACTTAGTCCCTTGGATCATCAGCCGTACAGTAGCAGTGGTAAGTCCTCATCATCCGAGGAAAAAATATATTACTTCATGACTTTATCTCAGTAGTTAGTAGAGTTAGTTGGGGCCTTTCCCATCAACTCACAGTATTTAGTTTAAAGGCTTTTTAGACACTACAGTTAGCTATTTAGACTATTCAAATTTCAGTATTTTTATCAGATTCATAATTTAGTAGTTATTTAATTATTAAAACCTTATGACATTTGAATTATTCTCTTATATTCATGATTATATTATTAGTGCTCATAGAAGGTACCAACTCATAGGTTAGCTTGTGGTCTCTCGGGACCTTAAGCACCTAGAAACGACTAGGGGATAGTCTCTGGTCGTTACAAACTTTGTATCAAAGCCTAAGGTTTTAAAGTGTCCTAGGAAGTCTGAAAGCTGTAATGAGTAAAGTCTTGTGCATGGGTGTGTAGCACGCTACACTTATAGACGAGAGGCTATAAGGCATTTAGGAAAACATTTCTCTTCTTTCAGTATTCATGTCGTGTGTGTGAGTATGAGCTCAAGTTAAGCTCCCTGTCTAATCCATTTCTTCCTTTCATTTTCAAAACACACCTCCCACGAATAACGGAAGAAGAACTGGAACTCAGCCAGCCCCTCAGCCCACCCAGAAAGATCCTCTAGACGAGCATGTCTCTTATGTAGAATTTAGGGCTGCATTCACTACTCTAGCAAACTGCATAGCAGCACAGAATGAATGGCTACCTGCTATTTCATCCAACCCAGTGGACGATAATACAATAACCAGAATTTGGGATTTAACCTAAATAAATCCTCCTTCTTTTACGAGATCTAAGTCTGAAAAGGATCCCAAGGAATTCTTAGATATGGTTCAGAAGGTAACGGACGCTATGGGGGTGACGTCTAATCAGAGCGACGAGTTAGCTGCATATCAATTGTAGGATGTAACCCATACTTAGTTTAAGCAGTGGAAAGTTGATAGAGGTATTAATGTAGGGCTAATAGAATAGGAAGAGTTTGCCATGACTTTCTTGGATAGATTCTTTCCATTAGAGTTGAGGGAGGCCAAAGTGTTAGAGTTCATTAATTTAAGGTAGAGAAGTATGAGTGTGAGAGAGTTTTATCTCAAGTCCACTCAGTTAGCTAGATATGCTCCTCATGTGGTAGCTGACAATAGGTCCAAGATGAGTAAGTTTGTGTCTAGCGTGTCTGATAGTATGGTCAAAGAGTGTAGGACCGTAATGTTGATTAGTGAGATAGATTTGTCTAGGATGATGGTCCATGCTCAATATATAGAGGATCAAAAGATTAAGAAGAGGGAGAAACGAAATAAGAGAGCTAGGATGGGTAGTTTTAATTTGAATCAGCCAAAGTCAGAAGGTGGTAACCATCCTTAATTTTATCAGAGATCTTTAGCCCCGTACCTTTTTTAGCTAGTACCCCAGTACCCAAATTCCAAAATAATAATAGGGATAAGGCACCAGGCTCTAAGTACCAGGTCAGTGTTAGTAGTACTCGTACCAATCCCTTATGTCAGGAGTGTGGCAGACACCATCAAGGTAAGTGTAGAGCGGGTAGTGATGTGTGCTTCGGGTGTGGCAAGCCAGACCATCGAATTCAAGAGTGTCGAGTAGTTTCTAAAAAAGATAGGGATGTGCATCAACAAGGCCAGTCCAATCAGTTGTCAGTTCTATCCATCCACTCAACTCAGTAGGGTGTTGCTTCCAGTGCTACCAGTGGTCAGCGTCCAAATAGATTGTATGCTCTTTAGTCCTTCAAAGATTACGAAAATTCTCCTAACGTAGTTACTGGTATGTTGCAGGTCTTTCACTTATATGTTTATGCTTTACTAGACCCTGAAGCTTCTTTTTCTTTTGTAACTCCATATATAGCTGTCAATTTTGGAGTTAGTCCTGAGTATCTAGCAGAGACCTTTTTAGTATCTACCCCAGTAGGCATTTCCATTATAGCCAAATAGGTATACAGTAATTGTCTAATCATAATATCTTAAAAATTTACTTCAGTTGATCTCATGGAGTTAAAAATGATAGATTTTAACGTTATTATCAACATGGATTAGTTCCACTCATGCTTTGCCTCAGTTGATTGTAGAAACAAAATAGTTCATTTTCAGTTCCCAAATGAACTAGTCCATTTGGCAAGTGATCTTGTTCCTGAAGCTATCCTTCCATCAATGTAAGAGATTTCTATCATGACCCGAGCCGGGGCCCTAGCCGTAACGAGCATCCCAAACCATGAAGGCCTGAGAGCCCCTTATCTATCTAGTAATCATGCACAACATTCATACAATATAACAAATTAAAACAACACAAGACGGAAACATGGTCACTATCTTTTTCTTTAACTAAACAATTCAAAAAAATGAGTTCACTAAACATTCAAAACACCTAACACTAGTCTACGAAATCTATAACAACTGAAAATGACATCTGTCTGAAATTTGGGACAAGGCCCCAAGTCAAACCATGAATCAAAACAAAATAACAATGACAAGCTTCATTATCAGGCCTTCCGAAGTAAGGGAGGATCACCAGCTGTAAACTTCTGACAAGTCAATCTACTGCTTAACGGGACCCCAAGACTGTATCTCAGAATCCTGAAATATAGGGGGTCAATACAGATATACTAGTATGTAGAGCAATCCAAAATAATATATTTTTTTATACAACATAAGTGAGAACAATTTGTAAAACACTATGCAAGACATAATTTAAAACACATGGGCAATTTCAAATAATATTAAAACAATTCTGTAGATGCAATTACTTTCTTTGTTTTACTTCTGAGCTAGGTGGTAAACCCTACAGTCTGTAATTTTATGGGTTATATGGAATATGCCCTTGACTCGGCGGCTAAGCCCCCAATCCAAGTTTATCGCCAGGATTGGAGTATCAATAAGGGGGACACACAAGATCACACAGCAGGGTGCCAAAATCCCCAATCAAATTAACATGTCTTTGTAGTGCATAAGATCACAAAGCAGGTATCCTAACCATTGTCCCAATTTGGGATGACATTAATTAAGGTACACAAGATCACAAAACATGGTAACATAACCTCGTGTCGGCAAATCACGGTTTCTAGCATTGAGTTTTTCAACTCATACTTTCTTTGGGTAACCACCTAACTCTCTTTAATCCCATTTTTTGTCTATTCTAAACATGCATCTTTCTAAAATCAAATTCTAAAAATCTGTATTTTAGTTTGTTTTGAACCTGCTATGGCATTCATCTGTTCGGTATCGTCATACAAAAACTTTCAAGTCATATTTCTAATCCATACATTATTATGGTACATCTCTTTTCATTCAAAACAATGTTCAGACCACCAAAACATTCAAACGGTGCAAGAGGATACTTATTTCAAAACATATGTCAAACTATGCAAGATTCTCTCTTTTTAATATTTCAACAAACATGTGGTGTCAAGTATTTTGTGACAAACCATGCAATCCTTTCATTATATGTCTTCAACATTTATCTACATATAAAACCCCCTCTCATCAATTTAAAATAAATCTTTAATCATTCAACAATAGTCAAGAACATTAATACCATGCTTCAAAATATAACATTCTTCAATTCATAATATGAGAAAATCAAGAGGTATTGCAACATGAGTGAGAGTGTAAATAGTCATGCTCTCAATTCAATTATCAACTTTAAATGGAAGGCCTCAAGACCAAAACAATAGATCAAAAGGATTTTCAATGCACAATTATAATTTCAATTCAAATCCCCTTTATAAATTCATGATTTCTAAAACTTTAAACCTTATTCAAAATGTTTTCAACAAGCCCATGTAGTTTAGGAAAACCCCATATACATCACTTGATTATCTTAGATGAGAAAGCTTGAATCTTAGATTCCTCTGATGCTTTTGAAGATGAGTTCTTGGATATCTTGAATTGGAAATTCTTAATCTTGAACTATCTTGGAGAATTGATGAATAAGTTAGACTTGAATTCCTATTTGTGTTCTTGAATATTTTTTCTTGAAAAAGATAACTCAAATTAATGTTCTTGAATGATTTTCTTGAGCTTTTATTGAAGAAGATTTGATGGAGTTGTTGAGGGGGCTAGGGCTTTCTTTGGAGAGAAAAGGATGAATAATGATGTAAATAATGTTTTTAAGGGCTTTAATTATCTATTATGGATGAGTTAGCATGAAGAAAAGGACCCTTTACCCTTAAAAACGTGAAAACAAAACCTGAGAAATACCTGGGGGCAATGGAGCGCGCGTCGCTGGCATATCGCCTCAGCTTACTGCCTCTTTATGAAAATGGCTATAACTTTTCGCTCGAGTATCGGATTTTGGCGAAATTTGTATCGATGGAAAGATAATTAAATTATCTAAAATTTGTTGGGTTTGATATGAAAAATTACATGTATGTAAAAGTTATACATGTTTAAAATAGACCATTGTAGAATAAAGATCATGAAACTTATATTCACATGGTAATCTCTTGGATTATATCTTATACACAGAAGAATGACGTTTCAAACTTTAGCACGAAAGTGCAAGGTGTTACATTATCGCCCCCTAAGGTTCATTCATTCCCGAATGATGGAACGGAACTTGTTGAAGCTCTAAATGTATGAAATAAGGAACGTAACCTCGCATTGAACGTTTTTCCTCAACAAAACATGCAAAGACATCAAGAAAGCTTCATGATAACCCTAGTGAAACACCTAAGCACGAATCATGAGGTAACGAAACTTTACACAGGGATGACCTTGCACATGAGTTCTATGAATTATTATCATCACAACATAAGGCATAAGTTTATTTGGTGATAATAGGCCTGATTTACCTTGGTACAATCATGAGATGGGATTTCGCGGAAGATAGGATTTAAAAGTATTCTCCACCACATAAAATACAACAAATGGACCTTAAACTTAGAGACACTATTCATCTATGCCCCAACATTAATTAACATACTACATGCCTTCCAACTTAAAATTCACCAATCACATATCTAAATGCAAGAGTTTGTGTCCCACCGTATAATACTTATATGTTGAAGTCCAACTCGAAGGAAAGAGGTGCTAACTTAAACTACGGGACCATGTTCTCTCTATCACATTAAGAAATCACCTCACCTCATCACTATAATCCATCAACCTCAAGTCTTGTTTCAAGGAATACTAACAACATAGCACATCGGTTTGTGTTTCCATCAATCATAACATTCAAGCCTATCATTACTACCCCTACTTCATGGATCTTCCCTGTAAGATCAGTAAATTCAGTCAATCTCACATATTCGCCACATATCTCCTTCCTAACTATTTCACATAACAAATGTTTGTCTCCTTTTTCCCTCTTATCCTATAGCCTTAACTCAAGAAATCACATAAAAATTTTCATCTTCAAAAGTATCAACGCCTCTACCTAACACATTACTATTCTTTCATAACCACCATCATATTGACAAATGGAGGCCCATTGGGGGACCCGAGCAGAGACATCATGAATGAAAGTAACACTTGTCAATTCATAACTTACAGTTTTTGCACTACTCAAGAAGGGACATGGGGTGAAGATGCGATAGAATAAACAAAAAGTGTTTCATATATCAAGTGTCCGGATCATAAGTAAAGAGTCGTTCAGCTCAAACACAAAACAACATGGTTCCCTTAGGACAGAACATGATGAGAAACATGGGTGCACATATTATGAGGTATATGGCATAAAGCCAAAATTTATGTAGTTAACAACTAAGCCAAGGATTGCCACTGGAAGCGATTGATCCTCATTTAAGGAACTAGAATTTATCCATGAGCTAGCATAAAGTTTATCACTTTGGCAAATCCTGGCATGAAATGAATCGGTAACTTATGGAAAACATAGTTTCTTCGAACCAAGAATTATGTAAGACATGGATTTTTTTATAGATCATGTTCAACATATCATAGATATTGGATACATGGAATATTGAATCACTAAGGGACATTATTGCTTCTTGTTTGGAGGTTGGAACATGACATGAGTTACATAAAGGGCTTAAACCTTAGGCATAGGCAAGACATGAATTCATAAAACATTGATAGATGTCCATTCAAATCAAAGTAGGAGGAGCTTGCTTGAATATGAATTGATTTATCATGATTCTTACTTGAAACATGACACCACAAGAAAATTTGGGAACTACTTTAATCCATCATCTCCCTCTTATATCAAAGTCACACTTCTAGACTTACAGACATAATCTCACATCAAAATCTATAGACTCAACTCTCAACACAAAAGAGACATTACTATATACTTGGACTCTAAACTCCCCCTGATGAACTATAACTATACTCTGAAGGCCTTGATTTTTCATAAATACTACTCTTAACTTTCGCTAGCCTCTATATCCATCACTCTACAACTCCCACTTTTATGAGTGTATGCATCCACACTCTTTCTCACAAAAAGAGGGTATTAGTATATACTAGAATACAAACTCCTCTCTTTAATTTCTAATACAAAGACACTAAATTCTTTCAAGGACCTCCTCTTTCAGGGACAATAATTATAACTTTCTCTAACACCCAAAGTCATCAAATTATGACTAACATTATCATGGAATGTACATCTATGCTTCTAAACACTCAACACTTCTTCTTCAACTCCTTAGAATACTAGCATTACACCTTTAACCACATAACTTTCCAACTTAACAACATTTGTAAAACTATACTAAAGGAGTACATTGCCTGCCTATATTTCCTCAATGCAACTGTAAAGAACACCATACAACAACTTCCCAGACTTCTCCATACTACAAAATTCAAGAACTAAATCTAAGTACACGTGACATTCGTACACAACATGCCTTATCTAACAACATACTACCTAAGGGTTCAACTTATTCTTATATACTCACACTCTTGTCTACTTAATGATTCAACCATAATTCTTTATTTTACTATTTTTCTCATGCATACATATACATCACAATTGATCACTCATTATCCCACAAGTTTCTAACCTAGGCTATTGTACACCTCACATTAAGCCTACCTATTTGTTCCCACAAATACACATCATTAGTGTTAAGCTACTATTCTTTTCACCACACTTCACATCTTAAAGTTCAAGCCTATAGTCTAGCATTAATCATGTACCACCAATGAAGCATGCCACATACTATACTAGTCCATCAAATTTGGGAAATCAACCCAAAATACTTTATTTCATTTAACTAAGACCTATAATCACTTCCCATCCAAGACATTAATACTATACTCCAAAATCTACTAGTTACCTTTCCACAAGCAGTACTAGTTTACAACTACTTGAGAAGGGACAATCAAGGGGGTAAAGTCACATAATAAGGATAGTCGATCTTAATCTTATAATATCACCTATTACGATCTTATTGACATATTCAACTTTCTCACATCATAGTTACATACCCATGCATACATCATAACTACCTTCAAAATTCCATATATAACAATAAGTCTATACTTATAACTTAATGACTAATCTAACCGTTTCCATTCACAGCATATAAGGGGTAACTATCCACTCTGGGATCTTTCCCTATTTTGAATAAATAAAAATCAAAGCCAAACATTTTCTCCACAGACTACCATATAATCTAATATTGATACTACACTAGTATATCATTATAAAATGGCAAAATTATCCCTTGATCAATGGTTATCTAACTAAAACTATTTATTTATGCAAAAGTTACCCTCACTCTGACTTCTAACCTTGTGACTTCATATTACCAACTTCTTGGCCCAATCTCACTACCAATAGGTTATGACACTTTAACATATACTACTACTTAAGAGGAAATACAGTTCCAATATTCTGCTATACATCATTCCCCTTATGCATGGCATCTGCAACAAGAATTTTTGAAAGGGACTGGATACACTTAATACCTCAGGCTGAAAAACACAATTTCATTAGGATCAGTGTTTATAGTAGAATCAATACACCTTGAAGCACTAACGTACACCTGTCAAGTCCTTGCATAATTTTATTATCTTTCATGACTCAATAAAAAAAAGACCACATCATTTGGATTCTAAGCTTTTGTACTTGAATCACCTAAAAAATGAGACATGTCTAAGAACATCAGAGTAAGGAATGAATTGGAATAACTTTACTTTCATATAGATGACACCATAGAATGAATTAGATTATGAAAGAGGAAAATTCATACTCCATAGCATGAACTAGAACATGAAGAAAGAGAAACATTCCTAAGTGCCTTGTAGCCTCCTACTTATAAATATGACATGCATCACATCCATAAATAGGACTCTACTAGATGTGATTTCACAGACAACCTGGGACCATGAACCATGCTCTAATACCAAGTTTTTCATGACCCGAGCTGGGGCCCTGGCTGTAATGAGCATCCCAAATTATGAAGGCTCGGGTGCCCCTTTTCTATCTAGTAATCATGCATAACATTCATATAATATAATAAATTAGCAGAAAAACAACACAAGATAGAAAAATGGTCACTATCTTTTTCTTTAACTGAACAATTGAAAAAATGAAACATTCAAAACACCTGACACTAGTCTGCGAAATCGCTAACAACAAAAAATGACATCTATAAAAAATCTAGGACAAGGCCCCAGTCAGACCATGAATAAAAAAAAATAACAATGATAAGTTTTATAACTAGGCTTAACAAAGTAAGGGAGTCTCACCAACTGTAAACTTCTAACAAGTCAATCTACTACTTAACAGAACCTTGGGACTATATCTCAGAATTCTAAAATAAAAAGAGTTAAAACAAATATACTGGTACGTAGAGCAATCCAAAATAATATAATTTTTATACAACATAAGTGAGAGTAATTTGTAAAACACTATGCATGAAATAATTTAAAACACATGGGCAATTTCAAATAATCTTAAAATAATTCTGTAGATGCAATTCCTTTCTTTGTTTTACTTCTGAGCTAGATGGTACACCCTACAATCTGTAATTCTATGGGCTATATAGAATCCGTCCTTAACTCAGCGGCTAAGCCCCTAATCCAAGTTTGCCGCCAGGATTGGAGTATCAATAAGGGGGAATCGCAAGATCACACAGCAGGGTGTCAAAATCCCCATTCAAATTAACATGTCATGGTAGTGCACAAGATCATAAAACAGGGCTTCTAACCGTAGTACCAATTTGGGATGACATGAATAAAGGTACACAAGATCACAAAGCATGGTACCATAACTCCGTGTTGGTAAATCACAGTTTTTAGCATTGAGTCTTTCAACTCGTACTTTCTTTGGGTAACTACCTAACTCTCTTTAAGCCCATTTTTAGTCTATTCTAAACATACATATTTCTAAAGTAAGATTCTAAAAATCTAAGTAAAATCTATATTTTAGTCTGTTCTGAATCTGCTATGGCATTCATCTGTTTGGTATTATCATACCAAGACTTGTAAGACATATCTCTAAGCCATACATTATCATGTTATATCTCTTTTCATTCAAAACAATATTCAAACAAAAAAACATTGAAATGGTACAAGAGGGTACTTATTTCAAAACATATGTCAAACTATGCAACATTCTCTCTTTTTAACATTTCAACAAACATGTGGTATCAAGTATTTTGAGACAAACCTTGCAATCCATTCATTATATGTATTCAACATTTATCAACATGTAGAAACCCTTCTCATCAATTTAAAATCAATCTTTAATCATTGAAAAATAGTCAAGAACATTGATAAAATGCTTCTAAATATAACATTCTTCAATTCGTAACATGAGAAAATCAAGAGGTGCTGCAACATGAGTGGGAGTGTAAATAATCATGCTCTCAATTTAATTATCAACTTTAAATATATACGTACATATATATATATATATATATATATATAAACAAAATTAATTTTCTTTAAGAGTAGGCCTCAAGACCAAAACAATAGACCAAAAGGATTCGCAACGCACAATTGTAAATTCAATTCAAAACACCTTTATAAATTCATGATTTCTAAAACTTTAAACCTTATTCAAAGTGTTTTAAACAAGACCATGTAGTTTAGGAAAACCCCACGTACCTTACTTGATGATATTAGATGAGAAAGCTTGAATCTTGAATTCTTATGATGCTTTTGAAGATGAGTTCTGGGATTTCTTAAATTGGAAATTCTTATTCTTGAACTATCTTGCAGAATTGATGAATAAGTTGGACTTGAATTACTATTTGTGTTCTTAAATATTATTTCTTAAAGAAGAAAACTCAAATTTATGTTCTTGAGAATATTCTTGAATAATTTTCTTGAACGTTTTTTAAAGAAGATGTGATGGAGTTCTTGGTGTTCTTCAGGGGGCTAGGGCTTTCTTTGGAGAGAAAAGGATGAATAATGATGTAAATAATATTTTTGGAGCATTAATTATCTGTCATAGATTAGTTAGGGTGAAGAAAAGGACCCTTTTCCCCTTAAAAATGCAAAAATAGAACCTGGGAAATAGCTAGGGGCGATGGAGCACACGTCGCGGGTATATCGCCTAGGCTTACTGCCTCTTCACGAAAATGGCTGTAACTTTTTACTCGGGTATCAAATCTTGGCGAAATTGGTATCGGTTGAAATCTAATTCAATTATATACTATTTGATGGGTCTTGAGATGAAAAATTCCTTGTATATAAAAAGTTACACACATTTAAAGTAGACCCTTGTAGAATCAAATGACAAATTTTGGACCAATCAAATGATCTTAGCTAAACTTGGCTCTAAGTGATTCCTATGAACATTTTTAACCTCAAGAGTACTTTACACACTAGGATAAAGATCACAAAACTTATATTCACATGGAAATCTCTTAGATTATAGCTTCTACACGTAAGAACATCTGTTCAAACTTAAACCCAAAAGTACAGGGTATTACAATTTCTGCATAAGGTGAGGAAGTTCTTTTTGTATGTACCATATCCTTTTCAAATTTGTACAAATGGTTTTATTTGGAGGTGTATCCCTGAGGTGTATATGATGAGCATCCTTGATGCATATCATTCATCACCAGTTGGGGGTCATCATGGTTGTAGCTACACAACCAACAAAATAATGAATTATATGTATTATTGGCCCACTATATATAAGGATGCACATAATTTTGCCTATTCATGTGACCAGTGTTGGCATCAAGGCAATATTTCACGAAGATATGAACTCCCCATGATACCTATCTTTAAGTTGGAGCTATTTGATGTTTGGGGAATTTATTTCATGGGCCAGTTCATGAGCTTCTATGTAAAGAAGTATATTTTAGTGGTGGTTGGATAGGTTTTAAAATGGGTAGAGGTAGTTGCACTTCAAAACAACGAAGGAAGAAGTGTCACCCTATTTTTGAAGAAAAATATATTTTCTTGATTTGGCACTCCACAGGAGATTATTAGAGATGATGGGGCTCACTTTTTCAACCATCTGTTTAAGATCCTACTTAATAAATATGGTTCAAAGCATAAGGTAGAAATACCTTATCATTCTTAGGAAAGTCGGCAGGTTGAGGCCTCCAATAGAGAGAACAAGTCCATATTGGCAAAGACTGTAGTGTTAGTGGGACTTACTAGTCAAGGAAGTTAGATGATTATTTGTGGGACTACTGAATCGCTTTTAAGAACCTCATAAGTGCCTTTCCATATCATCTTGTGTACAAAAAAACATGTCACTTGCCAGTCGAACTTGAGCATAAGACACTATGGGCATTGAAAAAGCTGAATTTTGTGTGGCATGATGCAGTAAAGATTAGATTGAGCAAGGTGAATGTGTTGGCAGAATTTTAGCTTCGTGCTTATGAGACTCTGCTATATATAAAGAAAGAATAGAATTTTATCATGACAAGATAATCGAGAAAAGATTATTTAAGCCTAGTGATTTGGTCCTGTTGTAAATTCAAGACTTTTATTTTTTTGATAAAATTTGAAGTCTAGGTAGTCTAGACCATTCATCGTGGTTAGGGAATTCCATCATGGTGTTGTAGAACTGAAGAGAGAATGTGAAGCCCCATTCAAAGTGATCAACAAGAGTTTGAAGCACAATTCGGGTAATATTAATGAGGTGAAAGTAGTTGATAAGGTCAGACTTAGCAAAGTCGGGTAGCCAAGGAAACTGAGTCATGTCGCGATGGTGAATTAGGCATTTCTTGGGATGAAATCTAAGGCATCTTGTTATTTTTCACCTATGTTAGATAGTGCATCCTAGGTATGTACTCATTCCCTTACTTTTATATTATTTAACACGTTGGGGACAGTGCATAGTCTTTTAGTTAGGGTGGGGTATACCATAGCCATCATGGGTTTTTATTACCGGCCTTTTTTTTCTGTCGTCCATGGTATGTTGTAGAACAGGCATGCCTAGGGTAATTTTGTGTCGTATAGTGTTTTGTTTTGTATTTTGTTGTGTTTTTGTGTAATTACAAGATTTTTTATGTATCTAGGCCAATTGATGTAGTATGTTAATATATTATGAGTATCTAGGTCAATTGATGTACTAGGTTTTTTTTCTTGAGAAAAAATAATGCCCCTCAAAAAAATTATTTTTGAACTATGTGATGTGTATATGTGTGTGAACATTGTGAATATCATTATGGCATTAGAATTATGGACATGATACTCATATCTAACAATTGCATGCACCAAATAGGTAGTAACTTTTGATACAACCCTGATTTTATATAAATGATTGGGACTTCTTCGATGTGAGGGTGCATGTGTTGTGTTGTTAGATGCTTACTTGTTTGGGTAGTGTAACTTATTCAGATTAATGGTTGTTTGTTGCTAATGTAATACCATATCTTTATTTCCTTATGTTTTATGGTTGTTCTTCATTGATACGCACAACTGGTTTTAAATGTTAAAATATCAGAGAGGTAATGTTTTGAGCTTAAAGCTAATGATTGATTGTCGTATATATCTTAGATTTCTCCTAGTTAAGCATTGTTATTTTATTTGTTATATTGTGTTGCTTGAGTAAATGCAAATGTTCTAATTTTAGGGTCTTGACGAGATATGGTTTCATAGCAATTTTGATGCTTAAAACTATGAAAATATACAAGTTACTTAGGTCTTTTTGTTAGATATAATATGTTTTGTGTTCTGTTTTGAAAGAAATTAGGTTTTGGAGGTAAACATTAGAAAAGATGTGAAAATAAAAGAACTTTGAATCCTATGTAGATACCTACATCCCATAGGTACTTCAGGCGTGTTGTAAGTGTCAAGATATGTGCAAAAAAGTTGAAAATGTAAGATTTAAATGCTAAACATTTTAGGCCTGTCACTAATGTTTGACTACCTATGGGTCGTAGGTAGTAACTACAAGACTAACATGAACGTAAGAGTACAAACATACATACATAGTAACTGAGATCGTGAGAATGAGGTAGCTAAATCTATATGCTAATACATGATTGGAACTGTAGTTCTGATATATGAGCGACTGTGTCTGACAGTCCTGAATCTGGTAGAACTCTCTGAGTCCCGTGCTATAAATTAATTTTACTATATCTAACAGTCCTGGTATACTGATATCTGAAGAACTGTCTGAGTTCTTTTATTGAGACTGATACTGAAACTGTGAGAGGTAGTTGTTTAACCAACATGCCCCATGTATACCATTACGGATAAGCTGGGGTCCAATCTCTGCCCCGACTGGAGGGGTGTCAATACCGCACCACTGGTAAGGACAGTTGTGGGTGACCCTTAGCTGGCAGGTATTCAAAAAGAGAATGGGGGGAACCATAAACTGGTAGGTTAAGCCACCTCATCAACCCTAATCTAATGGGCTAAAATGTCTCAACCTATGCTGGCAACGTAGTTCTGGAACACAAGGATGACTACTAAGAATCACACCCTAAACTGGTAGGTGAATCCCCATCCTTGGGTTCACTCGGTGCTAACTTCTACTCCCATATGAAGAGACTAAACATTATTCAACTGACTGTACATGGACAGATTAACTGACTTTCGTTGACTAACAGAGTAGTACAATTATCTGAGAGTTAACTGAGATCATGAGATTTCTGAGATTTTCCTGAGTCACATGACTGACTGAGTTCTATATATTATAGCTTGACTGAGATTATCGTGACAAAATGACATGGCTCTAGGCACACAACTATTTTTTCAGGTACGAATACCTCCAGGACTCGATAGAAGGAAAATGACACACATGACATGACTTGATCACAAGATTTGTGTCCATAATTCATAATATCATAAGTAGGGGAATCATATTTCATATAGTTATTAAACATTTTAAACATTGTAGGGAATGCATGGATATATTTCGTGTACATATTGTACATCTCTATTATCTTACATGCTTCATACCAGCACAATAGCAACACATGAAAAACATGGGATTTATATTGAAGAATATAGCTAACATGGACTTGCCATTTAGACATCATAGAACCATACAAACATGATCCTAAGAATTTTATCAAAAACCTTGCATGCATTCTTTAAGGCATAGTTGAGTTTCATACTTTCACCATATTAAACCACCTAAAATTCATGGTTTTCAATTAACAAACATATATATTCCATGAAAACACCTTTAGACATCACATTGAAACTTAAACAACAATCGTCAACATGTACATACTAATATCACCACAAAAAGTTTACAAAATAATATTTAAAATATGATTCTTGTGATCTATGAACGGATTGGATCCATAGATGAACACTATGCATGCCTTAGAAAGGAAACCTTAATGATTTGCTGGAGAGTTCTTGGATTGGGAAACTTAATTCTCAATTATCTTAGAAAAAGGCTTGAATCTTGCTTTTGAGAGATGAGTTTAATGAAAACCCTAATCTTGTGGTTGAGAGAGTAAGAGAGCATTTTTTTAGATGCCTAACTGAAAAAAAGGGAAAAATTATGCCTCTTTAGGGTTATAAGTCGTCGAATAAGAAGGAAGTAACCAAAACACGCTTATGAAATAAATTTCCAGTTGATGAAAAATCATAGCTGACGAAATTTGTGACAAGGCATCAAAAAAATGTGACAAGCCATCAAAAATATCATCACACAGGAGCTGGAATTGATGGTTTCTGCCTAAGCCTGATGACATTTATGACAAGGCGTCAAAAATGTGATAGGCCATCAAAAATTTCATCACACAAAAGCTGGATTCTGCCTAAGGCTAATGACATTTTTTACAAGGCATCAAAAATGTGGTAAGCTACCATGAATGTCGTCACTTAGGAGCTTGTTTCTGCCTAAGGATGACGACCTTCATGATAGGGCGTGATAAATATAGTAAGCTACCACGAATGTCGACACTTAGGAGCTGATTTCTGCCTAAGGCTGACGACCTTCGTGATAGAGCATCACAAATGTGGTAAGCTACCACGAATGTCATCACTTAGGAGCTGGTTTCTGCCTAAGACTGATAACCTTTCTGATAGGGCGTAACAAATGTGGTATGCTACCACGAATGTCGTCACACTGTTTCCAGCCTGATATGCTAGAGTGAAATAGGAATAACTGTTTGCTCTTATATCAGATTTAGGGAAAATTGGTATCGTTGGAAAGATAATTTAATTATGTATTTGTTGATAGGTCATGAGCTCAAAAATTCCAAGTATAATGAGAGATACGCTTGTTTGAATTTGACTATACCAATATCCTTCTCAAGAATTCAATCAATAAGGAATGTTTTGATTCGGAGTTATTTGAAGACTTGATATACATCTAACCTACTAATAAAACTATAAAAGAACCATGATTTACTATGCATGAGCTTGGTACATGGCTCTACTAGTGGTTTGGATTTTTTGGGATATTACAATATCATCCCCTTAGAAACATTCGTCCTCGAATGATGACTGCTTGAGAGGGGAGAACAGATAAAATGATGCACACACTGATCATGCTTAATTGGCACATGATTTTGGGATTTAATTGAATTCTAAACTAAATATAGCCAAACTGAACATGCATATCTAATGCATGACTGATAATCTGAACTCATGAATGCATGATAAGCTATGCACTGATACTTGATATCAATTTTATACTAGAATTTTGAATATGTAACTGAATAAACTTAAGGAAAATGATTATATGAAGCTAACTCTGAATTAGCGGAGAAAATATGAGGATACTTGGTTCGCATGTCTTCTTCTGCTTTCCAAGTAGCTCCCTCCATGGACTGATTCCGCCAAAGAACCTTGACTAGAGGGACTCTTTGTACCTCAGCCTACGAGTCTGATAGTCAAGGATTTCAATTGGAATCTCTTCATAAGAAAGGCTATTCTGAATGTCAACGCTCTGAATAGGGACTACAACTGCAGGTTCACATATGTACTTCTTGAGAAAAGAGATATGGAAGACTGGATGAACTGAGGCTAGATATGAAGGCGATTCGAGCTCATAGTCTACCTTATCAAAGCGACTGAGAATCCTAAAGGGACCGACATATTGAGGACTGATCTTTCCCTTCTTACTGAATCTCTTCACTCCCTTCATGTGAGAGATCTTGAGATAGACATAGTCATCGACTTCGAATTCGGGATCCTTTCTACGAACATCTGCATAAGACTTCTGTCAGCTCTGAGCAGCCCGGAGTCTTTCTCTGATCAACTGAACTTTCTCTAAGGCATTGAATACTAAGTCAGGCCCTATGACAACGGTCTTACTAACTTCGAACCAACCGATCGAAGACCTATATCTCCTACCATAGAGAGCTTCAAATGGAGCCATCTGAATACTGGAGTGATAGCTGTTGATGTATGCAAACTAAATCAAATGAAAGTGGTCATCCCAGCTTTCCTTTAAATCAATTGCATACGCCCTTAGCATATCTTATAGAGTCTAAATGGTCCTTTCTGCTTGACCTTCTTTCTGTGGATGAAATGCTATACTAAGATAAACTTGGGAACCAAGACCCTTTTTGAATGCTTTCCAGAAGTGAGAGGTGAACTGGGTACCTCTGTCTGAGATGATAGATAGTGGAACACCTTGTAATCTGACCAACTCCCTGATATAGAGTTTAGCATAATCCTCAGCTATATAAGAGGTACGAACAAGAAGGATATAAGCTGACTTGGTCATTCTGTCTACAATGACCCAAACTGAATTATGTTGATGATGTGTTTTAGGCAAACCCATCACGAAGTTTATGTTCACTTCTTCCCACTTCTAAGTAGGAATAGTGAACTTCTACATGGAACCACTAGGTTTCTGATGATCTATCTTAACCTGTTGACATGTAGAGCACTTAGCCAAAAAAACTGCAACGTCTCTCTTCATCCCACTCCACCAATAGATCTCCCATAAGTCGCGGTACATCTTAGTGGCCCCTGGATGAATAGAGTATCGTGCACCATGCGCTTCTGCAAGAATTTACTGACTCAAGTCAGTTACACCATGAACACATAAACGACCCCGACAACCAAAAAAATTATCTCTCCCTTGGGAGAAAACCTCTACTTCCTGACTTTGAACTGACTCTTTTAGCTTGACAAGGCTAGGATCCCTGTCTTTCTTCTCTTTCACCTCGGAAACTAGAGATGACTCTAAACTACTCTGAACAAATACACCACCCTCTGAAGAGTCGACTAAGTGAACGCCTAGTCTAGAAAGTTGATAAATCTCCTGAGCTAATTTCTTCTTACTATTCTCAGCATGGAAAGTCTGGAGTGATAGCTGTTGATGTATGCAAACTCAATCAAAGGCAAGTGGTCATCCCAAATTTCTTTTAAATCAATTGCACACGCCCTTAGCATATCTTCTAGAGTCTAAATGGTCTTCTCTGCTTGACCTTCTTTCTGAGGATGAAATGCTATACTAAGATGAACTTGGGAACCAAGACCCTTTTTGAATGCTTTACAGAAGTGAGAGGTGAACTGGGTACCTTTGTCTGAGATGATAGATAGTGGAACACCTTGTAATTTGACCAACTCCCTGATATAGAGTTTAGCATAATCCTCAGCTATGTAAGAGGTACGAACAAGAAGGATATAAGCTGACTTGGTCATTCTGACTACAATGACCCAAACTGAATTATATTGATGATATGTTCTAGGCAAACCCATCACGAAGTTTATGTTCACTTCTTCCCACTTCCAAGTAGGAATAGTGAACTCCTACATGGAACCACTAGGTTTCTGATGATCTATCTTAACCTGTTGACATGTAGAGCACTTAGCCAAAAAATCTGCAACGTCGCTCTTCATCCCACTCCACCAATAGATCTCCCATAAGTTGTGGTACATCTTAGTGGCCCCTGGATGAATAGAGTATTGTGCACCATGCGCTTCTGCAAGAATTTGCTGCCTCAAGTCAGCTACACCATGAACACATAAACGACCCCGACAACAAAGAAAATTATCTCTCCCTTGGGAGAAAACCTCTACTTCCTGACTTTGAACTGACTCTTTTAGCTTGACAAGGCTAGGATCCCTGTCTTTCTTCTCTTTCACCTCGGAAGAGATGACTCTAAACTACTCTGAAAAAATACACCACCCTCCGAAGAGTCGACTAAATGAACGCCTAGTCTGGAAAGTTGATAAATCTCCTGAGCTAATTTCTTCTTACTATTCTCATCATGGGAAACACTACTCATGGGAGCTGGTTTCTACCTAAGGCTGATGACCTTCATGATAGGGCATCACAAATGTGGTAAGCTACCACGAATGTTGTTACTTAGGATCTGGTTTCTACCTAAGTCTTTCAACCTTCGTGATAGGGCGTCAAAAATGTTGTAAGTTACTACGAATGTCATCACACTATTTCTAGCCTGACATGCTGGAGTAAAATAGGAATAAATCTTTGCTCTGATATCGGATTTATGCGAAATAGGTATCGTTGGAAACATAATTCAATTATTTATCTATTGATAGGCCATGCGATAAAAATTCCAAATATAATGAGAGATATTCTCATTTGAAGTTGACTATACCAATATGCTTCTTAAGAATTCAATCGGTAAGGAATGTTTTGATTTGTATAATAGCTAGGAGTTATTTGAAGCCTTAATATACATCTAACCTACTCATAAAACTATAAAAGAACCATGATGTACTATGAATGAGCTTGGTACATGGCTCTAATATTGTTTTGGATTTTTTGGGGTATTACAGAAAACATCCTACAAGTTAAGCTCTCAGGATTTTGGACTTCTGGCACCTACTTTGCCTACGTGCGGCTTGTAGGTCCTACCTAAGGTCCATATGTTGACTTAGTAAGTCTTGAGATTTATCTTTTCATATCTTATTCAATTCTTAAACATGATTTTATTACAAAAAAGCTCGAAGTTGTCCCAAACATCCCTAATTGCACCAAAAAGTAGCCAAAAACATCACTTTTCATTGTTTTCTCGAATTTAGCATCCAAAACTTAATTTCCTACAAAACACTCCAAAAACACCTTAAATCCAACAAAATAGCTTTAATTAGATTCATATTCTCATAGGTTTAAGCATCAAAAGTGTTATATTGATATAGCACATCATCTATAAATACCCCTTTAACATTTTTTAGTTAGTTAATGCACTCTTAATAGTTAAAAATATAGATTTGATTTGATTTGATCTTGGTATTCCTTTGTTCTTATGTTTGGTTGACTATTAAATTTGATAATTTGGATTTTATTCATTAATTATTTTGGGATTTATTTAATGCTTTCAGTTATGAATTCCATTGATTGTTTCACAACAATGAATGACTAACCTCCTTAGCTAGGGATGTGGGAACCCTGGAGAATTAAAAAGTAGGTGAAGTTTTCAATCCTTCTAAATTATTGTTGTTGCTATATTGTAGTTTTCTTGGAACTTATTGATTTTTTAACGATTACAAATGTTAGGATCCTACCTGTTTTCATTAGAGCTAGGGAGGAAGGTAGAGATTGTGAAACTAAGATCACAACAGTGATTGGAAGTTAATTGTCAAAATAAGCTTATCATCTTTATCTACTTAAGATAGTTATATTCGTCTATTAAACTTGAGACCAAGAGGAGATAGTTGAATTTGAGGTCAAAGGCAAGGGTTAATAATGCGACACTCTAAGACTTAGAGTATACGAGTGAGATTCCCTAAAGTATGTTGAGAGGTTGTTGGTGATACATAACTTGCCAAATTCTACATGAACAACATTTTGATTGTTAAATTAAGCATGATAAGACTATAGAGTTAGATGCTGGGGGAACATAAACCCAGTTTTCATTTCTGATTGTTCACAACAAAAGCATTCCACATCTTATTACTTTTCACAGTTTACAACTTCAAACCCCTCATTCACTTTTTTGTATTTCCAAGTGGTGTCAGTAAACTTAAGAGATAGTTCACGCATTCCCTACGGGTTCGACCCAACCTGATTTGGGTTACTATATTTTGCATCAACCACTTTATCTTTTATTTCAGGTGTATCTTTGGGCAGTACAAGTTACATGCAAAATCTAACAAGATATGTATCACTTAATTGATTCTCGACCTTGGTTTGGGTGAATTTCACTCATCTCCATTTTCTCTCACAGCATCGCATTACTAACCCTTATTTTATGATTTTAGATAACTATCTCCTCTCGGTCTCAAGTTAATTAGCTGAAGTTTTATGGTTTCAAATTACTATTATTATCTCTTTTTTCTAATCTCTACATCTCTCTAGAGAAAGTACCAAATACAGGTGAGCACTTAATATGTGAACCCATTATAAAATTAAAAAAACCATATAAATACAAGAACATTGGTCTATAATAGCTTAACACTTAGCCAGTTTTGTTAGTTCATCATGCTTCCCACAAGCCAAGTTGCAAAATTTTCCTACTGATGGCTTAAAAATAAAAATTAGAAATTATAGAAAAAATCATAACGATGAACTTACAAATTGAGTAGAGTAAATCCAAAATATTGAAATCCCAAAGAAAAATAAATAAATATGGAGAAAAAAAGAATAAAGCAATTTTTTCTTCGGCCTCTGTGGCAACTCCATGTTTTCTCTAATAAAGAGTTTACAAGTTATTTCTCCAAAGATTTAATGTACTAATTATTATCAAAAGTTGTCAAAACTTACAAAAAAATTGTAATACCCGGTACTTTTCCTAGCTAAATTTAACAGCTAGAATGTTAAGGATTAGCTTCAAAAATGAACAACTCTTGCTACATATAGAATTTTGAAGCTCTAGAACCACTAATGTGTAGATAATTGGCTCATCTTTCGAATAATACAAATTTTGCCTTAATTCAATACTCGGTTGAGAAGTTATGACATTTTTAGTGGAGACAGTGTCTCAAAATGGGCAGCACCGCATCGCTATGACATACAAAATGATAATTGCCAAACTTTAGCGGACCCCCGCGATTGGCCCATGTCGCGGTGAAGTCCCATTTCCCAGTTGTCAATGTTTTGTGGCTCATCTCATCGGTAGTGCATCGCGGCGATGGCCTAAATGGCATTTCAGTGGATTACCATGATAGCTCCAAATTGCATTATTTTCCAGTTCTCAATTGTCAATTTCTAGTAAGCAACCGCGATAGTGGCGCGTCATGGTGAGTAGCCAAATAGAGATTTCTAGTTTCTGAAATTTATTTTAAAAGGGTAGTTTGGTCTCTTTCCAAGTCCCAAACCATTAATAACACAAGATTAATCCTATTCTAAGCATTCTATGCTCACATTTCATCAATTTACTCTCTAAGAAAACCCTAGAACTCATAACTTAATTTCCATGAAATCCAGTTCCCTTCATTATTTTTCTAAGCTAGCTCAAAATTAAGGATTCCCAATTCAAGAACTTCAAGAGGTCATCTTCAAAAGCATAATTAGGAATTCAAGATCAAGATTTTTATTTAATTTCATCAATTAAGGTATATGGAGTATTGAATAAGGATAAATCTTTCATCCTTGTGCGTAAAACTAGTTTTTAATTATAACTTCGTATTATTTTACATGAATTTCAATTTAGGGTTTATACCCATTTATTGTTAATTGAAGATTTTGAGATTTTAAGTAAATTGGGTGTTGAATTACACGTCTACTTTCGTCAATTCATTCATGTGACCATATCTTCCAGATTTTGAGTTGAATTATGAATATTTTCATTATTAAGCATGAACTTTATGATGATTTAACATGAATTTCAATTTAGGGTTTATACCCATTTATTGTTAATTGAAGATTTTGAGATTTCAAGTAAACTGGGTGTTGAATTACATGTCTACTTTCGTAAATTCATGCATGTGACCATATCTTCCATATTTTGAGTTGAATTATGAATATTTTCATTATCAAGAATGAAATTTATGATGATTTAACATGAAATTGATGCATGGGTTATCAAGACCTAGTTGATTATTGCTATTTTCAGAATGATTATGCTTTTAAGCATCCCATGACATGTTTATAAGCAACTTTGAATAAAGATTTGATCTTTTTATCTTTAGATAAGATAGAAAATCTACTTTACTTCTTAAATTTAGTTTTGAATGAACAGATACACAGTTAGCTTTCTGTAATGCCCCACACTTTCCTAAGCTAGAAAGCGAATCATTGTTCGTACATGTGAAACCCCCAATTCTGTAAGACATATTTCGGCACATGAATTACCAATATTAATCTAGTTATAATATAGCTTACGATGTGTTAAGTGTGGTTTTATGAATCACTTAAGGTAGTACAAGCTAAGAGTTTTGAAATCCATCAAGTTTTAGTGTTTGAATTCGCAAGGGTCATCTTTAAATGAGAATAACTTAATAAATATGTGGTATTTATTCATATTTATACCCACTAACTTATAGAGAATCGAATTATCTTTCCAACGATACCAATTTCATCAAAATCTGACACCTGAGCTAAGAGTTATGGCTTTGCAAAGTAGAGTGCGTCACCTAACCAATCGCACATAGTTACTGGAATAGGTGTGCGATAAGCAATGCATTGTATACTTAAATGTGTGAGATAAGAAATGCAGCGCATACTTAAATGTGTGCGATAAGCAATGTGGTGCATACGTAAATGTATGCGATAAGCAATGCGGCGCACACTTGGTGTTTTAGGTAGTAAAAATACTCCGTTTTGAGTTATTTTGTGGGCAATTAAGTCTTTTGGCACTCCTTAAACACCCCTAAATTTAAAATTACGAATTTAATAAAATCTAAAAACATCATAACCCTATTATCAATCTAAGTTCATCATCCAAGAGCACTAAAGGAGAAAAACAACTAGGGTTGCACAACCAACATTGAGGGTCCAATCTTTCAACGAATCCGTTACCATAAAGGTATGTGGGGTTTTCAACAAGAACATCCTTTCATTCTTGTGCCCAAAAAATTATATTATTTTATGAAGATACATGATTTTACTTGTTTAATTATGAATTTGAGATGGAAACTATTATCCTATATTCTTGTTCAAGAAACTATGATATTTTTGTGAGGTCTTAAAGATAAATTCCCTGATTTTTGATGTTAATATCATGTTTTAAGTTGAATTTTTAGATTTTTCATATGAGTTATACTTGTTTGCTATACAAAGTATGAATCTTGAAATGTTTTGCTCAAGTGTTGATACATGAGATTTAAACCCTTTTTGAGATTATGATCTTTGGTGAAGTAATGTGTTATACACACCTTGATATTTGAATGATTTGACCTTTTGGTCTTGAAAGAGTCATTTTTGAACTCGAATGAGAAAAGAAATCCACATGTTTATTTATTATGAAAAAGGGGTAGCATGATGGCTCCTGATATGAATTGTTGAATTGTGTTGTTGTGGATTTTCTTTTGAAATGATCTGAGCTCTGTTCGGGAGTAGTCTTTAGCACCGAGTGGGAGATATAGCTTTGATTAGTACTTTTCTAGAACTACGTGCCCCCATAGGATGTGAGCCTAAGGCTGATTGATATAGTGATCACTAGTGAACAAAAGATTAAGGTCCTACTCCGATGGCAAGGATAGGACAGCTCTCCCCAACGTGGATTAGATGTTGGAATCCATGTAGCTTACCTAGTTTATGTCGGTTGTAAGATACTCCCAGTGTGTGTGTGTATTCTTTCGATTGAGATGAAAAATGTAATAGTTTGAAAGTATGAGTTGAGAAAGTTATCATTTCTGAAGAATTTGATGGATATTTCTATATCTTAAAAAGAATTGTTATGAAAGATACTCGTTTTGATGACTTGAAAATGATCATGAAAGTAATAGGGATTTACTATGATGGCTCACATGTTTTCACCAGATGTGCTTTACTCTATGGTGATTATGATGATTTTATTTCTAGCTATGTGAGTCTCTTATAACAACATGCATATTTTCCTATGAATAGTTGTAATATAGGACTTTTATGAAAACTTGCATATACCCTCATATACTCGGTCTATATTCCATGGTACTGACCCATGTATTCGTACGTAGGCTACATTTTTCCTATAATGTAGGTTCAGGTGCTTATTCCCAGGCTTGACGTGATTCTCCGAGCACATTGGTCTACATTTTCTGCAGTGGTGAGTCCTCATGGTTCGAGGAATCGTTATTTCAGATTTTACTCTTTTATTTTGGGTTATCATTTTATTTCCTAATGTTAGGGTCAGTTGGGGTCTGTCCTAATGACTCAGTGTTATACAGTTTAGTAGAGGCTTATCAGACTGGATGGTTAGATTGATCAGTCTTGTGGAGAGGTTGTATTTTGTTACTTTCTGCTACTTTCTGCATCTCTTTTGTTTTGAATTATGATACTATAGAGAATATCTTGATGTTTGATTATAGTAATCCTGTCGATGAGTGTTGAATGGTATGAGAATGGCTCAAAGGGTTAGTTTGGGTCTACTTGTAGCCTTAAGCACCGTGTAATGCTTCGGGACCCATTTTCGGGGCGTTACACTTTCAATATGAAATATTATGACTTTTAAAAGTGGATTTCCTACAGAATGATCATACAAATTAAAGGGAGTAGTATTTAGCATCGAGCAAAAAGTGTGGGTTTAGTGCATCCTACATTCCTAGAACTACGAGCAAACATAAGTAAAGATTTAGTATTACCATTTCTAAATGGATGACAGTTACAAATGTGATCACTTAGCTCAGGTTATACTCCCTAGGGAGAGTATGAAACTTCTCCCCAATGTTAGGTTTTCTCCTTAGGGGAACGAGATGTTGAACTCCATGATAGCTCACATGGTGTATGTCAGTTAGAAGAACCTCCCTGCTAGTAAAAGTAAATAAACAACTTTTGAGTTTTTCCCTACTAGTAAAGAATAATAGAAAACCTTTTAAAAGAATTTCCTTAACAGTAAAGATTTTTAGAATAGTTTTTAAAAGTATTTTCCCTACAGTTTAACAAAAAGGAATGACAGATAAAAATTCAGCTTTAGACTTAACATGTGATGGCTCACCAGCTTTATGCAGTATGTTTTCTTATTCATGATTTATGATTTTCATCTTTCAGTCACTCCAACCATATGGGTCATTACATACAATATGCATATTCTATGAATTTTAGTAATATTGAGATATTACTTTTACTTATTCATTCACACCCATATACTCAGTACATCCTTAAAGTACTGATCTACATGTACGTATATGTACGGCATTGTCTCATAATGTAGGTTCAGGTGCTCAGTCTCAGCAGTGTGAGTGATTTTAGGAATCTCTATCTAAACTCGACAATTGATGAGTACTCATGGTTTGAGGACCTATGTATCCATATTTCCAATTTAATTTGAATAGTTTTAATTTATTTCGAGTCAGTTGGGGGTCTTTCCCAATGACTCTCTAGTTATTATTAGTAGAGGCTTGTCGAACTGCTAGTTTTGATTTAGACCTTCAGTATTTGTTGTTCAGAAAGTATAGTCAGTTGTTTTAGTTTAGTTTATAATTTAGTATTGATGCTAGATTATCTTACCTTACTATGAGTTCCAGAACTAGTAGAAGGCTTACAGGGTTAGCTTGAGACTACTTGTAGTCTTAAGCACCGTGTGATATCCCGGGACTAGGTTTTGGATGTTACAAAAACTATATTTATGGAATATTTATAGGTTGTATGAAATACCCAAATACAAAATAACTAAGTCCAAAATGGACTAGAAAATAAAAATTAAGTCCAAATTGGATTGAATTACGTCGAACAAGTGGGCAGCCACCTAAATTTTTCACATTTCTCTAATTGGATGCCATGTGTCGCTTGTTGCATACACAGGTACTTCAATTCGATTCAATTTGAATGTTATATTATTTTAATAACTTTAACCCATTATGATGGCTTCTTGATTTCCTTAGATAACTTTTGATTTTAATTTCATTTTCGCTCCAAACTTCTTCATTTTCACACCAATTTAATTGTAGAAATAAAAAATAATATTAAGAAAAATTTATAAAATCAATGCTCAAAAACAAAAAAAAAGACTATATATGAGGTAAATACTAACTAATTATATGTGATTTTAGCCTCATAGCAATACCCTACACTTAGAATCTTGTTCATCCTGGAGCAAGCATTAAAACTCATCTCAATTAATTAAATCTAGGAACGTTGCATCTTTTGTTGATACAAAAACTTAGATCATATACCAATTAAAAATATCAAGTACCTTTTTGGATCATGATGCAACTAGTATAAGCAAACAACAAACCTCTATCCTCCTAATCTCAAAGATAGACTCTAACATATCAAATTTAAGTTTGCTTACCTATTGTTGTAACAAAAAGTTAGTAACATAACCTATCTATTATGAAACAAGTGCCTTCACTATAAGAACTAGTCCACACACTTGATTCAAGAAATTGAATATAATTTAAGGAAAGAATAACTCTCACACTCACAAAAAATCACGCATATGCACAAAGAACCATAAGATTTACCATTATGTACATCTCGACTAGTTAAGTATGCTCGAATAAAATGATATAGGACTTTAATGGGTTATAATATTGACTAGGGGCGGGTAGAAAAATTATATAATAGTGCTTATACTTTCCTAAGCACTTTGAACTTTTTAAACTTCATCAATTCATTTTTTCAACTCTCTCTTCATCAATTATTTTTACAAGTAATTCTCATCTTATCATGAATATTTCAATCAATTCTTTCAAGTATCTTTTTTTTCATGTCATATTCCTTCAAAGAGGGCCTTTTCATCACTTTGTAGATATCATTGGTCACCTGTTACATTAAACCATCCACTATCTTCAAATCTACCAACTTTCAACACATTCTATGCTATAGTGCTCAAAGAATTATAGTGCAAAACTTAGAAAATAAAAAGTAATGGATCAAGGTAAAAAGACAGCTACCAAAAAAAACTACTTGCTTAAAGGAGCTAACTATTGATATAATATTTGAAATGGTTAAAATTTACAAGATAAAGCAAAGAAAGCCTATTATAATATTCTAAACAAAATAATACTTTTATTTCACTTCAATAACATGCAGGACATGTTTTAGACTGAGATGCAAAATATGAAATATATAAGAAATTCTCAGCACATATGGCACAAGTATCAATCAAGATAGATCAATTCCACTTCTAAAACAAATAGGTTCATAGCAAACTATAAAAATAAGAACAAACTATCTATAGAGTCACAACCATGAATCTAGGCATTAAAAATTCTATTATTTTATTCATAATAGAGTACTCATAGGAAAGTACTACTCAATATTAGGTCAAAATTGTTAGTATCAACCGAAAAAAACTTCCCCCCCCCCCCCAAAAAAAAAACTCTTGCACATAAAATATTAAAAGAAGAAAAAGAAAAAAATTATTTCAAAAAAATATGATTGAAAGCCCCCCCCACCCCCCACCCCGAAAAAGCACCCCAAATAAAAAAAATAATGGGTGGACAAAATATCCTCTACTAAATATATAATAATAAAAAATTTAAGAAAATATTTAATCTAATGAATAAAAGTAAAATCTTTTTGTTTTGTTGGAATTTTTCAATTTTTCAACTACAAATAAATAAAACCTATAACATACTTTACCCTTAACAAATATTGAAAGACATCCCACCCCAAACTTAAAATTATGTGTTGTCCCTAAAGTTGTAATCAACATAAAAAGAGTGTTGGAGAGTGTGCATTGATTATAGAAAGTTTAATACTTGTACCTAAAATGACCATTTTTCTATGTTATTCATGGATGATATGCTCAATAGACTAGAAGGTAGGGGTTGGTATTGTCTTCTTGATGATACTTGGGATACAACCAGATTACTATTGCTCCCGAGGACCTAGAAAAGGCAACTTTTACTTACCCCTATGGAACTTCTGCATCCAAGAGAATTGCATTCGGATTATGCAATTCTCACGCCACTATTTAGTGATGATGATGATGTCTATTTTTATTGATATTATGGAGGACATAATTTAGGTATTCATGGATGATTTTTCAGTCATTGGGGACTCCTTTGATTATTGCTTGGACCATATATCTAGCGGATAATAGAGATGTAAAGAGTGTAAACTGTTATTAAATCAGGAGAAGTACAATTTTATGGTAAAAAAGGTATTGTTCTCAGACAGAAAATCTCAAAATGTGCATTAAGATGGACAAAGTGAAGATTAAGGTAATTGAAAAGCTACTAGCACCAGTCTCAATTAATGGTATACGAAGCTTTCTGAGTCATACAGGCTTTTATAGGAGATTCATCAAGGACTTTTTTGTAAAATTGTTAATCCTCTATGTAAACTATTAAAGAATGAGGTGAAATTTGTATTCGATGATGCATATCTCAAGGACTTAGAGTGCCTTAAGGTGCAGTTGATCTCTTCTCTTATCATTGTGTTCCCTGATTGGTCTTCACCATTTGAGGTTATATGTACTGCTAGTGTGGTTTTCTTGTGTGGTGTCCTAGGCCAAATATGATAGAAGATCCTTCATCCAATTTATTATGCAAGTAAGGCAGTAAACCTCGCACATAAGAACTACATAGTCACTAAGGAGGAATTACTTGTAGGGTTTTTGCCTTTGAGAAATTTTAGTCTTACTTTACCGAGACTAAAGTCATAGTCCATAAAAATCATACAACTTTGAGATATCATATGTGTACAAAAATACCAACCAAGATTGATATGTTAGGTCATCTTGCTACAAGAATTTGACTTTGAGGTAAAAGATCAAAAAGTCATAGAGAACCAGGTTGTTGTTCACTTGTCACCTCATGAGGGGGAGGATATGAAGATATTAGGGGATAAGATTGACATAGATAATACTTTTCCAGATGAGCGAATCTTGGCAGTATCTCATAACTTAATCCGTTGGTTTATGGTTTTTGCTAACTATTTGGCAAGTGATCTTGTTCTAGAAGCTATCCTTCCAGTAATGCAAGAGATTTATGCATGAGGTTAGGAAGTTTTTCTAGGATAAACCATATCATTTTCAAATTTATACGGATGGTTTTATTTGGAGGTGTATCCTTGAGGTACAGATGATGAGCATCCTTAATGCTTGTCATTCATCACCAGTTGAGGTTCATCATAGTGGTACCCGCACAACCTATAAAATCCTGAATTATGTGTATTATTTCCCCACTATATATAAGGATGCACATTAATTTTCCCAATTCTGTGATCAGTTTTAACGTCAAGGCAATATTTTATAAAGACATGAACTCCCCATGACACCTATCTTATAGTTAGAGTTGTTTGATGTATGGGGAATTGATTTCATAGGTCCATTCATGATATCCTATATGATGAAGTATATTTTTGTGGTGGTTGACTATGTTTCAAAATGGGTGGAGGCAGTTTTACTTCCAAACAAAGAAGGAAGAAGCGTCACTCTATTTTTGAAGAAAAATATCTTTTCTTGATTTGGCGCTCCATATCTGATTATTAGTGATGGTAGGTCTCACTTTTTCAACCATTTATTTAATATCCTGCTTGATAAATATGGTGTAATGTATAAGGTGGCAATACCTTATCATCTTCAGACAAGCAGGTAGGTTAAGGTCTCTAATATGGAGATCAAGTCCATATTGTTGAAGATTGTTAATGCCAACAACACTTAGTGTTCAAGGGAGTTAGATGATGCTTTGTCTTCCTGTTGAACACTTTTTAAGATCCTTATAGGTGCCTCTCCTTATCAGCTTGTGTATAGCATAACATGCAACTTGTCGATCAAACATGAGAGTAATGCACTATGGGTATTAAAAAAGTTAAAGTTTGTATGGCATGATGCACCAAAGTTTAGATTGAGCAAGGTGAATGAGTTGGCTGAATTTTGGATTCATTCTTATGAGAGCTCTTCTATATACAAAGAAAGAATAAAATTGTATCATGAATGGATAATTTAGAAAAAAACTTACTTAAGCCTGGTGATTTGGTCTTGTTGTATAATTCAAGAATTTTTCACGTTTCCCAACAAGTTGAAGTCTAGGTGGTCTGGACCATTCATCGTGGTCAGGAAATTCCCCCATAGTGCTATAGAAGTGAGGGAAAATATGAAGCCTCATTCAAAGTAAATGACAAGCATTTGAAGCACAATTTAGGTTATCTATATGAAGTGAAGGTAGTTGATAAGGTCGTCCTTAGCGAAGTCTGAGTTGCCAAGAAAAATAAGTCATGCCACGATAGTGAATTAGGAGCTTCTTAGGAGGTAATCTAAGGCATCTTGTTATTTCTTAACTTATGTCAGACACAAATGCCTAGTGCATCCTAGGTAGGTCCCCATTCCCTTACTTTTATATTATTTACATTATTGGGGATAGTGCATAGTCTTTTAGTTGGTGTGGGGTATACCATAGCCGCCACGGGTTTTTGTTATCATACTTCTTTTTTTGTCGTCCATTGTATGTTGTAGAAAATGCTTGTATAGGGTAATTTTGCATTGTATTATGTTTTGTTTTTTATTGTGTTGTGTTTTTGTGTATTTAGGAGATTTTCTAGGTATCTAGGCTAGTTGATGTACTTTGTTGAGATTTTTTGAGTATCTAGGGCAATTGATGTACTTTGTTTTTTATTCTTGAGAAAAATTAATACCCCTTAAAAATTTTACTGGGCTATGTGATATGTATATATGTGTGAACATTGTGAATCTCATTATGGCATTAGAATTAGGGACATGATAATCATAGTTAATAATTGCATGAACCAGATAGGTAGTAACTTGTGATGCAACCCTATGCTATGTGTGTGAGAGATACTACTTTGTTCCCTTTGTGTGTTGACTCCAGAACTTTCTTGGTTAGTCTTGCCTAGGTTGTAGAATAGTCGGTTTGGAAAGGATCATAAACCATTCTTTAAATAAGTGTACTTGTAGCCTAAATGATCATAAAAATGTGCATAGACCTCCCATGATCCCTATTTTGAGCCTGTACAAACTATTTTCTTGTTTCACTGTTCACCTTCCCATTTGTGTTACAATGAATATTTTTTGGCCTTGGTTCTCCTTGAAAATTATGCATCTCAACTCAGGTAAATTACCTAAGTTAGGGTGGCTTTCATAGGGGTGCATGATGAAAAGTGGGTATGATGAAGGGTAAATAAGAGAAAAAGAAAAGTAAGGCTAGATATGGTAGAAACTGGAAGAAAAGAAAATCGTTTCTTTTTAAAAAAGAAAGAATAAAAGAAACCACACCCAATCGAATGTGTAATAAAAGAATAAAAAGAGAAATAAGGGTGGAATAAAAGAAATTGGCAGATAAATAGGCCCCCAAAGTTAGTGTAGTATAGTGACAATGAGGCTTGGTTACTAAAAATATCCATATGTACCATACCAGCCACCAAGACTACATTACAAGCTGAGTAAAGTCATATAGTGATCCTAACTCGACTGTCTCTAAGCTTAGGTAAATTAAATAAGGGAAAGCCTATGGTATTTGATGCGTATTATTGGAACCTATCTTGTGAGTGTTAGTATCCCTTGATACGTCCCTACATTAACATACATGATTTCATATTAGTGATTAGGACTTCTTTGATGAGAGGGCTTATGGTTTGTATTGTTAGATGCTTACATGTTATGGTAGTGTAACTTGTATATATGAATGGCTGTTTGTTTCTAATGTAATGTCATATCTTTATTCCCTTGTGTCACATAGTTATTCTTCATTGGTACACACAATTGGTCTTAAGTGATAAAATTTGAGAGGGGTAATGTTTTGAGGCTTAAAGTTAATAATTGACTGTCGTATATAGCTTTGGTTTCTCCTCATTAAGCATTTTTATTTTGTTTGTTATATTAAGTTTCTTGAGGACATGCAAACATTCTAAGTTGAGAGTGTTGATGAGATATGGTTTCATAGCACTTTTGGTGTTTATAACAATGAAAATATGCAACTTACTTAGGTCTTTTTGTTAGATATGATGTGTTTTGTTTTGTGTTTTGCAAGAAATTGGATTTTGAGATAAACTTGAGAAAATATGTGAAAATTAAATAATTTGGACTACTATGTGGATACTTATTCCCCATAGGTACTACCTTTGTGTGGTAAGTGTAAGGATACATGCCAGAAAGTTGAAAATCAGAGATTCAAATGTTGATGATTTTGGGCCTGCCACTAACCTTGGACTACCTACGGGCTGTCGATAGTACCAGCGCCACGTAGGTGTTTGAAAACATCAATTTCAGAGACTTTTAGAGGAGTTTTGGGGACTAGCACCTATGGTGGGACCACCTACTCCCTTAGCTGCCACCTACACCCCCTAAGTGGTCTTGTAGGTGGACACTGACTTTGCTTTTTCTCTTTTGTTTAGGATTTGTTTCCTAGGTTTCCTTGTTTTCTATTAATACCCTTTTGATGATTTTTAGTTATTTGACGCATTCTTAATACTTACAAACATATAATTGATTTTGATTTATTATTGGAATTCCTTTGTTCTGGTGTTTGGTTGATTATTCAATACACGACTTTGGATTTTATTCCTTATTTATTATGATATTGATTTAATGCTTTCAATTATGAATTCCATTGTTGTTTCACAACATGAGCGACTAATCTCCTTAGCTAGGGTATTGAGAAACCTAGAGGATTAACAAAGTAGGGGAAGTGTTCAATCCTTCTAGATTATTGTTGCTGCATGTATTGTGGTTATCTTTGCACTTATTGAATTTTTAGTGGTTGCAAACGTTTGGATCTCGCCTGTATTAACTAGATCCTAAAAGGGAGGTAGAGATTAGGAAAATGAGATCACAACTGTGATTTGAAGTTAATTGTTGAAATAAGCTTATCATCTTTATTTCCTTAAGATAGTTATATTCGTCTAATAACTTAAGACCAAAAGCAATAGTTGAATTTGTGGTCAAAGGCAAGGGTTAGTAATGTGACACTCTGAGACCGAGAGTATATGGGTGAGATTACCCGAAGTATTTTGAGAGGCTGATGGTGATACGTATCTTTACAAATTCTACATGCACAACAATTTTATTGTCAGATTGAGAAATACTAGCCTACAAAGTTAGATGTCGAGGGGAACAAAAGAGTAGTGTTTGTTTCTGATTGTTCACAACCAAAGCATTCCACATCTAGTTACTATTCACAGTTTACAACATGAAACCCCCTATTTACTTTTTCGTAATTCCAAGTGTGGCTTCAGTAAAATTAGAGATAGTTTATGTATTCCCTCTAGTTTTTACCCCAACCTGAGTTGGGTTACTATATTTTGCATCGACCACTTTATCTTCAATTTGAGGTGTAGCTTTGGGAAATATTAGTTACATTCAAAATCTAACAAGATATGTATCACCTAACCGTTTCTCGACTTTGGTTTGGGTGAATCTCACTCATCTCCTCTCACTCTCAGAGCGTCGTATTACTAAACCTTATATTATGATCTTAGATTTACTATCTCCTCTTAGTCTTAAGTTAATATGGTGAAGGTCGATGGCTTCAAATTACTGTTGTTATCTCCTTTTACTAATCTCTACCTCTCTCTTGAGAAAGTATCAAATGCTGGAGATCTCCTAACATGTTAATCCATTATGAAATGATGAAAACCCCAATAAATAGAAGAACATTGGTCTATAATGACTTTGCGCTAAGCCAGTTTTGTTAATTCTTCAAAGTTCCCATAACCCTAGTTGCGGAATTTTGCTACTGGTGGCTTGAAAATAAGAATTAGAAAATATAGACAAAATCATAATGTTGAACATATAAAGTGAGTAGAGTAAGTCCAGAATCTTGAAATCTCAGAGAAAAATTAATAAAGATTTAGAAGAGAAGATTAAACCAATTTTTCTTTGGCCTCCACGGCAGATCCAAGCTTTCTCTAATAAAAAGTTTACAAGTTATTTTTTGAATGTTTTAATGTACTAATTATTATCAAAATTTGTCAAACCTTACATAAAAAATATTTTAGATGGAATATTTCTAGGGTGTATGAAATACCTAAAAATAAAATAAATGAGTCTAAAATGAACTAGAAAATAATAATTAAGTCCAAATTGGACTGTATTACGCTGAACAAGTGGGCAGCTGCCTAACTTTTTCACATTTCATTGGTTGGATGCCACATGTCACTTGTTGCATGTGGAGATGCTTCAATTAAATTCAGTTTGAATGTTATATTATTTTAATAACTTTAATCCATTAAGTTGACTGCTTGATTTCTTTATATAATTTCTCGATTTTAATTCTATTTTTGCTCAAAACTTCTTCATTTTCATACCAATTTTAATCATAGAAATTAAAAATAATATTAATATTCATTTATATTATCAACGCTCAGAGAGAATAACTAAAAAGTACTAAATATGAGATGAATGCTAACTAATTATATGTAATTTTAGCCTCACATCAACACCCTACACTTAAACTCTTGTTCATCCTCGAGCAAACATTGAAACTAATCTCAATTAATAAAATCTAGGAGCACTGCCCCTTTGGTTGGTACAAAAAATTAGACTATATTCCAATTAACAATTTCAAGTACACTTTTTGGATCATTATGAAGCTAGTATAAACAAACAACAAACCTCTGACTTTCTAATCTAAAAGATAGACTCTAAGATATCAAATGTAAGTTTTTTTACTTAGTGTTGTTACAGAAAATTAATAACATTACCTATATATCATGAAACAAGTCACCTCACTTGAATAACTAGTAAACACACTCAATTCAAAAATTAAATATAATTTAAGGACTTAGCATCAAAGAACAACTCTCACAATCACAAAAAAATTCACGCGTATGCACAAAGAACCATAAGATTTCCCAGTATGTACATCTCTACTAATTAGGTATGCTCGAATAAAATGATATAGGACTTTAACGAATTATAATATTGAGTAGGGGGTGGGTAGTAAAACTATATAACAGTATCGTACAATTTTCTAAGCTCTTTGAACTTTTTAAACTTCATCACTTTATTTTTTTCAGTAATTCTCATCTTATCAAGAATATTTCAATCAATTCTTTCAAATATATTTTTCTTATTTTTCATGTCACATTCCTTCAAAAAGGCCGTTTCATCACTTTATTGTTATCATTGGTCACCTGTTTCATTAAACCATCCACTTTCTTCAAATCTACCAACTTTCAACACATTCTATGCTATAGTGCTCAAAGATGTAGGGTGAAAATTTTAGAAATTAAAAAATAATGGATCAAGGTAAAAATATAGCTGCCAAAAAACTACTAGCTAAAGGAGCTAACTCTTGATATAATATTTGAAATGGCTAAAATCTACAAGACAAAGCAAAGAAAGACAATTTCTTATTCTAAACAAAACAATACTTTTTATTTCACTTCAATAACATGTAGGACATGTTCTAGACTAAGATGCAAAATATGGAATATATACAAAAAGTCCTCACCGCACATGGCACAAGTATCAATCAAGATGGATGAATTTCACTTCTTAGACAATTAGGTTCATAGAAAAATATAAGAATAAGAACAAACTATATATAGATTCACAACCACGAGTCTAGGCATTGGAATGTCTATTATTATATTCGTACTAGAATACTCATAGGAAATTACTACTCAAGAGTAGGTCAAAATTGTTAGTATCAACCAAAAAATAAATCTGTTTTCTCCAAAATAATACTCTTACACTAAAAGAAATAAAAGAAGAAGAAGAAAAAAAGTTTATTTCTAAAAACAATAATGCGGTTCAAAGCCCCCCCCCCCCCCCCTCAAAAAAGAACCAAAAAGAAAAAAGAACAATGTGTAGACACAATATCCTCTACTAAAGATATAATAATAAAAAAAATTAAAATAAAACTATTTAATCTAATGAATAAAATTAAAATCTTTTGGTAGTTTTTAATTTTTTTCAATTTTTTTATTTCAACTAAAATAAATAAAGAAATAAATAAAACCTATAGAACACTTTACACTTGACAAATATTGAAAAACATCCCACTCCACACTTAAAATCATGTGCTTTCTCTAAAGTAATAAAGAGCATAAAATGAGTGTTAGAGAGTGTGCTTCGATTATATAAAGTTGAATACTTGAACCCAAAAGGACCATTTTCCTATACCATTCATGGATGAGATGTTTGAAAGACTAGCAGGCAGGGGTTGGTATTATTTTCTTGATGGATACTTGGGCAACCAAATTACTATTGCTCTCGAGGACCTATAAAAGACAATTTTTACTTGCCTTTATATGACTTCTGCATCCAAGATAATTCGATTTTGATTATGCAATGCTCATGCAATATTTCAGCGATGCATGATGTCTATATTTGCTGATATTATGGAGGACAGAATTGAGGTATTCATGGATGATTTTTAAGTCATTGGGTACTCCTTTGTTGATTTCTTGGACCATATGGCCATCACACTATAGAGATCTAAAGAATGTAAACTGGTATTAAATCGGGAGAAGTTCCATTTTACTATAAAAGTAGGTATTGTTCTCGAAAACAAAATCTCAAAATAGGTATTAAGGTGGACAAAGCGAAGATTGAGGTAACTGAAAACTTTCCCACCACCAGTCTCAGTTAAAGGTGTATGAAGCTTTCTGGATCATGCAAGATTTTATAGGAGGTTTGTTACAATCCAATTTCTGAATCATGATGGCACCTACCATATCCCACCGGTAGGTAAGCTAATATCGTAACCTAGAGCTAATGCAATGAGTTACCTTGGTAGAAATATACAACATGGACCCTTTATAAGAATACAATATAATCAATAAAATTCCAAAACCTAAGACTACCAATATTCAAATACCAATCCCATGACCTGATAGTTTTAGTACAAGAGCATCTAGATTCGACAATAGGAATTTATAACTCAAAGTCTAAAATGTCTTAAATAATCTCATACATTTGTCTCAGAAACAAAAGACAAATAAAGATAGAGGGAAAGAGGGCAACTCGAACCCCAAGAGCTCACCCTATCTCCGAATGGAGAACGCGACATGATCCTAACTCAAAGACAATAACTAGAACCTAGTTCTACACCAAAATGCTAAAGAAGTGTAGTATGAGTACCAAAACACGGGAACTCAATAGGAATCATTGGCCAACTAAGCTAAATTGTAATACAAAAACAATATAAGGTAGGACAATAACTTATAGTCAAGGTATAGAAACAAACCTGATTCTTCCTTGCTACTACTGTATAGAATAACTAATCTACTAGGGTAATAGCATAATATATCTTATCAATACATACCATATTCATCCTACAAATGAGTAATCATTTGGAAGCATAAATCCACATATATACAATTACAACCATGAATTTACCATAATCAACACCAACCTTTATTGGAATATAAAGCATAAGAACTTACCACGACTTCCCATACCGCCGAGAAGTACACATAAATAACACAACCAGAACTCTTCATGGCAACCTATACCACCAGAGAGTACAACAAAAGAATACAATACAAAGAACCCATCACGCCATCCCATACCACCGGAGAATACATCAAAAGATCAACCAATAATACATCAAGGAAATACTGCATGACAACTATCCGAAGTCACAGGTAACACAACCCCACCATGGCTCATTTCTAAGGTCCGCAATCATCATCAATATCGCAATTTAAGAAAAAATGAAACCAATATCGACATAGCATAGTAATATAGTTACTTATTATCTAACTCCTTAATAAACTCCAAGATTAGTCTATACTAGTTAACCTTCATTTGCATAAGACACTAGATTACAAGTCTTATAGTTACTAGCCATCACTTAAGGGAAAAGCTACAAGTTACCAATGTTATTACTTATTCACCCATTACAAGGTCATTCTCGAGTTAGCACTCTCATTATATAAATCCTCAGTTGAGCCTCTACGACATCACATACTAGATGTCAACTTATCTATCAATCATAAAATACCAAGTCTATTATTATTGAGCATGTTACAACTTAAGGACTAGTTTCCATATTTTAACCAAGCATAGTCCACCAACTAGTTCACAAGGCTTCTGGCCTACAAGTCATAATCATTTATTAGAAATAACTAGTTATCACATAAGCCATTTAACTAGACGAAGTTCCATAACATAACCATTAATTCAAGTCAAGTAGATTTACTAGATGAGCCATTGGTTCTACACAAGATTACACATACCAATTAGCCTTAAACCAATGATAGGCATAAATTACCTCTAGTTACCAATAAGAGTCAATAAGGGTCACACCTCTTATTTAGATAAAAACTACAAGGAATGAACAACAATTTACCAAGGAAGTTATCATGTCCCACATACATAAGTGGTTTGACCCTACACGACCTAACCTCACTATGTATTCAAGCCTTTAGATAAATTTTCCCCACACGACATCATGACATCTTTAGCTCTTTTGGACTTACCAGGCATTATCATAACATCAACATATCCTCCAAATTTACTAGGTATCATCATAACATCGACATGTCTTTTGGATTCACCAAGCATCATCATAACATCAACATATCCTCTAGATTCACTGACATTATCATAACATTAATATATACTCTGGATTCACTGGGCATCAATATATCATCATTACCTCTTTCAAATTCACCAGGCATTATTATAACATCAATATATCCTCCGGATTCATCAAGCATCATCACAACATCAACCTATCCTCCAGATTCACCAGGCATTATCATATCATCATTACCTCTTCCGAATTCACTAACATCATCATAACATCAACATATCCTCCAGATTCATCGAGCATAATCACACTATTAAAATATATAGTCAAACCAATAAGCATATACAAGCCATAATAATAGAGTAATAGGGATGTAAGGTAACATATACTTTCATACTTTACTATTAACTATCACCACATAATATGGGTAGAAGTATAAGCATGAGTATCTAAATGATATACATAATCACCATTTTTCCAAGGTTATATATATCATAACCATAAGATAATCAATCACGTATACACATTATCCAACCATTAACAACATGCATAAACCGACAATTGGGTATTACTATAATAATCTCAATAATGCAATTTAGATATTTATCAAGTGTCTAAGTCTCTAATTGATTTCATAGTTCAAGCTTAGGGCGGATTAAGTCCCACTCCTAAATCCCAAGAATGCAAAAGTTCACTATCATAAGACTAACATTTACCCGGATTTAGGCTAAGTTATCTAAATCATACCATAAGGGCTTATCATTCCTTACTAAGCCTATAGGGGAAATCATCTACAAGTATTTTTTCAAAGTCAACCAAAAAACCAAGGCCATTTCCTAACTAAGCAATATATAGGTCAATATACCCTTAAGGTTAGGGAGAAACATCATTCTCATCTATTAGGGAAACTAAAGTATTCTCTTTCTATTCACGAAACTACTAGTAGAACTATCCAAGGTTCTAGGCTAAGGGTCAAGCATCACACTTTGCAAGTTCAATAACCTATAAGAATCAACTAATCCCAAATATCACCATTCAACCATTTATCATCTAAACCCCACCAAATATCACAAGATACCAATAATCATACTACAATCAAGCTCAATCTAACAACACATAAGCCTAACCTACCTTGAGTCCAAGCAACTCATGAACTAAATAGTTTTGCCATTCCTTTTATTAAAGCTTCTTCTTCAATGAGATAAGCTATCAATAATACAATCTAAGCATTACAACAAGAGTAAAAATACCCATTATGGCACCATTGTTCCATGGATTCAAAAAATGAAACTAAACCCCCAAGTAGGTTCCATCTTAGGAATATGACTTTCCGAGACCAACCCATTGATCAAATATCATTAGGGAGGTATAAACCTTGACAAATTTGAGCAAATCACTCACATTTGTGGCTATAATTGAGCCTCAAATACATAGAGGTTTTGGGTTTAGAAATCAAGAATTTAACACCAACTAAAAGGAATCTTACCTTAGATTTGTAGAAGGTTTCGATTTAATAAGTTGTTTAAGCTCTTAATCAACCCACAAGACTCGCTTGGAAGATTTTATGCTCCATTAGGTTTATAGCTTAAGGAGGAGGCACAAAATGGCCAAAATTTTGGGCAACACAGCCCTTAAATAGGCATGCCCAACCCTCAAGGCTCGTAGTCACGCCCAATGCCTAGCCGTGGTAGCACCAATATCACTGTATCCATGGTATCTTCTCCTATACTAGGTACTACTGAAGCTTGGAACTTGGTTTTGGGCTTCAGTCAATGCCCTGAGATTCATCTAGAGTCTAATTTGAGCAAATAAGATATGTAACCATATAGATTTTGATGCTCCAAATGTGTTGGCAAAGTTGGATTCCATATGTAAGGTCGTTTTACTAGAGTTTTATCTTAGTGGTCAATTAGGACCAGTGAAGAGTTAAAATTTAGAAAGTAGCTCTAAAACCCAAACGAACCACCAGATAACTGATCTATCAATTTTGGCAAGTCACTAATGACTTGGGGAGTCTATGGAGAAGCTCTATAAGTAAAATAAGCTAGAATATGGATAATGACCTAAAAGATCATTACAAGGTTCATCAAGTACTTCTTTAAAATTCTGAATCCTATATGCAAACTCTTAGAGAATGAGGTAAAATTTGTGTTTGGTTATGTAGGTCTCAAGGTCTTAGAGTTCCTTAAGTTGCAGTTGGTCTCGGCTCTTACCACTGTGTCCCCTGATTGGTCTTCACTATTTGAAGTTATGTGCGATGCTAGTGGAGTGGCCATGGGGGCTTCCCTAGGACAAATATGAGATAATATTCTTCATTTAATATATTATGAAAGAAATTCATTAAACCTTGCACAGAAGAATAATACAGTCGCTGAGAAGGAATTACTTGCAGTGGTTTTTTCCTTTGAGAAATCTAGGCCTTACTTAATCAAGAAAAAAATCTGTATTCCATACAAAATATGCATCATTAAGGTATATTATGACTAAAAAACTGCAAAGACTAGATTGATATGTTGGGTTCTTTTATAGAAAGAATTTGACTTTGAGGTAGTAGATCAAAAAGTCAGTAAGAACTAGGTTATTAATCACTTGTCATTTCATGAAAAGGAGGCTATGAAGAAATTAGGGGATAGGCTTGACATACTTTATAATTTTTAATATGAGTGGGTTTTGGTAGCATCTCATGATTTAATCCGTTGGCTTGCTGATTTTGCTAACTATTTGGCAAGTGATTTGTTCCAGAAGTTATCCTTCTAGTGATGCAAGAGATTTATGCATAAGGTAAGGAATTTCTTCTAGTATGAATCATATATTTTTGAATTTGTATGGATGGTTTTATTTGAAGGTGTATCCTAGAAGAGGAGATGATGAACATCCTTGATGCTTGTCAGTCATCACTAGTTGGGGGTCATTATAGTGGTACCTGCAAAGCCTAAAAAATCATGCATTATGTGTATTATTAGCCTAATATATATAAGGATGCACACAGTTTTGCTGAAGACTATGACCAATGCTAGTATCAAGGAAATATTTCACGAAGACATGAACTCCCCATGACACCTATCTTAGAGTTGGAGCTGTTTAATGTATAGAGATTGATTTCATGGGTCTTCTTTTGAGCTCATATTGTATAAGGTATATTCTAGTGGTGTTTGAATATGTTTTAAAATGGATGGAGTTAGTTACACTTTCAAACGACAAAGGGAGAAGTGTTACCCCATTTTTGAAGAAAAATATTTTTTCTCAATTTTGCGCTCCACGTGCGTTTATAAGTGATAATGGATCTCACTTTTTAAACCTTATGTTTAATATCTTGCTTGATGAATATTTTCCAAATGTTAAGGTGGCAATACCTTATCATCCTCAGTCAAACAAGCAGATCAAAGCCTCTAATAGAGAGAACAAACCCATATTGGCGAAGACTGTGAATGCCAATTGGACTGACTAGTCAAGGAATTTAGGTGGTGATGCTTTGTTTCCCTATCTAATATATTTTAATAGCCCCATAGGTTCCTTTCCATATCATCTTATGTACTGCAAGACATTCCACTTACCGATCGAACTTGAGCGTAATGCATCATAGACACTGAAAAAGCTAAATTTTATATGGAATGATGCACCAAATTTTAGCTTGAACAAGGTGAATGATTTGGCTAAACTTTATCTTTGTGCTTATGAGAGCTCTTCTATATACAAAAAAAAATCAAATTGTATCATGATAGGATAATCGAGAAAATATTATTTAAGCCTGGTGATTTGGTCCTATTGTATAATTCAAGACTTTGCTTGTTTCCCAATAAGTTGAAGTTTAGGTGGTATGGAATATTCATTGTGGTTAGGAAATTCTCTCATGGTGTTGTAGAACTAAAGAGAGAGTGTGAAGCCTTGTTCAAAGTGAATGACAAATGGGTGAAGCACAATTTAGGTAATATTAATGCGGTGAAGGTAGTTGATAAGGTCAGCTTTAGCAAAGTCTAAGTAGACAAGGAAATTTAGTCACGTTGCAATGGTTAGCCAAGGAAATTGAGTCATATTGCAATGGTTAATAAGGCGCTACTTGGGGGAAAATCTAAGGCTTCTTGTTTATTTTTGCACTTATGTCATACACGAACACCTAGTGCATCCTAGGTATGTCTTAATTCCCTTGCTTTTATATTATTTACACGCACTAGGGAAAATGCATATTTTTTTGGGGGGTAGGGCATACCATAGCCTCCATGGTTTCTTAATATCGTGCTTATTTTCCTGTCGGACGTGGTATGTTGTAGAGCAGGCATGTCTAGGGTAATTTTATGTTGTATTGTGTTTTGTTTTGTATTGTATTGTGCTTTGTGTAATTTGGAGATTTTTTGAGTATTTAGACCAGTTTATGTACTTTGTTGAGATTTTTTGAGTATCTAGGGCAATTGAGGTACTTTGTTTTTTATTCTTGAGAAAAATTAATTACTCGCAAAATATTTGTTCTTGAACTATGTGATGTGCATATATGTGTGAACATTGTGAATCTCATTATGGTATTAGAATTAGGGACATGATGATCATAACTAACAATTGCATGAACTGGATAGGTAGTAACTTGTGATGCAACCCTGTGCTATGTGTATATGAGATATTACTTTGTTTTCTTTGTGTGTTGACTCAGAACCTTCTTGATTTAGTCTTGCCTAGGTTGTCGAATAGTCGATCGGGAAAGAATCATAGGCCATTCTTGAAAAAAGTCCACTTTTAGTAAAAATGACCTTCAAAATATGCATAAGTATCCCTTGATCCCTACTTTGAACCTGCATAAACTATTTTTCTTATTACACGATTCACCTTTTCATTTTTATTATAATGAACATTTTTTTACCCTGATCCTTCTTGGATATTGTGCATCTCAAATCAAGTAAATCACCTAAGTTAGGGTAGCTATCATAGGGGTGCATAGTGAGAAATGGATATGAAAAGGGATAAATAAGAGAAAAATGAAAGTAGGACTGGATATTCTAGAAAAAACAAGAAAAGAAAAGAATTTTTTTAAACAAAGAGAAATAATAAAAGAAACCACATCTAACCTGAATGTGTAATAAAAGAATAAAAAGAGAGAAATAAGGGTGGAATAAAAGAAATTTGGTAGATAGGTAGACCCCAAAGTATGTGTAGTGACAAGGAAGCTTAGTTACTAAAAATGTCCATTTGTACCATACTAGCCCTTAAGACTACATTACAAGACGAGTAAAGTCCTATAGTGATCCTAACTCGACTGTCCTAAAGCATAGGTAAAGAAAATAAGGGCAAGCTTATGGTATTTGATGTGAATTATTAGAACCTATCTTGTGAGTGTGAGTGTCCCTAGATATGTCCCTTTATTAACATGCATGATTTCATATGAGTGATTGGGACTTCTTTAATATGAGTGTGCATGGGTTGTGTTGTTAGCTGCTTACTTTTTTGGATAGTGTAACTTGTACATATGAATGGTTGTTTGATGCAAATGTAATGCCATATCCTTATTTCCTTGTGTCAAATGGTTGTTCTTAATTGATACACATAGTTGGTTTTAAGTGTTAAAATATGAAAGAGGTAGTGTTTTGAGATTAAGTTAATGATTCATTATCGTATATAGCTTAGGCTTCCCCTAGTTAAGTATTGTTGATTTTTTGGTTATGTTGTGTTTCCTGAGGACATACAAATATTCTAAGTTTATGGTGTTGATGATATATAGTTTCATAGAACTTTCGACGCTTAAAACTATGAAAATATGCAAGATACTTAGGTATTATTTTTAGATATGATGTGTTTTATGTTGTGTTTTGTAGGAAATCAGTGGAGATAAACTTGAGAAAATATGTGAAAATTAAAGAATTTAGACTACTATATGGATACCTACACCCCGTAGGTACTACCTACGTGTGTTAGTGTCAGGATATGTGCCTGAAAGTTGAAAATCAGAGATTCAAATGCGGAGGATTTTGGTCCTGTCATTGAATTTTGACTACCTACGGGCGGTAGGTAGTACCAACTCCCTGTAGGTGTTTGAAACCACGCAGTTTAATGACTTTTTGAGGAGTTTTGGGCACTTTCACCCATGGTGGGACCACGTATGCCCCTAAGTGGTCCTGCAGGTCGCCACTGACTTTGATTTTCCTTTTTTATTTAGGATTGATTTCCTAGGATTTCCTTGTAATCTATTAATACCTTTTTGACCTTTTTTAGTTAACTGACGCACTCTTAATACTTAAAAATATATACTTGATTTTGATTTGATCTTGGGATTCCTTTTTTCTTGTGTTTGGTTGATTATTCAATTTGAGACTTTGTATTTTATTTGTTAATTATTATGAAATTAATTTAATGCTTTCAATTATTAATTCCATTGATTATTTCACAACAACGAGCGACTATTCTCCTTAGTTAGGGGTTGTGGGAACCCTGGAGGATTAACAATGTAAGTGAAGTGTTCAATCGTTCTAGATTATTGTTGCTGGATATATTGTATTTTTTTTGTACTTATTGGTTTTATAACAGTTGGAAACATTTGGATCCCGCCTATATTCACTAGAGCCTGAGAGGGAGGTAAATATTGGGAAGATGAGATCACAACAGTTATTTGAAGTTAATTGTCAAAATAATCTTATCATCTTTATCTACGTAAGATAGTTATATTGATAATAAAATTGAGACTGAGAGGAGATAGTTGAATTTGGGATCCAAGGAAAGGGTTAGTAAAATGATACTCTAAGACCGAGAGTATATGAGTGAGATTCGCAAAAGTATGTTGAGAGGTTGTTGGTAATACATAACTTGCCAAATTCTATATGCACAATAATTTAATTGTTAGATTGAGAAAGATGAGCCTACAGAGTTAGATGCCAAGGGGAGCACAAGCCTAGTGTTCATTTCTGATTATTCACAACCAAAGCATTCCACATCTTGTTACTTTTCATAGTTTACAACATCAAACCCCCTATTTACTTTTTCATATTGCCTAGTAGTTTCAATAAACTTGAGAGATAGTTCACTTATTCCCTCTGGGTTCGACCCCACGTGAGTTGGGTTACTATATTGTCCATCGACCACTTTATGTTCTATGTGAGGTATAGCTTTGGGCAATATCAGTTACATGCAAAATCTAACAAGATATATATCACCTAACTATTTCTTGACATTGGTTTGGATGAATTTCACTCATCTCCTCTCTCTCTCAGAGTGTCGTATTACTAAGCCTTATTTTATGATCTTAGATTAACTATCTCTTCTTGGTCTCAAGTTAATTAGGTAAAGGTTGATAACTTTAAATTACTGTTGTTATCTCCTTTTTCTAACTCTATCTCTCTCGATCAAGTATCAAATGTAAGCAAGATCCTAATGTGTGAACCCATTATCAAATGAAGACAACCCCAATAAATACAAGAACATTGGTCTATAATGACTTTGCACTTAGCTAATTTCGTTAGTTCATCATGGTTCCCACAACCCTAGCTGTGGAATTTAGCTACTGATGGATTGAAAATAAAAATTAGAAATCATAAACAAAATCATAATCATGAACTTACCAATTGAGTAGTGTAAATCCATAATCTTGAAATCTTAAAGAAACATTAATAAAGATGTCGAAGAAAAAAATAAACCAGTTTTTCTTTGGCTTCTACGACAGCTCCAAGATTTATTTAATAAAAAATTTACAAGTTATTTCTCCCAAGTTTTAATGTACTAATTATTATCAAAAGTTGTCAAACCTTACATAAAAACTATTTTTGATGGAATTTTTATAGGGTGTATGAAATACCCAAAAATAAAATAATTGAATCCAAAATGGATTAGCAAATAAAAAGTTAGTCCAAATCGGACTGAATTACGTTGAACAAGTGGGCAACCACCTAACTTTTTCACATTTCATTGGTTTAATGTCATGTGTCGCTTGTTGCATGCGTAGGTACTTCAATTCAATTCAGTTTGAATGTTATATTATTTTAAAAGCTTTAATCCATTTTGCTGGTTGTTTGATTTCCTTATATAACTTCTTAATTTTAATTGCGTTTTTCTCCAAAATTCTTCATTTTCATCAATTAAATCATAGAAATGCAAAAATAATATTAAGCCTAATTTATAAAATCAATGATCAAAAAGAATAAATAAAAAATTCTAAATATGCGGTAAATACTGATTAATTATATGTAATTTCAGCCTCACATCAACACTCTACACTTAGACTATTATTCTTCCTTGAGCAAGCATAAAAAATTATCTCAATTATTCAAATCTAAAAATGCTGCCTACTTGGTTGTGAAACACCTAGGCCTTGGACCTTTAAAAAATTTCTCCAAGATTTGAGGTTCTAGGTTGAGCATACTAATCATAATCTAGGGTACGTAGTACCCTCCCTTCTTATATAAAGACTAGTCAAGGTTGGTAACACACTGTCCAAGATATTAATCATCCCCTCCTTAGTCGTATATTAAGGGACGGGTCATATTCTACCTAGTTGTATGAAGTGTTGGTCATGATCTAGTGAACACTAACTTAGGTACGAGTTTCTTGGTACCAATCATACCGTTAGATATGAGTCATGCTTGGATAGTTGTACCTTAGACAATTTAAGGTTCTATGGTGAGGCCTAAGGTATGAGTTAGGGTACCACTCATACCCTAGGGTACAGTTTAGACATGGAGTCATACCTTCCTAAGAGTTCATTTTACAGCTTTTAGCTGAGGAAATTTTAGATATTTCCCACACCTAAACCCTTATAACTCATGACTTATAACCTTATTTGTACCTTTATTCTACACATATCTAAGATAAAAAACATCTTAAAACTTCCCCACCAAGATTAGATGCTAGGATTTCAAGAGTGTTTATCAAAGGCCAAGGGGGTCAAGAATCCTTCCATGAATCATCTTGTACAAGGCATGTGACTCTTTCCTTAACATTATTTCTGAACTATCATGTTATTTAAATAATTTTTATGAATCATTAATGATGGATTTTGAAATAAATACTGGAAGTTTTGATATATAGTGATGGGTAATGTTTTCTCTTGCTTAAACTTATGACTATATATGTTTTTAGTGATGGTTTGAACATGTGGGTGTTTTTTGATGTGGGTTTAACAAATGGGCCATGATTAACCCTAATATTTATAGTTTTTATTTGGGTTTTGGTCACCGTAAGAGTATGCCCTTGAGGTGTTTGTAAAAATGTCCACTAGAATTAACTAGTCACATGTGTATGGTTATTTGAACTAAGGCATTGGCTTGATGGGTAAGAATGGTTGGTAAATCATCTTGTAAGGGACTTTCTGTCCATGTAATGATTTAAATGGTGCTCTTGATGGTTTGATTGTTTAAAAAAGGGTTTAGATTCCTTAACATGAAATTGAATTGCATAAGAACTAAAGCTTGGTGTAAGAGTGCTAATGAATGGTTTGATAATGGTCTTGATGACAAAATATTAACTTAAATGATATTTGAAACTAATGTATTTGCTTGTTAAAGTTATTGATTGATATATGGCTCATGAAGGCCTTGTGGTCATGTATCATGTTTATTATGGCCTTAATGGTTTGATATGGTTAAATGGATTAGAGTCCCCAAATGTGAATGGTATGATGTAAATGCATGGACAACATGTTAGAGTCCCAATGTTGACTAGTAATGGACGTGATGACTTGTGGTTAGAGCCACATACATAATGAAATGGCTTGTGGTTAGAGTCCACTAGCGTGATAAAATTGCTTATGGTTAGAGTACATATGCTTAGTAAGATAGCTTGTGGTTAGAGTCTACTTTCTTAATCAGATCACTTGAGGTTATAGTTCTCTTGCTTGATATAAACTAAGCAGTGGAAGATTAGAGTTCACCACTTCATGCTTCATGTTTGAGAGCTTTGAATGCATGCTAAGGACTTGTTATCTTTTAAGTCTTGATGTATCCATGTGTATTTACATGCCTATGTGTATAAATATGGTGTCTTATGATGGTTTGACTTGGTATTGAATAATGTCATTATTTTATCCTTACCCTTAATTTACATGCTAGTGCTTCAACCGCTAACCATCTTCGAACACTTTGTCCCCATATGAAAAAGGGGTTGGAACATCTTCTTCTCTTCTTATGTAGTGATCTAGTATTCAGGCATTTCGAGTGTTGGCATTGAAGTGGTGAGCTTCTATCTTTCGAGAGGAACATATTTCATGGTTTTCTTAGCTTATGTTATAGACTTTCTTGGATTCAGTTTTGGCTATCATCGGGGGTTTGTCCCAATAAATTATTTACTTAGGATTTATACTGTGTAATTAGGTAGATTGGATGTTTAATGTTGATATTAATGAATGGATAGGCTTTCTTAAGTTATTATTGTTAGTTTTGTTTTTGCTATCTTATTATATGTTTGGAGTTTATCCAATGCTTGTGGATTGATGTGATGGTTAGGTGGGGTTAATGGGATGATCTTCATCCCTAGTTGAGCTTGAGATAGCAATACGATAAGGCCCAATTTTGGGTCGTGTAAAGTTGGTCTCATAACTTAGGTTCATGGTTAGTTGGGTGTCTACAAAGTTGTGTCGAGTAGAGTCACTTTTGTGGTTATGTAGCAGACCATACTTATAAGAGAGAGGCTACAAGGGATTTAGGAATATTTCACTTTCTTGGTGTCTTATCTCGAGCTATAGAGTTTAAGGTCTTGGATCCTTCTGATTTCCATTTGCTCATCTTTCAGATCATACCTCTATGAATATCTGAAGTTTCTGCAAACCTATTTGTTCCAATTGGGGATGATGTTTATAGGAGTCACTCTACTTATAGAGTACATACTTGGTCTAGGGGTTTGGTACCTTATGGTTCGAGAGTTCCATAAGTTCCCTTTAGTCCTCTTTTGATTCCACAAGCTAACGTGTCAAATATTGATTTTCCTCAGTCGATTCATATGATTGCTTAGTTGGTAGCATCTTAGGCTAAGCCTGGTGCACTTTCTACACCATTTTCTGAGGCCATAAGGGTTGGATAGTTTATAAGGTTGGGTCCTCTGACCTTTACCAATGTTAGGGTGGGGAAGATCCCCAAGGTTTTTTAGATAAGATGGAAAAGATTTTCAAAGTCATGCATGTCACTAATGTGGAGGGGGGAGTTTACATCCTATCAGTTGAAGGATGTGGCGTCCCAATGGTAAGATCAGTGAGAGAGGACAAGGGGTGGTGTTGATGAGTCATCTTTATAGGAGGATTTCACTAATGCTTTTTTGAACTGCTTCTTTCCTCTAGAATTGAGGGAAGAAAAGGTGGAGGACTTTATTAATCTTAAGCAAGGAAGGATGTCTGTCAAGGCGTATGCCATGAAGCTTTACCAATTTTCTAGGTATGCTCTAGAGATTGTGTCAAATATGAGATCTTGGATAAAGAATACCACCTCAAGATTGTCTCTTTAGTTTGTCTTTGAGAGAAAGACAATTTTGTTAACAAAGATATGGATATCTGTAGATTGGTTATGTACATGAAATAGGTGGAGAAAGAGAAAAAGAAGCAGGTTAAGTTTAGAAAAAGGTAAGGGAAGATATTTAAGCATTATGAGCAAAGTAGTGGATATAATGTTAGGTTGAGTTTCAGTTCTTTGTCCTCAGCTAGTGCTCCTTACTCGAAGCTATCGAGTGATTGTCAGTCTCAGTTTAGTAGTAGGTTCCGAGCATAGAGTGCTCAATATCAGACTAGTGGGGCTCAGTCAGTTCCATCCTACCCGTATTATAGGTTTTATAGTCAACATCATCGTAGACAGTGTGACAAAGGAAGGAATAAGTGTTTTAGATGTGGTTAGATTGGGCACATGCAGCGAGAGTGACCCATTCTAGTGGTTTCATAGGCCAATAGGGCCGCTATTGCTACTTCATCTACTCCTACACCTAATGGTGTTTCCTCTACTTCTACTTTTTCTTCTGTATTTTGTACCGGCACTGGTCGAAATTATTTGTATGCACTCGCTACTCATTAGATTTGAGGCATCTCCATATGTTGAGACGTTTCTCCCATGATGTGTATTATTTGATTAATTCAGGGTCCACCATTTGTTATCTGACCCCATTTTTGGATGTGCATTTTAGTTTTGGTCCTGAGTGTTTATTAGTTTATTTTTCTATTTCTACTCCGATAAAAGACTCTGTGGTTGTTGAAAGGGTCTATAGGGTGTGTGTGGTAGTTGTTGGTAGTAAAGAAACTATGGTAGACTTGATAGTGTTAGACATGGTCAATTTTGATGTTATTCTAGGGATGTATTGTTTTTATTCATGCTATGTTTCCTTAGATTATCAAACCCGTAGGGTCATATTTAAATTCCCTAATGAAGCAATCATTATATGGGAAGGGGGTTCTTTAGTGCCTAAGATGAGGTTCATCTCTTATCTTAGAGACCAAAAGTTTATTTCTAAGGGTTGTTTGTATCATGTGGTCTGAGTTAAAGATTTTAACTCAAAAAGTCCTTCTCTAGAATCAATTCTCTTGGTTAATATATTTCCTGAGGTCTTTCTCGATGACCTTCCCGGTATTCCTCCAGATAGGGAAATTGATTTTAGGATTAATCTTGTCTCGGACACTCTTCCTATTTTTATGCCTCCTTATAAAAAGCCTCCAACTGAGTTGAAAAGGCTTAAGGAGAAATTAAGGGATCTTTTAGAAAAAGGTTTTATCCATCCTAGTATGTCTCCTTGGGGTGCACCCATGTTACTCATGCGTAAGGAGGATGGTTCCCCTCAAATGTGCATTGATTATCGTCAATTGAATAAGGTATAAATAATAAATATCCTCTTCCTAGGATCGATGATTAGTTTTATCAACTTCAAGGTACAAGTGTTTCTCTAAGATTGATCTTAGGTCGGGTTATCATCAACTTAAGATTAGGGAAGTAGATATACCTAAGTCTGCCTTCAGAACCTGGTATGGTCACTATGAGTTCCTAGTTATGTTTTTTGGGTTGACCAATGCATCGATGGCATTTATTGATTTGATGAATATGGTCTTTTTTCTATTTTAAATTTGTTTGTCATTGTCTTCATTGATGACATCTATGTCTATTCTAAGAGTGAGGTGGATCATGTCGTTCACCTTCGTTCCATGTTGCAAACCTTGAAGGATCATCATTTGTATGCCAAGTTCTCTAAGTGTGAGTTTTGGCTGAAGACTATGACTTTTCTTAGTCATGTTATCTCTAGTGAAGGGGTCATGCTGGATCCATAAAAGGTTGTGGTAGTTAAAATCTTTCCTAGACCTGCGACTTCAACCGATATTTGGATCTTCTTGGGTCTATCCGATTACTATAGGATATTAGTGGAATGTTTCTTATGATAGTTTCCAATCTACTAAATTGACCCAGCAAAAGTTCAAGTTCCTGTGTTCAAATGCGTGTGAGGTTGTTTTGAAAGGTTGAAAGACAAATTGACTTTGGCTTAGGGTTTGACCTTTCCTGAGGGTAGTGATGGTTTTATAGTATACTGTAATACTTCTGTTATTACGCTTAGTTTTGTGTTGATGCAGCATGGAAGGGTGCTGGCATATGCTTCTAGGCAATAGAAGGTTCATGAGAAGAACTACCTACTCATGATTGGGAATTATTTTTTCATTTAAGATTTGGTGTGACTATCTCTATGGGATTCATGTTGCCATATTTTCTGATCATAAGAGCCTAAAGTATGTGTTCACTTAGAAGAATTTAAATCTCAGGAAAAGGAGATGGCTTGAGTTGTTGAAAGATTATGACATAAGTCTCCATTACCATCCAGACAAAGCTAATGTTGTTGCTGATGTTCTTAGAAGGTTATCCTTGAGGAGTTTTGCTCATGTTGATGAGGATAAGTCAGATTTGGTGAAGGACATCCACCAATTGGCTAGTCTTGGAGTTTGTCTCACAGACTCAGAGGATACGGCTGTGTTCGTGCATCCAATGTCACAGTCGTCCCTTGTGGTTGAGATAAAGAAACAGAAAATTTTGGATCCCGACTTGATGAAAATTAAGCGTATTATGGGACAACAAAAGGTTATTGACTTTGTTATTAGTGGTGATGGTATCTTGAGGTACCATGGTAGGCTATGTGTTCCTGATGTCGATGGATTGAGAGGAAGGATTATGGACGAGGCTCATGGGTTTCGATATGCTATTTATCCCAATTTTAAGAAGATGTATCATGATCATAGGAAGTTTTATTGGTTGAATAATATGAAACGAGATGTGGATAGCCATGTGGCTAAGTAAATAGTGTGCCAATAAGTGAAAGTTTAGCACTTGAGACCTAATGATTTGTATCAAGAGATAGAGTTTCCAGAATGGAACTGAGAAGTGATTAATAAGGATTTCGTCACTGATCTTCCCCAGTCTAGGAACTGATGTGATTCTATTTGGGTCATTATGGATAGAATGACCAAGTCCGCTTATTTCTTACCGATAAGGACTAGTTATTCAACGGAGGATTATGCTAAATTATATCTTGCAAGGATTGTGAAGTTGCATGGTGCTCTAGTTTCTATTATCCCGGATCGTGGTACTCCATTTTCATCTAATTTTTAGAAGTCGTTTTAGAAAGGTTTGGGAACTAAGGTGTGCCTTAGTACCACTTTCCACCCATAAACGGATGGACAAGCATAGAGTATTATCAAAACATTAGAGAATTTGTTGCATGCTTGTGTGATTGAATATGGTGGTAGTTAGTACGACCATTTTCCTTTGATTGAGTTTGCTTATTATTATAGTTACTGCTCTAGCATTGGTATGACTCTTTATGATGCGTTGTATGGTAGGAGATGTTGATCTCTTATAGGGTGGTATGAGGTTGGCGAGAGTAAATTGTTTGGACTTGATTTGATTCACCAAGCCTTGAAAAGGTGAAGGTGATTTATGATAAGTTGAAAGCCACTCAAAGTCGCCAAAAGTCCTATGTATATGTAAGGCGCTGGGATTTGGAGTTCAATGTTAACGATTGGGTATTCTTGAAGATATCTCCCATAAAGAGTGTAATGTAGTTTGGTAAGAAGGAGAAGTTGAGTCATTGGTATGTTTGTCCCTATTTGATTTTGAAGAGTGTTGGTAATGTTGCCTATGAATTGGGATTTCCCTCTAGTTTGAGCTCCATCCATCCATTATTCCACGTGTCCATGCTGTAAAAATGTATAGGTTACCCATTATTGATTGTTATCTTGGAGGATGTTGGTGTTTTAGACTCTTTGTTCTATGAGGAGGTACTGGTGAGGATCTTTGATTGACAAGTTCGCCAGTTGCAAATAAAAGAGATGGCTTCAGTGAAGTTTCTATGAGCCAAAAGTCCGAGGAAGCTACTTAGGAGGCAGAAGAGGACATGAAGTCTAAGTATCCATATTTTTTTTCCATTCTAGAAACTTGTGTTTGAGGTATGTGTTGATCTCCTTAACTTGATTTTATGGCTTTGATAGGACATGGGTTCAAGTTCCTAAATTCTGAAATGAGCAAGTGTTGTGATAGACAATGGGTTAGAAGCCCAAACTCAACTGAATGAATTGATGATTGATAATGATCATGGCATATGCTTTATCCTTGTTGTGTGTCTTTGTGTTCTAACTTTGTTAACAGATAGTTTGATGTGTAATAGTGTTGTATAACGTTCTTTCTCTTGCCTTACCCGTTATTCGAGGACAAATGATTCAAATGGGGGAAATACACCTACGCTTTAGACCCTTTGAAAATTTCCCCAATGTTTGAGGTTTTGGGTGGGATATGGGTTGAGCATACCAATCTATGCTAGGGTATGAATAGTACCCTCCCTTCTCTTATAGATACTAGTCTAGGTTGGTAACACAATATCAAAGATACGGTTTAGCCCTTTCTTAGTCATATGTTAGGGTACGGGTCGTATTCTACCTCTTTGTTTGAAGTATTGGTCATGATCTAGTGAACACTGACTTAGGTAAAGGTTGCTTGGCACAAATATTACATATGGATACAAGTCATGCTTGGGTAGTTACACAACCCGACCTGGGGCCTTGTCGTAATGGCTGTCCCAAATCTGACTGGGATTGGAGACCACCCCCATTAACCAACCCAACCTACAGCCTCCTGCCCTGAGTTGGCTGAATTTTGAAAGTATAACAAGATAGCTTAGTTGAATAGGGACTGACTTCGAGATAAGTAGATTCCTAGGCATACCCGACCAAGCCACTCTGTCTGCTAAACCGTTCGGACCAAACCAACCGAGCCAAACCAATACAAAATCAAGGGCCATAAACTAGGCCATAACCAAATGGGCTCCAAGACATAATATAATTAATCCCAAAATAAAATATGATGGAATAGTGAGAAATTATCTTCAAAGATTTCATCCCTAAAACCAATGCCAATACTTAGGCTGACACAACTACCGATCCCGGCCATACTGACCCATAGTAGTACCACAAAGCCTCTAAATAAAAGAGTAATAAAAATCCGGTAGGCACATGCCCTCAACCATAGCCAAAACTAATATCCAGAAATAATCTAGAGTATGAAATAACATCCATGAAATAGAGCCTTCCGAATAGATGGAAGCTTACCACCAATTATAACCATTAACAAACGACCAAACCGTTGTCCATTTATTATTAACCAAGGACATTAGTAGTGGTATCATCATACCGACTATAACTTGCAAGTATTTTCCTTAGCCAAACCTTTTTTTAGATCAAGGGATTCCTATGTACCCATAGATCATATTATCTAATTAAATTGGGGGATTCCCATGTACCCCACAAGTATGTTTATTAATCCAAACCATTTCAAAACTATTTAAGCCTTTTAGGGTTCCATTACCAAGTTTAAACAATGCATAAGTTTCATTAAAAATCCAATAATATAGTGAAAACATTGTTATAGGCATTTTATCAAACACATTGGGGACATAGTATTTCCAAAACCAATTACAATTACCAATAACCATTCCCATGAAATCCAATCATCCAAAACCACCATTAAAGAATATGTAAACATAATTAAAACATGGTAAAACCATAACCAAGCATTTCTAAATAAAACCCCCAAATCATATTTGAAATCCCAATTCATACAATATTAAATCATGAAAACATTGCATAAAATTCATGCCATTAGATGGAAATAACAATGAGGGAATAGAACATGGCTTAAACCAAGATGATGATTTAGAGAAATCACCAATACAAGCCCCAATTTTCTCATAAAGATAAAACCCTAGCTTTCATTGCCCAATAACTCTAGAGAGGATCTAAGAGTGTTTTCCAAGTGTTTAAAAATAAAATAATAGGTCAAATAACCTCCCAAGTGCAATATAAGTCATGGGAACTTATTAGGATAAGTGGGAAAATGTCCAGATTTCCCTCACATAAACTACATTAAATTCCCGTCATAGGGTATGACTAACCCTTATGAGTCATACCAAACTTGTACGATTGTAACCCGTCCCTCATACCATATGTATTCCCTCGGAGACCCAACACTGTCCAATGAATCTTCTTTCACCTTATGGTTCTGCCATAGAACCTTAATTGAAGAGTTCTAATGAATGGTTTGATAAAGGTTTTGATGGCCACAATTTGGTTTAAATGATATTTGAAACTAATGCATTAGCTTGTTAAAGTGCTTCATTGATATATGGTTCGTGAAATTCTTATGGTCATGTATGATGTTTAATTGTTACCTTGAAGGCTTGAAATGGTTAAATGGGTTAGAGTCCCTAAATATGAATGGCGTGATACAAATGCATGGACAATGAGATAGAGTCCCAATGTTGACTAGTAATGAATGTGATGACTTGTGGTTAGAGCCCACATATGTAATAAAAAGCCTTGTGGTTAGAGTCTACTTGTGATGAAATGGCTTGTAGTTAGAGTCCATATGCGTAATGAGATGGCTTGTGGTTAAAGTCCACTTGACTAATGAAAAGGCTTGTGGTTAGAGTCTACTTTCTTAATAAGATGGATTGAGGTTAGAGTCCTCTTTCTTGATATAACCTAAGAGGTGGAAGGTTAAAGTCAACTACTTTATGGTTCATGTTTGAGTTCTTTGAAATGTATGCTAAGCCTTTGTTATCTTTGAATCTTGATGTATACAAGTGTATTTAAATGCCTATGTGTATGAATATGGTGGATTATGATACATTGAATAAGTATTGAATAATGAAATTAGTTTATCCTTACCCTTGAGTTACATGCTAGTACTCCAACCGCTAACCATCTTCGGACGTTGTGTCCCCATGCGACACTATATCTTTTTCTTTTCCTATGTAGTGATTTGGTGTTTGGGTGTTTCAAATATTGGAATCAAAGTGGTGAGATTCGATCTTTCGAAAGGCACACATTTCATGGTCTTCTTAGCTTATGTCATAGACTTATTTTGGATTTGGTTTTGGCTATCGTTTGGGTCTTGTCTCGACATATTATTGTCTTCGGATTTATAAAGACTTGTGGATGACTATGGACTTGGGTAGATTGAATATTGAATGTTGATATTAATGAATGGATAGGCTTTCTTAAGTTATGATGGTTAGTTTGGTTTCCGCTATCTTATTATATATTCAGAGTTTATCCAACGCTTGTGGATTGATATGATGGTTAGGTGGGGTTAACGGGGTGATCTCCGATCGTTGTTGGCCTTGAGACTCTCATAGGACAAGGTCCAATTTTGGGTCGTGTCAGGTGGATACAAAAATTAGACCATATACCAATTAAGAATATCAAATACACTTTTGTATCATTATGCAACTTATATAAACAAATAACAAACCTCTAATCTCCTAATCTCAAAGGTAGATATAACATATCAAATTTAAGTTTGCTTACCTATTGTTGTCACAGAAAGTTAATAACATCACCTACCTATCAGGAAAACATGTGCCCTCACTAAAAGAACTAGTCCACACACTCAATTAAAAAAATTGAATATAATTTAAGGATTTAGCATGAAAGAATAACTCTAACACTCACATATAAATTCATGCGTACGCACAAAGAATCTTAAGATTTCCCATTATGTGCATCTCCACTAGTTAAGTATGCTTGAATAAAATGATATAGGACTATGCTCGAGTAAAAAAGTATAGGACTTTAATAGATTATAATATTGACTAGAGGGCGGGTAGGAAAACTATATAACAGTGACTTACAATTTTCTAAGACTTTGAACTTTTTAAACTTCATCACTTTATTTTTTTCAGCCTCTCTTCATTAATTATTTTCACAAGTAATTCTCGTTTTATCAAGAATATTTCAATCAATTCTTTCAAGTATCTTTTTCTTTTTTTCATGTCAAATTCCTTCAAAGAGGTCCTTTTCATCACTTTGTAACTATCATTTGTCACCTGTTACATTAAACTATCCATTGTCTTCAAATTTACAAACTTTCAACACATTCTATGCTATAGTGCTGAAAGAAGTAGGATGCAAAAATTAAATTTTTTTAAAATGGATCAAGATAAAAATACAACTACCAAAAAAACTACTAGCTAAAAGGAGCTAACTAGTGATATAATGTTAAAATGGCAATAATTTATAAGACAAAGCAAAGAAAGCCTATTATCATATTCTAAACAAACCAAAACTTTTTATTTCACTTCAATAAGATGCAGAGCATGTTCTAGACTAATATGCAAAATATGGAATATATACAAAAAATCTTTTAACAAATATGGCACAAGTATCAATCAAGATGGATCAATTCCACTTCTAAGACAATTAGGATCATAGAAAACTTTAAAAATAAGAACAAACTATATAGAGTCACAAGTCTAGGCATTAAAAAGTCTATTATTTTATTCATACTAGAATACTCATGGGAAAGTAATACTCAGGATTAGGTCAAAATTGTTAGTATCAACCAAAAAAATCTTTTTTTCTTTAAAATAATACTCTTGCACATAAAAAAATAAAAAAAGACGCAAAAAAAATTATTTCTAAAAAAATAATACAGTACAAAGGGCACCCCTCGAAATAGAACCAAAAAGATAAAAACCAATGGGTAGACAAAATATCCTCTTCTAAAGATATAATAATAACAAACTTAAAAAAAACTATTTAACCTAACGAATAAAAGTAAAATCTTCTTGGGTTATTGGATTTTTTCTAGTTTTTTCTTTCAACAATAAATAAATAAATAAATAAAACTATGGCATACGTTACCCTTAACAACTATTGTGAGACATTTCACCCCACACTTAAAATCATGTTTTGTTCCCAAAGCAATAAGCAACATAAAACAAGTGTTAACGACACTTCCTGAGACACTCTAGCACCTAGCTAGCAATATATTTTTTCAATTTTCATTAAGGATCGTTTGTACCCCACACTTAAGTTCAAACATGCTCCTTATTTTTAAATTCAAGTACTTAAACTTTCCCTAAATGTGTAAAAATAAAATTAAAAAATAAAAAAAAATATGATATTATAAAAATAAACAAAAATGAGAAGTAAATCTAATAGTTGGGTAGCCTCAAACTTTTCTTTCCACTCTGAACTTATGAATTGCACCCCTAATTTCTTTTTTAATTTTCTACTATGCTCAAGGGACAGTGGTATAAAATTAATGGAACCAAACAATAAATGAGGCATGTTGCAGTTCTTGTTCCTTAAATGAGGAATGTAATTTATCAATTTTGGCATAAAAAATTCAAGAATATAGACATATTTTTCCTCATCTTTACACTATTCCATAGTTTTGGATGACTCGATTAATATCTTACTATCCAAACAGAATGTGATAAAATTATTATAATGAAGTACAATATATCCCAACTCATGAATTGCATTATTATCATATCCAAACAATAAATGAGGCATGTTGTAGTTCTTATTTCTTAAATGAGGAGTGTAATTTATCAATTTTGACACAACAAATTCAAGAATATAGACATATTTTATCTCATCTTTACACTCTTCCATAGTTTTGGATAACTCGATTAATATCTTACTATCCAAACATAATGTGGTAAAAATATTATAATGAGGTACAATACATCTCATCTCATGAATTGGATTATTATTATTATATCCTCACAAAAATCTATTTTACTTTTCTCAATAGTGACAACGTCAGTAAAAGAATGATCAAATATTTCATTCTCCAATTTTAGCTCCTCAATTTGGCTTATAAGATTTTTTTCAGTCTCACACAACTCATAACTAAATTGTAGGTCATTACATACATTAACCCTTGCATTCAAATATTTTTATAAGTTTTTATGTCCAAGATAAAACCTTCAACCATTTGAATGAACTCATGTTTTTATTTTGTGAGGAGCATCAATGTTTCTGCCATGCTCTCACTGTGATCTAATAAAATATCTGTCACTCTCTCGTAATAATGCAATATATCAAAAGGATAAGGATCAATAAAATAGGAGTCCTTATCACTACACACTTTCACTTGTAAAGAATTCATATAAAGAAGAGTAGAAAAATAAGAGGAAAATAAAATAAAATAAAAAACTAAAACTATTAAAATAATAGTAACAAAATTATTAGGCAAATAAAATAAATATCAAATAAACACAATTGATCTAACCCTAAATCATATTCGCAACAACGGTGCCAAAATTTGATGTTGCTCAAATTACACCTCATAATGAAGTATAAAGCGGTCGTTGAACAAATATAGAACCCAACTAGGTTGGGATCAATCCCACGAGGAATTTGGTTAGGACCTAGGTCAATGTGACTATTTAGACTAATTAATTATTTAGGGGTGGGGAGGTAATTTAATAGAACAAGAAAATAATTATTAAATTGAAGTAACAAGTAAAAAAATATCAGTTCATATTGACAGAATCAATTAGTATGATGAAGTAGGACTGAATTTTCTATGACTTCATAACTACGAAGGTTGTTCGTGATACCAATCTATTCCTATGTGTTGCATGCAAAATCTAACAAGATATGTATCTCCTGACCGTCCGTCGACCTTGGTTTGGGTGAATTTTACTCGTCTCCTCTCGATCACAAAATGTCGCATTACTAACTCTTGTTTGATCTCAGACTACCTTTCACCTCTCGATCTCAAGTTAGTTTGATCAAGGTTGGCAGCTTCAAATTACTGTCGAGATCTACTTTTCCTAATCTATACCTCTCTTTTGAACAAGTATCGAATAGAAGAGAATTTCAATCACATGCACCCACTAAGAAAGCAATCAAAATAAAGAAAACCCCAATACACACAAGAACATTAGTCTAGAACGACTTCGCGCTTAGACCGTTTCTTTAGTTCATCATGGTTCCAACAATCCTAGTTGTAGGATTTAGCTACTCTTGGCTTGAATATAAAAATTATAATCACAGATAAAATCGTAACTATGAACTTACAAATTGAGTACAATAAATTCAAAATCTTGAATTCTAAAATAAGAATTACTAAAGGTGCAGAAGAAAAGAATAAACAATTTTTTTTAACCTCCACGGCGGCTTCAAGCTTTCTTTAATAAAAATCTTACAAGTTACTGCTCCAAAATTTATTTTTCTAATAACTATAAAAAGTTGTCAAAAGTTACATGAAAATTATTTTGGTGGAATTTTTATAGGTGTAATAAATACCCCAAAATAAAATAAATAAGCCCAAAATGGACCAGTAAATATAAACCCAGTCCAAATTGGACTGGATTGCATTGAACGAGTGTGCAGCTTGCCTAACTTTTTTACATTTTCATTGCTTGGCTTCCATGTGTCGCTTGACGCATGAACAGGTATTTAAATTGAATTAAATTTAAATGGTATATTATTTTCATAACTTAAATACATTAAGATGTCTACTTGATTTTCTTACTTAACTTGTCGATTTTAATTCTTTTTTTTTTCTCTAAGCTTCTTTATTTTCACACAAATTTAATATTACAAATAAAAATATAATATTAAGAATAATCCATACAATCAGTGCTCAAAAAGGATAAATAAAAATACTAAATATGCGATAAATAATTACTAAATATATGTAATTTCAGTGTCACATCATCAGAGACCTATTTCTCAACTTCAGAAGCTCATGCTAAATAGGAAAATGGCACAAGAAATCAAGTGAACTATCGAATAACCAAATTGTTAGTCTCAATAAGTCATAAGTAACTTGGGGCAGCTATATGAAAGCTATAAATATAGAAAAAGCATGAAAACAAATGAAATTACTTGAAGGGTCATTACAACATCCAATACAAAGAGGAGTTTCATCCGCGAAAATAAAGGAACAAAAAGTTCCTGAAGGCTTAAACATATGGAGTACTGGGTCCGTATTTCATACTTTGTGACCCAAGTAGCCTCCTCAACTGGACGGTGACTCTACTGACTTAACTACAGGAAAGTCCTTGGTGTGTAATCGCCTAAAATCTCTGGAAAAAATAGACATAGGATCCTCTAAAATATAAGCCTCTAATTCAATTGAACCGATTTCCACTAAAGCATGTGAGGCTCATTTGAGAGATACAGTCGCAACCTATAAACATGAAACATTGGGCGGATAGCTTAAAAGGCTTGAGGAAAAGCTAACTCATATGCTACCTTCCCAACTATCTGAAGGATCTCAAATGATCTAGTATACTTGGGGATGAGTTTGCCTGTCCTTCCGAACCTCATCACATCCTTCATGGGTGATACTCGCAAGAATACCCGGTCACCAACTCTAAACATGAAGGCACAAAGTCTATCTTCAACATAATATTTTTGCCTGCTCTAAACTACCCATATCTTATCTTGAATTGCCTAAACCCGGTCTAATGTCTTAGAAAGTAAATCTATACCATGAGGTCTAACCTCGAGAGACTCAAACCAAACAACTAGAGATCTAGGATGCCTACCACAAAACACCTTAAATAAGGCCTTCATAATTCTCAAATAAAAGTTATTATCATTTTGAAAAGCTAAAAACTAATACCAGTGAACCCTAAAATCCAACACATAAGCATGGGGAATATCCTCTAAAACCTGAATAGTCCACTCCAATCCAATAGTTTGGGGGTGAAAAGAGGAGAAATACCTCTCGAATATAGATATAGGGTAATGTGTCTTACCTTTAGAAAGTATAAATATGGATGAAGTGGGAGGATTTGTTCAATAAATCCATGATGACCCAAATTCTATAAAAACCCTAAGAAGTATTAGGCAAACCACCTACGGAGTTCATGGTAACCCACTCCTATTTCTACTTAAGAATGGGTATCCTCTGAAGCAATACAACGGTCCTGAGATGCTTTACCTTACCTACTAACAACATAGGCACATATCTATAAACTCAGCTATATCATTTCACCAGTAATGTTGTCTTAATTTCTAGTTCATTGTTGTTGTTATAAGGTGAATAGAATACTTGGATCTATGATCCTCTCAAACAATCATCTAGATCAAATTTCCAACCCTCAAAACACATATACGATAATCAAACATTAGCACACTCTTTGAATCTAAGAAAGCCCTTCTAAAATCACCTCTCAATACCTGATCTCAAATGCTATGAGGTCTAACATTCTTAAATTGATGAGACTAAATCTTATCTAACAAGGTACATCAAGCCTCAACATAATCAAGCAACCTCATGGATCAAAAATATCAAGTCAAACGGCCAAGTTAGTTAAGGAATGGATATCTAAAGACAACGATTGCTCTTAAAAAAAATGATCTCCAAGATACCCATACTCATTGTCCTCATCTTGAAGGTGTCCATTACCACATCCGCATGCCCTTATGGTATAGAATAGAGATATCATAGTTCTTCAGTAAATAAATCTATTTTTTACTTTCTTAAATTAAGCTCCCTTTGGATCATAATATGCTGAAGAATATGTTGGTTAGTGAAGATATATAAATAAATATATACAATTTATGCCTCAAAATATTAAGCACAAAAACTATTGCAACCAACACTAAATCATGAGTGGGGTAGTTGCGCCACTATACCTTCAGCTACCTCAATACATATGCAAGAACACATATGTACTGTATAAAAAAAAACAAATAATAGAAGCACTATAGTAGATGGTAAACCCCTTAACCTCAACTGGAAGAGTCAAAATAAGAGCTCAAGTAAGCATGTCTATGAGCTTCAAAAATCTCACCTCGCAACTCGTAGACTATTGAAATTGAACCATCTTTCATGTCAATTTAGTCATGAGAGCTGTAATAATAAAAAGACTCTTAAAGAACCATTTTTCTTATCCTACTAACTCAATGAAATTTTGAACCTTATTAGGAGATGTAGGTCCTAGCCCAACCACGAATAGCATCAATAATTTTTTGGTCCACGATAATACATTTCTTTTATAGCACATGCTCCATGAAAGTTACAGAATCATGCTAGAACATACACTTTGAGAATTTGGCATAAAACCTATGATTTCTCAAACTGTGGGTCTAGTCCTAAAATATTGCTCTTGCTCCTTCCTACTTCTCAAATATACTAGAATGTCATCAATGAAAACAATCACGAATAAGTTAAGTTGTTCTTAGAAATTCCATTTCTTCAAATCCATAAATGTTTCTGGAACATTACTCCACTTAAATGACATCACCATAAATGTCTTTAACATGTCTGAAGGTTGTCTTAAGGATATCCTCATCCCTGATCCTCAATTGATGGTAACTAGACCATAAATCAATCTTAGAAAATAGTGTTGCATCCTGAAATAGGTAAAAATAATCATCAATAGAGTTATATGATATTTATTTTTGAATTTCACCTTATTTAACTACCCATAGTCAGTACATATTCGCACATACCCATTTTTTTCATCATAGAAAAAACTAGAGTATTATAGTCAATACACTCTATCTGATAAAACCCTTACCTAGAGGATCTTAAAGCTGAATATTTATCTCCTTTAGATTGGTTAGAGGCATATAATATGGAGCCGTAAAAATAGATTGGGTACATTGTTTGAGGTCAATGGAGGGCTTAATAACTTATTATGAGGAAGGATAATTTGTTTGGTACAAAATAATATTAGAAAAATGATAAAAAAAAAAATTGGTATGGAGTCTAGTGTAGGCCTCAGAGTACTAACATCTCAAACATAAGCAAGGAATGCCTCACAACCCCTTTATATTAGCATCCTAGCACAAATATAAGAAATAATCCCTATTCGTATGCAGCTAAAAGTATCCTACCATAGAACTAGTGGTATGAAAAATAGAGATAAGGTAACAGTTTTATCAAAACAATCCAAGATCATATAATAGGGGATAACCAGTCCATGCCCATAATCTCATAAAAATCTGCAATATCTGACACATTGAGATCAATCCAAGTCATAAAAATTTGCAATATCTGACACATTGAGATCAACCCAAGTAACATACTCTAAAAAGTCACCAAACATGATCTATATACTCGATCCACTATTATGGAATCACCCATGAGGGTAGCTATACGTAATGATACAAATAAAGTCTTTGAAGACCACCTAATCATGGTGCATAATTTTTTGAAAGATATAAAACCTTTGATCTTGGATCAAATAAAGGAGAAGCTGGATGAAAACATAATAAACTAGTACTTGTGATCATAGAATCTAATGACCTAGCCTCTAGACTTCCTAGTACATTATAGAAATGGTCTTATCTGCTATCTAAATAGGTGTTTACCAGACCACCTCTACTACCTTCCTAAGGACACTATATTAAGAAACACACATGTGACCATATGATCCACCCTTGGTGCAATACCCAAGATCTTGTCCTTGCAAAAAATTTTGGTTTTTAAATATATTGTCCAAGGTACGTGGGGCAAGCCACTCATACCCCTTGGATATGAGTCCTATCTACTCCATCCTCCTTTTTTGTACCTTGAGCAGCCTAAGAAGGTAGAATTCTATTCTCTATACAACTTGGCTTCCCCACACTCATATACTAGGGTACTAGTTATACCTATGAAAGTTATATGGTGCTTGATAATTAGTGTAGCGTGGACTATTTTGGGTATAAATATTATGTACGATTAGGGTGTGAGTCATAACCTTTGGATATAACTCAAGGGTGTGGAGTCATATCAAGATTACTGAAGATGACCTAGGTGAAGCCTAGAGTATGAGTCAGGGTACCACTCGTACCCTAGAATATGATTGACTCAATTGAGTCATACCCACCAAGAAGGCCCAGTTTTAGCTTTTAACTAGGGGCGTTGTGGTAATTTCTTACACCTAAAACCCTAAGTACCTTCACTATATAAGTTTATATGGCCTTCTTAAACACCATTAGAGTTTATAAAATATCCTAAACTCTCTCTCAAATACTCTCAAAGTTTCTTGAATTAATATTGGAGGCTAGGATTTGAAGGTACTCATCTAGAAGACAAAGAGGAGCGAAGTTCTTGGTGGATCATCTTGTTTAAGGCATATAACCCTTCCCCTTGTTAAATAACTCTAAACACATATAATTTATACTTGAATTAGTAAGTGTACATGGTAATTTTGTAATCAAATGAAAAGGGTTTTATTGCCTAATGATGAATAATGTCGTTTCTTGCTTAGACTTGTGTTATACATGTTATTGATGATAAATTACATTTGTGGGATCTTATTGTATGTGTTTAACAATAGGTTCTTGAGTAACCCTAATATTGATAATTTCTACCATAAAAATAGCCTTGTTAAAGGTATGTACATAAGGTGTTTGTGAAAATATCTAAGTGAATTGTCCAGTCACATAGTGGTGATATTTTAGATTTGGGCAATGTCCCAATCAACATGAATGATTGATAAATATTATTGTGAAGGTATTGTGATCCATGTATTGTATAATTGATAACCTTTTTAGTATATGGCTAATAAAGGATTAAAGTTCCTAATCACAAAATTGAATTTGAATAGTGTGTTGAACTAAAATATGGTAAGAACGTGCTATAAGCTTGATAATGAAATGTGAATGGTTGTGTGGGTCTTGATGACCATAGATTTAATTGAATTAAGGCATTTAGTCTATTGAAGTGATTAGTGGATGGGAATCTATGTATTAGCTTAGTGGAAATAAATGAGGTAAGGCATTATTAATTAATATGAATTCTTGGTAAATGGTTGCTAGAGGCCTTGTTTGCCATGCAAGGAGTAAGTGGATATCCTTGATAGTTGGTTGGTTAAACAGGAGATGATCCCTAAAACATGAACTTGGATTGTGTTTAAATGAAAGGTGTGTGTAAGAATAGTAATGAGGAATGATTGGTTTGTAGAGGTCTTGATCACCATAAATGAACTTGCGTCATGTTGTGAACTAAGGAATTGGGCCTATATATATGATTAATGTCTAATTGTATTGGCAAAGACCATGTGATTGTTTATGGTGTTGATATATATCCTTGGTGGCTAGAATTACCTAAATTGGTTCAAGCCCTTAAATGTCAAAATGAATTGTATTGATGTTAATGTATTAACTAAAGGGTCAAGAGTTTAAATGTTGACTAAGGATGGTAATAAACTGACTTGTGGTTAAAGTCCCTCACCAAATAAATTACGGTTAAAGTCCATCGTTTAATGACTTGTTGTTAAAGTACCTCATCTAATGACTTATGGTTAAAGTCCCTTATATAATGGCTTATGGTTGGAGTCTCTTTCTTAAAGTGATCTCTTATGGTAAAAATACCTCACCTAATGGTTTATAGTTATAGTCCCATGCCTAATGTATGAGCATGTGATTAGATTTCTATGCCAAATTGAATATGTGAGCATGTGATTAGAGTTCCATGGCAAATTGAATGTGTAAGCATCTTATTAGAGTTCCATGCCCAATCAAATGTGTGAGCATGTAATTAGATTTCCTTACACAATTGATGTGCGAGCATGTAGTTATAGCCCCATTCCCAATTAAATGTGTATATAGTTACAGTCCTATGCCAAATTAATTTTGTGTGTAGATCGAGTACCTCGACTAATGAAGTGGTTAAATTATTTAAATTGGTTAAGTTGATTTGAGGCTCAGATTATTTTGACTAATATAACAGAGAAGTTTAAGCTCCTGAAATTGGTAAGGTGGAAGGTTGAAAGTTCTTCACCCCATGTGTTATGAATGAATGCTTTAAGAATAATTGTTATGATTTCTACCATAACTTGGCATACTCTATAAACATAAGTATATGTATCTTCATATATGATTATCCTAATATAAATATGATAGCATATGATGGTTTGACTTGGATATGATAAATGCATTATTTTATCCTTAACCTTGAGTTATATGCTAGCGTTCCAACTGCTAACCATCTCCTGATGCTATATCCCCACATGACATAGGTGATGGGGCATCTTCTTCTTCTTCTTCTACATAGTGATATGGTGTTTAAGCAGTTCAAGTATTGACCTTGAAGTGGTGATCTTACATACTTTGAAGACATACCTTTCATTTTCACTTAGTCCATTGTTAGGGACCTGTATAGATTTGGTACTTGGCTATTGTCGGGGGCATGTCCTAACATATTATTGACTCTGGTTTATTAGAGGCTTTGTGGATGACTTTGGACTTAGGTATACTGGCTATTATGTTGACATTAATGAAATATTTGATATTGTTTAAGGTTTTAATATTAGCCTTATATTTTTGCTATCTTATAATAAGGTCGAGATTCCTTGACCCTTGTGGTTGCTAGGATGATGAGTAGATTAGGTTATTGGGGTGACCTCCAATTTATGTGGGCTTGAGGTACCCATACGACATGGCCTGATTTTGGGACGTGTCAAGTTGGTATCATAGCCTAGGTTTATAGTCAGTTGGAAGTCCACAAATTCATGTTAAGTAGAGTCTCTTTTATAGGTGTATAGCACACCACACTTATAAGAGAGGGGCTATGAGATATTTAGGAATTTTTCCCTTTTTGTGTTTCAATCAAAAGAAATATAGAGTCTAAGGTCCTAGATTTCTCTAATTTTTTCTTGCTCATTATTCAAATTATATACCTAAGAAGATCTGATATTCGAGTAAATCTTTCTGTCCAGATTAGGGGTGATATGGATAATGCTCGTCCAACTCCTGGTATTAGACTTGGTCAAGGGTCCTGACATCTAACTATCCTTTTGGGGTTCCACTTATTCCCAGTAACCCCACTATTGGGGGTGATGCTTCTTCTCAGTCAGCTCAAAATATTGAGTTTTATCGCTTCTTTACTCTTTAGCTCAGGTTGGTGGAAAGTGGTCCAAGAGAAAGTATTGAGTGGGTCCTAGCTTCTGTTTTGCGGCTAGTGCTCCCTACCTAAACCTATTGGAAAATGTATATTTTGAAATTAGTAGTGCTTATAAGGCATAAGGAGCCCAATATCAAGTCAGTGGGTCCCAATCTGCACTCACCTATCCTTCTTGTTGGTTTTACAATTGATCACACCATGGTTATAATAATGAAGGAAAGAATCAGTGCTTTAAATATGGTCAATTAGGTCACATGCAATAGGAATATCCTATAATGGATTCCACTTAGGTAAATATGATGTCGATTACTATTTCTCTAGCTTTTGCACCAAGTGGTGCCACTTTTAGCTCCGACGTTGGTGGGGACCATCTCAATGATCTTACTACCCCTCGAGAGCCCGAGGAAACTTTGAATACTAATATGGGTATGTTGAAAACTCTTCTCTTGTAATGTGTATTTTTTTTTCAAAACCTAGGGTTTACTATTTCTCATGTAACCTCGTATATGGTTGTGCATCTTGATTGTGACCCTGAGAGCCTATCTGTTTCCTTTTCTATTTCTACCCTGATAGGAGACTCTATGGTTGTTAAAAGGGTCTATAGGGTGTGTGTGGTATCTGTTAGTAGTAAAGAAACCCTTATAGGCTTGATGGAGTTGAAGATGGTTAATTTTGATGTCATTCTAGGGATAGATTGGTTACTTTCATACTATGCTTACTTAGATTGTTGGACCTGTAGGGTCATGTTTAAATTTCCTTATGATTCGGTCATCTTATAGGAAGATGGTTCCTTATAGCCTAAGAAAAGGTTCATTTCTTATCTCAAAGCCCAAAAGTTGGTCCGAGTTAAAGATTCTAACTCGAAAGACCCTTCTCTAGAATCCGTTCTCGTGGTTAATGAGTTTCCCAAGGTGTTCTCAAATTATCTTCCTAGTGTGGTCACTATGAGTTTCTTGTTATGTACGTTGGGTTCACCAATCCCCTAATGACATTTATGGACTTGATTAATAGAGTTTTCTATCCATTTTTGGACCTGTTTTCCATTATCTTCATTGATGACATCTTAGTCTATTCTAAGAGTGAGGTAGATCATGTTGATCACCTCTGTGCTGTGTTGAAAACTTTAAAGTATCATTGTTTGTAAGCCAAGTTCTCCTTGTGTGAGTTTTGGTTAAAATCCGTAGCATTTCATGGTCATGTTATTTATCTCTAGTGAAAAGATCATGGTAGATCACCAAAAAGGTATGTGGCGGTGTAACTTTTGGTGCCCAGTCCTAAGGACTCCTTCTTTAGTGTGTTGTGTCTGGATGGGTCTTATTTATGACCTAAGTTTTCTCTATGAAGCACTCCATACCTATAGTGATGTGTCTCTTTTGAGGGTCTTACCTTGAGTGGCGTGAGTGGTACTTATGCTTTAGTTCCTCCGTGACCCTTCTAGTGTTGGGTACCTAAGAGGTTTAGGAAGACATATGTATGAATTGTTTTTTGTCATAGTTGTGTTATGGTTTTGGGTTTTAAGCATATGTTGGCGATTTTAGCTATAATGGTTGGTTATAGTTTGTTTTACATGTTGTCTACTTGTGGTGTCCATATTTTAATGGTAAAAGAACAAAGTAAAGTTGGAGATGTATGTAAGGAATAGAGCTCAATGTCTTACATTAACTCTTTCTAGTTTTGGATAGACTTGAATATAAAAGTAGTGTATGTCTATACTCAAACTCTCATACTGTGGTATCTCGGTAAACTCTTAGTTGAATTGGACTTTCTCTCTAGCTTTGGCATGGCACCTTTGAGGTATTGTATGGTAGAAGACGTCATCCTCTATTTGATGTTATGGAGTTGGTAAGGGTAAGTGTTTTGACCCCAATTTAATTCACCAAGACTTAGAAAAGGTGAAGGCAAATCGTGAGAGGTTGAGAACAGCTCAAAGTTGCCAAAAGTCCTATACAAACGTGTAGCGTAGGAGTTTAGAGTTTAGTGTTGGTGATTGGGTATTCTTATAGATGTCTCCCATGGAGGGAGTGATGCGAATCAGTGAAAAGAGGAAGCTTAGTCCCCATTATGTTGGTCCCTATTTGGTCTAGAAAGGGATTGGCAATATTGCCTATGAGTGGGGTTGCCTTCTTGATTAAACTCCATTTTCCCCAGTTTTCCAAGTCTCTATGCTGCGAGGATACATAGGTAATCCTTCATTGATTGTTCCCTTGGAGGGTATTGATATTCCAAACTCCTTGCCCTATAGGGGTATCCTGGTGAGGTTCTTGGATCGGTAAGTTCGCCGGTTGAGAACAATAGAAGTGCCTTCGATGAAGGGACGTATGGAGGAACTAATAGTCTGAGGAAGCTACTTGGGAGGCATAGGAGGACATGAAGTCCAAGTATCCTCATTCATTTATCCATTTCGGAAGCTCATAATTGAGATGTGTGTTGGTGTTCCTAACTTGATTTACGTCTTTAAAAAGTGATGAGTTAAAATGCCCCATGCCTAGGATTGATTCATGTCTTTATTGAACAAAGGATTAAAGTTCGCAATGCTTAAGTTGTTTTATATCCTTGAAAGTAGATGGGTTTAAGCCCCTAAGATTTGAATTGATCGAGTATCTTTGATAAATGATGGGTTGGAATCTCAAAGATATTTAAATGAATAGCCGATAGGAAATGATCATTATGAGTGTCTTATTCTTATAGTATGCCTTATGTTCTAGCCTGGTTTAAGGTTGGCTTGATGTGTGGTAACATGTTAACTTTTTAATGTGTTTTCCTTACCCATCATTCAAGGACGAATGTTCCTAAGTGGGAGAAAATAAAACACCCAAGATCTTGGCATTGCAATTTTTTTTTATTTTTGAACATATTGTCCAAGGTACGATTGGTCAAGCCACACCCTTTGGATACGAGTCATAACCAATCCTCCTTTATCTCTCTCATACCTTGAGAAGCCTAGGCGGGTATCATTCTGTCCTATATATAAATTTGATGCCCCTCTGTAATACCCCGCAAAGTTCTCTTCTAGTCTTAGCCTTAGAGCGTATCCAACAAAGCAAAAAATCCGAGTCTAAAAGTTTTAGAAGTATCTTCCCAAGTATGAAACACTTTAAATCATGTGTAATTTCCCTAATTTCTAATTTTAGTCATGCTGATCATTGAACAATCTTTCCATCGATACCAATTTCTTCAAAATCCGACATCAGACGAAGAAGTTATGGCCATTTGATTGAGCGTTGTCGGAATCACATGTTTGATGGACGATCTGATGGACCCCCAAGTCCTTGGTGGACCATCAAGTATCCCGTCAGACCAAGGCAGTGGCTTTCTTTTTCAGTCATCATGTGACGGCCAAAGTGGTGGACCGTCAGAAAGTTGATAGACCGTCAAGGGGCCCGTCAGACCGAGGCAGAATATCCCATTTCTGGACCCCGAGTGACGGACGATCTGGTGGACCGTCAGATTTCTAACGTACTGTCACTTCGACCGTCACTCTGAGGCAGAACATCCCAGTTTTGGCACTTGAGTGACGGATGACTTGGTGGACTGTCAGTCCCTCTAACGGACCTCCAGGTCGACCGTCACAGACCCCGATTGGAATTTTCTAGACAAATTTTAAAGGGATATTTTGGTCTTTTCCACGTCCTTCACCAGCTCTATAAATACCGGGCCAAGGGCCTTGAACTTCATTTTTCTCTCTTCCACCCAAAAATTAGGGTTTCCAAAATCAAAATGCTCTCTTCTCCTTTCATAAAATTCAAGAGAGATCAAGAAGGATCTACAGAAATCAAGAACTCCTTTCAAGAGCCTTCAAGAAAAGAAATTCCCAGTTATGTAGATGTTCATTCTTGGGTTCCTTTCATTCAAGAAGTTCAAGTACCCTTTTTTTAAACTTAAGGATTTTATGTTTTGTAATATTCCATGATTTGTATGAGTTGAAGTTGATGTTACTTGTGTTGTTGAGTTTGGATTCATGATTGTTTGAAAGATTTATGGTCTTTGACCCTAGTATGTGGAATTTATGGGATGTTGTGATGATCCCTTTTGAAGTTGGTGTCTATGTGAGGTGTTCATGATATTAGGGTGTAAAGATGGTTGAATAAGCAGAGTATGCACCCCATAGGTTGGATAAAAGGCTGAGGTGAAGTATAGAGGGGCATTGTAGTATGTCAAAGGGGAAACCCAAAGTTGTGGGCTAGTCCATGCACACCTAGTGTTTGATAAAATGCCTTAGTGAGCGGAATGAGACATAATAATAATATGGAATCCCCGAGTAGGTGTAGAACCATACATGTCTAGTGGTTATCGAAAGACCGTAGTGAGTAAGTTGAGACGAAATAGTGGTAAATCTCCTAAGTGAGTGCTCTTTGATTTATTTTAAGTTTTGATACATACTAAGTGGTTAGCAAGAGAGTAATGACATGATAGTGTGAAGTTTTCCAAAAATCTCGTTATATCTAGATATATGTCGAGACCGATATTGGTGTGAATTACTTGATGCAAGACTTCGTTGAATGGGGTATAATTTAATAGCATGTCTTCCTTAAGGTAGTTTGTGGCGATGAATCTATATTGATGACCCCCAAAATATTGGGAGCGATCCTTGTGTAATCATAATGCTGAATAGAGGTTTATATTTCCTAAATGATAGATGTGATGCCATAAGGTTTGTGAGGGGGAAAGTATGTTATGATTCAGAAACACTTAGAGTGACCCCTTGGTAGTTGTGATGATGAGTAGACGTTTGTGAATCCTTTGACGCTTGAGGTGATGTTCTAATGATTGTGAAATTGAATACATGGCATGATTTTTGAGTTTTTTGTGAAATGCCTGAATGATGGTAATGATGAATGAATGCCTGTGATGCTTGAATGAATGATGATGCTTTACTTCTATGTTATCGAGTCCTGGAAGTATTTATACCCAAAAATAGAGTTGTTGTCTAGAGCCCGTGTCAGTTTCTCGATAATTCCAACCGAGCTATAATTTTCAAAAATCACTGAACTATAGAACTTTGTATCCTCAGACAAGTGAGAAGCTTAATAAAGCTCAGTACTGTATCGCTAGTAATCTAGCCTCAAACCTATACTTAGACCAGTCCTAATGGAACATAAGTGATTCAATTCTAATCTCAAAAATGATTCGAATAATCTAATTAAGCTACTTATCGTCAGTCAAATATCGTGATTTGATATTATTTCTATCAGATACGAAACCAAATGATCTCAGCGTATTTCTGCCAAATCATTTGAGAAACATGATCATGTAAACACGTTCATCTTTATTGTGTTCATTCTAAGGATTCAGTGAGAGTCTTTCAGTTGGGAGTAGAAACTAGCACCGAGCGAGGCAAGGTATGGCAATTTCTCCCATCAGAGAGAGAGGCCAAAGTCATTAGTAGAAATCGCTGAACATCAGAACTACGTAGCCAGCACAGGATACAGGAGTCCCCGTCAGTAGAGGTTGTCACTGTCAGAGAGGTTAGGGTCATCCCATCAGAGAGGCTTGACTCGAGAGTGTATCTTTACCCGTGGCACGGTATTAACGCCTTTTTGGGATTACAGGTTGGACCCCACCTGTGGCAGGTCAGGGCATGTCGGTTAAGTGACTACTTCCCACAGTTGCAGTTTTAGTATCAATCTTCAGAAGTCAAGACCTTGTGGTACAGTCGTCTATCTTAGTAAGGAACTCAGATAGTTCCATTAATTCATGGACTATCCCATCAGATAGGCTTGGCCTTATATATAGATGCTTACTATCATATCTAAAGATCTCCCATCAGAGAGGCTTGATCTCAGTCTCAGATCATGTTGAATATCCTTATTATCATATTTAAAGATCTCCCATTAGATAGGCTTGGTCTCCTTCTTAGAATTTGTTGAGTATTCTTGTTGTCGGATTCGACTATAATCCTATTGTCTTATCATTGATAAAGCTTCCGAAGTTATCTATTAGAAAATTTGAATCTCTAATTCTGTCGGTTGAAAGCGGTAAGCTCAGAACTCAGTATTTGATATAAGTATACTCAGATCCTCAGTTATCAGTAGCAGATGAGTCAGTGGTTCAGTATCTCAGTGATGTTAGTGAGTTTAGCTCGCAATAAAGCGGCATCCAAGGTCAAGTCTCTAGAGTTGTGATGATTATGAGTATGATTTATGCATTCTTGTATGTGTGCTTGTTTTTGTATGGTATTCTCATGATCATTTAGGTTATACATATTTTGCATGCATGAGCCCTTGCATTTAGCCTTACCCCATTTACATACTCGGTACATTTTGTGATAACGTATTTGCACTATGGTGTCTCATTTGACACCATAAATTTAGAGGCACAGAACCCAGAGTATCATCAGCAGATCAATCCCAGTCAGCAGTTGATAACGCTTAAACTACAGCTCTCATAAGAGTGTAAGCGGTCGTTGTCAAATATAGAACCCAACTGGGTTGGGTGTCAAATCCCACAGAGAATACTTGGTCACTAAGTAAGCAAAGATTATTAGACTTTTGGTGAAAATTTCCTAAAAATGGGGGATTGTAGCGTGAGTAACAGAGTAATAATGTAAGAACAAAAAAAAGCAAAGTAAAAAGAAAGAATGTTTAGTAAGGTTTATAATCAATGAGAATTGAGAGTTGGGATTATGTCCACCTTATGAGTTATACGTATCTATTGGCTATGAGTTATGCGGAATTCAGACATGCATGTGCTTATAGAGAATTGTATTCTATGGTAAATCCAAGCGTCTTTCGACCTAACAAGGACTATTTCACTTTAACTCTTTCGAGCTTAAATAGTATCTAATGGTACAAATTCTCCAAGAGGTTAATCCAGTTATGACACTAACTTTTTAGAAGGGGTTGGTGCCCTTTTACCTTGACATTATCTCTTTTCCAGACATATAACTTTTCTTTCGAACAAGTTAATGCTATACTGGTGTATCCTATGTGTTTGCAACCACAAGAATTTGCATTAAGATGAAGAGAATAATGATATAAGCAGCATACGTGTCAAGAACTCACAAACTCATAGCAATAGATAGTATCTCATAAGGCTTCCATAACCCCAACAGAGAAGTTTAGCTACTCATGAGTGCAAGGGAAATCACAATAGTCATTATAATCACACCAAAATAAAGATCTTGCGTGAAGTATGTTTGGTAGCACTTGTGGCGTGAATTCCTTGCAAAATAGCTTTTCTCTTGTAGTGAAAATTAAAAATAGAATAGATGAATAATAATGTCAACAACAAATTTATGAAGAAAAAGGGAGAGGATCGAATAGGGATGGGGGTGGTGGAGAATTGTTTTGATGGATGGATGGATGGTGGATGGATGGGAATAATAAAAATCTCCAGCAAAATAGGGTATTTATAACACCCATATCCTATTCCTACTAGGCTACTGCGTACTTATCCTAATCCTAATAAATTACTGCATCATTATCCTAATCCTAATAAATTACTGCATCATTATCCTAATCCTTATAGGTTACTGTTGATCCCCAAAGTCTTGGAAAATATTGTTTTTGCCCGGGACAGGTTTTCCATGCATCACTTTTAGTCCTTGGCGTCCAAGCTCTCCTTTCTTTCTTTCGTGAAGCTTCATTTGGCGTCAAGTTATCCATAAAATGCTGAAATCTGCATCATTAATACCTGAAAACTTGCTAATCACGTTTGTTCGCTCACTTACAGGAAAAAGGACTAAAAGTGCATGAATTATATATTTTGTCCTCAAAACTTAGCTAAAATATGGGTCAATTATAGCACTATAGGCGTGTAAATCCGCCTATCATCAACACCCCACACTTAAAGCTTTGTTCTTCCTCGAACAGAATATCATGTCCATATAAACATCTACTTAGGGTTTCACAGTAACAACACAAAATATTCATCAAGACGGGCATGACAGTTATTACAAAGAGTAGTTTTCTGATGACTACTAGAAACAATTCAACCTCCAACATAGACTCGTGATGATGGTTAATTCGTATCCAAAAGTTATGGCACAAATAATCATACACAACTACCCAAAACTCATCAACCATGTGTGTCTCACATAAGATTTTACCCATTATCACTCACAAGTATAGTATATTTATCGAAACATGGGTATAGGATTATCCTTGCTCTCTCTCTCTCACACAAAGAATTCATATGTTGCAACTGATGACCATAGGCTTACCCTTAGTGTAATGCTCCACTAAATATCAGAATGCTAAGCTTAGGATCAAATAGGTCTTCTACAGGTTGTAATGTAGGCTAAGGGACGGGTAGGACTATTTTGGCCAGAGTAACTATGTTCCTAAGCACTTTAATACATCACATTATGCCACTTATGCTTTCTTTCAAACAACCTTTCTACTTTCTTTTAATCTACCACCCTTTCTCACCTCTTTTGTTTTTCAATTTTGAACAGAATTAACTTTTTATTTTTCTTTTCCTTTTTCTTTTCATAACACACCTCTTATGATAGCAATTATTTTTCATAACAAATTCAATCACCAATACATTCTAAGGCACTATTGTCACCCAATTTCCTCTCATTTTGTCACATGACTTTACAATTTTAAAGCACTTAGGAATTTGAATCAAATTATGGTTTTGAAAAAAATGGATTAGGCTTACATATGAGGCTGTCAAAGAAAATAGGCTAAAGGCTCAAAGGGGGTTATCTAGGATGATGTCCATGGGTAGATAAAATGAAGGTAAATAATCATAGGTTGCCAAAGGAATGCCTAAATCATCTCCTAAACTCACACTCTTTATTTCGCTTTACATACATACCAGGCAAGTTCAAGCATCAGTCACAAACATAGAATATACTATTATCTCTCACACACAAGGCACCTGGTCGACTTTATTGGGAGTAGTATAGACTCTTGACCCAACAGATGAAGGAACTGAACCACACAATTATCACATAGTGAGTCACAATTAGAGCCTAAACATCTCAATAGTAATGATTTTAGCACAAACTCTTATTGTAATACCATGCTGCCTATCAGAACAATTTCATGCAAAGTTAAAAATTTAAAAAAAAAAATTTAACTACTAAAAAAACAAAACTAACTACTAAAAAAAAACCAAACATAAATAGATGTAAATGGAGATAAAGAAGTAAAGAATACAAATACCAGCACCCCACACTTAGACGGGACACACTGCCCTCAATGGAAAATAAATAAGAAGAACCTGGTTAGTCGGACTCCTCCTCTATGTCTGGGGTCATACCCCCTGCGTCAGAATCATCATCAGAGTTGTCATCCTTAGAAGTTCCTCATAAGTTCCCCACTTGATTCCAAGAGTGCGTCGAGGTATTTGCAGCACAGAGGATTCTCCTTGCTCTTTTCGTCCCCTTTTTTGGCCTTTTTGTGAAGTGGTTGCTTTTTCTTTCCCTTGTCTTGATTTTGGTGCCATTGTACCTGATATTAAAATAATAGTCATGTTAGCTTCATCTCGGTGGATACAATCAATAAACAAGCAGTAGTGGCACCACCCCACACTTAGTTTGTTTGTACGAAGCTAGTGAAGTGAACGATGTCTATTACTCAGATTTCATCGATATACGTTTAGGTGTTATGTTCCAACAATATAATCAATGCATTCATACTTTTTGTATCATCTTAACTATCCTTTCTCAATTCTAGATCATGTAATCTTGGTAATGCTTTCATGTTTTGGACTAATGCATCACTTTGAATAAAACGACTACATATATATTGTATCAATTTATGGCTTGGAATAATCATAACATCTTATGTTTGCAGTTAACCATGATTTTCATCGCAATAAACAAGTCATTCAAGCAAGCTTTCAAGTTACAAGGTTATGCAATGTTCTAGACTATATCAATTCCGTAAAAGTATGACAGTGTATCAAAATCAAATTCAAGTTGGAAACAAGTCAAGAGCATCCTTACGTATTATTTCACTCACTTAGTTTCACCACAACAAATCAACCATATTCAAATCATCAATACTACTTTAAGATTAAACAATTCATTATAGACGTAGTAGTGTAGTAATTACGGAACATAAAAGAAGAACAAAGAAGTACTTACTTGGTTGATGGCCTTGGAAGATGTTCTTGCAAAATAAAAGAGCAAAAGGAAAATTTTTGGGAGAATTTGGAGAGGTAGGCGGCGCTTTAGGGTGAATTGCAATGTGTTTTTGATTTAAGACTAAGGTTCTATTTATAGGACAAGCTTGGGTCGGATTTTGACCCACTTGGAATCGGATTTGGAGACCAAAAGTGACCATAGGCGGCGCCTACTGCTTTGCCTATGCTTGGCATAGGCGGCGCCTTTTGCAAAGCATTGTTGAGCATAGGCGGCACCTATGCTATGGCATTGTTAGGCATAGGCGGCGCCTATGCCATGGCACATGAGATTCAGAGACAAAATGCTTTTGCATAAGCGGCGCCTATGCTATGGCATTGTTGAGCATAGGCGGCGCCTATGCTATGGTACTCTAGAATCCGAGAGATTAGGCCATAGTATAGGCCTTGCCTTGTTCGTGGCCTAGATTTGCATAGGCCTTGCCTTGTTCTTAGCCTACATTTTTATAAGAAATGCCTCACCCATAGCCTTTTGCTTCTTTATTCCTAACTTACCACCTTCAACATGCAATACTTCCAAATCAAAATTTGAAACCAATCTCCTCCTTTACACCTCTTGCACCTACATTCAAACAAAAACAACAAAAACGATTAGAACGATGGGTTGCCTCCCATCAAGCGCCTTAGTTTTGGTCGTGGCTCGACAAAATCCTAGGAAAACAAAAACAACAAAAACAATTAAAAATGATGGGTTGTCTCCCATCAAGCGCTTGATTTATTGTCGCGGCACGACATAGCTATCTCGATTACTTAGACTTCATTGAGATAGATGGTGTATCATTTTCTAAATGGATTCAGACGACGCTGATACTTACTTGTAGGCATGCAATCTTCTTCGAGATGACTCTTGTGCATACATATCCCAGGAGGGATACCAATTATATCATCAATAGACCAGCCCATAGCTCTCTTGTACCTCTTCAAAGCAGAGATAAGAGCCTCTATGTGCTGTTCACTTAAATCATCTGCAACATTCACCGGTAGTGTATTTCCGTATCCCAAGAACATATACCTTAGATAATTGGGGAGCTCTTTCGATTTTAGCACTGGGGCTCTTCAATGGAAGTCTTTGCTGTTGGTGACGGTTGATCCTTAAGATCAAGGTCCGGCTGCTTAGGAGTATGAGAATAGGACCCTATTTCTGTTAGAGAACTCATAGTTTCTTTATGTTCTTTATCATCCTCATGCTCAACATTCAGCAGCGCAGCAGACAATGGCTCAACAGTAAGTTGTTTCTCTACAGATAATGCTTTCTTATCTTCATAATGAACATCAGCTACAGAGAACACATCAATATCCCTCGGCTGCTTCATTGATTTACACAAATCAAAATGAATCACTTTGTCATTCATTCAAAATAAAAGCTCATTATCTCTCATGTCAATAAGCACGCTTCCAGTTGTGATGAAAGGGCGTCCTAAGATTATGGGAACTTCAGAATCCACCTCGCAATCCAAAATAACAAAGTCTGCAGGAAAGATGAAGGTGGAAACCTTCACCAACACGTCATTTAAGATACCAACAGGTCATTTTATCGACATATCTGCCATCACGAGCCGCATATTGGTTGGTGTAGGATCACCCAACCCCAACTTTCTGTAGATGGATAGTGGCATCAAATTGATTCTTGCTCCCAAATCGTACAATGCCTTAGCAAAATTCATAGATCCAACCGTGCAAGGAATAGTGAAAGCACCAGGGTCTGCCTTTTTCTGTACTAAGGACCTTGTGGCAATTACACTGCAATGATGAATATTATTTGATGGCTCATAGCTTACTGCCTGCTTCTTTGTTAAAAGGTCCTTCATGAATTTAGCGTACCCAGGCATCTGTTCCAGCACCTCAACCAACGAAACATTAATGGTCAGCTGTTTTAACATCGTCATGAATTTATTGAACCTTGTATCTTCCGCTCTCTTCTTTAATCTTTGAGGAAAAAGAGGTGGTGGAAGGGGAATTGTTTTCTCCACGACTTTCTTTTCATCATGCTTTGGTTCGGAGACCTTTTCAGGTTGTGGACGTCGAGAAATGACGTCATGAGTGTCTTCCTTAGCTTCGACGGCGTCATCCCCTTCTTCCGCATTACCTACGATATTATCGGCCACTTGCTTGCTTTGGGATGAATTTTCCAGCACCTTACCACTCCTAGTAGTAACATCCATGCATGTTCCATCGTTTCTTGGGTTTTGCACTGTGTCACTCGGTAAGGTGCCAGCTTTTCTTTAATTTAATGTGGCTGAAATTTGACTCAATTGTTGTTCCAGATGTCTTATTGAAGTGGAATGTGAATCAACCAATTGATTCATTGAGTCCAAGCCATTTATTACCTCAGTTACTCCCGTGCTGGTTGCCTCCACTCCTTTTAACAGCTTAGCCATCATATCTTCCATGGACATATTTCCAGAACCAGACGTAGTGGCCTCTCGTCGTCCAGGAGAAATATACACGCCACTTCTGTCAGTCGTGTTCTTCCAACTACCTTGATCCCGGTCCTTGTTTCCAGAATTATCATAATAGTTCCGACCTTGGTTTCCTTGGGCATTGCCTCGGAAACCCCCCTGATTGTTCACGTAGTTGGCTTCTTCCTCAAAATCGGATTCCTCTCTTCCTTTGGACGCAACTGCTTTGACTTTTTTGGTCTTCCCTGATAGTAGATGCTTTGTAAGAAGATCCACTTGTGTTTTTATGTGCGCCAAATCTTGATCACGTTCTTCTTTTCTTCTCCTTTGTTCTGTAGTCATGCCTATAGAAAAAGTGGGGCTTTCTACTTCGGAATCTCTGGTATGCCATGCCCTACTTTGCTTCGTCATCCGGTATAGCATATCACTTGCCTGAACAAAGGTGAGGTCCATAAATGATCCTCCAGCCGCATTGTCCACCACTGGTTTAGTTACTGAATTCAAGGATCTATATAGTATCTCCATCAAGTGAATATTGGTCATGTGATGGTTTGGGCACCTCATAAGCTTCTTCTTGAATCTCTCCCATGTTTCATGGAGGGCTTCAGTTGGAAGCTAACAAAAGTTGCTGATTTCATCTCTCAATTATGCTCTTTTGGATGGCGGAAAGAATCTTTCTAAGAAAGCGTCTTTCAATTACCTCCAATTTATAGTAGAATTAGGAGTCTTCCCATTCAACCATAGAGTTGCCTCCCCAGATAGAGACAATGGAAATAAGCGCAGCTGAATTGCATACTATCCAACGCCAGGATTGTCGAATGACTTGCATGTAGAGATAAAGTTGATCAGATGCATATTCGGATCATCGCCTGCAAGTCCGCCGAATAGTCCCTTGAGTTGCAATAACTGAATCATGCTGCTAGTGATATTGAACTTGGCTCCCGGCGCCAAGGGCGGAGGAATAATGGCTCCTGTGGCACCAGCTCCATCAAGATCATCATCATCATCATCGAATGGTATTTGCATGGCTCGGCATTCAGGCCTGAACCTAGCTTGACGATCTCTTCTGTTGGCAGGTGTCGCCATCTCAGCATCACGCCTTGGGTTTAGCAACTCGTCATCACCTAGATCCTCATCATCAGGATTTGTTGCTCGCCCAGGGTTATCAATATTCTGTTAGTGTACTTGAGCGGCGGCCAAAAAAGCTAGTCTAGCCTGCTCCTGTTGAGCAACCCTTCTTTCAATTTCCTGTTGAGCCTCCATTCTGCCAATACGATGTGGTTCAGGATTGAAAGGTAATAATGGTTGACCAGAACTTCTAGTATGGGGCATGCACTGGAAAAAAATCTACAGTAAACAAAAACAACAACTTAAAGTAAAGTACGAGAATCTTTGACCAAAGGGTCTAGTAATTATCACAAACTTAGTTGACAACCGTATTCCCCGGCAACGGCGCCAATTTTTGATAACGCTCAAACTACAGCTCTCGTAAGAGTATAAGCGGTCGTTGTCAAATATAGAACCCAACTGGGTTGGGTGTCGAATCCCACAGAGAATACTTGTTCACTAAGTAAGCAAAGATTATTAGACTTTTGGTGAAAGTTTCGTAAAAAGGGGGGATTGTAGCGTGAGTAACAGAGTAATAATGTAAGAACAAAAAAAAGCAAAGTAAAAAGAAAGAATGTTTAGTAAGGTTTGTAATCAATGAGAATTGAGAGTTGGGATTATGTCCACCTTATGAGTTATACGTATCTATTGGCTATGAGTTATGCGAAATTCAGACATGCATGTGCTTATAGAGAATTGTATTCTATGGTAAATCCAAGCGTCTTTTGACCTAACAAGGACTATTTCACTTTAACTCTTTCGAGCTTAAAGTGTATCTAATGGTTTAAATTCTCCAAGAGTTTAATCCAGTTACGGCACTAACTTTTTAACAGGGGTTGGTGCCCTATTACCTTGACATTATCTCTTTTCCAGACATATAACTTTTCTTTCGAACACGTTAATGCTATACTGGCGTATCCTATGTGTTTTCAACCACAAGAATTTGCATTAAGATGAAGAGAATAATGATATAAGCAGCATACGTGTCAAGAACTCACAAACTCATAGCAATAGATAGTATCTCATAAGGCTTCCATAACCCCAGCAGAGAAGTTTAGCTACTCATGAGTGCAAAGGAAATCACAATAGTCATTATAATCACACCAAAATAAAGATCTTTCGTGAAGTATGTTTGGTAGCACTTGTGGCGTGAATTCCTTGCAAAATAGCTTTTCTCTTGTCGTGAAAATTAAAAATAGAATAGATGAATAATAATGTCAACAACAAATTTATGAAGAAAAAGGGAGAGGATCGAATAGGGATGAGGGTGGTGAAGAATTGTTTTGATGAATGGATGGATGGTGGATGGATGGGAATAATAAAAATCTACAGCAAAATAGGGTATTTATAACACCCATATCCTATTCCTACTAGGCTACTGCGTACTTATCCTAATCCTAATAAATTACTGCATCATTATCCTAATCCTTATAGGTTACTGCTGATCCCCAAAGTCTTGGAAAATGTTGTTTTTGCCCGGGACAGGTTTTCCATGCGTCACTTTTAGTCCTTGGCGTCCAAGATCTCCTTTCCTTCTTTCGTGAAGCTTTCTTTGGCGTCAAGTTATCCATAAAATGCTGAAATCTGCATCATTTATACCTGAAAACTTGCTAATCACGTTTGTTAGCTTACTTACAGGAAAAAGGACTAAAAGTGCATGAATTATATATTTTGTCCTCAAAACTTAGCTAAAATATGGGTCAATTATAGCACTATAGGCATGTAAATCCGCCTATCATCATCAGCAGTAGCAGTGAGTCCTCTTCCTTCGAGGGTTAGTTTCAGTTTTCAATTATTGTAATTAAAACTTTGTTTACTTTCAGTTGACGGAGTTAGTTGGGGTCATGTCCCATCAACTCCACAGTTCATTTAGATTAGATGCTTTTCAGACGGATGTATTGTATAGTATTCAGTTTTATATTTTGAGTATTATAGATGTGTTGAACCTTATGGCTAGTTTCTTTATTTATTCCAGATATTATGCAGTATACAGGTTCAGATATCAGTAACGGATTAACTTGTAGTCCTTCAGGGTCACCAGCACTGTGTGACATCTCGGGATAGGATCTCAGGGCGTTACACCCTCACTCGTATACTGGGTACGAGTCGTACCTAGGTAATTCGTATAGTGATTGGCACCTAGTGTAGAGTGGACTATTTTGGGTACGAGTGTTGTGTATGGTTAGGTTGTGATTCATACCCTTTGGCTGCAACTCAAGGGCATGTATTCATATCAAGATCAGTGAAGATGACCTAGGCTGAGCCTAAGGTATGATTCAGGGTACCACTCGTATCCTAGGGTACGATTGACTCAAGTGAGTCGTACCCACCCGAATGACCAATTTTCAGCTTTTAACTAGGGTCTTTGTGGTCATTTTCTACACCCTAAACCCTAGTACCTGCACTATATAAGTGTATATGGCTTTCTTAAATACATTTAGAGTTGATCAAATATCCTAAACTCTCTCTCAAACACTCTCAAAGTTTCTTGAATAAATATTGGAGGCTAGGATTTGAAGGGTGGTCATCTAGAAGACAAAGAGGAGTCAAGTTCTTGGTGGATCATCTTGTTTAAGAAATGTAAGCCTTCCCCTTGTTAAATAACTCTAAACACATGTATTTTACACTTGGATGAGTAAGTTTACTTGGTGATTTTGAAATCAAATGAAAATAGTTTTGTTGCCTAATGATGAATAATGTTGTTTCTTGATTAGACTTGTGTGAATACATTTTATTAATGATGAATTGCATACGTGGGTGCTTGTTGTATGTGGTTTATGATGTGTGAGATAATGCTAACATATTTGATGTTTTTAACTACAAATAATTGTAAAGTCTTAAGAAGTTTTTGTCGTTTTTGATTGTTTTCTCTTTGATAATGCAGGAAAGTAAAGATGCAAGAAAACCAAAGACAATAAGAGCAAAAGAGGTGAATTTGGAACAAGGGTCCATGAAAGTGTAGTTGACGACTTGTCTGATAAGTCATCAAATTTGTGATAAGTTATCAGAATCATCACCAGCTGTAGACAGTGTGAGGAAGTTAGAGAAGAAGTGTGACGACATCCCCTGATAAGCCGTCAGGTGTCTGATAAGCCGTCAAGAATGCCGTCACTCAGAAGCAGAAGATTTTCTGATGACATGTCCTGATAAGCTATCAGACCTTTGATAAGCTGTCAGGCATGTCGTCACTCAGATGTAGAAGGCAAAAATTTGAAGCATGCCTGACAATATGTTCTGATAAGCTATTAGAACTCTAATAAGCTGCCAGGCATGTGGTCACTCAGAAGCAGAAGGCAAATATTTGAAGCATGTCTGGCGACATGTTTTGATAAGCTATTAGAACTCTGATAAGCCATCAGGAATGTCGTCACACATAAGCAGAAGGCAAGAAATGGGAATCATGTCTGACGACATGGTCTGATAAGCTATCAGATCTATGATACGCTGTCAGACATGTCGTCAGCTAAGGATAAAAATCTGAATTTTGAATTTTGAATTTTTCTTAAATTACGGATATAAATAGAAGCTTTTAGGGTTTCATTGAGGGCTCTAAACATCTTGAACTTATTCCAAAGACTACTTTACTTCTCTTTCGTCTCTAAACTTGCATTTCAATTTTCAATTCTTTGATTTAGTTGTGGGATATTCTTCTTGAATTTAGGAAGAGAATCAATTTCTGACTACATCTTTTGTAAGTTTAATCACTTTGAACTATGAATTCAGTTATTGTTATCGCTTTCTCTTTCATGTGGAACTAAAACCCACAACTAGGGTTGTGGGATCTATGATTACTCTTATATTGTCTTAATAGTTGGTTAGGTTTCGAGTGATTATGGAAACATCTTGATAATTCTTTTGTATTAATTATATTTTGTTGGTTACAAACAATAGATCGCACCTTATGTTGATTTCCTCAAACTGATAAATAAACTAAAGGTAGTGAATTATCAACAAGGATTTGGTAAGGCTAAGTTCCCATCTAATGATTAATGTTGTAACAAGATTAATCAACTCGAAATAAAATAAGTATGAATAGAATGTTTTCCTAAGTTCGAGATAATTAGGGAGTTCAACATCTAGGTAGGTTGAGAAATACTTAGATGGACTGTCAAAACTGATAATTTGGTATTTACCATAAGTCATGAGAATCCAGTACTACAACTATTATTCAATGGAGGATTACTAATCATAGTGATCACAACTCTAGTTTATCTATATCATTGATTTGAAATAATGAAGTTTAAGATTTGAGTTCTAAGGTGAATTGAAGTGTTAATAACTTTTGTTCAATCATAAAAAAAAACCCATTTTATCTTTTCATATCATTTATTTGAAGTTAAATTGTAGCTATAGTTTTAAATTAGTTTAATCGCCACTCACATTGTTCCTCGTGGATTCGACCACGACTCTAAAGTTGGGTAAACATATTGACAACGACCGCCTTGCACTAAATTGATGTGTAAGTTGAACGTTATCAAAAATGGCACCGTTGCCGGGGGACAATTTGGCGTATTGTGTTGGTTTGGAATTTTAGCCTACTTGCTTGAATTCAAACTTGTAAATATTTGTTTTTATTTTTCTTTTATTTCTTGTGTTACGTAGATTTTTATTTTAGTTTACTTATTACTATGACATTGGGGAATGAACATGATCTTGGTGGTTGGAAATCTTATCTTGATAATCCATGTCCATATTGTGATGGACCTCACTTAATGCAAGATTGTAGATATGCTCCCCGGAGAGAGATGTGTCCACTATCTCCATCCTACCGGAGTATGATTGTTCTTTATGTGGTGGTCAAGATGAACATTGGAGTAATTTACCAAATGCCCCCTCCCCGTATTGTGCTAACCCAAATACTAGTTCTTCTTATGAGTTTGATAGGTTTTATGGTCAAGAAAAAGAAGAACGAAGCACTAGAAAGAGTGGCATTGAAGCTATGTTTCAACTAATGTTGGATCTCTATAAAGAAACATATGATATCGTATGTGATATGCGTCAAGACATGAATCCAATCATTCATGAGGAGATGGACATAGAGGTCAATCATTCAAAGCATTGTTCTATATTATGTTTAGATGATATCTTTTCTGTGGAATCATTTATAATAATGGAAGAGTGTAAAGATGAGGAGCAAGAACACTATATTGATGTTGAGCTTGATGATGAGCAACCCTCGGTGATTTCCCAACCAACCGAACCAACCATGAGAGATTATTCAAAGATTGAGGAAATGGTGCAAAAGGCAAAAGAAGAAACCAAGCCAATCTCTTATAAAGACTCTAGCCCAATTCGGGGTGAAGAGCTCGAGAAGGATGCAACTCCGAAATTAGGGAGAAGACCTAACTCAAATCACTTTTCAACATTATGCTTGGTAGATGTGATGAAAGTCAAATCACCCAAGCAAATGATGAATTTTTTAAATGAGGAGGAAAATTCCTACATTTTGGAGTTTGTTTTTCTAAAAGGGTATAATACAACCCCAATCTTGAAGGCCAAGAAGCTTAAAGATCGATGTCCATTTAGTGGCTTTTTAAGATTCTCACCGTTGCCAAATGAGCCCACGCGAAAGTTCAATGCAAAATTAGGCAAGTAGTTCAAGTCTTCGAAGTGGCATATAGAACTTTCCTTATCATGCTCTCACATTTTTTCCAACGCACCTAAAATATTTAAAGAAAGAGAGATGGGGCGAAGATTGAAATCGCCTAAGTGGAGGGATAAAGGATGAAGCAATTTTAAGGTATATTGATGAATTCTAAGTAGTCAAGATAATCTAGTCCTGCCGTGACATTAAATCAGGCGCTACTTGGGAGGCAACCCAAGGTATTTTTTGTTTGTATTCGTATTATATGATTGACATCAGATCTTCACAGTCATGGTGCCACAGGTATGTTTCTAACTCTCTTGTTTTGGTTTGACGCATTGGCGACATTGCATAATTTTAAAAGGTAGTATTTTTGTGGTTGTAAAAAAGTCCCTTAATCAGTACACTTCAGCATACCCATGAAAGCACTACATTTAGGCTAACCTTAATCTAATATCGAAAGCACTACTTAAACATGGATACTCGGTTGATCGTGATGTTGATAAGAACATTGTTATGGGTTTCTACCCTAAAACTCTAAGCCTCTAGACTGGAAGCCACTATGGCTCCCACTATATTTTGTCTAACAAAAGTGTCTCTTATTGCTACGCCTTAGGCCTCACAGCCGATCCCTATAAAATAGGCGTGCTCAGTAATATCAGATGAAGACTTCCCCAAAGTCACCAAACTCTGAGTAGTCCGTCAAAGTAGTAGTCTCAAACCTCTAACAACACATAAAATTAATTCATATTATATAGGAAGAATCACAATGGCATATTTGGCTAGCTCATAAAATCTTGACTCATACTCGATCACCATCATAGAACACTATCTCAAAGTAGAAAACTCATCACTCAGGTGCTCGTGCATGCTGTGAGATATATAGTTGCCCAAGAAAGCCTTAAAGAGCTACATCTGAATCACAACCGGAGATCAAGTCATCCTAGAATCAAGATAATCTCTCCACCACTACCTCACTACCATGTATAGATCGTAAGTGACAAAATCAATACCACACGAGTCAAGCAATCAAAAATTACGTAACCGCACCTCACAAATAGTAAGAAACTCATAAGCATACTCTCATGTTGTCTTAACAAGCATGGGTGGGGTCAATATCAAAAATTAGCATCGCATCTTCTGCTTTAATAAAGAAATAACTGGCTGGGCTACTGTCGGTTGTGGAACTACCGGTGTCACGATCGAATTTCTCAGGTTATGATGGCACCTACTATAACCCATTAGTGGTAAATCAACCCTATAGTTGAAACCTATTTCTGATGGAATACCAAGAGAAATAAAAGAAGAGTGCAAAATAATATAGTGTAAAATTAAAATACATAAGATAGTCCCAAAATCTGGTGGAATTAGTACAAGAGCTTTTAATATAATAAGACTTACAATATAAAGTACAAAATGAATATACTGATACAAACCTTCTTTGAATACAACATAGAGACTAGTTTAGGACACAAGAGGGAGAATAGCAATACTCCAAACGCTTGGAGATCACCTAATGTCTCCAAACCAAAGATACTTTACACAATGCACATAATAATAATGAGAACCCATACCATGATCTAGGGTCTGTGGAAGTGTAGTATGAGTACCAACTTGTGGTACTTAGTAGGAAACTGCCGACAGAGCTCCAAAATGCAAATATAAATAGCATGAAGACAGGAATGTAAACTATATTCAAATATCCGACAAACTACATAATAAAGCTAAGGAGGCATAAAACCCTAATTTAGATGGAATCGTGCCATTCACAACTTTAGTGATCATAAATGTACTAAATCTATGCATACCTTCACGAGTGTCTAAACAATGATATCATACGCATCAAAACATTAAGAACTCTGGTCGCATTCTTTACAAGGATAAATCACTTCCTGAAATCAAAGAGATATAATAATCATGGCCTTGGGCCTAATAATATACCAAGAATAACCATAACATAAACTAACTCAATAGTCTAACCAATAAACTACAACTAAATGGCATCCCCTTTACTCGTATCTATAAAGTATGCCCATAACCATTCCCATTGGCCATGTAAAATTTATAACCATGATTTATCTCAATAATCATATCTATAAGCCATAACGTATCTATAAGTAATATCATAACTATAATCCATAACGTGGCTATGAGCAATAAATCATAATCTTCGAAAAACCATAACAATTCACCGAGTTCACGAAGTAACCTTACACTAAAGTCTCATTAGTCTCAACTATGTCTAACATTCACAAATAAGTCCACAAAGGATAACACAATTCTTGGCCTAAGGTGAACAAGAAGGGCCCACTTGTAATCACCGAAATCTATGTCAAGGAAAATTCCACAATCATGCTATGAATCCCATATCTAGGAAGAAGGAAATAGGATTATAGAAGTATAATAAGTATTTTACCTTAAGGTCTGACTACCCTTCTAGCTCCCAAACTTATAAATTAGACTAAGTCATCGTGTTCTACCTACAATCACATCCTAACATTTATGTCAAACATGCAAAATATATAAAATACCATCTCATGAAGAAGAGTAGACAAATACCTTGTTGCTGAATTAAAATTCCTTATATTATCCACAAATCGTCTGCCTTAATTCCATGATCCCAAAATGCTACCATGCTATCAAAATCGTAATCTATACGTCATTAGCTTTAAAAAGAGACCCATATTTTTATATTTAAGATGGCTCCAAATACGGACCCCAAAAATAGGTTAAAAAATAAAAGGGGTAAAATCTTAATTTAATTCTGGAAATAAGTTTCCCATACTCATAGAAGTCTATAGCTAAAGACTCATGGAAAAATGAGGTTCAAATCCTAGAAAAAATCATTTTTCAAACTTTACCTGCAAAATTCCCAAAACCCATTTTGAAATCAAGAATTGAAAGTTGTTTTGAAGATTAAGTAGAGAGTAAAAGGAAAATTATTATATTAGAAAACTTGCCCAGGGAATAAATCTGGTAAACTCTGTTGGAATCGGCCAAATCTGGCCACCAAGCCCTAAAAATGGTAAAAATAGGGTATTGATTCTCAACTTGGATAGAAATCATGAAAAATAAAATAGAAGTTCTTGGAACATGGAAAAAATAGAGTTCCAAATTGATAGACAATGACTCTACGAGAATAACACGTCAAAAATCAACAAAACCAAAGCTTTCTGCTCCCAAAATGTCAAAAATACAAATTGGGATCTTATATTCAATAATGGTCGCTTAAGCGACACTTTCAGCGCTTAAGTGACTTGTAAAAAGGGTAAAAATGTAGCTTAAGAAACTAGGTCAAATGATCAAAGTTTCTCTTTTGCGAACACACTAGCACTAGCAATGTCAAAAACTTGTTTTTTACCCCTGGAACTCACCTGGAACCTTATGAACTAGATTTTAAACCACGTTACAGATCCAATGGAATCATTAAAACATTCATCCGAGATCATTTTGACTTAATATAGGGTAAACATATATTTTAATTTTTTAAACATTTCTCCCAATAGCCCAAAAGGAGTTTGGAATCCTCGGGACTTGAACCAAGGGTCTCCCTAGCCTAAAATAAATGTTTCAGAGTTGATGGGTTGTAACATTCACATTCAAGGTCATCTTCAAGGAGTTTAGGTCTTAGACCAAATTGTAAACAACAAAATCTCTAACATAAGGAAATAAGCATAAAATCCAATGAACTATCTGATAACTATACCGGTTTCGACAACTCAAAAATGACCTGTAGCCACTATTGTAAGGCTTGAAATGTCAAAAATGCATGCAAATAGAGGAAATGACCTGGAGGGTCACTATAATGTCAACTACTAAAAGTACTTTCATCTGCTGAAGTAAATGGATAAGATGATCTAAAAGGCTTGAAAGAAAGAGATACTAGGTTTGCATGGTCCGAGCATGACTCCCTAGATAACCTTCAAAAAGATACAACGCTATAATGGGATTATGCCATAGGTTTCCCTTTTTCTCAACCAACTTTATTTCTTTTCTTATCAACAACAAAAACATAATCTCAACCACCAACTTGCCTCCAACTGAACCAAGGAAGGACGAATCATCAAAGTCAAACCACGACATACTGGTACCACCCCGATACCAGCACCATCAAAGAAAAACTTATCCAAGCCAAAGAAAAACCAATGCGTAATTCATGTAACCAACTCCTAATAAAAATATAGACTTTTTTTGCCTTTCCAAAACCACTAACACTACAAACAAGGAAGAAAGTCAACCTAATCCTGTCTATGCATTTTCATCACACTAGCCTTAAAAAAACTAAAGTTGATCAATAAAAAATCCATATTGTTAAGCATGAGAATAAGCTCATAAGGCACCAGTTGGGCAAAGAAATAGAGATAACTAGGTTCTATAGTCTATACCAATGCCACAACTGGTCCAAATAATAACCAAAACTGAAGTCCAGAAGTTTGAAGTGCAACTACTCACTACTGAATGATCTGCTCCAGGATGTCCCATCAATTTAGAATGAAACTAGGTTTTATCAAAACCAAGCATACTACTTCCACTGAGTTTATCATCAAAAAATATCAATGAAAACTAAAAACTTAAGGTCAAAGATGGAGGAACCAATATCGTGTCCATGGACTATCATCTGAGCACCAATCAACCATAATCTATCTAAACTCAAGAAAACCAAATATATAATTACTGATTAGGCTCATCCAAACTATAGATAAAGCCCTATCTGAGACAAATCTGAAAATAAATGTTGCACCCAAGCTCTCCAACTCCAAGCTAAATTCTTTGCAACAAGGTTGAATCGCTTGATCTCAACTACCCAAACTAAACGTGAAGATGGGTATGCATCCATACTCAAAATATATCATAACCTCTAAGTTTACCATTGAAGTTTCAAATCCAAAATTAAGTAAATAAGCCTGAACTAAGGACAAATACTTAAATCAACAAAGTATCTAAATCAGACATATATTTGTTGAATCGTGTCAGAACCTAAATTGAAAGATAGTTGTAGAATAAATCACCACAGAAGATAAATCATAGATGAAAACACCAAAAATCAACTCCATATCTACTGGAGGGCATGAACCATAAAACATATGTAGGAACTCCCCAAGGCTGCAAATTCTGCTAATAGTAGCGAAAACTCTAGCAACTTAGAGAAATTCAACTTTAGACTAACACCAATAAATCCAATCCTCCATCTCAAAAAATAATACCCATAGGAACATATCACTATGGAGAATCACTACACCAAGTCTTATTAGGTTGAACAAATTCCAAAAGAAGGACTTCCTGAATCCACCTATGTAGGAAAATCTTAACTTGAAAAATCCATGGGTCACCTTGTTGAGGAAGAAAGTGTCTGTTATATCTTATTTTGACAATGAGCAGTATAAAATATGGGACCAGGTCCCTAGGTTGTCATGGGAAAACATATTTGTCACAAGGTCTGTGCAGTTTTGTCTTCTAGGATAACAAACTCCTCAGGTGAGCTTGTACCTTTTAGGACACTTGGCCCATTCAGATTTATACCCTAATTATTGTTCCACTATAGAAGAAAGAGAATTCTTCTCAAATTGGTGAGTTTTCACAATAATATTATTCAAAAGTGAAAAAGACAAAAACTCAGTTACTTAAGTATTTCTCAAGTTCTTGATTACTTCCTATGTTGAAATAAGCGAGTGTTCTTAAATAAAGTCCTAATTTGTGACTAAATTACTCACATTATAAGAGTAATATTTTTCTTTGCTCTCTTAAGGGAGCTTAGGTAGGGCTACCTAAGGTTGATATTTGTTAGAGTATATCAATATAAAGGTCTATTTTTTGGCAGAGTTGTCAAGGTAGGCTTGTAGTAAAGTTATTATAAATAAGAGGAGCCTAGAGTTAGAGGTTCATATTGAGTCTGTAATCAAGAGGTTGATTATAGTTGACTGTTAAGGTACTTGTGAGAGAAAGTCGTGCTTTTTTCTCCCTTGAGTAAGGAGGTTTCTACATTAAAATCTTTGTGTGGTTTAGTTCCTGCAAAGTTTTTAGTTTTCCAGTGCTTTATTGTTTGATTGCTTGTAATTGAATCTAAGGGACATGGTCCCTCACTATGTGGTACAACCCCTCCGAGTTTCATCAATTGTTATTAGAGCCTATATAATCCAAAAGCTCAACACCTAGAGTGATTTAGTTATTAGGGCTACTCCATCTAATTAGGAAGAAGGGTAATCTACCACTAAACCACCTAAAGTTAATGGCAGTTCTATGTGTGGTGGAAAATAAGAATGTTTGACTTCATTATAGTTGAGGGTAGTGAACTGATGGATATAATTCTAGATGTTCCACATGTGCCAGTTAAAAAGGTCAAATAAAAAAATAACCAGAGTGGTTGTTAAAAGCAGGAGAGAGTGTAATGATGAAGATAAGAAGAAAGTTAAGAAAAATTACAAGGCCAAAAAACTAGTAATTTGTGGCATAGGGCCTGATGAATACAATAGGTTTTCTACATGCGAAAATGCTAAATAAATCTGGGATTGCATGAATATAACTCATGAAGGAACCACTGATATGAAGGATTCAAAAGTTGATATGATGACTACTCAGTATGAAACCTTATCCATAAAAGAAGGAGAAACTATCCAAGAGATGCATACAAGATTCACTTCAATCACTAATGAGTTGCACTGATTAGGAGAAGTGTTTTCTTTGTAAATACAAGTGAGATTCTAGGGGTTATACCTAAGACCTTAGAAAGCAAAGGAGTTACTATCACTGAGCCAAGGAACCTAAAAACTCTCACTATAGATGAGGTTATTGGTAATCTAAAGACACATGAACTTAAGAAGCAAAAGGGGCAAGAGAAGAAGGATGTAAAAAGAGAGAAATCTCTAGCATTGAGGTCTAAGAAGGAACTAAAAAGAGGGAAATCTCTGGTATTAAAGGCTTCTAAGTCATATTCAGTGAAAAAGACACTGGTGTTGCCTATTTGGCAAAAAGAATTGTTAGAACAATGATGAAAAATGGTCATTTTAAAAGAAGAGAAAGCAACAACAAGAAGGGAGGCTTTGCTAAAGTTTGTCACAAGTGTGGAAATTGTCAGTACACGAGACTGCCTATATTCGTAATGCGATGCTTGGAGCCACAAGTGACCCAAGCTAACCCATGAACTTGCATACTATTGAGTAACTGATTTAAAACACATTAAATAGCTAGTTCTGCTATGCAGAAATATAATCATGACAAAATCTAGGAAAAATATAATATTGAGACAATCTACAATATGATAAAAACTGAAGAGAACTAAAATTACATGAGTGACTCTGACTGACATCTATGAAGTGTCTACTATAATAATTATAGATAGCTGGGACATGCCTCCAACTACCACTAGTTAATACAAGTGAATAATAAGGTAATATACATGAACAACATCTGACTAAAGTCGTCAAAATAGGAGAACTCTTCACCTGTAGGATAGAAACTGCATTTGTCTGATCATGACGTGTGGACTACAACTGGTACCTACATTATAAAACAATGTAGCCACTCAAACGTATATGTGGATCAGTACTTCTAGAATGTACTGAGTAAGCACGGGTGAATGAAATAAGTAAAACTAATTTCATACATAATCTTAAATCATGCATGCTAAGTGTCAATAGACTCACCAAGAGGCTGAAATAAATTGAAAGTTGAAGTATCTTAAAACATGTATAACAAATATAATATGATAAGCTGGTGAATCACAACACTTAGTTTCTTAAAATTTACATTTATAATATAAGTAAAACTGAACCTAAAAAATAGTAAAACATGGGTACTGTATGAATACATGGTCTAAAACTATGGGGTGGAAACTAACATAACTCAAGGGTCTTAATATAAAAATATATTGAACATGAATGCATGAAAACTATGATACCTGAGAATGCAAGGCCAAGCACATATATATATTTCTGAAATAATTTGTAAACTGAAATACAAAAATCTAATAAGTGAATAATTGGTAGCCTGTATGCTTTGGTCAAGTAAACCTAAGATGAATTCTGTTCTTAATACTGAACTGAGACTATGGGAGGTATCATCTAACTGACATTCCCCAATATGAGAAAAGTGGGTTCCAACTTGTAACACGAGTTGGAAGGATGTCAGTACTGTGCCATGGGTACTAAGAATGGTTGTGTGGATCCACTAAACTAGTGTCCCAAAGGACTAGTAAGTCAGCCCAAGATGGCGGGGGACCCCTAAAAGAATGTCAGTCCTAAATTTTTAGGTGACATCCCAGAGAATATCAGTCCTAAACTCTAGGTGACATCTCCTAATCCTACACTGGCTACATAGTTTTGGAACTTAGGTGTTGCTTCTAAGGACCCAATCCTAGCTGATGGGTGAGCCCTCATACCTAGGTTTTCCTGGTGCTAAATCCTACTCCCAACTGAACTGGCACTGATTACTGGACTGAACTAAGTTTAACTTAACAAACAACTGATCATAGCAATGAACTGAATGATAATGCTTATGGTATATCTGAAACTATTCTGAAGATGCTAAAATTATGTAAACAACTAGGTATCGGGTGTTAATTACCCACCAGCACTAAATGAAAGTATCAATAAGGACATGTAAAGCTTGAAAACCCATATTAAAGGATCATTTCTCAAAACCCAACATTTAGGCATTTCATCAAACAAATGAGAGTCATGAACTTGAACATGGAATATAATATACATGTGAAAACAACATGAGTGCATGACTAAATTCATAAGTTCGGTATTTAACATGAAATCAATGAAATAGGACATGGAAACTTACAACTCAAAGCATGAATAGATTAATTCACTTGGAAAAACTTATAGACATGGCAAAGTTCATAATTCGATATTATAACATGAAATTCAATTGGATACATCATGGGAATCGAAACTTAAAGCATGAGATAACCTAACTTTTTCATGAAAACATCCTTGGACATGAATTTAGTCTAATTACTAAGGGTATCATGATTTATATTCTTCTTGAACATATGTTACTTCATAACAAAAGGGAAAGTTCATATCTTTAATTAAAGAAAAGCTTTTTGGTCTCCATGGGTGAAAAGGGACCCACGGATGAACTCCCACATACCTTAAACTTCTTAACTTGGGAAAGAAAGACCATTCTTGATGATTTCTTAAAGATTCTTGAACTTGGGAAACTTGGATTATTGATTTCTTGGGGAAAAGGAATTGAATTTGTTCTTGGGGAAATGGGAGAGTTTTTCTTAAGAGGGATTTGGAGAAGAAGTCCAATAATGACCTAAAATATGCCCCAAATTATGTTATGAACGACTGAGTTGAGGGGAAAAGACTTAATTTCCCCTCAGGCATTTCAATTCGTACTGAATTACAATTTAGTGGGTCATCGTGATGCGATCTTATCGCAGTGGCTTACTGGTTCTAATGAAAATAATCATAACTTTTTGTTCGGGTATCGAATTAAGGCGAAATTGGTATCATTGGAAAGATAATTCAATTATATACAATTTGGTAGGTCTTGATCTTAAAAATTTCATATATTTCAAAGTTGTACACATTCCAAGTTGACCCTTTTAGGATCAAACACCAAACTTTTGATGAATCAAAGGCTCTCAGCTCAACTTTATTCTAAGTGATTTGTATGAACATTCTTTACCTCATAAGCACTTCACACACTAAGATAAGGATTATGATACATGCATTCAATTATAAATAAAGAAAGGGACACAACACCCACACCGCGATCTGGTATATAAGCAAATAGAAATAGCATTGTGATGTGGCGCTATCGCAGTGACTTGATGGACTCTGGATTCAAACATGACCCAAATCTTGTTTGAAAAATCCAAAACATCCCTAAGACATACTTATTATATCCCTGAACATGAATTAACTCAAAAACTAATGTCTCAGGGTCAGTAAGACCAAAATAACAATCATCGATGTTTAGGGATCTTGAAAATGGATAAGTACCCAACACTTAGTGAAAATTTCAAGCCTTAAGCCCCTTAAGCATGTAACTAAGAGATGACTCGAGCTAAGATTAGTATGGGATATTACAATATCTCCTCCTTGGAAACTTTCATCCTCAAATAAGACTGGTTATACTAAGAGTACTGTATTAAGGTAACTGAGATCATATGTTGAACATGTATGACTTAGAACATGATTGCTTAACTAAGTCTGAAACATGATACATGAACTAAATATCATGAATTGAACTAATTTCTTGAATACTTGCAATGACATGAGAATGGTTATAAGGTTGAGATAGAAAGGAGAGAGTCAATTTATGATTAACCATTACTTTAGGAGAGATCTTATTTCATGAAGAAAAGATGAGAGGTTTAGGATATGAAAACTCAGGGCATTACAACATCTCCCCCTTGGGATAATTCATCCCCCGAATGATACTAACTTGGCTGAAATACTTAGGAAAGACTAAGATGTTGCACGGGACACTTACGAACTGAATAACGACCAAATATCTGAATTTGAAACATGATCCATAAACTGAACTAAATTCACAATTTACATGGATGCAAACAAATTACCTCCTTGAATGGCCATACTCATGAAACTTCAGATAGTAAGACCAGATCGAAAGATGGAAAAACCATAGGAATTTGTTTGTTTGAATGCTAAAATTAATTGTTGGCTATACGAACTGAATCATGATGAAAGATTACACTCAACTATACATTCCACTCAAAATTGTTCTTCACTTAAGGCTAGTTAATATATTCACATAGGCTTTGATAACTCTACCTAATAAAGTCTGAGCTGAACGAAATTCTCTCACTATATTCAAGCATACTTGTATCTACAAAGGGCACCCATAACACTGTGATACTAGTTGGAATCATGATTTTAATACACCCTAAATTTTCACAACTTCTCATCTCATGAATAATTATTATTACCACTTCAACAACTGCATTTAACCTCTTACTAGACATTCAGTAATGCATAATACATTCATCCACATATATACAAACATAACATTCAAGCTTATCTTCATAACCACATATGCACTTCTAAATAAACACCTATAAAAGTACTTTTCTCATACCTCCAAACCTCTATTATAAACAATTTCCATGCACTACTCTTAAGAAAATCACACGCAAAATTTTGACTAACCATGATATATATCAAAAAACTTGGCCTCAATCTTACTTCACACTTATAACCTTAGATCAAACAAGCATACAAGAATCTTTTATCAATAAGAAACATTCACTCTCTCCCATCTAAATAACTATTTTTCATCACTATCTTAACCTAAGAAGAGGTCACTGAAAGGTTAGAACATGAGGACCTAAAGCATGAAATAATAACTTTGAAACTTAACTAAGGCCTAAGGAATAGAGTATCAATATTATGGATTTATAAAAAAAATCAAAATTGAGTGAATACATGACATAAACAAAATTTTTATAATGCCCTAATTTTCTGGAATCGGAATGCCACACGGTGATCATGATCCCGAAGGACCACAAGCTAACTCTCTACTGATATCTATACCTAAGAACTGCATAATATAATACAACAAATATGGAAAATTAGCGGAAATTTGCCATAAGGTTCAAAACATCTAAAATACTCAAAACTGAGAACTGAATATTGATACATTTATCTGAAAAGCCTCTAACTGTCTGATCTGTGGCATTAATGGGACATGTCCCTAACTAAATCCATCTACTAAAAATAAACTGAACCTAATATAAAACTAAAATATAAGGCATCCTCGAATGAAGAGGACTCACTACTACATCTACTGCTGCTGACTGAGTTTGGACTGCTATGGCTGCTCTGAATCTCGCGCTTCTAAACCTATGGTATAAGACACCATAGCACAAGAGAAAATTATGCGTCAGTACATTGAATATACTGGTATGCTAGATGAGGTAAGGCTGAATGTAAGGGATTATGTATCAACTATACTGATTGAATAATCTGAATATCCTGAATGAGGATACATTCATGAATGCATAAATCATAACTAAAATCATGACAACATAGAATACTAACTTCTGAACACTTGAGCTTTTGATAACTGAGCTTATTATTACTAACATCTAAATTCACTAGCACTGTGAGACTGACCATCTGAGTCTTACTAATAACTGAGTTCTGAGCTTGCTAATATGGACTAACTAAATCGGAGATCAAACTTCTCTAACGAATGATCTCTAAATCTAATAATAATGATAAGGAATGATTGTATCTAAGATCAGAGCTATCTAGCAAAAGATTTCTAAATCTTTTAATAATAAAAATAATGGACTGAGTTTGAGATCAGGTCTATCTAACAGAAGATCTCTGGATTTTTTGATACTGAGAAGGATAATAATAATAATTGATTCAGTTTGAGATCAAGCCTATCTAGTGGTTGATATTTGAATCTGTGAAACTATATAAGTTCCTTATTGAGTTGTGTGACCATATTTGATGATCCTAAATCTAAAGAACTATCTGAGATCTTGACTAAGACTGAATATGAAGCTAAAACTGTAACTGTGGGAGTTCTCACTTAACCTACATACCCCAAATCTGATCTAGCGGGGTCCAACCTATAACCCCAGCTGGAAGGGTATCAATACTGTGCCATGGGTAAAGACCTCTACTATGGTTAAGCCTCTCTAATAGGTGACCCTGGACAGAAAGTCAAGCCTAAGGCAGTATGATAGTCAAGCCTTAATCTAACGAGTGACTTTTGGTCCTGCACTGGCTACATAGTTCTGGAGTTTAGGGACTATTACTAACAACTCTAACTCTCAAATGGGAAGCCATCATCCCTGCACTCGCTCAGTGCTAGTTACTACTCCCAAATGAAGGACTCTGAACTGATTCTTAACTGGACTTAGGTTGAGCTGAATCTTCTATTAATTATACTAAGTAACTGAGTTAAGCTGAGTTTACTTGATTTTAAAGACTAGCAGAATACTACTGAATTCTACTTTCTGTTTGAATACCATAGAGTTTCATAACTTACTGAGCTTTACTAAAATCTGGACTGATTACTGAATACTACTGAGGTTTGAACTGGATACTAAGCTTGATTAGATTGAACATTGAGATTACTGAGTTTTCTTAACTTTTGCCACTAATTGAGATATACTGATCATAGCACGACTGAGATTATCTTAAGACTGACTCAACTCTAGGCAAGAAGCTAAGTTTTTAGGTATAAATAAACCCAGGACTCAATAACATAAATAAATAAGATATGACAACTCTTGCGTAATAACATAACAATAGTCTATCATTCGCAATATAAACAATGAAGCATCATTTCAAGAACTTGGGGAATCTTAAACATGTAATTGTATAGGGATGTATGTTGTTGTATCATAACTCATTAAATAAGGAATTAACATGAATAGGAATGCATGTATCATATTACAATTCACTCATCTAGGCATTACAACAAACACTTGGCATGTATTGACTTATACAAAATTGGGGATTTCTTGTCTACATGCTATAATGACTCTATTTTCTTCACATAAGCAATTTATCAAACATGTGGAAGGTATACTTTGATCATACAACATTCAATACACATAATTAACATGATTACATAATTTAACATACTTCTTGGAGGGACTTTATCATGAACATCACATAACCAACACATAATAAGGTCCATACTTGCATCTTTATGATCACAACATGAATTAAAATTTAATATTAACATGGGCTTCATCTTCAAACCACATAAATCATGAAAAACTCATAAGAAGAAAATCTTGAATTTAAAAAGGAATTCTTGGACTTCTTGGGTGGAAGGAACCCAAGAATCAACATGCAATATACCTTGCTATATGATTCCTTAAAGATTCATAGAGGAATTTCCTTGATTTTGAACCTTCAATAGAAACCCTTATTCTTGTTCTTGAGGAAAATTAAGAGAAAACCTTATATTCTGGGTGAAAATATGTTGAATCCCATGTTAAGGAAACATATATAGGGGTGGAATTTGACCAAATTACCCTTGGAAAAACGGAAGTGAAATGTTGAAAAACATGTCACAAGGGCTATGAAAAGGCGGTGCCTTTTCCAGAGCCTTTTGTAGGCTGGGCGGGGCCTTTCTACTAAGGGATAGGGCGAAGGCTCTAACTGTGCGGCTCCCCTCTATAGCCTTTAGCAACTATTTTGCCAACCCAAAAATGACCTTAGGCTCATCTAAAAAATCTGAAAATCTCCCGGGATGTACTCTTGACTTGCCCCATCACAACGCAACAAGAAAATTAATAATTAGAGGTCGGGAAGTTCATGAAATAATTTTTCAATGTTTCAAAGGCTTATGGAATGGAAAATTTTCAACACTTAGCCAAATTTTGTAAGTGTTAAGCCTTTCTTAGCATGCTTTAGAAGCTATAAGGACTCAGAAATTTTATAGGGTGTTACATTATCTCCTCTTTGGGAACAGTCATCCTTGAATATGGATGACTAAATTGGGATTTCTGATCGACTGAACTAACTTAGGGGATGAGAACATATGAAACATATCTATACGAATGGAACTACTGATATATTAAATCTTCTTCTGGATATGCATAGCTGATGCATCGAATACCCAACTAAAACTATTGATAAGCGAAATTCTCATAATGAACATACATATCTGATGCATGGATACTTGACTCATAAATGCACGACTGAAATTACCGATAAGTTGAGCTTCTTCTACTGAACATTTATGTCTAATGTATGACTACTTGACTGAACTGACTTATGAATGCTTGATTGGTTATGCAAGTATAACTAATGCTAGCTTGTAATGAGAATTTGAGAGTGAAACTAAATGGGTTTAAGTACTTGAAAACATCGAGGAGTCATAGGGTATCTCCCCCTTGGGACACTATGTCCCTCATAGAACTCTTACTTCACTGAAGTACTTGAGAAAACTGAGGCAATGCACAAGGCACCTATGAATTGGTTCATAACTAAATGTTTGGGATCCGAATCTAATGCATGACGCATGAACTGAGTTATACTCACAAATACTGGAATAATCTATCATGGGATAGTTACATGTATGAGGTTTCTGATAGCATGCTAAATCAAAAGATGAGAAAACAAACTATATGAATCTGACTGTCTGACTGCTAAACTAAATTGCTGGCTTTACTAACTAACTCATGTTGAAAACTTAAGGTTAACTGAAGGTTTCTCTGACATTCTTTCTATAAGGTTCTAATGACCTTAGGGGGTAAGAAACCTTGGTATGATTTGAATAAGACATCTGAATAGGAAACCATAACATGGCTAGAGTTCTTTAGTATGGGTACTGGTAACTCTGCCAGCTGAGGTCTGAGCTGAAATAACTTCTCCTACTAAGTTCAAGACTACTCAAATCTCTGAAATATATCTAGCCACTTACACATCAACATAACATTCAATCATATCTTCGTGACTAAAGCCTTATGTAAAACAAGCATGCTACAGTATTTCCTTAACAAGAAACACTTACTCTCTCTCATCTAAGCAATTATCCAACACTAAGGAGGATTCACTGAAAGTGTAAGAGAATCCTTGCGATCTAACTGAGCATAAACAAAAAGATGAGAAAATCATACATACCCATAACTATATTCAGAGAACTTTCCTGATCATAGTGAGTCAGAGGTGCACAAATCCTGATTGGGCACTGCCCGCTGGGGGTACTGGAGGTGGCGCCCAACTTGTGTAAATCTTTACCCTTCTGAGTTATTATTCTACACTCCCATAGTCTGTGGCCTGTCTTACCACATCCAAAGCATAAATAGTTGCCCGCTCTACACACCCTCTTATGGTTCTTACCACAATCTGCGTAAAGCAGATAGGTGAGAACACTCTTCCCACAACCTAGCGACTTAAATCTTGGTGCTCCATCTCGACTGATATTTTTAGACTTAGACACTAGTGCCTGGACTGATAGTGAAAATGGTGCTGAGAATCTCTTACGAGACTGGGATCGGTTACCACCCCTTGATCTTGGTGTAGAGCTAATTTTTATAGCCCTCTAATTTATCCTATGCTCTCTTCCCTCATTCTGCTGAGTGCAAGTCAAAAGCGTAGCTAAGACAGTATTCTGTAAATTGTTTTAAGCAACTACTGCGTGAGATAAGGTGGTGAAATCATCTTTGAATTCAACATGAGAGACATGCCCATTTGAGGATTTGCCCAAATGGGCTGAGGGACTGGCTAATTTTCATTACTTCTTTCGCTAGCTTCTCTGGAAGACATATTCTATAAACGAAGGGAGGAATGGATTAGGCTGAGAATTATCTGGAACTTATACTTATTCGCATGACATGAATACTAAAAAGAGGGAAACTATTCCTAGAAACATCTTATAGCCTCTTGTACATAAATGTCGCGTGCATACACCCATGCACAAGACTCTACTAGATATGGCTTTTCAGACTTCCTAGGTACTGTTGAACCTTAGGATCTGATACCAATTTTGTAACACCCAAATTTTCTAGAATCAAAACACCACACAATGCTCATGATCCTGAATGACCACAAGATAACACTCTACTAATATCTATTCCAGAGTACTGTGTAATATAATATAACAAATTCGGAAAACTAGCAGAAATTTTCCATAAGGTTAAAAAAATCTAAAATACTCAAAATTGAGAACTGAATACTAATATATCTATCTAAAAAGCCTCTAATTATCTGATCTGTAGAGTTTATGGGATATCTCCCCAACTAACTCCATCTACTGAAAATAAACTTAACGTAATATAAAACTGAAATAGGAGGCATCCTCGAATAAAGAGGACTCACTACTACGTCTACTATTGCTGACTAATTTTGGACTACTATGGGTGCTCTGGAGCTCGCGCTTCTTAACCTATGGCATAAGACACCATAGCGCAAGAGAAAAGTATGCATCAATACTTTGAATGTACTGGTATGCTAGATGAGGTAAGGATAAATGAAAGGTATTATGCATGAACTATACTGACTGAATAATCTAAACATTTTGAATGATGATACATGCATGAATGCATAAATCATAACTAAAATCATCACAACACTAAATACTAACTTCTGAACACTTGAGCTTTTGACAGCTGAGCTTACTATTACTAACATCTGAATTCACTAGAACTAGGAGACTAAACATCTAATTCTTACTAATAACTAAGTTCAGAGCTTTCTACTATCGACTGACTAAATCTAAGATCAAATGTCTTATAATACCCTAAAAATTTTCCTAAAGCTTAATTTCTTCTCGAGAAGATTAAGGAGTGACTTTCTAAGTGAGTATCATTTTATGGATAATTTATGTCCTAATTATAAAAAAGAATCATTTTAGTAATTGGTGAATCGCAGAGAGGGTTTATTTGACAATTGTTAATTTTCAGTGGAACTCTGCGATTGTGGCACGTCGCGGAGGACCCCAATTTACCAATAGCCAATTTCCAGTGTCCTAATGCGATTGTGATGCATCACACTGAATTTTCAGGTCCCAACTAGTAGGAGGACAAAATGTTGGACTCCATATAGCTCGCATGGTTTATGTCGGTTAAGAGAATCTCGCTTAAAACTAAAGCTTTGAGAAAGATATTTTTCTTTAAAACTAAAATACTTTCCCTTGATATGAGTATTTTTCCCTAAAGCTTGAAATGAGATATTTTTCTAAAGTGAATGAAATGCCTTCAATTATGTTCCAAGGTTATGTGATTCCAAATTCCAAGTATTTGAGTTCAAAAGAGTTATGAGTTCTTGAGCATTAAAAACGTTTTACTCTCTATGAGACATATGCATGAGTTGAAAGTATTGCTTAAAGTTTCCTTTAGCTTTGAGTAATGACAATAAGATAAGAGTACAAATTTTAAAGCTAAAAGTATAATGACTCACGAGATTGTGTTATATGTTCCATTTTACATGATTCAGAAGCTTTGCATTTTATGCTTATTCAAGCCATATAAGCCATTACTTATTACATGCATGATTTGATTAAAGAGTATTGATGTTGTTTTATATAAATGCATGCACCCCCACATACTCAGTACATTCTCAAGCGCTGATCCACATACACGTCTATGTGCTACATTGTCTTATAATATAGGTTCAGGTGCTTAGTCCCAACCTCGTCAGTGATTTCTAAGTACCTCTATCTACATTTCTACAGTGGTGAGTCCTCATGGTTTGAGGACCTATATTAATACATCTCTATATTTTGGGAGACTATGTTTTTATTTTTAGTTCATTTTGAGTCAGTTGGGGACCTATCCCAATGGCTCTCTAGTTCATGGATTAGTAGAGGCTTTGTCAGACTAGTTATTAGATTTTGGTTGTGTTGAGGTTTCCAGTATTATGGTCATTTGGACTGATCATTTTCTCCATATTTCTTTTCATACGATATGACTATGCTAGTGTTTGAATTATTTTATCTTGAAATGAGAGTTATTAGTAGAAACAGGCTTAAAGGGTTAGCTTGGGGCTATTTGTAGCCTTAAGAACCATGAATTATCTTGGGAGGTGATTTTGGGTCGTAACAAAATTGGAATCAGAACCTAAGGTTTTAAAGAAGTCCTAGGGAGTCTGACAAGCTGCGTTGAGTAGAGTATTGATCTTCGGTGTGTAGCATGCCACATCTATGAGCAAGAGGCTATAAGATACTTTAGGAAAAAGTTGTTTCTTTCTTTTAGATTCCATCATGCCTGCATTTTTCCCTCTTATCTAATAATTCGTGCTCTTTTATTCTAGAAAATGCCTTTTCAAAGAGCGGATGCCCGCGAAAATGATAATGAGCAACCCCAGCCTATTGATCCTCTGAATGAGACAGTGTCTCATGTTGAGTTTTTGGTAGCCTTTCAGACGTTAGCCCAAGCAGTCACCGCTAATGTTTGGGCTAATAACCAGGCTGCAGTTGCTAATCTATAGGGAGTTGATGTAGCCGCGGCTAGAATCTATGATTTTATGCAGATGAATCCGCCAGAGTTTTATGGATCCAAGGTAGGTGACGACCCATATTTGTACCTTAAGAAGGTAAGAAAGATCATGTAGGTGATGCATATTTCTGAGGAAGAAAGTGTTGAGTTGGCATCTTACAGGTTGAAGGACACAGTTTATGATTGGGTTGTATTATGGAAAAAAGGTAAAGATGAAGATGTTGCTTCTATGACTTGGCAGGTGTTCCAAGATATATTCTTGGACAAGTTATTTTCGCTTGAGATAAGGGAAGAAAAGATTGAGGAGTTTATGAACTTGAGGCAGGGCTTCATGACTGTTAAGGAGTACTGCTTGAAGTTCAACCAGTTGGCTAAGTATCCTCCCGATTTGATTTTTGAGACCTGGGCTAGTATGAGCAAGTTCGTGATCGATGTTTTTGGGTTGGTACTAAAGGAGTGTAGGACTGTGATGCTGCATAGGAATATCGATCTAGATAGGTTGATGATACATGCCCATTAGATAAAGGTGGATAAGATTAGAGGAAGAGATAGAGGGGTAATAAGAGGGCTAGATCTGAGCAGCATAAGTTTATCTAGCCTAGGTTCCATGGAGGGAACCACCCTCAATTTCATAGTCGTCCATCTATGCCAACACCTTCATCAGCTAGTTCTCGAACTCCTAGAAGTAGGAAAGAGCAAGGGGTAAATCCTTTATGTCTAGGTCGCAGAATAGTGTTGGTAACAGGCCTCATTATCCTCATTGTGCTAAGTGTGGTAGGGATTATCTTGGTGAGTGTTTCATAGATCTGAGGGGTTGTTTTGGTTGTTGCAAGCAGGGCCATAGACTTAGAGATTATCCTCATGATAGACAGGGGAACAGAGATACCCGACCTCAGGCACCAGCGACTAGTGCACAAACTCCTGCACCCCGTCCCATCCCTGCTCAGGGCGCTTCATCTAGCACTGCTAGCAGTCAGCGCCAGAATAGATTCTATGGCTTTCCATCCATTCAGGAGTAGGAAGACTCTCCCGGTAATGTTACTGGTATGCTCCACATCTTTTGTTTTGATGTTTTTGTGTTGTTGGACCCCGGGTCAAGTCTCTTCTATGTGACCCGACTTGTGGTTGTGAATTACAAAATGAGTCCCGAAAGGATTCTAAGCCTTTTCTAGTCTCCACACCTGTAGGGGAGTTAGTTGTCTCTAAACAAGTGAATAGATATTGTCCTATTATTGTTCTTCATAGAGTCATACTTGCAGATTTGATAAAGTAAGACATGGTGGATGTTGACCTTATTCTGGGAATGGATTGGCTTCATTCTTGTTATGCGACCATAGACTGTCGTACCTGTGTGGTCAAGTTTTAGTTTCCTGATGAACCATCTTTTGAGTGGTTCGAGAGTTTGGTATCTCCCAAGAGTCATTTTATCTCCTATCTCAAAGCCAGAAAGCTAATATCCAAAGGTTCCATCTATTACTTAGTTAGAGTCAAAGACACTAAGTTTGAGGCTCCAACTATTCAGTTAGTCAACATTGTTAAGGAGTTTCTTCATGTTTTTCTAGAAGATCTCCCAGAGATACCTACTACTAGGGAGATAGAATTTAGGATCGACCTTCTTCCCGACACTCAGCCCATTTCTATTCTGCCATACCGTATGGCACCTGCGGAGCTTAAGAATTTGAAAGAGCAACTCAAAGATCTTTTAGAAAAAGGTTTCATAAGGCCTAGTATTTCTTCTTAGGGCACACCTTTTGTCACGACCCAAACCAGGGCCTAGCCGTGATGAGCATTTCAAACCATGGAGGCCCGAAACACCCCTATCTTTCTGATAATCATGCACATAATTCATATGATCAAAGTACTGTGGAAGAAACATAATAATTTGGAAACATGGTCATAAATATGAAAAAAGACAATAATGGGGAGATAAGGTTCCCTCTACATCAATTATCCTTTGAATAACTGTCTGCGAAAATCTCTAACAAATAACTGAATCAATGTCTATCTGAAAACTGGGACAAGGCCCCCCAGTAGACCCAAAAACTAAATATAAGATAAAAGAACTGCAGGACATAAGACCTTCCGAAACATAGAAGGCTCACCACTTGTCTCTGCAACTCTGTCTGAATGATCTACTAATTCTCTTGACCCCTAGACTGGACCTCTGAACCTGGGAGGTTGGAGAGGGGAGGGGGTCAGCACAAAAGTACTGGCACGAAGAGATACCCAAGCAAAACATAATATTTTTATAAAATATAGTGGAGATCCATTATAAAGCAATTTTGTATCAAATCATTTGAAAACACATGGGCGTAATGCAATAGTTTTTCTCAACAATAATGAAATGCAACTTAGCTAGGTGGAATACCCTACATAATTTACACCAACTTTTAAACCTCGGTTGCCGCCGAGATTAGAGTATAAGTGAGGGAGAGGCACATAAGACCACAAAGCATAGTGTCTCGACCCAAATCAAATATGGTAGTGCACAAGACCACAAAGCATGGCTCCTAACCATAATCCCAATTTGGGATAATATAATATCAGGTATGCAAGACCAAAAAGCATGGTACCGATATTCCGTATCGGCAAACACATTCTTCCAGCGATGAGCCGCTTGTGTCTCAAACGCCTTCTTCGGGTATCCATTTTTCTCATGTAAAATCAATGCATTCAAATTTCATCTTATTCAATCGCATATCGTATTCTGTAGAGTATCATCATACTCGACTTGCAAGTCATCAATATCATATCCATATATGCATAATCATGTAAACACCAAGGTGATTCATCATTTACAAGTGGTGAACAATATTTATTTCAAATTCATGCTCTCTTTTGTTGATCACAATATTATATGGTGTATCGAAACAATTATCACGGGAATTTGAAAACAATTTATCATTCATATTTATCAACTTCCATGGAAAATCTCAATTCACATATGCATGGTTTCAACCATTGAAGTATATAGGCAAACAATTCCCATGACATAAAGGAAATGACTTAGAAATCATATTGAAAGCAAGATATTAGCATTTGATTGAAAACTCCCATTTAAAAGTATGCATGTTCATAAAAACTACACCCATGAGATTTTTGAATAACCCCACGTACCTCTATTTCCAAGTATAATAGATGTTTCTTGAAGCTTATGGATTGGTGATTCCAAATATGTAATTATCTTTGAAAACCTATGGTCAAATCTTGAACTATTTGGGTTTTTATTTTTGAAAGCCTATGGAAAATCTTGAGCACTTTTGATAAAAGAACATGTATTTTGGGGTCCTTGGAACTAAATCTCGTATTTTAGAGATAAGTAAGGATGTAAAATGACCACTTTGTCCTCAACACAGAGTGTTTAAATTTGTAGAATTTCTTACATAGGCGCCGCCCATCCCATCTCCTATCTTCACATAGGCACCGCCTAGGCTATCGCCTATGTTTAAATAGGCGTCGCCTAGGCTATAGCCTATGTTCAAATAGGCGCCGCCTAGGCTATCGCCTATGTTTTCCAGTGGCCATGGGCGATTGGTTAGGCATCGCTTATCACTTTGAAAGGTCATAACTTATTGCTCGGGTTTTGAATTTTATCCAAATGGGTATCTTTGGAAAGCTAACTTGAATATCTATCATTTGACACATAGTAAGCTTCCTAATTCGACATATATAGAGAATTATGGTCGATGGAAGCTGACACACCTTACAAAATCCATTAAAACTTAGTTGACTGAAATAGTTTCAACTCATCCTTGAGTTAAAGGACCTCTATGGTCTAAATTCAAGGTTAAGCAGATTCACATGCTACACAATAATTAACATGCCATATTGGTATAGGATTTAAATTCATGCACAAGAAATACAATTCTTTGTGTGTGTGCATTGACTATCGTCAGCTTAACGAGGTCACTGTTAAAAATAAGTATCCTTTTATGAGAACTGGTGACATGTTTGATCAGTTGAAAGGTGCAAGTTATTTCTCCAAGATAGACCTTAGATCCGACTATCATCAACTTAAAGTGAGGGAATTTGATATTGCAAAGACAGCCTTCTAAACCCGCTATGGTCACTTTGAGTTTCTAGTCATGTCTTTTGAGCTAACCAATGTCCCAGCATCTTTTATGGACCTCATGAATAGAGTGTTCAAGTAGTATCTCAATATGTTTGTCATCTTTTTCATAAATTATATCCTTCTGTACTCCCATAATGGGAATGACCATGCGAATTGTCTTAGAATTATCTTTCAAACCCTCAGTGAGCACCAGTTTTTTGCTAAATTCAGTAAGTGTGAATTTTGGCTAAGGTCTGTAGCCTTTCTGGGTCATATCATTTCAGCTAAAGGTATTAGATTTGATCCCCAAAAGATAGAAGCTATGAAAAATTAGCCTAGACCTATCTCCTTATCTGACATTAGGAGTTTGTTGGGTCTAGCTAGCTACTACCACTGTTTTATTGACGGTTTATCTTCTACTGCATCTCCTATGACCCGGTTAACCCAAAAAAAGTTAAGTTTCAGTGGTCAGATTCCCGTGATAAGAGTTTTCAGGAGTTGAAGACTCGACTTACTTCAGCACCTATGTTGACTTTGCCTGGTGGAATAGATGATTTTATGGTGTATTATGATGCCTCTAGAATTAGTTTGGGTTGTCTGTTGATACAATGAGGTAAGGTTATAGCCTATACCTATAGAAAGTTTAAGCCACATGAGAAGAATTACACAACCCATGATCTTTAGTTAGCTGTTATGGTCTTTACTTTGAAAATCTGGAGACACTATCTTTATGGTGTTTATGCTGATGTGTTTACTGATCATAAGATCCTGTAGTATGTGTTTACTTAAAGGGATCTGAATTTTAGGCAGAGGAGGTGGTTGGAGTTGTTAAAAGACATGATATGAGTGTGTTGCATCACCCGGGCAAGGCCAACATATTGGCGGATGCCCTTGGCAGATTATTTATGGGTAGTGTTGCTTATGCAGAGGAAGGTAAGAAAGAGTTTTCTCTCAATGTGCATTGTCTGGATAGATTAGGTGTTAGGTTGGCTGATTCAACCAAGGGGAGTACGTTGGTGCAGAGTAGTTCTGAATCCTCCTTAGTTTCAAAAGTAAAGGAGAAGCAAGATAGGGATCCTAGTTTGGTCAGACTGAAGGAGTCAGTTAAGGTCCAAACAGTAGAGGTTTTCTCCCAAGGGGGAGATAGCGTGTTGAGATTGTAGGATTGATTTTGTGTTCTGTGTGTTGATGATCTGAGACATGGGATTATGGCTGAAGTCCATGGCACGCGGTATTCTATTTATCCCATCACTACCAAGATGTACCATGACTTGCAGAAAATCTATTGGTGGAATGGTATGAAGATGGATAAAGCTGAGTTTGTAGAAAAGTGTGCAACATGCCAAAAGGTTAAGGTAGAGCACCAAAGACCTGGTGGTGTGATACAAGAGTTTTGTATAACCACTTGGAAGTGGGAGGTGGTGAATATGGACTTCATGACTGGGCTGCCTCTTTTGCGTCATCCGCATATTTCTTGCCTGAGCATACGTCTTATACAGCTAAGGATTATGCTAGATTGTATATCCAGGAGTTAGTCAGGATACACGAAGTTCCCTCGTCTATCATTTTGGATATGGGCACTCAATTTACTTCTCAGTTTTGGAGGGCATTCTAGCAGGGTCTTGGTAGCCAAGTCCTTTTGAGTTCTACTTTTCATCCGCAGACAGATGGTTAGGCTGAGAGGACTATTTTGACCTTGGAAGATATGTTGAGGGCATGTGCTCTTGATTTCAAAGGTATTTGGGATGAGCATTTGCCATTGATAGAGTTTGCCTATAACAATAGTTACGATGCTAGCATCGGGATGGCACCATTTGAGTCCTTGTATGGTAGGAGATATAGACCACCCATAGGATGGTTTGAAGTGGGTGAAGCTATCGTGATTGGTCCTGATTCAGTGTTTGAAGCTATGGAGAAAGTTAAGTATATTAGAGAGAGGTTGAAGACCTCCTAAAGTCATCAAAAGTCGTATGCCAATGTGAGGAGAAGAGATCTTGAGTTTGAAGTAGGTGATTTGGTATACTTGAAATTTTACCTATGAAAAGGGTGAAAAGGTTTGGTAAAAAGGGGAAGCTTAGTCCAGTTATGTTGGCCCGTATAGAGTCTTGAGCCGTGTTGGTAAGGTGGCCTATGAGGTTGAGTTGCCCGCAGAGTTTTCAGCTGTTCATCCTATTTTTCATGTCTCCATGCTTAAGAAGCATATTGGTAATTCTGTTGTAGTAGATCCTTCAGAGAATGCCGATATTCAGAACGGTCTTTCCTTCGATGAGATTCCTATTGAGATCCTAGATTTTCAGATCTGTAGACTAAGGAACAAAGAAGTTCCCTTGTTTAAAGTTTTGTGGCGGAACCAATCTGTTGAGGGTGCTACTTGGGAGGCAGAAGTAGACATGTGAGCCAAGTACCCGCACCTCTTTTTCATTAGTTCATATTAATCCGAAGGTATTATTCTTCCTTAGTTCTGGCCTTCTAATCTAAAGTTCAGCTATATGTATCTATCCTTGTATGAATTCTTGCAATTTCTGAGGCATTCAAGATTATAAAAAGACATAGAGTCAGTTTAGCGAATTCTTCCAGCTTTACGTACTCAATTTTCTCTGTGCTCTTATCTTAACTAGCAACATTTGGGGACGAATGTTTCCAAGGAGGAGATATTATAATACCCTAAAAGTTTTCCTAAATCTTAATTTCTCCTCAAGAAGATTAAGGAGTGACTTCCTAAGTGAGTATCATTTTAACCAAATCGAATTTCCCTGATTTTGATATTTTATCACATCGGATATTTGATAAGCTTTTCGTCGATACAAGATTCACCCAAATCTGATACTCAGGCAAGAAGTTGTGGCTAATTTAAGTCCTAGTTATAAAACAACATCATTTTAGCATTTGGCGTGTCGCGGAGAGGGTCTATTTGATAATTTTCAATTTTCAGTGGAACTCTACTATAGTAGCGCATCGTGGAGAACCCTAATTTCCCAATAGTCAATTTCTAGTGGACTGACGCAATTGTGATGCGTCACGCTGAAGTTCTAGGTCCCAAATAGTAGGAAAATGCTATGGCTTCACAGTGCGGTGACTACCAGATTCCCATTTGTCAATTTCGAGTGAGCCACCGCGATTGTGGCGCATCATGGTGGCCCATAAAATCGGGCTCCTTGTTCAATTTTTCCAGCATTGTACAGAAGTTAAAAAGGGCATTTTGGACTTTTTCCAAGCCTCTTAAACCATGCAAACCCCAAATTAAAGTCATTTACAAGCATCCTATGAAGTCTCTATCAAGTTTTCTCTCAACAAAAACCCTAAGCATCCAAAACCTCTTCCAAGAATCTCAAGAATCCACCATAGATTTTCTAAATTGAGTCAAGATTCAAGATTCCAAAGTCAAGGGCTTTAAGAACCCTTATTCAAGAGTACGAATAGAGTTCCAAAAGTGAGAGTTCATCCAAAGCTTCTAATTCAAGGTATATGGGGTTTTGAACAAGAGCGATCCTTTCACCCTTTGCCCAGAGGCTTATTTAAACTACAATTCTCTGCAATTGAATTGGGGTTTTTCACCCATTGTTATTAGTTGCAAGCTTTTGATGTTTCCCTCTAATTGAGAGTCTAATGGCATTATTTTTATATGTTTTCTTGAGAAATTGCAGGAAGGTCTATACCCCATGATTTTAATCCTTGAGAAGTTAATAGTTGAAATGTTGGAAACATTGAAGTATATGAGTATGTTGAGATTTTGAGTTAAATTACTGAAATTTCTAGATTTTTACATGAGTTATGAATCTATATGCTATCTATTATGTTTTTGATGAGTTCTAACTTGAGATTGAATTATGGGTTATTAATCCCTACTTGACACTTGAGATTTTATGAACTATTGTGCTATAAGCACCCATGATTTGAGTATTCTGAGATTATTAAGAAATGTTTTGACCTAATGGTCATTGAGTTTTGAAATCCACTCTACTACATGAGATTACAGATTTGATTATTGGGTTCTTATTGAACCATGAGATTATTCTAAAGTGTATTTTCATGAGATGAGCGAGATAAACTAAAGGAAGTAGTATTTAGCACCTAGTTGGGTAAGTTACCACAGTTTCTTACCCTAAAACTATGTGCCACCTTAGGTTGGACCTAAGGTTGAGATGATTGTTGGGCCTAAGGCTGAGATATTAGGCCCAAGACTGAGATAAGTGATCACTGAGTTGAGGTTATACTCCTTGGCAAGAGTATGACGCCTCTCCCCAACATGAGGTCTCTTCCTTTGGAGGACAAAACGTTGGACTCCATGTAGCTCTCATGGTTTATGTCGGTTAAGATAATCTCTCTTAAAACTAAAGCTTTGAGATAAGATATTTTCCTTTAAAACTAAAATACTTTCCCTTGATATGAGTACTTTTCCCTACAGATTGAAATGAGATATTTTCCTAAAGTTAATGAAATTCCTTCAAGTATGTTCCAAGGTTATATGATTTCGAATTGCAAGTATTTGAGTTCAAAATTTTTATGAGTTCTTGAGCATTAAAGAATTTTTACGCTCCATGAGACATAGGCATGAGTTGAAAGTATTTCTTAAAGTTTCCTTTAGCCTAGAGTAATGTGAATAAGAGAAGAGTACAACTTTCAACGCTAAAAGTATAATGACTCACAAGATTGTGTTACATGTTCCATTTTACATGATTTATTATCTTTGTATTTTATACTTATTACATGTATGATTAGATTAAAGAGTATTGATGTTGTTTTATATAAATGCATGCACCCCCACATACTCAATACATTCTCAAGTGCTGATCCACAAATATGTCTATGTGCTACCGTATCTTATTATGTAGGCTCAGGTGCTCAGTCCCAACCTCGTCAGTGATTTTTGAGTACCTCTATATACATTCCTACAGTAGTGATTCCTCATGGTTCGACGACCTATATTCAAACATCACCATATTTTGAGAGACTATGTTGTTATTTCCAGTTTATTTTGAGTTAGTTGAGGACCTGTCCCAACAGCTTTCTAGTTCATGGATTAGTAGAGGTTTGTCAAACTAGTTATAAAATTTTGGTTGTATTGAGGTTTCCAGTATTGTGGTCATTTGGACTGAGCATTTTCTCCCTATTTCCTTTCATATGATATAACTATGCTAGTGTTTATTTTATCTTGAAATGAGAGTTATTAGTTGAAACAGTCTCAAAGGGTTAGCTTGGGGCTACTTGTAGCCTTAAGCATTGTGTGATATCCCGAGAGGCAATTTTGGGTCATAACACCTCTCTAATGGATGATCTCTAAATCTACTAATAATGATAAGGAATGATTGCATCTGAGATCAGACCTATCTAGCGGAAGATCTCTGAATCTTTTAATAATAGAAATGATGGACTAAGTTTGAGATCAGGCTTATTTAATGGGTGATCTCTGGATCTTTTGATACTGATAAGGATAATAATAATAATTGACTGAGTTTAAGATCAATCCTATCAAGTGGGTGATCTCAGAATCTGTGAAACTATCTAAGTTCCTTACTGAGCTGTGTGACCGTATCGATAATCCTAAATCTGAAGAACTATCTGAGATCTTAACTGAGACTGAATCTGAAGCTGAAACTATAATTTTGGGAGTTTTCACTTAACCGACATACCTCGAATCTGATCTAGTGAGGTCCAACCTATAACCCCAGCTAGAAGGGTGTCAATACCTTGCCATGGGTAAAGACCTCTACTATGGTCAAGCCTCTCTAACGGGTGTCCCCAGATAGGAAGTCAAGCCTAAGGCAGTATGATAGTCAAGCCTTAATCTAACGAGTGACTCCTGGTCCTGTGTTGGCTACGTAGTTCTGGAGTTCAGGGATTGATGCTAACAACTCTAACTCTCTAACGTAAATCCATCATGCCTGCACTCGCTCGGTGCTAGTTACTACTCCCAATTGAAGGGCTCTAAACTGATTCTTACCTGAACTTAGACTGAGCTGGATTTTCTATTGATTATACTAACTAACTGAGTTTAGATGAGTTCACTTGATTCCAAATACTAAAGGAATACTACTGAATTCTACTTTCTATTTAAATACCACTGAGTTTCGTAACTTAATGAGCTTTATTGAAATATGAACTGATTACTGAATACTACAGAGGTCTGAATTGGATACTGAGCTTGATTAAATTAAATATTGAGATTACTGAGTTTTCTTAACTTCTTCCACTAACTGAGATATACTGATCATAGCACGACTGAGATTATCATGAGACAAACTCAGCTCTAGACAAGCAGCTAAGTTTTCAAGTATAAATACCCCCAGGACTAGATAACATAAATAAATAAGACATGACAACTCTTTCTTAATAACATAATAATAGTCTATCATTCTAATATAACCAATGAAGCATCATTTCAAGAACTTGGAGAATCTTAAACATGTAATTGTATATGGGATGCATGTTGTTATCTCATAACTCATTAAATAAGGAATTAACATGAATAGGAATGCATGTATCATATCATAATTCACTCGTCTAGACATTACAACAAACACTTGACATTTATTGACTTACACAAAATTGGGGATTTCTTGTCTACATGCTATAATGACTCTATTTTCTTCACATAAGCAATTTATCAAACATGTGGAAGGCATACTTTGATCATACAATATTCAATACACATAATTAACATGATTACATAATTCAACATGCTTCTTGAAGGGACTTTATCATGAACATCACATAACCAACACATACTAAGGTCCATACCTGCATCTTTATGATCACAACATGAACTAAAACTTAATATTAACATGTGCTTCATCTTCAAACCACATAAATCATGAAAAAACTCATAAACATAAAATCTTGAATTTATAAAGGGATTCTTGGACTTCTTGGGTAGAAGGAACCCAAGAATCAAAATCCAACATACCTTGCTATATGATTTTGAACCTTCAATAGAAACTCTTACTCTTGTTCTTGAGGAAAATTGAGAGAAAACCTTATATTTTGGGTGAAAATATGTTGAATCTCGTGTTAAGGAAGCTTATATAGGGGTGGGATTTGACCAAATTGCCCTTCGAAACATGAAATTTTAATGCTGAAAAATTGGGCATAAGGGCTATGGAAAGGCAGTGCCTTAGTTTTTTGTAGGCTGGGTGGCACCAGGCTGGGCGGCACCTTGCTACCGAGGGAGGGGGCCAAGGCTCTTAGCTGGGCAGCGCCCCTCTGTAGCCTTTAGCTACTATTTTTCCATCCCAAACATGACCTTAGGCTCATCTAAAAATTTTGAAACTCACACGGTATGTACTCTTGACTTTCCCAATTAAAACGCAACAAAAAATGTAAGAATTGGAGGTCGGGAAGGTCAAGAAATAATTCGTCAAAGTTTCAAAGGCTTATGGAATGGAAAAGTTTCAACACTTAGCCAAATTTTCTAAGTGTTAATCCTTTTTTTTCGGATTCTTTAGAAGATCTAAGGACTCGGGAATTTTACGGGGTGTTATAATTTATGTAATCATTAGTAGTGTAGCATGAGTACCTAAAACTAAACTTACTGTAAAGCGTGAGTACATGAGTCATGAGCTGTATGACCTGAGTTTAGAGTTCATAAATTTCATGGAATATGATTCGTATAGTTGAGCAAACTGGAACTCCTCATACTAAGAACTTAGAGAATACATGATTATATAAAAAGTGAGAGAATTTGAGGTATGATCATGGAACTACAATGTAAGGCATGGGTAGATATCATGATAACTGAAGTGCAAATACTAAAATAAGAATGGGTTGGGCATCATCTTTCCTTACTACTATTCTACAATATACTGGCATCACGACTAAAACCTGAGAGCCTAACTTGGTTACTTGTTCTATCATCTCCCCCTTAGTCTTAAGCCATCATTCTAAGTTTACAGGACCCTTTTGATAAACTCTAAATTGGACTGCAACCATTTTATCTAAAGTTTGGAATATGATAATACTCATCAATAAAAATTTACCCTGAAACACTACACTTGAAATTCAATAACCCACTGCTAATACTTCCTTCTGAGATATAACTCTCAACTCTCTATAGCCCAAATGGTCATCAAACAATTGCTTTAAACACTCTCTATCTTAGAAACTTCATGAGTATCACCATTCACTAAGTTCACACCTTCAAAAATTTCAACATTACTTTCTATTAGCTCAATCTTCAAAGATTCAAACTTAGATTCTAAAACTTAATATGGACATCCCCAAACCTTTAATGAACCACACTAACTTTCTTCATAGCCTAATAATATCATATCTCCAGAGCACACCCACATCATCATACTTAATTTAGAATCAATAAACATAAATTCTTTCATGTACTACTTCAAGCCTACTAGTTCACTTTTAATACAACTAGCCCCATAGATATATAATCTAGTAAATCTAGATAAACACTATCCCCACTTTACTACTGCTTAACTTCTAGGTTCATGTTTCTAACTCTAGGTCACATGATCTCATTGGATTCTGAGGAGGGATCTAAAATCACATCTAACTTTTGCTTAGTAAAGGAGTTCTCATGATCATTAATGAAATATTTAAAAATTTGGAACATAATGAAACTGATGAGATACTTTTGAGCCGGTGTGCAATCCCATAAATGCCTGTGGGGACTGCTTGAGAATGTTTTATCTATAAATTATGATGAACTATTTCTGTTACCTCAAAACTAAGGCAGAGTTGTCATGAAAGTAACATAAGAATTTGCATAAGTACCTTAGAGAATACTTCTACTGCACGATCTGAGACATGAAAGAAGGGAAACATTTCTTAAATGCCCTGTAGCCTCTCAAAGAAAAGTACAGAAGTCTCTGTACCATTCTACAAGACTCTAATAGGCACGGCTTCATAGACATCCTAGGACACTTGAACTTTGGGCTCTGATACCCAAGTTTGTCACGACACAAGACTACCCCTAATCTTAACATAGTGCTTGGAACCACAAGTGATCCCAAGCTAACCCATAAACTTGCATACTGTTGACAATTGATTTAAAACATATTAAATAGCTGGTTTTGCTGTACATAAATATAATCGTGAAAAAATCTAGGAAAAATATAATATTGATACAATTTACAATTTGATAAAAACTAAAGAGAGGACTTAAATTACATGACTGACTCTGACTGACATCTATAAAGCCTCTACTCTACTAACTATAGATAGTTGGGACATGCCTCCAACTACAAATAATCAATACAAATGAATAATAAGGTAAAGTACATGAACAACATATGACTGTAGTCTCTGAAATAGGAGAACTCATCATATACTGGCTGGAAATGGCAACTATCTGATCATGACGTGTAGACTACAACCGGTACCTATATTATGAAATAATATAGCCACACAGACATATCCTAATACATCAAGAGAGTCAAATTACAAAGGAAATCATGATTTATATTCATCTTGAACATATGATAATTCATAAACAAAAGGGAAACTTCAGATCTTTAATTAAAGAAAGGCTTTTTGGGCTCCATAGGTGAAAGGGGACCCATGGATGAACTTCTACATACCTTAAACATCTTAACTTGGGGAAGAAACACCATTCTTGAAGATTTCTTGAAGATTCTTGAACTTGGGAAACTTGGATTCTTAATTTCTTGGGGAAAAAGGAATTGAATTTGTTCTTAGGGAAAGGGAAGGGTTTTTCTTAAGAGGGATTTGGAGAAAAAGGCTAATGATGTCCTAAATTATGCCCCAAATCATGTTATGAACAATTGGGTTGATATGAAAAGACTTAATTACCCCTCAAGAAATTAAATGCAAACTGAACTGTGGTTGAAAGTGTCACCGCAACGCAGTCTTATCATAATGGCTTATTGTTTCTGATGGAAATGACCAAAACATTTTGCTCAGGTATCGGATTAATGCAAAATTGGTATTTTTTGACCGCTAATTCAATTATCTACAATTTGGTGGGTCTTGTACTAAAAATTCCATATATTTCAAAAGTTATACACATTTAAAGTTGACCCTTGTAGGATTGAGCTCCAAACTTTGAACAAATCAAAGGATCTCCGCTCAACTTTTTTCTAAGTGACTTCTATGAACATTCTTCACCTCATACGCACTTCACATACTAGGACAAGGATTATTATACATGCATTCAAATTATAAATCAAGAATTGGCACAACATTCTCACAGCAATGCAGTATATGTGCCAACAGGAGTAGCACTATGAAACAGCGCTATCGCGGTGACTTGCGGGACTCAGGATCCAAACATGACCTAAAATTTATCCAAAAAATTGAAACCCCCCAAGACATACTTATTAATCGCTAAACATAAATTAACTCAAAAATTAATGTCTCAGGGTCGAGTAGACCAGAATAAAAATCTTCAAAGTTTAGTGGTCTTGAAAATGGCTAAGGCCCCAACACTTGGGGAAAATTTTAACAATTAAACCCTTTAAGAATGCAACTAAGAGATGAATAGAGCTAAGATTGGTACGGGGTAGTATAGTTGAGCATTGCATTACTGATTTTTCAAAGCATAAAGTGGATTACCAAGAATATCTCAAGTTTGGAGGTGTCAAATGAAAGAACAGGGATCAGGTCCCTTTAAAGTCGTGAAGAAATGTTGTTGCTGATTTTATAGTTAAGAATGCATTAGATATCTAAGGGGATTCCTCAAGCAAATCTGGGAAAGATGAGAAGCATGAAGATGTTTCTATGTTGGCAGTGGAGGATGAGAAAGTGACCTTTAAGTCTTTGTTTTCTCTCATGGAAAATACTGGAGATGAAAAAAAATGAGGTAACACTTCTTGACATTAAATAAAACTTGTAAAACTACTCTACTAAAAAGATAAAAAAAAGCTTGCAAATATGTTGATTGATTCTGTGTGTGAAATGACTGCTACAAAAATTCTCAAGAAGAAAAGGTAGAAAGTTAATATCTTGAGTTAATTGCTTTAATTCTCCAAATATCTTAAAATGCGAAATAAGTTAAAAAGTTAAAACCTATAAATCTGAATTTAGTAAGTCAACTGGAGAAAGGATATGATGCTTGTGATTAAGAGAAGAATAATACTATAGAAAAAAAATAAAAGACCAGGAGCTTGAGTTGATAGCTTTGACTCTCCAAATATATAAAACTGAAGAACAATTTGCGAAGTTGAAATTTGAAAATCTGAGTTTGATGAGTCAACTGGAGAAAGTAGATGATTAAAATGGTAAAGAAAAGAAAGAAGCATTAAAGTTTCAAATTGATCTTGAAGAAAAATTAAAGGATTTGAAAAAGCATCTTATGAATAACTCCAAAACAATAAGGAGTTAGAAAGAAGCCTCGCCCGTATAAGAGAAACACTTAGTAAACCTCTACAATTGACCATATCCTCACAGATCCTTTCTAATTTAACTAGTCAAGGTGTAAGAAATGGTAAGGGACTTGGGTATTACTACAATCCCCAATCATCTAAGTCTCAAGGCAAGGTTGTTCAATATGTCAAACAAAGACCACAAATCTCTATATACTCATTGTGGGAGAGATTGTCACATAAAGGAAAACTGTCAAAGTTGGAATAGAGCTAAAATGAGCAGTGTTAGATATATCTAGCAAGGGTATATCTATAATAAGGGTTCCAATCCTTTGAAAAATATGAAGAAGCTCTTATTACCTATATGGGAAAAAAGTTTTGGTCATACCTTTGTCCTTATATTGGGATCTCAAACTAAAATGGTTTGCCAAATTTAACAAATGACTTTGTTTGTAGGTGGGTGAAAGGGTATTTTAGACAAAATTAGTTCATTAATAGTAAAAGTTCAAAGCATATGACTGGAGGGTCTGACTATATTCTCTCTCACAAGACACTACAAGGTGGAAATGTCTCAGTTTGAAAATGAAATCAGGTTAAATTCTTATCTGATAAAGATATCGTGTCATGTTTAAATTCTGAAAAAGTTATTCTCAAGTCCAAGAGATATAAAATATGCTGGGAGATTTAAGTACTTCAATGATAGAACAAGTAGATTTCAAAGGACCTGGTTTGTGGAATGAAAAAGATGGTGAATCTAGGTGATGAGAAAGATTATGACTATGAAGAACTCATTCCTATTCAAAGGGATGAGGTGGTTAAATATAATGATTAACAGCCAAATGATGCAGATGAGAATGAGAAATAGATGGTGATCTAGGATATAAGTCTAAGACACCATTTCAAGTAAAACATCAACTAGAAGGGTCTAGTAAAAATTCACAGGGACCTGTTCCTTGTAAAACTCATCTCAGAAGGTCAAACTGGAGAGAAAAATGCTATCACTTTCTTTATATTCTGACATCATATTTTTTAAACTAGAGTCTAAAAAGGAAGCTTAAGACAGAAATCTCATGGTGTTCTTGGCATATCTGACCCAAAAAGCTCAAAATTTGCAAAAGAAGCCTAGAAAACGTTAACCAGATTAAACAAATATAGGAGAAGTCTCTATAACTTGAAAAAGTTGAGTTTGTGTAATGCCCTGGAAAACGGGTCCCAGAGCGTCACACGGTGCTTGAGACTACGAGTAGCCCCAAGATAACCCTTTGAGCCATTTTCATTCAGTTCAATACAAATCAATGGGGTTTCCATAAATAACCCTCAAATTTAAACAAAGTAATCATCATTCAAGAATAAAAGAATTTTAGAAAGATAACAAAATACGACTTATTAGTCAACTCCCAACATCTATACTAGTCTGACAAGCATCTAAGAAAATCAATAAAACCAGCGAGCCATTGAGACATGCCCCAACTGACTCATACTCAATTATCAAATGTAAACAATTCCTTCAAACCAACATCAGACATCACATCCTCGAAACATGAGGACTCACCACAATAGAGGATATAGAACAACATGCCCAAAGAATCACTATTGAACTTGAAATTAAGCACCTGAACCTACATTTTGAGAAAACGCAACCCACATCCGAAGATGTGGGTCAGTACCATGGAAAGGAACCGAGTATATGGGGGTGTATGCAGTTGTATAAACATCATCATCATAAATATTTATAAGAAATATGCAGGATGAATGAAAGACTCACATAGCCCAAAGAAAATCATCATAATCATGAGAGGATGAAATAAGTACAATAACACATGTGAGTCATCATATAATTTGTCAATCACTTTCTGTTCATCAAGAATATCAATGCTCATAATGTAAATATCATTTAAATCTTTCAAAAGAATAACTTTCACAATTCCACTTTCAAATCACTTCACCATTCACCATAGACACAAGGAAACACACATACACTAGGAGATCCTATAACCGACATAAACCATGTGAGCTACATGGAGTCCAACGTACAACCCACGTTGGGGAGAGCCATCCTATCCTTTCCATCGGAGTAGGACTATCGATATCAAATCCACACAAACTAGTGATCACTATATATCAGCCTCAGGCTCACTCCTACGGGGGCACGTAGTTCTAAGGAAGTAAGGTTGCTTTATACCTCCCCCTCTATGCTAAAGATTTCTCTCAGACTTAGCTCAGATCATTTCAAAGACAATCCATAATAAAACAATTTTAGTAATATATAAATATACATCGGGAGCCATCATGCTTCCCATCTATCAAAATCAACCACGTTGTGGATTTCTTTCACACTCAAGTTCAAAACAACTGCATTAAGACCAAAAGGTCAAATCATTCAAAATATCTCAATATTCAACATCAACGTGCTTTAACACACACTTTTTCAAAAAAACACAATTTCCAATGGGGATTCACGACCCAAATATCAAAATCATGATAAATATCATTCAAGATTCATGTTTTATATCTTCACACATGTAAATTCATATTTCAAAATCATAAATATCAAGATTTCATAATAATCATCATAAGATATGGGCTCATGCTTCAAATTCGTAAAAATAAAATAAAAATCATGCCTTTGTAAAGAAAATTACTTTAGGGCACAAGAATAAAAGAGAGCTCTTTTTGAAAAACTCCACATACCTTGAATGATGAACTTTATATCGATACTCATTTTTGAGATGTTAATCATGCCTTTGAATGATGTTTCTTGGAGTTCTTGAACTAGGAACTTGGAATCTTGAATAAATTTGCAGAATTAATGGTGAACTTTGGAGGTTCTTGAAGTAGGATGTAGGAGCTTAGGGTTTTTTTCTTTAGGGAATTTGATGAAATATAGGGTTTGGACGGATTTTGGGTGAGGGGGAATGACCAAAATGCCCCTAAAAATCAAATAATTCTCGAATCTGTCCTTTGGTGGACTGTTTTGATAGTCTGAAGTAGATCAACCATAACATTATACTCCAATATCCAAATTGGATGAAACTAATTTCATTATAAAGAGGACTCTCATATCTTTCCGTTGATATATAGTATCTCACCCAGATCATTTTGTACAAGGAGTTATGATTGTTTTAATTTAATCTCAAAAATTCGCTTTTGATAGGCTGAAGTAGATCGACCATAACTTTTTTCTCCGATAGAAAAATTGGATGAAACCAATTTCATTGGAAAGAGGACTCACATAGATTTCTGTTGATATATAGTAGATCACCTATATCATTATGTACAAGTAGTTATGATCGTTTAAAGTTGAAGAAAAAATACGCCAAGCCTCAGTACTTTTTCCTGCACGTTTTATTGTTCACTACTATTCACGGTTCGATTGGAATGTTCATAACTCGTCGCTCGGGTGTCCGTTTTGGATGATCCACATATCATTGGAAATCTTATTCGATGCTCTATGCAATGGTGGGTCATAATATAAGACATTCCGCACAGAAAATTTATAATTTATTCTAGAAGATAGAACCCAACATGTTTACGCACAAAATTTCAACGAAAAATTTCCCGGGGTATTACAGTTTGAGACCTAGTCCTTAGACCTATGTTTAGAATAATTTTTGGATTGAAATAGTGTATTGAAACAAACAAGTTGAAATTGGGATTGATCAATTTAACCTAACCTACTAAATGAATCAATCATTCTACCTAAATTTTGCTATGATAATGTGATAGGTATCCTTGGAAAAACAGGTACACAACGGTCTAACTTATTAATATACCTTTGAAAGTATACACCTATGGGAATAAATTTAGAAGAAGATAGTTGTGACTTGTACAAATCTATGGATTCTCTTACGAAAGAGAGGGAGCTAGTCCCATCTCTCAAGGTTAGTACCAAAAAAAGTGATTTAATAATCATATAAGTCTATCTAAAATTCCACACATCCTTTCTCTTACAAGCAAAAACTTTCAATTCATAAAAATGTGAAGAGTCTCTCCTATTAAATTCAAACGTTTCATTTCAAAATAGCACTTTTCAATAAAAATCGTAACCTCACTCAAATAACTAAACAAAACTTATCTTACACTAATCCAAAATTAACCCAAATCAACTTTTTCAATCATCGATCTCCTTTGAGCTAAACTAGTCTCATTCTCTTTCTCTCACAATATCCTCACAATGGTAGATACTCTTATATTCTCAACTACTGTTAAAGACCTTGAACTTAATAAAGCCCTTGGAAATATATCAGAATATTCCCAAATATTTCTTTCTGAAAACTTAATACCAAAATATATAGAAGATATTTCCTTGAGTCCTCAATAGGAGCCTTTTGTTTAAATTCCACATCATCTAACTAAGTCTGTCCCTATCAAGACTTGCTTAACTATTAAAATTTTTGCTGAGTCATATTTGGTTGAGGTTCCAATTCTTGGTTTTGGTTTACCAATAAAACTAGAAAACCTTCAATCCGTAGAAGAATCTAAATCTCCTGAAGATCATCAAATCATCATCTATACTGAAGAACCAGAAAATAATAAACCCTTAGAAACCTCTCAAGTACATGCCCCAACTCCTTTTGAGTCAAATCCTATTTTTGCTCAATTATGTAATGGATAAATACCTATTAAGAGGTATGATCTTTTCATTATTTTATACTGGATAGTTGAGAATTTTCTTCTACTTGCATATGAATCCAAGGAATACTTAGTTGGTGCCAAAAATAAAATAGGTGGTAAGAAGTATGATGTGCCAAAGGATGGATATAGTGTACTACCTCAAAATGGGAAGGATGAGAATAAATAACCTTTGATATGGAATATGAAAAACAAAGAGGCAATAAAGGCAAGGAAAAATTAATTGATCCTCGTGTAAAAGTTGCTAGAACCTATTCTACTAGGGGATCTGAAAAGAAGCTGTTAGCTGATGCATTGAAAGCTAGAAACTCTTCTACAACTAAGAGAAGAAGACTGAAAAAGGTTGTTGTAGTTGAGGGGGGAAATGTTGAAGTTGTAAATATTAGAGAGGATAAGAACATTGATCCTGACATTGTTGCAGCAATAGAGAAAAGAAGACAATAAATTTATGTATCAGGAAGGATGAGGTCCTCCCTTTCAAAGTATGGTATCCCTATAGGAATGAAGTACAAATATATTGCTGTGAAAAATAAGAGTCTCTTAGGGACCTGGTCCTAAAAGAATAAAGGTTGTTTAAGAAGGAGCTAAGGATTAATACAAAAAGAAGAAAAAAAGAGAACAAAAATAAGGAAGTTTCAAAAGAACAAAGGAATGAGACTTTTTAAACTTAAAAATTATTATTTAGGAGTGTGTTTGATCCAAAAATTTATAAGAAGGTAGAGATGGTTGAATTGGTGAAGTATGTGAAACGCCATGGTTGGTTACAACTCTTGGAGGAACCAGATCCTATGGCTTTTTAAGATATGAGAGAATTTTATTATACAATGAAATTCTTAGAGGAAGGGTTAAGCTTGACTACCAAAGTGCAAGGAAATCAAATCAAATTGGATGAAGAAACACTAGGGAAAATCCTACATGTTCCTGTTATAGGGGTAAGGACTGTTGTAAAGTAAAAACCCTCTACTGAGATCATGATGGGTGCCTCTAAGGTTGGAGGAACATCAACAACAGGAGTGACAAGGAAATTTCCCACAGGTGAATTCCAGTTAGTATTTGACTTTGTGAATAAGGTCCTTTTGCCCAGATAAAAGAAAAAACCATTACCTCTTCTGTTGATTTGTTCTTGATTAAGTTCTTGAGCAAATTTAAGCTAATATGTCTCCCTACTCTTATGATAGAACCCAAGATCAAAGTGACTATTGAGAAAGAAGAAAAATATGAGATGCCTTATGGGTATTTATTGAACAAAGTTTTTGACTATTTTGGAGTAGTTGGGACCAAAGAAACACCTGGAATAATCAAACAAAAGTTTAGTCTAACAATGTTGGTGGAAATAAATGCATAGAAGGAATGGTGGGAACTGTGGCTCAAATGCCAAAACTTTTGACTGATCAGGAGAATTTAGTCGAGGAGATAGAGAAGATGAGGGCACAGTTTGTTGTAAAGGACACTAAGATAGTGTTTTAAAGATACAGAATCAAAATATATAATCAAAAGGACCTGGTGCCATAGAGGAACTTGTAGTAGAAAATGCTAAGCTCTAGATAAAAGTTACAGAACTCACTTAAGAGGTTCATAGTCTGAATGCAAAATTAAATATCTGACTAAAAATTTGTATATGCTCATGCTGCTGAGGGTTCTATAATGGAGCTATTACTATAATCCTTCTCTCCTAAGCCTCCTTATTCTTAATTCTTGACATCTTTAATCTCAGACATCTTTGTGTGTTAGTTTCAAGTTTTTATTCCTAGTATGGATTTTGATGAATTGGAATATTTTATGCTTATTTTAGTATGACATATTGGTTCTAATCTCTCTTAACAATTAATGAATCTACTATTTGTGTGCTTCATCTATTATCTCTTTAATTTAAAAGTTGTTCTGCATGTTAGTTTTGCCCTAGTGGCCATGAGTTAACCATCTTGTGCTTTTATTTTCAGTTTACTTTTATTACTTTACAATGATACCAAAAGGGGTAATACTGAATGAATAAGGCAAGGACCAGGTGTGTGTGTGTTCTAATGTGTAAGAGACTAGTTACCAAGTAGGTGTATATGACAGGTGATATTTGAAGAATGCTAATGACAGGCTATTGAATAATAAAGGAAGATTGATAGTGGAAAGAATGCTCAAATACAAATTGATGAGTGCAAGTATACTGATAGGGGGAACATTGAAATGCAAGTATATGGGTTGCGAACCCCATGTGTCCTACTTGGAATTATTGAGGCTTGGTAGGTGTATAGGGAGGTTATGCGATAACCTCAATCATATGACATTATCATTATCATCATCATTGCATCACATATATTTTGCATATTCAGTGTTGTGCTTTTGTGTTTGATATGATGTATATCTCTTCTGTATTTGTTTACATACTTATATCTTGTCTATGTGATATATTTGAAACTTTTAGTAGAGACGAACTGAGCTACTATTTAAGATATTTTTTGGTTGTAGGTGTAGTACTCATAGTATTAATTCATGTATCTGATTTTCTATTTTTCTTTGTCAACCTATGATACCAATGAGTTAAAGTGGACCGTACTCACCCCAACTGTGTTTTTTAATGCAGATCTAGGAAAGATTGCTTCATGCGGAAGATGAGTTTGTGTATTGAATATTGATACTCCAAGGTATTGACCTCTCTACACCGTCATAGTCGACCCTAGACCTCCTCCTATCCAGTTTATATCATATTTTGTATTCAGAGAAAGACTTGTACTTTATTTGGATTTTCAGTTGAATTTTTGAACTTGAGTTATGTTTATATTGGTCTTAAATGGTGACACCAGGTTTTAGAATGGATTATGGTATTTATTATTATTATTATTATTCTGACTTTCGCTATAGTTGTAGATGTATAGTCTGACTTTTCTCTTGAAGTCTTGCCTTGGGATTTGTGTTATGATTTTTTATTACATATCAGTTTAGGTGATTGGCTTACTTGTCAAGACTTATCTATGATAAGTTCCATCATTAGCTGAGTTTTAGGGTCTTTATATTTTCCCTCATCTATAAATATTTCATATTTTGAAGGGATGCAAAGTGCAAAGTGATAAGGGAAACATTCATTGATAGTAGTGCTAATCACTCTAACTATGTATAGTGAATAAAATTGATGCTTCAAATCTCTATGCCTTACGGGTATTTCTTGAACAAAGTTTTTGACTATTTTGGAGTGGTTGTGACCAAAGAAACACTTGGAACAATCAAAAAAAAGTTCAGTCTGACAATGTTAGTGGAAATGAATGCATTAGAATAAATGGTGGGAACTGTGTCTCAAATGTCAGAACTTTTAACTGCTTAGGAGAATTTAGTCAAGGAGACGGAGGCGATGAGGGTGTAGTTGGCTACAAAGGACACTAACATAGTGTTTTAAATATGTAGAATCAAAATATATAATCAAAAGGACTTGGTTCCATAGAGGAACTTGCAGGAGAAAATGCTAAGCTCTAGATAAAAGTTACATAACTCACTTAAAAGGTTCATAGTCTGAATGCAAAATTAAAGATCTGACTAAAAAAATTCTATATGCTCATGTTTCTAAGGGTTCTAAAATAGAGCTATTACTATAATCCTTCTCTCCTAAGCCCCCTTCTTCTTAATTCTTGACATCCTTAATCTCAGACATCTTTGTGTGTTAGTTTCACGTTTGTACTCCTAGTGTGGATTTTTATGAATTGGAATATTTTATGCTTATTTTAGTATGACATATTGGTTCTAATCTCTCTTAACAATTAATGAATCTTTTATTTGTGTGCTTCATCTGTTCTTTCTTTAATTTAAAAGTTGTTCTGCATGTTAGTTTTGCCCCAGTGGCCATGAGTTAACCATCCTGTGCTTACTTTATTTTCGGTTTACTTTTATTACTTTTCAATGATGCCAAAAGGTGTAATACTAAATGAATAAGGTAGGGACCAGGTGTGTGTGTGTTCTAATGTGTAAGGGACCAGTTAACAAGCAGGTGTCTATGACAGGTGATATGTGAAGAATGCTAATGGCAGGCTATTGAAGAATGAAGAAAGATTGACAATGGAAAGAATACTCAAATGCAAATTGATTAGTGCAAGTATATGATAGGGGGAACATTGAAATGCAAGTATATGGGTTTTGAACCCTATGTGTCCTACTTGGAAGTGTTGAGGCTTGGTAGGTGTATAGGGAGGTTATGCGATAACCTTAGTCATATGACATTATCATTATCTTCATCATTGCATTACATACATTTTGCATCTTCAGTGTTGTGCTTTTGTGTTTGATATGATGCATATCTCTTCTTTATTTGTTTACAAACTTATATCTGGTCTATGTGATATATTTAGAAATTTTAGTAGAGATGAAGTGAGCTACTATTTAAGATATTTTCTGGTTGTAGGTAAAGTACTCATAGTATGTATTCATGTATCTTATTTTATATTTTTCTTTGTCAACCTATGATACCTAATGAGTTGAAGTGGACCGTACTCACCCCAACTGTGTTCTTTCGGTGTAGATCCAGGTATGAATGCTTCACGTGGAAGATGAGTTTGTGTGTTGAATATTGATACTCCAAGGTATTGACCTCTCTACACCATCATAGTCTACCCTAGACCTCCTCCTATCCAGTTTATATCATATTTTGTATTCAGAGAAAGACTTGTAGTTTATTTGGATTTTCAGTTGAATTTTTGAACTTGAGTTATGTTTAGATTATTCTTAAATAGTGACACCAGGTTTTTAGAATGGATTATGGTATTTATTATTATTATTCTGACTTCCGCTATAGTTGTAGATGTATAGTTTGATTTTCTCTAGAAGTCTTGCCTTGGGATTTGTGTTATGATTTTTTATTACATATCGTTTGGTTGATTGGCTTACTTGTCAAGACTTAGCTGTGATAAGTTTCATCATTACCTGAGTTTTAGGGTCTTTACATTTTCAGTCATCTATAGATATTTCATATTTTGAAGGGAAGCAAAGTGCAAAGTGATAAGGGAAACATTCACTGATAGTAGTGCTAATCACTCTAACTATGTATGGTGAATGAAATTGACGCTTCAAATCTCTATGGTCATATTTTGAGGTTTCTCATCATGAAAAAGGGAAATTGCTATATCTTGTTTTATTGATGAGTATCAGACAACAAAGGACTAGGTCCTTGGTCATCATGGAAAAATACAGCAGTCACATGGTCTACACAATTTTGTCTTCTAGTGTAACAAACTACACAGGTGAGCTTGTACCTTTTAGGACACTTGGCCCAATCAGATTTCTACCCTAATCATTATTCCACTATAAAAGGAAAAGAATGCTTCTCAAATTGGTGAGTTTTCACAATCAAGATTACTCAAAAGTGGAAGAGACAAGAACTCAGTTGGTCAAGTATTGCTCAAGTTTATATTTCTTCATATACTGAAAAGAGTGAGTGTTCTTGAGTAGAGTCCTTATTTGTAACTAAATTACTCACATTATAAGAGTAATATTTTTATTTTCTTTCTTGAGTGAGCTTATGTAGATATACCTAAGGTTGATATTGGTTATATTTTATCAATATCAAGGTGTGTTCTTTGCAGAGTTTTCAAGGTAGGATTGTATAGAGTTATTACTAGCAGGAGGAGCCTAGAGTTAGGTTCATATTGAGCCTGTAATCAAGAGGATTATAGTGTACTGATGAGGTTCTTGTGAGGGAAAGCCGTGGTTTTTCCTCCCTTGAGCAAAAATATTTATGTTGTTTAGTTCTTGCAAAGTCTTTTGTTTTCCAGTGCTTTACTGAATGATTGCCTGTGACAGACTCTATGGGAGAACCTGGTCCCTCACTGTGTGGTACAACCCCTCCATGTTTTATCACTGCCAATCTTGACAGCAATGGTAAGGTCAAGACCACAATGTAAAAATTCACCATGCAACTAAAGATATAGAATTTCTAATATGCCAACTTAAGAAGCAGTCATTGGAAAGATCAATTGTGTCCAACTCTCTAACTCCATTTAGATAAGAACCACAAGAATGGAGCATCCAACTCCACACCAATACCAAGAGCAAACCACCACTAGGAGAGGAACCCAACAAACCTGAAAGATGAATCCAAGACTTCTCAACATCAATATCAAAACCACTATAGAGGGTGAACTAGCAAAATCAAAATAATTGGCACCAAACTGGTAAACCTAAGAAACGAGCTACATAACCCAATCACCAACTCTAAAACCACAATTGAATCATGGAAAACCAGCTTACCTTCAAAACCATAATCCACTCCACAACCAATCTACCAACACCAACAAATAAGGAAAATTACCAACCTCACCTTAGTATAGGAGAGAAATTATCCAATCAAGATAGTTTCCCAAGCCAATAAATAAGAATCGTGAGGAATGGAATTCTAAGTAGATAATAATAATCTAGTCATCTACAAAGAGAGGATCAATAACATCAAATAATGACAATAATAACCATAGAAATATAAATATTAATATATAGAAATAGACGGTGCCAAGAAGGAAAATCAATAAAAAGTACCACTCAAAGGCCACAATAAGTCTAATATTCCAAGGTAAATGGAACTCGAACCCAAATTCTACACCCATAGGAAAAATATCAATACTGATCCACTCTATTAACTACTAAAAAAAACAATCTACAGAGTAGTCATATCATTATGAACTTTATATAAAGGCATATAACAATCAATATGAATCTACCAAGCCGTACAATCATTAATGGGTACGAGAACCCCAATACATACTAATGAAAAAGTAAAGGCAAGAAATAAAAGCACACCTATTACTATGAAATCCAAAGTCACATGCCTGAAGAGTTAGAGAGAGAGCAAATCTGAACGGGTCCAAACTCAAACTGATTGACTGAATCATCAACTATGGTGCTAGGCGTACTATCTCTAACTGAATATTCCACAACACTATGAGATTTATTTTAATGAGTTGGATGACTAGGGATCCTACGTTGGGAACACACTCTGGACTAGTAACCAATCTCTCTATACTCACAGCAAACCCCAAGAGTTCTAACCTAGCGAGAAATATGTGTTGACCCCAACTAGTAGATCAACTGATATCGAGGGAAATCCTTACTAAAATGACCATCCACTCCTCAATCATAACATACCTTAGGAACTCTAGGCTGGCGAGGAACATATACTAACTCTGTTTGAACAACTAACTCGCATATGGGTTACTCTATAGACTAATATCCCATATCACCACAACCAAAACAAGATCTTGTAATTCTTCAAGGTACTACAAACTCTGATCCAAAAGAAAAATTATGGACTAAAGACCTATACCAATTACTCTACAAGAACCGATGAGAACCATGTCCATTATTATTACCACGACTAATCTAAGAGTCCCCCATAGTTTGAAATGCTACCTACATAAAATTGATAGGCTACAAATAAATTTGACCTTTGCAGGAAGAATCCCTACTCTCAAATGGAATAACAATAACACTGTATTGATGATATGGTCTCTTACTTCCACCTCCATAAGTCTGCGTACAAGCCCTCTTTGTGTCCCTTGCATGGTCAACAACTTTAGAGAAAGAAGACCTAGTTGGTATCAAATGCTCTAATGCCAAATGGAGTGGCAATGTTAATCCTTTGATAAACCAATACACCATGTCATTCTCTAAAGCATATAGCATAGGAATATTCCTGCCCCACTCAAGAAATCCAAACTCATACTCTAAAATTGACAACGAACCCTGTTAAATACCAATAAACCCAACTATAGCCTGAAAAATTCTCGATGAACTGTATATCATCCTTTGCCATAAGGTATCATAAAATGGACTCAATATTCCTAATGTTGAATCACAAAGTTGAAGTAATCATAAACCCCACTAGAGCCTGAGCTATCCCTAAATCCTCAGGCTAACTTTAAAGATCTTCGACATCTATCCCTAACACCTTTTTCTGAAACTGCACTGAAGCTCTTAAAACATGTGTTGAAGTCCCATCACATTTATCAACAACCTTTAATCATCCATCTATAACCAAAAAGAGTCGAAGAACGTTCTTGAGGCTTATAAAAATATAGACATATAATAAAGAGTCAAGAATATAATTTTCTAAGAATGATTGTAGCCTCCCAAACATAGGATAAGGATGTCTTCACCCCAATCCAAAGGACTCTACTAGACACTTAGATATTGTACCAATACATCGGTTAACTTAGGCTCTGGTACCAATTTTTTACAACCCAATTTCTTAGGTCATGATGGAACCTACTATAACTCACCAGGAGGCAAGCCAACATATATTTCGGAACTACTAGTAATGGATTACCAAGAGAGAAGAAGGAATAACACAGAATAAATATAGTAAAAGAGCAAGAAAATATACAAGATCATCCCAAAACATGGTGGAATCATTACAAGAGCTTCTAATGTAATAAGGATACAAAAAGTAAATACTAAATGAATATGCAGATACAACCTAACTTTGAATACAACATAGAGATTAGTCTAGTACATGAGAGGGAGGAAAGTATACTCTAAATACCATGATCTCTCCCTACGCCTTCGAACTATAACTGCTTCGCATGATGAACACAACAATGGAGGTAAATCGTACTATGATCGGTAGTCTATAGAAGTGTTACATGAGTACCAAACACGTGGTACTCAGTAGACAACTTCCAAATGAGCTCCAAAGATAATGCAAATATAAATAACATTCAATAGGAATGTAAACTATGCACAAATATCCAAGATACCATATAATAAAGCTAAGGATACAATAAAGATAAGCTATCCTATTCTAGCCATACTCAGGAATCTAAGCATTATACAGTATATCACTAGCCAATATACAAATAAAGAGCAAAAGAAATATATATATACACACATATATATATACATGTATACAAGGACAAGGAATGGATATACAACATGAATAAATGAAAGAAGAGAGAGATTACGGTAATGCCATAACAACTATAGATAGGAATATATACATAAAAATGGCTAACCCAAGGTACAACCTAAGTCATCATACTAGACTATCCTAGTCTAAAAATCATCATAGTAACTGGAGCTAAAATAATTAAGGTCTCTAATACAGGCATCTAAACCTAAGATAACTACAAAAATAAAGCAACCGTGAAGAAAGGAATAAGAGTATCACAGTGTAAAACCATGATGCCTAAAAAATATATAATCATGCTTAACAGTATAAACTTAAGATAAAATAAAAAGAACCAAAATTCAAATCTCATTACTAGTCCAATAATCAACCTATCACAAACAATCCGTAATAACAACAACATAAAGTAACCGACTAGCTCGGACATACAATACCTAATGAGCCTTTCATAAACCCCTACTACCATAGGCTTAGAAGGTCCAATAAACACACAATATAACATAATCCATACTCATCACCCATACCTCCTCACCCCCATAAGGCTGATAAATATAGGTGCATACAAGTGATAGGCAATGCACATGCATAAATAAATTCCAAGTAAGTCCATACTATAATCGATCCAAGAAACATAATGTACCCATTGTATAACCTTTCATAATTAATATAATCATCAACCAATGAACTTGAACCAGTTTTTATTTCATCAACATCATAATAATCAATTGCCAGACTCGATTCGCTGTACATATCATCAATATAACAACAATCAATTATCATACATAAATCGATACTTTTATCATCAACATCATAATAATCAATTGCTAAGACTTTAATTGATGCTTATATCATCAATACCATCATCAGTCCCCACTATTTAGTAGTAGATATTGTAACTCTATACATATAAAATGCACGTCTAGAGTCGTTGCTAAAAGAGTATAAGTCTAAGAATACATTGACAAGGGTAAACACTGGGACTAAGTCTTAATATAAGTGTGGAAAGGGTTAGAATCTCTCATGATCCAGGTAAATAGTAGTAGAAAAATCATGGACCAGAATCTATCTCGATCAAATCTATAAATTGTCATTTTTAGTCGCAAGGGCTCAAAAGTCATTCATAAATGGGGTATAATTCATGTTATGAAGAAATTAGTTTTAAAAGAGAAAAGTAGTAATAATTCCCTTTTTGGGAAAAAGAGTATAAAAACCATATTTTATCTGGAATCGTACCATTTACCACTTAAGTGATAAAAAATGTACTGAATCTATGCAGCCTTCATTAGTATGCACCTGTATCTATCAATATTATGCGAGGTTGCATAGGTATGGGTGATGAATATGTCTTGTGGTGTGTTGTATATTTTTTGGACCTTTCAAGCTAACAGCGATAGGGGATTATGAAAGGCCCGATTAGGTATTATTTGTCGGGGCTAGCCAATTACTTTATGTTGTTGTTGTTATTTTGGTTAGTTAGTGACATGTTGATTATTGGACTGGTATTAATATTTGAGGTATAATTCTTGTTCTTTTCTATTAAGCTTATACTATTACACATGATTATCCAATTTTTAGGTAATATGGTTTTAGACCCTGATAGTCTGATTCCGTTTTTCACACTTGCTTCATTAAGGTTATTATCTCATCTTTAGACAACCGGATTATAGACCCTTTTTATTCTAGCTCAAGTTTCTACGATGATTTGGAGGCCCAGAGATGCTAGTGTGATGACTTAGCTTGTACCTTGGGTTAGTTTTGTTTATGTATATGCACCTATCTGTAGTAGTTATGGTATAACCATATATCCCTCTCTTCTTTTATTTATTCATGTTGTATATACATTCCTAGGCCTTGTATACATGCATACATACATACATACATATATATATATATATATACATATATACACACGCATACACACACATATATATATATCCTTGTTCTATTATTTTTTTCATATATTGGTCAGTGATATATGGTATAGTGCTTATATTCTTGAGTATGGCTAGAATAGGATAGTTTATCCTTGTTAGAATAGGATAGTTAATCCTTATTCTGTCATTCACTTTACTCTGTGTTATTTGTATATTTGGGTGTAGTTTACATTTTTGCTGCAGGTTTTTTATGTTTGCATTATCCTTGGTTCAGCCGATAGTTTCCCACTGAATACCATGTTTTTGGTACTCATACAACACTTTTGCAGCATGCAAATCATAGTACCGTTTATCTCCATTGTTGTCTGCATCGTACAATGCAGTTATGTTTCATAGATGTGAGGTGATCTCCTGGCATTTGGAGTATTACTTTTCTCCCTCTTATGTACTATACTAATCTCTACATTGTATTCAAAGATGGGTTCTATCTGTATATTCATTTAGTACTTCATTTTGTATCCTTATTACAATAGAATCTCTTGTACTGATTCCACTAGGTTTTGGAACTATCTCGTGTATTTTTTTACCTTTTTACTATATTTATTATGCATTCTTCATCCTTCTCTCTTGGTAGTCTGTTACTAGTATCTTCAAACTACGAGTTGGCTTGCCTACTAGTGGATTATAATAGGCGCCATCATAACCCAAAAAATTAGGTCGTTACACTAGAATCAATAGAACCATCAAAACTTTAATTCGAGATTGTTCTGACTAAATATGGGCCCCACACCTATAGTTTCATTTTTCACATGATCCGACCAGTATTCAAAAATTAGTTCGAAAGCCTTTAGACCTGAACCAAGGGTCTCCCAGGTCTAAAGTTAATGTTTTGGAGCTGATGGCATTGTTCGAATTCTCTTTTGAGATTATCTACTAGGAGTTTTGGTACAATACTAAATCATAAACAGCAAAAGCTCTAAAATAGGGAAATGAGCATAAAATCCATATAAACAACCTAATAATCGAACCAATATTGGACAGCTACGAAAGACCTATAGCCGCTAAGGAAAGGATTGAAATTCCCAAAATGCACGCAAATCAAGAGTATGACCTCGAGGGTCATTGCAATATCTATTGCTAAATGAACTTTTATCTTGAAAATTAAATGGATCGATAGATCATAAAAGCCCAAAGGAATAAGTTGTTGGGAGAACATGTTCTAGGCACGACTCCCCAGGTACCTCGACAAAGAGACAACACTTCTAAGGAATTTTAGCACAAGTATGCTTTTTTCAACCACCTTTGTTTCTTCCCATCTCAAACAACCAAGACTCAACCTCAACCACTAGTTGGGAACCAACTCAACCGAGGAACAATGATGCTCCAAAATTTGAAACCACGACACACTGATACAATAATGAAACCACCACAATCAAATGAAAACTCATCCAATACCAAGGCAAATCAAGGCATGTGTCATCCTACAAACTCCAAATCTAGATATAATCTTTTGTTGCCATTCCAAAGCTACTATCTTCCCCAAACCAAGCAGAAAGTGACCCAAGTCTTATTCCCATTCTATCACACTAACCTTGAACAACTAAAGCAGATCTACTAGAAATCTATACCGGCAAGCATAAGAATAAGCCCATAATGCTCTACCTGGGCACCCAGATGGAGATAAGCAAGGTATGGAATCTATGTCGATGCTACAACTGGTATAGATGACCATTAAAATTAGGAACTGGGTGTCTGAAGTACAACTACTCATAACTGAATGATTTGTTCAAGGATGTCCCATCAATGGAGAATAAAGCCATGCAAAATCCAACTCAAGCATCCTACTCATGTTGAGTAAATCATCCAAAATCTTGGCAAAAGATAAAACTTGAGGTAAAATCTAAAGAAACCAATAATGTGCCAATGGACTACCATCTAAACACCTATGAGCAACAATCTATCGAAAATAAAAAATACCAGGAATGTGCACAGATAGTAGGCTTAAGTAGCCTATAGATGGAAGCCCAACTAAGACAAAACTAAAACAGAGATTACGCCTAAGCCCTGCAACTCCAAACTAACTTCTCGACACAAAGGCTGAACCGCTTGATATAAAACTAGAAAAACCAAACCTAGAGATGGGTAAGCATCAATACTTTATTTCTATCATAACCTCCAAATTGCAATTCCAAGATGCCAAATCCAAAACTGAGCCAACAAGCCTTAAGCAAGGCCAAGTACTGAAATCGACAGTACTATCCAAATCAAATAAATCCTTAACAAATCATGCCAAGCCAAAATTAAAACATAGCTAAAGAAAATCACCAACTAAAATCATAAACAACAAACTCTTTATCTACTAGAGGGCACAAACATAGCTGTAAAACTGTAATGCCCCGCACTTTCCTAAGCTAGAAAATGAACCGTTATTCGTTTATGTGAAAAAAACAATTTTGTAAGCCATATTTGTTCACCTAAATCACCAATAGTATCCTAGTTATAAGAGATCTTTTGATGTGTTAAGTATGGTTATATGAGTCACTTAAGGTAGTACAAGCTAAGAATTTCGAAATCCATCAAGTTTTAGTATTTGAATTCGCAGGGGTCATCTTTGAATGAGCATAACTTGATAAATATGTGGTATTTCTGTATATTTCTACCCATAAAATTTTAGAGAATCAAATTATCTTTTCAACAATACCAATTTCACCAAAATCCGACACCCAAGCTAGGAGTTATTGCTTTGCAAAGTAGAGTGCGTGGCCTAACCAATTGCACATGGCCACTGGAAAGCATATGTGATAGCATATGCGGCGCCTATGTAAATATAGAAGATATCAGATGCGGATCCTATGTAAACATAGGTGATATCATATGTGGCGCCTATGTAAATATATGTGATATCGAATGTGGCGCATATCTTATGGCTTCAAGTGACTTAAACACTCCGTTTTTGGGTTATTTTGAGGGAAATTAAGTCTTTTGGCATCCTTACACACCCCTAAACTTAACCTTATGAATTTAATAGATTCTAAACATGTCATAACCTTATTATCAGTCTAAGTTCAACATCCAAGAACACTAAAGGAGAAAAACAATTAGGGTTACACAATCAACATTGAGGGTCCAATGTTTCAACAAATCCATTACCATAAAAGTATGTGGGGTTATGAACAAGAACACCCTTTTGTTCTTGTGCCCAAAGTTTGCATTATTTTACAAAGATACATGATTTTACATGTTTTATCATGAATTTAAAGTGATAAATCTTATCCTATGTTGTTGTTCAAGATACTATGATTATTTTGAATATTTAGAAAATAAAATTCATGAATTTGAGATTATTGTTATAATTAAAGGCTGAAATTTTTCAGATTTCCGTATAAATTATGCATGCTTGTGATATAAAGCATAAATGTTGAAATGTTTTGATTAAGTATCGCTATAAAGGTCATTAACCCACATTGAGATTATTGTTTTGATAATTTATGTGCTACATGCACCCATGTTTAGACTATTTTTGATGAAGTATAGAAAGATTTGACCTTTTGGTCACAACAGAGTTAAAATCCACTTTATGAAACGAGTTACGGATTTTATCATTTATTTAACTTAAGAAATATGAGATTACCCTTAAAGTGGATTTTTCTTCAGATTTTTGAGCATTGTATTGGGAGTAGTATTTAGCACTGAGTTGGGATGGTTTCATACCCCAGAACTACGTGCCACCATAGGTTGAGACATTGACTTCCACTATATGTGGAAAATTGAGATAGTGATCACTGAGATGAGATTGTTCTACATCGATGCCAAGGGTAGGACAGCCCTAACCTTATGGGGTCAAGTCGTGGGACATCATCGATGCTCACATGGTGTACATGTCAGTTAGAAGAACCTCCCAAAGAGTCCTCCCTCATTCTTAGATTGATTTTACTGATTTAAAAGAAATTTGAAATGCAGATTTATGATGTATTCAATATTCCTGATTTCACTAAGATTGCTTTGATGATTTGGAATCGAGATGAAAGTGAATTGAGATTTATTATGATGACTTACATGTTTCATCCGATATATTTTACTCTCTTATGATTATGATGATTTTATTTCGAGCTAAGTAAGTCATTTATATCAGCATGCATAATTTTATAAACTATGATGATACTAAGATATTATTTTATATATGCATTGCACCCCCATATGCTTGGTACATTTCCATGGTACTGACCCACATATTCATATGTGGGCTATATTTTCTTGAAATATAGGTACAAGGTATAGTGTACATCTTAAGATCCAGTCAGTTCGCGGCATCCAGTCAGCAGGTGATGAGTGCTTTTGATTCAAGGGCTTGAGTTAGTTATATAGTTTGAGAAGTGTTGTATTTTCTTTATTCAGTCGTATTGAGTTGGGTTAGTCGGAAGTCATGACCCGGCTACCTACAGTCAGTACTAGTAGAGGCTTCATAGACAGTCAGTAGAAGTTGATGTATTTCATCTCAATTTTGGTTGTAAAAGTAGAGTTGTAATCTTATAAATTTAGTTTTGTATCTATCATATTCAGAAAAGAGTTATTGTCTACAGATTTGTATAGATTCATACTTTTAGTTCAGTTGCTTATGAGTTATGCCAGTAGAAGGGTTAGCTTGGGGTCACTTGTGATCCTAAACACCGTGTAACATCTGGGGACCCAATTTTGAGGCGTTACAAACATGGTATCAAAGCACAGTGTTCAAGTGTCCTTGTCTATCTATGAATTTGTGTCTATTAGACTCTTGAGGAATGGTACGGAGATGTCTGTACTTTTCTTCGAGAGGCTATAGGGCATTTAGGAAGTGTCTCCATTCTTTCAAGTCTTAAATCGTGCTATAGAAAAGTTCACCAAGAAACTTATACAGATTCTCATCTTACCCTAGTCAGGCCATCTCTGTCTTATTTCCAAGGTTTCAAAAATAGTTGAGCTTAATTCTCCATAGATAGTTATGGAATTGTAAGAGAGCTACAAATGTATCCTATTAGTACTTTTGAGTTTTGAAAACTGAAGTTTCTTATCAGGCCTGTAGAAATTGTGCACTAAGCCCGAGATATATATGCTTTCAAATTTCTCCTCAGAATCCATAATGATAATCTATACTTTCTTATCTATGTATTATTCTTGAGACAGCATGATCAACAAGTTCCAGTTCCTCTCCAGATAATATTATTATATTTGCTAGCGAAAGTTTTAGAAGTTACAAAGCGGCTTGAGAGGAGCCTTTTAATGTGTTATAAGTCCCTCAAATTTAAAGCTATGCCCTCGTTCTTATGAGTTATTCAATTAAGATAGAGTAAAGTGTATTCTTATATCATTGAATATTGTGTATCAAGTTTCTATATCTTGTAATATGTAATCTTGTTATCATTATGTTTGAGAAAAATCAAAGTCTAGTGAAGCCGTGCGAGGCCTATTTTGATTCACTAGCATAGTTGCTTTGTTATTCATATAGTTTTCTTAATCAAAACACAAAACCAAAGTCTAGTGAAGCCGTGTGAGGCCTATTTCGATTCACTAGCAACTTGTTATTTATCTTGTTGTTCTGGTGTTAGTTGAAAGCGTAGGTTTCTGTGTAGTGACAGAAGTAGTAACGTTTAGTTGACAGTCTTGTGTTATTTGAACTTGTGGGTTTAGAAGTGTAGTGGCAAGAATGGTGGTAAAGGCAATTTATTAAGTATGGATATCTGAATTTTTGCTTATGATTGAATTAGTAATGAAGTGATATACCCTTGTTTGTTAGTTTAGTGAAGTTAGAGAAGGAGATTATTAGTTAAGGTAGATTTTTGTTTTCTTGAAGTATGAAAAGAGCTATTGATGGTATTTGTTGTGCTAGGAAAGTATAGGTTTTGATAGAAGTACTTGGTGGTTGAGTATTATTAATTTAGGCTTTCCTGAGATTGCAAGAGGAAGTTTAGTTGAAATTTATAGAGCTATGAAAGTAATTTAGGTGTGAAGATGGGTAAATAGTAATGATGTGAAGAAGGAGGATGTGTTAACATATTATGAATAAGATAGGCCATATGATTATGATCGATTATCGTTGTGTACTAGTTTTCTTAATGCTATGTTCTATAGTTTTGAAGTGAAAATCGTGTGTGATATTGGGTTGTAAATCATGTTTATCTCTAGACATTTAGTTTGAATAGTTGATGGTTTGGTTGTTGATGCTAGTTATATGGAGGTGATCTAGTAGGCCTGAATAGTGTATGCAAGAGTATAAGATCATGTGTTCGTAATTAAGTATGGTGTAGAGGTGTGCACAAGGTGCCATGGGGCTGCATTATTTTTTTAGGATTATTGCATATTGTGTGGTTGGTAGTAACATTGAGTTTCTAGGTAGAGAAAGGCTAGTTAGATAATTTATGTTGTTCTTGATAGATAAGTTAAGGAGTTAGGATTGAAGATGTTGAGTCTTTTTAGTATGATTTTATTCTCATGGTTTGGGAAAAATATAAGTATAGAAGTGTGATCTTGGTAGGCTATGATTATGTGATTAGAGATGTAGATATGGTTGCAAATGAGAGTGTAAGTCTTTGATGATGATTATTGAAGCTAGGAATTAAGGATGACATATGGATGGGTTGTTAAAGAATGAAGTCGGTTAGTTCAAAATTAGTTTATTCTTGTGAGTTTAGCATTTATGTAAAGATAATAAAATGATGAAATTATGGCATAATCTTGAGGATATGGAGTAGACCATCATACTTAAAATACCAGCTTTGACCTAAGGGGTAGATGGTTAGTGAAGAACCAAATTGAGTTTTGAGAATCAGATTGTGATACATGTAAATAATGAGTTATGATGAGATAGTGATCCATTTTTACTCTAGAGTATTCCTTGGATTTCAGTCAATCCATCACTTGATTGACAAATCCACGCCACAAGCCTATGCTTATACCTATCATGTGTGCTCAAGCCCATTCTCAGCTTCTAGAAAGCATGTAACAGCTTCACTCTGTGATTCGAGTTATATCTTATGAATCTATGAACTCCAGTCTTATGTTGAATAGCTGATAATAAGTATAAAATCATGTTTCAGAGTATGACCAGTTTTTAAACTCATGATACTAGTGAAGTTCGAATTATATCATGCATGTCCTCCGCTTAGATTTCTTTAATGAATCCATGCCTTTGATATTTTATTGCTCAGGACAAAGATAAGTGTTAATGTTATGTATTGTAGTTTTCGTGCTTTTGGTTCATATGTGTTAGCCCTTTGGTAACCTCTTTCTATGTTAAGATAGTGGTGATGATAGTTGATAAGCAATGGTTTATATGTGAGAGCGTTGATGGCCCTCATTAAGAAAGATTATTTATGCTTTTCTATCTAAGGATAAAGTGTGAAGTAAGATTGAGGCAAAGTCTTTGATACATGTCATGGTTAGTTAGAAATTGTGTGTATATTTTTTAGAATAGTGCAAGAAAATTGTTGTTTATAAAGGTCTAGATAATATACGAAGTATGCCTTTAGGGGTATTTGCCTTAAAGTTATGTGTGATTTTTAATGATAGGCTTGAATGTCATGTTAGGTGTAAGATGATGAATGCAATATGCACTAGTGAATCCATATCAAGGGTTTTAAATTAGTCATTGAAGTGGTAAGGTATGTTATGCCTCGGGTGTGAGCTCTAAGAAGATATAGAATATTGAACCTTGTGGTTTAGAATAGTATTGTGGTTTGGCATGTTGTATCTTATGATTTAGTGTTAGTCTTGATCATGGTGAGAGAACTTAGTTTAGTTTAAACCTTAGTAGAAAGATTTTGTAGTGCCAATATGAGAATTATAAGTTGAATCAAATGAGTATGGTATTTAAGGGGAATAGTATAGTTGAGAGAGAATTTGAGAAGTGATGCTAAGCTTGAAAGTAAGAAGTTGCGTTACCTACGACCTAGCAATCCTATCCTAGTTTATGAGTTATATAATTATATTCCATGCTATAGAGTTATATCAATGTTATAATTCCTTAGTCAAATGTCTTGTTCAGAGCATGCCCAAAATTCTTTGCTCCCTAATGTCAATAGATTTCATAGAAAATTACTAAATAAATACTCTATTTGAGTATGGGTAGTCAGTATGATCCAGTCCATATAGCCTGTAATCTAGTTTAGCAAGCAAGGAGATAAGCTCTTATAGATTCTTAATTTTTCAGCTAGTCTTACTATCCGCAGTCTTATACGTATGTACATTCCAAATGGCAATGTTTTTGTGTCCAATTAAGTTATGAATTCATCCCAGTTCATGCATCAGTTTCAGTTCCAGATATTAAGTCATGATTCAGTTCGTAAGTATCTTGTGTAGTATTATAGTCTCTTCCTAGTATTTTCATCAAATTATTATCATTCGGGGACGAACAATCCCAAGAGGGGGGTGTTGTAATACCCTTAGTTTGCATGTCATAAACCTATCATCCTTTCTCATAAGATCAGATCCAGTGCAAAGTAATGGTTACTCATAAGTGGACACTCTTGTTTCTATCTTAGCCATATAGCTATTTTTCTTGAGGATTAATGCACTTGCATACCAGTTCAGTAGCTCATTATTCTGGAGATCCAGTGATTCAGTTCTATCAGTTATGCTTGATATTTGAAGACTAATATTCCTCTGTCTTTCATTTTAATTATCCACATTCAAGGACGAATGTCCCCAAGGGGGAGATATTGTAATGCCCCGCACTTTCCTAAGCAAGAGAACGAACCGTTGTTCGTTTATGTGAAAACTCCAATTTTGTAAGAGATATTTGGGCACCTAAATTACCAATAGTAACATAGTTATAAGAGTGATTATGATGTGGTAAGTGTGGTTATATGAGTCACTTAAGGTAGTACAAACTAAGAGTTTCGAAATCCATCAAGTTTTAGTGTTTGAATTTTCAAGGGTCATTTTTGAATGAGATTAACTTGATAAATATGTGGTATTTCTGAATATTTCTACCCACAAAATAATAGAGAATCGAATTATCATTCCAACGATACCAATTTCACCAAAATCCAACACCCGAGCTAGGAGTTATGGCTTTGCGAAGTAGAGTGTGTCGCCTAACCAATCGCACATGGCCACTAGAAAACATATGCGATAGCATATGCAGCGCCTATGTAAATATAGGTGATATCATATACAACGCCTATGTAAATATATGCGATATCATATGCGGCGCATATCTTATGGTTTCAAGTGACTTAAACACTCTATTTTTGGGTTATTTTGAGGGCAATTAAGTCTTTTGGCACTCCTTACACACCCCTAAACTTAACCTTACGAATTTAATAGATTCTAAACACATCATAACCCTATTATCAGTCTAAGTTCATCATCCAAAAGCACTAAAGGATAAAATCAACTAGTGTTACACAAACAATATTGAGGGTCCAATTTTTCAACGAATCCGTTACCATAAAGGTATGTGGGATTATGAACAAGAACACTCTTTCGTTCTTGTGCCCAAAGTTTGCATTATTTTAAAAAGATACATGATTTTACATGTTTTATCATGAATTTAAAGTGATAAATCTTATCCTATGTTGTTGTTCAAGATACTATGATTATTTTGAATATTTAAAAAATAAAATCCATGAATTTGAGATTATTGTTATAATTAAAGGCTGAAATTTTTCAGATTTTCGTATAAATTATGCATGCTTGTGTATAAAGCATAAATGTTGAAATGTTTTGATTAAGTATCGCTATAAAGGTCATTAACCCACATTGAGATTGTTGTTTTGATAATTTATGTGCTACATGCACCCATGTTTAGACTATTTTTGATGATGTATAGAAAGATTTGACCTTTTGGTCACAACAGAGTTAAAATCCACTTTATGAAACGAGTTACGGATTTTATCATTTATTTAACTAAAGAAATATGAGATTACCCTTAAAGTGGATTTTTCTTGAGATTTTTGAGCATTGTATTGGGAGTAGTATTTAGCACCGAGTTGGGTCTGTTACTATGGTTTCATACCCCAGAACTACGTGCCACCATAGGTTGAGATATTGACTTCCACTAAATGTGGAAAATTGAGATAGTGATCACTGAGATGAGATTGTTCTACACCGATGGAAAGGGTAGGACATCCCTAACCTTACGGGGGCAAGTCGTGGGACATCATGGGTTCTCACATGGTGTACATGTCGGTTAAAAAAACTCCCAAAGAGTCGTCCCTCATTCTTAGATTGATTTTACTGATTTAAAAGAAATTTGAAATGCAGATTTATAATGTATTCAATATTCCTGATTTCACTAAGATTGCTTTGATGATTTGGAATCGAGATGGAAGTGAATTGAGATCTATTATGATGACTCACATGTTTCACCTGATATATTTTACTCTCTTATGATTATGATGATTTTAATTCAAGCTAAGTGAGTCATTTATATCAGCATGCATAGTTTTATAAACTCTGATGATATTAAGATATTATTTTATATATGCATTGCACCCCCATATGCTCGGTACATTTCCATGGCACTGACCCATATATTCGTATGTGGGATACATTTTCTCGGAATGTAGGTACAAGGTATAGTGTACATCTTCAGATCCAGTCAGTTCGCGGCATCCAGTCAGCAGGTGAGGAGTCCTTTTGATTCAAGGGCTTGAGTTAGTTATACAGTTTGAGAAGTGTTGTATTTTTTTTATTCAGTCGTACTGAGTTAGGTTAGTTGGGAGTCATGATCCGGCTACCTACAGTCAGTACTAGTAGAGGCTTCATAGACAGTCAGTAGAAGTTGATGTATTCCATTTCAATTTTAGTTGTAAAAGCAGAGTTGTAATCTTATGAATTTAGTTTTGTATCTATCATATTCAGAAAAGAGTTATTTTTCACAGATTTGTATAGATTTATACTTTTTTTTCAGTTCCTTATGAGTTATGCCAGTAGAAGGGTTAGCTTGGGGTCACTTGTGATCCTAAACACCGTGTGACATCTCGGGACCCGATTTTGGGGCGTTACAAGAACAATGCAAGTGAGGATAAATCACCAGCTTAAAAACACAAAAAATAAACTCTATATCCACTAGAGGGCACAAATACCAAAGAATACTCCAGAACTCACCAAGGCTACTTCCCGTAGCAGAGATAACCAAAGTTGTATAAACTTAGAGAAACAAAACTTTACGTAGGATCTGGTAAATCAAATACTCCACCTCAGCAGAGAATACCTATAGGCACATATCACTAAGGAGAAGCACTCCGCCAACTCTTGTCTAGCTGAATAAATTTTGAAATGAGGATTTCCTGAGTTCCCCCAAGTAGTACATCCTTAACTCAGTAAACCTATGAATCATATTGCCAAGGAAGAACGTATCAATCTTGACACCAATGTCAAGTCCAAAACCACTACTAAAATATGAACCAAGAAACTCCAGATAAAGAATTTCCAATTTGCCAACTAAGAAGCGATCACAAGAAAGATCACATATATCTAACTCTCTATAACTCCACTATGACAAGAACCATGTCCCAGGAATAATTAAGTATCCAACCCTATACCAATACCAAGAGAAAACCATCACCACAAGATAAACCTAATAAACTTGAAAGATAAATTTAAGACTTCCTAACATCAATATCAAACCCATTACCAGGCGATGAACTAGACACATTAGGAGAACGGACCTCAAACTGATCAACCTCAAAAGTTATTTGCATAGATAGGGATAGCTATGGCAAAAATCTCGGCAATCCCGATGGTAAGTCCAAAACTTTCAAACTCAAAAACAAATATCATAGTTAATTACCATATTTAGTACCATAACAAAACCACAGATGGTCTACTTACCTTCCCTACCATAATCCACTCCACAAATGATCCATCAATCCAAATAGGAAGGGAAAACAACCAACCTGACCTTTCTACAAGAGAGAAAACATCTAAACAAATGAGTTGTCCAAGACAATTATTAAGAACCGCAGAGAAGGGGAAAATCTAACTAGATACTAATAGTCTATCAATCCATAAATCAAGATCAATTACATCAAACAATAACAATAATATAAAAATGATATAACATCAATATAAGGAATAGGTGGTAAAAAAAAATCAATGGCAAGTTTCACTATAGAGTCATAAGAAAGCCAATATGCCATAGTAAATGGGACTTGAACCCAAATGCTACACCCACAAGAAAAATATCACTACAGATCCACTCTATCCACTACTAAAATAAATGGTCTATGGGGTAGTCATATCATCATATACTCTATATCAAGGCATACAACAATCGATATAAACCTACCAACGCATACAATCATCAATAGGTATGAGTACCCTAATACATACTAATGAAAAAATAAATGCATGAATTATAAAGGCACGCCTATTATTATGAAATCCAAAGTCACATGCCCGACAAACCCAAGGATGAATAAATCTGGATGGGTCAAAACTTTGACTTAGTATTGAAATTATCAATTAAGTTGCTAAGTGCACCACCCTTTACTAAAGGTGCCACAACGCCATGAGATTGCTATAAATAAGTTAAATGTCCAAAGATATTATTTTGGGGACACTCTCTGGACCAATGACCTAATTTTCTACAAATATAGCAAACATCTGAAGCCCTAACATGGTAAGAAATAAGTGCAGACCCCAATAGGCTAGGCAACTAATGTCGAGGGCACTTCTTACTAAAATAACCATCCTTTCAGCAATAGTATCACATCTTAGGAATTATAGGATAACGAGAAATATATGTTAACTCTGTGTGAACAATCAACTTCTGTTCCATTCACTCTCTAGACCAATATCCCCTCACACAACAACCAAAATAAGCTCCTGAAATACTCAAAGATGTTACCCCTCCTAAACCATAATGGGCCCACCATGACTTAAAGAATCTTACCTAAAAACTCTATAAGGTTTGATGAGAACTTTACCCATTGTGATCACCATAATTTATCTAAGATCTACCCAAAGTCTAAAATGATACTTGTATTCAATCGATAGGCTGCAAGTGAAGCTCACTTCTGTTGAAAGAAACCTCATGCTCAAATAGAGTACAAATAACATTATATTAATAACATGGACTATTTCACCATCTTCATATATCTCAATACATGCTCTCTCTGTGGCCCTTGTATGATTAACAAATTAATAAAAGGAAGATCCAACTGCTATCAAGTGCTCTAACACCAAAAAAAGTGGCAAAGCTAATCCTGTAATAAATCTATGCACCATGTCCTGCTCTAAAGGAAATAGGATAGGAATATGTCTTCTCCACTATGGAAACCTAATCTCATACTCATAAACAAATAAGGAACCCTAAGGAACACCAACAAACCTAACTCTGTCTAAAGAACTGCTTGATTAACTAAATGTCATCCCTGGCTATGAGGTATCCACAAAAAGACATTGGATACCTAATGTTGAATCTCAAAAGGTTGAAGCAATCTTAATCTCTACTAGAGCCTCGGCTTTCCCCAATTCCTCTGACTAATGCTGAAGATCTTTGTCATTTATCCTTAACTCTCTAGTCTAACACTGTGCTAGAGCTCTTTGAACGTGTGGTGAAATCTCATTTGCATAAATCGACATCCTCACATCGCCCATCTAGGAAAAACTAGAGTCAAAATTATACTTGACACTCATCAAAATATGGACACACAATAAGAGGTAAAGAACAAAATATCCTAAGAATGTCTTGTAGCTTCCCGAAGATAGATTACGGATGTTTCTGCATTGATCCATAAGAGTTTACTTTACATTTAGCTCTTATACCAACACACTGGTAAACATAGACTCCGATACCAATTTGTCACCACCCAATTTCTCAAGTCATGATGGCACCTACTATAAACCACTAGTAGGTAAACAAATATTGTAGTCCGTAACGACCCATAATGTACTACCAAGATATATGAAAAAAGAATGCGAAATAATATAGTAAAAGACTAGAATACATCAAATAGTGCTAAAACCTGGTGGAATCAGTATAAGAGCTTCTAATAAGATAAGTATTACAATATGAAGTACAAAATAAATATACTGATACAACCCATCTCTGAATACAACATAGAGACTAATCTTTACATAAGAGCAAGAATAATAATACTATAAACCCAGAAGCTCACCTTATGTCTTCGAACCATAGCTATTCCACAGGATGCGCACAACAATGGCAGGAACTCGTATTGTGATCAATAGAAAACAAAAGTGTAGTATGAGTACCAACACATGGTACTTAATAGGTAACCATTGATTAAGCTGCAAAGATAAATGTAAATATAAATAGCATACAAGCAAGAATGTAAGCTACATCTAAATAACTAGTAAACTACATAATAAATCAAAGGAGACAATAAGGATAACTATGTAATTCATATCTAAGAAACTAACATAATAAGCTAATAGAATAATAAAGATAAGTTATCCTATTCTAACCATACTCTGAGACTCTAACACTAGACCGTATATCACTGACCAGTATATAAACAAAGAGCAGAAGAAAGATATATATATTAGTATACAAGGCCAAGGAATATATATACAACATGAGTAATTAAAAGAAGAGAGGGGTATCTGGTAGTACCATAACTACAATAGATAGATACATATACATAACAAGCCTAACCCAAGGGTACAAGCAAAGCAATCACCATAGCATCTCCAGGCCTCATAATCATAGTAGTAGCTAGTGTTAATATAATTAAGGTATCTAATCTATACATCTAAAGTTGAGATAAATATCCATAAATAAGAAACTATAAAGAAAAACATTAGAATATCAGGGTCTAAAGCCATAAAGCCTAACCATGGGATAATCATATGTAATAATATAACTGTAAGATGAAAGAATCAAAATCATTCCTCAAATATCAATACCAATCCAATAGTAAATCTATCATGACCTAACCATAACAATAACAATAACAATACAAAGTAATCACCTAATCCAGACAAACAATACCTAATTGGGCCTTTCATAAACCATTGTTGTCATAGGCTCAGAAGGTCCAACCAACAAATAGCAAACAACATTCCAAGCCAATACCTATGCATCCACCCATAAGGCTGATAGATATAAGCCGCAAGAAGAACTCATACCTACACCAAAGCAACCCCCCATAAAAGCTTATAGCTATAGGGCATACTGGTGATTTGTAATGCGCATGCAAGAATGAATTTCAAGATATAATCAACTATACCATGAAAAATCCAAATTTTATAAATTAATCCAATATGTAAAATCATATCATTAACATCATCAACAATCATTGGACTTGAATTGAAACTCATATCATCAATGTCATCATCAATCGCCGATGTTGAATCAAAACTTATATTATCAATATCATCATCAAACAACTATCCATTTAGTACCATTTCCTAAAGCAGTCTTTAGGACTAAATCATTATCAAAGTGTAGAAAAGGTCAAAATCTCTTTCGATTAGGGTAGATAGTAGTAGTAAAACTATGGACTGGAATCTATCTTTGTCAAATCTCTAAGATCATAATTATTAGTCTAGACAACTCATAAGTTATTCATTAAGATGAAACTATTTGATTTACGAAGAAGTCCATTTTAATAGTGAAAAATTAGAATACATCCCTTTTTAAAAAAATAGTAATAAAACTATATTTTATTTTAAATTATACCATTTATTGTCTAAGAGATAAGGATTCTATCAAGTTTATGCATGCCATCACCAATATTCAAACAATACGACTATACATATCGATATGTCTATAACTATTGCTATTTTATTTATAATAATAGAATACTTCCTGAAACCCAACCAATATTATAATTTTTCACGACTCAAGCCAAGGCCATGGCCATGACGGGGATCCCGAGCCACAAAGGCCTGAGAGACCCCTTTAACTCCCCAAACCCACTAGTCATATTATTTGTTTTGGGCCCAGGCCCTTACGTCTTTAAAATGCATCACTAAGGAGTAAGGTTTGATTACTTATATACCCAGCATCCCTCCCATGTTTTGTCAATGTGGGACTCCTTCTAAAGTTGGGGTGTTACATACACCCACCTTATGGACTTAGCGTCCTCGCTGAGGTTTGCCCCACCGAATAGGATTTGCCTACACTCAGGACTGAGATTTGCCCCGCCTTACTGGGATTTGCCTACACTCAGTTTGAACTTTGGCTTACATCAATAGGGCTGACACAAGAGCAGCTTTGATGCCATTCTATCATAAACCGAGCTAAGGCCCTGTCTAACATGGTCATCCCCAGCCACAAAGACTTGAGATCCCCTTTAACACCCCAAACCTACTTGTTATATTGTCCGCTTTTGGTCTAGGCCCATACGACTTTAAAACATTTCACTAGGGATTAAGGCTTGCTTACTTATATACCCAGCATCCCTCCTGTGTTTTGCCGATGTGGGACTCCTTCCAAAGTTGGGGTGTTACATACACCCCCTTATGGGCTCAAAATATACAGATTTAATGCATCAAAAATCATATTTAAACTTCATTCTCAACAATCATTTTAAAAGCTTTCAACAATCTCAATCAAGATAGTGTAATATAACTCATAATATGAATCTCATAAATTCAAACATGGATATATGTAAAGCTCTTGCAATTGAAGCCTTAAATAACATGATCATTTCATAAACAAAAAATTATAAGAATTGGGTATCAACCCTAACTTGCAAATTATGTAATCTTTAATAAAATTCAAGTTTTGGGGCACAAGGACGGAAGATTTGTCCAAAGTTGGTGTGTTACATAATCCTAGCCATGGGCATAATATATATAACTGGCATAGCCATAGGATCAAAATCAAAGTCTTAGGCCAAATATATATATAACCTGCATAACCATAACATCATTATCATGGCCTTGGGCCTAATATACATTCAGAATAACCATAAAATCATAATTTTGGGAAGGACCATTATAATCAACAAAATAATGCATTAAACGTCATACAAAGGGTTCGTTAACATAAACTGAGTCTAAACATGCTAACATGCATAAATAAGTCTACAAAAGCTAACATAGGTCCTGGCCTAAGGTTGTCCAAAGGAGGCAACTTCTAATCACAAAAAATCCATTTGAGATAAGTTTTTATCCCGAGCTAGGCTAAGGTATCTAAATTAACTTATAGATGTTGAATAAGCCATAAATATACCTAGTGTAGTTGTTATTCCCAATCACGAGCAACTAGGTTAATCCGACCTAAATAATAGCAACTAATGCAATTTCTCCCAACTTAAGGAAATAAGACCACTTCCACCCTAACATGTGCTATTAAGGAAATTCTCCTAGATTAAGTAACTAAGGCATTTCTATTCCAAACATGATTCAGGAAGCCAAATTCACCTAACACATCAGTAACTATGTTAATTACTAATAATTTACGACTTCAAGATAACCTAAATGTTCTAAATAAGATCAAGCATATGAATCATTCTTCCAATACATAAATCCCATTGCATATCAAGAAAAATATCATAATCATATTATGAATTAGCTCTATCTATAAAGAAGGTAATAGGATTATAGAAGTATAATATGTATTTCAACTTAACGATCAAATACCCTTCTATCACCAAATGTATATTTTAGGATAAGTCATAGTGTTCTACCTATAACAAAAACCTAATATCCCTATTTTTACAAGCAACATATATAAAACACCATCTCAAGGAGAAGATTAGATAGAACCCCACATCAAAGATGAACCACAAATATTAAATTATTGAAAATTATCCATCTTCACTCCACGATCTCTGAATATCATTACATGATCAAAATAGTAAAATACTTATTGTTAGGTGTAAAACGAGACCCATATTTCTATGTTAAGGGTTAGGTAAAATTTTGGGTCAAGAATAGGCCCGCGAGTTTTGCAAATGGTATCTAAAATTGATCCCATCATGAGGTCCCACGAAGGACTAGGATGTTGTGCTCAAAAGTTGAGCAAAAATAGAGAACAATTCGGGTCTCAAATCAGCCCTCAAATTTACAAACTCAAGCCCTAATTTGTATGAATTTTACCAATAATAAGGATGGAAATTTACGGGAAAGCTAATGGGAAATAACCAAGATGACTTAGGTTAGCATAACTTAACCTATGTGGATGCTTTCCTATTTCTTGCTCTCTTTGAACTCTCAATTTAGCGTAAAAATAGTGGAAGAAGTGATACAAAATTGGGTGGAGAAATAGGGTTAAATAGTGACAGGTATCGCTTAAGCAAGAGTTGCTTAGGCAACACTGATATAGCTTATTCAATATGGCTTTGGGGTCGGTATTGCTTAAGAAATTTCCAAGCCGCTTAGGTAAAACCTACTTAAACGAGCTAAGTGATCACTTAAGAGAACATGACCAAATGGTCATGTCTCTCAAGCGACAAATATAGCATACACGGGGTCCACTCAAGCAACACCATGTTTGCTTAAGTGGTTGCATTAGTAACTTGATGCACCAGATTTTGTTATGTCCAAAATAGACTTCGACTGGGTGCTTGGGATTCGGTCAAAACTCAATTTCTGCAAACAAAATAGGCTACCACACCAAATTTGATGTTTCAGAATCAATGGAACCATCAAGACTTTTATTCGAGAATATTTTGACTAAATGTGACGCCGACACATATAGTTTCATTTTTCACATAATCTACCTAATAGCCAAAATAAGTTTGTAAGTTGGATGACCTGAACCAAAGGTCACCCTGGCCTAAAATCAATGTTTCAAAGCTGATGACTCAGTCAAAATTCTTATCCAAAGTAATATACTGAGAGTGTTCATCCGAGACCAAATCAAAAATAAATAAAGATCCAAATTAGGGAAATGAGCCTAAAAATCTAAATAAACTATCCAATAACCGAACCAACAGTTATGACAAGTCATAAATGACGTAAAGTTTGAAACTCCAAAAACACATGCAAATCAAGTTAATGAACTAGAGGGTAATTACAATCAGTGTTGGAGGAACCTCTGCTCTAGAAGTCGCAGCTACAAGTTGTGATCCTAAATCAATACCACCCTATGCTACTAGTTGGGATCCATTGGCTGATGGAATACTAACTAATCCTAATAACTGAACTAACACATCATGACAAACTAAAGATGAAATCAACTTAGGTAGGGAATGTGTTGGCCCCTTTCCCACCTATTTCTATCTCTGGTGTTATCTCTAACTCAGGACCTATAATAGGATCTGGCAATGGCTACATAATTTTATCTTGAGTTTAGGTTGCAGCTATATCCTAACCTTAACCTCGAGTTTGAGCTTTATCTCTAGCTAGATCTCTAGCAGTTAGATCGAGGTTAATATACCTGGTTAAAACACCTCGTATCCTAACAATTGTGAAATAGTAAAACAAAGAAGAATTTTAAAATGAATACAAATGAAATGCACAGAAGTGAAAAAATATTGTACTTCCAAAGAATATTTAGTTGCCTCTAGAATAAGATATACAAATATCTTTGTATCGGTTTGTGGGACTCTAGTGAACATTGGATCTTGTACCCACAATACTAGTGAAACTGGCTCTGATACCAAGCTATCACAACCTAATTTCTCAAGTTATGACTGCATCTACTTTATCCCATCAATAGGTTAGCCAAGCCATAACCCAGAATCAATAAGTAATGGTCTAACAAGACAAAAGTAAGGAAAATAGGAATTAAATCAATTAAAACAATTATATAAGCAAAAGTATGGAAATACATCTATAAACATAACATGTTGCACAAAAGAGTAAGAGGAGAAAATGAACAAAAAGAAACCCTCCCAAGACCTTATAAGACCGATACAAGAACCACTACAACAAAAATAAGAGTACTAAAAAGTATCCAATATGTACATATATGTAATAGTATCATAATACAAAGGACAATAACTCAAACAGGTGGAGGTGCATCAACCTTAGACTTTAAAAAGATCACCTAGTCTCTGGAACAACAGTTGGGCCTAAGAATAGCATCAATATAGTGGCTTGTACTAACCTACATTAGTAAAATAAAAGGTGGAAGTGCAATATGAGTTCCTTATAAACATCATCAGCCAATTGATCTCAAATATATAAAAGCATAAACATAATGCGATGTTTAAGCAAAGTCCATAGTAACAAGGGCAGAAATATAAATATCTACTAAACTAGGAAAAAGTAATGAATGAAATAAATAACACTACAATAACAAAAATTCACTAAATACAACCTAACTTATCCCCTATTATCCCAGAAGGCACTCACAAGAAAGCAGTTACACTTTGCCAAGCCCCCAGAAGCCGGTAGGTGTAGACAATATGCGACTACGATAGAAGTAATCTAAGTATGTACAAGTCTTGAATCAGAACCAATGGATAAAAACTAGAGGCCAAATGTTGGATTCAAATCACAACGTATAGTAAATTTCCTATCTCCAAAAAAAATGGTCCCATAAGTAGAAAATCTCAACTGTAAGCTTCTACCAAACTCCTATCAAATCTCATAAATACTGATAAAACCATAGTTGTAACCAATGGCAATATCATACCAGAACTTCTAATAATAGCAATCAAACATATGTCGAACCTGACTATGAACTAAAATGAAGTATATAAATATCAGCATAACCATATAATAGGAAGAAAATTAAGTTTTCTAAGCCTATCTCTAAATTTATAAAGTTAACAATACAATTCTTTGGTGGATAAACTAACTAAAAATGTAGGTATCGAATAATAGGTAAAGGAAATATGGTCCAAGATATGTTGCTACTCTACTCAGGATAAGTGAGCTAAAAAGGCCACAAATAAAGTCTAAGTCAAACTCAATCCAAGGTAGCAACCTAAAAGAGCAAGTAGGAGTCTAACTAAGCCTAAAATAACTTAATCACAAATATACTAGCTAAAAGACATTATGGGTCCCACTATGTGGTGCCAAACCAATCCTAGGACAAAATCTAGTTTAGTCTAGTCTTAGGTTTCCCATTCCCATTTGAAGTCCTAATAACACTAAATCCTGTCCATTAATAATGATAATACACTGTACTAGAGTAGAATGGGTCAAAAATCTACCAAAACAAGGCACTAACCGGCTAAATAAGGCATAAAAATACTTAAGGAAAAAACTAACTTCCTAAAACTAGCACAATAGTGACAAGACCCAAAACTGGGCCTTTTCGTATGGGCATCTCAAGCCCAACTTAGATTGGAGATCGCCCCGTTAACCCAACCAGAATATCACATCATTCCACAATGGGTTGGACGAACTCCAACCATATGTCAAGATAGCACAAACAACTCTATTAAATATAACATAGACAATGTATAAACACTTTATTTACATTAACACACTAACCGATGTACCAAAGTCCATAGTTATCCATAAGACTCTACATAAATTGGATGTCTATATTTGTCAGGAAAAGCCCCCAACAATTGCCAAAGCAATTCTATGATATAGATAAGGAAAATATAAAATGTATGCCTTCCAATGAATGAAAGATCACCCTTCAATATCAACACACAAACTGCTCAAACACCTGTCATTGCATAGGAAGAGAAGAAGAAGCTCTGACCCCTATGTCGCATGGGGACATAGTATCGGTAGATGGTTAGCAGTTGGAACAATAGCATGTAACTAAAGGATAAGGATAAAAATAAATTAATCCTTTAAAACCAAGTCAAAACATCATATTCAACCACATTAATAAACATATGCTTACGTGCAGATACATAACATGTTAATAATGTGCCAAAAGTAGACAAGACTTAGCAAGCATTCTTGATGCACTCAATCACGAGTCATGAAGTAGAAGACTCTAACCTTCCACCCTCACACATCAAAAGAATTGAACTTCCTAATTAGTTCAAGCAAGAGGACCTTTACCTCAAGTCATTTCACTGGGCTAAGGACTCTAACCTCAAGCCATTTCATCAGGAAAAGGACTCTAACCTCTAGATGTGTCATTAGTCAAGGGACTTTAACCTCATGCAATTTCATTAGGAATAGACTTAAATCACAAGTGAGCTCATTTTGTAAGAGACTCTAACCGCAAGCAATTTTATTAAGGAAGGTACTCTAACCACAAGCCACATTATTAGGCAAGCGACTTTAACCACAAGCCGTCGCGACTATCATTAGTCGATATTGGGACTCTAACCCTTTGTCCATACATCAAAATCTATTTAATTCAACCCTTATCGACTCTAGCCAATTTAACCAATTCAATGCCATAAATGGCCACGAGGTCTTCATGAAACCATTATCAATCAAACACTTTAATAAGACAATTCCTTAACTCAATTAACTAATCAATTCAATTTATAGTCATTAACACCCTTACAAAACAATTTATTATTCATTATCATTCTTATGCCACACTTTAGTTCAAACACCATTAATGATCATGTTTAGGGACTTCAACCTTCTTAGCCATCAAACTATCAAAATCATAAATAAACTTATTAAACAGATAACGAGGTATTTACCATACCATTTACCAACCACTTATACGTATTGGCCCATTTCCCTAGCTTAAAACATCATCAACATATGACTAGACATTTTACTTAGGCATTTTCACAAACACCTTGTGGGCATGCTTTTACCAAGTCCAAAATCAAAGTAGAAGTAATCACTCTTAGGGCTACTCATGACCTATTTGTTCAACCACAAATAATAAGCACCAATATGTGTAAATCATTACCAATGTCATGTAAAAACACAAGTCTAATCACGAGCAAGCATTACTTATCACTAGGCAACAAAACCATTATTAATTAATTTCAAAATCATAATTTACAAATATTAATCAATGTTTAAAATACATGGTTTTGAGTAAATAACAAAGGAATAAGTCACATGCCTTAAATAAGATGATCCACCAAGAAACTTGACTCTTCTTTGCCTCTTGATGAACACCCCTTAGAACTCTATCCTCCAATTTTGTTTTGAGAAGTGTAAATTATATTTTTGGAATGTTTTGACCTTCCAAAATGAATGTTTATTTGTCCAAAAGACATTATATAGTGAGTGTACTTACGGGTTTTGGGATGGGAAATGCCCGTGAAGCCCTTGGCTTAAGAGCTGAAAAGTGACTTCCCACGTGAGTACGACTTACTTACTCAATCGTACCTTAGGGTATGTGTGGTGTGATGCCCCAAAAAAATTTTCCATTAAGATCTCAGACGAAAATGTGTTGAATTCTGTTCTTTATCGTGATTAATAATTTTTATGTATGAAATTTTTGGATATGCAACCCGTCATCGCGTAGAGCATCAAATAAGCTTTCCAACAATATGTGGATCATCCAAATGGACACTCGAGCGATGAGTTATGATCATTCCGATCAAACCATGAATAGTGGTAAACAGTAAATGTGCAGGAAAAATAATACTGAGGCTAGGTGAATTTTAGGGTCAACTTCAAATGATCATAACTCCTTGTACATAATAATATGGGTGAGCTACTATACATCAACAGAAAGCTCGGAAAGTTCTCTTTCCAATGAAATTCTTTTTATCCAATTTGACCATCGGAGAAAAAAGTTATGGTCAATCTACTTCAGCCTATCAAAACAGTCCACCAAAGGACAGATTTCACATTATTTGATTTTTAAGGGTATTTTGGTCATTCCCACTCCAACCCATCCGGGTAAACCATGGATTTAAGTCCAATAAGAGCATTCCATAGCTCATTTTTCTCCAAAATTTCCTAAGGCTCAAACCCCAACCCTACTACTCCAAATTTCATCCTTCTATGTCTCTTGATTGAACCGTAGAAATTTTAAATTGATTTGGGATTCGATTTGACCATGTTAAGGGCTTCTAAAAGCACACTTTATTTTTATAAATAATGTTCCGGAGTTGGAAGTTCATATTCATCTTCTATTTTTAGGTATGTGGGGCTTTGAACAAGATTATCGTTTTGATCTTGTGCCCGATATTTTTGTTGATTTACATTGACATGAGATTTTACATGTTTTACCATGAATTGGAAATATGGTTTTATATCTTATATTATTGTCCATGAGCTATATATTATGTCATTCGATATGTGTATGATGTTGAGATGGAATTATGTCTAAAAAGTATTTGATTATGAGAGTATGATGATTTAATTTGTTAAGCCTTGATTTATACTATTATTCCACTATTTCTTTATTATGAATATAATTGATATTGGAAATTCTATATCCCTATTATGGGTTGATGTCTCAAGTAACTTTAAATGAGAGTTGGATGGCAAATTGAGAAATATTGATATTAAATTTGCAATGAGTCTAGGTATTTTTCGGATGGTTTTGATGAATTAAATTGTTGAAAATATGATGTATGGAGTCTTCATATCCTTATCCAAATGTCGAGTAGGTTATGGTTCAATGCATTGATACCTTGTTGATGTTAAGGAAGATTAAAATGTTTTGAGCTAAAATGTGTTGAGTTAGGAATCCACAAATTGATATGATTCGATGTAACGCCCCGATTTACTAAACCAAAATGCTACACGGTGCTCATGAACCCGAAGGACCACAAGCTAACCCATGACTAATATTTGTACCTATAAACTGCATAATATCTCATAAAATATGCAGAAACATGAACTGTAAGGCCATAAGATTCAATACTAATACATATTTGAAAAATATGGTCTAACAATACCAACAAGGAACATAAATACTGAAGTCTGAACATCTAATCTTACATCTAGTCCAAAAGCCTCTAACTAAACTGAATAAGGAGTTGATTGTTTCTAACTGTTCGAATTATGAAGAACCGGTCTGATTGACTATATCTGACAGTCCTGAAGCTGAGTACTGATAGCATGAGTTCTAATAACTTTTGTGATTGATAGCATAAGTGACTGTATCTCACAGTCCATAAATCTGAAGGAAAATATCTGAGTTCCATTCTATTTTTGAGTTGACTGTATCTGACAGCCCTGACATACTGAAATCTGAAGAGCTATCTGAGTTCCTTACTATGACTAGGTAGCTATAGCTGACAGTCCTAAAATCTGTAACTAAAATTGTGGCAAGTAGTTATTTAACCAAAATACCCCAAATACACTATAATAGCTAAGCTGGGGTCCAATCTCTGCCCCGACTGGAGGGGTGTCAATACCGCACCACTGGTAAGGACAGCTGTGAGAACCCTATACTAGCAGGTACTCAATAAGAATCGTGGAAACCCTAAACTAACGGGTTAATCCACCTCATCAACCCTAATCTGATGGGTTAATATATCTCAACCTACACAGGCTATGCAGTTCTGGAAGACAAGGATGACTATTAAGAATCACACCATGAACTGGCGGGTGAGTTCCCATCCTTGGGTTCACTCGGTGCTAACTTCTACTCCAATCTGAAGGACACTGAACTGAATAACTAAGCTGAACTGAATAACTGAACTGAACTGATTAGCTGAATTGATACTGATTAACTAAACTGATACTAGTGGTATTGTTTAGCAAAGCTAAACTAAGTTTACTGGATTCCAATAACTGATGGAATGTACTGAGTTCTGAGGACTGGTTGAGAGTACTGAAGTTACTGAGATTGTCTGTGAATACTGTGGTTGTTGAGGTTACTGAGCACTGAGATTACTAAGATTACTGGACTACTGAGATTACTGAGATTTTTGAGTATTCCTAAGTCACATAACTGACTGAATTCTATAGATCATGGCTTGACTGAGAGTATCATGAAAACATGATATGGCTCTTGGCACACAGCTATATTTTTCGGGTACAAGTACCCCCAGGACTCGATGGAAGGAAATTGACACAACTTGAATTTCTTGAGTACACGACCATCAATAAAAATCCATAATACATAAGTGGGGGATTTCATGAAGTACATGGTCATCATAATATCTATCATGAATAGGAATGCTTATAATCAAGTCAAAAATCTCATATTCTAATATCATGGGCATTCCGACAACATATACTATTCATAGCAATCACATGGAAACCATTCAAGCATAAGGGAACGACAACATGTGACGTTTAGTTCATATTGTAATGATTTAGGGATATTATACTTCATGTATTTATTCAACATCTCAAACATGGTAGGGAAAGCATGGATATATTTTGTGTACATAATTTATATCTCCATTATCATACATGCTTTATATCACAACAATAACAACACATAATTTGCGTGGAAATTCATATTACAGTGTATGACTAAAATGAACTTGTTATTTAGTTATCATGAAATCATGTAAATATGAAGTTCTAACATACTAGGCATTTTATCAAATACCTTGCATGCATTCTTTATAACATAGGTGGATTCCATACTTGCATTCTATCAATCCATCTAAAGATCATATTTTTCAACTAACAACATAACTTTCATTAGATATACAGTCATGATACTATTATATAGCAAAACAAACAAGCATCAACATAGGTATGATCATATCACCACAATCAACCAAGCTTTTGTATTTTAAAGATTGATTCTTGAACTCCACGGACGAAAGGAATCCGTGGATGAACACTATGCATACCTTAAAAGGGAGGTTCTTGATGATTGATGGAGGAATTTCCTTGAAATTTGATCTTTAAGATTGATTGTACAACCCTAGTTATTTTTCTCCTATGGTGTTCTTGGATGATGAGCTTTGAGATGTTAATAGGGTTGTAATATGTTTAGAAGCTATATATTTTGTAGGGTTAAGTTTAGGGACGTGTAAGGAGTGTTAAAAGACTTAATTAACCTCAAAATAACTCAAAACAGAGTGTTTTTTGCATTGGAACTGACTTAGGCGGCGCCTAACCAATCACCTAAGTTTGGTTGCGCGGCTCCTAACCAATCGCCTATCCTTATTGTCTCTCACGAAAATGGGCATAAGTTTTTGCTCGGGTATTGGATTAAGGCGAAATTGGTATCATTGGAAAGTTAATTCAATTATATACAATTTGGTGGGTAGAAATGTGCAAAAATGCCACATTAACATCGAGTTATACTCATTCAAAGATGACCCTTCCAAAATCAAACACTAAAACTTGATGGATTCAAACACTCTTAGCTTGTATTACCTTAAGTGACTCATATGAACATGCTTAATGTATCATAAGCTATCTTATATCTAGGATACTCATTGTAATTCATGCACTAAAATGCTACTCACAGGATAGGAAGTTTCATACGTAGGAAAAATGGTTCGTCTCCTAGCTTAAAAACATATGGGGTATTACAATATCTTCCCCTTGGGAACATTCATCCTCGAATGGAAATTAATTGAGGTGGGAGAGATGATAAGATAAAGTAAGTAAAAGACATACACTACTGAAACATGGGTTCATGACTGAAATCACTGAAAGCTGAGCATAACATACTGAACATGCATATCTGATGCATGGGAAGCTGATTCATGAATATAAGACTGAGAATTCTAATAAAGTGAGTTTTGTCAAAATGAGAATGCATATCTTATGAACAACTAAAAGGATGAATCCATGCATATCTGATGCATGATATGACTGATATGATATGTGAATGCATGACTAAAAGTACTGATGAGCTGATCATGCATATCTGATGCGTGAATTCATGACTGAACTTACTCATGAACATGCAATGGTAAAGGTATCAAGTTTGAATCAAAAACTGAGCATGGAACAGAATACCAAGTTTGGCACTGAAATATGAACATGAGAATGAGTAAGTTTAAGGAAAACTATTACCTTGAACTGATAATACCGATAAGTTTGAGATTAATTACTCCATATGCATGATCGGAAACATGAGAACATAACTAAGTATGGGACGTGGTAGATATACTGAATATCATGATCTGAACTGAATCTTGAAAATATGGCATACGACTAAAGTTGGAGTTTGAGGGTTAACTTATGAGTACCCCTTCTCCAAACTGGATTCATCAAAAGAAAATAGAGCAGCATGTTTATGTCATGAAATTTGTGGGGTATGATGTATCTCCCCCTTGGGATGCTATGTCCCTCAAAGAATGCTGACTTGGATGAGCTACTAAGGGAAATTAAGGCGATGCGCAAGACACCTAGGAACTGAGTCATGACTGAATAGCTAGGATCTAAAACTGAGACATGATACATGAACTAAGATAAACACGAGTTCATAAATACACTAAATTATCTGATTAACTGAATAACTAATAGCTAAATACTGGATCTGTAAAGCTAAACTGTACTTAGTCTGAATAGCTGGGCTGAGATTTTTGAGTTTTATGCATAGGAGATAAGGACTAACTAAGTAGAATAAGGATTCTGAGCATGGATTCATGAAGTCTATATTATTTTTGAATATGATACCAAGCGTACGACATAGCTCTGAGGTATTCTATAAACTGGGGTACTGAAACACTGATAACTGAGTACTGACAACCTGAATGCTATGGTCAAGCATATCTAGAACTGAACTGAGTTTCAAATCTGGTTACTGAACTGAAGATGACATTATAACTAAGCCTATAGCTAGTACAGAAGTATTATATTCAAGGACTAAAAACTGATCACTGAGAGCTAGATGCTGAAACTATAATTGAGTTGGCAACTGAGTTTTTGATGGCTATATGCTGGGGACTGACATAAGTCAAGGATCTAAATGTACACTTACACTTTGTACTTTCCCAAATTCTAAATACAACCCCTTTCTAGATGTTTACTTGCACATTTATCAGGGCATTCAAGCCTATCTTCACAACTACACCCTCGTGCAAAGTAAGCATGCAAAAATCTTTTCTTATCTAAACAACTGCTTATCACTACACTGTTCCATAAGGAGAGCTAACTATAGGATTAAATTAGGAGGACCTGAAACATAAATAGATACAAACTAAACTTGACACATGACTGAAACTTGAGGAATAAAATATCAATAATTTGGATTTACCAATAAGGTCTGAACTGAGAATATACATAACGTAGTCTAAATGTATCTGATCTATAGGGGCATAGCATGAGTCATGGAAGCTAAGTATACTAGAAAGCATGATATGCGTACATGAGTCATGAGCTTCATGACCTGAGTCTAGAGTTTCTGTACTCGTGGGACATAATTCGTAATACTGAAGGAGCTAGAACTGAACCCCTTATACTGGGAACTGAAGGTGCACATGATCCCATGGAAAGTGCATGAAAGTAGATTATTCTCATGGAACATAACTCATACTATGGAGTAAAAGAGACTCCTTATGCTGGAAATTAAATTCATTCATGATTATAGTTCGTGACCATAGATTTGGTATGCAATGCCTGAGTTGGTTTCGTGATAGCTGAAGTGAAAATCTCTGCACTGAGATGAAAATAGGTCTGGAATTGTCTTCCCTTACTTCTTTCTATACATACTGGCTCTACTACTGAAATTTGAGGGCCTGGCTTAGGTACTTGATCTACCATCACATACCTACATTATGTTCAACACCTATCTGTCTTACTAAACACATCATCTAATTTTGTTTCCTCATATACTTCTAATATCACATTCACACCTTCATGCTTAACTTTGAGTCAATAAACTTTAGTGTTTATCTCGTACTGTTCAATCCTACTGATCTAATCCCATGAATACATAATCTAATCAAACAGAATAATACTATCCCAACTCTACTACTGCTAAACTTCTAGGTTTAAGAATGAGTTCTCAAGATCATGAATAAAATCTGTATGACCTTGGAACAATAATGAACTGATGGGATACTATTTGAGTCTGTTGATAATCTCATAACTGACCGTAGGGACTGTCTGAGAAAGCCCTGTCTTTAGGACTTTGAACTTCACTATTTCTATTACCTTGAAAGTAAGGTAAAGGGAACATAAGGGGTGCATGATATGAATCTACATGGTTTTCTTAAAGAAACATGCTATAGCATAATCTTGAGATATAAAAGAAGGGAAACTGTTCCTAAAACCTCTCATAGCCTCTTGCACATACGTGTGGTGCACAAGACGCCCATGTACTAGACTCTACTTGACATTGCTTTCAAACTTCCTAGGACACTATTGAACCTTAGGCTCTGATACCAAGTTTGTAACACCCCAATTTTCTAAGCCAAAATGCTACACAGTGCTCATGACCTCAAAGGATCACAAGCTAACCCATGACTGATATTTATACCTGTAAACTATATAACATCTCATAAAATATGCGAAAACATAAAATGTAAGGCCATAAGGTTCAATACTAATATATATTTGAAAAATATGGTATAACAATACCAAAAAGGAACATAAATACTAAAGTCTGAACATCTAATCTGACATCTAGTCCAAAAGCCTCTAACTAAACTAAATAAGGAGTTAATTGTTTCTGACAGTTCGAATTATGAAGAACTGGTCTGATTGACTGTATCTGACAGTCCTGAAGCTGAGTATTGATAGCATGAGTTCTAATAAATTTTGTGATTGATAGCATAAGAGACTGTATCTCACAGTCCATAAATCTGAAGGAAACTATCTGAGTTCCATTTTATTTCAGAGTTGACTATATCTGACAGCCCTGATATACTAAAATCTGAAGAGCTATCTGAGTTCTTTACTGAGATTGGGTAGCTATAGCTGATAGTCCTAAAATCTGTAACTGAAACTATGGAAAGTAGTTATCTAATGGACATGCCCCAAATATGCTATAATAGCTAAGTTGGGGTCCAATCTCTGCCCCAACTAGAGGGGTGTCAATACCGCGCCATTGGTAAGGACAGCTATGAGAACCCTATACTGGCAGGTACTCAATGATAATGGTGGGAACGCTAAACTGATGGGCAAAGCCACCGCATCAACCCTAATCTAATGGGTTCAGATGTCTTAACCTACGCTGGCTACGTAGTTCTGGAACATAAGAATGACTACTAAGAATCACACCCTGAACTGGAGGGTGAGTTCCTATCATTGGGTTCACTCGGTGCTAACTTCTACTCCCATCTGAAGGACACTGAACTGAATAACTAATCTGAACTAAATAACTGAACTGAACTGATTATCTAAACTGAACTGATTAGCTAAAACTTGATGGATTCAAAAACTCTTAGCTTGTATTACCTTAAGTGACTCATATGAACATTCTTAATGTATCATAAGCTATCTTATCACTAGTATACTCATCGTAAGTCATGCACTAAGATGCTACTCACAGGATAGGAGGTTTCATACATCGGAAAAATGGTTTGTCTCCTAGCTTAGAAACATATGGGGTATTACATTTGATAAATGAGAAAGAGATTTGATTTGGTCTTTATGATAGACCCTTGTGATGTTGTGGTGGATTTTCTAATGCGTTCTGAGCTTGTTGGGGAGTAGTACTTAGCATCGAGAGAGAAATTTGGTATTTTCCCAAACCTATGTTCCACCGTAGGGTTGTTTGATGATGATATTATTGGCCAGAGAGCCCGATTGTGATTATTGCAGTTTTAAGGCCGTACTCCCTGGCAAAGAATATGATGCTCCCACCAATGGGGGTTTCAAACATTGGTATTCCACGTAGCTCATGTGGGGTTGTCGGTTATAGGAAACTCCCATGTCCATAAGAGTCATGTTTATTGAAATACCGCGTCACTCTGAGTTTTGATGTGGTAAGTTAAGTTGCCTATGATGATCTATAATGATTTATGAGATTTTTCTCCTACATTTCTTATCTAAGATGTTATGAGTTACATGATTCAATGTTACTCAAGCCAGGTGTGTTATTATGGTCCTTATGTATGTTTCTACAAAATTTATGATATTATTTATACTTTGTATGTGCTCCCACATACTCAGTACGTATCTTGTGCTGACCCATATATTTCTCTATGGGCTACATTCTTACCATGATGTAGGTTCAGGTATGTAGCCGCAGCCGTGACAATGATACTCGAGTGTTGCATCTATGTTCCTTCAGTGGTGAGTCCTCATGGTTTGAGGACCAAGTTGCTAGTTTTGGTGGTGTTGTTTTGTGATCCTTTTGGTCTGTTGTGTTAGTTGGGGGTTTGTCCCAATGGCTCATTGATTTTGCTGTATAGAGGCTATGTCAGACTAGTGTATTGTTGGGTTGGTTTGTGTATAGACATTCCATATATGTACAGTCTAATGATATTCCATACCATGTGCAATGTGATATGATATATACTTATATATATATCCTTAGCGTAGTGTATATGTTGTTGTGTTGGAACCCAAGGGTATTGTTTTTGCTTAAAGGGTTTGCTTGAGGCTACGCATAGCCTTGGGCACTGTGTGGCATCTCGGGATGATATTTCGGGGTGTTACAGACTTGGTATTAGAGCCTAAGGTTGTGAAGAGTCCTAGGGAGTCTAATAAGTCGCGTTACGTAGATTCTTGAGCATCGGTGTGTAGCGCGCCACACCTATGATCAAGAGGCTGTGGGGCATTCTAGGAAAAGTCATTTCTTTCTTTCTACAAGAGTCTATCATGTTTACAATTGTTTCCTTCTACTGTTAATTCATGCGTTCTTATGACAGAAAATGCCTCTATATCGAGCTTGCGGAAATAACAACCAACCTCAACCCGTTGAACCATTACATAAGACGGTATCCCATGCCGAATTTTGGACAGCTTTTCAAATGCCAGCCTAGGCAGTTACCGCCAATAATCAGTCCAACGCTCCACCTTCACAGGAAAATAATTTAGCAGCAGCACGAATTTGTGACTTTATGCGGATGAATCCACCAGATTTTCATGGGTCAAGAGCAGGTGAGGACCCGCAGATGTATGTTGATAAAATGAAGAAAATTACACAGATTATGCGCATGATTAAGGAAGAAAGTGTGGAGCTGGCTTCTTATCGATTGAAGGATGTTGCGTATGACTGGGTGCAGATGTGGAATAAGGGTAGAGAGGAAGATACCGCTCCAGTGACTTGGCAATTGTTTCAAGATACCTTCTTGGATAGATTCTTTTCTCTTGAGTTACGGGAAGCTAAGATAGAGTAGTTTATGAATTTTAGACAAGGATCCATATCGGTTAAGGAGTATTATCTTAAGTTTAATCAGCTATCGAAGTACGCTCCTAATATGGTGGCTGACTCGAGGACTAGTATGAGAAAGTTTCTAACTCGAGTGTCAAGTTATGTGGTGAAAGAATATAGATCTGCAATGATCAATAGGGAGATTGATCTTCCTAGGTTAATGATTCATGCCTAACAGATTGAGTCAGACAAGATAAAGGAAAGAGAAAGAGTAAGAGGGATTAAGAGAGTTAAATTGGAGCAACAGGGGTCTAGTCAGACTAGATTCTCTGGAAGGAGTTGCCCTCTGTTTCAAAGACGTCCATTTATACCTGCTCCTTCATCAACTAGTGCTCCCGTATATCGGGGCAAGAAAGAGCTTGGGAATAGGTCAGTACCTTCCAGGTCTTAAGACAGTGTAAGCAACTGGCCTCATCCTCTTTCGTGTGCTAAGTATAGTAAAGACCACTTTGGGGAGTGTTATATTGGACAGCGGGGCTGTTTTGGTTGTGGCAAGTTGGGCCACATACTAAGAGACTGCCCGTATGCCAAATAGCGGAGTCGTGATGCCCATCCCCAGAGTCAGGCTACCATTGCCCCGCCTTCTGCAGCCTGTCTAGTTCCTCCTTGGGGTGCTCCATCTAGTACTGCTGGCGTTCAATGGCAGAATCATTTCTATTCTATACCACCTCGTCAGGAGCAAGACTCCCCCAATGTTTTCACAAGTATGCTCCGTGTTTTTGTATTTTGATGTCTATGTGTTGATGGACCCCGATTTGAGTTTTTCTTATGTGACACCTCTGGTTGCTATAAATTTTGAAATGGATCCTGAACTAATTTTTTAGCCTATTTTGGTTTCTACTCCGGTATGAAAGTTTGTCATTGCTAAGCGGGTGTATAAGAAATGTCCTATTACTATCTTTTATCAGGCTATGTATGCTGATTTGATTGAGCTAGATATGGTTGACTTTAATATCATTCTAGGTATGGATTAGATTCCCTCATGCTATGCGTCTATTGATTTTTGTGCCCGTGTGGTCAAGTTTCAGTTTCCTGATGAACCTATCCTCGAATGTTGCGGGAGTTCTGTGATTCCTAATGGTCGTTTCATATCCTATCTCAAAGCTAGGAAGTTGATTTCCAAGGGTTGCATCTACCATTTGGTTCGGGTTAAAGACACTAAGTCTAAAACCCCGACCATTCAGTCAATTAATATTATTAATGAGTTTCTTGATATCTTTCCGGGAGATCTCCCTAGAGTACCTCTTGATAGAGAGATAAAATTCGGGATTGACCTTCTTTTTGATACTCAGCCTATTTCCATTTCTCTATATCACATGGCTCCCTCAGAACTTAAAGAGTTAAAGGAGCAATTGAAAGATATTTTAGACAAAAGCTTTATTAGACCTAGTGTTTCCCTATGGGGTGCACCTATCCTATTTGTGCATAAGAAAGATAGTTCTTTGCGGATGTGTATTGATTACTGGTAGCTTAATAGGGTTACTATCAAGAATAATTATCCGTTTCCTCAAATTGATGATTTATTTGATCAATTGCAAGGTGCAAGCTACTTTTTGAAGATAAACCTCATATCCGATTATCACCAACATAAGGTTAGGGAATGTGATATCCCCAAGACAGCCTTCCGAACCCATTACAGTCATTTTGAATTTCTAGTGATGTCTTTCGGGTTAACTAATGCTCCAGCGGCTTTCATGGATCTTATGAACCGTGTATTTCTTCCATATCTGGATTTATTTGTAATAGTGTTCCTTGATGATATTCTTATTTACTCTTGAAGTAAGGGTGATTATGCGGATCATCTTTGAATCATGTTGGAAACTCTTTGAACTCATCAGTTGTATACTAAGTTTAGTAAGTATGAGTTCTATCTTAACTCTGTAGCCTTCTTGGGCCATGTTGTTTCTTCCGAAGGTATAAGAGTTGGGTCATCATTTTGTTGAAGGGTTTTAATGTATTGCGTCTCCTATGACCCATTTGACCCAAAAGAAAGTAAAGTTCCTATGGTCTTAATCTTGCGAGAAGAGTTTTCAAGAGTTGAAGACTCGACTCACTTCAGCCCCTGTGTTGACTTTGCCTGACGATGTTGATGGTTTTGTGGTGTATTACGATGCTTCCAGAGTCGGTTTGGGTTGTGTATTATGCAAAAGGCAAGTTTATAGCTTATACTTCCAGGCTTGAATTAGCTGCTGTAGTTTTTACTTTGAAAATCTGGAGACATTATTTGTATAGTGTCCATGTCGACGTCTTCACGGACCTTAAGAGCTTGCAGTAAGTATTCACCCAAAAGGAGTTGAATCTTAGGCAGGGACAATGGTTAGAACTGTTGAAAGATTATGATATGAGCGTGCTATATCATCCGGGAAAGGCCAATATAGTAGCAGATACCCTTAGTTAGAAGTCCATGGGTAGCGTAGCATATGTGGAGATTGGTAAGAAGGAGTTGGCCCATGAGGCACATTGTTTGGCCAGATTAGGGGTTAGGTTATTTGGTGATGCTGAGGGTAGTATAGGAGTGCAAAGCGGTTCTGAATCCCTTTTAGTTTCGGAAGTAAAGGAGAAGTAAGTTAGGGATCCTACCTTTGTCAGGTTAAAAGAGTCAGTTAAAGACCAAAAGGTGGAGGTTTTCTCCTAAGGAGGAGATGGCGTTTTGAGACTCTGAGAAAGATTATGTGTTCCTGATGTTGATAACTTGAAGTAGAGGATTATAGTGGAAGCACATGGTACGCGATACTCCATCCATCCTGGTGCCACCAAGATGTACCATGATTTGCGGGAAATCTATTGGTGGAACGGTATGAAGAGGAACATAGCAGAATTTGTGGTAAAGTGTTCCACGTGTCAATAGGTTAAAATAGAGCATCAAAGGCCCAGTGTCGTGATGCAAGAGTTTAGCATTCCTACTTGGAAGTGGGAAGAAGTGAATATGAACTTCATAGTTGGTTTACCTCCTTCTCGTGCCATCATGCTTCGATTTGGGTTGTTGTAGATCGGCTGATGAAATCAGCTCATTTCTTGCCTGTGCATTCATCGTATACAACTGAAGATTATGCTAGAATATATATTTGGGAACTCGTCAGACTTCATGGAATCCCTTTGGCTATTATTTCTGACAGAGGTACTCACTTTACCTCTCAGTTTTGGAAATCTTTCTAGAAGGGTCTCGGTAGCCAAATTCGATTAAGTTTTGCGTCTCATCCACAAACAGATGGCCAGGCTGAGCGGACCATTCAGACTTTAGAAGATATGTTGAGGGCTTGTGTGCTTGATTTTAAAGGTAGTTGGGATGAGCACTTAGCATTAATCGAGTTTGCTTACAATAACAGTTTCCATGCTACTATTGGAATAACCCTGTTTGAAGCTTTGTATGGTAGAAGGTTTAGATCACCCATTGGTTGGTTTGAAGTTGGTGAGGCTGCCGCGACTGGACCGGATGCGATGTTCGAGGCCATGGAGAAGGTTAAGTTAATTCGCAAAAGATTGAAAACCGCCCAAAGTCATCAAAAATCGTACGCAGATGTAAGGATGGAAGACCTTGAATTTGATTTTGGTGATTTAGTGTACTTGAAAGTTTCACCCATGAAAGGGTTTAAGAGATTTGGGAAGAAAGGGAAACTAAGTCCCCGTTACATTGGTCCCTATAAGATTGTGGATCCCATTGGGAAGGTAGCGTATACGGTTGAATTGCCCACGGAGTTATCTAACGTCCATCTGGTTTTGCATGTTTCTATGCTTAAGAAGTCTATTGGTGATCCTGTTGTGATTGATCCTTCCGAAACCTTGGGTATTCAAGATAGTCTTTCATATGAAGGGATTCCGGTTGAGGTTTTTGACTTTCAAGTTCGTAGGCTAAGAAATAAGGAAGTTCCTTTGGTTAAAGTGCTTTGGCAAAATCAATCCGTAGAGAGTGCTATTTGGGAAGCCGAAGCGGATATGAGCGCCAAATATCCCCACCTCTTTCCTACGAATCCTGAGCATGTCAAAGGTATCATTCTCTTTTGATTTAATCCTTATTGCTATGTTTATCTTGGATTGTGTGTTTTCTACGATATTCAAAAAAATCTAGAATGGAGTATATGCTTGGGCAAGATGATTTTTCTCTATATACTCATTTTTATAGTATTCTTGACCTACCTATTAATATTCGAGGATGAATGTTTCCAAGGGGGAGATGATGTGATGCCCCGGAAAAAATTTTCGTTAAGATCTCAGACGAAAATGTGTTGAATTATGTTCTTTATTGTGATTAATAATTTTTATGTGTGTAATTTCTGGATATGCAACCCGTCATCGCGTAGAGCATCGAATAAAATTTCCAATGATATGTGGATTATCTAAAATGGACACTCGAGCGATGAGTTATGATCATTCCGATCTAACTGTGAATAGTGGTGAACTATAAATGTGCAGGAAACAAAATAAATACTAAGGCCAGGCAAATTTTAGGGTCAACTTCAAATGATCATAACTTCTTGTACATAATAATATGGGTGAGCTGCTATATATCAATCGAAAGCTCTAAAAGTCCTCTTTCCAATGAAATTGGTTTCATCCAATTTGGCCCTCGGACCAAAAGGTTATGGTCGATCTACTTCAGTCTATCAAAACAGTCCACCAAAGGACAGATTTGACATTATTTAATTTTTAAGGGTATTTTGGTGATTCCCACTTCAATCCATCCGGGTAAACCATGAATTTAAGTCCATTAAGAGCATTCAATATCTCATTTTTCTCCAAAATTTTCCAAGGCTCAAACCCCAACCTTACTACTCCAAATTTCATTGTTTTATGTCTCTTGATTAAACCATAGAAATTTTAAATTAATTTGGGATTCGAGTTGATCATGTTAAGGGCTTCGAGAAGTACCCTTTACTTTCATGAATAAATTCTGGAGTCGGAAGTTCATATTCATCTTCTATTTTTAGGTATGTGGGGCTTTGAACAAGATTATCCTTTCGATCTTGTGCCCGGTATTTTTGTTGAATTACATTGACATAAGATTTTATATGTTTAATCATGAATTGGAAATATGGTTTTATATCTTATATTATTGTCCATGAGTTATGGGATTATGTTATCCGATATGTGTATGATGTTGAGATGGAATTATGTCCAAAAAGTATTTGATTATGAGAGTATGATGATTTAATTTGTTAAGCCTTGATTTATACTATCATTCCACTATTTCTTTATTATGAATTTATAACTGATATTGGAAATTCTATATCCCTACTATGGGTTGATGTCTCAAGTACCTTTAAATGAGAGTTGGATGAAAAATTGAGAAATGTTGATATTGAAGTTGCAATGAGTCTTTGTATTTTTTGGATGGTTTTGATGAGTTAAATTGTTGAAAATATTATGTATGGAGTCTTCATATCCTTGCCCAAATGTCGAGTCGGTTATGGTTCAACGCATTGATACCATGTTGATATTGAGGAGGATTAAAATATTTTGAGCTAAAATGTGTTGAGTTAGGAATCCGCAAATTGATATGATTTGATAAATGAGAAAGAGATTTGATTTGGTCTTTATGATAGACCCTTGTGATGTTGTGGTAGATTTCCTAATGTATTCTGAGCTTGTCGGGGAGTAGTACTTAGCACCGAGAGGGAAATTTGGTATTTTCTCAAACCTATGTGCCACCGTAGGGTTATTTGATGATGATATTACTGGCCAGAGAGCCCAATTGTGATTATTACAGTTTTAAGGTTGTACTCCCTGGCAAAGAGTATGATGCTCCCGCCAATGGGGGTTTCAAACGTTGGTATTCCGCGTAGTTCACATGGGGTTGTCGGTTATAGAAAACTCCCCTATCGATAAGAGTCATGTTTATTGAAATACCGAGTTACTCCGAGTTTTGATGTGGTAAGTCAAGTTGCCTATGATGATCTATAATGATTTATGAGTTTTTTCTCCTACATTTCCTATCTAAGATGTTATGAGTTGCATAATTCAATATCACCCAAGTCAGGTGTGTCATTATGGTCCATATGTATGTTTTTACAAAATTTTTGATATTATTTATACTTTGCATGCACCCCCACATACTCAATACGTATCTTGTGCTGACCCACATATTTCTCTATGGGCGACATTCTTTCCATGATGTAGGTTTAGGTACTCAGCCACAACCGTTACAGTTATACCCGAGTTCCGCATCTACGTTTCTTCAATGGTGAGTCCTCATGGTTCGAGGACCAAGTTGCTGGTTTTGTTGTTGTTGTTTTGTGATCCCTTTGGTCTGTTGAGTCAGTTGGGGGTTTGTCCCAATGGCTCATTGATTTTGCTGTGTAGAGGTTATGTCAGACTAGTGTATTGTTGGGTTGATTTATGTATAGACATTCCATATATGTACAGTCTAACGATATTCCTTGCCATATGCGATGTGATATGATACGTACTTATATATATATCCTTAGCGTAGCGTGTATGTTGTTGTGTAGGTACCCAAGGGTAGTTTTTTGGCTTAAAGGGTTAGCTTGAGGCTACTCGTAGGGCACCATATGTCATCTCGGGATGATATTTCAGGGCGTTACATATGGTAGCATAAATCATACCCTAGGCATTCACAAGGACCCCTTCACTAACCCCTACACTATCCTTGATTTACATGCTAGCTCTCTAATTGCTAACCATATCCGGACATTATGTCCCTACGCGACATAGGGGCCAGAGAATCTTCTTCTCTTCTTGTGCAGTGACAGGTGTTCAAAAGGTTTGTGTTATTGATATTGAAGTGGTAAGCTTCTATAATTTGGAATTCATACATTTAATAGGCCTTAGTTTATGTCATAGACTTGTCTGGGATTTGGTTTTGGCTATTGTCGGGGGCAAGTCCCAATGTATATATATTAACTGTGGATTTATATAAAGACATTGTGGGAGACTATGGACTTGGGTCTATTGGTATTATGTTGACATTAATAAATTTTTTATACATGTTTATGTTATGATCATTAGTATGGTTTCTACTATCTTGATGTATGTTCGGAGTTCCTCTGACTCTTGTGGATTAATGTGATGATCAGGCTTGATTAACAGGGCTATATCCAGTCCAAGTTGGGCTTGAGGTGCCCATACAAAAAGGCCCAATTTTGGTTCATTTAAAGTTGGTATCAGAGACTAGGTTCATGGTCAGTTGGTAGTCCACAATGTTGTGTCAAGTAAAGTCTCAGTTTTAGGTATGAAGCATGCCACACTTAAAAGAGAGGGGCTACAAGATATTTTAGGAATATTTCCCTTTCTTGTATTTCAATATCAAGCTACAGATTTTAAGGTCTTGGATTCATCTGATTTCTTTTTTATTTCTTTCAGATCATGCCTCCAAGGAGTCTAATACATAGGCAAACCCTTCTGAGGACACTATGGACAAAGCTCATCCTACTTCTGGGGTCAAGATCCAATCTAGGGCTTCAGCTTCTAACCATCCTCATGGTGTTCCACCGGTCTCCACTAACCCTTCTTATGAGAGTTACACTCCTACTCAGTCACCATCTAAAGATGCTTCTAAAGCTAAGTTTCGCTGCTCTATCATCCTCTAGATTCAATTGGTAGCCTCTCAATCAGAGTGTGGTGTTCTTGCTATTATTTCTTCTGAGGCTACAAGAGTTGGACAATTTATGAATTTGAACACTCGTATGTTCATGTTGATAAAGGCTGAGGAGTATCCTCAAGTCTTCATTGATGAAATAGAGAAGATCTTTTAAATCATGAATGCTTCGGAGGTTGAGGCTATTGAGTTTGCTTCCTACCAATTGAAAGATGTAGTATACCAATGGTGCAGAGGGTGGGAATTGTCTAGAGGTATAGATGCTAGTTCTGCCATATGGAAGGATTTCACTGAGTAGTTATTAAATCGCTTCATTCCTCAAGAGTTAAGGGAAGCAAAGGAGGAAGAATTTATGAACTTGAAGTAAGGGCAGATGACCATCCAAGAGTATGCCTTTAAATTCCATCAGTTATCTAGGTATGCTCCTAAGATGGTTTCTAGCATGAGGTCTAGACTGCGTAAGTTTGTTTCAGGATTGTCCCCTGAGTTGGTGCTTCAGAGCAAGAAGGCCTTGTTGATTGAAAACATGGACATATCTAGGTTGATTATGTATATGCAACTAGTGGGAAAAAAAGATAAAGAAATAGGTTGAGTTTAGTGAAAAACATAGGAAGAAGTTTAAACAATTCAAGCATAGTGGTAGAGATGGTGGAAAGTGGCCACGAAAGAAGTGGGGAAGTTTTGGTTCTTTTTCTTATGGTAATGCTCCTTAACAAAAATTGTTGGGTGATCAGCGGTCTCAGTTTGGTTGTGGGTTCCAAGTATCGAGTGCCCAATCTTAGATTGGTGGGGTTCATTCGGCTCCATCCTACCCACCTTGTAGATTCTGTGGTCAGCCTCATCATGTTGTGTGAGAAGAGGTGGAATAGATATTTTAGAAGTGGTCAGATTGTTTACATCTAAAAAGATTTCCCTTCTCTAGTGGCTTCTTGGGCCAACAGTGCCCCTTTGCTACTTCCTCTACTCTTTCACCGAAGGGTGCTATGTTTGTTTTTTCTTCTGTTTTTTATATTGATGTTGGGAAGAATTATTTATATGCACTGGCTACTCACCAGGACTTGACAAATAAGATGAGTACCGACTAAATTGTCTGCTTTCCAAGTTTGCCATCCTCAGTTGGTTTAACTAATCTGATCTAAGATTTTTGCAGCCTACTCTCAATGAAGACTCATGAAATACCCACCAATAATATTATCATCCACAACATTGGAATTTGCATTCAAGGCTCTATAGAATATCTCTAACAAGTTCCTCCCTGAAATCTTATAATTGGTAACATTCATCAGCTTCTTCTTGAATGTCAACCATACCGCATATAGTGTCTCTAAATATAATTGTCTAAAATTATAAATGTCATCCTTCAACTGCAGCATCCTAGAAAGCAGGAAAAATAGGTCCATGAATTGTGTCCTTAACTCATTCAAAGTGATAATGGACCCACAAGGTTGCTCTCTTAACCATAACATCGCTTAAATTGTAAGAGAGAATGGGAACACCTAAGTCGTAGAGCTTTATGACTCTAGCAGGGGTTTTGTAAAAATATCTGCTAGTTGATTTTCAAAGTCAACAAATTTTAGAGTAAAATCACCATTTTCCATATGATCTCAAATAAAATGATGCTTAATATCAATATGTTTATCCCTAGAATGATACACATATAATTAGAGAATCTAATAGCACTGGCGTTATCACACATAATAGGAACAAATTCAAAAGATAAATCAAAGTTAAAAAGCTGATGCATAATCCATAAAATTTAAGTACTGCAACTTTCGACAGCTGTGTATTCAACTTCAGTGGTTGAAAGAGCAACAGAATTTTGTTTTTTGCTATGCCACGAGATAAGGGCATCACCATGAATTTGACATGTTCCACTAGTGCTCTTTCTATTATTTTTATCTGCTACAAAATCAACATCTGAATAACCAATTAAATAAAAATATGAGGACCAGGGATACCATAGGCTCAAGTATTGAGTTCCTATTAGATATCGGATGACTTATTTGATGGTAGTGAGATGAGATTCCTTGGTAGTCGACTGGAACCTAACACATTTATACACAATAAACATAATGCCTGGTCAACCTGCAGTCAGGTAGAGTAGAGATCTGATTATCCCCCTATACATCTTTTCATTAATGCCTTTTTTGGATAAGTCTGAATCAATGCTTGTGGATGGTCTCATTGTTGTTCCATAGGCCTTTTCTTTTTCCATACCGAACTATTTAATGAGTTTTTTCGTGTACATCGCTTGACTAATGAAGGTGCCTATGGGAGTTTGTTTGATTTGTAATCCCAAAAAGAATAAGAGCTCACCCATATGACTCATTTCAAATTCTCCTTTCATCAAAAAAGCAAAATTGTCACACATAGAGATGTTAGAACTACAAAAAATGATATCATCAACGTAAATTTGCACAATGGGAAGATTTAAATCAGTCTTTTGTATGAATAAAGTTGTATCAATTTTACCCCTTTGAAAATTGTTATTTAGTAAAAAAGTATTCAATCTTTCATACCAAGATCTTGGAGCTTGTTTGAGGCTGTAAAGTGCTTTTAATAATTTGAAAACGTGATTCAGATATGATGGATCTTCAAATCCAGGGGGTTGTTTTACGAAAAAAATCCTCATGAATAGAGCCATTTAAGAAAGAACTTTTTACATCCATTTGATATAGCTTAAAACATTTAAACGTGACAAAAGCTAATAAAATTCATATTGACTCTAATCATGCCACGGTGGCAAACGTCTCATAATAATCAATACCTTCCTAATGGGAGTAGCCTTGAGCTACAAGTCTGGCTTTATATCTAATAACCTTACCTTTTTTATATAATTTATTTTTGTAGACCCATCTGGTTCCAATTATTGAGCAGTTTCTAGGCCTTTGGACTAGAGACCAGCTTTTGTTCAAACTGATCCAGTTCTTCCTTCATAGCTTCAACCCGTGAATCATCTTTGAGGGCCTCATTGGTTTTCTTAGGTTCAATTTGAGAAACAAGGGTGGCAGCTGCTTATCTCTTTAATGATGCTCTTGTTTGCACTCTATCTTCTGGATTTTCAATGAGTTTTTTTTGTATGACTAGTATCGTGCTTCCACTCCTTTGGAACACTTGGCTTTACTATTTCTGCTTTAGGAGTCAACTCTCAGGAGGGTGTAGTCGACTTATCTTGTGATGGATCAAGATAGTGTTGTTACTTTCCTCAGATCATATGTTATCCACCTATTCTTCATCAACACTCAAACTTATGCAAAACTAATTAGATTCATCAAATACAATATGCATGGATCCTCAACACACAAAGTTCTTTTATTAAAAGCCCCGTAGGCACGACTGGTGGGAGAGTACCCAAGAAAAATACCTTCGAAACTTTGTGGATCAAATTTTCCCAAGCTATTCCTATCGTTGTTATGAATAAAACATTTGCATCCAAAAAGATGAAGATAACTAATGTTGGGCTTCTTTCCTCTCTAGAGATCATAGGGCATGTTCTTTAGGATAGGTCACATCCGGAACCTATTGATGATGTGACAAGCGGTGCTTACTTCTTCTGCCCAAAAATGATTTGGAAGATTATGTTCTAACAATATTGTCCTGGCAGTTTTCAGGAGAGATCGATTCTTCCACTCTACTACACCATTTTGCTGAGCAAATCAAGGTAAAGAGAAGTTCTGAGAATATACATTCTAAGCACAATACTCCTCAAATACCTTGTTTTCAAATTCTCCTCTATGATCACTGTAAATATAAGTGGTGAGGTGTCCATCTTCTCTCTTTACCTTTCCATAAAAACTCTCAAAATTTGTGAAAGCTTCATGTTTATGAGCAAGGGACATTACCCAAGTAAAACATGAATAATCATTAACTATGACAAAAACATATCTCTTTCCACTGATACTTGCAGTTTTTGTGGGGCCAAACATATCCATGTGGATTGTTTGAAGAGGTTTGGTAGAGGAGAAAATGTCTTTGACTTTGAATGATGTTCAGGTCTGCTTACCCAATTTAAAGGCATCACAGAAGTGATCCTTTTCAAATTTGTGGTTTGGCAGACATCTCACTAATTTGAGTATAGAAAACTTCTCAATTATATGAATACTAGCATGCCCGAGCTTTCTATGCCACAACTAGTATCATTAGCTTGCACAGTGAGGCAAGTTAAGGTAGTATAATCAAGACTATTTAAAATATAAATGTTATCAATGCATTCACCGATGAGAGAGATGTCTCTTTTGTCGTGTTTGATTGAGCGATTTGCGGCTTTCAAGAGTACTTTGAATCTGGCATCACAGTGTTGACTGATATTGAGCAGATTATGTTTGAGACCATCTACTAGATATAATTTATTTAATTTTCATGATGAGCTGAGTTTTACTAGGCCAACTCTGATAACGTTATCTCTAGCATTGTCACTGAACCTTACTGAGCCCCATCAATTTTCGCTAGAGCAAAAAAAAATTCTTTCTTTCTGGTTAATTGTCTTGAACATCCTCTATCAATGACCCACATTCCTTTCTTATAGCTCTTGCAGACCTGTTTCTCGCTAGATTCACCTATTTCTATAAAGCACATATTGGTGGCTTCTACTTCTTATTAGGTTTCATAATCATCACTCCAGGCTCTAAAGTTTTGATTTTCTCTATATGATCTTCTCCTAATCTCATGACAGTTTTGTTTAAAATGACCAGGCCTTCCACAGTAATAACAGCAATTATTATTTTTGGTGGAATCATCATGCTTGGATCCTTGGGATCTTTATTGTCTCTGTCCTATGATTTGCCTTAATCTACAATTTATGAGAACCATTCCTTCACTATTAGCATTTTCCAGAATATCTACTTATTTGGTTGGAGCAGTATTGAAGGCTACTGGTTTCTTCTTTTCCTCTTTTTGGTACCTGTTAAAAGAATTTTTCTCATATGCAATAAGGTTACCTCATAGTTTGTCATATGTCATGTTGTGAAGATCTCCGTCTTCTACAATGGCAGTCTTGGTTTCCCAAATATTTAGGAGACTTCACACCAGCTTTTAGACTTGCAGACTATGTGGATAGATCATCCCTAGTGATTTCAGTTTGCATACGATCTTACTGAACCTGGAAAACATTGTTCTAATTTCTTTATTCTCTTCCATTTTGAACAGCTCATATTCATTGATGAAGGCAGCAATTTTTGACTTCTTGACTTTGGTGGTTCCTTCATAGGTTACCTCCAATTTGTCCATATTTCTTTTGCAGTTTCACAGGTTGATATCTTATTGTATTTTTCTCCATTAACTGGACAAAGAAGCAAACTTATAGCACGTGTATTATTTTGAATTACCTCTAGTTGTTCTTTGGTGAGCTCGAAGCTTTCAAGATCTTTTATGTCGGAACTACTAGATTTTTTGTCTTTGTCCTTTGACTTCTCTTTAAGTGCTAGAATCGGTTTTGGACCCTTCTTGATAACAACCCTTTCTTGGAAGTCATTTCACTGGACAAAGATTCTGAGTGGCCATCCTAAAGAAGAGCACCGGGGATTTGATAACTTGCGATTAAGAAATGCTATTGGTGATAAATAACAAAACGTAAAGAAATAACAGATTTAACCTAGTTCAAAATACCAATGTGGTGCCTACTTCCAGTCCCCTTAAGTTTCATAATTTCCTTAGATCGCTCAATGGTGGGCTCAAATACAATGATAGGAAATAAGTTCTGAAGACTTATTCTGCTCTTCAGATCCTGTGACACAGGTTTATGTGAAACACCTAGGTTTTGAACTATGATAAGAACTTCATCATTAGGTGTCTCTGAATTGGGTACGACTAAGGCATGAGTCGTACCCCATGGATACGAGTCGTATCCTTCTTTCCCTCCACTCTTGTATCCTAGGTAGTGCAATGAGGGTTACTCATTGTAAGACCCCACAAAGTTCCCTCGTAGTCTGAGCCTTAGAGAAGTAAAGTTTAATTCTGTCTCTAAAAGATTGAGAAGTGACTTTCCAAGTGATTAGTGTTTAAACCATATATAATTTTCTTAAATTTGACTTTTTGTCATGTAGAGAATTTAATTAGCTTTCCAACGATACTAATTTCGTCCAAATCCGGTATTGGGGAGAGAAGTTATGGCCATTTTACCAAGAGTTGTAGGAACTGCCCAGGTACGAAGGACCGTCTCTCGGCCCATCACAACCAAGGCAGTAACTCCCTTTATGTATAAGTGCAACGGCCAAGACAAAAGACCGTAGGTTTTGTGATGGACCGTCAGTTTTGCGATGGACCGTCGTTGTGACCGTCGTGCTGAGGCAGCATGGCCTCACCCTGGCCATCGTGCAATGGAAGATCTGATGGACCGTCGGACTTGCGATAGATCGTCGCTTCAACCTTTGCATCAAGGAAGTTTGTCCATTCCTGGCCAACCTGTGATGGACGACCTGACGGACCGTCGCTCAGACCGTTGCAACCCCCATTCAGTATTTTTAACTCATTTTTAAAAAGGAGCTTTTCGGTCTTTCCACTTTTTTATCGACCAGATATATTCCAAGCCAAGCAAATGGCTTCATTCATCATTCAAAACACAAGAGAGCTTGGGTTTCTCCCTCAAGATCAAATCTAAAATCCTTCTCCAAGAAATCCAAAAACTCACCATAGATTCAATAAATTGATTTGAGATTTGAGTTCCACAGGTACAAGGGTTGCAAGAACCCTCTCTCAAGAGTAAGAAAAAGAGTTTAGAGCAAGATTGTTCATCTAATTTCATAATCCAAGGTATGTGGGGTTTTGAACAAGGGTAATCCTTTTACCCTTGTGCCCAAAGGCTTATTTAAACTACAATTCTCTGAAATTTATGATATTTACTTGAAATAGAATTGGGGGTTTTCACCCAATGTTATTGGTTGCAATCTTTCGATGTTTCCCTTGAATTGAGAGTCTAATGGCATGATTTTTACATGTTTTCTTGAGAAATTACAGTTGGGTCTATACTCCATGATTTTAATCCTTGAGAAGTTAATAGTTGATGAGATATTGAAGTATATGAGTATGTTGAGATTTTGAGACAAATTGCTGAAATTTCCAGATTTGTACATGAGTTATGAATCTATATGCTATATATTATGCTTTTGATGAGTTTTAACTTGAGATTGAATTATGGGTTATTAATACCTACTTGAGACTTGAGATTTTATGAACTCTTGTGCTATAAGCACCCATGATTAGAATATTCTGAGATTGTTGAGAAATGTTTTGACCTAATGGTCATTGAGTTTTGAAATCCACTCTACTACATGTGATTACAGATTTGATTATTGGGTTCTTATTGAGCCATGAGATTATTCTAAAGTGGATTTTCGTGAGATGAACGAGATATACTAAAGAGAGTAGTATTTAGCACCGAGTTGGGTAAATTACCACAGTTTCTTACCCCAGAACTATGTTCCACCATAGGTTAGGCCTAAGGCTGAGATAATTGTTGGGCCTAAGTCTGAGATATTAGGCCCGAGGTTGAGATAAGTGATCACTGAATTGAGGTTATACTCCTTGGAAAAAGAATGATGCCTCTCCTCAACGTGAGGTCTCTTTCTTAGGAGGACAAAATTTTGGACTCCATGTAGCTCGCATAGTTTATGTCGGTTAAGAGAAACTTCTTAAACTAAAGTATTTTCCATTGAGATAGAATATTTTTCACTTAAAACTAAAGATTTGAGATAAGATATTTTTCCTTTAAAACTAAAATATTTTCCCTTGATATGATTATTTTTTCCTAAATCTTGAAATGAGATATTTCCCTAACATAAATGAAATGCCTTCAAGTATATTCCAAAGTTATATGATTCCGAATTCCAAGTATTTGAGTTCAAAAGAGTTATCAGTTCCTGAGCATTAAAAAAGTTTTACTCTCCATGAGACATATGCATAAGTTGAAAGTATTGCTTAAAGTTTCCTTTAGCCTTGAGTAATGAGAATAAGAGAAGAGTGCAAATTTCAAAGATAAAAGTATAATGACTCACGAGATTGTGTAACATGTTCCATTTTACATGATTCATGAGCTTTGCATTTTATACTTATTCAATCCATGTGAGTCATTACTTATTACATGCATGATTTTATTAAAGAGTGTTGATGTTTTTTTATATAAATGCATGCACCCCCACATACTCAGTACATTCTCAAGTGTTGATTTACAGCTATGTGCTACATTGTCTAATAATATAGGTTCAGGTGCTCAATCCCAACCTCGTTAATGATTTGAGTACCTCTATATACATTCCTACAGTGGTGCGTCCTAATGGTTCGAGGACCTATATTTAGACCTTTCTATATTTTGATAGACTATGTTGTTATTTCTAATTTATTTTGAGTCAGTTGGGGACCTGTCCCAACGGTTCTCTAGTTCATGGATTAGTAAAGGCTTTGTCAGACTAGTTATCAGATTATGGTTGTGTTGAGGTTTCCAGTATTGTGGTCGTTTGGACCAAGAATTTTCTTAGTATTTCCTTTTATATGATATGACTATGCTAGTGCTTGAATTATTATATCTTGAAATAAGTGTTATTAGTAGAAATAGGCTCAAAGGGTTAGCTTGGGGATACTTGTAGCCTTTAGCACTGTGTGACATCTCGGGAGGTGATTTCTGTTCGTTACAATCTTGGTACCAAATCCTAAGGTTTTAAGGAGTCCTAGGGAGTCTGACAAAACACTTTGAGTAGAGTCTTGATCATCGATGTGTAGTGCACCACATCTATAAGTAAGAGGCTGTGAGACATTTTAGGAAAAAGTTCTTTCTTCTTTCAGATTCTATCGTACCTACAGTTGTCCCTCTCATCTAATAATTTGTGCTCTTCTATTACAGAAGACACCTCTCCGAAGAACGAATGTCCATGGAAACAATGATGAACAACCCCCACCCATTGATCCTTTGAATGAGACGGTATCTTATGCTGACTTTCGGGCGGCTTTTCAGGTGTTAGCCCAAGAAGACATCATCAATGTTCGGGCCAATAACTAAGCTGTTGTTGCTAATCAGCAGATAGATAATGTATCTATGGCTAGGATTCATGATTTCATGCGGATGAATCTGCCAGAGTATTATGGTTCTAAGGCAAATGAGGACCCACAGTTGTACCGTGAGGAGGTGATAAAGATCGCGCAGGTGATGCATATTTCTGAGGAAGAAAGTGTTGAGTTAGCATCCTACAGGCTGAAGGACATTGCTTATGACTGGGTTGTATCATGAAGGTAAGGCTGAGGCGAGAATGCCGCTCCTATGACTTTGCAGGTGTTCCAAGATGCATTCTTCGACAAGTTCTTTCTGCTTGAGATAAGGGAGGCAGAGATTAAGGAGTTTATGAACTTGAGGCAGGGTTCCATGACTGTTATGGAGTACTGCTTGAAGTTTAATCAGTTGGCCAAATATTCTCCTGATTTGATTTCTGACACTCGAGCTAGTATGAGTAAGTTTGTGACCGATAATTCTGGGTTAGTACTGAAGGAGTGTAGGACTACATGCTGCATAAGGAGATTGATCTGGCTAGGTTAATGATTCATGCCGAGCAAATTGATATGGATAATATTAGAGAGAGAAAGAAAAAGAGTAAGGGGTAATAAAAAAGCTAGATCTGAGCAGCATGAGTTTAGCAAACCTAGGTTCCATGGAGGGAACTGCCCTCAGTTTTCAAGATGTCCGTCTATGCCAGTGCCTTCATCAGCTAGTGATCCCACTCCTAGAGGCAGGCAGAAGCAAGGGGTAGGTCTTTTATGTCTAGGTCGCAGAACAGTGTTGGTAACAGGCCCCTTTATCCTCATTGTGCTAAATGTGATAGGGATCATCCCGGTGAGTGTTTCGTAGATTTAAGGGGTTGTTTTGGTGGTAGAAATTTGGGCCACAGACTTAGAGATTTTCCTCATTCTAGACAAGGGAACAGAGATGCCCGACCTTAGGCACAAGCTGCTAGTGTACCAGCTCTTGTACCCCATCCCGCCCCTGCTCAGGGCGCTTCATCTAGCACTACTGGTAGTCAGTGGCAGAACAAATTCTATGCCTTACCATCCTGCCAGGAGCAGGAGGACTCTCCATATGTTACCGGTATGCTTTTTGTCTTTTGTTTTAAAGTCTATGTGTTGTTGGACCCCGGGTCAAGTCTCTCTTATGTGACCCCACTTGTAGCTGTGAATTAGAAAATGAGTCCCAAAAATATTTCTAAGCCCTTCCTAGTTTCTACACCAGTAGGGGAGTCAGTTGTTACTATACAAGTGTACAGAGATTGTCCTGTTACTATTCTTCATAGGGTCATACTTGCGGATTTGATAGAGTTAGACATGGTGGCTTTTAACCTTATTCTAGGTATGGATTGGCATCATTCCTGCTATGCATCTATAGATTGTCATACCCATGTGGTCAAGTTTCAGTTTCCTGATGAACCAGGTTTTGAGTGGTCCAAGAGTTCAGTATCTCCCAAGATTCATTTTATCTCCTATCCCAAAGCCAGAAAGCTAATATCCAAGGGTTGCATCTATCACCTAGTTAGAGTCAAAGACACTAATTTTGAGGCTCCAACTATCTAATCAGTCGATATTGATAATGAGTTTCCGGATGTTTTTCCAGAAGACCTCCAAGGGGTACCTCCTGATAGAGAGGTAGAATTCGGGATTGACCATCTTCTCGACACTCATCCTATTTCTATTCTGCCATACCGTATGGCACCTACGGAGATTAAGGAGTTGAAAGAGCAACTCAAATATCTTTTAGACAAAGGTTTCATTAGGCACAGTATTCCTCTTTGGGGCACACCTGTCTTATTCGTGCTAAAGAAAGACGGTTCTTTGTGTATGTACATTGACTATCATCTACTTAACAAGGTCACCTTCAAGAACAAGTACCCTCTTCTAAGAATTGATGACCTGTTTGATCAGTTGCAAGGTGCAAGTTATTTCTCCAAGATAGACCTTAGATCCGGCAATCACCAGCTTAAAGTCAGGGAATGTGATATTCCACTCTACTACATGAGATTACAGATTTGATTATTGGGTTCTTATTGAACCATGAGATTATTCTAAAGTGAATTTTCGTGAGATGAGTGAGATAAACTAAAGGGAGTACTATTTACAACCGAGTTCGGTAAGTTACCATGGTTTCTTACCCCAGAACTACGTGCCACCGTAGGTTTGGCCTAAGGCCAAGATGATGGTTAGGCCTAAGGCCGAGATATTGGGCCCGACACTGAGATAAGTGATCACTGATTTGATGTTATACTCCTTAGAAAAAGTATGACGCCTCTCCCCAATGTGAGGTATCTTCCTTAGGAGGATAAAACATTGGAATCTATATAGCTCGCATGGTTTATGTCGGTTAAGAGAAACTCCCTAAACTAAAGTATTTTCCATTGAGATAGAATATTTTTCCCTTAAAACTAAAGCTTTGAGATAAGATATTTTTCCTTTAAAACTAAAATACTTTCCCTTGATATGAGTATTTTTCCCTAAATCTTGAAATGAGATATTTTCCTAACATAAATGAAATGCCTTAAAGTATGTTCCAAAGTTATATGATTACTAATTCCAAGTATTTGAGTTCAAAAGAGTTATAAGTTCCTGAGCATTAAAGAAGTTTTACTCTCCATGAGACATATGCATTAGTTGAAAGTATTGCTTAAATTTTCCTTTTGCCTTGAGTAATGAGAATAAGAGAAGAGTGCAAATTTCAAAGCTAAAAGTATAATGACTCACGGGATTGTGTTACATGTTCCATTTTATATGATTCATGAGCTTTGCATTTTATACTTATTCAATCCATATGAGTCATTACTTATTACATGCATGATTTGATTAAAGAGTATTGATGTTGTTTTATATAAATGCATGAACCCCCACATACTCAGTACATTCTTAAGTGTTGATCCACATATACGTCTATATGCTACATTGTCTTATAATGTAGGTTCAGGTGCTCAGTCCCAACCTCATGAGTTATTTCCAAGTACCTCTATCTACATTCCTACAGTGGTGAGTCCTCATGGTTCGAGGAACTATATTCAAACATTTCCATATTTTGAGAGACTATGTTGTTATTTTCAGTTCATTTCGAATCAGTTAGGGACCTGTCCCAACGGCTCTATAGTTCATGGATCAGTAGAGGCTTTTTCAAACTAGTTATTAGATTGTGGTTGTGTTGAGTTTTCCAGTATTGTGGTCATTTGGACCGAGCATTTTCTTCGTATTTCCTTTCATATGATATGACTATGCTAGTTCTTGAATTGTTACATCTTGAAATAAGTGTTATTAGTAGAAATAGGCTCAAAGGGTTAGCTTAGGGATACTTGTAACCTTAAGCACCGTGTGACGTCCCGGGAGGTGATTTCTGGTCGTTACACTCATTGTCCTAGTATAATGACCCTTAAGTTCACTGTCCACATTCTTGCTTATTTTAATTCATAGAACTTCTCGATAGATGCCCTAAGTCATTAGTGACTTGCTGGAACTGATAGTTCGGTTACTTGGTGGTTCGTTTGGATTTTCAAACCACTTTCCCAATTTGAAGTCTTCGTAATTTCTAATTGATCATCGAGAATAAACTTCAATAAAACAACCTTAAATGCAAATTTCAACTTTGCCAAGTTGTAAGTGTTTCGGTGAGATTTGACTGAGTTACTGCCTTGGTGATGACTTAGGGTCATGAGTCGTAATGACTCCATATGAGTCATAAGGTGGAAATCAAGTCGTAAGGTGGAAATCATAGGGTGTCCAGTATATGCCATAGTAGCTTATGTCTTTAATTCGAGTGGATCATATGAGTCATAGTGTCTGGCTACGAATTGTATGGTAGAAGTTGTAACTAGATGAGTGTAGGTTCCCATAGACACTGTCTATCCTACGATTGGTTCTCAAAAGTCATAGGGTGACCCTATGAGACGTAAGGTCACCTGTAACAACTGGCAATGATTTTCAGCTTTATTTAAAGGCCTATTTTGGTCTTTTCCTTTACTCCCCAAGTAAAAACCCCATCCATAAAACACATTTGGGCTTTATTTGAATCCCTTAACAATTCAAAACACTCTTAAAGCTCTCTCAAATTTTCTACAGTAATAGCATTAGGGTTTCCAAGAGGTTGGTCAATTAGAGTTTCTAAGGGAAAAATTCTCTCAAGTATTCTCCATAGCCAACTATATATAAGTTTAAGGGGACTTTCAAGTGACCTTCCATTACCATGTTAAACCACTTAGGGGATTCCAAATACCCCACAAGCATAAACATTTAGCCATTTACCTTTCCAAGCCATTTAAACCATGCATAATTCCTTTACCAAGTTTAAAACGAGCAAGAGTTCCATTAAAAGTAGTCAATTCAAGGAACATATATTTATAAGTATTTTGTCAAACACATTGGGGGCATAATATGACCAAAACCAATTCCAATTATCATAAACCATTCCCATGAAATAAAATTTTCCAAAACCACAATTATTACATATAAAAGAATAATTAAAACCATGGGAAACCATAACCAACCATTTAATATCAAAAACCCCAATTCATATTTGAAAACCAAAATCATGCAATCAATGAATTTATGAAAAAATTCATAAGAAACATGTCCTTAGATAAAATTAACAATGAGGGAAGAGAACATGCCATAAACCAAGACGATGAAGGAAAGAAATCACCCAAACAAGCCCCAAATCAATCCTCTAGTGGAAATTCTTGCTTCCCTTGCCTAAAAGCTTTTGAGAGAACTACAGAGTATTTAAAAGAGTTTCTAAGTGTTAATGAATGGAATCATAGTGTAAATAACCTTCCAAGTAGGTTAGAAGTCGTAGGACCTTATTAGGATAAGTGGAAAATATCCAGAATACCCCTACTTAAGTTACTTTAAAATTCCATCACAGGGGTACGACTGACCCTCAGGAGTCGTACCCTTTCAATACGAGTGGTACCCTCCACTCATATCCTAGCATCAACCTTTGGATCAAAAATTGTCAAGCATATGACTCATCTAACCAAGTAGTATCCAAAACATACAATTTGTACCCTTCATCCATACCCCTAGCAGATTTAAACCCAAGGAAGATTTAGACACTGTCCAACATACGAGTCCTGGGCACGACTCATTCCCTAGATTACGGCTCATGGTGGTACACTCGTACTCCTATTCATTCTAAGTAACCAAGTCTAATATTAAGTTAAGGAGCCAAATGATCTGTATCCACTAATTCAACTCGTTACCCTAAGTCATATTCATTCTAATAACCAAAATCCATCCCACCAACCAAGACTAGTCAGCATACAATTAGACTATACCATCCGTACTCCAACATACGACTCGTACCCTTGAGTTATATTGGGTCCAGAGACTAGAATTCCAAGAAATTTTCTACGATCTAGAAACCCAGGTGTTTCAGTCTCCCCCACTAGGAACATTCATCCCCAAATGACGGATAAGGTAGGGGGAACCACACGCATGAGTCATTTGCATTGTCAAATAAATATATTCCCAATCTCTAACAAAGTTTGAAAACAAAGAGGCAAAGATATTAATCTTTCCTTTTTCAAATTCAAAAAATAAAGATGTGTTAAAGACACATACCTTCCGTACGAATCCCAGAAGCAGTGAATAGATGCGGATACTTGGACTTCATATCCTTCTCCGTTTCCCATGTATCTTCTTCCACCTTATGATTCCGCCAAAGAACCTTAACCAAAGCCACATCCTTGGTCCGGAACCAATGAACCTGCCTATCCAAGATCTCAACCAGGACTTCTTCATTAGAAAGAGAGTCTGAGATACCCAATCCTTTCAAAGGAACAATCAAAGAAAGATCACTAATACACTTCCTAAACATGGATGAAAGACCAAAAAACAAAGTTCAATCAAGAAGGAAACTCCAGCTCATAAGAAATAGTATAAATTCTTCATAAAACCTCAGAAGGACCAAAATACCGGGGAATGAGCTTCCCCTTCTTGCCAAACCACACTCCCTTCATGGTGGATACCTTGAGGAAAACCTTATCCCTAACCTCAAACTCCAAGTCTCTACACCTAACTTCCGCATGGTACTTTTGGCGACTTTGGGTAGCCTTAAGCCTATCCTGAATCACCTTCACTTTATCCATAGCCTAGTAAACCCAGTCAAGACCAAACATGTCCGCCTCACTAAGCTCAAACCAACCAATAGGAGACCTACACCTCTTACCATATAATGCCTCAAAAGTGGTCATACCAATACTAGAATGATAGCTGTTATTGTAAGAAAACTCCACCAAAGGTAGATACTTAACCTAATTGCCACCATAATCAATTACACAAGCCCAAAGCATATCCTCCAATGTCTGAATAGTTCTCTATACTTGCTCATTCATCTGAGGATGGAAAGCAGTACTCGGACTAACCTTAGTCCCCAACCCTTTCTAAAAAGACCACTAGAAGTGAGATGTAAACAGTGTGCCATGATCATAAATAATCAAAATAGGCACCCCATGCATCTTCACAATCTCCTGAAGATATAGCTTCGCATATTCCTCCACGAAGAAGGTAGTCCATATTGGAAAGAAGTGTGCATACTTAGTTATCCTATCCACAATGACCCAAATCGAATCATATTGATTCCAAGACCAAGGAATATCAGTAACGATGTCCATATTGATCATCTCCCACTTCAAATCGGGAAAATCAATTTCTTGATACAACCCTCCCAGCCTCATGTACTCAACCTTAACCAATTGACACACCATGCATTTGGCCACAAAATTAGCCATATATTTCTACATGCCATTCTACCAATAAATCTCCTTGAGATCATGATACATCTTAGTCAAGCCGGGATTAACAACATAGCGCAACTCATGAACCTCAGCTAAAATCCTTTGTCATAAACTATTGACATCAGGAACACACAACCTCCCTTATACCGTAAAGTACCATCACCGCCGATCTCAAACACTATTACCTTTTGCCTACCAATGTCACTATTGATTTTTATCAAAATAGGATCTAGCACTTGAATTTCCTCAATCTCCGCACCAAGAGACAATCGAACCTCTTCTTGCAACATCACACCACCATCTTTGGAGTCCAAAAGATGAACTTTAATTTTAGCCAAGCGTTGAATATACATTACCAATTCCTATTTTCCTTACTCCACATGAGCCAATCTCTCCATGGATAACCTTCTAAGAGTATCAGCAGCCACGTTAGCATTACCTGGGTGGTAGTAAAGACTCATATCACAGTCCTTGAGAAGCTCAAGCTATCTCCTTTACCTGAGATTAAGCTCCCTCACCGTGAACACATACTGTAGACTCTTATGATCAAAGAAGATATCCATGTGAACATCATACAAATAATGCTGCCATATATTTAAATCAAACACAACCGCCAACAACAAATCATGAGTAGGATAATTCCTCTCATGCACTTTCAACTTCTTAGAAGCATAGGCAATTACCTTTCCATGTTGTATCAAAAGACAACCAAGCCCCACCCAAGATGTATCACAATAAATCGCGAACCCATCATTGCCTTCCAAAAAAGTTAGAATTAGAGTTGAAGTTATCGTATCCTTCAACTTCTCGAAACTCCCCTCACAAGCATCTGACCAAAAAAACTTGACCTTCTTCTGAGTTAACTTAGTCAAAGGTGCAGCAATCGATGAAAAACTCTCCACAAACTGCCTCATATACCCAGCTAAATCTAAGAAGCTCCAAATATTGGATGGAGTCGTGTAGGCCACCTCTTCACCACAACAACCTTTTGCGGATCCACCATGATACCCATGCTAGAAATAATATAACCCAAGAAAGTTACAGTGTTCAACTAAAACTCAGACTTGGAGAACTTGATATACAACTGTTATTCCTTTAAGGTCTGAAACTCCATATAGAGTGATTAGCATGATCCACCTCACTCTTCAAATAAACCAGAATGTCATCAATAAACACAATAATGAAGAGATCTAAATACTGATAAAAAACCTTGTTCATCGAAGCCATAAATGTCGTCGGAGCATTAGTCAACCCAAATGACATCACCCAAAACTCAAATTGCCCATACCAAGTGCAAAAATCCATCTTAGGGATACCCACCTCCCTAATCTTTAGTTGATGGTACCTAGACCGAAGATCTATCTTAGAAAAGAACTTGGCACCTTGCAACTGATCAAATAGATCATCTATCCTTGGAAGAGAATACTTATTCTTGACCATCACCTTGTTCAACTGCCTATAGTCAATGCACATCTGAAGGGAACTATCCTTTTTGTACACAAACAACACCAGTGCACCCCATGGAGATACACTAGGATGAATAAAACCCTTATCCAGAAGATCCTTAAGTTGCTCCTTGAGTTTTCCTAACTCAGTCGGAGTCATTCTATATGCAGGAATAGAAATTGGATGAGTGCTCGAAACTAGATCAATATCAAACTCTATTTCCCTATTTAGAGGAACACAAGGAAGGTCATCCAGAAAGACCTCTGGAAACTCATTAACCACTAGAACTGACTAGAAAAAAAGACCTTTCGAGTCAGGATCTTTAACACGGACAAAGTGATAAAGACAACTTTTAGAGATTAACCTATGAGCTCTAAGATAAGAAATAAATCTCCCCCTAGGAGTTCAAGAACCACCCTCTCATTCTATAACTGGCCCACCATGGAACCTAAAGATAACCCTATGGGTTCGACAATCCAAGGATGCGTGAAAAAAATACAACCAATCCATCCCCAGAATAACATTGAAATCCACCATATCCAACTCAAATAGATCTACCAAGGTCTGTTTTCCCCTAACAGATACCACATACCCCCTATAGAATCTCTTAGCAATAATCGATTCACCTACTAGGGTAGAAATAGAAAAAGGATCAAAAATAATTTCCAGATTGAAACCAAAAGATACAGTCACATAAGGAGTCACATAGGACAGAGGAGACCCCGAATCAAGTAATAATATACATCATGACAGAAAAGTTGTAACATACCAGTAACAAAATCAGGTGATGCCGCGGATTCCCATCAAGACACCAAAGCATACAACCTGTTTTAACCAACACTAGAACCAGGAACAGTAACAGAAGCAGATCCAATACCACCAAGTGTAGGAGTAGAAGATGAAGCCACAGGAATCTTATTTTCCCTCATGGAAACCTTATTAACCAGACAATTGTTTAAGTAATGGCCTGCCTAGCCACACTTGAAGCATTTATCTCTTTATTCATTGTAATAACCCTAATGAGGATTACCACAGAACCCATAAAAAGGGCATAAAGAAACTGACTGACCTCTGCTTACCTGAGATTGGTCACCCTATGCCCAAAAATTATCACCACCATGATGATGCTTGCCGCTCGACTAGGAAGGAGCACTAGCAGAAAAGTAGGAACCAGAACTCCCCCACTTTTTTTGCCATTTACCACCATCCCAACCACCTTGAGACTGAGCACCTTCTTAAACAAAAAACCTGCTCCTCTTACCCTTTTTCATCCTCCATTTGCTGCATATGAATATTCAACCTAGAGATGTTATTATCTTTAATCAGCACAGCGTCTTTCCCTCAAAAATCAAATCCCAATTTAACCCAGAAGCAAACTTCCTCATTCTTGCCCGCATGTCATCCACTAAAGCAGGATCATGCTTTGACAATTGATAAACTTTAAGGCATATTCCTTGAAAGACATCCTTCCCTACTTGAGGCTCACAAACTCCTCCTTCTTTGCTTCCCTCAACTCTTGGGGAAAGAATTGATCTAAGAAGGCCTTAGAAAAAGTATCCCACAAGACTGATTCTTCCACATCACCCCAATCCCTATCCCACTCTTCATACCACTAATATGTAACATCTTTGAGATGGTAAGCTACAAAGTTTAGCCCCTCCACATTGGTAGCCTGCATCACCCGAAAGATATTTTCTATTTCATCTAAGAAGTCCTGTAGATCCTCCTCCCCCTTCACTCTAGAAAAATTGGGAGGACCCATCTTTATAAATTGGCAAACCCTTATGGCCTCAGTAGACAAAGCACCAGTTATACCCCTCTCAGCCTGAGAAGCGACCATCTAAACAAAAATATAAAGAAACTGATGGAATTTTGCATTAGTCACCTTGCCTTAAGGAGGTATAGTAGCAACCAGTGAAACTCTAGAACTATCAGGGATAGGACCATAAGATCGAAGATGAACCCCAGAAGTAGGATGCACCCCTTCAGTATTACCCCCATATGGGATAAAAGAATTTTCTTGTGTTCCAAATCTATGAGGCATGATCTGAAAGATGAACAAAACAAGGATTAGAGAACATTCCAAGACTGAGACTCCAAGCTTGAAAATAGAATACCAAGAAGGTGAAACATTCCTAAATGTCTTATAGACTCTCTCTTAAGAGTATGGGGCGCTACATACCCCTAAAAGAGACTCTACTTGAAATGACTTTATGGACTCCCTATTGATCATTAAGCTAGGCTATGATACCAACTTGACGCAAACCGACCGGGGGCCTTGTCGTAATAGGCCTCCTAAGTCTTACTGTGACTGGAGACCACCCCCATTACCCACCCTAACCTCCAGCCGCCTGCCCTGAGTTGGATGAATTTTGAGTATGTAGCAAGATAGTGCAACAACTCACGTAAAGACTCAGGGATAAGATCATACTTGTGACCAATCCAACTGACTCGAACCATCCCCTACCAACAATCTAAACAAACCAAACCATACTAAAACTAATGTCATAAACCAAGCCATAACCAAAGATGTTTGAAAACATAATATAATTAAGTCCTAAATGAAATATGATGGAACAAATGGCAATATCATCCAATGATGTCAGTCCAACAGCTTATACTAATGCAGAGGCTGACTTCAATATTGATCCTACCTATTCTAACCCATAGAAGTACCATAAAGCCTATAACCAAAAGAATAATAAAATTTGGTTGGTACATGCCCCCAACCATAGCAAAACCCAATATCTAAAAATAAACTAAAATGTCTAAACGTGTCCATTACATGAAATAGAGCCTTTTAAAAGGATGGAAACTCACAACTTTAGTGCAAGTGGTGATCTCTGAGTCAATCACTATGTAGGAGGAGTAGAATGGCTAATTCCTACATAGTATGGTTATACAACCGCCAGTAGACGAGTTAGCGGGTGCACGGTAGCATGATTTTAGGATAAGGATAAAACAATGCCATTTATAAAACCAAGTAAGACAATTCATATACACACAACCATACATATATATAACCATGCGAGGAAAAGGGGATCGAGTTTAGCATGCCTCTAAAACCTTTACCTATGCTATGTAGCTTTACTATCCTAAACCACCAATGGGCTATATGGGTTCAGCTCCCTCTGTTGAAAGGGCCTCAGTGCATATAGTCACACGACCAGGAAGAAAACCAAGGATAAATAGTACATCCCCAGAAATATAGTGTGACATCATGCATATGGTAACCAAGACCAACCTCACATTGCCAAATATGAGTTTTCAATTTTTGTTCCCCCAGGACCTTCACTTTCATGGCTTTGCTACACATCCCGCCATTATTTTCCAATTAAAACCAATTTCCAAATAACCAAACCATTATCCATTTATTAACCAAGGCCATTAATATTGGTATTGTTATACCAATCGCCATTTGCAAATATTATCCATAGCCAACCATATATAAGTTTAAGGGGACTTTCAAGTGTCCTTTCATTTACTATGTAAAACCACTTTGGGGGATTCTATTTACCCCACAAGCATAATAATTTAGCCATTTACCTTTCCAAGCCATTTAAACCATGCATAATTCTTTTACCAAGTTTAAAATAAGCAAGAGTTCCATTAAAAGTATTCAATGCAACGAACATATCTTTATAAGCATTTTGTCAAGCACATTAGGGGCATAATATAACAAAAATAATTCCAATTACCATTAAATCATTCCCATGAAATCTATTTATCCAAAACCACCATTAATGCATGTAAAATCATAACTAAAACCATTGGAAACCATAACAAGCCATTTAATATCAAAACCGCCAATTCATATTTGAAAATCAAAATCATACAATCAATGAAGTTATGAAATCATTCATAAAAACCATGTCCTTAGATAAAATTATTAATGAGGGAAGAGAACATGTCTTAAACCAAGATGATGATGGAAATAAATCACCCAAATAATCCCCAAATCAATCCTCTAGTTAAAACCCTAGTTTTCCTTGCCCAATAGCTTTTGAGAGAATTATGGAGTGTTTAGAATAGTTTCTAAGTATAAATGAATGGAACAATAGGGAAAATAACCTTCCAAGTACGTTAGAAGTAGTGAAACTTTATTAGGATAAATGAGGAAATATCCACAATACCTCCACTTAAGTTACACCAAAATCCCATCATAGAGGTACAACTAACCCTCACTAGTCGTACCCTTCCAATATGAGTGGTACCCTCCACTCGTATCCTAGCCTTAACCTTTGGATCAAAATTTGTCAGCCGTATGACTCGTCCAACCATGTTTTATCCAAAGTTTATGATCTATGCCCTTCATTCGTACCTCTAGTAGATTTAAACCCAAGGAAGATTTAGATAATGTCCACCATACAAGTCCTGGGCACGACTTGTACTCGGGCTTATGACCCATGGTGATCCACTCATACTCAGATGCAACCTAAGTAACCAAGTCTAAGATTAAGTTAAGGAACCAAACAATCTGTATCCACCAATACAACTCGTACCCCTAACTCTTATCCATTCCACTAACCAAAATCTATCCTACCAACCAACACTAGTCAGCATACGACAGGACCATACCTTCGTACCCCAACATACGACTCGTACCCTCAAATTACATTGGGTCAACAGATAAAAATTATAGGAAATTTTCTAAGGTACAAAAACCCGGGTGTTTTAGAAATGCCTAAAATACCCTCTTTAAAGTTGAAAAAATAACCCATCAGTAGAAATGAGTGACCTTACGTCTTGTAGGGTCACCCTACGACTTAGACCATCCAATCGTAGCTAATCAAAACCCCAATAGGGTCTTCACTATGAACCTTATAACTGGCACCCTACGTCTCTTAATGAGACACTGTGACTCATAGGGTCAAGTCATAGTCTCAACAGTTTAAATATAGGTCATCCAAGGGCTCAAGAGTTGGATTCTTACCATAAAAACTTGGTATTTCAATCATGTTAATCTTTCCTCATTGTTAAATTATTAAAATCATATGTTTTAAAGTATTGTTCATAAGAAATTGATTTTGTTTTTGAAATAAGTGTTGGGGGTTTTGAATGTTTATTATTGAACAATGTTTTCCTATGGCTTATGTATGACTATTTAATGCATTAAATATGGTTTTAGAACTTTTGAGTGAATGGGTATGGTGAATGAACTAGGGAATTGTGATTTTCCCCAAACTTTTGATTTTTAAAGTAGTTATGACCCCAACCCCATATTATGAGATTTGTTTTTAATTATGAGAAGTATGGGAATTTGTAAAATTGAACTATCCTTTAACTATTGCATTATGATTTTGAATTGAACCATGTGGAATCTTGTTTTCATAAGTTTATGCATAACTGAACCAAAGAGGGTGAATTCCCCTAGTGGTGTAATTGTTTTGGTATGTTTTTGTTACCTTTAAGAGTAGTTGCTATGATGATACCAATAATGTATGCCTTAATGTTAAATATGGTTCAATGAATAGGAATGTGTGATGAATGATTTTAATTAGTTTTTAATAGGGGTTGTGTAGCTGAGTCATGAAAGTGAAGGTTCGAGTGACCAATAATGGAAACCGCATTTGCTGATGTGGGGGTCAAAGTGAGTAGGAAGGTTTGAGCCCCCTTCATTATTATTACATTATTAGGGAGGTTTGAGTCCCCCGCACATTATTACATGAAAGGGTGCTTAAGTCACCTTATTATATGATTGGGAGGTTTGATTCCCCCATACATATATATGAGATTACTCTCCGATTCATGCGGCTATGCACACTTGGGCTCGATGAGGGGGTAAGAGTTTGGTCCATGTATCCCATGGGTGCAAGTTATAATGGTTGAGCTACACAATCCAAGCTAAAGTTTTAAAGTGCATGTTAAGACTTGTACCCTATCCCGACATGTGATATGTATATGTATATGCATTTGATTATGTGCATTGGATTTTGAATGATTTGAAACTGTAGCTCATGGAATTATGTTATCCTTATCCATGAGTTACATACTATTGTTCACCCTGCTAACCATCTACGAATATTGTATTCCCACGCAATGTAGGAATTTGCCATACTTTTATTTTTCCTACGTAATGATTCATATTCGGGATCAGCTCGTGAGTTGACATAGAAGTGGTGATATTCCACACATCGAAAGTCTACATTTCATATTTTTTGCCTCTTATATCTCAGACTATTTAGATTTCCATGTCCCGGCACATTATTGACACTTAGTTTGGTAGAGGCTTTGTTGGATTATTACAGACTTAGGTAATGTTTGTAGGTTATTTGGACGATTTACGGTAGATGGATGTCACGACCCGAACCAGGGCCTGGCCATGATGAGCATTTCAAACCATGGAGGCCCGAAACACCCCTATCTGTCAGATAATCATGCACATAATTCATATGATCAAAGTAATGCGGAATAAAAACAATATAGTGGAAACATGATCAGTAATCATATGAAAACGAAAATGGGGAAATAGTGTCCCACAATCTAAATCAACATCTCTAAAGCTACACCCATGAGATTTTTGGATAACCCCACGTACCTCTATTTCCAAGGATAATAGATGTTTCTTGAAGCTTGCGGATTGGTGACTCTAAATATGTAATTATCTTTTAAAACCTACAGTCAAATCTTGAACTATTCGGGTTTTTCTATTTTAAAACCCTAAGGAGAATCTTGAGCATTTTTTATGAAAGAATGTGTATTTTGGGGTCCTTGGAACTAAATCTCGTGCTTTAGGGCTAAGTAACGGTGGAAAAGGACCACTTTGTCCTCAACACGGAGTGTTTAAATTACTAGAATTCCTTACATAAGCGCCGCCCATCCCGTTGCCTATGTTCACATAGGCGCCGCCTAGGCTATCTCCTATGTTTACATAGGCGCCGCCTAGGCTATCTCCTGTGTTTACATAGGCGCCGCCTAGGCTATTGCCTATGTTTTACAGAGGCCATGGGCAATTGGTTAGGCGATGCTTATCACTTTGAAGGGCCATAACTTCTTGCTCGGGTGTTGGATTTTAGCCAAATTGGTATCGTTGGAAAGCTAACTCGAATACCTATCATTTGACACATAGTAGGCTTCCTAATTCAACATACATAGAGAGTTATGGTCGATGGAAGCTAACACACTTTACAACATCTACTAAAACTTAGTCGATCAAAATAGTTTCAACTCGTCCTTGAGTTGAAAGACCTCTATGGTCTAAATTCAAGCTTGAGCGGATTCACATGCTACACAATAATTAACATGCCGTAATAGCATAGGATTTTATGGCTTTGGGATTAGCAACGCATCGAAATCATGGTTTTTATTCTAGCCTAAAATGCGGGGCATTACATTATCCCCCCCTTATGATCATTCATCCCCGAATAATGATGCAGGATACAGACAGATATGATTTTAAGCATAATAACGGACTAGGAAAGAAAAGATAGGAATAGTACCTTCTGTCTCCTCCTCCATCGAAGCAAACAAATTGGGATAACTAATTCTCATGTCATCTTCTGACTCCCAAGTTGCTTCTTTGACTTTCTAATTTCTCCACAGTACCTTTACTGAGACTATCTCTTTGCTCCTCAGCTTTCAAACTTGGCGATCTAAAATTTCAACAGGCTCTTCTTCGTAAGACAAAGAGTCTGTCACTTTGATACCCTCTACTGGCAATACCATAGAATAATGTCTAATGCATTTCTTCAACATGGATACATGCAATACCGGATGAACGGAACCCAAACTTGCAGGAAATTCTAACTCATTTGCAACTGTACCAATCTTCTTCAACATCTGATATGGCCCTACATAAAGAGGGTGAAATTTACCCCTTTTTCCAAACTGCATAACTCCTTTCATAGGAGAAACCTTGAGAAACACCCAATCACCAATTTCAAACTCTAGTTCTCTTCTTCGAACATCGGCATAGGACTTCTGACGACTCTGAGCAATCTTGAGTCGTTCTCTAATGATTTTTACTTTCTCCATCGCCTGATGAACAAGATCAGGCCCATACAACTAAGTCTCACCCACTTCATACCATCCTATCAGATACCTACATCTCCTCTCATACAAAGCCTCAAAAGAAGCCATCTTGATGCTGGCATGGTAGCTATTATTGTAAGCGAATTCAACCAGTGGTAGGAGATCTACCCAACTACCTTTGAAATCAATGACGCATGCCCTCAACATATCTTCGAGGGTCTGAATGGTATGCTCAGCTTGCCCATCCATTTGAGGGTGGAAAGTTGTGCTTAAATTCACTTGTGTACCTAAACCCTTCTGAAAGGATCTCCAACACTGAGATGAAAACTGTGTACCTCTATCGGATATAATGGACACTGGTGCCTCATGAAATCGAACTATCTCCTCAATGTAAATCTTAGCATAAACCTCTCCCGAATAATTAGTCCTCACAGGCAAAAAGTGGGCTGACTTGGTCACCGATCTACAATCATCCATATAGAATCATACTGGTTTCGAGATCTCGGAAGTCCTGTAATGAAGTCCATGTTTATCATCTCCCACTTCCATAAAGGCAGGGCAATCTCTTGGGAAGTACCACCCAGCCACATGTGTTCTACCTTCACTTGTTGACAGTTCAAACACTTAGACACAAAATCAGCTACATCATGTTTCATGTTATTCCACCAATACAAGGTTTTCAGATCATGGTACATCTTAGTAGAGCCTGGTTAAATGACATACCTCGAAGAATGCACCTCATTAAGGATTCTTTTCCGTATCCCATCAACATTCGAAATGTACAACCTACCCTAAAATCTCAGAATACCATCGCCACCAATTTCAAACGACATAACCTTTTGTTGACCCACATCTTTCTTGATTTGCATCAAGATGGGATTTTCAACCAGCTTCTCCTTAACTTCAGCACAAAGAGATGACTTAGCTAACTCATGAACAATCACCCCTCCATCTTCGAAATCTAAGAGTCGCACTCCTAGATTTGCAAAGCAGTGAATATCCTTCACCATCTCTTTCTTTCCTTCTTCTACATGAGAAAGGCTGCCCATAGACAACCTGCTAAGGGCGTCGGCTACAATATTTGCCTTGCCCGAATGGTAATGCAGACTCATTTCATAGTCTTTCAAAAGCTTCATCTAACGCCTCTGCCTGAGGTTCAATTCTTTATGTGAGAAAACATACTGTAAACTCTTATGGTCAATATAAATATCAACATGCACTCCATAGAGATAGTGCCTCCAGATTCTAAGTGCAAACACTACGGCTGCTAACTCCAAGTCATGAGTGGGGTAATTGCGTTCATGCACCTTTAACTACCTAGATGAATAAGCTATCACCTTACCATGCTGCATCAATACACAACCAAGTCCCACACGGGATGCATCACAATAAACCACAAAATCATATAAACCCTCGAGAAGGGTCAAAATAAGAGCAGTAGTCAGCTTGTCCTTCAACTTCTCAAAACTGTTTTCACACAAGTCAGACCACACAAAATTCATCTTTTTCTGAGTCAGTTTAGTAAGCAAAGCAGCTATGGAAGAAAAACTCTCTACAAACCTTCTATAATACCCCGCCAAATCCAAGAAGCTATAACTATCAGTTGGATTCGTGGGTCTGGGACATTTTCTCACTACTTCAACTTTCTGGGAATCTACTCTTATCCCGTCACTGGACACAATATTCCCCAGGAAGGCAATATTGTCTAACCAGAATTCACACTTAGAAAATTTGGCATACAACTGATGATCCTTAAGGGTCTGAAGGATAATTCGGAGGTGATTGACGTGATCCTCTTTACTCTTAGGATAGATTAGAATATCATCAATAAATACAATGATGAACAAGTCAAGAAACTGAAGGAACACTCTATTCATAAGATCCATGAAGGCTGCAGGGGCCTTAGTCAACTCGAAGGACATGACTAAAAATTCATAGTGACCATATCGGGTTCAGAAGGTTGTCTTGGGTATGTCTGACTCCCTAACTTTCAACTGATGATAACTCGAACGAAGGTCTATTTTTGAAAAGTACTTGGCACCCTAAAGCTGGTCAAAAAGGTCGCCAATCCTAGGAAGAGGATATTTATTTTTAATCGTGACCTTATTCAACTGACGATAGTCTATGCACATTCGAAAGGTTCCATCCTTCTTTCGCACGAAAAGCATAGGTGGACCCCATGGAGAAACACTAAGACGAATAAAACCTTTGTCTAGGAGGTCTGCAATCTTTTCCTTTAACTCTTTTAGTTCCATGGGAGCCATTCTATATGGCATAATAGAAATAGGACGAGTGTCTGGCAATACATCAATGCCAAAATCTATCTCCCTATCAGGGGGTATCCCTGGGAGATGTTCGAGAAAGACTTCTGGGAATTCATTCACTACAGGGACTGACTGCAGAGGAAGGTTTCAAACTTTTGAATCTTTTTCTCGGATTAGATGATACATACAACCTTTGGAGATAAGCTTTCGGGCTCTAAGATAAGAGATAAAGTGACCTCTAGGTTCCACAAAACTCCCTGCCCATATAAATGGTGTCTCATTCAGGAAAGAAAAAGTGACCTTTTGAGTGTTGCAATCAAGGGTGGCATAACACGAATGGAGACAGTCCATCCCAAGGATGGCATCGAAATCTATCATATCCATTTCTATAAGGTCTACCACAGTTTTCCTACTACAAATAGACACGACACAATTTCTATATACCCTTCTAGAAACAACAGAATCACCTACAAGAGTAGAAACAGAGAAGGGTTCTACAATAACTTCAGGCTCAAACCTGAAACCAATAGCCACATAAGGGGTCACATAGGATAAAGTAGACCCGGGATCAAGTAATACAAAAACATCATGAGAAAAGAATCGTAACATACCGGTGACAACATCTGGTGAAGCTTCCGCCTCCTCGAAGTTAGTCAAAGAATATAACCAGTTGCGACCGCTTTCGACAGTTGAAGGGGTACCCTTAGGAAAAGGAGCTCTAGAGGCAGCTTGGGACTTAGGCCCCCTCCCCCTGACATTTACTCCAACAGATGGATAATCTCTCTGAAGGTGACACACTTTGCCATAAGTATAGCAGTTTCTCCCCTCAAACCAGCACTTCCCTAGATGATTCCTTTTGTAAACATCACATTGCAGACGAGTACGCCGCTGCTAGGCCACACTTCCCTGAGATTGTGTACCTAGAGCTTTGGACCCATGAGGAGTCTAAAAACTCTGAGTTTGTCTGTCTTTCGATGGTCTGGGTGCTGGGGCGCTGGCTGCTGACTGTGTATTATTCCAAAACTTCTTCTTCTTCGACCACTTATTACCCCAGTTACCATTCTGCAGCTGACTCTGGTGCTGATCCCCAGATCTAGCTCTTTTAGCCTATTTGTCTTTCTCTTTAGATTCAACAATCTTTTTTTTCTTCTCTTCCACTTGATGCATATGAACGGTTGAGAAAAGTCTAAATCCTTATTCAACATAGCCCCCTGGCACTCAAGTACTAGGTCATCATTAAGGCCGGATGCAAATTTCCTCATTCGAGCCCTCATATTACTAGTCAACTCTGGTGCATAGAGGGCTAGTTTATTAAACTTCAAAGTGTACTCCTGGACACTCATACTGCCCTACTTCAAATTCATAAACTCTTCCGCTTTGGCCTTCCTCAACTCCAAATGAAAGAATCGATCAAGGAAAGATTCCACAAATTTGCACCAAACTATGGGCTCAGCACTTTTACCTTTTTCATCTTCCCAGTCGGCATACCACTGATTCGCAACGTCCTTGAGCTGATAGGTTACTAGATGCACCCCTTCAACCTCATCCACATGTATCATCTTAAATATTTTTTCCATCTTATGAACGAACTCCTGTGGATCTTCCTCCACCTTGGTGCCAGTGAACTTAGGTCGGTTCATCTTCATGAAATGTTTGACTCTAGTATCCTCAGATGTAACAAATGCAAACCCAATATCTTCCGATCATTGAGCCTGGTTAGCTACCAATTATGTCAGTATATGAATATACCATCTGAATTCTGTATTTGAAATATCTCACTGAGAAGTTGGGGGACGGTTGGCATTAGTCTGCAGAGCCCGAGGTGTACTGGTCGGGATTGGAGGGACTCCTAGAGAAGGGACAAATTCTGGAGTGTGAGCCCTATTACGGGTCCACATCCCATGGGTGGGATGGACCTCATCTGCCTGAGCATTCTGATCGACGATACAACGTGGAGGAATAACTGTGTTCCTGGGCATGACATGTACTAGGGCTTATGACCCATGGTGAGCCACTCGTGCTCAGATCCAACCTAAGTAACCAAGTCTAAGATTAATTTAAGGAACCAAATGATCTGTATCCACCAGTACAACTCATACCCCTAACTCTTATCCATTCCAGTAACCAAAATCCATCCTACCAACCAACACTGGTCAGCATACGACTGGACCATACCATCTGTACCCTAACATACAACTCGTAGCCTCAAATCGCATTGGGTCTAAAGACAAAAATTATAGGAAATTTTCTAAGGTACAGAAACCCAGGTGTTTTAGAAATGCCTAAAATACCCTCTTTAAAGTTGAAAAAACAACCCATCAGTAGAAACAAGTGACCTTACGTCTCGTAGGATCACCCTATGACTTAGACCATCCAGTTGTAGCTAGCCAGAACCCCAATAGGGTCTTCACTATGAACCCTACAACTGGCAACCTACGTCTCGTAATGAGACACTGTGACTCATAGGGTCAAGTCATAGTCTCAACAGTTTTAATAGACCCTACGAGTAGGTCATCCAAGGGCTCAAGGGTTGGATTCTTACCATAAAAACTTGGTATTTCAATCATGTTAATCTTTCCTCATTGTTAAATTATTAAAATCATATGTTTTAAAGTATTGTTCATAAGAAATTGATTTTGTTTTTGAAACAAGTGTTAGGGGTTTTGAATGTTTATTGTTGAACAATGTTTTCCTATGGCTTATGTATGACTATTTAATGCATTAAATATGGTTTTGGAACTTTTGGGTGAATGGGTATGGTGAATGAACTAGGGAATTGTGATTTTCCCCAAACTTTTGATTTTTAAAGTGGTTACGACCCCAACCCCATATTATGAGAATGGTTTTTAATTATGAGAAGTATGGGAATTTGTAAAAATTGAACTATCCTTTAACTATTGCATTATGATTTTGAATTGAAACATGTGGAATCGTGCTTTCATAAGTTAATGCATAACTGAACCAAAGGGGGTGAATTCCCCCTGGTGATGTAATTGTTTTGGTATGTTTTTGTTACCTTTAAGAGTAGTTGCTATGACGATACCGACAATGTATGCCTTAATGTTAAATATGGTTCAATGAATGGGAATGTGTGATGAATATTTTTAATTAGTTTTTAATGGGGGTTGTGTAGCTGAGTCATGAAAATAGAGGTCCGAGAGACCGATAATGGAAACTGTATTTGCTGATGCGGGGCTCAAAGTGAGTAGGAAGGTTTGAGGCCCCTTCATTATTATTACATTATTAGGGAGGTTTAAGTCCCCCGCACATTATTACATAATCGGGTGCTTAAGTCACCTTATTATATGATTGGGAGGTTTGATTCCCCCATACATATATATGAGATTACTCTCCGATTCGTGCAGCTACGCACACTTGGGATCGATGATGGGGTGAGAGTTCGGGCCACGTATCCCATGGGTGCATGTTATAATAGTTGAGCTACACAATCCAAGCTAAAGTTTTAAGGTGCATGTTAAGACTTGTACCCTATCCCGACATGTGATATGTATATGTATATGTATATGCATTTGATTATGTGCATTGGATTTTGAATGATTTGAAACTGTAGCTCATAGATTTATGTTATTCTTATCCATGAGTTACATACTATTGCTCACCCTGCTAACCATCTACGAATATTGTATTCCCACGCAATGTAGGAATTTGCCATACTTTTATTTTTCCTACGTAGTGATTCATATTCAGGATCAGCTCGTGAGTTGACATTGAAGTGGTGAGATTCCATACATCGAAAGTCTACATTTCATATTTTTGGCCTCTTATGTCTCAGACTATTTAGATTTCCATGTCCCGGCGCATTATTGACATTTAGTTTGGTAGAGGCTTTGTTGGATTATTGCGAACTTGGGTAATATTTGTAGGATATTTGGACGATTTACAGTAGATGGATGTCACGACCCGAACCAAGGCCTGGCCGTGACGAGCATTTCAAACCATGGAGGCCCAAAACACCCCTATCTATTTGATAATCATGCACATAATTCATCTGATCAAAGTAATGCGGAAGAAACACAATATAACGGAAACATGGTCAAGAATCATATGAAAACGAAAATGGGGAAATAGTGTCCCACAATCTAAATCAACATCTCTAAAACCGTCTGTGAAATCTCTACTACATGACTGAAACAATGTCTATCTGAAAACTAGGATAAGGCACCTAGCAGAACCCCAAAACTGAATATAAGATAAAAGGACTGCTGGACATAAGACCTTTCGAAACATAGAAGGCTCACCACTTGTCTCTACAACTCTGTCTGAAAGATCTACTGATTCTCTTGACCCCTAAACTGGGCCTATGAACCTGAAAGGTTGGAGAGGGGAGGGGGTCAGCACAAAAGTACTGGCACGCAGAGATATCAAAGCAAAACATAATATTTTTACAAAATATAGTTGAGAGCCATTATAAAGCAATTTCGTATCAAAACATTTGAAAACACATGGGTGTAATGCAATAGTTTTTCACAATAATAATGAAACACAACTGAGCTAGGTGGAATACCCTACATAATTTACACCAACTATCAAACCTCGGTTGCCGCCGAGATTAGAGTATAAGTGAGGGAGGGATACACATGACCACACAGCATGGTGTCTCGACCCAATGGTGGTTCCCAAGATCACTTGGCTCGGGATCCTACCTATAGTCCTAATTTGGGAATGACATGAAGTCAAGTACATAAGATCGCTTAGCCTGGAACCAATATTTCGTGTCGGCAAACACGTTATTCCAGCGATGAGCACTTGTGTCTCAAACGCCTTTTTCGGTCATCCACCTTTCTCATGTAAAATCAATGCATTCAAATTTCATTTTTTTTATTCAATCACATATCGTATTTTGAAGGGTATCGTCACACCCGACTTGCAAGTCATCAATATCACATCCACATATGCATAATCAAGTAAAAACCAAGGTGCTTCATCATTTAAATGTGGTGAATAATATTTATTTTGAATTCATGCTCTCTTTTGTTGATCACAATACAATATGGAGTATCGAAACATTATCATGGGAATTTGAAAATAGTTCATCATTCATATTTATCAAACTTCCATGGAAAATTCCAAATCACATATGCATAGTTTCAACCATTGAAGTATATAGGCAAACAACTCCCATGACATAAAGAAAATGACTTAGAAATGATATTGAAAGCAAGATATTAGCATTTGATTGAAAAACCCCATTTAAAAGCAAGCATATTCATTAAACTACACCCATGAGATTTTTGGATAACCCCACGTACCTCTATTTCCAAGTATAATAGATGTTTCTTGAAGCTTGCGGATTGGTGATTCCAAATTTGTAATTATCTTTGAAAACCTACGGTCAAATCTTGAACTATTTGAGTTTTTTATTTTGAAACCCTAAGGAGAATCTTAAGCACTTTTGATAAAAGAATGTGTATTTTGGGGTTCTTTGGAACTAAATCTCGTGTTTTAGGACTAAGTAACGGTGGAAAAGGACCACTTTGTCCTCAACACGGAGTGTTTAAATTGTCAGAATTCCTTACATAGGCACCGCCTAGGCTATCGCCTATGTTTACATAGGCGCCACCTAGGCTATTGCCTATGCTTTCCAGTGGACATGGGCGATTGGTTAGGCGACGCTTATCACTTTAAAGGGCCATAACTTCTTTCTCGGGTGTTGGATTTTAGCCAAATTAGTATGGTTGGAAAGCTAACTCGAATACCTATCATTTGACACATAGTAGGCTTAGTAATTCAACACACATAGAGAGTTATGGTCAATGGAAGCTGACACACTTTACAACATCTACTAAAACTTAGTCGATCGAAATAGTTTCAACTCGTCCTTGAGTTGAAGGACCTCTATGGTCTAAATTCAAGATTGAGCGGATTCATATTCTACACAATAATTAACATGCCATATTGGCATAGGATTTTATGGCTTTGGGATTAGCAACGCATCGAAATCATGGTTTTTATTCTAGCCCAAAATGTGGGGCGTTACAATGGATTATAGACATCATTTAAATATCTCTAAGGTTATGCTTATGTTATCCTTATGAGTATCAAAACACGGGTACTCAGTAGGCATCATCAGACGACTGAGTCAAATCATGATATAAGTATGATAAAATGCAAGATAACATAACAAAGGCAGGATAAAGGCAAACTTGAATCAACTCCAACATCGTTGTACATAAATAATTAAATAAAATGGAATAATAACACAACATAAAGGATCACACGCATGCAATTATAACAACAAAATTGGCCCCCATAGGCCAATAAGTGCAGAAAAGTTAATAACCCAAAATAGGCCTCCATAAGCCTGGAGGGTACGATTAAGTAACGCATAACTTAAACCACCATAATCAACCAATTTCCATAAAACAACTAGAATCTATATATGTCATGCCTCATTATAACTATTTTCTCGCTTTTAAACTTAGCCTGTATCGCTATTCTCAATTATTACACCCAAAGTCCTTAATGTCATATCATTAATATAATGATCAATATCATAGTAAATTTCTGGAACTCAAACCGCTAAGTATATAATCAATAACATAATCATCCTCTGGACTCGAACCGGGTATATATATATGTGTGAGCAATGTCATAATCATCTTCTGGACTTGAATCGGGTATATATGTCACAATATCCAGACTTGAACTAGTAATCATATATCGTCATATCATAATAAATAGTCCAACTCGAGCCGATAACAATATCATCAATTTTATAACCAATAGCAAATCAATAGCAGAATCACTAGTCGATAGAAAAGTCAATAAGCATGAACTCTCAATGCCAACCCATCATAACCATCAAATACTAAAGTTTCTCAATATCACTTCAATAAGCATTTTCATGGCGTACAATAAACATAAAATGGTCTAGCAAAATTAGTTAAAGTCTTGGTCTAAGGCTCATCGAAAAGCCCACTTCTAATCCCTGAAGTTTTATTATAACGCCTCATCTACCACAGTCTAGGCTAAGGTATCTAACTCTTAGATGTCAACTAAGCTACAATCAACCCTAAGATAGAGGTATTACCTTAAACATGAGCAACTAAGGTAATCATACCTAATTTATGATTTTTGGATAGCCTAAACGGACCAACTAAACCAATCATTATGAATTTCATCATCAACACCTAAAACTCATCCCAAATCCAACACAATATCATAAATATACTATGAAATAGCTCAATCTAAGAAGACAAAAAAACTTAGCCTACCTAGATGCCGAAGAAAGTTCGAAGAATCCACTAACTCACCAACTTTCCCTTCCGAGAAGCTTCAGCAATGTGCAATGCTATAAAAATCACAATCTACTTATCAAGAAAAGAAATATGATACCCATATTTTACTATTATGCTTCGAGTCCAAGATACTCAAAAATCCTCTGTGGGTCCTATTTACAAAAATCATGTGTCCTAAGCTAACCCAACATTCCATTATGCTCAAGAAATAATTTCCCTCAAAAATTGGTAAAATCTAAGCTACATTGGTGCTAATCGAGCCACCAAGTTCAAGGGGTTTTAAGGAAGAAAATGGGAAAACAAACCATGGAAAGGAGGGATTCTTACCATAGACTCAAAGGAAAACCACGTAAACAATTGTTACCCAAGCTATCAAATCACTCAAAAGCGTTAATCCTAAGATTTCCATAATATTTAGGGTTTTAGTTTCTTAAGAATAGATGTTGAATGTGAAAATCAAAAGAGTGAATATAAGGGGCTTTTTATACCCTTCCCATGTGTTCCAATATCACAATCGCGATCCAACCCTTGCGATCACAGCCTCTGCCAATTTATCTAAGAACATGAAATGGATAATAATGTACCACTGAAACATAAAAACAAGGAAGATAGAAGGGATAGTAGCAAAATCTAGAGGTAAGGCTAACTCATAAGCCACCTCACCAACGGTACAAAGAATATCGAAAGTTTAAATGGATCTAGGGATGAGCTTTACCTTTCTCTCAAACCTTATCACACTCTTAATGGGAGACATATAGAGTAATACCCAATCGCTAACTCTAAATCTCAAGGCCTAGATCATACGGTCTGCATAGGCCTTCTGCCTACTCTAGGCTGCTCTCAGCCTGTCCTGAATAACCCTAACTCTACCCAATGACTCCTGGAGCTACTTGGTACCATGGGAAGTGTAAGGAAAACCACTAACTAAGTCAATGGTGATTCACTCCCATTTCAACTCACGAATAAGAAACCTCTGAATGTTAACCTGTTGCTGATGCTCGTTCTTCACCTACTAAAAAGCACAGGCAACGAGCTACAAAGTCCTCCACATCTTTACTCATGCAAAATCAACTGAATCAAGTCATCGGTCCTCGGAATACAAATGTGGCTATAAAATCTCAAGACACCCTTCAGAATCTATGGTAGCCCTCTTGGACTCACCATAAAAGACCTGATCATGAAGGATGCAAAACTCTATTATCCTCAAACTAAAAATCTTGAATCTGCTCAAGTAGTATGGACCTAGCCTCAACACTAGCAAGAATCCTTCTAGGGTCTGAAATATCAAGTCGCACCATCAAGTTGGATAAGAACAGAATTCCAATGTCAACAGCCTCTGAGAAACTCATATACATGCTAGCCTACCCATACTGACTGCCCTCCAACTCAAGGTATCTTATACCATATTTGCCTTACCCGGATGATACAAGATGGAAATGGCATAATCCTTAAGGAACTCCATCGATCTCCCTTCCTAGCATTTAGCTCTCTCTAGATCATAAGATGCTGAAGACTACAATGATCGGTAAAAATCTCAAAATGCACACCATGGAGATAATGTCTCTAAATATTAAGCGTGAAAACTATCGACACCAACTCTAAATCATAAGTAGGGTAGTTGCGCTAGAGTATCTTAAACAACCTCTAATCATAAGCGATAACACGACATTAATAAATTCATATACAACTCAAGCCAACACCAGAAGCATTACATTATGCGATAAATCCCTCACCCTCTACAAGAAGAGCCAAAATAGGAGTTGGTCTAAGGAATTCCTTGAGCTTACAAAAGCTCGACTCATACTCCCAAACTAGCAAATAAAAATCTCCTTCTGAGTCAATCTGGTCATCAATGCAAAAACATTAGAAAAATACTCGATAAATCATCTATAATAGCTAACAAAAGCAATAAAGTCACGAACCTCAATTAGTTATATAGGCCAAGCACAAGCATGAATAGCCTCATTCTTTGGTGGGTCTACCATAATCCAATCCTTAGACACCACATGCATAAGGAATGTCACCGACTCAAACCAAAACTCACACCTAGAGAATTTGGCAAAAAGCACATGATATCTCAAAGTCTGGAGCACATTTCTTAAATATTATGCATGTTTCTCGCTCCTCCTCAAATACACAAGGATGTTGGCGATGAACTCAATCACGAAAGAATCCAAGTAAGGTCTGAACACTCGGTTCATAAAATCCACAAATGTTATTGGGGCATTAGTCAACCCGTAAGATATCACAAAGAACTTATAATGACCATAACAAGTACTAAAGGTTATCTTCGAGACATCTTCATCCCAAATCCTCAATAGATGAAAATCAAACCTCAAATCAATCTTAGAAAACACCATTGCCCCATGAAGTTGGTCAAATAGATCATCAATATGAACCATAAGATAACGGTTCTTCACCTCCACCTTATTAAGCAACCTATAATGAATACACATATGTGTGGATCCATCTTTCTTCTTCATAAACAACATAAGAGCTCCCCAAAGGTATACACTCGGTCTAATAAAACACTTACCAAGAAGATCCTGAATCTGAGAAATTAGCTCCTTAAGCTTGGCAGGACCCGTATGGTAAGGTACCATACAAATAGGTCGAGCATTAGGCTCAAGATCAATAACAAACTCAATCTCATGGGTAGGAGGTATATCAGGTAGATCGAATTAGAAATTATTAAGAAACTCATTCACTATAGGAACAGAGTCAAGTGACGTACTCTCCATACTAGCATCATGAATATAAGCAAGATAAGACTCGTAACACCTCGAAATAAGCCTCCTAGAACACATATAAGAAGTAATCTCCATTGGCTCACTACTAATAGCTCCCTACCACACGATTAGAGGTATGTAGGGCATGGCTAAGGTAATATTCTTGGAAAACAAATCCATGACTAGATGATAGTGAGATAACCAGTCCATACCAAATATCACATCATAATCCACCATTCCAATATAATAAAATCGGCATAGATATTAACATCTCTATAGTCAAAACACAAGATCTGAAAACCTGATCCACTAGTAAAGAATCAGCTACGAGAGTAGATATATGCAATGGCAAAAGTAATAAATCCCAACTAACTATGGAGAAAAATAAACACATAATAATAAGTGGATCTGGGAACAAATAAAGCAAGGACCAGCTGATGGCACACCAAAATCATGCTTGTAACAACAGCATCTGAAGACTCAACCTTGATTCTAGAAGGTATTGCATACAACTGACCACACCCACCACCTGGCTGGGCTCCTGACCAATCTCCTAGCCTACCCGTCTAAGAACCACCTCAAGTAGCCTTGGGACCACCCCTACAACCATGTATACCACCTCAAGCTTATGGATGAATTTCTCTAATAAGGGGAACATTCAAACCTAAAACGATAATCTCCCTATGACTACAGCACTCTCACGACTAATAACCATGACCCCCACAACTAAAGCATGTCTCTTGTGCTGGACCAAAATAAAAAGATCAGAACTAAAATAATCAGAAGACAAACCTCAAAAAGACCAGCCACTACCATGACTTAGGTCATCACTGACACTAGATTAACCTCTGTTAGTAATCTGGAGCACTGTTTGAATGAGTCTGCTAGGCTGACTCGGGTGCTGATACGACTGAAGAGGAGGGTACCCAGCCTAAAAAACACAACCTCTAAACCAAGAGCTACTATGAATCCTACTAAAACTACCCTAATACCAAGGCGTCTTATCGCTACCCCTTTGGGCCTCATAATGCATCTCCTCCATCACCTGAGCATGATTATAAACCTTAGCAAAAGACCTATACACAGCAACTAAACTTTGAGTAGACATACGAAAGAGAAGTCTAAATCTATGAATAAAGCAACAAACACTCTCATACTCAGTATCCAGAATATAAGTAGCATGTCTAGCAAAATCATTAAAATAAGGCTCATACTCTACCAAAGTCCTGGAGCCCTTCTCCAATCTTGAGAACTAATCTCTCAAACAATCCTGAAAGTTGTGAGATATGTACTTCTCTAAGAAGATCTCAGAGAACTGATCCAATGTCAAAGGAAAATATCAAGATAGCCTGAAATCAAGAAGACCTCTCTACTAATATCGAGCTACTAGGCCCAACTAAAAGTAGTGTAGTCCACACCATGTTCCTTAACTAGGACCAAATTATGAATCCTATTCTCATAAGCAATCAGAAACTCATATGCATCCTCTCCTAGTACACCAAAAAATCTAGGCAGAGCTAATCACAAAAACCTACCCAATATCTTCTACTCCTCGACAGACATAGCATGTTGGGCAACCACTGTTGAACAACTACTGGCGCAGAAGGAACCTTAACTCTGGAAGCCTTAGTACCAATCTAATTTGTAGACTATGCACCATCAGAAGGTGCACTACCAACTAGCCCTAAAAGTTAAACCAAAGTATCCCTGAGCATTAAAGAAGAAATAAACCCTGGTGAAGCCTAATTTGGTCCTTGTCCTACCACTGGCTAGGGTGAAAGAACCTCTATCTTAGGAATAGGAATAGGGTCTGGTGGAGTCCTACTATCTTGTCCCCTGGATGGGGATACATCACAAGCCTGACAACAACCTCTAACTCATCCACGAACAGTGGCAGAATCCCTAGGCTCGATCTTAGGACCCTCATCTAGTGCAGTGGTAGCATATGTCCTGGTCATCTATGAAAGAGTGAAGTCAAAGGAATGCTTTATAAACTAACTTAGACACTTAGGATAAAACAAGTGAAAGAAGTAAAGAACTCCTAAGAATGTCCCATAGCCTCACAACTATAAGAAATAGATGCCAACGTTTTGATTTGTTGGACTCTACTATAAGCTTCAACTTGTACTAACAAACAAGTGAAACCTAGGATTTCATACCAATTTGTCATAACCTGATATTGGGTGTATTTATGAATTCTAGTGTTGCTATCCTAGCTTATTTAGCCTTGTTTTGAGGACAATTCATGTGCTTTATGTGTTGATGATGATATAAATAAGAATATAATTGTTCTAGTATGTGTTTATAAGGTTTAAAGATGTTTCCAAATAAGTTTGTGCTTAATTGAGTCACTTAGAGTTTAGACAAGAAAACTAGTGTTACTAGATTGACCTAGGTATCGTTCTAATTAGTCTCAGAAGATTCTGGTGTGTTATATGAGTTCCTTATGGTGTTAATATGTAATATAATATGGAAAAACTTGTTTTAAATGGGCAAAGTTTAATTCATTCAAGTCAAGAGCCAAAGCAAAATGTTAAAGATTAAGTGAGCAAGACTAGTCCTAGCTCATGTTTCTTACTTATTGTTGTGAATGTTATGTTGTTTTGAGATCTAATGATTGTTGTGTGATCTTGTAAGATGCTTGAGGAATTAAAGTTGATGAGAAATTGATGTGGAAGAAGATGGAATTCAAAGCAACAGAATATCAAAAGGCTTGGAAAAAGGAAGGACGTTGGAACACTTAGCCAAAAATTTGGAAACAAATTTCAGTAGCACCAGGTGATGTGCCCACGCAGGATGCTCTATACCGGTGCTACAAGGCCCGTAATTCCTGCTGGATAGTGGTGATACAAGGCCTTATGGTCCATCCCTAAGGTAATGAGCCCTAGCTGCACGCTTAAATTTGGTGCTCTCATGCAGGTGACATCCTACACTCTTACATGGATTATGATTGATTTACTATATATACTCATATTAAACACTTTGTTAAATATCTTGGAACGTCTTGGATGAATTAGGAGGCTGTTGAACTTCATCTTTTATGTTTTATTATTATTAATTCAGCTTTCTAATATATTATCACATGTATTCGACCCGTTAGATCATGATTATGTCAATTAGTGGATAAAAACTCCCTTTCCAGGGTTAAAGCCAAGAACATGAATATCATCATTTTTAATTGATTTCATTTGATTTGCTTATCATATTTGGTTTCATCCTTGTTTTGATTATTTTAAGGATTGGGCACCCTTAGAATATATCAGTTGTCGGCCTTGTGATCTCAGAACGAGGAATAGAAAGATAGAACATGAACATGCATAAAATAAGGTTCTTATTCTTTTATGAAATAAGGAATTTTAATTAGCGCCAAGGACAAGGATGTACCTAGAAGCCTTACTGAATTCACACGTAGGATTATAACGTTAAGAACTTAATTGTATAATTACATCCCTGCTCAATAATGTAGTTGTAATGTCCAAGTTATGCAGACGATTAGAGGTCAGGAGACCATGATCATGTGATTAACCCTACGAATCAACAAACAAGATAAGAGATTTAACGAATGAAGTTCAATAATGTAGTATGATTGTTTGAAGTGCTTTAGCCTTGGATTTCTCTTAATGATTGTCTCAAGACCATTATTTTATGCATTATTTACTTTACCTTAGTTTACAACTATTAAAAACTCTCTTTTGGTTATTCTTGAATAAATAAATCTAAATTGTGAATTAGAATTGAATAATCATTAGAACAAGTCCCTGTGGGGTCGATATTTGGCTTTCTTGAAGGCCACTATATTACTTGGTAGACCATGTACACTTGCGTGTGTGCTTGGGCACTGTCGACTTTTTGGCACTATTGTTGGGGACTTGTATTTGGCAACTGTTTTATTTTTAGTTTTACTTTTTAGATTTCTTTGGTGTTTTACGCTTGGTTTTGTTTTTGTCTTTGCAGGAAATAGGTTTACAAGTTAGTAAACTAGAAAGGGATAGGGAATTGGTTGAACCAAGCCCCGAACCTGAGCAATGCTTCTATCAACATAGGAGAGAAGCAATCCTTCTCCCTTGCATTCCACAGGTAGAAGAAGATCAAGAAAATCCTACTCCTATGACTGAAGAACAAACAGCCCACAGGAAAGTTAGTGAAGTGGCAATCCCACTTCCAATAAATCTGACCTCCTCTTTTAAGAAAATAGCTGTTGGAGGGAGGTTCGAGGTAAAGAACAATATGGTGCAGCTATTGATTAGTAGTGGGCAGTTTACAGGGTTGCACATAAATATCTACAGGTCCACTTGCAAAATTTCATTGAGCTCACTAACATATTTATTTCAACATATGTGAATGTTGATTATGCGAGGCTGACACTCTTCTCCTATTCACTTATTGGGGAAGCTAAAAGGTGGTAGAACTCTGAACCAACAAATTTAGTCACATCATGGGATAGCTTAGCCTAAAAGATCCTCATTAGATTTTTTTCAACTGGCAAGACTATAAAACTTCATAGTGAGATTGTGAGATTCAAACAGAGGCTAGACGAGGATCTCTATCATGCTTGGGAGTGGTTTAAAGCTCTTCTTTGGGACTTTCCACATCATCAGCAGTCCAATGAGGTATGTTCTCATAATTTTGTAGAAGCACTTGACCACAACACAAAAATTTTGCTATATTCAGATGCTGGTGGTCAAGCATTAGAGTTGACATATGATATGTTGCACACTTTATTGAACTACATCACACAAGGAAATCCAGAGTCGCTTGGTGATTATAGGAGTGCCACAAAAAGATTTGTAGGTGTGTTAGAGGTGGACCAATACACCGTTTTATCAGCTAAGGTTGTGGCATTGAAAATTTTGATAAACACTCAATTCAGCAACCTAAAATTAGGAGCTACATAGCTTATAGTAGAAGTTAATATAGTTCAGAAGACCAGTGGTTGGTGTGAGGTTTATGGAAACAGTGGTGATTCTGCGGGCATGTGCACTACCAACCCAAAGTCAGCGATGTTTGTGAGCAATATGAAAAAGCCAAATTATAGGAACACTCAGAATTACAAGGGCAGACTGAGCATATAATGAATTACTAAAACAATCAGCAACAGACTCAATAGTCATAGGCATAAACTAATTAGGGAACAGCTCAGAATGTCAATATGGAGGAGATGATGAAACAACTGGTTAAGCACAGATGGCAGCAGAGATAAAGAGCCAGCAAGCAGCTACATGGAGCTTAGAGTTGCAGGTAGGTCAAATAGTAGCAATGCAGAATACCAGACCTCAAGGTGGTTTGCCAAGTGATACTGAACAACCTAAAAATTTATGGAAATTACTTAGAGGAGTTCTAAAGATCTTCATGGAGAATCTCCATAGAAAACTAATGAGGTAGATGTTGAATCAAGTCCTAAACAGGTAAATGACCAAGTTGTTGAAAATTCAAAAAGGTAAAGAAAAACTTGCTGAAGAATTAAAGAAGATCCCACCACTACCTTTACCAGAGAAGCATATAAAGGCAAAGGAGGATGCATGTTTCAAGAAGTTCTTTGACACATTCAGAGAGCTTCACATTAATTTGCCTCTTTTAGATAATTTACAGGGAATGCATAAGTATGCCAAATACTTGAGGGATATGGTCTTTAATAAAATTAAGCTACAGGATGTTAAGGCAGTAGCACTTACTGAGAAGTGTAGTTTGGTGGTGACTCAAAAGATGCCCAAAAAGCTCAAGGACTCTTAGAAGTTTACTCTCCCCATTCAAATTGGTAATAGTGAAGTGGTACATGAACTTAGTGACTTAGGGGCAAGCATAAACTTAATGCCACTATCTTTTTTTAACATATTAGGCTTAGGAAAGCCAAGACCAAGCTCTGTGATGATGTAATTGGCAAACGGGACAATAGCTCATCCTGAAAGAGTTATAAAGAATGTGCTCATAAAGGTTGGTAAATTTATTATTCCTGATGACTTTATTGTTCTAGATTTATAGGCAGATGAACAGGTACCAATCATCTTGGGCGTTTATTTTTAACGATGGGAGGAGCTTTAATAAATGTGAGAGTGGGCATGCTAACAATGAGATTGGAGGATAAAGACGCAGTTTTCAAAGCTTACAAACCACTCAACACACTATCCCGCTATTATAAGACCCCACAAAATTCTCTTGTAGTCTGAGCCTTAGAGTGTGTTTAGTAAAGTGTTAACCCGACCCTAAAAGGTTGAGAAATGTATTCCCAAGTGATAAGTATTTTAAACCATGTAGAATTTCATTAATAGAAATTTTTTGTCATATAGAGAATTGAATAAGCTTTCCATCGATACTAAATTTGCCCAAATCCGACACTCGGGCAAAGAGTTAGAGCCATTTAAGTGAGACAGTGTACCACCTGGTACTTTAGCACATAGCAGAGCCAGCCAAAATGGCAATAGTCAAAATCCAGTAAGCCTTCGTGATTATGACGCATCACACCAAGGCTCAATTACAAAGTTGTTAATTTGCAGTGCACCAATGCGATTCCACTGCGTCGCAGTGCCTTTTCAGTTTGTAACCAAGGTAGCAACGCAATTTCCACCGCGTTGCACCACCAATCAGTTTCCCAATTGTCCAGTTTCCAGTGAGCTGGCATGATTCCACCGCGTCGCACCAGTATGTGAAATTGGGATTTTCAGATTCCGTTTTTAAATTTCAAGGACCAATTGATAATTTCCTAAATCGCCAAACCAGTCTATATAAGGGATCCATACCCTAAATAACGAAAATACTTCATTATTCATCAATTTTTTCCCAAATCCAAGTATTTTCTCTCTCAAGAAGTCAAGAACCCTAGCCAAGAAATCAAGAACAAGACCTAGGGTTTCTAATCCAAGACCCAAATCATCAAGATTCCTCTGTTAACTCTTCAAGAATCAAGAAACTAAGGTATGCAGGTGTTGATTCTTGGGTCCCTTTCATCTAAGAAGCTCAAGAACCCTTTTCTAAATTTCAAAGAGCTTATGTTTATGAGTTTTCATGATTCATGTGAATTCAAATTGGAGTTCATACTATTATTGAATTTCTAATTCATGTTTTGTTTATGAGGTTTCAATCTTTGACCCTAGTATGTGATGTTTATAATAAACATTCTTTAAGTTACTTGCTAAGTGATGTGTTCATGTCAATTAAGTGTAGAAATTGTTGAATAAGCAAAGCATTCTCCCCATATGTTTGATAAAATGCTTATGTGAAGGAATTAGAGCCTTTATAGCATGTTGACTAGAAATCTCCAATTGTGTGCAAGCCTATGCATGCCAAGTGCTTGTTGAAAAGCCTTAGAGAATAAATTGTGACATGTTAGCATGAAATCCCCCAATTATGTGTTCTTTAATGCATGTTAAGTGTTTGATGTAAGACCTTGTTGAATGGAGTATGAGCCAATAGCATGACTCTCTATACTATCACATGTTTATGATTTCTAGATGCTTGAAGAGATACTTTAGTAATTATGAAGATGAATGAATGTCCATGGTCTTGATAATTCAAGAATGGTTGTGCTTTACTTTTATGTTATCGAGTCCTGGGGGTATTTATACCCGATAATTTAGCTGTTGTCTAGAGCCTGTGTCAATTTTCACGATAATATCGTCAAGCCATGATTCTTAGAAATCAATGAGTTATAGAACTCTGTACTCTCAGATAGATACAGAACGTAAGAAATCTCAGTAATCTTCGTAATCTCAATATCGCTAGTAATCTAGCCTCAGTTCTGTACTAAGCTCAGATCTAGTAGTATTCAAGTGTTTAGTTCAGACCTCAGTAGTAATCAAGTAATCTATTCAAAGATCTGTATCGTTCAATCAGATAATGAGATTCAGTAGTATTTCGTCAGATATGGAACCAAGTGAATTCAGTGTAACTCAGTCAGATCATTCGAGAAATATAATCAATATTAGATTCAGTTTAGTTTAAGTTGAGAATCAGTTCAGAGTCTTTCAATTGGGAGTAGGAGCTAGCACCGAGCGAGTGCAGGGATGAAGGCTCCCCGTTAGAGAGGCTGAGTCGTTAGGAGCATTCCCTGAACTCCAGAACTGTGTCGCCAGCGCAGGATGCAGGAGGCTTAACTATTATACTGCCTTAGGCTTGACTTCCTATGAGGGTTACCTGTTAGAGAGGCATGACTAGAGAGGTCTTTGCCCGGGGCACGGTATTGACACCCTTCCAGCTGGGGTTATAGGTTGGACCCCACCTGTTACGCCTCAAATCCTACTGGGGCGAACTGGCACCCGTAACCGAGGAGGCCTGGGAGAACCAGCTCATAACCTTATATTTCCCATGCATACCTCTATGACAACTCAAAATTCGAATAGCATCACGTCGCATATAAAAGGAAATAATTACCTGTATAAGCTCGAGCATACATATATATGTATATAGAATACTTGGCTGTTGGAGCCATCACGTCTATTAACAAAACACCACCTTGACTATACATTAGGTTTAGAAAGCCTCTAGACAATACACAGAGTTTAACTAAGGTCGAGATACACCCCGCCATAAAACTAACTTCTATACAATACCAAAAGTGACTGGATATAACATGGAAAGCCTCAAAGCAAACTGGATCTCACCAAAAGCAGCTGGATATCTGGCTCCTACTTGTGCGGTGTATGAGCTGAGGTACCTGTGCCTGCAGCATGAAATGCAGGTCCCCCTTTACGAAATATGTACTGAGTATGTAAATCTGTAGATAATCACATATGATATAGGAGCTCAATAAAAATTAGAAACAAGTGAATAAATCATAATAGGAGTGGACCACACTTACTAGAACTTGTGACAACCTATACATTGTATTTATTCAATCATTTTACCTTCGTCCTTATCATCTTTGTAATCATTACTGTACTGTACTGTGACCATTAGGCGGCCTCCAGTACATATCAACTGGGATCGACCCATGATAGGCTTATGCCCCAGGATCCATAAACACATAAATAGGGATCGACCCATAATAGGCTTATGCCCCTGGAACACCACCCAATAAGAGAGAACTTCTATCACTTAGTTCAATTAATCTTTGAGATTGTTATTTTGGTCGCCACCATATTTTTGATACTTTGAAAAAATGGTACATCAATAAGAGACATATAAATAGACCATCAATGCAATAACAATGAAGTAAGAACTCATTGGCACATCAATGAAGTGTTTTGGAGTCATCAATGCCATAAAAATTAAGTAGGAACTTATTGGTATATCAATGAAACATTTTGGAGTCATTAATAGCACATTGATCTTGTTTGAGTAACCGGATACCTTCTGACATTCATTAGTGTAATAAATATGTAAGATTTGGAAGACAAGTAAGTATTGGAATGTCTTGACATTTTGTAGGATGGAAACAAGTTCATTAGTAACATTGGACATCATACAAAACCATTATGGATCACATGTTATTGAATAACTTTGGAAACTTTCTTAATAGAACAATTGTTCACTTTCATGCCAAAGATATAGTATAGAGTATACTTTACATACCTGACTGTCAATCTTCAATACTAGTCACAAATGGACTTACCGTCTTTTCAGATTACTTATCTACAATGAACATGTATAGCAATCTAGTATTAGCAACCAAACATCACAATTCAATTATTTGAATTCACCAAACTAGTGGTTAAGTAGTAAGCCTTAATTACATCATAAAGGGTGTCCCTTTAACCCTCTTATACTCCAATTACATTAACATGTCATGCATATTCATACAACATCCTCCTATATCAAGTTTGGATTCATTTATCCTTCCAACCAATCCATTAAACCAAATTGAACCATAGACATAAATAATCATCAATTCAATAGTATATCACCATATCCACCTTCCATAACTCAATTACCATATCCACCTTCCACAAATTAAATACAACCAAACCATGCAAAATAGTCCATAACCCTATTTTCATCACCTTTCAATAACAACCAATACATATAATCCTCTATCACACATATACCTATGGAAAAGAACAAAGGCAAACAATATTCATACCTTAGAATTCACCTCTTGATTATGCAATCCTATTTGCACAAATAATAGGTGTCGTTCAAAGCTCTCGAGATGACAAACACAGTTATCAGATTACTTTGGAATTTCTACGGTTGAATCAAAAGTAATTTAAAGGTCAAATTTGGCTAGGGTTTGTTCTTTCTCAATGATTGATGATGAAAATGAGTTTTTGAACCCATATACATGTATATATACACATATTCCCATCCATAATATAATATGAAATGACCAAAATGCCTTTAAAATTTAAATAATGTCAAATCTGTCCTTTGGTGGACTGTTTTGATAAGCTAAAGTAGATCGACCATAACTCTTTGCTCCGATATCATATTTAGGTCAAATTGGTATCGTTGGAAGGATAATTCAAAGGGCTTTCATTTCCTATAAAGTAGGCAACCCAGTTTGTCCTATACAAGGAGTTATGGTCGTTTGAAGTTGACCCTAAAAATCTATTTTGATAGGCTGAAGTAAAATGAGTATAACTCCTTACTCAGACGTTGGATTTGGATGAAACCAATTGCATTGGAAAGAAGACTCAAAGATATTTCTTTTCATAGGTTTCAGCTCTCCCAGTTCACTATATTAAGGGAGTTATGATCATTCAAAGTTGACCTAAAAATTTGGCTGGCCTCAGTAGTTGTGTGCAGGAAATTTTCCTGCACATTTACTATTCCCAAATATCCCGGTCACCATTTTATAGTGTCGAACGTGCTCGATTATATCTAAAACCTATCCATTTTTGGAAATCTTGATATCATTGGAAAGATTATTCAATAACCTTCGCATGGAACCAGCGACGGTATAAATAAAATAAAAAAATTAATTCCATATAAATAAGACCAATACACGTACTTGAATACGCCAATACACGTACTTGAATACGCCAATAACATTCGTCCTCGAATGTTAGCGTAGTTATTCAATCGAAACAAGTTCAAGTCCATCATTAATATTCACATCATCACATAAATACTATGCATATATCAAAAACGTACATGTTAATATTCTAACTCCGTTTCTTAAACTTCCTCTTCATCTTTGAACAAATGAGGGTACTTAGATTTCATTGCTTCCTCAGGTTCCCATGTAATCTCTTCCCTTTGATGATTTCTCCAACGTACCTTCACAGATGCTATCTTTATTTCTCATCTTCTTAACTTGGCGATCTAGACTAGCAATAGGCATTTCCTCATAGGTAAGATCTTCCACAACTTGCACATCCTTAATAAAAGTGATATGTGATGGATCTTCGATGCACTTTCGAAGCATTAACACTCGAAATATCGAATGTACTGATGAGAGATCTTGGGGTAGCTCTAATTCGTATGCAACTTGTCCAAACCTTCGAGTGATCTTATACGGGCCTATATAACGTGGACTTAACCTCCCTTTCTTCCCAAATCTCATTACCCCTTTCATTGGTGATACCTTCAAACATACCCAATCACCTATAGAAAACTCTAGCCTTCTCCTTCTACTATCCGCATATGACTTGTGTCGACTTTGGACTGTTTTCAACCGTTGTTGAATTACTTTAACCTTCTCTATGACTTGATAAACAAGATCCGGTCCGAACAAAAGAGTTTCACCCACTTCTAACCATCCTATTGGTGATCTACACTTCCTTCCATATAAAGCTTCATATAGTGCTATTTTGATACTTGAATGATAGTTATTATTGTAGGCAAACTCAATAAGAGGTAAATGATCATCCCAGTTGCCCTTAAAATCTATTACACAATCTCGTAGCATATCTTCAAGTGTTTGGATGGTACATTCTGCTTGTCCATCTGTTTGAGGGTGAAAAGTTGTACTCGACTTTACTTGTGTTCCCAAACACTTCTGAAAAGACTTCTAAAAGTTTACGGTAAATTGGGTTCCCCGATCTGATATAATAGAGATTGGCACTCCATGTAATCGGACTATCTCTTTAATGTACAGCTTCGTATACTCTTCAACTGTGTAAGTGGTCCTAACTAGTAGGAAATTTGCGGATTTGGTAAGCCTATCAACAATCACCCATATAGAATCAAACTTTTAGGATGTACGAGGCAAACCAATAACGAAATCTATGTTGATCATGTCCCACTTCTATCGTGGAAGATCAATTCATTGCATTTAACCTCTAAGTTTTTGGTGCTCAACTTTAACTCTTTGACAATTTGGACATTCAGCTACAAATTCTGCAATGCTCTTCTTCGTCCCATTCAACCAATATATATCTTTCAAATCTTGATACATTTTGGTTGATCCTTGATGAATGGAATACCTTGAACAATATGCCTCTGTCATAATTTTCTTTCTTAGCCCGTCTACATTCGGCACACACAATCGGTTTTGGCACTGAAGTACTCCTTCTCATGTAAGCTTAAATACCTTGGTCGCACCACTCTGAACGTTCTCCTTAAGTTGTAATAAAATAGGATCTGCATATTGCTTCTCTTTCACTTCAGCTACTAATGAAGATTCCACAGCATTATGTATGATAAGCTCTTTATCCGGAGTTTCAAGAAGGCAAACTCCCAAACTAGCTAACTAGTGAAGATCTTTAATCATCTCTTGCCTTTCTATAGGCGCCATCATAGCCTTACGACTTAATGCATCAGCTAACACAGTTGCTTTTCCTAGATGGTACAAGATATCAACATCGTAGTCCTGTACTAGTTCAAGCCATCTTTGCTGCCTTAAATTTAGATCCTTCTGATTAAAAATATATTGCAAGATCTTATGATCAGTATATATATCAACATGAACCCCGTATAAGTAGTGGCGCCATATCTTTAAAGAAAAAATAACTGCTGCCAGCTCAAGATTGTGTGTAGGATAATTTTTCTTATGTGGCCGCAATTGTCTAAAAGCAAATGTTATTACCTTACCATGCTGCATCAATACACATCCTAAACCAATTTTGGAAGTATCACAATACACTGTATACCCTTCGGTGCTTTCAGGAAGTACCAACACAGGTGTAGAAATCAACTTGTTCTTTAAATCTTGAAAAATCATCTCATAGGCATCATTCTATTGGAATTTGGATGTTTTATGGGTTAGCTTGGTTAAGGGTGCTGAAATAAAAGAAAAGCCTTCAACAAACCTTCTATAATAACCGGCCAACCCGAGAAAACTATGAATCTCCATAGGCATTGTGGTCCTTGGCCAGTTCTTCACAGCTTCTATCTTTTGAGCATCAACCTTTATCCCTTCACTAGATATAATATGACCCAAAAATGCCATCGACTTTAACCAAAACTCACATTTAGAGAACTTTGCATAAAGCTTACAATCATGGAGAGTCTACAATGCCAGTCGTAAGTGATTAGCATGGTCCTCTTCTGATCTAGAATAAACTAGAATATCATCTATAAAAACTATCACAAATACATCCAGGAATGTCTTAAACACCCTATTCATCAAATCCATAAAAGTTGTGGGTGCATTTGTTAGCCCAAATGACATAACTAGAAACTCATAATGACCATACCATGTTCGGAAAGCTGTCTTGGGTATATCCTTCTCTTTGACCCTCACTTAGTGCTAACCTGACCTCAAATCAATCTTAGAAAAGCACTTGGCACCCTGTAACTAATCAAATAAATCATCAATTCTTGGGAGAGGATATTTATTCTTAATAGTCACCTTATCCAATTTCCGATAATCAATACACATCCTCAGCGAGCCATTCTTTTTGCGCACAAATAACATTGGTGCTCCCCAGGGGGACATACTAGGCCTTATGAATCCTTTCTCTAGAAAATCTTTCAATTGCTCTTTCAATTCTCGTAATTCTGCTAGGGCCATTCTATAAGGAGGAATGGAGATTGGTTGGGTGCTTGGTATTACATCAATACCAAACTCTACTTCTCGTTTAGGAGGCAAACCTGGAAGATCTTTAGGAAATACATCAGAAAATTCATTTACCACCGGAACAGCGTGAAGAGTTGGTGGCTCCGCTTATGTATCCCTTACTCTAACTAAATGACATATGTATCCCTTGGAAATCATTCTTCTTACCTCAAAATAAGAAATCAATCTACCTCTTGGTGCGCCAATTTCACTTTTCCATTCAAGGACTGATTTATTTGGAAAATGGAAATATACCTTTTTCGTGCCTCAATCAATTGTGGCTTAACAAGATGCCAACCAGTTCATACCCATTATAACATCAAAATCTACCATTTCTAACTCCACAAGATCAACCATCATATCACAACCATAAATAGTTAGTATGCAATTTCGATAAACCCTTCTAGCTATAATAGATTCCCCAACCGATGTGGACACTTCAAATGGCTTAACTAACAGTTCGGATATTCTTTAAAACTTTCCATTAACCAATGGAGTAACATAAGATAATGTAGAATCGAGATCAATTAAGGCATATACATCGAATGAAAAGATAGACAACGTACCTGTAACCACATCTGGGGAAGACTCTAAATTCTGTCGATCCGCTAAAGCATACGTACGATTTTGAGCCCTGCTAGACCTCGTGGCTCCTCTATCACCTCTAACACGACCCATTGGTTGTTCACCCCTTCCTGAATAAGGCATCGATGATGATGATGCAAAAAATGACCCCGTAGGTCATGCCATACCCCCTATTCCCCTTCGTGGGTATTCTCTTATCATATGCCCCGAGATACCGCACCAAAAGCAAACATTGGTCCCCAGCCGATGTTCGCCCAAATGATACCTTCCATATTTATTGCATGGCTCTCGAGGAGGTCTCGATTGGCTCATATTCCCTTGCCCTTGGTACCCCACTGTCTACGAACTCTGATTCTCACTTTTGTGCCCAAATTGATTTCCTTTGGACCCTTGGAACTGTGGTGGGACACTAGCTGCAGAATAAGAAGATAATGGCCTAGGTGGTCTAGTAGAAAATTGTGGTCTGAACCCTCTTTAGGATTCCATGAACTGTCCTATAAATCTAGCCCTCTTGGAATATCCTCTTTCTAATTCTTGTGTTCATCTCTTCTGCCTCTGATCTTCCATTTTCTATGAAAAATATTGGATCCTCGCTATGTCCATATCTTTGTTCAAAGCGGAAATAGTACAATCTCTAACCAGATATGGATCCAGCCTATCCACATATTGATGAACTCTGTCATCCATAGTAGCTACAACATTAGGAGCATATCTCGACAAGGAATTAAATCGGAGACTGTACTCTTTCACGCTCATATTCCCCTGAAGAAGATTTAAAAACTGATCTACACGGGCCTGACAAATCTCGAATGGAAGATAATGATCAATAAATTCCTCTTTAAACTCTTTCCAAGTAATCAGGGGTGCATCAATACCCCTAGATCATTTCCAATCCTCGTACCAATATATAGCCTCCTCTTTGAATCTATACGCTGCTAACTCCACTGTCTCTCTACCCTTTACATGCACAACATCTAAGGCACTTTGAATTTGATCAATAAAGTCCTATGGTCCTCGTTAAGATCTGATCGAGTAAAAGTGGGAGGATCCATCTTAAGAAAATCCTGTGTTCAAAGGCTAGCCGACATATTTATACCACTAGGACCCGTGGTAGGAATGGCTTGCCCTTGAGCTTGCCCAGTAACTATACGAGTCAAAAGTTGTACTGCATTTCTAAGATCTTGATCAGCAGCATTAATAGGTGGCTCTAAGGATATAGTTCTCCTACCCATTATTTCTTTCGGAGTGGAAGAAGTTTCTGATGCATGCTTAGCTGGAGCCTCACTTTGATTAGCTGGTATAGTGGGTGACATACTAGTCCCCTCTCCGGAAGCCACATCTACTTGCTTACCGGTATTCTTCCTTTTGGTAATCGGCATCATTACTATAAATAAGAGAAACAAACGGATTCAGTGGTCAACTATGACTTCATATACAATATAGGCTCTATCGCACGATCTAAGACATGAAGAAAAGAAACAATTCCTAAATGTCCATAGCCTCCATTTTATAGAAGCGGTGTATGACACACCGATAAACAAGACACTACGAAGACACGACTTTGTAGACTCACTAGGACAAACTTATCTGATACCACTTTTTATCACGCCTCAAATCCTATTGGGGTGGACTGGCACTCATAACCGAGGAGGACTGGGAGAACCAGCTCATAACTTTATATTTCCTATGCATACCTTTATGAAAACCTGAAATTCAGATAGCATCATGTTGCATATAAAAGGAAATAATCACTTGTATAAGCTCAAGCACACATATATATATATATACAATACTTGGCCGTCGGAGCCATCATGTCTATTAACAAAACACCACCTTGACTGTACATTAAGTTTACAAAACCTCTAGATAATACACAGAGTTTAACTAAGGTCGGGACACACCCCGCCATATAACTAACTTCTATACAACACCAAAAGTGACTGGATATGACACGGAAAGCCTCGAAGCAAACTGGAGCTCACCAAAAGCAGCTGGATATCCTAGCTCCTACTTGTGCGGTGCATGAGCTAAGGTACCTGTGCCTGCAGCATGAAATGCAGGTCTCCCGTGGGGGACGTCAGTACGAAATATGTAGTGAGTATGTAAAGCTGTAGATAATCACATATAATATAGGAGCTCAATAGAAATCAGAAACAAGTGAATAAATCGTAATAGGAGTGGACCACACTTACTAGAACTTATGATAACCTATACATTGTATTTATTCAATCACTTTACCTTCGTTCTTATCATCTTTGTAATCATTACTGTACTATACTGTGACCATTAGGCTGCCTCTAGTACATATCAACTGGGATCGACCCATGATAGGCTAATGCCCCTGGGATACCACCCATAAACACATAATTAGGGATCGACCCATGATAGGCTTATGCTCCTGGAACACCACCCGATAAGAGAGAACTTCTATCACTTAGTTCAATTAATCTTTGAGATTGTTATTTTGGTCGTCACCGCATTTTTTATACTTTGAAACAATGATACATCAATAAGAGACATATAAATAGACCATCAATGCAATAACAATGAAGTAAGAACTCATTGGCACATCAATGAAGTGTTTTGAAGTCATCAATGCCATAACAATGAAGTAGGAACTTATTGGTAAATCAATGAAACATTTTTGAGTCATTAATAGCACATGGATTTTGTTTGAGTAATCGGATACCTTCTGACATTCATTAGTGCAATAAACATGTAAGATTTGGAAGACAAGTAAGTATTGGAATGTCTTGACATCTTGTAGGGTGGAAACAAGTTCATTGGTAATGTAGGATATCATCGAAACCATTATGGATCACATGCTATTGAATAACTTTGTAAACTTTCTTAATAGAACAATTGTTCTCTTTCATTCCAAAGAGATAGTATAGAGTATGCTTTACATACCTGACTATCAACCTTCAATACTAGTTCCAAATGGACTTCCCGTCTTTTCGTATTACTTATCTACAATGAACATATATAGCAATCTAGTATTAGCAACCAAACGTCACAATTTAATTATTTGAATTCACCAAACTAGTGGTTAAGTAGTAAGCCTTAATTACACCATAAAAGGTGTCATCTTAACTCTCTTATACTCTAATTACATTTACATGTCATGCATATTCATACAACATCCTCCAATATCAAGTTTGGATTCATTTATCCTTCTAACCAATTCATTAAACCAAATTGAGTCATAGACATAAATAATCATCAATTCAATATTATATCACCATATCCACCTTCCATAACTCAATTACCATATCCACCTTTCACAATTCAATATAACCAAACCATGCAAAATAGTCCATAACCCTATTTCCATCACCTTTCAATAACAACCAAAACATATAATCCTCTATCACACATATACCTATGGAAAAGAACAAAGGCAAACAATATTCATACCTTAGAATTCACCTCTTGATTATGCAATCATGTTTGCACAAATAGGTGTCGTTCGAAGCTATCGAGAGGACAAACACAGTTATTAGATTACTTTGGCATTTCTACGGTTGAATCAAAAGTAATTTAAAGGTCGAATTTGGCTAGGGTTTGTTCTTTCTCAATGATTGATGATGAAAATGAGTTTTTGAACTCATATATATGTATATATACACATATTCCCATCCATTATATAATACGAAATGACCAAAATGCCTTTAAAATTTAAATAATGTCAAATCTGTCCTTTGGTGGACTGTTTTGATAAGCTAAAGTAGATCAACGATAACACTTTGCTATGATATCGGATTTGGGTGAAATTGGTATCGTTGAAAAGATAATTCAAAGGGCTTTCATTTCATATAAAGTAGGCCACCCAGTTCATCCTATACAAGGAGTTATGGTCGTTTGAAGTTGACCCTAAAAATTTGTTTTGATAGGCTGAAGTAAAATGAGTATAACTCCTTACTTAGACGTTGGATTTGGATGAAACCAATTGCATTGGAAAGAAGACTCAAAGATATTTCTTTTCAAAGTTGACCCAAAAATTTGGCTGGCCTCAGTAGTTTGTGTGCAAAAAATTTTCCTGCATATTTACTATTCCCAAATATCCAGGCCACCGCTTTATAGTTTCGAACGTGCTCGATTATATCCGAAACCTATCCTTTTTTGGAAATCTTTATATCGTTGGAAAGCTTATAAAATAACCTTCGTATGGAACCATCGATGGACAAATTCTGGTATAAATAAAATAAATAAATAAATTTAATATAAATAAGACCAATACACGTACTTGAATACGCCAATACATGTACTTGAATATGGGGTGTTACACCACCAGTTCAGATTCGGGTCATATCGGTTAAGTGAGAACTCCCGCAGTTACAGTTTCATTATTAGTCTTCAGAAAAGAACTCAGAAATTAGGATTGTCAGATACAGTCATCTATCTTAGTGAGGAACTCAGATAGTTCAATTGACTCATGGACCACCCACTAGATAGGCATGGTCCCATATAAAGTTATTGAGTAATCTCATTATCAGATTCAGAGATCACCCGTTAGATAGGCTTGATCTTGATCTCGGATTCAATTGAGTAATCTCAGATCTAGAGATAACCCGCTAGATAGGCTTGATCTCAGTCTCAAATTCAGTTGAGCAATCTCATTATCAGATCCAGAGATCACCTATCAGATAGGCTTGATCTCATTCTCAGATTCAGTGATTATTCACCTATCAATATTAGGATATTCAGTTGTTTAGTATCTCAGTATTTATAGTGAGTTCAGATGACAGTAAGGCAGTATTCGAGTTTCAGTATTTTGAGTCACGGCGATTTCAGTTATAATTTATGCATTCATGCATATGTTCTCATTCAGTACTCTTATGATTATTCAGTTAAGTAATTATTCATGCATAAGCCCCTGCATTTAGCCTTACCTCATCTTCATACTCAGTATATTCTTGTACTAATGCAATTATGCTATGGTGTTTTATTTGACGCCATAGGTTTAGAGGCATGAGATCCAGAGTACCCTTAGCAGCTCAGTCCCAGTCAGCAAAAGTAGACATAGCAGTGAGTCATCTTCAGTCGAGGATAATTCTTATTTTTATTATTATCGTATCAGACTTAGTTATTCTCAGTAGACGGAGTTATTTAGGGCTATGTCCCATCAACACCACAGTTCTGACAGTTTAGAGGCTTTTCGGACAAATGTATTAGTATTCAAACTTCAATTTTGAGTATTTTTAGATGTTTTGAACCTTATGGCCAGTTCCCACATTTATTATCTATATTATGCAGTGTTCAGGTACAAATATCAGTAGATGGTTAGCTTATGGTCCTTCAGGATCATGAGCACCATATGACATTTTGGTTCCAAAAAATTGGATCGTTACAACTATAAAGACATTCATGATTACTGTGATTGAATGGGATAAGTGTGAGGTGGTGATTCCATCAAAAACCTCTTCGGACACCCTCATTGAGCAACCCAAACCTCCAATACCTAAGCCCGACAGGATGCAGATTGATGAGCCCGAAGAGGCTAAAGTTGAAAAAGATGTTGACCTTGAGATTTAACACTCAAGGGGTTAGAAATGAATAAGAAGATGGCCTCTAAGTTTGAGTAAAAGGAAAAAGGAATTTGGTTGATTCATAACTGGATCGTGCCGCGACACTAAATCGGGCGCTGCTTAGGAGGCAACCCAAGTTAAGTAGGTATGCTTTATTTTTAATGTTTTAGTTTTTTCTTCTTTAGTTTTTGTTTTGTTGAGTCACGAGTTGAAGGAAAGTTTGAGTCCCGGAAACTTGAGCTAAGGAACATAGCAAAGACTGAGTGTGGGGTCCCCAGACCCTCTTGATGTGTGAAGATGCTATTAGTGAGTCCTATGGGCCCCAGGGAGTATTTCTATCTCTACTTTTAAAGTATACTTTGGGGACAAAGTAGATTTTTAAGTGTAGGGAGGGAAATTCCAATTTTTAGGATAAATTTAAATTTTTTTGTGTTAGGAATAAGTGAGAAATTCTTGTTGGTGCTATATTTGACTGTATGATGCAAATGAGTTTGTATGAAAAGAGCACGCTGATTATGTGAATTTCTATTTTTGAGACTCCTAGGCTCATATTTGTGACTCTTGCACTTGTTGGATTAGGCACCATTTATTTTTTTTAAGATTCAAACATCTGAATCTGAATGCCCATCTAAATGATTAAGATGTTGTTTCTAGATCTGAAAACTAAATGATTAAGACTGTTTATTTTTCAACATATGAATGTGTAAAAAATTTATTTGTATACATAATAAAATAAAAAATACAATTAAAATAAAAATTAATTATATATTAAAAAAGTATGTAATTTAATGCAACAAAATTATTAGTATTTGATTGAGAAGAAATATTTATGTTTGTTAGTGATAGTGGAGATGACTTATAATAGTGGTTGTGGTAACAATGATTGATGTTAGTGATTAATAATGTTAGTGGTGATAATTGTAATAGTTGGTATTGTAGTGACGTTATGATGGTGTCGACTGATGGTGGTGGTGGTTGTTATGATGTGACGTTGCTTGATGTTAGTAGTTTAAGGTGTTGATTATGTTGGCTGAAACATGAATGCATAATGATTGACGATGTGTTAGTGCAAGTTGGAGATGTTATTTGCTGTGAGATGGTTATTAGTAAAGATAAATTTTAGCAATGGTACTGGTTGAAGTTATGGTAGAGTGTAATACGCCAAACTTTTTCTAGCTTAATTTCGTTCCTAAAATGTTAAGGGGTGGCTTCCAAAATGAATAATACTTAATTCATAGATAATTTACTTGATTTTGAATTTCCATAATGTGGGAAATTGAATAAGCTTTTCATCGATACCAAATTCGCCCAAAATCGACACTCGGTGAAGAAGTTAGGGCATTTTTAGTAAGCAGTGTGCCAACTGGGCAGTTGCCGCATCACGATGGAGGACAAATCTACATTCATCAATTTTTAGTAGCTCATTACGATTCCACCGCATCGGGGTGAGAATAGCGATGAGAAGGCCACCGTGTCGCGGTAGAGGCCAAATCGATGTTTGTCAAATTCTAGTGGGTCACCGCGATTGCATCACATCGCGGTGAACCTCAAAATAGCAATTGTCTATATCCAGTAAGTCACCGCAATTCCACTGCGTCACGGTGGATATCGCGATGACACACTCACCGCATCACGGTGAAGCCTTAAACAACATTCCAATTACGGATTTTAAATTCCAAGGGTAGTTTGGTCTTTTGCCTACTCCTCCAAATCATGAAAACATACGATTAAAGGCGTTATTGAGCAAAATATGCTCATTCTTCATCAATTTCTCTCAAGTAAAAACCCTAAGCTTCAATCTCCAACTTCAAGAATCCCCAAAAGTCCACTATTCTTCCTCTAAACTAGTTTAAATTTCAAGATTTTCAAGTCAAAACCTCCAAGAGTCAACTTTCAAGGGCACAAATAGGACCTCAAAACCAAGCTTCTTTATCTAGTTCATCATCTAAGGTATGTGGGGTTTTAAAAAGGATAAATTTATCGTCCTTGTGCCCAAAAACTTGATTTTTATTAAAGATTACATGATTTGCAAGTTATGGTTTACACATAAACCATCTCGTTTTGAGTTTTCAAATTTACAAGTGATTTGAATATTGAAGTACATTTTATCTCATTTACTTATGGTTTGACTTAAAGATTTCTATTATGAATTTCATTTCCCTGTTGTGAATTGATATTGTTAAATGAATTTCAAGATGACTGTTAGGAATGAAGATTTATTTTGAAATTCTGAATATTTTACATATGCTTTAAAACCCAAGTATGAGTTTTGACATTTCAAGAAGAGTATATTATTACCATGCTTTGACAAGTAAGTATTCAGATTTTTATAGAAAGATTGATCTTTTGATCTAGCTAAGATAGGAATCCACATTATTCGTATAGTTTATGATTTGAAGTAATGAAAAGCATAATTGGTTTTAATTTCGAACCCTTGTGCTATTTTAAGGTGGATTTCCTAAAAGTTCTGAGCAATAAGTATGGGAGTAGTATTTAGCACCGAGTTAGGTATGATTCCAAGGTCTCATGCCCCAGAACTATGTGCCACCATAGGTTTCTGATTTGCCCATAGTGGGCTAAGATAGTGATCACTTAAGTTAAGATTTTATTCCAATGGCAAGGGTAGAACAACTCTCCCCAACGTGGGCAAAACATTGGACTCCATGTCAACTCACATGATTTATGTCGGTTAGAAAAAACTCCCTAAGTCCCAAAGTTCCAAATTTCCAAATCTCCCAAAGTCTCTAAGTTTCAAAGGAAAAGAACGATAGAAAAGCTTTTAGAAAAATAAGTGTAAAGGCTCATAAGTTTTACTCTAGTTATGCTTTACAAAAAGATATTAGCTCCAAACTTCAGCTTTCAGATTTCAGATTTAAGAATGAGCCATTTCTACACTTAGATAATATGATTTACAGACAGAACATAAGTACGACTTTTAGAACTAAATGTTATGACTCACTAGATTTATAAAGTTTGATTTGTTATGCATGACTTCAGTTTTCAGTATTTCAGATATTTTATCTTATGTGAGTCATTTACATTTAGCATGCATTGTTTTACAAATTATAATGATGAGATAATGTTTTGCTTATGAATTCACCCCCATATACTCAGTACATCCTCAAAGTACTAATCCGCATATACGTCCATGTGCTACATTATCTCATAATATAGGTACGAGTTATAGCACGTATCCATATTCAAATAGTTTGTAGGTGATGAGTCCTCTTAATTCAAGGGCTCGAGTCAGTTATACAGTTCGAGCAATATTTTATTTTTCTTTATTTAGTCGTATTGATTTGGGTTAGTTGGGGGTCATTTCCCGGCTACCTACAGTCAATACTGGGAGAGGCTTCATAGACAGTCAGTAGAGTTAATGTATTTGAATCCAGTGATGTTTTGTAAAAGCAGAGTTGTAATTATATTAATACAGATTTGCATTGATCAAGTTCGGAAGAGATTTATGTTTTTCCATATTTTCTTCAGATTTATGTGTTTTATTCAGTTGCTTATGAGTTATGCCAGTAGAAAGGTTATCTTGGAATCACTTGTAACCTTAAGCACCGTGTCACATCTTAAGACCTATTTTTAAGGCATTACATAGAGGTGGCGCTACTAGTGACAATGGTGGTGGCGGCCAAAGAATGTGTAGAGGTTGTGATGTATTAGTGGTAGTTAGTGGTGGTGCTAGTTGTGATAGATAAGTTGGTTGGAAGTAGGGATTGGCCGATAGGGGTTGCTGATTATGGTGTTATTGACGGTAGTGGTGACGATGAATATAATTAGAATAAAAGAGGCAGTAAGTGTGGTAGTAGTTGACACTTGTGGTTGGTAGCAGTATTTTTGCCGATGGTGGTTGTGATGGTGGAGGTGGTAGGTGGTGGTGGGTGGTGGTTGCAAATAGTGACGGTGGCAGGGGTGGTTAGTGGTGGTGACTGCTAATTATGAATAGAGTGATGAATATTATCCAACGTCAGAATATCCCATCAGACCTATTAAGACTTGGTTCTAGATCTGAATGATTAAGACCTATTCAAACCTATTAAGAGTTAAAACCGTAATAAAAAACAAATGCACTTAATAGTCTAAAGTCTGAACCATTCAGATTCAGACCTCTATTAAGTGCAAACAAATGAGACCTGAATGTTGAATTCATGCTATTGTTTGGTTGAGTGTCTATGATGATCCTATGTAAGTTTATCATGTGTCATATGTGTGAGGTTTTTGTATATTCCTTGTTGTATGTGATGTCTAGAACTTGCCCAGTGTGTGTGCAAAGCAAAATAAAGAGTATGGGGTTAGGTAATGATATAGGCTTTTCTTTGATAGCCTTGTTTTATACCTTCCTTTTGACCTACCCTTGAGCATAATCCTACTAAGCCCCGTTCAGCCTTTAGCTTTTTCTTTGGTAGCCTTATATGTAGCTTAATACCTTCTTTGATAGACCTAAATTTAATCCAAAAGCTCTTAAGCACTTGATGAAAAATTAATTGAGTTGAGGAGTTGAAAAATAAGAGGAGAAAAGGTGAAAGTGAAGCCCTAAGTGATAGCTAATGGTGTTCAAAAGTGATAGCTAATGGTGTTCCAAAAAAATTAATATGTGTTGAGGTGGGGAGTTGAGTAATGAAAGAATAAAAATTTATTCAAATTAAATAAGTTGTGCTTGGAACACTCTTACCATAATATTGAGAATGAGTTGAATGATATAGGGAAAAATAGAAGACGTGGTAGATGAAAGTGGTGCACATGGGTTGTTAGAGATTGGTCTCAATTGTCAAAAGTGATGTATTAAAGCGCTTAGGGAAGATAGTCACTATTAAGACGAAAAAGTTCTTACCCGTCCCTTAGCCTACATTACAACCATTAAAGAACTATTTGATCCTAAGCTTCATCATTCTAATATTAGTGGAGTACTACACTAAGGGCAAGCCTATGGTTCATTATGTGTAACTTGTGAATTCCTTGTGAGAGTGAGCGTAACTTGATTCTTGTACCCATTATGTTACAAAATGCATTTATGTGAATGATTATGGGTAACTCTCCTGTTGTGAGGGAACATGTTTGATGAATGTGGGTGAATGGTATGATGGCCTTGATTGATCAATGTGCATGAGTTTTCCAACTTGGTGAGTCAATTCTGGAGGCTAGGGTGTTTTTAAGTAGTGTTTTTGAACTTTCAATTGTGTATGTAACATGCTTAGTGTAGAAACTTGCATTTTGTGAGTTTGTAATACAATCTTGAGTGTCTTGCATGTAGTAAAACTATAGATTCTCTTCAGCTTATGATGCTTAGAGTAAAGAGTTGTTCGAGGACGAACAAGGCTTTAAGTGTGAGGTGGTGATGTTGGGTGTATTTATGCACTCTAGTGTTGTTTTCCTATCTTATTTAGCCATGTTTTTAGGACAATTCGTGTTCTTTATCTGTTGATTATAATATAAATAATCAAATAAGTGTTATAGTACGTGTTTATAAGGTTTAAGGCGTTTCCAAACAAGTTTGAGCTTAATTAAGTCACTTAGAGTTTAGACGAGAAAATTAGTGTTACTAATTTTAGCTAGGTGTCGTTCTAGTTAGTCTCGGAGGATTCTAGTGTGTTAGATGAGTTCTTTATGGTGTTAATATGTAATATAATGTGGAACAACTTGTTTGTAAGGTGTAAAGTGTAATTGAGTCAAGTCAAAAGTCAAAGCAAAATGTTGAAGATTAAGCGAGCAAACCTAGTCTTAGCTCGTGTTTCTTGCTCATCGTTGTGAACGTTATGTTGTTTTGAGCTCTAATGCTTGTTGTGTGATGTTGTAGGATGCTTGCAGAATTAAATTCGATGATAAATAGATGTGGAACAAGTTGTAATTCAAAGCAAAAGAACGTCACAAGGCTTGGATAAAAATGAAGGACGTTGGAACACTAAGCCAAAAATTTGAAAGCAAATTCCAGTAGCTCCAGGCGATATGCCCGTGCAGCATGCTCTATAGTGGTATTACAAGTCCCGTGATGCCTTTTGTACAGTGGTGCTACAAGGCTTGTGACGCTTAGTCCATCCCAACCCACGTCGCATGCTTAAATCTGGTTCCCTCATGCAAGTGACATCCTACACTCCTACACGGATTATGATTGGTTTACTACATACACACACATTAAACACTTTGTTAAACATCTTGGATGAATTAGGAGGCCGCTGAACTTCATCTTTTAGGTTTTATTATTCTTAATTTAGCTTTCTATTAAATTATAACACCCGTTGGATTGTGATTAATTAGTGGCTAAAAACTTTCTTTCCGAGGTTAAAGCCAAGAACATGATTATCATCATTTTGAATTTAATCCATATTTGGTTGTGTGTTCATCTTTGTTTTAATTATTTTAAGGATTGCGCACCCTTAAAATATATCAGTTGTTGACCTTGTGATCTCGAAAAGGGAATAGGAAGATAGACCATGGAGATGAAAAAAGTAAGGTTCTTATTCTTTTATGAAATAAGGAATTTGAATTAGCTTCTAAGACAAGGATGTACCTAGAAGCCTTACTTGATTCACATGTAGGATGATAACGTTAAGAACTTAATTGGATTATTACATCCCGGCTCAATGATGTAGTTGTAATATCCAAGTTAGGTAAACGATTAGAGGTCGGGAGACCATGATCATATGATTAACCCTACAAATCAACAACCAAGATAAGTAATTTAACTGTAGTATGATTATTTGAAGTACTTTAACCCTGGGCTTTCCCCTAATGATTGTCTCAAGACCTTTATTTTATGCATTGTTTATTTTACCTTAGTTTACAACTATTTAAAACTCTCTTTTGGTTACGCTTGCATCAATAAATCTAAATTGTGAATTAGAATTGAATAGTCGTTCGAACAAGTTCCTATGGGACTGATATTCAGCTTTCTTGAAGGCCACTATATTACTTGATAGACCACGTATACTTGTGTGTGCGCTGTCGCAACCCGATTTATAAGTCATGATGGCACCTACTAAGTACCGCTAGTAGGTAAGCTGAACCGTAGCCCGAAGCTATATGCAATGGGCTAACTAGGTGGAAAACGCCAAAAATGAGGGGATGATAAATAACTGCAACTTATTTTATAAGCAAAACTATAGAAATGGACAAGAGATTGCCAACAATACAGATAACCATCCCACGACCTGATAGAGACAGTACAAGAACAACTATAAAGACAACTCAAGTTCTAAAATAATCAATACAATTTGTCTCAAATCGAAAGACAAGACATGAATAAGATAGAAGGAAATGTGCAACTTGACTCCAAGAGCTCACCCTATTGGAGTCACCCTATCTCTGAAATTCAACACAGCAAGATAGATTAATCAACATCGGCAACTAGTTCTCAGATCTACACCAAAAAGATACAGAAGTGCAGCATAAGTACCAAAACAAGGGTACTCAGTAGGCATCATCGGCCGACTGAGCTAAATAATTATATAAATATGCTAGAAAGCAAGATAACATAACTAAGTCAGGATAGAGTCAAACTTGAATCGACTCCAACATCGTTGTGCATGAATAATTAGATAAACGGAATAATAACACAACATAAAGGATCACACACATGCAACTACAACTACAAAATTGGCCCCCATAAGCCAATCAATGTGGAAAAGTAAATAACTCAACACAGACCCCATAAGCCTGGAGGGTACAATAAACTAAAGCGTAACCCAAATCACCATCATCTAACAATTTCCATGAAACAACTAGAATCCATCTATGTCATGCCTCATTATAATCATTTCTTGCTTTAGACTAAACCAGTATCCCTATTCTCAATTATTACACCCCAAAGTCCTCAATGTCATATCATAAATATCATGATCAATATTAGAGTAAATTTCCCAAACTCGAATCGGTAAATATGTAATCAATAACATAATCATCCTCCAAACTCAAACCAAGTATGTGTATATATATGTGAGCAATGTCATAATCATCCTCAAACTTGAATCGGGTAAACATGTCATCAATATTCTAACTCAATCGGTAATCATATATCGTCTATCATAGTAAATAGTCGGACTCAAACCGGTAGAAATATCATCAACATTATAACCAATAGCATAATAAATGGCAGAATCACGAGTCACTAGCATAGTTAATAAGCATGAACTTTCAATGCCAACCCAACATAACCATCAAATACCAAAGTTTCTCAATATCACTTCAATAAGCATTTTCAAGAAGTACAATAAGTGTATAATGGTCTACCAAAATCAGTACAAGTCTTGGCATAAGTCGGGTGGGTCAAAAGGCCCACTTCGAATCCCCGAAGTTTCATTATAAGGCATATTCTACCCCAGACTAGACTAAGGTATCTAAATCCACTCTCATATGTCAACTAAGCCAATCAACCCTAAGATAGAGGTTTTACCTAAAACATGATCAACTAAGCCAATCATGCCGAATTTATGGTTTTCGGATAGCCTAAACAGTCCACCTAACCCAAGTATTTCAAATTTCATCACCAACACCTAAAACCAACCCAAAATCCAACACAATATCATAAACATACTATGAACTAGCTCAATCTAAGAAGAGGGAAAAACCTAGCCTACCTAGACATCGAAGAAAGCTCGAAGAATCCACTAAATCAACTTTCCCTGTCAAGAAGCTTCTACAAGGTGCCACACTATCAAAGTCACAATTTACTCATTAAGACAAGAACGATGATACCCATATTTCACTATTGTGCTTTGGGTCCAAAAATGCTCAGAAATCTCATATGGGTCCCATTTACAGAAATCGAGATTCCGAAGGCAACTCAATATCTCCTTATGCTCAAGCAGTAATTTTCCTCAAAAATAGGTGAAATTTGAGCTACATTGGTGCTAAAATCAAGGCACCAAGTTATAGAGATTGTAAGGAAGAAAAGGGGAAAAGCAACCATAGAATATAGGGATTCTTACCACAAATTCAAAGGAAACCCGCGTAAATAATTATTACCCAAGCTCCCAAATTACCCATAAGAGTTAATCCTAAGTTTTCCCCAATATTTAGGGTTTTAGTCTCTTGAGATTGGATGTAGAATGGGAAAAACAAGTTGAAAAGGGGCTTTTTACACCCTCACCATGTGTTCAGGTATCGCAATCACGACTCAACCCTTGCAATCGCGGCTTCTGTCGGTCTGCCAAGGGAGTTTCTATCGCAAAAATAGTGGCTCGATCATGGCACATTGTATCCTTCCAAGGGTATAGAAATCGCGACCCCTGGCATCGCCACAAGCGAAGGCACCAGCACATTTCTCCAAGTCTCCGTTAACCCTTCGGGATTCATCTAGAATCTCGTATACACCAATAGACTATGCTACCATAGCAAATTCGGTGCTTCTGACTCAACGGAGAAGTCAAAATTTCCATCCGAGGTCATTTCATCTAAAAAGTGGGTCCCATGCTCATATTCTATTTTCTTAACTTTCCGACCAATAGATTAAATTGAGCTCGGGTGCCTCGAGACTCGAACAAAGAGTCCAACTAGCTTAAGATCGATATTCTAGAGTTGTTGGAACATTCAAAATTGTCATACAAGGTCATTTGACTGAAGTTTTTTCCCGATATCCAATTTGAACCAGCGAAGACTTCAAAATAAAGAATTGGCTCTAAAAATTAAAAGAACTACCCGATAATCGCACTGTTAGTTCCAATAAGCCATAAATGTCTTGGGGGAGCTATGGAAAACCTTTAATGGTGAAAATAAGAAAAAATATGAAAAATAACCTAAAGGGTCATTACAAGGTTTATTAAGAATGGGTTTAATGAGAAGTTTATGGACATGATTTTGAGATTGCTACCTAATCAGTGGTATTCTATACTGTTTAATAGGCAATAAAACAGCTTTTTTTCATTCAACTAGAGGAGTAAAACAAGGTCATCCTTTGTCTCTAGCCTTGTTCATCATATCTGCTAAAGTTCTAACTAGAGCCCTTAATACTTTAATGGAAGATGAAAATACAAGGGGTTTGGCGTTCCTAAATAGAGTGACAAGGTCATTATCTTGCATATGCAAATGACATTATTATATTTACCTCTGCTGATTCTGAATCCTTCAAGATGATCAAGGCAACTCTACACGAGTATCAGAAGATTTCTGGCTAAATGATCAATATTAGTAAGTCATTCTTCTGCATGCATCAAAAGGTTGTTGATACACTAGTCTAGGATGTGGCTTCTGTTATGGGATTTCAAAGAGGTACTTTTCTATTTAAATATTTGGGATGTCCTATATTTCATGCTAGAAATTGAAAAGCTTTTTGTAATGATCTCATCAGAAAGATCAAGGATAAGCTTCGACAGTGGGAAAGGAAGTTGCTCTCATATGGAGGGAACGATGTATTGATAAAGAATGTTCTATAAAGTATGCCTCTATACCGACTTTCAGTCATGGCCCAACCAAATATACTATACAAAAAATTCATAAAATATTTGCTATTTTTTTGGAGTAATAAGGAAGAGAGGAGAAGCAGGCACTGGACAGCTTACCAAAAATTGTGTTTACCAATAGAGGAAGGAGGTATGGGTTTCAGATCTTTATTTGAAATTTCAAATGCTTTATTTGTCAAGCTATGGTGAAACTTTAGAACTTTAGGCACTATTTGGTCCACTTTCATATGGAATAAATATTGCACGAAGAAAATTTTCACTATGGTTTTATGGTAAGTAGGATCTTAATTATGGAAAAGGATGCTTGAAGCTAGAGATGGGGTGGAGCACTGTATCTGGTGGGAACCAAAAAATGGCTCTACCAATTTTTTGTATGACAATTGGTTAAAGTTGGGCCCTTTATAGCAACACATGCCAACTGATCATGGGACTAGTTTTGTAGAGGTAAAGCACTATTTTCAGAATTACGGGTGGAATGAAGATTTTCTTTCTCAATACTTACCTAACTTTTTGGTAAACCACATTCTGGAGGAATATCCTAAGATGGTACAGACAAAAAAGGGACAAGCCAAGGTCGTTGCTTACTAGTAATAGTAAATTCACAGTCAAAAGTGCTTAGGAAGCTCTAAGGTGTAAGGAGGATAAAAAGTGGTTCTTTAAGTAGATATGGATGAAAGGGTTACCTTTGAAGATTTCATTCTTTATTTGGAGAGTGTGGAATACAAAACTACTAGTTGATGACATAATAGCCAGAAAAGGAATGTACATGGTCTCAAGGTGTAGGTGTTGTGTTAATCCTTCGATGGAGGACTTGAATCATCTATTTTAATTAGTTAGTTTACTAAGAGAGTGGAGACTATATGCAAGTGCAACATGTATTCAAGGGAACTCTACATAGCATAATCATGCCATTTTCTATTTAGTGGAGAGCTAAAACTTCTTCTAATGTTAAAGCACTCATTTAGGCATCTCTAAATAATTATGTGGCAACTTTGAAAAAGGAGAAATTGTATTGTCCACGGAGGAACAATGTCAGAACATAGGGCAATTCATGAGATTAATCAAAATCTTTACTTTTTGGCAAAGGTAATATTTCCATCAGTCTTATATCTCCCAAGTAGTTGGCCACATCTGATCGATAAAGTGGAGAATAACAGGAGGTCTGGTAGAAGAGAGTGCAGACTAGTGAAGTGGAAATTTCCACCTACAGGGACATTCAAATGTAACACTGATGCTTGTTCTAATGGTACTAACATCTCTTCCGCTTTTTGCATTAGAAACAGTGAAAGGGATTTGATTTATGTTGCAGCCAAGATCATCCCTAGCGCTAATTATCTAAATGCAGAATCAATAGCTATTAAAGAAGGGGTGGAGTATTGTGTGAGACATAATATGTTTCCACTTATAGTAGAAACAGACTCGCTAATTATGCAGATGGTACTAAATGGATCTTGGGAATGTCCATGGGCTCTAAGTAGAGCAGTTGATTTGATAAATAAAGGGAGAAAGAAGGGAGAGATGCACATCAAGCATAATTACAGAGAAGGAAATCAGCTTGCAGATTTTTAGTTAACAATGTTATTCATTTTGCAGGTACAGGTACAAGTATAGTTATATACAAAAACAGTAAGCAGCTACCACAAAAGCACAATAAATTCTATACTCCAATAAACTTCAAATTCCATATGTGAGGGTAAAGTCAACTAAGGAATGGGATCCTCACCAATAATATCCTTTTGGAGGAATTAGAGATGGACACAAAAGCACACAAAGAGAAGCATCACACCAACCACAATATTTCTCAACATTTACTCGAGAATTTTACAAAATAGTACAAATAACATTTTTATTGTATGGTTTTATACAGTGATAATTCGTAGGGTAGTTGAGGGTTCCTATGGTGGTGGTGTTAAATTTGTACGAGTTTCATTTCACTAAGAAAAAATTTACAAACAGATGAATATTAGTATGAAACAAAAAGAAACTTCTTTCCAAACCCTAAATCTAGAAATTACTAATGGACATACCTATTGAGGCATTAGATATAGCCTTTGATGATTATCAAGCTTGAAGAAGACTTCCTTTTTGGGACAGAAACACTACATCTGTGAGAGATTGAGAGGTTTCCTGAGTGATTTCTACCAAAACATCGATGAAATTAAGAGGTAATAAAAGATAGCTAAAATAGGGAATCAAACTAGTGAATGAAGAAGATGGGTCATTTAGCTTAAAGAACTCGATTTCTACTACTGATGCCTCAGTTCAATCTCCATCTCACCAGCAATGGCTCAAGTGAAATAGCGTAATCATTCTTTGGTCTCATCATTTTCCTTTTTTGATTTGTTTTGTCGGATTTTTCGGATTTTGCTTTTTATTCCTTTTTTGCTTTGGACCATGGAGCTTGGTTGTTGGGCTTTTTGTGCCTTGTAAGTATGTGTTTGTCATAATAAAAGGGCTCAAAGCCAATTTTTGTTTAAAAAAATTAAAAAATATTTTCTTCCGGAAAATAAGTTCCTTGGAAATATGGAAAATGACTTCCGTAATAAAATTAGAAAAAACAAGTTCTATAAGTGACATTCTATTTTTATTGTATCCCCACCGACCCACCTAACACCTCCAACCCCTACCCCCTTGATTATTCCACCCCCGAGGCCCCACCTAAACCCCCTCCACCTCTATAATTTTTTGTTAGATTATATATAAATACTCTTGAGATAATAATTTTTTGTTTACTTACCAAACACTAGAAAATAAGTAAGAACTTAATTTTTTTCCAAGAAAATATTTTCTTCCATACCAAACACACCCTGATTACTAATTTTCAAAAACACGTCACATACATTAGGCATGTACATGATCAGTTTGGTTCGAATTCTTATAAATACGAAAGCAGACTATTTGTATCGGGTTTTTAAATCTATAAACCAAATCAAATCAATAAAGTTTGAGTTTTTCAACTTTGATTTTTTTGAGTTTTTTTATCTTCTTGAATTTTTTGGATTTTTTTGGTGGGGTTTGGGGTGAATTCCTTATAAAAACGTTTAATTAATTCACGATTCAAGTATTTCCTAGTCTTAGTAATATACAACTATATTTAGGTATAATCTAAAAAATTGACACAAACTATGAAATGAGTGGTGACAACAAAATATTCAACAACAATAATAATAAAATCATATAAAATAAACTTTGCATATCAATAAGTTATAATAAGAAAAAGCATAATTTGAAAATATTAATTCATGCTAAAATAAGTCTAAAAAATATTAATCACACGACTAATTATTAAATTAAAAAATTAGAATATGTATTTATGCTAAGCTAAAGAATAGATATCGAACATTAGTGTCATTCTTAGTGTTTAATTAAATATTTTTATTAGTATTATGTAATACCCCGAATATTTCTAACTCAGTCCAGTCCTTAGTACGTGCTTATAGCACTTAGAACCTGAAAATAAAGCTAAGAGTTGAGGGACTTAGTTATTTTTTACTCCCTTTAAACTTCGAGGATTTTCAAGTAGACCTTCCGGGCTCTGAGACATTGATTTTTGAATTAAATTATATTCAGGGGTGAAAATAGCATGTCTCGGGTAAGTTTCAGTATTTTGGGATGAAGATTGGATCACATTCGAATTGGCAAAATAGTAGCTCACTTCGATTAGGTCGCGATGCGGTGAATATCTTGGTGAGGAGTCCCTCGCGTCGCATTGGAGGCCAAATCGGTGTTTGTTAGTTTCCAGTAGCTCATCGTGATTGCACCGCATTACGGTAAGTATTGCGATGAGCATCACATCGCATCGCAACGAAGCCTAAATCAACATTTGTCAATTTCCAGTGAGTCACCGCAATTTCACCGCATTGCGGTGGGTATCACGATGACCCCTTAACCGCATCGCATTAAAACCTCAATCGAGACTCCAGTTATGAATTTTAAATTTCAAGGGAATCATAGTCTTTTTCCCACGCCTCCAAATCATGAAAACAGATGATTAATAGTATTATTAGGCAAAATATGCTCATTATTCATCAAATCCCTCTCAAAGAAAACCCTAAGCTTCAACATTCAACTTCAAGAATCCCCAAATTCCACCATTCTTTTTCCAAGATAGTTCAAAATTCAAGGTTCCCAATTTAAGAATTCCAAGAATCAATCCTCAAGAGCACCAATAGGAACTCAAAATCAAGCTTCTTTATCTAATTCATCAATTAAGGTATGTGGGATTTATGAACAAGGGTAATCCCTTCACCCTTGTGCCCAAAACTTGCTTTTAATTATATTTTTACATGAATTTCAATTTAGTGTTCATACCCAATGATTATTATTGAAGATTTTGCTATTACAAGAGATTTAAATGATGATTTGCATCTTTATTTTTACATGTCCATATGTCTGGCTTGTTTTACATATATTGAGAATTGAATTTCATTATTATGACTAGAATTGTGCAAAGACTTCATGAATTTAACTATTGAGCATGTTTTGAGATACTTTGACACAAATTTGAATTATGGTTTATTAAGTCCTAGCTTTTATGTTGATAATCTGGGAAATTATGCTTTTGAGCATCCCATAATATGTTTAAAATCAGCTTTGAATAAAGGTTTAATCTTTTGATATTTAGATAAAGATATGGAATCCACTTATAGCTTAAATTAAGTTTTAAAACAAACAGATGCACAATTAGCTTTCGGTATGAATCATTATGTCATTTAAAGTGGATTTCCTACAGAATGAGAATACAGATTAAAGGGAGAAGTATTTAGCACCGAGCGGGAACGGTGGGTTAATCGCATCCTACTTTCTTAGAACTATGAGCCAACGTAGGTATGGTTTCAAATTATTTCCATTTCTATAAGAATGACAGTCACAGATATGATCACTTAGCTTAGGTTATACTCCCTAGCAAGAGTATGACACCTCTCCCTAACGTGAGGTTTTCCTCTTAGGAGAACTAGACTTTAGACACCATGATAGCTCACATAGTGTATGTCGGTTAAAAGAACCTCCCTTACAATAAGCTTTTAAAAGAAACTCCTTATAGCCTAAGTCCTAAATAGAAAAATAGTTCATCTTTTAGAATTAAATATAATGGCTCACCAAATTTTCACGATATGTTTTATTATTCTTGTTTCATGATTTTTCAGCGTTCAATTATTCAATCCAATGTGAGTCATTACATTTAGCATGCATCCTTTATGAATTTTGATAAGCATAAAGATATTGGTTTACTTATGCATTCACCCCCACATGCTCAGTACATTCTCAAAGCACTGATCCATATATATGTCTATGTGCTACATTATTAAATAATGTAAGTTCAACAGCGTGAGTGATTTTGGGCATCTCTATCTACTTTCCTACCGTTGGTGAGTCCTCATGGTTCGAGGACCCATTTATTCAGATTTTTAGTTTTCATAGTATTTGATTAGTTGTTTTCAATTCAGTTCGAGTTAGTTGGGGGTCTGTCCCAAAGGCTCTCTAGTTCTCAGTAGTAGAGGCTTGTCGGACTGCTAGTTAAAAATTCATTTTCCAGTATTAGTTGTTCAGATATTATGTTGATTTCAGCTCAGTTTAGATCATTCAGTATTTCAGTATTTTTAATTATTTAAGTTACCTTGATATAAGTTGCAGACTTAGTAGAAGGCTTACAAGGTTAGCTTGATACTACTCGTAGTCTTGAGCATCGTGTGATATCTCGAGTCCAATTTTCAAGGAGTTACAAACTTGGTATCAGAGACTAAGGTTTTAAGAGTCCTAAGAAGTCAAACAAGTCGCGTTACGTAGAGTCTTAATCATGGGTGTAAAGCACGCCACATTTATGAGCAAGAGATATGGGACGTTTTAGTAAAATCATCTATTTTCTTTCATGATCCATCATACTTACAACTATCTTTATCTGTTTTTAACTCGTGCTCTTTCATGATAGAATATGCCTTCTCGTAGAGGTAATGCCCGCAGAAATGATTACCATCCACCCTAGCTTGTTGATCCTCTGAATGAGAATGTGTCTCATGTTGAATTTTAGGTTGACTTTCAGACGTTGATAATGTTTAGGCTAACTATCAGGCTGTAGTCCCGCATTAGCAAGAGGGTGATTTAGCTTTAGCCGGGCTTCTTGACTTTATGAGTATGAACCCGCCTGAGTTCTTTGGGTCGAAGGTATGTAAGAACCCACAGTTATATCTTGATGAGGTGATAAAAGTCACTCAAGTTATGCATGTTACTGAAGAGGAGGGTGTAGAATTAGCTTCTTATAGATTGAAAGATGTTGCTTATGATTGGGTAGTTATATGGAAGAAAGGTAGAGGTGAGAATTCAGCTTCTATGAGTTGGCAGGTATTTCAGGATGCATTTCTAGACAGGTTCTTTTCGCGTGAGTTGCGAGAGGCAAATATTGAGGAGTTCATGAACCTGAGATAGTGCTCAATGACGGTGAAAGAGTACTATCTTCAGTTCAATTAGTTGTCTAAGTATGATCCTGATTTGATAGCTGACACTAGATCTAGTATGAGTAAGTTTGTTATCGGAGTCTCTGGTTTGGTTATCAAGGAGTGTAGGACTGCAATGCTCATTGAAGTTATGGATCTTGCTAGATTGATGACTCATGCCTAACAGATTGAGGCAAAAAATTTAAAGGGAAGAGATAGAGAAAATAGGAAGGATAGAATTACGCAGTATGAGTATGGCTAATCCAGGTTTGTAGGGGGAAATCATTTGCAGTTTCAGAGTCTTCCACATTTGTCGTTGCCATCTTCAGCTAGTGCTTCCAAATACAGAACTAAGAAAGAACAATAGGGTAAGACTTCTATGTCTAGGTCTCAAAATAATGTGGGTGGAAGGCCCAGTTATACTGCATGTGCTAGATGTGGTAAGAATCATCTTAGTGAGTTTTTTATGGGGAAGAAGGATTGTTTTGGATGTGGTAAGTTAGGGAACAGAATCAAAGAGTGCTTTTATGCTAAGTAAGGAAGCAGGGATGGTTTTCCCAGGCTCAGGATACTAGTGCACTAGCTCCTATAGATGCCCATCCCCTCCTCAGGGTGCATCATCCAGTATCGATGGTGGTCAGCGCCAGAATCGGTTCTATGTTTTACCATCCCATCAGGAGCAGGAGAGCTCCCCAGATATTGTTACTGGTAAGCTTCGTGTCTTTTATCTTGATGTTTATGTATTACTAGATCCCAGGTTAAATTTTTCTTATGTGACCCCATTAGTTGCAGTGAATTTTAGAGTAGGTCCTGAACAACTTTCTAAGCTCTTCTCAATTTCTACCCCAGTAGGTGAGTCAGGTGTTGCCAAACAGATCTATAAAAAAGTGTCCTATCACTGTCCTTCATAAGATCATGTTTGCAGATTTGATAGAATTAGACATGGTTGACTTTGACCTTATTCTTGGTATGGATTGGCTCCATTCCTGTTATGCATGCATAGATTGTCACACCCGAGTGGTGATGTTTTAGTTTCCTGATGAGCCAGTCTTTGAGTGGAAAGGTAATTTAGTATCTCCCAAGAGTCATTTCATATCCTACCTCAAAGCCAGAAAGTTGATATCAAAAGGGTGCATCTATCATTTAGTTCGGGTCAAAGACACTAAGTCCGTGGCTTCAATAGTTCAATCAGTCTGTATAGCCAATGATTTTTTGGAAGTCTTTCCTGAGTATTTACCAGGGGTACCTCCCCACAGAGAAATAGAATTCAGTATCGATCTTCTTCCTAATACTCAGCCTATCTCTATTTCTCTATATCATATGGCTCCTACTGAGCTTAAAGAGTTGAAAGAGCAAATCAAAGACCTCTTAGATAAGGGTTTCATAAGGCCCATTGTTTCTCTTTGGGGCGCTCCCGTCCTATTCGTGCGCAAAAAAAGATGGTTCTCTGTGAATGTGCATTGACTATCATCAGCTGAATAAAGACACAGTTAAAAACAGATATCCTCTTTCCAGAATTGATGACTTATTTGATAAACTACAAGGTGCAAGTTATTTCTCCAAGATAGACCTTAGATCTGGTTATCATCATCTTAGAGTAAGGGAATGTGATATCCCGAAGACAGCTTTCAGAACCCATTATGGTCATTTTGAATTCCTAGTCATGTATTTTGGGATAACAAATACTCTAGCAGCCTTAATGGACTTGATGAATAGAGTGTTCAAATAGTACCTAGACATGTTTTTCATAGTCTTTATCGATGATATCCTTGTCTATTCCTATAGTGAGGATGAACATGCAGACCATCTTAGAATTATGTTGCAAACTCTTAGATATCACCAGTTGTTCGCCAAATTCAACAAGTGTGAATTTTGGCTAAGGTCAGTAGCTTTTCTCGGTCACATTATTTTTTGTGATGGCATTAGTGTTGATCCCCAAAAGATCAAAGCAGTGAGAAAATGGCCTAGACCTATTTCTCCATCAAACATCAGAAGTTTCTTGGGTTTAGCTAGCTATTAGGGACAGTTTGTTGAGGGTTTTTCGTCTATTAAATCTCCCATGACCAAATTAACTCAAAAAAAAGTTAAGTTTTAGCGGTCAGATTCTTATGAGAAGAGTTTTTAGGAGTTGAAGGATTTGGCCCCAGTCTTAGCATTACCTAATGGTACAGATAGATTCATTATCTATTTTGATGCATCTAGAGTTGGTCTAGGTTGTGTTTTGATGCAGAGGGTTAAGGTCATATCTTATGCCTCTAGATAACTTAAGCCTCATAAAAGGAACTACCTTACTCATGATCTTGAATTAGTTGTTGTTATGTTTGCTTTAAAAATATGGAGGCACTATCTTTATGGAGTGTATGTTGATGTGTTTTTGGGCCATAAAAGTTTACAGTAAGTATTTATGCAGAGAGAGTTGAATCTCCAATGGAAAAGGTGGTTAGAGCTCTTGAAAAATTATGACATGAGTGTTTGTATCATCCGGGCAAGGCCTATGTATGGCAGATGCCCTTAGTAGACTGTCGATGGGTAGTATTGCTTATGTAGAGTGTGATAAGAAAGAGTTAGATTGAGAAGTTCATCAGTTGGCTAGACTAGGTGTGCGGCTAGTTATCTCTGACTGAGTTGCCTGCATATTTGTCCTCCGTTCACCTCGTGTTTCATGTGTTCTTGTTAAGGAAGTTTGTTGGTGATCCAACGGTTGTAGTACCCTTAGAAAGCAAAGATATTCATGATAGCCTCTCTTATGAAGAGATTCCCATTGAGATCTTTGATCGCTGATTCGTAGACTAAGGAACAAAGAAGTTCCCTTGGTCAAAGTTCTTTGGAGGAACTAATTCATTGAGGGAGCCACTTGGGAAGAAGAAGCAGAAACGCGGACCAAGTACCCTCATCTTTTCACCGTAAATTCAGATTCAGCATAGGTAACAAGTTTTCTCAGATCATCTGTTTTTCATTCTAAGTTTCAGCTCTATATAGCTACTCTCTTGATAATTTTTTTACAATTGCAAATCAGTTTAGTCATGCCTTCAGTCGTGCATGTCAGTTTATAGTCTCAGTTCTTCAGTATCCTCAGCTTAATTAGACTCATTCGAGGATGAATATTCCCAAGGGGGAGATATTGTAATACCCCGAACATTTCTATCTCAGTACAACCTATAGTACGTGCTTATAGCACTTAGAACCTGAAAATAAAGCTAAGAGTTAAGGGACTTAGTCATTTCTTACTCTTTAAATTACGAGTATTTTCAAGTGGACCTTCTGGGCTCTGAGAGATTGATTTTTAAGTTAAATTATACTCAGGGGTGAAAATAGCATGTCTCACATAAGTTTCAGAATTTTCAGACGAGTATTAGATCATATTCGAATTGGCAAAACAGTAGCTTACTGCGATTAGGCCGCACCACAGTGAGTATCGTGGTGATAAGTCCACCATGTCATGTTGGAGGCCGAATCGGCATTTGTCAGTTTCTAGTAGCTCATCTCGATTGCACCGCGTCGTGGTAAGTACGCGATGAGCATGTAATTGCATCGCGACGAAGTCCAAATCAGCATTTGTCAATTTTTAGTGAGTCACCGTGATTGCACCGCATTGCGGTGGGTATTGCAATGACCCCTTCACTGCATCACGGTGAAGCCTCAATCGAGACTCCAGTTACGAATTTTAAATTTTAAGGGCATTATAGTCTTTTTCCCACACCCCTTAATCGTGAAAACAGATGATTAATAGTATTATTGAGCAAAACAGGTTCATTATTCATCAAATCCCTCTCAATAAAAATCCTAGGCTTCAACATTCAACTTCAAGAATCCCCAAATTCCACCATTTTTTTTTCAAGATAGTTCAAAATTAAAGGTTCCCAATTCAAGAATACCAAGAATCAATCCTCAAGAGCACCAATAGGAACACAAAATCAAGCTTCTTCATCCTATTCACCAATTAAGGTATGTGGGGTTTATTAACAAGGGTAATCCTTTTACCCTTGTGCTCAAAACTTGCTTTTAATTATGTTTTTACATGAATTTACATGAATATACATGAATTTCAATTCATGGTTCATACCCAATGATTATTATTGAAGATTTTGCTATTACAAGAGATTTAAATGATGATTTGCATCTTTATTTTTACATGTCCATAAGTCTGTCTTGTTTTACATATATTGAGAATTTAATTCCATTATTATGACTTGAATTGTGCAAAGACTTCATGAATTTGACTATTGAGCATGTTTTGAGATACTTGACACAAATTTGAAATATGGGTTATTAAGTCCTAGCTTTGATGCTGATAATCCAAAAAATTATGCTTTTAAGCATCCCATGATATTTTTACAATCAACTTTGAATAAAGGTTTGATCTTTTGATCTTTAGCTAAAGATATGGAATCCACTTATAGCTTAAATTCAGTTTTTAAACAAACAGATGCACAATTAGCTTTCGGTATGAGTCACTATGTCATTTAAAGTAGATTTCCTATAGAATGAGCATACAGATTAAAGGGAGTAGTATTTAGCACCAAGAGTGAAGTATGGGTTTAGAGCATCCTACTTTCTAGAACTACGAGCCAACGTAGGGGCAGTTTTATATTATTTTCATTTCTATATGGATGACAGTTATAGATATAATCACTTAGCTTAGGTTATACTTCCTGGTAAGAGTATGACACCTCTTCCCAACATGAGGTTTTTCCCTTAGGGGAACTAGACGTTAGACACCATGATAGCTCACATGGTGTATGTCGATTAGAAGAACCTCCCTTACAATAATCTTTTAAAAGAAACTCCCTATAGCCTAAGTCCTAAACAGAATAATAGTTCAGCTTTTAGAATCAAATGTGATGGCTCACCAGATTTTTATAGTATGTTTTATTATTCTTGTTTCATGATTTTCAGCTTGTGGTTATTCAAGCCAATGTGAGTCATTACATTTAGAATGCATCTTTTATGAATTTTGATAAGCATAAAGATATTGTTTTACTTATGCATTCACCCCCACATGCTCCGTACATTCTCAAAGTACTGATCCATATATACGTCTATGTGCTACATTATTTAATAATGTAGGTTCAGGTGTTCAGTCTCAGCAGCGTGAGTGATTTTGGGCATCTCTATCTACATCCTGACCATTGGTGAGTCCTCATGGTTCGAGGACTCATTTATTCAAATTTTCAGTTTTCATAGTATTTGATTAGTTGTTTTCAGTTCAGTTTGAGTCAGTTGGAGGTCTGTCCCAACAGCTCTTTAGTTCTTGATAGTAAAGGTTTGTCAGACTGCTAGCTAAAAATTCAAATTTCCAGTATTAGTTGTTCAGACATTATGTTCAGTTAATTTCAGCTCAGTTCAGATAATTCATTATTTCAGTATTTTTACTTGTTTATGTTACCTTGATATGAGTTGCAGACTTACAGGGTTAGCTTGAGACTACTTGTAGTCTTGAGCACCGTGTGACGTCTCGCGATCCATTTTCGGGGCGTTACACATTAGTATTGACTTGGTCTTTATTTGAGTTATTAATATATGGACTATAAAACTTATTGGATCATTCAAAATTCTAAGTTTAAACTTGAAATAATATATTGAAATATTAAGAAAATAAAAAAGTATAAGAAAGATTTATAAGTTACATAACAATAAACATTTTTATGTATTAAATATTTTTAAAAGTGGTATAAATGTAATATCGGATTGGTTCGGCTTCGTTTAGCTTTTTTTTAGTTAAAACCAAATCAAACAACCTATAGTCGGATTTTTTCAACGCCAAATCAAGTCAAACCAAACCACTAGTCGGAGTTTTTGGGGGGATAATTTTAAATATATACAAAAAATTAAATAGTTTACAACAAAAATACTGAAGTTTATTGTTTACAAGAAAAATAATCATTATGCCATTTTCTTCCTTTTTTGAGTGTTAATTTTCTTTAAAAAAATTATCATTTTTTTTGCTGCATTTTTTATTAAAATAATATTTTTTATTTTTTCAATCTTTCTCCGTACAACTTTTATTCATGTATCAAATATTGTATAAATGGTGTATAAACACACACACACACACATATATATATATATATGATGTATAAATATTTATATAATGTATCAATATTATAAAAATAGTTATGTAGTATGTATGTAATTTATCAATATTGTATAAATAGTGTATAAATATGTATCAATATTGTATAATGGTGTATAAATATCTATATATAATGTATAAAAAGTTATGTGGTGTATACTTAATGTATCGTTGTTGTATAAATAGTGTATAAACTTGTATCAGTATTGTATAATATGTATCGATCTTGTATAAATAGTTATATAAAGAGTGTGTGTGTGTGTGTGTATAATGTATTGATGTCAAATAAATGGTGTATAAAATTTGTATACATGATATATATTGCAGCAAAAAATTGACTCTTTTCTTCTCCACCGAGCAGTCAACATACACCACCACCGAAGACAATAGCCACCAATTGTTCCACCGCCACAACCTCTTTCTCCATCTTCCTATTTTTCTTGAGTTCCACAATTAATTGTGAGCTCCAAGCTCCGACTACATTGAAGGCCAGCAAAAACAACAAATAACATAATCAATAATAAATAGTTTTCAATAACAAAGAAAACATCAATAAATCAAAAATGACTGTCGTCTCTACCGAGGTACTAATTATTACCCACGCCAGAGCTCTGACAAACTTTTGAGACAAATATCAATACCAAAATGCTCAATAAAAAGAGCTAACTTTTGCTACAAATCTCAGTACCAAAACACTCAGGGAAGAGTTACAGCTCACCAACTCAAAAACTCCATTTGAATTGGAGCACATTTTGTCGAATTTAGAAATTAGGGTTCCCAATTGTAAAAATAAATTCAAATTCAGGTGATAGAGCTTCCATCAACGAAATGCAAAACGCAGTCCTAACTTACTCAAGATGCAGATGGTAATGTTACCCCTCAAATGGGCATTAACAACAACAAATAATCAACTAAATAGATATTTTAGTAACCTATATTGATGTTCAAATCGAAGAAAAATGCACATAAAAACAACAAATGATCAACAAAAATGAAGAAATGTTCCTACGTTGAAGGTCAATCGAAGGAATTACATAGAATTTGAGGGGGAAAAGAAAAAAAAGGGCAGAAATTAAATTAGGAAAGCTTAGAGAGAGATGGAGTAGTTGGTAAGAATGAATAGATAATAAATGTATGTTATTATAGAAAATATACAACATTAGCTATTTTGGATAATCTTTACAAATTTAGGCCGTTTTACTTGTAAATAATTGCAGTGAGTTGACATTCTGTATAATTTCCCTTCTTTTTTGATTTGATTCAATTTGTGATTTGATTCAGTTTACGGTTTGATTTTGTTCACCCTTAACGACAGATACATCATGCATCTCAAATAATAAATTTCTATGGGAAAATAACTATTCATGCAACATATATATGATAAACTATTCACTGTATAAATTAAAATAGAAGTCAAAGTGAATATCTAAAATCATAATTCCGTTGAACGAACGTGCAAACTCAGATGGAAAGTACCAATTATCCCTCCTTTCCACGTTCATTTTAATAGAAGCATTATCATACTAAAATAAAATTATGTTGATAAAGCTTTTAAAGATATCAACGTACTCGAAACTGCTCAATTTTATGAAGGAGTGTGGAAAAGGGAAAATGAGATCCTTTAAGTAAAATCATTAATCTATGATTTACTATAGTATTGTAGAGAGTGTGTAACAAATAACTTGATGAGACAAGTTATTTTATATTCTCTGAAAAGAGGTTGGGGTAAGAGCCTCATGCATAAGACGACCAAAATCTCAAAAAAGGCTGGATCAACTTTTATCAGCCTAGTAGAAGAAAAAATGTATAATACTATCTAATATATAATTTGGAAACTGGATATAAATTTTATTTTGTTGTAATTTAAAGATCGAATAATAAAACTTATTACAAGGAACGAAAAGAGAAATAGAAAGAGATCTAAGCATATGTAAGCAAAAGAATAAGATGAGTAACTTAGTAGTAGTATTTTATTGATTGTATTTATTTTTTACATGTGAAGTTGGGGGGATATATATATGTATAGGCATTATATACCTTGGAGGTATGGGTAAACATACGGTAAGTGATCCAACGTAGGCAATCACTTACTTGTTTCACAACAAAGTAACTGATGGGCAATCACTTACTTGTTCGAAGTAAGTGATGGACAACCACTTGTTCACAACACTCCGCCTTGGATGTCTATGTACAAGAAAGAAAAAATTAAAAAGAATAAGACGTAAATAAATGTTTGTAATACACTTTGTTTGCTATCTCATTAAAAACCTAGTGGGATAAAAACCTTGGTTAAGGAAAAAAAAGTACAGCGCATATTTACTTCCCCTGATAAAAACATCACTTAATATCTAGGAGATGACGCATCCAATCTTGAATCTCAACTTCTCAAAGGTTGATGTTGGCAATGCTTTAGTGAACATATCTGCTAGATTATCGCTTGAACAAACTTGTTGAATATTTATTTCACCCATCTTTTGAAGATCATGAGTAAAGAATAATTTTGATAAAATGTGTTTTATTTTATTTCCTTTGATGTATTCTCCTTTTAATTGAGCTATGCATGCGGCGTTGTCTTTATACAATATTGTCGGAATATTCTTTTTCAAAGTAAGGTCACATGTTTTCTGAATGTGTTGAGTTATTGACCTCAACCAGACACATTCTCAACTTGCTTCATGAATGGCTATTATCTCTGCATGATTTGAAGATGTAGCAATCATGGTTTGTTTTGTTGAATGTCATGATATAGTTGTACCTCCACATATAAACAAGTAACCTATCTGAGATCGACCTTTATGTGGGTCAGACAAATATCCTGCATCAGCATAACTAATTAATTGTGAATCAGACTCATTCGAATAAAATAGTCTCATATCAATAATTTCTCGGAGGTATCTGAATATATACTTAATACCATTTCAATGTCTTCGTGTTAGGAAAAAACTAAATCTTGCTAATAAATTTACAACAAAAGATATATCTGGTTGTGAATTACTAGCAAAATACATTAATGCCTCAATTGCACTAAGACATGATATTTCGGCTCCAACAAGTTCATTATTTTTATGAAGTCGAAATGGATTTTTATTAATATCAAGTGATCACACAACCATCGGGGTACTTAATGAATGTATCCATATAAAATCTCTTTAAAACATTTTTATATGTGGATTGATGGACAAAGATTTCATTCATAAAATGTTCAATTTATAGACCAAGATAAAATTTTGTCTTTTCGAGGTCTTTTATTTCAAATTCCCTTTTCAAACGTTTCACTGTCTTTGAAAGCTCTTCAGGAGTTCCAATGATATTCAAGTCATCAACATATACAACTATTATGATAAATTCAGATCCAAACCTTTTAATAAAGACACAAGGACAGATTGGATCATTTTTATATCCTTCTTTCAATAAGTATTCACTAAGGCGATTATACCACATGTGGCCTGATTGTTTTAATCCGTATAAGGATTTCTGAAGCTTGATTGAACAATTTTCTCGAGAATTTTTATACGCATCAGGCATTTTGAATCCTACAAATTTTTTTATATAAATAGCACTATCTAATGATCTATATAAATAAGTTGTGACAACGTCCATCAGATGCATATCAAGTTTTTCACAAACTGTCAAATTAATAAGGTACCTGAAGGTGATTGCATCCACCACTGGAGAGTATGTCTCCATATAATCAATGTCAGGTCTCTGTGAAAATTCCTGTGCCACACAAGTCGTGCTTTATATCTTACGACTTCATTTTTCTCATTTTGTTTTCGCACAAAAATTTATTTGTACTCCAATGGCTTTATACCTTCAGGTGTTTGAATTATGGGTCCAAAAACTTCGTGTTTTTTCAAGCGAAGTCAATTCAATTTTGATTGCATCTTTTCATTTTGACCAATCATTTCTATGTCTACATTCTTCGACAGATTTTGGCTCAACATCCTTATCTTGTTGCATTATTTCATTAGCAACATTATAAGCAAAAATATTGTCCACAATTATATCATTTCGATTTCATATTTCTCTTAATGAGAGATAACTGACTGAGATCTCTTTATTTTTATTATTTTTAAATATCTGAACATCTTCTGAGGTTTTATCAATTGTTATGTCTTGTTGTTCTTCTTGAGCAGCTTCCTCCATATTATGATTATTTTGATCATTTGCTCTTTTTTTTAGCATGTTTAACTTTGGAATTCATTGGTCTACCACATTTTAAGGGTGGTTTAGACTCATTTGCATTAGTCGATTATCTTACCTGGACATCAACTCGAATGGGAGTATTAGCAACTGGAATGTGAGATTTTGTAACTCTTGATAGGTCAGTGAATGCATCTGGCAGTTGATTTACAATATTTTGTAAATGAATTATTTTTTGAACTTTCAGTTCACATTTTTTTGTACAAGGATCTAAGTGAGATAATGATAATGCATTCCAGTTTTTTTCTTTCAACTGCTTATTTTCTCCCCCTAATGATGGATATATTGTTTCATCAAAAATGACAATCAACAAATCTTGCCATAAATAAATCTCCAGTCATAGGTTTCAAATATTTTATAATAGAAGGAGATTCATATCCAACATATATCCTAACCTTCTTTGGGGGCACGTTTTTGTGCATTGTGATGGAGCAACTGGAACATATATCGCACATCTAAAAATTCTTATATGGAAAATATTCGGCTTTTGACCAAAAATCAACTGTAATGGAGAGACTTTATGATAACTTGTAGGCCTTATCCGTACAAGAGTTGTTGCATGCAAAATAGCATGACTCCATATCAATATGGAAAGTTTTATTCTCATAAGCATTGGTCTAGCGATTAATTGGAGGCGTTTAATCAATGATCCTGCTAGACCATTTTGAGTATGAACATGGGCAATCAGATGTTTAATTGTTATTCCAGTTTATGTACAATAATCATTAAATCTAGGGATGTAAACTCACCAGCATTATCAAGACGAATTATCTTTATTATATAATCTGAAAATTGTGCTCTTAACTTTATTATTTGAGCAAGTAATCTTGCAAATGTCAAATTACGAGTTGATAATAAACATACATGTGATCATCTTGTAGATGCATCTATTAAAATCAGATAATACTTAAATGGTCCACATAGAGGATAAATGGGCCTATATATATCACCCTGTATACGTTTCAGAAATGCAGGGAATTCAATTCTCACTTTAATTGTTAATGATCTAGTAATTAATCTGCCTTGAGAACAAGTAGCACAAGAGAATTCTTTAAATTGAAGAATCTTCTAGTTCTTCAATGAGTGTCCATAGGAATTCTCAATTATTTTGCGCATCACATTAGAACCGGAATGGCTCAATCGGTCCTGCCAAACAATAAATTATTTCAATTAATAAACTTCTGATTTACTATGGCATGTGTCTCAATAGTGCTAATACTTGTGTAGTATAAGCAGGAAGAAAGAGCGGATAATTTTTCAAGTATATATTTGTTACCCGACATTATTGTAGTAATGTAAAGATATTCAATCTTACCATCATTTGTAGTCTCAATATGATAGTCATTTTGGCGCATGTCTTTGAAACTTAATAAGTTTCTTTGAGACTTACTACAATATAATGCTTTATCAATTATCAAACTTGTTCTTCCGGTAAGTAAAGTTAGCTTTTTCGGAGCCTTCAATTAATCTTGTACTACCAGATATAATATTAATATTAGCTTCTTTCATCACCAAATAAGAGAAATATTTCTTATCTTTTAAAATAGTATGTGTGGTAGCACTATCTATAAGACATATATCATTGTAATTGATTTTGGATCCAACTGATGATTGAAGAATTTCCATATTCTTAAAACAAAAAGACATACAATAAGAAATTTGAAAAAGCTAACATAAGAAATTGCGTTAGAAATATAGAAATTAGAGATACATAGTACTTTAATAAAATAGAAAAACATAATTGCAAACGAAAGAAAACAACTTCTTTCTTTATAACTTCAACTTCTTTCTTTATAACTTATTCTCCAATAATTTAATCAGTTCTTCAATCAATATTCTCATAGAAATCTTCAACTCTCAAATGAGTAATATCTGAGAGGCCCTTAAAGTCATCACCTTTATAAGCAATGTTTGCCTCAATATTATTATATGTATTTGATGGAGCTGCTTCATCATGATCACTTTGAAAGGTGAAGTGCGCTTCCACATCATTTTCTTTTCTTTTAAGGGAAGCTTGAAAAAGTTTGACAAAATGATCAAGTATACGACAAGCACATGCCCAATGACCTTTCATACCATATCGGTGACAAATATTAACTTTACTCTTTAAATGATTATTTTGAGAACCTTTATTGTTCTCATGTTTATTTCCACCATTATGACGATAATTATTTCGTCCTCTGTCACGTCCTCGCCCACATCCACGACCATGGCCTCAACCACAACCGCGATAATAATTTTGCCTTATTTCAGGCTGATCATGCACTGCCACAAGTAGGCATGTAATCAATTCAGAATATTTTTTAAATTCCTTTTCACGGTATTGTTGTTGTAGCAATACATTAGAAGCATGAAAAGTAAAAAAAAAATTCTCTAGCAAATCCTCATCAGTGATGGTTTCTCCACATGATCTTAATATTGAACTTACTTTATTAATAGCAAAATTATACTCAACTACGATCTTAAAATTTTGAAACCAAAGGTGTATCCAATCATATTTAGCTTTCGATAATACCGTCGATTTTAGGTGGTGATATCGATCCTTCAAGTTGGTCCATAATTTAAATGGATCTTTCAAAGTTAATACTTCGTGGAGGTGATGATGAAGAAAAATCATAGTTTTTGCCTTATCTTGACTTGATGCGTTATTTTCTTGTTTAATAGTATCCCCAAGACCTCTAGTATCCAGGTGAATTTCAGCATTAAGAACCCATGATAAATAATTCTTTCCGGTAATGTTGAGTGCAATAAACTCAAGTTTCGATAAGTTTGACATAGTAAAACTATCATAAAAAGATTAATAAGATAGATATAATGATATTTTCAAAAATAAAATAACCATCTCAAATAAATTTAAATAGAATCATATATTGTTAATAGATTATTATCAAAAGTTGATTTCCTTTAGCAATTTATATATATATATTTTTTGTGTGCGTGTTTAGAATCTAAAAACAAATAATTACATAATAAATACGTACCTTATAAGGGATCTCGTGCTGACGTGTTGTAATTTAAAGATCGAATAATAAAACTTATTACAAGAAAAGAAAAAAGAAATAGAAAGAGATTTAAGTATATGTAAGCAAGAGAATAAGATAACTTAGTAGTAGTATTTTATTGATTGTAAATATTTTTTACATGTGAAGTAGGTATATATATATATATATAAGCATTATATATACCTTGGAGGTAAGGGTAAACTTAGGTAAGTGATCCAACGTGGGCAATCACTTGTTTCACAACAAAGTAAGTGATGGGCAACCACTTGTTCACATCTTTCAAAATACTTCATATATCAAGGAAGTAATTTTCTCCAGCACTGGGGTATTCGTAATAATTTCTGCTATTTCAAGACTTACACTACTGAAATATGTCTACTTCAGAAACAGAACAAATGCAACAAACACAGGCATTTTGTATCAGAAGTGTTTTGGGTACAAAATTGAAGCCATTCTAGATAAAACTTCACAAGCCTCATGGTGGTTATAAGTTCTTTCTTTTCCACTGTGGGGGTAACTTGGGGCCTACAGAAGGACGGATAGGTTATATAGAGTTCTCTTGTCATATTTTGCCTTACTCTCCAGTGTCCCAACCTACAGCTTCTCTACACTAAAGTGTACATTAATCAAGAAACACTGGCGGATTCATCACTTGAATTATCAGAATCTGACCCGTTTACCATCCTCTCAAGTGAATCCATGTTCCCAGCTTCTGGGATAGTATGTAACCGAAGCTTTTCAGCATCCTCACTGAGAAATATTAGGCAAGGAAAAGCAGAGACTGATTAGCTGAATTCTACTCTCATACAATGATTGGCTAAAATCTTGGAAAAGGTCACTTACTCAGCCACTCCAAATATTTCCTTAACAGTTAAGGAGCTATCCCTTGAGCAGAATTCTGGAAGCTGTTTCACAAATAGAGCAAGACAATCAATTGAGATCATAATGAAATCGGTTAGAATATGAGTAGGAATAGGAATAGCATATAGAATTCTACTTAAAAAAGAATTGTAATGTAGTAACCTATTAGGAAAAGGATTGGAACGTAGCGTCTATAAATTATAAATAGGAAAAGGATTGGAACGTAGTGTCTATAAATTATAAATAGGGCTTCAATGTAATAATATAGTTATAACAATTCAATATTATTTTTTCTCCAATATTTCTCAAATGGCATCAGAGCCTACGGTTCAAAGCTCCAATGATTTGGTGAAACGAGATTAAAGACCAGTTCAAAGCGATTTCAAATTAATATGCAATCAATTTGATGATAATGAAGATTTTTGTCCAATTACATGTCCATATTTTCAACAATCTTATTGCTCTATCTTTAAAAAAAATTAATTTTCAACTCATTCTTATGGGCTCCAACTTTCAACTCCTGCTTACTTTTAACGCTTAGGCTCCTTTCAACTCGTGCATATACTTTTAACGCATGAGCTCCACTTTTAACCTGTGCTCCCTTTCAATGCACAAGGATCCACTTTCAATCCTGTTTACTTATAACACAGGGTTCTAATAATATCAACTCATACTTTTATTTTTAACGCATAGGACTTCAATTTTTAAGCCATATTAATTTTTAACCATGGTAAATAGCAGTGATATATGAAGAATATGTGAAGAACAAAGATCATGCATGTGAAGAAGGCGGATCAAGTCAAGAAAATCAAGCCAAACAAGGAGAGATTTGTTAGGGTTTCTGCCTTGATTTCTTACCGAATCTAAGTTTTACTTTTTTTTAAGAAGGAAAAGAAAAGTAATACCATAATTACTTTAATTTTCCTGAAAGAAAAATATAATTGTTTTTTATATTTGGCTAACCTCTTTTTTGAAAGAAAGATTTTGAAAACCTATAAATAGAATAACCCTTTCTCATACAACAACACAGTAGCATCACAATGTAGTCGTTTATGAGTCATGTTTATGGGGGAGATTATCTCCTAATAGTTTTTATGTATTTTTTTAATATTAGTTTTCAATATTTAGGTTGCTTGACCAAATCACATCAATAATATGGTTTTTAGTATGTCTTTTCTTTATTGACTAAATTATCGTCTCTATGATTTACAAACTATTATATTCCGCATGACGTCCTCTCGATTTAGAACTCAACAAATGGTATCAGAGCCTCTACGATCTTGGTAGAGAATCAAAGAGCTTTCGTTGCCGGCAGGCGGTTGTTACAAATATGTCGCCCGTCTAGCCAATGATCATGTTAGCAAAAGTTGGGTCACCATGCTTTTCGGTTACTATTTTCTCATATTTGAGTTGCGTCGCACTGTGCATCTTTTCAGTGATTACTTTCTCATATCTGATTTGCGTGGCACCGTGCATCTCTCCGGACTACTTTTCATACTTAATTTATGGAGTAAAGTGCATCTTTCCGGACTACTTTCTCATATTTGAGTTGCATAGCACCGTGCGCCTTTCCGATGACTCCTCAAATCTGATTTGCGTAGGGTTGTGTCATTATTCCGACCCTACCCATATAATCTCTCTTTTTCAGTAGGGTTATGTCATCATTCCGACCCTACCCATATAATTTCTTTTTTCAGTAGGATCGTGCTTTCATTTCGACCCTGCTCATATAATTTTCCTATCCATATAATTTTTCCCCTGACTGTAGCAACTTTTCAGCCGTCAAATCTAATAATCCGGCATATAAGCATGTTCCAGATAGTTCTTCCATGACTTTTTTGTTCAAAATCCACTCATCTCTTGATTTCAAGATGACCCATATATTTTATATTAGTTTTGATAATTTCTAGCGAAGATCGACTTTCCATCGATGTTTACTACTTTTTGGATGATTGTTTCAGTTTTTGGCTTTTCAATTGAGGACTCACGAATGTCCAGAGAAGTCCTTATTAGTTTTCTTGCAGATATTTATCACCAAGTCTCTCACCGATCGTCTTATTAATTGCATCCATAACAAGCTTGGTACATATGACTTGTATGCACCAGCTTGAGAGGGAGTGTTAGAATATGAGTAGTGATAAAGAAATGGACCTTGAGCCTAACTCAACCTCAAAAGCTAGCTCATGAGGGGAGGATTGCCCAAGACCATATAAGGAAATCAAGGACCCTTTAACCCACCGATGTGGGACTTCAACACCCTCTCCCTCAGCGCACGCCCAGGGCTGGACATCTGAAACGTGGACAATATAAGACGGGGGGCTTAACATCAGAAACAATGAACTGGGTGGGCCCATCTTTGATACCATGATAAAGAAATGGACCTTGGGCCTAACTCAACCTCAAAAGCTAGCTCATGAGGGGAGGATTGCCCAAGACCATATAAGGAGACCAAGGACCCTTTAACCCACCGATGTGGGACTCCAACACCCCTCCGCACGCCCAGGGCTGGACATCTGGTGCATGGACAATATAAGACGGGGGAACCAACATCGGAAACAATGAACTATGTAAGTGTGAGAAATATAGGAGAAAAACTATTATTGAATTGTTGTCTCTAAATTATTACATTGAGACCCTATTTATAGATACTACATTCCAATCCTTTTCCAAGTAGAATTCAATATGTTATTCCTATTCTTATTCTAACACTCCCCCTCAAGCTGGTGCATACAAGTCATATGTACCAAGCTTGTCACAAATGTAATTAATACGAGGACTGGTGAGGGACTTGGTGAAGATATCTACAAGTTGATCACTTGACTTCATAAATTTTGTAACAATATCTCCCGAGAGTATCTTTTCTTTGACAAAGTGACAATCAATCTCTATGTGCTTGGTCCTCTCATGGAACACTGGATTAGGTGCAATATGAAGGGCTACCTGATTATCACATACAAGTTCCATCTTACCAGTTTCTCCAAATTTTAATTCTCTCAGCAATTGCTTGATCCAAACCAGTTCGCAAGTTGCTACAGCCATTGCTCGATACTCTGCTTCGGCACTATATCGAGCAACCACACTCTGTTTCTTACCCTTCCAGGATACCAAATTACCTCCTACTAAAACACAATATCCAGATGTAGAACGTCTATCAGAGAGTGATCCTGCCCAATCAGCATCTGTATATCCAATGATATGCTCATGACCTCGATCCTCGAAGAGTAGTCCTTTACCTGGAGATGACTTTATATATCGCAAAATCCAAACTGCATCTCAATGACTATCACAGAGGGAAGTCATAAACTGACTTACAACACTCACAGGAAAAGAGATGTCAGGTCTAGTCACTGTGAGATAATTCAACTTTTCAACCAACCGCCTATACCTTCCAGGATCACTGAGTGGCTCCCCCTGTCCTGGCAGAAGTTTAGCATTTGGATCCATAGGAGTGTCAATGGGTCGACATCCCATCATTCCTGTTTCCTCAAGAATGTGACATCAGCGAACATAAGGTAGTGACCCAGATCAAGTGAATAGCATTGATACCCTTTTTGAACTCGAGAATAACCAAGGAAGACACATTTGAGAGCACGAGGGGTTAATTTATCTTTTCCTGGGGCTAAGTTATGAACAAAACATGTGCTCCCAAAAACACGGGGGGTATAGAGTAGAAATGTGACTGAGGAAATAGTATGGAATGGGGAACCTTATTCTAGATCGAAGATGATGGCATTCTGTTAATGAGATAGCAAGATGTAAGGACCACATCGCCCCAAAAACGCAGTGGAACATGGGATTCAATGAAAAGAGTGCGAGCAGTCTCAATGAGATGCCTATTTTTTCTTTCTGCTATACCGTTCTGCTGAGGGGTGTATGGACATGATGTTTGGTGAATAATTCCTTGATGAGTCATAAACTCCTGAAACTAGGAGGATAAGTATTCTAAGGCATTATCACTACGAAAAGCACGAATAGAAACACCAAATTAATTTTGTATTTCAACACAAAAACTTTTGAATATAGAAAATAACTCGGAACGATCTTTCATTAAGTAAACCCAAGTACATCTTGAAAAATCATCGATGAAAGTAACAAAGTAACGAAATCCTAACGGTGAACTGACTCTACTAGGACCCCAAATTTCGAAATGAACTAATGAGAAAATAGACTCTGAGCGACTCTCAACGTGAAAATGTAGCACGGGTGTGTTTCCCAAGTTGACACGACTCACAATCTAATGTGGATAGACTAGACAAACTAGGCACCATCTTTTGTAGCTTGGATAGACTAGGATGTCCCAAACGTTTGTGAATAAGGTTGGGAGGATCTGTAGTGGAGCATCCTATGAAGGAATTTGAAGCGGTAAGATGGTAAAGGCTTTGTGATTCATGTCCTATGCCAATTGTTTGTCCCGCTTTGCGGTCCTGCATTAGAAAAGAATCATCAAAAAAAGTTATACTACAATCAAGGGCAAGTGTCAAACGACTAACAGATGCAGGATTAAAAGGACAATCAGGGACATAAAGAACAAAGTCTAGAGTGACAGAAAATAGGGGTTTGGCTTGTCCAAACTCCTTTTGGCACTGTTCGAATTCCATTAGCTAAAGTAATAGCTGGAAGAGATTGTGAATAAACAATATCTGACAAAAGTGAACAATATCTGACAAAAGTGATTTATCACCAGAAATATGATTAGAAGCACCTAAGTCCACAACCCATGATCCAAAGGTAGGAGATTGTGCAGTTGAGGCTATTGGTAGAAATATATGCTTATTTGCTTGATACTGAAGATACTCATTATACTCCTTGTCAGATAAATACACCCGTTGATCACCTGTGGTGTTAGACTGAGCAATATGAGCATTTTTAGTTGGTCGACCATGCAAAGAATAGCATATTCCATGAGTATGTCTAAGTCTATTACAATAACTACACTTAGGTCTAGAATAACATATGCCACGAGTATGTCCAAACCTTTTACAATAACTACACCTAGGACGAGATCTTCCAAATCGACCTTCCCCCCGTCGATTCTTCATGGACTGTGACGTTTGATTTTCTGATCTTCTCATTAAGGGCTCAGATTTAATCATAAGACTTGAACTTCCAATTTCAATATTTTTGAAGCAAAAAAAAAAATATCTTGCCCAAAAGATATCTTGGGAATTTGACTTGAAAATTCTAAGAATAAGATCTGAATTTCTGAAAAAAAAAAATCCCCCCGAAAAAAACTGATGTCGCCAGAATTAGGGTTCCAACGGTTGGAATCTCAAAATAATTGTCGGAATCTGAAAAGGAGCAAGTGGTCGGAGTCCGAATAGACCGGCGACCCCAACAGAAAAAGAAACAACTCAAAAATCGACCGGAGATAGGTTCACGCACCGACGCGTGGTGCAGATCTCGCTGGAATTTCTGGATTCCGGCTGGCGCGTGGCGGCGCGTGCAGGGTAATTTTCCGGCGGTTTTCGTCGGGTTTCTTGTCGCCTAATCTTTCCGATCCTTTTGGTGGTGTTGTATTTTTCACACAACCCACAAAATAAAAATTGACCCAAATCAGTCAGATGATGCACGGTGACTGAGTTATCTTGTCTGATACTTCTAACTTGCTCTGATACCATGTGAGAAATATAGAAGAAAAAATATTATTAAATTGTTGTCTCTAAATTATTACATTGAGACCCTATTTATAGACACTACATTCCTATCCCTTTCCAAGTAGAATTCAATATGTTATTCCTATTCTTATTCTAACAAGTAGGAATAGGAATAACATATAGAATCTTACTTGGATTGTAATATAGTGTCCTATCAGGAAAAGGATTGGAATGTAGTGTCTATAAATAGGACCTCAATGTAATAATGTAGTTACAATAATTCGATAATATTTTTTTCTCCAATATTTCTCACAAAATCTAAAAAGTTCTATTGTACGAGAAAGCCAAGAGTGGGTTCATCTACAGTACCACATTCTACATCATTAACCAAGACGGAGTAGAGTAGGAATAACAATCTATCAAAACCCACGAAAATGCAGAGCCACTACAAAAATTGGACGCAAATATTCAATATTCCACAAATTACCAAAACAAGTAGTTCAGATAAGTCACTCTGTCTTTTAGAATCCCCATTTGACCCGTGACTGATGCTAATTAAATAGCTAAAAAAAAGTGAGTTGTTTAGTAATTCCAAGGGGAAATGCGAGAAACATACTGATTTTGAATTTAGGATAATACAATAGAGTAAAAGTGGTATATTATAGAGTAGAAATGTATCTTAGGTACCTTAGAGTTAAATAGGAAGCTTTTCTTTTTTAAGGGCAAAAATGAAAACCATTTTGTGACAAACCAAAAGGAAATGAGGACACTATTTGGACAGAGGGAGTACTTTTTTATCTGGGTCAGCAATTATCTGCCTTGAATTGAACCTGACCATGGATGCTAACAAGTTATATCATATCTTTGTCCCAGAACAGAGGCTGTTCACACATCCTACTTAATCTTACACATTAAATGAAACAACTGAGCAAGCAAGTTGAAATGCAAATGCTATTGTCCCCAAAGTCACTAGTTCTCTACATCTCATTATGAAGTTAGATCATTCAGTAAAAGACAAAAGCAAGCTTGAAAAGGAACACATTTAACAAGCCAACTGACGGAAAGATACTTTAACATAGTCAATATAGTGAGAAAAATTATACGACAGATTTAAAAGGAGGGTATTAAATACGAGAAATTAGGAGAAGAAACTCTTCAAATTCAATATAGTAAAGAAAAAAGAATTACTAAGCACTGTTATTCAAGAATTAAGGGATCTAGTCATGAAATAATCAATTACAACCAGAGGTAACGAAACATCTGAAATCATTCTGAAGCAGAATATGTTACAAAGTAGGATGTGGTCCTCATTTGATAGAGAGCCTTACCTCAGAAAGATAATAAATTTTCCCAAAAAGAGCTTGCACAGCAAGTTTTCTCTTCAAACCCTTCTCAGAATAGCCTGATATATGCATAACAACTGGACCTGAAAGTTGAGAGACTTGTTTACAACGAATAAACTGCTGCAGAGATACAAAATTTTAGTAGATTATGTACACTATGAAGTTCTTATGGGAAGGAAAAACTCAAAGAACAAAACAACTCAAGACTATCATATGAAGTCCTTTCGGCCAAATGGTAAAATAACTAATAAATGATGTCAATATTGAGTTGCTTGTTCAACAGATTTTAAACCCAACCTAAAGGAACACCCACATTGCAATGAAAATCTTTGTTGGCTTTAGGTCATTAAAATAGTAATTGAAGTGTAGGGTTTTGTTCTAGCGGTAACTCAGGTAAGAGTGCAACACATAATGTGTGGGCTAGGGCGCACTTCACGGGTTCAAATCCTTCTGCAAACAAAGAAAATAATAGATCTTTTGTTGTTGGTGTTCATGTACTTTTGACCAATGCAAAGAACGCTAGATCATTGGAAGTGTAGGTTCTCAATAAAGAAGTCCAACCATAAGCCACAAGGTAGCTTCCTTGGCCATATAGAAACATGAGTTTCTTCTAGGTAAATGAGGAAGAATATTTTTGATACTTATTCCCCATAAGCGTGTGTAAATGTGTGAGAGGGTGCTATATACCTTTTCTTTTGAGAAGTGTAGATCAGACCTTATCTTCTAAACTAGAAGAACATACAACAGATCATTCAAGGAGAGAAACAATGAATGGTTTGCAAGAAATCCAGTAAAACCAATACCTTTGTCTTGAACAATTCGACGTGAAATTTCATTCAGTAGTCCAGCTACTTCAGAATCAGTCAGCAGTGATGCTTTCCTCAACTGAATTAAATATGCTATTAAATCCGGGCTAAATGGCTTCTCATTCAAGGAGTACCGAATATATTTTCGGAAAATCTCCTCCATAGCAAAGCCTGTCTGCAAATATTACACGGTTTAATTCAAGACTCAAATCTCTATAATGATCAAAGATATCAATAACAGGAAGATGACATTTTAGATTACATATATTAAAAGAAAAAGAAAAGAAGTGGCGATTAGAAAAGGATATGAAGAACCAATAAAAGCAGATGCCTAATTCAAACATCTTATACCCCTGCACACCAGTAAAGCCGAATATCTAATTCAAAAATTCAATTCAAGAAAAGACAAAGTACGCTGTGAAGATGCCAAGTTGTAGGCAGAAGTGGCAGTCACTTTAAAAGGGATGGAATATTTCTGAAGACATTGAAACAAAGTTATAGACGCGTTGCAACCAGAAAGAGTTGACCACAACCACTAATGGTAGGGAAAGGTAAAAGGGAGTGATTCTACTATATCATCCAGTGATACAAGCACGATCATGATCATGAACATTTTTTTTTTTGAGCATGTTGAATGCAACCGAGAGAGTGCACAAGTGTAAGTGTGAAGAAGGCTCACAAGCCGTCCAAAGGGTGCACTCCATGGGCGCTATTTTGGAGCCCTCATTAAAGAGCTCTTTTGTCATTTTATCTTTTATTTGTATTGTATTATAGATAGAAAATGTTAGGGTTTTTTCTCATTAGTTGTCTTATGATATTGAAAGAACACTTCTCTTGTGAGAGAGAGCTCCAAAACCGTAACTAGGGCTTAGACAAGTGAGGATTCACTTGTGTTTGCAATTGATTGGAAACGCTGGTGCTTGAGAGGTGGATTCCCCTCTTGTGTCTTCGTAAGAGATAGGTGATTGTTGTGTGTAATGTTAAGGGTCCTAGAGTTATATATATTCTAGGTTTCTTAAGATTATACCATCATTTGTCTATCTATCTATCCCTTTATCTTGTTGTAATCTTATATTGTTTCTACTTGTTCTAGTGTAAGCCGTGTGGGGCCTAGTGTTGTTGTTGTTCACCTTACTGTTGTTTCTTCTTGTTAATCTCCTTGCTAGTTTGTTGGTTCGCTGAAATAGGTGTCAATACACCTTGATATCGTGTTTTTCTCTTGCTGTTGTTCAACCCGAGACTTGGTCTCATTTGGGTTCTCGGGTTTGGCTTGTTTGTGGATTGTTTTGTGCCACTTTCTTGTGTTCCTGGGTGATCTTGTATCATTTGGTATCAGAGTCATCATTGATTTTGTTCAAACAAGATCAATCTTGGGCTTAAGAGTTGAAAATCAAAAAAAAAAAAAGGAAGAAGTGTTCTTGTTGTTCTTGGCCGAGAACTTGTTGTTCTTGATTGTTGTTGTCTTGATCAAATGTTGTGTGTCTAGATCTAGGTGTCTTTACTTGTTTTGTTGTTTCTAGTGTTAGTATGGTTCTTCACCAACACCTTTGAGTCTAGATCTAAACTTGAGCTTATGTTGGTAATGTTGTTGTTGTGAACCAAAAGTGGCCGTGAGTTGTTGTTGTTCTTGGCCGTGTGGTGACCTTTGTTGTGACTTGGTTGAACATTGGTTGGTGTTGTTGTAGATCTTGAAAGGTTGTTGTTGTGTTCTTAGTGTTCATCACAACCTTCACACCTTGTTAAAACCGAAATACAACACTAAAGAGCCTTGGCCGTTTGTTGGTGATTTTGTCGTTGGCCTTGTTGTGGAATTGTTGTTGTTCTTGAAGATTGTTGTTGGTTGTTCTTGTTGTGGTTGTTGTGTTCTTGAAGTTCTTCACTACATTCCTCACCTTGTTAACATTAAAGTGAACTTTAGATAAAAAAAAGATGAAAGACAAGGTGTAGTACTTGTTAAATCTTGAAAGACTTACGACCATCAAAGACTTGTCAATCATATCTCACCTACTTTTACATATTTCAAGGACCTTGTTTTGAGGAATAAGTACAAGTCAAGTCTCACCTTTATGAATTTGAATTTGAAAGAGAGTTCAAGACTTGTAGTTTCCCTCCATTAACCAAATTTCACCATTTCAAATTGTAAAGTGATCAATACTTCAAATTGGTGAATAAAATTCTCCAAAGCCATGACCAATAGTGGGCTGCCACGTCATCATTTTTACTGTTCATGCAACATTTTTAAGCTTAAATTTTGATCTCTTGGTTTCAATTTGCTGTTTTCTTAGTTTCGTTTGTTGATTCCAATACTAATTTACAAGCTAGTGACCATTTACTAGACTGTAAATTGGTTTTGAAATTGTCCTTCGCGTTTACGTTCCTTTGTGTGCCTTATTCTTTTGAGTCGTTGTAACATTTGGTTCACCTCTCAACACCTCACGGGATACAATCAAACTTGCAACACTTGTGAGATTGAGTGTAAGGAATCCGAGAGACAAAGAAATAAAAAAAGTGTGAGGACTTTTCTTTTACAACTAACTCGTTTGTTGTTTTGTAGGTAACTTCCTAAGTCCAATGGAATCCGAGGGAACAACCTCACAAACCGTGGATAATAATGTCCTTAGTACTATCTTGGCCGGGATTGAAACTCTAAACCGAAGCATGGTAAAGGTACAAACGGATGTGTCATCACTGGGTGAGAGGTTGGATCTTGTGGAGAGTCGGAGGAACTCTCGTGTTTCAACTCCTCAACACCATGTTTCCTTAAGTGGACATGACCAAAATGTTTCCACCATCATTACCCCCGAAGCTTTACATCAAATGCTCAATCCTCCAAGACCACCACAAAATGCCACAAGTCAAGTCCATCCCCCCAAACCCGAGACCATGATAGGCCAATCCACCAAGTCCAACATGTCCAACATGAAGGATTTGGGAACCAAATACTACCAAACCCGAGCCCTCCCATCCAAGCTCCATTGAACTAAAGGCCTTACTTTCCACCAAATCCAATCCCGCCGTTCCAAGCTCCACTTAACCCAAATAGACTCGTCCATGTAGGGGGATATGGTAGAGGAGAACAACATGAGGGATATGGGCTGTATGATGATGCCTACTTAAGGGACGAAAGGATGACGGGTAGACATGGTGACTAGGCCGAGAGGTGAGGGATGCCCACCAAAACTGAGACTTGGGCATAAACTCCATCAAAGTTAGCCTTCCAATCTTCAAGGGTGAGAGTGATCCCGAGGCTTATCTTGTTTGGGATTCATCTTGTGATAAGATATTCCAACTTAATGATCTCACCGAAGAAAAGAATAGTTGCTACGCGATAGCTCACTTTGAAGGGTATGCTAATACGTGGTGGGAGTGTGTTAAGCGATTTGGGAATGAGATGATTGGGGACAACCTCCTCATTGGTTTCGATTGAAGAACCTTATGCGGCAAAGGTACTTGCCCGAGACTTATAGACATGAGCTCCTTGCCAAATTGTACAATTTGAGGCAAGGTAGCAAGAGTATCACGGCTTACTACGATGAATTTCAACAATTGATGTTGAAATTTGATCACCAAGGAGAACAAGTCATGACATTGTGCGTTTCAAAGTCGGGTTGAACAAGGACATCTCTACTCACATGATGCTTCACAATTTCGACACTATAGATGGCACCTTCCAAGCGGCATTAGAGGTTGAAAGGGAGCTCAAAGAGAGCTCATTCATGGCTGTCCAACCCGAGACCACCAAGGCTGCCCAAAAACATCCTCCAAGGTATGAAGGTAAACCGAATTCCACTTCCAATTCCAAGGGATTTCAATGCTTCAAATGTCAAGAGTGGGGGCACAAGGCTAGTGAGTGTCCAAACCGGAGGAATGTGATCCTAAGGGAGGAAAAATTGTACTATCTTGGAGAAGAGGTGGTAATTGAATTGGATAAAATTGATGGCAAGCCTCAAGATGGTGAGCAAGAAGAGGTTGAAATGCAAGGTGAGCACGTTGGAGAAGATGTGTGGCCGAGTGATGGACCGTGTGAAGTGCCTCCCTAAAAGAGGTGAGGTCGTGAATTTGTGGTCAAATTCATCTCAAGATGGAGAGGATGATACAAGCATGATCATGAACATTTTTTTAGCATGTTGAATGCAACCGAGAGAGTGCACAAGTTTAAGTGTGAAAAGGCTCACAAGCCGTCCAAAGGGTGCACTCCATAGGCACTATTTTGGAGCCCTTATTAAAGGGCTCTTTTATCATTTTATCTTTTATTTGTATTGTATTATAAATAGAACATGTTAGGGTTTTTGCTCATTATTTGTCGTATGATATTGAAAGAACACTTCTCTTGTGAGAGAGAGCTCCAAAACCGTAACTAGGGCTTAGACAAGTGAGGATTCACTTGTGTTTGCAATTGATTGGAGAAAACGTTAGTGCTTGAGAGGTGGATTCCCCTCTTGTGTCTTAGTAAGAGATAGGTGATTGTTGTGTGTAGTGTTAAGGGTCCTAGAGTCATATATATTCTAGGTTTCTTAAGATTATACCATCATTTGCCTATCTATCTATCCCTTTTATCTTGTTGTAATCTTGTATTGTTTCTACTTGTTCTAGTGTAAGCCATGTGGGGCCTTGTGGTGTTGTTGTTCATCTTATTGTTGTTTCATCTTGTTAATCTCCTTGCTAGTTTGTAGGTTCGCTAAAATAGGTGTCAATACACCTTGATATCGTGTTGTTTCTCTTGTTGTTGTTCAACCCAAGATTTGGTCTCATTTGGGTTCTCGGGTTTGGCTTGTTTGTGGACTGTTTTGTGCCACTTTCTTGTGTTCCTTGGTGATCTTGTATCATCCAGTTCAATAACTTCCCAGACAGAAATTTCCAGAATCCTTAAACTTCAAGTCAAAGAAATTTATAACCTCATCAAATAAAATTACTACACAACTATTGGCTTACTTTGTGTAGATTTTAGAATTGTAAATATGGCTCCAGCACAGCCTTTTTGCTGATTCCAACATACTGTTACCTTTTTCAGAAAAAAATAGAGTAGAAGCAACAGCAGATGATTAGCTCATCTAGTATCTATCACCTATATGGATTTTTTTCTTTCATTGTGTCCTATCTTTAGCTAAGTCTATATTGATACTGTTAAAATATGACCAGGAATAGGAATAGGAATAGGAATAGCATACAAAATCTTATCTGAAAAAGAATTGTAATATAGTGTCTATAAATAGGATCTCTATGTAATAATTTAGATGCAATAATCCAATAATATTTTTCCTCCAATATTTCTCACATGGTATTAGAGCATTGGTGAGAAACTTGGGGAAAATAAAATTCAGTCACCATGCATCAATTTCCGGTGGCTGATTTGTGTCATTATCTATTTGTGGGCGGTGTACAAAATCCAAAACCACCAAGAGGATCGGAAAGCTCGGGCAAAAAAAACCCGACCAAAACCACCGAAAAACTACAATTAACGCGCTCCCATGCGCCTGCTAGAGTTCAGGTTTTCCAGCGAGATCTACGCCACGCGCTGGGCTATTCTCTAATAGGCTTTTTAAGTTATTCCTTTTTCTGTTGGGGTCACCTAGCTATTCCGACCAGTTCTATTTCAGATTTTCCGTCAACTGTCAGATTTTCCAGCGACGGTAAAAAATTTTGGCGACTGTTATTTTTTTGGGTTGATTCAAACCTTTTCTTCCAAATTCATTTCCCTTGTTGCTTTCAAGTCAAACCATATTGTAAAATCAGAAATTCGTAACCTAAATTTTTCCAATATGATTTAAGTTTGGACCCTTAACGAGGAGATCAGAAAATCAAACATCACAGTCCATGAAGAATCGACGAGGAGGAAGCCGTTTTGGAAGATCTCGACCTAGGTGTAATTATTGTAAAAGGCTTGGACACACTCGTGACGTGTGCTATTCGAAGTGTAGTTATTGTAATAGGCTAGCACATACTCTTGAAATATGTTATTCTTTGCATGGTCGACCACCTAAAAATGCTCATATTGCTCGATCTAACATCACAGGTGATCAACAGGTGTATTAATCTTACAAGGAATATCATGAATATCTTCAGTATCGAGCAAGCAAGCATACATTTCTACCAATAGTCCCAATTGCACAATCTCCTACCTTTGGATCATGGGGTCGTGGACTCAGGTGCTTTTGATCATATTTCTGGCAACAAATCACTTTGTCTGATATTGTTCATTCACAGTGTCTTCCAGCTATTACTTAGCCAATGGGAGCCGAACAAAACCAGAAGGAGTTGGACAAGACAAATCCCTATCTTATGTCACTCTAGACTCTGTTCTTGTGTCCCTGGTTGTCCTTTTAATCTTGCATTTGTTAGTCGTTTGACACATGCCCTTAATTGTAGTATAACTTGTTTTGATGATTGTTTTCTAATGTAGGATCGTAGTACGGGACAGACAATTGGCACAGGACATGAATCACAAGGCCTTTACCATCTTACCTCTTCAAATTCCTTCACATCATGCTCCATTACAGACCTTCCAAATCTTATTCACAAACGTTTCAGACATCTAAGTCTATCCAAGCTACAGAAGATGGTGCCTAGTTTGTCTAGTTTATCCACATTAGATGGTGAGTCGTATCAACTTGGGAAACACACCCGTGCTACATTTTCATTTAGTATTGAGAGTCGTTCAGAGTCTATTTTCTCATTACTTCATTATGACCTAGTAGAGTCAATTCACCCCTAGGATTTCATTACTTTGTGTTTCATTAATGATTTTTCACGATGCACTTAGGTTTTCCCAATGAAAGATCGTTCTGAGTTATTTTCTATATTCAAAAGTTTTTGTGCTGAAATACAAAATCAATTTGGTGTCTCTATTCGTACTTTTCGTAGTGATAATGCCTTAGAATACTTATCCTCCCAATTTCAGGAGTTTATCTCCCCAAAGAATTATTCACCAAACATCATGTCTATACACCCCTCAACAAAATAGTATAGCAGGAAAAAAATAGGAATCCCATTGAGACTGATCGCACTCTTCTCATTAAATTCCATATTGCACTGTGTTTTTGGGGTGATGCAATCCTCGCATCTTACTATCTCATTAATAGAATGCTATCAACTTCGATTTTTAGAATCAAGTTCCCCGTTCCATACTATTTCCTTAGTCACAGCTCTACTCTATCCCCCTCGTGTTTTTGGGAGCACGTGTTTTGTTTATAACTTAGCCTCTTGTGCTCTTAAATGTGTCTTCCTTTGTTACTCTTGAGTTCAAAAAGGGTATCGGTGCTATTCACCTGACCTGAGTCGCTCGCTACTTTATGTCCGTCAATGTCACATCCTCTTAAGTCTCAACCTTAATATACATCTTCTAATCATCTTGATATCTCTGAAGTCTTACACATACCTCCAGTCTTACCAACACCAACCTTTAAAGAATCTACAGTTACTTCAACATCTTCAGCTGCAGTGCCACCACTTTTGACTTATCATCGCCGCCCACATCCATCATTAGTTCCGGGTGATTCATGTCATGCGCCTAAAGTTTCCCCTTCTGCGGACTTGCCTCCTCCTAGCCAATCAGTTGTACTTCAAAAAGGTATAAGATCCACTCGTAATGCTAACCCACATTATACTTTCTTGAGTTATCATCATCTATCATCACTCCATTATGTTTTTGTATCATCTTTGTCCTCTATTTCCATCCCTAAAACTACAGGTGAAGCACTTTCCTATTCAGGAGGGAAACAGGCTATAATTGATGAGATGTCTGTTTTACATACGAGTGGTACTTGGGAGATTGTTTCCCTTCCTACAGGAAAAACTATTGTTGCTTGTTGTTGGGTTTATGCAGTCAAAGTTGGTCCAGATGTTCAGGTTGATCGGCTTAAGGCTCGCCTTGTTGCCAAAGGATATGCACAGATATTTGGGCTTAATTGTAATGACACTTTCTCTCCCGTGGCTAAAATAGCATCTATCTGTCTTTTTTTCATTGGCCTCTTTATTAGTTGGACATTAAGAATGTTTTTCTGCATGGTGATCTTGAGGAAGAAGTCTATATGGAGCAACCGCCTAGTTTTGTTGCTCAGGGGAGTCTAGTAGCCTTATATGTCGATTGCACAAGTCACTCTATGGTTTGAAACAGTCCCATCGAGCCTGGTTCTGGAAGTTTACCACAGTAATTCAGGAGTTTGGCATGATTCTTTGAGAAGTTGATCATCCAGTGTTTTATCGCTATTTTGAATCAAATCTGTGCATTTATTTAGTCATTTATGTTGACGATATCATTATCACCGGCAATGATCAAGATGGTATCACTAATTTGAAGCAACATCTCTTTCAGCATTTCCAGACTAAAGACCTCGACAAACTGAAATACTTTCTAGGTATTGAGGTTGCTCAGTCCAGGTATCGTTATTTTTCAATGCAAGTATGCCTTAGACATTCTTAAGAAGACAGGAATGATGGGATGTAAACCATTGACACTCTTATGGATCCAAATGCTAAACTTCTACGAGAACAAGGGGAGTCACTCAGTGATCCTGGAAGGTATAGGCGGTTGGTTAGAAAGTTGAACTATCTCATAGTGACTAGACCTGACATATCCTTTCCGGTGAGTGTTGTAAGTCAGTTTATGACTTCCCCAGTGATAAGTCATTGGGATACAGTTGTGTATTCTACGATATATAAAGTCAGCTCCAGGTAAAGGACTACTCTTTAAGGATCCAAGGACTACTCTTTGAGGATCCAGGTCACGAGCATATCATTGGATACAAAGAAGCTGATTAGGCAGGATCACCCTCTGATAGACATTCTATCTCCGAATGTTGTGTTTTAGTAGGAGGTAATTTGGTGTCTTGGAAGAGTAAGAAACAGAGTATGGTTGCTCAATCTAGTGCGGAAGCATAATATCAAGCAATGGCTATAGCAACTTGTGAGCTAGTTTGGATCAAATAGTTGCTAAGAGATTTAAAATTTTGGAGAGACCGGTAAGATGGAACTTGTGTGTGATAATCAAGCAACCCTTCATATTGCATCTAACCTAGTGTTCCATGAGAGGACTAAGCACATAGAGATCGATTGTCACTTTGTCAGAGAAAAGATACTCTCAGGAGATATTGTTACAAAATTTATGAAGTCAAGTGATCAACTTGCAGATATCTTCACCAAGTCCCTCACTAGTCCTCATATTAATTATATCTGTAACAAGCTAGGTACATATGACTTGTATGCACCAGCTTGAGGAGGAGTGTTAGAATATGAGTAGAAATAGAAATAGGAATAGTATACTGTTAGAATATGAGTAGACAAAGGAATAGTATATAAAAATTCCACTTGGAAAAGGATTGTACTATAGTGTCTATAAATAGGGTCTCGATGTAATTACGTAAACACACAATTCAATAATATTTTTCTCCATTAATTCTCACATGGTATTAGAGAGTTGGTGAGAAACTTCAGAAAAGAAAACTCAATCACCGTGAGTCAATTCCGATGACTGATTTGTGTCATTTTTTATTTTGTGGGTTGTGTGAAAAATACACCACCACCAACAGGATCGGAAAGCTCAGGCAACAAAAACCTAACCCAAACCACTGGAAAATCACCATCCACGCGCCCCACGCGCCTGCTGAAAATCTGGCGAGATCAATCACGCGCCGGCGCGTGAGTCTTCTCTGGTAGAATTTTTTGAGTGGTTCCTTTTTTGTTGGGGTCGCTGTTCTATTCCGATTCCGGCCAATTACTTTCTTTCAGATTCCAGCTTTTATACCTGAAAGTTTTCAGACATCCAGATTTGTTTCTTGGTATTTTCAAGTTACAATTTCTAAGATGCCTTTTGGGTATGATGTTTTTGGCCACAAAACTACTGGAATCGGAAGTTCAAGTCCTATGATCACTTCTGAACCATTAATGGGAAGTTCAAATTATTTAGCCTGGGCTTCCTCGGTTGAGTTATGGTGCAAAGGTCAAGGTGTCCCAGATCACTTAACGAAAAGGCTAGTATGGTAGATGAAAAGGCAAAATATAGCGCGGAAGATGCAAAACCTAAAGAATAATGGGAGAAAGTTGACCCTCAATTATGTAGTCTCTTATGGCGATCTATTGATCCCAAATTGATGCCCTCGTGTCGTCCATTCCATACGTGTTATTTAGTTTGGGAAAAGGCTCGTGCTTTATACACTAATGACATATCTCATTTTTATGATGTGACATCTCGAATGACCAACTTGAAAAAAACAAGAATCCGATATGTCTACTTACTTGGGACAAGTACAAGCAGTCATGGAAGAATTTGATACATTGATACTCGTCACTGCAGATGTGGAAAAACAACAAGAGCACAGACAGATATTGTTTTTAGTTCTTACATTTGCTGGACTTTCTACTGACCATGATGTCGTACATAATCAGATTTTAGCTAGTCCTACGGTTTCTACAATTGATGAGTTATTCTCTCGTCTGCTTCATCTTGCCACACCTCCCAAGTCACAAAGTAATTTCATCACCCACTATTGACTCTTCTATTCTTGCATCTCAAACCATAGAAAAACAAACATATCAGCCTATGGAAAATTGGCGAGGAGGTTATTCTGGAAAATCTCGATCGAAGTGTAGTTATTGTCATAAAGTTGGACACACTCAGGAAATATGTCATAGTTTGCATGGTCCACCACCCAGTCATGATCCTATTGCTATAAAGGAATATAATGAGTTCCTTCGGAATTGAGCAAGTAAACAGATATCTCCACCGCCTAATCGACCATCCAATAATGCTCATATTGCCCAAACAGAATATGATGAGTTCCTTCAGTATCGAGCAAGTAAGCGGACATCTCCACAAGTAGCCTCGGTTGCCCAACCTCATGCTTCTATTGCTGGTAATCCTTTTGCTTGTGTTTCACAGTCTAGTACTCTTGGATCATGGGTTGTGAACTCAGGTACTTCTGATCATATTTCTGGTAACAAATCACTTTTGTCTGATATTGTTTATTCACAATCTCTACCTGCTATTACTTTAGCCAATGGGATCCGAACAAAACCAAAAGGAATTGGACAAGACAAACCCCTATCTTCTGTCACTCTACTCTGTTCTTTGTCCCTGGTTGTCCTTTTAATCTTGCATCCATTAGTCGTTTGACACATGCCCTTAATTGTAGCATAACTTTTTCTGATGACTCTTTTCTAATGCAGGATCGCAATATGGGACGGACGATTGGCGCAGGACATAAATCACAAGGCCTTGACCATCTTACCTCTTCAAATTCCTTCACAGCATGCTCCATTACAGACCCTCCAGACCTAATTCACAAACATTTGAGACATTCAAGTCTATTCAAGCTACAAAAGATGGTGCCTAGTTTTAGTTTATCCACATTAGATTGGGAATCATGTCAACTTGGGAAACACACCCGTGTTACTTTCTCACATAGTGTTGAGAGTCGTTCAGAGTCTATTTTCTCATTAGTTCATTTGATGTTTGGGGTCCGAGTAGAGTCTGTTCACCTTTAAATTTTAGCTATTTTGTTAGTTTCATTGATGATTTTTTAAGATGTACTTAGGTTTTCTTAATGAAAGATCGTTCTGAGATATGTTGTATATTCAAAAGTTTTTGTGCTGAAATACAAACTCAATTTGGTGTTTCTATTCGTACTTTTCATAGTGATAATAATGCCTTCGAATACTTATCTTCTCAGTTTCAGCAAGGAATTGTTCATTAGACATCTTGTCCCTACACCCCACAGCAGAATGGAAAAATAGGCATTTTTTTTAGACTGCTCGCACTCTTCTCATTGAATCCCATGTTCCGCTGCATTTTTGAGGCGATAAAGACCTCACATCTTGCTATCTAATTAATAAAATGCCATCATCTAAGGTTCCCCATTCTATATTGTTTCCACAGTCACTTCTCTACTCTATCCCCCTCGTGTCTTTGGGAGCACATGCTTTATTCATAATTTAGCCCCTGGAAAAGAAAAATTAACCCCTCGTGCTCTCAAATATGTCTTCCTTGGTTACTCTCGATTTCAAAAAAGGTATCATTATTATTAACCGGATCTTCATCGCGACATTATGTCCGCCGATGTCACTTTTTTTGAATCTCAACCTTACTATATATCTTCTGATCATCCTGATATCTCTGAGATTTTACCCGTATCTCCAATCTTACCCGCACCATCCTTAGTCTTACTCGTATCTCCAGACTTACCCGAACCAACCTTTACGGAATCAACAGTTACTTCTACGTCTCCAGCTGCAGTACCACCACTTCTGACTTATTATCGTCGTCCGCGTCCACCATTAGTCCCATATGATTCATGTCATGCGCCAGACAGTGCTCCTACTGCGGACTTGCCTTCTCTTAAACAATCAATTGCACTTCAAAAAGGTATGCATTCTACTCGTAATGCTAACCCACACTACACTTTCTTGAGTTATCATCATTTATCATCACCCCATTATGCTTTTGTATCATCTTTGTCCTTTATTTCCATCCCTAAGACTATAGGTGAAGCACTTTCTCATTCAGGATGGAAGCAGACTATGATAGATGAGATGTCTGCTTTACATGCGAGTGGTACTTGGGAGCTTGTTTCCCTTCCTGCAGGTAAATCTACTGTTGGTTGCCATTGGGTTTATGCAGTCAAAGTTGGTCCAGACGGTCAAGTTGATCGACTTAAGGCTCGCCTTGTTGCCAAAGAATACACGCAAATATTTGGGCTTGATTATAGTGACAGTTTCTCTCTATTGGCTAAAATAGCATCTGTCCATCTTTCCTATCCATTGTTGTCGTTCGTTATTGGCCTTTTTATCAGTTGGATATTAAGTATGTTTTTCTGCATGGTGATTTTGAGGAAGAAGTCTATATAGAGCAACCACTATTAGCCTTGTATGTCGATTGCACAGGTCGGTCTGAAACAGTCCCCTCAAGCTTGGTTTGGGAAATTCAGCACAGTAATTCAGCAGTTTGGCATGATTAATAGTGGAGCTGATCACTCAATGTTTTATCGACATTCTCAACCAAATCTATGTATTTATTTGGTGGTTTATGATAATGATATCGTTATCACCGGCAATGATGAAGATGGTATCACTAAATTGAAGCAACATCTCTTTCAGCATTTTCAGACCAAAGATCTCGGCAGACTAAAATATTTTCTAGGTATTGAGGTTGCTCAGTCCAGATCAGGTATTGTTATTTCTCAACGGAAGTATGCCTTAGACATTCTTAAGGAGACGGGAATGATGGGATGTAGACCCATTGACGCTCCTATGGATCCAAATGCTAAACTTCTACCCGGACAGGGGGAGCCACTCAGTGATCCTGAAAGGTATAGGTGGTTGGTTGGAAAGTTGAATTATCTCACAGTGACTAGACCTGACATATCCTTTTCTGTGAGTATTGTAAGTCAGTTTATGACTTCCCCCTGTGATAAGTCATTAGGATGCACTTGTTCGTATTCTACGCTAGATAAAGTCAGCTCCAGGTAAAGGACTACTCTTTGAGGATCGGGGTCACGAGCATACCATTGGATACACAGAAGCTGATTAGGCAGGATCACCCTCTGATAGACGTTCTACCTCCGGATATTGTGTTTTAGTAGGAGGTAATTTGGTGTCTTGGAAGAGTAAGAACAGAGTATGGTTGCTCGATCTAATGCGGAAGCATAATATCGAGCAATTGCTATAGCAACTTGTGAGCTAGTTTGGATCAAATAGTTGCTAAGAGATTTAAAATTTTGGAGAGACCGGTAAGATGGAACTTGTGTGTGATAATCAAGCAGCCCTTCATATTGCATCAAATCCAGTGTTTCATGAGAGATAATTGTTACAAAATTTGTGAAGTCATGTGATCAACTTGCATATATCTTCACCAAGTCCCTCACCGGTCGTTGTATTAATAACATTTGTAACAATCTAGATACATATGATTTGTATGCACCAGTTTGAAGGGGAGTGTTAGAATATGAGTAGAAATAGGAATATATAAAAATCCTACTTGAAAAAGGATTGTACTAGTGTCTATAAATAGGGTCTCAATGTAATTATGTAAACACACAATTCAATGATATTTTTCTCCATTAATTCTCACATATACAAATAATGTCGTGTCTATAAATAGAGTCTCCATGTAATAATTTAGATATAATAATCCAATAATGTTTTTTTCTCCAATATTTCTCATAGAGACCAAGCAATTGCAGTTCTCTGGAGATCAGTTCCTTCCATGTAATATTAGGTCTAACCCGACCTATTTTAATACCTTTACATACCATAGTTTCACCTACGTACTGTTACATTCCAAATCATCTCAACAGACCTTCCTTTGTTTTATTCTCAATGTGTGCTACATGCACTTTCCATAGAATGTGGGCATTTCAAACACTATATAATATGGTATGACCGCACATCCATCTTAGCATCGGCATCTCTGCATCATTCATCTTTTCTTGTGGATATGTTGGAGTTTAGTAGCCAAACATTCACTACAGTACAACATAGCCGGTCTTGTAGCTGTTCTATATAACTACCTTTCACTTTGGTACGTATCCTTCTCCCACATAACACCCTGGTAGCACTTCTCCATTTCAACCATCCAATTTTAATCTTATGAATAACATGTTAATCATCATTCCATTCTCTAGAAATAACGAGCCTAAATATCTAAATTGTTTCCTTTTGGCATGCAATCCCATCTAATCTCAACTCAACTTCTCTCTCATGACTAAACCGGTAATGCATGTACTTAGCAAATAACATACACCATGGAACCTCCTTTTGTATTATCGTGGTTATCTTATCCATAACTAGGGTAAACAAGTAGGAACTCAATATACATCACAGATGTAAACCCACTATTATGGGTAACTTCTCTATATCGCCTACCATTATTTTACAGCTATTGACGGGTTCATCATACATGTCCTTTATGACATTTATATACTAAATATGAATTCATTTATTCTCCATCACCTACCAAAGGACCTTGCATGGTACTTTATCATATCCTTTCTGTAGATAATAAACACTATGGGTAAGTCTTTCTTTTTTTCCTGTGAAAGATTTCAATCAATTTTCTTAGTAAGAATATAGCCTCCACGTTCAATCCACCAGGCATAATCCAAATTGGTTCTCTTTTACTCTTGTTGCGCTTCTAAGTCTATATACTATAACACTTTCCAGTGTTTCATCGTATGACTCGTGAGTGTAATGCCGCAACAATTTGCAAAACTTTGAATACCTCCTTTATTCTTATAAATCAGAACCATGGTGCTCTTTCTCCATTCAATGTGCATCCTACCACTTCTTAGTATAGCATTGAATAGCTTGGTGAGCCATTCCAGTCTTACACCTCCAAGGCACTTTCATACCTCTATAGTAATACTATCTAGGCCAAGAGCTTTCTAATTCACATATTTTTGATGGCATCCTTTACTTATGATGTCCTAATTCTACGAGTATAACTACAATTTCTATCATTCACAAATATGTATAGATCCAAAAAGTTATTCTCCTGGTTCGTGTTGAACAATTGGTCAAAGTAGGTGGTAGTAAAGGAGAATCGTCTACCATTTATCTAGGCATGCCCCTAGGAGCTTAGACCAAACCAAAGGGCATATAGAATTCGATGATGGAAAAATGTGAGAGGAAGTTTGTCATTAGAAGAGCCAATATTTATCTTTAGGCGGGATGGTGACACTCATTAACAGTGCACTTGATTCCCTACCAACTTATATGATGTCCCAATATCCCATGTTAGACAATGTTCAGAGCAAACTGGATGCTATCAGAAGAAATTTCCTTTGGCAAGGAATCTGTGATAACAACAAGCACTTAGTAAAAAAATGGGATGCAGTAATAGCTAGCAAGAAGGGAGGTGGCCAGGGGATTAGGAACTTGAAAGTACACAACCATAGTCTCTGGTTTGAATGGATATGGAGATTTGTTTTTGATGAGCAACCCTGTGGAAAGAAATTAACAAAACAGCATATGAGATGGAGAACTTTTGGAAAGAAGAAAGGATACATCCATATGGAACTAGCTTATGGAGATTTATCAGGAATTTGTGGCCCAAGATCATAGTAATTCTATAATTAAAGTAGGCAACGGAAGGAAGACCTTATTCTGGGAAAATAACTGGATTGGTCAACAAATTTTGAAGGCTAGATTTCCTGTGTTATACAATTTGAACTTACAGAAAAGATCTACAATCATGGAGGTAAGGGACAATCCAGCGTGAAAGTTTAGATTTAGAAGACTCCTAAACAACTGGGAGGTGGACAAATTGTTGCACCCTTGAGCAGTATCAAGATTTTAATACAAGGGGGGACAGCTTAGTCTGGACTAAAGACAGGCAGGACAGATTTTCTGCCAAATCAGTATAGGACTGCTTACTTAGTTCACACATACAACCTGGAGGCTGGCCTGGGAAGATGATATGGGAAGTAAAAATCTCATTAAAGGTAGCATGCTTTACATGGCATTTGGCAAAACAGGCTTCTTTGACTCAAGATAATCTTATGAAAAGGCGCATTGATCTGTGCTCCAGATGCCTTTTTTTGTGGAGTCGAGGCTGAGATGATAAATCATCTTTTCTTACACTGTAAAGTGGCTATAAACGGTTATCTCAAAAAACAAAATGGCTGATAAACAATGGAAGATTTTCATCAATCTAAGGGGTATCAGGTGAACTATGCCAAGGAACATACATGAAGTCTTCGCTTGCTAGACACAAGAAGTGTCCTCAACTTCTAAAGGATATTCATGTTTACACCAAAAGTAAAAGTGCACTAAACAGTTCATCCTTAGCTTCTGAAAAGTACAGGATTTATCTTCAGAACACCCCTGGTTCCTCTTCCTCCAAGTGGTCCACCATATGCTTGCTGGGACAATTTTCCAGCTCTCCCTGATTGGAGCAAAGTGTTGGTCAGTCAAGAACTCCCACATTCAGAAAATGAAGGTGGCAGAAATGAGAATGTTGCGTTGGATGTGTGGTCTTACTAGAGGGGATAGAGTTAGGAATGAGATTGTCCGAGAGAAGGTGGGAGTGGCTTCCGTGGAGGATAAAATGCGGGAAGGAAGGTTGAGATGGTTTGAGCATGTGATGAGGAGGGATATGGATGCCCCAATCCACAGGTGTGAGAGGATAGTGTTGGAGGGTTTCAGGAGGAGGAGAGGTAGGCTGAAGAAGTACTGGAGGGAAGTGATTAGACACGATATGGAGCAGCTGCAGCTTACCGAGGACATGACCCTAGATAGGAAGGCGCGGAGGTTGCGGATAAGGGTAGAAGGCTAGGATGAGTACATGAGTTGTAGCAAGTAGGTAGGAGCCACTAGTCAAGAGGGCCCAGGTGTCCCTGGTCTATGAATGTTTGTTACTACTAGGGGGGTGTCGTATTCTGGATGCCTATCGCTTATCTCTTATTTATAGCGCCTATTTATCTTATTTAGTATTGCTCGGATTTATACTTTATTTTATTTTTATTTTAGTATGTCTTAGTCCTTTTTATGTTATGCCATCCACCATGCTTCACTACGCTTTGGTTCCTATTCACTACCTGGAGCCGGGGGTCTATCGGAAACAGTCTCTCTACTTCTTTGGAGGTAGCGGTATTTACCCTCCCAAGACCCCACTTTATGGGAATACACTGGGTTTGTTGTTGTTGTCCCTGATTGATTACCCTCTCTGCTCCTATACTGCTTATGAGTAGATAGGTAGTAGGTCTTGCATTTCTGACTACTATTTGTAATGATTACTGGAATACACCTTTGGTGTAGTTCCACAAAAAAAATTGATTAAAGCAGTCTCTCCATGACCATGTAGAGAGAATTACAAGTAATAATCAGCAAACTAGCTACAAGTTTATGACCTAGAAGCATCTAATTGACAACAGTACATTAGTTAAAATGTAATATTCTTATGCTTAAACCAAAATAATGTTCTAAACCAGTTCAGGCAGTATCTGTATTTCACAGTAGATATGACATAACTCCGAATCCTAAACATACAAGGAAGAAACGAAATTTTAAAAGCCTAATGCTAAAACCAAGGAAAGCTAAATGTTGTACCAAGGAGAAGGACAATTTGCTTGATGACAAGTCAAATTAAACTAAAGATAGCATTACGGACAACACATCATACCTTTTGGGCCAGTTCCTTCAAAGTTGCAGGCTCAACATTGTCTTTTCCTTTCTCAAAAAACTCATCAATTGTCTTGCATAGCTCAGCATTTTTGTTAACCTAAAAGATTGTACTTGTCAGGCTGTTCATCAAGAAACGCATAATACTTCCCCTTCTACAAAATGACCATGTTCAACAATAAGACAAGTTGTTCATATTCACACATTACATTCTTAAACCATGATATTAGGGCGCACACAGATATCTCCACAGCAGGTAAACTGCTAATAAGAAACTTCAGATTTGCAGTACTAAATTCAACAAGTTCAATAAACTTTAAGAAAATACAAAGAATCTATGTTGCTCGGACTATTCAAAAATGTCGACAAATGTCGACCACTGTGTGTCGGATACGCAGAAAGTAGTGCATTTTGGAGAATCTGACAAAGGTGGAGCAACAATTTTGGAGAGTCCGAGCAACATAGCTAAGAATATATGTGCATCAGAATAGCCTAGCATTTCATTTCTGTCATCAACACTGGAAAAGGACATGTAGACCAGTTTCGTCAGGTAGATATGGAGCAAAATAACTAGATGGATATGAACATCTTCCTTTCTTTTCAGAAAATGTTTGTATATAATTTTTCTATTCCTTACAATAGCTTCAAATTTAGTCCTTTCTATTACAATCAACATTTTGCTTTCAAGGACACTCATCAAGAGTTTGACCATAAATGTCCATTTTTAATTGAATGAAGTAGGTGATAGAGCTATTGTGCCGGGGAATTTGGAACGCTCTGAGAGACATGGGGATTTTGGATATTGTGGTTGTATTACGGTTGATGAAGCCATGCGCGCTATTAGTAAGATGAGTAGGGGAGAGCGACTGGACCTGATGAGATCCCGGCGGAGTTTTGGAAGAGCTTAGTAGGGCAGATATGGAGATATGGAGTGGTTGACTGAATTATTCAAGGTCATTTTTAAGATGGCTTAGATGCCCGAAGAATAGAAGCGGAGTACAATGATTCCGTTGTACAACGCTAAGGGCCAAATCCAAAATTGTAACAATTACAAGTGTATCACGTTGTAAAGTCAAACAGTGAAAATTTAGGAGCAAGTGGTGGAGATGAGGATGAGGAGGGGTGTGTCCATATCCGAGAACCAGTTTGAATTTATGTCGGGCAATCTACTACGGAAGCTATCCATCTGGTGAGGAGACAGATGGAGCAACACCGGGAAAAGAAGCGGGATTTGCATATGGTGTTCATTGACATTGAGAAGGCATATGACAAAGTTTCGAGGAAAGTTTTTGGAGATGCCTGGAGACTAGAGGTGTACCAATTTGGAGATGCCTGGAGGCTAAAGGTGTACCAATGGCTTACATTTGGACGATAAGAACATGTATGATGGAGCTAAGACACGGGTTAGCACGGTAGGAGTAGACTCGAAACATTTTGCACCAAGGATCAGCCCTTAGTCCTTTCCTCTTCGTTGTAGTAATGGGTGTATTGACATGGTACATCCAAGATAAAGTGTCGTGGTGTATGTTATTTGCAGATGACATAGCACTGATTGATGAGACGCGTAGGGGCGTGAATGATAGGTTAGAGGTATGGAGACAAACTCGGGAAGCTAAAGCAGGACTAAACCAGATAATTTGGAGCTAAGTTGGAGCTAAGTTGCTCGGACTCTCCAAATGTTACCACACCTGTGTCGAATCCTTCAAAAATGCACTACTTTTGAAAGATTCAGGACACACCCAATAACTTTCTTGAAGAGTCCGAGCAACATAGATTTGGAGTGCAATTTCAGTGAGGGGTTGGGTTGCATGAGGAAGGCGTGGAAGTACGTCTGGGCACACATGCTCTCCCCAAGAGCAATTGTTTCAAATATTTTAGCTCTATTATACAGGGTAGTGGGGTCATAGAAGGTGACGTCACTCATCATGCTAGTGCGGCATGGATGAAGTGGAGGATGGCTTCCGAAGTCTTGTGTGATAAAAAGATACCACCGAACCTTAAAGGTAAGTTTTATAAAGTGGTGGGTTAGATTGACGTTGCTATATAGGACGGAGTATTGACCAGGCAAAAATTCTCATGCTCAGAAAATGCATGTCGCTGAAATGAGGATGTTGAGATGAATGTGTGGACATACTAGGTGTGATACAACCAGAAATGAGGTTATTCGAGATAAGGTAAGAGTGACCTCCATGGTGGATAAGATGAGAAAAGCGAGATTGAGATGGTTTGGACATATGATGAGGTGAGGTTCAGACACCTCGATGAGGAGGTGCAAGAGGCGAGGTGATTAGATAGAAAATGGCGCATATTCAGGTTACTAAGAACATCACCTTAGATAGGGGATGTGGAGGACATGTATTAGAGTAGAAGGTAAGTCGGGTAAGAGTTTTGTCATGCATCATAGCATGTTAGCTTAGAGTCTAGCCGTATATATCTATCATTGTTATTGTTTATTGTGTTTTGATTATCACATTGTTTTATGGCCGATTATGGTTTGTCCGGTATATTTTATACTAGTCCCTTGTTTGTTGCCATATTTTCTTTACTGTTTTCCTCTTCTTTGTACCTAGATTTACTACACTTGTGCCTAGGGTCTTTCGGAAATAGTCTCTCTACCTCCCCAGGGTACTGGTAAGGTCTACGTACACTTTACCCTCGCCAGAGCTCACTTGTGGGACCCATGGTATGTTGTTGTTGTCGTAGTACTAATTTTCCAAAAACTAAGCAGTTAAAACTCATGAGTATGGAGAGGACAGTAAGAGGTAATTTAAAATGTGAAGGGCAAATGGTGGAAATGCACGTCTATGTATCTTAACAAATATTGAATGCCTCCAAGAGGTTCTAAAATGCTTCCCCAAACATTATATACATATGCACATCCAGGTAGAATTGAACTAACGATAGCCAGTATTGTAAAATAAAAAAGAAGTGATAATTGGATGACTAAATCTTGTAAAGAAGGAGATAGTCTGAGGTGGAAAGTGGGACCAATTTTCGACGCTTCTCCCGGGGTGAATTGAACTTGCGGACGGTTTTAACAAAGGCGATGACAAAAGTGAAGCCAAAGTAAGTCAAGGGCACCGCAAGAATCCATGGGAAGGAGCTACGGCCAACCCTGGGCCCAGGAATCGCCTGAGTCACAGAACCAGTAAATTCAACCAGGTCCAATGCTTTCTCTTGTATCCATGGCAGCTCCTCTTCAACCTCCTCTTCTTCTTCCAACACTTGCTGCTTCTCTTCTTTCCTTTTATCACTACTGTCACTCTTTGCTGCTCTCGTCGAAAATGGCGAGAAGGTGACTTTGGAAGTAGCAGTGTTGCTTCTGTATCTTGTACCACGGGAAAAACTGATAGTTTTATTGTTGGGTAGAGAGAGAGTTGGGACACATTGGGATGTGGAGGCTACACGGGGTCGGGACAAACTGTGAACTGTACAGGCCGCCGCCGCCATGGGAGACACCCGTTAGTCTGACCAGTGATTTTTGAGAAGATAGTGACGCCACCAAACAACAGTATAAAACGGCAGGATTAGAGATGTCTTAACATTCTCTTTTTTTTTTTTTTTTTTTAACAACGTCTTAACATTCAAAAACAACTTTTTATGGATGACCCGGCCGGCAGGAACGAGAAACGCGGAGAAATTACATTAATAGCCCAAAATAAGTAGCTTTCAAGATTTGATCTCAAATAAAAAAAAATCATAAAAATAGTTTTCAACTGTTAAGAGCTCATTTGGGTAGGATTAAAATCTGATCAAATTAATTTTTAATTTTTTTTTTTTTTAGCTTTTTGAGATATTTGATAAAATTATAAAGTGCTTAAAAAAGCTAAAAATTGATTAAAAAAATTTAAAAGTGAGAAGTTGGGTACCACAACTTTTTGTTTTTTAGATTAAAATTCTTTTAGATTTGACCAAAATATTTATCTTTTTATCCCTTATATTTTTCTTCAATTCCAATAATATCCTAAACGTGTAGCCTTAAATCTATAGTTTTTTTTTCTTTTTCTCTTTGTCGCTTCGCTTCATTTGTTTCCTATAATTTCCTCTTCATCTTTCTTCTTTGTTTTCATCGAATCCATTATTACATCGGAGGTTTGTTCAAAAAATTTATTTTAGAATTAAAAATTATAAATAATTCACCTCACTTTAAGGACGGTTTAAGTCATTTTAACAATAAAAAGGTGTTTAACATCACTTGTTTACCAAACACATCAAAAAAAAAATTCAGTTTCAGCATTTCTATCCAAGCACTTATTATCTGCTTAATTTATAAGCACTTATTTTAAGCTTTTATTTACTTAAGTTGAAAAATTATTTTTTTAATCCTATCCTAACGGACTCTAAGTGATATATTTTCACACAAAATTATTCATAATCAATGGAGTAAATTATATAAATATTATTATAATGGATGATAATTTCATACTTATTCATCTTTCAATTTTTATTTTTTTCTCTTTTTAAATTTATTTTGATATTTATTTCTTTTCTTTTTTTATTTTTGATTTTTTCCCAACCATTACTTTTTTCTCCTTTCTCCTTTCAATTTTTTTTTATTTTTTATTATACTTTAATTTTTTATTTCCTCTTTTTCTCAAAAAAAAATCAACCCTTATTTTTTTTCTTTAGTCCTCTCAACGTCTAATTTTATAAAAGAATTTTTTTTATTTGATTTTTATTTTTTATTTCATTTTTTTTCTTTTAAAAATTTTCTCGGTCTTTATCTTTATTTTTTTTCTCCTTCTCTCTCAACTTCTACATTTTCTTTAATTTTTATTTTTTAATTTTTTTCATAATTTTTATTATTTTTGTTCTTTTCTTTGATTTCTTTCAATCAAGTTGCATCTCATGAGTAAAAGTTGACACTATCACATTATAAAGGTAAGACTTATAACTTTCAAATAACAAGATACATTTATGGGTAAGAGTTGACACTACCACATTGTAGATGCAAGACTTATGACATTCAAACAACAAGTTATGTTTCATACGTAAGAGTTGACACTATCACATTGTGTTTTGATTTATGATATGTTCTATAACTCTTACCTTAGAGGCAAGACTTAGCTCAAGAATTTTCAAACAACAATTTATGTCGCACGGGCAAAAGTTGACTCTACCACGTTATGTTTTATTTATGAGATGTCCTACAACTATTGTCTTAGAGGCAAGACTTAGCTCAAGGACTTTCAAACTAAAAATTATGCATAACGGGCAAGAGTTGACACTACCACTTTATGTCTTCATTTAAGAGATGTTCTACAACTCTTGCCTTAGAGGCAAGACTTATCTTAAAGACCTTCAAACTATAAATTATGCCTCACGGGAAAGAGTTGAAACTACCATATTATGTCTTTATTTATGAGATATTATACAACTCTTGCCTTAAAGGTAAGAATTAGCTCAAGGACTTTCAAATAACAAATTACGCCCCACAGGCAAGAGTTGACACTACCACATTATGTCTTTATTTATAAGATGTTCTATAACTCTCGCCTTAGAGACATGACTAATCCTAAGAATTGTCAATATTGGGCAAGAGTCAACACTAACACATTATGTTTTTTACTTATAAAATGCTCTATAACTCTTGTCTTAGAGGTAAGACTCAGCCTAAGGACCATAAAACAACAAGTCATGCTCTATGGGCAAGAGTTGATACCACCACATTATGTATTGATTTATGAGATGTTTTATAACCCTTCCCTTAAAGGCAAACCTTAGACCAAGGACTTTCAAGTAACAAGTTGTGCCCCAGCAAGAGTTGACATTACCACATTATGTTTTAATTTATGAGATATTCTATAACTCTTGCCTTAGAGGCAAGACTTAATCCAGGGACTTTCAAATAATAAGTTACGCTCCATGGGTAAGAATTGACACTATCACATTATGTTTTGATTTATGAGATGTCCTATAACTCTTACTTTAGAGGAAAGACTTAGCCCAAGGACTTTTAAACAACAAGTTACGCTCCACGGATAAGATTTAACACTACCACTTTGTGTTTTGAATTATGAGATGTTTTATAAATCAAGGACTTTTAAACAAAAAGTTATGACCCATGGATAAGAGTTGATACTACCACATTATGTCTTGATTTGTGAGATGTTCTATAACTCTTGTCTTAGAGGCTCGAATTAGTCCAAGGACTTTCAAACAGAAAGTTACGCCCCGTAGACAAGAGTTGACACTACCATATCATGTCTTGATTTATGGGATATTCTATAACTCTTACCTTAGAGGCAAGACTTAGCCAAGAAGTTATGCCCCATGAAAAAGAGTGGACACTATCATATTATGCCTTGATTTATATGATGCTCTATTAGCCTTGCCTCTAAGACAAAACTTGGCCCAAGAACTTCCCAAAAGAATAAGTTACGTCTAATGGACAAGTATTGACACTACAATATTATTTTTTGATTTATGAGATATTCTATAACTCTTGCCTTAGAAGCAAGACTTTACTCAAGGATTTTCAAACAAGTTATGCTCCACAAGAAAGACTTGATACTACTACATTGTGCCTTGATTTATGAGTTGTTCTATAATTTTTTCTTAGAGGAAAAACTTATCCCAAAGAATTTTGTAACAATAATTCATGCCCATAAATTTGCTTTGATGTCAAAAAAAGAAAATCTCTTTGCGAATTATCCAATTTTTATGTATTACCAAAATATAATAGAAGTTGAGAAAGAAAAGAGATCAAACAAAATAGAGAAATAAAAAAAAAGATATTGAGAAAAAAAGACAAGAAAAAAATAAAGATTTAGAAAAAAGCAAAACAATTAAAAAATTGAAAAAAACAAAAATGAAGTTTGAGAAAAATGAGAAAAAAAAAGAATTGACAAAAAAAGAAAAATAAAGGTTGAGACAAATGAATTAAAAAAAAAAATGAAAAATATATAATGTTTGAGAAAAAGAAAAAATAGAAAAAATAAAGGTTGAGACAAATTAATTAAAATATGAAAAAAATAAAAAAATAAAAAAGTGAAAATAATAAAAATAAAAATAGAATTAAAGAGATAAATGAGTATGAAAAATTTAAAAATATTTGTGGTGTAGAGAGGCAAAATTGTACTTATACTATACTTAAAAGGGAAGAAAGACCAGTATTTAAAGACTTTTCTTATTAGGTCAAAAATTCAAAACCACCCACTATTGGAATTATACCGTGTAATTTTCTGGAGAAATACTCCTATAAATTTAGGCCCTTTCGGAGTCTATGGGGTGGGCTAATCTTTTATAGAAAATTACTAGTGCCCCTTTTTTTTTGTTTAAATAAAGAGGCCCAGTGGGCCATTTATTGAATGAAAAAAAATAAAAATTAGTATCATACCACAATTTAACTTACCATTGCGATTTAAAATTTTAATCCTTTTAATAATTAATAAATCTCTTTTTTATTTAAAAATTTGAATACATCATAGAAGAATGTGATGTATCCATGTAACATTATGTGATGTATCTTGAAGAATATGATGTATCTATGTGGAATAAATCAGAAATTTTTAGTAATTTTGAAAAAAGTTGAGATAAAGAGTTATTACCTTTTAAAGGATTGAGATTTATTTAACCTTTACAAAAAAAAAAATCTATATAAAATAGGGTAGGCCTAACAAGGTTAAGCCCCCCCAAAAAAAAATAAAGAAAAAAGGGAAAGTATACTAATTAAGAAACTCAAAAAATGAACCGACAAAGAAGAAAAATATCAGGAGATTTTAGATAACTCCATTGCCTGAATTCTAGAAAGCTCCATCTCCGGTGGAATTGACAGCTAGGAGCTATAACAACATCTGATAACAAATATGTGTTGAGGAATGTAATCTTATCCTTGTAGGTAAGGCTTCTTATCTTAGATCCAAAAATCAATAGGTTGAACCCCATAGAAATTGTATCACCACTGAGGATTAGATCCTTGAATAGGTCATTAATTTAACCTTTTCGATGCTAATAGGTATGAAGTCGACACTTTGGGAACACAATGTAGATCTGAGCAATGACCACATAGCCTTAAGCATAAAGAACCTAGTAAACCTAAATAAAGAAAATTTATTTGCTATAATAATCACTTGGTTGAATCCAACAAACCAACACTAATTTTATTATAGACGACAAATTTTTCTAAGTCAAAAAAATTGAAGTAACAAAATATAATATTTGATTTTGAATATAGTAAGTGTTACACCCTCTAAAATAATTCTCTGATTCTTCAAAGTAATATGAACTTAGACTTGAATGTGATTTGAATTCAAGGACTTGAGTAGCTTGATCTTGAATCTTCGTCTTTTGACTTGAATTTGGATATTAGTTCGTACAAACACTTGGATGATTTCCCCGAACAATGAATAAGTAACTTGATCTTGAACAAAATTTCGTTCATTCTTGATCTTGAACTTGATCTTGAGCTTAATTGTTAGAAACTTGTAACTTGCAAAGAAATTATAGTTTTTGATCCACGAGCTCTCTTCTTGCTTTTTGTGTCTTCAAAAATCTTCTCCTTTGTGAGTTATGGGGACCCCTATTTATAGTTGGAGGGGCAAGACAATTGTGTGATTTGATTGGTTGGTTTGAAATTGGCCAATCATATTCTTTTGGTGAAAAGCTATAATTTGATTGACTAGAACATATCATCTGCACACGTGGCATGATTTTAGTGGCTCATTTCATTTAACTTGGATTGCCACATAATATCGACACATGTCATGCTTTTAGTGTCTCTTTCATTTACCTTGTATTGCCACATAATATTAACACGTGGCATGCTTTTAGTGACTCATTTCATTTAAGTTGGATTGCCATATAATATTAACATAAGCTATGCTTTTAGTGGTTCATTTCATTTATCATGAATTGCCACATAACATTGCCACATGACATGCTTTTATTGGCTAATTTTATTTAACGTGGATTACCGCATAACATTGACAAGATGCATGAGTTTGGACTTTAAGCTGGGCTAGCACCCATTTGGGTTTTGGGTTAATAAATATGGGCTCATCCTTTCAATTGAATTAGCCCAATAAACTTGGGATTAGATGATTAATCCAATCATATTAGTCATATTATTTGAACTATTTTCTTGAATTTAATATAGTCCAAATAAATATGTGAATTTAAATTTAATAAAATTTCAATACTCACAAATGCCCCCTACTTCAAGACTTGTCAAATTTGAATTTTTCTAAAAGTCGATGGACTAGACTTGAAGTACAATTAAGACAATAATATTTTTTTTGCTGTCTTGTACGTAATACATACTTGTTTCTTTGGCTTCAAGTAGTCACAAAAATTGTACAAGGATATTTTTTAAACTCCGTGTCCAATCAAAATATGTCACATAAAATAAAATGGAGAGAATAAACAAATATCCATGTTGAAAATTTTCATGTGCAAAATTTTCACTACTAGTGAAATGATAATTCATTACTTGTTAGCTGGGATCCACATTTTAGGACCATTATCTTTAAAATTCTTCATAAACTTTTTGAGAGTTTTGATAGGAAAAAAATATTTTTGTCTTTATTTCAAAAATATTTGGTTTATAAAGACTGAATTTGTGTTGTATTAGGAGACTATTATATTTCTCTTCCCTTCTATAAATAGCAGCTCATTGTATTGATTTTTTATTAATAAAAAAATCAACTCAATCACAGAGCATATCAAAGAGAGATATCATATTTAACAAGTGAATTTGTGCATTTTTTTTTACTCTACAGATTGTGTGCTAAAAAAAAGTTAAGCAGCACATTTAGTTTCTAGGTTGACACGCAGAAGCCACCACGTTTGAAAAAAAAATCAAAAGACAAAAGACACTGTTTCTTATTTTTTTTAGTAGCCCCTTTTTGTTTCTATTATTATCATTACTTTTTTTGAACTTTCGTTGGCAGCAACCTTATGTTTCTTTCTTTTTTTTCATTAATTTTTTCTATTTTTTTTATGGCTTTACACGAGTAACAATATTTTGTTTGCAGTTCCATTTGAAATAGGACTTTCAGACATAGTCACTCACTATACAGTATATCAGTTATCAGTAAACTCAGTATTCAGAATCCTTATGACTTTAGTTACAGCTATGTATTCATGTTTGTATTCTCATGCAGTCATGTTCATGTTATTCAATCAGTTATAGTTCATGCATATGAACCCTTGCATTTAGCCTTACCTTACTTTGCGTACTAGTACATTCACACATACTGACGCATACTTTTCTTTGCACTATGGTGTTTTATACCATAGGTTCACATGTATGGGCCCCAAAGTATTCTTAATGGTTCAAACATTCAGCCAACAACATTAGACTAGCAGTGAGTCCTCATCATTTGAGGATATTCTTTTACTTTATTATCTCATTAGATTCAGCATGTCAGTAGATGGAGTTAGTTGGGGGATTGTCCCATTAACTTCTTATTTAGACAATTCAGTTTAAATGTTTTTCCGACTAGATGTTTAGACAATATTCAGTATTTCTAATTCTAATGTTTTATTAGACTTTATCATTTTCTTTTCATCAGTATTACAGTTTTGAACCTTATGGCATTTCAGCCCATTATTCCATATTATACCGTATTATTATCCAGTTATTGAAGAAAGTACCAATCTTGGGTTAGCTTATGGTCCTTCGAGATTATGAGCACCGTGTAGCGTCAGGGGTATAGACTCGGGGCGTTACAAACTTGGTATCAGAGCCTAAGATTCAATAGTGTCCTAGGAAGTCTGAAAGTCGCTTCTAGTAGAGTCTTAGGCATAAGTGTGTAGCACGCCACACTTATGGACAAGAGGCTACGATATGTTTTAGGAATAATTTCTTTTTTTTAGTATTCATGTCGTGTGAATGAGCATGAGCTCCAGATAAACTCTCTTTTAATTTAAGTTTCTCTTCCATCTATAGAAAATGCCTTCAAAGAGGACTTAGGGAAAAGAAACGGGAGATCAGCCAGCCCCTCAGCTCGACCAGCCCAATTCTTTAGGTGAACATGTCTCCCACGTGGAGTTCAGAGCAGTATTTACCACCCTAGATCATTTTGTGGCAGCCCAGAATGAATGCCCAGCTACCATTCCGGCCAACCCAGTGGCAATACTGCTACTACCAGGATTCAGGATTTTACCCGAATAAACCCTCTATTGTTTTCTGGGTCCAAGTCAGACCAGGACCCTTAGGAGTATCTTGTTTAGGTGCAAAAGATTACTGATATTATGGGGGTAATATCTACTGAGAGTGTTGAGCTAGCTGTATATCAGTTGCAGGATGTGGCTCACACTTAGTTCAAACAGTGAAAGGCAGAAAGGGCCGTAGATGCAGGGCCTATTCAATGAGAGAAGTTTGCCACTATTTTTTTAGATAGATTCTTTCCCCTAGAGCTGAGAGAAGCTAAGGTGTTAGATTTTATTAATCTGAAGCAGGGCAATATGACAGTGAAAGAGTATTCTCTCAAGTTTACTCAATTAGCTAGATACGTTCCTCATGTAGTGACAGGTAGCAGATCCCAAATGAGTAAGTTTGTGTCTGGGGTGAATGATAGTGTGGTCAAAGAGTGCAGGACCACAATGTTGATTAGTGAGATGGACTTGGCTTGGCTGCTGATCCATCCATGCTCAGCAGATAGAGAAGCAGAAGAATAAGAAGAGAGAGAAACAGAATAAGAGAGATAGAATAGGTAGTTTTAACTTTGCTCAGCCTAAGTCAGAGGGTGGGAAACATTCTCAGTTCCTTCTAAAATCTTTAGTTCCAGCTCCATCCTCAACTAGTGCTCTACTGCCAAAATTCAGAGACGGTAATAGAGATGGGCATCAGGCCCTAAACCTCAGTGTAGTATCAGCAGTGCCCGAACCAATCCTCTTTGTCAAACTCGTAGCAAGAACTATTAGGGTATATGCAAAGCTTACAGTGATATTTATGTCGGATATGGCAAACCAGTTCATAGAGTCAAATAGTGTCCCCAGTCAAGTTCTCAGGGTCAGAAAAACCGTCCTCCAGCTTAATCCGGTCGCCCGAATCAGCAGGGTGCCTCATCCAGTGCCACTAGTGGGCAACGTATAAATAGAATCTATGCTCTTCAGTCCTAACAGGATCAAAATAATTCTCCTGATGTGGTCACTGGTACGTTATAGATCTTTTATATACATATTTATACATTGCTAGATCCAGGAGCTTCCTTGTCTTTTGTTACTCCTTATATAGCAGTTGATTTTGGAGTCAGTCCTAAAATTCTAGTAGAGCCTTTCTCAGTCTCTACCCTAGTGGGTAAATCCATCATAGCCCGATGGGTGTACAAGAACTGTCCGATTATGGTATCTTAGAAAATAACTTCAGTATACTTAGTCAAATTAGAGATGACTGATTTTGATGTTATTCTTGGCATGGATTGACTTCATTCCTGCTATGACTCAGTCGACTATAGAAACAAAATTGTCCAATTCCAGTTCCTGCTATGATATCTAAGGGATGTGTTTATCATCTTGTACGAGTCAAGGACTCTAGTTCAGAAACCCCTACTCTTGAATCAGTGTCAGTAGCATGTGAATTCCCAAATATATTTCCCGAAGATTTTCCCAAAATTCCTCTTGAAAGGGAAATTGATTTCGGAATTGATCTTCTCATAAATACTCAGACCATATCTATTTCTCCATACAGAATGCCACTTCTAGAGCTTAGAGAATTAAAAAAATAGTTGAAGGATCTCTTATACAAGGGATTCATCAGACCCAATGTGTCCCCGTAGGTTGCACCAATTTTATTTATACGTAAGAAAAATGGTTCTCTTAGAATGTGCATAGACTATCGTTAGATCAATAAGGTCATAGTAAAAAACAAGTATCCCCTTTCCAGAATCGATGACTTATTTGACCAAATTTAAGGTGCTAGTTAATTTTCTAAGATAAACCTCAGATCAGGCTATTATTAACTCAGAGTCAGAGAATGTGACATCCCGAAGATAGATTTCAGAACTCGGTATGGTCACTTCAAATTCTTAGTCATGTCCTTTGGTCTTACCAATTCCCCAGTAGCTTTCATGGACTTGATGAACCGTGTGTTCAAGCAGTACTTGGACATATTTATCATAGTTTTCATAGATGACATCCTGGTTTACTCCCACAGTGAACATGATCTTGCAGACCATCTCAGAATAATATTGCAGACTCTCAGAAATCATCAGTTATTCGCCAAATTTAGTAAGTGCAAATTTTAGCTAAGGTCACTAGCATTCCTTGGACATATCATTTTCGATGATGGCATTAGGGTGGATCTCTAAAAGACCAAAACGGTGAGAAACTGGCCAGACCTATCTCTCAATCAGATATCAGGACTTTCTTGGGTTTGGCTGGCTATTACAGGCGGTTTGTTAAGGTATTTTTATCTATTGCATCCCCTATGTCTAGATTGACTCAGAAGAAAGTCAAATTTTATTAGTTAGATTCTTGCAAGAAGAGTTTTCAGGAGTTGAAGACTCGACTCACCTCACCTTCAGTTTTGACTCTTCTATATGGTTCAGATGGGTTTGTGGTATACTGTGATGCATCCAGGGTAGGTTTGGGTTGTGTTCTCATGCATCATGGTAAGGTCATAGCCTACGCCTCCAGACAGCTTAAACCCCATGAGAAGAATTATCCGACTCATGATCTTGAGTTAGCAGCAGTATTATCGGTAATCTATGTTATTAGTAAACTCAGTATTCAAAATCCTTATGACTCCAATTACAGTTATGTACGCATACTTGTATTCTCACGCAGTCATGTTCATGTTATTCAGTCAGTTATAGTTCATGCATATGAACCCTTGCATTCAGCCTTACCTCACTTTGCCTACCAGTACATTCACTCGTACTGACGCATACTTTTCTTTATGCTATGGTGTTATATACCATAGGTTCAAACGTACGGGCCTTAGAGCATTCTTAGCGGTTCAGATATTCAGCCAGCAGCAGCAGACTAGCAGTGAGTCCTCATCATTAGAGGATATTCTTTTATTTCATTATTTCATTAGATTTAGCATTTCAGTAGATGGAGTTAGTTGGGCGATTATCCCATCAACTCCTTATTCAGACAGTTTAGTTTAGAGGTTTTTCAGACTAGATGTTCAGACAGTATTCAGTATTTCAGATTCTGTTGTTTTATCAGACTTTATCATTTTCTTTTCATCAGTATTACAATTTTGAACCTTATGGCATTTCTGCCCATTATTCCGCATTATACCATATTATTATTCAGTTATTGTGGTAGGTACCAGTCATGGGTTAGCTTGTGGTCCTTAGAGATTATGAGCACTGTGAAGCATCCAGGGTACAGACTCGGGGCGTTACATCAACATAGCGCTAAACATTCTTATGAAGCATATTATCAAAAATATTCTACATAGCTCGTTGGTAAGTAACACCAATATTCTTTAAACCAAAAGGCATCACCTTGTAGTAATATATTTCTTTAGGAGTGTAGAAGGCCGTGAGTTCTTCATCTCTTGGTGCCATACGAATCTAATTATACCCAGATGAACCATCCGTGAAAGATATTGCTTCACATCCAGTTGTGGCATCAATCTTATGCTTGGGTATCGTAAGAGTAAATTTATCTTTAAGACATGCATTATTAAGATCCTTAAAGTCAAAACAAACTCGAATTTGACCATTCTTCTTTCTTATAGGTCCTATGCTTGAAATCCACGTGGGATACTTAACTTCTCGAATGAAATCTGCTTTGATGAGCTTGTTAAATTCAGTTTCAATCAAAGGGACTAATTTAGGTCTAAACTGACGTTGAGCCTACTTAATAGGGCAAACACCTTTCTTCACAGCAAGGTGATGAACTGCAATATTAGGATCTAATCTTGGCATTTCTTTGTAGCTCCAAGCAAATACATCTTTATACTCGATAAGCATCTCAATATACTTGTTTTCTTCATCTTCATCTAGTAAGGTTCTTACATACGTAGGCCTTCGATCTTCATGAGTCCCAAGATTGTCTTCCTTTAATACATCAACAGTATTATTCACCCCTTCCTCAAGTTTAGGTGGTGCATCTTTAGCGTCTTCAACTTTTTGAGGATCACTATCTTTGAAAGATATGTGATGACATGTGTTGATATTAACAAACTTATCTTCGATCTTCACATGTGGGAGAGTACCCTTCTTGTCGCATATTGTGATGTGATATAATGATCCTACACTTTCTACATTTTCTTCACATTTCTTAGTATGAACTATAGTATGAGTTCATGCTTTGAGGACATCTCCACATAAAACTAACACTTTTGTTTCTCAGCTCATTCTAGAAGGAATCAAACTGGAGCAACTTTTGTGAAAATTAGGCTCTTTAGCATAAACATGTTCTTCCATCCTTTTATTATTTCTTTGGCATTGTATTTCGTCTTCATTGGCCCCAACCAATCAAATACCTATGTTCTTGTACTTGGGTCAGTGAGTCAATCAAATACAGAAACCCTTTTGTTAGATGCTACAGAATCATTCTTAGGGGTAATGTAGTTGATCCACGCCTTATTTATAGATATACGGATCGGTGATAGTTGTTTGTAACCCAAACCTTTACGAAATTGTATGACAGCATAACCTTTATCTATCATCATCCTTTGAGTAGGATTTCAATTATGGTTTGGCCCTCCTTGTGCTTCAAGTGGGAGTTTTCCTAGCTTAGAGGATTTATCAGGATTATATCCATCTTTTGCCAATAACTTATAGGCGTTTAGGTCAAAACCCTCATTCATATGCTTTTCAAAAAATACTTTATGTGGATCAAGATTAGAAAACACAACAAAACCTTCCATTAATTTTGAAGGTGACTTGATTACATTAATTTGCTTAATAGGAAAGTTTAACCCTCCTAATGCATTTTGCTGCAATTCAGATGATTGTACTTCAACCTTCTTTTTCTTTGGGACATAACAAATAATTGGAGTGACATTCTTACTTGACAATGCTTCATTGATCTTTGGTACCTTATTTGCATTAGAAAATGTTGGACTCTTTTCACCACCAACTTTTCCTTTCCCGTTGCCTCATCATTCTTCTTTGCAATGTTAACATTCCTTATAGGAACCACATCACCAAATTTTACCTCCTTTTGGATGTGTTTCTTCAAGTAAATTTTGCATCTGCAAAATAGGTTTATGCTTTAGTAAAAGCCTCATCATCAACAACTCCCTTCTTTTGTACTCCATTTTTAAAGTACTTAAAGCATTGATGGTAAGTGGACGTGATCACTTTGTTATCATGTATCCATGGCCTTCCCAATAAGATGTTATATTAGGTCTTTGCGTCAATCATATACATTAATATGCTTGAACACATATCTCCCACGTGACTTCCAGTTTGATAGAACCTATGGATCTTTCCCCCTTGATTGAATCCCTGAATCATTGGATGATATTCAGACAATTCATCCATTGAGATTCCAAGCTTGTTTACAGTGTGAATTGGGAGAATATTAACTCCAAAACCATCATCAGTCATAATACTTTTCACTTTGTGCTCGTGCACATAGCCAGCCATATAGAAAGGATGATTATGTGATGTCTCAACCAATAAGAGGTCATCATTAGTGAATGTGTTATTTGCATCACAAATGTTCACTTTTTCAGAAAGAGGATTAGCAGGTTCTTCATCTGAAAGTATTAAAAGCAATGAAGAGTCTCCCATTGTTGTCTCTTCTTTATTAATATTTCAACATGAGGCCTTGATGCCAATATAAGATATTTCTTCACGAAACCAACTCGGCAAGAATTCCTCTAATGTGACTGGGTAACGGGGCTTTGGATGATAATTCTTCTCAATTTTCATCTTTCTCACATTCTTCTCCGCCATTTTCCTTTATGGTCTTTTGACCATCATTACTCTTGTTGCTTATTTGCTCATCTCCTTTTATGAGCTCATCTTACAATGTCTCCATCGAGTCACCAGGATTCATCTTTCATCATCAGTGTTCTCAATAAGGGGTTGACTTTCTTCTAATGATTCCTCCTTTACTATTACTCTATTTATCATAGGATGAGGCAATGGCCTAATAAAATTGATGGGTTCAAATTCACCAAATTTAATCATCTTTTGCGGGGGTTGGAATTAGGACATCATCACATTTATGCACTTCAACCAAGTTGCAAAAAAATATGGGATCAAGTGAACCAAAAGTGACCAATACTTGATTTGAACTTTCCTTCTCATCTTTGAGCAATATCTTTCCTTCGCGGGCCAAGTCCATGACCTTTTCCTTGAAGATTTTCTATGGGATGACCCAACAACCAATGATATTTACAGTAGTTTGGATCACTAGTCCTTCCAGATTTATTTGGATGCTTCATTTTAGGTAAATCAAAGAGTTTATATGAAAGGAGTTCTTCAAAAATTATTGGGAAATCCGAGTCCAAAAATGGATACTTTTTAACTTGTATCTCCTTTAAAGTCACATTTTTGTTGGCATTATTCTGGAAAGATGTGGTGTTCACAATTTTCTTTTTACTTAGCTTTGTGGTGACCCTCAATGGTGCGACATTAACATTCATCGCCTCTTTACTTTTAGATTTTGGCACAAACTTGCCCCCTTTCTTCACTTCTAGTTTATCTTTTCCTTTTTGGGGCTCGTAACTAGGTGGTCCTTAATTTTCACTTGAGGACATGATTAACTCCATATCATGAGTGCGTGTAGCAAGTTCTTCCAATTACTTGGCTTTGATTCCCTATAGGATGTAACAAAGTCCCCAATGAATTCCTTGAATACATATTTCTTTCCCAGAAGCTTCACTAAGTCTGTCTTTACAATTAAGACTCCCGTTCCTCCATCAATTGATGAACTAAATGATGCGTTCATCTTCTCGTTGGAGCATATTAGTAAGTTCAACCATACTTACAGTATGTCTCGTGATATAGAAATGATTGATAAATTCATGTTCAAGTTGTTCCCAACTATTAATAGAACCAGACTTGTGGTTAGTAAACCAATCAAATGTATTTCCTTGTAAAACGCACAAACTGTTTAACAAGATAATTTCCATAAGTTTCAGCACTATTGCATATTTCAATAAAGTGTGCAACATGTTACTTTGGGTTTCCCTTACCATCAAACTATTGAAATTTCAGAGTTTGATAACCTGCATGCATCTTTAATCCATCAATTCTTAAAGTATATGGCTTAGCATATGTAAGAGATGGTTTGGAAGCAATATCATACTTGGCTTTATTGGTTCCAACAATAAAGTACTTCAGTTGGTGAATTGGGATTAACCTCTTAGTAGATACTTGTAGTTTATCAACAATATGCCTTTGCTTCGCAGATGAGTCTCCTTTGTCTTGTTCCATCGGACGCTTCCCAAATGCTTGGCTTGAGCCTCCCTCCATAACATTTCAACTCTGTCTGTAACTTGACAATCCGATTATCCTGATCTTGCACATATTTTGTTAGGACTTTAATTGCCTTAGTCAAACTTGCAAGTTGTTCTTCCTCAATTGAGGTATAAGTCACCATTGCTTAGATAGCCACCAAAGCTGAAAGATTAAAGCATGGATTTTCCCTTAAACTGAAATATGAGTAAAACAGTTTATGCAGAGTAATTGGAGCAGACTTAGTGATCAAAGCATGATCATCATCATTCATGGTGTGGCCCTTAGTCTTAAATGGGCTGAGTGGAGCTAAAGTCTTCTCAACGATCTCAGTGATATTTTCCCCTTTTCCAACTCATTGGGAAAAAATCTTGCCCCCTTTGAAGACTGAAGATCAAATACAGGAGCTAATACGGGCAACACTTCAAGTGTTTGTTGTCCTAGTAAGTTTTCTTTGTTCCTAGTAATGGGCCCTACTTTTCCATGATAGCATTAAGTATGTTATCCATTTTCGTGAAAAACTTGGAGTCTGTAGCCTTAGCAATAACAGATTTGGAGTAAAACTTCTTTGATGCCATTTCAGTATTCTTAAATAGGATAATTAATGTGAAGAAATGAGAGGTAGAGAAGGTCCCATAGGGCGTACCAAAATTTGTAGATGACAAATTTTTTTTAGTCAAGAAAATAATAATCGAGACAGAAAAATTGAAGTAACAAAATGTAATATTTGATTCCAAATGTAGTAAATGTTACAATCTCTAAGATAATCCTCTAATTCTTCAAAGTAATATAAACTTGGACTTGAACTTGATTTGAATTCAAGGGTTTGAGTAGCTTGATCTTGAATCTTTGTCTTTTGACTTGAATTTGGATATTATTTTGTCACAAACACTTGGATGATTGCCACGAACAATGAATAAGTAACTTGATCTTAAACAAAATTTCCTTCGTTCTTGATCTAGAACTTGATCTTGAGCTTGAGCTTGATTGTTTGAAACTTGTAACCTGCAGATAAATTATGATTTTTGATCCACGAGCTCTCTTCTTGCTTTTTGTTTCTCCAAAAATCCTCTCCTTTGTGAGTTATAAGGACCCCTATTTATAGTTGGAGGGGCAAGACAATTGTGTGATTTGATTGGTTGGTTTGAAATTGACCAATCATATTCTTTTGGTGAAAAGCTATAATTTGATTGGCTAGAACATGTCATCTGCACACGTGGCATAATTTTAGTGGCTCATTTTATTTAATTTATATTTCCACATAATTTCGACACATGTCATGCTTTTAGTGGCTCTTTCATTTAACTTGGATTACCACATAATATTAACACATGCCATGCTTTTAGAGACTCATTTCATTTAACTTGGATTTCCACATAATATTAACACAGGCCATGCTTTTAGTGGCTTATTTCATTTAACATGGATTGCTACATAACATAGACACATGGCATACTTTTAGTGTCCAATTTTATTTAGTATGGATTGCCACATAACATTGACAAAATGTATGGGTTTGGACTTTTAAGCTGGGCTAGCACCCATTTGGGCTTTGGGTTAATAGATACGGGCTCATCATTTTAATTGAATTAGTCCAATGAACTTGGGATTAGATGATTAACCCAATCATATTAGTCATATTATTTGGACTATTTCTCTTGAATTTAATATAGTTCAAAGAAATATATGAATTTAAATTTAATAAAATTTTAATACTCACAGATATAATCTTAAATTAATAGTGATTTATCTTTATTATCATTGGATTCAGCCTTGGAAGTGGTCTTCAAAGACAGAGCTCACCCAACATGATGAGATGATTTTAAGAAACACAAAGAGGTGTATCTCGAATATCAAAGAACAATCTCAATTTCTTATCTCTCAACTTCAATAAATTGAACCCAAGGGTTAATACCATCATCATAATCTGAGAATTTCAACATCAAAATATCCATGAGTCAACTAAATATTGATCTATGAATATATAGCATGAGTGTCAAGAAGAAACTACTTATATCTTCTATTCGAGTTTCATCTCATATGCAATACCTCAGAGCTCTCACCAGGTGCATGGTATTGTAACCAATAAAAAAAATTCAAACAACATAAGTAATTTAGGTATATTTCTTAATACAAAGCTGTAGCATTCATCAGTAACTAGAGATGAACAATTATGAAATATTTATTGAACTTGATTGCCTAATCCTCATGTTTAGAGTACAACTTAGGGAAACAATTAAAGATACTCTAAAATTCTTACCTTTGAGGCAAAATTTCCACTATTTCACCAAGTCTAACTTATGGGTACTCTATAAGTTAAACCTTATAGAAAAAAAATATAACTTATGTTTAATGAGCAACGTAGCTACGTTTTAACCTTTCCTTATAAAGCAGAACTTCTTGTTCATTATGTAGTAGTTGTCTTGAAATATCTATTTTCTAATTAAAAGTTAGAACGACTATCTTATGGATAAAATTTGTTAAGTTAGGCCCATAAATTAGAGGTCATTTTTGCAAGACTTTTCTTATGGGAGACAAAATATAAAGACCAACCCATTCTAGGATCATTTCTGAACTTGAACAAATCATTTAAACATATTAGTGCGCCTTAATGTACCTCCCTTAAAAAGGAGAAAAAGATTCCCTTACGTACAAAATTAAAGCCATTTTTATCGATGGTAGTAATACTTTCTAGTTTATCAAACTTATACAAACATGGTAGAAAAACTATTGATGGATGAGACCAGGCTTATAGCAGATTTTGTATCCTCTTTCTTCCTAAAACTAGGTTATAATCTTTCCTATTTTTTTCTATTTATTCCACAATTTCAATCTCAATAAAGTTGCATCTTAATCAATTTTAATACACTATCAAAATATTCTATTTACACCATTAAAATTTCAATTGGATTCTAGGTAGCATCTTCTTTTACTAACAAAGATTGAAAAGATAATTAAAAAATATACGTTGATAAACTAGGCAGTTACAAATATTATATGTAAGTTGTTATTGTAAGAAAACTCTACTAAAGGTAGATATTGTCCTAATTACCACCAAAATCAAGAACACAATACCTCAACATGTCTTCGAATGTCTAATGATTTATCTGGGTATCTGTCCGTCTGCGGGTGAAATACAGTACTCAAATCCACTCGTGTTTGCAATATTTCTTGGAATGGTTCTAGAAGTTCTTGGTGAACTAATGTTCCCTATATGACAGAATAGATACTGGAACCTTGAAGCTTGACAATTTTAGTTATATAAAAATGTGCATTGGGTGCACCAATATAGGCAGTTTTGGGGTACGAAGTGCGTCGACTTTGTCAATCGATCAACACTACCCAAATAGAATCAACTACTTAAAAATTTATAGGAATCTCGTTACAACATCCATGGTGATCTTCTCTCACTTCTATCCTTGTCATATTTAGGATAATTTTGCTCATCCCTTTTTGTCTCAAAGGCAAAAGTTATGAATTGTCTATATTTAATAAGAACATATTCATATCCCACTCTTGAGAGGCATCATAATAAATTGTAAATTCTATAATTGTCGATGGAAGTACTAACATTGGGTTTTTTTTTCAAATGTTCCTTGAGTTGTTAAAAACTCTATCTGCATGCCTCTAACCATTGGAATTTCACATTCATTTATATTAGCTTTGTCGAAGGTGAAACTATCTTGGAGAATCCCACATGTAACAACTATAATAGCCCATGAGACTTAAGAATTTTTATATGAACCACAATTGTTGTCTTTTTCCACTTCTTTACTGCTTCCACTTTCTTTGAGTCTACTAAGAAAACTTCTTAAGATAAAATATGTCGTAGGAAGTCAATTTGGTTAAACAAAGTTCACCATTAGAGGTCTTAGTATATAACATACATTCTCAAAATGTTTGTAATATCATCCTCAAGTGTTGTCAAAGATCTTCCTATGTCTTTGTATACAGAAGGATATCATTGATTTAGCAACTCATGAAAGTACATTTTACATCTTTGTAGATGGATAATTGCATGTTTTTCAACAACATTTAGTGTTTTTAATGTGTTTTGTGTGTGTTCTTAGGAATTAAACTCAAAGGCAACAAAAATCGTAACTTTAAGCTTATGACACCTATGACGTGGTGCTTGAAGGACCCTCAGTATCATGAAGAACCATAGATCTTTCCATTACTATGAATAAGAAAATAAGGAAAACAGAAGTTGGGTGACAGTCTAGCTGATGGGTCATTAAAGTTGCGATAGATCGTCACCTAAGGTGTCATAGTGAAACAAAATCTATAAAGATTATAAGCCAAGAAACAACTAGGGAGATAAGCCATCAGATGAGTGACAGACCGTCATTGAAGCTGACGTGACTCATATAAAACAGATCCATTCTGGAAGTAGGTAAGGAACCATAACCCATCTGATAGACCATCTCTTCAGTCAACAATCGTAACGCGATAATCTAGATTTGAAATTCAAATCCCCATTTTCTTGGAGCCTATAAATACCTAGTTTAGGGTCTAGAATAGCCATATTTTACCTGGAGCTGACTTTTGTAATGTATTTGTTCTTGAGAAATAAGTTTTGGAGTTTGAAATACAACAATTCTTGGTTTGAACTCAGATTCAAATCTGAATTTCTACATTGTAAGTTCTAATTTTCAAGTTATAAAATCAAGATTTTTCATCTATCTTCTTATCATGAGTGGCTAAAACCCCATAACTAGGACTACGGGATCCTTGGTGAAATTTCACTTCTAGGGTTATGGGTTCTTGAATTTGTACTATACTTATGATTATATTGCTTTTCTATTTATTTTAATGGGTTCTCTTGGTTGCAAAATTTAGAACATGCCCTAAAACTTAGCTTGCTTGAGTAAAGATGTTAGTAGGCGGTTGGCCATAAAAACTAAAATTTTTTGGTGTTGAAATTGAAATTAAAGTTGAAATTGGAGTTGGAGTTATGTTTGACCATGTATTTCAAAATTCTTTTGACTTTTGGAATGACTTTTTTTTAAATATAATTTTATTTCCCCAATTTTTAAAAATTATCAAAATTACCCATCTTAACTAATTTACCTACAAGATAATCAAATGTGAGAGAAGATAATAATGTTGTCTTTGTTGTTGGTGTTGCATAAAGGGTCACAAGAATGGACAGATAAAGGTCCTGTTGTATTATGAGGAAGAAGAAAAAAATTAAGTTGCCTTTAACTTTGAGGTCTTTTATCAATAGAAGTAGGAAGAAGTGGTTAATATTGTAGCTAGGCATTTAACTTAAGTTGTTGGTTGAAATTAATAAGGTGTTTTTATAAAAGTAAATAGTATGGGGTCATTTGTAACAATAAATAAACCTATAATTGATGTTGGAAAAAAGCAAAAACAAGTTAAACTTGTTTTCACTTTTTTAAAAAATTATTTTGAATTCTCATGGCCAAACACCCCAATTTTCATAAAGTGAAATAATTTTTTAGAAAAAAATGAAAAATTCTTGTGTCCAAATGGATCCTTAATGTGGGAAAAAAGATTAGTAAAAAGAATTTAGAGTTTCCAACCTCTAAATAAAGATTAATGCTTTAATCGAATTAATCTCTGAGGGAACATATTGCACCATTATTTCATCACCTTAAGTTTGAAAGAATTACAACGAAAATCATCTTTGAAAGTTGGGAAATACTTCGATCAAAAATTGATCTCAATGTCCCTATAATTGCATTTATTGGTATAGTTCATATACCCTATAATCCGAAAGTGATCAAATGCTGAGGTGAACATAATCCTAGTTCACTCTTTCTTGATTTATAATACATTATAGATACCACCCCAGGCTTTGTCCTTATTCCTATCTAAGGTTGAATAAGATTAGATTATTCTCGATAAATTCATTCTCGATAATACATCGACTTTTTGACATACCACAATTACTTATTCAATTTTGTAACAAAATCCCTACTTTGTGGAAACTAATGATTAATTGTCAATTAATCTATATACAACTTAATTAGCATCCTATTCCCTATGGGATTCGACCCCAACCTTTGTTGGGTTATATATTTGACAACAACTACTTACACTTCTTAAAAGGTAGTTGTAGTTTGGGCATATCAAATTTTGGTGCAGTTGTCGGGGAATACAGTTGTCAATTAAGTATATGTGTGTTCACTGACTTTTAGTCTAGTTTCCTAATTTTACTTTTATTTGTTATTTTTGTGTTGCAAGCTATTGATTGTGCATGCCACAAACTCGTCGTTCTAGAAAACCTCTACTACCTTTTGATCCTGAACTCCCTAGCATTCTAAGGAGGAATATAAAAGAACAACAAGAGGCAGAATGATTGGCTGCATTTTCCACCATTAGTTAAACTAATAGAATATTGATACACCTGTTCATATTGAAATGGTGATGATGAGAACCTGAGAGATGATGAGTTGGTTGAACCATTAAATAAGTGGAGAGTAAACAATATCACACCAGCTAACTGTTATCAGTAAGCATGGGGCATAGGACGCCAACAGCCCATGACTCAGTTTACCTTGGATGATGATGATGTTGATTTGGACGGAGCTAGTGCTATCGGAGCAATTATGATACCCTCATTGGATTTGGAGGTAAAGTTTAATATTAACAAGTATAATGGTATAATTTCTTAATCTGAAAGGGTTGTTCAATGGGCTGCCTTGTTATGATCCGAACATGCACATAGTGAAATTTGTCAATATCTACAAAATTTTTGTCTAGCCTAGAGTTAGACAAAATGTTATTCAATTGAGGTTGCTCCCATTATCTCTATCTGGGAGGCAACTTTGTGGTTAACTAAGCTGGCACCTAATTCTATAAAAAACTAGAGGCAATTGAAAGGAGCTTTCCTTGAAAGGTTTTTTCCACCTTCCAAGATATTACAGTTGAGAGATGAGATCAATAATTTTCGGTAATTGCCCAATGAAGATCTTTATAAAACTTTTTTAAGGTTCAACAAAAACTTGAATCAGTGTCCAAATCACGATATGATAAATAAATACTTGATAAAGATATTTTATAGAGCACTGAATTCAAATACAACGCCAACATTGGATAATGCAATAATTGGTTCTTTTATTGATTATGCTTTTACAAAGGTGATAGAGATTTTGGATAGGTTAACGAAAATAAGTAGATCTTGGCATACCAGGGATTCTGAGGTATAAAGCAACACTTATTCAATTGGCAGATGGAAAAATAATGCCGAAGAAAAGAAGAACATAACCAAGACATGGCTCATATAAATACACAAATAGACTTGCTCACCAAACACTTATTATTTGGATACATTAAGAAGGTTAAGGCAGTTGGATCTCATAGTAGCACAACTGAATCTGATTCCAAAACAGAGGCTAACTATTTGAATAACTAGGGGGTTTCAGGCTAATGACCAAGAAAATCAAGGTCAGAACTATCATGGGATAACTATTATGGCAAGGCTGGTTATAAAGACTATAAACAAGGGAACTTGAAAAGCAAAGACGACCAAAGTAGGTTTTATTTACTGCATGGGAGTCATGATAATGCTTCTAATGATTCAGGGAAGATTTTTACGAAAGCTATGATGGATAAATTGCTAAAAGGGGTGGAGTCTACTGATGTAGATATAAAGGAGATGAGAAGCAACTTATCAACTATGAGAAAGCTGGTTGATTCCCATTCCACTTTAATTAAGCAATTGGATCACCAAATAAATCAATTGTCCATAGCTTTTAATCAAAGGAAAAGTGGAACTTTGCTGTGTGATATAGTGTAAAACTCGAGAAATAATCGTACTTTCTAGCTATTACCACAAAAAGTGGTAGAATGCAGCCTAAGCCACATCCGGTGGCTTATTTACAAATGAATAATACTGTACCTAAAGATGAGGTTATGGTTAATGAGGGTGAGCAAAAAAGTAATTCATTAAAGTTTGTTAAGCTATAAGATTTAGACCAAAGAAATCTACTGTAGAAAAACTACCTAGATTGAGGGATAAAGATAAGTTTGGTAAAAAAAAAAGAAAAGTAGATGGAAACCCCTATAACTAAAATTTCTAGGCCTCCTCCTTCATTCCCACATAGGATGAAAAAGAAGGTAGAAGATGGATAATTTAGTAATTTTATGGCCATGATGAAGCAATTATCAATAAATGTTCCATTGATTGAGGCTTTGGAATAAATGCTAGGGTATGGAATGTTTTTGAAAGACTCGGTCACCAAGAAGAAAATAGTGAGCTACGAACCAGTAGACAATCTTCATCATTGCAGTGCTATTTCTATAAAATCACTGGATCAAAATAAATTTGATCTGAGAGCATTCATTATTCCGTGTACAATTAGCCCCTTTAGTTTTTTAAAGGCATTTTATGATCTTGGAGAGTGTATCAACTTGGTGCCTTTATCCATATATAAGTAGTTGGGTTTGGGAAATCCCAAGATGATATCTATGCGGTTGTTGATGGTTGACTGTTCGGTTAAGCAGCCTATAGGTATCATTTATAATGTATTGGTAAGGTGGTAAATTTAATATTTCTGTTAGATTTCATAATTCTTGATTGCGAGGTTGATTTTGAGGTGCCCATAATACTGGGTAGACTATTCCTGGCTACCAAAAGAGAATTGGTGGATATAGATTAGAATAAACTGAAATTCAAGCTTAATGAATAAGAAGTGAATGACGTTTTTCAGTTAGTGAAGCAACCTAAAGAGATGAATATAGTGTCAGTTATTGATGTTGTAGAGGATAATGATATAGTGGTGCCTATTAAAGAGTGACTCCTTATTAAGACTTTGGCAGCAGTATTGATAAATTTTGCTAGTGAGTACTGCACTAAGGGCAAGCCTATGGTTCATCTTGTGTAACTTATGAATTCTTTGTGAGAGTGAGCATAATTTGATTCTTTTACCCATTCTTGTAATAATGGCATCTCTATGAGTAAATATGGATAACTCTCTTGTGGTACGGACACATGTTTGATGATAGTTAGGTGATTTGTTTGATTTCTATGATTGAGTAATATGCTTGAGTTTGCCAACCAAATCTTAAGGCTAGGATATTTTGAAGTAGTATTCTTGAGTTCTCAATTGTACAACACATGCTTGTGTGTGAAACTTTCTATCTGTGTAGTCATTATAGTGCTATCTTGACTTTTCTTACTTGTAGTATAGTTTTGGAGTCCTTATTGATTTTGATGATTATGTGAAGAGTTGTTCGAGGAGGAATAAGGGTTTAAGTGTGGGGTGATGTTCTTAGGTGGATTTATGTACCTAGGCTTGTTTTGAGGACTACTCTCGTGCGTAATGATATAATATTTGTATAAATGAGTATCTAGTGTTTACTTATGTGTTTATAGTCTTTAATGGGTGTTCATAATGAGTTTTGAGTTAAAACACTATGTTAAATTTCAAACGCGAAAACTAGTATGCTTAGCTTGAGCTATGTTCCTTTCTAGTTCATCGTGTTAGATTCTATGTTATTTTGAGCTATAATTTGTGGTGTTTGATGTTATAGGATGATTATTGAGTTGATAAATATGATAAATGGATGATAACAAATCCAAAAATAAAGAGGAAACACTACCACAAAGCTTGGATTTAAGGGACAAATGCATGGAACAAACATTGTTCAAATCTGAAAAATTTGAACTTGTTGGCATACCACACTGACTAGATGCTATGATAAGGGTGTGGAATGACCTTGTTTGCATTGTGGAATGACAATTACATTAGTTTGGCATGATAGTGGCGTTCAACGGACCCTAGGAAACGCGATAAGGGTGTGGCATGCCACTATGTTAAAAATGGAAAATCTTGTTCTAGTATAAATAAAACACTCCAACATTTGTGTATTAACCTTGGAAGACTTTAGGGATTGGAAACAATATTGAGAAGGCTGAAAATAGGATTTTCCAAGGAATTTATATAGCTTAGTATGATTGTTCGTAGTGAATTAGCCCTAGGTTTCTCCCCGTAAGTGTTCAAGAACCTTTATTTTACAACATTATTTAATTTACATTTAGGTATAACTCTCAAACTCTCGTGGTTACTATTACACTTGTCTAATCTTAATAATTGAACTGGATTTAGATAGTTGTTAATAATAGTCTCTATGGGATCGATACTTGTCTTTTTTTGAGGCCACTATATTACTTGGGTGGACTACATACACTTGAGTATGCACTTGGTTGCAACATTAAGCGACCCGATGATCGCGTATGCGATGCCTAGATATAATAAATACCCATGTTTCACCATTTTGAGCAATTTTTTCCATCTCTAAGCTTGGGTAAGCTCCAAAACACCTATTTCAACTACTTTTCTCTAATTTTATCATTTAATTCTTATTTAAATGCAGATTTTAAAGTGGAAATTTGGGGATTTTGGCCCGGAAGACCTAAAAATTGTATTTCTATGATTAAACCCCGATTTCAAATCGTTTTCACTTGGTGAATTTTTAATCTTCAAATTATCACTTTTCTCTTAGTTTCATTTTTAAAACAACTCTAATTCTCAATTTTAAAATGAATTTTGGAGGTTTTTTCGGTAAAGCTTAAAAATGGTTTTTCATCAATTTGGACCTCATTTCTAACTCATTTTTGCTTGAGTTTTCAGCTGTAGATTCCTAAGAGTATGGGGAGCATGTTTTAAAATAAAATTATGATTTTACCTTTTTTTGAAAACCCATTTCAAGGGTCCATTTTGACCCCGACACAAAAATAGGCTATATGGGTATCATTGGCTTTCTTTTTATACATAGATTCTATATTTCTATGTCTTAGTTGATTTAGAGTCCATTCGTGGGAGTAAGGCTTCGTATTGATGGCTTGTGAATTGATTTTCGGCATTCGAGGTAGGTTATGGCCTAATTTTCTTTAGACTAGTTTGGATAGTTAATGTCAATGCAAAATCATGTTAAGGGTGTGGGAACTAATCATGAAAACGACTATATTATTATGTTTTGTCTGTGTGGGGGCCTATATATTGATGTTATTTGGCGGATTTTGGAACATTATTAGCTATGTGTGACTGTGTGGGGTCCTTTATGATATTATTGGTCTTGTGTACATGGATATTAGTTGTAATCTTATTTTTTGAAAAAGCCTAATGTTTTATAATGATGACTTTTAAACTTATTTCATTCTATTAGCATATGATGGATTTTGTTGGATTCATAGATGGTTGGATAAATAAGTGGATTTTGGCTTACTTGTTTGGTATATTAGGTGGATATGGAATTTTTCATTTTGGTTGGTTGTGAGAATTAAATCTTAATATTATTCATTCATGAAACATTGGTACCACCATGGAAATACTAGAAATACTAGAAACACTAGCTTTTTCTGAAAGAAAATGTGACATCTTTAAAACCCTCTATCGATGGGTGAGCCGGAGAAGAGTTATGGATATGGGTTATATACGGGTTGATGAACCCCTCATGGGTCCTATATCGGGAGACTTAGCTCCGTAGGTGTATACGGAGGTTGTGCGACAACCTCCGGCATCATTATCATCACCATTTATCATCATTATCTCTATTGCATTGTAGTTACTTTGTTCTTTTCTGTGATGTATTATTTTTGGACGTGATACCAATCTATGTGTTATTCTTCCTTTGTTTTCATATGTGTGATATCTCAATACTTGTATTTATCTTTTATATTGCTATGGTGTATGTGAATATTATAGAACTATTAGTGGAGACGGTGTGGGCTACAATTTAGGATATTTTTTTGGTTGCAGGTGACGTGCCCTTAGTGCGTATTTTGTATGCTTTATTTTCTACTTTGGTCAGTCGACCTATGATACCTACTGAGTATAATTGGATCATACTCACACCTACTACAGCCTTTTGGTGCTAATCTAGGTTTGAGCGCGTCTCACAATGGTTGATTCGGGAAACATTTAGAGCTTTCGAGGTAGCTAGTGATTCTCTGCGTCCAAAGTGGACTACTGCCATTCCTCATTTAGACTCTGTCTTTATTTGTATTCTGAGACAGAATTATTCCTATTTGGATACCATATGTAGTTTGATCTCGAGTGGAACTTTTTATGTTTTTACATTGTGACACCAGGTATGGGATTTGGCTTGGGATCATGGACTATGTATTTTTCGCTTTTACTATATATGTATGAGGTTTGACTTCACTCTAGGAGTCTTGCCTTGGGTTTTGGTATTGAATCTTTCATTTCCTATCAGTTTGGATGATAGGATTACTTCTCAAGGTTTGCCACGGCAAGTGCCATCATGACCCTTGTTTTTTAGGTCGTGATAAAATGGGTAGAATCAGTGGCATTGGCAGACAATGAAGGTAAGAGAGCGGTGTCATTCTTGAATAAGAATATATTATCACATTTTGGTACTCCACATATAATCATAAGTGATGGGGTCTCCCACCTTTGTAATAAAGTGTTTAGGGCTGCCTTTGTGAAATATGGTGTGAAGCAACACTAGGTGACTACTCCTTATCACCCCAAATGAGAGGGCAAGTAGAAGTGTCAAACATGGAGATTAAGATGATTTTGGCTAAGTCTGTGAATGAAAATCAAAGTCATTGGTCACAGAAGCATGATGATACCCTTTGGTCCTGCCGTACTGCCTTTAAAACACCAATAGGTATGTAACCTTAACAATTGGTGTTCAACAAGGCTTGTTAATTACTAGTAGATCTTGAATATAAAGCTTTGTCGGTGCTCAAAAGGATGAACTTAAGTTGGAAAGATGCAAATGATTTGAGATTGGACCAACTGTATGAGATGAATGAATTTCGTCTCCATGCATATTAAAGGTCTAACTATTATAAGGCAAGGGTGAAGACGTACTATGACAAAATGATCAAAAATAGAGAGTTTAACGTGGGGAGTTTGTATTGTTATTTAATTCAAGGTTTACATTATTCCCCGAGAAATTAAAGTCAAAGTGTTCCAATCTTTTAAAGGTGACTCAAGTCTTTACATCTGACACGCTAGAACTAGTAAACAAAGATGAGAAGCCATTCAAATTGAATGGGCAACGTATCAAGCATTATATTGGCCAACATAAAGAGGTAAAGCTAGAAATATTGGTGCATCTTGATGAAGTCTAAGTAATTAAGATATCTGAGCTGTGCTGCAATATTAAATCATGCGGTAGTGGAAGGTAACCCACAATGTGCTGTAAAATTGTATAGTTTAGATTTTTTTTGTTGTTAAGTCTACTTAATCTGTGAGGCAAGTGTGTAGGACTGAGGATAACAAAAAGAGATAGACACAGATCATCCTCGATGACTGGACTGATGGACTGTCGTAAGGCTGATAGTTTGTTAGTCCTAAATCGTCAAAGGAAGCCTGAAATCCCTATATTTTGGATAAGGGGTGATGGACGTTGTGATAGGCCATCAAGTGGTTGAAGGACCATTAATCCAACCATCCCAACCAAGCTAAAATCTGTTTATTCTTGATAAGCAGTGACGAGGAGCATGACAGACTATCGCTCGAGTGAAGGCCCGTCAACCAAACCGTTGCAAGGTCAGATAAAAGCCATCATTCTAGAATATGGTAAATACCAAGATGACTAACCATCAATACATCAATGGAACGTCACTTGGACCATCGTAGGTAAGTCAATTTAAAATTAAATTGACCTAGATAATGTGCTATTCTTATCAATAATTACCTTTATATGGGCCCAAATACCCAATCCATGCAAACCCAGGTCTGAATAAGAATTAGTACCTACGTTCACCTCAACCTTTCCATTTCATATTCCCAATGATTGAAATTCCCCACATTCATAAGTCTTAAATTATACCCATTCCACATTACCCGCTCTTTTTTTTCTCTCTAGTATTTAAACCACCCCCTACACCTCGACTCACTCTATCACTTAAACTAAATCACTGTGCCTTCACTTGTTCTAAATAATATTATATTGTCATATTTAGTCTATACACAAGGATAGTTTGACAGTCACATTTGCAGTTAGGTATGTACCTCTTTCTTAAAGCTTTAAGCCTTAGTTGTTAATCATTTGGTTTGTAGAATCACATATTTTTCATCTTTTGCTTTTGCCTTTATGTTTGTGGCTTGGTTGAAAAATTGTGTTTGATATAAGGTGGTGGAGAAAACGTAGGGATGAAGGTAACCCTACTATAGAGTCAAACTTGATGGGATTTAAGCTCATTTTATCCTTCGTTCAAGCACAAAAATGTTTGCCCACCATGTGTTCAACAAAATACCTTAAAGGAAATTTTCCAAACTAGTAGTTGTGACAGATTACTGACAAAATGCTGTCTTTGTGACGTATTGTCTACTCATCCATCGCACAACTACCCAACTCATTGAATACTGGTTAAGGGATGATGGATTGGCTGACGGACCACTGCATAGGTGACAACCCATCGTGGAAATCGTCACCCATATCTGAAATCTCATGTGTATTTTGGATAGGGCTAACAATTGACTTGACGAACCATCATTCGTGAGATGACCCTACAAAGGAACCATCATAAGTTAATAGTGATCTGCCTAAGCACTAACGGTTATGATGACGACCTATCGCTCAAGTAATTAACTATCACCCAACCTGTTGCCCTTAAATTATGTCTAAGTCTTACTGTGATTTTTAATTACTAACTTTTTGCTACCTTACATAAAATGACACAAAATCTAATTTTGTAGAGAGGTGGTGTAGAAACAGGCTAGCTCTGGAAGCCACAACATTGAGACTCTGGGATGACCTGAAGGTAACACTGAGGCACCAACTTATCACACAATGAAAAGTGAGAAAAATCATAGACCATCCTCTTAGTGTAAAGAGAAGAAGGATTCATAAAGTGTGATGCCAACAGTGATAGAGAGAGCAACAGGAGTTCTAGATGTAGTCTGAACATAGTAGTGAAAAGGGATACTACCAGTCTTGAAAAAGAACCTAAACTAGAAAAAATTTATGTGATCTGCAGTAAAGATCCAGAAGATAGAGAGTCAATTAGGGTGAAGGTTGAGGGAAAAAAGATGCACTATTGTGATGGTCTCCAGCTTACACCGAATAAGAGCATAAAAAGGACTATTGCTGAGGAGTATCACATCATCACTACAAAATTGCCAAAATATCTGGATATCGAGAGACATTTTAATAAGTATGAGGTGGGTTGGTCGAGCAAGCCTTTGGGATCTTACTACCCCACTATTTTTAGGGAGTTCTTTGCTAACTACTTGGCAGTGTTAGAGAAGGAATGTCTAAAGGGCAAGAAGGTAGAAAACATGTAGAATGAGATAAGAATCCTAGATTGGGGAGTGACAATCCACTACTAAAAAATGGCCAAAAAGCGATGCAAAATAAAACGACGAGAAAAATGACGTTGGCCGTCGCTTTTTTAGTTTAATTTTTATTTTTATTTATTTTTTATTAAAAGCGATAGCCGACATCTTAATATTCGTTGCTTTTTTTTTCGGATTTTTGTGCCAATTAATTAAAAAATAATTTATAATTTTTTCAATAAAAGCGATGGATAGCGTTGTAATTTATTAAAAAATAATTAAAATTATTTTTTAAAAAGCGACGTAGTCCATCAATTTTTAAATTTGATTTTTGTTTTTGTTTATTTTTATTAAAAGCAACAGACAACGTCAATATAATTTTTATTTTTTTAAATATTAATTCTAGAAAAGTGACACTGTCCGTCGTAATTTGTAATTATTTTTAATTTTACTTTTTACAAAATGCGACAAAAAACGTCGCTTTTGTTAAAATTAAATAAAAATCAATTTTTTGAAAAGCAACATTGTCCGTCGCTTTTTAATTTTTTGTTTTGTTTATTTTTATTAAAAGTGATAGGAAAATGATGACTTTCTCTCTTTTCTCTCTCTACACGCTCCTTCCTGTTTTCCCTTTAACGTTCATTTAAACGGTCTTGACAGACCAATCGACGCCGACAATGGTAATAGGTAAGGCCACTCTCTCTCCCTCGACCTCTCTCTCTTACTAAGTCCTTCTATCTCCCCAGATCGATTTGCCCTTCGTTACTGTGGTCGCTGGCAGATTTGAAGTGTCCTTTGGCTCGAATCCGGCCACGGTGGTAGAGGGAAAAACCGGTCAGAACTGGTTTAATATAGTTAAATCAGTTGGTCATAGGCCTATTGGCGTTCAGATTCCAGCAACACCAAGAAGAATCTTTGGCGACTTTCCGGCGACGCAAAGCTAACTTCTTTCCGGTGACTGTACTTCCAGCAACCAATTTCTACTTCAAAATTACCGTGACCAGCATGCGTAGAACCCTGATGACATCTGAACTTTACTTTGTACATACTCTTTACAGTCTAGTTCTTGGTAATTATTATTTCAGCTACTTGTGTTTTTAGTTGTGCCCGATTTACTTAGAGGTAGATATTATTGTATTTCTTGTGCGTGCCCGCGACAGGATTTCTATATTTCCCAGTGAATTCTAACCTTGAATTTTATTTCTTGAATTTTATTTATTTTTTTATTTTTCTAGTATTTGTTGTGCGTGAATTTTAGTTGCATTTTGTGCTTTGTTTATGCCTTTTATTGTTACTGTTGTTTTAGCCTTTGCTGTATTTTGTGTTGAGTAGTGGCTTGGGTGGCTCATGGTAGAATAGAGTCATGTCCTAGGGGTCTTGGGGGCTGGGGGTGGGTTCGAGGGCTTGTGTTGGGTTAGGTTCAAGATGTGGAGTGCGAGGTATTAAAGGAGGGGATAAGAGAGTTGATATTTTGAGGGTAGGATCATGGAACATTGGGACCCTGCAGGGTAAGTCGATTGAATTAGTTAAGATTCTTAGAAAGAGAAAGATTAATATTGCGTGTGTCTAGGAGACCAAGTGGGTAGGTTCCAAGGCTAGGGATGTAGATGGGTACAAGTTGTGGTATTCAGGTAGTGATAGGCGTAGAAATAACGTAGGCATCTTAGTGGACGAGGAGCTTAGAGGGCAGGTAGTGGAGGTGAAAAGGGTTAGTGATAGGGTTATAACTATCAAGTTGGTTTTAGGGGGGTTTACTTTGAACATTTATAGTGCATATGCACCACAAGTGGGCCTGGACGAGGAGGATAAGAGAGTTTTTGGGAGGTTTTGGATGAGGTAGTTAGAGACGTGCCTAGTTCAGAGAAGATTTTCATAAGAGGGGATTTCAACGGGCATATTGGGTCTTTGCAGTTAGGGTACGATGACGTACATGGGGGATTTGAGTTCGCGGTTAGGAATGACGAGAGAGCTGCTCTCTTAGAGTTTGCGAGGTCCTTTGGATTGGTGGTAGTGAATTCCAGCTTTTCGAAGAAGGAAGAGCATTTGGTTACTTTCTGTAGTAGGGTAGCCAAGACCCAGATTGACTTTCTATGGCTTAGGAAGGAAGATATAGCTTTGTGCAAGGATTGTAAGGTAATCCCGAGTGAGAATCTTGCGACCCTGCATAGACTCCTAGTGATGGACTTGGTTATCAAGAATGGAAAGTTGAGGCGGGGTGGGAAGGGTCGACCTAGAGTTAGGTGGGGCAGTCTGACTCCAGATAGTGCTTTAGAGATAGGGGTAAAGTTAGAGGTGAAGGGGGTGTGGGAGTACAGGGGGATGTGGATAGTATGTGGGATAGGGCTACTGGTTGCATAAGGGAGTCTGCTAGGGAGGTGTTGGGTGTTTTAAGGGGTTGGTATGGCCGGTTTCAGGGAGATTGGTGGTGGAATAAAGATGTTAAGAAGAAGGTGGAGTCGAAGAAGGCGGCTTACGGTAAGTTGGTTGAGAACAAGGATGAAGAAGAAAAATGGGTAAGCAGGGAGGAGTACAAGTTAGCTAAAAAGGAGGCTAAGCTAGCAGTTACGGCTGCTAAGACAACAGTTTTTGAGAGTTTGTGTAAGGGGTTAGAGAAAAAAGGCGAGGAGAATGGGTTATTTAGACTGGCCAAGGTTAGGGAGAGGAAGGGTCATGATCTGGACCAGGTGAAGTGTATTAAGGGGGAGGATAGCAGAGTTTTGGTGAAAGACGCCCTTATTAAGAAAAGATGGTAATCGTATTTTTATAGGCTCTTGAATGATGAAGGGGACAGAGGTATTGTGTTAGGAGAGTTAGAGATTTTCGGGGAGTGTCGCGACTTTTGCTTTTGTTGGTGTTTTAAGGTAGAGGAGGTCAGTGAGGCTATTTATAAGATATGAAGGGGCAGGGCGACGGGGCCCGATGAGATTTCGGTGGATTTTTGGAAGTTCTTTGGCGGGGCAGGGTTAAGGTGGCTGACCAACTTATTTAACAATATTTTCAAGTCAGCAAAGATGCCTGAGGCGTGGAGATGGAGCAAGATGATTCCCTTATATAAGAACAAGGGTGACATTCAGAGTTGCAATAACTACCGGGATATTTAGTTGTTGAGTCGCATGATAAAGATTTAGGAGAGGGTGGTGGAGCGGAGGTTAAGGAAGATTGTGCCTATTTTGGAGAATCAATTTGGTTTTATGCCTGGTCGCTCCACATCTGAGGCAATTTACCTTGTGCGGAGAGTGGTAGAGCAGTATAGAGAGAGGAAGCAGGATCTTCACATGGTGTTTATTAACTTGGAAAAGGCATATGACAAGGTCCTTAGGGAGGTTCTTTGGAGAAGCTTGGAGGTCAGAGGGGTCTCGGTGGCGTACATCAGAGTGATTAAGGACATGTATGAGGGGGCGAAGACTCGGGTAAGGACTGTGGGAGGAGATTCTGAACATTTCCCGATCTTAATAGGGTTGCACCAGAGATCAACTCTTAGTCCATTTTTATTCATTTTGGTGATGGATGTGTTGACGCAGAATATACAAGGCGAGGTGCCTTGGTGTATGCTTTTTGCAGATGATATAGTTTTGATTGATGAGCCGCGACAAGGGGTTAATGATAAGCTGGAGGTTTGGAGACAAACCCTGGAGTCTAAAGGTTTCCGGTTGAGCAGGAGCAAGACGGAGTACTTGGAATGTAAGTTTAGTGACTCGAGGCACGAGGAAGAGGTAGTAGTGAAGTTGGATTCTCAGGTAGTTCGCAAGAGGGATAGTTTTAAGTATCTCGGGTCTATGATTCAGGGGAATAGAGAGATGGATAAGGATATCTCTTACCGTATTGAGGCTGGTTGGATGAAATAAAGGCTCGCTTCAGGTATTTTATGCGATAAGAAGGTGCCCCACAAGCTAAAAGGCAAATTCTATAGAATTGCAATCCGACCTTCTATGTTGTATGGAGCGGAGTGTTGGCCGGTTAAGAATTCTCATATCCAGAAGTTGAAAATGGCGGAAATAAGGATGTTGCGTTGGATATGTGGTTTCACAAGTGCTAACAGGGTTAGGAATGATATTATTCGGGAGAAGGTAGGAGTGGTATCTGTGGAGAAAAAAATGCGAGAAGTGAGATTGAGATGGTTTGGTCATGTGATGAGGAGGGGTACAGATGTCTTAGTTCATAGGTGTAAGAGGTTGGCCTTTGAAGGTTTCAAGCGGGGTAGGGGTAAACTGAAGAAATGCTGGAGAGAAGTGATTAAGTGTGACATTGAGCAGTTACAGTTGACTAAGGACATGACCCTGGATAGGAAGGTATGGAGGAAAAACATTTGGTCATTTTCACACTGCTCCTACCATCACTCTTGAGCTTGATGAGATAAAATTTGAGATGAGAGTTCAAAAGTAACAATCTTTCTGCCCTCAGTCTCACACGACTCTAGAGGCATCGAAGATTCTTTCATTTCCCATTTCCACTATTGTTCCACAAGGTACTTTTGTAGAATCCAGATCTATTCTTACACCTTTCATTGCTAAGATGACCAATGCAATATCTATGCCACCAATATATTCAGAGTATAGGTTGACATTAGAAAATTTAGTGAAAGTAGTGAAAGCTCAAAAGAATTTCGAACGACAACAAAATGTATGGGCCAAAGAGTTCAAGCCATTTATTGAAAAAATTATGGAAGAGGATTTGAAGCCATAGAAAAATCTACATATGGGAATGGATGATATGGAAAAGAGGGTGAACAACAGGATGCATGAGCTCTTAATTCCAAATCTAGTTAATGTCATGGCTAAATTGAAGCAGGCACAAATAAACATAGTTGATCTAAAGAAATAACCACCCCAAGTACATTTGATCTAAGTATCATAGAAATAGAAGAGGAAGATGATATAGCTGATTTGATGGTGCACCAAGTGAAGGACAAAGGAAAAATAGTGAGTGAGAGTAGCGATAAGAGAAAATTGAGAAAATGAAAGCACAAAAATGAGATCGATGAGAAAAGATATGTGAGAAAGGCATTAAAGTAGTTGAAGAAGGATGAGGCTGACAAGAATAGGAGAGGAGCGAATAAGGCAAATGGTGTGTCCACCAGCTCAGCACATGGAGATGGGATAAGACCACCCGTGCTACTGACACTTATGTCAATTTACGATGATGTAGCCGACTTGAGCACTCGATTACCATTTGGGTCATTATTACTAATACTGAGGCGAATCAGGCCTCTTAGGATTTGCCATACTCCCAAGCCTAAGGGTTTTGTAAGTATTCCATCCCTTATACTTTTATTATTAATGGATTGAGGACAAAGCATTTTTGTTTTAGGGGGGTGGGGTACTTGTACTTGTGATTGAGAGTCTGTCTCTGCAAGGGTTTTTGTTGCATGTGTTCTTTTCCCTTGTGTGCAATCTAAGAGAATCAAAGTATCTAGGATTTGTATTTTTATTTCTACTTTGTTACCATAGTATCTATATATATGTTGTTCTTGTAAGAAGAAAAAGAATGAACGGTGGGCTATTGTGTTTAAATATTGTGAAATAAGGACACCTTTCAAAAATTTTAATCATGCATATTGTTATGTTTGATAATTAACTATTGGGGTTCTGCGCTTGGCATTAGTAATCTCTAAATAAGTGAAGCATGCTTAAGCTTAGGCACACATATGATAATAAGAGCATGAGTATCCATTTAATGCAATGTGTGTGAGAGGAAATTGTGTAAATTCTTACTTTGTGTATGCATCTAGTACTTGTTTGGTTTATTTTCTTATATGATAGCTGATTATATAGGATAGGATCACATGCCTTGTTTCAATTGAGTCCACTCATCCTTAAAAACCCGACCAAATAATATGTATAAATTCCTTTAATCCCCATATGAGATGATAGCCTTTTTATTCAACAACTGCTAACCTTTGTTTCTCTATTGTTAAACCACTAGTTTGGACCTAGTCCCCTCTTGGACATCGTGTATCTCAACCCAGAAAAATTGCCTAAGTTGAGGGTGGATAATATAGAAAAGCATAATTAGTGACGGACGGTATGAAGAGAGTCTTTATTTTTAAATCACTGCTTTGGCCCTGGTCCTTCCCAGGATATCATGTACCTCAACTTAGGCAAATTGCCTAAATTCACGGTGGTTACTGAAGGAAGGTTTAATTAGTGAAGATGATTATTCAAAGGGTGAATGTTGAATCATAATGTTAGGAGTATGTGTAATTTGTTTTAATAATATAAAAAAAAAATTTCTTAGATATAGCACACTCGGCTAGAAAGAAGGAATGAGAAGATAAAGAGAAGAAGGGTTGAGCTATAAATCAAATCAAATAAGTGGTAACGATGGCAAGTGTAACTTAAGTATATTTTATGTAACTTATCTAGAGTCTAATTCCAAGCATGGATCCCTTTTTGTTAGTTGTGAAATAACTTGTGTATGTTTATTCAATATAAGTTTGGGTCTATGCTATTTCAAGCGACTGGGTATTCTTTCCAAATCTGGATACAAGCATTATATGTGTTAAGTTGCTTGAGTACAAGTAGTCATATTAAGTTGAGGGTTTGATGTACTGGCTCATGATGTTATATTTTGCATATTTAGAGATAGATAATTACATATTTTCTAGCAACAGTTAGTTTTTTTAATGTGTTTTGTGCTTTTTCTCAAGAATCAAACTCAAAGAAAGGAAAAATCATAACTTTAAGCTTATAAGACTTGTGACGTCATGCCTAAAGGATTGTCAGTGCCCTAATGGGCCATCATTCTTTCCATCACCAAGAACCAGAAGAAAAGGGAAGAAGAAGTTGGGTGATAGTCTAACTGACGAGTCGTTAAGGCTGTGACGAACCATCACTCAAGGCATCATAGAAAAATAGAATCTTGGGAGAGTAAAAGCCAAGTATGATTAGGGCGATGGGCCGTCAGACAAGCGATGGATTATCATTAAAGCCATAGCGACTCATATAGAACAAATCCATTTTAGAAAGAGGTGACACTTTATCCAAAAAACCTCCACCTATCTGACGTACCGTCCCTTCATCCATCAATCGTGATGCAATAACCCAAAATTGAAATTCAAACCCTATTTTTTGAAGCCTATAAATACCCAGTCTGGGGTTTAAAATAAGCATCTTTTACCTGGAGATGACTTCTGTAATGTATTTGTTCTTGAGAAATGAATTTTGAAGTTTAAAGCACAATAATTCTTTTTTTTGAACTTGGATTTGAATTTTGAAGTTTTACATTGTATGTTCTAATCTTTAATTTATATAATAAAGCTTTTTCATCTATTGACATGCTATAGAAATATAACACTTACGATGCTTAGACTTGGATACTATTCATGTACTTAAGGCTATTTTGTTAGATTTGATGTGTTTTTGGAGTGCTTTGTAGGAAATTAGATTTCGGATGCTAAATTCAAAAAGAAGATAAAAAGTGATGTTTTTGGCTAATTATTTGATCTATTTAGGGTATTCGTGACTCTTTCTGGATGTTAGTGACCAAAGCATGTGATGAAAATTGAAGATTTGAAGCTTGGTTTCAAGTATTGGAAGGACAAACACATACCTCTGTCCACATGTAGACTATATGTAGCACATGTGGCCTGTAGAAGACTAAGGTAAGTTCTATTATTGAAGATCCTAAGAATTGATAGTGCTTTAGTAATTTGGCCATAACTTTTCATCCTGATATCAGATAAAGGAAAATTGGTTCGTTGGAAAGCTACTTCAATTATATATCTGATGGTGGGGACTTTTTTACTTGCTTAGTCTACAAGCGGACCACATATGGGAAAAGCATGCACTAGAAGTTCAAAATCCCGATAGCTAAGCTGCAGGATTTTTTGGTCTAGGCATATGTGGTTGCCACATATGCCCATCCTAAGACCACATGTGCCACATGCGCCTAAGGTCAGACTGCATTTGGAGAGCACATATAGCCACTGACCTCAACTTTTTTGGATTTTTCTAAAATTTTTTCCTAAGGTTTTATGTATCCCAATTACTCTCCTATGATATTTTAAGTCCTATTATGTATGATAATCAAGTTTTTCTATTTTAATTAATATTTGATCTCTATGGTTTCTTGTAATATATAAATACCCTTTAGGCTTTGTTTAGATTATTCATTGACTCATTCACATATTCAGGGATAGGCCATTAGGGGCTATCCAATACTCTCATTGTTCTTGGATTGTTTTTGGTATTTAAGACTTTGGGATTTTTTATTTCATTATTATAAGATTAATTTTGCAATTTTGTCTGTGTATTTCATGATTGAACTCATAACTATGAGTGGCTAATTACTTAGCTAGGGTTGTGGGAACCCTAGCGGATTAACAAAGTACAAGAAGTGCCAAGTCATTTTAGATAAAGATTCTTTCATGTATTGGGTTTTATTCATTCTTATTTATTTCTTAGCGGTGGCCAACATTAAGATTCCACCTAGATTATTGCTACTTACTCCACAAGAGGAGTAGTTACTAGGAAAAGAAGATCATAACAGTAATTTGAAGTTTAACTGTCGATCCACGCTACTAGGTATTATCTCAGTAAGGTGTTTAGCTGTCATCTAATAACTACACACTCAAAAGGTAATAGTTAAATGGGATCAAGACAAGGGTTAGTAATGTGAGATCCTGACACTCAAAAGTTAAAGGGTGAAATCTGTCAGCTCGTCCAAAAAACTTTTGATGTTACATTACTTATCAATTCTGCATGCAATATATTGGAATAGTTCAATAGTGCATAATAATTATACTGAGTTGAGAAGTCAGGGGGAATGCAAGCCTAGTATTTTATCTTAGATTATTTACAACCAAAAGCAACCAAACATGTCTTGTACAATCAAGGGATTTTGAGCGCTTTGAGAGACATGAGGATTTTAGATGTGTAGTTATATTGTAATTGATGAAGTGACGCGTGCTATTAGGAAGATGAGTAGGGGAGAGCGACTGGTCCTAATGAGATCCATATGGTGTTGTGGAAGAGCTTCATAGGGCAGATATAGAGTGGTTTACTGAGTTGTTGAATTTTATTTTTAAGATGGCTAGATTACCGAAGAATAAAAGTAGAGTACAATGATTCCATTGTACAATGATAAGGGCCAAACCCAGATTTGTAACAATTATAAGGGTATCACGTTGTTAAGTCACACTGTGAAAATTTAGGACCAAGTGGTTGATATGAGGACAAGGAGGGGTCTGTCCATATTCAAAAACCAATTTGAATTCATGTCGAGCGATATACTACAGAAGCTATCCATCAGGCGAGGAGATAGATGGAGCAATATCGGGAAAAGAAGTGGGATTTTCATTTAGTGTTCATTGACATTGAGAAGGCATACAAAAAAGTTTCAAGGAAAGTTTTTTGGAGATACCTGGGGGCTAGAGGTGTATCAATTTGGAAATTCCTGGATACTAGAGGTTTACCAACGGATTACATTTAGGCGATAAAGGACATATATGATAGAGCTAAAAAATAGGTTAGGACAGTAGGAGTATCCTTGGAATATTTTGTACCAAGGATCAACCTTTCGTCCTTTCCTCTTCGCCGTAAAAATGGATGTATTGTTGTGGTGCGTCAAAGATAAAGTCCCTTGGTGTATGTTAATTACAAATAACATAGTATTGATTGATGAGGCACGTATGGGCGTGAAGGATAGGTTAGAGTTATGGAGACAGACTTTGGAAGCTAAAGGATTTAAGTTGAGCAAGACCAAAACAGATAATTTAGAGTACAATTTCAGTGATAGCGTGGAAGTGCATATAGGCACACATAGTCCCCCTAAGAGAGATTGTTTCAAATATTTTGGATCCATTATACGGGATAGTGGGGTCATAGATGGTGATGTCACTCATCATATTAGTGCGGCATGGATGAAGTGGAGGTTGGCTTCCAAAGTCTTGTGTAATAAAATGATTCCACCAAACCTTAAAGGTAAGTTTTATAGAGTTATGGTTAGATTGACTTTGCTATATGGGATGGAGTATTGGCCAGTCAAAAATTCTCATGCTCAGAAAATGTATGTTACAGAAATGAGGATGTTGAGATGGATGTGTAGACATACTAGGTGCGTTACAATCAGGAATGAGGTTATTTGAGACAAGGTGCCAGTGACCTTCGTGGTGGATAAGATTAGGGAAGAAAGATTAAGATGGTTTGGACATATGATGAGTCAAGGTTCAAAAACCTCAGTTAGGATATAAGACCCTGTAAAGTTCCCTCGTAGTCTAAGCCTTTAGAGCATGTCAAGTGAAGCCTTTTTCCGTCTCTAAAAGATTTAAGAATGACTTCCAAAGTAGTTGGTGTTTAAACCATATTCAATTTTCCTAAATTTTACTTTTTATCATGTGGGAAATTAAATTAGCTTTCCAACGATACCAATTTTATCCAAATCTAATTTCGGGGTGAGAAGTTATGGTTGTTTTACTAAAAGCTGTCGGAACTGCCCAGGTGTGACCGATAGGTTGACGGACCGTCGAGCTTGAGATGGACCATAGCCTAAACCGTCAAAACCAAGGCAGTGACTCCCTATTATGGTCGAAGTGCGATGGCAAGGATGATGAACTATCAAGCTAGCAAATTACCATCGCTAAGATCGTCGCAACTAAGAAGTGTGGCTTTTTTTTTACCAACATGCGATGGACGATTCGACGGGCCGTCAGACTAGCGATGGACCATCACTCCGACCATAGTAGATCCCGTTCAGTATTCTTAAGCCATTTTTTATAAAGGACTTTTGGTCTTTTGCCACCCTTTTAACACTTAGATATATTCAGAACAAAGCATAGAACTTCAGAATCATCCAAGGCATCAAGAACTAGGGTTTTCTCTAAAGATTAACCCTCAAGAGCAAATCCAAATATTTCTCCAACAACCTTAATATTCCACTATAGTTTCTTCAAATTGAGTTAAGATTCAGGGTTCCTAAGTTAAAATCTTCAAGAACCCTCACTCAAGAGTACGAAAAAGAGTCTCAAGCAAGCTTCTTCATATACAAGTCATAATCAAAAGGTATGTGGGGTTTGAACAAGGACACTTCTTCTGTCCTTGTGCCCAAAAGTTGTTTTAATTACAAAGATATATGATTTTACATGTTTGCTTATGAAAATAAAGTATGGGTTTATACCCTATGTTATTATTTCTTGATATTATGATATTTTTCATGTTCTAGAAATTGAATTATATGAGTATGTTGATGTTATAATGCATATTGCTGAAATTTTTCAGATTTTTAGATGATTTATGAATATTTATGATATCAAGTATGAATTTTGAGATGTTTTAACATGAGATTGACATATGGGTCACTAAGCCTTATTTGAGATTGTGATTTTGAGAACTTTTGTGCTATAAGCACCCATGATTTGAGTATTTTGAGATTATTGAGAAAGCTTTGACCTTGAAGGTCATAGTAGCTTTGAAATCCACTTTACTAAATGAGATTACATATTTTATAATTGTGTTCTTTATGAACCATGAGATTATTTTAAAAGTAGATTTCCTATAAGATGAGGGTAGCTAACTAAAAAAAGTAGTATTTAGCACTGAGTTAGGTAAGTTACTATAGTTTTATACCCCAGAACTACGTGCCACCATAGGATTGAGATTTATGGGCTCGAGGCCGAGATAGTGATCACTGAGTTGAGGTTATCCCTGGCAAGAGTATGAATGCCTCTCCCCAACATGAGGTTTCTTTCTTTGGAGGAAAAATTATTGGATTCCATGTAGCTCGCATGGTGTATGTCGTTTAAGAGAACCTCCCTAATAGTAAGATTTTTCAAAGTAGTTTCTTAAAGTAAAATTTTGCCAAGAAGAAAGTAGTTTTTCCCTATTACTAAGAGTAAGTAATCAGTTTTTAAAGTAAAGTATGTTCCTTGAGATGAGATTTATACTATGTGTTCCATCATTCACAATTTATGAGATATGCATTGTGAGATTATTCGAGCTATGTGAGTCAGTTATATTACATGCATGATTTCTATAAAGAATGATGATATTAGTATTTTAAGTACCACATACACCCCCATATACTCAGTACATCTTCAAAGTACTGATACACATATGTGACTGTGTGCTACATTGTCTCATAATGTAAGTTTAGGTGCTCAGTCTCAACAACGTCAGTGATCTTCGAGTACCTTGATCTAAACCTCCATAGTTGGTGAGTTCACATAGTTCGAGGACCTATTTTTCCTGATTTCAGTCTTCATAGTAGTTGGGTTATTTATTTTTAGTTGAGTATGTGTCAGTTGGGGATCTGTCCCAATGGATCTCTAGTTTTTGCATAGTATAGGCTTTGTCAGACTAGACTATCAGTAAGTGTTAGAAGTAGTAACAGGCTTAGAGGGTTATCTTAGGGTTACTTTTAGCCTTAAGCTCCGTGTGACATCTCGAATTGATATTTTAGGGTGTTACAAACTTGGTCTCAGAGCCTAAAGTTTAAGTAGTCCTAGGGAGTCTGACAAGATGCGTTACATAGAGTCTTGATCATTGCTGTGTAGCGCGCCACATCTATGAGCAAAAGGCTATAGGACATTTTAGGAAAAAGTTATCTCTTTCATTCAGAATCTATCATGCTTACAGTTGTCTCTCTCAACTATTAATTCATGCTCTATTATTTTAGAAACTGCCTCTCTGAAGAGCGAATGCCTGCAGAAACAATAACGAGCAACCTCAGCCTGTTGATTCCTTGAATAGGACTATGTCGCATACTGAGTTTTGGCCTACCTTTCAGGTGTTAGCCCAAGAAGTCACCGCAAATTCCTAGGCCAATAACCAGGCCACAGTTCTGCATTAGCAAGGAGGTGATTTAGCTGCAGCCAGGATTAGAGATTTTATGAGGATGAATCTACTAGAGTTCTATGGGTTTAAGGTAGGAGAGGACCTACAGTTGTATCTTGATAAGGTAAAGAAGATCACCTAAGTTATGCATGTGACCTAAGAGGAGAGTGTGGAACTGGCCTCTTATCATTTGAAAGACATTGCTTATGACTGGGTTGTAGCGTAGAGGAAGAGTAGGGGGAGGATGCTGCTCCTTTGACTTGGTAGGTGTTCCAGAATACATTCTTGGATAAGTTCTTCCCACTTGAGATGAGGGAAGCAAAGATAGAGGATCTTATAAATTTGAGGCAAGGCTCTATGACTTTTAAGGAGTACTGCCTCAAGTTCAACCAGTTAGCAAAGTATGCTCCTGACTTGGTAGCTGACACCTAATCTAGTATGAGTTAGTTTATGATCGGTGTATCTGGTTTGGTGATAAAAGTATGTAGGACTGCTATGATCAATAGGGATATGGATCTATCTAGGCTGATGATACACGCTCAACAAATTAATGAAGATAAGATAAGGGAGAAAGATAGAGTAAGGGGAAATAAGAGGGATAAATTAGAGTAGTTTGAGCATGGACAGACTAGATCCCATGAAAGGAACCAACCCTAGTTTTAGGATCATTCATCTATGCCAGTACCTTCATCAGCTAGTGCTCCTACACCCAAAAATAGGTAGGAGCAGGGGAATAGGCCTTTTATGTCCAGGTCCCAGAACTGTGTAAGTAATAGACCTCGTTATCCTCCATGTACTAAGTATGGTAGGAACCGTTATGGTGAGTGATTAGTCGATCAAAGGGGTTGTTTTAGTTGTGGAAAGATAGGCCATAGACTTAGAGAGTGCCTGCATGCTAGGCAGAGGAGCAGAGATGTTCGACCTCAGACTCAGACTACTAGTGGACCAGCTCTTTTAACCCGTCTAGCCCCTCCTCAGGGCACTTCATCCAGTACGGCTGATGATCAGTGCCAAAATAGATCCTATGCCATACCATCCCTTCAGGAATAGGAGGATTCACCCGATGTTGTTACTAGTATACTTCATGTCTTTCACTTTGATGTTTATGTACTGTTGGACCCTGGGTTAAGTTTCTCTTATGTAATCCCATTAGTTGCTGTGAATTTTGAAATGAGTCCCACAAGGATTCTTGATCCTTTCCTAGTTTCTAATCCAGTAGGTGGATCAGTTATTGCTAAGCAAGTATATAAAAAGTGTCCTGTCACTATCCTTCATAGAGTCATATTTGCTGATTTGATAGAGTTAGAGATGGTTGATTTTGATATAATTTTAGGTATGGATTAGCTTCACTCTTGTTATGCATTTATAGATTGTCGTACCCGTGTGGTTAAGTTTTAGTTTCTTGATGAGCTAGTCTTCGAGTGGTCCGGAAGTTCAAAATCTCCCAAGAGTCATTTTATATCCTATCTTAAAGCTAGAAGGCTAATATCTAAAGGTTTTATCTATCATCTAGTTCGGGTTAAGGATACTAAGTCTAAGGCTCTGACTATCCAGTCAGTCAGTATAGTTAATGAGTTTCCTAATGTAGGGGTACCTCCGATAGAGAGATAGAATTTGGGATTGACTTTCTTCCCAATACACAACCTATTTATATTTCTCCATACGTATGGCACCTATAAAGCTTAAGGAGTTGAAAGAGCAACTCAAAGATTTTCTAGACAAAGGTTTCTTAAGGCCTAGTATTTCTCCTTGGGGTACACCCGTCCTGTTCATATGGAAAAAAATGGTTCTTTGCGTATGTGCATTGACTATCGTTAGCTTAATAAGGTCACAATCAAGAATAAGTACCCTCTTCCTAGAATTGATGACCTATTTGATCAATTGCAAGGTGCAAGTTATTTCTCTAAGATAGACCTTAGATCCATCTATCATCAGCTTAAAGTGAGGGAATGTGATATTCCAAAGACAGCCTTCCAAACCCGTTATGGTCACTTTGAATTTCTAGTCATGTCTTTCGGGCTAACCAATGCTTCAGCAGCTTTCATGGACCTCATGAATTGAGTGTTCAGATAGTATCTTGATATATTTGTCATAATGTTCATAGATGATATCCTTGTGTACTCCTGTACTGAGAATGACCAATGCGGATCATCTTAGAATTGTCTTACAAACTCTTAGAGATCATCATTTGTTTGCCAAATTCAGAAAGTATGAATTTTGGCTAAAGTCAGTAGCCTTTCTCGGTCATATTATTTCAGTCGAAGGTATTAGAGTTGATCCCCAAAAGACAGAAATTGTAAGAAATTAGCCTAGACCTATCTCTCCGTTAGATATTAGAAGTTTCTTGGGTTTAACTGGATATTACCGTCGTTTCGTTGAAGGTTTCTCATCTATTGTGTCTCCTATGTCTAGACTGACCCAAAAGAAAGTTAAGTTCCTGTGGTCAGATTCTTGCTAGAAGAGTTTTCAGGAGTTGAAGACTCGACTCACTTCAACCCCCTTATTGACATTGCCTGATGGTACGAATGGTTTTGTGGTGTATTGTGATGCCTTTAGAGTTGGTTTGGGTTGTGTGTTGATACAGAGAGGTAAGGTTATAGCCTATGCCTCTAGACAGTTGAAGCCGCATGTAAAGAATTACCCAACCCCTGATCTTGAATTAACTGCTATGGTTTTTGTTTTGAAAATCTTAAGACACTATCTGTATAGTGTTCATGTTGATATGTTTACGGACCACAAAAGCTTGCAGTATGTGTTTTTTCAGATGGAGTTGAATCTTCATTAAAGGAGGTGGTTAGAGTTGCTAAAAGATTAAGATATGAGAGTGTTGTATCATCCGAGAAAGGCCAACGTAGTGGCAGACGCCCTTAGTAGATTTTCTTTGGGTAGTGTTGCTTATGTGGAGAAAGATAAGAAAAATTTAGCTTGGGAAGTGCATCGTTTAGATAGACTAGATGATAGGTTGCTTAATTCAGCTGAGGGGAATGTGTGGGTGCAGAGTGGTTCTGAATACTCTTTAGTTTTAGAAGTGAAGGAGAAGCAAGAAATGGATGCTAGTTTGGTCAAACTGAAGGATTCAGTTAAGGACCAAAAGGTAGAGGTTTTCTACCAAAGGGAAGATGGTGTGTTGAGATATCAGAATAGATTGTGTGTTTTGTGTGTTGGTGATTTGAGGCAGAGAATTATGGCTGAGGTGCATGGTGTGCGGTATTCCATTTATCTTTGTGCTACTAAGATGAACCGCGACTTGTGGGAAATCTAGTAGTGGAGTGGCATGAAGAAGGATATAGCAGGATTTGTGGCAAAGTATGTAACGTGCCATCAGGTTAACGTATAGAACCAAAGACCTGGCGGTAAGTTGTAAGAATTTGGTATACCCACTTGAAAGAGGGAAGAGTTGAATATAGATTTCGTGACTGGTTTACCTCTTTCGCGTTGTCATCATAATTCTACTTGGGTTGTTATAGATAGGTTGACTAAGTCCGCGCATTTCCTGCCAGTGCATACATCTTATACAACTAAGGATTATGCCAGGTTGTATATCCAAGAGTTAGTCAGATTGCATGGAGTTCCCTTGTCTATCATCTTGGATAGGCTTACTCAGTTTACATCCTAGTTTTGGAGAGCTTTTCAGAAGGGTCTTGGTGCCTAAGTGCATCTTAGTTCTGCCTTTCACCTGTAGACAGATGGTCAGGCTGAGAGGACTATCCTGACTCTAGAAGATATGTTGAGGGCTTGTGCTCTTGATTTCAAGGGTAGTTGAGATGAGTATTTGCCACTGATTGAGTTTGTGATTAATAGTAGTTATCACTCTAGCATTCAAATGGCACGATTTAAGGCTTTGTATGGTAGAAGATGTAGATTACCCATAGGTTGTCTTGAAGTGGGTGAGGCTACTGTGATTGGGCCTGATGCAGTGTTTGAGACTATGGAGAAAGTTAAGTTGTTTAAAGAAAGGTTGAAGATAGCCCAGAGTCGTCAAAAGTCAAATGACGATGTGAGGAGAGGAGCCCTTGAGTTTGAGGTGGGTGACTTGGTGTATCCGAAGATTTCACCCATGAAAGGGGTGAAAAGGTTTGGCAAAAAGGGGAAGCTTAGTCCCCGTTATGTTGGCCCTTATAGAGTTCTGAGTCATGTTGGGAGAGTAGCTTATGAAGTTGAGTTGCCCGTAGATCTATCAGTTTTTCATCCTGTCTTTCATGTCTGCATGCTTAAGAAGCACATTGGTGATTCCACTGTAATAGATTCTTCTGAGATCTCAGATATCCAGACAAGTCTTTCGTTTAGTGAGATTCCTGTTGAGATCTTAGATTACCAGGTCCGTAGACTAAGAAACAAAGAAGTTCCCATGGTCAAAGTTTTGTGGAAGAATCATTCAGTTGAGGGCGCTACTTGGGAAGCAAAAACAAATATCTGAGCCAAGTACCTGTACCTTTTCTCCGACTGTTCAGATCAAGCCGAAGGTATTATTCTTCCTTAATTTAGTTCCTTTCTAATCAAATTCAGCTATGTATTTATTCCTGTGAAAGCTCTTGCACTTCCCAGAGTATTCAAAGGTTTAGAAAGATTTAAAGGCTATTTGTCCATTTGATTCAGCTGTGCATCCTTAGTTCCTCAGTAACTTAATCTAGCTAGCGACATTCAAGGACGAATGTTTCAAAGGGGGAGATAATGTAAGATCCCGTAAAGTTTCCTCGTAGTTTAAGCCTATAAGGCATGTCATGTGAAGCCTTTTTCTATCTCTAAAGGATTTAGGAATGACTTCCAAAGTGATTGTTGTTTAAACCATATGGAATTTTCCTAAATTTGACTTTTTATCGAGGGAAAATTGAATTAGCTTTCCAACGATACCAATTCATCCAAATCTGATATCGGGGTGAGAAGTTACGACCGTTTTACTAAAAGCTGTCGGAACCGCCCAGATGCGATGGGCAGGTTGACGGACCGTCTTGCTTGGGACAGACCATCACCCAAACTGTCATAACTAAGGCAGTGAATCCCTCTTCTAGCCCAAGTGCGATGGCTAGGACGACGGACCGTCAAGTTAGCAATGGACCGTCGCTAAGACCGTCGCAACTAGGCAGTGTGGCTTTTTTTCTGACCAACATGCGATGGATGATCCGATGGGCCATCGGAATAGCAATGGACCATCACTCCGACCGTCGCAGATCCCATTCAGTATTCTTAAGCCATTTTTTTTAAAAGGACTTTTGGTCTTTTGCCACCCTTTTAACACTTAGATATATTTAAAACAAAGCATAGAACTTCAGAATAATCCAAAGCATCAAGAACTAGGGTTTTCTTTAAAGATTAACCCTCAAGAGAAAATCCAAATCTTTTTCCAAGAACCTTAAGATTCCACCATAGTTTCTACAAATTGAGTTAAGATTCAAGGTTCCCAAGTCAAAAGCTTCAAGAACCCTCACTCAAGAGTACAAAAAATAGTCTCAACTAAGCTTGTTCATCTACAAGTCATAATCTAAGGTATGTGGGGTTTGAACAAGGACACTCCTTCTGTCCTTGTGCCCAAAAGTTGTTTTAATTACAAAGATATATGGTTTTACATGTTTTCTTATGAAAATAAAGTATGGGTTTATACCCTATGTTATTATTTCTTGAGATTATGATATTTCCCATGTTCTAGAAATTGAATTATATGAGTATGTTGATGTTATAATCCATATTGCTAAAATTTTCCAGATTTTGAGATGATTTATGAATATTTATGATATCAAGTATGAATTTTAAGATGTTTTAACATGAGATTGACATATAGGTTACTAAGCCTTATTTGAGATTGTGATTTTGAGAACTTTTGTGCTATAAGCACCCATGATTTGAGTATTTTGATATTATTGAGAAAGCTTTGACCTTGACGGTCATAGTAGCTTTGAAATCCACTTTACTAAATGAGATTACAGATTTTATAGTTGGGTTCTTTATGAACCATGAGATTATTTTAAAAGTGGATTTCCTATGATATGACTGTAGCTAACTAAAGGGAGTAGTATTTAGCACCGAGTTGGGTAAGTTACAATAGTTTCATACCCCATCACTACGTACCACCATAGGATTGAGATTTATGGGTTAGAGGCTAAGATAGTGATCACTGAGTTGAGTTTATACTCCCTGGCAAGAGTATGGTGCCATTCCCCAACATGAGGTTTCTTTCTTAGAAGGACACAACGTTGGACTCCATGTAGCTCGCATGGTGTATGTTAGTTAAGAGAACCTCCCTAATAGCAAGATTTTTAAGAGTAGTTTCTTAAAGTAAAATTTTTCCAAGAAGAAAGTAGTTTTTCCCTATTAGTAAGAGTAAGTAATCAGTTTTTGAAGTAAAGTATGTTCCTTGAGATGAGATTTATACTATGTGTTCCATCATTCACAATTTACGAGATATGTATTTTGGGATTATTTGAGCTATGTGAGTCAGTTATATTAGCATGCATGATTTATGTAAAGATTGATGATATTATTATTTTAAGTACCGCACACACCCCATATACTCAGTACATCCTCAAAGTACTGATCCACATATACGTCTGTGTGCTACATTATCTCATAATGTAGGTTTAGGTGCTTAGTCTCAGCAGCGTCAGTGATCTCCGAGTACCTTGATCTACACCACCATAGTTGGTGAGTCCTCATGGTTCAAGGACCTATTTTCCCTAATTTCAATCTTTATAGTAGTTGGGTTATTTACTTTCAATTGAGTATGAGTCAGTTGGGGATCTGTCCCAATGGCGCTCTAGTTTTTAAGTAGTAGAGGCTTTTTCAGACTAGACTATCAGTGGTGTTTTAGACTTTTCAACATGTTGCTATTCAGACAGTATTCTTTTGTTATTTCAGTTGAGATTTGTTATGACAATGCCATCGTTTTTACTTTATCCATCTTAAAAGTAAGTGTTAGAAGTAGTAATAGGTTCAAAGGGTTAGCTTAGGGCTACTTGTAGCCTTAAGCACCATGTGACTTCTCGGAATGAGATTTTGGGGCGTTACATATGAGGTGCGAGAGGTGAGGTGATTAGACTAAAAATAACACATATTCAGGTTACTGTGAATATCCCTTTAGATAGTGGATATGGAGGATGTGTATTAGAGCGGAAGTTAAGTCACGTAAGAATTTTTTCGTGCAGCATAGCATGTTAGCTTAGAGTCTAGCCATATATATTTATCATTTTTATTGTTTATTGTGTTTGATAATCGCATTGTTTTCTGGCCGATTATTGTTTTTCTTATAGATTTTATACTAGTCCCTTATTAGTTGCCATATTTTATTTACTGTTTTCCTTTTCTTTGTACCTAAATTTGCTACACTTGAGCCGAAGGTCTTTCAAAATTAGTCTCTCTACCTCCCCAAGATAGTGGTAAGCCCTCCCTATACCTCACTTGTAGGACCCATGGTATGTTGTTGTCATATTACTAATTTTCCAAAAACTAACCAGTTAAAAGTCAAGAGTATGGAGAGGACAGTAGGAGGTAATTTTAAATGTGAAGGGCAAATGGTGGAAATGCACGTCTATATATCTTAACAAATATTGAATATCTCCAAGAGGTTCTAAAGTTCTTCCCCAAACATTATACACATATGCACATCCAGGTAGAATTAAACAATGATAGCCAGTATTGTGAAAGAAAAAAAACATGATAATTAGATGAGTAAATATTGTAAAGAAGGAGAGAGTCTGAGGTGGAAAGTGGGACCAATTTTTGATGCTTCTCCCGGGGTGAATTGAACTTGCGGATGGTTTTAACAAAGGTGATGACAAAAGTGATACCAAAGTAAGTCAAAGGTACCACAAGAATCCATGGTAAGGAGCTACGGCCAACCCTAGGCCTAGGAATCACCTAAGTTACTAAACCAGTAAATTCAACCAGGTCCAATGCTTCTCTTGTATCTATGGCACCTCTTCTTCAACCTCCTCCTCCTCCTCTTTTTCTTCTTCTTCTTCTAACACTTGCTTCCTTGTTTTTTTGGTTAAATTTTTGGGAATTTTATTAATAAAAAATCAAACACATAAAATATTTTGGACAAGAATGGACCAACCCATCCAATTAAAAGCCCAAATAAAAATTAACACCTAATATCTATCGATCCTACCTGGTCCAATTCAAAATAAAATAAAAAAATAAAAAAATAAAGTGGAAAATATATAAACTCTACAGGGTTTCCAAATTAAGGTGTTTTTTCCAATTTGCTTCCTCTGCCTTACTTGAAATGTTCCCTTTTGTCAACCATCAGTTCTCTCTTTCTCATCTTTGGGTCATAGAAAAAGTACCTTGGCCTCCTTTGCATGACGTTCGTTTCAGCTTACACAAGTAATTTTCCTTGTTGACTTCCCTTTTATTCTCTGTTGACGGATAGAAATCCTTGTATTTGCATTAATTGCTTGATCTTCATCCTTATCTACTATGTTCTCCCGTGGAAAGGATGTTCTCTTGATTTTTGTAATGTATCACGAGATCTAGTAAGAGGAACAATGTTACCTTTTCCAAGTAAGTAACTCTCTCCACATTTCTTTGTAATACATCAAAGAAACTCTCTCTACATTTCTTTGTAATACATTGAAGAGTTGATATATTATAACTGATATCACCTCTACTCAACAAATATGGTTGGTAGGGAGATAATGGGATGCTTCGAACCAGATGTGCTTGGAAAGTACTTTGTTCCTCAGGTTCTTGATGCTCAACCAAATCACCAGACCCCTCTTTTTCTGAGAGTCCTTTTTTGTTGGCTGTTGTATATTAGGATAATTAGCTATTTCATTATTTTGTTATCATGTTTACATGTAAATATAACATCTTGTGAAAACTTAGCTTAAGACTTCCCAGACCCTTCACCCTTATGATGGTGACAATCTCAGATAAGGGCATTGTAGTTTATCACTACCAACAATTCTCTTTCTTTCTACATGTATCGGTTGAACTGTTGTGAATATGAAATCTTTATTATCCAGGGCCCAATTAGCAAAAAAATCAGCTAACTAATTTCCTTCTCTAAATATATGCTGAAATTGAACTTGCTTGCCTGATAATAACTTCCATATTTGTTGTACATAACCCCCTATGCTCCATGGAAATTCCCAATCCCTTTTTAATATCTTTTGCATTGCCAATGAGTCTGTCTGCATTATAACTTTTTCATAACCCATATGATCGCAACGTTTTGCTGTATTTAGGATAGCAATTACTACAGATTCCATATTATTACTATCTTTAATTATAGCCCCTTCAGCATGCATTAAATCTCCTCTGCCATATTTTAGGCAGAAAACCTATGAACTACTCCCAGGGTTCCATTTTGAAGCTCAATCCGTATCATATTTCACCCATCCCTCCTTAGGTAGCTCCCATAACACAGTAGTAACTCTTATTGCAGGATTGAATAATGCAAAATCCCTTAAGATCCCTGACTAATCAACTGAGAATTCCAATTTAGGTTTTCTCACTTTTAACAACATTCTCATGTTCCTTGTAATAATGAATATCAGTCTTTGAACATTTACTTCCTTCCTTTTATGTTTTTTTGCCATTTCTCCTCTTCCATAATTCCCAGATGATGATTCCTGGCAATGCTTTAAAATATAATTTCTCCTTGGGCTTCACATCAGCTGTCCACCATTTAAGAATTGTTTCCCTTAAGCTTGGTGCATGAATATGTGTACCTGCAAAATTAGCAAAGTAGGAACAAGTCCTGTTAGAAATATTTGATCTCAGGAACACATGAGACAGTCTTTTGTGCTGATTAGTACAATATCAACACCTTGATGGACCTTCAAATCCCAATCTCCTGATATTATCATCTACCGAAACCTTCCCCTTCCACAATATCCATATGAAAATATATACTTTAAAAGGCAAGTACTTCAACCATATATCTTTATAAGTATCATTAATTCACTCTCTTTGCCTAATATACTGCCAATCTATCTTTACTGTGAAAAGACCCTTTGAGTTAATACTCTAAATTTCTTTATCCTCTTCATTTCCCTGGTCAAGTGGATGTATCTTGTTTATTATGTATTGGACAATTTCCTCTGGAAATAGAGACGACATCACCTCCTCATTCCATACTCCATGTCTTACCAAATCATTCACCTGTTGATATCTTTCCCCCTTCCACATTTTCCTATGTTATAGAATACAAATCTCCTAACCCTGGCCCGTTATCAAACCAGATATTTATATCCCCTTTTCTAATCTACCATAATATATTATGTTCAATTAAATCTCTAGCAATAAGCATTTTCTTCCAAACTTGAGATCCTCCACCAACTTTCCACATTACTTTTTTAGGATGATTTTTTTTACAATATTTGTTATATATGTATTTTCTCCAAATTGAATTTGCAGTTTTGAACTTCCACCAGAGTTTGTAGAATAGGGTTGTAGATACATCATGTAATATTCTGAAACCTAACCCTCCTTCTTCTTTAGGTAGACAAAATCTCTTCCAATTCACCTAATGTCTTCCTCTTCCTCTTATTGTACTACTCCTAAAAAAATTGAGCAAATATTTTGTGTGTTATGATCATAACATTTAGAAGGGGATTCATAATAGAAATACAATGAATAGGAATGCTTTGCAGAACATGCTTGATTAATATAGCTCTTCCTCCATGGGATAGTAACTTACCTTTCCAGCTTTGCTACTTGCTCCCTATCCTATTCATTAAGGGATGATAATAGTCCTTATTCTTCCTCATACAAAAAATTGGACAACCTAAGTAAGTAAAAGGGAACTCTTATCTCTATATTCCTGTAGCAACCTCAGCCATTACTACTATACCATTAGAAACTCTTTTATGCAAATATAGAGCATTCTTATCTTTATTAATTTTCTGGCCATACACCTATTCATATTTTTCCAATGTATCTGTTACCATCTTCAAAGTTCTTACTTTAGCCTTACACAATATAATCATATCATATTCAAAGGCAAGATTATTAATTTTGGGTCTTTCCCTTGGCATCCCAAACAACTTAAACTGCTTTTGAGATAGCAAAGATCTCAAGCTCCGGGTCAACACTTCAGCTGCTAATATAAGCAAAGCTGGGGATAATGGATCCCCTTGTTTAAACCCTTTTGATGATTTAAAAAATACTTTGGGTTGGCCATTCAATAAAACTGAATACCAATTATTTGTAACTATCTTGAAAACCATGTCAATTATTTCTTCACAAAATCCTATATTTCTTAGGACTTTTGTGAGAAAAAACCACTTTACCCTATCATAAACTTTCATCATATCCAAATTCAGCACTATATTAGAAGGCTTCCCTCTTTTCCTTATTTCTGACACTATCTCCTATACTGCTAAAATATTTTTAGCAATGCTTCTTCCTTGTACAAATCCAGCTTGCTCTTTAGAAATTATATCAGGAAAAAACGCCTTAATTCTTTCATGAATTAATATTGAAAAGATTTTATTCAAAAAATTACTAAGGGAAATAGGTATCATATCAGAGAATATGTTCACTATCAACTTCTTTGGCAGAAGCACCAAATTAGTATATGTAATAAATCTTGGAAGTTCAAATACACGAAGAAATTTGTTATCATTAGATGAATATCCTTACCAATAATCTCCCTTTCATCTTGATAGAATGCTCTAGTCAGGCCATTAGGTCCCCTTATGCTGTCTCTATTTAACCCTATCACTGCAGCCTTAACTTCCTCCAAACTTGGAGGTTTCTTTAGTTCTTTTTCTGATCACGTGAAAATACTAAAGGCAATACATACAACATTGAGAAATCCATTTCATCCTCCTATTTTGTAACTATTTTTGAAAGAATTTTGTAGTAGCTTCTACCATTTCAGCTTGATCTTCCATCCAAGTTCTTTCAAAATTTTATATTATTGTCACCTTTATCCTAGCCCTTTCGTCTTTCACTATAGTATGAAAAAACTTAGTACTCCTTTCCCCATCCTTGAACTACTCAAAACCTACCTTTTGTCTCCAAAAATCCTCCTCCCTTCCTTAGCTATATACTAAGTTCATCCTGTGCTTTCAATAAGCTAGCTCTATTGGTTCTTGAAGGATCTTCCTCAAACTGATTCTCTCTTACCTTCAAAACCTCCTCTAATGTAGCTATAGCTTGAAAGATATTTCCAAACTTCTGCTTGCTCCAAACAGTTAAGGCAACTTTTGTTTTTGTTTTATGTTTTTAATGAAAGACTGTAAATGGATTCTGCTCTACTTCAGAATTTCAGTTCTATCTTACCACCTCCATACAAGATTTCTCTTTTAACCAAAATATTTAAGAATCTAAATAATTTAACTATATGCTCCTTTTTGCTATTGAATTGCAGCAATAAAGAAGCATGATCAGAGCCACTCCTTACCATATGTTCCACATCTAATACTGGAAATACATAAATAGTCTTATCATTGTACAGTACCCTGTCCAGTTTTTTAAAAATGCTCTCTCTATCAGTTCTCCCATTCCACTAAGTATATTTTCTACCTTTAAATACATGCTCCTCCAAATTGTACATACTGATATAATGATTAAAATCTGATGTCTCTTCCATTGTTACATGAAGTCCACCCAACTTTTCTTCTTTATCCCTAATAAGATTAAAGTCCCTCCTACTAGCCAGGGTTCATTAATACCATTAGATAAGTCTCCCAAAGATTCCCATAATACTAATATTTCATTGGGACTGCGCTTTGCATATACTAGTGTAACATTTACTGATATTCCAACATTTTTAATCTCTAATCTCAAAGTAAGTTACTATTCCTCATTACTGATTATACTATACTCTACTGTAGAATCCATGAATGCCCATATCTTGCTTGATATATTAGTTGTAGCAGCTGCATCCCCAATCTTCTTTTATAATCATTAGTATTTAGACTTTTCTGAAAAGGCTCCATGAGGTCTATAAACCAAAATTGATGTATCTTGTGCATTGTAATTAATCTTGTGAACGCTTTCTGAATATTAAAAGTTCTAATATTTCATATCAAAGTATTCATCTTGATTTTGATTTTGTTGTATGACTCCTTGGCTGTATTCTACTTTTTTCTGTATTTTTTCTCTTCTTCTGTTGTTTTTCATGTTTAGCACTCAACATTTGTATTTTCTTTGGAGACAAATCAGCTGCTACTGCCACCTGCTTTATATTGTCCTCTAAATCCTCATCTTCCATATCTACTTTCTTAATATTTATAAGTTTAAGTTGCTTTTTTGCATCTATTACAATCACCATGACTTCCTTATTTGTATTTTGCTATTCTACTATCATCAAATCTCTGTTTTTGTTACAACTTTCAGCTTTCTTTTGGTGGTCATTTGAATGTTCACTGTGCCCTGTACTTGCTTCCCTTTGCTGATGTGGATCTCCTTGTTTTTCTACATTAATATCCTCTTTACTTCTGTTAACTGAACTTTGTTTTGCACTTTTATCTTTCTGAACTATATTTATTTACTTTGGTATTTGACTCACTGTATCTGCATGCTCCTCTTGGGAATTTATCTTACCAAAGATTTTGTTTACCCAATCCTTTGTAGACTCCTTGGTGTTGTCTTCATTCTTTTTAATATCCTTAATCCCTCCCTCTGCATTTAAATCTTCAAAAGCATTGGTAGTAGTCACTTCCTTCTGATTTTCTCTTTCTACCTCACCAACTATATGTCCATACCTATCTTTTCTATATTTGATTCTTCTATGTAACCATTACTGTTTATTATTCTTTGTAGTTTGCCTTTCAGTTTATTTCTATCTGCTATCTTATCCCTGCCTTATTTCCTTATTCTTTTCTTTTTTTTCTTCTTACACTTTATTATGTAACTCTGGATGAATATTCTAATAGCTTGTTTCATCATGACCTTGTAAAAAACGTTCTTTGTAGTACTTAGTCATGTAGTCATATTGTATGCTAATCCATTTTGACTTTCTTTCACCAGTCACTTCATTTTCTTCATTGATTTTCACGCTCTAAGGTAGCTTAACTATCAAATCAACTTCAACCTTTACCCTTGCACAATTAGGACTTGTTTGATTCTTTGTAGCCTTGTCTAACCTTAATGGTTTTGCTTCTACCAAAACTATATAATAAATTGCCTCTTTTGCAAAACAGTTTGGTGAAAGATCAGGCATTGGAATCCATGCTACTTCTATAGTAGTTTCAATATATGGCTTAAACCATGGATCCCATTTAAGTGTTCTCATCTGCCAGTACAAGTCCTTTGCCTTAATATAAAAAGCTGATGTAGATAGTAGTTGCACATAATCCTCCAATCCATTCAATCTAATAAGTATGTGTCTTACACCCAACAAACCTATTGTGCATTCTCCCTTTATTACACATTGCATTGGTATAGACTTTTTTAACTCCTTATATCAGGTTTTCCATAAGAGAACTTACCAATTATAGCGTATAACAAATTCTCTTGCAATCTCATATTTTTCACCTCTAAGTATTTCCACGTAATACTTGGTTTGCCACGTAGCATTATAATTAGTTTTGAAGGAACCCTAACATTCTCATGCACGTACACTTTAGGTTTGAATAAATCTACATATGATGTCTCTTTCACATCAAGTTTTTGTTCATCAGCTTCCTTATGTATCACTATTTCCTCCAGTGGGTTGTTCCCACCGGAAGTAGTAGCCATGATGGTAAAAAATTAGATCGAGATAAGGGTTTTTGCATGTGGCGGCTTAGGGTTTCACTTGCTACTTTTCTTCTTTCCTTTTATCACTACTGTCACTCTTTTCTACTCTCATTGAAAATGGCTAGAAGGTGACTTTGGAAGTAGCAGTATTGCGTCTGTATCTTGTACCACTGGGAAAACGGACAGTCTTATTATTAGGTATAGAAAGATATGGGACACATTAGGATATGGAGGCTACATGGGGTCGAGATAAACTGTGAACTGTACAGGCAGGCACCGCCATAGGAGAAACCCATTAGTCTGACAAGTGATTTTTGAGAAGACTCAAACAACAGTATAAAATGGCAGAATTAGAGATGTCTTTACATTCAAAAGTAACTTTTTATGGATGATCCGACTGATAAGAAAGAGAAATACTACTATAGGTTTGGGCCCTTCCATAGGCAATGTGGTGCACTAATCTTTTATAGAAAATTACTAATGTTCCTTTTTTTTTGTTTAAATAAAGAGGCCCAATGGGCCAGAACGAAAAAAAGAAAGAAAGATTAGTATCATACCATAATTTAACTTACCATAGCTATTTAAAATTTTTATCCTTTTAAATAATTACATAAATCTCTTTTTTTTTTTTAAATTCGGATACATCACAGAAGAATGTGATGTATCCATGTAACATTATGTGATGTATCTTGAAGAATGTGATGAATCTATGTGGAATAAATCAGGATTTTTTTTAATTTTGAGAAAAGTTGAGATAGAGAGTTGTTACCTTTTAAAGGATTGAGATTTATGTAACCTGTACAAAAAAAAAGTCTTTATAAAATAGGATAGGCCTAACGAGGTTAAGCCAAAAAAAACAAAATAAAGAAAAAAAGGAAAGAATACTAATTAAGAAACTCAAAAAATGAACCGGCAAAGAAGAAAAATATCAAGAGATTGTAGACAACTCCATTGCCTGAATTCTATAAAGCTCCATCGCCGGTGAAATCGATAGCTAGGAGATACAACAACATCTGATATGAAATCTGTTTTGAGAAATGTAACCTTGATCGAAAACTATGCTTCTTTTTCTCGCAGGTAAGACTTCTTATCTTTGATAAAAAAAATCAATAGGTTAAACCCCATAGAAATTGTATCACCACTGAGGATTAGATCCTTGAATAGGCCATTAATTTAACCTTTTCGACGTCAGTAGGTATGAAACTGATACTTTGGGAACACAATGTAGATCTGAGATATGAACACCTAGCCTTAAGCATAATGAACCTAGTAAACCTAAATAAAGTAAATTTCTTCGCTATAACAATCACTTGGTTGAATCCAAAAAACTACCACTAATGTTATAATCTCAAATTAACATCGATTTATCTTTACTATCAAGAGCTTCAGTCTTGGAAGTGGTCTTCAAAGACAAACCTCGCCCAACATAATGAGAAGATTTTAAGAAAAATAAAGAGGTATATCTCGATTATCAAAGAACAATCTCAATTTCTTATCTCTCAACTTCAATTAATTGAACCTAGAGGTTAATACCACCATTATTAGTTAAGAATTTAAAATTTAAAATATCTATGAGTCAACTACAAATCTATCTATGAATACATAGAATAAGTGTCAAGAATACACTGCTTATATCTTCTATTTGAGTTTCATCCCATATGCAACACCTCAGAGCTCTGACCAGGTGCATGGTATTGTAACCAACAAAAAATAATTCAAACATCATAAGTAATGTAGGTAGATTATTTCTTAATACAAAGTTGTAGTATTCATCAGTAACTAGAGATGAACAATTTTGAAGTATTTATTGAATTTGATTGCCTAATCCTCATGTTTGGAGTACAACTTAGAGAAACAGTTAGAGATACTCTACAATTCTTAGCTTTGAGGCAAAACTTTCCATTTTTTCACTAACTTATGGGTACTCTATAACTTAAATCTTATAGACAAAAGTTATAACTTATGTTTGATGAGAAATGTACCTATGTTTTAACTTTTGCCTATAAAGCAGAATTTGTGGTTCATTGTGTAGGTTACTTGTCTTGAAATATCTATTTTACAAGTAAAAGTTAGAATGATTGTCTTATGGATAAAATTTATTAAGTTAGGCCCATAAATCAAAGGCCACTTTTGCTAGACTTTTCTTATGGGAGACAAAATATACCGACCATCCCACTTTAGGATCATTTCTGAACTTGAACAAATCATTTAAACATATTAGTGCGCCTTAATGTATCTCCCCTGAAAAGAGCAAAAATTTCCCTTATGTACAAAATTAGAGCCATTTTTATCAATAGTAGCAACACTTTATAGTTTATCAAACCTATACAAACATGGTAAAATATGGATGAAACAAGGCTTACAATAAATTTTGTATGATCTTTCTACTAAAACTATGTTATCATCTTTCCTACTTGTTCCTGTTTGTTCCACAATTCCAATCTCAATAAAGTTGCGTCTTAATCAATTTTAATACACTATCAAAATCTTCTATTTACACCATTAAATTTCAATTGGATTCCCTGTAACATCTTTTTCTGCTAACAAGGATTGAAAAGATAATTAAAAACTATACATTGATAAACTAGGCAGTTCCAAATATTATATGTAAGTTGTTATTGTAAGCAAACTCTACTAAAGGTAGATACCATCCCAACTACAACAAAAATCAAGAACTCAATGCCTCAACATGTTTTCCAATATCTAATGGTTCACTCGGTCTATCTGTCCGTCTGCAGGTGAAATGCAGTACTCAAATCCATTCATGTTCGCAACATTTCTTGGCATGGTTCCAGAAGTTCTTAGTGAAGTAATGTTACCTATATGACATAATAGATACTGGAACCTTGAAGCCTGGCAATTTTAGTCATATAAAAATGTGTATTGGGTGCACCAGTATAGATAGTTTTGGGATATGAAGTTTGTTGAATTTGTCAATCAATCAACGCTACCCATATAGAATAAAACACTTTACAATTTATAAGAATCCCATTACAACATCCATGGTGATATTCTCTCACTTCTATCCTTGTCATGTTTAGGATAATTTTGCTCGTCTTTTTTTGTCTCAAAGGAAAAAGTTATGAATTGTCTATTTTTAATAAGCACATATTCATATCCCACTTGAGAGGCATCATAATAAGTTGTAAATTCTATAATTGCCAATGGAAGTACTAATATTGGGGTTGTTTTCAAATGTTCCTTGTGTTGTTGAAAACTCTATCTGCATGCCTCTAACCATTGGAATTTCACATTCATTTATATTAGCTTTGTCGAAAGTGCAACTATCTTAGAGAATCCCACATGTAACAACTATCATAGCCCATGAGACTTAAGAATTTATATCTAGACCATAATTGTTGGCTTCTCTACTTCTTTACTGCTTCCACTTTTTTTGAGTCTACTAAGATAACTTCTTAAGATAAAATAGGTCCTAGGAAGTCAAATTGGTTAAACAAATTTCACCATTAGAGGTCTTAGTATATAAAATACATTCTCAAAGTGTTTGTAATATCATCTTCAAGTGTTGTCAAAGGTCTTCCTATTTCTTTGAATAAATAAGGATATCATTGATATACCAGCTCATGAAAGTACATTTTACATCTTCAGAGATTGATAATTGCTTGTTTTTCAATAACTGTTAGTGTTTTTAATATGTTTTGTGCATGTTCTCAGGAATTAAACTTAGAGGCTAGAAAAATTGTAACTTCAATATTATGAGACCAATAACGTGGTGCTTGACAGACCGTCAGTATCCTGAAGAACCATCGATCTTTTCATTACCATGAATAAGAAAATAAGGGAAGCATAAGTTAGGTGATGGTCCAGCTGATGGGTCGTCAAAGCTGTGATGGATCATCACCCAAGGTGTCATAGTGAAATAGAATCCATGGAGATTACGAGTCAAAAAAAAATTAAGGAGATAAGCCATCAAATGAGTGACAAACCATCATTGAAGCTGACATGACTCATATAGAATAGGTCAATTCTAGAATGATACGTATTGACCCATGAGGACTCGAATAAAAAACGTGAAAAGTTAATATAGATAAATAGGAAGATGAGTGTAGAAAAATAGACACAAAATTAATATCGAAAAGGCAATCGAAAGATGTATCAAATCCTAAAACCTCCCTTAATGACTATTAATAGGCACCTAACTCTTACAGTACCGTAAAGGGGATTAGATCCACCTTACAACCATAATTTCTAAGCAAAGTTCAACACATGCTTTTCCAAGCACTCAAACACTCCCATGGAGTCTCATAAATACATCATGTAAAAATATAATCCAAAAACTAAAGAAATAAGCCTAGCTACTAAGCATTTATAGTTTGGCTACACATTACACAATTAGGGCCCAAAAGTGACCCAAATGTAAGAAAAGACCCACTGAGGGTTGTTTTGACCCACTCTTGAAATGTTAGAGCAGATCAAAAGTAGATCCCAAATGTCTTGGGAGAATGACCCTTCCAAGGGGCTTTTGAGCCCTGTTTTGCACTCCTTCGACCTGGCCAAAGTCCTTTGACCCTCCTTAATGGTAATATTACTCCATGTGGCATCTTTTAAAAGCACTTAGGAGTCATCAAGCACCTCGAGCATCATACGTGTCTCATCCAAAGGTTCAGAGGCAATGTGGCTTGTATCATCCTCCCCTTATTGAAAAGATTTGACCTCAAATCCAAACCTTTCAAACCAAAGAAAGGAAAAACAAATACAACAATCTCATGAAATGAGGGTTAGGGTTAGCACAAATAATCATAGTATCATCCCAAGGTTGAACACACTTAAGATATAACCAAGAATCCCTTGTTTTGAATATTAGAAACTTATCAAAGAATGCACAAAGGGGTTGGATATGGGTTTCATCAAGAGATAAGGAAATTACAAAGGTCATAATGGCATTAAATAGTTCAAAGGGTAAAGCTACCTTCACTTTAGGAGCCATAAGAGACAATTGTTTCTTTACCTCTTCAAGAGACCACATTAAGAGTGGTGCCTCAATTAGTTTTAAAGTTCACAAGACCCATATAACATTGTCATTCAAACAAGTGCACCAACCAATAAGTTTCCTACCTTCACATAAAACAAATCCCAGAATAACATGGATAACATCATAAGCAAAAAGGTAGTATAGGAAGGAATAAATTGTAAATGCATCATCCAAGGTGCTATTATCTATAAGAAGGGCATTTGGCTCAAAATACTTAGCACATAATGCACATAAGGATGGAATCAAAGCATTTAAGCGCATATGACTCTTTCCTTTCAAATAAATTTCCCAAAGATAAGAAATTCATTAATGGGTCCATGCCTTTCATAGTTTGTTTATCTCTATTAACAAAGGTAAGTATAATCCCAAGAGCCCCACACGATACTTCAAATTGTCCAACCCTATGAATGTGACAAGAAATCCTTAGCATCCACGGGCTCTTCAACAAACAAATAATCAACTTAGCATCCACAAGTTGGAATTCACACAATTTAAGCACAAGTGTATCAAGAAAGGATGCAAGTTTATAAGTAACATACAAAGGAGATAAATACATATTTGCCCTCAGGTACTCAAGAATAATACCATTCTAATGTCGGACTCAATAGGCTACTATCCATGCAATCATCATTTTCATGCATAAGAATGAAAGATTTAGCTATTTTCCTTGAAGTTCTTGAGCACATTCTTCTTTACCTTGATGTGAAGGTTCTGTACAAGCTTTGGATTCAATTAAGATTTACCTCATCATGTCTTCAAAGGGAATTTTCTCTTTCAGCAGTTGTTCTTTTCCACTTGCCATGTTGGAACCTATACACATCCTTATTAAAAGAAGGACAAACAATGTTAGTCTGGTTGGTGAAAGCCCCCTCACTTCACTCCTTATAACCTTTTTTTTTTCCTTTATTAGGTTGCCACCTTGAACTCCCTTACTCCTCTTAATCTTTTGTCTCTCAATTTCTTTTTTCTTGGAGTAAGTGACCACATTTCCTTGAATTTGGGAAGTTTAGGTGGAAAGAGATGGTTTTCCCATTAGTCTAATACAATTTAAGGCCAATTTTGAACATTTGGAATCTTATATTGGGCAACCAATTAGAACCCAAGAATAAGTGTCCACGTTACAAGGGGATTATGTCACACCACACATTCTCAAAGTAGCCATCTCGAGTGAAGAAAACCTTTATGCTCTCAAAAACTCTATAGCCTTCCAAGACATATGGAAAATACTTGGACACTCGAGGTACCCCTAGATAATCAACCATAAGAGGGGTTATGTAGTTTCCATGAAACCAATCATCAAGTATAAGAACACATCTCAAAACTCCACAAATATCTACCCATCTTAAACAAGGTTGTTTTCTTGGATCACTATTATAAAGCTTCATATAACCCTTCGGCACATAGATTAGCCTCAAAAACTCTTTCAAGGCACCCTAAGTTTGAGTAGGATTCCTTACAAATTTACACCATTCTAAGGTCGGACCTTGAATGTACTTAATGGCATATGTAGCTTTTTTGGCTTTGCTCATAACATAATCCTCGAAGATCCTTTCGCATTTCTATTCCCAATCAAGGTAAACTTTAGGATCCCATTCTCTTTTGAAGATACATAGAGTAGGAAGAAATTGAATCCTACTATACCCTCCATTCATACCTTTGTCCCCGCTTTTATACATTTGATCATGGATATATTCATAGCCCCTATAATCCGTATCTTCTTCGTAGCCATAACATTCTTCACCACAATCATAGTTTCCTATGTCATAGTAAAAATCATACGAGTCTATCAAATATATGTTCCCCTTATATATCCTGGTACCTACAAAATAAATAAACATTATTAGTACTAAAGCTCCTCACCAACACTCATATGAACTCACCTTTGTGATCCTCACAATTAGAGCGGTGAATATTGAAAGTTGCTTATACTCCTATGGACAATAAGGTGTCAATCTCTACTTTACAGTCGGAGTAGATTTTTGTTTGATCGATTTAAAGGAATAAAAACTATTTAAGGACTTGAATCGAAAAATCACAAAGAATTGAAAAAGAGAAAATCTTGAAAGAAATTAGACGATGAAAGAAATATGACTCAATAGCTAATCAATCAACTTAGTGGATGAATTACTAGTTGATGAGTAGTTTAGGAATAAATAAAAGAGTTTAAGAATCAATAAATTGAAACTATGGAATCAAACCTTGAGCAATGGAGTAATTAAAGTGCTAAAATGCACTTTGGAAGCTTGGATTTTGCATTTCAAACATGATTTGCAATGGGAGGGGCTGATCTGCATTTAGTGACCTGCTCTAGCCTGTGGGGATCATGTCCAAGGCATCCTGGACATAGGTAACACTGGTTTGAGGTTCCTTTGGGCTACTAAAGCAACTCCAACACAGGTCCTAGGCATCTTGGGTGCAGGTTAGCTGCCAGCATGCACAAGGGGCCAAAAATAAACTTATTGTGGTCCCTTTTTTGTTCTTTTCTCTTGGGATATTCTTGGAACCTTTGAAGATGCTAAATAATCACAACTTTAAACTATTTTTAGTTCTCCTTCAAGTATCAAACAATAATATTTGGTGAAGATTCAACTTGAAGATTTGAATGTCTTCAAGAACACCAGGAACTTCAAAAATCTCTAACTCTTAAACCATTGATCGGAATGCGATGAAATTTTGAACCAAGACTATTTTCAACCTGCTAAACATATTACAATCATCAATTTGCTCAAATTATTCACCAAAATATTTAGATTTTGCAATCAACTTCAAAATCTTCAACCCAAGCTTCCAATAAGGATAGAACACTCAAATAAGCTTTGATTTGACTCAAATTTGATTTATAGACTCGTATAGTGTTAGAGACACAAATCTAACACTTGAAACACAAGAAAAACAAAAAAAACTCAAAATTTGACCTATGAACAAAAATGTGAATGTTGACTTTTTTTAGGATTTTTCGATTCTTGACACTTCTTTTTTGTTGATTTTCAAGACAACAAACCCAAGACTAGAGTCGTGGTAGCAATCCTAAACTCAGCTCTGATACAAATTGATATGTATCAACCCACAAGGACTCAAATCAAAGATGCAGTAAGTAAATATATATAAATAGGAAAATGAGGACAGAAAGATAGACACGAAATTGATATCGAATGGGCAATTGAAGGATGTATCAAATCCTAAAACCTCCCTTAATGACTATCAATAGACACCTAACTCTTATGGTGACCGAAAAGGGGATTAGATCCACCTTACAACCATGGTTTCTAAGCAAATTTTAATATATGCTTTTCCAAGCACTCAAGCAATCCCATAGAGTCTTATGAATACATCATGTAAAAATATCATCCAAAAACTAAGGAAATAAGCCTAGCTAATAGGAATTTATAGTTTGGCTACATATTACTTAATTAGGGCACAAAAGTAACCCAAATGTAAGAAAAGACCCACTAAGGTCTATTTTGACTCGCTCTTGAAATGCTAGAGTAGATAAAAAGCGGATCCAAAGAACCTTGGGTGCATGACCCTTCAAAGGGGCTTTCAAGCCCCATTTTGCACTATTTCGACCTTGCCAAAGTCCTTTGAACATCCTTAATGGTAATCTTCCTCCATTAGACATATTTTAAAAAAACTAAGGAGTTATCAAGCACCTCGAGCATCATACGTATCTCATCCAAAAGTCCAGAGGCAATTTGGCTTGTATCATGGAAGCAGGCGACGGTTTATCTCACTAACCATCGTCCATTTGATAGACCATCCCTTCAGCTATCAATCATAAAGCTATAGCTCAAATTTGAAATTCAAATTCCTATTTTTTTGGAGCCTTTAAATACCTAGTTTAGGATCCAAAATAGGCATCTTTTACCTGGAGCTGACTTTTTTAATGCATATGTTCTTGAGAAAGAAGTTTTGGAGTTTGAAACACAACAATTCTTTGTTTGAACTTGGATTCAAATATGAACTTCTACATTGTAAGTTCTAATGAGATACACATCAATTTGTATCAAAGCTAAGTTAAGGTGGTAAATTTTATATTTCTGGTAGATTTCATAATTCTCGATTGCGAGGTTGATTTTGAGGTGCCCATAATACTGGGTAGACCATTCCTGGCCACCAAAAGAGTATTGGTGGATATAGATTGAAATAAATTCAAATTCAAGCTTAATGATGAAGAATTAAATAATGTTTTTCAGTCTGTGACGTAACCCAAAGATATGAGTGTGGTGTCAGCTATTGATATTGTGGAGGATAATGACATAGTGGTTTCTATTAAATAGCTATTCCTTATTGAGAATTTGGCAGCAATATTGATAAATTTTGGTTGTGATGTGATTAAGAAGTATGATGAAATAGTTTGTGCATTGACTCGAATGGGTTTATACTTATATACTCTGAATAAATTAGACTTGGACTTGAAATATCGACCAATATCGCCAGCAACGCCATCCATTGAAGAGCCGCCAGTATTGGAGTTAAAAGAATTACCAGGTGTAATACCCTACATTTTGGGCTAGTCTTTGAACCGTTATTCCTACGTGTATAAGCTATGATCTAAATGATTAACATGAGAATATGAGTTTATTGATCTTTATCCTCATGTTTTATTTTCTTTTGAGATGAAAAATGTTCATAAGAATCACTTAGAACAAAGTTGGGCTTAGAGCCTTTGATTCGTCCAAAGTTTGGCATTTGATTCTACATGGGTCTACTTTAAATGTATATAACTTTTAATATACATATAATTTTGTAGATCAAGACCTACCAAATTATAAATAATTAAATTAGCTTTCCAACTATACCAATTTTGCCAAAATCTAATACCCGAGCAAAAAGTTATGACATTTTCTGTGTGTGGCAGTAAGCTACGAATCTGTTTCACACGCTAATTCAATTTTTAAAGGGTCTAGGGGCACTTTGGTCACTTTCCCTCACCCAAATCCACCCGTAACACTTAATTTCAGCCTCCAAAAGCAATATACACTCAATTATTCAGCTTTTATCTCAAAGAAAAACCCTAGCCTCCTTAAGAACACCAAGAACTTCATCAAATTTTCTTCAAGAAAAACAAGAACTCAAGTTTCCTAATTCAAGAATGCTTTCCAGATTGTGTTTCTCCTTCAATATTAAATCTTTAAGGTATGTGGGATTTCATCCATGGGTCCTCTTTCATCCATGGAGCCCAAAAAACTTTTTTCTTTTTAATTAAAGAATTAATTTTTCCATTATTATGGTATTTTGTATGTTCAAAAAAGGTTGAATTTCATGTTTTCATGATGCTTTTAATTCAATTCAGCCCATGTATGATTCCATGCAAGATTTTAAATTCCTCATGCTATGAATTTGAATTTTCCATGCTTTATTCAAGTAAATCCCATGATAGATCTTAAATTCATGATGTTTAGCAATATTCTCATGTTTTAAATTCATGCCTTCCACATGTTTGATGAAATTCCCATATCATGTTAAGTCAATTTTAAGATGAATCCCTAAGCTATGAACTTTGTCATGTAGCTCTATTGTTCCCTCATGTTTAAGACATCTTTACGTTCAAGCTCTTAACTTTACATGTTTTAATGAAATGCTTATGTCTTATTTTAAACGAATTACATATGAATTCCTCAATTCATGATCTTAGTTATGTAATCAAGCTATGCTCCCATGTTTAAGATATTCCCATGTCGAAGTTCATGATCCCCATGTGCTTGATGAGTTGTCCCATGTTAAAGCATTAATTGGCAATTTTTAATATTGAATTCATGCTATTGCTACATGTCTAAAACTATCCTCATGCTTAGTTTAAATCATGAATTACAAGTATTTGATGAAATACCCAAGTGATGAATTTCTTTAAATAATGACTATTTACCATGTCCTCAAAGCCTTAGTATGGTCTTGTTGTTAATGTCATCGAGTCCTAGGGGTTATGAATACCCGAAATTTAGCTTTTGTCTAATTTTCCAGAATCTACAGAATGATTTCAATTAACCATAGGAAATATCATTAATAGTAATATGGTTAGTTGCAAGTCCAATTAAGTTAGCTCAGCCCAGTTTCAGTTCCATTATCAGTTATACATTAATAACTTCCTCAGAATCTGTATGCACTATTATTTTCAGAATATCATGACCTAAGTTTATCAGTTATGAGTTATCAGTGCCTACACCAGTTAGTATTTCAGTGATTTTTAGTTGAGAGTAGGATTTAGCACCGAGCGAATGCAGGAATGGCGGCTTCCCCGTCAGTTAGGCAGAGCCGTTAGTAGCAGTCCTTGTATTTTAGAACTACATAGCTAGCGTAGGATGAGAAGTCATCCATCATTTTAGGCTTGACTATCTCACAGTGGTCACTCGTCAGTTTAGGCCCTACACCCTTAGTCCTTCGGGACAATACAATACATCAGTATTGTGGATTCACATAGCTAGCGTTAGTATCCATGGTATGAAACTGGCACCCTTCCAACTGGAGTTATAGGTTGGACCCGATTAGCTCAGATTAGGGCATGTCGGTTAGATGACCACTCCTATAGTTATAATTTTAATTTCAGACTCAGTATAGATCTCAATTCAGTTCTACAAAATCAGGACTGTCAGAAATAGTCACCCAGTTACCAGTAACTTAATTACCAATAATTAAATCTATCAGTTACTCATTTATCAGACTCAGTATTCAGTTCTAGTATAAATCTCAGTTATTGTATTAGTTACAACCTCAATTATAGTCTTAGCTACAATCTCACTTACAATCTTAGTTACAGTCTTAGTTACCATCTTAGTTACAGTCCCAATCCCAGTCTCAATCCAGTAATCAGATCTGTAACTCAGTTTAGTTTCAGTTTTGCTTGACCATAGCATACAATTATCAGTTATTCAGTTTTTAGTATTTTAGTACCTTAGTTTACAGACTATTTCAGAATCATGTTATATGCTTGGTCTTACATTCTCAAATAATACAGTTTTTCATAAATTTATACTTAGTTACCTCATGTTACTCAGTCAGTCCTTACCTCATATGTATAATATTCTACAGTTTTAGCCCAGTTATTCAGACTAAGTACAATTCAGTGTTACATGCCCAATATTCAACTATAAGTCATTCATTTAATTAGATAAGTTAGTATGTTTATGCATTCATGCTTAGTGTGATTATATATTGAGATCCTTAATCTACGTTAGTCTCTATCACATAGTTTTATACTCAGTATTCATACAATATCCATGTTTTATCATATCCCAGCTTCAGTTATACTTTTATCATTAAAGTAAAATTTTACAGAAAATAAGTGTAGAGATTCACCATCTTATCAGAGAAATTTTGTCACTCGTGCTTTAAGATATTTCAGTTTTTATTTTATTCCAGCCTATTAATAAGTCTACTTACACTTAGTAGGCATGTTTTATGATTACGTATGAAATCAAGTTTACTTATTCCATTCACCCTTGCATACTCAGTATATTCCAGAAGTACTGATCCAAATATACGTATGTGTGGTTACATTGTTTCATAATATAGGTACCAGTTGTAGCCCGCGCGTCATGATCAAACAATTGTAGATTTTAGCCAGCAGGTGATGAGTTCTCCTAATTTAGGAACTCCAGACAGTTTTAGTTCATGTACAGTTCATTTACTTTTATGTGTATTAATTAGTGGTAGTTAGAGACATGCCCCAGCTATCTATAGTCAAGATAGTAAAGGCTTCATAGATGCCAGTCAGAGCCATTCATGTAATTTTAGTTTCATCCTTCAGATTTATCAGATTATAATGCTTTATCAGTATTGTATCTATTTTAGATTTTTAGTATAATTATATTTCTGCACAACAGAATAGCTATTTATTATGTTATAATTTAGTTGCTTAACAATATGCTAGTTCATGGGTTAGCTTGGGATCACTTGTGGTTCCGAGCATCGTGTGATGACTAGGGGTAGTCTCGGCTTGTTACAACAGGTAATCTGAGATATGTGTTTTTGGGATAAAAGAGTATCTTGCAAGTAATCATTATAACTGATTTGGTGAAACAATAGGTTGAAATGCTTATTTCAGTTTTGAGAAGGTACAAAAAAGCTATTAGATGGACAATCGTATATATTATTGGTATTTTTCCAGGTATATATAATCACAAGATTCAATTTAAGAAATATTGTAAGCCTATTATCAAACATTAGCACAACCTTAAACCATATATTCAAAAGGTGGAAAAGAAGGAGCTACTAAAGTGGCTTAATCTAGGAGTGGTGTACCCAATATCAGATAGCAAATGGGTAAGCTCTTTCTAGTTTGTACTAAAAAAGGACCATGACTATGGTGGCTAATGAGAAAAATAAATTAATTCCTCTTAGGCGAATCAGGGTGTAGAGAGTGTGCATGGATTACAGCAAGTTAAACTCATGGACACTTTGGGATCAATTTCCAATGCCCTTCATGAATTATATATGGATAGACTAGATTGAAGAGGTTGGTTTTACCTTTTTGTTGGCCTCTTTGGATACAATAAAATCTCCATTGCACTTGAATACCAAGAAAAGACTACGTTCACATGTCCTCATAGTTTCAAGCAAATGCCATTTGTGTTGTGTAATGCTCCAGTTACCTTTCAAAGAGGTATGATGTTGATTTTTTTATATGGTCGAGGACACCTTGGAAGTTTTCATAAATGACTTCTTAGTTGTGGGAAATTTATTTAATGTATGTTTGATGAACTTTGAGCAATGTATTACAACATTATGAAAAGTTTAATCTTGTGCTCAATTAGGATAAGTGTCAACCACGGTGAAGGAAGGCATAGTATTGGGCCATAAGATCTCATCAAAAGGGATTGAAATGGGCTGAGCCAAAATAGAGGTTATCAAAAAGCTACCTCCATTAATCTTGGTGAAGGGTGTGCAAAGTTTCTTGGGTCATATGGGATTCTACAGGAGGTTCATCAAAGACTTCTCCAAAATTGCCCACCCATTGTGAAAATTATTATAGAGAGAGGTAAAATTCAAGTGGAATGATGAGTATTTGAAAGATTTCCAGTGCCTTAAGGAGAAATTAGTAGCAACATCCATTATGATTGTACCATATTGTTCTAAACAATTTGAATTGATGTGTGATACAAGTGGAGTGGTTCTTAGTATTGTTCTTGTCAAAAGAAAGAAAAGCTTTTTCATCCAATATATTGTGAGAGTAAGGCATTGAATGGAGCTTAAAATAATTATACCATCCCGAAGCAAGAGCTTCTTTTTGTTATGTATGCCTTTGAGAAATTTATGCACACTTATCGGGGACTAAGGTGAATCATCTATATATATCTCTAAGCATAGAAATATTTGATGGGAAATAAAGTAACCAAACTTTGATTAATCAAATAGGTGTTATTACCATAGGAATTTTATTTCGAAGTCAATGACTGAAAATACAGTGAGAATTAAGTGGTTGATCACTATCTAGATTAGAGAATGAATAAAGTAAATTAGATGAGTTAGAGACTGATGATTCATTCTTGAATGAACAAGTACTTGTAGCTATCTTAGCCTTGTTCCTTGGTATGCAGATATAACACCTCGAGTATTTGACCCTTGTAAAATTTCTTGGGTTTTAAACTTACTAGACTTGTTATGACTCAAGGGTACCATTCGTACTCTTGGATACGGGTTGAGGGATAGCTTGATGGTTCACTCGTATATTGGGTAGTAGAGTTGTCTTATTTACTATCCAAGATATGATTCAACATTGTATGAGTCATATGCTAGGATATAAGGGGTATAATGCTAAGTCGTATGGTGCTTTATTGGTTGGTCTTGTTGAAACTGTCCATGATATAGTTTGGGGTACCACTTATACTCTAAGGTATGAGTTGGGATTGCACAATCGTATCGGAACCAGTATGGAGGGCCTTGGGGAGGTCTAGGGTATGAGTTAGCTAAGCATTCATACCCTAAGGTACAGATTGCATGGGTGAGTCATACCCTCCTACATGACTTATTTTTAGTTTCAAGTCGGGGGTAATTCCAGATGTTTTCTACCCTAAAATCCTTATTTACCCATATTGTATAACCCTTGGTGGCCTCTCATAACACTTGTAAAAGAACAAAAATAGTCCAAACATATTCTTTAAACACTCTCTTCAAGATTAGAGGTTAGGGTTTCTACACGTGTTCTTTAAAGGGATCAAGGGTCAATTTACTCTCCAAAATCCTTATGTTTAAGGTATGTAATTCTTCTCTCATTGTTAGTTCCAACTAAAGGCATGATTTAATGTGTTTTAAACATTGATTTGTGAAGTCATAATCAGTGGTTCTGAAATAATGTTGAGGGTCTTGATACATATTGTCTGGTCTTGGTTTAGACTATGTTTTTACATATTTTTGGTAATGGTTTTCACATATAGGTGATTGTTGGTTATGGTCTAACAAATGGGTCATGAGTAACCCTAATTATGATGACTTATGCTTTGGTTTTGGTCTTGGTGAAGGTATGTCCTCAATATGTTTGATAAAAAGCCTAAACGAATGCTTTCACTCTATTGTTGAACTTTCATTAGAACTATTTCATGGAATGGTGTGGTAATGGAACCCTAAATAGATTTAGATGGTATTTTATGGTTTAAATGGTTTGAATGGTATAAATGCTTTAAATGTTTGGAACAATCTAAAATAGTTTAAATGGTGTGAATGGTTTGAAATGGTTAAAGGGTAAGGTCTTGGTGGTTATGGTTGGTTTAATTGAAAACCTTATGGGGTTCATTTGAATCCCCTAAGTGAATAAAGAAACTGGTTAAAATAATAGTTATGGCTTAATTGAACATCCTTGTGGGGTACGATGGAATCCCCCAAGTAAACATGTTAAACGAACACTTGTGGGGTACAACAAAATCTCCCAAGCTAATGTAATAATGGCATACTCATGGGGTACAATGGAAACTCTAAGAAAACATAATGGAACACTTGTGGGGTACATGGAACTCCCTCAAGTTAACTTGGTAATTGGGTACACGGGAATCCCTTTACCTTAGAAGGTTTGGATAAGGACAACAATACTTATAAATTATAGTCGGTATGATAATACCACTATTAATAGCCTTGGTAAATGATAAATGGTATAATGTTTTAGTTTGTTGGAAATGGTTTTAATTGGTAAATAATGGTAGGATGTAGCTACACACATCGAGGCCTATTCTAGGGGTTACACTGGACCTATATAGCCTATGGGTGGTTAAGGACAACTAAGCTACACATACCCATGTTAATAGTTTCAAATGTATTCTTAAGCCCGGTCCCCTTCTTGGTATGGTTATATATATATGTATGGTTTGTATGCATATGGTTGGTTTACTTAGTTTTACTGGATGGCATTATTTTATCCTTATCTTGAGAACATGCTAGCATTCACCTGCTAATCCATCTTTGAGCTGATGTATCTCCATATGATGCAGAAACTAGCCATTCTACTCCTCCTGCTATTGTTCGAATTCGGGATAAACTATTGGATTAAAGTGGTGAGATTCCATAGTTTAGAATGCATCTATTTTATGGCATGGATTACCTTATGTACTTTTGTATTTTATAGACTTTGATTATGGTTATATCAGGGGCACGTCCTGACTAGGTACTCTTTGGTTTTGTTTAGATGTTTTGTATGGACAACTGTGGACTTGGGTATGGTATGGATGGATTATGTCATACATATATAAACATCTATTAAATTATTGTCTTAGTTTTGCTTTATGGTTTTGGTTTGGTTTGATTGGTTGGTTATTGGATGGATTGACTTGGCTGGGTTGGCCCCGAATATAGGCTTATCCCAAAGTCATCACCTGGTGGATATGTTATCTTGTTATATGTTCGGATTTTATCCAACTCAGGGTATTTTTGGTTGGTTTGGTTGGGTATCAGGGTGGTCTCTGGTTTGGGTTGGACTTGAGATTTCCCATTATGATAAGGCCCTAGTTTCGGTCGTGTCAAGTTGGTATTAATGCTTTAGGTTTTAGTGTAATGGGGTATGCACAAAGTCGTGTTGAGTATAGTCTTACTTATGGGTATGTTTTGCACCACACTTATAATCAAGAAGCTACGAGGCATCTAGGAATGTTTAACTTTCTTGTTGTTCTACTTTTAGGCTATGGAGTCTAAGGTCATGATCTTTCCTATGAATATTATTTGGTTCACTTTTTGATTTATGTCCTCTCAAATCCAAAGTTCGTGGAAACTCACATATCCTACTTGAGGATAATATGGATCGATCTAGTCCAACTAATGGGGCATAACTCAGTCAAGGGTCGCTGCTTCTGGTTTTCCCTATAAAGTCCTATCAGTCTTCACTGATCCTATTTTTTAAGTTGGTACTTATTCTCGAGTATCTTAAGAAGAGGTTACCAATGCCAAGTTTTGTCATTCTATTAATTTATTAACCCAGATAGTGAGAGTCAGTCTAGTCTTACTAGTATGGGAAGAATGAGGCAAGGTTGGGAAATAGGCAAGGTAAAGGGTCTCAATTTTCTACACAAAAAGGGAGGCCAACGATATGGTGGTAAATGGTCCAAGAGAAAGAGTTGGGTGGGTCTTAGCTCCTGTTCTATGGCTAATGTTCCTGCTCTCTACCTGAATCCATTGGGAGTCAGACAGTTTCATAGTGGTAATGCTTCTAGGGCACAAGGTATCCAATCTCGAGCTAATGGGACCCAATTCAATTCATCCTATCATCTTTATAGAGTTTGTACTTGGTCGCACCATGGTTGTTGTGAGAAAGAAAGGAAGTCATTATTTTAGTTGTGGTTAATCGGGTCACATGAAATAGGGGTGTCCCATAAGGATTGCCGCTTGAGCAAATAGGATATCTATTGTTTCTTCCCTAGATCTTGCACCAAGGGGTGATACTTTGGGTTTCAGCTCTGGTCGAGATTGTCTTAATGCTCTTACTATCATTCGAGAGTCTGGGGGATCTTCTGATGCTGACATGGGTATGTTGAAAACTCCTTCCTTTATGGTGTGAATGGTTTACTTAGTTTGGGGTCCCCTCTTTTTTATGACCCCATTTATGGATGCTTATTTTGGTTTTGGTCCTAAGGTTGTTTTGAGCTATTATCTTTTTTATTTCTACCCTGGTAGGTGACTCTACGATTGCTAAAATGATCCTATGGGTGTGTGTGGTATTTTTTGGTCTTGGTGGATTAGTTTTACTCAGATATGGTGGATTTCGATGCCATTTGGAGGATGGATTGGTTCTACTCGTGCTATGCATTGTTAGATTGTCAAGTCTGTACAAGTTGTTTTTAGACTCCCTAGTGAGTCGGTTATATAATAAGAGGATAGTTTTATTCCCTGGATATTAAGGGAAAAGGTTATATCCTATCTTAAAGATCAGAGATTGGACTCCAAAGGCATCTATTCCATGTCATAGATAACTTTATGTACTTTTGTCTTTTGTAGACTTGGATTATGGCTATGTCGGGGGCATGTCCCAACTAGCTACTCTTTGGTTTGGTTTAGAGCTTTGTATGGACACCTATGGACTTAGGTATGGTATGGATGGATTATTGTCTTGGTTTTGGTTTATGGTTTTTGTTTGGTTGGATTGGTTGGTTATTGGGTAGATTGACTTGGTTGGGTTGGCCTCAGATATAGGCTTATCCCAAAGTCACCACATGGTGGATATGTTGTCCTGTTATATGTTCGGAGTTCATATTACGAGATTGGGTTGGACTTGAGACTGCCTATTACGACAAGGCCCCAGTTTGGGTTATGTCAGTAGACTTCACAAATTATCTTGTGAGTGACATTATTCTCAATGATCTAAATTTTCAAAAATGAAAGAGGTTTGTCCATGATAGGAATAAGTATTTCTGGGATGAGCCTTATTTGTTTAGATTGTGTGCAGATAATATTATTTGAAGATGTGTATCGGAGATGCAGATGTTTAATATCTTGCAAGCTTATGTGATTTGCCTATTTTATTTCTCCTCGTGGTTATTTTATGGTATTTTTGGGGTGTAGGGATGAATGGCACAGTTCTCGATGAATTTTAGTGTGATTTATGTGATATTGTGGTTTTGGGTGACTTGAAAAGCCTTATAGTTGACTTTGATCAATATTTATTGATCTGTGCGTTGGGTGAAAAAATAAACTGTCCCAACAGATCTAGAACGTCGATTTTTGGGTGGTAACATGGTTGGCATGGTTTTATGGCTATTATATCTCATTTCAACACTCGATTTGAAAAGTTGTGAAAGTGGGTTTCATGGGTCAACTTTATGAAAATGACATTTTTTCAAAAATCTAATATTACCATTGAGTTTAGAGCATCGAATTTTATTGGATAGCATAGTTCGTTTGTTATAAAGGCACCATAAAAGGCCCCACCATCCTAGTTTAGATAGAATGAAACAAATGAAGCTTTGTTAGGCTTAGTTAGATGTTTATTAGGCTACTTTAGGCTATTACATAGGGTTATGATTGGCTTAGACTTGATTATTAACCTATTTTGCTTCTTTCCCTAGTAGAATAGTACCTGACCATAACTCGCTCTACTTCAACGTGTGAAGGGAACCCATCTGGCCATATACTTAGTGACTAGAGATTTAACTTAGTGATCCAGTATACTTAGAGTAGGTTGAAGACTCTGGACTTTCTCTAGCCATTCCATGCTTAGGTATTTTTATGTATATTTATACTTATACTTTAATTCCAATTCAAGTTCAAGATATGCTCTATTGCTACTGTCATGAATTTTGGCACTAGTATGATATCTAGTATTGGGTTAAGGTTGTTTCTTATGGAATTATCTATCATGTACGGTTGGTTGCTTATGAGTTCCAATTTGAGTACGACATTAGTTTTTAACTATTATCTAGTTATTCGAATATTGACAATGATTATTATTGGGAATGTGCTTAGTTATACATGGTTCTGGTATGGAGATTCTAATGATTTTATATGCATGTTTGGCCTCTTGTTACTATCCATTATTTCTGATTTAAGATCAACGCCTGACCTCTCATTACTATCAGTTAGTAAGGTTTCAAGCTCGATGTGCACTATCATTATGGATTTGTGATTAGAAAGTACTATAGATAGGCATGGTTAAAGGTTATTTATGGTTTTTATCTAATCTTTTCCTCTTTTTTGCAACCACTGGCTTTTGGGGGCTCGGTAGGTTATTTGTCTTTTTGTGTTTTCCTTCTAAGATTATGGTGGCCTAGTTTGGTTATAGTTAGTCCTTTGCTTTTTCTCTTAAGTTATATATCTCCTTATTACATTTTCCTAGCATAGCTCGATATTTACATTTTTATCCCTTTTACTATTGGCACAGCTAATGAGTTGGCAATTTTTGATTGATTTTCCCTAAAATTAAGGATGAAATGTGTCCTAAAGCTAAATTAAAGCATTTTAAACATTTATTTGGTTTAATTTTTTGGGTAAAGTCCTACAAGTGATCAAAAGAGCAAAAAGGATTGAAAAGATGCAAAAGGATGAAAGATTGAGTAAATATTGCACAAAGGCATGAAAAAGACACTTCAATGCATCACTGAAGAGATCGGTGGATTGATGAATAGGTCCCTCTTTCGCAATTTCTAATAGAAAAGATCCATGAAAAGAAAGAAGCAAAACAATAACTCAATGAACATTTTGATGCATCGTCGAACCAATCGACGGATTAAGCCCAACATTGCCTAAAAAATAGAAGCCAACCCATGGAGATTTTCATGTTGACTAATCATCGAGCCATGTACAATTTTTTGTATCGCCGACTCATTCAGTGATGGACTCTACTTAGCTGAATTACCAAGCCGTAGCATTTTTTGTAATTATGTGGCCTATTTTTCCTGATGTTATTTAAGCTTTTTTCCCATTGAAGACCCTATATTTTGTCAATTTTTCTTATGCTTGAGCTTGTAGTCAAATCCTAATCATGTGATTTACTACTTTATTTTGGAATTTAGAGTTTTATTATGAAACATTTGGATTCTGTAGCAGATATGGACGAAGAATTTGGTATAATATCTTCTTCTTTTATTATGAGTAGCTAAATTCCTATACCTAGGGTTATGCATTATTAAGTATTGATTGTGTGTAAGTAGTGATTATTTACCTTTGTGTTGGGTTGTGTGCTATGATTTAGCTAAATCTTTATGCCCTAATTTATAGATTGAGGTTGCAAACTTAGTCTATGCTTCGATCTTTTGTATTGCCTAAAAAGGGTACAAGAGGGAAGAGATTTAGCTAACGAAACTTGAGTTACACATATTTAAGTGGTAACTCTAGTGAAAGATTATCCATATCGAGGTTAATGATTGTAGGGTAGTGTAGACATTTGGGTGTTTGATAGAAGTCCACGTGAAATTTGTTTGTGAATTGAAAAATCATTTCCAATAACTAAAACCGCGCGTGTAATCATAACTAGCAATCGAACCTTAGGTGCATCTACCAATGGAAACAATCATTCTAAAAAAGACATAACCCCAAGTGTTTTAACTTATTTGATTATATTATTGTTGTATTTTGCTTTTGCAAACCAATTATTGATACTATTAACTTGACACCAAAAATTATTTAAGACCCCCCCACAATTTTACTTTTATGTTTAATGTTTACATTGTGAGCCGACTTGTAGTCACTTATGACACTTTAGAGTAAAGTTATAGATCTCATTCCCTGTGGATACAATCCCAACTCTTGTTGGATAAAAATATATTGACAATGATCGCCTATACTTTAATAGTATAATTGACTTTATCAGAAATGGTATTGTTACAAAAGTACCATTCAATAAGAAAAAAGAATCTGAATATGCCCCTGCCGAAACAATTGATATTATAAAGATAGAGTTAGTTGATAAGATTAGAAAGAAGAAATCCTGGGAGAATTGTGCCCCGATAGTTGATTTAAGTTCTTTTGATAGTGATGTCAGCTAACCCACTCCTATTTCTATTCTAGATTTTACTTCTTCTTAGTTTGCTACTACTGCTCCAGTTACATGCACATCTCCACAAACACCTAGACCTAGTGGCCCCACTCCTCAGCCTTTCACTACTGCAGGATTGTTAAGAAGTTGCTATAGACCTAGTATATGAAGAGATACGTAGCATTACAGAGACCTTAAAGCATTTTGAGAGGAGGTTGGATGCATTGGGTACCACCTAGGAATTTGTTCCACCAGCGATTGTGACTTGGATGAAAGGGGAGCTAGCTTTCCTTCAAATGCATGTAGCTAAGCTTCAGTTCCATGATGTAACTCATTTGTGGGGAGCTTTATCTAAGATACTAGACCCAACTACTATATCTATTAGTGATACTAATCTAGTAATTGAGCAGGGGGAGGTAGATGAGTCTGATTGTGCTTCGAATGATGCAGTGGACATGGTTGAGATTGATTGTTTCTTTGAGGACAGTGGCCAAATTAGAATTCAGGTTGATCCATAGGTAGTAGAGTATACTGACCGGTAAGAAATTGAGGATGCTATATGATGTGCTATAGAAATATTGCACTTTTGATGCTTAAAACTATGAAAATATGCAAGTTTCTTAAGTTGTTTTTTAGATATGATGTATTTTGGGTATGTTTTGTAGGAAACTAGGTTTTGGATGCTAAGTTCATGAAAAGGATGAAAAATGGTGTTTTTGGCTACTTATTGGATCAATTGTGGGCATTCATGACATTTTTCAGATGTTCGTGACCAAAGCATGTGATGAAAGTTGAAGGTTTGAAGCTTGGTTACAAGTGTCGGAAGGCCTGACACTTATATATGTCTATATGTGGACCACATGTAGCACATGTGGTCTTTACAAGACTTAGGTAAGTACCAAAAGCTAAGATCTTGAGAGTAAAAGAGCTGAAAAATAACTTTTGGCACTTACCTATGTTAACTTATGGACCATATGTAGCACATGTGGGTAGGTATGTACATTGCGCCCAGCCTCAGGCTGCATGTGGCACATGCACTGAAGGTTAGGCCATATGTGAACACCGTTTATGGCCACCGACCCTTTTTATACTTTTTCGCCCGGGCATTGATTTTAGGATTTCCTCATTTACTATAAATACCCCTTGTGTTTTTTAGAAGAAGTAACACACTCTTGATAGTTAAAAACATATTTTGATTTTGAGATACAATTTCGGTCATGGAATTCTATTGTATTAATTTCGGTTGATTAATTCAGCTATGATTTTGAGTTCGTACTAGTGATTATTGTGATTTCATCTTATGCTTTCAATCATGAATGTTGTTGGTTACTTCACAAGAATGGGCATCTAAAAACCCTTACCGAGGGTTATGGAAACCCTGGTAGATTGACGAAGTAGGGGAAGTGCTATTGTTGTTCTAAACCGATACCCATGCATGCATTGTATTATCTTCACTTTAATAGTTATATTAGCGGTTGCAAACGTTAGGATCCCACTTAGATTATTGATACTTACACCAAAAGAAGAGTAGTGACTAGGAAAATATAATTCCAATAGTAATTTAAAGATTAATTGTTCATCTATGCTACTAGGTATTATCTAAGTAAGATGATTAGCTGTCATCTAATAATTAGAGAATCAAAAGGTAATAGTTAACTATAATCAAGATAAGGTTTAGTAAGGCGACATCCTGAGACTCAAAAGGTAAAGGGTGAAATATGTCAGCTCATCTAAAAGACTATTGATGGTACATAACTTATCGATTCTACATGAAAGGTATTGGGTTGGTTCAATAAAGAACGATAAGACCATGGATTTAAGAGTCTAGGGGGCATACAATCCTAGTGTTCACTTACGACTGATTACAATCGAAGTTGATATTCACCACTTATTCAATATTGCTACTCAAAACCCCCCATTTACTTTTTCAGTTCTGCCAGTTGGTTACAATAGTTGAGAGCCACAATTCCACGTATTCCCTTGGGATTCGAACCCAACCTTTTTTGGGTTAATACATGTGACATAGGCTGTATAATCTTTAGATTGAAGGTGTATCTTGGGCATTATGAAATTTTAGTGCCGTTCCCGGGACTACAGTGTTGATTTATGAATTGAAGTTGTTGAAGTTTTTATGTTTTCATTTTGTTTTTGTTCTTAGTTGGGTATACTCTGGTGTATGCCTTCCACATGGAGTAAAGGAAATCCCATACTCTTATTGAATCCAAATCCATAGAGGATTCTACAAATACCTAATAGAATGATAGAATAGAAAAGAGATGATATGCCTGAAGGGGTTTGTGATGATGTGCCTCCCCCTCCTCCTGAAGGAGTTCAGGAAATTATTGATCAAAAGATATGGGTGTTTTTAGAAAAATCCACTAATGAGAGGAGGCAATAGATAAAGCTTAGAGGATAGCTAGGGATAAAGATTTAGATGAGCAGAGATAGGCCGCTGACCACCGAGCAGCACTTAGTGGAAATCTAAAAATAGTATGAGGTGGCCGTCTTCAAGTGATCCTAGAATATAAGTTCTTGCATCCATACAAGGATGATGAAGAAGAAAATATGGGATAAGTTGATCCGACAGAGACTAGAGACATTGTTCCTCCTGTTTTATCCCTGGGCATTAAGTTTGACACAACAAGTGCAATGATCGAAGGGTGTATTTGTGAGTTTGCCTACAGATAATGAAAATATGAACCTTGAAGATTTCATTGGGATTTCCAGTTCGTATACACATCCTAGGATAAATTAGGAAGCACTTAAAATGAGGTTGTTCCCCTTCTCACTTATAGGAAAAACATCTTGATGGTTGGGGAGCTTCTAATAGGATCTATCAATACATAGAATGAGCTGTGAAGGAAATTCTTGAATAGGTTCTTTCCTCCATGCAGGATGTTCCAGCTTAAGGATGAGATTTATAATTTCAGGTAACTGCAGTCCGAGTCTATGTAGTAGGCTTGTTTTAGGTTTAAGTAGAAGTTGAATATGGTGCCCAACCATCAGACTTCAGGGATGAACTTATTGGAGTTATTCAATAGAGCCCTGACCATCAGTTCAAGAGCCATAGTAGACATTATCTCCAAAGGAGTACTTATGAGATTGTACTGGGAGGTAGCTTTTGATATTCTAGACCAAATCTCTCTTCCTAACCGGTGGTGGCAAACTCGTGAGGCTGAAACGGGTTCTGTCACTAATGCTATTAGTGACTCTGGTGACCACAGAGTAGTAGTTTGTGACATCAAATTCCAAAAAAGTGAACAGAGCTAGAGCATAGGTTGAAACTTTCAGAGCTTATGAGTCAGAGTTAGAGGAGGGAGCAAAATATCTAGATCATCAGTGGGTGGATTTCTGTGCCCAAGGGCAAGGAAACCAAGGTCGGAAATATTATGATAGATACAGAGACTATAGTGGGGAGCGAGATGGTGATTGGAGATAGAAGGATAAATTCAGAGAGAAGGCAGATATGTACATTCTGCCTGGCAGATGAGATATAGAATCAATAATGGAAAAGATGCTGACTAAGCTGGTAAAGGGTCAAGAAAATTAGGAGAATGACCTTGAGGAGATTAATGATGACATTTCAGCTTTGAACCAGAAAGTTTAATCTCAGGCCACTTATTGGAACCCTTAGGGGTTGCACCACACAATGAGGGACCAGGTCCCTCAAAGTCAATCACAGGAAAAAACATAGTAAAGCAACCAAGAATAAAAGATAGTGCAAACAAAGTTAAAATACAAGATTCTAATGTGAAAACCCCTTTGCTAAAGGGAGGAAAAACCCTGGCTTGTCCTCATAAGCACCTCATAAATCCACTATAATCAACCTGAGGGACCAGGTCCCTTAAAGTCAATCACAGGAAAAAATACAGCAAAGCAACCAGGAATAAAAGACATTGCAAGAAGACCAAAACCACAACACTTTAACGTGGAAACCCCCTTGATCAAGGGAGGAAAAACCACAACTTTTAATGTGGAAACCCCCTTGCTCAAGGGAGGAAAAAACACAGATTTCCCTCACAATCACCTCAGAAATCCACTATAATCAACCTCTTTATTACAAACTCAATTTCAGCCTAACTCTAGGCACCTCCTACTTTTAGTAACTCTACTATAGCTTAACCTTGGAAACTCTACGAAGACTCCCTCAACACTGGTTAACTCTAACTAGTTTTGGACTTAGGTAACTCTACCTAAGGACTCTCTAATCAAAGATAAAAGTTCATTACTCTTATAACATAAGTGATTTTTTAAGAAATTAGGATTCACTCAAGAATATTCACACTTTTAGCTCTCGAAGGAAACCAAAACATGAGCAATACTTGAGCAATGTAGTAAACTAGGTTTTTGCCTTTTTCCTCTCTTTAGCACTATTTAAGTATTTGCAAAAAACTATTTGATGAAGAAACTTCCTTTTTTTTATAGATGAGTGATGATAGGGATAAAATGTCATTGGACCAAGTGTCCTAATTAGTACAAGCAACACCCCAGTTTGTTATACAAACAGACAAAGCTGTGCAGATGCGTGCCAGCTGTACTGTTGCCTTGAACATCCAGGGACCTTGTCTCTTGTAGTTATGTACTCATCATCAAAACTACATATAGCAATTTTCCCCCTTTTTGATGGTGACAAACCAACCACAAAGCTTTGAGTATTAATACACATTTATCACAATTAATCAGTGTGATTACCACTCTTGAAGATAAATGTTCCACCTATCATCATGATTCCAGTATTATGTAACATAGGGACCTGGTCCCTTGTTATAATTTACATCAAAAACTTTGAGCACATACATGAGCACATTTTCTTCCCCCTATCATTATGCCTTACCATACTCCCCCTAGCAGCATGCGCCATATAAGCACACTCACACCTGCACGCATACACACTTGGTTCGTACATATGAAGTCAGTATTCCTAATTTTTATATCATTAAAAAAGATTAACAGTAAACCAAGAGTAAGGATAAGGACAAACTAATTAACTTATGGCCACTAGGACAACACTAATATGAGGAACAACTAAAAAATACAGTAGACAAATAAAGCACACAAGCTGAAATTCATTCATTGTTAGCACCATTACAATATACCAAAAAAATCAAACAACTTGTTTGTAAAGGCCATAGTAAAAATTGACACAGAAAGATGACACACTAGGACTCAAGTAGAAGGGGGCTTAAGGGAGAGTTATTTTAGCAACATGTTCATTCTAGCAACTTCTACAGAATGAGCATCCAATAACTATTTGTTGATGGCCATTGCTTCAATATTTAACCCTTGAACCTCACTAGTTAATTCTGAAACTTTGCCTTTGAGCTTTATATTTTTTTCTTAGATTTCTTCAGTGGCACTTGGTGATTATGGGGACAGCTTTTGATTCTATAGTTTTAGATACACTATTTTTAGTGTACTTTGCTTCTAGAACAATCCTGAACTCCTTCATTTCTTTGGTTAAGCTTTCTTGAGCAACCAACATAAGCAACTAATAGTTCTAATACTTGGGATATTGTTCCAACTTTGCCTTATATATATTCATTTTGCATTAATGTTGTTAAAATAAACTTTTTTTTGATAGTTCCTAGGGTCCCCTTAGTTCTAACTATGCCAAAATGTTGAAAACCTTATTCAAGAAATATCCATAGGGCATCTCGTATTTTTATTTAATCTCATAAATCACCTTGTTCATATTCTCTATCATTAGAGCAGGTAGGCTTATTATTTCAAACTTAATCAAACATTCAATCAGAAATAGATCAGTTGCAGAGGCTATAGTTCTTTTCTCTGAACTTGGCAAAATAACCTTTTTATGAACTCAAACACCAGTTGGAATTCACTTGTGAGAAAATTTATTCTAACCACCGCTAGAGAAGTCCCTCCTAAATTAGAAGCATTAACCATGAATTTAGTTGAGGATTGTTAGTTCACAACAGTTTTCACCCCTATACCAGGCACATCTAAAATTTTTCCCAGTCTTTCTTCATCCATCTTAAGAAGTTTTCCCTGCACCTGTGCAGTCAACCTCAAACCACCATTTGAGAATTCCATGGAGTAGTAGAATTCTCTCACCTCACCTTCAAAGACAATGGGAGTTAGTTCTTCTAGTAGGTGCAACCGACCTTGATGCCTTCTAGCAGGTTCAGCCGACCCTGATGCCTCACATACTCTACCAGTTCTACCATTCTGGTCTTCTCATATATCTTTGGATGAAAAACTCTCCCATATAGAACCTTATATGTTCTCTAGTTCTCATTCCTTTATTCTATAGATAAAGTTTTCCTTTATTCATGTTTCTTTTTGCTTTTTGTATCACTGCTAGGTTCCTTTTCAATAATATTTCTTTTCTTAGGACCAGGTCCCCCAGAAACTTCCTTTATTTTAATAGCAATATGTTTCTTTTTGCTTAACCCATGACTCCCAGACTTTGAATTAGAGGACCTAGTTCTTTCATCGCCATAAACTTCTAGTCTTTTCTTCTTAGATGCAATAACAATATCAGAATCATTATCCTCATCTTCTCTCACCTTTATGATTTTAATTTTTTCTTCTTCCTCTATAGTAGTTTTCTAAGTCTTCTTCTTTTAGAGGTAGAAGACTTAGTCTTCTTTATTGCATCTACTAGCAACTTCATCTCAGACCCTTTAGTGGAGTAGAATCTTGTAACATGTACATCAGAGTCAGTCATTTTTTTCCTTCATTTACTGTCTTTCAGTTTCTTTATTTTCCAAATTATAGGTTGTTCATCTTCATCCTTTTCATCTTCCTTATTTGGAGGTAATATTAATTCCCCATCATTTGTCAAGTCATCCTTTTATCCTGCTCCTTGCTCTTCGATACTAGCAGAACTTTCCTTGGGATCATGTCCAAGTAAAAGAAAACATTTAGCTACCTAATTTATGCTGCTAAAAGGATCAGACTTCTTTACAGAGATTTCTTTATCAACATTTGGGAAAATGTAGGGTTTAATTCATAAAGAGTAGGGGAATTAGGTTCTTATAAATTTTATGAGATTTTAGTACCTTTGAATTCCCCAGAGTGAACCTAGATTTGAGAAGAATTAGAGGACTTTATTTTTTATGAGGAAAGGGGATTTCCTGATTGAGAATTTTCTTGTTCAATTAGTGAGTCAGATCCTTGATTTAAGTCAACTTTCAAAGCTAACTCAGCAAGATTGTCAATGGATGCAAGATTTTTGACAGAATTGGTTTCACATGGGATTTCTAAAATTTTAGGGGAAGGTGTGATAAGTAAGACACTTGGTGATTCTTGAGGAGGATCGAAAGATAATTCTTTCATAGGGGTTGAATAGGGAAGAATTTCTACCATTTTTCTTTTTAAACGAAATGAAGAAGGACCAATTTAGTTAAAATATGGAGTACTTTAGAAGGATACTCTAAGAGGATTTAGAAGAATAAAAAATATATAAAATTTGATTTTGTAATTAAGTAGACGATCGTTCGGCATTTAAGAAGAACCCTTTTGAATTAAGCATTTAATCTCTACGGGTGTGACTCTTCACATTTGCTTAGACTTGAAAGCTTTTGTTCATATAGGTGAAGACATATGGCCTTTTTTATACAAAAATTTAATAAACTCATAAGGCACATTATTTTGCTACAAACCTGAGTAATGGGACTAGGTACCTCTCTTTTTAACTAAATTTTATAGTTGTGATTTCTTTTACTTTTCTCCTCCTAACTGTTCGAATGGGTGTATACCTGTAAAGGTATGATACTGAGTTAGAATAACATCCACCTACTTTATCATGGGTACCTGTCTCCTTGACATAACCAATTTGAAAGAGTGACACTAACTTAGATATTAGGTTAGGGTATTTTGATCAAGCTTAGTCTCAATTTGCTCTTTTAGAACAGGTTTAAGGACTAGGTCCCAGAATTTAATTCATTCACACTGCCTCAAGTTTATTCATCTAAGATGAATTCCTTTGGGTCCAAGTCCTTTGAAATTATCATCTTTGAATGATGCGGCACTTCTACCTTAAAGTGTCTTGAGAGCTAATCCAATCAGGTTTTTCAATATTGAGCTTAGAGCATATACTATTAATAGACCATTCCTGACTGCAATCCTCTTTCTCATTCCTGGAGTCATGATCACAAGTTGGACTTGGGAACCTATTTAAGTTTGAGTTCCTAGTAGCAGTATAATGGTGTGATCAAATCCTTCTTGGCCCATCTAAGTAGTGATGGTTTCCTCTTTACCTTTATTAGTGACTTGAAGCCTTTAGAAAGTGCATTGTCCTACTGAATATATACAGTACTCCTCAATTTAGCCTTAAGCAAGTGCTGAAATCTTTTTTTGAAATATCCATCTCTTTCACAGTGAGTACACAGGAGTTCATATGCTTTGATTCCAACATAATGAGAAAACTTTCCTTTAGACTCAACAGGTTGGCATTCTCCTTAATAGCCTAGATATCTACCATCATTAACACCTTGAATGGTCAAATCAGAAAGGATTTGTGAAGATATTAGTGGGTGTTTTGTGTGACGTAGAAGTAAGGGTAACATCCTTTATCTTCCCCACTAATTTCATGGTTCATGCTTGTTAGAAGAATTTTAAAGCCCCTATTATATTAGGTAGACCTTTCCTATTCACTAGTAGGGTTTTGATTGATATATAATAGGGGGATATCTTCTTCAAACTGAAGGATGATCAAGTAGTTTTGATGTGTGTATGACAGTGCAACAACTAGAAAATATGAGTGATGTCTGTGATAGACATTATTGATGAGGACATTGTTGCATAGGTCAGTATGACAGATATACCAGGTGTTGAGAAGAGACTAGAGGTGACTGTCACTCAGCTACTAATTGTTGAGATCAAGGTGGTGACATTATATGAGCCGATCCAGCCATGGGTATGAACTACACTAGAGACAGCTGATGCAAGACTGCAGTCTGCACATTTAGCTACAAATTCAAAGCTACAAGCTAAGTTGCACTCATGGATATATGCATTTGAGGGTTGACAATCAGCCCAGTTTAATAGGATTGAGATACAGGATCTAAGAGACATTAGAGAGAAAGTGGAACTACTTAGATTAAATGTATGCTCTCTCACTAAGAGCCATATATCAACCATCCCTCTAGTTGTATCCCCAGTTGTCCAGCCATCACCTTTTCATGGTCCCAGATACTTTGATTTATTCCTGGAAGATGATATGGCATTCTCCATAGTTGGTTCCAAGAGAGGCTAAGAGGGGGACCTACATAATCCAGACAGGCCAATGAGCAATCCTTAAAAAGGGCCACCCATTATTCAATAGGAACTGTATTTGTTAATAGGCAGAGGCAAGCCAAGCTAGTTGTGGATACATCTTCTTATATTGCACCACCACCACCATGGCCTCCGCCAGTGGATATACCCTAATCTTGAGAAGATCATGACATAGACGCTTAGTGCATCCCAAATATGTGCTCATTCTATTTTTTTATTATTTGAGTGCATTGGGGATAGTGCATAATTTTTAGTTGGGATGGGGTATACCATAACTGCCATGGTTTTTTTTGCCATGCTTCTTTTTCTGGCGGCTACGACATGGCTGTAGAACCGACATGTCTAGGTTAAAATTTGTGTCATATTATTTTTTTGTATTGTGCCATTTTTTATGTAATTGAGAGATTTTTAAGTATTTAGGCAGTTGTTATTTTTATTATTGGTTTTTAAGAAAAATGATACCTCTCCAAAATTTTTGTTTTAGAACCATGTGAACATTGTGGATTTTTGTATGACATTTGGATTAGGGACATGATAATCACTTGCTAACAATAGCATGAATCGGATAAGTAGTAGTTTGTAATATTGGCTCTGTGTTATGTGTGTGTGAGATGCTACTTAGTTCCCTTTGTGTGTTGAATTCAGAACTTGCACGATTAGTCTTACCTAGGTTGTAGGATAGTCGGTTAGGAAAGATTATAGGCCATTTTTTTTATTTTAGTCCACTTTAGCCTAAATGACCTTCCTAATGTGAAATAGTATCCTTTGATCCTTGTATTGATCCTTATAGCCTAGTTTTGTTGTTTCACCATTCACCTTCCCATTTATGATGCAATAACCTATTTTTGGCTATTCCTCGTTAGATATTATGCACCTCAACTCAGGCAAATCACGTAAGTTAAGGGTGAATATCATACGGGTATGTGTTATAAAGTGGGTAAGTAAAAGTGTAAAATAAGAGAAAAGTTAGTATGGATAGGCGTGGTATAAAAAGAAAACAAAAATAAAAACAAAAATTAAGAAAAAGTGAAAAAGAAATAAAAAAAGACCACACCCAACCTAAATGTGCAATAAAGAATAAAAAGAGAGAAATAAGGGTGAAATAGAAATAAAATTGGCTAATAAGTGACATCCCAAGGTTAGTGTAGTTCCAAGGAGGCTTAGTTACTTGATATGTCCATATTTACCATACCATCCCCCAAGCCTACATTACAAGTCGAGAAAAATCCTATAGTGATCTTAACTTGACTGTCTGAAAACTAAGGTAAAGAAAATAAGGGCACACACACATTAATTTAAACATCTCTTCTGAGTGTAAGTATCTCTTAACTATCCTTGTGATGTCATGAATTATTTCATATAAGTGAGTGGGAATCTTTGTTGTGAGGGCACACGAGTCATATTCTAGCTGTCCACATATTTGGGTAGTGTAACTTGTGCATACGTTTCGTTGTCTATTTCTAATGTAATGCCATACCTTGATCCTATTGTGTCACATTTTTGTGCTTCATGATTATACACATTTGGTTTTGAAAAGTGAGATAAGAGGGGGTGTTGTGATTTGAGCTTAAAGTGCTAATTGACTACCTTAAATCACTTAGATTCTCAAAATTAAGCATCATCTTTTGTTTGTTTTATTTTGTTGTGTTGTGTTACCTGAGGACATGCATACGTTCCAAGTTGAGGGTGTTGATGTGCTATAGAAATATAGCACTTTTGACACTTAAAACTATAAAAAATATGCAAGTTTATTAGGTTGTTTTGTTAGATATCATGCATTTTGGGTATGTTTTGAAGGAAACAAGGTTATGGATGCTAAGTTCATGAATAATATGAAAATGGTATTTTTGGCTACTTATTGGATCGATTTTAGGTATTCATGAAACTTTCCAGATGTTTGATGAAAGTTGAAGATTTGAAGCTTGGTTACAAGTGTTGGAAGGCCTGACACTTACCTATGTCTATATGTGGTTTGTATAAGACTAAGGTAACTAATGAAAGTGAAGATATCAAGAATAAAAAAGCTAAAAAATAACTTTCGGCAACTACCTATGTCAACATGTGGACCATATGTGTGTAAGGTAAGTGTTAGGAGTCTAAAATCCTGAGAGCAGAAGCTGCAGGAAATTTTTCCTACACATATACGTCTTTACATGTGCCCAACCTTAGGTCTTATGTGGCATATGTACCCAAGGCCAGGCTGCATATAGACGCCACATGTGTCCACCAACTCTTTTTTGTATTTTTCATCCGATCTTTCATTTTAGGGTTTTCTCAGGTACTATAAATACCCCCTATGTGTTTTTAGTAGAAGTAATGCACTCTTGATACTTAAAAACATATTTTGATTCCGAGATTTGATTTTGGTCTTGGAATTCTATTGTATTGATTTTAGTTGATTAATTTAGTTGTGGTTTTGGGTTTTTACTTGTTATTATTGTGATTTTATCTTATGCTTTCAATCATGAATATTGTTGATTACTTTACAAGCATGAGCAACTAAAATCCCTTAGCTAGGGTTGTGGAAACCCTGACGGATTGGCGAAGTTGGGAAAATGCTATTGTTGTTCTGAACCGATACCCATACATTCATTGTATTATATTCACTTTAATAGTTATCTTAAGAGTTGAAAATGTTAGGATCCCACCTAGATTATTTCTACTTACTCCAAAAGAGGAGTAGTGACTAGGAAAAGATAATGACAACAGTAATTTGAAGCTTAACTATAGATTTATGCTATTAGGTATTATCTAAGTAAGATTGTTAGCTATTATATAATAAATAGAGACTCAAAATGTAATAGTTAACTGGGATAAATATAAGGGTTAGTAAGGCGACATCTTGAGACTCAAAAGGTAAAGGGTGAAATCTGTCAGCCCATCCAAAAGACTGTTGATGGTACATAGCTTATCGATTCTGCATGCAACGTATTGAGTTGGTTTAATAAATCTTGATAAGCCTATAGAGTTGAGAATCCATGGGGAATACAATCCTAGCGTTCACTTACGACTGGTTAAAATTAAAGTTGATATTCTCTACTTGTTCGATATTGCTACTCAAACACCCAATTTATTTTCCAGTTTTGCTCTTTGGTTACAATAGTTGAGAGCAACGATTCCACTTATTCCCTTGGGATTTGACCCCAACATTTGTTGGGCTACTACATTTGACAACGACCGAATAATCTTTATAGTAAAGGTGTAGCTTAGGCGTTATCACTATACTTGTCACCACATTAAAGAGATCAGCCTATGAGACTACAAAGATTGGGACCTCCAACTCAGTTGTTACCATGGAGACTTTAGATATTGTAACAGATCTACGCATACAGATAGATGGGCCTGAGCAAAGCATTGATGAGTAGACAACGGCCACTTTAGTGAGCCATTCCCCACCTCAGGCTTCCCTACATTCAGAGAGGGCCCTAAATCTCTCTACTTTATTTAGTCCTATTACATTGAGGACAATGCATAGCTTTTTAGATGGTGGTGGGGTGTTTATTTATTTGGATTTATAATATTTACGAACAGCCCCCCCAACTAGTTGTATGGGGTGGGGTGCTTGTGAAAAGCTGCTTTGGATATGAGTAATTCCTAAAAAAAGGCTTTTCTGGTTCTCTTTTGATACATTCTAGATATTTTCTATTATTTTGGTGCGTTGCTGCAACATTTGGATACTCTTGACATTTTGATGCTTTTTTTAATTTGGGTTGTAATAATTAGATGTTTGGAGCTTTGGATTTCTTTTGAGGTGTGATGTGTGTAGTTTTTATTTCCTTATTTTAATCTTATTTTGATTTTTGCTTAGTAATTGTGTTTTCATTGCAACTAAAATTTATTTTTGCACACATTCTCAATAGGAAATTATACTAGCAATAGAACACTTTGACTCAAATAGTACACTTGGGTAAATAGTACCCATGTGAAATTTTTGAATTCATTTTCAGTTTGACGTATGTCTAATTTTTCAAAAATGTCACCATCTTTAAAAAAATTTCATTGGTTTATTTAAGGTTCTTAGGCTCTCATATTTTTGAAAACTATTATCTTATATTGGATACTTGACCATCTTCCTGGGTATGTGCTATGAATCTGGTACAACAATTAAGGAAGAGTACTTTGAGTATGCGACTAAGTTCCATGTGTGGTAAAGGTTTTGATTTGATTTTGTGCATCGAGTTCACCTAAAACTTTACCAGTTGCTCCGCGTTAAAAGAAAAAATTATGAGATATTGGAGATATAATCTTAGGCCATTAATAAAGAGAGAAACACCCTCTGTGACTAAAATATAGACACCTCTTGGTCAGTATAGTGACTAATTTTGTCCCCTATTAAGCCTTGGAACCCATTTTCTTGAATAACCTTGTTACACGCTGAAACCCTTTTCTCTCAAAACCCTCTCTTAAACTAAGCCTTCTTAAAGTGTCTAGGTGAGGTTAAAGACCAACTTAGTCCAAAAGACTAAGTTGGGGGTCGATGAGATCTTAGATTTTGCATGAGCTTAGTAGTTCATAATGTTGGGACTGCAGACATTCTTTTCCAATTATCCTTGTATCCTTGGGTGATATATAAAAATGAGAAAATGGTCGAAAAATATCAAAAAAAGATTTAACTTTGTTATTTTTGTTAATATGTGTAGTTGTTCAAATTTTGAAAGGATAGAAAGAGGAAAATATTTTGAATGACTTTAAAAGATCGATCCTAGAAGTTTGTAAAGAGTGAACCTTAGGAACATAAATTGATTGAGGTCTCTCTTGATGCTTTGTTGAGGTAGAGTCACTATGACCTTACTCTTCCCGACCTCACCCATTTCCTATGCTATAAGTGATGTCGTCCAAATTACATCTCTAAGAAAGTAAAATACGGTTGCTGTCAAATAAAGAATCCAACAAAGGTTGGGGTCAAACCTACAGGAAATAGGACAAAATTTTGTCAAGAACTTGCTGATGTAGTAAAAAATTAGAGAAATTAAATTGGGGGATTTGGTGAAAACAATAGTAGTAACAATTCTTGATCACTTTATGTTTAAATCCATATGAGATGAAAACTAGGACTATGCTCCCCTTGACTTCCTATCTCTATAGACTTATCATGTTAGTCAAACCATCACAGTGCCTTACGTATAGAATCTAACAAGTTATGTATCACCAACCACCTCTACACACCCTTTAGTGAATTTTACTTATTTTCTTTCGATCTCGAAGTGCTGAATTACTAATCCTTGTCCTTGATTGGATTAATTATCTCCTCTTGATCTCAGGTTAATTAGATAAAGGTTGGTAGCTTCAAATTACTATTGTGATCTTCTTTTCCTAATATCAACCTCTCTCTCAAGTTAGTATCGAAAACAGGCAGGTTTTTAGCATCTGCAATCATTAAGATGTAATAAATACAAAGAAAACCATAATACATGCATAAACGCTGATCAAGAAAGACTTTGCACTTCCTCTACTTTGTTATTCTATCAGGGTTCCCACAACCTTAGTTATGAGGTTTAGCAGCTCATGTTTGCAACAACACCCATAGAATATGATAGAAAGCGTATGATTAATCTCATAATATTTCAAGAATGAAACCCAAAATCTCAAATCAGTCTCAAACCATAAAAGTCAAGAACAAGGATTCCAAGATCAAAAGTGTATCTCAAAATCAATATAATGTTGTATGTGTAAAGAGTGCATAAACAAAGAACAAAATATTAATGGGGTGTTTTTAGGGTACATCAGAAACCTAGAAATCCTATCCAAAATAAAATCGTAAAACTAAGTCGGAACCTAACTTCGAACCCTCTTAGTGGTTGTACGTACTACCACGGACCCTTGGTGGGTTCATAGGTCTCAGAGAAACTTATTAGGTATCTACACGGGTCATAGGTTCCACTAAAACCTCGTAGGTGGCCTTCCTACCTCTCAGAGCCAAACTTCAGACTTTCAAATCTTTCTTGTGGCACATACAAGGCACTTACAATGGCTGTAAGTGGTACTTACGACCCTTAAGTGGCCTTCCTAGCTACACTTCATCACTTTTTTCCTCTTTTGTTCCTAAACCTCTTTTCCTACAAAACGAACATAAAAACACATCACATCTAACATAAAAGACGTAAGTACTTGCATGTTTTCAATTTTCAAGCCTTTAAAGTGCCATGAAACCATGGAACATCAACACCCTGAACTTAGAACATTTGCATGTACCCAGCCAATTAACACATAACAAAGACACTACGATGTTTAACTAGCAAAAACCTGAGACATATATGGTAGTTAAGCCAATTTCATCTAAAAAACTTACCCCCTCTAGTTTCTAACTTTCCAAAACCACTGTGTGGATTTATGTAGCACAACAGTGTGACACAAAAGAATCAAGTAATGGTATTACCTTATTACCTTAATACCATTACTTGATTCTTTTGTGTCACACTGTTGTGCTACATACCATTACACATTTCAGCTTTAGTGACTCACCCTCTTTGACATTACACATTTGTTTTGGCTCCACCTCTCAACAATTCTTCTTTTTTCCTCCCCTTTACTCCTTTATTGATTTTTTAGATTGGGTGTGATTTTCTTTTTTCTTTTCATTTATTTTATTTTCTTTTTCAAGTTCTTTATTTCATTTTGTTCCTTTCTCTCTTTTTTTCTCTACCACACCCAACCTTAATTCATTTTTCTTTTATTCTAAACACCTTTCTGCATACCCAATTTTAACTATGCACCCCTATGATAGCCACCCTCAACTTAGACAATTTGCTTGGGTTAAGATGCACAATGTCTAAGGAGGGACCAGGGCCAAAAAAGGTTAATTGTAATCAATTAGAAAGCTGAATAGGTGAAAACAAGAAAATAGATCAATGTAGGCTCAAAGCAAGGATCAACAAATATTCACTCACATTTAGATAGTTATTTAGGCTATGAGTGGACTAAGTTAAAAATGATATATGATCCTATCCTAGCCAACCATCCTACAACCTAGGCAAGACTAACCGAGCAAGTTCTAGATTAAATGCACAAAGAGAACTAGGTAAGTACCTTACACACTCATGGTACAGGGTTATATCATCAAATAATACCTACCAGTTCATGCAATGCTAATATATGATTATTTTGTCCCTAATCCTATTGCCACAACAAGATCCAAACGATGGTCATACATATATTCAATCACATAGTTCACAAAAATTTAGAGGGGTATCATCTTGTTAAAACACTTAAGGAAAAAAATATGTCAACTACCCTTGGTTTCTTATATTTCTCCTAATTAAACAAAAACAAAACATAACATAAATAATGATACAAGCACAACAAGAACATGTTGGTTCTACTAGGATAACACAAGCGATGGAAAAAACATGACAAAAAAAACCCTCAATTGTGGTATATCCACACCCCAACATAAGATTATGAATAGTCCCCAATACATAACTATAATGTAAAAACAAGGTATGAAGACATCCCTGGGATACACCAAGTGTTTGAATCTGACTCGTCCCCATCTGGAGCATCACGTGGCTCAACTGGAGGAGCTGGTGGTGGTACCCGACTAGAGGAGGCACGGGATGCCATATAAACACATCTTCACTCATCAACTGAATGCAACACATCAAATCATAATCTGCCCTTTACAGGGCCTATTGATAGTCCATAGTCGAATTCTATAACTCCTCCCCATGACTTCTCTTGGCGCTAACAACTGGGGTCGCCTCATCCTCTGCAAAGATATCAAATACCATAGTAGGAGCTCGAGGTAATAGCTGTACAAAAGCTGGAATGATAATAGGGATGACCAAAGTATGGCTCTCACATAATGGTCAGACCTCTGAGCGTAATGTAGCCATCTACCGGCGTATATCACTACTAAAAACACCTTAAAAAGAGACTTAACTAAAGAGACCTCAAAAATAGGACACAAAAGGAGACCTCATGAGTTCGCTTTTCCCTAATTTTTTTTATTTTTCTTTAAAGAAACAGACCTTATCAAGTCATTTAAATTATGAAAAAATTCAAAAAGTAATAATAGCGACCTCATGGGGTCAAAACTAAATTTTGAGAAAATATAGTGACCTCATGAGGTCGCTAAACGTTTAAATTTTTTTAAAAATAACTTATAAAAATTGATCTAGCGCTATTTTTAAAATATTCATGGTGTGCTTTGACTAAAATATGAAATCTTATTTAAAATAACTAAAATTAAAAAATGATATTAATGCGGACCCTTTTTCACACAACCATCCGCCTCTCCATCCTCCACCACTCCACCTAAGACTCCACAGATTGAAATGTTTGTGAGGTACATTTTTTTCTGTTCTTTTATTTTTTTTCAAAAGAATTTATTCAGTGTTTAGGCTCTCTAATTTGTATGCTTAGATTTGGATTGTCTAGTATTTAACTAAGAGTTTTTATCTAAAAGGTTTTTTTTATCCCATATTCCCATCAAATTATAGATCATGATCTGAGTTTTTCTAATCACCTTGAACTGGTGGGGAATTCCTAACATTTCAAGGAGAGACAAAAAAATGACCTTACCGATTGAAATTACATTAAAATTAATTTTTAAAAAGTTTCAATACATAGGTTGTCTTTGATGAATCAAGGATATAGAAAGACAGAAAAGGGAAGGAACTATTCCAAAACCATACTGTATCAAATGATATTAAAGATGATAATAAACTTAAAGTGAATAGAGATCAATTTAGTTAAAGCCTAAAAGGCTAAGAATAAAATGAAAAAATAAAGACAAGATCTGACTTGTAGGCACTTAAGCTTGTTAATGCTCTTGACCTCCTTCTAAGATGAAATTTTAGTAGTAACAGGTGAAATATGGTACAAAATATCTAGAAAATCTAACTATGTTCAGTAGATGGTTAACTAACTTATTAAAGAACTAACACAATTCCAATCATAAATGTTTGTAGTCCAAAAATCAATCCTTCCTTTCAAGAACTTGGAAACCCTAAAGACATTTTTGTGAATTCAAGATTTGAAGTTTGATGTGTTAGTATTAGGAATTCAACTCTACCTATTTGATTTACCGAGGTTCAATTGGTATCTAATATTTATACACTAATTCCTAAATTTTTAACACATAATATGCAATATAGTATCAAAACTAGTAGTTAAGAGACTATAAGTCACACCTTTTGAGATTTATGAGGATCCATAGTGAGACAATTTTGAATAGGTAAGGTGCTACTAGCAAGTTTCTCGAACTCTTCAAAAATATTTTTGTACAGTGTTGAATTCTTTAAAAATACGCTATTCTGGAGGATTCGACACACATCCATAGATATTTTTGAAGAGTCAAAAATACTTAGGCTGCTATGTCCATTTGCAACAAGAAGAGTAGCTTTGACAAGATGGAAACCTATACCTATTGGAGGTCTAAAAGCCTACTGGAATGCCATTGCTTTTCTCAATTTCTCTCTAGGAATTTCTAGTTGGGGGAATTATGTAGATAAGTAGACAAGAACATGTAAAGAGATCTAAAACACAATGTTATCTATATGATGGTAGATAAGGTGCCACCTATTCTGCCTCACCCATCTTTGCCTTATCATTTTTTGTTTACTTTTTAAGTCATATAATTTATGTATTGATCTCTCCATTTATGTGACATTATTTAACTTGTCACAAAGTTTAAGAAAAAATATATGATCTAAAATAAATTTCATTAGATATTTATGTGACTGTATATCATTTCCTAAGAACTATGCATATTGAAACTAGATATCCTTTTAGGTTAAGAGTCAACAAAATCTATATAGCTCTATGAGGGAAGAAGATTGTCTAATTTTAGTTGTTTGATTTTTCTTTGTTTCCCTGTAGCTCTTTCATTACATTATGTTTTTCCTAGAGTAATCAAATAATGATATAAAGACTAAAGAGTAACATTATTTTAAATAGTTATCGAAATAAACTTATAAAAAAAAGTCATTATTGTTTATGTTACCGTAAATGATTTGGTTGATCTAATAGTTTCTATGATTTGTAAATAGGATGGGGAACATAATCAAGAAGATTCTAAAGAAGAAGAGTAATTTGAGATAAGACAACGGGAGACTATTGGGTGGCTTACTGTTTTGACAATATATTGATCATTAAGGTGACACTAGAATGTAGAAATATCATTACCAAAAATACCTTAGTAGCTAGCCTATTTCTTTATGGAGGTTCATACATAATGTTGTTGTCTTATTTCTTTAATTCCGAAAGATGAAATTCTCCATCTTTCCATATTGACTAACCCCTTCACTTTTATAGGTAATTCAGAGAAGGCATTATAGACTTAGATTTACTCTATTATTAACTGATTAATGCTATTTTATTGGCAGGTTCGTTAGACTCCCAGTGATAATGAGTAATGATAAATTCACATACCCCATCAATTTTCTAGATGTCCTAAATTAGATTCACTATTTTCCATAGTGGCTTCGACTTTATTTTGGTGAATTAGGTGGTAATGAAGAATCTTCAATATATGAAGCATTAGAACGACAAATGTGTATGTGTCAAAAGTAGATAAGAAACTCAAAAGTTAATTCACCATAGTATGTTGATATCTCTTTGTAGTAGAAGAGGCATTTTTTGCAGTTAGGTAGCAAGTTGAGGATATTTTGTACTCTTTACAAGTATGTAAAGATGCATTATATTGCTTTTAATGTGTATTGGAGGTTATTTAGGATATGTATTTATTGTAGCTTGATTAATTATTGACAACTCTTTGAGATTGATTTTTCTTCTTAAATTATATATACATTACTGAATCAAATTAAAATGGTAGGTGGGTAGCTACAATCACAACAATTTGCTGCCAATTTTTCTTTTCCTAGAAAAGAGACCTCATGGGTTCACTATCTTATTTTTTATTTTTATTAAAAGCTACCTCCTGAGATTGCTTTAATTAAAAAAAATAAAATAGTGACCTCATTAGGTCTCTTATAGTAGTTAGCTCTCTGATCACCCATCTAAACATCAATAGTCATATTCAGCCTCTCAAGAGTCTCAGTGAAGGCCCTTCAAAATGGGTTGTACTAAAAGTAGAAGGTGTATGCACTCTATGAGCCAGGATCGGGTTTGATGCATTATTAATCAAGCCAATGTATTCGATGTATATCACCTTAATCTACTTATATACCTCTAGAGTAGGCAATACTCCAGCCACATTACACATCTATTATATCAAACAAGGGAAAGGAAAGGTGGTGTTCTCACTAAATACACTCACATGGATATCAATACAGATTTATCTGGCAAAATCTATGTCATATCCAACAATCAATCTGGCAATTAAGGCTGCTTTATCCTAAGGTGAGAATGTTGTAAGCAGAAGTTAGACTGAATCTATGTCATACCATTGCCCATCAAAACTTTGTTGCAAAGTACAACGATACCTTCTTGATCTCTCTATTTCCCTTAACCCATGGTGAATCAATTCCCAACTCTTCTATTTGTGTGGATATCCATCTATAAGAATCCATTCTAAGTGCTATACGTCCCTCATGGTGCGCCTACTCCATGAAATACTCATGCAATAAGTGAACTCGGCTATCGTGGTCAATCCCACATAATTAGGCCTAAATAACACATGATGGATGCCGCCTCAGAAATATCAACTCTAACCTTCTGATCAAAGGGTAGGTCAACCGGAACTGCTCAACTACTTTAACCTTGGTTGTGGTTACTCGGTATATCAAAGATTCATATGATGCATAGAACTCCTGGACAAGAGCTAGGCTGTATGAATCAAAAGGTAGGGTCATCCACCCTAGCCGATATCTCTCAATAGAAGCTTGTAGGTCTAGATCTCCTACTACCTGGTCAACTCAATCATGGCCTCTCCCACAATACTACGTCATGGTTTATATTGCTCAGTGATAAAACTATATCCATCATAAAGCTATTGCATCCCCTCCACATACTATCTTGAAAAAATTGCAGCTATAGGTATTTTAGAGACATATGTGGAGTCTGACTCTGGTGCAACATGTGCAAAAGCAAAAGCCTGAGTTCCTTGAGTAGTGGGTTGGGTACCCTGAGCTGATGATGATGATATCTCAGGTAGAACTTTAGCTACATCAGCAATCTCATCAGACTAGAGTGTATACGAGCCTGATGTAGACTCACTATAAGAACCATATGTAGCCATTGATACCTTCTCAGATTGGGAGATGATTGTATATTTTTCCTCTCCTAAACCTAAACCTGACCATGACTCAAACTCCTCTAAACTAGCATCTGACTCATCCTCTCTATTCTCAGACTAGTAAGAGTATGGTGGTGACTAGCTCAGATTTATCATCTGAGGCCCAGTCTAGACAAAGTGTACTAGTGTAGGATGTGGATCAGCCTATGGTGCCTGTGGTAGTGTGAGCTGAGTTCCCAACTCAACAACATTTGCTACACCTATAGCCTATCTTTGTGATCAGCCTCGAGTCTGTCGTAGGGACCAATGGTGTGCCATTTGGGCTCATAAGATACTCCTCAATGAAACCACTCCATTCAATAGACTCGTATCATAACTTATACCAAACTCCCTTCTTTTCCATAGATTTTGGTGTCATCTTACCTCAAAAAGTAGTTGTTAGTTCTTGAAACACAAGAATAGAACAACTAAATTTAAAGAAACCTGACAACCCAAGGTAGGGGCTACCAACAGCCCCTACCTATGGTCCATAGGTAGTGCTTATGAGGGTCATAGCTACCCTTGTAAGAATAAGACAAAACCCTAAAGTTTAAGGGCTTCAAGTCTAATACCTATAAGACCGCCTACGAACCTGTAGGTACTACTTTTGAGGCTCGTAAGTAGCTGTGTAAGTGACCCTCTGAGAGTAAGTTAGATTTTAACCAAAAATTTTATCCCACACAGAGATAATATCAACTTTTAGGCTCAGTTCATACAGTACAACATTCATTAAATAAATTTCAATAGGTATACCCACATTATCCAAGTTAAACCACTTCTACATCCAATTTACTTGTGATCACAGGTAACCCAAACAACAAATCATGGATCAAAGTCAGTTTTATTACTTTTAGGCTCCACATATTTCAAAAACTATGTGAATGTATTAACTTTAGGATTACCATTACTACTATCTCAAGTTCTATGTTAAGAATTCAATTTACAACCTAGTGGGGCCAAGAATTGTTACCTTAAATGCAGATTTTGGAAGTAGAAGATGATTAACCGGATGTTATCCCTTGATTTTATGAGAATTTCATGTAAGTGAGGAGTGGGTGATATATGTTTTTCCTTTTATAGTACTGAGGAGAAGATGAGGAGTTTAAAATTAAGATAGAGTTTTAAATTTTTTAAGAAGTAGAGCATTGGGGGCCGGGTTTAGGGTTATATGGAAGGGGTAGGGTTGGATCAAGTTGGGTCACATGGCCTGAGCTAGATTTCAAAATTAGCCCAAAAATGATTTTCCTTACTTATGGGGCGTAAGTACTGCTTATGACCCATATAAGTGCAGTTTTAAGTGGGTCCTACCCTTGTTGTTGTTTGATTTATACGACCCCTACTTATGGGGTCGTAGGTTGTACTTACAACTCCCATAAGTAAGTCCATAAGTACAACTTTAGATACCTAAAATTCTTATGGCACGTACTACTTCAACTTACCTATCGTAGGTTGGACCTATGCCCTCATAAGTAGGGTCGTAGGTCCACTTACTTAGACTTGTCTGAATTTAGATTTTTCCAATTTCCAATTGTTTCCCCATGCTTTTAACCTAAAAACAAAAAAAAATGAACACTAAAACCTTGGGTTGCCTCCCAAGCAGCACTTGATTTAACGTCGCGGCACTATGTGGATATGTTTGATACTCAGACTTCACTAACAAGCCTGTGGGTTGCCTTTCATGAAGTACCTAATTTAGCATCACGACATAACTCAGTTGCCTTCGGTTCTCAGACTCTACCAAGTCTTTCATCTTCACAAATCTTCAACTCCTCAATACTTCTTATATAGTGTTAAACACGATGCCTATTTATCTTAAATGAGGCATTTCCATCTCATTTCAACTCAATTGCACCATGCGGAAATTTTTTAACCACGGTAAATGGTCTAGACCACTTAGACTTCAACTCACCATGAAACAAGAGTAGTATCAAATTATACAATAACACCATATCACCAAGCCAGAATACCTTTTTCTTTATCTTTTTTTCATGGTACAACTTCATCTTCTCCTTATACAAAGCAAAAATCTTGTAAACACAAAGAAGTAATTTATCTAACTCATTCATATAACTCATTCTAAGGTTTGCAACATCACTCCACTCAAAATTTAGGTTCTTTAACTCCCATAGTGCCTTGTGCTCAAGTTTAACCAGCAAGTGGCATACATTTTTGTACATGAGCTGATATCTAGAGACATCTATGGGAGTTTTAAAAGTTGTCCAGTAAGCCCAAAGTACATCATCTAGCTTTCTTGACCAATTAGTCCAATTGACATTCATAATCTTTGCCAAAATAGACTTGATTTCACGATTAGAGACCTCAACCTGCCCACTTGTCTATGGATGGTAAGGTGTTGCCACATTATATTTCATATAATATTTTTGAAGTAGGACCTTAAATAAATGATTGCATCAATGGGACCCATCATCACTAGTCATGGCACACGGAGTACCAAATTGAGAAAAGATGTTTTTCTTTAAGAATGCAATGACACTTTAAATTCATTATTCGTAGGCACAATAGCCTCCACTCACTTAGAAACATAGTCGAGTACCACCAATATATACTTCATACCATAAGAACTCACAAACGAACCCATGAAATCAATTTTCCACACATAAAAAAACTCAAGATCAAGGATAGGTGTCATGGAGAGCTCATGCTTCTACGAGATATTTCCTTGGCACTTACATTGGTCACAGGACTGAGTGTAATCATGTGCATCTTGTAAATAGTTGGCCAATAGTAACCACACTGTAAGATTTTGTAAGTCGTTTGAGTACCTCCACGGTAAACCTCAACCGGAGATGAGTGATAGGCCTAAAAAATATGGATCATCTCTACTTTGGGAATACACCTCCAAATCATACCATTTGTACACACCCAAAATAAGAAACACTCATCCCATAAAAACTTTCATACCTCATACATAAATTATTTTCGTTGCTGGAATAACAAGCCTTCTTGGATGAGCTCAATTTCCAAATAATTAACAAAATCAATAAAATAGGGGATTAAATGTTATGATGCTGACAAGATTGATACATGCCAAATGATCGTCAATGTTTTTCATCACACAACTCGAGGCCAACACAAGGAGGTCCAAGCCAGGATCACTCTAAGGATTCAAGAATATGTTTGTAGGACTTTTTTTGAGCTCCTAATTAAATAATGTTGTATTTAAAAGATGGCTTGGAGTTGAGAAAATCCATAGCACAAGGAGTAAAGAGAGCCTTGTGGGTTATTTCCAAAATAACCACTTTTGGGTTATTTTTGTAATAGGTTATTTATGCAGAGGCAAATACTATAAATAGGTGATTTAGACATTTTGTTTCCTTAGTTGTTTGGATGAATCATGAATGATTACTTTTTTGTGAGTGAGTGGAAAGCTTGAATTAGTGTGTGGCAATCCTGGATTAGCTTGTGTTGATCTTTCCTTTAGAAACATTGGTTTCTTTGGAATTCTATTCCCTTGTGGTTTACATAAGAGCTAGGTACTCGTAGGTAATCAATAAGGGAGGTTCTGAGGTTTGATACACCCTTTGGTTTCCCTTATGTTATCTTCTTGTGTCTATCTATCTATCTTCTCTTCCTCCTCTTTACTTTATTATTCTTTTAATTTTGTATCTTAGTTTAGTTTTTGTTTTTGTACTTTGTTTCTATATCATTTGGTATCAGAGCCTAGCTTGATTTCATTCTTAAGAAGTCAATCTTGGGTCTAGTTGTCTTAGAAAATAAAAATAATAATGAAAAAGTTACTATTCATATTTTTGTTCTTAGTTCAAAATTTGATCTTTAGATTTTTGTTTTTTCTTGTGTTTCTTGTGTTATATTTGTGTTCCCTAATACTAATGAAATCCAAATATCAAATTTGAACTAAATCGGAGCATTATTGAGTGTTCTAGCCTTGTTGTAAGCTTGGGTCAAAGATTTGAAGTGGATTTCAATTTTTGAAGTTTTGGGTGAGGAATTTGAGTAAAATAATTTCTGGAGTGAGTTTAGAAGGTTGAAAAGTACGTAGGTTCAAAATTTCAACTCATTCCGAGCTAAGAAGAAAAAGTTGGAAAAGTTGGTGTTCTTTGAGAAAATTGTTATCTTCAAGGAGAATTTTCAGCTACCATTGGCTGTTTGATCCATCAAGAAGAAATAAAAGGTGTGGAAAATTTTTTTTACTAGGGCATCTCCAAACATCCGAAGGACATTCCAAGAGGAAAGTACAAAAGGGGGACCATTGGAGGGCATTTCGGCCATTTCAAAGGGCATTTTTTGCCTTGTACAAGCTGAATTTCGGGCCATCTACCTTGGAGGTTCCTTGGAAGTGATCCTAACTTACTAATTCAGGTCAAGGGAACCTCCAACTAGTGTCACCTATATCCAGGATACCTTGCACCTGCGTTCTATATGCTAAAGCAGGCTATCCAGTGCAGATAGCCCCTTCCTAACATAGATTGAGTTTCAAGCCTCAAATTCAAGCTTACAAATGAATTTCAACACTTAAATTACTTCATTGTTCAAGTTTTTGTTATTTAGTTTCATTTTCTTGATTCCTAAACTCATCTTTGATTCTTAAACTACTAATCAACTAGTAATTCATCTACTAAGTTGATTGATTAATTCTTGAGTTCTATTTCTTTCATCGTCCAATTTATTTCAAGCGTTTATATTTTTAAATTTGTTGTGATTTATTGATTTAAGTCCTTAAGTATTATTTATTTTAAGTCTTTCAAACAAGAATCTATTCCGACCTCAAGCCATAATGGGTACCAAGTAAACTCATTGGAGTATAAATGATTTATCAATGCTTGCGAAGCCAATTGAGAGAAAAGAAAAGGTGTGAACTTCGAGAGCTTGTGAGTTTGATTTATTAACTTTAAATTATTGGTTGTCTTATTTTTTTATTTAATATTTCTTTTATTAGGTACCATGGATGCAACACCTCAAATAGTATCTTAGTGGCCCTTGAAGCTCTCAATCGTAAGATATATAACATGTGTAGGAGGATGGGCAACATGATAGATCATTAAAACTATCGCAACTCCTACCTTCAATCTCCCTTGAGTGGACAGTCTCTAAACAAACTTTAAGTTAACCAAGATAACTCTTGCACTCTAGTAAATATGAAATATCATTGTAAGGCTAGTAGCCAACAAAGTGTGAATAATTGCTTATCTTTAGAGGATTCTAATGTCTCTTTAATTCATGATGATAATATAAAACTTGAGAGAGTGGATACACTTGTTGATCCTAATGATGACAAATTTGACTCTTCTAGTAAGAACGATTTGTGTCACTTAGTACTGAAGCCAATGTGTAAATAATGGTACATTATCTTGTGAAATTTATATTGATCAACTTGTGTGCGAAACTATCCCACCACTTGAGTATGTTTGTGATGTGATTATTGAACCTTAAGTGAGTGATGATATTAAGAATATTGGTCAAGTAAATAGGTGACCCTTTGCGCATGACTTTTAGTGAGGCTCCTTTTGCTTGGTTGGCTCATAGGGATAACCATATGTTTGAAACATATTTGACACTTGATAGTATTATTTTACAAAGTGAACTTGCATGTTCTAAATCCTCTTCATGGGTAGATCTTTCTCTTTGTAAGAATTATTTCTTGTATGAAGATGATGAAATCATTTTTAATTGATTACTTATTAGTATGGATAACATTGATGATGTATCTCATCTTGAGGGCTATATCCCATATGACACCACTATGGTGTGACAACATTTCTCCTAAGGATGGAAATCTCTTCTTTGAATATGATAGTACTTTTAAGGAAAAAATGTGAAGTTTTGGAAAGGAACGATCAATTGGGTGATGATAACTTTGATTTACTTAACTGTTTAACAAACCAAATTAGTGATTATTCTATGAAAATGATTGTGGTTGTGATCCTTTATATTATGCCCCACCCTTGTTTGATAATTATAACGATGAATTGCTTGATTCTTGTGATTACTTGAGTAACGACTCCTTTGATGTTACCAATGGTTTGTGCCTACTTGAGGATTCACCCCTTGAAAGAAAAGGTGTTACTTATTTTGAAATTGTTCCTTCTTCTTTGTGTGACTCCATTGATAAGAATACTCATGGTGATAATCTTTAATCCGATAATGAGTATATACATGAGGACACCTTATTTGAAGTTAATTTGTGTGATACCTTTCTTTACCCTCTCTTTGCTTATAAAATTGTAAATGGTCATGTAGAGGGGTAAACTTAATTGTGAAAATACCACCTTTGAGGAAAGTAAGTATTTACATGACCCATGTTCTTGTCTGATTCTTTCATTTGACCTCGGTGACCTAATGGGATGTGGTGATTTCCATAAACCCAACTTGATACTTGGTATAGATGATAGGCAAATCTTGAATGAGGAAGTTGGGACCATTCCCTATGATAAAAAGTCTTTCTTGGGGATTTACAATCCACTTGATACACCCAAGTTGTGCATGGAAGGAATCTCCAACTAAGATGAGTGGTAGAAAGGGTTATCTGCTTGTTGAGACATGGAACCCATGTAAGTCTTCAAGAGCAGTTGATTGATTACCATGGTTCCTCTAGCCTTACCCATTGCCCAAATCTCTTGAATGGCCAAGTAACTTCTACATTATGGGGTTACATACCCTTGATTGATCATTTGATGCTTGGTTACATCTTAAGTGTATGTAACCTTGGCATGATGTTATGATTGATTATGCAAACTATAACCCTTATTTCATGAGGATATTGTGTTTTTTTTATCATTTATTTGACTTTTCAAGGTTCGAATTTGAGGTCAAATCCTTTTTAAGAAAGAGAGGATGATACAAGCCAAATAGGCATCAACGCTTTTGATCACTCAACTCGAGGCTGACACAAGGAGGTCCAAGCTATGATCACCCTAATAATTCAAGAATGTGTTTGGAGGACCCTCTTTGAGCTCCTAATTAAACAATGTCATATTTGAAAGATAGCTTAGAGCTAAGGAAAGCCATGGCACAAGGAATAAAGAGAGCCCTTCTGGATTATTTCCAAACCCGAAACGTACGAAATATAGTAAATATCATAAAGGCAGATGTAGTAGGGGTTGCAAACCGGACGGTACACAATAAGTACTTTTGGGATATTTTTGCAATAGGTTATTTATGCAAAGGCAAATACTATAAATATGTTCCTTAGAAATTTTATTTCCTTAGTTTTTGGATGAATTATGAATGATTATGCCTTTGTGAGTGAGTAGCAAGCTTGGATTAGCTTGTGGAAAGCTTAGATTAGCTTGTGTTGATCTTTCATTTAGAAATATTAGTGTCTTTGCAATCTAATTCCCATGTGATCTACATAAAATCTAGGTGCTCGTAGGTAATCAATAAGGGAGGTATTTGAGTTTGATATACCCTTTGGTTGCCCCTTTGTTATTTTCTTATGTTTGGCTATCTATCTTTTCTTCCTATCCTTTACTTTGTTGTTCTTTCAATTTTGTATCTTAGTTATTTTTTCCATACTTTGTTTCCATATCAAAGACCCTATCATCTTGAAAAGTATCATTAATATCAAGTGCATCCTTAATTTTAGCATCGCCTCCTGTTCTAAGCGGGATAGATAGTCTGCAACCTGATTTTCTATACCCTTCCAATCCTTGACTATAAAATAAAGTTCCTACAGTAATTGTGCCCTCTGAATCAACCTACGCTTTGCATCTTTCTTCACCATAAGGCACCTCAAGGCTACATGATTAGTATGCACAATGGTCCCAATCAAATAGGACCGAAATTTCTCAAAAGCAAACACCACAACAAATTACTCCTACTTAGTCACCGTATAAATTTTTTATGCGGGGTTGACTGCTTTGTTCGCATAGTAGATGGGATGAATCATGTTCTTGCTTATTTAGCCTAGGCAAATTCCTAGGACACATCGCTGGCATCACACATCACCTCAAATGGGAGACTCCAGTCTGGAGACACAATGATAGGGGCAGAAATCAACCTCTCTTTTAGGCACTTAAAGGCATTGACACAAGCATCATCAAAAACAAACTTCACCTCCTCCTCCAATAACATGCACAATGGATTTGCAATTTTGGAGGTCCTTGATGAATTTCCTATAGAACCCTACATGACTCAAGAAGCTTCGAATACCTTTGAACAAAATAGGTGGAGGCAATTTTTAAATCACCTCAATTTTAGCTATGTCAACCTCTCTTCCCTTCTTTGAAATCTTGTTCCTCAAAACTATTCCCTCCTTAACTGTGAGAGAGCATTACATAGTCTGAAAGGCATTCTATTGAACGCGAACGTATCATATATACATGTAAAAGTGATTTTATCTTAGTCTTCAGGGCAAAAGAAATCTGATTATACCCCAAATAACTATCAAGAAAATAATACCATATCTGCTTGCAAGACAGTTTAACATCTGGTCCATGAATGGCATAAGAAAGTGATCCTTCTATGTCCAAGTATTTAGCTTCCGATCATCCATACAAACTCTGCATCTCGTAACCTTTCTCAGGAGCACTAGCTTATTCTACTCACTTGAGACCACAGTAATCCTACCATTCTTTGGCATATACTGAACCAAGCTCACCCACTTGCTATCGGCAATAGGGTAAACTACACCTACATATAACCATTTAATGATATCCTTCTCTTCCACCTCTTACATAGGATGATTCAAATAACACTGATGCTCAATGCTAGGCACACAATCCAGTTACAGCTAAATTTTGTGAGTGAAAATTTTGGCTAGAATTTAAATAATATCTCTAATAGTCTAACAAATGGACTATTTAAACCTCTATAATATTGAAATCAAGGCCTCAACCTATGTATCTAACAAAGATGCAACAACATAATAAGTAAGGTACTGTTGGCCCCAAATAACATATGTGAGAAAGGAGAGCCTTCAATTCCAACACTGGTGGCTCCTCAATAAATGGCCGAGATGGTGGAGTCACTCCATTATTCAAGTCAAGATTCAGTTTCTTTGGTGCATAAGAATAAGAAACTATGCATATAATATCACTCACTATCTCATCTCAATCACCAATACCATCATTATCAAAGTTAATGATCACTGCTGCTAATGCCTCTACATTAAGTCTCTCCTCAATAGGAATGCTCATTGCATCATCCTTAACTGTGTCTATCATAGACACCACACACGTCTTTTGGTTATCACATTGACTACCCTACATTGAACATAACTTTTTCATTATTGAGCCTGAATTTCATATGTGCCATCTCTATATCAACCAAAGCGTTACTTGTGGCTAGGAAAGTCCTTCCTAAGATAATAAGGACATCAAAATCCACCTCATAGTCGAGAATCACAAAATCAGTTGAGAATATGAAGGAAGTTACCTTCACCAAAACATCACACAAAATACCAATTTTTTTTTCACAGTCCGATCGGCCATCAATAATATCGTCAACATCGGCTTAGGTGATCCCAACCCGAACTAGTTGTACACAACTAGCGACATCAAATTAATGCTAACACCCAAGTCACATAATGCTCGTGCAAAATTTAAGGACCCAATAGTGCAAGGAATAGTGAAAGCTCCATATCCTCTTTCTTCCCAACCAAAGATCAGAAAGAAATAACACTGCAATAGTGTATCTTATCAGTAGGCTCAATACTCACCATCCGTTTCTTCTTTACTAAATCTTTCATAAACTTGGCATAATCAGGCGTCTTCTCAAACTCTTCTACAAGAGGGATATTCACAAATAATTCTTTTAAAATCAACTTAAATTTATGATATTTCCCTTCTTATTTTTACTTTAATCTTTAAGAAAAAGAAGGGAAAGGTCATGGAATGGTCTTCAAAGCTAGTTCGACCTCCTTACCCTTTCCTTTATCAATATCAACTTATTTTTTAGCACCCGTCGATTTCTGTGATGTATCAGTATTAGTCATCAACTTCTTAGTTTTAGATTTAGTTGCATCATCAAGATCAATAGTATCATTCCTTACCTCATCAACTACTAGCATATGAGGATCAATAGTAGCCTTACTACTTCGAGTGGTGATGGATAAACAATGACTTTTATTCTTTGAAATCTAAATAGTATTGTTGAATGGAGTACTTGATTGATACTGATTTAGAGTCACTGACATCTGACCAAACTGCTTCACCAGCTATTTAATCACAGTATCATGCGATTATACTTTCTAGTTCAATACCAAAATATCTTCCTTAATATCCTTAAGTCAACTTTCTTGATTCTCTAAACCCTTTACTAGATTCTAAAGCAATGTTTCTATCCTTGAATCAACATCATAGTTCTCCAGTGGAACATAAGAACTACTCTTCTCCTTATAATTATCCTTTCTCCCCCAGTTACCATCTCTCTCTCTACTCCTATCCCTATACCTGTACCTATGATAGGACTCTTTGGCCTTGACCTTTGGCTCAAAAACTTGCCATCTCTCTATCCAAGTACTTATCCTTCTCCCCAGAGTTAGACTCATCATGTCTAATAGACTTATCGCGTGCTCTTACTATATTCACCTTTTTTGAATTCATAGTTACAAACTGCTTGGTAAGTAACCTAATTGCTATCCTCAGCTGTATCACCTTTTAAGCAACTATATTATCTAAGGCTCTCTACACACTAGAAGTGCCAATAGCATAAGTGTTGGCTTCTCTTTCTGCCTCCTAAGCATGCCGCCCTCAATTTGTATTAGAGACTCGGCCTAAGATTTCCCCAGCTAGCTCCTAATAAAAGCTTATGAAATCCCCACATATAATAGTATTAATAGTAACTTTAGAGTTTGCATTTAGGGTTTTATAGAATATCTCAAGAAAATTCCTTCTTGAAATTTTATGATTGGGGACATTCATAAACTTTTTCTTACACCTCAACCATGTGTCATACAATGCTTCTGAATGCAAAGCTTGAAATTCTAAATATTACCCTCAACTATAACATTCTAGAAGGCGAGTAAAATCAGTCCATGAGTTGTTTTTGCAACTCATTCCAAGTAGTGATGGACCTACGAGCTAGTTCCCCTAACCATAGTGTCTCTTCACCTGTAAGAGAGAATGGGAACAACCTGAGTCTCAAAGCATCCTGAATCACCCCAGGTATATTATATGTAGTGCTAATACCAACAAAATTTATAATGTACATGTTTATATCATCCGTCACAAACAAACAAACACACTCTTCAAATTAAGCAACTAAATTATAGCACACATAATGTTAAATTTCTCCCCTTGGGGAAACTCAAGAAGAAGGATACCTCCTATTTCAATAGACTCAATTACCCCAAGTCTTCTTCTAAATCACTAAAACTTGGTAAATACTGATAAGTTAGGGGGTGGTTGAGCTCTTTCACTTCTAGCTCTTTCTCTGCCGAGTGATGTTCGATGCTCTTGTTCTTGTCTCTCTCTTTCCTCTTGATCTATGAGATTGATATTTATCAGCCTCACATTTTCTTTTGTTAATAACCGCGTAGTGGTTTGTGCGACTATTTCTTGAACACCATGCAGAGGTTGAAGATTTAAAAAATTTGGGTCATCTTAAACTTGTGATCATGCTCTTCCATCTTATGATATGTCATAAGTTCCACTCTTAGTCAATATCAAGTGGGATAAAGGCGTTGAGTTTACTCCGATTACTATGCATACACCAATGTACACACCCAAAATAATAGAAAACAAAAAACCAACAACCTGAATCAATAAATACATAACCATATTCACCATCAACGGTGCTAAAATTTGACATTGCCCAAATTATACCTCCAAAAAAGTATAATGTGATCTCTATCAATTAAAGAACACAACAAAGGTTGGGGTCAAACCCAGAGGGTATAAGATGAATTTTTATTAAGAACTTGTTGTTGTAGTTGGAAAGTGCATAAAGTAAATGGGGAATTTTTTAAAAATATTAGTAGTAATAATGCTTGATCACTTTAGGTTGAAATCAATATGAGATGAATACTAGAAGTGTGTCACCCCTGAGTTCTTTACCCCACAGAGTTATGGTGCTCATCAGAATATCATGATGCCTTGCATGTAGAATCTACTAAGTCACGTATCACCAACTATCTCTCGACACTAATTTGTGAATTTCACTCATCTCCTCTTGCCCTCAAAGCATTGCATTACTACCCTTGTCATGGATCCTAAATTAACTATCTTCTCTAGATCTCAAGTTAGTTAGATGAAGGTTAGAAGCTTCAAATTACTATTGTGATCTTCTTTTCCTAATCTCAACCTCTCTCTCGAGTTAAAATCAAATACAAGTAGGCTCTTAGCATCTTAATTTCCTACGAAAACAACCAATATGAATAAAATCACAATACATATATAAACACCGATTAAGAAAGACTTTGTTCTTCCTTTACTCTATTATTCAATTTCTCTATTATTCAATTAGGGTTCCCACAACTTTAGTTATGAGGTTTATCTTCTTACATTTGCAAGAAAACCCATAGAATTAATGATACAAAGCATATGAATAATCTCATAATAATTTAAGAATGAAACCAAGTAAGCCAATAATCTCACAGGTGGCCTTCCCAACTACACTTCATTTATTTTTCCTCTTTTCTTCTAAGACTATTTTTTCTGCAAAAAAAAACACAAAAACACATCACATCTAACAAAAAAGACCTAAGTACTTGCATAATTTCTAATTTTAAGCATAGAAAGTCCCAAAAAACCATGGAACATCAATAAGCCAAACTAAACCTAGGTGATCTTTGAAGTGGCATGCTTCAATATGGTGAAGTGGAGCTTATGGTCAAGCCTATGGTGTTGTACTTGCATACTTAGTCTTTTTTTGGAGAGTGAGTGATTTATGTTAGTCCCTAGAGTTTTTGATAATCACGTTTTAATGGAAATAACATCATTATATGAGGGCCCTTAATTTCCATACTTGAGTATTCTTCAATCTTGGTTGAAGTCTAAGAGTATATGCTTAGCTTGGCAATATTTAGTAAATATTTGATGGTTATTATTGGAAAATTGAGAGCTTGATAGGTAAGACATGGGCCTTAGTTTTCAAAATCATGAGGCACCATATTTTCGTAAAGAAATGTATGTCTAAGCTCCCATAGTGTACTATTTGAAGGCATTAGTATTTTTTTGTGTGTATGCATCAGTTTAATAGAGGTCGCATGAAGGTTTAAGTTGGGGGGTTGATAAGTCACCAATATGCATTTGGTTTACCCTAAAATTAGGGAGAAAACATGTCCTCAATTCTAAATTGAAGAGTTTCTAATATTGATTTGGTTTAATTTTTGGGTAATAGCCTAGAACTGATCATAATAAAAAATGAGAGAAAAGAGGGAAAAAGATAGAAGATTAAAGCAAATATTACATAAATGCATGAAAAAGACACTTTGACACATTGCTATAGTGATACACAGACCACCGAATAGGAGCCTCCATCACAATTTCTAATAGAAAGGGCTAAGAAAAAGAGAAGCAGAACAATGATGAAATGAACATTTTGATGCATCACCAAACCAATCAATGGACCATGCCCCATATCATCAAAAGGAATAGAAGACAGTCTATGGAGCTTCTTATATTGACAAATCAGTGAGTCACATATAATTTGGTGTACCACTGCCACATTTAGTGATGGACTCTACTTATCCAAACTGCTAAGCGATGGAATTTCTATAATTATGTGGCCCATTTTTCCTAATGCTATTTGAGACTTTTTGGCCATCAAAGACCCTTTCTTTTATCAATTTTTCCTATGCTTGATCTTGTAATCAAACCCTAATCATAGGATTTACTACTTTTTCCTTGGAATTTAGATTATCTTTTGAAACATTCAGATTCTATGGTGAATGTGGATGGATAATTTGGTACAATTTTTTCCTCTTTTATTATAACTAGCAAAATTCTCATACTCAGGGTTATCTATTATCAAATATTAGTTGTATGTGGGTAGTGATTATTTACCTTTTTGTTAGATTGTGTTTTATGATTTTAGCTATATCTTTATGTCTTTTTATAGATTGAGTTTGCAAACATATTCTATGCTTGGATCTGTTATATTACCTAAAAAGGGGTACAAGGGTGAAGAGATTTAGCTAATGAAACTTGAGTTACATTCATTTTAGTGGTAGTGCTAGTGATAGATTATCCATATTGACGCTAATGGTTGTTTGGAGTGTAGATATTTTGGTGTTCCAGAGAAGTCCATGTGAAATTTGGTTGTGGAATGAAAAATCATTTCCAATATCTAAAACCATGCATAATCATAACTAGCGATCAAATATTTGGTACATCTACACTTACCCATGCAAACAATCATTCTCAAGAAGGCATAAACCCGAGCATTTCAACTTATTTAATTATAATATTGTTTCATTTTGCTTTGGCAAACTGATGATTGATACTATTAACTTGACACCATAATTAACAAACCCTCTCCCCATTTTACTTGTTTAATTTTCACACTGTGAGTCGACTTATAGTTGCTTGTGACACTTCAGAGTGAAGTTATGACTCTCATTCCCTAAGGATACAACCCTAACTCTTGTTGGATAAAAATATATTGAAAGTGATTATTTATAATTTCTTAATATAGTTCGAGAATTATCATTAGCTTACACTCTCACACTCTATATTTTTTTTCTTTATTATATTTATGCTCAGCCAAACAATGCGTCCTATTGGCTACCCATTTCTTTGGTACTAATACTACATTCTGCTTTCTTTTCCTGATGCAAATCTGAGTATGAGCCATCAATGTTGACGTTATCCTAAGGAGTTACTATTGATCTGGAGATGGGATAATCTTTCTTAAGTTCGGAGCTGATTTTTATCCATCTACTTTAGTTATAGTCTTTTGTATTTTTTGAGACTACAGTGTATAAATGCATATTTTTTATATTGTCTAGTACTTTTCTTTTTGGTCTTAGTGGCTCTTACTACCAACCTTACCAAATCTTGGGAGGTATTATTTTGTATATCTTTTCATCTTCCCTAACTTGTACAGTATTAAGTATGCTTATCCTTTTTCCTTCTACCTATTTTATTGTTACTAACGATTTTTTTCCTATATTTTTTTAACTTCCACCGGTTGTCCCGTTACTTACCATTCCGAGATGTGGATTGGCTTACGTATAGTTGGGTTGAATTAGGTTCCATAATGACCTAAGAAATCAGGTCATGGCAACTTGGTATTAGAGCCTAGGTTTTACCAGTATTGTTGATATAAAAGACATTATTTAGTAGAGTCCCATGGATATCCTATCTTTGGGAGGCTACAAGAAATTCTTAAGAAAATCTTATCTTTTTGGTTTGCTTTTATGTGTTGTGTTTGTATTGGTTTCTAAATTCTTATTTGTTTTACTCTTTAGCTGATAGTTAGGATGTGAGGTTTGATAGATAGGGATCATGACCCCGAGCTTGTTGCTAGAGCTCTATTTATAGGCAAAGGTCGACCCTGAGGTCAAGGGTAGGCTAGAGCTACATCCATAGCTAGATATTAGGCTAGTGAGACATCTCTAGATCCTATTATTTATCTTGAACAAGTGGGCCAAGGGGTAGCACGCCCAACCTTACTTAAGTTTATATCTTATTAAATTATTTGAGAGGCATTAGTTTATCTTTTAGGGTTGGTTGGTGGTCCACTGATAGATGGAGCTCAACCAGCACCACAAGGTGGTGTTGATTTAGGGGAGTAACCCATAGCTGAAACTCCAAAAGTAGAGGTTCTTCTAGCACCAGTACTCCCACAACCGGCAATAGCCCAACTAGTTATGTCTACGAAGGAGTAAAAAATACTAGGCTGATTTTTTAGATTGACTGCACTTAGGTTTGTTGAGACCCCAAGAAATGATGCTTATGAATTTCTTACTAGTTGTGAGGAGAGGATACATAATTTGGAGTTGGTTGAGTTGAGGAGTAGATTTCACTACTTATCATCTAGACATATTGACGAGATAGTGGTAGAGAGGTTATCATAATTTTAGGCCAGTTGTGTCTTCTCCTTTAACTTGGACTCAGTTCTTCAAGGCTTTCTAGGGGAAGTACATACTTCATAATGTTCATGAGCACCTTAGGGATAAGTTTTCTACATAATTGTGGCCCAGTATGTGGTAAGATTTCACGAGCTAGCCAGCCATGCCACTATTATTTTGCCTACAGAATATGTGAGGATTCGATGCTTTCTTAGGTTTGAGACTATCGATCCATTGAGATACTCAGAGTTTGATGACTTTGAGGAAGTCCTTTACTGAGATTTCCAATCACATATATTCTATAGAAGACATGGATTGTAAGGCCTAAGGGGTCAGTGATTAGAGGCCCTGTTATAAGGGTAGTTACACTGGGAGTGTAACGACCCGAGACTACCCCCTAGTCATTATACGGTGCTTACAGTCCCAAGTTATGCTGATGACGGGTACAAGGGAAACCTGTAATAAAGTACATGTTCACTTTCTCCCACTTCCACATAGGAATACTGAACTCCTTCATGGACTCACTAGGCTTTTGGTGATCAATCTTAACTTGCTGGCATGTAGAGCACTTAGCTACAAACTCTGCAATATCTCTCTTCATCCTACCCCACTAATAGATCTCCACAAATCGCGATACATCTTAGTGGCCCCTGGATGAATACAGTAGCACGGACCATGCACTTCTTCAAAAATTCATTGCCTCAACTCATCTACACCAGGAACACACAATCTTCCCTGACAACGCAAAACACCATCCCCTCTTAGGAGAAAACCTCCACTTTATGATCTCTGACTGATTCTTTCAACTTAACTAGAATGGGATCTCTATCCTACTCTTTCTTCAAATTGGAAACTAGAGATAACTCTAAGCTACTCTACACTCATACACTACCTTTTGCTGAATCAAATAAATAAATACCTAGTTGGGAAAGCTGCTGGACTTTCTTAGCTAACTTCTTCTTACCATCCTCCACATGAGCTATACTACCTATAGACATTCTACTAAGAGCATCATCCACTACATTGTCCTTGCCCGGATGATACAGAACACTCATGTCATAATCCTTCAATAACTCTAACAATCTTTTCTAACGCAAATTCAAATATTTCTGAGAGAACACATACTAAAGGCTTTTGTGATCTGTGAACACATCCACAGGCACCCCATACAAGTAATGCCTCCAAATCTTTAAGGAAAATTGTACCACAGCTAGCTCAAGATCATGAGTCGAATAATTCTTCTCATAAGGCTTAAGCTTTCTGAAGGTGTAGGCTATTACCTTACCTCTCTACATGAGGACACAACCCAAACCTACTCTGTATGCATCATAGTACACAACAAAATCATCTGAACCATCTAGTGGAGTAAAAACTGGGGCTGAGGTGAGTCGAGTCTTTAACTCCTGAAAACTCTTCTTGCAGGAATCTTACCATTAAAACTTAACTTTCTTCTGAGTCAATCTGGACATGAGGGATGCAAAACAAGAAAACCTTTTAACAAACCAAAGGTAATAGCTAGCTAAACCCAGGAAAAATCCTGATATCTGATAGAGAGATGGGTCTAGGCTAGTTTCTCACCACTTTGGTCTTTTTAGGATCAACTCTAATGCGATCACCATAAATAATATGGCCAAGGAAAGCTACCGAGCTTAGCCAGAATTCACACTTACTAAATTTAGCGAATAACTAATGGGCTCTAAGAGTCTGAAGCAATACTCTGAGGTGGTTTGCATGATCGTTTTTGCTACGGGAGTAAACAAGAATGTCATCAATGAATACTATGATGAACATGTCCAAGTACTGCTTGAATACTCGATTCATCAAGTCTATGAAGGCTGTTGGGGCATTTGTAAGACCAAATTACATGACTAGAAATTCAAAGTGATCATACCGAGTTTGGAAAGATGTTTTTGAAATATCACATTCTCTGACTCTAAGCTGATGATAGCCTGATCTGAGGTCTATCTTGGAAAAGTAACTGGCACCCTGAAGTTGTTCGAACAAGTCATCGATTCTAGGGTGTGGATATTTATTCTTGACTGTGACCCTGTTTAACTGATGGTAGTCTATGCACATTCTGAGAGAACCATCATTCTTACACACGACTAGAACAGGTGTGCCCCATAAATAGATGTTGGGCCTGATGAATCCCTTATCTAGGAGATCCTTTAACTTTCCTTTCAACTCTTTGAGTTTAGAGGGAGCTATTCTGTATGGCGGAATAGATATAGGCTGAGTATTTGGGAGAAGATCTATTCCAAAGTCGATTTCCCTTTTGGGAGGAAATCCAAGAAGACCTTCAGGAAACACATCTGAGAATTTTTTTACTACTGGGACTGACTCAAGAGTTGGAGTTTCTAAGTTAGAGTCTTTGACTCGTACATGATGGTAGACAGACTTCTTAGATATCATCTCTCTAGCTCAAAGGTATGAGATCAGCTGACCCCTAAGAGTTGTAGTACTACCCCTCCATTTAAGGACTGGTTTATTTGGGATCTGAAAATGAACTATTCTATTTCTACAATCAACTGAGGCATAGCATGAGTGGAGCCAATCCATGCCAAGAATGATGTCAAAATCCATCATCTCTAATTCCACGAGATCAACTGAGGTAACTTTTTGAGATATTGTGACCGAACAGTTCCTTTATACCTGCCTGGATACAATGGAAACACCTATTGGAGTAGACACTGAAAAGGGCTCTGCTAGAGTTTTGGGACTGACTCCGAAATTGACAGCTATATATGGAGTTACAAAAGAAAGAGAAGCTCTAGGGTCTAGTAAAGCATAAACATGTAAGTGAAAGACCTGCAACATACCAGTAACTATGTTAGAAGAATTTTCCTAATCTTCACAGGACTAAAGGGCATATATCTATTCAGACACTGACCCTACTGAGTTGGGTGGACGGATGGAATTAACGAATAATGGGACTGACCCTATTTGATCACATCCCTACCCTTCTAAGTAACTGCCCGACACTCCCGAATATGATGGCCTGGTTTGCCACACTCAAAGCACACATCACTACCCGCTCTACACTCACCCTGATGGTATTTACCACACTTCTGACATAAGGGATTGGTACAACACTGCTAACAATGACCTATAACTTAGAGCTTGGTGCCCTATCCCTATTGTCATTTTTGAATTTGGGTACTAGGGCACTGGCTGAAGAGGGTACTGGGCTGAAAACCTCTGATGAAACTGAGAATGGCTACTACCTTCTGACTTTGGCTGATTAAAATTAAAACTACTCATCCTAACTCTCTTGTTTCTTCTCTCCCTCTCTTTAATCTTTTTCTCCTCAATATATTTATCATGGACCATAAGCCTAGACAAGTTTATCTCATTAATCAGCATTGTGATCCTATACTCCTTGACCACACTATCAGATATGCCAGACAAAAACTTACTTATCTTGGACCTACTTACAGCCACCACATGAGGAGCATATATAGCTAACTCAGTGAACTTAAGAGAATACTCCCTCACACTCATGCTGCCTTGACTTAAATTAATAAATTCTAACACTTTGGCCTCCCTCAACTCTAATAGAAAGAATCTGTCCAAGAAAGCCATGGAAAATTCTTCCCATTCTATAGTCCCTACATCAACACATCTATCAACTTTCCACTGCTTAAACCAAGTATGGGCTACATCCTGCAATTTATATGCAGCCAACTTGGCTCTCTGGCTAGACGTCACCCCCATAGCATTCATGACCTTCTGAACTATATCTAAGAATTCCTGTGGATCCTCTTCCGACTTGGATCTCGTGAAATAAGGAGGATCCATTTGGGTGAAATCCCAAATTCTAGTTGTAACTATATTGGCCATTGGGTTGGCCGAAACAGCAGTTGGTCGTTCATTCTGTACTGCTACAGAGTTTTCTAGAGTAGTAAATGCAGCCTTAAATTTTGCATGAGATACATATTCGTCCAGAGGATCTGCCTGGATGGGCTGAGGGGCTGGCTAGGTTCCTATTCTTCTTCTTTTCTTCTTAGGAAGCATGTTCTGTAAACAAAAAAAAGTAACAGATTAGACTGAGAGTTTAACTCGAGCTCATGCTTAATTGCACGATATGAATGCTAAAAAAAGGCAAACTTTCCCTAAACGCCTTGTAGCTTCCATCCATAAGTGTGGCGCGCTACACACCCATGCAAAAGACTACTTGACGTGGCTTTCAGACTTTCTAGGATACCTTACAACTTTAGGCTTTGATACCAAGTTTGTAACGACCTGAGACTACTCTTTAGTCGTTGCACAGTGCTTAAAGTCCCGAGGGACCACAAGCTAACCCATGAGCTGGTACTTGTTGTGAGCACTGGATAATATAATCATGAATTACGAAAGAATAACTAAAGTACCATAAGGCTTTAAATATCTGAAATATAAATCTAGGAAAATGACTGTCTGAATTTGATAAAGTACTGGTAAACTGAACAACTAAATGACTGTAATGTCTGATAAGCCTCTAAGACTGACTGACTGAGACTTGATGGGACAATCCCCTAACTAACTCTACTGACTACAAAAAAAAGGATATGAAATAAGATAGTCTGTCCTCGGGTGATGAGGACTCGCCACTACTACTATACTATTAAGAATCTGAGGGACTAAGAGCAATTCGGGAACTGAGAGTCAACACCTATGATATAAGACATGATAGCATAAAAAAGATATGCAATGAGTACTTTGATTGTGCTGGTATGCTAAATGAGGTAGGCTGATATGCATGGTCTCATGAATAGGAATGATAATAATTAACTGAACATACATGTAAAGCATGGAGTACTTGTAACACCCCAAATCTAGTACCCGCAATGCTACACGGTGCTCATGACCCCGAAGGACCATAAGCTAACCCATGACTGATATCAGTAACTGAGTATTGAATAATATACTGTAAATATGTGGAATGTAAGCTATAAGGCCATAAGGTTCAAAACTGTACTAATACTAAATATAAAACAATGTTTGTAATGGGGTTTAATAAAACCCAAAATTAAAATAAACTGTAGTCTAAAAGCCTCTAAACAATCTGACAACTATGGAGTTGATGGGACATGTCCCCAAATAACTCTGAACTATTCAAATAATAAATTAATAAAATCATTATGTTATCCTTGAATAATAAGGACTCACTGTAAGTTTGGCTATTGAATGTCTGATCTACTGAGGATGCTCGGGAACTCGTGCTTCTAAACCTATGGTATAAAATACCATAGCACAAATGCGTCAGTATGTTAAATGTACTAGTATGCAAATGAGGTAGGTTGAATGCAATGGTTCATATACATAAATAATACTAACTAACTAAATAACATAAACGAGAGAATACATGCATGAATAAAAGACTGTAACTGAATTCGTGATAACACTAACTCATAAATTCTGATAATATGAATTTACTGATATCTAAGTGCTAATACTGGGATACTGAATAACTGAGTTTATAGAGTACTAAGGAATTAATGTTATATTATTAATAAAGGAAAGATTGTTTATGATAGTTTTGATTATGAAGAACTGGTCTGATTGACTGTATCTGACAGTCCTGAAACTGAATATTGATAATATGGGTTTTGTATTACTAATATACTAAACACTAAGTTTGTGATAACATGATTACTGAGTCTGAGTACCGATAACATGAGATGTTGATACTTGTATAACTAAAATAACTAATACTGAGCGACTGTATCTGACAGTCTAGGTTCTAATGGAACTAGCTGAGTTTCGTACTATTCTGAGTTAACTGTATCTGACAGTCCTAAAATCTGAAGAACTATCTGAGTTATATTATTAAACTGAATGACTATTTTTTATAGTCCTGATTCTGTAAACTGTGGGAAGTAGTCATCTAATCGATATACCCTTAATATGCCATTATGGCTGAGTAGGGATCCAATTTGTAACCTTAATTGGAAGGGTGTCAATACTGCACCACTGGTAAGGACAAGCTATGAGTGACCCTCATCTGACAGTGTCCCCAAAAGAGAATGGTGGGCCCCACATCTGACAATGCTTATTCACCACATCAACCCTTATCTGACAGTGTTGATATCTCAGCCTATGTTGGTTACTTAGTTCTGGAATGCAAGGATGACTTATAAGAATCACATCCTCATCTGACAGTATGTGTTCCAATCCTTGGGTTCACTCGATGCTAATTTCTACTCCCATCTGAATAGACACTGATCATGGATTACTTAACTGAACTGGACTAAATTAACTGAGTTTCATTGACTAACGGAATAGTACTAGATTACTGTATTACTGAGTTTTCCTGAGTCATATGACTGACTGAGTTCTATGGATCATGGCTTGACTGAGCATATCATGAAAACATGATACGACTCTAGGCACACAACTATATTTTTTGAGTACAAGTACCCCCAAGACTCGATAGAAGGAAATTGACAACGGATGACTTTCTTAAGTACAGGACCAACATCAACAATACATAATCCATTGGCTAAGAGATTTCATCAAACACTTGACATACATAACTTGTACATGAATGGAGATTTCATATTATCATACTAGTATGGCACTTTTCCTTCACATAGGCATTTAATCAAACATGGGGGAGCATGCTATGGTTATACAATCGTCAACATATCTAATAATCAAGGATACATCAATCAACTTGTGAATTAAAGGGTTTATCATGAATACCGCGTAATTCCTTACATACTAGAATCAATTCTTGTAATTAATAGTCTATAACATGGAATGAAACCAAACAACAACCTGAATATCACTATTCAATTCAATCAAATCATGAACATTTGTAAATATACAAATCTTTAATTTTGAAAAGAGATTCTTGAGCTTCATGGGTGAAAGAGACCCATGAATCAACACATGACATACCTTAGTTCTTGATTCTATGAAGATTGACGGAGAGATTCTTGAATTTGAGTCTTCGATTCGAATCCCCAATTGAAAATCCTAGCTTGTTCTTAAGAGAAACTTGAGAGAAACAATATATTTTGGGTGAATTAAGTATGAATCACGTGTTTTTAGGTATATATAAGGGTGAGAAATTGACCCTTTTAACACTTGGATGCGTATTTTAATTCTGTGAAAATTTCCCAACCTGGACCCCTGGCGCGACGCGTCGCCATCGCGCCGTGTAACTGGAATTTGACAACTCTAAATTTGAGCCTTAGAGCAACATGCCATAATCGTCGAGGCTCACTAGATTTTGAAGATTGCCATTTTGGCTGGCTCTATGACGCGTTGATGGATCAGGTGGTACACTGTCTTACTAAAATGACTCAAACTCTTTGCCCGGGTGTTGGATTTGGGGGAATTCAGTATCGATGAAAAGATTATTCAATTTCTCACATGATAAAAAGTGAAAATATTAAAAATAACATATGTATAAAAGTGGATTCATCTTTGAAACAAGTCTTTAACATTTCTGGGATGATTTTAAGCTAGGTAGAAGTACGGGGTACTACAGTATTGAATAAAGAGAATGGAATCTGTAGTTACTAAACATGCATGAAAGTTTGTAAATACTGTGGATACATACCTAAGAATATAACATGAACTGAGTAAAATCTGTAAACTAAAATACTAAAATAACCAAAATCTGTATGCTTTGGGCAAATAATACTAAGACTGAATAACAGTGTTGGAACTGTAACCGAGACTATATCTGATACTGTGGGAGGTATCATCTAACCAACATTCCCTAATTTAAGCTAATTGGGGTCCAACCTGTAACCTCAGTTAGAAGGGTGTTAATACCATGCCATGGGTACTAATAATCACTGCATGGATCCACTAAACCGATATAATTTCCAAAGGACTAAGGGTGTCAAGCCTAAACTGATAAGTGACCCCCAACGAGATAATAAAGCCTAATCTAACGGGTGACTACTCAAATCCTATGTTGGCTATCTAATTCTAGAGTATAGGGACTGCTACTAACGAATCTGCCTATATGACGAGGAAGCGGCCATCCCTACACTCGCTCGATGCTAAATCTACTCTTAGCTGAAAGACACTGAGATACTAGACTGTTCTGAGTTGAATAACTGATACATGACTATTCTGATAATGCTCATAATATAATCTGAAGACTATTCTATAATGTACTGAGGCTAGACTAAATAAATAGCTATGGTTTTTTGGGTATTCAATACCCCCAGGACTCAAAACAATAATACTTTAAAGACACTAAAGCTTGAAGGCCCAAACATGAAGGCTCATATTAAATAAATCACTCTTGTAGGCATTTTATCAAAAACTTAGAGTTGATAGTTTTAAAACAATCATAGGAATGTCATGGAACTTGTATGAAGAGCATGAATTTATTATAATAGCATTAAATCATGGTTTAATTCAATAAATAATAATTTTAAAACATGGAGGATTGAATAATAACAATAATCTCATGGTAACATGGTATAGAATCATAATTCATAGAGATTCATGGGTAAAATACCAATTTAAAACACAATAACTTGAAAAGATCACAATTTTATAATTTAAAAAGGTTGCTTGGAATCCATGGATGAAAGTGATCCATGGATGAACATCTAACATTCCTGGGATAATGAATTTGGAAGGATTGATGGAGAGTTCTTGAGATTTGACCTTCATTCTTGAGAGCTAGGGTTTCTTGTACTTGAAAAATGAGATTTTTAATTTGAGATAAAGCGAATAATGATGAGTATTTAGGTCAATTAGGAGTTAAATTTCGTGTTTAGGGTGAGTTTAGGGCTTATGAAAAATAACCAAATACCTTTAAATGGATTTAAAAACACAAGTTGGAAACTGAAATCTCGATTTTTAGCCTTGGCGCGATACGCCACTATCGCGCCAAGCCACTGCAAAAGGGACAACTAAAACCTCGACAAATGTTATGACGCACCACTATTACGCTAAGCCTGTGGGTGCCAATTTGGACATCTCCGCTATACGCCATGATCTCGGAGGCCCATTAGAAATAGCCAAACGGGAAATTGGCCTACTCTGAGACGCGCCAAGATCGCGAAGTCACACTAGAAATTAATAAATGTCAAATTGATCTATGGCGCGATGCTCCAAAATCATGATAACTCATTGTAAATTGACAATTTCTACTTTGACTCTCTCTGCGATGCGCTGATGGGTCAAATGATGGTGTTCAATGAATGAAACTTAAAATCGCCATAACATCTTACTCGATTATTGGATTTGGGCACATTTTATATCATTGGAAATATAATTGAATTTCCTACACAATGGCAAGCTCTAAACTAAAAAATATTAAATGTTTCAAAATTTTATATATGAATACTCATGAACTAGGACTTAGATTATGCTAGGGATATACGGGGTGTTACAGAGAGCCACGGTGGCTCACAATTTAAAGGTCAATGATTTTAGGGTTGGTACCCCAAATAACAGCCTTATAACCATCAAGATCAATCTAATAGGACTATTTAGTCAATACTTTAAATATTAGATGAGGTTAATCAATTATAGTAGTTTCAATGGTCAGAGCAGTATTCAGCCGTTGAAGGGTGCACATTTAGGGTTTTAAGTCCGATTTGGCTACTCTATATTAGCTGAACCATCCAACTAAAGTAGAGGGATATCGCTTGTTATGATTGTGAGGTTGTTGGTCACTTCTCTTGTAAGTATCCCCATCATGGAATAATTGAGCCTTTCACTTAGAGTGCACAACTGATCAAGGTAGTACTTTTTCCAACTAAGAGCGTACAGTGAATCCTTTACATGACTCTTTTCTTGTTGTTCATGATTTTCTTGATGTATTTCCTACCAACTTACCTAGACTTACTCTTAAGCGTGACATAGTATTTGCTATTAACCTTGAGTTGGGTATTTGACCTATTTCTATCGGTCCTTATCAAATGGATTTTACAAATTTAAATAATCTAAATATTCAGCTTTAGGATCTTCTGTGTAAGGTCTTTATCGATTTGAGTGTATTGCCATAGGGTGCTCCAATTTTATTTATGAAGAAAAAGAATGGTTATATACGTATGTGTATCAACTATGGTAGCTGAATAAGATAAGAATTAAAATAAATATCCTATGCCCCGTTTCAATGATTTGTTTAACTACCTTCGGATGAAATAGTGTTTTCTAAGATTTCTTTAAGGTATGGCTACCATCAGTTGAGGATTATGGCTGAGGACATCCGCAAGAAAGCCTTTAAGACTCATTACGACCATTATGAGTTCTTGGTGATGTCTTTTTAGTTGAGCAATACCCTAAGAACATTTATGTACTTGATTAATTGTATTTTCAAGACTTATTTATACTCATTCGTGATCATTTTCATTGATGAAATTTTGGTATATTCGAGGAGTAAGTAGGAGAACAAGCAAAATTTAAGGACCGTGCTTAATACTTTGAGAGATCATAGGTTTTATGCCAAATTCTCAAAGTGTGTGTTTTGCCTTGATTCTGTAGCTTTCTTAGGTCTTATGGTGTCTAAGGATTGTATTATGATAGACTCGACAAAGAATGAGGCTATTCATGATTGGTCTTGGCCTACAGCTACTATTGAGGTTCATATCTTCATTAGGTTAGCAAACTACTATAGGCAATTTATTGAAGGTTTTACTACTATTGAAACTCGTATGACTAGACAATCTAGAAACAAGTTTCTATTTCAGTAGTATGTAGCTGTGAGCCTAGATTTTTAAAGCTCAAGGACTTCCTCAATTCATTTACTATTTTGACTCATCTAGTTGGGGGCAAGGAATTCATCATCTGTTGTGATGCTTCTAGTATTTGTTTGGGCTGTGTTTTGATGCGACAAGGTTGTGTTATTGCATATGCATTGAGGCAATTGAAGGTGCATGAGCTTAACAACCCCATCATGACTTGGAGTTGGGAACAATAGTTTCCATGCTTTATACTTGGAGGCATTACAAGTATGGTGTTCATTGCAAAATTTTCACTGACCATCAAATTCTTCAACATATTATAACCCAAAGAGAGATTAATTTGAGGTGCAAATGGATTGAGTTACTGAAGGACTATGATATCTCTATTCTATACAATTCAAGAAAGGTTAATTGGTAGTTGATGCCTTCAGCCAGAGGCGGTGAGTATAGGTAGCTTGGCTTTTATTTTTATTTCAGAGCTGTCATTAGCTTTGGACATTCAGTCCTTTGAAAACTTAATGATTTGACTTGACATTTTTGAACCACAGGATTCTTGCCAGTATTGAGGCTAGATCTATTTTGTTAGAGAATATTTGAGGTTGTCAGTTTGAAGATAACAAGCTTTGTAGCATTTAAGTATAAGTGCTGAGAGGTGATTCTAGGAGGGACACCTTAAATTTAGAGGGTATTTTGTGGTTTGATAGTTATATTTGTGTTTCAAAGGTTGGAGATTTAGTACAATTGATTCTTCGATAGGCTTATATCTCTAGATATTCTATTCATCTTAGGACAACTATGATGTATAGGGATTTGAGGCAGCATTACTAGTAGAGTGGTATGTAGAGAGATATAAAAGAGTTTATGGATCAGTGCCTATGTTGTCAGTAGATGAAGGTCGAGCACTTGATATCTGATGTATTACCTCAAAAACTACCTATTCTTGAGTGGAAATGAGATTAGGTCACTATGGATTTCATAGGTAGTTTGCCTCATATGTCTCTTAGTTTTTATAGCATTCGGGTCATCGTGGATTGATTGATAAAATTGGCCCATTTCATCTCTATTAAGACTTTCTACAGTGCTGAGAGGTTGGTTTGTATGCTATTTAAGTGTTGATTCACCTTCATTGGGTACCATTATCCATTATTTTAGACCGACGTTCTTAGTTTACCTCTAGCTTCTAGAGGACATTTCAGGAGGAGTTGGGTGCCTAAGTTGGCCTTAGAGCAACCTTTCATCCCCAGATGATGGGCAGTCATAGAGGACTATTCATGTCTTGTAGAATATGCTCCATACTAGTATTTTGTATTTTGGAGGTCAGTGTGACTAGTTTATAGTTTTGGCGGGGCTTTCTTACAATAACAACTTTCATTTGAGTGTTCAGATGGCCCCATTTGACTCATGGTATGGTATGAATTATTGATTTCCAGTTGGATGGTTTGTGTCATTACCCAATATAGGCATGTGATGGAACCTGTGCACGCTCCAATATAGGTAAGCCTATCACAACCCAAAAATACACTTTCAAAATAAAGTGTGAAAGACTAGAGAAATAAACCCAAAATATAAATAAAAAAGAAATAATATTCATGATAAATCCCAGGGTCTAGTCATCATTAATACAAGACTCTAATACAAATTTGAAAAAATACACTAAGAAATCTTGTATGTGAAAGTAAGCACTAGATAGTAAGAGAGAGATCCGAGTAAGCTTGAAGTGCATCTGCCACTACTTCGATCTAAGCAACATCAATGCAGTACGAATTGATCTACAACTACTAATCAATCCAGTACCTTTGCGGAGTGTAGAAAATAAGATAAAGGAAAGAAAAACAGGGCTGACTAAAAAAATCTATGTGCACTCAATAAGTCTCATCAATAACCGACCCTTATCCAAAGTGATGGAGTGAACTACCACTCTGTCTACCCAAGGTATCAATTAATCTACAACCCACCAAAATATAATACATAATCCTGCTAGAGTAACCTAAGACAAAGGTTAACAATCAGAACCAAAATAAGGTAGGCATTATAACCTAAGTGAGTCAACACTAGACATTTCATGATTCATAATTAAAGAGAAACACATAGAAATAAGACTCACTACACAACATACACATTTCAGTCATAATCAGATGATATCAACCACCAATTATGGGACCAAGTAAGGAGAGATTACATAAAGATTCAGTAACATGCTACTAAAGTTGCAATCCAATGATCTCTTACATTAACCCATAGCCTTACCCCAACCTTTTTAATATATCAACTCCAAATCCATATAAAATTATGTAAAGTAATGCAATAAATTTAGATGCATGATCAAAACACTATCAAAAACAAGTTTCTAACATGATAATACAATAATAGAATAAACACTAACACAGTATCAACCATAACAAGAAGGATAATGTAATACAAGTGATATAATGTAAAGTAGTAATGATAATAAAGATGATGATGGTATGATAAGCTTGAGGTTATAGCATAATATTCGTATACAACTACCGAGAAAAGATCCAAAGGTGGGAACCATGAGGGGTTCACATCACGTATACAATCTTAATAACCAATCCAGTCCCAATATTCGTAACTCCTTTACAACTCATGAACTTCGATAGAGGGTTTTTAAAGGTGCCACATTTTTTTTCAAAATTAGTATTTCCATAGTGGTACCAATGGCTCTTGAATATATGTATAATATAAGGATATAATGCTCACAACCAAGTCAGAATGAGGATCTAAAATCCAACCAATATAAACGTACATGAGCTCAAAATCCACTCAATAGGCCAACCATTCATGGTGATGTATTGACTTGACTTTTTTTGTGAATTATTTATTTTATGTGATTTTACCATTTTGACCCTTCTTATGTTTACTACTTGATAATTCAAGTATTTGTGGATGATCAACCTAGTCTCCAATATGTTTGTGTGATTTGTATGAGTTTGTGGTTTTTGGAGGTTAAAATGCCTTATAGTTGACTTTGATCAGCATTTATTGTTCTGTTCATTGGATGGCAAAATAGACTCTACCATCAAATTGAAAACATCAATTTTGGGTTGTTAGCATGGTTGGTATAATTTTATGGCTTTTATCCCTTTTCAACCCGCAGTTTAGAAGATTGTGAAATTGGACCTTAGAGCTAAATTCTATTAAAACAACCTCTTTTTGAAACTCTGATGTCACTGTTGAATATGGAGTGTCGAATTTGAAAAAAGTAGCATAGTTTGTTTGCATTTTTGATATTTTGGATGTATCCCGAGGGGTTGGCGAAGACTTGGAAAGTTTCTAATCCACCTGGTGCACCACCTAACTGGTGCAGCCATTAAAGAGCAATCATAGTTGCTTCAACGGTGGGCCTAAAGCTCTATTTTGGCTTCTTTAGCAACCCGACTCCTATCTATGAAGAGGCAATTTAGCGGGCCTTGTTTGCTTTTGTAGATGCTGCTAAAGCAGCCCCTTGTCTACTTTGTTATACTGACATGCAAGTGGTTATTGATAAAGAAGTACTTGATCACTTTAGCGATGACCACTAAAGCGGCCATTTGACCACTCTAGCGGTCAATGCTCTTACTATATATAACCAGATCTTTTCTCATTTTTGCACTATTTTTGGGACTTGGATCTAAGGGTCTTAAAATTTTTGGGTGCTTTCTTTTATTTTCAAGATTGGGTAAGTGCCATATTGCTATTTCAATTAGTTTACTTCAATTCCTGTTATCTAAGGCTTGTTAAAGTACGAAATTAAAAGTGTAATTTAGGAATTTTGGCCCGAAAGGTCTAAAATATTTTTCTTCAAATTTAAACCTAGTTTTTTTTACCCAATTTCACTTGGGTTTTATTCTATGGCCTTCTTTAATCATGTGTAATGTAGTTATGAACTAAATTTCAGTTTTCCTTTTTTTGAAAAACCCATTTCAGCGGTTTATTTGATCCTAACTAAAAAAATAGGAAATATGGGTATCTTTGGCTTCCTTTTTATGCATAGATTCTATATATTATGTTTTAGTTGGTTTCGAGGCCATTCATTGAAGGCTCTATGTTGAAGGCTTTAGGGTCAAGTTTTTCTTTGATCGAGGTAGGTTATGGATTAACTATCTTCAGACTAGGTTGGATAATTATTACTAATATAAAATCATGATATGGGTATGTGTATTATTCATGAAAATGGCATTATTACTATGCTATGCTCGTGTGGGTCCTATGTTTTTGTTATTGGTGTTTTGAGACATTATTTTCTATGTGTAACCCATGTAAAGGTCTTATATAATGTTGTTGGCCTTGTGTATGTATATATTTGGTTGTTTTCTTCTTTGCAAAAAATTCCTAAGTTGAGATTTATATGGTATCAATGACATAATACTTACATATCTAACTCTAATGGTACATAGGTTATACTAAAATTATGGATGGTTGGTTTTATTGAGTGGATTCTAGCTTACTTGCATGTGTATTGGTTGGACTTAATATTTTCATTATAGTTTGGCAATGAGCATTACATCCTCATATCATATATATACATTCATGTGTCATTGGTTAGGAAATAGTGGTTTTTTGATAAAAATATGACATCTTTAAAACTCTCTATCAAAGATCACGTGCCAGAGAGGAATCATGGATATTGGATTGATATTGGTATTTGTATTTGTATTAGTAATTGGATTGTATATGGGTTTCAAACCCCCCAAAGGTCCTACCTTGAGAGTAGTGCTCGGTAGGTGTATACGGAGGTTGTGCGACAACCTCAGAGATGTCACAGTGTCATCACCATCAGTATCATTTGCATTGAAATTTATACATTAGACGTTCTCAGTGTAGTACTTTCATATTTAATTTAATATCTTTCTTTTTCTGCTTCTTTTTCATACTGGTACATGATTATGTGCTTATATTTAGAATTGTTAGTGGATATGATGTGGGCTACCATTTGGGACATTTTGATGTTCTTATATTATGTATTTTATATACCTTATTTTCTACTTTACTCAGTCGATCTATGATACCTACTGAGTATAAGTGGACCATACTTATCCTTAGAGTACCTTTTTTATGTAGATCTAGTATAAGTGTGTTGCATGATAGCTTAGTTTGAGCAATAAATTAATAATTTTGAGGTAGTGGTCGCTCTATACTTCTAGATTTTACCTTCTACCCCATCGTATATCATTTATGTCTTATTTTATATTTGGAGACATACTTGTATTCCTATTTGGATCAAGAATTGTATTTTCAGATTTTGATTTGTATGTAGATTATTCTTACGCAGACACCGCACTTTAGGACGGTATATGCATGGTTTTGATATTTAGATTTCCGTTATCTTTATGTATGTATATTTTGACTTTGTTCTAGAAGTACTATCCTGGGATATTAGTGTTCTTTTCTTATTTGTATCACTTTAGGTGATTAGCTTACTTGTCAAGGCATAGCCGCGATAAGTGTCATCATAACCCTAATTTTTGGCTCATGACAAATTGGCATCAGAGCCAGCTTCATTGGTTTCATCAATTTAAGAATAGGGTGTCTGGTAGAGTCTAGCAGATCAATACATAGACATCCATATCTATCTTTACGATAGAAAACTTCTTTATTTTGTTCCTTATTGTGCAGATCTTTCATACCTTGTGTTTTAAATTATGTTTCACTCTTTTTTTGCATATGGGGTGAGGACTAGATCCCATAAGATTAGAGATGCTTAGCTATCATATGAGAAGAGAGCCTATTCTAGGGGAAAGTGGTGAGTCATGGGCGAGCCCAAGGTAGAGGACGGCCATGAGGATCTTTCTATTTCAGAGGTAGTACTAAGGAAATCTCCCTTGCACCTCAGGTTGAGCAAGTTGGAGATATAAAACCTACTCAGGTTTTGCAAAGTTCATCCACTCTGGTCTTGGAGGGGTTATTGATTCATCTGTTGACTCATTTAGAGAGTTCCCCTTTGAGTGAACCTAGTGTTTCTTCATCTCTGAGTATTGTACATCCATTTATGATAAGAGTATTTTTATGGTATTTCTCCAGATCTAAGTGTGGATCTTCCAATGGTACTGATATTTGCACATGGTACTCTACAGACTCTAAGTATTGTTCCTCCTAATATGGTGGTATTTGAGTATAGTATAGCAAGATCAGGAGTTCAACAGTCATCTATGTTATCCCCTTAGGTGTAATTTCAGCCAACCTGATTCTCTATGTTACCTCCTATTATTAGGGGTATAGTTGTGTCTTCCGTGGATTAGAAGAAGGTTGAGAAATTCACTTGATTGGGTCCACCCAAGTATAGTGGTTTTATGTGTGAGGTACCAATGAATTATTTATTAATTTTTTGGAGAAGTTTCAAAGCCTTGGACCACTAGAGTTGAAAGGTATTTCTTCTGCTACCTACCAAATGAGAGATGCAGTCAGGGATTGGTAGAGGTCACTTGATAATTTCGTACCTCGAAGTGCTCCAGAGATGATGTGGGATCAGTTTGCCTAGGCTTTTTGGGATCAGATAAAAGATGAGTTTGATCATTTGGAGTAGGCCTCCATGACATTGTGGAGTATGAGGCTTATTTCTATGCCTTGTCTAGTTATTCTTTTATCAGTGTTACACTCGAGTTTGAAAAGATTCAAAAGTTTGTAAAAGGATTGGATGTTTTATCTAGTTGTCTATTGCCCAGGTGGTAGTGCTAGGGGCATTATTTTACGGTATAGTAGATCATGCGATGATGATTGAGTCTATTCTTTGAGATTCTTACGGAGGTGCTAAGAGGGTTCACTATCAAGGTAATTTAAGTAGTTGTGCTCCTCGATATAGAGAGTTTAGAGGCTTCCATAAATATCATGGTAGACCAGTGTGAGCAACCTTTTAGTGTTTAGATTGTAGGTCTTCTTGTTTAATATTTTAAGGTGATCATTCTAGCTCAGCCATACCTCCTTTTATTGAGTCGAGCTGTAAATTTAACTATGTATATGATGAGTTTATCCATCTTTATAAGGACTGTGTTGTGTTTTTAGAACTGCTCATACATCAACAATGAGAAGTGACCCTCAGAGAGGTAGAGGTACAACTAGAGGTCTGTATGGTAGAGGTAATGGTTTCTGTGGGGATAGTCATGGGTTTACTCATCCTGGTAGGGGACGTGGACAATGCTATGCTATACTCACCTAACTAGAGGTAGAGATTCCTATGTTGTTATCACAGGTATAATCCTTATTTGCTTCAAATTTGCATCTATATTATTTAATCTAGGATCAACTTTATCCTATGTGTCTGCTTTGGGTTTTAATTCTACTAGTGAGCTTTTTATTATGTGTATCCATATATCTACCCCTATAAGAGACTATTTAGTAGTGGATCAGGTGTACTGATCTTGTGTTGTGACCTTCGGTAGGCATGAGACATAGGTAGATTTGATCATCCTAGACATGGTAGAATTTGATATCATCTTGGGTATGGATTGATTAGCCCCTTATCTTGCTATTCTAGACTATTATGTTAATATTATGTCTTTAGCTTCGCCGGGTGTGCCAAGTATAACTTTGGAAAGGTGTGCTTCATTTAGGTCCCAAGAGAGTTATATCTTTCCTTCAGGCTCGTCACTTAGTTGAATGGGGATAATTCTTGTATTTGACCCATATTTGTGATACTAGTGTTGCTTCAACTCTTTTTTGAACTTTGTACGTATTACCATTAGTTTGTGGATATTTTTCCATAAATTTTCTTGGTATGCCTTTGGATTGTGATATTGACTTTGCTTTTGATGTTGAGCTAGGCACTAAGCCCATTTCTATTTCTGTTTATAGGATAAATCTAGAAAGGTAGAAGGAATTGAAAGATTAGTTGTAGGAGTTCTTCAATAAGAGATTTATCTGACCTAGTGTATCACCTTTGGGTGATCCTATTTTGTTTGTGATTAAAAACTATTGGTCTATGCATATGTGTTTGAATTATCGATGGTTGAATAAGGCGATCATTAAGAATCAGTATTCTCTTCCTTATATTAATGATTTGTTCGATCAATTTCAAGGTGCTTTGATATTTTTAAAGATTGATTTGATGTTCGTTTATCACTAGTTGAGGATTATAGCTTTGGATATCTCGAAGATAGCTTTTTAGACTCAATACAGTCATTATGAGTTCTTGGTCATGTCCTTCAAGTTAACCGATGGCCTAACCACATTCATGGAGTTGATGAATTAGGTGTTTCAATCGTATCTCAACTCTTTTTATCTTGTATTTATAGATGATATCTTGGTTTACTCCAAGAGTGAGGCTGGCCATGAGGACCATTTGTGGATTATACTTTAGAGGTTGAGAGAAAAGAAATTGTATGCTAAGTTCTCCAAATGTGAGTTTTGGTTGGAAACTGTTTCTTTCTAGGGTCATGTAGTGACCAAGAATGTTATCATGGCCGATCTGACTAAGATTGCAGTGGTTCATGATTGGTCTAGGCCTACTTCTCCTATTGAGATTTGGACTTTGTTTTTTAGCAGGCTACTATCGCGCTTTGTCGAGGTTTTTATTCTATTATGGCTCCTTTGACTAAGTTGACTCAGAAGAAGATTTCATTTTAGTGGTTTGATGCTTGTGAGGCAAGCTTCCAAAAGCTCAAGGATTTGTTGACCTCAACTCCTATATTGACTTTGTCCAAGGAGGTCATAGGTTTTACCTTTTTCTGTGTCACCTATGGTGTTGGTTAGGTGCTGCATTGATGCATGAGGGTAAGGTAATTACGTATTCTTCTCATTAGTCGAATCCCCATGAGAAGAATTACCCTACCCATGATTGTAACTATGCATAGTTGTATTTTCTTTAAAGTTGTAGAGGCGCTACTTGTATGGACTCCATTGTGCAATTTTCTCAAAAATCATTTAATATTTCTTTACCAAGTGAGATCTTAATATGAGGCAACATCGTTATCTTGAGTTGTTTAAGGACTATGACCTTACTATTCTTTATCATCTGATTAAGGCTAATATGGTTGTGGATGTCTTGAGTCAGAAATCGACTAGTATGGGTAGCTTGGCACATATTTTGACCCAAGAGAGGACTTTATCCTTAGAGGTTTAGTCTTTGGCTAACTATATGGTTAGGCTTGATATTTCAACACTTGGGTGTGTTTTTCATTTGTGGAGGATAGATCTTCTTTGATAGAGCAGATTCGGGTTCATCAGTTTGATAATGTTGGGTTGAGAATGATTCAAGATAAGTTGTTGAGTAGTGAGGCTAAGGAAGCCTTGCTTGATTCAAATGATATTTTGAGGATTGATGGTTGAGTTTGTGTGCCGAGAGTGGGTGATTGGGTGAGATTGATATTGGAGGAGGCTCATTGTTATAGGCATTCCATTTATCCAAGAGTGACAAAGATGTATCGTTATTTGAGATAGAACTACTAGTGGGGTGGTATAAGGAAGGATATTGCAGATTTTGTAGATCGTTGGCTATGTTGACAATAGTTCAAGGCCGAGCATTTAAAGCCCAATGGTTTGCTTTCGAGGTTACCCATTCTCGAGAGGAAATGTTAACGAATCACTATGGACTTCGTGACTGGGTTTTCTCACACTTCTTATGGTTTTGATAGTGTTTGGGTCAATGTGGATCATGGATTGATTGACCAAATTTGTTCATTTCATTCTTATTTAGGTTTCTTTCAGTGCTGGGAGGTTGGTCCGTATCTATATTCGTGAGATGGTTTGTCTTCTTGGTGTGCCAGTGTCTATCATTTTTATTAGAGGTTTAGTGTTCAAATCTCACTTTTGGAAGATATTTCAGGAAGAGTTAGGTACCTGTGTTGATCTCTGCACAACATTCCATCCACAGATCAACGGTCAATTGGCACAGACTATTCAGGTTTTAGAGGATATGCTCCCCGCATGTGTTATAGACTCTATAGGTTAGTGGGTGTAGCATCTAACTATAGTGGTATTTGCATAAAATAATAGCTACCATTCCAGTATTGAGATGGCTCTCTTCGAGGCTTTGTATGGTATGTGCTGTCGCTCTTCAATTGGTTTATTTGAGTTCTCTGAGGTTAGACCTCAAGGTACATACATACTTCGTGAGTCCTTTGATAGAGTTTGGGTCATTCAGGATAGACTTCTAGTGGCTCAGAGTAGGCAAAAGTTCTATATGAACCATAGACTTCATGCCTTGAGAATTAGTGTTGGTGATCAAGTCCTCGTTTTGCCCATGAAGGGCTTGATGAGGTTTAGGAAAAGGGGAAATCTTAGCCCAAGGTATATTGGACCATTTGAGATTCTTCGAACTATTGTAGATGTAGCGTATGAGTTATCATTGCTCGCAGATTTATAAACTATTCTTTTAGTTTTTCATGTTTCTATGCTTCTACACTATATTCTTGGTGAGTCACATGTCATTTATTGGGATTCAGTGCAGTTAGATGAGAGATTATACTTTTTTGAGGAGCACATCTCCATCCTAGATAGGGCTGTTAGGCGGTTGCATTCAAGAGATACTCTGGTGGTTAAGGTCCATTGTAGACAACGACTAGTAGATGAGCCTACTTGGGAGGTCGATTTTGATATGCGTAATAGTTATCCCTAGCTTTTTGCTGATTAGGGTATTTCCCTTTTCTTTAGTTCTAGGTAGAACTAGATTCTTAGTGGTGGATAATGTAATGACTTGAATTTTTAGTGAATAATTAATTTTTATATGATCTGATCATTTTTCCCCTCCCCGTGGCTTCTACGTAATAATTCTGTGGTGTGGGGATGATCGATATGGTTTCCAATGCATTTTGATGTGTTTAGTTTGAGTTTGTAGTTTTTGAAGGTTAACTTGGCCAACATTCATCATTCTATCCGAGAGATGGAAAAATGGAGTACGCCAGAAGATTCGAACTTCTATTTTGGTTTGGTAGCGTGGTTTGTATGATTTTATGGATTTATATCTCATTTCGACCCTTTGTTTGGATGATTGTGACTGTTAAAACAACATCTTTTCAAAAATTAGATGTTGACACTGAGTTTGGAGCACCGAATTTGATAGGGTATCATATCCAAGTACGCGTAACAAGAGTGAAACCAATCCATACCACGAATGACATTGTATTCCAGCATACCCAACTCAAATAGATCCACCAAGGTCTGTTTGCCACAAATTGATACCACACACCCCTTATATAATCTCTTACCAATAACCGAGTCACCTAGCGTAGTAGAAATAGAAAAAGGATCCAAAATAACTTTCATATCAAAACCAAAAGATACAACCACATAAGGAATCGTATAGGAAAAAGTAGACCATGCATCAATCAAACAATATACATCACGAGAGAAAAGATATAACGTACCAATAACGTCATCAGGTGATGCCTCGAATTCCTGTCGGGACGCCAAAACATAAAACCTATTCTGACCAACACTAGAACCTGGAGCAATAATAGAAGTAAATGCAACACCACCAGGTGTAGGAGCAAAATATAAGATTTTCCCCTTCCATCATTGCAATAACCCCAATGAGGACAACCATAAAACCAACAAGGAGGGCATGAAAAAACTAACTGACCTCTGTTTGCCTGAGATTAGGAACCCTTTGCCTGGAAATTGTCACCACCTTGATGACGCTTGTGATCCGACTAGTAAGGATCACTAGTAGAAGAGAAGGAACCAGAACTCTCCACTTCTTTTTCAGCTATTTGCCACCATCTCGATCATCCTGAGACTGAGCACCTCCCTAGTCAGAAAACCTACTCCTCATACCTAGTCTATCTCCAAACTCCATGTGTTTCCTTTTCTCATCATCTACCTGTTGCATATGAACAGTCAACCTAGAGATGTCCATATCTTTAATCAGCAAGACATTCTTGCTCTCCAAAATCAAATCTTGGTTTAACCCAAAAGTGAACTTCCTCATTCTTGCCCGCATGTCAGCCACTAAATCAGGAGAATACCTTGACAATTGGTGAAACTTTAAGGCATATTCCTTGATAGACATCCTCCCTTTCTTGAGGTTCATAAACTCCTCTATCTTTGATTCCCTCAACTCTTGGGGAAAGAAACAATCTAAGAAAGCCTTATAAAAAGTATCCCACAAGATTGATTCTTCCACATCACCCCTATCTGTACCCACTCCTCATACCACTAATATGCAACCTCTTTGAGCTGATAAGCTGCAAAGTTTACCCCCCTCCACATTGGTAGCCTGCATCACCCAAAATATCTTTTTCATTTCATCCAAGAAGCCCTGTGGATCCTTCTCCACCTTTACTCCAAAAAAGGTGGGAGGACCCTTCTTCATAAATTGGCCAACCCTTCTAGCCTCAGCAGACAAAGCACCAATCTCACCCTGCTCAGCCTGAGCAGTGACCATCTGAGAAATAATATGAATAGACTAACAGAATTCCACATTAGTCACCTCACCTTTAGAAGGACTAGTAGCAACCGGTAGGACTCCATAACTATCAAGGATAGGACCATGAAATCGAAGATGAACCCCAGAAGTAGGATGCATCCCTTCAGAATTACCCCCAGATAGGATAGAAGAATTTCCTTGTGTTTCAAATCTATGAGTCATGATCTGAAAGACAAACAAACAGGGATTAGAGAAGATTCTAGGACTGAGACTCTGAAACATTCATAAATGCCTTGTAGCCTCTTCCTTACAAGTGTGGCGTGCTACACACCCCTAAAAGAGACTATACTTGACACGGCTTTATGGACTCTCAATTGACCATGAACCTAGAGCCTTGATACCAACGTGACACAACCAGACCGAGGGACTTATCGTAATGGGCATCCCAAGTTTGACCAGGGCCAGAGACCACCCCCGTTACCCAACCCAACCTCCAGCCACCTGCATTGATTTGGATGAATTTTAAGCATATAAATAGATATTATAACAACTCACATGAAGACTCTGGGATAGGATCACAAATGTGACTGGACCAATTGAGTCCAACCATCCCACACCAACCTCCCAACCGTACCAACCCATTCCAAAGGCCATAAATTAGGCCATAACCAAATAAGTTTTAAAATATAATATAATTAATCTCAAAATAAAATACGATGGAACAACTAACAATCTCGCCGACTGGAGTCAGCCCCAGTTTCAATACTAATACTAAGGCTAACAACAAAATTGATCCCACCCATTTCAACCCATAACAGTATCACAAAGCTCTAACCAAAAGAGTAATAAAATCAGGTAGGGACATGCCCCCAACCATGGCCGAAACTAATATCCAAAATAAAATCAAAGTGTCTCAAAATATCCATAACATGAAATAGAACCTTCTAAAAGGATGGAATCTCACCACTTCAATCCAAATGCTGATCCCCGAGTCAATCACTATGTAGGGGAAGTAGGACGATCGGTTCCTACATAGCGTGGGATACAGCTGTCAGTAGACTGGTTAGCGGGTGAACGCTAGCAAGATCTCAGGACAAGGATAAAATAATGCTATTTATAAAGCCAAGTAAAAACCACCCATATATATATATATAACCATGCCGGGAAAGGGGACCAGGTTTAGCGTGCATTTAAAACCTTTACATGGGTTGTGTAACTTTGTCGTCCTAAATCACCCATGGGATATATGGGTTCATCTTTCTTTGCTGAAAGGGCCCCAGTGTGTGTAGCTGCACAACCAGGGAAGGAAACCTAGGATGACTAGTACATCTCCCAAAATATAATTTGACATCATGCATACGGTCACCAAGACCAACCTCACATGGGAAAATATGAGTTTCTAGATTTGGTCCCCCCGGGACCTCCTCCTTCCACAGCTTTGCTACACATCCTGCCATTATTACCGAATTAAAACCATTACCAAGCAACTAATCAATCCATTTACCATTTATTAACCAAGGCTATTTAGTAGTGGTGTCGTCATACCAACTATACTTGCAAGTACTATCCATAGTCAACCATATATATGTTTAAAAAGAGTTCCAAGTGCCTTTCTATTTACCATATTAAACTACTTGGGGGATTCCATGTACCCCACAAGCATAACCATTTAGACATTAACCTTTCCAAGCCATTTAAACCATGCATAATTCCCTTACCCAGTTTTAAAACAAGCAAGAGTTCCATTAAAAGTACTCAATGCAATGAAAACATTATTATAAGCATTTTGTCAAACACATTGGGGCCATAATATAACCAAAACCAATACTAATTACCATTAACCCATTCCCATGAAAGCCAATTATGCAAAACCACCACTAATGCACATAAAGCATAATTAAAACTATGGAAAACCATAACCAAGCATTTAATATCGAAAACCCCAATTCATATTTGAAAACCAAAATCATACAATAAATGAAGTCATGAAAATATTCATAAAAACCATGCTTCTAGTTAGAATTAACAATGAGGGAAGAGAACATGCCTTAAACCAAGATAATGATGGAAAGAGATCACCAAGACAAGCCCTAAATTAATTTTCTAGTTGAAACCCTAGCTTCCTTTGCCAAAAATCTTTTGAGAGAATTATAAAGTGTTTTAGAAGAGTTTCTAAGTGTTAATGAATGGAATAATAGGGTAAATAACCTCCTAAGTTGGTTAGAAATTGTGGGACCTTATTGGGATGTGGGGAAATGTCCTGAATACCCCCACTAAGTTGCATCAAAATCCCATCACAGGTGTACAACAGACCCTCACGAGTCGTACCCTCCAATATGATTGGTACCCACCACTTAAATCCTAGACTCAACCTTTGGATCCAACATTGTCCTGTATATGACTCATCCAACCAAGCCATATCCAAAGCATACGATTTGTACCTTTCATCTGTATCCCTGGCAAGATAAAATCACAGAAGGTTTAAACACTGTCCACCATACGAGTCCTGCGTACGACTTGTACCCTGGATTACGGCTCCTGGTGAGCCACTCATACTTAGATACAACCTAAGTAACAAAGTCTAAGATTAAGTTAAGGAACCAAATGATCCATACCTACTAATACGACTCGTACCCCAAAGTCGTACCCATTCCAGTTACCAAAATCCATCCCACCAACCAACACTGGTCAGTATACGACAGGACCATACCATTTATACCCCATCATACGGATCGTACCCATAAGTCGTACTGGGTCCAGAGACCAGAATTCTAGGAAATTTTATAACAAAAAAAACCCAGGGTGTTATATAGCCATGCCAGGCAATCAAATAATCTCTTAAATGTAGAACGTGGCCATCGTTTTTGCACTATAATTCACCTTCATAGGTACAAAGTATGTTGATTTAGTCAACCGAACCACAATCACCCAAATAGATTGGAACCACCCTAAAGTTGAGGGTAGACCAACCACAAAATCCAAAATAATTCACTCCCACTTCTACTCTAGGATAGGCTTCTACTTTATCATACTATTTAGTCGTTGATGCCCATACTTAACATATTGGCAAATTAGAAATTTGGACAAACTCTATAATATCTTTCGCCATCCCATACCACTAATAATGTCGCTTTAAGTCATAGTACATCTTAGTTTCCCTTAGATAGAAAGAATACCTCAAACTATGAGCCTCTTCTGAGATTAGTCTAATCAAGTCACCATCCTTTGGCATATAAACACGGCCATTAATCCTCAAAACACCCTCAGGATCAACAAAATTCATATTTGCCTTACTACTCAACCCTTTATCATGAATTATTCTTAGCTTCTCCTCATCAAACTGTCGAGCTCAAATTTGCTCCATCAATAATGATCTAGCCTTAACATAAGCTCAAATATGCTTGGTTACTAAAATATCAATAAAGAGCAATTAGTTGGCCAAAGATTAAATGTCTAAGGCCAAAGATCGCAACTACTCCAAAAGATAAGCCAAACTCCCTATACTCACTTTTTTTTGGCGTAAGGAATCCGCTACCCTATTAGCCTTGCTTGTATGATAAAAGATAATGAGATCACAATTCTTAAGCAACTCCAACCATCTATTCTACATTATATTAAGATCCTGATGACTAAAGAAATGTTGAAGGCTATAATGATCGATGAAACTTCCACAATGAACTCCATATAAATAGTGATGTCATAACTTCAACACAAATACAACTACCACTAACTCCAAATCATGAGCAGGGTAGTTCCTAACAGATCTTCAACTGTCTAGAAGCATAATGTACCATCAAGAAATATGTTAAAACAATATAAAACCTACGCTCTTCTCAGGAAAAGTCTAGATAGGAGTAGATGTCAACAACTCCTTAAGATTTTGTAAGCTCCTCTCACACTCGTCTGAACACTAGAAAACAACCTTTTCCTAAGTCAATTTATTAAGTAGATGAGAAGCCCTCTAAAAAACATCAATAGAAACATACTAACCCTACAAAAATCCAAAATTCAATAGGAAGAAGTAGGCCTAGCCCAATGAAGTACCACCGCTACTTTGGTCGGTTCTACCATGATACTATACTTAGTCACCATATGATCCAAGAAAGAAACATTTTCCAACAAAAACTCAAACTTGGAAATCTTGACATACAACTGACTGATGTCGCCTAAATTATACCTCGCAATAAAGTATAAAGCGGTTGTCGAACAAACATAGAACCCAACTAGGTTAGGGTCAATCCTACGTGGAATATGATAAGGACCTAGGTAAATATGGTTATTTAGACTATTAATTAATTATTTCAAAAGAAGGGATTAAAAAGAACAAGTCAACAGTTCACAAATTGAAATAATAAGTAAACAAATACTCCCTTCATTTCAAAAAGAATGACCTACTTTTCTTTGTAGTTTGTTTCAAAAAGAATGACCCCTTTCCTTTTTTGGCAATACTTTAATTTCAACTTTTTACATAGCATGTTTAGGACCACAAGATTAAAGGGCATTTTGGTACATTTGACACAACTTTAATTTAAGACTACACGATTCAAAAGGCACCTTTATTCTCTTAAACTTTGTGCCAAGTCAAAGTACGTCATTCTTTTTGAAACGAAGGGAGTATCAGTTTATGTTGAGAAATTAATGAGTATGCTTAACTAGAACTATGTTCCCTCTGACATCCTAACTCTGAAGACTTATCATGCTTACTCAAACTCTCTCAATGCCTTGCATGCAGAATCTAACAAGTTATGTACACCAATCGTCTTTTGAATGCCTTTGGTGAATTTCACACATCATTTTTTGAGTCTCAAAGTGTCGCGTTACTAAACCTTGTCTTGGATCCCAGATTAACTATTACCTTTGAGTATCAATTTAATTATATGAGGCTTGGAAGCCTCAAATTACTGTTAAGATCTTCTTTTCCTAATCTCTACTTTGTCTTGTAAATATTGAACACGGGTAGGTTCTTAGCATCTGCAGCCGTTAAGAAAGAAATCAAACAAAAGAAAATCACAATACATGCCAGATCATCAATTAAGCAAGACTTAGAACTTCCTCTACTTTATTAATCCATCATGGTTCCCACATGACATTACCCGAAATCGAGCCTTGTCATATGGTCATCTCAAGACTAACATAGATCGGAGATCGCCCTGCTAGCCCAACCTAACCATCATAACAATCCACAAGTTTCAGATGAACTCCGACCATATATCACGATAGCAGAAACAAGACTAAAAATCAAAACTTAGACAATTTATAAACATTTCATTAACATCATCATACTAACCAATATACCCAAGTCCACAGTTACCCATAAAGCCTCTAACAATCTAATGTCTATAATATGTCAGGACATGCCCCCGATAATAGGCAAATGCCAAGTCTAAACAAGTCTATGGAATAGGATAGAAAGACTATGAAATGTATGCATTCTAAAGTATGTAAGCTCACCACTTCAATGTCAATACACGAACCGCTTGAACACCTAGTCACTACGTAGAAAAAGAAAAAATAGAAGCTCCGACCCTATGTCGCATAGGGACATAGCGTCCAGAGACGGTTAGTGGTTGGAACGCTAGCATGTAAATCAAGGATAAAGATAAAGTAGTGCCAACAGTTCAAAACCAATCAACCAATGTAATCCATATATACATCTTCCTATATATATAAATATATATATATAAGTATACCATGCTGGGTTAAGGAACGGGATTAGCATGATTCTAGAAACCATTAACCTGGGATGTGTAGCATCACCATCATAGAACAAGGCACCCATGAGCTATATGGGCCCAGCTCCCCCCTAGCTGGAAGAGCCTCGGAGCATGTAGCAGCATGAACCAGAGAATATCCATAATCGTATATGCTTTTATGGGCGGTCGAACCTCCCAACATCATCAAGGTGACTTATGCACCACTATATATAGTAAGGGGGAATCGAACCGTCCTTTTCATAATCTCATTCGGGGGACTCGAACCTCCCGGTCATATATTTCATTTAGGGGACTTGAACCTCCCGATTGCATATTTTATTTAGGGGACTTGAACCTCCCGGTTGCATGTTTTATTTGGGGGTCTTAAACCTCTTGGTTGCATGTTTCATTCGAGGAACTTGAACCTCCCGGCCATATGAGCCCCGCACCGGCTAACGTGATTTCTAGTGTTAGTCCTCCGAACATCACTTTAACGGTCTTTCTACACATCCCTCTTTAAAGACCAATTTAAAACCATCATTTCACATATTCAACCACTTAGTCAATTTCTTGCCACAGGCACTTCACTGGTGTCGTCATACCAATGCCACTTCCAAGCGTACACCATGCCATTACCATTATGAATTAATTCATTCATATAACCTTAGGACTCGAACCCATCGTCTAACGAAAACTAACCAACTTAGTCGTTTAGGGAATCAAACCCCTTGTTTATACATCCACAACCATTCAATTCAACACATAGGGATTCTAGACCCCTTCTTAACCAACCCAAGTCACCATAGCTATAATTCAACACCATATATAACCACATGATTTTTATAAAACCACTTTAACAACCAATTATGTTAATAGACCAATGTCATAGTCATATCACAATGCAAATTCATTTATAGTCACCAAGACCTTTGTAAAATCATTCATTCTCCATTGACATTCTTATACTCAACTTTAGTTCAAAAAATAATTCAATTCCATGTTTAGGGACTTTAACCTCTTTTTAACCATTCAAAACACTAGGGTCATCAATTAACATATTACATGGCCAGAAAGGCCTTTTAATAGTCATTTACCAAACACTCATATTCATTAGGCCAATGTCATATTTCATTTATATTCGTTAGACCAACATCATAATTCAATACACCATTAATAAGTAACTAGTTATTTCTCTAAGGCATTTTCACAAACACCTTCAGGGTGTGATTTTATCAAGACCAAAGCCAAAGTAAGAATCATCAAATTTAGGGTTACTCATGGCCAATTTGTTAAACCACAATCAACAAGCACCCACATGTACAAATCATCACTAATGACTTGTATAAATGCAAGTTTAAGCAAGAGCAAACAATACCTAACACTATGCAACAAAACTCTCAATATTTGATTTTAAAACCACAATTTACAAGTAAAAATCATTGTTTAAAATATATGATATTTTGAACAAAGAATGAGGGAAGAGTTACATACCTTATACAAGAAGATTAATGGAAGAACTTGACACCTCTCTTGCCTCTAGATGCACCCTCTTTAAACCCTAGACTTCAAACTTGTTGAAGAAGTTTAAAGAGTGTATTTGTATGTTTGATCCACCAAATAAGTTTTAAGAGAGGCTACAATAGGTTATATAGTAAGGGTACTTAAGGGTTTTGGGGTGGAAAATATCCATAGAACCCTTGACTTAAAAGCTGAAAAGCGGCTCCCAGGAGGGTACGACTTACTTGACTCAATCATACCCAAGGGTATGAGTGGTACCCTAACTTATACCCTAGGCCTTACCAAGGACCCCTACACTGCCCAAGGTATGACCACACACACGACTCAAACCCAATGGTACAAATGGTACCTAAAATCGTATCCATAAATCATACCCAAGATACTTTTAACTAGGACAACTCAATACTCTATACAACTAGGTAGTGTATGACTTGTAACCTAATATACAACCATCGAAAGGCCAAGTCATATCTTGGATAATGTGTAAACCCACCACACTTCCTAGTATATGATAAGGGGTTACTAAGTCATATCCAAGGGTACAACTAGTACCCTGAAGTCGTACCTGCTCCACAAGCATCTATTAAGGAAACTTTCTAAGGGTCCAAATCCTAGGTGTTTCAATTCTCCCGCACTTGGATCATTCGTCCTCAAATTATGGGCAAGGAAAACATAAACATAAGTTAACACATTAATACACATCATCTAACCTTTAACCAAGCTAGAAATAAAGACATACAACTAGGATGAGGCACACACCAAGATCATTATCAATAAATCACTCTTTTCATTTACTATGGGACTCAAACCTATTATTTATCTAAAAAATTTGTTTAATTCAAAGATTAGGGACTTGAACCCACTATCTACCAAAGACATAAATCAAATAAAGTAGATTAAAACATGCCTCAACCATGAGTTTTGAAATGGAAAACAAGTGTTGATACTTAGACTTCATGTGCTCTTCTACCTCCCAAGTAGCTTCCTCGGACTTTTGGTTCCTCCATAGAACCTTCACCGAATCCACCTCTTTTGTTCACAGCCGACAAACTTGTAATGCCCCAAAATCTCATCCTGAAGCATCACACGGTACTTAAGGATACAAGCAGCCCCAAGCTAACCCTTTGAGCCTATTACTACATATAATAACTTATTTCAAGATAAAATAAACAAAACACTGGTACTATCATATCAAATGATAGGAAATACAAAAAAAAATACTCGGTCCAAAAGACCACAATACTGGAAATCTCAACATACTAACAATCTGATAACTAGTCTGACAAAGCCTCTACTACTCCATGACTAGAGAGCCATTGGGACATGCCCCCAACTGACTTAAATTTAACTAAAAGCAATAATATATCTACTAAATTACTGAAATGTCTGAAGATAAGTCCTCGGACCATGAGGACTCACCACTGTAGAGATGTAGACAAAGGTCCTCGAAAATCACTGACGAGACTGGGACTGAGCACCTGAACCTACATTATAAGACAATGTAGCATATAGACGTATACGTGGATCAGCACTTAGGAATGTACTGAGTATATGGGGGTGTATGCATTTAAATAAACATTATCATTACTCTTTATAAAATCATGCATGCATGTATGAATGACTCATATGGCTTGAATAAATCTAAAATATAATTCTCATGAATTGTGAATAGCGAAACATGAAATACAAATCTCGTGAGTCATTATACTTAACTTTCAAATCACTACTCTCCTCTTATTCTCAATACTTGACAGCTAAAGAAACTTTAAACAATAGTTTTAAACTCCTACTTTTATCTCATGGAGAGTAAAACTTCTTTAAAACTCAAGGACTCAGAACTTTTAGGAACTTTCAACACTTGGGAACTCTAGAACTCTTTTAGACTTGGGTCACTTAGAACTCGAGATTATATAACTTGGGACACTCGGGAGTTTCTTCTAACCGACATAAACCATGTAAGCTACATGGAGTCCAACGTCTTGTCCTCCTAAGGAAGAAACCTCACATTGGGGAGAGGCGTCATACTCTTGCTAGGGAGTATAACCTCAAGTCAGTGATTACTATCTCGGCCTCGGGGCCATAAATCTCAGTCCTATAGTGGCACGTAGTTCTGGGGTATGAGACCTCAGAATCATACCCAACTTGATGCTAAATACTACTCCCATACTCAGCTCAGAACTCTTAGGAAATCCATTTCAAATAACTCAAGGGTCTATACTGAAGACCAAAATGTATTACTATTTGTTTTAATAGAACATCATTGTGGATTCCAACTCTATTAGGACCAAAAAGGTCAAATATTTCTCAATAATCTCAAAGTACTCAAATCATAGGTGCTTATAGCACAGAATTTCATAAAATTGCAATTCTCAAGTAGGGCTTAGTGGCCCATAGTTCAATCTCAAGTTAAGACTCATCAAAACACATACTAGAGATCATACGGATTCATAAATCATATAGAAATCTGGAATTTCAGCATTATGCATTAAAATCTCAACATACTCATGTATCTCAATTTCTAAAACATGGAAATTATCATAATCTCAAGAAAAACAACAAAGGGTACAAACCCATACTTTAATTTTTATAAGAAAACACGTGAAACCATATATTCTTGTAATTTAAAACAACTTCTGGGCACAAGGATAAAAGGAGTGTCCTTGTTCAAACCCTATATACCTTGAATTAGAAGCTTTGGATGAACTCTCGCTTTTGGGACTCTATTCGTACTCTTGAATGAGGGTTCTTGAAGCTTTTGACTTGGAAATCTTGAATCTTGACTCAATTTAGAAAATCTATGGTGGATTCTTGAGATTCTTAAAAGAGGTTTTAGATACTTAGGGTTTTTGTAGAGAGAAAACTTAAGAAAAACTTCATAGAATGCTTGTAAATGACTTTAATTTGGTGTTTGTACGGTTTAAGAGGCTTGGAAAAGTCCAAAGTGCCCTCTTTAACTTCTATATGAAGCTGAAAAAATTGAACTGGGAACCCGATTTTATGGGCCACCGCGATGCGCCACTATCATGGTGGCTCACTGGAAATTGACAAATAGGAATCTGGGAGTCACCATAACGCAGATCCATCGCGTTGTCCCACTGGTTGGGACTTGAAACTTCAGCGCAACGCATCACAATCGCGCTAGGCCAATCGAAATTGACTATTGGGAAATTGGGGTCCTCCGCGATGCGCCACTATCGCGGAGTTCCACTGGAATTTAACAATTGTCAAATAGACCCTCTCGGGGACGTGCCAAGCACTAAAATGACGTTGTTTTACAACTAGGACTTAATTTAGCCATAACTTCTTGCCCAGGTATCGAATTTGGGCGAATCTTATATCGACAGAAAGCTTATCAAATTTCCTATGTGATCAAAAGTCGAAATTAGGGAAATTTTATATGGTTAAACTGATACTCACTTAGGAAGTCACTTCTTAAACTTCTCATGAAGAAATTCAGCTTAGGAAAAATTCAAGGTACTACAGAACTTAGTGATCTAAGATACTTACTGGGACCTCCTCATAAGTCAAAGGGTGCAAAACACCAACATCATCTAAGGGAGAATCCAATCGAAGGATCACCTATACACTTTCCCAACACACACAAGGGATACAGTAAGAGTGGAACTCACGCTAGAGAGCAAGCTCGATTCAACCTTAGAACTTCCCAAAAATACATCACTACGAGAGCTTGAATCTAACCATACACCACTTCCACCTTCAATCTTATCCAAAGTAAAGAGGAATTAATCTAAACCACCAGGCTCCACCTCTTACATCCACTCAAAACATTGCTCCACTTCCATTACCTTAGCCAAGACTCATGCCTCACCAATCTTCTTAAGTACCCAACCCCTAGCTTTGGTATATCCATCAATCATAACTTTCAAGCCTACCTCTCCTACACCTATAGTATGATCTACCCTTCAAAAGATTCAGCAACCCCTACCACTTTCACCAAGTTTTCACCATCTACACCTATCTTAGCAATTTCTCTTGACAACAACCTTACCTTACCCTTCTCTTCTTTTTCTATAACCTTAGTTCCAATAGTCTCCCCCACTTATGACTTTTATTCCTTCTTATTTCAAAATATCACCACACCTCTAAGGCCACTACCATCCTAACATAAGAAGGGCTACTAAGGAACTAAACCATAGGAAACCATTTATGCTACCCAAGGAAATACCACCAAAAAAATACACGGCACCATAGGCACAAAGTGCTTCATAGCAACCACCTATGTCATAAATAAAACTCATCACAACAAAACACACCATAGGAGGAATCCTTAGGATTGAACACCGAAAGACACACCACCGCATATACCATAGGTAACGTAATGTAAGGTCAAGACTCATATCCGGGTAATAAAACATATGCAAGATGCAAACCTTAGGCATAAGTGCTAGTAGAATGTATGCAACACTAGTAGAGTACTCTCTAAACCAAGATAGGAGAGAATCACTAGAATAGGAGTAAATGCACCCCAAACTTCCTTAAAATCCACCACTAAAAGAAAATTTAAGATTAACCCTCGACCTTCGACTCACTTTAACTATAAGCACAACACTTCACTCTAAGAGTATCACCCAGGATGACTACTAGGGACGCTTAGTCCTTGTATACCTAAACCTCATCCATCCAACTAATCTACATCTACAAATTTTGCATTGCTATCCCCAAGATAACATGCTCTCTTTATCTAAATCAACACCTAGATTCAAATATGACATCTATCAACCACCCTTCACTACTAACAAGGTATCCCACGAAGAAATAATAGAGCAGATGAAATCTTCATCGAAGAGACTCCTCCCCCGCCCTTCAAAAATTAACCTCTGAATTCTAAGATATGATGTAACCTTTCCCTTAGGATATAGGGAACCATCCTCCCATTCTAACATCTGGCTCACTAGGGAACCTAAAGACAACCCTATGGGTCCAACAATCTAATAATACATAGCACGAGTGCAACCAATCCGTCCCTAGAATGACATCAATATTAACCATATCCAACTTTATAATATCAATAAGAGTTTCTTCTCTACTAACAGCTACCACACGCCCCTTATAAACTCCTTATAACTACAGAGTTGCTTACCAGGGTTGAAATAGAAAAAGAGTTTAAAATAACCTTGGGACCAAGTTTAAATTACAAAATCACAGATAGGGTCACACAGGATAGGGTACTCCATACCAAGTAAAGCATACTCATCAAAAAGAAGAATTTCAATATACCCGCGTCAGCATCAAAAGGTGCCTCGGGCTCCCGAGGGATAATAAGAGCATTGAGATGATCTTGAATAATGTCGGAGATAAAAGAAGCACCCCTAGGTGCAAGAATTAGAGAAGTGGCAACTGGCACCCTATTTTCCCAAGCGGCAATCATTATGAGATACTCTCATTGTATGTGACCCAATTGACCATAATTAAACCACTTATTCCTCTATTTCTCACACTGACCACAATGATGTTGACCACAGAATCTACATGGAGAGTAGGTCGGTGCTAATTGGACCCCATTGGCCTGGGACTAGGTGCCTTGTGCTATAGAAGCACTACCGCTCTAAGAACGTCTGTCTCTCGATGACTTTGGGTAGGGATCACTAACCGCATAATGGAAGTTAGGACCCACCCAATGCTTCTTATTGGACCATTTACCACCAACCTTAGTCAACAGAGCAATGGGGCCACAGAGCCTAGCATCAGTAGTATCCCCTTGAGGTGACTAAGGAGGAGTGTCACTCCCAAAAGTAGGGTTAGTGGGAGCAGGTGGAACCCCACGAGGATAGTCAGATATTGCGACCCTTGACTGGGTCCAAACCTCGAAAGTTGGATGAGCTTCATCCATATTGCCCTTAGTCAAGACAAAAGAGCTTGCCTGAACATCGGATCTTCTTGGATGCATGATCTAAAAGATAAGCAAGCAGAAATCAAAGAAATCTAACCCCTTAGACTCTATAGCAAGAGATAGAATCATAAGAAAGGGAAATATTTCTAAATATCTCTATAGAGATAGAATCATAAGAAAGAGAAATATTTCTAAATATCTCATGGCCCCTCTTTTATAAGTGTGGCGTGCTACACACCCATAAAAGAGACTTTACTTGACACAGATTTGTGGACTCCTAATTGACCATAAACCTAGGCTGTAATAACAACTTGACACGACCCAAAATTGAACCTTATCGTATGGTCATCTCAATACCAACATGGATCAAAGATTGCCCCACTAGCCTAACCTAACCATCACATCAATCCACAAGTGTTGGATAAACTCCGATCATATATCAAGATAGAAGAAAAAAAAGTAAAAAATCATAACTTAGACAATATCTAAATATTTCATTTACATCATCACACTAACCAACATACCCAAGTCCACAGTTATCCATAATGCCTCTAATAATTCAATGTCTATAATATATCAGGATATGCCCCCGACAATAGCCAAATACCAAGTATAAATAAGTCAATGGAGTAGGATAGAAAGACTACAAAATATATGCCTTCTAAAGTATGGAAGCTCACCACTTTAATGTCAACACACAAACTGCTCGAATACCTAGTCACTGCGTAGGAAAAGAAGAAAAAGAAGCTCCGACCCCTATGTTGCATAGGGATATAGAATTCGAAGACGGTTAGCAGTTGGACCGCTAGAATGTAACTCAAGGATAAGGATAAAGTAGTACCAATAGTTCAAAACCAATCAACCAATGTAATCTATATATACATTTTCATATATATATATTGTAACAGCCCAAGCTCACCGGCGCATGCGAAATTGTCCGCTTTGGAGCCTCGGCCCCTCACGGTTTTAAAATGCGTCACATACATTGAAGGTATCCATGCACCTATAAAGCACACTTCGTTCCCCTTCACTACCGATGTGGGATTTGCCTAAGTGAATGCAGGCGTTATGTATCGTCGTCCCTACACTCACCCTCCGTAGGGACTCAGCGTCCTCGCTGAGGTTTGCCCCACCACCGGCACCGGTGCTGGCTTTGATACCATCTGTAACAGCCCAAGCTCACCGGCGCATGCAAAATTATCCGCTTTGGAGCCTTGTACCCTCACAATTTTAAAACGTGTCACATACGTTGAAGGTATCCATGCACCTATAAGGCACACTTCGTTCCCATTCACTACCGATGTGGGATTTGCTTAAGTGAATGCAGGTGTTACGTATCGTCGTCCCTACACTCACCCCCCGTAGGGACTCAGCATCCTCGCTGAGGTTTGACCCACCACCAGCACCGGTGCTGGCTTTGATACCATCTGTAACAGCCCAAGCTCACCGGCGCATGCGAAATTGTCCTCTTTGGAGCCTCGGCCCCTCACGGTTTTAAAACGCGTCACATACGTGGAAGGTATCCTAAGTGAATGCAGGCGTTACGTATCGTCGTCCCGTACTCTTTGAACACTTATCCATAATAACGCCTGCATTCAAGTGTAGGGACGGCGATACGTAACGCCTGCATTCACTTAGGCAAATCCCACATCGGTAGTGAAGGGGAACGAAGTGTGCCTTATAGGTGCATGGATACCTTCAACGTATGTGACGCGTTTTAAAACCGTGAGGGGCCGAGGCTCCAAAGCGGACAATTTCGCATGCGCCGGTAAGCTTGGGCTGTTACAGATGGTATCAAAGCCAGCACCGGTGCCGGTAGTGGGGCAAACCTCAGTGAGGACGCTGAGTCCCTACGGGGGGGTGAGTGTAGGGATGGCGATACGTAACGCCTGCATTTACTTAGGCAAATCCCACATCGGTAGTGAAGGGGAACGAAGTGTGCCTTATAGGTGCATGGATACCTTCCACGTATGTGACGCGTTTTAAAACCGTGAGGGGCCGAATGCTCCAAAGCAGACAATTTCACATGCGCCGGTGGTCTGGGCTGTTACAGTTGGTATCAGAGCCAGCACCGGTGCCGGTGGTGGGGCAAACCTCAGCGAGGACATTGAGTCCCTACGGGGGGTGAGTGTAGGGACGGCGATACGTAACGCCTGCATTCACTTAGGCAAATCCCACATCGGTAGTAAAGGGGAACGAAGTGTGCCTTATAGGTGCATGGATACCTTCCATGTATGTGACGCGTTTTAAAACCGTGAGGGGCCGAGGCTCCAAAGCGGACAATTTTGCATGCGCCGGTGGTCTGGGCTGTTACATATATATATATATATATAAGTATACCATGCCAAGGTAAGGAATGGGATTAGCATGATTCTAAAAACCATTAACCTGGGCTTTGTAGCATCACCATCATAGAACAAGGCACCCACAGGCTATATGGGCCCAGTTCTCCCCTAGTTGGAAGGTCCTCAGTGAGTGTCGCCGCACGAACCAGAAAATATCCATAATCATATATGCTTTTATGAGGGGGGTTCGAACCTCCCAACATCATCAAGGTGACTTATGCATAACTACATATAGTAAGGGGGACTCGAATTACCCTTTTTGATGTTTCATTTGGGGGACTCAAACCTCCCGATCACATATTTTATTTGAGGGACTTAAACCTCTCAATTACATATTTTATTCGGGGGACTTGAACCTCCCGGTTGCATGTATCATTTGGGGAACTTGAACTTCCCGGCCATATGACACCCGCACCGGCTAGCACGCTTTCCAGTATTAGTCTTTCGAACATAACTTTCATAGTTTTGCTACACATCCCGCTTTAAAGCCTAATTTAAAACCATCATTTCATATATGCAACCCTTAGTCAATTATTACCACAAGCGCTTTATTGGTGTCATCATACCAATACCACTAGCAAGCATACACCATGATATTACCATTATCAATTAATTCATTTATATGACCTTAGGACTCAAACCCATCGTCTAACGAAGACCAACCAATTTAGTGGTTTATGGACTCAAACCCCTTTGTCTATACATTGACAACCATTCAATTTAATACATAGGGACTCTATCCCATTCTTAACCAACCCAAGCCACCATGGCTATATCAACACCATATATGACCAGATGATCTTTATAAAACTACTATAACAACCAATCATGTTAATAGACCAATGCCTTAGTCATATCACAATGCAAACTCATTTATAGTAAATAAGACCTTTATAAAATCATTCATTCTCCATTGACATTCTTATACTCAACCTTAGTTCAAAACATAATTCAATTTCATGTCTAGGGACTTCAACCCCTTTCTAACTATTTAAAACACTAAGGTTATTAATTAACTCATTACATCGCCAACAAGGCATTTTCATAGTCATTTACCAAACACTCATATTCATTATGACAATGTCCTATTCCATTTATATTCATTAGACCAACATCATAATTCAATACACCATTAATAAGAGACTAGTTAATTCTCTTGGGCATTTTCACAAATACCTTGGTGGTGTACTTTTATCAAGACCAAAGCCAAAGTAAGAATCATCAAATTTTGGGTTACTTATAGCACATTTTTTAAACCACAATCAACAAGTGCCCACATGTACAAATCATCACTAAATACATCTATAAACACAAGTTTAAGTAAGTGCCAATAATACCCAACACTATGCAACAAAACCCTCAATATTTGATTTCAAAACCACCATTTACAAGTAAAAATTATTATTTAAAACACATGATATTTTAAACTAACAATGAGGGAAGAGGTACAAGCCTTATACAAGAAGATTCACGGAAGAACTTGACACATTTCTTCCCTCTAGATGAACCCTTTTCAAACCCTAGCCTCCAATCTTGTTGAAAAAGTTTAGAGAGTGTATTTGGTATGTTTGATCCACCAAATGAGTGTTAAGAGAGGCTACAATAGGTTATATACTAAGGGGACTTAAGGGTTTTGGGGTGGGAAATGTCCATAAGGTCCTTAACTTAAAAGTTGAAAAGTGGCTTCCAAGAGGGTATGACTTACTTAACCCAATCGTACCCAAGGGTACGAGTGGTAACCTAACTCGTACCCTAGGCCTCACCAAGGACCCTACATTGCTCAGAGTACGACCAAACACCTATGACTCATACCTAAGGGTACGAATGGTACCCTAAATTGTATCCCCAAACCATACCCAAGATAGTTTCAACTAGGGCAACTCAACACTCTGTACAACTAAGTAGTGTACATATAACCATGAGAAGGTAAATTTGTATCTTGGACAGTGTGTAACCCCTACCACACTGCCCAGTATACAATAAGGGGACCCTAAGTCATATCCAAGGGTACGGATAGTACCATGAAGTCGTACTAAGTCTAAAAGCTTCAAGTAAGGAAATTTTCTAAGGGTCCAAAGCCTAGGTGTTTCACCACAGTCCTAGTTGTGGGATTTAGCTACTCTTGGCTTAAAAATCCTAATTAGAAATCATAGACAAAATCGTAATTATGAACATACAAATTGAGTAAAGTAAATCTGAAATCTTGAATTCTCAAATAAAATAAAATAAAGATGAAGAAAAAAATAATAAATTAATTTTCTTCGACCTCCACGGCGGCTTCAAGTTTTCTCTAATAAAAATATTACAAGTTACTTCTCAAAAGTTGTCAAAAATTACATCAAAACTATTTTGTGAAATATTTATAGGTGTAAGAAAAATCCAAAAATAAAATAACTGAGTCCAAAATGGACTAGGAAATAAAAACACTATCCAATTTGGACTGCATTGTCGCTTCCAGTAGCCGCTTCTATACATTCATTGGTTGCTGCTAGTGATGTTGTGTATTCCTCAATTCAATTTGAATATAATAATTCTATTATTCTAATAAATTTAATCCATTACTCTATCTACTTGATTTCCTTATATAACTTCTCGATTTTAATTTCATTTGTGCTTCAAATTTCTTCATCTTCACACTAATTTAATCCTACAAATAAAAATATAATATTAAGCATAATTCATAAAATTAATGCTCAAAAATAATAAATAAAAATGCTAAATATGAGGGAAATAATACTAGATATATGCAATTTTGATCTCACATCTTCTCCACACTTAGACTTTTGTTCGTCCTCGAGCAAACATTAAAGCTTGTATTAATTAAATCTAGAAATGCCACCACTTTGATTGATGCAAACATTTAGACCGTATAGTAATTCACAACATCAAATACACTTTCGGATCATTATGCAACAAGTATAAAAAAATTAACAAAACTCTAATCTCCTAACCTCAAAGATAGACTCTAACTTATCAAATTTAAGTTTACTTACCTATTTTTGTCAAAAAAAAGTTAATAACATCACCTATTATCATGAAACAAGTGTCCTCACAAGAAGAAATAGTCCACACATTCAATTCAAAAGATTGGATATAATTTACGAACGTGGCATAAAATAACAACTCTCGCACTTACGAAAATATTTATATGTATGCACAAAGAATCATAAGCTTGCCCATTATACCCATCTCCACTAATTAAGCATACTCGAGTAGAATTAAATAGGACTTTAACGGGTTGTAATGTTGGCTAGGGGACTTTAAGCACTTTGAACTTTTTAAACTTCATCACCCATTATTTTTATCACGTTATTTTTTTTACCCTCTCTTCATCAATTACTAGTATTTCTCAACAAAACACGAATGCTTCAATTAATTTTTTTCTCAAGTATTTTTTTTTCTTTTCATGTAACATACTTTCAAAGAGGGCCTTTAATCACTTTGTAGCTATCATTGATCACCTTTTACACTCAACATCCACTTTCATCAAATTTACCAACTTTCAACATACTTTATGCTATAATGCTGATGGAAGTAGGACGCAAAAATTAGGAATTCAAAAAAATGGATCAAGATAAAAGTACGGCTACCAAAAAATAGGCTACATGCTCAAAGGTGCTAACTAGTGATATAATAGCTGAAAAGGCTAAAATTTATACGACATATCAAAGAAAGCATATTATTATATTCTAAGCAAATCAACACTTTTTATTCGCTTCAGTAACATGCAGGACAAAATCTAGGCTAATATGAAAAACATGAAATGTATGCAACAAAGCCTCACAACACATGGAACAAGTATCAATCAAGATGGATCAATTTCACTTTCGAGACAAATAGGGTCATAACAAACTACAAAAATAAGAATAAGTTATATAGAGAGTCACAACCATGAGTCTAGGTGTCAAAAAGTCTATTAATCTATTTTATACTCAAGAATTCATAGAAAAGTACTACTCAAAATTAGGTCTAAAATGCTAGTATCAACCAAAAAAATATTTTCTTCTCTCAAAAAAATATAATCCAACAAATAAAAAAAGAAAAAAAATTATTTCTACAAAAAATAGTACAGTTCAAAGGGCCCCCCTTCGAAAGAGAACCGAAAAAAATCAAGAGGTGGGCATAATATGCTCCATTAAAGATATAAAAAACTAAAAAAAAAAAACTATTTTAATCTAACGAATAAAAGAAAATCTTTTGGTATTTTTTAGACTTTTTGTAATCTTTTTTTTCTTTTTTTCCAACTAAAAATAAATAAATAAATAAATAAATAAATAAATAAATAAAACCTATAGCATATTTTACCCTTAACAAATATTGAAAAATATCCCACCCCCCAATTAAAATCATATTGTTGTTCCCAAAGCAATAAATAAAATAAAACAAGGGTTAAAGATACTTCCTGAGACCCTCTAGGGTCTAGCTAGTAACATTTTTCTTCAATTTTTATCTAGGGTCACGCACACCCCACATTTAAGTTTAAATATGCTTCTAAGATTTAAATTCGGGTACTCAGACTTTTCCTAAATCTGCAAAAACAAATCAAAACAAAACAAAAAATAAAATAAAAAAAATATGATATTCTATAAATAAATAAAAAATAAGAAGTTAAACTACTAGTTGGATTTCCTCCCATGTTTCTTTCCACTTTGAACTTATGAATTACACCCCTAATTTTATATTGTGCTCAAGGGGCGATGGTATAAAAATAAGGGAACCAAGTAATAGATGTGGTATGTTTCAATTCTTGACCCATAAGTGAGGAATGTAATTTTTTATTTTAGCAATACAAATTCAAGAATATAGACATATCTTTCCTCCATTTTATACTCTTTTATAGGCTCGGATGGATCGATTAATATCTTACTATCCAAACATAATGTGGAAAAATTATTAGAATGAGGTCCAATATGTCCCAACTCATGAATTGCATTATTATTTACATCCCCACACAACTCTAGTGTACTATTCTCAATAGAGACAGCATCAATAAAAGTATGATCCAGTATTTGATCCTCCAAATTTAGCTCTTCAATTTGGCTTATAAGAATTTTTTCAGTCTCACTCAACTCATAACTAAATTAGTGGACGTTCAACGCATCATCCTTTGCATTTCAAATCTCCTTTTAAGTTGTGAATATCCAAGCCAAACCTATAAACCTTTTGAAAGAACTCATGTTTTGCTTTTGTGAGGAGTGTAAACATTTCTATTATGCTCTTATTGTGCTCCCACAATGTATCTATCACACTCCTGCAATAATGCACCATATCAAAAGGATAAGGATTAATAAAAAGAGTCTTCATCACTCCATACTTTCTCTTGTAAAGATGTCATATCAAAAAGAATAGAAAAATATAAAAATAAAAAAAGAATAAAAACTAAAAATAATTTTAAAACATTATAAGACAAATAAAATTAATAGTCAAATAAACACAATTGATTTAACCTAAAACCATATTCCTCAATGATGGCATCAAAATTTGATGTCACGAAAATTACACCTCACAATAAAGTATAAAGTGGTCGTCGAACAAATATACAACCCAATTAGGTTGGGGTCGATCCCACGAGGAATATGATTAGGACCTAAGTCAATGCGGTTATTTAGACTATTAATTAATTAATCCCAAAGGGGCGATTAAAAAGAAAAGTCAACAATTCGTAAATTGAAGTAAAAAGTAAACAAAAATCAGTTTATGCTGAGAAAATCAATGAGAATGACTAACTAGGACTATGTTCCCTCAACTTTCTAACTCCGCAGACTTATCGTGCTTGATTAAACTCTCTCAATGCCTTGCATACATAATCTAACAAGTTATGTATCACCAACCATCTTTTGAATGCCTTTGGAGAATTTCACTCATCACCTTTTGAGTCTCGAAGTGTCACGTTACTAACCCTAGTCTTGGATCCCAGATTAATTAATACCTTTTTATGTGTAAAGTTAATTAGATGAGGTTAAGAGCCTTAAATTACTATTGTGATTTTGTTTTCCTAATCTCTACCTCTCTTTTGAAGTAAGTATCGAATACAGGCAAGTTCTTAATATTTGTAGTTGTTAAAAAAGTAATCAAGTCGAAGGAAATCACAATACATGCAAGAACATCAATCAAGCAAGACTTAGCACTTTCTCTTCTTTGTTAATCCATCATGGTTCCCAAAATTCTTGTTATGGGATTTAGCTACTCATAGCTTGAAAATTACAATTAGAAATCATAGACAAAAACATAATTATGAAATTACAAATTGAGTAGAGTAAATCCAGAATCTTGAATTCTCAAGAAAAAATAAATAAAGATGGAGAAAAAAATAATAAATCAATTTTCTCCGACCTCCACGATGGCTCCAAGCTTTCTTTAATAAAAAATTTACAAGTTAATTCTCAAAATTTACATCAAGACTGTTTTGAAATATTTAGAGGTGTAATAAAAACCCAAAAATAAAATAATTGGGTCCAAAATGGACTAGGAAATAAAAACCCAGTCCAATTTGGACTGCATTGCCACTTCTAGTGGCCACCTATTCACATAAATTGGGTGTTGCTAATGATGTTGTCATATTTCTCAATTCAATTTGAATGAAAAAATTTATTATTTTAATAAATTTAATCCATTAAACCATCTTCTTGATTTCCTTACATAACTTCTTGATTTTAATTCCGTTTTTGCTTCAATTTTTTTCATCTTCACACCAATTAATCTACAAATAAAAATATAGTATTAAGCATAATTCATAAAATTAATTCTCAAAAAAGATAAATAAAAATTTTAAATATGAGGCGAATAATGACTAGATATATATAATTTTGGTCTCACATCACTGACACCCCTTAATCTCTTAATTATGGCCCTTAAATACCTCACGTGTTCACCTAATTCTTTGAATAAACCAAGATGTCATTGATGTACAAAGTCAAAAAAAATCAAGATAAGGTCGAAACACCCTGTTCATCAACAAGGTAAATGTCGTTGGGGCATCGCTCAACCCAAAAAAATAATCAAGAACTCATAGTGGTCATACCGCATTCTAAAACTTGTCATCGAAATATCTGAAGCTCTTATGTTCAGCTGAATGTAATAGACCTTAAGTTGATCTTAGAAAATGTTAAAGCACCCTAAATTTGTTCAAACAAAATATCGATACATGAAGAGTATACTTGTTCTTAATAGTCACTTTGTTTAATTGCCGATAATTAATAGATATACGCATATAGTACCATCTTTCTTCTTTTCAAACAAAATAGAAGCACCACTAAGATGAAACACTCGGCCTAATAAAACCCTTATTCAACAAATACTGTAATTGATTCTTCAATTCCATCAATTTTGTAGGGACATTTATATAAGGAGGGACAAAAAGAGGCTTAGTACCTGACTTCACATCAATAGCAAAATCAATAACCCTATCCGGAGGAACACAAGGTAAGTCTATAGAAAACACGTCTATGAACTATCTTAAAACTCTCACATAATCTAAAGTTTGTGGTAAATCAACACTAGCATCGCACACATAAGCCAAATAAGAAAGACATCTCTTTTCTACCATGTGACAAGCGTGAAGAAAAGACATGACCCCTTTCAAATATAAATTATGAGTACTCTTCCACTCTAACCTCAACACATCAGGAATAACTAAAGTAATAGTTTTGGAATGATAATCCATATGCATGATGATTAGATAATCAATCCATACCCAATATAATATAAAAATCAACTATATTAGGAATGATTAAGTTTGTCGAACTCTTACACCCCAAAAGAGTCGTTATATATGATTTATACGCCTTACCTACCACTAAGGAATAGCTTACAAGCTTATTAAAATGAATGGGTGTGACAAGATGACAAAGAAGGATGATACCTGTAATCACAACATCATAGGCCTCTACTTCACGTCTCTTGAAAAAAGCATAGCACTGCCCGTATCACTACCACACTTAGCAACTTCTCATCCACTATCATAAGCTCCCTGATATCCACCCTTGGTACCCTAAGATACATATCTACTACTATGTGAACCCCTTTTGACTGGAGGCATTGGTGCTAGAAAAAGGTAAAGTTGTAAACTTTAATAGGGAGGACTTGATACCCACCTGGGGCAATCTCTAGCTAAGTGACCAGACCCATCATAAATATAGCATTGTCTACTAAATGAATCATGTTGTGATGGAACAAAATAAGGAGAACTCCTACCATAATCGTAATAACCAAATCAAGGCCCTCACATTGCATGACCTAATCTCTGGCCACTCAAAGCCTCAAAACGTGAAAGCCTTCTACCAAAACCCTACAATACTACCTAAATTGGTTTGTTGTGGTAACCATAAGAACTGATATCTAAATAATACCTACCCGATATAAATAAACATAGAAAATATCTTGTCGACGTAACATTCTAGCACTACCACCCTGAGCATCCTAGCAAAAATTCTTAATTTTGTTTGGAATGATCCACAGTACTCGAAAAGGAGATACTTGTAGTCATTAACTGATCCATTTCTAACTTAAGAGAATTAGCCAACCCCTTTACAAACTTTTTGATCCTCTCAGCCTCAATAGAGATACTATCCTGTAATACCCGTGTTTTTTATAGCTTGAAAATTATCTCAAGGATGTTAAAACTTGCTTTGAAATAAGAATTTATTATTATACAGGTGGTATTTCCATAATTTTCACTTCCTATTACGTGAAAAATTAAATAAGCTTTCCATCGATATATAATTCGCCCAAACCCAATACCTGGGTGAAGAGTTAGAGCCTTTTTAGTGAGACAGTGTTTAACTTGAACCTTCAGCACGTCCCAGAGATAGCTCAAATGGCAATTTTCAAATTCCAGTGTTGCTCCACAGTACTGGCGCGTCATGCCAAACTTCCAGGTCGTAGACAAGGTGGCAATGTGATAGCTCCGCATCACGCTATCGTGTAGTTTCCCAATTGTCAATTTCCAGTGACACGGTGCAATAACGCCGCGTCGCACCAAGGGCCCAACTCAAAAAAATTTACTGAAAATTAAATTATGTGTCCAGGGTTAAAAGGGTCAATTTTTCCCCTATATAAGCTTTCAAACATGGGATTTAGCCCTTATTCATCCAAAATATTAATGTTTTTCTCAAATACTCTCAAGAACTCAAGCTAGGGTTTTCATAGAAGTGCAATTTCAAGAAGGTTTCACCATCAATCTTTACGAAATCACGATCTAAGGTATGCATAGTGTTCAGTCATGGACTCCTTTCATCCATGAAGTCCAAGAATCCTTTTTAACTACAATTTTATGGATTTTCTTCATGTTTTCATTCTTTGTATGTTCTCTTTCATGTTGATAAATGAGGAATTAACTTCTATTCCATGATTTGATGATAAATTCCATGTGGGTTGATTAGTATAGATAAAGATTTATGAAATCTCATGACTAATACCTTGTATGATGAAATTGGAATTGAACCATGATGTTTACATGTTCTATGCCTGCCATATGTTTGATAAAATGCCTAGATGAAGGAAATTTTCCTAACTAGCATGATATCATGAAAATCCCCATAAATGTACAAGCTTATGCCTATTAGACATTTGATGAAATGCTTCAATAAACGTATTGTGGTGATTATCATGTATTCAAGAATATCAAGTTATGTTAGTTTCCTTCTATCGAGTCCTGGGGGGTATTTGTACTCAAAATATTAGATGTGTGCCTAGAGCCATGTCATGTTTTTCACGATACTCTTAGTCAAGCTATGAACTCTTAGACTTCAGATAGTCTTATGACTCAGGAAAAATCTCCATGATCTGATGACTCAGTCAGTTGTCAGATATCAATAGTATTCCATCAGCCACAAAAATTCAGTAACTCAGTCCATGCTCAGTTCAGTAAATTATGTTCAGTGTCTATTCATATGGGAGTAGGAATTAGCACCGAGTGAACCCAAGGATGGGGATTCACCTGTTATATGAGGATGTGATTCCTAGAAGCAATCCTTGCGTTTTAGAACTATGTAGCCAGCATTGGTTGAGACATCGTAGCCTGCTATATGAGGGTAGATGAGGTGGCTTAACCTATTATGTGAGGGTTTCCACCATTCTCGCTAGAGTTACTTATTATGTGAGGGTTACTCCTATGTTGTCCTTGCCAGTGGTGCAATATTAACACCCTTCTAATTAGGGTATAGATTAGACCCCAGCTCAGCTATTATAGCGCCTTTAGGGCATGTCGGTTAGATACTACTTCCCACAGTTTCATGTTACAGAATCAGGACTGTCAGATACAATCAATCAGTCTCAGTAATACAACTCAGATAGTTCTTCAGATTTCAGGACTGTCAGATACAATAAACTCAAACATAGTACAGAACTCAGATAGTTCTATCAGATTCAGGACTTTCAGCTACAGTCACCCACGTTATCTATTATACCCAGATACAGTCACCCATGTTATCAGTATTATTCAGATATAGTCCTTCATGTTATCAGTCATATCAGTTACTAGCATGTCATGTTATCAGTATACAGACTTACGAATCACAAAATCACGTTGTCAGTTACAGTTACGTATTTATGCATGTATTCTCACATTCATGTTAGACAGTCAGTTAGCATTATTCATGCATGTGAACCATTATATATAGCCTACCTCACATGAATACTCGGTATATATGTACTAACACATTCGTGCTATGGTGTTTTCTTTTTTTGTTACACCATAGGTTCAGAGACACGAGTTCCAGATTCAGCAGTTAGAGTAGAAGTGAGTCCTCATCCTTTGAGGACATAATGATTTTCTAGTATCTCCTTGATTAGATTATTAGTTGGAGTTAGTTGGGGACATGTCCCATCAACTCCATATTCATATTCTTCAAATAGTAGAGGATTTCATACTAGATGTAAACTAGATACAGACTATCATATTCAGACTTTAGTATTTTCAGGCTTGTTTTGGGTATTCTATTACCCCACACAGATGTTACAATTATTCAGTTATGTTCAGTATTGAACCTTATGGCCTTTCAGTGTATGTTTCCGCATTATTAAGTTATCTTATGCAGTATACAGGTACAGATATCAGTCATGGGTTAGCTTGTAGTCCCTCGGGATCATGAGCACCATATAGCATTCCGGTTCAGCAAATCGGGTCGTTACATAGCCATATAATTCCTACACAAAGCATGGAAATGAGCCTTGTACTCAGCGACAGTCACAAAGCCCTACTCCAAGTCATCAGACTTATCCCATAGCTTATCCCTTAAGATAAAGGGCACATACATCTCAAGTAAAATTTCTGGAAATTGGGTCTAAGTCAAAGAAGGAGAATATACTAGCCTATAACCAACAAAAGGTCTCTACCTCTATTTAGCCACATCAGTTAAATAGAAGGTAGTGTAATCAATACTACGAGACTCAAGAAAACTGAGGTGATGCAACCACTTCTAAAAACTAACCAATAACTCATATACATCTCACCAATAGCACCACTATATTTAAAGAGGACATTACAATATATCTCTCAAAACCTCTTCTGCTCATCAATAGACATTACTAGACCAAGAACTTCAAGTGTAGAAACAAGTCTAGTAGGTAACAGCTCAACATATGGGGCCACAACAACAACTGGATATGCCTCAAGATCCTGAAAACCCTAAATAGAAACCTACCCGAGTGGTTGAACACCCTCTTTTATCTGTGAACCATCTTATCTACCCGATAAAACAGTTTCCTAAGAGGTTCCACTCAAATAGCTCAAAAGTTAAATCAGAATATCCAATAACACTAGAGTAAAATCAAACTCCTAAAGACCCTTGGTTTGTCTCCCACCCTTTGGATGATAAGATTCCTCAACATGATCAATCACTAACTCAAAAGAGGTTATTCTATCTTGCCCTTTAGTCAAAGTCACTCCTCGTGCTATGCCTCTACCACAATCTCGATCATGACCCCTACCTTATCCCTTGATTGGTCCTCTACAATAGGTGTTAGCTTAGTATCACCAATAACTCTTAATTAAGTTCTCGCCATTTGTGCAGAAAGAGTGAGATACAAATGTAAAATATCAAGTATGAATAACGTGAATAATAAGGAATCAAGTTAGACAAGTTTTCTAAAAGAAGTCAAATAGCCTCCAAAAGATTGATAAAGGCATCAACATATCGATCCATGGGACTCTATTAGACATTTTTCTCTTTACTCGTGAGACTGGTGAACCTACCGCTCTGATACCAATTTGTCACAATCCAAAAATCTGAGGCCATGATGGCACCTACCCTAATTCTCTATTGATAGGTAAGCCCAATACCAAAATAGAATAGATAACGAAAAGAAGGGAAATAAAAAGCAAAATATGATATGTTAGGACAAAATCAAACAAATATAATAACAAGGAAAATATCTGAATAATACAACCCCAAGGATATAGTGTCATGAGTAAGAGAAACTCTAAAATTAACATAAAGTACGAATACATAGTGTTGGTCTCTAAAATAAAGTAAGGACATAAGAGAATTAGATGAAGTCAGGAAATATTCTTTGAACAAAGAGCTCACCTTGACTTCGAAATCCGAAGCTACATAAAATCATAATTCGTGGGTAGCACTCGAATTAGGGTCTACACAAAAAGGGTATAGAAAAGTAGGAGTGAGTATGGTCTACTTGTACTCAGTAGGCATCAAAGAAGAACCAAACAATTAAAGTAAACTATGAGATATCCATCCGCCCTGCAAACAAAAAATTTCCAATAGTTCAAGTCATACGTGATCCATAGTTCAAATTCAATCAATAGTATAAGCATAGAAATACCACATATAAAGAAGTATAAACCATAGTGTCATTCACAAAAAATATATGGGATGTAGTGCAACACAATAATATGGTCGTAACCCATATATGAATCACAATCCCAACAATCGACCTTGCCAGCACTTTCCTCGGATTCTAAGAGAGGACCCATGGTGCATTCATAACCCATATACTAATCATAATCTCAACAATCAACCTTGTTAGGACTTTTCTTGGCTAAGGTATTTTATGAAATGGTATATTTTCTTTAACAAAGAAATCCAAGCTCCATAATAATATCATTTCTATGAAAATGAGTAGTGAATGAGTATGCATGATCATAATAAAATCAACAACATACGATAACTAGCTCAACAATGGCAAGAATGAACTCAAATTACCCAAATCTCAACAAGTCATGATATAGGCCTTCTCATGGCAACACAATGGTAAAGAATCATATAAGATATTAATGATATCAATCAAAGCTCCTACATGGTTATCAAAATAATATTAAAGAACACATAATGCTTAGACAAAACCAACACCAGCACTCACACAAGTATCTCAATGATAATAAAATCCCAGATTAATAATAAGATTCACACAAGCCTCTATACAGGAATACAATGGTAATAATTACTTCAAAAGATAAAAACAACAATAAATTCCCCAACCCATAACATACATCACATGAATAGTTATCAACCCACTCCTTCTAAAGAAAGTTAAGCCATAACCTATCTCGAAAGCTGCGAGAACCTATCCCAAGACATCACATGGTGCTCAAGGCCACACGTGACCTCAAGCTAACCCTCTAAGCCTGTCATCATTTTTAGAACTCTCTGCAACACAAATCATCATAAAGTAGGGAAGAATAATCATGACATGGACATACTGAAATCTCTGTACAAGCTGGCACACTAGTCTGACAAAGCCTCTACTACATAGGACTGAGGAGCCAATGGGACAGATCCCCAACTGACTCGTACTAAACTGAAAGTAAACAACCATCTATTAATAAGATAAAATCGGAGACACAGTTCCATGAACCATGAGGACTCCCCAACCGCAGAAATGAAGATAAAGGTACTCAAAAATCACTGTCGCTGCTGAGACTGAGCACTTGAACCTATATCATGAGGAAATATAGAGTACAAAAGAGTATGGGATTCGGTACTTGGGAATGTACTGAGTATGTGGAGGTGGATGCAACATTTTAAATAATATCATAAATGTATAAGAAAATCACTCATGCTGACAATAACAACTCTCTTCGCTTGAATTATCTAAAACATCATTTCCAAAAGTCATCAGTAATAACATATGTTTCATAAATCTCGTAAATCATTTAACTCAACTCAAACTCTTTGACTCATGACTTAGAGTGACTCGGTAACTCATGGTACTTAGATCATTATGGACGTGGGAGTTTCTTATAACCGACATAACTACACTATTTGTCACATAGAGTCCAACGTTTTGCCCTCCTAAGGAGAGAACCCCACATTGGCGGGGGTGTTGTACTCTTGCCAGGGAGTACAACCTTAATCTCATTATAACAATCCCATACTCGACCTTTGGCCCACAATTATCAACATCAATCCTACGGTGGCAGGTAGTTTTGGGAAAATACCATATTTTCCGCTCGATACTAAATACTCCTTCTAGACTCAGCTCAGAACGCGTTAGGAAATCAACCTTAATCCATATCAACTTATAGGTCTATCATAGATACCAAAACATAAATATATCTCATCTGTAAATCATGAACAACAGTGGATTCCTAACTCGACTCAAAATCAAAACAATCTTTCTCAACATCAAGTACCTTTGCTTATCAAATCATTTCAAATATCAAAGCTTCAAGGAAATATCATAGGACTCATTCTTGACTTTCAATCTCAAATATTGATATATATTCAATAGTCAAATTTCTCATGGAAAGGCATAACTCATGATACTTGCCTTAAATCACTTAGAAATTATCAATACATAATGACAATATACAACTCATGGAATAAATTCTCAATTTAAGAAACATTATGGTGAAATAATCATAAATATCAAACTTATTCAACTCAAATCTCATAAATCATAAATAAATAAATTTGGGTGTAAACCCACTTGCAAAATCATGTAAATCAGTAATAGAAAGTAAATCTTTAGGCACAAGAACGAAAAGATTGTTGTTGTTCAAACCCCACATACCTTGGATTATGATTTTGGAGATGCAGAAACTTGATATAAACTTCTTTATAGCATTCTTGAGAAAAATTTATTGATGCCTTTAATTAGGAAAGCTTGATTCTTGGATCAATTTTAATCCCTATGGAAGATTCTTGAATTTCTTGGAAGAAGATTGAAGTTTTGGATTTTGGAAGAAACCATAATTTCTAGATGTTTCTTGGTAGAGGAAGGGAGAAAATAAAGGGATATTCTCTACTATGATATATATAAGACCTTATGGGGCAGAAATGACCAAAATGCCATTTTGAAAAAAGCTGAAATTCTCTGATCGGGGCCTGTGACAGTCGATCTGACGGTCCGTCAAGTCTCCTGACGTTCCACCAGATCATTCGTCACTCGAGTGCCAAAATTGGAACGTTATACCTTGATGTGACAGTCGAAGTGACGATCCATCAGGAAACTGACAGACCACCAAGTCGTCTGTCACTCGAGGGCCAGAAATGAGACATTCTGTCTTGACCTGACGGACCCCTTGACGGTCCATCAACTTTTTGACGGTACACCAACTTGGTCGTCGCACGATGGACTAAAAAAGGAGTCACTGCCTTTGCTTGACAGGGCACTTGACGGTCCACCAGGAACCTGATGGTCCGCCAGGTCGACCGTCAAACCTGGGCGATCCAACATCGTTCAGTAAATCGGCCATAACTCCTTCTTCCGATGTCGGATCTCAATGAAATTGGTATCGATGGAAAGCTTATTCAATGCTCTACATGAAAAAAAGTAGAAATTAGAGAAATACAACATGGTTTAAACATAAATCACTTTGGAAGTCATACATATCCACTCAAAAGATGGATTTAGGCTTAAGAAACGATCGGGGTATTACACTGATACACAAGCCTAAACACGTTAAAAGAAGCCTTTACCTTATGAGCAAATTTAGAATTCTCCAAATCTATAAAAAGTAAAGTTTATACATAATTAAGATTCCATTAATATCCAATGGCATACATTGGTTTTGGGTCCAAAGTTACTTTGAAAGTTGAACCATAAATAAAAGGGTACAGTTGAAAGTTTAATAAAAAATCATCTTACCCATACCTTAAGAATTCCAAATATAAAAATCCATCTAAAATTGAGTTAGATGTGGAAATCATCAAAAAATACACATTTTTCACTTTACCGGTTAACATCCAAAATTTATTGTTTAAAATCTAAGTTTTGAATGTGTTTTAGAATTAGTAGGTAATGATAGGGATACATCATCCGGAGATGGTTAGTGGGATGAAAAGTAGCATGTAACTCAGGCATAAGGATAACATAATGCCATCGTCAATAGTTCAAAATCATTCAAAACGAATGCACATAATCAAATGCATACATATATATGTATATATATATATATATATCACATGACGGGATAGGGAACAAAGCTTAACATGCTCTTTAAAACATTAGCATGGATTATATAGCTCAACCGTCACTATATACAAAGGCACCCACAAGTTAAATGGGCCCATCTCTACCCCAGCTGGTAGGGCCCTAGTGTGTGTGGCTGCACGAACCAGAGGGTAGACATATGCAGTATAGGGGACTCGAACCTCCCGACATATCAAAGTGACACGATACCAACTTATGTAATATAATATAGGGGGCTAGAACCTCCCAATCATATGATACTAAAAATAATAAGGGTGACTCAAACCACCCAGTCATATAGACCTTCACGTCTGCAATCGCGGTTCCAGTATTGGTCCTTCATGACCACCACTTTCACGACTCATCTACACAACCCTCATTAAAGACCAATTAAAACAAGTATCACACATTCTTATTCATTGAACCACATTACACATTAAGTCATACATTGTTAGTATCGCCATACCAACTATGCTTCCAAGGTAACAACAATATGCCAAACAATTACATTACTTGGGGGAATTCACAACCCCCTTTGGTTTAATTATACATTATCTTAGAGAATTACACAACCCCATAAGGCTCAATTCAAAATCATAATGCAATAGTTTGAGAATAGTTCAATTCCCATGTTTCTCATAACTAAAAACCAATGTTACAATATAGGGTTGGGGTCATAACCACTTCAAAATCCACAAGTTTGGGAAAAATCACAATTCCCTTATTCATTCACCAAACCCATGCACCCACAGTTCAAAATCATAATTAAAGCATGAATAATCATATATAAACCATGGAAAAACATTGTTCAACAACAAGCATTCAAAACTCTCAACCCTTGATTTCAAACTAACATAAATATCTCATGAACAATACTTTAAAATATATGTTTTTTACAAATTACCAATGAGGGAAAAGTAACATGCCTGAAATACCAAGTTTCACGAAAAGAATTTAACTCTTGATCCATTGGATGACCTACTTCTTGGAAACCCTAAGTATGGTTGCTTGAGAGAATTTGAGAGAGCCTTTGAAGTGTTTGAGTAAGTTAAGGATGAAATATAACCCTTCCCTCACCCCTTAAGTGTTTTATGGATGTGGAGTTTTAATTGGGCAACAAGAGAATTGTCCAAAGTGCCCTCAATTTAAAAATTGAAATTTGACTATAGGTCACAATACGACTCGAAAGGATACATTACGACTTATCACAAGGAGTCATAGTCAAGATTGAACGACCAAGGCCCCATATTGATCTGGCTACGATTTATACCATTGACTTGTAACAATACTTAACAACTTATAACCACATCTCGTACTCAAGACAACAATACTTTTTGGGATGACACATTAGACATCCTACGATTAGGACATAACGACTCTTCATGAGTCTTTATGACTCGTGCCCTCAAGTCGTAATGAAGACAATGCCTTGGGCAAAACTTTTTGGACACCTTACGACTTGGTCCTTACGACCTGTAAGAAGTTTTGATGACTAGTTGACAGCCACTCGTACTCAGAGCAGAAACTAAGCCACTTATTCTGATTAAGTTGCGACCGAGTCCCTACGACCCGTCGAGACTCCCTAGACTCATCAGGGGAGTCCTAGTTAGGATAGTGATGATAAAATTTCAAAAAAAATTCAAGGACCAACAAGTTGGGGCATTACATACTCCCTATTAGGATCATTCATCCTCGAATGATAGGATAAGACATTTATTAGCACAATTTTACTTCACATACCACTACTCTTACCTTTAACAAAGACAAAAAAAATAAAGATGTTAAGGAATACACATACCTCAAGCACGATTATTTAGAATGGGGAACAAGAACGGATACTTGGACTTCATATCCTCTTCGGCTTCCAAAGTAGCTTTCTTAACCTTTTGGTTCATCCAAAGAACCTTTACCATAGCCACATCCATAGTCTGTAACCAACGGACTTGCTAATCCAAAATCTCAACCGGGACCTCCTCATAGGACAAGGAATCCAAAATAACCACCTCCTCTAAGGGAGAAACTATCAAAGGATCACCCACGCAATTCCTCAATATCAAAACATGAAACACCGGGTAAATAGAGCTCAAGCTGGAAGGAACCTCCAATTCATGTGCAACATTTACAACCTTTTCTAAAACCAAGTACAGACCGACATAACGGGGACTGAGCTTTCCCTTCTTTCCAAACTGCATCACTTTCTTCATAGGAAACGCCTTCAAGAACACCCAATCACCAATACTGAACTCTAACTCATTTCGCCTCACATCTGCATAGGACTTTTGGCAACTTTGGATGGCCATAAGTCTATCTCGAATCACTTTCTCCATGGCTTGGTGAATCAAATCAGGGCCAAAAAACTTATTCTTACCGACCTCAAACCACCCAATAGGAGATCTACACCTCCTAACATATAAGGCCTCGAACGAACCCATACCAATGCTAGAGTGATAACTGTTGTTGTAGGCAAATTCTATGAGAGGTAAGTGGTAAACCCAACTACAACCAAAATCAAAAACACAAGACTGAAGCATATCTTAAATGCCTATATTATCCTTTTTGCTTTCCCATCCGTTTACAAGTGGAAAGCGGTACAAAGGGTGACCTTAGTCCCCAAGCCTCGCTAGAACAACCTCCAAAAGTGAGATCAGAACTGGGTACCCCGATCAGATATAATGGAGACTGGAGCACCATGCAACTTCACGATCTCCACAATAAACAACTTGTCATAATCCTCAGAAGAGAAATTAGTCCTTACTAACAAGAAGTGAGCAGACTTAGTCATCCTATCCACGATGACCCAAATTAAATCAAACTGCTGGCAAGACCGCACAAGACCAGTAACCAAATCCATATTGATTATCTCCTATTTCCACACTGGTAGTTCAATCTCCTGAGTCAACCCACCGGGCCTCAAGTGCTCTACCTTCACTTGTTGACATACCCTAAACTTAGATACAAAATTGGCCATATCCTTCTTTATATTATTCCACCAATAGATCTCTTTAAGATCATGATACATTTTTGTCCAACTAGGATGACTAATATAACACGACTCATAAGATTTGATCAAAATCCTTTTTCACAATCCATCAACATCAAAAACGAATAATCTACATCGGTATCTCAAGATACCATACCACCAATCTCGAAAACCATCACTTTCTACCTACATCATTCTTGATTTTCATCAAAATAAGATCTAACAATTGTTTTTTCTTCACCTCAGCACCAAGAGATGACTTCGCCACCTCTTGAACAATCACACTATCATCCTTAGAATCCAAGAGATGGACTCCAAGATTAGCCAAATGGTAAATATCCCTCACTAAATTTTGTTTCTCCTTATCTACAAGAGATAAGTTTTCCATGGAAAACCTGCTAAGAGCATTAATAACCACATTAGCTTTACCTGGATGATAGTGAAGACTCATGTCATAGTCCATTAGCAACTCAAGCCATCTTCTTTGCCTCAGAATCAATTCCTTTTGAGTGAACATATATTGCAGGCTCTTATGATCAGAATAGATATCAACATAGACCTCATACAAATAATGTCGCTAGATCTTTAGTGCAAATACTACTGCTAGCAATTTCAGATCATGAGTTGGATAATTCTTCTTATGAACTTTCAACTATCGAGAAGCATATGCAACCATCTTGCCACACTGTATCAACATACAACCCAGTCCTACCCGAGACAAATCACAATAGACAATAAAACCATCAGTACCCTCAAGCAGAGTCAAGACCATAGCTGAAGTTTACTTATCCTTCAGCTTCTCGAAACTACCCTCGCAAGCATCAGACAACAAGAATTTCACCTTTTTCTGAGTCAACATAGCCAATGGGGCAGCAATAGAAGAGAAACTTTCCACTAACCTTATATAATAATCAGTTAAACCCAAGAAGCTTTGAATGTCGGGTGGAGTCATGGGTCTAGGCAACTTCTTAACCACCGCAATCGTTTATGGATCCACCATGATCCCATCACTAAAAACAACATGACCCAGATAAGTCACAGCATTCAACCAGAATTTACACTTAGAAAACTTTGCATACAAACATTGATCCTTTAGGTTTTGCAACACAAGGTGGAGGTGATCAGCATGATTCTCCTTGCTCTTAGAATATACCAAAATATCATTGATAAAGACAATGACAAACAAGTCCAAGAAATGACAAAAAAAAAAGATTCATAAGGTCCATAAATGTTGCCAAGGCATTGGTCAAACCAAAGGACATCACCAAAACTCAAAATGACCGTACCAAGTTTGAAAGGTAGTCTTAAGGATATTCGCCTCCCTAATCTTCAACAGATGGAAACCCGATCGAAGATCAATCATAGAAAAGAACTTAGCACCCTGAAACTGATCAAACAGAATATCAATACTCAAAAGTGGGTAATTATTACTCATGATCTCCTTATTCAATTAGCGGTAATCAATATACATTTGAAGGAAACCATCCTTCTTACGCACAAAAAGAATAGAAGCACCCCACGGAGATACACTAGGGCAGATAAAACCCTTGTCAAGAAGAACTTTGAACTGCTCCTTAAGTTTCTCCAATTCAGTTGGAGTCATCCTATAAGAAGGAATAGAGATAGGGCAAGTTTTCGAAAGAAGATCAATTTCGAAATCAATTTCCATATCAAGAGAAACACCAAAAAGATTATCAGGGAACATCTTGAGAAATTCACAGGCCACAGGGACAGCCTGCAAAGAAGGACCTTTTGATCTACAATCCTTAACATGCACTAAGTAATAGAGGCACCCTTTAGAACTAATTTTCGGTCTCAAAGATATGAGATGAACTTTCTCTTAGGTTCTAAGGAACTACCTTCCCACTCTATCATCGATTTATTAAGGAAATAAAAACTGACCCTTTGGGTCCGACAATAAAGAGAGGCATAGCATGAATGCAACTAATTCATCCCTACAATCACATCAAAGTCCAATATGTCCAAATCTATATAATCTACCAAGGTTTCTCTATCGTTGATCGATACCTTACAATACCTATAAACCCTTCTAGCCACAATGGAGTCACCCATTGGGTAGGACATAGAGAAGGGGTCTGAAATACATTCAGGATCAAAACCAAAATGGATTTCCATATAAGGGGTCACATAAGCGAGAGTAGACCAAAGATCAAGTAGATAATATACATCATGAGAAAAGAGTTTGGGCGTACCAGTAACAATATCGGGGGACGCCTCAGAATCCTGGCGAGTGGCAAGAGCGCACAGACGGTTTTGACCGGTGCCAGACCCAAAAGCAAAAGTAGAACCTTTTGGTGTGAGAGTTAATGAAGTAGCAACAGGAATCTTATTTTCCCAGAAGAAACCTTAGAAGGATAATCCCTCTACTTATGACCAATATAACAACATTTAAAGCACTTGTTCTTCCCTTCTTTAGAAACACCACAGTGCACCTGACCACAAAATCTGTGAGGAGGATACAATAAAGCTGACTGAGCCCCACTAGCTTATGACTGGCTCCTGGTGCTCTAAATAACTATCATACTGAGAACAGCGATCACCCGATGGCTTTGGGTAAGGAGAAAGTCATGGAGTAGGAACCAGAATTATCCCAATTCTTCTTAGACCACTTTCCACCATCTCTACCACTCTGTTGCTGACCACCACCCTGATTCAAATAGCAAAACTTTTTATTCTGCCTTTCAACCATCTCCGTTTACTTATTTTTTTCTTCTTTCGTTTGTTGCATATATACCACAAGTCTAGAGATATCCATTTCCTTGTTCAACAAGGAAGTCTTGCTATCCAAGATCAACTCACGGGATAACCCAGAGGCAAACTTTCTCATTCTAGCCCTCATGCTAGACACCAATTCTGTAGGATAACACGATAGCTGATGAAACTTTATGGCATACTCTTTTACTGATATCCTGCCTTGTTTCAAATTCACAAACTCCTCGGCCTTCGCCTCCCTCAACTCTTGAGAAAAGAAGAAATCAAGTAAAGTACGAGAAAAATCATCCCACAAGGTGGACTCAGCATCGTCACCCTTACACTATTCCTGCACTTCATACCATTGGTATTCTACATCATTTAAATGATAGGCAGCGAACTCTACACCCTCTATATCAGTAGCATTCATTACGCAAAAGATCGTTATCATCTCATCAATAAAATTTTAAGGTTCTTTCTTAATCTTAGAACTAGTGAAAACATAAGGACTCAAACTCATGAATTGGCTAACTTTAGTGGCCTCAGGTGATGGAGAAATAAAAGCAACCCACTCAGTCTGGGAGTCCACTAACTGGTAAATAAATAAATCAACCGGTGAAACTCAGAATTAGACACGCCAGCTTGGGGTACCTGAGCAGGGATAGGAGAAATCCATGGATCTCCCTCAAAGCAATCAGAAGCAGCGACCCTAGACCAAGTCTAAACTCTGGAGTTGGACAAGCTCCATCCACATTATCCTCATACGAGATAGAGGGGGTTTTATGAGCATCAGATCTTCTGGGAGGCTTGATCTAAAAAGTGAACATATAAGAATTAGAGGAGATTCAAAACTTACTCTAGAGCTTAAAAATAGAACAACAAGAAAGGAAAATATTCCTAAATGCCCTGTAGCCTCTCCCTTATAAGTGTGGCACACTACACACCCATAAACGAGACTCTACTTGACACAGCTTTATTAGACACCCATTGATACCAAACCTAGGCTCTAATACCATCTTTGTCACAACTCGAACTAGGGTCTGACCATGATGGGTATCTCAAGTCCCACATGGACCAGAGATCACCCCTGTACCTAACCAAACCAAACACAACATCCCCCAATGTCTGATGAATTCTGAACATATAACAAGATAGCATGTAATAAGCTTAAGAAAAGTTAAAACATATCTATAAATGATGACCAGCCAAACAACTGACCAACATCACCCAATATCCACGGTAATCCAAACAAAGCCTTTTAAACAAAGAACCAAAACCAGTCTTGGTCAGGACATGTCCTCGACTATGACAGATGACAATGAGAATAAAAATGATAATGTTAATGATAATGAAAATATCTATCAACTTAAATCTAAGAATGGGAGCTGGTTAAATACCTAAGCCTTTCAAGGTATGGATTCACTGGGAGTGATTTCATCATCTTTAAATAAGATATTGTACTTAAAGAGAGAAAGATCAATCCAAGAAAGAGAATTGGAACATGTAAGTTCACTCTCAAAAAGACAATTATCAAGTTTCAAAGATATTTCAAACCCATGATCATCCCTATGAGCAAAGAAAACAATAGGATCTTCATTTAAAGGCTTTCTCAAAGGTTCACTAGTATTCAATTGATCAACATTATCAACAACATCACTGTCTTAAGGTTCATTAACCATATCACAAACACTCTCAAGTAGTGGACTAATTTTGCAAACAAGTTTATCAATACTATATTCACACAACAATGTACTATCATTCAACATAACGACTTTAACACTAGGCAGACATAAATCGATCTTACAAGAAGAATCAACTCGGTCATCAATAGGATTAACTAGTGTATCCACGCTCTCAAATTGTACATTATCATCACAAGAAAAAAAATCACTAGTCTCATATGAATTTAAGTTATTACTTACACTTAATTGGTTGCTAGCCTCACCAAGATCATTTACATTTACTAAAGTGCAAGAGTTATCCTTTTTACCTTGAAGTATATAAGAAGATTCCTCTTTACTTTGGGGTAAAATTCCCTTGCAAGCTTTGGAAACATCCAAGATTTCCCCATCAAGTCTTCAAGGGTAATCTCCTTTTTAGGTGTTTATTCTCCTTTGCTTGCCATGTTTGTACCTACAAACATGTCCTTCCTATGAAAAAAACAAACAAAGTTATATTGGGTTTGTGGCAAATCCTCACTTCCCTCCTCTCAACCTCTCATTTTTTCTCTCTTAGTTTGCTACCTTTCACTCCCTTCCTCCTCTAAATCTTTTGTCTTTCATCATTAAAGGACATGGAGTAAGTGTCTATATTTGGGATTTAGAAAGGGTACCTAGGAAAATGTGGTTTCCCCACTGGCCCATTTCAATCTTAGGCTAATTTTGTTCATCCAGAACTCTATGTTACACAGACCAATTGGTTCCTAATTATAAGTGTCCAATCTTCAAGAGTAATAAATTACACCAAACCTCCTCATAGTACCCATCTTGGGTGAAAAAAACCTTCACACTTTTAGAAACTCCAGAGCCTTTAAAGAAATATAGAGAATACTAGGACACTCTAGGTATCCCCCAATAGTCAACCATAATGGAGTAATATAATTCTTATAGCACCAATCATCGCGAATAAGAATACATCCCGAAACTCCACAAATGTCCACCATTCTTGTGTAAACTTGTCTTCTTGGATCAACATTATAAAGCTTTGTGTACCCCTATGGTACATAGGTGGATCTCAAGAAACTCTTCACCGCTCTCCATGTTGGATTGGTCCCTTTTACAAGTTTTCCCTATCTCAATATCGTACCTTGAAGGTGCTCAATGGAATATGTGGATAGACTAGATTCGTTCATAACATAGTCCGTGAAAGTCTATTCATATTGACATTCCAACTAAGATACACCTCGGGATTGCATTCCCCTTTGAAAATAAGAAGATGTGCTTTAGAGAGTTCATGACCCTCACGATACCCTTTATATCTACCTTGGTTCCCATTTTCAAATATTTAAGCACTAGAATAAGAAGGATAAGAAGTAGTATCCCTAGGCCTTAGAGGTGCATAATCTTTCCTTCGACCTTTACCATAAGTAGTAAAACTATTCATACCAATTCAACTTTGATAAGAAGTACCACAAGACAAGGGATACGAATCTTTACAATCCTTATGTGCATTCTCACCATGAATTATAAGGGCTATAAGAGAAAGGTTTATACCTTACACCAACTTTATGTTTGGATCGGGAAGTGTAATACTCCTTACATGCCCTATCATCCTCATAAGAAACATCACAAGGATCTTCCCCCCATACTCTCCTTGAGACTACACCTACCATTTTACTCATATTCTTCTCTAGAATAGTAGCTCTCATTCCCACACGACTCTTGATTATGGCTATATTCATAGCTTCCATAATCTCCATCATCATCATAGTCATAACTTTTTCCACCATAATTATAGTCTCTCATGTCGTAGTCATAAGTATCTGAGGCTACCGATGACATAATTCCTTATAACTCCTTGTACCTACAAAATGAACAAAAAATATTAGTAGTAAGGCTCCTCACCATCACTCAAAACAATCTCACCTTTATATGCCTCATAATTGGAGCTGCTAATGTTGAAGGCTCGTTATACTCTGGTGATAGATGAAGTGTTAATGGCTACTCTCATTCGAAATAGATTTTTATTTGTTAGAAAGATGGATGGATAAAAAAATAGGGACTTAAAAGAAGAAATAACAATGAAAACAAAGAGACACATACACAAAGAAACAGACAATGAATAAAAACAGACTCTAGAACTAATTAATCAATTAATAGATCAATTACTAGCCATTAATTAGTATTTACAAATCAAGAAAAGAGATTAAGAATCAAGAAAAGTAATTAAAAAGTTGGAACCTGAACAAAATCAATTTTAGAAGTTTAGGGTGCGTCCGGACAAGATGTGGACGTATATGTCATGTACTCGCGCATGCAGCTTAGGGCACCTTCTAGTGAATCTGGAGTGACCTACATTTGTCACCTGTGTAAGCAAGTCATGAGCTGCGTGAGCAGGTGCCTAGTGCAGATGGCCAGCTCCTGCTTAATTTGCACTCAGAGTTTTGTCCTTCAATGGGCCCTAGTGTACTCCTTTTTTAGAATATTGCCCTTTTGTTGGATATTTCTTTGGACAAACAATTTTTCTTCCTTTTTTATTCTCTTTCTTGGATCAAACAACACCTTTTTTTTTGTTGAAGATATGCATCTTCTTGAAGAACACCAAAATTTCCCAACTACTTCTTTTTGACTTGGAATTGCATGAAATATTTATCGTAGTCTCCTTTCATCATGAGGAACACTTTACAACCACCAATAGACGTCAAATCTTCACCAAAATTTTTAACCCATTTGCATCTTCTTTATGCTTCAAACCCAGAAATGGTGAATTTTTGAAACTCTTCCAAATGACACGAACTTTTAAACTTAAGTTCCTCTCAACGTAAAGAACACTTTTTCAACTATTTCACCCTTAAATTCAATTCCAAAATTTTTTATCTAAGAACCCACTTTCTTTAACTCCAAGTTCAACGAGAGGGTTTTTTCCAAATATTATTCAAACATGCACAATAGTTTAAATCTAACCTCGATAATACTAGATGGAATAAATCTAGTATAGAAATACAAAAATGACTTAAAACCTAAAATACTTTTGGGGTTTTTTTCTTTAAAAAAATCATTTTTTTCTGGATCCAACCTAAGACTAGACTTGTAGGGATGAATTAAGTCGTGCTCTGATACCAAATGATACGAGATCAAAGTACAAAAGAAAAAACAAATACTAAACTAAAGAAATGATAGCATCAGAAATACGAAAAAGTAAAGGATAGGGGAAAAGAGATAGATAGTTAGACATAAAAAGATAAGACAAAGGAAAACTAAAGGATTGATTAAATCCTACGACTTTCCTTAAGATTATCTACAAGCACCGAAACTCTTATGAGACTGGAAGGGTAATCAATCACTAGATCAACCAAGTTTTTAAAAAGGAATCAACATAAGCTTTTCTAAGCTACACTCCTTATCAAGAGTCTCATAACTACAATAATCATCAAAAAATAAGAAAATAGGTTAACCTAACTAATATTAATAGCCTTAGGCTATTTAGTACATAAATGGGCCCAAAAGTGACCCAATTCAACAAAATAAGCAAGCTAGCCGGGTTTGGCCCATATGCCCACACAAATGGCCATATTTGGGCGTAAATGAAAGAAACAAGAGCCATCTGTGGGAGTAGGTGACTTCGCAGGTCGCTTCAGCATGCCTTCAAGCTCGTTTTTACCTTCTAACATCCTCTTCAATGGCTCTCAATCCTTTTTGTATGCATTGGGCATTCTAAAACACTCCTTAAATGGTATCAAGATGGGTTGGAGAATACTTAACTTCATCAATAATCATTAGAGTTTTTATATTTCTCGGGCTTACTTTCTTGTTGAAGTCTTGGGATGAACTTAACTCACGGCTCCAAATTATCCTCCACATATAGTGTTGATCTCTTGGGAGCTTAAATAGGGTTCCCCCCAAACATATCCTTGTCTCCTATAGGTGACCATAGATTGGGTCCTTTTGTGTCAACCTTGGATTATAGTCCTTGAAAGTTCGATGCCGATTTGACTTGTATCACATGGCCCAAACCAAGACAATCGTGAATGTAAGCCTCAAGGCCGCAAACATGATAAAGGAAACAAATTGACCCGAACCCATTATCCATCGCGATTCCGATGAACCTACCATACTATCATAATGTGTTAGCCGACTATTTTTTGCGAATACGACAGATGGGGTCGCAACGCAAAAAAGGGATCATGCACCAGAAAAACCACAGCTCTTAAGTTCAAAAACTCTCCGAATAGATCCTCAAGATCCATTTGGGACTCCAAAAAAATAAACTAATAATGCTACTAGGCTAATTCTGATATTTCGGACTCAATGGCGATGAACTTTCAAAAAAGATCATTTTCACTAATTTAACCCTTGGGACCCCTTAGAGATAAATTGAATTAGTTCCAAATGGAGGGTCAAAATGCAAAATAAATACTACTAACTAACAATCGACATTCGAAGCTAATGAAACTATTAAAATTGTCATCTATGGTTCAGATCAGAAAATGTTAATTGAAATCAAACTATCCCTTTTACGGATACTAAAAGTCACAAACCCAAATAAAACACTTTCGAATGTATCGGGGACTGTGCAAAACATCCCCACAATTCATAAATCAAATAAGACAATTACGGAGAGCAACAAAATTATCAAAATAGAGAAAATTCTAAATTTCAATGCGAGGGTCATTACAGTATTGCAGAAGTGATCATACTTAAAATTATCAATTATTAACTGTATGACCACAATAAACATGGATCTAAACATCACAATTTATAAAAATGGTATATCTGAGTTACCGCTGAAGGATTGGGAAGAAAACCCCAACATTAGAGTGTTCAATGGAGAATATTTTTTTAAGCTGTTGAAAATAAATATAGATAAATGAAGGAAAATGGTTAAAGAAATAGATACATAGTTTTCTATGATATAGAAAGTGTCACACCACCTTGTTTATGTCATAGTACACACACACATATATATATATATATATAGCGAGAGAGGGAGGAGAGATGAGGCCCATGCTAACTCAAGATATAAAACAGTAATTTTAATTCAAAATATAATTTGTTATATGCTTTTTACAAATTAATTAAAATCGCTATTAATTAAGGAGTTTTTTCATATTCCTTAAAACATTAGTTTCCTTGTCTAGTGCCTTTTTTTTTTTTTATATATTACATTTTTCTATCTTTTCCTATTCCTAGTGTTCTTTTTTTTTTAAAACAAAAAATACTTTTTGTTAATACATTTTTTATTTTGCTTTCTTTTAGATTTCAAATATAAATATTACAAATATTATATTAATATATCGACAGTATAATTTTTCTTATATATTTACAATACATACTATATATAATCACTGTACAATCTATTTAAAATTTCTTTTAAAATAGTTTTATAAGCTGCCACGATAAAAACAATATTGAAAAAAAAATATAAAATTATGAGAGCGAGAGAGAAAGAAGAGTACATGTAAATTTCTCTACTTTATCATCTTATTACCCCGCATTGAATATAAGAGAGAGAATTTGTCTGCATAATAAAGATTATATATTATGGTTTGGTAATTTAGTGCAGTTTTCTTTAATCAACTATCTTATAAATTAATTATTTTATTAATTACTATACAGATTTGTATGTAAATGAAACAGGGGAAATAAAAGATGCTATTTATGAAATGACGCAACGGTTGGGCTATTCCTATAGTAAATTATAGGAAAAATGACAGAAACGACACTTCAAATTAAACTATTTTCATGAAAATGACCATGAAATTTAAATTTCACTTTCTAGCCATTTCAATTTATTGCCTTGTTCTATACCGTTTCTACACACCTTCTATACAGTTTCTAGACATATCTTATACATATAAATATTCTATACGAAAATTATCCAGTTTTGATACACAATTTGTACAATAACTGTAATTTTTTTTTACACATTTTATACAATAATTATATAATTTTCATACACTTTTTATATATTTTTTATATATATTTTATGCATATACATATTTGATAGAATTATACAATTTCTATTACATATATTTTATATAGATACATATTCTATTTAACAATTATATCATTTATATATAATTTAATTATTATTTCTAAATAATAAAAATAGCAAAATATATGATCAGTTAAAAATTTATTACAAAAAAAATTGAAATATTTTTAAAAGGGCCGAATTACCCAAGTTGAATATTGTATTAGTATTGTATATAGACTGTATCAGTATTGTATAAGGACTATATATGGACTACGTAGGCCAAAATGACCCAAATTAGGAAATGGTTATAAAGCAAAAATAATATATTCGATTGACCACTTTTTGAAAAGTTTTCAAGTTTAGACTATTTATTTTAAAAGGTGCTATACAGTGTCTTTTTCTCTAAATTATATGATATATGTACTGCCATGTAAAATTCTCTTTTTTCATCTTATAGGAGCATCGAATACAACAAACTCTTTCAATTACTTCAGGTTTGTATTATAACTAGTTTAGGTGTATGCATCTCAATCGTGTATCTCAGTTTAATGAGTTCAAACGTTACATTAAATATAATATTTGTGTAAATAATAAAGATGAATATAATAATTAAATTCAACATTTTTTGAATATGTAAAGATGGAGAATTTATTTAATTAAATCTAATCTTTACCAAAAATATTTCTCAAAGTCGGTCGACATTCATCTTCCATCTGTAAATTAAAATAAAATAATAAGATAATAAAGATATCAAAACAATACAATTAAACATGACCTTTACACAAAAATTTCTTCAAAGCCAACCGACATTCATCTACAATCTGTAAACTACAATAAAACAATACAATAATGATCACAAAGCTTCGATTTTGATAAAAATAATTCTTGTTTGAGCAAAAATTTTGATCCTAAAGAATGACTTGAATGAATAAACTACCACAAAATAATAAATTAATAGAGATGTTAAGATAATACAATTAAAGCTAACTTTTACCTAAGAAAATTCTCAAAGCCGACAAACATTCATCTATCATCTGTAAATTAACATAAAACAATCAGATAATAACAATTAAACCTGACTTTCACACAAAAATTTCTTCAAAGTCAACCGACATTCATCTGCAATTTGTAAATTACAAAAAAATAATAATATAATAATGATCACAAAACTTCGATTTCGATGAAAATAATTCTTGTCTGAGCAAAAATTTTGACCCTAAAGGATGACTTGAATAAAAACAAAGAAGATATATATATATACACACACGTTGAATTCTATTATGTTGACAAAATCAGTAAAGAAGTTGAGGGTTAGAAAATCAAACATCTACCAATCTAGACATGCAACCGAATCAAGTTAGATGAGCGTCAATATTCTCTCAATAGGTAAATTAGTTTCTCTAGTTTAACGTGCATTTAAATATTTATAGAAGTATTTTTCTTAATATAGTCCTATTTTAGGAGTATTTTTCTAATTGACCAGTATAAAGAAAAATATTAATTGATTCATCTTCCATATATTTTAGGAATCCCATATATTTTAGAAGTTTAGTTAATATAATAAAAAAATATTTTAATAATAAATTAAAAAAATAGTGAAAATATAATTTTATTAATTTTTTAATAAAAGAAAAAAAGTTCAAATAACTTTTCAAAGGGTTTTCGCACTTGTAATATATACTAGTCTAAGAATACGCGCCACACGCGTGTATCTCACTTCAATGAGTTCACTTTGATATTATTTTTAAAAAAAATACTGAATTAATAAATAAATTAATGATTTAAACGCATACACTTCAATGAGTTCACTTTAATATTATTTTAAAGAAAAATACTGAATTAATAAATAAATTAATGATTTAAACGCATGAATGTGTCTCGCATGTGGAGCCTTTGCTTATTTAAAATTAAAATGTAATTATTTCAATTAATTTCAAAATGTTAAATACTAAGAAAATAATAGATTAAAAATTTAGACCTTACAAAATTAAAATTACTTATTATACAAAAATTATTTGATATTGAATGAAATTATCAGAAGCTAAGTTGACAAGTAGTATGATTGTACTTAAACTTAGTTTATGGCAAAAGTACTATCTTTCAAATCTATTATTTATTAAGTCTTTAAAATCAAACATCTTGTTCCTTACATTTTATTTTAAAATTTTAACAAAAGTTTAACGTAAATATGATTCATAAGTAAAAATATCAAGTTCATATAAATCCTTGTTGAAAACATACGTAATAACCTGAAACAACAGTAATCACTATCTCTTATTTTGAAAAGAAATTGAATTGGATGGTCATTACAAAATTCTTTCAAAATCATATTAAAAAAATTTAAAATAAAAGAAACGATGAACTAAACAAAGTAAAGAAAATATTATATATCACATGCTACAGAATAATAACTTTTATATATATATATATATATATAGAATTCTAAAACTTTTTCATTAAAGAAAATCTATATATGGCAGATTTTAGTTTTTTTTCTAGAAATTATTTACCAAAATTAAATAAACTAAAACCTTAGAAATGAGAATTTTATCTTTTATTTTTGTCTCTTTTTCCCATACTTGTATATACTTATTTTGTCTTAATTCAATTGTAGAATTTTGATCTTTAAATTAAGAAAATAGTCTTCTCAATTAAATTATAATTACACACAAACACTAATATATATTAAAATATTAATAATATATATTCTTAAAAGATTTAAAAAATAAATGCCCTAGTTTAGCTTTTTGTTGTTCTTTTACTTTCTTATTTTATCTTTACAAAAATTCTCATAGATCCTTTTTGTGTCATTTTTCTGTTATAACAAAAGAATCCAAAATTAAATTTTCTATATGTTTTAGGACTTTTTAATTTTTAAATTGTATTTTATTCTTACCGTATATTTTAAAATTTATATAAAGTAAATTTTGAATGAACATATAAATATTAAATATTATGGTTTTTTTTCTAAAATTTACAATCGAACCTAAAGACCAACAAATCAAATTTTTGACCCAAATCAAAAAGGATACGTGAGAGAAAAAAATAAGATTTTTTTTTTCCTATTCTTTTGCCTATTCTTTGAACCTCTTTTATAAGTTTTTTTTTGGATCAAATCTATTTTTATTGGAAAAGAATCTTTGTTATAGAAATTTAACCAAAATAGAAAATTTATTGCCTATTTTTTTTGGACGTTTTTTGACTTTTTGTTTTTTAAACGTCTTTTGTCTTTTTTTTTTAAGGGACCAAGCCTATTTTAATTGGAAAAGAATTTTTTTGTAGGAAAATAACCATAATAAGAAAATCTTCTTCATTTAAATTTTAATAAAATATTTAATATCCCGTGAAAAGACTATTTTGTCTAAAGCGGAAACTTTTAATAAAGGGTAAAAAGTTCAAATCACTTTTCTAAGGATCTTTACACTTTTAATATATATATATATATATATATATATATATATATATATATATATATATATATATATATATATATAGTTTGAAATTAAAATAATAACATTAAAAGAAAATGTACAATAGTTTTTTTAAAACTTTAGGTGACATTTTATTTTTCTTTTTTACTTAAAAGGAATTAAAACCATAACATTAAAAGAAAACGTATAGTAGTTTTTCTAAAACTTTATGTGAGATTTTATTTTTCTTTTTACTTAAAGTTTTCTACTATTAAATCTTTTTTTTATTCTCTTTATCATATATTTTAGGATCTTTTTTCTTACCATATATTTCAAGACTCCTTTTAAACATATAGAAGGAAATAAAAATTTTACCAACATTAATTTTCTATATATTTTTCTTTTATCATATAATTTAGTACTCCTTGACTTTAAAAATTAAAAATTTAATTACATGATAAATTAAGGAAAATAGTGAAAAAATAATTTTGTCTATTGTATAGTGTTTTAAAGAAGGACAAAAAATTCAAATCACTTCTTTAAAGATCTTCACACTTTTAATATATTATAGATTATTGATATAGATTATAGATTATAGATAATTATAACCTTAATTTAAAGCTTTTACACAAATTAACTTCATAATAATCTTTAAAGATACTAAATAATAACTAAACTACATTAATAAATCACTTTATTCAATCCATTTACTTATCATGTATATGTTTTACACACTCGTTAAAAGAATATGTTATGCATCCCATTTTAATTATTACTTTATCTTTTTTCATGTTCGCTAAAGAAAAAATAAATACAAAGTATTATTTATTAAGTTACCCTACTTATTATATGTTTTAGCTGAAAATCATTACAAACTTTAATTTTGTATCAAAATTTATTTGAAATAATTTTTTTAAGCTAAGGTGATTGTTAATTAAAGATAAATGGAGTTTTAACTAAATGACAATTTAATAACTGGCAAGAAGAGACCAATAACAAAAGTCCAAGTGGGAATGATTTTAACAAAAATAATAAGGACGAAAATGAAAATATATTAGAAAAAGATATCAGTAATTGTCATGTGTGATAATCTTACTTGATAAAAAAAGTGAAATACCTAAAATGTCATTGAGAGGGCTATGTATATATGTATGTATGTATGTATGTATGTATGTATGTGTGTATACACACACTCCCGCCGTTCATTTTACTTGTCACTGTTTTCCTAATTGAATTTCTCTTTTACTTTTCACTTTTAACCTATCAAGAAAAGATAAAAGATTTTTTTCCTATTTTTTTTCTTAGCATTAATTGCTTATTCTCCAAATCATTTTCAAGGAGTTTCCGGATTGTATTGTCTAATGTGCATTTGCTATTCTCCGTATATCTTCTTCATACTTATAGCAAAATAATTCTCAAAGTTCGATGCAAGTCTTTGTTATATTATGTATCAATGTAATAATTGATAATATTGTTTTTAAGAGCGTTAATGCATCTGCCAGACATTTCTATTAAGTTCAAATATCTATTTCGTCATTGGCGCATCCGTTTTATAAAAAGTATCAAATTTAAGAGGCTATACAAATTATGATTGTTATTTATCTTTCTACTATTCTTTTTCTCTTCTTTCTTAGATCTTTGTCCCCTTCTTCTAATATATCCATTTGAGTGTATTATAATGTTTAAATTTCTTCTTTCTAAACCTTACAAATTTTCTCAAGCCTTCTAAAAAGATCAACGTCACTTCTTCAATTCACTTAATTAGCCTCTTTTATTTTGGATTCTATGACCTATCAATTTCTTGCTGAACATATTGATCATCCAAATATAATTATTATAAATAATAAGATCAAACCAATGGATTATGCTTTAATTACTTTTGCTTTAGTTTTTTTGTGGATTCAAATAACTTTGTTCTTATCTTTCTCGAATCTCCTCGATCCAACGAATTATATGTATGAATCTCTTATAAAATTATTTTTTGCTTCATTAACCTCTTCCTTTTTTCTTTATTTTTTCCCTTTTTGTACATATCATACCTCACAATGGTATGTCTATATTCCTGGGAGAAAGGAGGGTTGCTTATTAGCCGGATCAGGATAATCTCGCTTAACAGTTTGACTTATCAGATATCAACTATTAAGTGTATTAATTTTCTAGCCAATTAATAAGATAACAATTGGTTTGATGTTGGATTAGCAATTATCAGATGGTTATTGGGTGGTGTATTGACTAAACTAAACTTGGCCCCTTACTAGTTACAAATTACTTAAATCACTATTTGTTAATGGGTTAACGGTCTACCCAATACGAATATTGAATAACGCAACAATAAAAGTTTGTGGCTTTTATATCAACTGAATATTAAAACAAACGCAAGACACAGAACTTTGATAAATAATTTAACGTTGTTGAGGACATACCTTTGCTTAGAGAGAGATATCATCACATGATTAACAAAAGAACCAATTTCACTATAGAGAAAATAAGTATCTTTGGTGACAGGAGACTTGAGGAAGAATCAAATTAATTTGTTCACCAACCATTAATAGATAATCCAATACCAATAAGTTAATAGTCAATTTTGCAGTTAAGTTATCATAGGGTTCAAAAGTTCAATTTTGAACAACCCTAGAAAGGATTGTCCAAAAAGCTCTTTCAAATTAGCAAGTACAACCTTCCCAGCATAACTTCTGAATCAATATAATTTAGAAGTTGTTCTATATCTTGCATAACATAATTAATGCGAAAATACTATTGACAGACAAAATTAGCCAAAAACAAATAAAATTAATCAAAACAAACAAAATTAATATGTCATCAAAATTTCACAAGATTTTTGGCATAAACAAAGTGGGAGAGAAGAATTCAAATACTGCCATAAGCAATGAGAAATTATAAGTGTATGATATTTATAACGTATTAACTTAATGTAACCCTCATGTAATAATCCTCGTGGTGATTTTTATCTTTTTTGTGCTTTGATATTTTTTCCTTTTCCATTGTTATCTATATTATTTATGAGTTGTGAGGATGGTTGGCACAATTCCCGACATATTTGGGGGTGAATCATATGAGTTTAAGGTTTTAAGTAGCCCTTAAAGTAATATAGTTGACTTTGATCAATATTCTATTATTCGAGCATCGAATGGTAATTTGTCAGTTCCATTAGATTTGAAGTATCAATTTTAGATTAGTACCATGGTTGGTTTGGGTTTTGAATCTATATTATGAGTTTTGAGTGTTTTAGTGAGAAACTAGTTTATTTGGTCTAAAGGATTCCTGGGGTGTTACATGATAACGACCAATTTTTGGAAAATCCAATGGTTTTGATAAGTCTCGAACCTTAAATTTAGCCTAGTAGAACTGTCGGATTATTTTTGTGGGGTCCTAAATGGATCTTGAGGGCCTATTCAGAATATTTTTAAACTTGGACTGATTGCTAGTGCCTAATTTCACAATTTTGATAGCCATAACAATGATTTGGAGGAGATGTCTCAAAAGTATTTAGTGCATATTTTGGTTAATTTTCCATCATCTTTCTTTGGCTGCGTGACATGAATTGTTATGATGCTCGTTTTTCTAATTATGAAGTGTGGCTAAGTGATCCGACTCACACTTGGTCTAGTGCACAGGTGGTACCAGTCAGGGAACGCCCTCTTTGCGAGATACTTACTTTATTTGAACTCTCTACCAACTCAAATGTGAGAGTCATTCACTCTATTCAGTTGAGAGAGAATTGCCTTTTAGGAGTATCTTTTCCAAAAACATCCAGGACTCTATCATCCAAACCCCCTACGAATAAGAAATCAAACATCAAGATATAGAATAAGGAAATAGACGCTCTAGTTAACTAATAGATAAGACATATACAAGCAGGGACCAAAGAGATAGTAAAAAGAAAGAACTACCAATCGAGACTTAGTCGAGGAATCTCAGCAAATATAGGCATTTAACTCATATTATGCATCTCTCTAAATGGAAAAGGGAAAGTCTTGAAATTGGAATGAGATATATCTTTATTTTTTTAAATTAAAAATGTTCATAATTGAGGTTACATAAAATCAGAGCCAGAAAAGGTGTAAAAACGATCAGAGTTCAAACACACCACGTTTTACTGGGAAGGATTGAACCGTGAAGTTTTCTTAGGTCAACAAAATTGGAATTCAAACACAGGGCTTAACAACACCTTCTGCAACGACCTTTTAAAAAAGAAGGACAACTCCCGTTCGTGATCCTTACTAAGGAATCTCTTTACTTTTTCTTTCCTTCACTATCGTTCGTTTTCCCCACCATTTTGCTGGAGCCATAGACTCCTCCCAAAACCTTAGAAGAGTGTGCCAATATAATCTTAATGAGGTGCTATAATGCCTCGGGTTTTTGGTCTATGAAAATTTTCTGAGATTTTATCCTCACTGTCCTGACTACGACTCCCCTGATGAGTCATAGGGAGTCATGATGGGTCGTAGGGAATCGATCGCAATTTAATTAGAACAAGTAGCTTAGTATTCTGCTCTGAGTATGAGTGGCTCTCAACTAGTCATCAGGACTTCTTATGAGTTGTAAGGACCAAGTCGTAAGGTGTCCAAAAAGTTTGGACGAAGAAACTATCTTCATTATGACTTGAGTTTATGAGTCCTAAAGACTCATGACGGGTCATTATGTCCCAATCGTAGGGTGTTCAGTGTGTCATCCCAAAATTTATTGTTGTCTTAAGTATAAGAAGTGGTTACGAGCCGTTAAGTGTGGTTATGAGTTGACGGTATAAATCATAGCCATACCAGTATGGGGCCTTGGTGGTTCTGTCTTGACTACGACTCCTTGTAATGAGTCGTAATGTATCCTTACGAGTCGTATAGTGACCCATAGTCACTGAAGACTAAATTTCAGTTTTTAAATTGAGGGGACTTTGGACAATTCTCTCCTTATCCAATTAAAATTCCACATCCATAAAGCACTTAAGGGAGTTATATTTTATCCTTAATGTACTCAAACACTTCAAAAGCTCTCTCATATTCTCTCAAGCAGTATACTTAGGGTTTCCAAGAAGTAGGTCATCTAAGGGCTCAAGAGTTAAATTCACTTCGTAAAACTTGGTATTTCAGGCATATTACTCTTCCCTCATTGTTAATTTGTAAAAAATATATGTTTTAAAGTATTGTTCATGAGATATTTATGTTGGTTTGAAATCAAGGGTTGAGGGTTTTTAATGCTTATTATAGAATAATATTTTCCCATGGTTTATATCTGATTATTCATGCTTTATTTATGGTTTTGAACTGTGGGTGCATCATTATGATGAATGAACTAGGAAATTGTGATTTCCCCAAACTTGTGTCTTTTAAAGTGGTTATGATGCCAACCCATATTGTAACATTGGTTTTTAGTTATAAAAAATGTGAGAATTGAACTATTCTAGAACTATTATATTATGATTTTGAATTGAACTTTATGGGGTTCTATAATTTCCTAAGCTATTGTCTAATTGAACCAAGGGGGTTATGAATTCCCCCAAGTAATGTAATTGTTTGGCATGTTGTTACTTTGTAAGTGTAGTTGGTATGACGAAACCAACATTGTATGCCTTAATGTGTAATGTGGTTCAATGAATGAAAATGTGTGATACTTATTTTAATTGGGCTTTAATAAGGGTTTTATAGCTGAGTCATGAAAGTAGAGGTCTTGAAGGACCAATAATAGAAACCACGATCGTCGACGCGGGGCTTTATATGATCGGGTGGTTCGAGTCTCTCTTATTATTATTATTATCATATGATTAGGAGGCTCGAGCCCCCTACATTATATTACATGAGTTAGTTCTCGTGTCATCTTGATATGGCGAGAGGTTCAAGTCCCCTATAGTGTATATGTATACCTTTTGGTCCATGCGGTCATACGCATTAGGGCCCTACCAGCTGAGGGAGAGTTGGGCCTATATATCCCATGGGTGGCTTTGTATGTTATGACGGTTAAGCTACATAATCCAGGATAAAGTTTTAAAGAGCTTGTTAAGCCTTATTCCCCATCCTAACATGTGATATATATATATATATGCATTTGATTATGTGCATTGGTTTTGAATGATTTTGAATTGTTAACCATGGTATTATGTTATCCTTATCCCTAAGTTACATACTAGTGTTCACCCTACTAACCATCTCCGAATGCTGTATCCCTACACGATGAAGGCATCGAGGCTAATTTTACTTTTCCTTCACAGAGTTAGGTTGGTCGGCTCGGTTCGTTGCATTGTGGTGAAGTGGTGAGAGTAGTATGGATCATGTTGATGATGTAGCTCTTCTTGAGGTCTATATTCTATATAACAACCCAATATGGTGTGATCACTTTTCTCCAAAAGATGGAAATCTCTTCTTAAAAGATGAGAATACTCTTATGAAAAAGGAATGTGAAGAAATTAAAGGTGACCTTTGTGTACCAATTATTTATTTTTCCTTGAGTCTTCCAATGCTTGAGCATACTTTTGAAAATTTTATTAGTCATAGTAGTAAGCATGCATTTGAGGACACCATAGATGAAATTAATTTGTGTGATAGCTTTCTTTACCATCTATTTTCCTCTTAAGATGTTTATGCTAGTGTGAAAGGTATAAATCTTTGTATTGTTGTTACCTTTGGGGGAGAAGAGTGTTTCCTAAACCCATGTCTATGGCCACTCTATCCATTTGACCCTGGTGACCATTGGAATATGGTGGTTCTTATAAACCTTAGTTGGTGGTTGGTCAGGATGACAAGCAAAGTTTGGTTGAAGTTATTGGTACTCATACCTATGACAGAGAGTCTTTCTTAAAGATTTCTAATCTGCTTGAGGGACCAAAGTTGTGTAAGGAAAAGATCTCCAACAAAGATGAATATTTTAAAGGGGTTATGTGCTTATTGATACATGGAAACAATGTAAGCCTTCATAAGTAGTTGATTGAATACCATGGTTCCTTTAGCTTTCCCTTTGTGTAAATCCCTTGAGTGGTCAAGTAGTTCTCATTTTGTGGGGTTACACACCCATAATTTATCATTTTGATACATGGATATATGTTAAGTATGTTTCTCCTTGGCTTGGTAAAGGATTTGTTATTGCTAATCCTAATCCTCATGCCATGAGGATATTATTTTTACTTGCTACCCTTATGGTTTTGCAATATCTGGATTTGAGGTCCAATCCCTTTCAAGAAGAAGGGGATGATAAAAGCTAAATCAGTATTGAACTGTCAAGGACTGTAATCCAAGGCCGGCATAAAAAGGATCTAAGACATAGTCATCTATATGATACAAGGATATATTTGAGGAACCATTTTCAAGCTCCCAAGAGATCAACACCGTGTGTGGAGGGTAGCTTGGAGTTGGGAGCCGAATCCATCCTAAGACTTCAACAAGAAAGCAAGCTCGAGAACTATAAACACTTCTATGATTAATAATGAAGTTATGTGTGCTCCAAGCCATCTTGATAGCATTTAAATAGTATTTTATGGTGCCCAATGCATACAAGAAGGACCAAGGGCCATTAGAGAGGTTGTTGGAGGGTAAAAATGAGTCTGGAGGTCTGTTGAAGTGACCTACGAAGTCACCTACACCTGCAGGTGACTGACCTGTGCCCACAGATAGCACATGCACCCTTCATTTACACCCACATATGGTCATCTGCATGAGCATATGGGCCAAACCCAACTAGCTTGCTTATTTTGTTTAAATAGGTTACTTTTGGGACCATTTATGTACTAAATAGTCCAAGGCTATAAATATTAGTTAGGTTAGCCTATTTACCTAGTTTTTGATGATTATTGAAGCTATGAGACTCTTGAGAGAGAGAGAGAGAGAGAGAGAGAGAGTATCTTGAAAAAGCTTATATTGAGTCTTTGTTAGAAACTTGGTTGATCGAGTGATTGATTACCCTTTCGATCTAGTAGAAGTTTAGGTGCCTGTTGATAATCTTAAAGAAGGTCATGGGATTTAATACATCATTTGGTTGTCCATTTTCTTATCTTCTTGTGTTTAGCTATATATCTCTTTTTCTCTATCCATTATTTTTTTTGGATTTCTAATTCTATTATTTTTCTAGTTTAGTGTTTGTTTCATATTTTGTATTTTGATCTCGTATCATCACATCGCTATTGTGGCTAAGTGCCCATGATTGTGATAGTCCTTTTAATTTCGGTCATAGGTTGACCCTCACGATCATGATAGATTAACCGCGATCACGAGGTGCCATATCCAAAACCTGATAAAACCTTCTTCCTCTCAATTTTTATCCTTATTGGACTTTTAGAGCTCATATTAAGGGGTTTTCATGATTTCTTTGTGGTTAAGTTCCTAAACCTCTATTATGTCATTTTCCCTTGATTTATTTACAAATCCAACCCCATATTCTTAATTCCAATAAGAGATTTTAGGATTTTAATCGGCAAAGCTTTAAAATAATTTTTCTTTAATTTGGACCTTGTTTTACCTCATTTTTGCATAGGTTTTCAACTATAGACTCATTTTGATATGGGTAACATATTCTTAAATAAAATTTTGGTTTTATCCTTTTTGTTTTTGAACTCATTTTTCGAACCCATTTTGGACCCGTCTTATATAGGCTCAACATGGATATCATTAACTTTGTTTGGACTTGTAGATGACATATTTCATTATATTTGATGCTTTTGGTGTTGATACAAGAGATTCAAGCTTTTGATTGGGGATTTGAATAGTGTTTGGGACTGGAGATCTTTATTTAAGGCAAGTTGAGATATACCTTGATTTTTTCCAAAGGGTTTATATGTTGTATGGTTGTTTATTTGTATGTTGTAATTCATTTAGGAATGGATTCCTGCTTAGGTGAAATAAAAAGCATCTCTATGGGTACCAGAGTTTTTGATAGTTTTTAGTTAGATTATTGTCTTGATTAGTTGGTATTACCATTTACAGTTATCCTTAGAGTAAAATGTAGATAGAAAGACTATTGATCTTAAATAATTACTATTGGATTGCTTATTTTGCTTAAATCTCATTATCGGACTTTATTGTGATGATTGTGGTTTAGTGCCTTGTTAGAGGGTAGTTATGTTATTAGCATCATTATTAATATAATAATTGAGCCTTTAGAGAATATATAAAGTATGAATAGATTTGTAATAGTTGATGAAACATAATATATGGAACAAGTTAGGTTTGGGTAGTCCGTGATTTATAATTTTGGGATTTTTGTTTACTTTACGCTACCCAGGTGGGGATTATGTGAACATCATTAAGGACTTGAGTAATTATTTATGGCCATGTCAGGGTGAGAATTTGACTTGATGTTATTGTGCATTTTGTGTATTAAATTCATTATTATTATTATTATTATTATTATTATTATTATTATTATTATTATGTCACCTAAGTGAAGGCTTGACTTGTCATCATGGGCCTTATCATAGAATTAGAATGCCTTATCTATCATTGTGCCACTCGAGTCAGGTATTGCCTTGACATTGTAGGCCTTATTTGAGCATTTAATTGGATTATCACGACATTTGAAGTATAGGGTTATAATACCCCAAGAAATTTTTCATTGAAATTTTGTGCGTAAACGTGTTAGGTTCTATCTTCTAGAATGAATTATAAATTTTTCAAGCGGAATATCTTCGATTATGACCCACCATTGAGTAGAGTATCGAATAAGCTTTCCAACTATATATGGATCATCCAAAACGGACACCCGAGCGATGAGTTATGACTATTCCGATCGAACCACGAATAGTAGTGAATAGTAAAATATGCAGGAAAAAGTACTGAAGCCTGGCGTATTTTTGCTCTAACTTTAAATGATCATCAATCCTTGTACATAATAATCTGGGTGATCTACTATATATCAACGGAAAGTTCTGCGAGTCCTCTTTCCAATCAAATTGGTTTCATCCAATTTGTCTATCGGAGAAAAAAGTTATGGTCGATCTACTTCAGCCTATCAAAAGTGAATTTTTGGGTCAACTTCAAATGATCATAACTCCTCGTACACAATGATCTAGGTAATATACTATATATCAACGGAAAGATATGAGAGTCCCTTTCTAATGAAATTGGTTTCATCCAATTTAAATATCGGAGTAAAACGTTATGATTGATCTACTTCAAACTATCAAAACAGTCCACCAAAGGCCAAATTCGAGATTTTTTTTGATTTTTAGGGGCGTTTTAATCATTCTCCCTCACCCAAAATCCGTCCAAACCCTATATTAAAGCCTATTAGAAGCATTATATGTTATATTTCATCAAACTCCCTAAAAAAGAAAACCTAAGCTCTTACATCCAACATCAAGAACCTCCAAAGTTCACCATTAATTCTGCAAATTTATTCAAGATTCCAAGTTCCTAGTTCAAGAACTCCAAGAACCATCATTCAAAGAAACGATTAACATCTCAAAAATGAGTATCGATCTGAACCATCATTCAAAGAAACGATTAACATCTCAAAAATGAGTATCGATCTAAAGTTCATCATTCAAGGTATGTGGGGGTTTTCAATAAGAACTCCCTTTCGTTCTTGTGCCCAAAAGTAATTTTCTTTACAAAGGCATGATTTTTATTTGATTTTTACGAATTTGAAGCATGAACCCATATCTCATGATGATAATTATGAAATCTTGATGTTTATGAGTTTGAAAGATGAATTTATATGTGTGGAGATATAAAGCATGAATCTTGGACGATATTTATCATGATTTTGATATTTGGGTCGTGAATCCTCATTGGAAATTGTATTTTTTTGAGACAGTGTGTGTTATAAGCACGTTGATGTTGAATATTTGAGATATTTTGAATGATTTAACCTTTTGGTCTTAATGGAGTTATTTTGAACTCGAGTGTAAAAGAAATCCACAATGTGGTTGATTTTGATAGATGGGAAGCATGACGACTCCCGATGTATATTTATATATTACTAAAATTATTTTGTTGTGGATTGTCTTTGAAATGATCTGAGCTAAGTTTGGGAGAAATCTTTAGCACCGAGTGTAAGGTATAAAGCGACCTTACTTCCCTAGAACTACATGCCCTCATAGGAGTGAGCCTGAGGCTGATTTATATAGTGATCACTAGTTTGTGTAGATTTGATATCGATAGTCCTACTCCGATGGCAAGGATAGGACGGTTCTCCCCAACATGGATTGTATGTTGGACTCCATGTAGCTCATATGGTCGGTTATAGGATCTCCCAGTGTGTGTATGTTTCCTTGTGTCTATGGTGAATGGTGAAGTGATTTGAAAGTGGAATTGTGAAAGTTATTCTTTCGAAAGATCTAAATGATATTTACATTATGAGAATTGATATTCTTGATGAACTGAAAGTGATTGACAAATTATATGATGACTCACATGTGTTATTGTACTTATTTCATCCTCTCATGATTATGATGATTTTCTTCAGGCTATGTGAGTCTTTAATACATCCTGCATATTTCTTATAAATATTTATGATGATGATGTTTATAAAACTGCATACACCTCTATATACTCGGTTCCTTTCCATGGTACTAACCCACATCTTCGTATGTGGGCTGTATTTTCTCAAAATGTAGGTTCAGGTGCTCAGTTTCAGGTTCGACAGTGATTTTTCGAGCACGCTGTTCTACATCCTCTGTCTTGGTGAGTCCTCATGTTCCGAGGATGTGATGTCTGATGTTGGTTTCACGGAAGTATTTACATTTGATAACTGAGTATGAGTTAGTTGGGGCATGTCTCAATGGCTCGCTGGTTTTATTCATTTTCTTAGAGGCTTGTCAGACTAGTATAGATGTTGGGAGTTAACTAATAAGTCGTATTTTGTTATCTTTCTGAAATTCTTTTATTCTTGGATGATGATTACTCTATTAATATTTGAGGGTTATTTATGGAAACCTCGTTAATTCGTGTTGAACTAAATAAAAATGGCTTAAAGGGTTAGCTTGGGGCTACTCGTAGCCTCAAGCACCGTGTGACGCTCCGAAACCCGTTTTCGAAGCGTTACAAGGTGACATAAGAGAACTTTGCAAAGACTATGAAAGCTCAGAAGAAATTTGAACGACAATTGAATACTTGGTTGAAAGAATTCAAGCCGTTTGTAGACCGAATTATTGCTGAAGCTCTCAAGCCATATAAAAACTTACATGCAAGGATGGATGATATGGAAGAGCGGTTGAACAACTAATTGAGAGAGCTATACATCCCAGATTTTGCAAAGTTTGTGGCAGAGTTTAAATAGGCACAGGCTGATATTGCTGAGTTGAAGAGACAACTACCACCAAATGCATTTGATCTTACATTGGTGGTAAGTGATGAAGAAAAAGGCCTTGTTGATCTCATAGGTAGGACACTAAAGGATAAAGGTAAAAAGATTGATGAAAGTAGCGACACAAGATTAGAGAGAAAAAAAAAGGCATTGAGATGAAACACTAGAAGAAAGACAATTGAGGAAAGTGAAAAAAAAATCGAAGAGAGATGAAGAGAAAAGAAAGAAGAAAGTCATTGATGAAATAGTGAAAGTTTCCACAAGTTCAGCCTGAGGAAGCGGGCACATGCCAGAACCAATTCCCATTTTGATACCTCCTAATGAGGAAGTTGTGTTAAGTGCCCCGACTATTGAGGGGGTTGCTGCTATTATACCTGAGGTTGATGACGCATCACCTGATTATACTGATTCACAAGCCTAAGGGATTTTCAAGTATTCTGCTCCCTTATACTTAAATTTTGATGCATTGAGGACAAAGCATATATTTTTTTTAGGGGTAGGGTACTTGTTGTGAAGTTAGTCACGATGGGGGGTTTTGTTGCCTGTGTTTTTTCCCTCGTGAGCTATCTAGTACAACCGATATGTTTAGGTTGTTATTTTTTCCTGTTAATTGTCCTATGGTGTAACTTTGTGATTATACATATGCTCTTTTCTTTTGTTTAATATCTAAAGTGTTATGTACCTTTCATGTGTGTGAAGAGTAATGATATGGTAGAAAACTGTGAACTGAGATTTTGTCACTTATTGTATATACTGTGTGATGATTAACCATTGTGCATCTATGATTGGCATTAAAGTGTGGAGTTAAAGCAAGCATAATCATGTGATGTAAATCCAAGAGTCTGTAGTATGAGTATGAGTTCATTGTCAGTGTGTGTGAGTATTTGATTCAGTTCTTACATTATGTGTACAGCTAGAACTTGCCCAGTTTAATGATAGGATAGCAGGCTTTCCTTCAAATGTTAGTCCACTTAGCCTTAAAAACCCCACCAAAAAGATAAAAATTTTCTGTTGAACCCTTTTTGAGCCATTTTATTTATTTATTAATTTATTCTGCCCCAGTAATTCTGGTTCACTCTCTTTAGAAGGCTAACACCTGATTTTGGCTCTGGTCCAGCTTTGGACAGTGCACTTTAACTTAGAAAAAATGCCTAAGCTGAGGGTAACTATTGTTAGGAAGTTGATAAGTTGAAGTAAGTAAATTGAGTTGTGATAATGTGTCTCATCCGACCCTGATCTGCTTAGATAATATGCACCTCAACTAATAACATCAGCATAAGTTAAGGGTGGCTGGTGTGGATAAAAAAGAGGTGTTTTGGAGCTGCTGGATGATTAGTATAGATCGTAAAGAAAATTAAATAGAAGTAATCATGGTGAGTAGCAATTAAGGGCAAAGAGGGTGAAGTCCTTACTTGAAGTCACTATCCCAGAAACATTCCTCACCTATCACCGAAGCCTCATTACAATCTATAAAGTCCTATTTGATCCTTGCAAATAAACCATAGGGTGCGTAAGATGATTAAGGAAAAGCTTATGGGTGTATTTTTTGTGTTTGAAAATTTCTTTGTGAAAGTGAGAGTCCTATTTGATAGTCCACATGCTGAATGAGAAAGCGTGGTGGACTTCTTTGATTGTAAAGATAATTTGAGTTGTACTTGTCATTACTAATTTCTTTGAGATTTGGTGTCCATGAGCATGTATGTGTTGAATCATAGAATGATGCCAATTTTGGATCCTTGTGTGTTGAGACTTCATAAGTAAGGTGCCAATTAAGTGGGTGTGTAATACGTAGTTCAACAGTTGAGGACCCGTCATTGTTCTTGGTTATGCATGTCATATGGTGTTGAGTTTCTTGAGGACAAACAATTGTCTTAAGTTGAAGGTGTTGATGTTTCGGCACTTGAGGGAACATTTTGCACCTTTTACAACGGATAATTATATGTTTTAAGCAACAATTGAAGCATTTGATGTTGTTTTTTATGTGTTCTCAAGAAAACTACCCAGAGAAGGGAATCACTTGAAGAAGTAGGGAAATAATACATGTAATGGACTAACTAACAGGTCGTCAACCTTGTGATGAACCATCACTTCATTCGTCGGGCTTAAGAAGAAATGGACTCAGCAAAGATCTCAATGACGAAAAGATTGACGGATTCTCAGGCCAGCGATAGATCGTCACCATGCTCGTCAACCTCAAAAAGAACAAATAAAGTTTAGAGTCCTAGTGATGTATTAGGTGACGAGTCATCAGGATTGCGGTGGACAATCACGACGGCTGTCGACCTTAAACAAAAAGAAAGAAAACTCGAAATATTAGTGACGGACCGTCAGGCTTGCGATGGATCGTCATAATTACCGTTAACTAGTGACGTGGTAGCTTTTATTTGAATTTCGAATTCCCATTTCCTGGAGCCTATAAATACCCAGTTTAGGGTTAGATTAGGCATCTTCTGATCTTTTGAAACATTTTGTACGTGGATTTCTCTGAGAAACAAGATCTTTAGTTTGGGTTTTCATTTTATTCACAATAATTTTGAAGATTTGGAACAATTATTGTATCTTTGTAAATAATTCTACATTGTTTATGAAATATATAATGAATTCCTTCTCTTTAATTATGTGTGGCTAAAACTACCATAACTAGGGTTATGAGAGCCTTGGAGTGATTTGTTGTTAGGGTTGTGACAATGCTCAAATTCCTTAGATAATTGTAATTGTATAATCTTCTCTTCGAATTAATGATCTTTCTTGGTTGCAAACTCGAAGGGTGTGCCCATGAACAATACTTATTTGAGTAAAAAAGTAGGTGTTGGGAAAAAAGAAGAGTTACAAGAATATAAAGGGCTTTAACCTTTGGTTTATGGGTTGATGCCTTAAAAGGATTAACCCACTTGAGGATTGAATTGAACATTCCATATCACTCTTTAAGTTCGAAAGAATAAAAGTGTAGCCAACTATTAAGGTTGAGAAACAATTAGACGAATTTTAGAGTTCAATTAACCTTGCAATTGGAATTATTAATAAGGGATTTGAAATAGGTCACAACCCTGATTTCATTAACACCTTGGTGAACCTAATCCTAGTTTACTTAATCTCATTGAATTCATTTTGCAAAATACTCAATAGTTCAAATACAAATTAATATTCTCAACAATATTTGTTAACAACACCCCTCTTTATTTCTGGAAACCTTTGATCAATAGCCTGCTAATAATCATATAACTTAGTTAATGCCATATTCCCTGTGGAATTTCACCCCAACCTAGTTGGGTTATATATTTGACAACGACTACTTATATTTTCTAAAGAAAGTTTTAATTTGGGTGTATCGTTGTGCCATGCATCTGCCTCTGCCATGATGTTTTCTTGGCCCATGTCACTGCTTAGACCAGGTCACTGCATATGCTATACCAATGCCTTGACCTGTCCATCGCTTAGACCATACCATGACCTAAACTATGTCATCGCTTATGCCATTCTATTAACTATGCTATGCCATCACTGGTGCCATGCCAGGGCCGATGTCATGCAAGTGCCTTGCCAAGCCTATGCCACTGCCTGTATGCATACTTGAATAGGTGTCATGCACCTGTTGCCACACATTATGCTCAAAGATGCCATACCGATGTACCAGTCTCTTGGTCATCACCAACTGCATGCTATCCCATAGCTAACACAACATCACATCGCTTGTCTTAGTCCATGTAAAGTTCAATGTGCACAACTTCAAACACTTCGAATATTTCAGCATAGTCATGTTATGTCTTCCATCCTCAACATTGCTTTGCTATTACCATGCCTTGCCTATGTCATGTCACTGCCTAGACCATGCCACTGCTTATGTCATGCCACTGCCTAGATCATGCCAATGCCTTAACCATGCCATCATCTAGACCACGCCTAGACCATGTCATTGCCTATGCCATGCTATTGCTTGTGTCAAGCTAATGTCGATATCTTGCACATGTCTTTCCAAGCCTATGCCACTACCTGCATGCATCCCACTTAGGTATCATGCGCCCGTCACCGCACATTATGCCCAAGGCTTTCTTGTCGATGTACCACCCCCTTGGTCATCACTAGTTGCATGCTATCTCATATCCAACATAACATTACATTGCTTGTCTTAGCCCATATCAAGACCAATGTGCACAACTTCCAAAACATAGAATATTTCAACTTAGTCTTGTCATATCTTCCAACCACAAAATTGCCTTGCTAGCACCATGCCTTGCCTATGTCATGTCACTACCTATGTCTGTGTCATGCCATTGTCTGTGCCATGTTGCTACCTTAGCTATGTCACTGCCTAGACCATTGCACTACCTATACTATGCCACTGCCCAGATTATGCCATCACCTTGACCATACCATCGCCTAGACCACGTCATTGCCTAGACCAGGTCATCTCCTATCCTATGCTATTTCTTGTGCCATGCTATTGCTTGTGTCATACTGGTGCCAATGTCATGCCAGTGCCTTGCCAAGCCTATACCACTGCCTGCATATATGCCCGCACGGGTGTCATGCGTTTGTCACTGCACATTATGCCCAAGTCTGCCTTGCGGACGTACCAACCCCTTGGTCATCACCAGCTGCAGGCTATCTCATAGCCAACATAGCATCACATTGCTTGTCTTAGCCTATGTCAAGGCCAATGTGCACCTTGACATGGCTTGCTAATCTTTATTCCTTAGTATAGGGGTCTAATAATAAACCCCTACTATATAAGCTCGACACCCTCATCAAAGTTGTTTTGAGATAGTTTTTTAGCCTTTCATTGACGCCCTCATCAAGGCTAAATTGCTATAGGTTTTGAGGTTCCTACCAAACCACATCTTCTTCACTCTTTCCTTCCATTGTATAAGAAATTCCATCTTTGTATTTCTTTTATTGTTTCCCACAACCCAGTGATTAAGTATTTTCACCATCTGGGTTTTATTCTACTTCAGATTCAAAGGAGGAGCCCTCCTTGACTAGTTCCTACCTGGGTCTTCAACATCCTCATAATAGGGCTTCAGAAAATATACATGGAAATTGGGATGAATCTTCAACCTTTTTCAATAAATTTAACTTTTAAGCAACTTCACCAATCTGTTAAATATTTTGAATGGACCATTATACCTCGGAATTAATCACCTACGTCTTCTTTTACTCATAATTTGTTTCCAAATTTGAGAAGTAAGCTTTAGAAGAACTTTGTCTCCAACATTGCACTCCACCGCACGTCTATGCTGATCAACATACTTCTTCATGCATTTCTGGGCCTTACATAAGTTGTTTTATGCCTCAAAAAGCATGTCATGCTTATTTATTTCATATATGTAAGCAATAGGGTAAAGTCATGACTTTGCAGCGTCACTACTTCAAGTGGTGTCATAGGTTGCATGCCTAACACAAGTTCAAATGGACTCTTCTCTATTGTCGATGACTTGTGCAGATTATAGCAAAATTGTATTGTATCCAACAAGTCTGCCCAGTTACATTGACTTGCTGTCACAAAATGACTCAAGTATTCTTCTAGCAAGTGAGTAATTCTTTCTGTTTGACCATTATTTTTAGGATGAATTACTGTGGAAAACTTTAAGTCAGTCCTAATCATGCTAAACAAAGCATGCCAAAACTGACTTGTAAATCGCGCATCTCGATCACTCACGATATCACTTGGCAAACCAAATAATTTCACTATATTATGATAGAATAGACTTGCAGCAATTTCAGACGAGCATGTAACTGGTGCGACAATAAATATAGAATATTTGGAAAACCTATCCACCACCACCACATTATAGAAATATTTCTATAAACCTTTGGAAACTCAAAAATGAAGTCCATTGAGACAGACAACCATGGCCTTTCAGGAATAGGTAGAGGCTACAACAAACCTGCCTCTCTCGTACGTTCAGTCTTGTCCTTTTCAAAAACTTAACAAGTCTTTATGTAAGCTTCAATGTCTTCTTCCATATTTGACCAATAATACACACGGGATATTAAAGCTAGCATCTGTTCGACCCCCGAATATCCAGCCTAAGGAATATCATGTGCCTTTTTCATCAAGTTTTTACGCAATCCACTACCTTAAGGTACTATGATTCTCTCCTAAAATAAAGGAGATCGTCATCGATCCAATACCTTCTGATTATCCCATCCTCCACTTGACCCATCCATTTGACATAGAGTGGATCATTTGTAGCACAAATCTGATTTTATTAAGAAAACCAGTTTCAAGTTAAGAAATTAAGTATATAGCAGTAAATACCTCTTTTTGACTTAGTGCATCAACAACTTGGTTATGTTTTCTTGGTTTATGCTCCCAAATGAAGTCAGATTCAGCCAAAAATTTCTGCCACCATGCTTGCTTTATGATTAACTTATTCTGTATCTTAAAAAAATGTTAGCAACATTGTCAGTCCACACCATGAGAGTACCCAATAAATACACCCTCCAAGTTACAAGCAATGCATTACTGCTACCATTTCTTTTTTCATGGGTTAAATACTGTTGCTCTGTATGACTCAGTTTTTGACTTTCAAAGGCCACAAGATGACCTTGTTATACCAACACCCCCCAATAATCTTGTATGATGCGTCAGTATGCACTTCAAAAGGTAACTCAAAATCAAGTAGTTTCAAGATGGGTTTCAGAGCAATGGCTTCCTTCAATGTACGAAATATTGCATCATATTTTTAAAACCATTGTTGCTTTGTTTGAGCAAACTGCAATAAACTTGAAATAATAGTTATCCAAACCCAAGAACGACCTCGAGTCTTTGACCCTGCTAGGCGTCTGCCATTCCATAATTTCTTGTACCTTCTTTGGATCCATCCGTACTTGGTTTTAACTGACCAAATGACCAAGGAATTTCATTTCCTCCTTAGGAAATTCATATTTTTCCATCTTCATATAAAGTTTGTACTTCCTCAAATGAGACAATACTAACTTTAAGTATTTTAAGTGTTCTTCAAGAGAACAACTATAACTGAAAATGTCATCTAAAATGCCACCATAAAGTTGTCTAAGTAATAATATAACACATTATTCATCAAGTTACAGAAAGTTATTGGGTCGTTTGTCAACCCAAATAACATAACAATAAACTCATATGAGCCATACCTTGTAATAATGTAGTTTTAGGTTCATCTTCGTCCTCTATTCAAACCAACTAATAACCTGACCTAAGATCAAGTTTAGTGAACCAACATGCTTGGTCAGCCTATCCATAAGATCTTGCACCAATGGAATATGATTCTTATTCTTCAGCATTACTTTGTTCAAAGCCTGATAATCCACACACATCCTTATTAAACCAACTTGCTTCTTTTGACATAAAACAGGAGCACTTAAAGGAGCCTTAAAAGGCTAAATCAAACCAGAATCTAGAAATTCATTCAATTGTTTCTGCAACTCAGCCAACTCTTTAAAGCCATTTTATAAGAGTTCGTGCAGGGGAAACAAACCTAGCAACAGCTCTATCTTATGGTCAATGTCCCTTCTTGGCAGCAATTTCTTAGGCAATTTAGGAGGCATTACATCATTAAATTGTTTTAACATTTCTATAATACAATAAAGTTCCTTCAGTATTATATCCAACTTCACTTCTATCATGGCAGCAAGGAAAGTCTCATCACCTTTCTTCAATCCTTTTTCAACCGAAATAGTAGAAATGATAGGGGTCTTACTTTTCACTTTCTTTGCTTTTCCATAAGGATAAATAACTTTAATGAAACTTAGATTGGCTTCATTCATGATCATCACTCCATCCAAGTGAGGAAAGGAATAAAACAATACTTTCTAAGGAAGTCATTCCCTAGAATAACTTCATAATCACCCAATGGCATCGCCATAAAGTTCTATTTCCCCATATAATTTCTAGTCACCATTGGCACATCATCAGCCATGCCTACTATGGCTTATGCTTTTGAACTAACAGTTTGGACATAGGATGTACTTTTCTTCAGCTTCATTCCATATTTTACAACAACTATGACATCCACATATGAATAGCCCTGGTATCCACCATTGCCATCAAATTTTATCTCAATGTGAATTAAAGTAGTGTGAGGATTAAAAGACTTTGGAGAATCACAAACAACATTTAGTAAACTTATTTGATTGAGTACAAACCCGCCAAATCAGCAACAACTTCTTGTTCACCTTCACCTTGATTCACATTTCCAGCAAGCATATCATTTACTCTTTTATGATTAGGACAACTCTTGGCCAAATGTGGTCCACCACAAGTTAAACAAACCTTAGTATTGCCATTTTCCCCCTTGCTCATGTTGTTTCCAACATTTATTGGTGTCTTTTCTTTGTCCATCTTATCATTTCGTCCATCTTTGTTCCCTTTCCCTTTCTTCTTCGTCTTTATTTTTTACTTTAAAGTAGTAGGAATGTTAGAATTAAAATGAGTAGAGAAAAAATCAACCAACGAGTTGGCGACATTTCATACATTAAAGGAATCCATTACTTTGGAACCCATCCTGAAGCTACCTAATTATGAGTTATCTTTTAAAGTGTATACTAAGTCATCAGACAAGGTTATTTGGGGAGTATTGGTACAAAAAGATTATCCTGTGGCCTTTGAAAGTCAAACACTATGTGATGCAGAGTAGTGGTATTCGACCCATGAAAAAGAAATAATAGTAGTAGTGCATTGCTTGCAGACTTTGAGGGTGTACTTATTGGGTACTGCTTTAAGGTGCGAACTAATAATATTGCTAACACTTTTTTTAAGTTATACAAGATTTTAAGCCAAAAGCAAGCATGGTGACATGAATTCTTGGTTGAATATGAATTCATTTGAGAGCATAACCAGGAAAACATAACGAAGTTGCTGATGCACTAAGTCAAAAAGAGGTAATTGCTGCTATATACTTAATTTCTTGAATTGAAACTAGTTTTCTAGATAGAATTAGGTTTTGTGCTACAAATGATACACTCTATGTCAAATAGATGAGTCAAGTGAAGAATGGGACAATCAGAAGGTATTCGATCAAGGACGATCTCCTTAATTTTAGGGGGAGAATCATAATACATCAAGGTAGTGGACTGCATAAAGACTTGATGAAAGAGGTGCATGATACTTCTTAGGCTGGATATCCTGCTGTAGAATGGATCCTAGCTTTACTATCCTATGTGTATTTCTCGCCAAAGATAGAATAAGACATTGAAACTTACATAAAGACTTATCAAGTTTCCTAAAGGGAAAAAAACTGAACATATGAGAAAGGCAAGTTATTGCAACCTCTACCTATTCTTGAAAGGCCATGGTTGTTTGTCTCAATGGACTTCATTTTTGGGTTTCCAAAGATTGATGGGAATGCTTCTATAATGATGGTGGTGGACGGGTTTTCGAAATATTCTATCTTTATTGCCGTATCAGTTATATGCTTGTCTGAAGTTGTTGCAAGTCTATTCTATAAGAATGTGGTGAAATTATTTGGTTTACCAAGTGATATTATGAGTCATCGAGATGCGCGGATTAGAGTTTGATTTTGACATAGTTTGATTTTGACTTAATTGGGACTGACTTAAAGTTTTCCCCAACAAATCTTCCTTAAACTAATGGCCAAACAGAAAGAATCAATTACTTGCTAGAAGAATACTTAAGGCAGTTTGTGACAACAAGTCAATTTGTGACAACAAGTCAATGTAATTGGGTAGACTTGTTGGATATAGCACAATTTTGCTATAATCTACATAAGTCATCAACAACAAAGAAGAGTATGAACTTGTCTTAGGCATGCAGCCTATGACACCACATAAAGTAGTGACGTTGAAAAGTCATGACATTTGCCCTTCTACTTAAAGGTATGCAAAAGACAAGCATGGCATGCTTATCGAGGCATAAAATAGCTTATGAAAGGCCCAGAAATGCATGAAAAAGTATGTTGATCAGCATAGACGTGCGGTGGAATACAATGTTAGAGACAAAGTGCTTCTAAGGCTTACTCCTCTAATTTGGAAATAGATTGTGAGCAAAAAAAAGGCATAAGGGATTAATTCTGATATGATAGTCCAATCGAATTAGTTAAACAAATTAGGGAAGTTACTTATAAGTTGAATTTGCTGGAAAGGTTGAAGATTCATCATACTTTCCATGTAAGTTTTCTGCAATCGTATTATAAGGATGCTAAAGACCTGGGAAGGAACAAGTCAAAGAGGTCTCCTTCTTTGAATCTGAAATAGTATAAAACAAAGATGGTGAAAATACTTGATTATAGAGTTATGGGAAACAACAAAAGAAACATGAAGACAGAATTTCTTATATAGTAAAAAGGCAAAAGTAAAGAAGATGCAGTTTGGGAGAAGGCTTAAAAGCTATGTCAATTTGATAATCAAATTAACAACTATCTCAAAACAACCTCAGCGGGGGTGTCGAGCTCATATAGTGGAGGTACATTGTTAGACCCCCAATCTAAGGCATGATGATCGACAAGCCATGTCAAGGTACACACTGGACTTGACATGGGCTAAAATAATAAATATGATGTTCTGTGGCTATAAATAGCATGCAGTTAGTGATGACCAAGGGGTTGGTACATCGGCAAAACAACCTTGGGCATAATGTGAAGCGACAGGCGCATGACACCCATGTAGACATGCGTGCAGACAGTGGCATAAACTTGGAAAAGCATTGGCATAACATCGGTACTAGCATGGCACAGGCGATGGTATGGAACAAGCAATAGCATGTCATAGGCTAGGGGTGTGCAAAAATCAAACCGACCAATAAACCAAACCGATAAAAATGTTATTGGGTTATTCGTATTAGGTTAATGATTTTTTATTGGTTTTATAAAAAATTTTACTGGGTAAACGGTTCGATTTCAGTTTTAGCTTATTGGGTTACTGGTTAAACCGATAACCTAATAAGGATACATTAAGTTATTGTTTTATCCCTATTTATGTTATATATATATAAATCTCTCTCTCTTTATATATATATATATATATATATATATATATATATATAGAGAGAGAGAGAGAGAGAGAGATCTGTGTATGCATATATATATTATATGCACTACTTATTCATAATTCAGTGATTCACAAAGTATTAACCTATTTAGGGCAACAAATACACAATATAAAACTCGGCTATTATCGTATTAAAAAGTTTGAAGCATTTATAGCTTCCAACAATTAGGATTTAATTTTTTTCTAACTAATATTCTGTTCAACTTTGAAGATTCTTGTTAACTAAAATGCATTGCGTAGGATTTTGATGGTAACTAAGATTTTATTTTTGTAAGTTAGTTGTTACTATTTCTATTTTATAAGTATTTTCTTATTGGTTAAATCGAAAACCAAATCGTTAAGGACCAAAAACCAATAAATCGAAATAAATAAGAAAATATCTTATTGGTTGGTTATTGGTTTTACATATTTAAAAATCGAAAACCGATAAACCGAACCAATAACACATAAATCGAACCGAACCGACCGATGCATACCCCTAGCATAGGCGATAACATAGTCTAGGCAGTGGCGTGGTCATGACATTGGCATGGTTTATTCAGTGGTATGACATATGCAGTGGCATAGTCTAGGCAGTGACATAGCCAAGGCATCAAACTGCATAAGCAGTGGCATGATGCAACCATAAACAGTGACATGACATAGGCAAGGCATGGTAATAGCAAGGTAATGATATAGCTGGAAGACAGGATAAAACTAAGATAAATAATTCTAAGTGTTAGAAGTTGTGCATATTGGACTTGACATGGGCTAAGATAAGAAATAAGATGTTATGTTATCTATAGATAGGATGCAATTGGTGATGACCAAGGGGATGGTACGTCGATAAAGAAGCCTTGGGTATAATGTGCGATGAAAGACACATGAAACTCGTACGAGCATGCTTGTATGCAGTGGCATAGGCTTCGCAAGGCACTGGTATAACATAAGCGATGGAATAACACAAGCAATAGCACGGCATAGGCGATGACATGGTCTAGGCAGTGACGTGGTCTAGGCGATAACATGGTCAAGATGATGGAATGGTCAAGGCATTAACCTAGTCTAGGCAATGGCATGACATAGGCAGTGGCATGGTTTAGGCAGTGATATGGCCAATAAAGTAGCATAGCGCAGACAGTGACATAACACAGGAAAGACATAGTACCAGTAAGACAATCTATGGCTGAAAGACATGACAAGACTTAGCTGAAATATTCTAAGTGTTGAAAACTAAAAATATTCTAAGTCTGGAACATGGCAAATTCGGCTAAGGGGCAAAGCCCCCATGTGCTTGTCACATGGGGAAGTTGCATTTTGGAATTTGAATGTTTTTACATGTGGGATTTTTAGATTTGTAATTAGAATAATTTAGATAAGTTATTTGAGTCATGTGATAGGCATGTAGGCCATGTCTAATGGCAAGCTTCCAAGTGTTACAGTTGCAACAACTTGTAACTGCCATTGTGTAGGCTTTATATTTGTGTTATTGGAATTTGTCCAAGGTAGTAAGTGTTGTATGAATTAGAAAATTCATGTGACATTTTTCTTCATAATTTTGAGAGAATAGTAAATGATAAGAATCGGGCTACGTTAATGAACAAGAAAATAATGCGGAAGCGAAAATACTAAGATTAAAGACAAGAAATTAAAGATAGGCAAAATTGGAGAATAAAATTTCCAATTCCGAGATTAAGTGCTAAGAACCCTAATTGATCTTAGTATTCAAAATTAGCAAATTAAGACTAATTATGATACTAATAGAGTTAATTCAAGAGCTTAGATCAAAAGTGATCTAGACCTCTATTTCAAAGAAACTAAAAACAACAATTAGTATAAGATTAATCACCTTCTTTAATTAACTTTAATAGAAACCAAAGATACCAAATAAGAATTAATCTTACCTCCTAAAGAATCATTCTTATAGGGTTGCAAGATAAATCCTAAGTAACCACACACAAAGGTGTAAATAAGAGAAACTCTCAATTAATAATAATATTGTCTGCTTGAAAAATAACAAAATCCATTCCTATATATAGGAAAAAAAACCTATCCCAAATAGCATGGGATTGGAATCTATCTTTATCAAATCTAATTAGGACTAGGAAAAAGTTATCCCAAATAGCATGGGATTAGGATTTACTATTATGAAAATAATAAACAAAATACTACTAAGACTAGGAAAACATATAAAAATAATAACAAAAATTCTCTCCTACAAAAATAAGGGAAAGCTTCCAAATTTACTCATAACCCATATGGTCCCAATCTTCTTCCTTTTGGGCTTGGACTTGAATCATGAAATATGTGTAGCACTTTGCCCATTCTTCTCCATAATTCTTAGACTCGTTCTTGGGCTCTTCTTCCATCATAAATATCTTCTTGATTCATATTGAAGTCCATCAATCTTAATACAAGTGGGCCAGCCTGGATGCTATCATTCCCCTCAATTCATACCTGAATTTGAATCTCGTATAATCAAGACGACATACAATACTAAACAATACCCATTACTTGAAAATAACAATGGTAGGAACAAAACAAGATAGTGACCATGCGTCCACTTAACCCAATTAATCCTTTCATGTATAAATACACATTTATAAAGTATGTGGACATTATCATCCCAATAGAAAATTCTCTTCCTTGTATGAGCACAACAATATTCATATTTAGATGATGTAGGGAATGATATGTGTCTCTCCAATTTAGCTCTATCAATAAAGTACTCTACTGGGCTTGTCAAAGACGTTGTAAGCTCCATTGAATATGTATCAAATTTAACACTTTTATGATATAGCCAAGCATCATCAATTACACTTCTCAAAGATTTTTTCACATAATATTTATTCACATAAGCATAGGAGATTTCAAAAAGGTTAGAAGAATCTTTCAATCTCAAAATACAATCTCCATTAAATTCTAAGTAGCTGCTCAAATTCACCAACAAAGAATCATGAATAGGTTCAACAATGGGCATTTGATCAATTGTATCATAATAGTCATGAATTTCCTCATCACTAGTAGCAAACATTTTTTTAACCTTACAATCACCAAGACTTAAGAAGTTATGCCTTAATTTGGTCTTATGTAGCAAAGGAATAATATCACCTCGTTCTTCCTTGCTCATTGGAGTTAGATCTACATCTGCCTTGTTGGATTTCTTGTCATAAGTCTTATCTTGGACAAGTCCAAAATAATTCTCTTTACTTATATCGTTCTTATGAACAAACACTTGCTCAATGGGATATGTAGTTTCAACCACCTCAGTATTAAGTTCATCCAATGAAGGCTTTTCAATGTAAACTTTTCCATGAGTATCTATAAGTGAATCAAAACAACTAAAATAAGAAGTAGGAAGGTTAGAGTTAGAATAAGAAATAACCTCACTCAAACTCCCTTGGTTCACTTTCTCTACCTCATTATTATCCCTCTCTTTATTACTCTCATGTTCATCTCTCCTTTCTTTTCTCTTGACCTCACTTGACATCTCATTCTCTTAACACAACACAATCTTTCTTCTTTCCTTTCTTGGAATATCAACATACACCCCCTTAACCCTATTATTCTTTTCTCTCTAAAAAATTTTCATTACTTTTTCACACATTTGTGATCTTCATAAACTTGGGATGGAGTTAAAGATACAAGTTTATATTTTCTTTTGTTTAGCTCAAGAGAAACTTTATTCTTCCCCTATCATAAATTGCATTCCTATCAAACTGCCAGGGATGCCCAAAATTGATATGTCAATCTTGCATTGGAATTACATCACAAAGACCAACGAAGAAAGAAATCAAACATTACTTAGTCACCTTAAGTTCACCGAAATCATTGTGTTTGATGCATGTAAATTTCAACTTCTCCACCACATATGAACCTATCACATTAGCATCACTTTCAAAATTAATAATCATATAGCAAATATTATCCTTTATCCCACACCTTGTATGAAAAACACTTCTCCTTAAATCAGTTATTTTTACCTAATTAGGTGGGTTTTAGGTGACCTCTAATGCATCGAGTCGAGCAGAAATCCTTTTAAGTGCCTAGACTATGTCGTTGTTTTGAGTCCTAACATCAGTATCTTTTTGAGACATCTCCAAAAGTTAAAGAAAACAAAGACTCTCAATTTGACCCTTTTTTTTTTATCTCACCCCCCTTGTCTTTTCCCAATCAAATTACAACCTTTGACTGATTCCTTTAGGATTTATATATTAATCCTACTAGAACAATCCCTTTACAAATAAGATGTAGAGAGAAAAAGAAATTACCAACTCCCATTTTTTTAAAAAAAAATCTCAATTTTCCCACTTCTTGATTTTCCTTCTTGATGTTGGAAAACAAGAAAAAACAATAAATTTGAGATTTCTTGATTTGCAAGCAACCTTTTTTTTAATCTATTAAAAGGGGGAAAAAGTAACAATTTTTTTTGCTACGAAAATTTCAAGAATTATCAAGAACGGAACCTTGATAGAACTACTCTGATACCACTTGATAAGAATCGGGTTACGTTAATGAACAAAAAAATAATGCGGAAGCAAAAATACTAAGATTAAAGGCAAGAAATTAAACATAGACAAAATTGAAGAATAAAATCTCCAATTTCGATGTTAAGTGCTAAGAACACTAATTGATCTTAGTATTCAAAATTAGCGGATTAAGACTAATTATGATACTAATAGAGTCAATTCAAGAACTTAGATCAAAAGTGATCTAGACCCCTATTTCAAAGAAACTAAAGACAACAATTAGTATAAGACTAATCACATTCTTTAATTAACTTTAATAGAAACCAAAGATATCAAATTAAGAATTAATCTTACCTTCTAAAGAATCATTCTTATAGAGTTGCAAGATAAATCCCAAGTAGCCACACACAAAGGTGTAAATAAGAGAAACTCTCAATTAATAATAATATTGTCTGCTTGAAAATAACAAAATTCATCCCTTTATATAGGGAAAAAAACTTATCCCAAATAGCATGGGATTGAGATCTACCCTTATCAAATCTAATTAGGACTAGGAAAAAGTTATCCCAAATAGCATGGAATTAGGATCTACTATTATGGAAATAATAAATAAAATCCTACTAGGACTAGAAAAGCATATAAAAATAATACCAAAAATACTCTCCTATGAAAATAAGGGAAAACTTCCAAATTTACTCACAACCCATATGAACCCAATTTTCTTCCTTTTGGGCTTGGACTTGAATCATAAAATATGTGTAGCACTTTGCCCATTCCTCTCCATAATTCTTGGACTCGTTCTTGGGCTCTTCTTCCATCATAAACATCTTCTTGATTCACATTGAAGCCCATCAATTTTAATGCAAGTGGGCTTGCCTGAATGCTATCAGTAAAGGTTGGGAACTTATTTCCTTAATATTGTTGAGTGCTTATACATTGCTTTATACTTATCTAATTTACTTAGACGTTGTGTATATGTGGTTGAAGTTATGCAGTGTGGCATGAATGCTAAGTGGTGTTGTTGCGAAAAATAAATCGCCTCCGTCTCAATTGGTATATGGGTTTATTCTCTTTTCTTCCGCTTATATACTTTCATAATTGAGAATTTGGGTTGGGTTAAGCTTACTGGTCCAAAAAAATTGACAAGTATCATCACGTGCCTATTTTGGATCGTAACAAATACGTGTGCGTTGTCCTGAGTTTAACATATAAAAAGAAAAGATAACAAGAGAAAAAAATAATAAAGAAAATTAAAGACAAAAAAAGTAGTACCCCTTCCGTTTAAAAAAGAATGACCTACTTTCCTTTTTAGTCCATTTAAAAAAAGAATGATCCCTTTCCTTTTTTAGCAATACTTTAATTTCAACTTTTCACATGGCATGTTTAGGACCACAAGATTAATGAAAATTTTGGTACATTTGACATAACTTTAATTTAAGGCCACAAGATTAAGAAAATTTTCTTAAACTTTGTACAAAGTCAAAGTATGTCATTCTTTTTTAAACAGAGAGAATAGTCAGATATGAAAGAATGAACAAGTTGCTCATAGTAAAATAATGTTACAAAATGTGATTTACTTCAACATGTTCTTTGACACGTGGACACCTGCAATTTATAATTAAAAGACAAATTTTATTGTTGAGAAAATACTCTATTACCACCTTGAACTATACGCGAAAAGGCTGAGACACACTTAAACTTTAGGAGGGTCCTATTACCCCCAGACTAATTAAAATCGTATTTTTGACAATCTTAGTGCCTACGTGGCACATACGTGACACAACACACTAAAGGATCTACGTAGTCACATGTGTGTGCCACATAGGCACTAAGGTTGTCAAAAATACGATTTTAATTAGTCTAGGGGGTAATAGAACCCTCCTAAAGTTTGGGCATGTCCCAATCTTTTCACGTATAATTGAAGATGGTAAAAAAGCATTTTTCCTTTATTTTTTGATGAAAAGAAATTTTAAACAGTGCAATATATAATTTATATCCTAATTTCAAATATTAAAAGTAACTTTATACGAGTGTGTAGTTTTAACACCAAATATTAAATAGGTTGTTTTGCTCTTAACAAATGTGTGTGTGCACACATATATTGCTATTTTCTCAAGTTGAAATCTAAATTAAAATTACAAAAGTAATGTATATTTATTAGGAACTCTGAATTATTATATTTAATTTACAAAAGAGCCTTAAGTTATATTTTTCATTATTGAAATAAAAAAACAAGATATTACAATTTGTTTAAAGTCCATTTCTATTTTTTTAATAATTTGTTCTTCTTTAATACATTTTATAGTAATTGACCGCTTGATTTAATGTACACGTGCAATATATAAACAAAGAGCATATGCACGTGCTTTAAAATTGTGATTACTTAGATTAATAGCCCGTTTAATCAAATTTATTTTTTCTCAAAAGTGCTTATTTTAAGAAATTGAGGTGTTTGATCAAGTTTCTGGAAGAAAATAAATGCTTTTGGGGAGTAGCAGAAATAATTTTTCATAAGCTAAAAAAATTAGTCTCTCTCCAAAAGCACTTTTTTGAAAAATACACGTAAAACACTTTTAAAAGCTTGCTCAAATACATTTGCTGTTCAAAAATATATTTTTTAAAAATTTATTGGTCAAACACGAACAACTTCTCACTAAAAATACTTTTTTGAAAAGCGTTGAGAAATAAAACGCTTCTCAAAATAAGATAATTTTATAAGTTTGGTCAAACAAATAATGTTTTTTTTTTCAACTTTCTTTTTATTTATTGAATAATGATTAATTAGAGCATATTTATTGAATAGAGATTAATTTTTGTAATAATTAAAAAATAGGGATGTAATAGTTTTAAAAATAGGGATGTAATAGTCAAAGTAGATCATTTGTCCCATTTTATGTGTCGCCATTTTTTTTATATCCGTTCTTTAAAAATTATCATATTTTCTTATTTGATAACTATTTAAAAATATAATTTTACATTTATCCTTATTGATCCCACTTAATTAAAAATAATTATAATATATTTTTAATAAAAATCATCAATTTTTCTTTTATTTATTAAATTTCGGATCCTATCAAACTATAAAATACCTTATCGAATATCAAAAAGGTGCCTTATAGTTTGTGGAGGTAGGGTCAAAACTGTAATATGGCCAACAAATAAACGGACTTTCACTCGAGTACAATTTCATAGTTTGTGTGAGGATTTCACTCACGTCTTCAACTGAAATCTGAAATCCATTTAACCAAAATCACAAAAATGGCTGATGAAGGAAACAAAACAACGATGTTAGGGGAATGCAAGACATCATCTATGGAAGACGGAGGCGAGGAAGGAGAGATCGTGGGGGAATCGGATGCTACGACTTCGTCGTCCTTAGGCAAACCAATCACAATGAAACATCCACTAGAACATTCTTGGACATTTTGGTTCGATAACCCTTCAGGGAAATCGAAGCAAGCTGCTTGGGGTAGTTCCATTCGACCCATTTACACCTTCTCCACTGCTGAAGATTTTTGGAGGTACCATTAACTTTTCTTTCTTGCATTTTTTTTTTTTTGGGTTTTGAGAAAAACTTCATTTGTAGGATTAGGGTTTCTGTTGTTCTGATTATCTGCCATCTATTTGTAATATAATTACGATCGGATCTTTGTTTTGTAATTATGAAATCCTCTTTCCCACCGATACATATATGCTGACTATGCTTTTAGACTATTTTTGTTACTTCACCCTTTAATTATCGCTAATTAATATGTCAATTCATGTGTAATGTTCTTCTTTGAGTATATTAACTTCTTGTGATTATACGTTCTTAAGTAGTGAGCGTTTAGAGGAATTCAAAGGCCCAAGATTAGATAATATCACTGCATTGAAACATGAAGGTAAAAACACGAATGTAAGGTGAAATATAGTTGTGCTCAAATTTACATCTCCCCACCTTTTGGTATCTCAATGTAATGGAAAGATAAAGAAATGAGGAATATAGTTGTGGCCGTCGATTTGGGAATGGATGGTATACATCAAGTCGACCGGACTTTTGACAGATCATATACTTAACGAGGTCTCGAGATGGCAACGTTTATGTCTTGGATATGAACTGCCATATTCAAATGTGGAATCAGAATTAGGCCCTGCATTGAGGCACAAAGTTCCTTGAACGGAGCGTGAGGTGTGGTCTTACTTTGAGATTAGGGAGTGTGTGTTTGGTATGAAGGAAAACATTTGTCAAAAAATGTTCTTATTTTTTCGTGTTTAGTTTGGTAAAATTTTGAAAAATATTTTCTCTAGGAAAACAAGTTCCTTAAAAATAAGGAAAATGACTTTCTTAATGGAGCTGGGAAAACAAGTTCTACAAGTAACATTCTATGTTTATTGTATTCTCCTCAGCCATCCACCTCTCTAGTCTTTTGCTAGATTACATATAAATGGTCCTAAGGTAACATATTTTTTTTCTTACCTACCAAACACTAGAAAATAAGTAAGAAATCAGCTTGTTTGTCAAGAAAACATTTCCCATGGAAAATATTTTCCTTCATAACAAATACACCCTAGAGGTTATTGTGGAAGAGGATGTGATCTTACGTTGAGGCTCTGTTGCTCAGACTCGGTGCGGGTATTCGATATGGGTGCTGATCTAGAGGTTGAATTCTTCATCACATAAATTTTAGAATTTTGGGGTATGGTCTCGAGTGCGGATATGTGGATATGGGTGCTAGGATATGGCCAAGTAATATATATTACGACATATAAACTATGTTAGAATACGAGTAGGAATATGAATAGTATACAAAATCCTACTTGAAAAAGGATTGTAATGTAGTGTCTATAAATAGGGTCTCAATTTAATTATGTAGATAACATATTACCAAAAAAAAAATAATTATGTAGATCGACAATTCAATAATAATCTTTTCTCTATTATTTCTCACATGGTATCAGGGCATTGGTGAGAAAATTTAGTCACTGTGCGTTAATTTTGGTGACTAATTTGTGTAATCTTCAGTTTGGTAAGTGTTGTTGGAAACCAACACTACTACGAGGTTCGTAAATCTCATGCGACTAAACCCCGTCAAGAATCACCAGAAAATATCATCTCATGCACCCTCACGCGCCGATGACTGTTTTTCTTCAGCGAGATCTGGTTCATGCGCTGATGATTGAGTTTTTTGATCAATTTTTTGAATTATTCTTCTTCTGTTGGATTCGTCTAGGAATACCGACCATATTCTTGAGATTTCCGACGACGGAAGCAATTCCCTGGTGCGGAGACTGGTGTTAGTACAGGGAAAGATAGAAGGACCTGCACATGGTGTTTATCACTTGGAGAAGGCATACGACAAAGTCCCTAGGGAAGATCTTTGGAGATGCTTGGAGGTGAGTGGGGTCCCGGTGGCGTATATCAGAGCTATCAAGGACATGTATGATGGAACTAAGACCCAGGTGAGGATGGCGGGAGGCGATTCAGAGAATTTCCCTGTCTTGACAGGGTTGCATCAGGGATCTACTCTTAGCCCGTTTTTGTTTTCTTTGGTGATGGATGTGCTGACGCGGCGTATCCAGGAAGAGGTGCCTTGGTGTATGCTGTTTGCAGATGATGTTGTTTTGATTAATGAGACTCAGGGGTGTGTGAATAATAAATTAGAGGTGTGGAGACAGACCCTTGAGTCTAAATGGTTCAGGTTGAGTAGGAGCAAGAGCGAATATTTGGAATGTAAGTTTAATGGCTTGAGGCAGGAGGACGAGGTGAAAGTGAGGTTGGATTCTCAGGTGGTGTGTAAGAGGGATAGCTTCAAGTATCTCGGGTCCATGATTCAGTGGAATGGTGAGATTGACGAGGATGTCTCTCACCGTATTGGGGCGGGATGGATGATGTGGAAGCTCGCCTCGGGGGTGCTATGTGATAAGAAGGTGCCGCCTAAGCTAAAAAGACAAATTCTACAGGGTGGCAGTCCGTCCGGCCATGTTGTATGGAGCGGAGTGTTGGCCAGTCAAGAACTCTCACATTCAAAAATTGAAGGTGGCGGAAATGCGGATGTTGCGTTGGATGTGTGGGCTTACTAGGGGTGATAGAATTTAGAATGAAACTATCCGGGTGAAGGTTGGAGTGGCTTCGGTGGAGGACAAGATGCGGGAAGTCAGCTTGAGATGGTTCGGACACGTGATGAGAAGGGGCACGGATGCACCGGTTCGTAGGTGTGAGAGGCTTTCTTTGGATGGTTTCAGGCGGGGCAGGGGTAGGCCGAAGAAATACTGGAGAGAGGTGATTAGGCGGACATGGAGCAGTTTCAGCTTACTGAGGACATGACCCTAGATAGGAAGATCTGGAGGACGCGTATTAGGGTAGAAGGTTAGTGCTAGTTTAGGTCGGTAGGGTAGGTCTTTACTTGGTGGGTGTATTATTCTTGTTATGATACCTTGTTGCATGTTGTGCTACGATTGCTTACTATTCTTTGTTCACTATTCCCTATACGTGGCGTATTTATTGGCTTGCCATCTTGTTCCATGCCTTTTGTACGGATTTCATTACTATTCCTTATCTTGAGCCGGGGGTCTATCGGAAACAGCCTTGCTACTTCTCCGGAGGTAGTGGTATGGACTGCGTACATCTTAACCTCCCAGACCTCACGATGTGGGAATACACTGGGATTGTTGTTGTTGACTCTTGCAATTTTTTTTGATTTTGACCAGTGAAATTAGGGTTACCCTTTCGTGATGTTTCGAAGAATTTTCTGGCAAAATCAGGTAATACAATCTCTATTTTCCAAGAAAAAAAGAATTAGACATATAGATCTCTGTTTCTTGGTGTTTTTAAGTTAAAATTCACAAGATACCATTTGGGTGTGATATTTTTGGCTCCAGAAATTGAAATTGGAAGTCCAAGTCCTATGATCACTTCCGAACCACTAAAGGGAAGTTTAAATTATTTAGCTTGAGCTTTCTCAGTTGAGTTGTGGTGCAAAGGTCAAGGTGTCCAAGATCACTTAAAGATAGGTTAGTATGGTAGATGAAAAGGCAAAGTCTAATGAGAAAGATGCATAAGCTAAAGAACAATGGGAATGGGAGAAGATTGATGCTCAATTTGTAGTGTCTTATGACGATCTATTGAGTCCAAGTTGATGCCCTTATTTCGCCCATTCTAGACATGTTATTTAGTTTGGGAAAAGGCTCGTGCTTTATATGACATATCTCGTTTTTATCCAGTCTTACCTGCAACCAACCTTTAAGGAATCGACGGTTACTTTTACTATCTCTTGCTGCAGTGCCATCACTTTTGTCTTATCATTGTTGTCCGCATCTAACGTTATCCCCAGATGATTCATGTTATGCATATTATGCACGGGACGCAACTCCTACTGCGGACTTGCCTCCTCTTAGCCAATCAATTGTACTTCAAAAAGGTTTACGTTCCACTCGTAATGCTAACCCACATTATACTTTATTGAGTTATCATCGACTATCATCACGCCATTATGTTTTTGTATCATCTTTTTCCTTTTATTTTCATCCATAGACTACAGGTAAAACACTTTCTCATTCAAGATGGAAGTAGACTATGATTGATGAGATGTCTGCTTTATATACGAGTGGTACTTGGGAGCTTCTTTCCTTTCCTGCAGTTAAAGCTACTAGTGGTTGTCGTTGGGTTTATACCGTCAAAGTTGGTCCAGACGATCAGATTGATCGGCTTAAGGCTCGCTTTGTTGCCAAAGGATATACACAGATATTTGGGCTTGATTATAGTCACTTTTTTTCTTGTGGCTAAAATAGCATTTGTTCGTCTTTTTCTATTTATGGCTTCCATTCTTTATTGGCCTCTTTATCAGTAGGACATTAAGAATGCTTTTCTGCACGGTGATCTTGAGGAAGAAGTCTATATAGAGCAACCACCTGGTTCTATTGCTTAGGGGGAGTCTAATAGCCTTGTATGTCAATTGCGCAAGTCACTCTATGGTTTGTAACAGTTCCCTCGAGCCTGCTTCGGGAAGTTAGCACAGTAATTCAGGAGTTTGGCATGATTCGTAGTGGAGCTGATCACTCAGTGTTTTATCGTCATTCTAAACCAAATCTGTGTATTTATTTAGTGGTTTATGTCCATGATATCGTTATCACAGGCAATGATCAAGATGGTATCATTGATTTGAAGCAGCATCTCTTTCAGCAATTCTAGGCTAAAAATCTCAACACACTGAAATACTTTCTAGGTATTGAGGTTGCTTAGTCTAGATCAAATATTGTCATTTCTCAACGCAAGTATGCGTTAGACATTCTTGAGGAGACAAGAATGATGAGATGTGGCCCATTGACACTCCTATGAATCCAAATGCTAAACTCCTGCTAGGACTGGGGAGTCACTCAGTGATCTTGAAATGTATAGATGGTTGGTTGGAAAGTTGAATTATCTCACAGTGACTAGACCTGCCATCTCTTTTCCTGTGAGTGTCGTAAGTCAATTTATGACTTCTACTTGTGATAGTTATTGGGATGCAGTTATTCATATTCTGCGATATATAAAGTCAACTCCAGGTAAATGACTACTTTTCTAGAATCGAGGCCATGAACATATCATTGGGTATAAAGATGCTTATTGGCCAGGATCGTCATCCAATAGACGCTCTACATTTGGATATTGTGTTTTAGTAGGAGGTAATTTGGTGTTCTGGAAGAGTAACAAACAGAGCATGGTTGCTTGATTTAGTGCGATAACAGAATATCGAGCAATGGCTGCTGCAACTTGTGAGCTAGTTTGGATCAAACAGTTGCTGAGAGAATTAAAATTTGGAGAAATCAATAAAAGGGAACTTGTGTGTGATAATCAAGCAACCCTTCATATTGTATCTAATCCAGTGTTCCATGGGAAGACTAAGCACATAGAGAGTGATTTATCACTTTGTCAGAGAAAAGATACTCTCAGGAGATATTGTTACAAAATTTGTGAAGTCAAGTGATCAACTTGCAGATATCTTCACCAAGTCCCTCATCAGTCCTCGTATTAATTACATTTGTAATAAGCTAGGTACATATGACTTAAATGCGTTAGTTTGAGGGACAGTGTTAGAATATGTGTAGGAATAGGAATAATATACAAAATCCTATTTGGAAAAGGATTATCATGTAATGCCTATAAATAGGGTCTCAATGTAATTATGTAGATTGATACACAATTCAGTGATAATATTTTCTCCATTTCTTCTCACAAACTATATCTAAGTCATTGAACTAAAACTAATTTGAAACTGATATCCAAGAAGTTAAAGATTAGTAGGTCGAGGTAGGGTCAAAACTGTAATGTGGACCCACAAACAAACTGACTTTTGCTTAATACAATTTCATAGTTTCTATAAACACTAATTTTTTGTTCATATCTCACATAATAGAAAAACATTTCATACTTCATATAACTATATATATATGACAAACCCAAAAACCAAATACACAATCAATCTATACTTCTCGGTCATAGAATGTAGTCAAAGTACCCTAGATAAGCCTACCAAATTAGGTGTTGATCCCCGCACATACCCGCACTCATATCGTTTTGTCACGTCTTGACACGGCCCTTGGGTGCAACAAGAATTTTGAAGTGCCCACGAAACATAGCTTTGAGATGATAGGATTGGTAGAAGATTCATTTAATGGAAGTTGTATTGGGTTTGCACTATTAGAGTTACATTTCATAAATTAATGGGGAAGTACTATAGGTTGCTGCCTTTGTATTTTTGTTGTGTTACTGCTTTTACGGTCTCCTTTTTCCTTCTTTTTTGGGGGTCAGCAAGATCTTACTATTTCTGTTGTGTTACTGCTTTTGCGGTCTCCTTTTTCCTTCTTTTTTGGGGGTCAACAAGATCTTTTAATAAGTAAAGGTAATTTTATCGCTGATATAACAAAAACAATAGGTAATTTCATTGAAAATCAGTCTTCTGCGAAGCTGGTGCTGAACCAGTCTAGAGGAAGTTGTTGGACTCCTTTTCATAGCTTTTCTGGGTCATCAAATTTACTAGGAACTAGATCTTTTTATTTTTTATTTTTTTAAAGTTGAGAACTTAAAGGATTAACATGAATGGATCCTAGAAATTGATGTTGTCTAGAGTGTCTAGAGATGGGCATGGTATGGTATATATTAAATTACCATACAAGACCGGAAATTTTTATACTGTGGTTTTGGTATTATGATATGTGTTATGGTAGATGATATCTGGTTTAATTTTTTTGGTATTCGATATTTATAACAAACATACAGAAATACCAAAACCATATCAAAGTATATAGTTACATAAATAATTTATATCTATTATTAAAATACTAACAAAAGTATTATGGTATATGATATACGGTTTAATTTTTTTGGTATTCGATATTTATAAACAACATACCGAAATACAAAAATCATATCGAAGTATATAGTTAAATAAATAATTTATATATATTATTAAAATACTAACAAAAATACAACCTTTTATTAGTATAAAATTAAATGTGTAGATGTTGAAACTCTAAACATTTAGGGGTTGTTTGGTTGGGAAACAAGTTATGCTGGGATTAGTTATGCTGAGATTAGTTATACTGGGATTAGTTGTACTGAGATTAGTTATTATGGGATAACTTTTTAGTGGTTGTTTGGTTTGTGGTACTAAAAATAATATGCATTGCATTCTTTTTAAGAATAGATAGTTTGTTTACAAAATACCCTTCATCTTATTTAGCTTAATTATTTTCCTTCATATTAAATTATACAAAAGAAATTAAAAAGTTACTAATTTTTTCAACTTTATTAGTTTCTTTTTCCTAAAAATACATGTTAAGAAATTTATGTTGATATTTCTTAAACGTGTATGAAGCTTTAATATTTTATGTTAAATTACTTATTTTATCCTAAATTTTATAAAATGTTGATAATCTCTTTTTTTTGTTAAAAAAATTCATCACCAAAAAATGTGAAAAAGAATTACTCTCATTTTTCATTATTTAGTATCATTAATATTTGGAGAGTCAAATTATATTTTTTTTAAAATTAAATTTTCAAATATTTTTAGCTAAATATTCAAAAAAAAAATTATTTAATAATTAAGCATGTATTAAGTTAGAAAGGAAATGTCAAGATACTTTAATTACTTGTTCATGATAAATTTGTTAGGAAAAATGAAAATTGAAAATAAGATTAATAAACATATCTACAAAATAGAAAGACAATAAACCCTTGGATCAATTTTGAATTTGATTGTATAAATAAGAGTTGTTTTTTATGGTGTTACTATCATTTTTCCATAACTCATCACTTTTGTAGCATATAATAAGCTCATATAATTGTTCAAATTTAGCAAATGGATAAAAATTTGTAGATTAATTAAAATTTAAATTAGGGATAAATTGACAAAAAAATTTGATGTGAGGACTATCAAAATTTCACGTTCTCTCTTATATATAGTAGTAAAGTGGTACATATACATAAATATCAAAAGTGAGAATCAAGGATTTAGAGGGTAATTGTGTCTTTTCATAGATTTATCCCAAGGATAAATTAGGGTGGGATTGTTATACCACAAAATGTATAGGATGACTTATCCCGGTACTATTTATTAGTATCGGGATAAGTTATCCCAAATTAGGCAACCAAACGAAGCACCAAATTTTTTATCCCGGGATTATTATTTTATCCCGAGTCTAGTTGTATTAGTACTTCACACCAAACGACCCCTTAAAGTTGTTGACATGTGACCAGGAGGTCACTGGTTCAAGCCGTGGAAACAACCTCTGACAGACATGCAAGGCTGCGTACAATCTTGTGGTGGGACCCTTCCTCGGACCTTGTGCATGAGCTCTAGTGCATAGGCCTGCCCTTTTTTTTAGACGTTGAAACTCTGACTACTCTATCTTGATTGCAATTTCTTTTTCTATATAATGGATTAACAAGGAGTTGTTTGTACTTGCTTTCGAATATATATATTTCTACTTGTGTAATGTGTTAGTATGATATAGTTGGGACTTTTTGCTGAAAGTCGAAGTCATAATACTATATTATACGAGTATATATTGTCAAAGTTGAACAAACTATGGTTACTGATTTACTATACCACAAAATACAACAACAACAATAACAAAAAACCTAGTGTATTCCCACATAGTGAGGTCTGGGGAGGGTAAGATGTATGCAGTTCATACCTCTACCTCTAAAGAAGTAGAAAGACTGTTTTCAATAGACCCCCGGCTCGAGACACGGAATACTACACAAATTCATAGTAAAGCATGGAATAAGATGGCATAACATAAATACGACACCCACAAGTAATAGAAAACAGAGAAAAGTAAACAGATTCGTAATAAAGCATGAAATAAGGTATCATAACAAGAATAATACCCCCACCAAGTAATTCCCTACACTAGCGACCCAAACTGACCCTAGCCTTCTGTCCTAATTTGCGTCCTCCAGATCTTCCTATCTAGGGTCATGTCCTCAGTGAGCTGTAACTGCTCCATGTCCCGCCTAATCACCTCTCCCCAGTACTTCTTCGGCCTACCCCTACCCCGCCTAAAACTATCCAAAGCTAGCCTCTCACACCTACAGACCGAGGCATCCATGTCCCTCCTCATCACGTGTTCGAACCATCTCAATCGGACTTCCCACATCTTATTCTCCACCGGAGTCACACCAACCTTCTCCCTGATAGTCTCATTCTGAACTCTATCCCCCTTAGTCAGCCCACACGTCCAACACAACATCCGTATTTCCGCCACCTTCATTTTTTGAACGTGGGAGTTCTTAACTGGCCAACACTCTGCTCCATACAACATGGCCGGACGGATTGCCACCCTGTAGAATTTGCCTTTAAGCTTAGGCGGCACCTTCTTATCACACAACACCCCCGAAGCGAGCTTCCACTACATCCATCCCGCCCCAATACGGTGCGTGACATCCTCGTCAATCTCACCGTTACCCTGAATCACGGACCCGAGATACTTGAAACTATCCCTCTTACATACCACCTGTGATTCCAACTTCACTACCACCTCGTTCTCCAGCCTCACGTCATTAAACTTGCATTCCAAATACTCTGTTTTGCTCCTACTCAACTTGAACCTTTTAGACTCGAGAGTTTGTCTCCACACCTCTAATTTATCATTCACACCCCCCGCGCCTCATCAATCAAAACTACATCATCTGCAAAAAGCATACACCAAGGCACCTCTTCTTGAATACGCCGCGTCAACACATCCATCACCAAAGCAAACAAAAAGGGACTAAGAGTAGATCCCTGATGCAATCCTGTCAAGACAGTGAAATGCTCTGAGTCTCCTCCCGCCGTCCTTACCTGAGTTTTAGCTCCATCATACATGTCCTTAATTGCTCTGATATATGCCACCGGGACTCCACTCACCTCCAAGCATCTCCAAAGTACCTCCCTGGGGACTTTGTCGTATGCCTTCTCTAAGTTGATAAACACCATGTGCAGGTCCTTCTTTTTTTCCCTATACTGTTCCACCAGCCTCCGTACCAGGTGAATTGCCTCCGTCGTCGAACGGCCAGGCATAAATCCAAATTGGTTCTTCGAAATAGACACTATCCGTCTCAGCCTCACCTCGATCACTCTCTCCCAAATCTTCATAAAGTGACTCAATAACTTAATACCCCTATAGTTATTGCAACTCTGAATGTCACCCTTGTTCTTATAAAGAGGGATCATAGTACTCCACCTCCAAGCTTCGGGCATTTTCGCCGTCTTGAAAATTTCGTTAAACAATCCAGTCAACCACCTTAAACCAGCCTCGCCAGAAAACTTCCAAAAATCCACCGGTATCTCATCAGGCCCCGTCGCCTTACCGCTTTGCATCCTGCGAACAGCCTCTCTAACCTCCTCTACCTTAAAACGTCTACAATAACTAAAATCGCGACACTCCTCTGAGTGCTCCAGCTCCCCTAACACAATAGCTCTATCCCCTTCGTCATTCAAGAGCCTATGAAAATACGACTGCCATCTATTCTTAATGTGGCCGTCCTCCTGCCTTTTTATTTCTCCAAAGAATTTTCACCGTAGCTATGTCTGTTGTCCTTCATCTCATCTTTAGCTTTTTTTCTATTTCTTGAAGGTCTTCCCGGCATTGGCTTAACTTCAGGTTCATTGACAAAGACTTTGTTCTAAACAGAGTCGCTTTATTCGATACTGGCGCAGACAGTAACTGTATTGTCAACACTGTACCGTCCGTCCCCTTAATGTACTTCACTTGGTCGAGGTCACGACCCTTCCTCTCCCTAGCCTTAGCAAGTCTAAACAACTTTTTTTTCCCTCCTTTCTCCTGTAACCCCGCATACAAGCTCTCAAAAGTTGCCGTCTTAGCCGCCGTAACTGCTAACTTAGCCTCCTTCCTAGCTAACTTGTACTCTTTCCTGTTTACCCGCTTCTCTTCTTCGTCCTTACTCTCAACCAACTTAGCATACGCCCCTTTCTTGGTCACTTCTTCATTCCACCACCAATCCCCCCGATGATGCCCGGCCCTTAGAAACACCCAACACCTCACTAGCATTCTCCCTGATGCACCTAGCCACCCTATCCCACATACTATCCACGTCCCCCCTACACTCCCACGTCCCCATTCCCGCCAACTTCTCCCCTATCTCCCACGCATTCACTGGCTTCAAGCCGCCCCACTTAATTCTAGGTCTACACTCCTTACCCCTTTTCTTTCTATCCTTCTTTATACCCAAATCCATAACAAAGAGCCTATGCTGGTCGAAAGATTCTCACTCGGGATGACCTTACAGTCCTTACGCAACCCCCTATCCCCTTTCCTAAGCAACAAAAAGTCAATCTGGGTCTTGGCTATCGCACTTCGGAAGGTGATCGTCCTTCTTCGGGAAGCCCGAGTTCACCACCACCAACCCAAAGGACCTCAGAACATCCAATAGAGTAGCCCCCTCTTCATTTCTTTCCCTAAAACCAAAACCACCACACACATCACCAAAGCCTCCCGGTAACGCCCCGATGTGCCCATTGAAATCTCCTGCTACAACAATTTTCTCCGAGCTAGGCACGCCTCTCACCACCTCATCCAAAGCCTCCCAAAACCGCATCTTCTCCTCCCCATCCAAGCTCACTTGCGGCGCATAAGCACTACACACGTTCAGGGTAAACCCCCCATTGACCAACTTAATAGTCATCAACCTATCGCTGATCCTCTTTACCTCTACTACCTGACCTCTAAGCTCTTCATCTACTAAGATGCCAACTCCATTCCTATGCCTTTCGCTCCCAGAGTACCAAAGCTTATAACCATCCACATCCCTAGCCTTAGACCCTACCCACTTGGTCTCTTGAACACACGCAATATTAATCCTCCTCTTTCTAAGAATCTTCACAAGTTCTATGGACTTACCCTGAAGAGTCCCTATATTCCAAGACCCAACCCTCAGCTTACCATCTCTATCCACATGTCTTCCTCTACCGCCCCTGAGGCCAAACCTTGGCCTCCCTCCCACCCCCGCCCCCACAACAACCCCCCGCCCCAATCCCCTCGGACATGACCCTATCCAACCATCAACACCCACGGCCACTACTACCAGAAAATATAAGAAAATATAAACAATGGTAGTAACAAAGCAGCCGCAGGAAATACAAGGCTCACACAAATTAGAAGAAATAATCAAGAAACAAAACTAAACTCAAATAGGGAGAAAAAGCAAAACCAAGGTAAGGACAAAACTAACAGTAAGAAAAATAGAGCACACTAATGGCCTGGCACCAAGGATAGCCAAACAAATAATAAGGAGCGGTGCAAGTCACAAATATACTACAGCAGACACGCAAGTCAAGATACAGGAGATAGTACGATAAATAATATGAAGCAACATAAGAGGTGACCGTAATAAAGAAACAACAGGAAAAGGAAGGTACAAGTAAAGTAGATGGAATAATCGCGGAAAAAGTCTACCCCACAAATTAATACTAAGTCAAGCGATGTACTAATCCGGAACACAACTCAACAACAATCTCCAAATAAAGCAGCCAGACACTACTACCTACACAAGCAACAGGAAGGATGCCAAAAAAGTGAAACAGAAGCCGTAACAAGAGACATGGACACGACAACAAAATAATATACAGGAAATCAAAAACTGACTGAAGTGGCTAAATGCCTAAAAGTGTAGATGTCACCGGTACGCCTGCTAGCTGCTGGTTCCGTCAATTTGATGTCAAAAATTGTTGCCGGAGTAAGGTCGCTGGTAAAAGGACTGCTGGTACGTTTTCGGAGTGTCGCTGGAGAGTCGCCTGAGTAACGCCGGAGAGCCTTCTGCAATTTTGCTGGGATCTGGATGTCTTCTAACTCGAACCACCTGTTTGACCTACCTATTTTGCCGCAGGTGAAACCCCTTACTGTTGCCGGCGTCGAGTCGGCGGGAATCGTAGTTCCATCGACGACCGGAGCGACGGAACCAGAAGGGAATTTAGGGGGGAAGGGGGGGCGAGTACAAAGAGGAACTGGGGGTGAGGGAGATCTGGGGTGGGAGAGAGGTTCAACCTTACCTTTTTCGGCTCAATCGACGCAGAAGCTACCGGTCAGTCGGGGTGGAGCGTGAAGGTGAGCGTTAAATGTTAAAGGTTAAAGGTGGAAGCAAAATAATAGCCAGAACATGTAAAAACAAGTTTTGGAAACTGGCAATCGAACAGAGGGGGGAGAGCAAACGAAAAGTCTAGGGGACCACAGCTATCAGACTAGAGCAGCCAACACTCCCCACAAGTCATAAGCCCAATATTCTTCAATCCAGCCCCCTACCAAAAATACTCGTAGTGGTGTCTCATTGAGAGCCTCGGCGGTCATTAACTCCGGCGAGGACGTGATGACAGGAAATGGAGGCGGTTTGTGGTGGCTATTCCTGTTGCTTTGACGGGAAGAGAAGAGAGAGTCGCCTGGGGGCGGCGCTGAGGAGGAGAGGTGGCAGCAGCGATGCTGTTTGCCGGTGGTAACGACGGTGCCGGAGAGGGATGCTGGTGCGCGGTGCTTGGTCGGATCTTCTACGGCTGGCTTGTTTGATGGAGGAGGTGCGACGGCTGGAGGCGGATTCTCGGTGGGTCTTCGCTGGCTGAAGCTGGTTGGAGCGGTTGTCGGTCGCCTTGTCGTCGTCGATGGTGACCGGTACAGTGATCGCCGGAAGGGGGGAGAAAAGGGAAGGAAGCGGTGGACGAAAGGAGGCTGGCCGTCGTTGTTGTTGCCGTTTGGTGGTGCGGCGCTCGTGGTGGAGGTTTTTTAGAGAGAGATGGAAAGAGAGAAGGTGGAGTCCTCACAGAGATAGAAACAGAGCAAATAAAAATTATTTATCACCTGTTTAACTATTCCATCTCTATACCACAAAATACCAATTCAAATTTTAAAATTCTGACCATACCGAAATTAATTTGGTATGGTAATGGTATGGTATTCCTAAAAGCGAATACATAAATTACGGTACCGAAGTTTCGAATACCATACCATACCATACCATGTCCACCCCTATCTAAAGATATGATGTGATGTTTGGAGTGACGGGTATCTTTGGATCAATTGAAGAAGTTGAAAATTAATTATTCATATTCTCTGTGATGAGCACGCATCCATGCTGAAGATGCAGATCACCTCTTTCCCAATTGCAAGATCACATCTCAGTTGTGGAGTTCGTTTTTTGTATACTAGGCATGAGTTTAATTGTCCATATTCTCTGTGAAGTCTCATGCTGAAGTTGCAAATCACCTCTTGCGTCCACAGAAAAGGGACGCAAATCACGTCTTTCTCAATTGCAAGATCATATCTTAGTTGTGAAATTAGTTTTGCTATATTAGGCATGAGTTGGACTATGCCTTCTCTACCCTAGATTTCTTAAATTCTTGAATAGAGGCGGGACAAGAAGTCTCTAAAAGCAGTTTTGTGGACTGTCTGGATAGATAGAAACAACATTATACTTGAAGGCAAATAGAGAAACATTAATAGCCTCAAGTTTGGAGTTATTCGTTGCTAGCTTTTTGGTGCAAACTAGTGATTGTACCAGATTCAACTATCTTGTTAGATTTGATTGAAGAATTGAGCAACTTATAACTATGTTTTGTCGAATTGGCTCAGTGTTTTTCCCTTTTAATACAATACTGTATTTCTTTTTTTCGAAACTTTAACTTTAGTATATATATATCCACAGGTATACGACAACCAAAAGTGTAGTTCCCCTTCAATAAGTATTGCATCTTATAGAAAACTTAAGCTTAATCAAACCGATGCCTATAAACAATCCAGTACATCAAAGATGTCTTAAATTCTAGTGAAAGTATCTTCTTTACACCAAAAATAGAAAAGAGCCAAGCAGTTCATTTTAATCTTCAGCTGTTCTGCACATTTTCAAAGCTCCTGATGTTCCTCTCCTTCCAAATTGTCCACTTAATGCATACTGGGACAATCTTTCATCTCTTCTCCTCTTTTGAAGCATTGCCATCCCTATTTCAGCTGCTCCTGATATTCCTCTCTTTCCAAATTGTTCCACCGAATGCATGCTGAGACAATCTTCCATCTCTCCTTTCTTGAAGCATTGCCATCCCTATTCCAGCTGCTTAGAACTCCCTTGGTGCTTCCTAGTTTCACTCACCTGATTTTCTTTACGCAAATGGGCATTCTCGATAGCCGTTCGGTCCACTTACAATGCAAGAAGTTGTCTCTGCTTGCTCTCCACACATAGTACATCTAGAGGCTAACTGATATCCTCTTTTGTTCAGATTTTCACGAGTCAAAACTGCCTCTTTTGTCAACAACCACAAAAAGCAGTTTACTTTGTAGGACACCTTTGGTTTTCGGATCATCCTTCATGGCCAGTCTGTCTCTTGATATGTAGTCTTGTTGTGTTCCTTATATGTTGAATTCACTGAGAATTGACCTGGATGTCACCTGACCAACCAGCAAGTGCTAAGTCCTTCTCAGTAAGATTGCTGAAGTTATCTACTGAGTTTTGGAATTCAGTTACCCTCTCTACTTCCTTCATGGTCATATAGGTATCTCCTTAAGAACAAATATCTCCTTAAGAACAATATCAAGCCTTGACCAGTTCACATTGTGGCCACAATGGCCTGTGTTGTTGACATAACATGTACATTTCCGGATGTAACTGTTTCATAGAAGCTGCTCCATTTCATTTGTCCTCCCAAAAGGAGGTCTTTTGGAATACAATTAGGCCATAGAATCATGATTGCGCTCCATACACTGCAGTTATATGGAGTGTTAACAACTTTTGTCATCTACTTGTCCTCCGTGCCATACTTCGCTGTGATGACCTCCTTCCATGGCATATTATCTTCATTGGCAAGTTTCCACAACCACTTCAATATGAGGCTTTGGTTTTGCTTCCTTATGTTCCTGATGCCTAGGCCACCTGCATTCTTGTTCACTATTAGTTCCTTCCATTTACCTAGGTGGAAGTTCTTCTTGTCTTCATTGCCTTGCCATTTAGTGTTTTATAAATCAAGAGGCATCAAGGAGATGCATAGTTACAAAAGAAGAGATATCAGCTCATTACAAAGATAACAAAAGCCTTTCATAAGTCTAAAGAGCTGATAAAATCCAAAGGTCCATCAAAGGACTAGAGAGCTAATAAAATCCAAAAAAGAATCTGGGCTGTAAACAGGGGTAAGATTAACCCAGCTAAAGAGGGTAGTTAGGCATCTGGCGTTGAGATCGGAGCTGGCAGTTGCAATACCATCAAAACATCTTTGGTTTCTTTCCGACCATAAGCACAACAAAATACAAGCGGGAATAATAGACCAGATTTTTCTGATGGCCTTCCCAACTTTCCAAGAACTCAACAGACAAAAAGTTCCCTGTCAGTGCGAGGCATAGTCCATTGCAGACCAAAAAAGGAGAGGAACATATTCCACACTTCTGTAGCAACTGGACAGTGTAAGAACAGGTGGTTAATGAAGCAATTACACTTGTAACATCTATTAGCTAAAAGAAATTTCCTTTTCATGAGATTGTCTAGAGTTAAACAAGCTCCTCTTAAAGTGATCGAGCAGAATCAGGAAATACTGTCATCGATGCTCTTAGATACACTAGGCAGGCATTGGGAATACTGGCATCATGTAGAAAGGTTGGTACTGACTTTTATTGATTAAAGTCGGTCTACCTCCCAAAGTTTAATATTAACTTTTCCAGTTGGTGAGTATCTTTTCACATTTTGTCGGTACCCATTTTAGATACCCTTGGACTTGTTTTTATCTCCTAAAGGCGTGCCTAGGTAAGTTGTTGGTAGTTCCCCAACCTTGCCTCCTAAAGGATGTGTTGATTAAGTTGCTCAACCCTTCCATGGCTATGATGGACAGAAAGGGGATAGTGGATCCCCTTTCCTCAGTCCTCTTTGAGAAGCAAAAAATCCAGTAGGTGCTCTGCTGACCAGGATGGTGAATTTTGCAATGCCAATACAATGCTTTATTTTGAGTGAGAAAACTCCATTTCAGGAAGTCAAAAGCTTTCTGAATGTCCGAATGGTCCCCGACTTGTTGCTTCTTTGTCTAGCTTCTATGCACTCATTTGCCATCATTAATGATTTGCCTTTCTTTGATGAAGGCCATCTGCTGCCTGTCCACTAGGCCATGGATTTCTTTCTTGAGTTTCTCTGCTAGGAGCTTAGGGATGATCTGGTGGACCCCTCCCCCCCCCCACCCCCCACCCCACAAAAAAAATAAAAAATAAAAAAATAAGGCTAGTCTGAAGTCTTGTAGTTCCTCAACACTCACCTTCTTTGAAATTAGAGCAGCCAAAGTTGCATTCTGGCTCTTTCCAAAGAAACACCTCTCATGGAAATTCTGAATTGTAGCTACAAGATATGCGCTAATAATGTCCAACACTGTTTGATGAATTCCATTAAGAAGCCATCTGGACCTGGGGCCTTGTCTGCGGCACATTCCTTGATGCTTTCTGGTATCTCTTGTGGTTCAATAGGGGCTTCCAACATGGAACTGCCCCTGCACTGATCCTAGGGCAATTCACCTTCTCTAATTGAGGTTTCCACTCTTATCTTTTAGCATATAAGTTCTCATAGAAGGCCACTATTTCCTTTCTTGATTTCTACTGATTCTCTATCATCACCTCTCCCACTTTCAGTCTACCAGTAGTATTGGCTCTCCTATGTATATGTGTTGTTTTATGAAAAAGCTGGTGTTTTTATCAACTTCCTTTAGCCATGTTGCCTTGGACCTTTGTATCCAAGCTGTCTCTTCTTTCTTGGCAATATTTTCAAATTCATTTATAAGGGTCATTCTAGACACGATCTCTTCCTTTTATAAGGTTCTATGCTTCTGTTTTTGTTCCAATTCGGCTCATTGTGTAAGTACTCTCTGCTTCTGAATCCCCAGATTCGCTTGAATTTATTTACTCCACTCCTTTAGTTTGGTCTTCATAGCCTTCAGCTTGGCCACTAGAACAAAATCAGGGCGGCCAACACTAGAGAATGAATCCCAGTAGTTCTTGACCTTCTGACCCCCTCTGTTTGAAGCCTCTGTTTGAGGCCACCAATTCTAGAATTTGAAGAGCGGAAGCCTCACAATCACCACACTGCAACATAATTGGAGAATGATCTGATGTTACCCTTGGCATGATTGACTATTGTTTAATGTTCTGAAGCAACTGTCCAGATTTTCTGAAATAAAAAACATGTCCAACCTGGCTGCTATATCCTATCTCTCCCCTTTTTTCTGTGTGTATTTCCCCTCTTCAACTCTAGGTCCATTAGATCGTCTCCTATGAATTCAAAGAAGTCTGTCATGGCTTTAATTCTGAGACAACTCTCCTTCTTTGATGGGTGCCTAGTGGTATTAATGTCACCACATAGGGACCTGAAAAAGGCCGCCTAGTAGCTCCAAGCTCTTCCACCTTTCTACTCTTCCATTTGGGGCGTATACCCCTGTTAAGTGCTAGTCTACGTTCTGGTTCTTCCCCGTGAATCTACAAGATATAGAGTATCTCCTCGCACTACTTTCTTCTCCATACCGGAGGAAACCCCCTTTTCAACCTTCAAACCCCAAGTTCCGCTAGCTTCCAATTGAACATAATTCACCACCTACTTCCCAAATTTCCTCGTCATATCCCATTGGAGAATTATCATATTCTTCCAAAATCTAAGAATATTTCTGATCAATCTCCTTTCTGCCATAGTTTAGTCCCCTCACGTTCCTCGAGATGATTTTCAAATTCATGTCCTATATAGGTAGATACCCCCTTGCTTCTAGACCCATTACTCCATAACTTGTTATCTAGTTCTAACTTTTTTAGCTCCATTGTCGTCTTCTCTACTGTTGTTTGTAGGACCCTTTTTTGTTGCCTGTTATTATCTGTTTTTTTGAAAAACTCCTTAGTCTTCTCCTCGTAGCTTTTGTAATTCTCCCTGAATTCAGAGCTTAGCTTGATTATGTACTCTTGAATCCATTCTGCTATGTTCTTTTGATGTTCAATTCCTTATGTTGCTAATTTCGTTCTAAGATGGATAGCCTCATCCCCAATGTGATTCACTGCTTCAAAGCTCCTTAGCCTTCTCCTTGTAGCTTTTGAAATTCACTCTGTATTCAGAGCTTAGCTTGATTTATGTACTCTTGAATCCATTCTGCTATGTTCTTTTCCTTTTCAATTCCGTCTGTTGGTAATTTTGTTCTAAGATGGATAGCCTCATCCCCTATGTGTTTCACTGCTTCAAATTGATCATTTAGTTGCATGGCTGATGTCTCGCCTTTGCCTTCTTGTTTCGACTCCTACACCATTATTTTCTCTGTTGGTTTGTCGTGTTGATCATCTGGGCTCTCATTCTCCACCTCAATTAACTCCACTCGACTATTGCGGGTTTTTGTTGGAGATATTTGCTTGAATTTCTTTCTATATCCCTAGTTATTATCTTCTTTTTGGCCTCGTTTGAGTTCCTTCTCGATGGAGCCACCACAGTAGTCGCCGATCTTTTTGAAGATGCTCTGTGACCATAAACATAGTGGAAGTCCTAAGATTCTGACCCACACCTTTTCTCGCTATCAGCCCATAGTTGGGTTCCACAATTCGAGTGTCAACTTTTGTCTTTTTCTAGCTTCAGGTTTCGTTTTAGACATGTTCTTCTATTTTCTCTAATGAAAGCTTGAATAAAAATAGCCCGTTCATTGCGAAGTCATAAATTCATCCTACTGTTTTCTAGGAGTTCTAGGCCCATATCCTAACCTCATTCAGAGTTAGGGTCTCGTGTGCCGCCGTTTGAAATCTACCTGTGATAAACATAGAAGATATATTATTGAATTGTTGTATCTAAATTATTACGTTGAGACCCTATTTATAGACACTACATCAGACTCCTTTTCCAACCGAGACACTAACATTACAATCTTTGTTCAAGTAGGACACTGACATTACAGTTCTTTTCCAAGTAGGATTCTATATACTATTTCTATTCCTACTCATATTTTAACACCCCTCAAGCTGGTGCGCATACGAGTCATATGTACCGAGCTTGTTATAAATGTAATTAATACGAGGACTAGTGAGGGACTTAGTGAAAATATCTGCAAGTTGATCACTCGGTTTCACAAATGTTGTAACAATATCTCTGGAGAGTTTCTCTCACAAAGTGACAATCAATCTCAATGTGCTTAGTCTTCTCATGAAATGCCAAATTTGATGCGATATGAAGAGCCGCTTGATTATTACACACAAGTTCTATTTCACCGATTTCTCCAAATTTTAACTCCCCCAGCAATTGTATAATCTAAGCTAGTTCACAAGTGGCTATTGCAATTGCTCGATATTTCGCATCTGCACTAGATCGAGCAACCACACCTTGTTTCTTACTCTTCCAGGATAAGAAGTTACCTCCTTCTAAAACACAATATCCTGATGTAGAACGTCTGTCACAAGGTGATCTGCCTAATCAACGTTTGTATATCTAGCGATCTACTCATGACCTCGATCCTCGAAGAGTAATCCTTTAGCTGGAGTTGACTTAATATATCGCACAGTGAGAACAACTGCGCAATGACTGTCATAGGCAGAAGCCATAAACTTACAACACTCATAGGATAGGAAATGTCAGGTCTGGTCACTGTGAGATGATTCAACTTACCAACTAGACACCTATATCTTCTAGGATCATTGAGTGGGTTTCCTCGTTCTGCAGGATTGTAGTATTTGGATCCATAGGAGGGTCAATATGTTTACAGCTCAGCATTCCTGTCTCCTAGAGGTCTTTAGTTTGAAAATGTTGAAAGGGGTGTTGCTTCAAACTAATGATACGATCTTGATCGTTGCCGGTAATAACGATATTATCAACGTAAACCACTAAATAAATAAATAAATTTGGATATAATGTCTATAAAACACAAAGTGGTCTTACTGTATTGAACTTCCCAAATCGGGCTCGAGGAGATTGTTTTAGACCATAAAGTGACTGACACAATTGACACAGCAGACTAGACTCCCCCGAGTAACAAAACCATGTGGTTGCTCCATATAAACTTCCTCCTCAAGGTCACCATAGAGAAAAGCAGAAAAATAGGCCAGTATCGGATAATAGCCATGGATATAAAAAGACGAACATATGCTATTTTAGCCACGGGAGAGAAAGTATCACTATAATCAAGCCCAAATATCCGAGTGTACCCCTTGGCAACAAGGTGAGCCTTAGGTTGATCAATTTGGCCGTTCTAACCTTTAATGTATAAACCCAATGACAACTATCAGTTGATTAAAGGATTTCCTTTAAGTGAGAGGAACAAGCTCCCAAGTATCACTTAAGTGAGAAAGTGCTTCTTTTGTAACTTAGGGATGGAGATAGAGGACAAAGATGATATAAAGTCATAATGGGGTGATGATAGATGATGATAACTTAAAAGGGTATAATGAGGATTAGTATTAGGAGTGGATCGTATACCTTTTCGAAGTGTAATCGGAGGAGACAAGTTCGTAGTAGGTGCAGGGTCAGGTGCAGGACGAGAATCATCTGAGCTTGATGTTGTACATGGATGACGATGATATGTCAGGAGTGGTGGCATTGTACGTGGACTTGTAGAAGGTATTATAGACTCCTCAAAAGTCTGTGCAGGTAAGACTGGTGGCACTACGGACGGAGATGTAGAAGTAATGGTACAATCCTCTAAAGTCAATATAGGTAAGACCTCAGACATGTTAGGATGATCAGGATCAGAAGATGTAAAGTAAGGTTGAGACCCAAAGAATGTGACATCAGCTGATATAAGGTATCGAGGAAGATCAGTGAGTAGTATTGATATCCCTTTTTTACTCTAGAATAACCAAGAAAGACACATTTGAGAGCGCGAGGTGTCAATTTATCTTTCTATGCGCTGAAGTTATGGACAAAACATGTACTTTCAAACACACGAGGCGGAAAGAGAGTATAGAGGTGACTGTGGAAACAATATTGAATAAGGAATTTGATTTTGAATGGAAGATGAAAACATCGATTAATTAAATAGCGAGATGCGATGACTGCATTGCTCCAAAACATAGTGGAACACGGTATTGAATAAGAAGAGTTCGAGCAGTCTTGATGAGGTGCCTATTCTTCCTCTCTGCTACTCCATTCTGTTGAGGGGCATACAGTCAAGAACTCTGATGAATAATTGCTTGATGAGTCATAAATTGTTGAAATCGGTAGCACATAAATACTAAGGCGTTATCTCTACGAAAGATAGGAATAAAGACCAAATTGATTTTTTATTTCAGCACAGTAACTCTTGATTATAGGAAACAATTTAGAGCGATCTTTCATTAAGAAAATTCAAGTACATCTTGAATAATCATCAATGATGCTAACAAAATAATGGAATCCTGAGGTTGAACTGATTCTACTAGGATCCCAAATATTAGAGTGAACTAAGGTAAAGATAAACTCTGCACGATTCTTAATACTACGTTGAAAGGTAGTTCGAGTGTGTGTCCCAAGTGCACTCACAATCTAATATGGATAGGCTAGACGAATTAGGCACCATCTTTTGTAACTTGAACAAACTTGGATGTCCCAAACATTTGTGAATTACGTTCGGGGAATCTATAACTGGACATGCTATGGAGGAGTTAAGATAGTAGAGGCCTTAGTGATTCATGTCATGTACCAATTGTTTGTCCCGTACTATGGTCATCTATGATAAAAGAGTCCTTAAGAAATAATATGCTACAATTTAGGGATCGAGTCAAAGGACTTATTGATGCAAGATTAAAAGGACAACCAGGGACATAAAACGCATATAATTTTGAAGTAATAAAGATTATGGGATTAGCTTGTCCAACTCCTTTTGCTTTGGTTTGGTTACCATTGGCTAAAGTGACAGTTGGAAGAGACTGTGAACAAATAATATTTGATAGAAGTGATTTATCACCAGAAATATTATTAGAAGCGCCAGAGTCCACAACCCATGATCCAAAGGTAGGAGATTGTGCAGTTAATGCTATTGGTAGAAATATCTGCTTACTTGCTCGATATTAAAGAATGAAGATACTCATTATATTCCTTTTTTGAGATACCGGTGGAGTTTTGGAAGTACGTTGGAGAGGCTGGGGTAAGGTGGTTGACTGGTCTGTTTAACGAAATCTTCAAGACGGCAAAGATGCCCGAGGCATGGAGGTGGAGTACCATAATCCCTCTCTATAAGAATAAGGGTGACATCCAGAGTTGCAATAACTATAGGGGGATTAAGTTATTGAGTCACTCTATGAAGATTTGGGAGAGAGTCGTCGAGGGGAGGCTGAGACGGATAGTGTCTATTTCGGAAAATCAGTTCGGATTTATGCCTGGGCGCTCGACGACGGAGGCAATTCACCTGGTACGGAGGCTGGTGGAACAGTATAGGGAAAGGAAGAAGGACCTGCACTTGGTGTTTATCGATCTAGAGAAGGCTTACGACAAAGTTCCCAGGGAGGTTCTTTGGAGATGCTTGGAGGTGAGTCGAGTCCCGATGGCTTATATCAGAGCAGTTAAAGATATGTATGATGGAGCGAAAACTCAGGTGAGGACGGCGGGAGGAGACTCAGAGCATTTTACTGTCTTGACAGGATTGCATCAGGGATCTACTCTTAGTCCTTTTTTGTTTGCTTTGGTGATGGATGTGTTGACGCGGAGTATTCAAGGGGAAGTGCCTTGGTGTATGCTTTTTGCAGACGATGTAGTTCTGATTGACGAGACCCGAAAGGGTGTGGATGACAAATTAGAGGTGTGGAGACAAACTCTTGAGTCTAAAGGGTTCAGGTTGAGCAGAAGCAAGACAGAGTATTTGGAATGCAAGTTTAATGACGTGAGGTTGGAGGATGAGGTGGTAGTGAAGCTGGAATCGCAGGAGGTATGTAAGAGGGATAGTTTCAAGTATCTCGGATCCGTGATTCAAGGTAACGGTGAGATTGACGAGGATGTCTCGCACCGTATTGGGGCGGGATGGTTGAAGTGGAAGCTCGCATCGGGGGTGTTGTGTGATAAGAAGGTGCCGCCCAAGCTTAAAGGCAAATTCTACAGGATGGTAGTCCGTCCGGCCATGTTGTATGGAGCGGAGTGTTGGCCAGTTAAGAACTCCCACATCCAAAAATTGAAGGTGGCGGAAATGCGAATGTTGCGCTGGATGTGTGGGATGACTAGAGGGGACAGAGTTAGGAATGAGACTATCAGGGAGAAGGTTGGGGTGGCTCCAGTGGAGTGCAAGTTGCGGGAAGTCCGATTGAGTTGGTTTGGACACGTGAAGAGGAGGGACATGGATGCCCCGGTTCGTAGGTGTGAGAGGCTAGCGTTGGATGGTTTTAGGCGGGGTAGGGGTCGGCCGAAGAAGTACTGGGGAGAGGTGATTAGACGGGACTTGGAGCAGTTACAGCTCACCGAAGACATGACCCTAGATAGGAAGGCCTGGAGGGCGAGGATTAGGGCAGAAGACTAGGCCAGTTTGGGGGCACAAGGGTAGGGAATTTTTTTTTTTTTTTTGGTGGGGTTTATTCCTGTTATTCTTCCTACTCTTATTTTTATTCCTATTCCTATTCTTCTTCTTGTTATGATTTCGGTGTTCCATGTTTTATTAGGTATCTGAGTGCTTCCCGATGTTTCCTACTACCTATGCGTTACTTTATATTTATATTTATATTTATATTTATATTTATATTTATATTTATATTTATATTTATATTTATATTTATATTTATATTTGTGTGGCGACTGTCTTGAGCCGGGGGTCTATCGGAAACAACCTTTCTACTTCTTCAGAGGTAGAGGTATGGACTGCGTACATCTTACCCCCCCCAGACCCCACTAGGTGGGAATACACTGGGTTTGTTGTTGTTGTTGTTGTTACACCCTTTGATTACATGTGGTTTTAGATTGAGCAACATGAGCATTTTTAGGTGGTCGACCATGTGAAGAATAACATATTTCACGTGTATGTCCAAGCCTATTACAATAACTATACTTAGGTCGAGAAGTATGTCACGAGTGTGTCCAAGTCGTCTACAATAACGACACATAGAACAAGATCTTCCAAAACGACCTTCCCCTTATCGATTTTTCATGGACTGTGACGTTTGATTTTCTGATCTCCTTATTAAGGGTTCAACCTTTATCACAGGACTAAACCAAGCAAAAAATTAGGAAATATGTTGCTGGAATTTGGAAAAAAGTGTTCAGTCGTCGAAATTGAAAAATTGCACAGTGACACCGATTTTGCTGGAATGACGCACAACGATACTTTTCTTATCAATCTGGCTCTAATACCGTATGAGAAATATAGGAGAAGATATATTATTGAATTGTTGTATCTAAATTATTACATTGAGACCCTATTTATGGATATTACATTAGATTCTTTTTCCAACTGAGACAATGACATTACAATCCTTTTTCAAGTAGGACACTGACATTACAATTCTTTTTCAAGTTGGATTCTATATACTATTCTTATTTCTACTCATATTCTAACACCTACAAAGTAGGTATCTGTTCAGAAGATCCTTTTCTAAAGTGTGTCTATCTCCTTTGATTCTGATGCTATAATTTCCCAAATGGTCACTCAAATATGGGATCTTTACTTTGAAAGTCACTTAATTTTGGTTTTTACTTTAAAAGTTACTCAATTTAAGGGATATTTACTTAGAAAGTCACTCAACTATGAGTGTTTTACTTACAATGTCACTCAACCTATTTAAATAGTTTTGTTAATTAAAATTTGCTAAATAGAAATTTTATTTAAACCAAAATTCTATGAAATAAAAGATACTCATATTAACCATTCATGGCTAACTAACTAACATTTGAGACTACTCGAAATATAAAAAAAAAATCTATGACTAAGGGGGCTTGGGAGAGTAGAGGGGATGTGGATAGTATGTGAAAGACGACTGTCGGTTGCATTATGGAGACAACAAGAGAGGTGTTGGGTGTCTCGAGAGGCTGATCGGGCAAGCACCGGAGGGATTGGTGGTGGCACGAAGAAGTTACGAGGAAGATGGAGACTAAGAAGGTGGCTTATGCGAAGTTGGTGGAGAGCAAGAATGAAGAGGAGAAGCGGATGAATAGGGATAAGTATAAGTTAGCTAGGAAAGAGGCTAAGTTAGCGGTTGCTACGACTAATAGTCAACAACTTTCCTGAGCTTATATGCGGCTTTAAAGGAGAATAATGGGGATAAGAAGTTTAGGGGAGTAGAGGGCTTGTGACCTTGATCAAGTAAAGTGCATCAAGGGTGAGGATGGCAAAGTGTTGGTGGATGCCACCTTCATTAGAAAGAGGTGACCGTTTTACTTTCATAGACTTTTGAACGACGAGGGGATGGAGGTTTAGTGCTAGGGGACTTGGAGTACTCAGGGAGGTGTCGCGATTACGGTTATTGTAGCGTATTAAGGTTGAGGAGGCCAATGATGCTATTTGTAGGATGCATATGGGTAGGGCGATTGGGCTAGATGAGATTTCGGTGGATTTTTGGAAGAGCACTAGTAGGGTAAGTATGGAGTGGCTGACAGGGTTGTTTAACATCATTTTTAGGACGATGAAGATGTCGGAAGCTTGGAGATGGAGTACGATGATTCCTTTATACAAGAACAAGGAGCCATTCAGAGTTGTAACAATTATAGAGGTATCAAGTTGGTGAGTCATACTATGAAGGTTTGGGAAAGAGTGGTAAAGTTAAGGATGAGGAGGATCGTGACTATTTTTGAGAATCAGTTTGGATTTTATGTTAGGATGCTCGACTACCGAAGCCATTCTTCTTGTAAGGAGATTAGTGGAGCAGTATAAGGATAAGGACTTGCACATTGTGTTCATCGATCTTGAGAAGGCATACGACAAAGTCGCCAGGGAGGTCTTGTGGAGGTGCTTGGAGGTTAGAGGTGTGCCTATGGTGTACATTAGGTCAATCAGGACATGTACGACGGAGCAAAGACTCGTGTGAAGACGGTAGGAGGATATTCAGAGCACTTTCCTGTTTGACTGGGTTGCATCAGGGATCGACTCTTAGGCCCTGTTTGGCCATGAAAATTACTTTTTTCTGGAGTTGGATTTGAAATTGAAGATGAAGTTGAAGTTGGAGTTGTGTTTGGCCATGAATATAAATTAAAGTTGTTTTTGAAATTTTGTGAGAGAAGTATGAGTGAAAAAAGTGAAAACAAGTAAAACTTGTTTTCACTTTTCCAAATAATTTTTCGAAGTTGGAGTTGGAAAATTCATGGCCAAATGGTGCGTGTTTTCACTTTTTTCACTAAAGTGAAATAATTTTTCGAAAAAAAGGAAAAAAATTTCTATTGCCAAACGGCTACTTAGTGTGTTTTTATTCTCCTTGGTGATGGATGTATTGACACGACATATTCAAGGGGAGGTGCCTTGGTGTATGTTATTTGCAGATGATGTAGTGCTTATTGACGAGATCCAGGGAGCAGTTAATGATAAGTTGGAGGTTTGGAGACAGATCCTAGAGTCTAAAGGGTTTAGCGAGAGCAGGACCAAGACGGAGTACTTAGAGTGTAAGTTCAGTGATTTGATGCATGAGGCTGACGTGGTAGTAAAGTTGAATTCTCAGGCCATTTGGAAGAGAGATAGTTTTAAGTATCTTGGGTCTATGATATAGGGGAATGGAGAGATTGACGAGGATGTCATGCACCGTATTGGTGCAGGGTGGTTGAAATGGAAGCTCGCTTCGCAAGTCTTGTGTGATAAGAAGTACCTCCTAAGCTTAAAGGTAAGTTCTATAGAGTGGTAGTCTGACCGGCTTTGTGTATGGAGTGGAGTGTTGCCAATTAAGAACTCCCACATCCAAAAGTTGAAGGTGGTGGAGATGAGGATATTGAGATGAATGTGCGTACTTACTAGGAGGGATAAGATTAGAAATGAGATTATTCGAGAGAAGGTGAGAATGACTTCGATGGAAGACAAGTTGCGGGAAGTAAGGTTGAGATGGTTTGGACATGTGATGAGGCGGTGCACGGATGCCCCGATACTGAGGTGTGAGAGACTTGCTATGGATGGTTTCAGACGGAGTAGAGGTGGGCCGAAGAGATATTGGAGGGAAGTGATTAGGCATGACATGAAGCAGCTACAACTTACAAAGGACATGAAGCTTGATAAGAAGATGTGGAGGACGCGGATTAGGGTAAGGGTTAGTGGGTAGGAGTGTATCCTTACTAGTAGGGAAGAGTGCTTTGTTTGTCGATATACCTGTAGTCATAGTGTTATGCATGTGTCGTGTAATTTCTTATTCGTGGTGTTTTGGTGATGTTTGTTATTTCGGATAGATAGTTCATAGTATTACTCTGTGTGTGTATTGTTTCTTTTATTATCTAGTGGTTTGTTACCTCATTTTGTTTTCTGTTTTTCTGTTTTCTGCTTGTTATACTGTTATTTGTCATGAGTTGGGGGTCTATCAAAAACAACCTCTCTACTTTGTATGAGGTAGTGGTTTGGACTGCGTACACTTTACCTTCCCCGGACCCCACTTTGTGGGAATACATTGGGTATGTTGTTGTTGTAATTTATGACTACTTTCTTATATAAAATTATGATAGTTTCTTGCGTCTTTTTGAAGATCAAAACAATCGTAATCTGCACGTATCGCTTCCATGCATGCACAAGTGCAGGAAAGTTTGACAAATTATAATTCATGAGAAAATAATCTTCAAACTGTTAAATATTGATTCTTAGTATTAAATTTACTAAAATAAATTAAATGATCATGAAATTGGTTAAATGAATATCTTATATTTCTTAGAAATCTGGGTTTAAATAAAAATTTTATGTCAGCAAATTTTAATTAAAAAATGAATTTAATAGGTTGAGTTACTTTGTAAATAGAACATCCATAGTTAGTGACTTTCTGAGACGAGAACCTTTAGTTGAGTGATTTTTGAAGTAAAAACCAAAGTTGAGTGACTTTTTGATTAAAGAGGTTCCTAGTTTAGTGACCATTTGGGATATTACTCCTTCAGTGAGATTACACATATATAAATTTTGCAATTTTGTGGGCTATGTTTCCCCTCCCTCCTCTGTAATATCTGTCCGGTGTAATAATGACGGATTGGTGCTGGCTTTGAATGGCTATGATACTGATGTATCCCCCATTTTCATTGTACTCGAGTGCAAAATGTGTCTGAGAAGTGATTCTTTGTCTTCCATCTTCTGACTTCTTTCTCGTGCTTTTGATGCTTCAATTAATACTGCTAGCAACCATTGTAGAGTTTTATGACTAAACTACTCTCCTAATAAATTTCTGCTACATTCAGATCCATTTGTACCATGCTTCTATTCCTGACTGGCATTTAGTGATCTCATACGATTTGAATCCAGCATTGTAGTAATGCTGTTCTCGCCTGATGCATTAGCTCCGGTCATCCTACCATAGTTGGATCCTCAAAAAAGGAAAGTCGAAAAACTATCTAAAGACTGTCTACGAAAAGCAACAACAATAACAACAGTCTACGAAAAGATTTCCTTGCTATTGGTACATGAGAGCATTTTTAACTCATCAAATTGCAATATCGTATTTCTATAAATAATTATTAATATTAGTAGAATTTGGCTAGACATAATGTGAATCTTTGGGTAAGGAGAGCATGAAGTGGAAATGGAAAATAAAACTTTTGCCTTGTAGAGAGAAAATACTTCAAGGAAACTATGACTATGCTTTTGAAAAAGTTCGGCTTTCTTTCCCCTTTCTATTGGTAGCGTCATGTGGAAATTTTAGCTGGTTTCTTCTGGTTAATAAATGCTTAACTTCTTTTTGTCCCATTTGTCAAACAAGAATATTAGCCACTAGGCATATCCTGCAAAATATTCTTTAAGGCCAAATAGTTAGTGGAGTCCATTCTTAAAAGTGCAATTTTCTCGATTTCACCAGTTTTTCCTTATAAACAGTTGCTTGCACTTCATTCATTTGCCGTAGTGATGATGATGTTTGATTGCTACTTTCAAATGTCTTGCATATGTCAATTCCTAGGTGTATGCTTACGGGTAAAGTAGTGTTTATTTCTTTTACAATCCTCTGAGCATTTGTCATAATTTAAGGAGTGACTCTATGGGTGTGTTTGGTACGAAGGAAAACATTTTCTTCCAATTTTCTCGTGTTTGGTTGGCTTAAAGGTTTTGGAAAATATTTTCTAAATCAACTTATTTTCCTCAAATCTAAGTAAAATGATTTTCAAGGAAAACATTTTCCAAAACTCTCTTTCAACCTCACTCTTTAAGTTGAAATATTCATGCAACTCTCAAAATCACCTACCCCTACTCTGACCCCCATCGAAAAAAAAAATTTTTCAAATTTCTTTCTTACCTTATCTCCTACCCAAAACGGAAACCCCCCCCCCCCTCCCCCCTCCCCCCAAAAAAAATTAAATTTTTGAAAATTTGTCTTTTGAAATTTTTGAAATTTTTCCTTACCTCACCCTCACTCCCCTACCCTGACCCCCACCCCCCATTCAAAAAAACTATTTTAAATTTTTTCTTACCTTATCCCCTAATCCAAAACTCAAATCCCTACTCCCTTTGAACTTTTTTCTTTCCCTCTCCTCCTCCTACCTACCTCCCTTCCCCCTTCCAAAAGCAAATTAATTTTTCTTACCCCCTTTACTCCCCTACTAGCCCTATCCCTCCTTAAACAAATTACTTTTAAATTTTTTTTTTGTCCCACATTTACTATCTATTTTGACAACCTCAACCCTACCTACCAACCCCCCCCCCCCCCCCTTCCCCAAAGAAAACAAAATTTAAATTTGTTTTTTTTAAAAAAAATTTGAAACTTTTTTCTTATCTCACCTTTCTTATGCTATTCGTTCTCATTGGTTTTTGTTAAATATATACAAATACTTTTAAAAAATATATACTTACCCAATTTGCATAACGAACACAAGAATATACGTAAGAAACAACTTATTTTTCTAGAAAACTTTTTTCTTCCTTCATATCGAACACACCCTAAAAGAACTATTTTCAGGGTCAAATTATTTTTCTAAAATGTATTTTTACTCTTTAGCTAAACACTAAAATGTATGTTCTGAGAAATAATTTTTCATTCTCCATCCAACCAAACAGTAGAAAACATTTTCTGGAAAATATTTTCCATCCACTAATCAAACATAAGAAATTAAGTAAGAAACCAACTTATTTTCCTGGAAAATATTTTTCATGGAAAATATTTTCCTTCTTCCCAAACACACCCTATGTGCCGGTGAAAGGTTCTTGTTTTTTTTTGTTTTTTAATTTTTTTTGGATAACTGTGGTGTTCGGCCAGCCTGCACACGACAACTGCACGTGTCCCTATTTTCAAGTTACACTTGTATTACTTTTATTTGATGAACATACACTTAATGTTTGGTTAGTATTAGAATTGGAGTAGGAACACGAATAGTACATAGAATTCTACTTAAAAAAGGATTGCAATGCAGTGTCCTAGTTGAAAAAAAATTATAGTATAGCCTCCTAGGTGGAAAAGGATTATAGTAGTGTATAAATAAGGTCTCAGTGCAATAGTGTAGATATAGAAAAATTCAATAATATTCTTCTCTTATATTTCTCACATGGTATTCGAGCCTCTATGATCTTGGTAGAGAATCAAAGAGCTTTCGCTGTAGATGGACGGTTATTACCCATATATCGCTTGTCCGGCCAAAGATTATGTTAGCAAAAGTTGGGCGATCATGCTTCTTTTCGATGGATTCTCATGATATCTAATTTGCATAGCACAGTGCATCTTTCGGGTGACTACTTTTTCAAATTTGATTTGCGTAGCACCGTGCTTCTTTCCAGTGACTACTTTTTCATATTTGATTTGCGTAGTACCGTGCATCTTTTCGGTAACTACTTTCTCATATCTAAGTTGCATAGCACCGTGTATTTTTTCTGACTACTTTTTCATATCTGAGTTGTGTAGCGCCGTGGGCTTTTCGGTGGCTCCTCAGATTTGATTTGTAGTTTAGTGTCTTTTCGGTGACTCTTCAGATTTGATTTACGTAGTTTCAGTAGGGTTGAGCCATCATTCCGACCTTACCCATATAGTTTCTTTGATTTGACCACTTTTTAGCCGTCAAATCTAATATCCGGTGGCTTCAATACTGTTCTGGCGATTCCAAGCTTACTCCAACCGTTTTTTCGAGCAATTCTTTTTCTAATAGGTTTTCCCAGTCCTTGCGAGCCTTTCCATTAGTTTTTTTTTTTTGGTATATAGATCATTGGAACCCTAATTCGACCACCATTGTCAGTTTTCGGCGAGATTTTTCAGACCCCTTTCGATTTTCTCGGAGTCCTATGGATAAGTCTGAACCTTTAATAAGGAGATCAGAAAATCAAACATCACTTTGTGATGAGATGGGCAAAGGGTCCAAATCACTGATTGCGCAAGTTCATCATGAGAGGACCAAAGGACATTGAGATTGATTATCACTTTGTCAAAGAAAATAAACTCTCAGAAGATATTGTATTTTCGTAGTTGGAAAAGGATTATTGTATAGTGTCTAATAGGGTCTCAATGTAATAGCGTAGAAAAAAAATTCAATAATATTTTTTTTTATATTTCTCACAGTTAGAATGGAAAATGTTTTCCTATTTCCTTTTGTTGCTTGTGCTAAATACTTTTGAGAAAATATTTTCCTAAAGAACATATTCTGCCGATAGTTGTGGAAAGTGACTTCCTTCAGAAAGCAAGGGAAGTCATTTTCTAGCCTTAAAAAGGAGTGGTGTTACACACCCAGGTTTTTTCTTCCTAGCTCTCTGTATTACCGGAAACCTACCTTTCAAGACAATGCCACAGAGAACACAAAAAGAGTGGTGTTACACACCCTGTTTTTTTCTTCCTAGCTCTATATATTACCGGAAACCTACCTTTCAAGACAATGCCACAGATAACACAAAGCCAACGTGTTGATGATGACTGTTGTCACTCTGCCATAAAACTGCTTCTGCGTAATACTAAATATTTTTTTTTCAATGAAGTAACATCATAATACTTATAATTGTATTTTACGTTTATTATGCATCTTTATTGGATACTCCCTCCATTTCAATTGAAGTGTGCTGTTTTTCTGCTTAGTTTGCTTAAAAAAGAATGTTTCTTTTTATATTTGGTAACTGTTTGATTCCAAAATCCTATGACATATTTAAGAACACAAATTTAAAGGACATATTGGTGCATTACTCTCGACTTTAATTTAAGACCACAAGATTCACTAGTCCCTTATACTTTAAATACCTTGCCTAGTCAAAACTAAAACACCAATTGAATTGGAGGGAGCAATTTTGTTGCTTCTAAAACTCACTCAAATCTTATCTTTTTCAGTTTCAATATTGATATATTTTATTTATTATCCAATGAAAATATCTATTGTAGGAACTTTGTTTTTCTCCTTGGCAACCATACGGTAGAAAATATTTTCTATTCATTAACGAACACGGGAAAATAAATAAGAAGCCACATATTTTCTAAAAAGCAATTTGCTTCATACCAAACACACCTTAAGTTTCGGATCATTTTGATGGAGCTAGGCTTAACATATATTGTTCTTTCAAACCTTATGATTTATCGAACGTATTGCAAGCATGGGATTTAGTTATAGGATTTGTACATGACTTCTTTTATCATCTTCTTTCTCAAGAGTGAAGATTCTCAGAGTTATTCGGTTCTTGTGTTGGTGGGATGTACTAGATACCCCGTGAAATCAGCTTAGGTGCGGACAAGCTAGCCTAGACACCATAGTTATTTGGAAAAACAAGATCATGAAGCATGCATGCATTATTTGATATTCTGAGATCATGAATTGGATATTTTGATATATTCTTGTGGAATATTCTGCAGTGTGTACAGCAACATCCACCACCCAAGCAAGTTGGCTGTGGGTGCAGATTTTCATTGTTTTAAAAATAAAATCGAGCCAAAATGGGAGGATCCTGTATGTGCCAATGGAGGGAAGTGGACGATGAACTTTCCTAGGGGTAAATCTGATACCTGCTGGCTGTATACGGTATGCCCATGATGTTTCTTTTTTCTTATTTTTTTTCCATAACTGTGGTGTCCGGGCCAGCTTGCGCGCACCTCGACTAATTCCATACCTGTCACCTCCCACCAGCAACATGTACCAGGTAACTCTATCCACCAAGGCTAGAACAGATGGAAGAAATCACGTAGTGTTTATCTGTTGGGAATTGAACTTGAGACCTCATGGTGCTCAACCCAACTTTACTGCATGCCCATGATGTTTCTATCTGATTCTTAATCTTGTATCAAATATGGCTTTTTTTCTTTTTTCATATGGATGAAGTTCGTACTTATATTTTCTGATATGGAATTAACTGTAGCTGCTGGCACTGATTGGAGAGCAATTTGATTATGGAGATGAAATTTGTGGAGCGGTTGTTAATGTTCGAGTTAGACAGGAGAAAATAGCTCTGTGGACCAGGAATGCTGCCAATGAAATAGCTCAGGTAATTTCTGTAAAAAAATAAAATAAATAATGTATATTTATTACTATCGAGTTTTGGCTTTGACTAGGAGCTTCTTTACTTTGAGAGACTAATAGTCTATTTGGTCAACCTTCTAAAATTAACTTATTTCGGAAAGTGCTTTAAAAAAAGTGCTTTTGGTGAGAAGCAGTTCATGTTTGACCAATAAATTTAAAAAGCACTTTTAAGCAACAATTATATTTGACCAAACTTTTAAAAGTGCTTTTTAAGTTTATTTTTCTCAGAAGTGCTTTTCAGAAAGTGTTCTTTGAGAAAATCTACTCTTTTAAGCTTCCGAGAGAAACAACTTCTGTTACTCCCTGGAAGCACTTATTTTCTCCCAAAAGCTTGACCAAACACCTCAACAACAACAATATATCTAGTGTATTCCCACAAAATGAGGTCTGACTTGGCCAAACATCCCACTTTTTAAAATTTTGTACTTTTGAAAAAAAATAAGCTTGGCCAAATAGGCTATAAGTTAAGAAACAGGAAATGTAGTGCTAATTCTGTTGCGGTATGCTTAATCGTCATGTATCCCATTTGGTGACGCCATTTGATAGTGATGGCAGCAGACAGCACTAGAAGTACCTGTAGTTAGTCTAAAGCTTGAGACAGAGAACGTCAAGTCACAATTTTTTCCCCAGTAATGACTTTGATGATTGGTTAGAATTTGAATTCCAATTCTAGGAACTAAGTGGTCTTTAACTGAAGTGTATCAACGTCCAGGAATGCACCAAGGGGAAAGATTGTCAGAAAGGGGCATGTATACAATTGTGGTTAAATCCTTGGAACTTTTTAAATTGTCTTAAGAAGTATATCAACATTTGGGGATACATCATGAATGAAGAGAAAATCATGGCAATAGTGGCTGTTTACTTGTGAAATGGCATGCCCTTACATCTGAAGTTTAAGGTCTTCTGTGAGCACTTATATATGAAAATTTAGGTTTTCTATGTATATATGCTGCATGAATTCTCTCTAGTATTTTTGTTAAATCTATGTGCATGCTGCAAAGAGGCAGCCTGTGCTGAATGCTCCAGGCACCCATGTGTTCATATTCTGTATTTAATCAGCCGGAGGGTAAGTCTAGATCTGTAACAGGTACAACTTTTATTCCCTTAAGCCTGTTAGCACAATCAGAAACTGATACATGTTTCCTAACAAAGATGTATTGTTATCACATTTTCATGCATCCAAGGGTTTAGCCCTAGTGGTCAATGCTGAAATGAACCACAAGAGACTAGTGTTCAAGCCCTAACAAAGTGTTAGGATTTCTAGAGAAGGATTGAGTCACAGGACAATGAACAGAAAAATCTAAATCAATTGACTTCAACTTTTCCTTGCCTTTGTTTGAATTCCTATAACAAACTATTTTGTATACAACTTCAACTCATTAAAGGGAGGTTGAAACTTAAGTTCAATGGCTGAGAGAACTCCACTTTTGCTTTATTCTTAAAATACGACTTAATTGAGTTATTCATCCAAAACCCTTTGAAGTAGGAGTATTATTATAGCAATAGGAAATCTAATCCTTATGGAAGTAGGAAACATAAACCCTAATCCAAAATAATAACTACAGCTAACCTTAATCCTTATAAAACTATAAAATATAAATCCTATTCTAGAATAATAGAGAAAGTTACTTAAAAATATTGCTATATACTTAATTAATTGACTTCCACGCATCCCCAACATTACTCTCCTCATATTGAAAGAGCTTGTCCTCAAGCTCAAATCTCACGATAGTCATCAAGAACTTCTGGAATAGTAGCGTAATTCCTTAGCTCCTCTCTGCCATTTCTGTACAAGTTAATCGCTTGATAAAAGGGGTTTGGTTGCTGCTCTAGGTATTGTTCAAGCTAAATGACCAGACTAAACTAGTAGCAGGTTTTGCTGAGTTCGGCTACGCAGACTTGTCTGAGATTGCTGTCATGCCGCCTCACGAATATTACTACTTTTTGTAGTTGTTTTTGTTCTTTAACCCTGTATACACTCATGGTCGCTGATAAGTCAAATGGTTTGAGCAACTACATATCCATTCTGATTGAATCATCCAACCCCACCATAAATATTCCCATGTGCAAGTGTTTTAGAATAAGCTCATCAGCCCTAGCCAACTTTTGTTGAAACTAATGTTGATAAATTTCATTTGTATCAATTTGTCGAAGCGTAACTGGTTTGCCAACTGAGTTGCTGCTTTCAGGATGTCCAAATCGTTCGAAACAACATTTTGAAATTCTTCCCAATTCATTCGGCCTTTTGCTCGTTTAAGCTGATAATACCATAATTGTGCTTCTCCCATGTGAAACCCAACCACCAAACTTTTCTGCTTCGGTGTATGTTGATATTAAAAAAGAATTTCACAACGATGTGCCCAAATTAATAAGTCGTTGGTACCGTCACAAGTAGGAAAATCCATCTTCGCATACCTTGGTACTATCATATGGAAATTACTTCTTGATTTTCCATTCGTCAGGGTGCCACTCGACTCAGTTTCATGGGTTGTTGATTTTTTGGAGCCAATTCCCAAGCCAAAAAGTTGTTCTCGGTTGACTTGGACAGTTCTTTTGCCTAGGCGTTGTTCCACCGCTGCAAGTTTAGAGTCCAGTAATGCTTCTGTAATCACATGAGCTTCTTGGAATTTTGGAACTGGTCTCATCTCCCATTGTGTTAGGCTCAGGTACTAAATTCTTAGGACTTTTTGGGAAGGATCGAGTCAGAGGACGTTGAACAAGAAAATCTATATGAATTGATTTTTCTTGCCTTTGTCCGAATGCCTAGATTGACCTATTTTGTATGTAACTTCAGCTCGTTAAAGGAAGATTGAAACCTTAGAGTTTATTGGAAGAGTGAACTATGGTGTCTTGCTTTTTTGTTAAAATATGACACATTGATTATTCCTTCAAAACCCTTTTAAATAGGAGCATTACAACAACATACCCAATGTATTCTCACAAAGTAGGGTCTGGAGGGTAAAGTGTACGCAGTTCACCACTACTTCAGATGAAGTACAAAGGTTGTTTACGATAGACCCTTGACTCAGGACAAATAACAGTATAAAAAACATGAAAACAAAAAACAAAGTGGTATAACACACCAACAGATAATAAAAGAAACAAGACACCCACGGAACAATACTATAAACTATCTTTTCGAAATGATAAACATCACTAGAACACCACGAACAAGAAACTACAAGACATATGCATAACACTACGACTAAAGGCGCAACTACAAACAAAGCTCTCCTTCCGGCTAGCAAGGATGCATTCCTATCCATTAACCCTCTACCCTAATGCGCGTCCTCACTTCCTATCTAGGGTAATGTCCTCAATAAGCTGTAACTGTTCCATTCCATGTCTAATCACCTTCCTCAAATATTTCTCCAGCCTACCTCTACCCTTCCTGAAATCATCAATAGTCAACCTCTCATACCTCCAAATCGGGGCATTTGTGCACCTCCTCATCACGTCCCGAAGCATCTCAACCTCACTTTCTGCATCTTGTCCTCCATCGAAGCCACTCACACCTTCTTTCAAATAACATGATATCTAACCCTATCTTTCCTAGTAAGTCAACATATCAATTACATCATCCTCATTTTGCCGCCTTTAACTTTTGATTGTGGGACTTCTTGACTGACCAACACTCGCTCCATACAACATAGCCGGTCGGAGTGCCACCTTGTAGAACGTATCTTTAAGTTTAGGAGACACCTTCTTACCACACACAAGACTCCCGAAGTGATCCTCCATTTCAACCACTCTGCACTAATACAGTGTGTGACATCCTCGTCAATCTCTTCATTCCCCTGAATCATAAACCCAAGATATTTGGAACTATCTCTTTTTCAAATGGCATAGGAAATCTAGCTTTACTACCACATCGGCCTCATGCATCAAATCACTAAACTTGCGCTCCAAGTATTCCGTCTTGGTCCTGCTCAACCTATAAATTCTTTAGTCTCTAAAATTTGTCTCCAAACCTCCAACTTATCATTAACTCCTGCCTGGATCTCGTCAATGAGAACTACATCATCAGCAAATAATAGTAACATCATCAACAAAGAGGAGTATTATTACAGTAATATAAAGTCCAATCCTTATGGAAGTAGGAACCATAAACCCTATTCTAAACTAATAACTATAGCTAACCCTAATCCTTATAAAACATTAAAACATTAGTCTTATTCTAGTTCTAGAATAATAAAGAAAGATAGTTAAAAATATAATTAAATACTTAATTAATTGACTTCCACATATCCACAACAGAGGCAAAAAGGGGTTAGATGATTTCTTTCCATGTGTGTCAAAGGCTTGATGGACGGAAGTTATCCGGTTCATGTGCTGTTGAGAAGTAACTAATACCTGTTGGATTAGTCGAAATGCACACAAACTGGCCTGAATAGTTTTGCTACTTTAGCCGGGTTGATAGGAGTGACGTTGAGGTGACATTAGATTTGATTGAGGTATCTAAATATAGACAGTTCAGGTGTTTAGGCTCAATGTTTCAAAATCAGGAGAATGGAGCGATGGATGAAAATATAACGCGTAGGAATAAATAAAGGTGGTTGAAAAGGAGGAGTGCCAAATAAATGTTATGTGATAGCAAGATACCTATCAAAGTGAACGGGAAGCTGTTAAGAATGTGAGGCCAACAATGTTGTATTTTGGTGAATATTGGGCCTCTAAAGCCCAAAATATCCACAAGATGAGCATCACAGATATGCAAATGTTATATGGGTATTTGAGACAAATTTGCGGTCATAATAGCTAGATGAAATTAGAAGGTGTAAATAATGTAGATAGAATGATCAAATGAGAGACTATCTCTTGAGATGTCTAGCCAGGTGTTATTTAGGCTTTTAAATGCACCAGGTTTTTAAATGTGAAAACATGATTGATAGTGTTAAAAAGAGGAGGTAAACCTAAAAAAGTTCTATCAAAAGATTTAGAATATATTGGAATCCAAGTTGTTCTAGCAAAAGATAAAAAAAATAATGTGTGAAGCCATCCAAAAAAAAATGTACATCGAGAATCCGTATATATGATAACATCTAAAAGCTATTTTTGGAGTCCCACATCGGTGGGTTAAAGGGTCCTTGGTCTCCTTATAGGGTCTTGGGCAATCCTCCCCTCATGAGCTAGCTTTTGAGGGGAGGATTGCCCAAGACCCTATAAGGAGACCAAGGACCCTTTAACCCACCGATGTGGGACTCCAACAGCTATGATGCTCAGACTCGTCAAAAATGTCAACGGGTGCGTGTTGAATTCGTCAAAAGTAGTGTATTTTTGTAGAATCTGACACAAGTGCGACATCAAAGTGAAGGGTCCGCACAACTTAGTCTAAAAGGCTTGTTCTTACTAGACTCTCTATATTAGAGACAACCACTAAAAGAGTACAAGTGATAAATCCTACTCTTAGATTACCCTGAGATACTAAGGGCTCGTTTGGTACAAAGGGATAACACAACTACCGAGATTAATGTTACGATGAGCTTATCCCATGTTTGGTTGGGTTAAAATACATGTGATAACTCATCTCAAGATTAGTTATCCCGGAATAATCCCCAAGATAGCTAATCTCAGATAATTTATTTATCCCTGGATAACTTGTTTCCAACCAAATGACCCCTAAGTATTAAGATTTTATGGATTCAAACAGGGCATTTGTGATTGTGATGATTCAAACCGCTTACCCCAACTAGCTTGGATTGAGGCGTGGTACTAAGGCTAAATTATTGATAACTTGTTAGACACTCAAACTTAGCTAGTGATCAAATAAACATCTCTACTTCGTAGCGGTGTTAAATGTTTAATTACTCTAATCTCAAAAAAAAAAAAAAAAACATCTTGTTACTTGTAGAAAAATAATATTTCTTTTTGCCGTTACAAATAGAATTAGCTAGTAGAAGCAGCACATGACTTTGCTCTCTCAGGCATGATTCCCAATGTGATTTTTTAAAACATTTCAACCCATAACCCCACCGGTGGTCCTTCTGATGACCAGAACCCCTCTTCTCCCTTCTCTCTCTCTCAATCCTTTTTCCCCATAGCCACCACCAACCACCTGCTACCCAACCCCAGAAAACCCACCACCCAGATAGTTCGCAGCGCGCTCGCACGCGACACGGACCCTTCCAGTCGCCGACATCACGCGTCGGCGCGTGACACCCCAGTCAGACTTCCTTTTTTTCCCCGCCTCAGATCTGTTAATTCCATTTCTTAAAAACTCCTCCCCTTTTTCTAAATTGATCATGGGGGGAAACAGAATATACTTCAATGCAGCATAAATCTTTCGACATCACAAGATGGACAGCAAACAACTCAGTGTGGTACAAATGGGTCGAAAGAAGTCTTAGGTTGATGAGAAGGTCTGAGATGAGCAACAAGACTATGGAGTGGATCTGCTTCACTTTAAAAGAAGCATCTGGAGATCAAAATAACACAGAAGATTGAAGATGGTGGAAAGAGATGCAGAGCACTTTAGTACGAAAAAGAGTAATGAGCTTGGAAGATATATAAGAATCCTCTCCTCAAATAAGGAAGGAAGATCTGTATTAATCATTATCCCTGAATTGGCATTGAATGTGGGTTGGTGCGACATTGCTTTCAAAATTGAAAAATTCATTAAATGTCGTCTGAGGCAGGGTAGGATAGGCCCTCCAAGAATGACCGAAGTCAAGTACCCTTATGCAAAAGCAGGACGAGATAGTAAGTGGACATGAAAGAATCTCCGAGAAGCTGATATAAGGAGCAAGATATGAGGGGTAATCAGAATAATGATGGTGGAGAAAGATAATCAAGTAAGTCTAGCATATAAAGACAAAGTATCTGAAGAAGGGGAAATGGAACTGGCAATTCGAGACTCAGATGTTGCAATTGAGAATTGGGAGGTTCAAGATGCAGAACCCTTAATCATCCAATCTCAATTAGCTTACAGGAAAAGAGAAAGAAACATCTCTATGGGTACAACAAAATATGATGAAAATTGGGAAGCTGTTGGGGGCAGATTTTCAGGGGATGAAGAAGAAGCAGCCCTGGAACTACTACTACAGGTGGATAGCAGCAGAGCAGCAAGAAGAATGGAATCTGCAGGTATTTGTAAGAAGACAAGATCAAAGGGCGCAGGAGCTTAAAAGCTTGGTAGATTTTGATGTTAAATTCAAAAGTGGGGGAAACAGGGGTAAGGGGAAGATCAACTTGCAAAGTGCTTAATGCAGTTCAAACTAATCTCATGGAATGTTAGGGGATTAAATTGTAGAGATAAAAGAAGGTTAATTAAAAGTATAGTTTTAAACTGGAATGCAGATATATATTGCTTTCAAGAAACAAAACTGGAGGGGGAAATCACAGAAATGGTAAAGCAATTATGGGAGGTAGGCGGGTGAGATTTGCATGCTTGGAGGCTAGTAGAACCAAAGAGGGAGGGGGGGGGGGGGGCATTCTTTTAATGTGGGACAGCAGTGTGTGGAAGGGGGAGCTGCTGGAGAATACAGTTTCTGTCAAATTTGAAGCTCAGCTTCAAAGCTTTTCATGTTACATTACTGGGGTATATGCACCCAATTGCTATCTTGAAGGGAGGTTAGTGTGCAAGGAAATTGGAGCTATTAGAGGGGTCTAATTGAAGGGCCATGGGCTATATGTGGGGATTTCAATGTTTGCAGGTTCGTCTCTGAAAAGAGAAATTGTACCAGAAGAACAAAAGGGATGAAGGAATTTCTGATTTCATTGAAGATTTGTTCTAATTGATCTTCAAATGGAAAATGCATCATACACATTGTATAAAGGACATAATCATGAAGGAGCGACCAGAATTGGCAGAATCTTGATTTCAGAAGAATGGGATCACAGTTTCAATAACTTGAAACGGATCCCATTGCAAAGAATCATTTCAGATCATATTCCTATTGCTTTACAGGGAGGTACTTGGAACAGAAATAAAAAATACTTTAAATTATAAAATTTGTGGCTCGATACTGAAGGCTTCATACATAAAGTTAGAGAATGGTGGAACAATTTGAAATTTGAGGTGAGACATGATTTTATTCTGGCTTGCAAAATGAAATGCTGTGGATGTGTGGAAGCTGTGATGCGTGGAATAGGGTTATTATTTATTTATTTATTTATATTTTATATTTTAATTGGATTTTTATTTAAGTAGTTTAATTTTATTATTCTAGAATAGGGTTATATGTTTTCTAATTTCATAAGGATTAGGCTTTCTTTTGATGCAATAAGACTCCTATTTGAAGGGAGTTATGAGGAAGAATACGTACAAATAGTTTCAGTCAACAACAAGAGATTGGAGTTATCTCTTTCATTGGATTCTAAGGTTTCAGTCTCCCTTTAACGAGATGAATTTATCTACAAAATAGTTCGATCTAGGAATTCAAACAAAGGCAAGGGAAAGTCGAAATCAATTGATTCAGACTTTTCTGTTCATCGTCCTTGATTCTTCTCTAAAGATTCTAACAATTTTGTACCATAGCCTAACACAACGTATGATGAGATCAATTCCATTCCGAGAACGTGCAACTTTAGAAACCCTAATGGAACACCTTGATGAAAAAATTGTCCAAATAATCCAAGAACAACTTTCGGCATGAGAATTGACTCCTGATGGCACCAGCGAAGGTTGGAGTGGCTGATTTTCACATGTTGGGAGAAGCACAATTATGGTACTATCAAATCAAACGAGCAAAGGGCCCAATGAGTTGGGAAGAATTTCAGAAACGATGTTTCCAACGATTTGGACCTCTTGAAAGTAGCAACCCAGTGGGTGAATTGGTCATGCTTCGGCAAACTAGTCCAGTTGAAATTTATCAACGTCAGTTTCAAGAGAAGTTGGCTAGGTCTGAAGAGCTTATTCTAGAACACTTGCATGTGGGTATTTATGGCAAGGTTGGATGTCTCAATCAGACTGGATGTGCAGTTGCTCAAACCACCTGACTTATCGATAGCCATGAGCGTATCCAGGGCTTTAGAACAAAAACACTAACTGCAGAAAGTACGTAGTTTTAGCAAAGGGGCATGGCAGCAATCTCGGACAAGTTTGGGCAACACAACAAACTCAGACAAAATCTTGTACTGGTTTAGTCGACTTATTTACCTCGGATAATTCCCAAACCAGCAATCAAATCCCTTTTGTAAAGCGATTAACTCGTGCAGAAATGGTAGAGAGAAGAGCCGAGGAATTATGCTTTAATTCTGAAGAACATTTTTCAACCACTCACCAGTGCAAACGACTTCTCTGCCTAGAATTGGTGGATGATTCAGGTGAAACTATTCTAGAAGTTTTGGATGATTGCGCTGATATTTGAGCTTGAAGACAAGCTTTTTCAACTTGAAGGGAGTAATGTTGTGGATGCTTGGAAGCTGTGATGCAAGGAATAAAGTTATTTTTTATTTATTTATATTTTAAGTAGCTTTATTTATTATATATTTATATTTAAGTAGTTTTATTTTCTTATTCTAGAATAGGGTGTCATGTTTCCTAGTTTCATAAAGATTAGGCGTTCTATTGACGTAATATGACTCCTATTTAAAGTGAGATATGGGGAATGATACGTACGAATAGTTTCAGTCAAAAACAAGAGATTGAAGTTATCTCTTTAACGAGCTGAGCTTATCTACGAGTAGGTCTATCTAGGAATTCAAGCAAAGGCATGGGAAAGTCGAACCAATTGGTTTAAACTTTTCTGTTCATCGTCCTGTGACTCGATCCTTCTTCAAAGATACTAATATGAAAGCTTTGAAAAATAAACTCAAGGAGTGGAGTAGAAGTGCACAAAGGAAGCTGTGCTTACAATGAAAAGTTTTGCTGGAGAAAATGACAGAATTTGAATCCATAATGAAAGATAGGATGCTGACAGATGATGAGATTGCCAGAAAGGGTACATTGCTTCTTCAGTATGAAGAATTACTCAAAAGAGAAGAAGATCAAGGGCTCTTTGGTTGAAAGAGGGGGACAGGAACACTAAATTCTTCCACGGAGTTGTAATTCTCACAAGAGGTATAATCACATCAACCAACTGAATATTCAGGGTGAGCTCACTCAGAATGCTAGCAGAATTGAGGAGGAGATAGTGGATTATTATCAGAAACTATACACAGAGACATCACAGTGAAGACTTGCTGCCAAATTTCCTAACTTCCCTGTACTTTCACTAGAGGAGAAAGAGAGCTTACAAGGTAGATTTGAGGAAGAAATGGAAGTGTTGAGGTGTTTGAAGTTGTGTGTAGTGGATAAAGCACCTGGGCCAGATGGTTTCACTATGAGATTCTTTTTATAAAATGCTGGGAGGTTATAAAGCAAGATGTCATGAAGGCTTTTCAAAATTTCTATGATCAAGAAATGTTTGAAAACGCTTCAGTGCAACTTCCATAGCCTTGATACCAAAGAAGAAAGGAGCCTCTGAGTTCAAAGATTTTAGACCAGTCAGTCTAATTGTTGAAGCATGTAAAAATTTTCTCCAAAGGTGCTTAAAGAAGGGTTGAAAGGGGTAATGGAAAAGTTGTTTGACTTTTAATGAATGGCATTTATCAAGGGTAGAAAAATCATGGATGCAGTCTTAGTTGCTATAATGAAGATGTGGGATCAAGACTTAGACTGCATTTGTTTTTATTAAGATTCAGACGTCTGAATCTGAATGCATGTCTGAATGATTAAGATGTTGTTTTCAGATCCGAAATCTGAATGGTTAAGACTTTGTTTTTCAATATCTGAATATGCATATACAATAAAAAATATACAACAACAACAACAAACCCAGTGTATTCCCACATAGTGAGGTCTGGGGAGGGTAAGATGTACGCAATCCATACCTCTACCTCTAAAGAAGTAGAAAGGTTGTTTCCAATAGACCCCCGGCTCGAGACACGGAATACATACAATAAAAAATATAATTTAAATAAAAAAATAATTGATTAAAAAAATATTTGATTTAATTCAATAAAATTATTATTTGATTGAAGAAAAAATATTTATATTTGTTAATGATAATGAAGATGGTTTGTAATGGTGGTGGTTGTGGTAATGATTGATGTTAGTGATTAGTAATGTTAGTGGTGATAGTTGTGATGATAGAGATGTTTGGTATTGTAGTGATTGTTATGATGATGGCGATTGGTAGTGATGTGAAATTGGTTGATGTTAGTAGTTGGAGGTGTTGATTGTGATAACTTAAAAATGAATGCATGATGGTTGACGATGTGTTGGTGGTAGTTGGAGATGCTGTTAGTTGTGATGGTGGAGATAATTATTATTAGAGATATACTGTAGCGATGATGGTGGTTGAAGCGGTGGTAGAGGTGGCGACACCGACGACAATGGTGGTGGTGATCGAAGAATGTGTGGATGCTAATGATGTGTTAGTGGTAGTTAGCGGTGGCGCTAGTTGTAATAAATGAGTTGGTTAGTAGTTGGGATTGGTCGATAGTGGTTGATGGTGGTGGTGTTGGCATTGACGGTGTTGATAGTGACGGATATAATTAAAATAATGGAGTTGGTAGATATGGTAGCGGTTGAAAATAGTGGTTAGTAGCAATTATGATTGTGAATGGTGGTTGTGATAATGGAGGTGGTTGGTGGTGGTGTTGGTTGGTGGCAAGGTGGTGGTTGACGTTGGTGGTGGTGGCAGAGGTGGCTAGTGGTGGTGACTGATGATTATGGATAAAGTGGTGGTGAATATTTTCCAACACACAAGAATACCTCTTAATGATTAAGACTTAATTCCAGGTCTGAATGATTAAGACCTATTCAGGTCTATTAAGAGCCAAAATCTTAATGAAAAACAAATGCACTTAATGGTCTGAAGTCTGAATCTTTCAGATTCAGACCTCCATTTAGTGCAAACAAATGAGGCCTGACAGTCGGAAGAAAGCAGGAATTCTCTGTAAATTAGACATAGAAAAGGCCTATGATCATGTGAATTGGGGCTATCTTATGGTAGTTATGGAGATGATGGGTTTGGGCAAAAGTGGATACACTGGATAAAATACTGTATCTCAACGGTAAGCTTTTCAATTCTGGTTAATGGAGCATGTGCAGGATTCTTTATAGCTCAAAAGGTTTGAGGCAAGGGGATCCCCTCTCCCCTTTCCTATTCTTGCTGACAATGGAGGGTTTAAACATCATGGTTAAAACTGCTAATACAAATGGTTGGATCAGAGAATTTTATGTGGCAGAGTGGCAGAGAAAGCCTAGAAGTGACTCATCTGTAATATGCTGATGGTAATAGTCTGTGGGGCTGAAGAAGATCAACTCAAGTATATGAGTGTGATCTTGGTTTTGTTTGATGGGATTTTTGGGCTGCATATTAATTTGAGAAAGAGTTCCTTATATCCGATAAATAATGTAGCTAACATGGAGGTTTTAAATACAATACTGGTTGGACAGGTGGGAACACTTCCAACCACATACTTGGGGATGCCTTTAGGAGCTAAATCTAAATCTTCTGAGATTTGGAATACAGTGATTGAAAAATGTGAGAAGAAACTGGCTGGATGGAAGGGACAAAACTTGTCCTTTGGAGGCAGTCACACTTATCAACTCTGTGCTAGATTCCATTCCAATCTACATGATATCCCTATTTCCAACACCTGCGGGGATTATCAATAGACCGGATAGAGTCAGAAAGAAGTTCCTATGGCAGGGGAACAAAGAAAGAAAAGGGTATAATCTAATTGAATGGAAGGAGGTGATTGCAGAAAAGAGATATGGGGGGTTGGGAATACAGAACTTGGAAAATCACAATAAGGCTCTTTGAAAGAAGTGGCTTTGGAAGTAAGCAGATGACAAGCAACAACTATGGGGAAAAGTCATTGAAGCAAAATATGAGGAGGAAGACAAGTGGATGACAAAAGAAGTTACTGCACCATATGGAGTGAACTTATGGAGATCTATCAAAACTCTTTGGAATGAGCTCAAGAGCAACACCAAAAGAAAAGTGAAGAATGGGGGAAAGACAAGGTTTTGGAAAGAGGAATGGCATGAAGCAGGTATCCTGGGAAACCTCTTTCCAGACTTACATAGCATAGCAACACTACAATACAGTACTATAACAGAAATGTGGGCACATGAAGGGTGGGATATCACCTTCAGTAGACAGATTAATGATTGGAAAATTCCAAGTGTGGCAGAGTTTCTCAACACAATTGGCCAGTCAATGTGTGTGTGTGGGGGGGATGAGATATGGTGGCAGGGCAGTGAGAAAGGCACATTCAATGTTAGCAAAGCATACAAGAAACTGAATCTCCCTGACCAACTGACCATCAACTGGCCATGGAAGAACATCTGGAGGGTCAAAATTCCTTATAGAAGTAGTCTATCTTGTCTGGCTCTTGTCCAAAGAGGCAGTTCTCACAAAGGACAACTTAATGTGGAGGAGGATGATAGTTGATCCTACATGTTTGTTGTGTGGGGAGAAGCAAGAAACTGTAAACCACCTGTTTTTGCATTGTAAGTTTACAGGTCAACTATGGAGAAAGTTTCTAAACTTGAGAGGCATATCTTGGTCTTGGCCCATGCTAGGAAATATAACACATACACTTCAAAGCTGGGCAGCGATAGGGATACTGGCCAATAGCAGAAGCAGATGGAGAATCATTCCTGCCAGTATATGGTGGACTATATGGAGGGAAAGAAATGCTGGTGTTTTGAGGACATAGAAAATAGTATACAGCAGATCAAGTTGAATTGTATCTTGACTCTCTGTTTTTGGTGTAATCAGATTTGGTCTAATGGTCTTGTCTCTATTTTTGATGTTCTATTCTCATTATAGACATAAGATCATAGGTTTTCGTAAATATGGTTGTAGTACAACCCATGTACTACTATTCTCTGATATATAAATACCAATTTACCAGTTAAAAAAAAAAAGAATTATTTTTTATGCTACAAAAGGCAAAGATACAGCTTAAAACTGAAATGCATTTTCTTACTAATAATAAAAAGTGGAAGTTTATTCATGTATATGTTTTCATTATGCACGCCATTCATACCAGTTCTCGAAAAAAGAACCTATATTTTCTAGTTTCACTTTTTACCTTTATTCTTTTTTGATGATGAACCCCTGAACTTTTATTTTGGTTTCACAAACCTGGTTCTGTTACGTCATCTACTAAGTATTGTTGCTAACGCGTGCAACAAAATTTTCACCATCTGCATTCTCTGTTCTGTAGCTGATAGCAATAATGACTCGGAGAAGAACAGCCTGGATTCCGAAATATTCTGAATCTTTTATTAAACTACGAATGCATTCTATTTAAATGCATTAGTCTTTTTAACTGGAATGAAAGACAGCTTTGAGACGGGAACAGAGCAAATTGTATGCTATGAGATCTATATTAAAATATAAAGTTTATTGGCAGATCTTGTTGTTAATCATTGGTTGTTTTCAGAATTCCCTTACAGTTCAGGATGTAGTTTTAGAATTTGCATCCTCTCAGATTAGTAAGGAATGATGATGTGAGGTGAGCTTAAATGGAGAAACATGGTTGCTCGACCCCACCTTGTATGGGATTGAGGCGTAGTTGTTCCATATCCGTACGGAACTCTATATGGGAAGTGGTCCAGTTTTGGCCTTCAACTCTATAATGGAAAGTGGTCCGGTTTTGGCCTTCTTTTTAAATTTCTTTGCCCTAAGAAATGTTGAAATGATAAGTACTTGTTCCTGGTTGGTCTTCCAGTATTAAGTGGTCTGTAATTTTGGTATGCTTCCTTGAGGTGCAGCATCAGTCTTGTAAAATAGTTTTTTATGTATGATTTTGTGATAGATTTTGATCGAAGTTACTTAGCTGCAACGATGAAAGACTTGTGAGAATCGAAAATATAGTAAGAAGTATTTTGGCCCCAAAGTGATATAGAGTATTAATTCACTTTGTGTGGTTGAATGTACCGGGTCCATCTATGCAGTAGCTATATATGTATCTTTGATGACTACTTCTGAGATGATGCATGTTTTGGTCTTGTCACTTAAGTTATTCTCAGCCAAAACCTTTTCTTTTTTCTTGTTCAACCTTACTCCCATTTCTTCGCCCTTCCTACCTTTTCTTCTAGAATTACATGATCCGACATTCTCCCTTCCTGTCCACTAGGCCTTATCCATTTGCATCTAAATGAGCATTTTCATTGCAGGTGAGCATTGGCAAACAATGGAAGGAGTTTCTGGATTACAATGACACAATTGGCTTTATATTTCATGTAAGATGTTTTGGTTAATTAATTCCTGGATATCATATGCCCATGGAGTTCTTCGTGAAGTTCAAAGCGAATCATTGATTTGCTCAACTCATTAAGAGCCATTCTTTTGCAGGATGATGCAAAGAAGCTTGACAGAGCTGCCAAGAATCGTTATTCCGTATAGTTCTTTCGTTACAACAGGGAATGCAATCTATACAGTTACAGTGGTGTTTTACTGAAGAATCAGCAGTCACTTGCGGTTGCCTGTTTTACCTCTCGCGTTGACGATATTCGTATATGGTATTTGTTTGGATTTGAAGCTTTTTGACGACTTAACAATAACAATTGGTCATATGTGACTTGTAGAGACTGGTATGATTCAATTCAACATTTTATTCGTTTGGGTTTGATTGTGTCGTAGCTCTATAATTCGGATTAAGTTTATCGTTGGATGAACTGCATTGCTGATATTGATCCCAAAAAAAGACGGTAGGTACAGCTAGGCCGTGAACAACCAACCATCGTACTGTAAAAATTGGATAGGTTTGATCTATAGTCATTAGGGCCTTCTAAACGATCTGCTAAATTCTTCTAGTTGTTTCAAAGGATCAAACTTGCCAGTTATTAATGGAATTTTTTGTCGGCTCTCTTTAAAATACTCGTTTGGCCGAGGGCTTCCTAACATATTGTAAGGTATAGAGGATTTTTCGCTGCAGCTGTGACATTGATAACTGTTGGCATGTTCCCTGTGTGTTTTTCTTTCCTTTCCAATCCACAACTTGCAATTTGAAGGTAAAAGATATATGGGACTAGGGGTGGCATAAATACGGAAAATCGAAATATCGAACTGAATCAAATTAATTCGGTATTTTGGTTTGGTTTGGTTTATTTTTCTATAATTTCGGTTATTGGGTTTACGTAATTTGGTGTTTCGGTTTAACCGAAATTTATAGTACTTTACTTTATATAATAAGAGGCAGTTTAGCAGCTGAAGCAGGCAGGAGGTCGACATGCCTGCTTCAGTTGCTTCAACTGTAATTTTACTGTACCGCCTCTAATTAATTATTATAAATCGTTTATGTATTAGTAAATTAATAATATTTAATAAAAAAAATTAAAATAGACATTAATGACATGTCTGCTTCAGTTGCTTTAATCATAATTTTATTATATCATCTTTAATTAAATATTATAAGTGATTTGCGTATTACAAAACTAATAATATTTAATTAAAAAAAGATAAAATAAAAATTTATGACTGTTTTAATTGCTTCAACCGTAATTTTACTGTATCATGTGTTGAAGCAGGCACGAGATTGACATGCCTGCTTCAGCTGTTTCAACTGTAATTTTACTATATTACCCCTAATTAATTATTAGAAGTCATTTATATATTAAAGAATCAATAATATTTAATAAAAAAATAAAATAGACATTGATGACATGCTTGCTTCATAATTTTACTATATTATTTCTAATTAATTGTTATATCCCTAATTAAATATTATAAGTCATTTACATATTAAAAATTTAATAATATTTAATCAGAAAAAGTAAAATAGACGTTCATGACTGTTTCAACCGCTTCAATAGTAATTTTACTATATCACCATTAATTAATTATTATACAAGTATTTTTTATAGTAATTTTGCTATGTCGCTTCTAATTAGTTATTATAGGTCACTTAAAACATATGTGCTTTATTGCTTTCATTGTGGTTTTTACTATATTACCCCTAATTAGTTATTATGATCGTTTAAGCGTTGAAAAATTGATAATATTTCATAAAAAAGGTAAAAGAGACATAGGATGATATGTCAACATAAAAAATTTGATTGACTATCGAAATTGTATTAGTGCACATAAATTGGGATGAGACAGAGTAAGACATAAAATAACATATATTATTTAAAAATAAAATAAAAAGTAGTATAGATCACAATAATTAAGAACTTAATATAAAGTATATATGTAAAAGAATTTTGATTGACTATCGAAATTTTATTCGTGCCACATAAATTGTGACAGAAAAAATATTCATATATTATTGAAAAATAATGTAACGGACATTGTAAATCACATAATTAACAATTTAAATTTTTTTAAAAAATATAAAATATTTGGCTGACACTCGAAATTATACCAGCATTATTTAAATTGAATCAGAAGAAAAAATATTATAAATCATAATAATTAAAAACATAAATTAGTTTAAAATTTTTAATTAAGATAAAAAAATAACATGGGCCATCGATATCCAGAAAATTGCATGTCATAGACTCAAATATGAGTGACTTTAGATATTTGACCCCACTAAGAAATGTCTTTAAAGAATAACCTTCCTTACTTATTAAGAATAATACAAGTATCATTTTACCCCTCTACACCTCAAATATATTTTTAAAACTTTCCATACTTATTTGTCTCTCAAATTTTATTTTTTATTATTTTCACTTATTATTTTTCCTTTAATTTATTATTCTATTTTTTTTTTTTTATCATTTTTACCTTTTTATTTTTTTCTTTAATTTTATTATTTTCACTTTTTATTTTTCCCTTTAATTTTATTTTCATGTTTTAATTCATTTGTCTCAAAATTTATTTTTTTCTTCTTCTTTTTTTAATTCATTTGTCTTTAACCTTTATTTTCTTTTCTTTTTATTTTTTATCAGTTTTTTTTTCGCATTTTTCTCAAACTTTATTTTTATTTTTTCCTCTCGTTTTTTATTTTCTCAATTTTTTTAATTCTTCGCTTTTTTCTTAATCTTTATTTTTTTCTTGCCTTTTTTTTCTCTCACTCTTCTTTTTTAATTTCTCTATTTTGTTTGATAGCTTTTTTCTTTTTTCAGTTCTCTTTTTTTCCCTCATTTTTTTCAAATTTTATTTTTATTTTTCTTAATTTTTTTAATTCTTCTCTTTTTCTTGATATTTATGTTTTTTCTTTCCTTTTTTTGTCAATCTTTTTTTTATTTCTCTGTTTTGTTTGATTTTTTTTTTTGTTTTGTCAACTTCTATTATATTTTGCTAATAAATAAAAAATTGGATAATCCTTGGGAATTTTTTTTTTTTGACATCAAAGCAAATTTACGAACATGAATTGTTGTTACGAAGTTCTTTGAAAATTCTTGAGATAAGTCGTGTCTCTAAGGCGAGAGTTGTAGAATCTCATAAATAAAGACATAATGTGGTAGTGTCAACTCTTGTCCGTAGGACATAATTTATTAGTTGAAATTCCTTGAGCAAAGTCTTGCCTCTAAGGCAAGAGTTGTAGAACATCCTATAAATGAAGATGTAACTGACAGTGTCAACTCTTGCCCGTGGGACATAATTTATTATTTGAAAGTCCTTGAACTAAGTCTTGCCTCTAAGACAAGAGTTGTAGAACCTTCCATAAATAAAAACATATCGTGGTATGTCAACTCTTACCCGTGGGATATAATTTGTAGTTTGAAAGTCCTTTAGCTAAGTCTTGCCTCTAAGGCAATAGTTGTAGAACACCTCATAAATGAAAACATAACGTGGTGGAGTCAACTCTTGCCCGTGGGGCATAATTTGTAGTTTGAAAGTCCTTTAGCTAATTAAGTCTTGCCTCTAAGGCAATAGTTGTAGAACATCTCATAAATGAAAACATAACATGGTAAAGTCAACTCTTACCCGTGAGGCATAATTTGTAGTTTGAAAGTCCTTGAGCCAAGTCTTGCCTCTAATGCAATAGTTGTAGAACATCTCATAAATGAAAATATAACGTGTTAGAGTTAACTCTTGCCCGTGGGGCATAATTTGTAGTTTGAAAGTCCTTGAGCCAAGTCTTGCCTCTAAGGCAATAGTTGTAGAACATCTCATAAATGAAAATATAACGTGGTAGAGTTAACTCTTGCCCGTGGGGCATAATTTGTAGTTTGAAAGTTCTTGAGTCAAGTCTTGCCTCTAAGACAATAGTTGTAGAACATCTTATAAATGAAAATATAATGTGGTAGAGTCAATTTTTGCCCGTGGAGTCAATTCTTGCCCGTGAGGTATAATTTGTTATTTGAAAGTCCTTGAGCCAAGTCTTGCCTCTAAGGCAATAGTTGTTGAATATTTCATAAATGAAAATATAACGTGGTAGAGTCAAATCTTGTCCGTGGGGCATAATTCGTTGTTTGAAAGTCATGAGCTAAGTCTTGTCTCTAAGAAAATAGTTGTAGAACATCTCATAAATGAAAACTTAACGTGGTAGAGTCAACTCTTGCCCGTGGGGCATAATTTGTAGTTTTAAAGTCCTTGAGCTAAGTCTTGCCTCTAAGACAATAGTTGTGGAACATCTCATAAATTAAAACATAACGTGGTAGAGTCAACTCTTGCCCGTGGGGCATAATTTATAGTTTTAAAGTCCTTGAGCCAAGTCTTGCCTCTAAGACAATAGTTGTAGAACATCTCATAAATGAAAACATAACATGGTAGAGTCAACTCTTGCCCGTGGGGAATAATTTATAGTTTGAAAGTTCTTGAGCCAAGTCTTGCCTCTAAGGCAATAGTTGTAGAACATCTCATAAATTTAATAACGTGGTAGAGTCAACTCTTGCCCGTGGGACCTAATTTGTTATTTGAAAGTCCTTCAGCCAAGTCTTGCCTCTAAGACAATAGTTGTAGAATATCTCATAAATGAAAACATAATGTGGTAGAGTCAACCTTTGCCCATGGGGCATAATTTATTGCTTGAAAGTTCTTAAGTTAAGTCTTGCCTCTAAGACAACGGTTGTAGAACATCTCATAAATCAAAATACAATGTGGTAGTGTCAACTCTTTCCCATGAAACATAACTTGTTGTTTGAAAGTTATAAGTCTTGCCTCTACAATGTAGTAGTGTCAATTCTTACCCATGAAACGTAACTTATTGTTCAAAAGTCGTAAATCTTACCTTTATAATGTGATAGTGTCAACTCTTACTCAAGAGATGTAATTTGAATAGAAGAAATTGAAGAAAAGAACAAAAATAATGAAAATTACGAAAAAAGAAGAAAATGAAGAAAAGTATCAAAAAATAAAAATCAAAGAAAATGTAGAAGTTGAGAGAGAATAGGAAAAAAATAAAGGTTGATAAAAAAAAAAGAAAGATTAAATAAAATAAAGGTCGAGAAAAATTTAAAAAGAAAAAAATAAAAAAATAAAAATCAATGAAAAATAAAAGAAAGTTTTTTTTTTTTTTTAAAAGTAGACGTTGAAAGGTGTAAAGAAAAAAAGTAAGGGTTGCTAAAAAGAGCAAATAAAAGAGGAAAGAAGAAATAAAAATAATATAAAATCAAAAAGAAAAAAAAAGAAGTTGAGAGGAAAAAAGTAAAGGTTGAGAAAATTAAAAATAAAAAGAGAAAAGAAAAAATAAAAATCAAAGTAAAATTAAAAGTAGAAAAAAAAAAGTTGAAAGATATAAATATGGAGTTGTTATCCATTATGAGGATCATTTATATAATTTACTCCATTGATCAAGGGCAATTTTGTTAAAAAAAATACTAGTTAATAGATAAAGGGTATTTTAAGGAATTTTTTTTTATTTGGGGCTAAAATTTGAAAACCACCCTAATTTGGATCTATTTTTGAGATTCACCCATCGATATCTAATATATATATATATATATATATATATATATATATATATATATATATATATATATATATATATAGTATTGAAAGCGGACAATCTATTTATTTATCAAAGCCCAAATACAATTATCAATTATACAACACAATAGCCCATTAGTGACTGCAAATTGTAAAGTTATTTTTGCTATTCAGATTTCATTTTCTATACTTTGCAAAATTGAGAGAGTAGCGAAGTTGCGTTGAAATGGTACATTCTATGAAATAGTAGCAAAAATATTAATAAAGCTGTAGAAAAGTTTGTTTAGTTACAGTTTAATTTATAAAAGAAATTTGGCTCATTAAGCAGGCCCAAAATTGAAAAGATCGAATTTATAAATTAAATTAAATTGAGTCAAACTAAATTGATTCATATTCCGTTCATATATTCTCATAACCGAACATAAAAAAGTGTGAATAAATAAATCAAAATCGAACTGAATTATCGAACGTCCACCCTTAATGGGACGACCCATTTGGTCGCTGACAGTTAAGCTGTAACCAGATTTGGCATACGTCAGAGAAAACCAAGTTCCTCCTGAGTTAGTGTGCTTGTTTTTCGAATCTATAACAATTGAAATATAATGCTTTTAAGAAGTGATCTTGAATTTTTAATATGAACTAAGTCTAAATCAAGTGGTGTTGGAAAAGTTTCAATATATTGGTAAGTTATCGTTGTTGCAAAATAGATTTATCGATATTCTGACAAATTGATAACTGGGTCTATGATATCAAAACTAATGATAAAGGATATGTATGATAGAGCTAAAATGGAGGTTATAGCAGTAGAAGGAGAATCAGATTATTTCCAGTGGAAATTGGGTTACATCGGGATCAACTTTTAGTTCGTTACTCTAAAGTATTTGGAGAGAAAATTCAATGAGGGGATGCATGAGGCAGGCGTGGAAGTGAAGCTTGACACTCATGCTATGAGAATTTAAACTTTCAATTATCCTGAGTCTATAATTCAGGAAAGAGGGGACATTAATTGTATCACACAATATATTAGTGGCGTGGATGAAACAGAGACCTGTATTCAGAGTCTTATGTGATAAAAAATATCACTGAAATTTAGAGGTAAATTTTATAGAGTAGTGGTTAGACCGGCGGTGTATGGATCAGAGTGTCTGAGGATGTTGAAGATGATGTGTGGGCATACTAGGTGTAATAGGATTATGAATGACGTTATTTGAGAAAAGGTAGGAGTGATCTCTATGGTGGACAAGATGAAAAAACGACATTGAGATGGTTTGGACCTGTGAAGAGGCGAGGTTCGATGCTTCGGTGAGAAGGTCCTAGGGTTGGATATAGTAGGTCCGAGAAGAGGTAGAGATAGACCAAAGTAGTATTGGGAAGAGGTGATTAGACAAGACTATCTTTACTCGATTTATCAGGTCATGATGACACTTACTATAGATTATCAGTAAGTAAGCCATCTATAGCCCGAAACGAGTAATAGGCTAAATAGAGAAATGGAAGCGAACACTAGATAAAAAGGAGAGAAGATCAGAAGAAAGTAAGTACTCCCCAAAAGCTGGTGAGACCAGCACAAGAGCTACTACATATATATATATATATATGTATATACATATATATAAAACTGTCTCTGAAATGCAAAATAAAGATCAACTCAGCAAAAAAGGGAGAGCAGGAACAACTCCAGACGTCAGGATATCACTCCAAATTATCGACCAAGGACAACTTGCACAATGCATATGTCAACGAAGAGAACTCTTACTATAATCTGCAAGGTGCAGAAGTGTAGTATGAGTACCAAACACGAGGTACTCAATAGACATTGACTGGCCGAGCTCCAAAGATAATGCAAGCATAAATAACATGTAAGGCAAGAATATACATAACTGACAACTAATAAGAAATAAAACATAATAATGATAATAAAGAAGTAAAAGTAAACTGCTATACTCTATTAGTAACTAGGAAATATGGTGCAATACATTAAGTAGCTAGGCAATATATTATAGTAGAGCGAAGAAAGGGATATATACTAGTAGTACAAAGAAAAAAAGTCATATATACCATAGAAATAACTAAACACGATGGTGCCAACATCAGGGAGCTAAGCTAACAACCTAAATATCACGAGGATTACAATATCAAGAAGGGAGCTAACTCTAGTATAATCATGACATCTAACCCGTAATATGAACAACTATAAAATAGTCTAACAATAATGAAGCTCACTATAATAAAGATGAAAAGAGCTCGAAACCGTATCTACAACCTCGGGTGCCAATCTATAACCGGTCTACCACGAACTATATAATACTATCCAAAATATTACATAACCAGCTAATGTGAACAAACAATAACTTAACTGGACCTCCATAAGTCCGAAAGGTACAAACAGTTATTCAGTATACAACAAACATAACCTATACATATCCAGTACCAATAAGACCGATAGTACAAGCTCTAAACAATTATACAGGTGATAGACAATGCATAAAAATGAATGAATGTAAAGTAACCAAGAATAAATAAGTAGAAATTCATAAAATTCAGTGCTCGAAATCAAATTCAAGACTAAAATGATACAATAATGTAGAAATAATTGGGCTCTCTCTTGACCAAAGTAAGTAAATAGTGATAAAATGAGTGGGTCAAGAATGGATCCAAATCTATCTTGGTCCGAGTTTCCAAAATAGTATGCTTAGTTTAACAGGTCATAAATCAATAATAAAGGTGGTATGACTTCTGTTTAAAAAATAGTTTTAAAAGTGAATAGTAAGAAAAAAAATTCTTTTTTGGAAAACAGTAGAGAAAACGAAGGTTTTAGTTGGAGTCAAAACACTGAATAAGCGTGATAATGTACAGAAGCATCCATGACATCACCAGTATTCAAATAATACAAACATAAGCACCTGTGTGTCTATAAACTAAATCACTAATTATTCAAGGCATAGAGAACTTACTTGAAATCCATGGTCTTATTACCAAGACTCAGGCCCAACAATATAATATACCGAACAATAAGAGTATATCAGCATATTGAAAGTCAGAAGCGGAATCAACTAGAGGCATCATGCTATTGGGTGAATTTAACCAAGGAACATTATCTCTATAGGAATGTACTACCCCTACTCTTACACTAAGAATTACTAGTGTTAATCTAAGGTCCTAACAGGTATACAATAAACTTAATATAACCCTATAAATATGTAATCTAGGTTAAGGGACAATTATAATTCTATTAAAAAAATCCCATAAACATCTCAAATCAAGAGGCAACTAGCTATAAACCTACTTTATAACCTTCTCCAAGCATGCAATCTATACCATACACAATCTCATAGAGAAGATGTAATACCCCATATTTTCCTAACTTAAATTAACTCTCAGTCCTTGAGTTATTCTATATAAAATTTTTGAAATGCTCAATATTTTTTAGTTTAGAGCCTGCCATTGCATAGTAAATTGAATTAGCTTCCCAACGATATAAAATTTTCCTAAATTCAATAACCGGATAAGAAGTTATGATTATTTTAAGTTTCAATCATTAAACACCGTCATTCAGGACAGTAGCGCGTCGCAGGGTATGTCTAAATGACAATTGTCATTTTCCAGTGAGCCAACGCGATACCACCGCATCGCGCTACCAACCAATTTTCCAATTATCACTTTTTCAGTATTGCTCCGCAATAATGGCGCATCGCACCAAGGTCCAATTTCCTATTTAGTGAGGCATCGCGATGGCGCCGCATCGCGCCACCAGCCCAGTTCCCAGTTGGCCACTTTCCAGGCGTCACATCGTGGTGAAAAATCGAGATTTTCAGCTTTCATTATTTAATGTCAGGGGCTGTTTGGTCAATTATCAAAACCCTTAATCAGCCTAAACACATAATTTATACCATAAATAATCTAATATCTCAGTATTCACTCAGTTTTCTCAATATTTAAAATATTCTCTCTCAAGAGGCAAAACCCCTAGCTTCAAGAATCAAGGTCAATCTTCAAAAAATCCTCCAAGAACCTTCAAGAACTCTTCTTCTCAGGTATGTTAGGTGTTCATCTATGGGCTCCTTTCACCCATAGAGTCCAAGAATCTATTTTTAAAACTTCAAGATTTATGATTTATATGTTTGAATTAGATTGAATTTATGTTCATGGTATTAGTTGGGTTTCAATCCATGATTTAAGTGTAAGTTTCATGAAATTGAATAGCATGTGTGATGAATATGTGATTATCTTGATAATCTTTGAATTGCAAAGTGATTAATGCATCTATGATGTTAATTTGAATTTCAATCCATGATTATGATAAGATTCATAAAAATAGAATTGTATTTAGGGGGAAATTATATGAATTGTATGTTGAACCAATGAAATTGCAAGTTTAGGCATTATAGTTGCCATGTTTATATGTTATCCATGATTATGTGCATAAAGTTGTTCCCTACAAGCGTTTGATGAAATGTCTCTATGAGTGAAGTTTGGACCAGTGTACATTGTTATGCTTTTCAAGATTTTGCTATGCTATACTTTTCATGCTATTGAGTCCTGAGGTATTTAATACCCGACAATCTAGCTGTTTACTTAGAGCTAGTGTCAGTGACAGAATAGTTCAGTCATGTCACGATCAGTAGAGTTCAGTCAGCTACAAAACTCAATAGAACTCAGTCAGTTACAGAACTCAGGAAAATTCAGTAAACTTAGTATCAGTCCAGTCCAGTTCTGTATACTTAGTTCAGTGTTTTTCAATTGGATGTAGGATTTAATACCGAGTGAGTGCAGGAGTGACTGATTCCCCGTCAGAGAAGCAGAGTCATTAGTAGCAGTCCCTGTACTCTAGAGCGTAGGATGAGGAGTCACCCGTCAGAATAGTCTTGATTACCTCCCAGGGGTCACCCGTCAGATTAGGCTTGGCTCCGCCCAAGTGTCACCCGTCAGTTAGGCTTGGCATCCTGGTTTTCTAGTATGAGTACCCATGGCACGATATTAGTACCCTTCCAACTGGGGTCACAGGTTGGACCCCTATCAACTTAGATTGGAGGCATGTCGGTTAGATAATTACCTCCCACAGTCTCAGTTTAGAATTCAGTTCAGTTCCACAGAATCAGGACTGTCATACACAATCACTCGGTATCAGTAATTTAGTTATTAGTAACTTTAGATATCGGTTACTCAGTTATCAGAACTCAGTACTTAACTTTAGAAAAGCTCAGTTATAGTATACATATATGCACAGTATTACATACTCAGTATTTACAGTAGTTTCAGTTGTCCATGTACTCTCATATTTAGTTACTCTATATCATTAAGTCAGTTATTGTTCATGCATATGAACCCTTGCGTTCAGCCTTACCTCATCTAACATACCAGTACATTCCACGTACTAATGCATACTCTTTCTTTGTGCTATGATATCTCATATCATAGGTTCGGATGCTCAGGTTTCCAACAGCGCTTAGGCAGATCCAGTCAACAGTCCCAGATTTAGTAGTGAGTCCTCATCTATCCAGAATATGCTTTTATTTCAGTATTTTAGTTTATCAGTAGTTTAGTAGTTGGAGTTAGTTGGGGTCTTATCCCATCAACTCTATATTCAGAAAGTTTAGTTAGAGGCTTTCAGCCTAGACCAGTTCAGACAGTGTTTAGTTTTCACATGTTTCTACCAGATGTTAGTATTTATCAGTATTTAGATTTTGAACCTTATGGCAATTCAACTTAATTCCATATTTATTTTAGTATTATTATTCATTGTTCATAGCAGATATCAGTTATGGGTTAGCTTGAGGTCCCCCGAGATTGTAAGCACCATTTGACGCCTAAGGTGTACTCTCGGGGCATTACAGAAGAGTAGATGTAATGCCCCAAAATATCATCCCAAGACGCCACACGGTGCCCAAGGCTACACGTAGCCTCAAGCTAACCCTTTAAGCCAAAACACTACCCTTGGGTTCCAACACAACAACATACACGCTACACTAAGGATATATATATAAGTACATATCATATCACATCACACATGACACGGAATATTGTTAGACTATACATATATGGAATGTCTATACACAAACCCACCCAACAATACACTAGTCTGACATAGCCTCTATACAGCAAAATCAATGAGCTATTGGGACAAACCCCCAACTGACTCAACAGACCAAAGGGATCATAAAACAACAACACCAAAACAAGCAACTTGGTCCTCGAACCATGAGGACTCACCACTGAAGGAACGTAGATGCGGCACTCGGATATCACTTAGCGATTGTGGTTGAGTACCTGAACCTACATCATGGTAAGAATGTATCCCATAGATAAATATTTGGGTCAGCATAAGATACGTACTGAGTATGTGGGGGCGCATACAAAATATAAATAATATAATAAATTTTGTAAAAATGTACATACGGACCATAATGACACACCTGACTTGAGTGACATTGAATAATGAAACTCATAACATCGTAGATAGGAAATGTAGGAGAAAAACCTCATAAATCATCATAGATAATCATAGGCAACTTCACTTACCACATCAAAACTCGAAGTGACTCGGTATTTCAATAAACATGACACTTATGGACAGGGGAGTTTCCTATAACCGATAACCCCACATGAGCTATATGGAATACCAACGTTTGAAACCCCCATTGGCAGGAGCATCATACTCTTTGTAGGGAGTACGACCTTAAAACTACAATAATCACAATCGGGCTCTTTGGCCAATAATATCATCATCAAACAACCCTACGGTGGCACATAGGTTTGGAGAAATACCAAATTTCCCTCTCGGTGCTAAGTACTACTCCCTGACAAGCTCAGAACGCATTAGGAAATACACCACAACATCACAAGGGTCTATCATAAAGATCAAATCAAATCTCTTTCTCATTTATCAAATCATATTAATTTGTGGATTCATAACTCAGCACATTTTAGCTCAAAACATTTTAATCTTCCTCAATATCAACAAGGTATCAATGCATTGAACCATAACAGAATCGACATTTGGACAAGGATATGAAGACTCAATACATAATTTTTTCAATAATTTAACTCATCAAAACCATTCGGAAAATACCAAGACTCATTGCAACTTAAATATCAACATTTCTCAATTTGCCATCCAACTCTCATTTAAAGGTACTTGAGACATCAACCCATAGTAGGGATATAGAATTTCCAATATCAATTATAAATTCATAATAAGAAAATAGTGGAATGATAGTATAAATCAAGGCTTAACAAATTAAATCATCATACTCTCATAATCAAATACTTTTTGGATATAATTCCATCTCAACATCATACACATATCAAATGACATAATTCCATAGCTCATGGACAATAATATAAGATATAAACAATCATTGCGTAGAGTATCGAATAAGCTTTCCAACGATATGTAGTTCATCCAAAATGGACACCCGAGTGACGAGTTATGAACATTCCGATCGAACTGTGAATAGTAGTGAATAGTAAAACGTGCAGAAAAAAGTACTGAGGCCTGGCATATTTTTGCTCCAACTTTAAATGATCATAACTCCTTGTACATAATGATCTGGGTGATCTACTATATATCAACGGAAATCTCTGCGAGTCCTCTTTCCAATGAAATTAGTTTCATCCAATTTGTCTATCCGAGAAAAAAGTTATGGTCGATCTACTTCAACATATCAAAAGAAAATTTTTGGATCAACTTTAAAGGATCATAACTCATCGTACACAATGATCTGGGTGAGATACTATATATCAATGCAAAGATATGAGAGTCCTCTTTCTAATGAAATTAGTTTCATCCAATTTTGATATCGGAGTAAAACATTATGGTTGATATACTTTAGACTATCAAAACAGTCCACCAAAGGACAAATTCGAGAATTATTTGATTTTTAGGGACATTTTGGTCATTTTCACTCACCCAAAAACCATCCTAAACCTATATTAAAGCTTGCATTATATGTTATATTTCATCATATTCCCTCATAAAGAAAACCCTAAGCTCCTACATCCAACTTCAAGAACCTCCAAAGTTCACCATTAATTCTGCAAATTTATTCAAGATTCCAAGTTCCTAGTTCAAGAACTCCAAGAACCTCCAAAGTTCACCATTAATTCTATAAATTTATTCAAGATTTCAAGTTCCTAGTTCAAGAACTCCAAGAACTATCATTCAAAGGCATGATTAATATCTCAAAAATGAGTATCGATCTAAAGTTCATCATTCAAGGTATGTGGGGGTTTTCAACAAGAACTCTCTTTCGTTCTTGTGCCCAAAAGTAATTTTCTTTACAAAGGCATGATTTTTATTTGATTTTTACGAATTTGAAGCATGAACCCATATCTTATGATGATTATTATGAAATCCTGATGTTTATGATTTTGAAAGATGAATTTACATGTGTGGAGATATAAAGCAAGAATCTTGAATGATATTTATCATGATTTTGATATTTGGGTTGTGAATCCCCATTGGAAATTGTGTTTTTTAGAAAGTGTTTGTTATAAGTATGTTGATGTTGATATTTGAGATATTTTGAATGATTTTACCTTGTGGTCTTAATGGAGTTGTTTTGAACTCGAGTGTGAAAGAAATCCACAACGTGGTTGATTTTGATAGATGGGAAGCATGATGGCTCCCGATGTGTATTGATATATTATTGAAATTGTTTTGTTGTGGAGTGTCTTTAAAATGATCCAAGCTAAGTTTGGGAGAAATCTTTAGCACGAGTGGGAGGTATAAAGTGACCTTACTTTCCTAGAACTACGTGCCCCCATAGGAGTGAGCCTGAGGCTGATTTATATAGTGATCACTAGTTTGTGTGGATTTGATATCGATAGTCCTACTCCGATGGCAAGGATAGGACAACTGTCCCGAACGTGGGTTGTACGTTGGACTCCATGTAGATCACATAGTTTATGTCGGTTATAGGATCTATTAGTGTATGTGTGTTTTCTTGTGTCTATGGTGAATGGTGAAGTAATTTGAAAGTGAAATAGTGAAAGTTATTCTTTTGAAAGATTTAAATGATATTTACATTATGAGAATTGATATTCTTGATGACTGAAAGTTATTGACAAATTATATGATGACTCACATGTGTTATTGTACTTATTTCATCCTCTTATGATTATGATGATTTTCTTCGGGCTATATGAGTCTTTCATATATACTGCATATTTTTTATAAATATTTATGTTGATGATGTTTATAAAACTTCATACACCCCCATATACTTGGTTTCTTTCCATAGTACTAGCCCATATCTTCGGATGTGGGCTGAATTTTCTCAGAATAGAGGTTCAGGTGCTCAGTTTTAGATTCGACAGTGGTTCTTCGGGTATGCTGTTCTACATCCTCTGTCGTGGTAAGTCCTTATATTCCGAGGACGTGATGTCCGATGTTGGTTTCACAAAATTATTTACATTTGATAACTGGGAATGAGTCAGTTGGGGCATGTCTCAATGGATCACTGGTTTTATTGATGTTCTTAGAGGCTTGTCAGACAAGTATAGATGTTGGTAGTTGACTAATAAGTCATATTTTGTTATCTTTCTAAAATTCTTTTATTCTTGGATGATGATTACTCTGTCAATATTTGAGGGTTATTTAGGGAAACCCCGTTGATTTGTGTTGAACTGAATGAAAATGGCTCAAAGGGTTAGCTTGGGGATACTCGTAGGCTCAAGCACCGTGTGATGCTCCGGGACCTATTTTCTGGGGCATTACAAACTTGGTATCAAAGCCTATGGTTTTAAGGTGTCCTAGGGAGTCTGACAAGCCGTGTTAAGTAGAGTCTTGATCATCGGTATGTTGCGCACCATATCTATGAGCAAGAGGCTACAAGACGTTTTAGGAAAAAATGTGATTCTTTCTTTCAGAAGTTTATCATGCTTAAAGTGTCTCTCTCTGCTATTGACTCAAAGTTAGGGAGTGTGATATATCAAAAACCGCTTTCCAAACTCGTTATGGCCATTTTGAGTTTTTTGTTATGTCTTTCAGGTTAACTAATGCCCCAGCAGCTTTCATGGACCTCATGAATCGAGTGTTCAGACCATATCTGGATATGTTTGTCATAGTGTTCATCAATGATATACTGGTGTACTCCTGTAGTGAGGATGAACATTCTGATCATCTCCGAACTGTCTTGCAAACCCTTAGATATCACAAGTTGTTTGCCAAGTTCGTAAGTGTGAGTTTTGGCTAAGGTCAGTTGCTTTTCTAGGTCATATCATTTCTTCCGAGGGTATTAGAGTTGATCCCCAAAAAACCAAAGCTGTTAGAAATTGGCCTTGACCTATTTCTCCGATTGATATTCAAAGTTTCTTGGGTTTAGCTGGCTATTACGACCGTTTTGTTGAGGGTTTCACCTCTATAGCATCTCCTATGACTCGATTGACCCAAAAGAAAGTGAAGTTCTTGTGGTCCGAATCTTGTGAGAAGAGTTTTCAGGAGTTGAAGACTCGACTTACTTCTCCCCTTATTTTGACTTTGCCTAATGGTGTTGATGGTTTTGTGGTGTACTGTGATGCTTCGAGAGTTGGGTTGGGTTGCGTATTGATGCAGAAGGGTAAGGTGATAGATTATGATTCTAGACAGTTGAAACCCCATGAGAAAAATTACCTCACCTATGACCTTGACTTGGCTGCTGTTGTGTTTGCTTTGAAAATATGGAGACACTATTTGTATGGTGTCCATGTTGATGTTTTCACTGATAATAAGAGTCTGCAGTATGTATTTACCCAGAGAGGCAGAGACGATGGTTAGAATTATTAAAGGACTATGATATGAGTGTGATGTACCATCCGGGCAAGGCCAATGTTGTGGCGGATGCCCTAAGTAGAGTGTCCATGGGTAGTGTTTCGCATGTGGTAGAAGGTAAGAAAGAGTTGGCTCGTGATGTACATTGTTTGGCTAAATTGGGGGTTAGGTTGTTTGACTCTGATGAAGGTAGTATAGGGGTTCAGAGTAGTTCCGAATCCTCCTTGGTTTCGAAAGTGAAGGAAAAGCAATACTTAGATGTTAGTTTGGTCAGACTGAAGGAGTCAGTCAAGGACCAAAAAGTAGAGTTTTTCTCCCAAGGGGAAGATGATGTGTTGATATTGCAAAGTAGATTGTGTGTCCTGAATGTTGATGATCTGAGATAGAGGATTATGGTTGAAGGACATGGGGCGCGATATTCTATTCATCCTGGTGCCACCAAGATATATCGAGACTTGTGGGAAATCTATTGGTGGAGTGGCATGAATAAAGATATAGGAACGTTTGTAGCTAAGTGTGCAACATGCCAACAGGTTAAGGTTGAACACCAAAGACCTGGTGGTATGATGCAAGAGTTTAGTATTCCCACCTGGAAGTGGGAAGAGGTAAATATGGCTTCGTGATTGGTTTACCTCCTTCTTGACGCCATCATGATTCCATTTGGGTTGTGGTTGATAGGTTGACTAAGTCTACTCATTTCTTGCCTGTTCATACTTCATATACTACTGAGGATTATGCTAGATTGTATATCCGAGAGCTAGTCAGACTGCATAGAGTTCCTTTGTCTATCATTTTGGATAGGGGTACTCAGTTCACTTCGCAATTTTGGAAAGCTTTTCAGAAGGGTCTTGGTACCCAAGTGATTTTGAGTTCTGCTTTTCATCCGTAGACCGATGGTCAGGATGAGCGGACCATCCAGACATTAGAGGATATGTTGAGAGCTTGTGAACTTGACTTTAAGGGAAGTTGGGATGATCACTTACCATTGATAGAATTTGCTTATAGTAACAGCTTTCACTCTAGTATTGGCATGGCTCCGTTTGAAGCCTTGTATGGGAGGAAGTATAGATCAGCCATAGGTTGGTTCGAGGTGGGTGAAGCAGCTGTGAGTGGTCCTGATTCGGTATTTGAGGCTATGGAAAAAGTTAATTTGATTAGGGAAAGGTTGAAAACTGCACAGAGTCGTCAGAAGTCATATACAGATGTTAGAAGGAGAGACCTTGAGTTTGAAGTTGGTGACCTAGTGTATCTGAAAATTTCACCCATGAGGGGGGGTGAAGAGATTCGGAAAGAAGGGGAAGCTTAGTCCCCGTTATGTTGGTCCTTACAAAATTCTTAGCCGTGTTGGTAAGGTAGCTTATGAGGTCGAGTTGCCTTTCGAGTTGTCCTCTGTTCATCCAATATTCCATGTCTCCATGCTTAGAAAGCATATTAGCGATGCTGTGGTAGTGGATTCCTCTGTGAGTGCTGACATTCAAGAAAATCTTTCTTTCGATGAGATTCCTGTTGACATTCTTGATTTCAGTGTCCGAAGACTAAGGAACAAAGAAGTTCCCTTGGTCAAGGTGTTATGGAGAAACCAATCTGTTGAGGGTGCAACTTGGGAAGCTGAGGGGGATATGCGATCCAAGTACCTGCACCTATTTTTTGCGAACTCCGATCAAGCCGAAGGTACCGTTCTTTCTTAAAACATGCACTTTTGATAAAAGTTGCAGCAGTTCAGCTATCATTTATTGCATTCTATGTTGCATTCAGAGTGAGAAACGATGTGGTGATACGTCTAACGAATGGTTTCAGCTGTATACTCTATTCTCTATCTAATCTTGGCATGTCTAGCATCATTCGAGGATGAATGTTTCCAAGGGAGGATGATGTAATACCCCGGAATGTTTCCAAGTTCCTAGTTCAAGAACTCCAAGAACCATCATTCAAAGGCACGATTAATAGCTCAAAAATGAGTATCGATCTAAAGTTCATCATTCAAGGTATGTGGGGTTATTCAACAAAAACTCTCTTTCGTTCTTGTGCCCAAAAGTAATTTTCTTTACAAAGGCATGATTTTTATTTGATTTTTACGAATTTGAAGAATGAACCCATATCTTATGATGATTATTATGAAATCTTGATGTTTATGATTTTGAAAGATGAATTTACATGTGTGGAGATATAAAGCATGAATCTTGAATGATATTTATCATAATTTTGATATTTGGGTCGTGAATACCCATTAGAAATTGTGTTTTTTTAAGAAAGTGTGTATTATAAGCACATTGATGTTGAATATTTGGGATATTTTGAATGATTTGCCCTTTTGGTCTTAATGGAGTTGTTTTGAACTCGAGTGTGAAAAAAATCCACAACGTGGTTGATTTTGATAGATGGGAAGCATGATGGCTCCCGATGTATATTTATATATTCCTAAAATTATTTTGTTGTGGATTGTCTTTGAAATGATCTGAGCTAAGTTTGAGAGAAATCTTTAGCACCGCGTGGGAGGTATAAAGTGACCTTACTTTCCTAAAACTACGTGCCCCCGTAGGAGTGAGCCTGAGGCTGATTTATATAGTGATCACTAGTTTGTGTGGATTTGATATCGATAGTCCTACTGCAACGGCAAGGATAAGATGGCTCTCTCCAATGTGGGTTATAGATTGGACTCCATGTAGCTCACATGGTTTATGTCGGTTATAGGATGTCCCAGTGTGCGCGTGTTTCCTTGTGTCTATGGTGAATGGTGAAGTGATTTGAAAGTGGAATTGTGAAAGTTATTCTTTCAAAAGATTTAAATGATATTTACATTATGAGAATTGATATTCCTGATGAACTGAATGTGATTGACAAATTATATGATGACTCACATGTGTTATTGTACTTATTTCAGCCTCTCATGATTATGGTGATTTTCTTCGGGCTATGTGAGTCTTTCATACATCCTGCATATTTCTTATAAATATTTATGATGATGATGTTTATAAAACTGCATACATCCCATATACTCGGTTCCTTTCCATGGTACTGACCCATATCTTCGGATGTAGGCTGCATTTTCTCGAAATGTACGTTCAGTTGCTCAGTTTTAGGTTCGACAGTGATTCTTCGGGCACGCTGTTCTACATCCTATGTCGTGGTGATTCCTCATGTTCGGAGGACGTGATGTTTGATGTTGGTTTCATGAAATTGTTTACATTTGATAACTGAGTATGAGTCAGTTGGGACATGTCGCAATGGCTCACTGGTTTTATTGATTTTCTTAGAGGCTTGTCAGACTAGTATAGATGTTGGGAGTTGACTAAAAGTCGTATTTTGTTATATTTCTGAAATTCTTTTATTCTTGGATGATGATTACTCTGTTGATATTTGAGGGTTATTTATGGAAACCCCGTTGATTTGTGTTGAACTGAATGAAAATGGCTCAAAGGGTTAGCTTGGGGCCGATCATAGCCTCAAGCACCGTGTGACACTCTGGGACCCGTTTTTTGGGGCGTTACAACAATTCATGGTAAAACATGTAAAATCTCATGTCAATGTAACAAAAATATCGGGCACAAGATCGAAAGGATAATCTTGTTCAAAGCCCCACATACCTAAAAATTGAAGATGAATATGAACTTCCGACTCCAGAACTTTATTTACAAAAATAAATAGTGCTTCTCGAAGCCCTTAACATGATCAACTTGAATCCCAAATCGATTTGAAATTTCTACAGTTCAATCAAGGGGCATAGAAGGATGAAATTTGGAGTAGTAGGGTTGAGGTTTGAGCCTTAGGAAATTTTGGAGAAAAATGAGCTATTGAATGCTCTTAATGGAATTAAATCCATGGTTTATCAGGATGGATTGGAGTGGGAATGACCAAAATACCCTTAAAAATCAAATAATATCAAATCTGTCCTTTGGTGGACTGTTTTGATAGGCTGAAGTAGATCGACCTTAACTTTTTGCGGCGATGGCCAAATTAGATGAAACCAATTTCATTGGAGAGAGGACTTTCAGAGCTCTCTGTTGATATATAGTAGCTCACCCAGATCATTATGTACAAGGAGTTATGATCATTTTAAGTTGACCCTAAAATTCGCCTGGCCTCAGTATTTTTTTCCTGCACATTTACTGTTCACCACTATTCACGGTTAGATCGGAATGATCATAACTCATCGCTCGAGTGTCCGTTTTGAATGATCCACATATCGTTAGAAATATTATTTGATGCTCTATGCGATGACGGGTCGCATATCCATAAATTCGACACAAAAAAATTATTAATCACGATAAAAAACAGAATTCAACATATTTTCATCCGAGATCTTTACGAAATTTTTTTTCGGGGCATCACATCATCTCCGCCTTGGAAACATTCATCCTCGAATGTTGATAGGTAGTTCAAGAATACTATGAAAATGAGTAAATAGAGAAAAATCATCTTGCCCAAGCATATACTCTATTCTAGATTTTTTTGGATATCCTTTAAAACACACAAGCCAAGATAAACATAGCAATAAGGATTAAATCAAAAGAGAACGATACCTTTGACATGCTCAGGATTCGTAGGAAAGAGGTAGGGATATTTGGCGCGCATATCCGCTTCGGCTTCTCAAGTAGCACTCTCCACGGATTGATTTTGCCAAAGCACTTTAACCAAAGGAACTTTCTTGTTTCTTAGCCTACGAACTTGAAAGTCCAAAACCTCAACCGGAATCTCTTCATATGAAAGACTATCTTGAATTCTCGATCTTTCGAAAGGATCAATCACAACAGAATCACCAATAGACTTCTTAAGCATAGAAACATGGAAAACCGGATGGATGTTAGATAACTCCGCGGACAATGCAACCTTATACTCTACCTTCCCAATGCGATCCACAATCTTATAGGGACCAATGTAACGGGAACTTAGTTTCCCTTTCTTCTAAAATCTCTTCACCTCTTTTATAGGTGAAACTTTCAAGTACACTAAACATCAAATTCAAGGTCTTTCCTCCTTATATATGCATATGATTTTTGACGACTTTGGGCGGTTTTCAACCTTTACTGAATTAACTTAACCGTCTCCATGGCCTCGAACACCACATCCGGTCTAGTCGCGATAGCCTCACCAACTTCAAACCAACCAATGGGTGATATACACTTCTAACATACAAAGCTTCAAATAGGGACATTCCAAAATCAACATGAAGACTGTTATTGTAAGCAAACTCAATTAATACTAAGTGCTCTTCCCAACTACCTTTAAAATCAAGCACACAAGACCTCAACATATCTTCTAAAGTCTGAATGGTCTACTCGTCCTGACCATCTATTTGTGGATGGAAAGCAGAACTTAAACGAATTTGGGTACCGAGACCCTTCTGGAAATATTTCCAAAACTGAGTACCTCTGTCAGAAATAATAGCCAAAGAGATTCCATGATGTCTGATGAGTTCCCGAATATATATTCTAGCATAATCTTCAGCTGTATACGATGAATGCACAGGCAAAAAATGAGCTAATTTTGTCAGCTAACCTACGACAACCCAAATCGAATCATGATGGTGACGAGAAAGAGGCAAACCAACTATGAAGTCCATATTCACTTCTTCCCACTTCCAAGTAGGAATACTAAACTCTTGCATCACGCCACTGGGCCTTTGATGCTCTATTTTAACCTGTTGACACGTGAAACACTTCGCCACAAATTTTGCTATGTTACTCTTCATACCATTCCACTAATAGATTTCCCGCAAATCATGGTACATCTTGGTAGCACTAGGATGGATGGAGTATCGCATACCATGCGCTTCCGCCATAATCCTCTGCTTCAAGTTATCAACATCAGGAACACATAATCTTTCTTGGAGTCTCAAAACAACATCTTCCGCTTGGGAGAAAACCTCCACTTTTTGTTCTTTAACTGACTCTTTTAACCTGACCAAGGTACGATCCCTGTCTTGCTTCTCCTTCACTTCCAAAACTAAAGAGGATTCGAAACCACTTTGCACTCCTATACTACCCTCAGCATCACCAAACAACCTAACCCCCAATCTAGCCCAACGATGTACCTCACGGGCCAACTCCTTCTTACCAATCTCCACATGTGCTACGCTACCCATGGAGTTCCGACTAAGGGCATTTGCTACTACATTGGCCTTGCCCAGATGATATAGAATGCTCATATCATAATCTTTCAGCAGTTCTAACCATCATCTCTACCTAAGATTCAACTCCTTTTGGGTGAATACATACTGAAAGCTTTTATGGTTCGTGAAGACGTCGACATGGACACAATACAAATAATGTCTCCAGATTTTCAAAGTAAAAACCATGGAAACTAATTCAAGATCATGGGTATGATAATTCTTCTCGTGAGGCTTTAGCTGCCTGGAAGCATAAGCTATAACCTTGCCCTTTTGCATCAATACACAACGCAAACCGACTCTGGAAGCATCACAATACACCACAAAACTATCAACACCATCAGGCAAAGTCAACACACGGGATGAAGTGAGTCGAGTCTTCAACTCCTAAAAACTCTTCTCGCAAGATTTGGACCACAGGAACTTCACTTTCCTTTGGGTCAAACGAGTCATAGGTGACACAATAGATAAAAATTCTTCAACAAAACGACGATAATAACCAGCTAGACCCAAGAAACTTCGGATATCAGAAGGAGAGCCAACAAGGCTACAGAGTTCATCAAGAACTCACACTTATTGAACTTAGTATACAACCGATGAGTTTGAAGAGTTTCCAACACGATTCGGAGATGATCCGCATGATCACCCTCGCTTTGGGAGTAAATAAGAATATCATCAAGGAATACTATTACAAATAAATCTAGATATGGCCAGAATACACGGTTCATAAGGTCCATGAAAGCCGCTGGAGCATTAGTTAATTGGAAAGACATCACTAGAAATTTAAAATGTCCGTAACGGGTTCGGAAGGCTATCTTGGGGATATCACATTCCCTATCCTTAAGTTGGTGATAACCGAATCTGAGGTCTATTTTTGAAAAGTATCTCTCACCTTGCAATTGATCAAATAAATCATCAATTCAAGGAAGCAAATATTTATTCTTGATAGTAACCCTATTAAGCTGCCGGTAATCAATATATATCCGCAAAGAACCATCTTTCTTACTCACAAACAGGAAAGGTGCACCCCACCGGGACACACTAGGTCTGATAAAGATTTTGTCTAAAAGATCTTTCAATTGCTCCTTCAACTCTTTAAGTTTTTTGGGAGCCATACGATACGGAGGAATAGAAATAGGCTGAGTATCGGAAAGAAGGTCAATCCCAAACTCAATCTCTCTATGAAGAGGTACTCTAGGGAGATCTTTCGGAAAGATATCAAGAAACTCATTAACAACATTAATTGACTGAATGGTCGGGGTTTCAGACTTAGTGTCTTTAACCCGAACCAAATAGTGGATGCAACCCTTGGAAATCAACTTCCTAGCTTTGAGATAGGATATAAAACGACCCTTAGGAATCACAGAACTCCCAGACCATTCGAGTATAGGTTCATTAGGAAACTGAAACTTAACCACATGAGCACGACAATCAATAGACGCATAGCATGAGTGAAGCCAATCCATTCCCAGAATGATATCAAAGTCAACCATATCTAGCTTAATCAAATCAGCATACATAACCCGATGAAAGATAGTAATAGGACATTTCTTATACACCCGCTTAGCAATGACAAACTCTCCTACCGGAGTAGAAACCAAAATAGGCTCAGAAATTAGTTCAGGATCTGTTTCAAAATTTACAGCAACCAGAGGTTTCACATAAGAAAAACTCAAATCGGGGTCCACCAACATATAGACATCAAAATAGAAAACACGGAGTATACCAGTGATAACATCGGGAGAGTCCTCCTGCTCCTGACGAGGTGGTATAGCATAGAAATGATTTTAGCATTAACCACCAGTAGTACTAGATGAAACACCCTGAGGAGGAACTGGATGAGCTGCGGGAGGCGGGGCACTGGTAGCCCGACTCTGGGGACGGGCATCATGACTCCGCTATCTGGCATACGGGCAGTCTCTAAGTATGTGGCCCAACTTGCCACAACTAAAACAACCCCGCTGCCCCATATAACACTCCCAGAATGGTCTTTACCACTCTTAGCACATGAAGGAGGATGAGGTCGGTTGCTTATACTGTTCGGAGACCTAGAAGGTACCGACCTATTCCCGAGCTCCTGCCTTCCCCAATATACAGGAGCACTAGCTGAGAAAGGCGCAGGTATAAATGGACGTCTCTGAAACTGAGGGAGACTCGCTCCAGAGAATCTAGTATGACTAGACCCCTGTTGCTCCGATCTGGCTCTCTTAATCCCTCTTACTCTTTCTCTTTCCTTTATCTTATCAGACTCAATCTGTTGGGCGTGAATCATTAACCTAGGAAGATCAATCTCCCTGTTGATCATAGCAGATCTATATTCTTTCACCACATAACTCGACACCCCAGTTAGAGACTTGCTCATACTAGTCCTCGAGTCAGCCATCATATTGGGAGCATACTTCGATAGCTGATTAAATTTAAGACAATACTTCTTAACCGACATGGAGCCTTGTCTCAAATTTATAAAATCCTCTATCTTAGCTTCCCATAACTCAAGAGGAAATAATCTATCCAAGAAAGCACCTTGGAACAATTGCCAAGTCACCGGAGCGGTATCTTCCTCTCTACCCTTATTCCATATCTGCACCCAGTCATAGGCAACATCCTTCAATCGATAAGAAGATAGATCCACACTTTATTCCTCGGTCACATGCATAATTTGTGTAATTTTCTTTATTTCATCAACATACATCTGTGGGTCCTCACCTACTCTCGACCCATAAAACTCTGGCGGATTCTTCCGCATAAATTCATGAATTTGTACTGCTGCCGAATTATTTTCCTGTGGAGATGGAGCATTGGCCTAAGTATTGGCGGTAACTTCCTGGGCTAGCATTTGAAAAGCTACCCGAAATTTGGCATGGGATACCGTCTCATGTAACGGATCAACGGGTTAAGGTTGGTTATTGTTTCTGCGAGCTCGATGTGGAGGCATTTTCTATCATAAGAATGCATGAATTAACAGCAGAAGGAAATAGTTGTAAGCATGATAGACTCTTGTAGAAAGAAAGAAACAACTTTTCCTAGAACGCCCCGCAGCCTCTTGATCATAGGTGTGGCGCGCTACACACCGATGCTCAAGACTCTACGTAATGCGTCATGTTAGACTCCCTAGGACTCTTCACAACCTTAGGCTCTGATACCAAGTTTGTAATGCCCCAAAATATCATCCCGAGATGCCACACGGTGCCCAAGGCTACACGTAGCCTCAAGCTAACCCTTTAAGCCAAAACACTACCCTTGGGTTCCAACACAACAACATACATGCTACGCTAAGGATATATATAAGTACATATCATATCAGATCGCACATGACATGGAATATCGTTAGACTGTACATATATGGAATGTCTATACACAAACCAACCCAATAATACACTAGTCTGACATAGCCTCTATACAGCAAAATCAACGAGCCATTGGGACAAACCCCCAACTGACTCAACAAACCAAAGGGATCACAAAACAACAACACCAAAACAAGCAACTTGGTACTCGAACCATGAGGACTCACCACTGAAGGAACGTAGATGTGGCACTCGGATATCACTGTCGCGGTTGCGGTTGAGTACCTGAACCTACATTATGGTAAGAATGTATCCCATAGATAAATATTTGGGTCAGCATAAGATACGTACTGAGTATGTGGGGGCACATGCAAAATATAAATAATATCATAAATTTTGTAAAAACGTGCATATGGACCATAATGAGACACCTGACTTTAGTGACATTGAATCATGAAACTCATAACATCTTAGATAGGAAATGTAGGAGAAAAACCTCATAAATCATTATAGATCATCATTGGCAACTTGACTTACCACATCAAAACTCATAGTGACTCAGTATTTCAATAAACATGACTCTTATGGACAGGAGAGTTTCCTATAACCGACAACCCCACGTGAGCTACATGGAATACCAACGTTTGAAACCCCGTTGGCTGGAGCGTCATACTCTTTGTCAAGGAGTACGACCTTAAAATTGCAATAATCACAATCGGGCTCTCTGGCCACTAATATCATCATCAAACAACCCTACAGTGGCACATAGGTTTGGGGAAATACCAAATTTCTCTCTCGGTGCTAAGTACTACTCCCCGACAAGCTCAGAACGCATTAAGAAATCCACCACAACATCACAAGGGTCTATTATAAAGACCAAATCAAATCTCTTTCTCATTTATCAAATCATATTAATTGGTGGATTCCTAACTCAACACATTTTAGTTCAAAACATTTTAATCTTCCTCAACATCAACAAGGTATCAATGCATTGAACCATAACCGACTCAACATTTGGACAAGGATATGAAGACTCAATACATAATATTTTCAACAATTTAACTCATCAAAACCATTCAGAAAATACCAAGACTCATTGCAACTTCAATATCAATATTTCTCAATTTACCATCCAACTCTCATTTAAAGGTACTTGAGACATTAACCCATAGTAGGGATATAGAATTTCCAATATCAATTATAAATTCATAATAAGGAAATACTGGAATGATAGTATAAATCAAGGCTTAACAAATTAAATCATCATACTCTCATAATCAAATACTTTTTGGACATAATTCCATCTCAACATCATACACATTTTGGATGACATAATCCCATAGCTCATGGATAATAATATAAGATATAAAACCATATTTCCAATTCATGGTTAAACATGTAAAATCTCATGTCAATGTAATTCTACAAAAATACCGGGCACAAGATCGAAAGGATAATCTTGTTCAAAGCCCCACATACCTAAAAATGGAAGATGAATATGAACTTCTGACTCCGAAACTTTATTCACAAAAATAAAGGGTGCTTCTCAAAGCCCTTAACATGTTCAACTCGAATTCCAAATCAATTTGAAATTTCTACGGTTCAATCAAGAGACATAGAAGGATGTAATTTAGAGTAGTAGGGTTGGGGTTTGAGTATTAGGAAATTTTAAAGAAAAATGAGCTATTGAATGCTCTTAATGGACTTAAATCCATGGTTTAATGACCAAAATACCCTTAAAAATCAAATAATGTCTAATCTGTCCTTTGGTGGACTGTTTTGATAGGCTGAAGTAGATTGACCATAACATTTTGCTCCGATGGCCAAATTAGATGAAACCAATTTCATTGGAAAGAGGACTTTTAGACCTTTCTGTTGATATATAGTAGCTCACCCATATCAGTATGTACAAGGAGTTATGGTCATTTGAAATTGACCCTAAAATTCACCTGGCCTCAGTAGTTTTTTCTACACATTTACTGTTCACCACTATTCATGGTTAGATTGGAATGATCATAACTCATCGTTCGAGTGTCCATTTTAGATGATCCACATATCTTTGGAAAGCTTATCCAATCTACGCGATGACGGGTTGCATATCCAGAAATTTCACAAAGAAAAATTATTAATCACGATAAAGAACAGAATTCAACACATTTTCATCCGAGATCTTAACGAAATTTTTTTTTGGGGCATCACAGTTAATCGAAGCCTACTTCAACGCTGAATTACAATCTCAAAATGTCCACAAGATGCCATCTACACTCTATGGTCTTGAAATGATGCCGTGCTTTCAAAATAATAATCTATATGTTAATACAAATAAAATGAGACTCATATTATAATATAAAACTTCGGACCTAAACTCGGGTCAAAAATAGGACCATGGGACTCGCTAATGAAATTTAATAATTGAATCCATCCCAAAGTCCCTCGATGAACTAGCATTATGTGCTAAAAAATAGAGCATTAATGGAGTAACAAGTGGGGCTCAATTTAATCCCAAAGAATTGAAGAAATTAGGAATTTAAAAGGAAGAGTTTAACAGATTTTAGAATGGAATTAGACATGGGAATAAGAGAAAAAATAATATGCGATGATAACTTAACATGCCTAAGACCAACGAGATAAAATCCCCGCAATTCCCAAGCTTAATAGATCAATAATGGTGGAAATTTGGGTTGAAGAATGAGTTAGAAATAGAGAACAAGATTATTTGTACTGCCAAAGATTTACTTATCATGACTGCAAGAACCCTGGTCATGATCGCGGTATCCTACCAACAAGTCATGATCGTGGTGGCGCAAGCACGCGATCGCGATGCATAAGCTAGATCAATGCCACAACCCTCCTTCATCGCGGTCGTGAGCCTCAGCTTTGCGATCGTGATGACTAAGGTCCACAGACCTTCGCGATCATTTAGGTTTTCATCATGATAGTGATGAAGGACCTAGGCCGTTGATGAGTGGAGATTTTACCACTCCTTTTCACTCATTATTCATACACATCACCTTATTTTGAAAGAAATAATGAAACATAGTTGTGATTGAATACACCGATATCCACATTTTGCAGGAATAAAGTCAAGAAGATTGAAAGGTATGGAAAGGAGCTGAAAATGATCAAAAGAAATCAATAAAGTACAGCTGAAGACTTGGAACAGAAAGGCCTCAGTTATCGCGGTTGCGGTCAGCTGACCGCGACCACGACAGTCAAGCAAAAGCTTTCCAACCATGGTTACGGATGTTAACCGTGATCACGTATCCACAGTCTCATTCAAATCCACGCGATCGTACCCAAACAGAGGAATCAGTCCAGGCGCAAATTTGTAACTGTGCATGTTGATCCCCAATTTGCACAAAATGACCCAAACATTATTCATTCCATCACATTCCTTCTTCCCTAATTTTTAGGTTTTGGCTTGAGACTTTGTAGCCTCCATTATTAGAGAAGAAAACATTATGTAAATTTTGGGTGAAGAATACATTGGAGACTGTAATACCCCAGAAAATTTTTTGTTAAAAGTTTGTGCGTAAATGTTTTGGGCTCTATCTTCTAGAATGAATTATAAATTTTCTATATGGAATGTCTTAGATTATGACCCACCATTACGTAAAGTATCGAATAGGATATCCAATGATATGTGGATCATCCAAAACGGACATCCGAGCGACGAGTTATGAACATTCCGATCGAACCATGAATAGTAGTGAACAGTAAAACGTGCAGGAAAAAAGTACTGAGGCCTGGTGTATTTTTTCTCCATCTTTAAATGATCATAACTCCTTGTACATAATGATCTGGGTGATCTACTATTTATCAACAAAAATATCTATGAGTCCTCTTTCCAATGAAATTGGTTTCATCTAATTTGTCTATCAGAGCAAAAAGTTATGGTCGATCTACTTCAGCCTATCAAAAGTGAATTTTTTGGTCAAATTCAATCAATCATAACTCCTCGTACATAATGATCTGGGTGATATACTATATATCAACGGAAATATATGAGAGTGCTCTTTCTAATGAAAATGGTTTTATCCAATTTAGATATCGAAGTAAAACGTTATGGTTGATCTACTTTAGACTATCAAAACAGTCCACCAAAGACAGATTCAAGAATTATTTGATTCTTAGGGGCGTTTTGGTCATTCCCCCTCACCCAAAATCCGTCCAAACCCTATATTAAAGCATATTAGAAGCATTATATGTTATATTTTATCAAATTCCCTCAAAAATAAAACCTGAATCTCCTACATCTAACTTCAAGAATCTCCAAAGTTCACCATAAATTCTACAAATTTATTCAAGATTCCAAGTTCCTAGTTCAAGAACTTCAAGTACCTCCAAAGTTCACCATTAATTCTGCAAATTTATTCAAGATTCCAAGTTCCTAGTTCAAGAACTCCAAGAGCCATCATTCAAAGGCATGATTAACATCTCAAAAATGAGTATCGACCTAAAGTTCATCATTCAAGGTATGTGGGGTTTTTCAACAAGAACTCTCTTTCGTTATTGTGCCCAAAAGTAATTTTCTTTACAAAGGCATGATTTTTCTTTGATTTGTTTTTATGAATTTGAAGCATGAACCCATATCTTATGATGATAATTATGTAATCTTGATGTTTATGATTTTGAAAGATGAATTTACATGTGTGGAGATATAAAGCATGAATCTTGAACGATATTTATCATAATTTTGATATTTGGGTCATGAATCCCTCTTAGAAATTGTGTTTTTTTAGAAAGTGTGTGTTATAAGCACGTTGATGTTGAATATTTGGGATATTTTGAATGATTTGACCTTTTGGTCTTAATAGAGTTGTTTTGAACTTGAGTGTGAAAAAAATCCACAACGTGGTTGATTGGAGTTGACTAATAGGTCATATTTTGTTATCTTTCTAAAATTCTTTTATTCTTGGATGATGATTACTGTATTGATATTTGTGGGTTATTTATGGAAACCCCGTTGATTTGTGTTGAACTGAATGAAAATGGCTCAAAGGGTTAGCTTGGGGCTACTCGTATCCTGAAGCACCCTGTGACGCTTTGGGACCTATTTTTGGGGCATTACAAACTTAGTATAAGAGCCTAAGGTTTTAAGGTGTCCTAGGGAGTCTGACAAGCCGCGTTAAGTACTGTCTTGATCATTAGTGTGTAGCGCGCCACATCTCTGAGCAAGAGGCTACAAGACGTTTTAGGAAAAAATATGATTCTTTCTTTTAGAAGTATATCATTCTTAAAGTGTCTCTCTCTGCTATTGGTTCATGCTCTCCTCTTTCAGAAATATGCCTCCACGTCGAGTGAGAAGAAATAATGATGGTTAGCAACCTCAACTCGCTGATCCATTGAATGAAAACGTGTCTCATGCTGAATTTCGAGCATCCTTTCAGGCGCTGGCCCAAGATATTAGTGCAAATATTCAGGACAACCTAGCCCTATCTTCACAGGAGCAGGGAGGTGATTCAGCTGCTGCTAGGATCGACAACTTCATGCGAATAAATTCGCTAGAATTCTGTGGGTCAAAGTCTGATGAGGATCCACGATTGTTTTTAGAGGAGGTGCGGAAGATTACTCAGGTGATGCATGTATCTGAGGAACATAGTATGGAGTTGGCTGCGTATAGATTGAAAGACCTTGCTTATACTGGGTTGTTGCTTAGAGGAAAGGTAGAGGTGAGGGAGCTGTCCCTATGACTTCGCAAGAGTTCCAGGATGCATTCCTTGATAAGTTTTACCCTTTGGAGATGAGGGAGGTGAAGGTGGAATAGTTTATGAACCTACGACAGGGCTCTATGACTGTTAGGGAGTATTGTCTAAAGTTCAATCAGTTGGCCAAGTATGCTCCTGACTTAGTGGTTGATAATCGGGATAGTATGAGTAAGTTTTTAACTAGAGTGTCTAGTTATATGGTTAAGGAGTGTAGGTCTACTATGCTGAATAGTGTGATGAATCTTTCTAGGCTGATGACTCATGCCCAACAGATTAAGGCAGACAAGATTAAGGAGAGAGATAGAATGAGAGGGAATAAGAGAGCTTGGTCCGAGCAGCATAGACAGGGTCAGACTAGATCGCAGGGAGGGAGTCGCCCTCAGTATAAGGATTGTTTGTCTATGCCAGCACCATTTTCTGCTAGTGCTCTCGTGCCTAGAGGAATATAGGAGCAAGGTAGCAGGTCATATGCATCCATGTCCCAGTATAGTGCTGGCAGTAAGCCAAATCGTCCCCTGTATCTTAAGTGTGGTAGGGCTCATTCGAGTGAGTGTTGGGGTGAGAAGAGGGGTTATTTCCAGTATGGTGACATGGGTCACAGAGTTAGATATTGTCCAAAGGATGGACAAGGGCGTCATGACTATCGCCCTCAGACCCAGACTCAGACTGTTAGTGCTCCAGTTCTAGTGACTCGCCCTGCCCCAGCTCAGGGTGCCTCTTCTAGCAATGCTGGCGGGCAGTGCCAGAATAGATTCTATGCTTTACCATCCTACCAGGAAAGATATGAGAGTCCTCTTTCTAATGAAATTGGTTTCATCCAATTTGGATATCGAAGTAAAACGTTATGGTTGATCTACTTCAGACTATCAAAACAGTCCACCAAAGGACAAATTCGAGAATTAGTTAATTTTTAAGGGCATTTTGGTCACTATGCCTTCACTTTATGGATGAAAATTATCCATTTATACCTATATTTAGCCATAAAATTCATGTTCTTCCATAAAAAACATTGAGAGAACTGAACCCTAGGTCCATTTTGAGCTCTAAATATCTTCCAATTTCACCGTAGAAATTCAAATTTGATTCGATAATTGAACTCATCATCTCGAGACCTTCGAGGAGCACCCCTTATTTGTGTGAACAGGATTCCATAATCAAGAGGTAAATTTCAAGGTATGTGGAGTTTTTTTCAACAAGAGCACTCTTTCGTTCTTGTGCCCAAAAGTAATTTTCTTTACGAAGACATGATTTTTACTTGATTATTATGATTTTGAAGCATGAACTCATATTCTATGATGATTATTATGAAATTTTGATATCTATGATTTTGAAAGATGGAGTTACATGTGTGGTGATATAAAGAATGAATCTTAAACGATATTTATCATGATTTTGATATTTGGGTCTTGAACCCCATTTGAAATTGTGTCTTTGAGAAAATGTGTGCTATAAGCACATTGATGTTGAATATTTGAGATGTGTTGAATGATTTGACCTTTTGGTCTTAATGGAGTCGCTTTGAACTCGAATGTGAAAGAAATCCACAACGTGTTTGATTATGATAAATGGGTAGCATGATGGCTCTCGATATATACTTATATATTGATGAAAGTTGTTTTGTTGTGGATTGTCTTTTAAATAATCTACGCTAAGTCCGGGAGTACTCTTTAGAACCGAGTGAGAGGTATAAAATGACCTTACTTCCCTAGAACTACATGCCCCCGTAGGACGTGAGCCTGAGGCTGATTTATATAGTGATCACTAGTGTTTTTGGATTGATATTGGAAGTCCTACTCCGATGGAAAGGATAGGATGGATCTCCCCAACGTGGGTTGGATGTTGGATTCCATGTGGCTCACATGGTTTATGTCGGTTATAGGATCTCCCAATGTGTGTGTGTTTCCTTGTGTCTATGGTGAACGGTGAAGTGATTTGAAAGTGGAATTGTGAAAGTTATTCTTTTGAAAGATTTAAATGATATTTACATTATGAGAATTAATATTCTTGATGAACTGAAAGTGATTGACAAATTATATGATGACTCACATGTGTTATTATACTTATTTCATCCTCTCATGATTATGATGATTTTTTTCGGGCTATGTAAGTCTTTCATACATCCTGCATGTTTCTTATAAATATTTATGATGATGTTTTTTATAAAACTGCATACACCCCCATACACTCGGTTCCTTTCCATGGTACCGACCCACATCTTCGAATGTGGGTTACATTTTCTTGAAATATAGGTTCAGGTGTTTAGTTCCAGGTTCGACAGTGATTCTTTGGGCTGTTGTTCTACATCCTCTGTTGTGGTGAGTCCTCATATTCCGAGGACGTGATGTCTGATGTTGGTTTCATGAAATTATTTACATTTGATAACTGAGTATGAGTCAGTTGGGGCATGTCTCAATGGCTTACTGGTTTTATTGATTTTCTTAGAGGCTTGTCAGACTAGTATAGATGTTGAGAGTTGACTAATAAGTCATATTTTGTTATCTTTCTAAAATTCTTTTATTGTTGGATGATGATTACTCTGTTGATATTTGAGGGTTATTTATGGAAACCCAATTGATTCATGTTGAACTGAATAAAAATGGCTCAAATGGTTAGCTTGGGGCTACTCGTAGCCTCAAGCACCATGTGATGCTCTGGGATCCGTTTTCGAGGCATTACAAACTTGATATCAGAGCCTAAGGTTTTAAGGTGCCCTAGGGAGTCTGAAAAGCCGCGTTAAGTAGAGTCTTGATCATCGGTGTATAGCGCGCCACATCTATAAGCAAGAGGCTACAAGATATTTTAGGAAAAAGTATGATTCTTTCTTTCAGAAGTCTATCGTGCTTAAAGTGTCTCTCTCTGCTATTGATTTGTGCTCTCCTCTTTTAGAAATATGACTCCACATCGAGCGAGAAGAAATAATGATGGTCAGGAACCTCAACCCGCTGACCCATTGAATGAAAACGTATCTCATGCTGAATTTTGGGCAGCCTTTCAGGCGCTGGCCCAAGTTGTTACTGCCAATGTTCAGGGTAACCCAGCCCCAGCTCTACAGAAATAGGGAGATGATTCAGCTGCTGCCAGGATCCATTACTTCATGCGGATGAATTCGTTAGAATTCTATGGGTCCAAGTCTGATGAGGATCCATGGTTTTTTTAGAGGAGGTACGGAAGATTACTCAGGTAATGCATATATCTGAGGAACATAGTGTGGAGTTGGCTGCGTGTAGGTTGAAAGTCCTTGCTTATGATTGGGTTGTTGCTTGGAAGAAAGGTAGAGGTGAGGGAGCTGTCCCTACAACTTGGCAAGAGTTCCAAGATGCATTCATAGATAAGTTTTTCCCTTTAGAGATGAGGGAGGCGAAGGTGGAAGAGTTTATAAACCTGCGATAGGGCTCTATGACTGTTAGGGAGTACTGTCTAAAGTTTAATCAGTTGGCCAAGTATGCTCCTGACTTAGTGGCTGATAATCAAGCTAATATGAGTAAGTTTGTGAGTAGAGTATGTAGTTATGTGGTTAAGGAGTGTAGGTCTGCTATGCTGAATAGTGAGATGAATCTTTCTAGGATGATGACTCATGCCCAACAGATTAAGGAAGACAAGATTAAGCAGAGAGAGAGAATAAGAGGGAATAAGAGAGCTAGGTTTGAGCATCACGGACAGGGTCAGACTAGATCGCAAGGAGGGAGTCGCCCTCAGTATTAGGATCATTTGTCTATGCCAGCACCATCAACTGCTAGTGCTCCTGTTCCTAGAGATAGGTAGGAGCAAGGTAGCAGGTCATATGCATCCAGGTCCTAGTATAGTGCTGGCAGTAAGCCAAATCGTCCCCTGTGTCCTAAGTGTGGTAGGGCTCATTTGGGTGAGTGTTGGGGTGAGAAGAGGGGTTGTTTTCGGTGTGGTGACATGGATCATAGAGTTAGAGATTGTACACAGGATGGACAAGGGCGTCATGACTATTGCCCTCAGACCCAGACTCAGACTGTTAGTGCTCCAGTTCCAGCGACTCGCCCATCCCCAGCTCAGGGCACCTCTTCTAGCAATGCTGGTGGGCAGCGCCAGAATAGATTCTATGCTTTACCGTCCCACTAGGAACATGAGGACTCTCCCGATGTTTTTACTGGTATACTTTGTATATTTCAGTTTGAAGTGTATGCTTTGTTAGATCCTAGATCCAGTTTCTCATATGTTACACCTTTGATTGTTGTGAATTTTGAAATGAGTCCTGAGATTATTCCTGAGCCTATCCTAGTTTCTACCCTAGTGGGTGATTTGATTGTTGCCCAGAAAGTGTATAAAAAGTATCCTGTTACCGTTCTTCATAGAGTCTTATTGGCTGATCTGATTGAGTTAGACATGGTAGATTTTGATGTGATTCTGGGTATGGACTGACTGTATTCTTCTTATGCCTCTATTGATTGTCGGACCCAAATGGTCAAGTTTCAGTTTTTGGGTGCATCCGTGTTTGAGTGGTCTGGGAATTCTGTGTCACCAAGGGGTGTATTTACCATTTGGTTAGAGTCAAAGACACTAAGTTTGAGACTCCAACTTTCTAGTCTATTAACGTCGTCAATGAGTTTTCTAATGTTTTTCTGGATGATCTCCCAGGGATACCTCCTGATAGAGAGATAGAGTTCGGGATTGATCTTCTTCCCGATAATCAACCCACTTCTATTCCTCTTTACCGCATGGCCCCTGCAGAACTTAAGGAGTTGAAAGAGAAACTCAAAGATCTACTAGATAAGGGTTTCATAAGGCCTAGTGTTTCTCCTTGGGGTTCTCCTGTGTTGTTTGTGAGAAAGAAAGATGGCTCTTTGCGTATGTGCATTGATTGCCGCCAACTAAATAAAATCACCGTAAAAATTAAGTACCCCCTTCCGAGAATAAATGATTTGTTTGACCAATTGTAAGGTGTCTCAAAGATAGACCTTCATTCCGGCTATCATCAACTCAAAGTTAGGGAGTGTGACATCCCAAAAACCGCTTTCCGAAATTGTTATGGCTATTTTGAGTTTCTTGTTATGTCTTTTGGGTTAACTAATGCTCCAGCAGCTTTCATGGACCTTATGCATCGAGTGTTCAGACCATATCTGGATATGTTTGTCATAGTGTTCATCGATGATATACTGGTGTACTCTCGTAGTGAGGATGAATATTCTGATCATCTTCGAACTGTCTTGCAAATCCTTAGAGATCACAAGTTGTTTGCTAAGTTCAGTAAGTGTGAGTTTTAGCTAAGGTCAGTTGTTTTTCTGGGTCATATCATTTCTTCTGAGGGTATTAGAGTTGATCCCCAAAAGACCGAAGCTGTTAGAAATTGGCCTAGACCTATTTATCCGATTGGTATCTGAAGTTTCTTGGGTTTAGCTGGCTATTACTTCCATTTTGTTGAGGGTTTCTCCTCTATAGCATCTCCTATGACTCGGTTGACCCAAAATAAAGTGAAGTTCTTGTGCTCCGAATCTTGTGAGAAGAGTTTTTAGGAGTTGAAGATTCGACTCACTTCAACCCCTATTTTGACTTTGCCTGATGGTGTTGATGGTTTTGTGGTGTACTGTGATGCTTTGAGAGTTGGGTGGGGTTACGTATTGATGCGTAAGGGTAAGGTAATAGACAATTCTTCCGGACTCGAATTGAGTATATATATATATATATAGACCATATCATAAATGGTATCATCAATATTCATAAATTTCATAGTCAATAAGCATCAACCCCACATTAACCAGCATAGCCATCAAGTATCAAGAGTTCCTAAAATTACTTTAATACATATTTCTAAGAGTCTAATGAGTGTAATGATTTTACCAAAGCTAATATGTGTCATAGCCTAAAGTGGGTTAAGAGTCCACTTCTAATCTTCAAGTTCCATGTTAGGCAAATTTCTAATCGAATTAGGCTTAAGGTATTTAAATTTTCTTTTAGACATAAAACAAGCCACAAGTAGTCCTAAGGTATAGATTCTACTCAAGCACTTTAACTAAGTCCAAAGAAAACTAAGGCAACCTTCATTACTATAAGTAACTAAGGCCAAACTTACCCTAAGCATGATTTACTTGAGTATCTTACTTAGTCTTGAGCAATCTAAGGCATTCTCATGCATGAGTAATGAAGTCTCATGCACTAAAGTTCAAGGCCACAAGTTAAGTATTTCAAATCTATAGTTTCAATTAAGCCTACACGATACCAACTAAACCCAAGTCTGTCAATTAATCAATCCAGCACCTAGACCCATCTCAAATCCAACACAATATCATAAGAATACTATGACAACTCAATATAACAAGGGATAAACTTTGTTTACCTCGATGCCGAAGAAAGCTCAATGAACCACTAAACATTTTCTTTTCCCTTTTGAGAAGCCTCCCCAAGATGTAAAGCTGTCAAAAACACATTCTAATTATCAACATAAGAATAACAATACTCATATTGCACCATTGTTCTTTGGATCCAAAAATGACACCAAAACCCCCATATCGGTCCTACTTATGAAAATTATATTTTCGAGACCAACCCAATATTCATACTGATCAAGGAATCATAACTCTCATGAATGGGTGAAAACCAAGCTAAATTAGGGATAAAATCAAGTCCTAAGAATTTTAGAATTTTGAGAAGTTAATCAAGAAATTCAACCATGAATTTAGAGGATTCTTACCTTAAATACATAGGAGAATCAACAAGAAAATGGTAATTAAGCTTCTCAAGAACTCATAAGCTTTAATTTTAATCTTTCACACTCTTTAGGGTTTAACTTTCAAGAGGCAAAATAAAAAATAAGCTAAAATCATGAAAAATGGGGCTTTATATACCCAGTCCAGGTGCTCGGGTCTTACTATCGCAGACCTGTAATATACGATTGCATTACCTAGGAAACTACATAAGCAGTCACGATAGCTACCATCCAACTGTGATCACATCACTTTGACTGCCAAGGGTACCGTAATCGTGACCCTTAGCTAGCGATCACCGGCACACCAAATAGTAGGAGAAACTTGCAAATTTCAAGTTTTCATCATGCCCTTGGATTCAGAATCCCTTATACTCAAATGAACAATGAAGCCAGTTTAAATTTGATATTCTAGACCCATGGAGCAATTTGACTTTTCAACCGAGGTTGTTTCGACCAAATGCGGGTCCCACACCTAAATTTTTAATTTCTTCAACTTTTGACCAATATATCAAAATGAGGTCGGGTGCACCGGGACCCCAACCATAGGTCCACCTTGCTTAAAATTGATATTTCAGATTTGATGGCGTAGTCAAATTTGCATACGAGATTGTTTTACTGAAGTTTTTACCTGTGACTATTTGGAACCAACGACGACTTCAAAATAGGGAATTATCTCTAAAAACTAAACAAACTGCTCGATAATCAAACTTTCAGTCCCAGTAAGTCATAAGTGACTTGGGGCAACTATTGAAAAGCTCTATCGGCGAAAATATAAAAAATAAACTGAAGGATCATTACATATAATTACAAAAATAATTTCATGTATTAATGGTTGAAATTCATGAAAAATAATTAATTTTATCCATATTTGTCTCACGTGTGCCTTTAGCTCATACACAAATTGTCATAATTCACGCAAAATGCCTCAAGTTTATGAAAAATGCCTCAAGTTCACCACCTTTCAAATAGGCTAGAATAATGCTTTGATAAGTCAAACATTAGGTGTAAGGTATCGTTTGATAGAGTGTATTTAAAAAAATAATGCATGTATTAGCTTTGTGTATTGCTAATATCTTGTTTGGTACACGTTTTTATCCTATATATTACTAATGGTTGCATTAGTTATACTCTATATGGGCTTGTTTGGTAGAGTGTATAAGAATACTGTAAAATATGGTGTATTAGTAATGCTTGTATTAGTAGTGCTTGCGTTAGTTATGCTTACATTTTTCTTTTGCAATATTTAATTTTGTGTATTAAAAGTAACATGGAAAGCATATTATTTTTTAAAAAATATTTTTTTACTAAAAGGCCCTCCATAAATATGGTGAAAAGGATGTAGAAAAGATCTTGCAGGACAATTGTGACTTTAACCATACTTATGCATGTATTAGAATCCATTGCATTACTAATACCATAGATTTTCATGTATTAATAGTACACTTTTTAATACCAAATAGAGTGTATAACTAATGCAATTATTAGTAACACATAAGATGACAAAGTGTACCAAATAATGTATTAGTAAAACACAGAACTAATGCATGTATTTTTTAATGCACTCTACCAAATTATCCATATTTGGTATTAAGGAGTGTATTGCTAATGTATGGAAATCTATGGTATTACTAACGCAACGGAGTCTAATGCATGCATTAGTATAGTTAAATTCACAATTGTCCCTCAAAATCCTTTTCACATCCTTTTTACAATATTTGTGGAGGATATTTTGTAAAAAAAATATTTTTTTCTAGAATTATACAATTCATGTTAATTTTAATATATTAAATCAAACACTGCTTAAGAAAAATGCAAGAATAACTAACACAAGCATTACTAATACATCATATTTTGTACTATCCTTATACACCCTACCACATGACCCCTTAATGTATGAACCTCAAACATTGTGTATCTAAAGTTGATTTACCTGTTGAACTTTAGACATTGCAATACTACATATTTAAAATCATTCAAGGGAACGCTGAACAAAAAAATAAAATTTGTAAGGATATAACTTAGATGAGAATCCTGAAATAGGCTATCATGCACTTCCCTCGTTTGAAGCAGGCATGGGATGACCCCATAGTGAGTATCTTTGATTTTTTATTGCCCATAATAATTTTTTTTTAAATAGTAGTCATCTTTTTTTTTTTTTTTATGTATAGAACAATTACCTTTTTATCACTCTACATCTCCAATATTTTTTTCTCTCAACCTCTATTTGTTTTTTCTCTTTTTTTTCTTTTTCCTTGTTTTTTATTTTTTTCTTTTCCCCTTTTTTTCCTTGTTATAATTTACTTTCTCAACCTTTATTTTTCTTCGCTTTTTTTTCTCAAATACAATTTATTTTTATTTCTCTTTATTTTTTCTTTTTTTCTTTTTAATTTATCTTCTCAACCTTTATTTTTTCTTTTATTTCAATTTTCTCAAGTCTTATTTTTATTTTTTCTTCTCATTTTTTTTCTCAACCTTTTTTTTTTGTTTTTACTCTTCTCCTTTTTCTCGTTTCTCTTTTCTTAACCTTTATTTTTTTTTCTTTTTTCTCAATCTATATTTTTCTTTCATCTTCTTTTTCCTCAACTTCCATTGTTATTTGCTAATGAACAAAAAGTTGGATAATCCACAAAGAGGATTTTATTTCTTTAACATTGAAGGAAACTTAAGGGTGTGACATATTGTTTGGAAATCCTTTGGACTAAGAATATGTTTGGTATGAAGGAAAACATTTCCTGGATTTTTTTTAAAATTTTCTCATGTTTGGTTGGCTTAAATATTTCAAAAAATATTTTTCAAATGAACTTATTTTGCTCAAATTTTAGGAAAATGACTTTCCTTCAAAAGTTAAGGAAAACATCTTTCAAAACTCTCTTTCAATGTCATACCTTAACTTTTCACCCTAACCCAAGGCTCGGTTCTGATTCTTGACACTAATCCAAGACCCAACTCCCGATCCTGATTACCGATTCTCCACTTGGGACTAGACTCTTGACCTTAATTTGAAACCCAACTCCCAACCCCGTCAGATGAATCCCAACCCGAGATCAAACTCTCAACCCTGATCTAAGATATAACACTTAGGATTTGACCTCGACTCGAGACCTAACTCTCCCAACCCCCCTATAGCCCTCACTCAACCCCCTTTCTTTAATTTTTCTTAAATTTAACTTTTAATTTTTTATTTTTTCTTAGACCACCCCCACTTTCAAAGAATTAAACTTTTTCAATAGATCTTTTTAAAAAAATTCAAAAGTTCTTTCTTACCCGACCCCCTACCACGTAGTTTGACCACTCTCCCTAAGAAATTAATTTTTTTAAAAAATAAATTTCAATTTTTTCTTACTCCACCACTACCCCTACTCGATCATGTAGTATCCATCCCAAGTTTTTTAGCTCTTAAATTTCTAAAATTTATTTTTTGAAAAGAATCAAAAAAAATTCTTACCCGCCCCTTTTACCCTATTTGTTCTTATTTTTTGTGTTAAATATATACAAATACTAAAATATATTTTCCTAAAAAGTATTTTTCTAGTCTCTAGCCAAACACAAAAATGTATTTTCTGAAAAAAAATTCATTCACCAATATTTTTCATAAAATATTTTTCGCTCACCAACCAAATATGAGAAACAAGTATAAAAACAACTTGTTTTCCATGAAAAAATTTTCTAGAAAAATATTTTCAATGGAAAATATTTTCCGTCATACCAAACACACCCTAAGTCTTACCTCTAAGGCAAATATTATAGGACGTCTCATAAATAAGGACACAATGTGGCAGTGTCAAGTCTTGCTTGTGGTCATAACTTGATACTTCAAAATCCTTGACCTAAGTCTTGCCTCTAAGAGAATAGTTATAGAGTATTTCATAAATTAAGACATAATAAAGTAGTATTAAATGAAGGGGAGCCTTGAAGTAACTGATAAAGTTATTGTCATACGATCATGAGATTATGAGTTTAAGCCTTGAAAATAGCTCCTTGCAGAAATTTTAGGTGAGACTGTTTATAATAGATCCTTGAGATCGGGCCCTTTCCCAAACCCTGCACATAATGGGAGCTTAGTGCACCAGGTTGCCCCTTTTGTTTTAATAAAATCGTGTTACCTCTTGCCTATGTGGAATAAATTTTTCTGTGGGAGGTCCTTGGTCTAAGTCTTGCCTTTGTGGCAAGATTTATAGACCATCTCATGAATCAATACACAATGTAGTAGTATCAACTTTTTCCCATGGGGCGTAACTTATTTTTTGAAAGTTATTGGGATAAGTCTTTCCTCTGAGGCAAGGTCCACAAAACATCTTATAAATCAAAACACAATAAGGTAGTGTCAACTCTTTCCCATTAGGAATAACTTATTATTTGAAAGTCCTTGGTCTAAGTATTGCCTCTAAGGAACGAGTTATAGAGCATCTCATAAATTAAGACATAATATGCTAGTATCAAGTCTTACTCATAGGGCATAACTTGATTTTTAAAAGTCACTAGGCTAAGTTTTGCCTCTAAGGTATGAGTTATAGAGAATCTCATAAGTTAAAACATAATATGGTGGTGTCAACTGTTGGTCATGCGACTTCACTTGTTGTTTAAAAGTCATTAGGCTAAGTATTTCCTCTAAGGTAAGAGTAATAAAACTTATAATAAATTAAGACATAAAGTGGTTGTTTCAACTCTTGTCTGTGCGGTGTAACTTATTGTTTGAGAGTCCTTGGGCTAAATCTTGCCTCTGGATAAGTCATTAATTTGATGACTTTTTAGCACTTTTTAGTCTTAGGTTATCAAGTTTTTTCTATTTATTTAAGGTATTTCTCATGTTATAATGTTCATTTGTACAGGTAAAGGTTGAAAATAAAGTTGAGCATATCACATGAGTCAATTAGAGTGTTAAATAAAAGAAAAAAGCTTTAAAAGTTCATTTGGACATGCTAGGAGCCACCTGCACATGTACAAGTAGACCTGCGCACACATATGTCCAAATTAAAGAATCCAGTGTCATCTAAGCGAGTGACCTACGTGCGCAGGTGAGCCACATATGCTGGCATCCACTCCAGTTGGTAACCAGTATGGTGGTATTTTTGTAATTTCTATAGAATGTGAATTTTGGGTCTAAATATGGGTTTTCAGCTCTAAACCACCATTCTTGTACTTTTAAAGCTTGAAACATTAGAGTGAGACTCCAAGTGTGAAATTAGTGAATTTTCTCTAGTTTTATTGAATCCAAATCTTCATTATTACACTAAATTGTGATTTAATGAAATAATTTAAGGAAGTTTGAGTAAATCTCTTCTTTCTCTCTCTCTGAGTATCTAATTTCTTTTTTGGGGTTATGCTTGAATAAGTTGTTATTGTTATGTCGGTGTTGATTATTTGTCTTCTGAATTATCTAATTTATATGGGTTTACTCCCATTCCATGTGTTAATTGAGAACTAGAGGTTGCTAACTCTAATTACCCATGAATCCTTATCATCCTTGACAAAGGAGATGAGGGTGAGGAATGAGTATAAACAATAACTTGATTTGCATCTTTTAATAGTATCTCTTTGACATAAGGATACTAATTGAGGTCATAGATTGCTAAAATTGTTACACTTATGAGGTGTTTGAAAGAACCATTTATGAGATTTTGGTCTTTGATTGACAAATTGATACTAAATACCTATAATCTCTTCTACCCATGACTTTTAGCTAAATTAAGATAAATATTCAATTACCCATACATGAACCCACACTTAGAATAGCATAACCCCAAATCTTACTCTACATTTGGTTAAACTCTAGTTATTTGTAATTTTGAAATTGCATTCTCACTATGATAAAATTGTTAACTCTAAAAGTGTTCAAATAGCCCCCGACAATTTTACTTTCTTGTTTGATTTGTATTGCATTACAATTCAACTTCTAGTTGCTTCTAACACTTAATCTTGAAATTTATGCCCTAATTCCCTAAGTATTCTACCCCAACTCTTGTTTGGTTAACTATATTAACAACGATCGCTTATACCTTAGGGGTTTAATTTGAGAACCATCAAATTTTGACCTTGTTGTTGGAAAACGTAACATAGTTTTCATTCTTATAATGTAACTAGTCACTTTGAGACTCTGTAGTGTTTATTTTACATTATTTGTTGTTTTAATTCTTTCTCAGGTGACAACCATAGTTTACACGATACCATGAACCAAAATGATAGCAATCTCGGTACTTTTGAAAGGTATCTCTAGGATGGTGATCACCTAAGGGATACAGGCTAGGCTAGTGCCATTCATATACCACCAGCAACTAGAAATGAAGTGGTTCATATTACTAACATGATGCTTTATTTTCTATAAAATAAAGGATCATTTGGGGGTCAACCCCATAAGCATGCCAATATACACTTGAAAAATTTCATTAATGTGTGTCTTCCATTTGATATCACCCACATATCTTAAGAATCAATCCATTTGTGTCTTTTACCATTCTTATTGATAGGAGAAATGGTCTTATGGCTGTGAGACTTATCCGCGGGATCTATAACTTCATGGTTTGAGATTACAGAAACATTTTTGGATTGGTTCTTTCCTTATTCACAGATGTTGCAACTAAGGATGAGATTATCAACTTTCTTCAACTTAATGGTGAACCATTACATGAGGCTTGGCAATGATTTAATGATAAGATAATGCAATACCAAAATCATGAGGTCTTAGATAAAATGCTTCTTCAAATCTTGTAGAGGCTTTGGACCAATTTAACAAGGCTGTAGCCTAATGCACTCGAAGGATATATTATTAAATAATCTTATAATGCTGCCGTGGTTTTACTAGATCAAGTGACCAAAAAAAGTTGAGGTTTTCATACAAGAGATATTGAGGTAGCCATAGAGGCTCCCTTCATATCTTTTATGATCCAAGAACAAAGGAAAAAAGATGAATAAAGAGATGAGAACATGGCTAAAGTGATGACTCAACTTGATCTTTTCACCAAGCATGTAATAGGGGATCCTCCAAAGGCAGTCAATGTCATTTCTTCTAAGAGTGTTAAATCATATGATAATGAGGAAATAAAATCTCTTTATGAGGAAATTTGATTCTTTTTGAACCAATTGGAGGGGGTCCCCACCCTACTTATCAAAGACTAAGTGCGAATCAAGGTTGGAAGAAAAGGGATCACGAATAGAAAGACCATTATTGAAAGGACAACGATTGTGATAGAGATTGGTATGATAAATATTATAATAAATAGTGTGATTAAAGAGATAAGGAGAGATACCATGATCAAAATATTCCTCCATATGATAGGACCAAGGGCAAGAAGTCAAGCTCCATTGATCCAAAGAATTTCAAAAGTAAAGATGTCCTTTCTCATGTCTTAGCATATGTTGAAGTAAGTGATATCATGTTGACAAATATGAAAAGTGATTTTCCACAACTTAATAAAATGGTAACCTCCCTCTCGTCCTCTATAAAGAAACTTGAAACTCAATTGGGCCAAATATCGGCTCATCTCAATGCAAGGATAAAAAGTGGATTACCTAGTGACATGGTTGCTAATTCTAAAAATGATGCTCACATCATGGCTATTTTTACTAGGAGTAATCGAGCTCTTGGCAAAAATGTTGTTGATCTTAATGAAGACCTTAATTAAGAGGTAGTGATGAATAAGCCATTAGAAAGAGAATATGGCTAGAAAAGTCAAATGATGATGTTCCAAATCTTAATGAGCCATTACTGAAAAGCCAAAGGTAGTGGAAGAAAAGGTTGGGAGTTAGGAAGCACCATAACGGTTGATTGTAACGCTCTAAAATTGACTAAAACTACGATTGTCTCTATGCCATAAATCAAAATTCCTCTCCTAGTTATGCAAAGACTCAAGAAGAAAGAAGATGATACCAAGTTCAAGAAATTTCTTGTAAAATTTAGTGACCTATCGGTGAATATACCATTGGTGGAAACTTTACAAGATATGCCCAGGTATGTTAAATTCATAAAGGACTTGGTCACAAAGAAATGAGTCATGGATTTTGAAACTATTAAAGTGACACACAGTTGTAGTGCCACCATGTCTAGCTAGTGGTTATGAAGAAGAAAGACCCAAATCCATTTAATATTCCTTATTCTATTGGGGTGTACAAGTTCAAAAAATCATTGTGTGATCTTAGGGCTAGTATTAATGTGATGCCATTTTGAAAGATACGTTTGGATACCCCCAAGCCTACCATAATGATGTTTTTAATGGATGATTGATCTATCAAGAAGATCATGTATGTGTTGTATGATTTTCTTGTGAAGGTGGACTACTTTATCTTTCTGATCAACTTTATAATTCTATATTGTGAAATTGATCATAAGGTCTCTATCATTATTGGTACTCCATTCTTGGCTACAGACTAGGCCTTAGTTGATGTTGAATATGGTGAAATAAAGTTTTGGGTGAACAATAAAGATGTGTCTTTCAATGTGTGTAATTACATAAAACAACCTATGAATTTGCAAGTTGTTTCGGTGATCGATATGATTGATGATGAGGTGACTAGCACCACGGAGGTGGATCCTTTGAATAACCCCTTGGTGGGTGTATTGTGGAACTTAAAGAGTGAGGTTGTTGAAGAACATGATGAGGTGGTTTCTTCATTGACGAACCTTAGATCTTCTACTAAAAATCCTTGTAAGTTGGATCTTGATTTGAAAAATTATAAAAATACACCCACCAAACCTTCTATTATTGAACTTAAGGCGTCGCCTCTATCAACTTGAACTTAAGTCATCGCCTTCAGATCTTGGGAATATTTCTTGGGTGAGAACAATACTTTTACAATCATTATTATGGATGATCTATTGCCCTAGCAAGTGGAGGCTATGCAATCTATTATGGAAAGGTTCGTTATTGCTATTGGGTGGAACATAGAGGACATCATAGAGATTTCTCCCAAAATTCTCTCTCATAAAGTCAAATGGGAGGTTGATCGTATTGCTAGTGTGGAACAGCAAAGAAGGCCTAACCCACCAATGCAAAATTTAGTCAAAAAGGAGATTATCAAATGGCTTGATGTAGATTATCAAATAGTACGTGGGTTAGTCCAGTCTAATACATTCCCAATAAAGGTGGTATAATGGTAGTCCTAAATAAAACAATGATCTTGTTCCCGTACATTTAGTCGTAGGTTGGAAAGTATGTATCGATTATCGTAAATTGAATTCTCGGACCTAAAAAGATCATTTTTCTATGTTTTTATGGACCAAATGTAGGATTGATTAGCCGGGCGTGGATGGTATTATTTTCTTGATGGATATTTGAGTTATAATCAAATTTTTATTGCACCAAAATATCAATAAAATACCATATTTATATGTCCCTATAGGACCATTACCTTCAAATACATGGCCTTTGCACTATACAACATACCCACTACCTTTCAATGGTGCATGTTGTCTATATTATTTGACATGGTAGAGGATACCACAACAGTGTTCTTGGATGATTTCTACATTGTTGATAAGTTATTCAAATATTGACTTGATCATTTATGTAAGGTACTTGAGTGGTGTGTGGAGACAAACCTTGTTTTGAATTGGAAAAAATACCATTTCATTGTCAAAGAAAACATTGTGCTAGGCCTAAGATTTTGGGTAAGAACATCCAAGTCGATCAAGCAAAAGCTAAAGTGATTGCTAAATTACCTCCACCTGTCGTCGTGAGAGGTGTTAGAAGTTTTCTTGGTCATGTCGGGTTCTATAAGTGTTTCATTAAGGATTTCTTACCCTTTGCGCAAAATCCTTGAAAAAAAGGTGAAGTTTGAATTTGATGGTGATTGTTTAATAGCTTTTAATTTATCAAGGAGCTTCCTGTGTCGGCTTCTATCATTGTGGCTCCAAATTGGTCCATGCCCTTTGAATTAATGTGTTATGCGAGTGTTGTTACAATAGGTGTGTTGTGCCAAATAAGAGAAAAGTTGTTCCACCCGATCTAATCTTCAAGAAAATCATTAAATGATGCCCAAAGTAATAATATGATTATGAAACAAGAGTTGCTCGCTGTGGTATATGCTTTTGAAATATATTGGGCCTATTTGTTGGGTACAAAATTGGTTACAGACATAGACCACACAACTCTAAGATATCTTATGGCAAAGAAAGAGGTAAAACCTCGATTAATTAGGTGGATATTACTTTTACAAGAATTTGATTTTGAGGTAAAGATATTAAAGGGTTGTGAAAATCAAGTTTCGACCACCTCCCTACCTTGAATCCAATCATGGGAAGTTGGGTTAGATCAAAATTGATGACACCTTCCCCGGTGAACTAATCATGTCACTTTCGAGAAGTAGTGAGCCTGGGTATGCATACTAAGCTAATTACATTATTAGTAGTTTGATTTTTAATGATCTTAATCATTATCAAAACAAGAGGTTCTTATTTGATGTAAAGAAGTACTTTTGGGATGAATGGTACTTGTTTAGAGAGTGCACAAATAAAATAGTTTATTGATGTGATATGGAGTTCGAAATCTGGGGTTTGTCACTCTTCTCAATTCATTGGACATTAAGGCGGTATTAGAATGACTGAAAAGGTTCTTCAAAGTGGATACTATTAGCTTAATCTCCATAGAGATTCTTATGAGTTGGTCAAGATGTGTCTTCAATTCCCACTTTAAGAGCGTATTTCAATAAGGCATGAGATGCCTCTCAAGCCTAACCTCAAGTAAAATTATTCGACGTATGGGGCATTGACGTTATGGGACCCTTCGTGAGTTTATATAATAATAAATATATCTTGTTAGACATCGATTATGTCTCTAAGTAGGTGGAGGACATTGATCTACCGAACAATAAAAGAAAAAGATGTCATTTTCTTCTTGAAAAGTATATCTTTACAAGGTTCAGAACTCAATGGGTAATCAATACTAATAGTGGTTCACATTTTTGTAATAGGGACTTTGGTGCATTTCTTGATAAGTATGGGGTGAAGCATAAAGTTTCTATCAATATCATCTCAAAACTACTGGCCAAGTTGAGGTTTTAAATCAAGAAAAAAGGTCCATCTTGGAGAAAACCGTGAATGTTGGTCGTACAAATTGGGTACAACAACTTGATGACGATCTTTGGGCATATAGGACAATATATAAAACTCCTATTGGCATGTTTCCCTACCAATTGGTTTTTGGAAAGGCTTGTAACTTACCCTTTGAGTTTGATCATAAAGATTTATGGGCCTTACGTAAGTTGAATATGAATTGGGAGGATGCCTCCAAGTTAAGAGTAGATCAACTATATGAGTTGGAAGATTTTTGACTCAAGGCATATGAGATATCGATGTTCTACAAAGATAAATAAATGTATGACATAATGCTAAGATCTTAAAATGAGAGGTTTGTACAGGTGATGATGTGTTATCTTTAACTCAAGATTGAAACTCTTTGCGGGCAAGCTAAAATCTAAGTGGTCGGGCCCATTTACGGTCTCAAATGTCTATCCAAGTGTGGCAATCAAATTAGAGGACCATGAAAAGTGGAGGTTCATTATGAATGGTCAAATTTTAAAGCATTACTATATGGGTGGAACCAGAGTGGCTAAGGTTGAGTCGCTTCATTTCAAGGATGCCAAACGATGAAAAATATTGTGCCATGATGATAAGTATGGCACTTCTTGGAAGGCAACCCAAGGTTCATTGTTATTTTTTAATAGTTGTTTGAGTACTAATTGTAGGTTATTTAGGGTGTTTGTAGGTGATATACCAAGGTAGAAAGTGTGAAATTAGGTTCAGGTGCTCAAAACCATGTCTCGCAATGATAAAACTACTAGTGAGAACATTCTTTGCACCTGCCTGTGCATATGTACATGCATGTGGCATTAAAAATTGATCAAAACTGAAATGTAAACTGCCTTGGCATGCACCAGGATCCTGTAAGCCTAGGCAGGCATATGTGTGCGTAGGACAGTCGCGCAGGTGACCTAGTTTCTACCAAGCATACTGCCACCTGTGAAGGATCCTTCCCAAATTACACCTCCAAGAAAGTATAGAGCGGCCGCGTGTAAAATATAGAACCCAACCAGGTTGGGTCGATTCCACAAGAATTAGGTTGGAAATCTATCATGAGCTTGCTGATGTAATTAGAAATTATGGAAAGTAAATAAGAGGGGGGCTGTAAAAATAAGAGTAGTAGTGACAATGTTGAGCAATTAGGGTTGTTATCAATATGATACGATCACTAGGATTGTGTTTCCCCTAACATTATAACTTCATAGACTATTTGTGCTTATTAGACTATCTCGATGCCTAGCATGCAAAATCTAACTAGTTATATATCCCCTAACCATCTCTCAACTTTGGTTTAGGTGAATTTCACTCATCTTTTATCGGTCTCTGAGTGTCGTATTACTAACGCTTATTTTATGACCTCATATTAACTATTTCCTCCCAGTCTTAAGTTAATTAGATGAAGTTTGACAGCTTTAAATTACTGTTGTTATCTCCTTTTCCTAATCTATTCCTCTATCTTGAGAAAGTATTGAATATGGGCGAGTTTCTAATGTTTACAACCGTTAAGAAAGCAATGAAAGTGAAAGAGACACCAGTACATGTAAGAACACCATTCAAGAATGACTTTGCACTTAACCTGCTTTGTTAATCCATCAGGGTTCCCACAACCCTAAATATGGGGTTTAACTACTCATGGTTGTAAAAACAAACATACATTCCATAGATGAAAGCATAAAAACAAACCATTTTTCTGTCTTTGCTCTGAACCCTATTTTTCTAAAATATCAACACAAACAAACTTCATGTCCCAAAAGAATACCTACGTACTTGCATAATTTTCTAATTTTAAGCATAAAAAAATGTCATGAAACTATGGCACATCAACACCATCAACTTAGAACATTTTCATGTCCTTGGGTAACTAACACAAACTAAACAAACATGATGGTTAACTAAAAGAAACCAACAACAGTCACCTCACTTTAGCTCAAATTTCTTACCCCCTCCTATTCACAATTTTCAAAACTACTATGTGTATCCTTGTTGCCTAATAGCATGGCACAAAAGAAATCAAGTGATGACATTAGATTAGAAACAAACAACCAAACATGTATGCAATTGACACTACCCGAACAAATAAGTAGTTAACAATACAACTCATGTACCCTCACGCCAAGAAAATCCCAACTCTTATAGTATCATAATACATACCAATAAAATTACTATATCAAAAAACTCACGCTCACAATGAAGTTCAAATAATGTGCATGAAATACCATAGGCTTGCCCTTATTTTCTAAATTTTAGTTTTTCGGACGGTTGGACTAGGGTCACTATAGAACTTTTATCATCTTGTAATGTAGGCTTGGGGGCAGGTATATTACATATGGGAAATGGTGATTCACCCTTATTGACACTACACGTACATTGTTGGCTCCACTACTAAACCATATTTCTTTTATTGTCCCCTTTCTCCTTTATTTTTATTCAAATTGGGCGAGGTTTTGTTCTGTTTTTTGTATTTATTAATTTTTTTCTATTTTTTCTTTCATTTTTTCTCTTTTCTACTACACCTAACCTTGTTTTATTTTCTTTTATTCAACACCTTTCTTTATACCTATGTTCAACTATGCACTCTTATGATAGCCACCCTCAACTTACACAATTTCCATAAGTTGAGGTACACAGTGTCCAAGGAGGGACCATGGAAAATATAGGTTCATTGTACTTAAACAGGGAGGTGAAAAGGTTAAACTAAGAAAATAGGTCACATTAGGCTCAAATTAGGGATCATGAGATACTTATTCTTATTTGACCGGGCTTTTAGGCTAAGAGTAGACTTATTTAATCATGGCTTATGATCATGTCCCAACCATCTTAAAAACTAAGAAAGATTAATTGGGAAATTTATGGATTAAATACACAAAGTGAACATGGTAAATACCTCATATACACATGGTACAAGATTATATCATCAACTACAACCTATTCGGTTCATGTAATGCTAAGCTATGATTATTTTGTCCCTAATACTAATTTGATGACAAGACTCAACAATGGTCATAATATATATTAACAACACACAGTTCACAAAATGTTTTTTGGGGATATCATTTTCCAAACACATACAAACTCATAAAACACAAAAATCTCACTGCAACAAGGTTACTGATTTTTCTCCTAGTCAAAAAACATAAACCATAACATATATAATGACCACAACTCAAAAAACCTAGACATTCTAGATCTACTATAAAAACTCACTTTGGGGAAAAAGACACGACAATAAAAACCTCAAGAGGATATCTAAACCCACAAGTAGCCCTTCCCCCATCAAATAAGCATGCATTGTCCCTAATGCATTAGGACATTTCAAAGAAAAAAAAGTTAAGAACATATTTATGGCACCTTAGGTATGTAGATTTAATGCCAATCAGAATAACAAAAATTATCTCAAATTCAAAAATAATAAGACACCTTAGGTTGCCTCCCAAGCAGTACCTGATTTAACATGACGGCATGACCTGTGGATCTTAACTACATAAACCTCATCAATATAGCCATAATTTTGGCTTCCAGGGTCTCAATATTGTTTATTACCAAAAACACCCTCATGTCGGTTAGCTGTTTCATAGTTCTGTGAACATTGAATGTGACTTCTTAATTATCTAGCGTGAACTTTAGCTCACCCCTTTCCATATCCACCAATGCTCTACCTGTGGCTAAAACAGTAACCTTGAAATTATAGGCATCTCAAATCAATCTCACAATCCAAGATAACAAAGTCAGCTAGAAGTATGAACTTGTCTACCTTGGCCAAAAATCCAATGATATTCCCACAAGCTTCTTAACTATACGATCTGCCATCAGTAACCGCATCTTATGGGTTCGAGGGGTATCAAGCCTAATTATTTAAACACTTCCAGCGGTATCAAGTTAATGCTTGCGCCTAGGTCATACAAAGCCATGGAAAAATTAGATGACCCAATAGTACAAGGAATAGTGAAAGTCTAGGGTTACTTTTCTTTTGCATAAAAAATCAAGATATAATCAGAAAATAATAGTGCAAACCACAAACATCCTCATAAATGATAGTTATTTTCTTTGTCACCAAATCCTTTATAAATTTTGTATAGCTAGACATCTATTCTAGATATTCAAGAAGAGGTATGTTCATAGTCAACTCCTTTAGCATAAAATAAACTACTTATACATCCGTTCTTCGAGTTTCTGCTTTAATCTTTGAGAGACACTTGCGTGCACATGTTTGGGAACAAGAAACCTTGAAGATATTAAATTTTTGGGCTTACCCAACCCGGTAAGCTTAAATGAAAAGACATAAATTGACCCATTCTCCCTAAACTTAAAATCTTTCAACAAATCTTTGCTCTTAATACCCGATTTACCCCTCTTTCCATATTACATTTTCTCTTTCTTCCAACTTTAAAAGTTCTTCACTTCAAGTTCACAAATTTTCTTGTACTTCACCAAAATTTAATGAAACACCTTGAATTTCGGCCCTTAAAAATTTCCTGAGCATTGAGCTCACTACCCTAGTTATGATTAGTTGTAGGGTGTCTTAAAGAGTCATTGGGATGAGTCCTAACCAAACCAATAAGTTTGTAGAAAAATTATACTTTGAGTATGAGTGGCTCACGAAGAGTCGTAATGAGATATTATGAGCCGTTAGGTATAATCATAGGGTGTCTAGTGTAAGTCCCAAATTTGGTACAGTGTTGACTACGACTAGACCTAAGGAGTTGTAGGGTCCCTATATGAGTAATGCCATTGAGTCATAAGGATAACAATGTAGGGTGCCATGGTGGTACTGCCATGGTTACGACTCATGGTGATGAGCCATTAGGAATGGTTATGAGTCAAGGGGCTGATTCATAATCAAAGCCAACACTTTTTAGCTTTTAAGTTGAGGGCATTCTAGACATTTACCCTCTTAACCAGATAGAACCCCATGACTTATAACCTCTTTTAGGGTGTCATTATCTCTCAGAAACATCTAAGTAAATCCTAAAATACTACCAAATCCTCAAGGACAAGAACACTTAGGTTTTCAAAAGATTGATTAATTAGAGCTCTCAAGGGTGATTTCTCTTCGTACATCTTACTATTATAGGCATGTTAGTCTTTCCTCGTTATTAGTTTTGTAAAAACACGTGATTTAAAGTATTGTTCATGAGATTATTATGATAGTTTAGAAACAAGGGTTGGAGGGTTTTGAACGTTTATGAATTGAATAATGTTTCTCATGGTTTATGTATGATTTCCATGTTTTAAATATGGTTTTGAACTTGTGGGTGCATGGGTATGGCGAATGAACCAGGGAATTATAATTTTCCTAAACTTGTGGCTTTTAAAGTGGTAATTAGTTATAGTTATGAGAACTGTGGGAATTTGTAAAATTTAACTAGTCTTGAACTAATACATGATATAAAAGGTATTTGAAATAAAATGGTATGATTTAATGAGCAAAATAAATCAGTGTTTTGCAATATGTATTAACAAACAGAGGGAGTTATTCTCTCCAAGTTAATAGGAATTGTTTTGGCATATTGTTGTTACCTTAAAAGTGTAGTTAGTATGATGATACCAACATTATATGGTTTAATGTGGAATATGGTTAATTGAATGAAAATGTGTGATACTTATTTTAATTGGGCTATAATATGAGTTGTGTAGCTGAGTCATGAAAGTAAGGTTCGGGTGATCGATACTGGAAATCATGTTTGCCAACATGGGGCTCAAAATGACTAAGGAGGTTCATGTCCCCCCTTAATATTATTTCATGATTAGGGTGGTTCGAGTCCCCTATAAATCATTATATGATTTGGTGTTTAAGTCACCTAGGTATATGTTGCAGGGTTTGAGTCCCCCATGTGTATATATATGAGATTATTCTCCAATTCGTGTGGCTACACGCATTGGGGCCCGACTAGGGGTGAGAGTTGGGGCCCATATAGCCCATGGTTACTATTATATAAAGATTGAGCTACATAATTTAGGCTAATATTTTGAAAAAACATGTTAAGCCTTGTTCCCTATCTTGACATATGATATATACATATATATATTTACATATATATATATACATATATATACATATATATATATATACATATACATATATATACATACATACATACATATCTATATATATATATGTTTATGCATTTAGTTATGTGATTGGTTTTTGGCTATGTTATCCTTATCCCCAAGTTTTAGGCCAACATTTACCCCACTAACTATCTTCGGATATTGTATCCCTATGCGATGTTGGCACTGGTCATACTTCTATCCCTTCTGCTCAGTGACTTGATTTGGGATCAGCTTGCGAGTGAGATTGAAGTAGTGAGCTTTCATACTTTTTAAGACCCTATTTCATAATTATGGTTTCCTTTACATTTTTATTTTTTCTTTGGATTTGGTTTTTGGCTATTGCCGGGGGTTTGTCTAATCACTTTATTGATATTAATTTTTAGAGCATAGTTTAGAAGGTTTTGTTTGGACTACTATGGCTATTGGGAGGAATCAGTTATTTGGTTGGCCGATTGTCGATGGTTGGTTGTGGACATGCATTTAAAATTTCATAGACTATTTTACGCTATCTTGCTATATACTCAGCCGACCTTAGGGTATGGTGTATTTTTTTTTGGTTAAGTACAATGGGTGATCTCTGATCCACGTATGAGTTAAAATACCCATAACGTCTAGGCCCTAGTTTGAATAGTGACAAGGTGGTATCAGAGCTTAGGTTTGGTGTTATTGGGTGTCAAACAAAGCCATATCGAGTAGAGTCTCTTTTATGGATGTGAAGTACGCATCACTTATAAGGAAGAAGGTATGAGGCATTTAGGAATAGTTTCTTTTCTTGTAATTCTATTTAAAGCTACAGAGTCTAAGGTCTTGAGTCTCTCTAATTTTTGTTTGTTTACTTTTTAGATCATTCCTCCCAAATGATCTGAAGCTCATGGAAAATCTTCTGTCCCACTTGAGGACAATGTTGATGGGACATGCCCTACTTATATGGTACAGACCTAGTCTAGGGGTCCAGTTCTTAGTTGCCCTTTTAGAGTTCCACCGGTTCTCTCTAGTCCTCCTTAAGCTCTTTTTGATGATGTGTTGAATGCAGAATTTATCAGTCTATTCATATGTTAGCTCAGTTGGTAGCTTCTTAGTCTGAGCGTGTAATTTTTGTTACTCTATCTTCTAAGGCCACAAGGGTTGGCCAGTTTATGAGGATGAGTCTTCCTATGTTCACTGGTGTTAAGGTTGAGGAGGTTCCTCAAGGTTTTATTGATGAAATGGAGAAGATCTTTTGTCCCACTTGAGGACAATGTCCCGTGATTTGATTCGAGAGAGTAAGGTTTCCTTGTTAAACAAGGATAGGGACATCTCCAGATTGGTTATGTATATACAGCCGGTTGAGAAAGACAAAAAGAAGCAGGCAAAGATAGGGGAAGACAGAATAAAAAGTTTAGATTTTCCGATTAGGGTGGAGGTCAACAATAGAGCAGTAGAGATGGTGGAAAATGGTCTAAAAATAAGTGGGGAGTTATGGTTCCTACTCTACGGCTAGTTCTTCTTATTTGTAGTCATCAATTAAACATTATTCCCAACATGATAATGGGTTTAGGGCAGAGGATACCCAATCTCAGGCTGGTAGGGCTCAATTTTCTCCATCATATCCTACTTGTAGATTTTGTAGGAAGGTGCACTGTGGGTATTATAGAGAAGGGAGGAATATGTGTTTTAAATATGGTCATATTGGTAACTTGCAGAGGAATTGTCCTTTTAAGGTTGCTTCAGGGGCAAATAAGATTCCTATTGCCACTTCATCAGCTCTTACACCAAAGGGTGAGCTTCTACTTTTAGTACCGACACTTGGTCAAATCTCTTGTATGCCCTTTCTACCTACCAGGACTTAGAGGAATCCCCCGATGTCGTCACTAGTATGTTATAACTCTTTTCTCGTGATGTATATTACTTGTTGGATCTAGGCTCTACTCTTTCTTATGTGACCCCATTTTTGGCTGTGCATTTTGGTTTTAATCCAGAGTGTATCCCCAATCCTTTTTATGTTTCTACCTTGGTGGGTGACTCTGTGGTTACTATAAGAGTTTGTGGGGGTTGTGTGGTATCTGTTGGTAGTAGAGAAACCCTGCTAGATCTAATAGAGTTAGATATAGTTGATTTTGATATCATATTAGGGATAGACCAAGTACATTCGTGCTATGCCTCACTAGATTATCAAACTCGTAGGGTCATGTTTAAAGTTCTTAATAATCCAGTCATTAAGTGGGATTCATATCCATATCTTAGAGACTAAAAGTTGATTTCCAAGGGATGTCTTTATCATTTAGTCCGAGATAAGAATTCTAACTCAGAGGGTCCTTTATTGACGTTCATTCTTATGGTTAATGAATTCCTCATGGTTTTTCTTGATGGTCTTCCTGGTGTTCCTCCTGATAGGGAGATTGATTTTTGAATTGACCTTGTTTTGGACACTTGTCCTATCTCTATCTCTCCTTATAGAATGGTTCCGACTAAGTTGAAAGAGCTTAAGGAGTAGTTGAAAGACCTTCTTAATAAGGGTTTTATCTATCACAGTGTGTTGTTATGGGGTTCTCTTGTTTTGTTCGTACATAAGAAGGATGGTTCCTTTTAAATGTGCATCAATTACCGTCAGTCTAATAAGGTTGCAATAAAGAATAAGTATCGTCTTCCCCAGATTGAGGATTTATTTGACCAACTTTAGGGTGCTAGATATTTCTCTAAGATTTATCTCTGGTCGGGTTGTCATCAGCTAAAGATTAGGATGACGGATATCCTTAAGACTTCATTTCAAACCTGGTATTCTCATTATAAATTCTTAGCTATGTCTTTTGGTTTGACTAATGGACTTGATGAATAGGGTCTTCTATCAGTTTCTGGATTTTTTTGTTATTGTGTTTATAGATGATATTCTGGTGTATTCCAAAAGTGAGGTGGATCATATCGATCACCTCCGTATCGTGTTGTAAACCTTAAAAGATCAACATTTGTATGCTGAATTTTCTAAGTGCAAATTCTGGTTGAAGGCTTTTATTTTCCTGGGTCATGTTATTTTAAGTGAAAGGATCATGGTGGATTCGCAGAAAGTTGCAGTGGTTAAGAAGTGGCCTAGGCCCACAACTCAAACTAATATTTGGAGCTTCTTAGGTTTAGCTGGTAACTATAGAAGATTTATGAAAAGTTTCTCGACTATAGCTTTCTAGTTGACTAAGCTGACCCAGAAGAAGTTAAAGTTCTTATGCTTCTAAGGGTAGTTTTGATATGCTAAAAGATAATTTAACTTTAGCTCCAGTTTTGACTCTGCTCGAGGGTACTGATGGTTTTGTTATCTATTGTGATGCATCCCTTGTAGGACTTGGTTGGGTGTTGATGTAGCATGGTAGGGTGGTATCCTATGCTTTTAGGCAGGTAAAAGTTCATGAGAAGAATTATCCGACCCATCACCTGGAGTTATTGGTTGTGGTGTTCACACTAAATATTTGGCATCACTATTTGTATGGAGTCTATATAGATATCTTTTTTTATCATAAGAGTTTGCAATTTGTATTTACCTAGAAGGAGTTGAATCTTAGGTAGAGGAGGTAGCTTGAGTTGCTGAAAGACTATGACCTGAGTCTCCACTATCACCTAGTTAATGCTAATGTGGTTGTTGATTCTCCTAGCAAGTTATCCATGGGAAGTCTAGCTCGTGTGGGTGAGGATAAGTTTAAGTTGATGAAAGATATTCACCATTTAGCTAACCTTGGAGTTTGTCTCTTGAACTCTGAGAATGGTAGGGTGTTTGTGCAAGAGGTGGCGAAGTCATCCCTTGTTGCTGAAATAAAAGGGAAACAGATACTGGATACAGTCTTAATAAGGGTTAAGAGAGATGCGGGTCAGTAAAAGGTTGTAGCTTTTGAGATTGATTATGATAGTTTCTTGAGGTACCAAGGCAGATTGTGTGTTCCTGATGTAGATAGGTTGAGAGAGAGGATCTTGGCTGAGGCTCATGATTCGCATTATGTAATTCATCCCAGTTCGATAAAGATGTATCGTGATATTAAGGAGATTTATTGGTGGAACAATATGAAGTGAGATGTGGCTAGTTTTATGGATAAAAATACATGGTGTGTCAACAAGTGAAGGTTGAGCTCTTGAGGACTTCTAGGTTGACTCAAGAGATTGAACTGTTGGTGTGGAAATGGGAGATAATTAGTATGGATTTTGTTACCTATCTTCTCAGTCTCATAGTCATTTTGATTTGATTTGTGTCATCATGGATAGGATGAGTAAGTCTGCTCGCTTCTTGCTAGTGAGGACTAGTTATTTGACAAACAATTATGCAAAGTTGTTCCTCCAAGAGATTGTGAAGTTGCATGGGGTGCATATTTCTATCATGTCAGATCGAGTTACTCAGTTCTCATCATACTTTTGGCATTTATTTTAGAGAGGTTTGGGAACTAAAGTGAGCTTTAGTACTGCTTTCCACCCACAGTCAGATAGGCAATCAGAAAGGACTATTCAAATATTGGAAGATAAGCTTTAGGCTTAAGAGATTGACTATGGTGGTAGTTGGGTTGATTATTTTCCTCTTATAGAGTTTGTATAAACTAATAGCTACCTCTCTGGTATTGGGATGGCTCTATTTGAGGCATTGTATAGTAGGAGGTGTAGGTATCCTATTGGGTGGTTTGAGGTTGGTGAGGCAGAGATGTTTGTCCACAATTTAGTTCACTAAGCAATGGAGAAGGTAAAGGTAATGTGATAGACTTAAAGTTTCCCAAAGTAGCCAAAAGTCCTATAAGGATGTGAGGCGTAGGGAGTTAGAGTTTGAGGTTCTTGATTGGGTTTTCTTGAAGGTATCTCCCATGAAGGGAGTAATGCAGTTTGGGAAGAAATGGAAGCTCAGCCCCTGATATGAAGAGGGTTTGTAATGTTGCGTATGAGTTGGAGTTGCCTCCTAGTTTGAGATTCATTCATCCGGTGTTATATATTTTGATGCTGAGAAAGTGTATGGGTTATTTTTTGATAGTTATTCCTTTGGAAGAGGTGGGTATTTTAGATTCTTTATCGTATGAGGAAGTCTTGATTAAAATTTTGGATCGACAAGTTTGTTGGTTGTGGATAAAGGACGTAGCTTCGATAAAGGTTCTATGGAGAAACCACAAGGTTGAAGAGGCTACTTAGGAAGCCGAAAAGGACATGAAGTCGGAGTATCCATTTTTGTCTTCCGCTTTTGATGATCGTTTGTAAGGCATGTGTTATTCTTAACATCTTCATTTTCTGACTTTGTTAAAGAAAAGAGTGATTTCCTTAGCATCCTTATTTCCTGAGTTTGTTAAAGGTAAGAGTAGGGAAATATAGAGTTAAATCATGCTAGCAATTTTCTTATCCCATTATTTGAGGATGAATAATCTAAGTGGGGGAGAATTTAAACACCCAAGATTTTGGCCCATGAAAATTTCCTGAGCTTTAAGGTCACTACCCTGGTTACGACTAGACCCCATGAGTCATAGGGTGTCTTGACGAGTCGTTGTGACAAGTCGTAACCAAAAAAATAAATTTGTGGCTTGATTCTACTTTGAATATGAGTGGCTCACTAAGAGCCGTAATGAGATATCATGAGTCACTAGGTGTAATCATAGGGTGTCCAGTGTAAGCCCCAAATTAGGTTCTGTGTTGACTATGACCGGACCCTATGAGTCTTAGGGTCCCTTTACAAGTTGTGCCATTGAGTCATAATGATAACTGTGTAGGGTGCCATAGTGGTAATGCCTTGGTTACGACTCATCATCACGAGTCATAAAAAGTAGTTATAAGTCAAGGGGCTGACTCGTAATCAAAGGTGACACTTTTCAGCTTTTAAGTTAAGGGCATTCTAAACATTTTCCCTCTTAACCAAATAGAAACCCATGACTTATAACCTCTTAGAGGGTATCATTATCTCTCAGAAATATCTGAGTAACTCCTCAAATACTCCCAAATCCTCAAGGTCAAGAACACTTAGGGTTTTCAAGAGGTTGATCAATTAGGGCTCTCGAGGATGATTTCTCTTCGTACAACTTTCTATTACAGACATGTTACTCTTCCCTCATTGTTAATTTTGTAAAATCATGTGATTGAAAGTATTGTTCATGAGATTATTATGATGGTTTTAAAATAAGGGTTTGAGGTTTTGAACGTTTATGGATTAAATAATGTTTCTCATGGTTTATGTATAATTTCCATGTTTTAAATGTGGTTTTGAGCTTGTGGGTGCATGGGTATAGTGAATGACTAGGGAATTGTGATTTTCCTAAACTTGTGGCTTCTGAAGTGGTTATAACCCCAACCCTATAATGCAAAATTGGTTTTAGTTAAGAGAACTGTGGGAATTTATAAAATTGAACTAGTCTTGAACTATTGCATGATATAAGAAGGTATTTGAAATACAATGGTATGATTTAATGAACAAAGGGAGTCAATGTTCTCCAATATGTATTATGAACAAAGGGAGTTGTTCTCCTAAAGTTAATGGAAATTATTTCGGCATGTTGTTGTTACCTTGCAAGTGTAGTTGGTATGACGATACCAACATTATATGCCTTAATGTGGAATGTGTTTAATTGAATGGGAATGTATCATACTTGTTTAATTGGGCTATAATAAGGGTTGTGTAGCTGAGTTGTGAAAGTGGATATCCGAGTGGCTATACTGGAAATCGCATTTGCTCTAGGGAGGTTTGAGTCCCACTTAATATTCTTTCATGATTAGAGAGGATCGAGTCCCTCATAAATCATTATATGTATAGGTTCTTAAGTCACCTTGGTACGTGTTGGAGGGTTTGAGTTCCCTATGTGCATATATATGAGATTATTCTCTGATTTGGGCTGTTACATGCACTGGGGCCTGACTAGGGGGTGAGAGCTGGGGCACATATATCCCATGGGCACTATTATATGATGGTTAAGATACACAATAAGGTTTTGAAATAGCTTGTAAGCCTTGTTACCTATCTTGGCATGTGATATATATATGTGTGTGTGTATGTGTTTATATATATATATATATGAATTTGATTATGTGCTTGGTTTTGAATGATTTTAAATTGTTGATCATATCATTATGTTATCCTTATCCTCGAGTTTTATGTTAGCATTCACCCCGCTAACCATCTTCGGACATTGTATCCCCACACGATGTAGGAACTAGTTATACTTCTATCCCTCCTGCTCAGTGACTAGGATTCGGGATCAGCTAGCGAGTCATATTGAAGTGGTGAGCTTTCATACTTTGGAAGACCCTATTTCATGATTATGGTTTCCTTTACATTTTGACTACTCCTTTGGATTTGGTTTTTGGCTATTGTCCGGGGCATGTCCCGATACTTTATTTATATTCGGTTTTGGATCATAGTTTAGAAGGCTTTGCTTAGACTACTATGGCTATTGGGCGGAATTGTTAGGTTGTTTGCCGATCGTTGGTGGTTAGTTATGGACATACATTTAAACTTTCTTAGACTATTCTACGCTATCTGGACGGTCACGGCTACGCCCTGGTTTAGGTGGTGACATTTAACTCCAGGGATACTAAATTGTGTTTTCTCTCATCCTTGTCATTATCAAATTGAATTAAAAAGGTATGTTCACTTGTGTAAATTTGTTTAAGCTTCTCTTCAAGTTTCAATGGTAGTTCATATTTCATGATTCTTTGTGGCTATATTGTGATTCATTTAAGTTTCTTTTGATGAAATATGGTTGTTGGAATGTAGAATGTCAAATGGGTGAGATGCTTTTATATGATTAATAAGGAATTCTTGTTTATCTAAGCTTATGCACCCCATGTGTTTGATGAAATGCTTACATGAATTTTCTTTGCAATTACTCGTGGTGGGTTATCCAATTATGATAGTCGGATTGTGTTTGATATCTTTGGTGGTGAATTGATAAACTTTTCTTGCTTATATGTACCTTTATCCTATTTTCCAAGTTCATATTTTTAATGATCACCATGTGTTCGCTTAATTTCCAATGAGCAGTTATTGACTTGAATGCTATTGATTGTTGGTGAATTCATTCTTGGGGAATCATTTGCCCATTCCTTGAGCAGGAATTTGAGTTCACTAATCTTTTAATCATAGCAACCCTGTAGTTTTAATTGAAGTTGTTTGTTCCTCAATATAATGCACCATGACTTTGGTTGATAGAATGGCTTGACATATAATCCACGAGTGAAGTCTAAGTAACTTGGTTGACAAGAATGCTTGCCTTGCCCTATGATAGATTGGGCGATGCCATTCTTAAGGGTATATGGTCGTTTTTGTTCAAGTAAGTGTCATGAGTGTTACATATGCTAAGTTGGAAAAATGTGAAGATTGTATAGAGATGTAGTATTCCAAATGGTTAAATTTTGCTACTTAATTCTCCCATGAGATTCATTTATTATTTTCCTTTCCTTCAGCCTTGTTCTTTTTATTTTTATTTTCTTTCATATTACATGAAAAAATAAAAAACATGTTTTACCCTTTTCTTTTGTTTGTTTTTGGTTCTTTTTCTTTTTCTTAGGTATGTCTCCAAGAAGAAATTTACTAAGGCATGCAAATAAAGGTACCACGATGGATAAAGGAAAATACAAAGATACGACCTCAAAAGGAAAAGAACCGACCACCAAAGTAGTCCAAAAAGTTCTCGAGGTACAAAGAACCATTGAGCTTACAATAGAGGTGGTAAAAGAAGTTGATAAAATTTGGTTTGGTGTGAAAGGTGTGGAGATTATTGCAAACTTAAATGCATGTTTGGGGTATCTTCACTGATATGGAATCACTTCCAATCCATCAAGCTATCATTCGGAACTAGTGCAAGAATTTTATACCTCTTATGTTATTTTCCACAACCAACACAAATACAATCCATTGGTAGTGGGACAATCATGCCTTCATAGTGTGGTAGTTTGGGATTCGAAGTTCAATATACCCCACTAGAAATCAATGAAATTTATTTTGCTTATGATTAGGTTTTTGGGGTTAAATTCAAGAAGAAGGTGTTTGTTGGGAATGAGGGTTTTCCTTGGATATCCTGGGTGATTGCAAAACGGCCCCATCTATAGGCCAAATGGCATTGGACAAATCGAGCGGCGGATACTTTCAATCTAAGCTAATATTGGCTTGGATTTGTTAGTAATAACCTACTTCATTCACAGAATAACCAAGATGTCACTATAGAGCTGGCTATCATTGTTGGTTGCATCATGAATTATATTATAGTTAATTTAAAGGAGTTGATTATGGAAATGATCAAGTTAAGGTTAAAGCAATCGGGTAATTCATTTCCATTTCCTTTTCTTATTTCATTGCTTTGCGTTAAGTATAAGGTTTTGTTCTTTTGGAAAATTGACCAGAGGGTTATTTGCACTAGTGCGATTGACATTAAACATTGCCAAAATGATAATAATCCCACAGGGATTAAGAGGAAAGCTTCGGTATTGGTGGATTCTTTTGTGGGAGAGTTGCCTAGTTTTGACTGTATGGATATTCTTTTGGTCCATTCACTTGCTTTGGATGCTCCCAAATTTCTACTGACGCTCCTCCTTTTTCAAGCACCTCACCACCCTATCGACCTAACTAACCGCATCAGTCTTCCACAATCACATTTTCCAAAGTTTCTTTTATGAAATTAGCAAACAATAATACTATTATTCAGTTAGTGCTGACATCCCTTAGTTTATTTAGACTACTATTGAGCAAAGCTTAGAACCTCTGTGTGTCTAAATGAAGGAGTATGAGTAGATATTAGCCATAGTAGAGGCTAAAGTAGATTGTGAGGTGGTTGCATCTTGAAACATATGTCGTTAGATTATACATACAATGCATAGGAATAGATTGCTAGCACAAAAAACTCATGTAGTTATGAAGTTATAGGGAACACAGTCCTAGTTCATCATTCTTATTGATTTTCTCAACATAAAATGATATTTTGCTTACTTATTACTTTAATTTACAAACTCTTGATTTGTTTTCTAAATCTCCCCTTTAAAAAATAATAAATTAATAGTCTAAATAACCACATTGATTTATGTCCTAACCATATTCCTCTTGGGATCGACCCCAACCTAGTTGGGTTCTGTATTTGTTTGATGACTGCTTTTTACTTTATTGTGAGGTGTAATTTGGGTGACATCAATCGATGTGTCGTAGAATTACAACACAAAATATGCTTAAATAAAAACTCTTGCAAATCCAAAGGTGTTTTTATCTAGATATGATATGTTTATTGAGTTTTGTTGGAAAATAGGGTCGGAAGTTACTGGAATAACAAAAGAAGAAAAACTGCACAAGTAATGAAAGACTGCCTATACAATGAGTCATTGGGTTATGATACGGCTCATCATCCAGTTCGTTGTGAGAATAAAAAGGTTAGTGGCTTCAAGGATAAAAAGGTAGGTTGACAACTCGTAGGGTCAGGCTACGAGTCATAGGGAGAGTTCTTTTGAGAAAATTAGGCAAGGTATTGAGAGATGCCTACTAGATGCCAAAGATGATGAGTGTCGGTGATGACTCATAGGGTATGACTATGACTCGTGTTGACTAATTGTTCTAAGCATTTGAGAAAAAGATTTGAAACCTTGAATATGAGCATAAAGATCGAATGAGTCAAAATATGACTCGTTTAGAGACCCAATATGTCATCATTAGCAGAAGGAATTTTAGGCTACAATAGAGCTAAAAGGTTAACAATGAGTCGTAGTCAGTCTATATAAATCGTTGTCAGCGGCGTCGTCACTGCCGACTTATGTAGTGCTATTTTTTTTAGGAAAACTTTAATGTGTCTATTAATACCCTTGTTTGATCTATTGTTTAGGGTTACATACTTATGTATTATTTTGAGGAACTAAGATGCATTATTGCTCTTCAAATCATTGATAATGTTTATTTAGGGTTTCTAATCAATTTCATATTTCAACATTTCATCTTATTCTTATAAGTATAAAATTATGCTTTCATCTATGGAATCTTCTTGTATTCTTATGATCATGAGTATCTAAACCCCATAACTAGGGTTGTAGGAACCATGATGAACTAACAAAGTAAGGTTAAGTGTGATGTCCTTTTAGATTGGTGTTCTTGGTATTTCCTTCGTCTTGATTATTATTCTTGATCGTTACATATGTCAGGAACTTGCCTGTATTCTAAATGTGCTCGGGAGAGTGGTAGAGATTCAGAAAAGGAAATAACATTAGTAATTTAAAGCTATCAACCTTCATCTAATCAACTTAATCCTAAATTGAGATAGTTAATCTGAGATCACAAAACAAGGGTTAGTAATGCGATGCTCTAAGTCCGAGAGGAGATGAATGAAATTCGTCTAATCCAAGGTTGAGAGATAGTTAGGTGATACGTATCTTGTTAGATGTGTATGCAAAAATTGGGATAGTTTGCTAAGTATGAATAACCTTTGGAGTTAATAAGTCATGGGGAACACAATCTTAGTACTCATCTCAAATTGATCATAATAAAATTAACCAACAATTGTTGCTATTACAACTCACTTTTACAAAAAAAAACTTCCATTTACATAATTCCCAATTACATCAGCAAACTCTTCACAGACTTTCAGCCTTTTTCTCATTGGATTGACCCTAACTAAGTTGGGTTCTATTTTTATTCGACAACCACTTTATACTTCATTGCAAGGTGTAATTGGGTGAAATCAAATTTTGGAAACATTGCTAGAGAATGCAATTACAACTTCATATATTGAGTTTGTTGAAGATATTGGTTTTATTTGTTGATTTCTTCTTTCCTACTATTTATAGGGAACACGCTGGTATATGCCCAATACTTAGAGTCAAGGAAATCCCCTAATTCCATTTGATCTTAAGATAACTCTAAGGTAAATTCAAAAGATGAAGAGAGAAAAAATTTATGATCAAGAAGCTTGGCATATAGGGGTTCAGGATGACCCAACAATACTGAATCATCCACTTTAGTATGATGTTTAGGAAAATATAGATCAAGTTATTGCTTAATCAATGTCTTAGGAAATTTCTAGGAAAGCAGATGCCCAATGAGTAGCTAAATAATAAAGGGCTAGATAGTAAGAGAAAGATCGACTAGCTACAGTTGAAAGGAACAAGATGAGAAAAAGTCAGAGAACAATAGCCCATGCAACACTATCTTTAAGTTTATAATGATCTAGAAGATTTAGGGTATGTTAAACCAGTTGAAACAGTTCAATCATTTCGCGAGAATTGACCCAGGGGACTAAATTTGATATTATGAGTGAAATAATCCAGTTACTGAACTTGATGAGGGTGTTTTTTTCTTTACCTACTGATAATGCAAGCATGCACATTATGAACTTTATGGGGATCTGCACTTCATACAATGGGGCGATCCAAGAGGCAATACGACTGAGATTGTTGCCATTCTCCCTGATAGGAGAAGCTACATTATAGTTTGAGGAGCTTCTCTATGGATCTATAACTACTTGGAACGAGTTGAGGACTTAATTTTTGGACTGATTTTCCACCCTTCAAAATATTGTAGTTAAAAGATGAGATATATAACTTCCACCATTTGCATTTAGAGTAATTATATGAGACATGGTTGAAGTTCAATAAGAAGCTTCATAGCTTGCCAAATTACAAAATTATCGAAAGAAACTTTTTTGAGATCTTCTATAAAGTGTTTAATGCCAGTATTACAAAAATAGCTGACACGCTCATTGGTGGAGCATTCATGAGTAAAAAAGTGGTAGAAGGTTCTCGAGATCTTTGATCATATTACTAAAACCAACTGAGGGTGGCATACTTGAAAGGCAGATAGGTTAGTTGGTACTTATGCAATTAGTTCCTCTAGTGAGTAGAGAGCATTAGACGAGATAGTAGCTCAAGAGGTAGCATAATTGAGGACAGAGATTAGCCTATTTATGAAATAATTGTTAGATATTAGATCAAAAAAGGTAAATGTAGTGGGTTCATAAGTCAAAGCTTTTAGACATGAAGAGCCAAACTCTTAGTAAGAAGCCAAGTATCTTGATAGACAAATAATGGGTTTTCAAGCCAAGGGCCAAAGGTCTAACCAAGAAAATTGGAACTCCGGGTAATGAAATCAAGGTTGGAACTATTATGGAGACAGGTATATGGATAAGAGTAGTGAGCTTAATAGTGACTGGATGAGGAAATATGACAACAAGGATAAGGGTAGCCTTTATATTCCAGCATAGAACCAAGATGCTGAGTCTGGGAGTTTGAGAATGGAAACATTGCTTGCAAAGCTTGTGAAGAGTTTAGAGAGCCAAAAAAGTTGCCATAAGGAAATTAAGGCAAAAATTTTAGGGTTTATCCAAAGGTTGAATTGTATGCAACCGCTATTAAGTAACTTGAGAGATAATTTAGGTAGACGTCTATCACCTTAAACTAGTATCAACCAAGAACTCTTCCTCGCAACACTATTTAAAATTCAAAAATGACAATCATTGTCTAGCTATCCATGCCTGTGATTGATGACATGAGGAATGACCCTATAGACATTAATGATGCAGACAAATATGAATAGAAAAATTAGTGATGAATGATGAGGCATCTTAGAAGCCTATAGTTGTAGAAAAAAGAGTTGACACTATCAAAAAAGGGTAAGGAGTTCACACTAGCATTGAAGGTCATTCCCCAACCTTCTTCACTTTTTTTCCCAAAGGTTGAAGAAGAAACCCAAAGAAGAAAAGTATTAGAAGTTTACTTCAATGCTAGAAGAGTTATCTATAAACATCCCTCTTATGAAATCTCTAGATCAAAAGTCGGGTTATACAAAGTTTAAGATGGATTTGGTGACCAAGAAGAGGAGGATGAGTTTTGAGCATGCTGATAATTTACACCACTTTAGCGCCATTGCCTCTTGATCTTTAGTTTAAAAAAAAATCCTAGAGCATTCACCATTCCTTGTACTATTGGGTCTTATAATTTTGCACAAGATGTATGTGATCTGCAAGCTAGCATTAACTTAATGTTGCTAGTCGTCTATAAGTAGTTGAGGTTGGGGTTATCTAAGCTGACCTCTATGAGACTTTTGATAGTGGATCGCACTGTGAAGAAGTCAGTTGGTATCTAGTGTGATGTATTGGTAAATGTATCCTCCTTCATATTTCCAACTAATTTTGTAATTCTTGATTGTAAGGTTGACGTCGAAGTCCTTATCCTATTAGGGAGGCCTTTACTAGCTATGAGTAGGGCATTGATTGGCATGGATATAGGATAAATGAAGTTCAAACTTAATGATGAACAGGTCACATTCAGTGTGTTTCAATTAATAAAGTAGCCAAAGGATATGAGTGTGACTTCTGTGATTGATAATTGTAGAAGAAGATGTATTGTTCGTACCCATTAAGACAAGGCTTGGTTCCGAGGCATTCATAGCTATAATGATAAATTTTGATAGTAAAGGTATTGATGGTATTGATGGATATGATTAGGTGGTGAATTCACTTGTGGGTAGAGGTTAATACTCTTACGTGCTAAAGAAGTTTGAATTTGATATTACAAATAGAGCGACCCTTCTGTCCAAACCATCTATTGAGGAGCCACCAGTTTTTGAATTGAAAGCCCTTCCTTCTCATTTGTGTTATATGTTCTTAGGGTCCAACAATACGTTGCCGGCTATTATTGTAGTAAAATTATTAGAGTGGCAGGTTGAGGCTTTAGTATTGGTTTTGAAGAGGATTAAGATGGTTATTGGTTAGACTATTATTGACATAATCAGAATTCCATCCAGAATTTGCACTCACAAAATTCATCTTGAGCCAAAATTATACGTAGAATTTATCATCAATGTATATTAAATCTACCTCTGTAAGATGTTGGGAAGAAAGAAATCATCAAGTGGTTTTATGTAGGTGTGTTTTATCCAATTGCTAACAGCAAATGGGTGAGCCTGATTCAGTATGATCCAATGAAGGGTGGGATCACTATGGTTCCCAATGAGAAGAATGATCTCATTCTTATGAGACTAGCCACTAGATGGTGAGTAGGCATGGATTATAAGAAGCTGAATGTATAGACCTAGAAGGAACACTTTCTAATTTCATTCATGGATCAGATATTAGACTGTATTGTGGGTCGAGGATAGTATTTTTTTCTTGATGGTTATTCAGGGTACAATTAGATTTCTTTTGCTCTTGAGGACCAAGAGAAAACCACTTTCACTTGTCCATATAGAACGTTTGTGTTCAAAAAGATGCCATTTAGTCTTTGTAATGCTCCCTCAACTCTTCAACATTGTATGATTTTTATTTTTTTGATATAGTAGAGGACGTTATTGAGGTTTTCATAGATGATTTCTCAGTTGTGGGTGATTCATTTGATGATTGATTGACTCATTTGTCCAATGCCTTAGAAGGATATAAAGAGTGAAATTTAGTCCTAATTTAGGAGAAGTGTCACTTTATGGTCAAGGAAAGGATACTGCTTGGGTACAAAATTTTGAAGAAGGGAATAGAGGTTGACAAGGCTAAGATTGAGGTGATTGAAAAATTGTCTCCTTCAATTTTTGTGAAGGGCATTTGGAAATTCTTACGTCATGCAGGTTTCTATAGGTGATTCATCAAGGACTTATAGAAAATTACAAATTCATTATGGAAATTGTTAGAGAAGGTGGTGAAATTTGTGTTTGATATGTTTTTCTTAAAGCTTTTCAGTGCTGAAAGAGAGGTTGACTTCAACTCCTATTATTGTGTCCCCTGAATGGACTCAACCATTTGAAGTGATATGTGATGATAGTGGCATGTCCCTAGGATAACTTTTATGATAAAGGCGAGAAAATATACTTCATCTTATCTACTATGCCGCCAAATCATTAAATCCCACACAACAAAACTACACGGTGACTGAATAATAATTACTTGAAGTAGTGTTCACTTTTGAAATATTTTGGTCCTACTTGATTGGAACTAAAGTCATTGTGCACACTAATCATGGTGCTCTTAGGTACCTTATGAAGAAGAAATATGCAAAGCCGAGGTTGATTTGATGGGTACTTCTACTATAGAAATTTGATTTCGAGGTTAAGAATCAGAAGGGCACTGAAAATCAAGTAGTAGACCATTTGTCATGCCTAGACAAGGAAGAGATGATAAAATTAAGGGATGAGATTGAAATTTATGATACTTTTCTAGATGAGCAAGTCTTGGCATCATCACTAGACATAATCCCTTGGTTTGTAGACTTTGACAATTATTTGGCAAGTGATCTCATTCAAGAAGATAAGTTGTTTTAGTAGTGCAAGCGATTTATGCATGAGGTGAGAAAGTTCTTTTGGGATAAGCCATAATTTTTTTGGATGTGTACTAATGGTGTAATTCAGAGGTGTATTTTTAAGATTGAGATGATGAGTATTTTAGAGAAATGTCATTCGTTCTTAGTTGGGGGTCATCATAGAGGTACTCACACTACCCACAAAATCTTGCAATGTTATTACTATTTTCCTACTATCTATAAGAGTACACATGATTATGCCAAGTCCTATGACCAATTCCAAAGGCAAGGCAATATTTTAAGAAAGCATGAGCTTTATATGATACCCATCCATTGAGCTTGAATTGCATAATGTTTGGGGTATTTATTTAAAGGGACTATTTGTGAGTTCACATGGAATGAAAAATATCTTTGTGGTTGTCGAATACATTTCAAAGTGGCTGGAAGTAGTTGTGCTTCCAAATAATGAAGTTAAGAGTGTCATAGTATTCTTAAAGAAGAATATTTTCTCTAGATTTGGTTCCCCCGAGCAATCATTAATGATGGTGGATCTCACTTCTGCATTTATCTCTTCAGAGACTTACTTGAGTAATATGATGTGAAGCATAAGGTTCCAACACCTTAAAATCTACAACAAGTGGGCAAGTTGAGGTCTCCAATTGGGAGATAAGGTCTATTTTGGCAAAGACTGTGAATGCAAATAGGAATGACTGGTCTAGAAAGCTATGTGATGCATTATGGTACTACCAAATGGTATATAAGACTCCTACTGGTGCATATCCATATCAATTTGTGTATGGCAAATCATGTCACTTTCCGGTTGAACTTGAGTATAAGGCACTATAGGCACTGAAAAAGTTAAATTTTGAGTGGAGTGAGCACACTTATTGTAACGATCCGAGACTACCCCATAGTCGTTAAACGGTTTTCATGATCCTGAAGGACCACAATCTAACCTTCTACTGATGTCTATACATGAGCTCTGCATAATATAATATAATAAATATGGAAAACTGGCGGAAAACTTGCCATAAGTTTCAAAATATCTAAAATACTCAAAACTGAAAACTAAATACTAATACATCTGTCTGAAAAGCCTCTGAACTATCTAAGCTGTAGAGTTGATGGGACATGTCCTCAACTAACCCCGTCTACTGAAAATAAATAAAATCTTATGCGATAGTAAAATAAGTATCATCTTCGAATGAAGAGGACTCACTGTTATGTCTACTGCTGCTGACTGGGACTGAGCTGTTAAGGGTACTCTGGATCTCGTGCCTCTGAACCTATGGTGTAAAGTAAAACACCATAGTGCAAATGCGTCAGTATATGGGAACATACTGAGTATGTAAGATGAGGTAAGGCTAAATGCAAGGGCTTATGCATGAACAATTACTTAACTGAATAATCATAAGAGTAGTGAATGAGAACATATGCATAAATGCACAAACCATAACTGAAATCATCGTGACTCTAAATACTGAAACTCAGATACTGCTTTACTGACGTCTGAACTCAATACTAATACTGAGATACTGAATAACTGAAACTTCTGATACTGATAACTAAGTATTGAAGTTGAGATCAGTCTTGTCTAGTGAGTGATCTCTAGAACTGATGATACTAAAGATAATTAACTGAATCTACTCATATTAATAACTGAGATCTGAGCTTGCTAAAATTAAATGATGATCCCTGAATCTACTACCAATGATAAGAAATGATTATGTTTGAGATCAGACCTATCTAATAGAAGATCTCTGAATTTGATAATGAGAATACTTAACTAAATCTGAGACTGAGATCAGGCCTATCTAACGGGTGATCTCTGGATCTGATAATACTGATATTATTAACTTTATGAGAGACCAAGCCTATCTAGAGAGTGGTCCACGAATCTATGGAGCTATCTGGGTTCCTTACAGAGATGGGTGACTATATCTGATAGTCTTAATTTCTGAGTTCTACTTTGAAGACTGATACTGAAACTACAACTGTGGGAGTTCTCACTTAACTGACCTGCCCCAAATCTGAACTGGTGGCGTCCAAACTGTAACTCTAGCTGGAAGGGTGTCAATACCATGCCATGGGTAAAGAGCTCTACTCTGGTCAAGCCTCTCTAATGGGTGACCCTAAACAAGAAGTCAAGCCTTAATCTAATAGGTGACTCGCAGTTCTAGAGTTCAAGGATTTCTACTAACGACTCTACCTCTCTAATGAGAAGGTTGTCATCCCTGCACTCGCTCGGTTCTAGATCCTACTCCGAACTAAAGGACTCTAAACTGATTCTTAACTGAACTTAAACTGAGCTGAATCTGTTACTGATCAAATTTCTCAAATGATCTGACTGAGTTAAGCTGAGTTAACTTGGTTCCATTATTTGATGGAATACTACTGAATCTCTGAATAGATTACTTGAATGCTACTGAGGTTTGAACTGAACACTTGAATACTACTAGATCTGAGCTGAGTATTGAACTAAGGCTAAAATACTAACGATACTAGATTATTGAGATTTCTTAAATTATTGAGATTAATTAAGTTCTGTAATTGTTTGAGAGTTCTGAGTTCTATAACTCACTGAGTTTTGAGAATCGTGGCTTGACTAAGATTATCGTGAAAACTAACACTGGCTCTAGACTGCAGCTAATTTATCGGGTATAAATACCCCCAGGACTCAATGACATAAAAGTAAAACATAACCATTCTTGAATAATTATAACCATGGGCATTCATTAACTATCACAATCACGAAAGCATCTCTTCAAGCATTTAGAAAACCATAAATATGTGATAATATAGGGACACATGCTATTAGCTCATAGTCCATTCAACAAGATCTTGCATCAAACATTTAGAATGCATTAAAGAACACATAATTGGGGAATTTCATGCTATCATGTCACAATTCATTCACTAAGGCTTTTCAACAAACACTTGGCATACATGAGCTTGCACACAATTGGGGATTTCTGGTCAACCTGCTATAATGGCTCTAATTCCTTCACATAAACATTTTATCAAACATATTGGGATCATGTTTTGATTATTCAACAATTTCTATACTCAATTTATATAAACACATCACTTAACAAAACAACTTGAAGAGGATTTAACATGAATATCACATACTAGGGCCAAAGCTTGAAACCTTGTAAACAAATCATGAATTAAAACTCAATATTAACATGAACTTCAATTTCAATTCACATGAATCATGAAAAATAATAAACATAAGATCTTTGAATTTATAAAAAGGATTCTTGAACTTCTTGGGTAGAAGAGACCCAAGAATCAACATCTGCATACCTTAGGAAACTCTTTCTTGAAGGCTCTTGGAGAGATTCTTGATTTTTTTAGGAAGGGTTTGAATCTTGTTCTTAGGTTTTTAATATTGAAATAAACCCTAATTTTGATGTTATGGATGAATGAAGAGTTATGTGCTTTGATTTGACATGATTGGATGTTAAATAGGGTGGAAAAAAAACCCAAAAATCCCTTTAAAACGGCATTTCAACTCTATTTCGGAGAAAATTGAAGGTCTGAGTGACGAACCATCACTCTGGTGACTGACCATCACTCCAACTGTCATTTTTGGGCCAGAAAATGGCCTTAATGCTTCAGTTGCGATGGCCAAAGCGACGATCCATTGCTGACTTGATGGTCCGCCAGCTTGCCCGTCGCTCTTGGGCAACTATGACAGCTCTTAGTAAAACGGCCATAACTTTTTACTCCGATGCAAGATTTTGGCAAAATTGGTATAGTTGAAAAGATAATTCAATTATATTTCTCTTGGTGTGTTAGGAGATCAAAAATTATTTGTATAATGGGAGATATGCTCATTTAAAGTTGACTATGGCAATGTCCTTCTCAAGAATTCAATCGGTAAGGGATGTTTTGATTCGTCTAATGGCGAGGACGTATTTATGGCATTAATATACATCAAAAATGATAATAAATCTACCAAATTTCTAAGATTTATTCCTCATAAGATTGAAGCATGGTTCTACTATCAGTTGGGATTCTCGGGGTATTACACTTATGATTAGAAAAGATAAATGAGATTGATGGGTTTTGGCTCCATGCTTATGAGAGTTCAACCTTATACAAGGAAAAGATGAAATTGTACCATGATAGATTAATTAAAAAGAGGGAATTCCAACCTAGTAATTTGATTTTGATGTAAAATTCAAGACTTTTCTTGTTTCCTGGAAAGTTGAAGTCTAGATGGTTCGGTCCATTCACCGTGGTGAGAGTATTTATTTCCATATAGTGAAATTGAGATATAACGAGATGGTGATGTCCCATTCAAGGTGAACAAACATTATGTTAAGCATTATATGGGAAACACAAAAGATTTTAAGTTATGTGGGGATATAAGCCTTGATGATGTTTGAGTAGTAAAAGGAGCTGAGTCATGCTACGACGTTAAATCATATGCTTCATGGGAGGCAATTCATGGTCCAGTTGATGAAGTCTGAGTACTCAACTTGTCCATATTATTTCGTAACATTAAATTAAGTGCTTCTTGGAGGCAATTCATGTTTTGTACTTAATTAAGTTAAAGGGTAACATGTGTGTTCAGATGTGCAGAGCTACGCTATGTAAGAAAAAAACATAGGAAGTTTCTGGTTTCAAGATCAAACGAGTGACACTATGATTCATAGTTCAACTTAGTGACAAGTGACTAGACCCGTTGGTAGGAGGAAAAGATAATCAAATCATGGAAAGTCATTGGAGTCCCTACAAATCTCAGAACGAGTCATAGTCACTGACAACAACTCGTCACCTTGAGTCGTAAAGACTAGGGACCCAGGTAAGTATATTAGCACTAGAGGGAGGTGTTAGCAACAAGTAGTAAATGGCCACAAGTCATTACTAGAGTCGTGTTCAGATTTAAATAACATGGTCTAATTTAAAAACAATAATCCAACCTTCCAGTTTACACAAGATATAAAAGGGAACTCGACCACAATCGATTCTATTTCCTTTTTTGAACGTATGTAACTCCCTCTATCTCCCACAACAGGATCTCCCACTTAAAATACACTTATATCTTTATTAAATCAGCCCATCTAGAATCAAAACTATTTCTAAATCTCCCATTATCTAAAGAACATAGTTAAGTAAAAACGAAGCATCCAAGCATCATTTGTTGATTTGAAGTAAGTACTCAAAAAATTCCTTCTAATTTCTCATTGTGCTTGATATTTTTGTGTATTTTTTCTTTGGATACTTTGCTTAAAATTGACTAGGTTTTTGGGTTAATCATCTAATATATAAAGCAAAGTTTATTTTCATGCATAATAGGAGTAGTTATAAGATGAAGATGATTGAAAGTGTGGGTAGATAACGCTCAACATACACGCCAATTTAGTGCAAGGAGGTCGTCGTTAATATATTTACCCAACTTTGGAGTCGGGTTTGAATCCATAGGGAACAATGTGAGTGGCGATTAAACTCATTTGAAACTAAAGCTACAAGTTAAATTCAAATAACTGGCACGAAAAGACAAAATGGGGATTTTTAATGATTGAACAAAAGTTATTAACACTTCAATTTGCCTTAGAACTCAAATATTAAACTACAATACTTCAAAACAATGATATAGAGAAACTAGAGTTGTGATCACTATGATTAGTAATCCTCCATTGAATAACAGTTGTAGTATTGGATTCTCGTGACTTATGGGAAACACCAAATTATTAGTTTTGACAGTCCATCTAAGTGTTTCTCAACCAACCTAGATGTTGAACTCCCTAATTCTCTTGAACTTAGGAAATCATTCTATTCATACTGATTTTATCTCGAGTTGATCAATCTTGTTACAACATTAATCATTAGATAAGAACTTAACCTTTCCAAATCCTCATTGATAATTCACTTCTTACTAGGGTTGATTTCTTATCTCAAGCAAATCAACAGTAAGCAAGGCCTATTATTTGCAACCTATAGAAACTAATTAATACAAAAGAATTATGAAGATGTTCCCACAATCACTCGAACCCTAACCAAATATTAAATCCATGGAGGAATAATCATAGATCCTACAACTCTAGTTGTGGGTTTTAGTTCCACATGAGAAAGAAAAAGATAGCAATAATTATATTCATCATTCAAAGTAATTGAACTTACAAAAGATGAAGTATGAAGTTGATTCTCTTCCAAGTTCAAGAGAAAATTCCCACAACCAAATCAAAGAGTTGAAAATTAAATTCTAAGTTCAAATCCCCCAAAGAGAGGTGAACTCCTTTGGAATAAGTTTTATGCCCCTGATATGTTTAGCCAAACCCTAGAAGCTGCTATTTATATCCGTAACTTAAGAAAAATCCGAAATTAAAAATTTAGAATTTTTCTTTTAGGTGACGACATGTCTGACAGCTTATCAGAGTTCTGATAGCTTTTCAGAACATGTCGTCAGGCATGCTTCAAATTTTTACCTTCTGCTTATGTGTGACAACATTCTTGATGGCTTATCAGACACCTAACGACTTATCATAGACGTCGTCACATCTTCACTTCAGTTTCTCAAGCACTGCCCAAGCCTGACGACGAGCCTAATGGCTTATCATAACTCTGACAGACTATCACAGATTGTCATCACTTCTTTTGGTTGAATCTCATTCTCTGTCTAAGGCTAACGCTGAGTCTGATAACTTATCAGGGAGTTGACGATTTATCAAACAAGTCATCAAGTACACTTCCATTCTTATTTTGCTCAAAACTTAACTCTTTTACTTCTATTATTGCTGTTTCTCTTGCATCTTAACTTCCACTGCAAAATCAAAGATAAAACAATTAAAACTGACAAAATTTTCTTAAGACTTTACAATTATTCTCAGTTAAAAGCCTCAAATGTGTTAGCATCTGCTCACACATCAACACCCTCAACTTAAAACAATTGCTTGTCTTCAAGCAACTAAAACACAACCAAGAGGATACAAAGTACATTTGGCAGTCAATAATCTATATTATCTCAAAACCATCTTTACCTTCTCCAAGGTCAATTAATTCTAAATCAACTGTGTATGCTACTAAAGAACAACAATGGGACACACAAGAATTAAGATATGGCATCAATTCAGCAACAACAACCATGCATTTATCTAGCTTACACTATCTAAACAAGTTAGAAACTAACAACGTAACCAGTGTTCCCTCACTACAAAAAACTCCTTCCTCACTCATATCTAAACTCAAGCATGTCAATGCGGGGACGGTCAAGAGACACTCACTCATAGAAAGAAGTTCTAGCTAATATATGCCAAATACCATAAGCTTGCCCTTATGTTCATTACCAAGGTTTTCAGACATGTAAGCTAGGATGAGTATAGGTCTTTTTGTTCGGCTTGTAACGTAGGATAAGGGCTGGTATGATACTCGATGATATTTAAAGTGACTAACCCTCCTTGGCACTACACTATTTTCTAGGGTCTCACTTATTAACCTTTTTCTATTTTTCTCTTTTATTGATCACACATATTCAGGATGGGTGCGGTCTTTTTGACAATCATTTCTTTTTTTCACAACTTTTCTTTTCTTATTCTTTTTCCATCGTACCCAGCTTTTTATTCTTTTCTTTTATTCTACTTTTCTTTATACTTATTTTACATCACGCACCCCTATGGTAGCCACCCTTAACTTAGGTTATTTACCTAAGTCAAAGTGCATAATGTCCAAGGAGGACCAGGGCTAAAACAGGTTCATTGTGATACAAATAGGAAGGTGATAAGTATAATAAAAAGAATAGCCATTCAGGCTCAAAATCAGGATCAAGGGATATTATTTACACACGGAAGGCCATTTATGCTAAAAGTGGACTAATATCAACAACGACCTATGATCCTTTCCTAACCGCTATCCTACAATCAAGGCAAGACCAATCGGGTAAGTTCTGGATTTAACACACAATGGGAACTAGGTAGTATCTCACACACACATGGCACAAAGGTACATCACAAGCTACTACCCATTCTGTTCATGCAATTATTTAGTAATGGTTATGATGTCACTAGTACTAAAGCCATAACAAGATGTACAGTGGTCACACATAAATGCATATCACACAGTTATAAAATAGACCAATGGAGAGGTGTTTAAAATCAACAAAAATATGTTAACTGCCTAAGGTACTTGTATTTCTCCTAGTAAACTACAACATTTTACAACAAATCACAATACACCTAAACATTCTGGCTTTACTAGAAACAAGACTCCGGGGGAAAAAGGCACAACAACAAAAACCCCAAGAGAATTAAAATCATGCAATGTCCCCAATGCGTCAAACCAAAACAAGAGAGTTAGAAACATGCCTGTGGCACCATGGGTGCGAAGATCTGATGTCAATCACATAATATGAATACAAACAACAAAATACCTTGGGTTTTCTCCCAAGAATCGCCTAATTTAGTGTCACGACATGACCCAACTCAGTTTTTTTCTCTACCTTGAGGATATAAATTTCACCCCCAACTTAGAGTCTATCTTTTTGCCTCGCTCGTAGGGGGTGGTACAAAAATTAAGAAGTAGAGTAATGGATTAATCATGGTAAACCACCTGGCCTTAAAGTGAGGTGTGTTTTTATGTTGCTTGTCTAATGTAAAATCAAGAATATAGGATTTTTGTTCCTCATCTTCACACTTTTCTACTATTTTAAATGATTCCACAGACAAGATATCATCTAAACATAATGTATAAAAGTGCTTTGAATGAGGCCCAATCAATCCTACTTCAAAATTTACACTATCTACTACACACTCACTTTTATTTACCTTCTCGACATCTTCACTTCGAATTGGGCTAGAGTCTTTATTAGAGATTTTCTTTGTTTTTTCTTTTGCCTCTAGCACCATGTCCTCAATCTTGGCATCATCTCTCATAGTTGGTTAGGTTGGTTGGGAAATCACTGAGGGTTGCTCAACATCAAACTCAACATCAATATAGGGTTCATGCTCCTCATCTTTACACTCTTTCATTGTTTTAAATGATTTCACAAAAAAGATATCATCTAAATATAATATAGAAGAATGCTTTGAATGATTGACCTCTATATCCATATCCTCATGAATGATTGGCTTCATGTCTTGACACATATCACATATGATATCATACATTTTTTTCTAGAGATACAACATTCGTTGAAACATAGCTTCAATGCCACTCTTCTCGGTGCTTCATTCTTTATTTTCTTTACCATAAGACCTATCAAACTCATAAAAAGAACTAGAATTTACGTTAGCGCAATAGGGGGAGGGGGCATTTGGGCAATCATTCCAATGTCCATCTTGAACACCACATAAAGAACAATCACACTCCCTGTAGGATGGTGATGGTGCACACATCTCTCTCTGGGGAGCATATCTACAATCTAGCCAAAAGTAAGGTCCATCATAATATGGACATGGATAATCAAGATAAGATTTCCAACCACCATGCTCATGTTCATTCCATGATGCCATAGTAATAAGTAAACTAAAATAAAAATATACCTAATACAACAAATAAAAGAAAACTAAAAACAAATATTTACAAGTTTGAATTCAAGTAAGTAGGCTAAAATTCAAAACCAACTCAATACGCCAAATTGTTCCCCGACAACGGCGTCATTTTTTATAACGCTCAACTTATATATCAATTTAGTGCAAGATAGTCGTCGTCAATATATTTACCAAACTTTAGAGTCGGGGTCGAATTCACAGGGAATAATATGAGTAGCGATTAAACTCATTTGAAACTAAAGCTACAAGTTAAATTCAAACAACCGGCACAAAAAGACAAAATGAGAGGTTTTTAATAATTGAACAAAAGTTATTAACACTTCAATTCACCTTAGAACTCAAATCTTAAATTGCAATATTTAAAATCAATGATATAGAGAAACTAGAGTTGTGATCACTATGATTAGTAATTCTCTATTGAATAACAGTTGTAGTATTGGATTCTCGTGACTTATGGGAAACACCAAATTATCAGTTTTGACAGTCCATCTAACTGTTTCTCAACCTACCTAGATGTTGAACTCCCTAATTCTCTCGAACTTAGGAAAGCATTCTATTCATACTTATTTTATCTTGAGTTGATCAATCTTGTTACAGCATTAATCATTAGATGAGAACTTAACCTTCCTAAATCCTCGTTGATAATTCACTTCTTACTAGGGTTGATTTCTTATCTCAAGCAAATCAACAGTAAGCAAGACCTATTTTTTTGCAACCAATAGAAAATAATTACTATAAAAGAATTATCAAGATGTTCCCACAATCACTCGAACCCTAACCAAATATTAAATCCATGGAGGAATAATCATAGATCCCATAACCCTAGTTGTGGGTTTTAGTTCACATGAGAAAGAAAGAGATAGCAACAATTATATTCATCATTCAAAGTAATTAAACTTACAAAAGATGAAGTATGAAGTTGATTTTCTTCCAAGTTTAAGAGAAAATTCCCAGAATCAAAGCAAAGAGTTGAAAATTAAATTCTAAGTTCAGAGAACCCAAAGAGAGGTGAACTCCCTTGGAATAAGTTTTCTATCCCCTGATAGGTTCATTCTCCCCAATGAAACCCTAGAAGTTGTTATTTATATCTGTAACTTAAGAAAAATCCAAAATTAAAAGTTCAAAATTTTTGTTTTAGGTGACGATATGTCTGATGGCTTATCAGAGTTTTGATAGCTTATCAGAACATGTCGTTAGGCATGCTTTAAATGTTTGCCTTCTGCTTATGTGTGAAGATATTCTGGATGGCTTATCAAACACCTGACGACTTATCACAGATGTTGTCACATCTTCACTTTAATTTCTCAAGCACTTCCCAAGCCTGACGACGAGCCTGATGGCTTATCACAACTTTGACGGCCTATCACAGGTTGGCGTTACTTCTTACAGCTGAATCTCATTCTCTGTCTAAGGCTAACACTGAGTCTGATAACTTATCAGAGAGTTGATGACTTATTAGAAAAGTCATCAACTATACTTCCATTCTTATTTTGCTTAAAATTCAACTTTTTTACTTCCATTATTGCTGGTTCTATTGCATCTTAACTTCCACTACAAAATCAAAGATAAAACAATCAAAAACAACAAAATTTGCTTAAGACTTTCCAATTATTCTCAGTTAAAAGCCTCAAATGTGTTAGCATCTAATCACACATCAGTTATATGTTAACTGCCTAAGGGGAAGCCTGAGTACCCTCAGGAAATAGTATGATTAAGCAAAGACATTTTGATAACCCATTTTGATAGTTACTACGAGATATTCTATGAATTTTTGACACACGTGATAAGTCATCTTGTGACTCGTAGTGACTAGCAACATGGGTGGTCATCAATATTCATTTACTAGTGTCTCTATGAGTGACCCTACGAGTCTTCATCATACCTTACAACTCATCTCTTGACTCATAGTGATTAAGAATAAGTTAAAAATTTAACATTTATTTACTGGTCAACTACAAGTTACCTAACAAATCATCATGTCACTTAATAAGTCAAAGGGTGAACCCATAGTGAGTACACCTGCTAGCAGGGACTTCTATGATGGTTTACCCTACAAGTTTTATAGTGACCTAACGACTCATAGGGTCACCAGTAAAAGTTTCCCAGCACACCCTCACACCCTACGACTATAACAGCGACTCATAGACGTATGACTACAAGTCGTACCCTAATTCATAGGGATGTAATGCACTTTTAATTTTTAGTTTTTGTTTTGTTTTTCCTTACTCTTTCTAGTGTAAATAATTATATTTCCATCATAGGCATGATGGAACCAAAGAATGATACCACTAAGGGGGCCAGGAAAACTCCCATGAAATAGGCTCAGGCCACTTATCAACAGAGGGGCAATCCATCTAACAAAGAACATAAGTCTAGTGGATCCATTGAGGAATACCCCATATTAGTATTGATTGATTAATGAAGTAGCTTACCTCAATACTGGAAGTCTAATACCCAAATAAATATTGTAAGATAATCGCCACATATTTTTCTCCCCAGTTTAAAGAGGGAAAGAAGTTTAGGTCTTTCTTGGATAATAAAGAAAGAGGGGAGAAAAGTACCTCAAAAAGTAGAGATAATGGTGTATTTGGCCACAAATCTGGATATGAAGAATTAGAATATAGTTCCAAATAAGCTGAGGGTAACGAGCAAAAAGCTATAAGTGATAATGCCCTAGTTGAGATCCCGCTTCCTTCTCAAGACCAGCCTGGGTTACAAACTGAGGCTGCCCATATGCTAGTTGTTAACTGATGGGGGTACCCAGGTATGCAAGATTTATATGAGCAATACTATACCATTATCCCAAAATAGGAAAACAAAAGACAATATTCTATCTGGAGCCAAAAAAATTTATTGGAGGCATATTGAAGATGCTAGAGTTTGAGGCCTTATTCAAAAAGTATCACTTCTAATGAATGACTCCAGCAGGTATATTTTGTCCCTACTTTGGGAGCTTTATGCTTCCTACTAGATGTAGCTAATTCAGATATATCTGCAAGGTTTTGCATGGAAGGGTGGTGAACCATTGCATTCATTAATGATTTGAGGAATTCAGCTGAGTCTCAAGACATACAATCTCCCAATTCTTGCATGGTGTTGTGTTTGAGCTTCCCACCAACACTTCAGAAATTGATCACCAAATTAAAGATATAAAAATAGTTAAAACTAAGAAAATTGGGATGGAAGATAGACTAATACATCTGAGGTAGATTGTATGTACCTGCACAAGAGAATGCACCATGGGTTATGGGGTCGTCATCATAGATTACTAAGGGTTGTCTTAACTGTACAGCAAAATCTTGGTGGACACTAGTTTGCCACTGATTGAGTTTGATAACTGGAGACATCCTTCTGAGCCCCAACAATGTTGCACTGGTAGAAGGTATTATAGAGGCCTATGATATTGGCTAGCTAAGATTATTGCTTGGGATATTCATGATAGGGTTGTTAGCACCGGCACAAGTTTAGCCTTCCCATGTCTGTTGATGAGATATGCTTAGATGATAGGGAACCTATGTTACCAAATGTGGTTAACTTTGTGACGGTCGATTGGACCACTAATTTTGGGATCGATTCAAGATCAGGCTAACCAAATTTCAAAGCCAAGGTGAGTGCAATATTACTTCATGGAGAATTTTAATTTATAATACATAGGGATATTGATACTTTAGGTTTTATAGACCTTGGGGACACACAAGTTGAAATTGCTCGACCAGAGCTATACGTTTTTATGGATGTTATGGGTTCCACCAATTCTAAGTCACCACAACACCAACTCCACCTACCTTGAGACCATCTACACCACTCCCATCTGATGGTGGATATGTTTTTGTCTCTCAAGATCTTTTGAGTAATGCGATAAAATGCTTAGTCACCCATGAGAAAAAGGTGACAAATATTATTGAAAGAGTGCAATAATTGGTGAATAAGGAGATTAAGGATGACATATGTGGTATGAAAATGAGGTTTGATAGCTTTGAGCGATCAAGAATCTTGAAGGGGTATAGTCCCTATATTTGGCAGGGATCCATGAGAAGTTGGTTGTATTACGGGCTGCCATAGAGGATATAGCCACAAGGCCAGATCCAATTGAGGATTGCCTAACATTTGAGGCATGAAAGGTAAAGTTTTTGAAGAAGGTGATGAAAGAGCAATTAAAAAGAGAAAAATGAGATGTGAGAGATAAGAGATGAGAAAAGTCATTACTACAAGCCAGTAGATGTCACAAGACCAGTTGAGTGAGATTCATGAGATAGTACCGAGGGTTGGTAGCTCCCAAATAGGTGATACTATGGCTGCAACTGCTGCTAATAAGGGGGGGTTCAATATTGACCCCCAATATTACTCCACCAGTGAGTGCACTGGCCACAACCAGTGACTATGTTAATTTGAGCACCTTGGCCACCGCTTGGGCCACTATTACTGAAAATAGGGCTCAATCTGAGGCCCTAATTGAGGAGTATTTATGATTCAGTGCCTTGTACACTATAAATATGTCTTCACTCCCATGTTTTAGTTTTTTCATACATATACTCTAAGGACAATGCATCATCTTAGACTCAAGGGTGGGGGTGTACCACAATTGAGGGTTTTTGTTATCGTGTTTCTTTTACCTTGACTGTACTATCATAGTTACCGACATATTTAGATGTCCTTACTTTTTATTATTTTGTTTTTTTGTTTGTTTTACTTAGAGTAATTTAAAAGAACTTGGTGCAGTCTAATTTAAATAAGCATGCTTACCTGTTTTATCTTTAATTTTAAAATAATACCCCTTTAAAAATCTTATTTATGATGTAGTGTTTGAATGTATTAGGTTGTAACCAATGTATTATCTAGACATGGTATTAGAAATTATAATAGTATATCCTGGCTAATCTAACATAAATTGAATAGGAAGCAATTTAGACAAAGCCTTGAGTGAGAAAGGTATGTTACCTACTCGGTGTGTGTTGTGCCATCTAGACCTTATCCAATTTGTCTTGTTACAAGCTATAGGATAGAAGGTTAGGAAATGATTGTAGGTCTTATTTGAATTAGTCCACTTTAGCCTAAAGAATCAACCAAATGAAGAAAGTATCCCTTGATCCCAAAATTTAAGCCTTAAAGTGACCAATTTTCATTAACCCATTCACCTTCCCATTTAAAATACAATGAACCTATTTTGGCCCTAGTCCCTCATTAGACACTGTGTATCTCACTCAGGCAAATGTTCTAAATTAGGGCTATTATATGGGTGCTAACTGAATGCGGGTATGACGAAGGAAGTTTAGAAAAAAAGGGAAAAATATTTGAGTGTGGCATGAGAAAATGAAAAGATGAAAATAAATAAATAAAGGAAAAGTTGATCTAAAAACAAACCAAACCCAAATTTCAAAAAGGAAATAAAATAAAGAAAAAGGAAGAAAAAGGAAAAGAAAATAAGAAAGTGGAGGCAAGAGTAGTGTAGTGCCAAGAAGGATTAAGTCATTGAACCTAAATAAATACTTTTATTTGATCTCTTATTTAGGGTTATGAACTTGTACATTATTTTGAGGTTCTAAGATACATTATTGCTCTTGGAATCATTGATATTGGTTTTTCTTAAGGTTTTTAATCAATTTTAGAGTTCAATTTTTCTTCTTATTCTTGTAAGTACAAAATTATGCTTTCAATTATGGAATATCTTGTGTGCTTATGATCATGAGTATCTAAACCTCATAACTAGGGTTGTGGGAACTATGATGAATTAATGAAGAAGTCATTCTAGATCAGTGTTCTTGCATGTATTAGTATTTCCTTCGATTTGATTACTTTTTTTACGATTGAAAATGTCAATAACTCGCATGTATTCTAAACTTTATCGATAAAAAAGTAGATATTGGAAAAAATAAATAACAACAATAATTTGAAGCAACCAACCTTTAGCTAATTAATTTGAGCCTCAACCGAGATTGTTAACCTGATATCACAAAATAAGGATTAGTAATGTGAAGCTCTAAGTATGAGAGAAGATGAGTAAAATTCATCTAAACCAAGGTTGAGAGATGTTTAGGTGATACATATCTTATTAGATTTTTCTTGCAAGACATCAGGATAGTCTACTAAGCACGAATAGCCTATGAAGTTATAACTCATAGGGAATACAATCTTAATATACGTCTCATATCGATCATAATTCAAGTAACTACAATATAATACTATTACAACTTACGTTTACAAAAAAACTCTTTTATTTATATAATTCTCAATTACATCATCAAACTCTTGATAGAATTTCGTCTTATTTCTTGTGAGATCAACCCCAACCGAGTTGGATTCTATATTTGTTCGATGATCGCTTTACACTTTATTATGAGGTGTAATTTTGGTGACATCATGTCATTGAGGGCTGATCTTTATAGACTATGTGCATAGTTTCACACCCTACAACCCTTATTCGCTCTTGATAAGGCAGAGATTGCTATACCTCTGGATTAGTACTTTCTTTTGCTGATTTTGGTGGACATTTGCATATGGTTGATGAGGTTAGAATTGACTTTAGTAAGGGTCTCACCTAATCCCAATAGGCTGAGATTAAAAAGAAACTATCCGAAGATAATGAGCATGCTAGGATGGTTGGGGCTAGCTTTAGATCTTAACCTGTTGATTAGGTGCCTTTTGTTTTTTACGCCAGTTATAGGAGCCCAGTTTGACGAGGCTCCTAGATTTATTGTACCGCTATCTACGGATGTGGACCTAAGCACCTAGTACACCACAAGTAGTTTTTACCCTCCTCTTCTCTTTCTTTACTTCTGCATTGGGGACAATGTAATGCTATTTAATAGGGATGGAACATTCTTATTTTATATTTGATGGTCTATACTTATTTGATCTGATAGATTGTATTAATATACTTTATTTATTATTTGATAGTGATTTAGATTTCACCCTCATAGAGCTTATTTATTTATGTTGACATTTATGTGGATTTGGCCCTTGTTAGGTATATTGGTGATAATATCGGATATTGCCCTCCTCAATATTATTATATCCGCTTGATTATGATTCGATACCCAATTGTGCTTTTCTTGGTGTTGATTTATGTTTTGGGTGATGCCTTTAAACATTTTGTGCATTGTTCTTTTATTCTTTTGTAAATACGTGCCTAATAAACTTCAAGGGTTTTCTTCAAAACTAGGTTCTTTCCCACAGAGCAAATTTTGTTTTCTTTTTCTTTTATTTCTTATCTTTACTTTGGTCTATTTTCTTTGTCAAACCGAGTGGTATTTCAGCCGTGATAGATGATGAGGTGATATTCTTAGATGAATACCTAATACCTAGTATTTTGAGTCTAGATTCAAGTTGGAGTCGGCAAAAAATTGAAAAATTTTCTCAAACGTCATTAGCAAGCATTTTAATGATTTTGAAAAAATGAAAAATGTAGTTTTCTTTTTTAAAAAAGCAAAGAGTTTTTTGAGCTTTCTCTTGAGTTGAGACTATTAAATTCAATTTATGGCTCTTCCTTTACAAGGATGAGACTTTGATTGGAGTAACTTATTAAGTCCATTTGCATAAATTGGTGGGGGGACTAGTTTTCCACTTTATGAGTATGATGCCTTGTATAGTGAGGTGTTTGTCTAATTCTTATATATACGTGTAGTCTAGGCTTAGCAACACTTATGTAATGACTTTGTAGGTTATTTCCTCAATTTACATGTATTTTTGGCATTTTGAGGCTTTCCACAATAGCTACAGGTCATTTGTGACTTACTAGAATAGTTGGTTTGATTATCAAGCAGTTCATTTGGGTTTTAGGCTCATTCTCAATTTTAGATCTTTCTTTTTAAGGAATTGGTCTCGGACCAAGACTCCTAATAAACAACCTCAGATGGGAATTTCGATAGTTCCATCAACTTTTGAACATTGATTTTAGGCTAGGGGGACCATTGGTTCAATTCCAAAGGCTTCCGGACTCGTTTTGGTCTATTAGGTGAATTTTATGAAAAATAGAATTATAGGTGTGGACCCTATATTTAGTCAAAACAATCACGAATGAAAGTTTTGATGGTTCTATTGAGTCTGAAATATTGAATCTGGTATGGTAGCAAGTTAGTTTGTGTGCATGGGATTTTGAATGAATCTCGACCACTCGATCAGAGTCCAATTAGACTTAGAAAAATCAGGTGCATGGCATCAGTTGGTGCAACCGCTTGAGCGAACCTTTGACCGCTTAAGTGGTGGTTGCTTAATCGACCAGTGGGTTACTTTGCAGCCAGCCTTTTCTGTTCATGATCGCTTAAGCGATGGCCTTATTTCATAAGTGGAGGTCGCTTAAGAAGAACTCGATCACTTAAGCAAAGACTGGATATTTATGAGGGATTTCTTAAGTCATCATTTGATCTCTTAAGTGGTGATCTCTTAAGTGATCATTGGGTTGCTTTAGTAACATCTGTAGGGGATTAAATCCCCTTCTTCACTTATTTTCTCCCTCATTTCTTAACACCTTTCCACTATTTTGAAATCATGTGACATGAGAAAGTATGAGAAATCATCTATTGAAGCTAAGGTAAGTTAACCCAACACTCCTCAGTTATTTCCCATTATTTTGCCCATCAAGTTTTATCCTTTTTCATTATAAATTCTTATAAATTAGGTCTTAAAATCATTTGACTTTAGGAGCTAATTTAGGAACTTATTTATGCTCCATTTGAGCTTAACTTTTGAGAACATTTCTTGTCCTTTGAGAGTCTACGTGATGGATTTAATTTTGGGTTCCATTTGTGGGCCCAGCAGGATCATTCTTGATGCAAATTCTGACTCTACCTTTTATATAGCAATATTGGTCTCAATTTACTCCTATTAACGTATAGGTAATTATTTTAATATTATGGTGGTATTTTAGGGTCGTGGAGTAAAGGTGAATGCTCATAAATAATTCAAGACTTATGATTTCAGCATCGAGGTAGACTTTGATCTAATTTACTTTACGAGAGGTGTACGTGTAGATTGCATGTTAGAATGGGATTACCGGATGTGATTATAACTAGTAAATCATAAATTAGCCTAATTAAGAAGTGTGGGTATAGAAGGGTGACCCAACCCTTAGGATGAGATGCTTGTTATGGCTATAGAATCCAATCACCCTAAATTATAAGCATGTGATCATAGTTGTATAAGGTTTATTATTTCACTTAGTGAACTGGATTATAGTTTTTCAGAATTATAGTTTTACTATTTATGCTATTTATATATTATTAGGCCCGAGGATATGGCTACGATACTTTTTTGGTTTAATTTGTAATTTTATTCATCAATCAAATTAAAGTCCACATAAAGATGGACCAACCCATCCAATAATCTAACAACAAAAGAAACTAACAAAATAAGAAAATCGGACCAGCCCACTAGTTGAACCGGCCTAAAAAAATAACATATATAGTGAGTAGGGTTTCCAAAAATGAGCTAAGAGTTAAGCTCCACTCTTTTCCACCTCCTTCATCATGTTTTCTTGTGAGAATCATTAATTTGTCCTGCTTCAGCTATGGGTAGTTAACACCGTTCCTTGTTTGTGTTGGATTGAATCTTATTCCAGCTTGCAAGAGTAAGAAACTTCTTCCCTTTTGATGTCGATTGCTTAAACTTATGCTTTGTCCCTTATTTGATGCTCTCCTTTCTATATTCTCAGCTGAGTTCTCCAGTGTAAGGGTGAACGTTGTTGTTTTTGGTGATAAAACGATGGGTCTAGTCTATTGAGGCTTGTTCCTTTTTTCCAAGTAAGATGACTTCATTATTGAGCTTGTTGATCTTGCTGACTGCCTTATTTCTTAACCTTATCATTCTTGATCTATAGTTATGGATGGGATGGAGATTATGAGATGCTCGAACCCACATGTAATTGGATAGTAACAAACGTCTCAGACGTTTGCAGTTAAGATCTGACCTTGTGACCCCCCCCCCCCCCCCAATTGCTGATTCCATTTTTGTTGGATGGTGTAAGCAATTTCACTTTTTTTCCCTTCTCAGTTTTTAAATGTAATGCATGTGAATTAACTTATTTTATCCATTCCAATCGTTTTACCTTTTTCATGGTGCTAACCTTAAATAGGGACATTATTGTTTATCACTATCTAGAATCTCCGTGCCTGTACTTGGTAACTGATGGAAAGATGTATATTTGAATTTCCTTTGTTCCCATGCTAAGTTAGACAGATAGTCTGCTAATTGATTACCTTTTCTGAATATATGTTGTGTCTGTACTTGCTTAGCTGAAAGTAGTTGCCACATTCGATTGATTTTTTCTGCTATGTTCCATGGGATATCCCATTCCTTCCTTAAAAGCTTTTGCATGACTAAAGAATCTATGTCTATGATACCAATTAGACTCTAGGTGAGTAATCTATCCTTATAAAGGACATGGCTTTAGTCTATAGACACCTAGATGATATAATTGTATTGTCTGGATACTGGTGATGGCATGCATACATTATGGCAGATTAAGGCTCACTTAGTGGTACGATTCCAACCAAAACTATTATTTTACTATTATTTTCTAAAAAAGGATCTATTCTTGTATTTCACTTTTATTCTTTAATAAAGGAAATCATACCACCTTACTTAATGATTTATGAGCTTTTAGAACTAAATTAATGTTATGTAAATTTGATCGAGATTGATTTTGGTCCATGGTTTAGCCAATCTTTGATCACTATTATTTACTTCGTTCTAGTGAGATTCCAACCCTTTCAATGCCATTATACTAATCTAGTCACGAAATTAATCTTGATTAATGGATTTATAGACTTATACTCTTTTAGCCAAGGTTCGAGTTTGTGCATTTATTATGTATACATCTCTCCAATACTAGATGAAGTAGATTTATAATGATGATGATTAGAAATCCTAGATCGGAACTAGGTGGTGTAGACAAATATTCTTGAATCTCCTAGGGTCCTCTTTGTCTATGAGCCATATTTTTTAAGAAGAAAGGTCATTGTAGGTCCTACCTTTGCGAGCTGGTAAGCTAGAGGAGATGTATACACTTAGTACATTATGACTCTTAGATCAGATATGGTACTATGGATTTACTTTGTATCCATTCATTCATATGCATTTCCTATCACCAGTATTTTTTTGTACTTACATCTATCATCCTTATGAGGGTTGCATAGGTATAGGCTATGATTGTTGTTTGCTGAGTGTTAATTGAACCTTATGGGTTTATGAGGACCTAGTTAAGTATAGTTTGTATGGACTATCTAGTTACTTTATTGTTGTTATCTTTGTTAGTTCGTGGCAAGTTGATTATAGATTGGTACCCGAGGTTGTTGATATGAATCTGAGCATACTTTGTTATAGTAAATTGCATTATGGTCAGTGTATTCGTGGCTAGACATGTTGACTATAGGTCCTGATCATGCTAGTATTATCTTTCTTACTTGGTTAGAATTCTCTAGAGAAGTTAGGTTGTTACCTTTGACTTAGTCAAATATACTTAGATACATGTGTGTATGTGTGTGTTCTTACTGTATATCCCTCTTTTTCCTTGTTCATTCATATTGTATATGTATTTTCTGGCCTTGTATATTACTATGTATCATTCTTTCATTCTTCATTGGTATATTGGTTGGTGATATATGGTATTGCACTTTAGACCATAGTTACTATTATGATAAGATAGTTTATCCTTATTGCCTCACTAGCTATATTATGTTTATCTTCTTGAATAGTTTCTTGTAGCTTATATTCCTGCTTTACATGTTTTTTATGTTTGCATTATCTTTAGAGCTCAATTGGTCGATGCCTACTGAGTACCATGTCTTTGGTACTCATACTACACATCTACAGCATATGAGTTCTCATTGTTGTTGTGTGCATTGTGTCGAGCAGCTATGGATCGGAGATTGAGGGTGAACTCCTAGCATTTAGAGTATTACTACTCTCCCTCTTATGGATTGGGCTAATCTAATATTGTATTTAGAGACAACCTATATTTGTATTCACTCTGTATTTCACTTTATGTTCCTATTGTATTACAGGCTCTTGTATTAACTTCACCAGGTCTTGGGGTTGCTTTATATATATTAGCCCTTTTATTATATTTATTCCACTATTTCCCTTCATTTCTTTTGATAGTGTATTATCATAGGTCCTGACGATGGGATGGCTTACCTATTGGTGGGTTATAGTAGGTGTCATCATTATATGAGAAATTGGAACAACACAACTTCTCAACTAAGTCTCCCCACTTGAATACCACATTTTATCATTTACAAATTACAATTCTCACATGTTCACATAGAGATACTAAAGTTGAGTCTTACTACATGTGCTTACCATGTTAGATCCCAATTCAACGATAAAAAGTGCTACATCTAAGGAGATCATGCTAGTATGAATTATAGGATATTTTATTCTATTTCCCTTAGGAACATTCATTTTGATCAGCAACTTCCAAAATTTCTACCAAGAGTCACATCATAAATCCACTATCTAACTATTACACAAGAAATCGTCATCTCGCTCCTTCTTCATTATTAGAACCTTAGATGGAATAAGCACATCACAATTGTAACAAAAGATTCTTTAATTTTTCTAAAAGCTTCTGTATTTTTAAATGATCTTCTCATAATTAATTCAATAAACATAGATAAATTCTAACATATCTAACATATGCCTCTCATTGTATTTTTTAAATTACTGTTCTCTGATACCATTTGTTGGGGGGTGTGGATCTATGCGGATAACTAACTTATAAAATAGATTCATTACACATATCATTTGTAGGGGGTGTGGATCTATGCGGATAACTAACTTATAAAATAGATTTATTATATGTGTAATGAATCTATTTTTCTTTATGCGTGGATATTTCTTAAATTTTGTTTCAATATCTTTTAATGATTTATTCTCTTTGTAAGATGTATTCATTAATTTGTTTGATTTATTATTTTATCCTGTAGTAATTGCAGAATTACAATTTCTGTATAATAATTTATCCTATCTGTACTGTAGTATATATCTAATTCTAGATTTTCAATATTATTTATTATCTTGTGTTGTTCTTCTCGTAGTGAGTTTTTTAAATTATATAAACTGTCACATGCACTTTTTTCTAAATTTTCTAAGGTTTCTTCTATCCATATTAATTTTTCTTTTAGATTTTCCATTATTTTTCTAATTCGGTTTCTATAATTAATTTCATTATTTAGATTATCTTGATTTTCTCTAGTTTTTCTAATATATTCTAACATCCCTTAATCTGAATAATATCCTTCTGGGTAAATTTCTTCGTATAACTATTCTAGCCAATTTATTGTTTCAATTTCATAGTCTATTACTTTTTCTAATATTATTTTCTTAATATCTATAATTTCTATATCTTTAAGTATATATAGGATTAAAACTTTAAGATAGTCTAGATGATCTATCTTTTAAAATTGGTTTTATTATAATATTTTGTAGTTGTTTGTTTTAGCCTTAGTAGTTTTTGCATATTTTTATTAAGAAATTTTATATATTTTTTGTTTTTATTTTCCATGTATTTGTCTATATTTGTTTTCATCTGTTTTTCTAGTAACTATATATTTCGCATATCTTTTTCTAAAAATTCTATGTAATTTAGCATGATAAGTATTTGTAAGAGTAGTTAGGTAGATATGGTATATAATTTACTCTAGTCATGTAATATTCACCAAATGTTTTTTCTAATATGATTTTTCTTATATCTACTACTTTTATATCTTTAAGTGCATACAAAATAAGTATTTTAAATTTATCTACCATCACATCAGATAAATAATTATTCATTTTCATAAAATTGTTTTTTCAAAATATTCCCTTCAACCATGTACATAACAAAATATTGTCATCTTAGATTACTATATACTAGATTATTCTTAAATAACATGTTCTTCGGTCACTATTAGCATGGCAATTTGAATACTTTTTTCCTTAAACAGCGCCTCTACTCTGGTTACTCCCCGCCACGGCTTTTTGCCTCATTGGTTTCACCTTTAGGATGGCATAGTTCTTAGGGATTTTTCTCCATTTCCACTTTGCTAATAAACTTCTTAACATATTATTCTTCGAATAATTCTACTATAAAGTAACTAATATGAATTTATTTTATCATATCATGATTGTTGGGAATTATGAATTTAGCTATTCATAATCATAAATAAATATACCTGTTCGGGTAGTTTTGATATTTCTAAAGTTTGTTCCTCCATAGTTTTTTCCATTGAAGTATGTCTATTTTTTAATTAACTGAGCAAAATATTTATTGTGAAATGGAGAGAGTATTTGCTTCAACGCATAAAGGCTTGCTTTGCAATGCCTTCAGTTTCCTTTATTTATAGAACGAAAAAAAAACTTTACAATCATCTTTACACGTTTTTTAAATGCTAACCTATAAGTAAAAAAGGCTAGTAACCTAAAAAGTCTAAAGTCTACATAGCCTTAAAAATTCTTCAAGCCTAGACAAGCCTAGAAAAGTCTACATAGGCATAGGAACTTACAATAATTACAATTCTATTACGTAAAGACTAAAATATATATACAATGATCATAAATAATTTAATATCTTGTCTTCGTTGATGTTGTCGTATCTGTTATATCTCTATTATTGCTTCTTATCTTATCTTTCCAGATGGCATTTTGTCGTCTTTTTTATCCTAGGTGTACTTCTGGAATAATGTTATCTTCTTCAATACATCTTGAACATTGGTGATCCGGATATTTGTGTCCAATTATTTTACAATATCTTGTCAGTAGTCCGTCTGAAATAAATCCTTTTTTAATTGCTCTTGCGGTAGATTGTTTTTCTGGGTTATGTAATGTTATTATCCATTGTCTAACATCTTCCATATCTGCTTGTCGTAGCTCTTTTGAATTTGAGTAAATCATTTGATGATCTCTCGAATAATAGCTCCATATTGGGTTTCCATTAGTATAATTATTTGCTAATTCTTGAATAATCGTAGCTAGTCCAATAAGTCGTTTATTTGCGTAGAAATCGGGTATCTCAATTCTGGGTATCTCCTGTTGCTGAGTAATAGCTTCTGGTATGATCATATCTCTGGTTAGTCCTATTTTTACAACTTGTATAACTGGTTTTATTTCGTCGTATAATATCTCTACTGGTGCAGTATAACACTTTATACAAAATAAATTTCCTTTTGTAGGTGGTGAATATCTTGTGTAATTCTTCCATAGCTGTTAGTTCTTCTCCTTCTTGGGTGTATATGGTGTTTAATAGTCCATAGTCAAAGCAAGTTTTTACTAGGCTTGGGTTAGTTTTAGGTAGTGCAATTAGCTTGTTGTATCCTTGTAATTTTTGGGTTATATAGTTGGTGTTTGGTTCTTTGGTATTTGTAGCTCTGGGGTTAAGGTTTAGAAAAGTTTGTACTCTATAGATATTTTCTATGTATTTCTGGGCTGTATAATTATAAACTTTTTTATCTTGGTTTAGGCTATCTCGGTATGTGGTAATTTGTGGGGGTATGAACAAGTGGTCTTTTTGTGTTTTTGGTGTAAATGGTTTTTCAAATATTTTATTCATATTCGTGTTCTGGTATCTTGGTCGACTAATTCCTTTGCTTGTACCTGCAGAAGTAGATTGATAAATGTTATGGGTTTTATGGAGTGTCCCAACGTCTCCTTCTAGCTCTGGAACTTTAATGGCTTCCGATCGATATAGCTCTGCACACTGCTGAGTTAGCTGATTTGTAGCTATAGACTTCAGTTTATCTTCATTAGTCTTTAGCTTTTTTATCTCATTACTCATACTGTCCACTTTCATTGAAAGTGTAGTTAGGGTGTTGAATATTTTTTCTAGAGTATCTTCTTCTATTATTTCAGTCTGTGTAGCTTTGTCTTGATATGTAATCTGCAATAACATTTTTGTTAGTACTGATTACTTCAATTATAAATGTGAAATTTAATATATTCAAGACTAGTCTCCGAATTTCTTTTGTTGTAACTGAATTTTGTATTTTCTTTGTTAACCACCAGCGTACCTACGTATTATCTGTTCGTACGATAAATTTGTTATATACAATATATGGCTCAAATGCTAACAAACATTTATATAATGAACATAATTTTTTTCTATTTATTTCCCATTTTATTTCTGTCTCATTGAACGTACCAAAGTAGTATCTACAATGGTGTTCTATTTTTTCAGCTTCATATCGATATTTAAGTACTCCTCCATAACTATATTCACTAGCATCTGCTTCTACTATATATATAAATTTTCTATTTTCATCTGGAAATTGTAATTTTGGTAATTCTTTACAAAGTAATTTTATTTTTTGAACTTGTTTTTTATCTTCTTCATTATAGTTATATTCTACATCCTTCTTTAATTTTTTCTGTAGTGGTTTTAAAGTTTCTGCTAATTTTGGAATATATTCTCTTACTTGGTTTACCAATCCTAAAAATGATTGTAATTTTTTTTTTGTATCTAATTCTTCTTTCGAATTTATTATTTTTTGTACTATATGTTGTTGCATTTTTACTCCACATTTATCTATTTGTATTCCTAAAAATTCTATCTGATTTTTCATAATTTCAGCTTTCTTTTCGCTTAGACTTATTCCCGATTTTTCTATTATATCTGTAAACTGTTCCAATAATTTTAAATGTTCTTTTTTGGTTTTTGTATATAACAATATATCATCTATGTATACTATACAATTAGATAATTATTTAAAATAATTATCTATAAAATGTTGATATCTACCTAGTGCATTTTTATATCCAAATGGTAATACGTTCCATTCATAAAATCCTTGTGGTACCGTAAATGCGGTTAATTCTTTAGATTCTTCTTCTAACTTTAGATAGTAAAATCCTGATTTACAATCGAATTTGCAAAAATAATTATATCCTTGTATTTGCCTTATTTTTAATATCTTATTTGGTATTGGATAATTATATGTTATAGTTTTTCCATTTAAATTTCTATAATCAATAATCATCATACTTTTTCCTCTTTTTTGTTCACTATGGGTATAATTTATCTAAAAATCCCATTCCTAAAAGTATATCTTTTGATGTTAGTTCATAATTATAAATTTCTTCTATTATTAATATCTTATCCCGTACTTGCATTTTTACATTCCTAGCTTTATAAGTAATTAAGCTTCCTTCATTATTAAATCCTTTAATTATTATTGGTGTTTTTAATTTATCCCATTTACTTTCTGGTAAGCAATTATATCTACATAAATTAGCTTCTGCTCCTGTATCTATCATAGGCGTATAATATCTACTGTAATATCCTTCTACTACTATTTTCATTAATACATATATCTTCATTTTTATGTTAAGGTTCTCCTTAAGAATAATTTCTCCTTGTTATATGTTAAGGTTAATTGTGTATGTTCTATATTATATGGTTTTACTTGTTCTAACCATTTTATTCCTAATATTATATTTTCTTTTTGCATCTCTTCCTTTACTTCAAATTCTATTTTTATTTTTCTAACTCCTATTATTATTTCCTTTTCCGCTATATTTTTACTATTTATTAAACTTCTTGGTAGATCTGGGCACATATCATTATCAGTTTTTATTTCTTCATTTTTTACTAGATATTTTGCTATATAATTTTCTTCTTGTCCTGTATTTAGGAGTATTAAATATTCTTTTTCATTTATTTTTCCTGTTATGTAATATTGGTTTAAATTACTTATTGAGTTTATTTCATAACTTGTTCTTTTTTATGAGCTTGATGATTCTGATTTTTCATCAGCTATTCTTTTCTATTCTTACCATTGCTGTCAATTTATCTTCTAATTTTAATTCTTCTTTTTCTAACATTAGATATAAATATTCACCTATTTTCTTATATGTTCTTCCTAGATTAGAAAATACTATTTTTATTTTTAATCCTTCGTGATTTTCATATATTTTTTTATTTATTATAAATTCTTCTTTGTTCATTTTATTGTGAATAGTTCATGTTGGTATATATAGTCTAAACTGTCTATTTATGATTCTAATTTTGATATTTCATCTTTTTGTGTATTTATTGAATTTTTACCAACTCCGGAAAATATATTATAATGTAGTCTTTCTATTCTTATTTTTAATTCTTTAATTTTTTTTGAAATAAATTATTTTAATTCTTTGTATTTTTGCTCTTTATTCATTTAAGCCATATTTATAATATCTTGACGGATATCTGAATCTAATTTTATCATAATTAGGTGGTATGTGTCTCATTCTTCTAGATTTTAAATGGATTATTAATTTTGCTTCAATACTAGATATTAATGTAATTAGGTAGGCTAATCTTTGTGGGTTTTCTTTTGTTTTATTTAGACTTATATATTCTGAATAATTACTAATTAAAGATTCTTTAATTTTTCTAAAAGCTTCTCTATTTTTAAATGGTCTTCTCATAGTTAATTCAATGAACATAGATAAATTCTAACATATCTAACATATATCTTACTACTGTACTTTTTTAAATTACTGGGCTCTGATACCATTTGTAGGGGTGTGTGGATCTATGCGGATAACTAACTTATAAAATAGATTTATTATATGTGTAATGAATCTATTTTTCTTTATGCGTGGATATTTCTTAAATTTTGTTTCAATATCTTTTAATGATTTATTCTCTTCGTAAGATGTATTCATTAATTTGTTTGATTTATTATTTTATCCTGTAGTAATTACAGAGTTACAAATTTCTGTATAATAATTTATTCTATTTGTACTGTAGTATATATCTAATTCTAGATTTTCAATATTATTTATTATCTTGTGTGGTTTTTCTCGTAGTGAGTTTTTTAAATTATATAAACTATCACATGTACTTTTTTCTAAATTTTCTAAGGTTTCTTCTATCCATATTAATTTTTCTTTTAGATTTTCCATTATTTTTCTAATTCGGTTTCTATAATTAATTTCATTATTTAGATCTTGATTTTCTCTAGTTTTTCTAATATATTCTAACATCCCTTAATCTAAATAATTAAATTAATTATAGAAACCGAATTAGAAAAATAATGGAAAATCTAAAAGAAAAATTAATATGGATAGAAGAAACCTTAGAAAATTTAGAAGAAAGTACATGTGATAGTTTATATAATTTTTTCTAACTCACTACGAGAAGAACAATACAAGATAATAAATAATATTGAAAATCTAGAATTAGATATATACTACAGTACAAATAGAATAAATTATTATACAAAAATTTATAACTCTGTAATTACTACAAGATAAAATAATAAATCAAACAAATTAATGAATACATCTTACGAAGAGAATAAATCATTAAAAGATATTGAAACAAAATTTAAGAAATATCCACGCATAAAGAAAAATAGATTCATTACACATATAATAAATCTATTTTATAAGTTAGTTATCCGCATAGATCCACACCCCCTACAAATGGTATCAGAGCCCAGTAATTTAAAAAAGTACAGTAGTAAGATATATGTTAGATATGTTAGAATTTATCTATGTTCATTGAATTAACTATGAGAAGACCATTTAAAAATAGAGAAACTTTTAGAAAAATTAAAGAATCTTTAATTAGTAATTATTCAGAATATATAAGTCTAAATAAAACAAAAGAAAACCCACAAAGATTAGCCTACCTAATTACATTAATATCTAGTATTGAAGCAAAATTAATAATCCATTTAAAATCTAGAAGAATGAGACACATACCATCTAATTATGATAAAATTAGATTCAGATATCCGTCAAGATATTATAAATATGGCTTAAATGAATAAAGAGAAAAAATACAAAGAATTAAAACAATTTATTTCAAAAAAATTTAAAGAATTAAAAATAAGAATAGAAAGACTACATTATAATATATTTGCCGGAGTTGGTAAAAATTCAATAAATACACAAAAAGATGAAATATCAAAATTAGAATCATAAATAGACAGTTTAGACTATATATACCAACATGAACTATTCACAATAAAATGAACAAAGAAGAATTTATAATAGATGAAAAAATATATGAAAATCACGAAGGATTAAAAATAAAAATAGTATTTTCTAATCTGGGAAGAAGATATAAGAAAATAGGTGAACATTTATATCTAATGTTAGAAAAAGAAAAATTAAAATTAGAAGATAAATTGACAGCAATGGTAAGAATAGAAAGAGAAAATGAAGAAATAGACAGGAAAAAAGAGATAGAAAAAATAAAACAACAAACTACTGAAAAAATACGAAAAATAGAAGAAACTAAAAATAGTAGGATTGCTGAACTAGAAAAAGAACTACAAATGTTAAAAGATCTGTATGAACAAAGACAAAAAGAAAAGGAAGAAAAAGATAAAGGACAAAAATTATTAAACGAGATAAATCAGTTTAAGGAAAAATTAGAAATAAATAATATAGATGTTGAAGAGACAGATAATTATGATTCAGAAGATAGTGAAACATATACAGAAATATTAACCAATACGAAAAATTTAGAAATTAATGAAAAAGAAGAAGTAATTAATGAAGAAAACTTGGAAAGTACCAACACAGAAATAAATACTCTTGATAAAAAAGAAGATGAAAATATAATATCTAAAACAGCAGAAATAAGAAAACTTATATATTATAAAAGTAAATTTAAAAAATATAATGAATATGACAAATGGACACCAAAACAGATAGTTAATAAAAATTATAACTTTTTAGACCTAGATTGTGTAATAGATACAGAAAAAATAATATAATTATGGATAGGATATATGACAAAATAATTATTAGATAATAATATAAACATAACAGATGCACCAGAATATATAGAAAGAACATTAATAAGATCAGTAAAACTATGGTTTTCAAATTTAACTGAAAACAACAAAAAGTATTAAGAGCTAATAAACCTATAGAAGGAACATCATCAACAACAACTAAACTAACACCTATAGAATTATTAAAAAAATATGAAACAGCTATAAAAGATGAATTTGGTAGTATGACAACAATAGAAGAAGAACAAGATGGAGAAAAAGACACAAATAAGAATTTAATGTTAAAATTAGCAATATGTAATATGTGTTATATAGATGAATATACTTGCATATTTAAAGAATATTATTATAAAGGAGCATATAGTATAGAAGAAAGTAAAGAAATAAGAAAATTATATTTTAATAAATTGCCCGAACCATTTAGTTCAAAGATAATAAAAAGTTGGGAAGAAGCAAAAATAGTAGATACGTTAGGAGCAAGAATAAAATTTTTACAACAATGGTATAGAAACTTATGTGAAAAATATAGAGAAGAATTAAAAATGAAAAAAACATTAATAAGAAATTTAGCATGTTGCAAAAATAAAATACCACCTCAATTTGGATGTGAAGAAAGATATTATAAGAAAAGAAAAAGACATGAAATATAAGAAATATAAAAAATCAATATACAAATACAAGAAACCAAGAAAAAGATATTATGTAAAAAATTATAAATACAAAAGACCATATAAAAAGGAGAAATCTATAAAAGAATGTACTTGTTATAATTGTGGAAAGTTAGGACATTTAGCTAGAGATTGTAAATTACCTAAAAATCTAAAAAATAAACAAATATCAGAAATAAAAATAGATAATACAGAATATATGCAGATAGATTATATAGATTATAATTAGAAAGTGAGGATAGTATATATGAAATTTCAGAAAATGAAACAGATACTGAAATAGATAGTGAACTAGATGAATTAAATGACTGAAGAAGATATAAAAATAATAACAAAGGAAGAATATTTAAATGATGAAGGAACGAAACAAAAATAATATTTGACAGTAACATATTTGATGAAATAAATGGAAAGAATTAGATTTAAGTGTAGAAAAAATATTTAAAATACCAACAATAAAAAATATTTTTACTAGGAAAAAAGATGAATATTATGTAGTATGCCAAAAAGAACATGTAATAGACTGTAGATATGCAAAAGGCAAAGCTAGTATACCACTAGTAACAAAAATAATAATTAATAAAGAGATAAATGATATAAAAAGTAAAGGAGATCCAATAAAATATGTACACCTTGGAGGTACAGAAATATTAATAAAAGCATGTTTTAGAGAAGGAATAGATACACCGATAGAATTATATCTAGCAGATGATATAATTATAAAACCTATATAAAAAAGCATAATAACTGCCGTAAAAGGAAATCTAATATATCAAAAATTCAAATTTATAATAAGTGCAAATTATTCAGTAGCGATAACAGATAAAAATATAGATAAATCACTCGTATTATATTGGATAATATCATGAATAGAATTAACCCTAGGAAGTAAAAATATTTACAGCAAGATGCAAAAATTTATATGTATTAACAACGAAACATAAAATAACAGGAAAAAATAAGATTAACAAAATATCAATAGAAAGCCCATTTGAACAGATTGTAAAAACAATTTATAATGATTATAGCTACAGCGACATAGATATAGAAGAAAATTTAGAAATAATAAATGATAGAATAAGTACAACGAAAAGAATAACTGATGAAAAATCAGAATCATCAAGCTCATAAAAAAGAACAAGTTATGAAATAAACTCAATAAGTAATTTAAACCAATATTACATAACAGGAAAAATAAATGAAAAAGAATATTTAATACTCCTAAATACAGGACAAGAAGAAAATTATATAGCAAAATATCTAGTAAAAAATGAAGAAATAAAAACTGATAATGATATGTGCCCAGATCTACCAAGAAGTTTAATAAATAGTAAAAATATAGCAGAAAAAGAAATAATAATAGGAGTTAGAAAAATAAAAATAGAATTTAAAGTAAAGGAAGAAATGCAAAAAGTAGATATAATATTAGGAATAAAATGGTTAGAACAAGTAAAACCATATAATATAGAACATACACAATTAACCTTAACATATAACAAATAGAAATTATTCTTAAGAAGAGCCTTAACATAAAATGAAAATATACGCATTAATGAAGATAGTAGTAGAAGGATATTACAGTAGATATTATACGCCTATGATAGATACAGGAGCAGAAGCTAATTTATGTAGATATAATTGCTTACCAGAAAGTAAATGGGATAAATTAAAAACACCAATAATAGTTAAAGGATTTAATAATGAAGGAAGCTTAATTACTTATAAAGCTAGGAATGTGAAAATACAAGTATGGGATAAGATATTAACAATAGAAGAAATTTATAATTATGAACTAACATCAAAAGATATACTTTTAGGAATGCCATTTTTAGATAAATTATATCCACATATAATAACTAGAACAGATTGGTGGTTTACAACACCATGCAAACAGAAAGTAAGAGCAAAAAGAGTTAATAATAAAATAAGAAAGAAAACTGATTGGATAAAAGGAAGTGAAAAAATTACACAAAAATTAGAAAATATAAAAAATACTGAAGATACAATAGAACTAGTAGTATTTTCGATAAATAAAACAGAAATAACTATTTTTTCAATAAATAAGATAGAAATAATTAAGAAAAAATTAGAACAATTATATAGTGAAGATCCATTACAAGGATGGGAAAAACATAAAACTACCATAAAAATTGAATTAATAGATAAAAATAGCATAATAACCCAGAAACCATTAACATATAATTTTGACGATTTAAAAAAATTTAAAATGCATATAGATGAATTATTAGAAAAACAATATATACAAAAAAGTAATAGTAAACATAATAGTCCAGCATTTATAGTAAATAAACATAGTGAACAAAAAAGAGGAAAAAGTAGGATGATTATTGATTATAGAAATTTAAATGCAAAAACTATAACATATAATTATCCAATACCAAATAAGATATTAAAAATAAGGCAAATACAAGGATATAATTATTTTAGCAAATTCGATTGTAAATCAGGATTTTACCATCTAAAGTTAGAAGAAGGATCTAAAGAATTAACCGCATTTACGGTACCACAAGGATTTTATGAATGGAACGTATTACCATTTGGATATAAAAATGCACCAGGTAGATATCAACATTTTATGGATAATTATTTTAAACAATTATCTAATTGTATAGTATACATAGATGATATATTGTTATATCCAAAAACCAAAAAAGAACATTTAAAATTATTGGAACAGTTTACAGATATAATAGAAAAATCGGGAACAAGTCTAAGCGAAAAGAAAGCTGAAATTATGAAAAATCAGATAGAATTTTTAGGAATACAAATAGATAAAAGTGGAGTAAAAATGCAACAACATATAGTACAAAAAATAATAAATTCGAAAGAAGAATTAGATACAAAAAAGAAATTACAATCATTTTTAGGATTGGTAAACCAAGTAAGAGAATATATTCCAAAATTAGCAGAAACTTTAAAACCACTACAGAAAAAATTAAAAAAGGATGTAGAATATAACTACAATGAAGAAGATAAAAAACAAGTTCAAAAAATAAAATTACTTTGTAAAGAATTACCAAAACTACAATTTCCAGATGAAAATAGAAAATTTATATATATAGTAGAAGCAGATGCTAGTGAATATAGTTATGGAGGAGTACTTAAATATCGATATGAAGCAGAAAAGATAGAACACCATTGTAGATACTACTTTGGTACGTTCAATGAGACAGAAATAAAATGGGAAATAAATAGGAAAGAATTATGTTCATTATACAAATGTTTGTTAGCATTTGAGCCATATATTGTATATAACAAATTTATTGTACGAACAGATAATACACAGGTACGCTGATGGTTAACAAAGAAAATGCAAAATTCAGTTACAACAAAAGAGATTCGGAGACTAGTCTTGAATATATTAAATTTCACATTTATAATTGAAGTAATTAGTACTAACAAAAATGTTATTGCAGATTACATATCAAGACATACTCTAGAAAAAATACTCAACACCCTAACTACGCTTTCAATGAAAGTGGACAGTATGGGTAATGAGATAGAAAAGCTAAAGACTAATGAAGATAAACTGAAGTCTATAGCTATAAATCAGCTAACTCAGCAGTGTGCAGAGCTATGTCGATCGGAAGACATTAAAGTTTCAGAGCTAGAAGGAGACGTTGGGACACTCCATAAAACCCATAACATTTATCAATCTACTTCTGCAGGTACAAGCAAAGGAGTTAGTCGACCAAGATACCAGAACACGAATATGAATAAAATATTTGAAAAACCATTTACACCAAAAACACAAAAAGACCACTTGTTCATACCCCCACAAATTACCACATACCGAGATAGCCTAAACCAAGACAAAAAAGTTTACAATTATACAACCTAGAAATATATAGAAAATATCTATAGAGTACAAACATCAAAGAATCAAACACCAACTATATAACCCAAAAATTACAAGGATACAACAAGCTAATTGCACTACCTAAAACTAACCCAAGCCTAGTAAAAACCTGTTTTGACTATGGACTATTAAACACCATATACACCAAAGACAGAGAAGAATTAACAGCTATGGAAGAATTACACGAGATATTCACCACCTACAAAAGAATAACGAAAGGAAATCTATTTTACATAATGTGTTATACTGCACCAGCAGAGATACTATACGATGAAATAAAACCAGTTATACAAGTTGTAAAAATAGGACTAACCAGAGATATGATCATACCATAAGATATTACACAGCAACCGGAGATACCCAGAATCGAGATACCCGATTTCTACGCAAATAAATGACTTATTGGACTAGCTACGATTATCTAAGAATTAGCAAATAATTATACTAATGGAAACCCAATATGGAGCTATTATTCGAGAGATCATCAAATGATTTAGTCAAATTCAAAAGAGCTACGACAAACAGATATGGAAGATGTCAGACAATGAATAATGACATTACTCAACCCATAAAAACAATCTACCGCAAGAGCAATTAAAAAATGATTTATTTCAGACGGACTACTGACAAGATATTGTAAAATAATTGGACACAAATATACAGATCACCAATGTTTAAGATGTAATGGAGAAGATAACATTATTCTAGAAGTACATCTAGAATAAAAATCAAGAAGACAAAATGCCAACTGGAAAGATAAGAAAGAAGTAATAATGGAGATATAGCAGATACGACAACATCAACGGAAGACAAGATATTAGATCATTTATCATTGTATAGATTTTTTTAGTCTTTACATAAATTTGATAAGATTGTAAATTAGCATTTATGTAGAGCATTTATGTAGATTTGGACTTTTCTTAGTCTTTAAAGGCTATGTATAGGCTTTTTAGGTTAGGTAGCCTTTTTAGACCTTTCTTTTTTCTAAGTAGCCTTTTTGACTTATAGGTTAGCATTTAAAAAACGTGTAAAGATAATTGTAAGGTTTGTTCGTTCTATAAATGAAGGAAACTGAAGGCATTGCAAGGCAAGCCTTCATGCGTTGAAGCAAATACTCTCTCCATTCCACAACAAATATTTTGCTCAGTTAATTAAAAAACAGACATACTTCAATGGAAAAAGCTATGGAGGAACAAACTTCAAAAATATCAAAACTACCCGAACAGGTATATTTATTTATGATTATGAATAGCTAAATTCATAATTCTCAACAATCATGATATGATAAAATAAATTCATATTAGTTACTTTATAGTAGAATTATTCGAAGAATAATATGTTAAGAAGTTTATTAGCAAAGTGGAAACGGAGAAAAATCCCTAAGAACTATGCCATCCTAAAGGTGAAACCAATGAGGCAAGAAGCCGTGGCGGGGAGTAACCAGAGTAGAGGCGCTGTTTAAGGAAAAAAGTATTCAAATTACCATGCTAATAGTGACCGAAGAACATGTTATTTAAGAATAATCTAGTATATAGTAATCTAAGATGACCATATTTTGTTATGTACATGGTTGAAGGGAATATTTTGAAAAAAGCAATTTTATGAAAATGAATAATTATTTATCTGATGTGATGGTAGATAAATTTAAAATACTTATTTTGTATGCACTTAAAGATATAAAAGTAGTAGATATAAGAAAAATCATATTAGAAAAAGCATTTGGTGAATATTACATGACTAGAGTAAATTATATACCATACCTACCTAACTACTCTTACAAATACTTATCATGCTAAATTACATAGAATTTTTAGAAAAAGATATGCGAAATATATAGTTACTAGAAAAACAGATGAAAACAAATATAGACAAATACATGGAAAATAAAAACAAAAAATATATAGAATTTCTTAATAAAAATATGCAAAAACTACTAAGGCTAAAATAAACAACTACAAAATATTATAATAAAACCAATTTTAAAAGATAGATCATCTAAGCTATCTTAAAGTTTTAATCCTATATATACTTAAAGATATAGAAATTATAGATATTAAGAAAATAATATTAGAAAAAGTAATAGACTATGAAATTGAAACCATAAATTGGCTCCATCTAAACCACTATCATCTCACTTCTCCATGCTTAGAACCTTAGATGGAATAAGCACGTCACAATTGTCACAAAAAAATCTACTTTCTCTCATCTTAGTCATTACTTATTTGCTTTCATCACCACTTAATACATCATTGGTGGGAATATAGAGGAAAAAGGGGATGAGTAGAAACTGTTTGGAATACAAATAAAGGCCTATCTTTTCCTTGTATTAATAGGTCATGAACTGAGCATCATTATGTAAAGGACGAGCATTAGGAATAAGAGGAATATTATCTGCTCTTGACTATTACTTATCATAAGATGGATATTCAAAATGAGGCCTATGATGTAAGGTATAATAGGAGCGAATACTTATTATTTAAAACATATAAAGAATGGATAGAGATTCATTCTAAGCATAGACATGACATAATCATCCATTACCATCGTAGGTGGACATACATAGGGCTTAGAGCAAAGAAATCATAAGCATGAACTATTCAAGACATCTAATATGAGCATATGCACAATGTAGCATGATTTAACTATCTATTAAGGGCATATCATGAGTTCATAAGATTGAGCATATTAGAAAGTATAAGTTCATATGCCAGGAGTTGTATAATAGAAGACTTGGATTTCTAGAATCATAGAATAGAATTAGGATCATTATTTGAAGTTCTTGCTTCTTACTCTAGAAACTGAGCATGGAGTTAAATTTGCATGGAGTGCATGAACCGGGGTTTAAGGCATAACACTAATAAGCAAGACCTGAGTAGAGTGTTATCTTATCTGAAGTATAAGGAATATGTTGATATAAGAATGGTCATTGTTTCATCATGGTTCTTTTTGAAACTCTGTATTGTATGAATCTCAAGATCTAATCAAGAATTCATTCTATCATCTCCACCTGAGCTTAAGTTGATGATGTAAGTCTATGGACTTCTCCTCTAAACTGAGTTATAACTAAATTACTCTGCATAAGTGTTGTGCCACTATATATCTAAATGTTACACTCTCTCTTATGGACTATACTAGATGACCCGAGCTCGTGCGATGCACGGGCGAGATTTTAATGGTAAAGAAAGCAGTAAAAGTAAGTGAAGTAGTAAGTCATATCATAGAATAGTTACATGATACAATGTTATGCTTCATATTATGTGGAACAAAGATTACATTGTGCAGATTCTAAAAGTATTACATTGACATAACATTTGTTGATCCAAAAAGTGTCAAAGCCTGAAATGTGAATTCATATAGTTGTTGGTACCAAAGTCACATCTGTGCATTAACTAGGAAAATAAAAGAAAAGTATTAATAATGATAAATTAAGCAATACTTGAGATAGGAGGAAGACAGTCATTTGCAAAGCAACCAAATAGAGGGTCTATGAAAATCCATTCCACTTACAGAAGAGAGTAGCTGAAGTGAGTGATCTCTTTATACATACCAGGGAAAGAGAGAGAGAGAGTTGTTGCAATACTAAGTCTCCCATGGCACCAGCCTACATCGCATATTCAACATTTGTAATTATAAGTAACTGGATAAGATTCAATGGCATAAAAAATAGATATAATGCAAAAGTAACCAAGTAGAATCAGCAAAATATATGGCAGTATTTTTATAGTACAAAGATCATTAAATATTTGTTAATGCTTAGTCAAGCTAGTAACCTTCTCAAGTGGATATTCAATTAAATATTTAACTCGTTTGACCTCGAGACACTATAACACACTCTTAAGACTATGCAGATGCACATGAGCTGGTTTATAAAACAATATTTTAACAAATATGTTTGATCAACTTCAGAGTGACTCCACTTCAAATAATATTTTTGAATGATAAGGTATGAAAAAAATATTGGGAAGCCACAATTCCATAGCAGCAAGATCTGAGCCAACTGATTTAGTGGTCTTCCTCTCTTCCTATTGTTTGAACCAAAACTCTAGCAGCCTGTGAAGTAACACGCAGTGAGGAAAATGAATAGAATCCTTTGATCATGATTCCAGATTAGTGAGGCATTCTGACATGACCTGAACTGGGTCCTAGTCATTTCAGGTATCTCAAGTCTAATCAGGACTGGAGACCACCCCCAATACCCTACCGTAACCATCCTACACCCCCATGTCGAATGAATTTTGAATATATAACAAGATAATACAATATATTAAATACAATAAAATAAGTCTATAACCATAGCCAAACAACCATAACCACATGTCTAACCAATACCAATATCAATCCCAACGTCAATACCAATACCAATGCTAACACTAATTCCAACACTGCTCATGCCCATAGTAGTCCGATAAAGCCTCTAACTAGAATCAAAGAACATTTGGTCAGGACATGCCCCGACCATAGCCAAAACCATAACCAAAGGAATAACAATAATAAAAAGAAGTCCATAGCATGAATGGAGCCTTCCAGAGAATGGAAGCTCACCGCTTCAATCTAGCTCAAAAGCTGTCCCCAAATCCAAGTCATTAAGCAGGAGGAATAGTAATATAGCCAGTTCCTACATCGCGAGGGGATATGGTGCTCGAAGATGGTTAGCGGGGTCAACACTAGCATGTAACTTAGGGATAAATATAAGATAATGCAATCATTCAAAACCAAATCAAACAACCATATGCAATCACATATATACATATATACCGTGCCAGGATAGGGAACAAGGTTTAGCATGCATTGAAAATCTTAACCTGGGTTGTGTAGCTTGGTCGTCCTAAAACCACCCATGGGCTATATGGGTTCATATCCCCCTGTTGAAAGGTCCCCAATGCGTGTTAGCCGTATATTAGAGAAAAGAACTTGAGATGAATAGTATATCCCAAAAATATAAAGTGTGTCATCATGTACACGGTCACCGAGACCATCATCACATCGGCAAATTGTGAGTTTTCAATGTCGGTCCCCCTGAGACCTCTACCTTCCATGGCTTTTCTACTCAACCGCCTTTAATTTCATATTAAATTATTTACACATTTCCAACCATTTACCAAGGAGTCTTAATTAGGTATTAACCATTGGTATCGTCATACCAAAATTAGAGCTTGCAAGTTTATTACCTTGTGCCATATCTACCATTCAACCAAATTAGGCTCCACCATTTCCAATTATATATTTATTTTGTATATAAATGTACATAAGTATTTTCTATACAAATGCATAAACTAATCTAGTTACTATATTTTTCAGTGAACAATGTACCTGGACCATTGAAGTAAGTGGTAAGCTAGCAATCTGTTCAGGCTTCTAGTTTCAACAGTTGTAATTAGTGATGATAGTAAGATTTTAAGTACTAAAGTTGTAGTAAGAAGATCATTCCTTCATAATAGGAAAGAACTTTTTGCTTTACTAGTGGTATAAAGAGATTTCCTGCATAAATTTTTGGTCTATGGCTGTAGTTTAGCAGTAGATTGATGCCTTGAAAGGAGAACACATAAGAAGGGACATTGATAAGTAAATTAAATGCCAAAAACATAAAATTAGTATAATGGCACATTGAATAAAGAACAACTTGATAGGAACTTCAAATTTTGGATCTTGTAAAGAGCAAAATAATAAAAAATTATACCCGAAGATAGAAACATAATTCTTGATATTCTCCTGCAAAGAAAATCTGATAGTGCAGACCAAGTAAGTAGTAGAATCACAGATTTTAGCAATAAAGGACACTCATCTTGGTGTAATATCCATTACTGGGCCTTTTGTTGTTTTTGTTGTTGTTGTTGTTGGTTTTGGAGTAGGCTCAGATTTGGCCTTTCTCAGACAAAGCCAAAGCACTTCTCAGAGAAACTGGCATGGTTGTAAGCATCGATTAGGCTTATGAGATAGAAAAGAAATACTAACAATGAAACTTTATTCTCTACTTCTCACAACCTCATTGACCAACCAAGTGAAGATACCATTTTTTTCTAGTGCAATGGATATGTCTGATTCATCTTCCAAAGAAGATAGGGTTTGGATTCTTCATCACCTTATTGAAGAAAATTTACAATCTAAGAGAGTAACAGGAAAAAGAAAAGAGATATGATGGTTTAATCCATGCATAATTAGAAATTATTGGCCAAGTTAACTTATGTGAAAGCAATATGGATTAAATGTTCCCTCTTTATAAAAATCAAAGGCAATCCAATGCAACTATGTGTAGAATTCTAAAAGGTAGTCATCCAAATATGTAAGAAAGGATAAAAATAGGATTAATTCTCAAGATATAATCAATGAAGTAACCAAACTTTATCATTATTCAATATTAAAGAAAACATAAAATATGAAAAAAGAAAATTAAAGATGAAAGCAAGCTGAAGGACAAACAATAGGATAAAAAATACAAGAGAATTTCATTGTAGAAATGCAAGGCAAAGAAAGCTTTGTAAAGTAGAAAAGACAATCCATAAATGCATTTCTATACATCATGCATAAACAAGTTTCTAATAACACCGATATACACCAATAGCATGTGAAGAAGAGAGTTATATAATCCACTTCTCTCAAACCTATTTGATCAACCAAGTGAAAATACAGGTATTTTAGAGCTTAATGGATACATGGTTGATTCATCTCTGTAGAAGATAGTTTTTCAATTCTTCATTGCCTCATTGAATATAATTTAGAAACAGAAGCAAAACATGATTAATATAGCTAAAACATTACAACGTTATAGCTAGTAATACCTATGAGAATGATAAATCAAGTAACAATAGTATAAATATTTCACCTTTTCTAATACAAAAATTATCAACTTGAAAGAAGCAGTGGTAAAGAATAAAGGAAAGTTATAATTTTGCTTACCTTGTTTCATTGGTGCAACTTTTGTTAGAATGTAGGAGTTCAAAAAGTGATTGCAAAAGATACTTAATTAACCTTCAGAAATTTTTATATACAAAACAATGAATCAAGGTACAATAAACTTATATGTAGATAAACCTACACATTATTATTGAAATGTATTTTCAATAGTCCAGTGGTACTTTACTAAGGCGAGAACTCCAAAGCAGCAAATCCTAGACGAACATAGTACTACAGGATTGCTCAAATTAGTAATTTGTTTAAGAGATATCAAAGTATATACCAAGTACAAGATTGAGCAAGATAATCAAAAAATATAAAATAAAAGTCGACCAAAAATGGAAGTAGAGGTAAGAACAGAAACTTAACACGCAGAGAGCAATAAGAATGAAAAGACAGGGAATAGTCTATAACAAACTAAATATGTAGATGAACCTAAGCTTATTATTAGTGAGATGTATTTTCAATAGTACATTGGTGCTTTACTAAGGCGAGGACTCTAAAGTTGCAAATCCTAAATGAATGTAGTACTAAAGGATTGCTCAAAAAGCAAAATAATCAAAAAAATTTAAAATTAAAGTATACCAAAAAAGAAAGTTGAGGGAAGAACAAAAACACAACACACAAAGAGCAAGAAGAATGAAGAGATGGAGAATAGTTTACAAGGTTACACAAAAGAAAGCGAAGTTGATAAAATGAATCCCTAGAAAACAAAGTGGACAAATTGCATATATGGATCTGCTTACTTCATTCATGTATATTATGACCCAAAAATATCAAAGATAAAAGTGAGTCAACTATGCATTTCTTGTTTAAAATAATATGACATGAGCTTGGGATAAGAGTTGGAGCTATCCAGAAATAATAGAATTTGCTTTATCAGTACTACATAGTTGACAAAAAAAGAGAACTTAGCTAAATAGATAGAGGAAAGTAAATATGATGAATGTAGGTAAAACATAAAAGTTGGGTAAAATTTATGCTAAAAGCGTGAATGCAGGTTTGAGCAAAAAATGCAGAAGTAAATGCAACATTGGCTCAAGGAAAATAATAGTTAATAATTGTAGAAGAAGGAATGGTAAAGAATAGTGAGAAGGTGTAATTTTGATTATCTTGTTTCATCAGTGTGACTATTACCAGAACATGACATGCATAGAGTAAAATTTAGCAGAAAGCAGCAAAAAGAGGTCACCAAAAAATGCATATATGAAGGAATAAGGTATTAATTCATGTTACAAACTAATTTATAGAGAATTATTTAATTATAGATTGTTGATGGAAGAACTTCCTTAAAAGAGACTTGCATAATCATGGATTGGGGAAAATGAAAAATTATTAATATTTATTACCTTTGTCCCACAAAATCCAAAACTGATTGCAAAAAGAAAGTTGATGAACCTACAAATATATTTATCAAGAATGAAAGAGGGTGCAATATAGATAGATGAAAAATATTATAGTAATTATATTGAAGGTATTATAAGTATTGAGAGAAAGAATAAGAAAGGAGTTTATTGGCGATATTTAATTCATCTTCATTGGAGTTGGTGGCTCCATTTTTTGTTTCATCTTGAGCATGTCACGTTGTTTATTTTTTTTTTCAGTTTGTTCAGTAGAATTGAATTTATTTTTTGCCTCTTGCTTTCTTTTTTGGTGTGAGTTATGGACGGTACAGGAAGATGAGATCTGATGTCTCCTTTTTAATATAGGATAAAATAAAGATTTTTCTAGAGATTTTGCGATCGGTGGGGGAAAGTGTTTCTTTCACTTGAATCGTGAACAAATTTTGAGTCAATTAGATTTGATCATTCTGTGTTAACTGAGACTCATTCTATGGAGAAATACATTTAGTTTTTCTATTTGTTAAATAATTAAGTTGATATGTTTATTGAATGGTTAAATTTTTTACCTCAGTTGAACCAAGCTCGTAGATTTGTTCTGGTGTAAGAGATAATAATTTTTTTCCTTCTTTGCCACTAACTTTCCCAATTATTGAGCTTGTTTTATCTTCAAGATTCACATCAAATCGGCACTTGTAGTAATACGTGTTAATACTTTGGTTGATAAAAAGAGATATCTTATTGATATTGTGGCTAAATGTGTGTATAATATTAGGATAGAAGTACCTGGGAACCAACATATTTCATTGATGACAATTCAAACATTGAAATTTTCTCTTTGCTGAATTTTTAACTTCTTGTGGATAGTTTGGATGGGTTAAACATAACAACATTTGAGCCTATTTGGCAGGGTTATTATTGCTTCGATGGTGAAAGTGAGGTCCTATCGGAAAAGGTGATAGCAAGCATCACAAGGCTAAATTTTGCTACAAATTATAAATCAAGTGAATAGAAATTATACTAACATCTTGTTGTGACTGAATAATGGCGATTAATACTGTTTCTTCGTCTACTAGAGCAGAGACCAAATATCCAGATTAGGAAGTGCTTCTTGCAGCAAAGGAGTTGAGTATTTTACTATTTTCCATAACCCTATTTGAGTTGGTATTGAAGATATTTTAGCATAATAATAATAAGGTAGAAGTCAATATAAAGTAGAGTATAGCAAATTGATACCATGATTGCAGTTGTAGGCATTCTGGATAAGGTGGATCAATCTGTATCATTGTGTTAAATTTGATTGTCAACAATATCCCTACATTAATTCTAATAATAATGAAGTTAGTGAAGAAAATAGAATTTGATATAAATTAATTATTTACAGTAATGATTGATTCAAGAAAAATAAAATTTTATGTAGCTGCCACGTATAAGATGGGTGGTTGATGTTGTTTGCAAAATTGTACTATTTATCTTACCATTGAATTTGGATACCTAATATGTCTGATACATATGATTGGATGTTGTTGAAACCGCGTAAGGAGTTTCTTGCCTTCGGCTTTGATAAGAGCTTTCTTTCCATAGTGTGAATGTGTAAGCTTGTTAGCTTTGTATAACAAAATAAGTAATATGTTGTATATTTTATATTGTGAAGAAATAAGAATTGTGGAAAATTTGGCTAATATACTTACTTGGTGTCAATAACAATTAGTTCTTGTAGTCTTTTTTGAACGTTTGTAACATATCTTGGTGGAAAGCAGTTAAAAACTATTGCTAGTGCATCTGTTGAGGGGAAAATACATGTTAGCTCATGCTGAAGCAGATATTTAGTGGCACAAAGAGTGAAATAATCATACTGTATTTGCAGTCTTAAGTTGTTCTTTGGCATCTCGGGTGGCTTGATTATTGATATCTTGAAATGATGTAGCATTGACCATTCTAGGTAGTGGCAACTCATTTTTATCCGAGTCATCTCTATCAATTGGATTCGCTATGGTATTTTTATCAATAATTCATTCAAATATATGTAAAGGTTTTCATATCTTAAAGTTGGTTATCGTGCGCATTGTATCCATTATCAAATACGTGTGAAACAGTTGAAACATATCTTGATAAGGGGAAGCATCATATCACCTAGACAATTATTTTTACTTGATTGTCCTGTAGGTAATTTTATGGGTAATAATATGAGAGGCAGAAGTAAGGAATGTAAGTAGTAGATTTGATTTTCATAATAGGAAATTACTTGTTCATCTTGAAACATCATGTTCATAGATTTTATATTTTGTTCTCTATCTTCTCCTCCTAACCTACATATATCTACAACTTGCACTTTACATATCTAGTCTGATATTTCAAGAGTGACTGCATGCATATTTAGTCTTTCTGTCATTTTTTGTATAGCCTGTGAAATAATTAAAGATGATTAATACAATAAAAGATCATAATAGTAGGACCATGGTATATGAGAAACATAAATTCAAGTTTTGATTAGTATTTATACAACAAGCAATGCTGATTTAACAACTTGAATAAACTGTTTTTAAAAGCGGAAAAGAAACAATTATATTAACAGGCTTTTTCATTTACAAATACTAATAATTGGAAGCAAAGAGCAGGCTTGGACAACTCAAAGGGTATGCCGTTAAGGGGTAGAGGGGGAGAGAGTGTTAGTAAAGGCACGGGGTATGCAATCATTTGGCTGGAGTGAGAAAGTGAAACAGAACTTGTTCAACATAAAAAAGATCAAAAGTGAAGGGTATAATTGGTGATGATATCAAGTTTTGAGTACTGTTGTTGCAACTAGTACATAAAGAAATTGACACGGTGAAAGGGATAGTGAATTGATATCATCAACTTAACAAACTCCAATTTGGCAAAATAAAGCATTTAAAACTTTTGCAACCAACGCAATGACCAGCAGGACCAAATCAATCAACAGGCAGGTATGAGTTCTCATTGTAATAGCAAACATCCCATAAAATGTGATGTTGATTCTAGAATCCAAAATCAACAACCCCAACCCCATGATAATGTTCATACAGATGGTGATGCCAAGCCATAAAATTCCATGGAAAATGGAAATAATCACACAAGAAAAAAGTTGAAAAATGCAGCAGCAAAAGATATGCAAATAGATGCTGAGAAGAGGGCTGATTCAAAGGTTGTGGATATAGAAAATGTCCCAAAAGGGACCCAAATTGCTAGTGATGATAATATTCTAAAAAGAGGCTCAGATATTGACTCAATTTTCCATGAAACCATCTAGATAATTTTATTATTTTTGTTGGGACTTCTATTAAAGTTAATGGGCATAAGAATGATGGTCAGGAGAAGACTACTAATGGCATGACCTAATCCCGGGCCTGGCTGTGATGGGTATCTTAAGCCCATAGTGGGTCAGAGACCACCCCTAGAGTCTGTCCAATCTAAACATGATATAGTATAATAGCAGAAAAATTCAAGTAAACATATGGAAGATAAATAACCAATACAAAGGTTATAAGATCTCAAACAAACATCCCAATCCATAGTTGTCCACAAACGCCTCTAAAACAACCCGAATATCAACTAGGTCGGGACATGCCCACAATCGTGGAAAAAAAAGAATCCAAAATATGAAAAAAAATAGGATTTCTATACTCATAAAGAAAACAATGAAATGTTTGGCCTTTCGGAAGATGGAGGCTCACCACTTCAATGTAGACCAACCGACGAACCAAAATCCACACAATGCCACATGTGGGCAAAAAAGGTATCTGCAGACCCTACATTATGAAACAATGTAGCATATTAGGACGATTAGCGGGATGAGCACTGGCATGTAATAAGGATGAAATAATGCCATTTCAAAATCAAGTTCGACTTATTTTACATGTTCACATACATGCGTACATACATATAAAAGATGTTGAGATAGGAAACAAGGTTTAGCATGAGATTTAAAATCATTAACCTAGACTATGTATCTCTGTCTACCATAAAAAAAACACACGAGCTATATAGGTCTGGCTTCCCTCACCAAAAGGGTCCCAGTGCATGTTAGTCGTACGAACTGGAGGTATCAAGGATGTCCAAGGAATCTATGACCCTACGCTACTCATGGATACAAATATATATAAAAAAGTGTGACACATGCACACGATCATTACGACCAACCCTATATCAGTAAATGTGATTTTCAGTATTGGTCCCTCGGGGACCTCTACCTTCACGACAAGTGACACAACCCCCTTTATTCCTAATTTAAAATCAAAATATGTTCCATTAACCCTTTTATGCAATGCAAGGTTTCAAAAATTAGTTTCAATATGCATATATCCATGCTTCAAAGCCAATTTCATAAGGTGGTTTAAGGTTATTACCAATTCCAATACCAAATTCATTTATGTGGGGAAATCCATGACCCCCATCCCAATTCCCATGATTATCCACAAATTCAATTCATAAAGCATGCCATAAAGCATGAATAAATATTTCAAAAACCATGAGAAAACCAACCAAGTAGTAGTCATTCAAAACCCTCAACCATCATTCAAAACCCAATAAGTAAATCCATATAAACCATAATTAAGCATATGTTTTTCATAAGGCAAGTTTTAGGGAAGATATAAATGCTTGGGATACCAAGAATTTAAAGGAGAAATCACTAATTGAGCCTTAGATGACCAATCCCTAGAAACCCTAAGTTTGCTTTTGATTAGGGAATTTGAGAGAGAAGAGAAGTGTATGTTGGCTAAATGATGAAAATAGGGACCCTTAGATGTTTTATGTTTGTGGGTAATATTTAGAGTAGGAGGGAAATGTCCAAAGTGCCCCAAATTAAAATATAGGAAAACTTCCGCTAGTGGCTATGAGTCATCTCATGACTCATGAGGACTGATCACGAGTTGTCACCATGACTCATGGTAAGGGCAAAAGGTTTTGTCCAATATACTGGTTTGGTCATGAGTCCCTCATCACGACTCGTAACCTCACCATATGACTCGTGAGGTCCAAATTGTGACCTCAATTGAAATCATGGACAAACTTACTGGTTAGGCTACGATTAGTACCCTATGACTCGTGAGGAGTATTCATGACTCGTCAACTAAAGGCTAAGCAGTGAGCACAACAAAAAGAGAATTTTTCAGAGTTTAGAACCTGGGGTGTTACATTACCTCTCCCCCTCCAAGGATTATTTATCCCCGAATGAGGAATCAACATTCTCATTAGCACGATACAAGTAAGAATGTAACCACAAAAACTAAAGATAAATTCAAAAGGCCACAAGAAAAGAATGGGAATCATACCTCAAGGATTGTCATGCAATGCAGGGAAACAAGAATGGATATTTGGACTTTGTCTTCTTCGGCTTCCCAAGTAACTTTCTCTACCTTTTGATTCCTCCAAAGGACTTTTACCAAAGCCATATACTTAGTCTTCAATCTCCAAACTTGCCTATCAAAAATCTTAACCAGGATTTCCTTATAGGACAAGGAATCCAAAATAACAACACCTTACAAAGGAACAATCAAAGAGGGATCACCCATGCACTTCTTCAACATCGACATATGGAAACTCGGGTGAATAGAACTCAAACTCACAGACAACTCCAATTCATAAGCAACGTTCCCTACTCTTTTAAAAATTAAATACAGACCAACATAATGGGGACTAAGTTTCCTCTTCTTCCTAAACCTCATCACTCTCTTCATAGGAGAAACTTTCAAGAATACCCAATCCCCTACATCAAACTCAAACTCCCTTTGCCTCATATCTGCATAGGACTTTTGGCGACATTGGGCCATCTTATGTCTCTTCCTAATCACATTTACCTTTTCCATGGCTTGGAGAACCAAATCAAGACCAAACAACTTAGTATTGCCAACCTCAAACCACCTAATGGGAGACCTACACCTCCAACCATAAAGAGACTCAAAAAGAGTCATCCTAATACTAGAGTGACAACTGTTATTATATGCAAACTCAATGAAAGGCAAATGATCAACCCATCTGCCTCCAAAATCAGTAATACAAGCCCTTAACATATCCTTCAAAGTCTAAATAGTCTTCTCTGCTTGTCCATCCATTTGAGGATAGAAAGCGATGCCAAGGTTCACCTTAGTTCCCAAACCATTCTATAACAAGCGCCAAAAGTGAGAAGAAAATTATGTACCTTGGTCTGAAAGGATGGTCATCGGTGCTCCATGAAATTTAAATATCTCCTTAATGAATAACTTATCATAATCCTCTCTAGTGTAGGTAGTCCTCACAGGAAAGAAATAAGCAAACTTAGTCATCCTATCCACAATGACGCAAATCAAACCATACTGATTGCGAGATCGTGGAAAACCCATAACAAAATCTATATGGATCATCTCCTACTTCCACATAGGAAAATCTATCTATTGAGACATCACACCAAGCCTCAAGTGCTCAACCTTTACCTGTTGATAGACCATATACTAAGCCATGAAGTTAGCCACATCCCTCTTCATGTTTTTCCACTAATAAATCTCGCTTAAATTGCGATACATCTTTGTCAAACCTGGATGAAGTGTGTACCTCGACTCATGAGCCTCAGTCAAATTCCTCTCTCACAGCCTATCAACATCAGGAACACACAACCTACCTTGGTAACTCAGGATACCACACCACCAATCTCAAAGGCCATAACTTTTTGCTGACCCACATTACTCTTAATCTGCATAAAAATGGGATCTAAAGCTTACTTCTTCTTTACCTAAGCACCAAGAGATGATTTAACCACTTCTTGCACAATTTCCCTCCTTTCTCAGAGTCTAATAAACGAACTCCCAAATTAGTCAGCTAGTGAATCTCCTTCACCAGTCCTCTTTTCTCTTTATCCATATGATATAAGTTCCCCATAGACAACCTGCTAAGAGCATCAACAACCACTATAGCTTTACCTAGATGATAGTGAAAACTCGTATCATAGTCCTTTAGTAACTCAAGCCACCACCTCTGTCGAAGATTCAACTTCTTCTGAGTAAACATATACTATAATCTCGTATGATCTGGATAAATGTCTACATGCACTCTATACATATAATGATGCCAAATCTTCAAAGCAAAAATCGTATCCACCAGCTCCAAATCATGAGTAAGGTGATTCTTCTCATAAACCTTAAGTTTCCTTAAGGCATAATCCATAACCTTCCCACGTTGCATCAAAACACAAGCAAGTCCCAGATGGATACATCACAATAAACAACGAACCCATCAGTACCCGTCAGGCAGGGTTAGAACTGGCGTGGAAGCCAACTTATCCTTTAAATTCTAAAAGTTGCCCTCACACACATCAGACCACAAGAATTTTACCTTTTTTTGTGTCAACTTCATCAATGGAGAAACAATTGATGAAAAGATCTCTAAAAACCTCCTATGATACCCAGCCAAGCCCAAGAAGCTCTAAATGTTGGTTGGAGTTGTGGGTCTAGGCTACTTTTTTACCATCTCAACTTTCTGTGGATCTACTTTGATCACCTCACTAGAAACAACATGCCCAAGAAAAGTCACAATATCCAGCCAAAACTCATACTTAGAGAATTTAGCATACAACTTATGATCCTTAAGAGTCTGCAATACAATTTGGAGGTGATTGGCATGATCCTCCTTACTCTTGGAATACACAAAAATATCATTAATGAATACAATAACAAATAAGTCTAAGAGTTGTCTGAACACTCAATTCATAAGATCTATGAAAGCAGCCAAAGCATTATTCAATCCAAATGACATCACCAAAAAATCATAGTGACCATATCGGGTTCGTAAAGCAGTCTTAGGAATATCAATCTCCCTAATCTTTAATTGATGATAACCCAAATAAAGATCCATCTTAGAAAAATATCTAGCACCCTAGAGCTAGTCAAAGAGATCATCAACCCTAGGTAGAGGGTATTTATTCTTCATGGTAACCTTATTCAACTATCATTAATCTATACACATTCGAAGAGACCCATCTTTCTTACACATGAAAAGAACGGGAGCACCCCACGGAGAGATACTAGGACAAATAAAACCCTTATTAAAAAGATCTTTAAATTACATCTTTATCTCCTTTAACTTAGCCAGATCCATTCTATATGGAGAAATAGAGATACGACGGGTATCCATTAAAAGATCAATCCCAACGTCTATTTCCTTATCAGGAGAAATACTAAGAAGATCCTCGGGAAACACTTTAGGGAACTCATTAACCACATGTATAAATTACAAAGAAGGGCCCTCAGAGCTAGAATCTTTAACCCAGACCAAATGATAAAGACTCCCCTTGGAGATCAACTTACTAGCTCTAAGATTGGAAATAAATCTCTCTTAAGGTATTAAGGAATTTCCCTCCCATTCAACTATCATTAATTAGGGAATTGGAAGTTGAATTTACGAGTCATTCAATCTAAGGAAGCATAGCACTAATAGAGCCAATCCATCCCTAAGATAACATCAAAATTTACCATGTCCAACTCTATCAAATCCACTAAGGTCTCCCTATAAAAGATAGACACCATACAATCCCTATATACCCTTCTAACCATAATAAAATCACCCACCAGAGTTGACACAAAGAAAGGAAAAGGAATTGTCTTGAGACCAAAACCTAAATGCACAGCTATATAAGGGGTCAATAAGAAAGGGTAGACCCTAGATTAAGAAAACAATAGACAACACGAGAGAAGAGTTGTAATATACCAGTAACCATGTTAGGAGTGCCTCAAATTCTAGGTAAGTAGCTAGAGAAAGATGATTTTGGCCAGTGATAGTACCCGAAGTAGAACCCTTTGGTGCAAGAGTTGAAGAAGTAGCAATTGGAACCTTATTAGCTACGGTGTCAACCTTAGCTGTTGAAAAATATCATTGCATATGACCAGGCTGCCCATAACTATAGTGCTAATTCCTCCTCTCATCATACTGACCAGGGTGAAGTTATCCACAAAATCAATAGGGAGGATATAATGGGGCTGACTGAGCTACACTAACTTGATTTGGGCACCCTATGCCTTTAAACTACTGTCAGCCTAAAAGCGATGATCACCAGAAGGCTTAGGATAAGGAGCAATAGACAACGAATATAAACCAAAATTTCCCCAAGTCTTCTTCTTGCCTCACTGTCTACCATCCCTTGAACTAGCTTGTTGACCTCTACTCTGCTTTGAATACCTGAACTTATAATTTTGCCTCTCTTCCATCTCTGCTTATTTCTTTTTTTCCTCCTCTACCTATTGTATATAAACCATAAACTTTATAGATATCCATATCATTGTTCAATATTGTGGCCTTATATTCCAATACCAAGTCATGAGACAAACCAAAAGCAAACTTCCTCATTTTGGCTCTCATGCTAGACACTAACTCCGAAGCATAGCAAGACAAATGGTGAAATTTCAAAGCATACTCATTCACACTCATCCTACGTTGCTTCAAATTTACAAACATCTCTGCCTTAGCTTCCCTAAACTCCTAAGTAAAGAAATAATCAAGGAAGGAACTAGAGAACTTCTCCCATAAAGCCTACCCAGCATCATCACCCCTCGACTTCCTCACTCCTCATACTACTGATATGCCATATCCTTTAACTGATATGCAGCAAACTCCACACCCTAAGAATCAAAAGCATATATCACCCTAAAGATTTTCTCTATGTCATCAATAAATCCTTGAGGATCCTCCTCAACCTTAGAGATAGTGAAGGTTGGGGGATTCAACCTCATTAAATGACCAACTCGATAACCTCCGAATAAGGAGCAACAGAACCACCCTGACCTAACTAAAAAGTCACCAACTGAGTCAATAGATGAATAGAGTGGTGAAACTATGAATTAGAGATCTCTCTTTGAGGTGACTGAGCATGAGAGTCACTGGCCAAATAAAGGATAGTTGGGATAGATGGAACTCTATTGGGGCACAATAATAAGAATTAGGATCCTAGACAAGGTTTGTACCCCATGAGCAGGTCGAGTTCCATTGGCATTGTCCTCATGTAAGACAAAGGGTCCGACAGAATTTCTATGAGCATCCAATCTTCGGGGAGGCATGATTTGAAATGCGAGTAAGGCAGAGATTAGAGGAATTTTCAAGACACCAGAAATAGAACACAAGAAAGGAAAACATTCCTAAATACCTTGTAGCCTCTCCCTTATAAATGTGGAGTGCTACAAATCCATAAAAGAGACTCTACTTGACATAGATTTGTGGACACCTTAATGACCCTAAACCTAGTGCTCCGATACCACGCTTGTCAGACTCTACCCTATTCCTAGATGTGATGGGTATCGCAAGCCCACCATAGGCCGAAGACCACACCCATAGTCTATCAAATTTAAACATGATATAGTATGATAGAGGAAATAATTCAAGAAAACATATGGAAGATAATAACCAAGACAAAGGTTCTAAGATATCAAACAAATATCCCAATCCACAGTTGTCCACAAAAGCCTTTAAAAGAACCCGTATATCAACTAGGTCAGGACATACCCCCAATCGTGGAAAAAAAGGAATTCAAATAAAAAACTGATAGGATTTTAATACTTATAAGGAAAGTAATAAAATATTTGACCTTTCAAAAGATGGAGTCTCACCACTTCGATGCAGACCAACCGACAAACCAGAACTATCTAATACTGCACATGGGTAAAAGAGACATCCTCGAACCCTACATTATGAAACAATGTAGAATTCTAGGATAGTAAATGGGGTGAGCACTAGCATATAATTCAGGATAGGGATAAAATAATGCCATTTCAAAATCAAGTTTGACTCATTGTACATGTTCACATATATTTATACATACATATATAAGATGTTGAGATAGGGAATAAAGTTTATCATGAGATTTAAAATCACTAGCCTGGACTGTGTAGCTCCGTCTATCATAAAAATACCCATGGGCTATATAGTTCTGGCTCTCCCCATTAGAAGGGCCCCAGTGTGTGTTAGCCAAATGAACCAGAGGTATCAAGGAAGGCTAGGGAATCCACGACCCTACACCATTCATGGATACAAATATATATATATATATATATATATATATATATATATATATATATATATATATAAAGTGTCACACATGCACACAGTCATTAAGAACACCCTCATGCCAGCAAACGTGGTTTCCATTATTGGTCCCCCAAGGACCTTCACCTTCACAGTGAGCTACACAACCCCCTTTAATCCCAATTAGAAGCTTCACACATAGACCCATCCATTTAACCAAGGAATCATCCATTAAGGTATTATCAATGGTATCGTCATACTAATTACGCTTACAAGCTAATATCATTATGCCATTTCAATTACCCATCAACTTGGAGGAATCTACAACCCCCAAGGTCTAATTTAAAATCAAACATGTTCCATTAATCCTTTTATGCATTGAAATGTTTCAAAAATTAGTTTTAATATGCATATATCCATGCTTCAAAGCCAATTTCACAAGGTGGGTTGAGGTTATTACCAATTCCAATATGAAAATTAATTAATTTGGGAGAATCCATGACCACCGTCCTAATTCCCATGCCCATACAAAAATTTAGTTCACAATCCTTGTGATAAAGCATGAATAACAATTTCCAAAACCATGGAAAAACCAACCAAGTAGTAGTCATTCAAAACCTTCAACCCATCATACAAAAACCAATAAGTAAATCCACATAAACTATAATTAAACACATATTTTTCATAAGACAAGTTTTAGGGAAGATATACAATCTTGTAATACCAAGAATTTGAAGGAGACACCACAAATTGAGCCTTAGATGACCAAACCCTAAAAACCCTAAGCTTGTTTTTTATTGGGGAATTTGTGAGAGAAGTATTTGTGTTGGCTAAGTGATGAAGATAGGGACCCTTAGGTGTTTTATGTTCATGGGTCATATTTAGAGTAGAAGGGAAATGTCTAAAGTATCCTCATTTAAACTGCAGAAAAATAACACTACTGGCTATGAGTCACCTCATAACTCGTGAGGACTGGTCACAAGTCATCGCCATAACTCATGGTATGGGAAGAAGGTATGAGTAATTATAATGGTTTGGTCATGATTCCCTCGTTATAACTTGTGACATCACTATACAACTCGTGAAGACAAATCGTGAACTTAACAGAAACCATAGACAAACTTACTGGTCAGGCTACGATTAGTACCCTACGACTCATGAGGAGTCTTTGTGACTCATCAACTAAGTCGTAGCTTGATTAGTGAGAACAAAACCAAGAGAACTTTTTAGAGTTCAGATCTTAGGATGTTACAATTAACTGCAGGAAGGGGTGTCCAAAGGTGGAGAGCTAAACTTCAATACTCCTACAACCACTTTACCTAAACAACATGCAACTGAAATAAATATTACTACAGAAGTTCTAACTAGCTTGATTGATAAGTGTTGGGGTGCTGAAATGAATAATAAAGTTCAAGATTCTAATTATGTCCTGAAAAATGATATGAATGTTGATTTTGATGCAGAAAGGGTTGATATTAATGATCAAAATTCTGCATAATTTTATTTTGGTAACTAGGTTCAGTGTATGGGTTTTGATACTAGTCAAAGAGCCGAATATCATATTATTACTCCTACATAGGTGCAAGATTCTTCAGGGATTAGGAATTTGAATATTGATACTCAAAGGGTTGATTATGATGTTTATTCTGTAGAAATTCAGAACTATTCTATTCAGAGTCTCAATGATTAATCTACTCTTGCTCTCAGTCAAAAGAGGAGATGTTATTAAAAGAAGCAAGAAAAAGGGGAACAACAACACTAAAAGGGTCAACAAAATTTTGTATTAGTGCAACAACAAGTTGGTCTTGATATTTGTCATGCCTCAAATCCTATTTAGGCGGACAGGCACCCGTAGCCGTGAAAGACCGAGAGACCTAATCCATAACATTGTAATTATCATGCATGTAACTATAATAACCAAAGGTTTTTCCATACATGGATATAATGCACTAATGAGAAATAAATGACAAGCCTAAAACTATATATACCAAATTGGTCATTGGGGCCATAACATCTAAAAGATAAGAAGCTATCATTCTTAACTTTACATTGGTATACAAAGCCGCTAAAAGATACATAGAAACTTGGTAAAGGTTGGTACAAACCCCTGCCTTACTCTTAACTACTATACAGTACCAAAATATATAAAACAAACTTAGAAAGCTTCCAATCAAACTGGATCTCACCAATACTCATTAGATATCCCTGCAACTACTGAGGGGGTATATGAGCTAAAGTACCTATTCCTGCAGCATAAAATATAGGTCCCCCGTGAGGGACGTCAGTACAAAAATATGTACTGAATATGTAAGGATGAAGGTACTACACATGATACAAAAGCTTATTAGAAATTAAGTACAGTGCATAAATAGTGCTAGTAGACCACCTTTATATATACTTGTGGGACTAGGTACATTAGATTCTTTTATTTATTTTTACCCTTCTTACTTCATAATCTTTATAATCCATATAATACAAAAGACTAGCTGATCAGTGGTAAATAGACAAATCGAGATCGACCCATAAGGCTTATGCCTTGAGTTGCCACCCACATATGAACATTGGGATCGATCCATGCTAGGCTTTTTACCCTGATCTTCCACCCACATATAAGGTATCGAGATCAGCCCATGCTAGGCTTATACCCCTGAGCTGCCATCCATTTTATAGATTTTTGTTACTTAGTTTATTTAGCCTTTGAGATTGCTACCTTGGTGTTAATAACATTATGGTACCTTAAAACAATAATCTATCAATAAGGGACATATGAATAAACACTTAATGTAATGTCAAAGAGGTATGGGGCAGATTTTACATGAATGAAATGTTTAGGAACTAAAAATAACATACAGGTCTTATTTGACTTAAAGGAGAACTCTTGAGACTTGCTAGTGATTGTAAAAATACAGACTTGATAATAAGTATGTGGTGAGGTATTTTAACACATTAGAGAGTGTGAACAAAGTGTTTAGATACATGGGAGATCATATGTTTCCATTATGTATCATCTACTATGGGAGGGCTTTAGAAGCTTACTTTATACCACAAATGACATAAAGTAGCCTTACATACCTGATCATACAACTCCAATGTTAACCCAATTAACATCCTGACTTTAAGATTTCTTATCTACAATAAAGTATATAGTAAAACTAGTATTAGTAACCAACTAACACATTTGGGCTACTTAGCTTCACAAAATAGTAGTCAGGCAGTATGCCCATAGTTTATTAATCAAGGGTGTTATTTTAATCGTTTTATCCTCCAATTACATCCACATAACATACATATTCTTATAAGATTTCTCAAAATAAATTTGGCTTCATTACACCCTCCAAATTATCCACAAAATAGAATAGGCAATAAACGTATACAATAATTATGTAATACCCCGAGAAATTTTCTGTTGAAATTTTATGCATAAACGTGTTGGGTTCTATCTTCTAGAATGAATTATAAATTTTTCATATGGAATATCTTAGATTATGACCCACCATTGCGTAGAGTATCGAATAAGATTTCCAACGATATGTGGATTATCCAAAATGGACACCCGAGCGACGAGTTATGAACATTCCGATCAAACTGTGAATAGTAGTGAACAGTAAAACGTGCAGGAAAAAGTTGAGGCCTGGCGTATTTTTGCTCCAACTTTAAACGTTTATAACTCCTTCTACATAATGATCTGGGTGATCTACTATATATCAAAAAAAATCTCTGTGAGTCCTCTTTCCAATGAAATTAGTTTCATCCAATTTGTCTATCAAAGCAAAAAGTTATGGCCGATCTACTTCAGCCTATCAAAAGTGAATTTTTGGGTCAACTTCAAATGATCATAACTCCTCGTACACAATAATCTGGGTGAGATACTATATATCAACGGAAATATATGAGAGTCTTCTTCCTAATAAAATTAGTTTTATCAAATTTAGATATCAGAGTAAAACGTTATGGTTGATCTACTTCAGACTACCAAAACAATCTACCAAAGGACAGATTCGAGAATTATTTGATTTTTAGGGGAGTTTTGGTCATTTCTCCTCATCCAAAATCCATCCAAACCCGATATTAAAGCCTATTAGAAGCATTATATGTTATATTTCATCAAATTCCCCCAAAACGAAAACCCTAAGCTCCTACATCCAACTTCAAGAACCTCCAAAGTTCACCATTAATTCTGCAAATTTATTCAAGATTCCAAGTTCCTAGTTCAAGAACTCCAAGAACCATCATTCAAAGGCACGATTAACATCTCAAAAATGAGTATAGATCTAAAGTTCATCATTCAATGTATGTGGGGTTTGTAAACAAGAACTCTCTTTCGTTCTTGTGCCCAAAAGTAATTTTCTTTAAAAAGGCATGATTTTTATTTGATTTTTACGAATTTAAAGCATGAACCCATATCTTATGATGATTATTATGAAATCTTGATGTTTATGATTTTGAAATATGAATTTACATATGTGGAGATATAAAGCATGAATCTTGAATGATATTTATCATGATTTTGATATTTGGATCGTGAATCCCCATTAGAAATTGTGTTTTTTAGAAATTGTGTGTTATAAGCACATTGATGTTGAATATTTGGGATATTTTGAATGATTTGACATTTTGGTCTTAATGGAGTTGTTTTGAACTCGAGTGTGAAAGAAATCCACAATGTGGTTGATTTTGATAGATGGGAAGCACGATAGCTCCCGATGTATATTTATATATTACTGAAATTATTTTGTTGTGGATTGTCTTTGAAATGATCTGATCTAAGTCTGAGAGAAATCTTTAGCACCGAGTGGGAGGTATAAAGCGACCTTACTTCCCTAGAACTACATGCTCCCATAGGAGTGAGCCTGAGGCTGATTTATATAGTGATCACTAGTTTGTATGGATTTGATATCGATAGTCCTACTCTGATGGCAAGGACAGGATGGCTCTCCCCAACATGGTTTGTACGTTGGACTCCATGTAGCTCACATGGTTTATGTCGGTTATAGGATCTCCCAGCGTGTGTGTTTCTTTGTGTCTATGGTGAATGGTGAAGTGATTTGAAAGTGGAATTATGAAAGTTATTCTTTCAAAAGATTTAAATGATATTTACATTATGAGAATTGATATTCTTGATGAACTGAAAGTGATTGACAAATTATATGATGACCCATATGTGTTATTGTACTTATTTCATACTCTCATAATTATGATGATTTTCTTCGGGCTATGTGAGTCTTTCATACATCCTGTATATTTCTTATAAATATTTATGATGATGATGTTTATACAACTGCATACACCTACATATACTCGATTCCTTTCCATGGTACTGACCCACATCTTTGGATGTGGGTTGCATTTTCTCAGAATGTAGGTTCAGATGCTCAGTTCCAGGTTTGACAGTGATTCTTCGGGCACGCTGTTCTACATCCTCTGTTATGGTGAGTCCTCATGTTCCGAGGACGTGATGTCTGTTGGTTTCACGGAATCATTTACATTTGATAACTGAGTATGAGTTAGTTGGGGCATGTCTCAATGGCTCGCTGGTTTAATTAATTCTCTTAGAGGCTTGTCAGACTAGTATAGATGTTGGGAGTTGACTAATGAGTCGTATTTTTTTATCTTTCTAAAATTCTTTTATTCTTGGATGATGATTACTCTATTGATATTTGAGCATTATTTATGGAAAGCCCGTTGATTTGTTTTGAACTGAATGAAAATGGCTCAAAGGGTTAGCTTGGGGCTACTCATAGCCTCAAGCACTGTGTGATGCTCCAGGACCCATTTTCTGGGGTGTTACAAACTTGGTATCAGAGCCTAAGGTTTTAAGGTATCCTAGGAAGTCTGACAAGCCGCGTTAAGTAGAGTCTTGATCATCGGTGTATAGCGCACCACATCTATGAGCAAGAGGCTACAAGACGTTTTAGGAAAAAGTGTGATTCTTTCTTTCAGAAGTCTATCGTTCTTAAAGTGTCTCCCTCTGCTATTGATTCATGCTCTCCTCTTTCAGAAATATGCCTCCACATCGAGTGAGAAAAAATAATGATGGTCAGCAACCTCAACCAGCTGACCCATTAAATGACAATGTGTCTCATGCTGAATTTCGGGCAGCCTTTCAGGCGTTGGCCCAAGCTGTTACTGCAAATGTTCAGGCTAACCCGACCTCGGCTCCACAACAGCAGGGAGGTGATTCAGCTGCTGCCAGGATCCATGACTTCATACGGATGAATCCGCCAGAATTTTATGGGTCCAAGTCTAATGAGGATCCACAGTTGTTCTTATAAGAGGTGCAGAAGATTACTAAGGTAATGCATGTATCTGAGGAACATAGTGTGGAGTTGGCTGCGTATAGGTTGAAAGACCTTGCTTATGACTGGGTTGTTGCTTAGAGGAAAGGTAGAGGTGAGGGAGTTGTCCCTACAACTTGGCAAGAGTTCCAAGATGCATTGCTGGATAAGTTTTCCCTTTGGAGATAACGGAGGCAAAGGTGGAAGAGTTTATGAATCTGCAACAAGGCTCTATGACTGTTAGGGAGTACTATCTAAAGTTCAATCAGTTGGCCAAGTATGCTCCTGAATTAGTGGCTGATAATCGAGCTAGTATGAGTAAGTTTGTGACTGGAGTGTCTAACTATATGGTTAAGGAGTGTAGGTCTACTATGCTGAATAGTGAGATAAATCTTTCTAGGCTGATGAATCATGCCCAATAGATTGAGGCATACAAGATTAATAAGAGAGATAGAATAAGAGGGAATAAGAGAGCTAGGTCCGAGCAGCACGGACAGGGTCAGACTAGATCGCAAGAAGGGAGTCGCCCTCAGTATCAGGATTGTTCATCTATGCCAGCACTGTCATCTGCTAGTGTTCCCATTCCTAGAGGTAGGCAGGAGCAAGGTACCAAGTTATATGCATCCAGGTCCCAGTACAGTACTGGCAGTAAGCCAAATCGTCCCCTGTATCCTAAGTGTGGTAGGGCTCATTCGGGTGAGTGTTGGGGTGAGAAGAGGGGTTATTTCCAATGTGGTGACATGGGTCACAGAGTTAGAGATTGTCCATAGGATGGACATGGGCATCGTGCCTATCGCCCTCAGACCCAGACTCAGACTGTTAGTGCTCCAGTTCCAGCGACTCGCCCAGCCCCAACTTAGGGTGCCTCTTCTAGCAATGCTGGCGGGCAGTGCCAGAATAGATTCTATGCTTTACCGTCCCGCCAAGAGCAGGAGGACTCACCCGATGTTATTACTGGTATGCTTCGTATATTTTAGTTTTATGTGTACGCTTTGTTAGATCCTGGATCTAGTTTCTAATATGTTACACCTTTGATTGCTGTGAATTTTGAAATGAGTCCTGAGATTATTCCTGAGCCTATCCTAGTTTCTACCCTAGTGGGTGATTCGATTGTTGCCCAGAAAGTGTATAAAAAGTGTCCTGTTACCGCTCTTCATAGAGTCTTGTTAGTTGATCTGATTGAGTTAGACATGGTAGATTTTGATAAGATACTGGGTATGGACTGGTTGTATTCTTCTTATGCCTCTATTGATTGTCGGACCCTAGTGGTCAAGTTTCAGTTTCTGGGTGCATCCGTGTTTGAGTGGTCTGGGAATTCTGTGTCACCCAAGAGTCATTTTATCTCTTACCTCAAAGCTAGAAAGCTTATTTCCAAGGGGTGTATTTACCATTTGGTTAGAGTCAAAGACACTAAGTCTGATACTCCAACTCTCTAGTCTGTTAACGTCGTTAATGAGTTTTTTGATGTCTTTTCGGATTATCTCCCAGGGATACCTCCTGATAGAGAGATAGAGTTCGGGATTGATCTTCTTTCCGATACTCAACCTATTTCTATTCCTCCTTACCGTATGGCCCCTGCAGAACTTAAGGAGATGAAAGAGCAACTCAAAGATCTACTAGATAAGGGTTTCATAAGGCCCAGTATTTCTCCTTGGGGTGCTCCTGTGTTGTTTGTAAGAAAGGAAGATGGCTCTTTGTGTATGTGCATTGATTACCGCCAACTGAATAAAGTCACCGTAAAAAATAAGTACCCCCTTCCGAGAATAGACAATTTATTTGACCAATTGCAAGATGCAAGTTATTTCTCAAAGATAGACCTTCATTCCGGCTATCATCAATTCAAAGTTAGGGACTGTGACATCCCAAAAACTGCTTTCTGAACTCGTTATGGCCATTTTCAGTTTCTTGTTATGTCTTTCGGGTTAACTAATGCCCCAGCAGCTTTCATGGACCTCATGAATCGAGTGTTCAGACCATATCTGGATATGTTTGTCATAGTGTTCATCGATGATATACTGGTGTACTGCTGTAGTGAGGATGAATATTCTGATCATGTCCGAACTATCTTGCAAACCCTTAGAGATCACAAGTTGTTTGCCAAGTTCAGTAAGTGTGAATTTTGGCTAAGGTTAGTTGCTTTTTTGGGTCATATCATTTCTTACGAGGGTATTAGAGTTGATCCCCAAAAGACCGAAGATGTTAGAAATTGGCCTAGACCTATTTTTCCGACCGATATCCAAAGTTTCTTGGGTTTAGCTGGCTATTACCACTATTTTGTTGAGGGTTTCTCCTCTATAGCATCTCCTATGACTCGGTTGACCCAAAATAAAGTGAAGTTCTTGTGGTTCGAATCTTGTGAGAAGAGTTTTCAGGAGTTGAAGACTCGACTCACTTCAACCCCTATTTTGACTTTGCCTGATGGTGTTAATGGTTTTGTGGTGTACTATGATTCTTTGAGAGTTAGGTTGGGTTGCGTATTGATGCAGAAGGGTAAGGTGATAGCTTATGCTTCTAGACAGTTGAAATCTCATGAGAAAAATTACCCCACCTATGACCTTGAGTTGGCTGCTATTGTATTTGCTTTGAAAATCTGGAGACACTATTTGTATGGTGTCCATGTTGATGTTTTCACTAATCATAAGAGTCCGCAGTATATGTTTACCCAGAGAGAATTGAATCTTAGGTAGAGACGATGGTTAGAATTTTTAAAGGACTATGATATGAGTGTGTTGTACCATCTGAGAAAGGCCAATGTTGTGGCGGATGCCCTAAGTAGAGTGTCCATGGGTAGTGCTTCATATGTGGTAGAAGGTAAGAAAGAGTTGGCTCGTGATGTACATCGTTTAGCTAGATTAGGGGTTAGGTTGTTTGACTCTACTGAAGGTAGTATAGGGGTTCAGAGTAGTTTCGAATCCTCCTTGGTTTCGGAAGTGAAGGAAAAGCAATACTTAGATGCTAGTTTGGTCAGACTGAAGGAGTCAGTCAAGGACCAAAAAGTAGAGGTTTTCTCCCAAGGGGGAATTGGTGTGTTGAGATTGTAGGGTAGATTGTGTGTCCCGAATGTTGATGATATGAGATAGAGGATTATGGATGAAGTGCACGGGGTGCGATATTCTATTCATTCGGAGTGAGAAACGATGTGGTGATGAGTCTAACGAATGGTTTCAGTTGTATGCTCTATTCCCTATCTATTGGCATGTCTAGCATCATTCTAGGATGAATGTTTCCAAGGGGGGATGATGTAATACCCCGAAAATTTTTTTGTTGAAATTTTGTGCGTAAACGTGTTGGGTTCTATCTTCTAGAATGAATTATAAATTTTCCGTGTGAAATGTCTTAAATTATGACCCACTTCAAATGATCATAACTCCTCGTACACAATGATCTTGGTGAGATACTATATATCAATAGAAAGATATGAGAGTCCTATTTCTAATGAAATCGGTTTCATCCAATTTGGATATTGGAGTAAAATGTTATGGTTGATCTACTTCAGACTATCAAAACAGTCCACCAAAGGACAGAATCGAGAATTATTTGATTTTTAGGGGCGTTCTGGTCATCCTCCCTCACCTAAAATCCATCCTAACCCTATATTAAAGCCTATTAGAAACATTATATGTTATATTTCATCAAATTCCCTCAAAAAGAAAATCCTAAGCTCCTACATCCAACTTCAAGAACCTCCAAAGTTCACCATTTTGCAAATTTATTCAAGATTCCAAGTTCCTAGTTCAAGAACTCCAAGAACCATCATTCAAAGGCACGATTAACATATTAAAAATGAGTATCGATCTAAAGTTCATCATTCAAGGTATGTGGGGTTTTTCAACATGAACTCTCTTTCGTTCTTGTGCCCAAAAGTAATTTTCTTTACAAAGGCATGATTTTTATTTGATTTTTATGAATTTGAAGCATGAACCCATATCTTATGATGATTATTATGAAATCTTGATGTTTATGATTTTGAAAGATGAATTTACATGTGTGGAGATATAAAACATGAATCTTGAATGATATTTATCATGATTTTGATATTTGGGTCGTGAATCCCCATTGGAAATTGTGTTTTTTTGAGAAAGTGTGTGTTATAAGCATGTTGATGTTGAATATTTGAGATATTTTGAATGATTTGACCTTTTGGTCTTAATGAAGTTGTTTTGAACTCGAGTGTGAAAGAAATCCACAACGTGGTCGATTTTGATAGATGGAAAGCATGATGGCTCCTGATGTATATTTATATATTACTGAAATTGTTTTGTTGTGGATTGTCTTTGAAATGATCTGAGCTAAGTCCGGAATAAATCTTTAGCACCGAGTGGGAGGTATAAAGCGACCTTACTTCCCTAGAACTACGTGCCCCGTAAGAGTGAGCCTGAGGCTGATTTATATAGTGATCACTAGTTTGTGTGGATTTGGTATCAATAGCCCTACTCCGATGGCAAGGATAGAACGGCTTTCCCCAACGTGGGTTGTACGTTGGACTCCATGTAGCTCACATGGTTTATGTCGGTTATAGGATCTCCCAGTGTGTGTGTTTTCTTGTGTCTATGGTGAATGGTGAAGTGATTTGAAAGTGGAATTGTGAAAGTTATTCTTTCGAAAGATTTAAATGATATTTACATTATGAGAATTGATATTCTTGATGAACTGAAAGTGATTGACAAATTGTATGATGACTCACATGTGTTATTGTACTTATTTCATCCTCTTATGATTATGATGATTTTCTTCGGGCTATGTGAGTCTTTCATAAATCCTACATATTTCTTATAAATATTTATGATGATGATGTTTATATAACTGTATACACCCCCATATACTCGGTTCCTTTCCATGGTACTGACCCACATCTTCGGATGTGGGTTGCATTTTCTCAGAATGTAGGTTCAGGTGCTCAGTTCCAGGTTCGAATGTGATTCTTCAGGCACGTTGTTCTACATTCTCTGTTGTGGTGAGTCCTCATGTTCCGAGGACGTGATGTCTGATGTTGGTTTTGTGGAATTGTTTACATTTGATAACTGAGTATGAGTTAGTTGGGGCATGTCTCAATGGCTCGCTGGTTTTATTGATTCTCTTAGAGGCTTGTCAGACTAGTATAGATGTTGGGAGTTGACTAATAAGTCATATTTTGTTATCTTTCTGAAATTCTTTTATTCTTGGATAATGATTACTCTGTTTATATTTGAGGGTTATTTATGGAAACCCCGTTGATTTGTGTTGAACTAAATGAAAATGGCTCAAAGGGTTAGCTTGGGGCTACTCGTAGCCTCAAGCACCGTGTGACGCTCCGGGACCCATTTTCCAGGGTGTTACAAATTAATTCGGTGGTGTACCACCACATATTTCTTCTATATTTCAATAAGAAATAATCACACCTTTCACCAACATCATCCTGGCAACCCTCAATATATACACATAAAATAGTCCATAAAATAGCCCCAAATTAGCCTTTGTCGCAATAACCAAATATTAAACTCATCATCCGTTGAGTTGTCAATAACAACACATCCATAATTCTTTCCAAAATTCATATATAAAGAGGAAAATGGATCATTCACCTTATCTTAATCTTTTGCAACTTGTCCATTTAATTTGAACTCTTCAAGAACTTCAACTTTCCTTCACACTTTAAACCAAAGAAAAAAAGAGATGTCTCTTAATAACAAAGAAAAGTGAGTAGGTAGATTGTTTGATATTTTGCCATATATTTACAATTAGGCATGTATAGCATGTTTTCCTAACTTCCATAAAAGAACTAAGCTAAACTTTAAGTGTTTTCACTTACCTTGTCTTGCAAAGGTTGAGGGGTTTTCAAGAACCCTAGAAAGAAAAATAGGGCTGCTCCTTGTTATTTTAGAGAGAGTGGAGAGAATTTGTTAAATATAATCCTTTTTGTGACTTAGAAATGAAGGAAAATGACCAGCAACTTGGCCTTATAAAGTCCCTATTTTGGCCACCTCCTTAGCTGCATTTTGGACCTTAAAATTAGTCAAATTGGTCTAAGTAGGTGATGCACCTACTTAAGGAGTTCAAGCTACTCAAAAGGTCAAAGTAGGTGATGCACCTACTTGCTTAATTCTTAGTTGGGCTTAATTAAATTCGGCCTTGGCAGACTTAAGCATTGGGCCTTTTCTCCATTTTCTTTCGTCTTTTACTTAATTTGAGCCCAAATACGTATACTAATAAAGGCCTAAATCTGATCCATGAACTTGGTCCATTAACTTGGTCATATAACTCAAGTTGGTGACTCACCTGCTAGCTTAATTAATTCAAGCAAATACCTCAACAAATTACTCCATTTTTAATTCTTAATCCCTTTAATCTAGCTTAAAACTTGTATACACTTGGTCACTTCAAACTTTAGATTCAAATACTAGCTTACGATCCCAAGCTTAAACAGTTGTATCAATGTTTACTTGGTAGCATCACATTAAAACATACGGGAAGCATCTAGAATTCTATCTACGCCATTAATACTCACGTAACAAATCTCGTCCATTACCTATACACAAGGCTATACAAAGTTCCATATGAATAGAACCAGAACATGCAAAATACGAGGTGTTACATTGTAAGACCCCATAAAGTTTCCCCATAGTTTGAGCCTTTAGAACATGTCAAGTTAAACCTTATTTCATCTCTAAAATATTTACGAATGACTTCTAAAGTGATTAGTATTTAAATCATATAGAGTTTTCCAAAAAATGACCTTTTATCATGTAGGAAATTGAATTATCTTTCCAACGAATTCCATTTCATTAAAATTCGACATCGGAAGAGAAAGATATGGCTAAATTACAGAAAGCAGTCTGAACTGCCTAGGTGCAGTGGAGAGGTCGATGGACTGTCGAGCTAGTGACAGACCATCTCCCAAACCATTGTAGAGGAGGCAGTGAGACCTCAGTCTGGTTAGGCGCGATAGTAAGGCCGACGGACCATCGATTCAATGACAGACCGTCGACCCAACTGTCGCAGGCAAGGTAGAAAGTCCAAATCTGGCCCAGGTGCGACGGTCAGGACCGACGAACCGCCGACCCAATGATGGACCATCGTACCCACCATCGCATATTTTGTTCAGTGATTATAAGTTATTTTTAAAAGGGGATTTTTGGTTTTTTCCTCCCTTTTTACATCTTAATATACCCAAATGAACCAGATAACTTCAGTTCATCAAAAAGCATCTCAAAGCTAGGGTTTCTTCATCAAGAACAAACCCAAATTCCTTCTCTAAGAAATTCAAGAACTCACCATAATTTTTGTAAATTGAGTTAAGATTCAAAGTCCCCAGGTCAAAGGCTTCAAGAACCTTCCCTCAAGAGTTCCAAAAAAGAGTCTCAAGCAAGCTTATTCATCCAATTTCACAATCTAAGTATGTGGGGTTTGAACAAGGGTAATCCTTTCACCCTTGTGCCCAAAGGCTTATTTTAAAATTACAAGTTTTCTGCAATTTATGAGATTTTACATGAAATTGAGTTAGGGTTTTTCACCCGTTATCATTAGTTGCAAAGGTTTGATACTTCCGATGAATTGAAAGTCAATTAGCATGATTTTTCATATGTTTCTATTCTTATTGATGAGACTTACAGATTTCAAGATACCTTGTGAGTAATTGCATTCTTAAGCATGAATTTTGAGATGCTGACTTGAGATTTACTATTTGGGTCAATAGACCCCCATTTTAAGAGTTATTGTTCAAGACTGTTTGGGTCACGAGTACCCCATAACTAAGCAATTTTCATATTTTAGTTAAATATTTGACCCCTTGGGTCTAAGGTAAGATAGGAATCTATATTTGATTATGATTTAAAGTAAAGAAGAATATATATTTGTTATTTATTATAGACCCTTGAATTATTTTAAGGTAGATTTCCTAAAAGTTCTGAGCTTAAGTATGAGAGTAGTATTTAGCACTGAGTTGGGTATGATACCAAGGTCTCATGTCCCAAAACTACGTGCCCCCGTAGATTTCTGATTTACCCTAAGTGGGTTAAGATAATTGATCACTTAATTTAAGGTTCTATTCTGATGGTAAGGGTAGAACAGCTCTCCTCAATGTGGTCAAGATGTTGGAATCCATGTAGCTCACACAGTTTATGTCTGTTAGAAGAAACTCTCGAGTTCCAAGTGTCCCGAGTCTAAAAGAGTTCCAGAGTTCCCAAGTGTTAAAAGTTCCTAAAAGTTCTATAAGCTCTAAGTTTTAAAGAAGTTTTACTCTCCACAAGATAAAAGCATGAGTTTGAAAGTATTGTTTACAACTTCCTTTAGCCTTCAAGTACTGAGAATAAGAGGAGAGAATAGATTTTAAAGTTAAGTATAATGACTCACGAGATTTGTGTTACATGTTTCACTATTTATGATTTATGAGTTTTATATTTTAGACTTATTCAAGCCATGTGAGTCATTCCTATTTTGCTTGCATGATTTTATTAAAGAGTATTGATATTGTTTTATGTAAATGTTTACACCCCCATATACTCAGTACATTTCCAAAGTGTTGACCCACATATACATCTGTGTGCTACATTGTCTCATTATATAGGTTCAGGTGCTCAGTCTCAGCAGTGACAGTGATTCCCGATTACCTTTGTCTATATTCCACAGTTGGTGAGTCCTGATGGTTCGAGGACCTATATTTGCAGCTTTCCCATTTTCACAGTATTTTGAGTTTTACTTTCAAGTCATAGTGAGTCAGTTGGGGGTCTATCCCAATGGCTCTCCAGTTTAAATAGTAGAGGCTTTGTCAGACTAAACTGTCAGTTGAAGTTATGTTCCAGATCATTAATATTTTTTCTATTCAGACATTATTTCCAGTTATTTATGATTATAGTTGACCCAATAAAGTATCATTGTTTAGCTTATTTATCCTAAAGGAAGCGTTAGAAGTAGTAATAGGCTCAAAGGGTTAGCTTAGGGCTACTTGTATCCTTAAGCACCATGTGACTTCTCGAGATAAGATTTTGGGGCGTTACATATATCCTCCCTCCCCCAGGAACATTCATCCTTAAATGTTAGCATAATTGTCCAACCAAAACAAGTTCAAGATTAAGTTTAATATTCCCGTTATAACATAGTCCTTATGTATTATACTTACTTGTTATTTCTCCAAATCAATATCTTGGACTTTCTCTTTGTATATGAATCAATAGGGGTACTTAGATTTCATCGCTTCTTCTTCTTCCCATGTGATCTATTCTACTTGCTAGTTTCTCTAAAGTACTTTCACAGAAGCTATTTCCTTATTTCTTAACCTCTTGACTTGTTGATCTAAAATAGCAATAGGTATTTCTTCATAGGTGAGATCTTCCGTAACTTGTACATCTTTAGTAGGAGTAATATGAGATGGATCTCTAATGTACTTTTGAAGCACTAGGGGGTGGAACACTGGATGGACTGTTGAAAGCTCTTGGAGTAGTTTTAACTCATATGAGACTTGGCCAAACCTTCGAATAATGTTATACTTGCCTATATAATGTGGACTTCTTTTTCCTTTCTTACCAAATCTTATTACCCCTTTCATTGATGATACTTGTAAGAATACTCAATCACTGATAGCAAACTCTAGTCCCCTTCTTTAAATATCCGCATATGATTTGTGTCGACTTTGGGCTGTCTCCAACGTTGTTGGATCACTTTAACCTTTTCCATAGCTTAGTGAGCAAGATGTGTCCCGAACAAGGCAGTTTCACCTACTTCAAACCATCTAATTGGTGATCTACACTTTCTTCCATACAAAGCTTCATATGGTGCCATTTTGATACTTGAATAATAGCTATTATTATAGGTGAACTCGATAAGCAGTACGTGATTATCCTGACTACCTTTAAATTCTAATACACAAGCTCGTAACATATCTTAAAGTGTTTGGATGGTACGTTCTCCTTGTCCATCTATTTGAGAGTGAAAAGCAGTACTTAAATTCACTTGTGTTCCCAAATTTCTCTGTAAAGACTTTCAAAAATTTGTAGTAAATTGAGCTCCCAGATCTAATATAATAGAGATTGGAACTCTGTGTAGTCGAACTATCTCTTTAATATACAATTTCTCATACTCGTCAACTGTGTAAGTGGTCTTAACTGTAGGAAGTGTGCTGATTTGGTAAGCCTATCAACTATTACCCATATAGAATCAAACTTCAAAGATGGGGGAGGCAAACCAGTGACAAAATCCATGTTGATCATGTCCCACTTCCAGATTGGAAGATCTATACATTGCATATAACCCCCGGGATTTTAGTTCTCTACTTTAACTCTTTGACAATTTGGATATTCGACTATAAATTCTGCAATGTTCTTCTTCAAATCACCCCACCAATATATTTCTTTCAAATCATGATACATTTTAGTTGATCTCGGATGGATGAAATACCTTGAATGATGTGTCTCTATCATAATTCTCTTTCTAAGCATATCTACATTCGGCACACACAATCTATTTTGGCGCCGAAGTACTCCTTCTTACGTAAGCTCAAATGCCTTTATCATACTATATTGTGCATTCTTCTTAAGCTATAATAGTATGGGATCTGTAAATTGCTTCTCTTTCACTTCAGCTACTAATGAAGATTCTACATCATTATGCACAATAAGCCCCTCATCTGGAGTTTCAAGAAGGTTAAACCCAAAATTGGCTATTTGGTATAGATCTTTAGTCATCCCTTGTCTTTTTGTAGATGGCGCCATAGCCTTATGACTTAACTCATCTACTACCACATTTTCTTTCCTTGGATGATACAAGATATCAACATCATAGTCTTTTAATAGTTCAAGCCACCTTCGTTGCCTCAAATTTAGGTCCTTTTATCTAAAGATATATGCAAACTCTAATAGTCAGTATATATTTCAACATGAATCCCATACAAGTAGTGGCGCCATATTTTTAAAGCAAATATAACTGTTGCTAGATCAGGATAATGTATAGGATAATTTTTCTCATGTGGATGCAATTGTCTTAAGGCATATGCTATTACTTTACCATGCTACATACACATCCTAAGCCAATTCTTGAAGTATCACAATACACGGCATACCCTTCTGTGCCTTTTGGAAGTACCAATATAGGTGTATAAGTCAACTTATTCCATTAGAACTTGGATGCTTTGTGTGTTATCTTTGTTAAAGTTGCCAAAATTGAAGAAAACCCATTAATAAATCTCCTATAATAACCTGCCAACCCAAAGAAACTAAGAACCTCTGTAGGTGTTATAGGTCTTGACCAGTTCTTTACAGCTTCTATCTTTTGAGTGTCAACCTTTATTCTTTCATTAGATATAATATGACCCAAGAATGCCACGGATTTTAACCAAAACTCACATTTAGAGAAATTTACACATAACTTATGATCACGACGAATCTGTAACACCTATAATAAATGAATGGCATGATCCTCTTTTGATCTTGAATAAACCAGGATATCTTTAATAAAAACTATCACGAACACATCTAAGAATGGCTTGAACACCCTATTCATCAAATCTATAAAAGTTGTAGGTGCATTTGTTAGTCCAAAGGAAATGACTAGAAACTCGTAATGACCGTATCGTGTTCGAAAATATGTCTTAGTTATATCCTTCTCTTTCACCCTCACTTGGTGGTAACCCGACCTCAAATCAATATTTGATAAACACTTGGATCCTTGTAATTGATCAAATAAGTCATTAATTCTCAGAAGGGGATATTTGTTCTTAATAGTCACCTTATTCAGTTGATGGTAGTCAATACACATTATTAATGATCCATCTTTCTTATGCACAAATAACACTGGTGTGCCCCAATGGGACATACTGGGCCATATGAATCCTTTTTCTAGAAAGTCTTTTAATTTCTGTTTCAACTCCCGTAATTCTGTTAGGGCCATTCTATACAGAGGAAATGAGATTGTATGAGTACCAAGAATCACATCAATACCAAACTCTATTTCTCATTCTAGAGGCAAACCTGGAAAATCTTCAGGAAATACATGAAGAAATTTATTTACCACTGGAATAGTTTGAAGAGTTGGTGGCTTCGTATCTGTATCCTTCACTCTAACTAGATGGTATATGTAACCCTTGGAAATCATCCTTTTTTCCTTGAAATAAGAAATAAATTTACCTCTTGGCATACCAATGTTACCCCTCCATTCAAGGACTGCCTCCCTTGGAAAATGGAAATACACCCTTTTAGTTCGACAATCTTCTGTGGCATAATAAGAAGCCATCCAATCCATACCCATTATAGCATCAAAATCTACCATTTCTAACTCAACCAGGTCAGCCATTGTATCATGACCACAAATAGTTATTAGACAATTATGATGCACTCTCCTAGCTAAAATAGATTCACCAACCGGTGTACATACTTGAAATGGCTTAACTAGTAATTTCGTTGTTCTTTTGAACTTTACAGCAACCAGTGGAGTGACATATGATAATGTAGAACCCGAATCAATTAATGCATATACATAATATAAAAAGATGGACAATGTGCCTGTAACCACATCCAGAGAAGCCTCTAAATTTTGTCAATCCACCAGAGCATATGAATGATTCTGAACTCCACTAGAGCTAGTTTCTCCTTTAGCACCTCTACCATGACCTATAGGTTGTACACCTCTTCCTGAAGAAGGTACCGATGATGATGATGCAATGACTAATCCAGTAGGTCATGCCATACCACCCATGCCTCTTTGTGGGTATTCTCTCATCATATGCCACGACGTACCACACCAAAAGCAAGCATTTATCCCAAACCGACATGCACCTAATTAAAGCTTTCTATATTACTTACATAGCTGTCGAGGAGGTCTTAATTTGTTCATACTCTCTTGCTCTTGATACCCCGCAATTCATGAACTACTCACACTTATCTGCCCAAACTAATTGCCTTTGGACCACTGAAACTGTGGTAGAGCACTAGCTGTAGAGTAAGAAAATAATGGCCTTGGAGGTTTAGCATAAAATCAAGGTCTAAAATCTCCTTGGGATGCCACAAACTACCCCATAGATCTGGCCCTCTTGGAATACCCTCTTTTCAATTCTTATGTTCTTCTTCTTTTCCTTTGATCCTATATTTTTTGTACAAAAGCTTGTATCTTTGCTATATCCATGTATTTGTTCAAAGAAGAAATATTACAATCTCTAACCAGATATGGATATAATCTATCCACATATAGATGAACTCTATCATCCATAGTAGCTACTATATTAGGAGCATACCTAGCCAAAGAGTTAAACCGAAGGTTGTACACCCTCACACTCATATTCCCTTGGCAAATATTTAGGAACTAATCTACACGATTCTCTTAAATCTCAAATGGAAGGTAACGATCAACAAATACCTCTTTAAAATCTTTCCAAGTAGCGAAGGTGCATTTATACCCCTAGATTATTTCCAACCATCATACCAAAATATAGCCTTCCCTTTGAATATATATGCTGTTAGCTCAACTGTTTCTTTACCCGATATATGCACGACATCGAGAGCCCTTTGGATTTGATCAATAAAGTCCTGTGGGTCTTCATTAAGACTTGATCCGGTGAATGTAGGAGGATCCAATTTAAGAAAATCATGTGTTCATAGGCTAGCTACCCTATCTGCAACACTAGAACCTGTGATTGGAATAGTTTGTCCTTGAACTTGTTTAGCAACTATACGAGCCAACAATTGCACCGCATTTCTTAGATCAAGGTCAGTAGCATTAATATGTGGTTCTGAGGATGTTGTTCTTCCTATTCTTAGCTCTTTTGGAGATTGAAGAGTAGAAGAGGTTTATGATACAAACTCAACTTGATCCTCACTTTGATTATCTTGTCTAGGTGGTGACTTGCTGGTCCCTTCTTCGATAGCCACGTCTACTCGCTTACCTATATTCTTACTCATTCTTGTAACCGGCATCTTTACTATAGTAAAAAAATAGATTTAATGGTTAAATATGACTTCACCTATGACTTAGGTTCTATTGCACGATCTAAGTTGTGAAGAAAAAAAGACAACCCCTAAATGTACCAAAGCCTCTTATTTATAGATATGGTCCACAACACACCCATAAGCAAGACTCTACATAGACACGGCTTTGGAACTCGCTAGGACAACCTGCTCTTATACCACTTTTGTCACTCCTCAAATTCTATTGGAGAGGACAGACACCCATTGTTGTGGTCCAAGAGAACCAATCCATAACCTTGTACTTCTTATGAATGTAACTACAATAACCAAAGGTTTTTCCATACATGGATATAATGAATTGATTAGAAATAAATGACAATCCCAAAACTATATAAACTAGACTTGATTGATAGGGCCATAACATCTAAAAGATAAGACACTATCATGCTTAACTTTACATTGAGCTACCAAGCCTCTAAAAGATACATATACACTTAGTTAAGGTAGGGACAAACCCCCTCCTTACTCTTGACTATTGTACAACACTAAAATATATAAAACTAACTAGAAAAGACCCGAATCAAAGTGGAGTTCACCAATAGTCACTGGATATCCGAGCTCCTACTGGGGAGGTGTATGAGCTAAAGTGTATGTGCCTGTAGAATTAAATACAAGTCCCCTATGAGGGACATCAGTATGAAAATATGTATTGAATATGTAAGGCTGAAGGTACTACACATGATACAAAAGCTCAATAGAAATCAGGTACAAGTGTAGAAATAATGCTAGTAGACTATCTTCATATATACTTGTGGGTCTGGGTACATTACATTCTTTTCATTCTTACCCTTCTTACTTCATAATCTTTATAAGCCTTTAATGCAAATGACCAGTTACTCGTGATAAATAGATAAATCGGGATTGGCCCATGCTAGGCTTACGCCCCTGAGCTGTCACCCACATATGAACATTAGGATCGGCCTATGATAGGATTTTTCCCTTGAGTTTCCACCCACATATAAGGTATCGAGATTGGACCATGCTAGGCTTATATCCCTGAGCTGCCACCCATTTTACAAATTTGTGTTACTTAATTTATTTAGCCTTTGAGATTGTTACCTTGGTAGTCATAACATTATGGTACCTTGAAACAATAATCTACCAATAAGGCATATATGAATAAACACTTAATGCAATGTCAAAGAGGTATGGGGAAGACTAAACACGGATGAGATATTTAGGAGCTGAAAATAACATACAGGTCTTATTTGACTGAAAGGAGAACTCTTGAGACTTGCCAGTGAATGTAAAAATGCAGACTTGATAATAAGAATGTAGTGAGGTGCTTTAACACATTAGAGAGTGGGAACTTGGTGGTTAGCTACGTGGGAGATCATATGCTACCATTATGTATCATCTATTATGGGAGGGCTTTAGAAGCTTACTTTGTACCACAAATGTTGGATTTCATGCCAAAGAATATGACATAGAGTAGCCTTACATACCTGGTCGTACAACTCCAATGTTAACCCAATTAACTTACTGACTTTAAGATTGCTTATCTATAATAAAGTATATAGTAAAACTAGTATTAGTAACCAACTAACACATTTGGGTTACTTAGCTTCACAAAAATAATAGTCGGGCAGTAAGCCCTTAGTTTATTAATCAAAAGTGTTATTTTATTTCTCCTCCAATTATATCCACATACCATACATATTCTTATAAGATTCCCCAAAACAACATTGGCTTTATTACACCCTCCAAATGATGCACAAAATAGAATGGCCAATAAATATATACAATAATTAATTTGGTGGTGTACCACCATACCTTTCTTCTATATATCAATTCGAACTAATGACACCTTTCCCCAACATCAACCTGGCATCCCCCAATATATACACAAAAAATAGTCCACAAAATAGCCCCAAATTAACCTATGTTGAAACAACCAAATATTGAACTCATCATCCGTTAAGTTCTCAATAACAACACATCCATAACTCTTTCCAAAATTCGTATATAAGGAGGACGAAATGGAGCAATCACCTTACCTTAATATTCTGCAAATTGTCCTTATAATTTGAACTCTTCAAGAACTTCAACTTTCGTTCACACTTTAAACCTAAGAAGAAAAGAGATGTCTCTTAATAACAAAGAAAAGTGAGCAGGCAGCTTATTTTATGTTCTGCCATATATTTACAATTAGGCATGTATAGCACGTTTTCCTAATCTTCCATGAAATAATTAACCTAAGCCTTAAGTGTTTTTACTTACCTTGGCTTACAAAGGTTGGGGGGGTTTCAAGAACCCTAGAAAGAAAAATAGGGCTGCTCCTTGTTTTTTTAGAGAGAGTAGAGAGAATTTGAGAATATAATCTTTTTTATGACTTAGAAATAAAGAAAATGACCATCAACTTGGCCTTATAAAGGCCCTATTTTTGCCACCTCCTTAGCTGCATTTTGGACCTAAAAATAGGTCCAATTGGTCCAAGTAGGTGATGCACCTAATTTGAGCCCAAATATACATACTAATAAAGGCCCAAATCTGATCCATGGACTTGGTCCATTAACTTGGCTCATATAACTCAAGTATGTGACTCACCTACTAGCTTAATTAAGTCAAGCAAGCACCTCAACAAATTACTCCATTTTCAATTCTTAATCCCTTTCATCTAACTTAAAACTTGTATACACTTGGTCACTTCAAACAGTAGATTCAAATACTAGCATACGATCCCAAGCTTAAATAGTTGAATCGATGTTAACTTGGTAGCATCACATTAAAACATATGGACATCATCTATAATTCCATCTACGCCATTAATACTCACATAACAAATCTCATCCATTACCTATACACAAGGCTATACAAAGTTCCATATGAATAGAACCAAAACATGTGAAATACGGGGTATTACAATATTCCTCCATTACAACATGATCTTGGGTATATTTATACGTCCAAGTGCCAACCCATGTTTATACTTGTTCTATGAGCTAAAACTTGTAAAATTTATTGAGTTTGACCCTAAAATGTATTCTTGAGCTAATGGACATAATTAGTGTTGCAGAGCTTGATTTTGGTGCAATTGGACATGATTTTATGCAATAATAAAGATATTTTGGACCATGGAAGCATTTGGAGTGACATACTAGACATGAAAAAACTGGGAACAAAATTCAAAAAGCATGGAATGAAATGGCGAACCATAAGCATTAAATGAAAAATATCCGGTGGGGGTCTATGATAGCTCCGCATTGCGGTCTCTGGTCTTTGCTTTTACCTATGTGCTACAGAGCATGATGACTCTAAGATGTCAAATTCTAGTAAGGCTCCGTGATAATCCCACATCATAGACCCTAGTGTTTGTGATTACCTCAGCATTACAGAAGCGGATTATTTTTGAAAAAGTTAAATCCAATAATCTTCCGCGATAAGCCTGTATCACGGACCTTAGCCTCCGCAATAAGCTCCACGACACAGTGAAGAGGAAATTATGGGCAATTATCTCCTAATATAAGAGAAACACTTAAAATCAATTGGACACCTTGGCATACGTGTAACAGAGGCCAAAACAATTACAATGCTTCTCTTAGGGTTCTTTGAACTTTCAACTTTCATCATTTATTTTTGTATGATTAATTATATTTCATTGATGATGATTTTGAACATGAGTGGCTAAACACCCTTGTTCTGGTGTTGAGGCTAAGCATATGATTATATTTTGATATTCATAGAGTGGTTAATGTTGATTTATCATATGGGTTATTCTTATTCTCTTGTTTCTACTATTTTAATTAATGACCACCATTAGAATAAATCTATAATTCCTTTGTGAACCCGGAAGGAGAATCTTAGGATTGATCAAAGAGTTTAAGGAGAAAGTTTATATTTTTCTACGTAACGAAGAAGGTGAAGTAGCTAATAGGATAGGAATATACCTAAGAGCCTTGTTTAGTTCAATTGCACGAAGATAACTTAAAACATCTAACTAGATTATTGCATCCTCGCTCAATGGTGTAGTTGCAATGTATATTTAAGTAGAGGATTAGAGATTCGGAAGATCCTGATCATAACCTAAACCCTGTGAATCAATAACCCAATAATCAACACGACAACAACAAGGATAGAGATTTATAACATTGTTAATAGTGTCTCAATCCTTGAACTCTCACACATATTATTTACAGCCTTTCTTACGTTGCTATTGACACACTTTGTTATTTATTTATTTAGTAGAGTATACATTAAATTATCACAATCACCTTGATAATCTAAAATACTTGAATAAATTATTGTCAAAACTAAAGTAGATTAAATTACTAATAAAGTAGTCCTCATGGGTACGATATCCGATTCTTTAAGTCCTTATATTACTTGTACGATCACGTACACTTGTGTGTGCAATAGACCACAATAGGTTTTTGGCGCCATTGTCGAGGACTCAATTAATTAGTAATTTTCTAAATTTTTGGCTTTTGATAGTAAATTTAAGTGTTAATGACTTGATCGTAGTGGCCGACTTTTGCAGGAAAAGCAAAGTATCAGACTGGCAAGATCAAAAGAATTGGTTAAGTTGTATTTGTAACTTGAACAGATATTCCATCAAAGGCGAAGAGCAACAGCACTTTATTACCCAATTCAGCAGATTCAAATAGCAGATCCAGTGGATCCTGTTGATCCTAATGCTCTAATTTCTCCTGCTTCATCGATTCCAACTGCTCCTGCACGTGCAGAAGCTAGACTTGTTCATGAAGTGGCAATCCCACTTACAAATAATGCTACTAATTATATTCGCAAGTCAGATGTGGGTGGTCAGATTTAACTGAAGCAGAATATAGTGCAACTCTTGTACACGAGTGGGCAGTTCAAAGGTTTATATCACGAGGACCCACAGTAGAACATATAGAACTTTGTTGAGATAAGTGATACGTACATTCCTGTTAGGGTATCTACTAATTATGTCAGACTGACTTTCTTCCCTTTCTCTCTATTGAGGGAAGCAAATAGGGGGTTATGTGCTAAACCACCAAACTCCATCACTTCCTAGGATGATTTTGCTCAGAAATTCCTTATTAGATTATTTTTATCTGGGAAGACAACACATTTGAGAAGTGAGATTCTGAGTCTCAGGTAAAAAGATGGAGAAAATCTTTACCAAGCTTAGGAAAGATTCAAGGTTATGCTCAGGAATTTCCCTCATCATTATCAGACTAATGATGTATTTGTACACACTTTCAATGAGGGTCTTGAGCAAAACACCGAGATTCTATGGGATTCAAAAGCATGTAGGCAAGCTCTAGATAAGACTTATGTTGAATTATATACAATGCTGAATTAGATTTCATAGGGGAATCCTATGTGGTATGCTGACACAAGAGGTACTCCAAAGAAAGTTGCAGGTGTGCTGGAGGTTTATTAGTTTATGGCTATATCAACCCAAATTAATGCACTATAGAATCAACTAACTACACAACTCAGCAATATGAATTTGGGAGTCACACGGTCTACACCAATAATAGCAAATATAGTTTATTAGGCACATACTTGGTGTGAGGTTTGTGGGTGCAATGAACATAAAGTTGATGCTTACACAGCAAATCCAGAGTCTGTTAATTATGTTGGGGAATGCTAATCATCAAGGACATTAGAATTTTGGTAATACTTACAATCCTAATAGGCAGAACCATCCTAATTTTTCATGGGGTAGAAATCAGGCACAAAATGCTAATCAATACTATAGGCTAGTAAATCAGAATCAGCAGCAGCATGCTTCAGGGAATCGAACCACTACTCAAACAAGAAATATTGAAGAGATGATGAAGCAGATTATGGATACTCAAGCACAGTTGGTATAAGATGGGAAGGCCAGCAGATGATTACAATGAACTTGGAGTTCAAATTGGTCAGATTACAGGAGCATGGAATATGAGGCCTCAGGAAGGTCTACCGAGTGATTTTGAGCCAAACCTAAAATAGGTTAATGTAGTCATTACTCAGAGTACGGTGCAGCTGAAGAAGTTAGAACTGAAGCAGGTGAATCACAAGGATATTAATAGTGAAATGGTAAAGAAGAAAGAGAAAGTTGTAGATGACAAAGCTGACAGCAAGGGAACTAAGGTGAAAATTGTAATGCCACCTCCATCTTTCACCCAAAGACTATGGAAACACTAAGAACAGGATTGTCATAAAAAATTTATTAATATATTAAAATAGGTTCACATTAACTTGCCTTTCATTGATGTTTGGCAGAATGTTCCAAAGTACGCTAAGTAGATAAAGGATATCATAGATAACAAGAACTGACTAACTAAATATGCTACTTTAGCACTTACTAAGGAGTGTACATCACAAATCTAGAATAGGTTGCCCACAAATCTAAAAGATCCAGGGAGCTTCACCATTTAGATTATAATCGGGAAATCAATAAGCGCTTGGGGTCTATGCGATATTTGGGAAAGCATCAATCTTATGTCCATATTTTTATTTTAAAGGATGGGGTTAGACAACCCAAAACCCACCATAGTTGTTTTGCAACTAGCAGACTGGTCGCTTGCCAAACCAGATGGTACAGATGAAGATGTATTGGTGCAAATGAGGCCACTCATCTTCTTGGTGGATTTCATTATTCTTGATTTCAATGTTGATCCAGAAGTTCCATTTATTTTGGGACATCCATTTTTAACAATAGAGCATTCATTGATTGATGTAGCTGCAGAACAGTTGACTATGCATGCTCATGACAAATTTGAGGTGTTCAAGTGGTCAAGTGGTCAAGTGAAAATATCTAACAGAGAGATTAAGATGATTTTTCAGAAGACTATTAATAGTCAACATAAGTATTGGTCAATTAATTTGGATGATGCACTACGGGCATATAGGATAACCTATAAAAAGCCCATCGGGACCTCTTCTTATTGCTTCGTATATGGGAAAGTGTTAACGTCTTGATCATTGGATGAATTTTGTAGGAAAAGCAAAGTATTAACCTGGCAAGATTAAAAGAATTGGTTGAGCTAAATTTGGAACCTGAACAGATATTTCATCAAAGGTGAAGAGCAGCAGCACTTCATTACCCAATTCAGTAGATTCAAATGGCAGATCCAATGGATCCTATTGATCGTAATGCTCTAATTGCTCCATCTTCATCAATTCCATCTGCTCCTGAACAAGTAGAAGTTAGAACTATTCGTGGAGTGGTAATCCCACTTACAAATAATGCTACTAATCATATCCGCAAATCAGATGTAGGTGTTCAGATTTAACTAAAGCAAAATATGGTGCAACTCTTACACACGAGTGGACAGTTCACAAGTTTATATCACAAGGACCCATAGTAGCACATCCAGAACTTTGTTGAGATTAGTGATACAAACATTCCTATTGGAGTATCTACCAATTATATCAGACTGACTCTCTTTCCTCTCTCTTTTCTAGGGGAAGCAAAAAGAGGGTTATATAATGAACCACCAAACTCCATCACTTCCTGAAAAGATCTGGCTCAAAAATTCCTTATTAGATTCTTTTTATCTGGGAAGACAACACATTTGAGAAGTGAGATTCTGAGTTTTAGGCAAGAAGATGGAGATAATATTTACCAAGCTTGGATAGATTTAAGATTATTCTCAAGAATCGCCCTCATCATCACCAGACTAATGATGTATTTATTTACACTTTCATTGAGGGTCTTGATCCAAACACCAAGATTCTCTTGGATTAAACAGTATGTGGGCAAGCTCTAGATAAGGCTTATGTTAAATTATATACACTGCTAAATCAGATTTCATAAGGGAATCCTAAGTGGCATGCTGACACAAGAGGTGCTCCAAAGAAGGTTGCAGGTGTGTTGGAGGTTGATTAGTTCATGGCTATATTAGCCTAAATTAATACACTACAGAATCAACTAACTACACAACTCAGTAATATGAATCTGGTAGACACACGGTCTATACCAACAATAACAAATGTAGTTTATTAGGCTTTTACTTAGTTCGAGGTTTGTGGGAGGAATAAACATACAGCTGATGCTTACACAGCAAATCCAGAGTCTGTCAATTATGTGGAGAATGCTAATCGTTAAGGAAATTAAGATTTTTGTAATACTTACAATCCTAACAGGCAGAATCATCCTAATTTTTCATGGGGTAAAAATCAGGCACAAGATGCAAATCAATAATGCGGGCTAGTGAATCAGAATCAGTAGCAGCATGCTTCAGGAAATTAGGCCACTACTCAAACAAGCAATATTGAATAGATGATGAAGAAGATTACGGCTACTCAAGCACAGTTAGTAGCAGATGTGAAGACCAGCAGATGATTACAAAGAACTTGGAGGTTCAAATTGGTCAGATTATAGGAGAACAAAATCTGAGGCCTCAGGGAGGTCTACCGTATACTAAACCAAAAACCAAAAATAGGTTAACGTAGTGATTACTTAGAGTAGGCTGCATCTGAAGGAGCTAGAACCCAAGTAGGTGAATCACAGGGATATTAATGGTGAAATAATAAAGGATAATGAGAAAGTTGTAAATGACAAAGCTGACAGCAAAGGAACCAAGGTGAAAATTATAATGCCACCTCCACCTTTCCCACAAAGACTAAGGAAACACTAAGAACAGGATTGTTACAATAAGTTTATTAATATATTAAAATACGTTCACATTAACTTGCCTCTTGTTGAGGTTTTGCAGAATAATCCAAAGTACGCTAAGTACATATAAGATATTATGGATAATAAGAACTTCTTGACTTAATATGATACTATAACACTTACTGAGGAGTGTACATCATGAATCTAGAATAGGTTTCCCACAAAGTGGAAAGATCCAGGGAGCTTCACCATTTAGATTACAATCGGGCAATCAAAAAGCGCTCTGGTTCTGTGCAATCTTAGGGAAAGCATCAATCTTATGCCCATATTTTTGTTTCAAATGATGGGGTTAGACAGACCAAAACCCACCATAGTTATTTTGTAGCTAGTTGACCGGTAGCATGCCTGGCCAGATGGTATAGTTAAAGATATATTGCTTCAAATAAGGCCACTCATATTCTCATTGGATTTTATTATTCTTAATTTCAATGCTGATTCAAAATTTCCATTTATTTTGGGACATCTCTTTTTAGCAATAGAGCATTCATTAATTGATGTAGCAGCAGGACAGTTGACTAAGCGTGCTCATGACAAATTTAAGGTGTTCAACGTATACAAGGCAATAAAGTTGTCTATAATATATGAAGAATTATCTACTATTACTGTCTTGGATCTTGAGTCAGACATTCTCCTTATTACGTCCAAGGATCCCTTGAAAGAGCATTAGTGGGATATGATCTATTTGATGATATTAAAGTTGTTGAAATGGTGCAGATTTTGGATGTGGAAAATATTGCTACTTGGAAGATCAAATTTGAGCCTTTGAATACACCAATTGGTCCTTCTCCCAAGTCATCTGTTGATGAAGCACCAAAGTTAGAGCTCAAAGCTCTACCCTCTCATTTGAATTACACTTTTCTTGCTAAGGATGATACTTTGCCTATGATTTTATCTGAAGGTTTATCTAATGCGTAGGTGAGAGAGGCATTGATAGTATCAAAAATAAGGAAGAAAGTAATTATATGGAAAATGCCAGACATCACAGAAACTAATTTTGCATTTTGTATGCATAAAATATTCATGGAAGAAGGATATAAAGCATGTGTACAACACTAGCTGAGACTAAATCTTGTGATAAAGAAGTAGTCAGAAAAAAAGTCATTAAGTGGTTTGATATTGTGATAATTTATCCCATATCCGATAGTAAATGGGTCAACCATATGTATTATGTTCCAAAGAAAGGAGGGATGACTATTGTGGCCAATGATGATAACTAGTTGATTCTAACTCATACAGTAACTGGTTAGAGGATCTACATTGATTACAGGAAGTTGAATGATGCCACTTGGAATGATCACTATCCCATTCTTTTTATTGATCAAATGCTGGATAGGTTGGCGAGACATAAATATTACTACTTTCTGGATGCGTATTCAGGGTATAATCAGATAACTATAGACCCAGAAGATATGGAGAAAACCACATTTACCTATCCTTATAGTACTTATGCATTCGGACGTGTGCCCTTTGTTATTTGGAATGCACCAGCAACTTTCCAGAGATGCATGATGGCTATCTTCTATGGTATGGTGAATGATTTTGTCGAGATATTTATGGATGATTTTTTCTTTTTGTTAATTCATTTGATATGTGCTTGCAAAACTTAGATAGGGTCTTATCTCACTGTGAAGAAACAAACCTCGTATTAAATTGGGAGAGGTGCCATTTTTTGGTCAAGAAAGGTATCGTCCTTGGTCATAAGGTGTCACTCAGAGGACTTGAGGTAGACAAAGCTAAGTTAGAGATCATTGAAAAGCTATCTTATCTGGCGTCAGTGAAAGGTGTGAGAAGCTTTCTCAGGCATTCAGGATTTTACAGATGCTTTATTAAAGACTTTTCAAAGATTACAAGCCCCATGTGCAAGTTGCTAGACAAAGAGGTAAAGTTTGATTTTGGGGTAAAGTGTCAAAAGGCATATAAGCATTTGAAAAGAAAATTGATGGAAGCACCTATTCTGATTACTCTTGTCGAGTTGATGTGTGATATGAGTGACTTGGTTGTTGAAGTAGTATTGGGGTAGCGTAAAGATAAGGTATTTCACTCTATCTACTATGTAAGTAAAATCTTAGATATAGCCAAGGTAAATTAAACATTCACAAAGAAGGAGACGATGGCACTTGTATATGCATTTGATAAATTCAGAGAATACTTTATGGGATTGAAGGTGATTATTCATACTGATCATGATGTCATCCTGTATTTGTTCAGCAAAAAAGATCTAAATCCAAGGTTGATCAGGTAAATTCTTCTGCTCCAAGAATTTGATTTGGAAGTTCATGACAAAAAAGGAACAAAAAATCAAGTGGCTTACCATTTGTCGAGGCTTAAGAGTCATGCTTACGTTGTTGATGATACACTATGTAATCAAGAAGAGTTTTCAAATGAGTAATTAATGGAACTGGATATAGTAGAGGTTCCCTACTATGTTGATATAGTGAATTTTCTAGAAAGTTGCATTTATCCTCTGGAGGCCACAAGTCAATAGAAGAAGAAGTTGTTTCACGATTCCCGCTCATACATATGGGATGAGCCCTATTTATTCAAACAAGGTGTTGATATAATTATGTGAAGATGTGTTTTAGAAGCTAAATCTAAATAGGTGTTGGAAAATTATCATTCATCGCCTTTTGGAGGTCATTATGGAGGTGAACGAACATCAAGAAAGGTATAATAGTCTATTTTCTTTTGGCCTACATTATTTAGAGATGCTATAGCTTTTATAAGGAAATGTGATCAATGCTAAAGAATGGGCATTATCTCGAGGCACCATGAAATGCCCCTAACTAATATTCTTGAAATTGAGATTTCTTATGAGTGGGGACTTGATTTCATGGAGCCATTTCCACCAATTAATGGTAATCTATATATTCTAGTAGTCGTAGATTATGTGTCCAAATGGGTAGGGTTATAGCACTTCCCACTAGTGATACTAGGGTGGTGATGAAATTTGTGAAAAAGAATATATTTTCTCATTTTGGCACACTCAAAGCAATCATTAGTGATGGAGGAACATATTTTGTGAATCATTGGTTCAAGAACCTATTGGCAAAGTATAGAGTCTAACATAGGGTGGCCACGGCATACCAAATCCAGAGAGTGATCAAGTGGAAATATCTAACAGAGAGATCAAGCTGATTTTCCAGAAGACTATTAATAGTCAACGTAAGGATTGCTCAATTAAGCTGGAATATGTACTATGGGCATATAGGACAACCTATAAACTCCCATTGGGACCTCTTCTTATTGTTTGGAATATGGTAACGTGTTAACGACTTAATCATAGTGGTCGACTTTTGCAGGAAAAGAAAAGTATCAGACTGGCAAGATCAAAAGAATTGGTTAAGACGTATTTGGAACCTAAACAGATATTCCATCAAAGGCGAAGAACAACGGCACTTCATTACCCAATTTAGCAGATTCAAATGGCGTATCCAGTGGATCCTGTAGATCCTAATGCTCTAATTGTTCCAGTTTCATTGATTCCAGTTGCTCCTGCATGAGCAAAAGCTAGACCTATTCATGAAGTGGCAATCCAACTTTCAAATAATGCTACTAATCTTTTCCGTAAGCCACAAGCAGGTGGTTAGATTTAACTAAAGCAAAATATGGTGCAACTCTTGCACACGAGTTGGCAGTTCACAGGTTTATATAACAAGTACCCATAGCAGAACATAAAGAACTTTGTTGAGATCAGTGATACATACATTTCTGTTCGGGTATCTACCAATTATGTCAGACTGACTCTCTTCCCTTTCTTTCTGCTGGGGAAGCAAAGAAGGGGTTATATGTTGAACAACCAAACTCTATCACTTTCTGGAAGGATTTGGCTTAGAAATTCCTTATTATATTCCTTTTATCTAGAAAGACAACACACTTGAGAAGTGAGATTCTGAGTCTCAGACAAAAAGATAGAGAGAATCTTTACCAAACTTGGGAAAGATTCAAGGTTATGCTCAGGAATTGCCCTCATCATTACCATACTAATGATGTATTTGTACATACTTTCATTGAGGGTCTTGAGCGAAAAACCAAGATTCTCCTGGATTCAACAGCACGTGGGCAAGCTCTAGATAAGACTAGTGCTAAATTATATACACTGCTGAATCAGATTTCATAGGGGAATATTAAGTGGCATATTGACACAAGAGGTCATCCAAAGAAGGTTGCAGGTGAGTTGGAGGTTGTTATTTCATGGCTATATCAGCCTAAGTCAATGCACTATAGAATCAACTAACTAAATATCTCAGCAATATGAATCTAGGAGTCATACGGTCTACACCAACAACAACAAATATAGTTTATTAGGATTATACCGGTCTACACTAACAACAAAAAATATAGTTTATTAGGCTTATACTTGGTGTGAGGTTTGTGGGAGCAATGATCATACAGCTGATGCTTACACAGCAAATCTAGAGTCTGCCAATTATGTGGGAAATGTTAACCATTAAGGACATTAGAATTTTAGTATTACTTACAATCCTAACAGGTAGAACCATCCCAATTTTTTAATTGATAGAAATCAGGCAAAAAATACAAATCAATACTGTGGGCCAGTGAATCAGAATCAGCAACAATATGCTTCAGGGAATTAGGCCACTACTCAATCAAGCAATATTGAAGAGGTGATAAAGCTGATTATGGCTACTATAGCATAGTTATTAGTAGATGTGAAGACCAATAGATGATTACAAAGAACTTGGAGGTTAAAATTGTTCAAATTATAGGATCATATAATGTGAGGCCTTAGGGAGTACCAAGTGATACTAAGCCAAACCCTAAATAGGTTAATGTAGTGATTACTCAAAGTAGGTTGCAGTTGAAGGAGTTAGAACCCAACAATGTGAATCACAGGGATATTAATGGTGAAATGGTAAAAGAGAAAGTGAAATTTATATATAACAAAGCTGACAGCAAGAGAACTAAGGTTAAAATTGTAATGCCACCTCCACCTTTCCCATAAAGACTATGGAAACACCAAGAATAGAATTGTTCAAGACGTTTATTAATATATTGAAATAGGTTAACATTAACTTTCCTCTCATTGATGTTTTGCAGAATGTTCCAAAGTATGCTAAGTACGTAAAGAATATCGTGGATAACAAGAACTACTTGACTTAATATGTTACTATCGCACTTATGAGGAGTGTACATTGCAAATACAGAATAGGTTACCCACAAAGCTGAAAGATACAGGGAGCTTAACTATTTAGATTACAATCAGGAAATCAATAAGCTTATTTTTGTTTCAAGGAATGGCGTTAGACAGACCAAAACCCACCATTGTTGTTTTGTAGCTAGTTGACTGGTAGCTTGCCTGTCCAGATGGTATAGTTGAAGATGTATTGGTGCAAATAAGGCCACTCATCTTCTCAGTGGATTTCACTATTCTTGATTTCAATGCTGATTTGAAAGTTCCATTTATTTTTGGGACATCCATTTTATCAATAGAGCATTCATTGATTGATGTAGCTGTAGGACAGCTGACTGTGAATTCTCACAAAAATTTGAGGTGTTCAACATATACAAGGCAATAAAATTATCTATTATATACGAAGAATTTTCTGTTATTACTGTCTTAGATCTTAGTTAGACTTTCTCCGTATTACGTCTAAGGATCCCTTAAAAGAGCATTGGTGGGATATGATTTTTTTGATGATATTAAAGCATTTGAAATGATGCAGATTTTAGATGTGGAAAGCGTTGTTACCTGGAAGACCAAATTTGAGCCTTTGAATAGACGAATTGGTCCCTCTCCCAAGTCATCTATTAATGAAGCACCAAAGTTAGAGCTCAAAGCTCTACCCTCTCATTTGAATTACACTTTTTTTGATAAGGATGATACTTTGCCTATTATTATATGTGAAGGTTTATCTAATTCACGAGTGAGAGAGGCATTGATAGTATAGAAAAGAAGGAAGAAAGTAATTGATAGAAAATGCCACATATCATAATAACCATTCCTGCATTCTGTATGCACAAAATATTCATAGAGGAAGGATATAAAGCAAGTGTACAACAGCAGCAAAGACTAAATCCTATGATGAAAGAAGTAGTCAGAAAAGAAGTCAGTAAGTGGCTTGATGCTGGGATAATTTATCCCATATCTGATCATAAATAGGTCAGCCCTGTGCATTGTATACCAAAGAAAGGAGGGATGACTGTTATGACCAATGATGGAAATTAGTTGATTCTAACGTGTATAGTGACTGGGTGGAGGATCTTCATTGATTATAGGAAGGTGAATGATGCCACCTTTAAGGATCGCTATCCTATTCTTTTTTCTGATCAAATGCTGGACAGGTTGGCGAGACAAGAATATTATTGCTTTCTGGATGGGTATTCGGGGTATAATCATATAACTTTAGCACCAGAAGATCAAGAGAAGACCATATTTACCTATCCTTATAGTACTTATTCTTTCAAATGTATGCTCTTTGGTCTTTGCAACGCACCAACAACTTTTTAGAGATACGTGATGGCAATTTTCTACCATATGGTGAAAGATTTTTTCAAAATATTTATGGATGATTTTTTTATTTTTGGTAATTCGTTTGATGTGTGCTTGCAGAACTTAGATAGGGTCTTGGCTCGCTATGAAGAAACAAACCTTATATTAAATTGGAAGAAGTGCCACTTTTTGGTCAAGAAATAAACCTCATATTAAATTAGGAGAAGTGCCACTTTTTGGTCAAGAAAGGTATCGTCCTTGGTCATAAGGTATCACTCAGATGACTTGAGGTAGACAAATCTAGGGTAGAGGTTATTGAAAAGCTATCGTATTTGATGTCGGTGAAAAGTGTGAGAAGCTTTCTTGAGCATTCAGGGTTTTACAGATCCTTAATCAAAGACTTCTATAACATAGAAAGCCCCATGTGCAAGTTGTGGGAGAAAGAGGTAAATTTTGATTTTGGGGAAGAGTGTCAAAAAGAATCTGAGCATTTGAAAAGAAAATTGATGGAAGCACCCATTCTAATTTCTCCTGATTGGGCATTACCGTTCGAGTTGATGTGTGATATGAGTGATGTGCCTGTTGAAGCAGTATTAGGGCAGCACAAAGAGAAGGTATTTTAGTCTATCTACTAATCAAGTAAAACCTTAATGCAGCCCAGGAAAATTATACATTTACGAACAAGGAGATGCTGGCACTTATATATGTATTTAATAAATTCAGAGCTTACTTGGTGGGTTTAAAGGTGATTTTTCATACTGGTCATGACACCATACTATATTTCTTCAACAAGAAAGATGTGAGTCCAAGGTTGATCAGTTGAATTCATCTGCTCCAAGAATTTGATTTAGAAGTTCGTGACAAAAAAGAAGCTGAAAATCAAGTGGCTGACCATTTGTCAAAGTTTGAGAGTCATGCTTATGTTGTTGATGATACACTATGTATTCAGGAGGAGTTTTCAAATGAGAAACTAATGGAACTGGATATAGTATAGTTCCCTAGTATGATGATAGTGAGTTTTCTAGTAAGTGGCATTTATCCTCTGAAGGTCACAAGTTAATAGAAGAAGAAGTTGTTTTGTGATTCCCGCTCATACATATGGGATGAGCCCTATTTATTCAAACAGGGTGCAAATAGAATTATGCAAAGATGTGTTTCAGAAGCTAAATCTAAATAGGTGTTGGAAAATTATCATTCATCACCTTATGGAGGTCATCATAGAGGTGAATGAACAACAAGAAAGGTATTATAGTCTGGTTTCTATTGTCCTACATTATTCAGAGATGTTATAGGTTTTATCTGGAAATATGATCAATTTAAGAGAATGGACACTATCTCAAGGCCCCATGAAATTCCCCTAACTAATATTCTGAAAGTTGAGATTTTTTATGTGTGGGAAATTGATTTCATGGGGCTATTTACACCAATAAATAGTAATATGTATATTTTGGTATTAGTATATTATGTGTACAAATGGATAGAGGCTATAGCACTCCCCACTAATGATGCTAGGGTGGTGATGAAATTTGTGAAGAAGAATATATTTTATCATTTGGCACACTCAGAGCAATCATTAGTGATGGAGGAACATATTTTTTGAATTATTGGTTCAAGAAACTATTGGAAAAGTATGGAGTCTAACGTAGGGTGGCCACGGCATACCAAGTCCAAACGAGTGGTCAAGTGAAAATAACTAACAGAGAGATTAAGCTAATGCTGCAGAAGATTGTTAATAGTCAGCATAAGGATTGGTCAATTAAGTTGTATGATGCACTAAGGGCATATAGGACAACTTATAAAACGCCCATTGGGACCTCTCCTTATTGCTTGGTATATGGTAAAGTGTTAACGTCTTGATTATAGTGACCGACTTTTGCAGAAAAAGCAAAGAATCAAACTAGCAAGATCAAAAGAATTGGTTAAGCCATATTTGGAACCTGAACAAATATTCCATCAAAGGCGAAGAGCAGCAGCACTTCATTACCCAATTCAGCAGATTGAAATGGCAGATCCAGTGGATCTTATTGATCTTAATGCTCTAATTTCTCAAGCTTCATTGATTCCAGCTGCTCCTGCACTAGCAGAAACTAGACCTATTTGTGAAGTGGCAATCCCACTTACAAATAATGCTACTAATCATATTAGCAAGCCAAGTATGGGTGGTCAGATTTAACTGAAGCAAAATATGATGCAACTCTTGCAGATGAGTGGGAAGTTCACAGGTTTATATCACGAGGACCCACAGCAGCACATACATAACTTTGTTGAGATCAATGATACATACATTTCTATTAGGGTATCTACCAATTATGTCAGACTGTCTCTCTTCCCTTTTTCTCTGCTAGGGGAAGCAAAGAGGGGGTTATGTGCTGAACCACCAAACTTCATCACTTCTTGGGATGATCTGGCTCAAAAATTCCTTATTAGATTCTTTTTATCTGGGAAGACAATATATTTGAGAAGTGATATTCTGAGTCTTAGGCAACAAAATGGAGAGAATCTTTACCAAGCTTGGGAAAGATTTAAGGTTATGTTCAAAAATTGCCCTCATCATTATCAGACTAATAATGTATTTGTAAACACTCTCATTGAGGGTCTTGATCTAAACACCAAGCTTCTCCTAGATTCAGCAGCACGTGGGCAAGCTCTAGATAAGACTTATATTGAATTATATACACTGCTAAATCAGATTTCATAGAGGAATCCTAAGTGGCATGCTGGCACAAGGGGTGCTCCAAAGAAGGTTGCAGGTGTGTTGGAGGTTCATTATTTTATGCCTATATCAGGACAAATTAATGCACTATAAAATCAACTAACTACACAACTCAGCAATATGAATCTGGGAGTTTCACGGTCTACACCAACAACAGCAAATGTAGTTTATTAGGCTCATACTTGGTGCGAGGTTTGTGGGAGCAATGAATATACAGTTGATGCTTACACAGCAAATCCAGATTTTTTCAATTATGTGGGGAATGCTAATTGCTAAGGACATTGCATTTTGGAGATAAATACCAATTAGAAGGTCTGAGATAACCCAGAAATCACTTGATCTTATCATGATTTGATTTGTAAGCCTACTCGGGTCTTGAATATTTACTTGTAAGAACGGAATTCTTTGTTTTGTAATGAATAGTTATAATTCCATAAAAAATAATTCACTCAAATTTTGGTAGTACTTACAATCCTAACAGGCGGAACCATCCTAATTTTTCATGGGGTGAAAATCAAGCACAAAATGCAAATCAATATTGTGGGCCAGTGAATCCGAATCAGCAGCAGCATGCTTTTGTGAATTAAGAAACTACTCAAAAATGCAATATTGAAGAGATGATGAAGCAGATTATGGCTACTCAATAATAGCTAGAGCAGATGTGAAGACTAGCAGATGATTACAAAGAAATTGGAGGTTTAGATTGGTCAGATTACAGGAACACGGAATGTAAGGCCTTAGGGAGGTCTACCGAGCGATACTGAGCCAAACCTAAAATAGGTTAATATAGTCATTACTCAGAGTAGGATACAGCTAAAAGAGTTAGAACCTAAGCAGGTGAATCACAAGGATATTAATGGTGAAAAGGTAAAGGAGAAAGAGAAAGTTGTAGATGACAAAGTTGACAGCAAGGGAACTAAGGTGAAAATTGTAATGCCACATCCACCTTTCCCACAAAAACTGGAAACACCAAGAACAGGATTTTTATAAGAAGTTTATTAATATATTGAAATAGGTTCACATTAACTTGCCTCTCGTTGATGTTTTGCAGAATGTTTCAAAGTATGCTAAGTACATAATGGATATCATGGATAACAAGAACTTCCTGATTGAATATGCTACTATAGCACTTACGGAAGAGTGTACATCGTGAATCCAGAATAGGTTGCCCACAAAGCTGAAAGATCTAGGGAGCTTCAACATTTAGATTACAATCGAGCAATCAATAATCGCTGGGGTCTATGCGATCTTGGGGCAAGCATCAATATTTTTCCCATATTTTTGTTTCAAATGATGGGGTTAGACAGCCCAAAACCCACCATAGTTGTTTCTTAGCCAGCTGACCGGTTGTTTGCCAAACTAGATAGTATAGTTAAAGATATATTAATACCCGTACTTCTACCGACCTTAAATTTATCCCAAAGATGTCAAAGACATGATTTAAAGATGAATACACTTTTCTATATATAGAATTTTCAAGATTTTCACTTTTTATTACGAGGGAGATTAAATAAGCTTTCCAACAATATAAAATTTGCCTAAATCCATAATCGGTAAGAAGTTATGACTATTTCAAGTCCCCATCGTAAAACAGTGCCTTGTTAGTCAGTGGCGCGCCGCGCAACTAGTGAAAATGGCATTTGTCAACTTATAATGAACCTCCGTGATTTCACCACATCGCAAAAAACTTCCAGGTCCCTATTGTCCAATTCCAGAAGGCGTCCGCAATTTGTATCACGTTGCGCACTGGCCAGATTTTAGAATTTATATGGCACCGTGATAGCTCTGCATTATGCCGTTAGCCCAGTTCCCAATTTTCACTTTCCAGTGAAACGGTACGATAGCGCAGCATCGCACTAGGTGCCAAAATTAAGATTTTTATCAGTTTTGAGTTTTTAATGTCAAGGGCCTTTAAGTCTTTTTCCATGGCCCTAATTATCTTAAGCACGTACTTATCCCTAAAGTTACATGGTCATATCTTTAATCATCCAATTTTTTCCCAAATTGAGTTTCTCTCTCTCTCAAGCCAAGAAACCCTAGCTCTCAAGAATCAAGGTAAATCACAAGAAATCCATCCAAGGACTCCAAGAACCTTCAAGGTTTCCTTTCTAAGGTATGTATAATGTTCATTCATGGATTCCTTTCATCCATGAAGCCCAAGAATATATTTTCAAAGTTCAAGTATATGGATTTTTATGAATTCTATCTTGGTTTGCTTTTGTTCATGTTGATAATGACCAATTGAATTCTAATCCATGTTTGGTGATAAATTTTAAGTGAAATTAATTATTATAGGTGTAGATTCATATGAAATCATGATTAAACCATTGAATGGTGAAATTAGAACTGAATCATGATGTTTACTTATTGCGTAATGTTGTCTACATATACTCTGCTCACTATGTGTTTGATTAAATGCCTATGGGAAGGGAAAGTGTCATACTAGTATCATAATATGAAATCCCTATTCATATACAAGTTCATGCATGTCAAGTGTTTGATGAAATGTCTTAGTCAATGGATTATGGATATGTGTGTAGCCATTGTTGTACTTTAGAATTTATGCCATGAATTACTTTTATACTATTAAGTCCTGGGGGTACTTGTACCCAACAATTTAGTTGTGTGCCTAGAGCCAGTGTCATGTTTTCATGATATCCTTAGTCAAGCCATGTTTTGTAGAATTCAGTCAGTCATGTGACTTAGCAAAACTCAGTAAACTCAGTAATCCTAGTAATCTCAGAAAGCTCAATACTTCAGTAATCTCAATAGTATTCTGTCAGTCAATGGAACTGAATGAACTCATCTCAGTTCAGTTAATCATATTCAGTGTCTATTAAGATGGGAGTAGGATTTATCACCGAGTAAACCTAAGGATGAGGACACACACTGATAGTTAGGGGTGTGATCCTTAGAAACAATCCTTGCATTCCAGAACTATGTAGCCAGCATAGGTTGAGACATCAACACTGACAGATGAAGGTTGATGAGGTGGATAAACACTGTCAGATAAGGGTCCCATCATTCTCTTTTGGGGACACTGTCAGATGAGGGTCACCCACTGCTTGCCTTTACCAGTGGCGCAGTATTGACACCCTTCCAATTGAGGTTACAGATTGGACCCCAAGCTAGCTATATTGCTTTATTTGGGGTATTTTGGTTAGATGACTACTTTCCACAGTAACAGTTTTAGACTCAGTCTTAGTAATAGAACTCAGATAGCTCTTCAGAATTTTAGGACTTTCAGATATAATCATCTCAAAAAAGTACAAAACTCAGTTAATTCCATCAGAATCTAAACTGTCAGATATAGTCGCTTAGTATTAGTTATACCAATTATCAATGACTCATGTTATAAGCTATCATACTCAGTAGTCAGTACCATCACGAATTCAGTCACAATCACTTATTCATGCATGTATTCTTGCATTTATGTTATACAGTCAATTAGCATTGTTCATGTATTTGAACCCTTTGCATTCAGCCTACCTCACTTTTATACGAGTATATTCAAATGTACTGATGCATTTGCGATATGGTGTTTTATACCATAGGTTTAGAAGCATGAGCTCCAGAACATCAGTAGCATTCTAATTTCAGCAGTCAAAGTTAGCAGTGATTCCTCATCCTTCAAGGACATAATCATTACTTTATTTCTTCATTACTTATTTTATTTCAGTAGTTAGAGTTAGTTAGGGACATATCCCATCAACTCCTTATTCAAACAGTTTAGAGGCTTTCAAACTACAGTGTTTTTAGACTAAATGTTTTCATATATTGTTTCAGTTTTGGTTTTGCCGTACCAAATTATTCAGATATGGTTTTATCAGATGTTTATCAGTTTTTAACCTTATGGCATGTTTCAGCCTACTATTTTCGTATTTATATAGTATATTATGCAGTGTTCAGGTACATATATTAGTCATGGGTTAGTTTGTGGTCCTTCGAGGTCATGAGCACCGTATAGTATATCGGGTACTAGATTTGAGGTGTTACAAATGTATTAGTGCAAATGAGGCCACTCATCCTCTTAGTGGATTTCACTATTCTTGATTTCACTATTGATTCAAAAGTTTCATTATTTTGGGACATCCCTTTTTAGCAATAGAGGATTCATTGATTAATGTAGTTATAGGACAATTGACTATGTGTGCTCATGAAAAATTTGAGGTATTTAATGTATACAAGGAAATAAAGTTTTCTGCAATATATAAAGAATTGCCTACTATTACATCTTGGATCTTGAGTCGTACTTTCTCCTTAATACGTCCAAGGATCCCTTGGAAAGACCATTGGTGGGATATGATCTATTTGATGATATTAAAGCAGTTGAAATGGTGCATATTTTGGATGTAGAAATCATTGTTACCTGGAAGAACAAATTTAAGCCTTCGAATATACCAATTGGTCCCTCTCTCAATTCATCTGTTGATGAAGCACCAAAGTTAGAGCTCAAAGCTCTACCCTCTCATTTGAATTACACTTCTTTTCTAAGAATGATACTTTACATGTGATTTTATCTAAAGGTTTATCTATTGCACAGATGAGAGAGGCATTGATAGTATTGAAAAAAAAGGAAAAAAGTAATTGGATGGAAAATGCCAGATTCACAAGAACCAATCTTGCATTATATATGCATAAAATTTCATGGAGGAGTAGCTGAGACTAAATCTTATGATGATAGAAGTAGTCAGAAAAGAAGTCATTAAGCGTCTTAATGCTTGGATAATTTATCCCATATCCAAGAGTAAATGGGTCAGCCCTGTGCATTGTGTGCCAAAGAAAGGAGGGATGACTATTGTGACCAATAATTATAATTAGTTGATTCCTACTAGTACAGTGACTGGGTGGAGGATCTGCATTAGTTATAGGAAGTGGAATGATGCCACCTGGAAGGATCGCTATCCCATTCTTTTATTGATCGAATATTGAACTGGTAAGCGAGACATGAATATTACTGCATTCTAGACGGGTATTCAGGGTATAATCAGATAACTATAGAACCATAAAATATGAATAAGACTAAATTTACCTGTCCTTATAGTACTTATGCATTCAGACATATACCTTTTTGTTTTGCAATGCACCAACAACTTTCCATAGATGCATGATGGCTATCTTCTATGGTATGGTGAAAGATTTTGTCGAAATATTTATGGATGATTTTTTCATTTTTGGTAATTCATATGATGTGTGCTTGCAGAACTTAGATTGGGTCTTGGCTCACTGTGAAGAAACAAACCTCGTATTAAATTAGGAGAAGTGCCACTTTTTAGTCAAGAAAGGTATCGTCCTTGGTCATAAGGTATCACTTAGAGGACTTGAGGTAGACAAAGCTAAGGTAAAGGTTATTGAAAATCTATCATATTCAGTTTCAGTGAAAGGTATGAAAAGCATTCTCGGGCATTCAAGATTTTACAGATGCTTTATCAAAGACTTCTTAAAGATAGCAAGCCCCATATGCATGTCGTTGGATAAAGAGGTAAAGTTTGATTTTGGGGCAGACTGTTAGAAGGCATATGAGAATTTAAAAAGAAAATTAATGAAAGCACCCATTCTGATGGCTTCTAATTGGGCATTACCGTTCGAGTTGATATGTGATACGAGTGACGTGGCTATTGAAGCAGTATTGGGGAAGTGCAAAGAGAAGGTATTTCACTCTATCTACTATGTAAGTAAAATCTTAGTATTGCCCAGGCAAATTATACATTCACAAAGAAGGAGATGCTGGCACTTGTATATGCATTTGACAAATTTAGAGCTTACTTGGTGGGCCTAAAGGTGATTGTTCATACTGATCATGACACCATAATATATTTTTTTCAACAAGAAATATGCGAATCCAAGGTTGATCAGGTGAATTATTCTGCTCTAAGAATTTCATTTAGAATTTTATGACAGCAAAGGAGCTAAAAATCAAGTGGTTGATCATTTGTCAAGGCTTAAGAGTCATGCTTATGTTGTTAATGATACACTATGTATTCAGGAGGAGTTTTCAAATAAGCAATTAATGGCACTGGATATAGTAGAGGTTCTCTAGTATGCTGATATAGTGAATTTGCTAGTAAGTGGAATTTACCCTCTAGAGGCCACAAGTAATCAGAAGAAGAAGTTGTTTCATGATTCCCACTCATACATGTGAGATGATCTCTATTTATTCAAACAAGGTGCTAATAGAATTAGTCAAAGATGTGTTTTAGAAGCTAAATCTAAATAGGTGTTGGAAAATTGTTTTTCATCACCTTATAGAGGTAATCATGGAGATGAATGAACCACAAGAAAGGTATTATAGTTTGGTTTCATTTGGCTACATTATTCAGAGACGCTATAGCTTTTATCATGAAATGTGATCAATTCCATAGAATGGGCACTATCTCGAGGCACCATGAAATACCCCTAACTAATATTCTTGAATTTGAGATTTTTTATGTGTGGGGAATTGATTTCATGGGGCCATTTCCACCATTGAATGGTAATCTGTATATTCTGGTAGTCGTAGATTATGTGTCCAAATGGGTAGAGGTTGTATCACTCCCCACTAATGATTCTAGGGTGGTGATGAAATTTGTGAAGAAAAATATATTTTCCCATTTTGGAGCACATAGGGCAATCATTGGTAATGGAGGAACATATTTTATGAATCATTGGTTCAAGAACCTATTAGAAAAGTATGGAGTCTGACATAGGGTGGCCACGGTATACTAACTCCAGACGAGTGGTCAACTAGAATTATCTAACAGAGAGATCAAGTTGATTTTGCAAATAACTATTAATAGTCAGCGTAAGGATTGGTCAATTAAGCTGGATGATGCACTATGGGCATATAGTACAGCATATAAAATGCCCACTGAGACCTTTCCTTATTTCTTGTATATGGGAAAGCGTGTCACTTGCCCGCAGAGCTTGAGCATCAGCCTTATTGGGCAGTTAAGAAATTAAATCTTGATTTGAATACTGTAGGAGACAAAAGACTGTTACAATTAAGTGAACTTGTCGAGTTCGCTTACATGCCTATGAAAATGCAAAATTATATAATGAGAAAACCAAAATATGGCATGATAATCAAATTATGACTCAATTCTTTGAGCCTGGCTTGCAAGTGTTGTTATTAAATTTGAGATTGAAGTTATTTCCAAGTATATTAAGGTCTAAGTGGTCTGGACCCTTTGAGGTTGTAAAAATGACTCCTGATGGGTTTGTTGAGCTTTATCAAGAGGGTAAAAGTTCTATGTTCTTGGTAAATGGGCAGAGGGTCAAGTATTATTGGGTCGATCATGTGGAAAGGCACAAAACACCACCACCTTTGAAGAAGAATGAAGCTGAGCTGAGTAGTGCCACGATGTTAAATAATATGTTGTGTGGGAGGCAATCCACGAATGTAATGTAATAGCTTAGTTTACTTCTTTGTTATATAAAAAATAAAACAAACAAAAGAGAGAAAATAAATTAAAAATACAAAAATATGTGTCGAGCCCCAACCAAAACTAAGGCGCTGGGTGGGAGGCAATCCACTTTTTCTTACATATTCATGTTTTTTGTTGAGAGTGCAGGAATGAAAAATCTCATGGCATGGGTAAGAATAAGAAGTGGGTAAATTTCTTTTTTGGGAGCCTATCAGGTACATAAAAGATGCATTAAGTTGATGAACAAAAGAAGGTAAGAAAAAGGGGGATGAAATTCCCTCAAGTGCAAATTCTAGTGGCCCTCAACGATAGTCCCACGTCACTGATCCTATCCTCCAAAATAAGGTCTATGTGGAACTAAAGGGAAATTAGCGAAGGCCACATTCCAATAAAGCCTCTGTGATAAGCCTGCGTAGTGGAGCCTATCGCAAAGACATACCTCCACGACAAGGAGGGGCACTTTTCTTTCCATCTCTCTTAACCCTAAGAACTTTCTCTCTTAACCCCCAAATTCCCAATTCCCTTCCCCATTTCAACAACCTAATGCGCCGCCCAACCCTTTCTCCCTACCCCCCACCGCCCTTGTGCAAAATGTTTCCCTAAATTTCTCATTCTCGAAGCTTATTATTCCAAGCCTCACTCTTTTCCTCTCTAAAAGCTCGATTAAGGTATGTACTAAATGCTTCTTTCATCCTTTTGTATTTGCTTATAGTGTGTGAAAAATCCCATTGTGAATTAAGTGAGATTATCTTGGGAGTCCTTGTCGAGTTAATTAATGGGTGCACAAGTAAACACTAAAATGTGACCTTTTGTGTGTTGTGATTCATATTTCTCCACATTCATTGAAAATAGTTTGTGAACCTACATATAAACTTGGTGAATTACGTATTATAGTGTTCGAAAATTAATTTTAATTCATGCTTGGTGCATGTGCTAAGTTGTTCTACTGGATTATTTCAATGTGACATGTTAAAAAGTGAAGTGGAATGTGATAGTGTGTGGAAATTAGTTATCTACTATGAGCCTCAAGAAAATTGGGTATATGGTGAGTTTAATCTGGGTTTTGTTTTGTATTGTTATTGTCATGACCTTCTATGAAGTTGTGTGCAATTATAAGCATTAGAAACTATGTAATCTTGTTGAACTCTTGAGTATAACATTATATTCATCCTTAGTATTTTATAGATTAATGTGAATGATGTTCAAGTAATTGGAACTGTGTTGAAGATATACGGGATGCATATATTGAGTGGGGTATGTTTGTGGGTTATACATGATACCATTATTCTCTAAGCATTCCTTAGAACTTTCATTCAACTTGTTGCTCTTTTGATTTGGTGGTGTTGTGGTTCATTGAATCTTGTTAAAACAAAGTTAATTTGTGCTTGAAGTCTAAGAAGAGAAACATCAAGTAGTTTATTATGGTAGTTTAGGTGTTGTATAAGAGAGATTCTAATGTTGAACAGGGGAAGTCTGAGTACCCTATTTCATATATCTATGTACCGATGCAAACAACTAAATATGGGGTGTCTTCAAAACTCTTCTACACTTAGTGTTTTCTAGATAAAAGGGAAGACCTGTCTAACTTGTTTGTTGCACTGTGTTGACTGATAGATATTATGGACCGCCAACAACAAAAGGGGAAAGACATTGTTAGGCCATCTGAGCCCACAAAGAAAATAAATAGGCAGACTGGCAGGGTACCAACAGCTTCGACAATCCCCGTGGTCAGTCATGGAGATATGGAACAAGATGGGTTAAAGAAGCCAGAAAACAATGGCATACTAAGCACAATGAGATAAAATATGCCCCAAAAGAGTTCATTAACTGGGTGAGTTTGTTGAGGGAGTACCCAAGTATGGAAAGAAAACTAGAACAGCTAGGTATGAACTTCCTATTCGAGCATCCCACGGAGTGCAACTTGCACCTTATTCGGGAGTTTTATGCTAATTGGGGACCCAGGGATCTCAGTTCTAAAGTGAAAATGCATAGATAGGTTGTAACTTTCTCAGCCAACATTGTGAATGAAATTGTAGGTATAGTAGAGGCAGATGCAGTCCCTTTGAAGCAGCAGAACATCACCCCACCATATGCAAATATCATACACATTTTATGCAAAAATAGGTCTACGGCTAGATAGACTCATCACAAAGATAGTGGTTGGCACCTGACACTTTTATATGCTCACTAGAACAGGAAAGCATATTTGCGGATGAGGATTATCTTCCATTGCCTGATTTTGGGTAAACATATGATAGAGATTACCCGTGAAAGGGTATGCCTTATTTATGCTTTGATGCGATATCATATCGAGATAAATATGGGTGTTGTGATCTTGTCTGCATTAAAGAAGTCGCGCTACCGTCAAGGGTGCAGGTATGGATTCAGGCAATTACTGAATAGGTTTTTGAGGGGGAAGGAAATTGAGGAGGAAGAGTTAGATTGTCACAACCCGAGGCTACCCCCTAGTCGGGACAATGGTGCTTACGGTCCTAAAAGATGATAAGCTAACTCATAAGTTAGTACCTCTTTAAGCACTAAATAAAAATAATAAAATACACATATGCGGAATAACTAAATATGCCATAAGGCTTTAAATACTAAAACATTTCTAAATCATAAGTTTGAAAACAACTACCAAAAAACAACTGTCTAAAAACTGATAAAGTAATGACAAACTGACTAACTATATGAAGTGTCCAAAAACCTCTAAAATTAACTGAATAAGAGTTGATGGTCAGGCCCCAAATAACTACAGCTGACTATAAAACTAAAAACACTGAATTAAACATAATCGTTCCTAGAAATATAAGGACTCACCACAGCTGCTGCTGTTAATGCATTGGAATGTCTAAGTATGGTTAGGAACCTAAGCATCTGAACCTATGATATGAGATATCATAGAGCAATAAACAAGTATGTGGTCAGTACTTTGAATATACTGGTATGCTAGATGAGGTTAGGCTGATATGCATGGGTTATGTGCATGAGTAACAAATAATTGAATGAATAGCATAAGGTAACTGAATAACTGATATAAATGTGTGAATGTTTTAAAATCAGAGAATGCATGACCAAGCATATAACATGATTCTAAAATAGCCTATAAACTAAAATACTATAACCTATTACTAAAAATCTAATAACTGTATGTTATGGTCAATGTAAACCTGAACTGAATTATATTGAATACTGGACTAAGACTGTGGGAGGTATCATCTAATCGACATTCCCTAATCTGAGTTAGTCGGGGTCCAACCTGTAACCCCAGTTGGAAGGGTGTTAGTACCATGCCACGAGTACTGACAATGGCTGTGTGGATCCACTAAACTGGTGTCCTAAAAGACTAAAGATTCATCCTAATATGGTAGGAGTACTTATAAGATTCGAGTCAACCCTAAACTGGCAGGAAAACATCTTAACCTACGTTGACTACGTAGTTTTATAACTCAGGGATTGATACTAAGGGTCACACCTTAACCTGACAGTAATACCCCCATCCCTAGGTTTGCTCAGTGTTGAATTCTACTCTCAAATGAACTGACGCCGATCACTAGACTGGACTAAGCTTAACTGAACCCACAACTGACCATATTAACTGACTGAATGATATTGATCATAGTATGACTAAAATTATTATGTAGATACTAAAAACTAGGTAAACAACTAAATTTCGGGTATTCATAACCCCCATGACTCGATAACGATAATAATAGGACATACTAAAGCTTTGAAAAAACATAATAAGTAGTCATTGTTCAAACTCAATCATTTAGGCATTTTATCAAACACTTGGAATTCATGGGCTTAAGCATGGGAATAGTTTAAACATGTAGTAATAGCATAATTTCAATAATAAAATCATGGATTAATATTTAACAAGTGAATAAGCACCATTAAAATGTGTCAAGGCTAATTCCAACGAAACCATATGATAAACATAATTAGAAATCCAAGTTCATAATAGCTTCAAGAAGAGAACTCACAATAACAAGTAAAAATCATAACTTTAATCTGGAAAATGGGTTCTTGGACTCCATGGGTTATAAGGACCCATGAATGAATATCTAACATACCTTAAAAGCTTAAATCCTTAAAAATAAACACAATTCCTTAAGATTTCTTAGAAATTCTAAATTTGGGAACTTTTTTTCTTAATTTTTCTAGAAAGAAAAGGAGATTAATTTGATGAACTAGGGAAGAGCTTAGGGTTTATTTGAGAGTAAAATTGGGGATTTTGGGTATACCATGCCTTAATTGAAGCCAATTCCCATGTTAATACAAATTGGGGAGATAGGAAAAGACAAGACTGCCCTTCTGCAACTTAAACTTATAACTGGATGTTGATTATGCCATCACCATGATACGCCAGTGATGCCATCATTATTCCACTATGACACGATGCAATCATGCTGAGTTGCTAGAATTGAAATCTAAACAAAGCCCTAACCTCATTTAAAAAATCTGAAATTTCTCTAAGATATGCTCCTTACACCCCCTGAACATGAATTAACTCAAAAACTTATGTCTTAGGATCGGGAAGGTCACTTTAAAAAATCATCGAAGTTAAGAGGCCAAAAATAAAACTAAGTCCCCAACACTTGGCTAAATTTGTAGGTTATAAGCCTCTTATGCATGCACTATGGGATGAACAGAGCTAAGACTAATATGAGGTATTACAAGTAAGAACGATACCAATAGATGTGACCAAGACTAGATGGTTATATATGGCCCATGGGCTAGTACTGACTATGCCCGAGCATCTAGCTCAGAATGATAAGATTACTTCACGGATGTATGGGTTGCAGATGCTACAGCTGCGGGGGGTGGACCAACAAAGAATGAGTAGATTTATATTGTCGAGCTAAATTACCCTCTCGGTCATAATTCTTGTACTCTATTATGGATAGTCCCAAAGTTTGTTGAGCCTGTTGATGACGGCGTACCCACCGATGAAGAGCACCAACTGATAGATTTTGATATTGAGTATGACAATGAAAAGGAAGTGGACCTAGATTTGAGAGCTAAGGCATATGGTCTAGATGTCAATGATGACATAGACGATGCCTAATCAGGAAGTGTCACACCACCTCATTACTTAGTGATGCCTGTAAGCACTAAGGATTGTACTATATTTTAAGTGTGGGGTGGTGGTCCTCATTCTTTGTACCTCTTATTTTACTGTTTTATGGATTTTATTATGTTTTGTAGATTTTTATTGTTATTCATGGATGTTTTGTTGATGTTGTGATGATTATTTGACATTATGATTAGGTAATTTTTAGGGATTTCTTTACTTTAATTAGTTCATTACTCTTGGTTCATAATATTTTTAGTTAGTATTTGCTATCTATGTTTAATTCAATTTTAGGAGTAATTTGTTTGCCCTTGAGGTGATGTTTAATAACTCATCATAGTTAGGTGTCTTTCCCTATGATGTATGATGCCCGTCTTAAGGGGAGTTAGTTTTGGGAAATAAAGTGACAAGAACCCAACCACAAATCTAGGGTGAAATACTTTGTGTTGGGCCATGTGGTTACATGACATGGAAAACACTTATTTTAAGAGAAAAGCATGTCAAAATTCAAAGAGGGATGTAACCTTATACACTTGTTCTCAATGGTGTGACTTTTGGTTTGTCGACTTAATTCTGAATTTGTGCAATCACTAGATCGAGAATCTATAGGGATCCTACTTGAATCTAGCATACACCAAGTGTGAGTGAGATTTTAATTTTTATTCCACATGCATAGTGATGTCTAAAACTTGCCCCGTGTGTTTATGAAGCAAAATAAAAGATGTTGGATTTAGGAGATGACATAGGTATTTTGTTGATAGCCATGTTTTAGACCTTTTTTTACCTACCCTTGTAATTATCCTTTGTTAGCCCTATTGAGCCTATAGCCTATTTTCTTTGGTATCCCCATGTGTTGCTTATAACCCTTCTTTGTTTGACCTTAATTTAATCCAAATCTCCCAGATGCTTCAGTGAAAAATTTTCGAGTAAGGAGTTGAAAAATAAAAAGGAAAATGGTAATAGTGAAGCCCCAAGAATATAGTTATTGGTGTAAGAATGGAGGTAGAATAAGGTAGGGAAGTAGGTGATGAAAAGAATCCAGCTTGTCCAAGGAAAACTTAAATAATGTGTTAAAAAATTAGATTCCTTTCCACAGTGTATCCGAATTAGCTTAATGAGATGGGGCTAAAACAAAAGAGTAAGGGAAGATAGATGAGGTGAAAATGGGTTGGTAATTGAGCGTTTGTAATGTTCTTGTGATGTATTGAAGTGCTTAGGGAGATTAGCTAGCATTTTTACCCAAATAGTTCCTACCCGTCCCTTAGCTTACATTATACCCTTTGAAGACCTATTTGATCCTTAATCTTAACATTTGACTATTATGGAGTAGTACACTAAGAGCAATCCTATGGTTTATCATGTATCATGTGTGAATTCCTTGCGAAAGTGACTGAAATTTAATGTTTGGGTACCCATGATTGTTATAGATTGCATAATTATGAGTGAGCTGGGTAATCATCTTGTTGTGAGTGTGCATGTAGAGGATAGTTGGGTAACCTATATGAATTTTTTATTGAATAATGTGCATAAGTTTGTTGGTATGCTAAAGTCTATTTCTGAGGTAAGGGAGTTTGAAAACTATATTTCTGTGTTTCATATGCTATATGACATATTTGAGGTGAAAATAGATAATTCATGTGTAGCCCATGTGTGCTCAACAAGAGTGTGTTGTGTAGAAGGTGGTTTGAAGCCTAATTGTGTTATAATGATTGCCTAGGATTGTTCGAGGACAAATAAATTTCTAAGTGTGGGGTGGTGATCTTGGACGAATTTATACGTCCAAATGCCAATATTTACCTATATTTATACTTGTTCTACGAGCTAAAACTTATAAATTGTATTGTGTTTGAGCCTAAAATGTATTCTTGAGCTAATGGACATGATTAGTGTTGCAGGGATTAATTTTGGTGCAATTGGACATACTTTTATGCAATAATAAGGAGATTTTGGATCATGGAAGCATTTGGAGTGGCATACTGTACATGAAGAAGATGGGAAGAAGATTCGAAAACCATGGAATGAAGTGGCAAAGCATAAGCATTATATGACAAAATCCAGTGATGGTCCATGATAGCTCCATGTCGTGGACCCTAGTCTTCGCTTTTACCTCTGCATCGTGGAAATTGATGATTCTAAGATGTCAAATTCTAGTGAGGGTTCGTTATAATCCCACATCGTGGACCTCAGTGTTCGCAATTACCTCCGCATTACGGAGGATGATTATTTTAGAGAAGTTAAATCCAGTAGCCTTCCGTTATTAGCCCGCATCACAGACCTTAGCCTCCGCAATTGGATCCACAATACGGTGAAGAGAAAATAACGGAAAATTATGTCCTACTATAAAAGGAACACTTGAAATCAATAGTTGACACCTTGGCATACGAACAACAGAGGCAAAAATAATTACAATACTTGGCTTAGGGTACTTTTATCTTTCAACATTAATTTTGGTATGATTAATTATATTTCATTGAAGTAGATTTCGAACATGAGTGGATAAACACCCTTGTTCTAGGGTTGAGGCCAAGAACATGATTATATTTTGATATTCTTAGAGTGGTTAACGTTGATTTATCATATGGGTTATTCTTATTCTCTTGTTTATACTATTTTATTGAATGGACACCATTAGAACAAATCTATTATTCCTTTGTGAACCCGGAAGGAGAATCTTAGGAATAGATTGAAGAGTTTAATAAGCAACTCCGTATTCTTCTACATAACGAAGAAGGTGAAGTAGCGACTAGGATAAGAATATACCTAAGAGCCTTTTTGGGTTCAACTGCAGAAAGATAACTTAAAGTATCTAAATGGATTATTATATCCCCACTCAATGATGTAGTTGCAATGTCTATTTAGGTAGAGGATTAGAGGTTTGGAATATCATGATCATAACCTAAACCCTATGAATCAATAACCCAATAATTAACACGACTATGATAAGGATAGAGATTTATAAGATTATTAATAGTGTCTAACCCTTGAACTCTCACTCATATTATTTACAACATTGCTTACGTTGTTATTGGCACACTTTATTATTTATTTAGTGGAGTATTCATTAAATTATAAAAATCATCTTGATACTCTAAAACACATGAATACATTATTTTCGAAATGGAAGTTGATTAAATTACTAATCAAGTAGTCCTCGTGGGTACGATATCCGATTCTTCGATTCACTATATTACTTGTACGATCACGTGCACTTACATGTGCGATAGATCGCAACACAATATAAGAGTCCAAAAAAATATATACTCTCAACAAAAAAGCTACCTCAGGTGATGATGAAAATGATGAATATAGAGTGATCATTCTGAAGATGAAGTTGATACTCACTTTGTGGATGAAGCTAATGAACATGTGGATACTAACGATCATATGATTAAATCTTCTGTGGATACTTTTAATGATTGCTTGCAAGAAGACATTCATAATATTACATACATAGGTGGATAATCTCTAAAGGGTCAAATGTAATGTAATGCCTCGAGTCTGTACCTCGGACACTACACGGTGCTCATAATCCCAAAGGACCACAAGCAAACCCATGACTGGTATATACTGAAATAACTGAATAGTACTACTACAAATATGCAAAAATTAGGGAGAAAATTTCCATAAGGATCAATACTAAAATAAAACTGAACACGATATAACAATACTAAAACTAAAACATCTATCTAAAAATACTCTAGTCTGAAAAACCTCTACTGTCTGAATCATGGATTTAATAGTACAAGCCCCCAACTAACTCCAATTACAGAAAACTGTACTGATAAACTAAAATACTGAAGAAAATAATCATATCCTCGAACTATGAGGATCACCACTATCTTTGACTACTGAAGGTCTGATCTGCTAAGGGTGCTAGGTAGCCCATGTGTCTGAACATATGATATAAGATATCATAGCACAAGAGAAAGGTATGCATCAGTACTTTGAATGTAGTGGTATGCTAAGTAAGGTAAGCTGAAATGCATGGGTTCATACGCATGAAAAGTACTGACTGAATAACATGAATACAACAAAATGAGAGTACATGCATGAATGCATATACTGTAACTGCGATCGTGATAACACTAGATACTGAGTTTTGAATTAGTGATTTACTGATATTTGAGTTTATTGATACTGTGTAGTTGATAACTGAGTGACTGTATCTGACAGTCTTGATTCTGTAGAACTATACTAAGTTTCATACTGAACTGAGTGACTGTGTCAGACAGTACTGAATCTATAGAACTGAAGCTGAGTTCTATACTGAGACTGAGTCTAAAACTGAAATTGTAGAAGGTAATTATCTAACCGACATACCCATATATGAGTAGATTAGGGTCCTACCTGTAACCCCAATTAGAAGGGTGTCAATACCATGCCACGGGTAAAGACAAGCTGTGAGTTAACCCTCTCTGACAGAAAGCTCTTTTGTCAACCCTCGCTGGCAGGAAAACTCGTGTGAGATGTATCAACCCAAATCTGGAAGGAAAATATCTCAATCTATGCTGGCTATGTAGTTTTATAATGCAGGGATTGCTACTAAGGTTCAAACCCTCTACTGACAAAAATGCCCCCCATCCCTGGGTTCGCTCGGTGCTAAATCCTACTCCCAACTAAATAGACACTGAACTGATTTCGTAGTTGATACCAGGCTTGACTGAACTGTTACTGATTTTACTGAGTTTCATTGACTAACGGAATACTAAATTCTATTAGCTAACTGAGTTTACTGAGGTCTGAACTGAATACCAAACTAGACGAGACTAATATTGAGTCTACTGAGTTCTCCTGAGCCATGTAACTGACTGAGAGTACTACTAATCGTGACGTGACTGAGATTATTCTATAACTGATATTGGCTCTAGGTAAACAGCTAAATTGTTAGGTATAAATACCCCCAAGACTCGATAACATGAAAAGTAAAGCTTCACATGATCTTGCATAGCATAAAAATGCACCCATGTTCATAATGCATCTATAGAGGAATTTTATCAAACACTTACATGGAATGAAATAGTATACATACTATCAGGTTATAATCTATTATTACATTCACACGAGCAATTTATCAAAGACTTGGATGGCATAGTATATGCACATAATACTAAACAACATGTGAGCATCATGATTCAGTTTCCAAAGTCACAATTCCATGGTTTCAACATGAATTCACATGATAAATCACACATATCAAATTATTCTACATCAATCTTGTAATAAATCATGAATTAGAAACCCAATTGTAACAATAATCATGAATACACTTTAATTTCAAATCATGGAAAGCATGAAATCAAGCTACTCGAAGTTTAAAAGAGTTTATTAGACTCCAAGGATGGAAGGAACCCTTGGGTGAATACTTCACATACCTTGGTTTCTAAATTCTTAAAGAACAATGGTGAAATCTTGAGCCTTGGCTTTTTAATTTAGATCACCTAGGGTTTTTGTTCTTGAGAAGTTTGAGAATAGTGAATGTATTTTTCTTAATGAGGGATAAATATCGTGTTTTAGGTCTGAATAGGGGTGGGAAGAAGACCTTAATACCCCTAAGGATGTGACTTTTAATGAATGAAAACCGAACTATCGATGCACAGACTAACGCGCTGCATCATTGGCATCAACGTGATAGACAACGTGCCACATCGAGTCCATATCAGTTCACTGGAATTTGCACTGAGCTGAGGGAAAAATTATTTATCAACACGAGGGATGACGCGACGCATTGAGATCATATCAACTCACTATTTTGGTCACTCGAACATGGTCAAAACGAGGTCTGAAAAATCTAAAACTTATCTAGGAACACCTACTAACATTCCTGATCATGATTCAACCTAATGATTAATACTTTAAGGTTATCAGAGTCGTGAAATAGAGTTTCCAACTTATGAAGGCCAAAATAATACTAAGTCTGAATACTTAGCTTGAATTTTCCAAGTCTGGGACCCCATATAAAGTTTAAAAGACGGAGTTAAGCTTAGGGTTTTGTGGGGTCTTACAATATCTCCCCCTTGAGAACATTCGTCCTCGAATGAGACTGATTAAACTGAGAATACTGATAGACTGGATTTAGACACTGGATATTCATATTTGAAATATAATTTTATGACTAAAATTACTGATATACTGAATTATCATACTGAACATGCATATCTGATGCATGAGTACATAGTTTAACCTGATTCATGAATGCATGACTGGGATTACTGATAAGCTGAGCTTATATACTGGACATACATGTCTGATGTATGAGTACATGACTGAACTTATTCATGAATGCATGACTGAGTATGCAACGTTAATTGATACCAAGTTAGTAGCTATATCTGGACATGAGACTAAGTAGATTCAAAGGAAAATTGTTACCTTGGTTTGAGTCTGAGTTTGCAGAGAAGAGGTGAGGATACTTGGTCTATATGTCTGCTTCTTCTTCCCAAGTAGCTCCCTCCACAGACTAATTTCATCAAAGAACTTTGACTAGAGGGGCTTCTTTGTTCCTTAGTCTGTGAATCTAATAATTAAGGATTTCAACTGGGATTTCCTCATAAGATAGGCTATTCTAAATATCTATACCCTCTATAGGGACTACAACTGCAAGGTAACCTATGCATTTCTTAAGCAAGGAGAGATGGAACACTGATGCACTGAAGCTAAGTCTGAAGGCAACTCAAGCTCGTAAGCTATCATTCCAAAACGGATGAGAATTTGGTAAGGGTCGATATATCAGGGACTAAGTTTCCCCTTCTTGCCAAACCCCTTCACTCCTTTCATAGGAGAGATTTTCAAATATACAAAATCACCAATCTCAAACTTGAGACCCTTTCTGCAATATCTACGTATAATTTCTGTCGACTCTGAGCTGTCTTAAACCTTTCCCTAATCAACTGAACTTTCTCCAAGGTATCGAATACCAAGTTAGGCCCTACCACTGTGGCCTCATCCACTTCAAACAAACTAATGGGAGATCTACACCTCCTTCCATAAAGCACCTCAAACAGAGCTATCTAAATGTTGGAATGATAGTTGTTGTTATATACAAATTCAATCAAAGGCAAGTGGTCATCCCAACTATATTTAAAATCTATTTTACATGCTCGCAGCATATCTTCTAAAGTCTGAATGGTCCTTTCTTCTTGACCATTTCTCTGAGGATGAAAGGCTGTACTTAGGTGAACTCACGTACCAAGACCCTTTTGGAAAGCCTTCCAAAAATGAGAGGTGCACTGGGTACCTCTATTTGAGATAATGGACAATAGAAAACCATATAATCTGACCAACTCCCTGATAGAGAGTTTAGCATAATCCTCAGATGAATAATAGGTATGACTGGTAGAAAATGAGCTGATTTGGTCATCCTTTCTACAATGACCCAAACTAAATCATGTTGGTGATGAGTACGAGGCAAACCCATCACAAAGTCCACGTTTAGTTCTTTTCATTTCCAAGTGGAAATACTAAACTCCTACATAGACCCACTTGGTTTCTGATGCTCGATCTTAACCAGCTGACATATTGAGCACTTAGCTACAAACTCTGTAATATCTCTCTTCATCCCACTCCACCAATAGATCTTCTGCAAATCATGGTACATCTTAGGCCCCTGGATGAATAGAGTAGCGCGCACCATGCACTTTTATAAGAACTCGCAGTCTTAAGTCATCTATGCTTGGCACATATAGCCGACCCTGAGAATGCAAGACACCATCTCCCCCATGGGAGAAGACCTCAACTTTTTTATCTACAGCTGATTCCTTCAACTTGACCATACTGGGATTTCCCTAGCTTATGCCATATTTAAGACTAAGACAAGTTTGGAACCCGTTGAACAAAGAGCTAACGAATGGCAAGTGACTTTGATCTCACGTCCTCGCCCTCTTAGGCACATAATTCTAAAGATTCAATCTCAAAGCGGTACCCTATCCTGCTTTTCCTTTAACTCAGAAACCAGGGATAATTCTGAACTACTCTGCACCCATACACTACCTTCTGCTGAATCGACTAAGCGAACACATAGTAGAGCAAGCTGATGAACTTCCTAAACTAACTTCTTCTTACCATACTCCACATGAGTAACACTACCCATAGAAATCCTACTGAGAACATCATCCACTACACTGGCTTAACCCGGATAATACAGGATGCTCATGTTGCAGTCTTTCAACAACTCCAACCACCTTCTCTGACGGAGGTTTAGATCTTTCTGAGAGAACACATACTGTAGGCTCTTATGGTCAGTGAAAAATCAACGTGCACCCCATACAAATAATGCCTCCAAATATTTAAGGCAAAAACTATTTATGCTAACTCAAGATCGTGAGTAGGATAGTTCTTTTCATGGGGTGTAATACCATATAATTTTTCTTAGCTAATTTCATCTCAAGAATGTCTAGTATTATCTTCTAAATTTAATATTAATTATTTCATGAGAAATTTTTAATATTTTTACTTTTTCATGTGGTAAATTCAATAATCTTTCCATCGATATAAGATTCGCCCAAATCTGATAACCGGGTAAGAAGTTACGACTATTTTAAGTTCCCATCGTAAAATAGCGCCAAATTCCTCAGTGGCGCACCGCGCCAAAAAAAGAAATGGCATTTGGAAAATTCCAGTAGGGTTCTGCAATTATGGCACATCGCTCCAGGGCCCAAATTCAGAATTGTCAATTTTTTAGTGTGTCAGCGTGATTTCCCCCGAGTCGCACCAAAGTTCCAGGTCACAAAGGAAGTGGCAATGCGATGGCCCTGCGTCATGCCATCCCTCAATTTCCCAATTGTCAAAATCCAGTGACACGGTGTGATGTCGCCGCATCGCGCCAAGGGTCTAATTCAGCAAATTTACACTGAAATTAAATGACGTGTTCAGAGTTAAAATGGTCAATTTCCCACCCCTATTTAAGCCCTTTAACACGTGATTCAGCCTCTTTTCACCCAAAATATACTAGTTTCTCTCAAGTCTCTCTCAAGAACAAGCTAGGGTTTCTATTGGGGATCTAAATTGAAGAGATTTCCTCCATCAAACCTCACAAAATCAGAAACTAAAGTATGCATAGTGTTCATTCATGGACTCCTTTCGCCCATGAAACCCAAGAATCCCTTTTCTAAATTCAAGTTTATGGATTTTCTTATGAATTTCATGATTGGGCTGCTCTTTTTCATGTGGATAATGAGAAATTGAATTCTACTCCATGTTGGGTAATAAATTCTATATGGGTTAAAGTATTATAGATATAGACTCATGCAAACCTACGACTAAACCCTTAAATGATGAAATTAGAATTGAACTATGATGTTTAATTATCATACAATGATGTTTACATGTACCATGCCTACAATATGTTTGATTAAATGCCTACATGAAGGAAAAGTGTCTAACTAGCATGATACCATGAAATCCCCATGTATGTACAAGTTATGCCTATCACATGTTTTGATGAAATGCTTCTATAAATGTATTATGGATTATGATGTTAGTAATATATGCAAGTAAGTTGTGCTTGGTCAGTTTCCTTCCATCAAGTCCTGGGGGTACTCATACCCAAAACATTAGTTGTGTTCCTAGAGCCATGTCATGTTTTCACGATACTCTCAGTCAAGCTATGATCCTTAGACTTCAGACAGTCTTATGACTTAGGAAATCTCCATGATCTCATGAACTCAGTCAATTATCAGATATCAGTAGTATTCTGTCAATCAACGGAATTCAGTAACTAAGCCCATGATCAGTTCAATAAATCATGTTCAGAGTCTATTCGAATGGGAGTAGGAATTAGCATCGAGTGAACCCAAGCATGGGAACACACACTATCAGATGAGGGTGTGATTCTTAGAATTCATCCTTGCATCCCAGAACTAGGTAGCCAGTATAGGTTAAGACATCAACACTGTCCGATGAGGGTTGATGAGGTGGATAAGCACTATCAGATAAGGGACCCACCATTCTCTTATAAGGGACGCTATCAGATGAGGGTCTCTCAAAGCTTATCCTTACCAGTGGCGTGGTATTGACACCCTTCTAATTGGGGTTACATATTGGACCCCAACTCTGCCATAATGGCGTATCAGGGGTATGTCGGTTAGATACTACTTCCCATAGTTTTATGTTATAGAATCAGGATTGTCAGATATAGCCAATCAGTCTCAGTAATAGAACTCAGATAGTTCTTCAGATTTTAAGACCGTCAGATACAGTCAAACAGTATGGAACTCAGATACTTCCATCAGATTCAGGACTATCAGATACAGTCACTCATGTTATCAGTTATATTCAGATTCAGTAATCATGTTATTACAGTATTAGTGTCAGTTGTTATGTCTCATGCATATATTCTCACGCTCATGATAGTTAGTCAGTTATTATTATTGTTCATGCATATGAACCCCATGTATTTAGCCTACTTAATATGCATACCAGTACATTTAAAGTACTGACATATTTGCACTATGGTGTCCTATACAATAGGTTCAGAGACACGAGCTCCATAGCAACAGTAGATTCCTGATATCCATAGACAGAGTTAGAAGTGAGTCTTCATATTTTGAGGATATGATTATTTCCCTATTATCTCATTAATCAGTTTATTAGTTGGAGTAAGTTGGGGACATGTCCCATCAACTCCTTACTCAGATAGTTTAGTTTGTTAGAGGCTTTCTAGACTATCATATTTCAGACTTTAGTATGTTCAATTTTGTTTTGGGTATTTTATTACCCCACATAGATGTTATATCATTCAGATCATCTTCAGTATTAATCCTTATGGCCTTGCAGTTCATGTTTCCACATTATAAAGTATTTTATGTAGTATACAAGTACAGATATCAGTCATGGGTTAGCTTGTGGTCCTTCGAGGTCATGAGCATCATGTAGCATTTCGGGTACCAAATTTAGAGTGTTACAAACTTAGTATCAGAGCCTAAGGTTCAATTAGAGTCCTAGGAAGTCTAAAAGCTACATATAGTAGAGGCTTGTGCATGGGTGTGTTACATAAGACATTTATGTGCAAGAGGCTATAAGATATTTTAGGAACAGTTTCCCTTCTTTTACTATTCATGTTATGCCAATAAGCATAATCTCAAGTCAATCTCTCAGTCTAATTTGTTTCCCCTTTCTTCTATAGAAAATGCCTCCTAAAAGAAGAAACGGAAATTAGTCAGCCCTTCAGCTCGAAGATCCTTTGGGCGATCATGTTTCTCATGCGGAGTTCAGGGTCGCATTCACTACTATTGCTCAGTCAGTTGCCACTCAAAATGAATGGCCAGGAGTTATTCCAGCCAACCCAGTGGCTAATTTAGCTGCAGCTAGGATTTGGGACTTCACCCGAATGAATGTTTATCCTTCCTCAGGTCTAAGGTAGATAAGGACCCTCAGGAATTCATTGATCAGGTTCAAAAGGTGACATATATCATAGGGGTGACTACTGTTAAGAGTGATAAGCTAGCTTCATATCAATTGTAGGATGTGGCTCATACTTGGTTCAAACAGTGGAAGTCAGAGATTTCAGATGATGCAGGTCCTATAGAGTGGGAGGAGTTTGTCACTGCATTCTTAGATAGATTCTTTTCCAAAGAGCTTAGAGAGGCTAAGGTGCTAGAATGCATCAACCTCAGGTAGGGCAATATGAGGATGAAAGAGTATTCTCTTAAGTTTACTCAATTATCCAGATATGCCCCTCATGTGGTTGCAGACAGCAGAGCCAAGATGAGTAAGTTCACTTCAGGGGTAAACAATAGCATGGTAAATGAGTGTAGATCTACCATGCTGAATAATGATATAACTTTATCTAGGCTTATGACTCATGCTCAGCAAATAGAGGAGCAGAAGATTAAACAGAGAGAGAAACAGAATAAGAGAGAAAAGATAGGTAATTTCAACTTCGCAATAAAACTGTTCCCAATTTTGTCCTAAGTCATCAACTCCAGCCCCTTCATCGGCTAGTGCTCCAATTCCTAAGTTCCAGCCCTTTCATCGCCCGAATCAGCAGGGTGCCACCTCCAGTGCTACTAGTGGATAACGCCTAAATCATATCTATGCTCTTTAACCCTGATAGGATCAGGAAAATTCTCCTGATATAGTTACTAGTACATTACAGATCTTTCATATGCATGTTTACGCTTTGCTAGATCCAGGAGCTTCTTTGTCTTTTATCACTCCTTATATAGCAGTTGATTTTGGAGACAGTCCTGAAATTCTAGCAGAGCCTTTTTCAGTATCTACCCTAGTGGGTAAAACCATCATAGCTCAGTGGGTATACAGGAACTATCTAATTATGATATCTCAGAAAGTCGCTTCAGCAAACTTAGTCGAATTAGAGATGGCTGATTTTGATATTATTCTTGGCATGGATTAGCTTTATTTTTGCTATTCCACAGTCGATTGCAGAAATAGAATAGTCCAGTTTTAGTTTCCAAATGAACCCGACCTTGAGTGGAAGAATAGTACTTCCGCATTTAGAAGTCATCTTGTTTTCTACCTTCGGTCACGGAAAATGATATTTAAAGGATGTGTCTGTCATCTTATTTGAGTTAAGGACACTAGTTTCGAAACTCCCAGCCTTGAATCAGTTCCAGTTGTAGGTGAATATTCAGATGTCTTTCCCAAAGATCTTCCAAGAATTCCTCTCGAAAGGGAAATAGACTTCCACATTGATCTTCTTCTAGATACTCAGCCTATATCTATTCCGCCATATAGAATGGCACCAGCAAAACTCATAGAACTAAAATAACAATTGAAGGATCTCTTAGATAAGGGATTCATCAGGCCAAACATTTTCCCGTGGAGCGCTCCAATATTATTCGTGCGCAAGAAAGACGGTTCTCTCAGAATTTGTATTGATTACGGTCAGCTCAATAAAGTCATGATTAAGAACAATTATCCTCTTCCCAGAATTGAAGACTTGTTTGACCAACTTTAGGGTGCCAACTATTTCTCTAAGATAGACCTCAGATCTAGCTATCATAAGCTCATAGTTAGAGAATGTCATATTCCAAAAATAGCTTTTTGTACTTGGTATGGTCATTTTGAATTCTTAGTTATGTCCTTTGGTCTTACCAATGCCCCAGCATCTTTTATGGACTTGATGAACCGTGTGTTCAAGCAGTACTTGGACATGTTTGTCATAGTCTTCATAGATGATATTCTGGTCTATGATCATCAGTTATTCACCAAATTTAGTAACTGCAAATTTTGGCTAAGGTTAGTAGTATTCCTTGGTCATATCATTTCTGGTGATGGCATTAGAGTGGATTCTCAAAAGATCGAAGCAGTAAAAAACTGGCCTCACCCTATCTCTCCATCAGATATTAGGAGTTTCTTGGGTTTGGTTAGCTATTACAAAAAGTTTGTTAAGGTATTTTCCTTTATTGCATCCCCTATGTCCAGATTAACTCAAAAAAAGTCAAGTTTCAGTGGTCAGATCCCTGCGAGAAGAGTTTTTAGGAGTTGAAGACTCGACTCACCTTAGCTCCAGTATTAGCTCTTCCCGATGGTCCAGATGGGTTCGTAGTGTATTATGATGCATCCAGATCAAGTTTGGGTTGTGTCCTCATGAAGTATAGTAAGGTCATAGCCTACTCCTCCAATCAGCCTAAGCCCCATGAGAGGAATTATCCTACACATAATCTTGAGTTAGCAGCTGTAGTCTTTGCCTTGATGATTTGAAGGCATTATCTATACGGTGTTTATGTAGATGTGTTCACTGATTATAAAAGTCTTCAGTATGTCTTTTCTTAGAAAGATCTCAATCTTCTTTAGAGAAGGTGGTTAGAGCTCTTGAAATATTATGACAAGAGTGTCCTTTATCATCCGGGCAAGGCCAACGTAGTGTCTGATGCTCTTAGTAGACTATCCATGGGTAGTGTTTCTCATGTTGAGGATAGTAAGAAGAAGTTAGCTCAGGAAGTCCATCAGCTTTCCAGAATAGGCATTTTTTTAGTCGATACAGATAAGGGTGATATATGGGTTTAGAGTAGTTCAGAATCATCTCTAGTTTTAGAGGTGAAAGAAAAACAAGATAGAGATCTCAGCCTTGTCAAGTTGAAAGAGTCAGTTCATGATCAGAAAGTAGAGGTTTTCTCCCAAGGGGGAGATGGTGTTTTGCATTGTCAAGGTCATCTATGTGTTCCAGGTGTAGATGACTTAAGGTAGCGAGTTCTTGCAGAAGCACATGGTGCGCGCTACTCTATTCATCCAGGGGCCACAAAGAGGTACCACAACTTGTGGGAAGTCTATTGGTTGAGTGGGATGAAGACAGATGTTGCAGAGTTTATGGCTATGTGCTCTATATCTCAGCAGGTTAACATAGAGCATCAGAATCCTAGTGGTCCTATGCAGGTTTTCATTATTCCTACTTGCAAGTGGGAAGAAATGAAAATGGACTTAATGACGGGTTTACCTTGAACTCGTCATCAGCAAGATTCAGTCTGGGTCATTATAGATAGAATGACCAAATTAGCCTATTTCCTTCCAGTCCATACCCCTTATTCAGCCGAGGATTATGTCAAACTCTACATCAGAGAGTTGGTCATATTGCACGGTGTTTCGCTATCTATTATCTCAGACAGAGGTACCCAGTTCACCTCTTATTTTTGGAAAGCATTCCAAAAGGGTCTTGGTGCCCAAGTTCATCTCAGTACAGCCTTCCATCCTCAGACAGATGGACATATAGAAAGGACCATTCCGACTCTAGAAGATATGCTAAGAATGTGTGCAATTGATTTCAAGGGTAGTTGGGATGACCACTTGCATTTGATTGAGTTTGCATAAAACCACAGCTATCATTCCAGTATTCACATGGCTTTATTCGAAGCTCTCTATAGTAGGCGATGTAGATCTCTAATTGGTTGGTTCAAAGTTAGTGAGGCGTCAATCATAGGGCCTGACTTAGTATTCGATGCCTTAAAAAAAGTCCAGCTGATTAGAGCAAGACTCCGAGCTGCTCATAACCGACAAAAGTCTTATACAGATGTTCATAGAAAAGATCTCGAGTTTGAGATTGGTGACTATGTCTGTCTAAAGAACTCTCCCATGAAGGGAGTAAAGCAGTTAGAAAAGAAAGGGAAACTCAATGCCCGATACCCCATACTTTTTCCTAGCTAATTTTATCTCAAGAATGTCTAGTATTAGCTTCTAAATTGAATGATGATTATTCCATGAGGAATTTTCAATATTTTTACTTTTTTCATGTGGGAAATTCAATAAGCTTTCCATTGAAATAAGATTATCCCAAATCCAATAACTGGGTAAGAATTTACGACTATTTCAATTTCCCATCATAAAACAACACCATATTAGTCAGTGGCGCACCGCGCCATAAGAGAAAATGGCATTTGGAAAATTCTAGTAGGGGTCCGCGATTATGGCGTATCGCGCCAAGGACCAAATTCAGAATTATCCATTTTCCAGAGTCTCAACGCGATTTCCCCCGCATCATGCCAAAGTTCTAGTCACAAAGGAAGTGGCAATGCGATGGCCCTGCGTCGCGCCATCCCTCAATTGAACCATGATGTTTAATTATTATACAATGATGTTTACATGTACCATGCCTACAATATGTTTGATTAAATGCCTACATGAAGGAAAAGTGCCTAACTAGCATGATACCATGAAATCCCCATGTATGTACAAGTTATGCCTATCACATGTTTTGATGAAATGTTTCTATAAATGTATTATGGATTATGATGTTAGTAATATATTCAAGTAAGTTGTGCTTGGTCAGTTTCCTTCCATCAAGTCCTGGGGGTACTCATACCCAAAACATTAGTTGTGTTCGTAGAGCCCTGTCATGTTTTCACGATACTCTCAGTCAAGCTATGATTCTTAGACTTCAGACAGTCTTATGACTCAGAAAATCTCCATGATCTCATGAACTCAATCAGTTGTCAGATATCAGTAGTATTTCGTCAGTCAACAGAATTCAGTAACTCAGCCCATGTTCAATTTAGTAAATCATGTTCAGAGTCTATTCAGATGGGAGTAGGAATTAGCACCGGGTGAACCCAAGAATGGGAACACACACTATTAGATGAGGGTGTGATTCTTAGAAGTCATCCTTGCATCCAAGAACTATGTATCCAGCATAGGTTGAGACATCAACACTATCTGATGAGGGTTGATAAGGTGGATAAGCACTGTCAGATAAGGGCCCTACCATTCTCATATAGGGGACACTATCAGATGAGGGTTGCCCACAGGTTACCCTTATCGGTGGTGCGGTATTAACACCTTTCCAATTAAGGTTATAGATTGAACCCCAACTCATCCATAATGGTGTATCAGGGGCACGTCGGTAAATACTACTTCCCACAGTTTCATGCTATAGAATCAGGACTGCCAGATATAGTCAATCAGTCTCAGCAATATACTTTAGATAGTTCTTCAGATTTTAGGACTGTCAGATATAGTCAACTCAGATACAGTACGGAAATCAGATAGTTCCATCAGGTTTAGGACTGTCAGATATAGTCACTCATGTTATCAGTTATATTCAAATTCAGTGATCATGTTATCACAGTATTAGTGTCAGTTGTTATGTCTCATGCATATATTCTCATGATAGTTAATCAGTTATTACTATTGTTCGTGCATATGAACCCTATGCATTCATCCTACCTCACATGCATACCAGTACATTCAAAGTACTGACGCATTTACGCTATGGTGTCTTATACCATAGGTTCAGAGACACGAGCTCCAGAGCAACAGTAGATTCCAGATATCCATAGATAGAGTTAAAAGTTAGTCCTCATCTTTCGAGGACATAATTATTTCCCTATTATCTCATTAATCAGTTTATTAGTTGGAGTTAGTTGGGCACATGTCCTAGCAAATCCTTAATCAGGCAGTTCAGTCAATTAGAGGTTTTCTAGACTGTCATGTTTTAGACTTCAGTATGTTCAGTTTTATTTTGGGTATTCTATTACCCCACAAAGATGTTCTATCATTCCAATCTTATTCAGTATTGAACCTTATGTCCTTGCAGTTCATGTTTTGGCATTATAAAGTATTTTATGTAGTATAAATCTATAGATATTAGTTATGGGTTAGCTTGTGGTCCTTCGTGGTCATGAGCACCGTTTAGCATTCTGGGAGCCAGATTTGGGGTGTTACATACGGCTTAAGCTGTCAAGATGCGTATGCAATGACCTTACCTTTCTACATCATAACACACCCCAAACTGACTCTGGAGGCATCATAATATACCACAAACCTATCTAAACCATCTAGCAGTGTAAAAATTGGAGCTATAGTGAGTCGAGTCTTCAACTCCTGAAAATTCTTTTTACAAGAATCTGACCATTGGAATTTGACTTTCTTTTGGGTCAATCTAGACATATAGGATACAGTAGATGAAAATCCCTCTATAAACCATCGATAATAGCCATCCAAGCCCATGAAACTCCTAATATTTGGTGGAGAGATGGGTCTAGTCTAGCTTCTCACTGCTTTTGTCTTTTGGGGATCAACTCTAATGCCATCACTGGAAATGATATGGAAAAGGAAAGCTACTAACCTTAGCCAAAATTCACACTTACTGAATTTGGCGAATAGCTGATGATTTCTTAGAGTCTGCAGTACTATTCAAAGATGGTCTGCATGATCATGATCATTGCAGACAAGAATGTCATCTATGAAAACTATGATGAACATGTCTAGGTATTGTTTGAACACACGGTTTATCAAGTCCATGAAGGCTGCAGGGGCATTGGTAAGACTAAAGGACATGAATAAGAATTCGAAGTGACCATACCAAGTTCTGAAGGTTGTTTTTGGGATGTCACATTCTCTGACTATGAGCTGATGATAGCCCGATCTGAGGTCTATCTTGGAGAAGTAACTGGCACCCTAAAGTTGGTCAAACAAGTCAATGATTCTGGGAAGTGGATACTTATTCTTGACTATGACTTTATTTAGCTGACGGTAGTCAATACACATTATGAGAGAACCGTCTTTCTTACGCACGAATAAAACTAGTGTGCCCCATGAGGATACACTAGGTCTGATGAATCCCTTATCTAGTAGATCCTTCAACTGTTCTTTTAATTCTCTAAGTTCTGCAGGTGCCATTCTGTATGGAGGAATAGATATGGGCTTAGTATCTAGAAAAAGATCAATTCTGAAATCAATTTTCCTTTCAGGAAGAACTCCAAGGAGATATTGGGGAAACACATCTAAGAATTAATTTGCTACTGACACTGATTGAACAATAGGGGTTTCTATACTAGAGTCCTAGACTAAAACGAGATGGTAGACACATCCCTTAGATATTATTTTTCTTTCCCTTAGGTAAGAAATAAGTTGACCACTAAGCGCTAAAGTACTACCCCTCCAGGCATAGCAGCAATAAAGCCAATCAATGCCGAGAATGACATCAAAATTGGTCATCTCTAATTCAACTAAGTCTAGTAAAGTGACTTTCTGAGATACTATAATCGGACAGTTCTGTAAACCCGCCAAGCTATAATAGATTTACCCACTGGGGTAGAGAGTAAGAAAGGCTCTGCTAGGATTTCAGGACTGACTTTGAAGTCAACAACTATATAAGGAGTAACAAAGGACAAGGAAGATCCTGGATCTACCAAAGCATAAACATGTAAATGATAAACTTGTACCATACCAGTGACCACATCAGGAGAAATTTCCTGATCCTGTCGGTATTAAAGTGCATAGAGTCTATTTGGGCATTGCCCATTGGTGGCACTGGATGCAGCACCCTGCTTATTCGAGCAACTGAACTGAGCTTGGGAACGATTATGCCGACTCTGCGAACCCACCTGAGGACACTGTCTGACCCTATGGCCTGTATTGCCTTTTATGAAACACATATCACTGCTTCCTCTGCAGATACCCTGGTAGTTTCTGCCACACTTATGATAAATGAGATTGGTTTGGGCACTGCTAACACTACCCTGAGGGTTAGGACCTAACGCCCTATCTCTGTTGCCATCTCTGAATTTCGGCACAAGAGCACTGGCTAAGGTAAAGATGGAACTAAAGATTTCAGGTGAAACTGAGAATCATTCCCACCCTCTAACTTAGGTTGAGCAAAGTTGAAACTACCTGTTGTTGCCCTCTTATTTTTCCACTCCTTCTCTTTATTCATGGCCTCCTCTATCTATTGAGCATGGACCATGATCCTGGATATGTCCATCACCTTAATAAACATTGTGGTCCTACACTCCTTGACCACACTATTAGACACACTACACACAAACTTACTTATCTTAGCTCTACTATCTGCTACTACATGCGGGGCATATCTGGCTGATTGAGTAAACTTGAGAGAATACTCTTATACGGTCAAGTTTCCCTGCTTCAGATTTATAAACTCCAAAACCTTTGCTTCCCTCAACTCTATAGGTAAGAACCTATCCAGAAAAGCAATATCAAACTCTTCCCATTCTATGGGCCCTGCATCTGTGGCCTTTTATATTTTCCACTGTTTAAACCATGAGTGTGCCACATCCTGTAACTGATATGTAGCAAACTCAGTGCTCTCAAAAGTAGTCACTCCCATAATATCTATAACTTTTTGTACCTGATCAAGAAATTCCTGAAGGTCCTCATCTGACTTAGACCCAGTAAAAGATGGAGGGTTCATTCGGGTGAAATCCCAAATCCTAGTAGCAGTAGTATTGGCCACTGGGTTGGCTGAAACAGCAGCAGGACATTTATTTTGGGCTACCACAGAATGAGCTAGGGTGGTGAAAGCTGCTCTAAACTCGGCGTGAGAGACATGTTCGTCCAGAGGATCTGGCTGGATGGACTGGGGTTCTGGCTGGTCTCCCATTGCTCATCCCTTAGTCCTCTTTGGAAGGATATTCTATAAATGGAAGAGAAACTTGGATTAGATAGAGAGTTTAACTGGAGCTCATGCTCACTCGCACGACATGAGTACTGAAAGAAGGGAAACTTTTTCTAAAAATATCTCATAGCCTCTTGTCCATAAGTGTGTCCGCTACACACCCATGCACAAGACTCTACTAGATGCGGCCTTTAGACTTCCTAAGACTGTTGGAATTTAGGCTTTGATACCAAACTTGTAACACCCAGATCCTGTACCCCAGTCTCTACACGATGCTCATAATCTTGAAGGACCACAAGCTAACCCATAACTGGTACCTACTGCAATAACTAAATAGTAATACTACAAATATGCAGAAATTAGGTAGAAACTTGCCATAAGGTTCAATGCTGAAATAAAACTAAACATCGTATAACAATCCCAAAACTGAAACATCTATCTGAAAATACTCTAGTCTGAAAGATATCTACTGTCTAAATCATGAAGTTGATGAGACAAGCCCCCAATTAACTCCAACTACTAAAAACTATACTGATAAACCAAAATACTGAAGAAAATAATCATGTCCTCGAACTATGAAGACTCACCACTAGCTCTAACTGTTGAAGGTCTGATCTACTAAGGGTGCTCGGGAGCCCGTGTATTTGAACCTATGATATAAAACATCATAGCACAAGAGAAAGGTTTGCGTCAGTACTTTGAATGTAGTGGTATGCTAAGTGAGGTAGGCTAAAATGCATAGGTTCATATGCATGAAAAGTACTGACTGAATGACATGAATATAACTGAATGAGAGTACATGCATGAATACATATACTGTAACTGAAATCGTGATAACACTAGATACTAAGTTTTGAATTAGTGATTTACTGATATCTGAGTTTATTATTACTGTGTAGCTGATAACTGAGTGACTGAATCTGACGGTCTTGATTCTGTAGAACTATACTGAGTTTCATACTGAACTGAGTGACAGTGTCTGACAGTACTAAATCAGTAGAACTGAACTGAGTTCTATACTGAGACTGTAGAAGGTAACATCTAACCGACATGCCCCTTTCTGAATAGATTGGGGTCCTACCTGTAACCCCAGTTAGAAGGGTGTCAATACCGTTCCACAGGTAAAGACAAGCTGTGAGTTAACCCTCTCTGACAAAAATCTCTTTCATCAACTCTCGCTGGCAGGAAAACTTGTGTGAGATGTATCAACCCAAATATGAAAAGAAGATATCTCCACCTACGCTGGATACGTAGTTCTATAATACAGGGATTGCTACTAAGGTTCAAACCCTCTGCTGACAAAAATACCCTCATCCCTGGGTTCGCTCAGTGCTGAATCCTACTTCCAAATAAATAGACACTGAACTAATTTCCTAGTTGATACTAGGCTTGACTGAACTGTTACTGATTTTACTGAGTTCAATTGACTGGCGGAATACTACTAAATTCTATTAGCTGACTAAGTTTACTGAGGTCTGAACTGAATATCGAACTGGACGGGAATAATACTGAGTCTACTGAGTTCTCCTAAGCCCTGTAACTGGCTGAGAGTACTACTGATCATGATGCGACTAAGATTATTCTGTAACTGACACTGGGTCTAGGTAAACAGCTAAATTGTCAGGTATAGATACCCTCAGGACTCGATAGCATGTAAAGTAAAGCTTCACATATTCTTGCATATCATAAAAATGCACCCTTATTTATAATGCATCTATAGAGGCATTTTATCAAACACTTACATGGCATGAAATAGTATACATACTAGCAGGGTATAATCTTATTATTACATTCACATGAGCAATTCATCAAACGCTTGGATGGCATAGTATATGCACAAAATACTAAATAACATGTGAGCATCATGATACAGTTTCCAAATTTATAATTACATAGTTTTTAACGTGAATTCACATGATAAATCACACATATCAAATAATTCTACATCAATCTTGTAATAATTCATTAAATAGAAATCCAATTGTAGCAATAATCATGAATACACTTTGATTTAAAATCTTAGAATGTATAAAATCCAGCAACTTGAAGTTTAAAAGAGTTTATTGGACTCCAAGGGTGGAAGGAACCCTTGGATGAAAACTTTACATACCTTGGGTGCTAAATTCTTGAAGAACAATGGTGAAATCTTGAGCCTTGGCTTTTGAATTTAGATCACCTAGGGTTTCTGTTCTTGAGAAGTTTGAGAATAGTGAATATATTTTGCTTAACTAGGGTTGAATCTCATGTTTAGGTCTGAATAGGGATAGAAAAAAGACATTAATACTCCTGAGGATGCGACTTTTAATGACTGTAAACCGAACTATTGATGAGCATACCGACGCACCGCGTTGTTCGCATCGATGCAATAGCCAACGCACCGCATCAAGTCCACATCGGTTCACTAAAATTTGCACTAATCTAAGGGAAAAATTATCTATCGATGCAAGGGACGATGCGGCGCATTGAGATCGCATCAAATCACTATTTTGGTCACTCGAATATGGTTTAAACGAGGTCCGAAAAATTTGAAACTTGTCTGGGAATACCTACTGACATTCCTGATCATGATTCAACCTAAAAATTGATATTTTAAGGTCATAAGAGTCATTAAATAGAGTTTCTAACTTACGAAGGACAAAATAATACTAAGTCTGAATACTTAACAAGAATTTTCTAAGTCTGGGACCCCTTAGTAAGCTTAAAAGACTGAGTTAACCTTAGAATTTTGTGGGGTCTTACATGTAACAACCTGAATTTTTATGAATTATGTGAAAATATATTTTTTATAATTTTAATATTTTACCCCTCCTCATAGTTGCATTGTGGTATTTTTGGGGTGTGGGAGTGATTGGCACGGTTCTTGATGCATTTTGGTGTCATTTATATGATTTTGTGGTTTTTGGCGACTCTGAAAGCGTTATAATTGATTTTAGTTGATATCTTTTAATTCATGCAATGTATAGAAGAAAATATTGTGCCAACAGATCCATAACATCAATTTTAGGGTGGTAATTTGATGTGGTTTCATGTCTTTTAAATCTCATTTCGAACCTTGATTTGGAAAGTTATGATTTTGGGTTTTAGGGGTCAACTTTGTGAAAATGATATTTTTTCAAAAATATAATATCTCTATTGAGACCGGAGCAACTAATTTGATAGGGTGACAGATTTTGTTTGCATTCGCAGTATTTTTTATGAATCTCGAGGGGCCCGCAAAGATTTAGAAAATTACCAAGTCCCCAGTTGGTTCACCTGCAATTGTGATGCTCCTATTTCGATCATGATTGGTCCTGCAGTCGAGGTAATATAATTGCGATACCCTTTTTACAATCATGATACCCTTGATAGGCGAGGTACCACGATCTCAATCCTAGACCGCAATTGGGAAACCCAGGTATTAAATACCTGATTTTTGCCATTTTCACCATTTTTTAGACTTAAAGCTTAGGGTATCATGGTTTTGAGATACTTTCTCCATATCTAAGCTTGGGTAAGCTCTATTACACTCATTTTAACTAATTTCTTCCATCGTTAACATCAAATTCTTATTTTAAACTTGGATTAAAGTATTGAATTGGGGATTTTGGCCGGTAAGGCCTAAAAATGATATTTCTCCAATTTCAACCCAAAGTTCTCTCCTTTTCCACTTGAATAAGTTTCTTATTCCAGAATTATTAGTTTGACCTCAATTTCAACTTCAAAAAAACCTTGATTCTTGATTTTAAAATGGATTTCGAAGATTTTACCCGGTAAAGTTTAAAAGTGATTTTCCTTCGATTTGGACCTTGTTTTTAACTTGTTTTTTCTTGGATTTTCAGATGTAGACTCCTAAAAATATGGGGAACATGTTTTTGAAACAAAGTTATGGTTTTTCTCTTCTTTTTTCAAAAACTCATTATGGGGATTCATTTTGACCCCAACTTGAAACAAGGCAATATAGGTATAGTTGGCTTTTTCTATGCGCAGATTCTATTTTCTAATATTTTAGTTGATTATAGATCCATTCGTAAGGAGTAATATTGTGGATTACAGGCTTTTATTGTGTTTTTCGACCTTCGAGGTAGGTTATGGCTTAATTCTTTCAGACTGAGTTGGGTAGTTAAACTATATACAAAAGCATGTTAAGGTTCTGGAAACTAATCATGAAAAATGGCTATCTTATTGTGTTGTGCCCATTTAGGGGTCTAAACGTGATGTAATTGGTAGATTTGATATATTATGTGCTATATGTAACCATGTGGGGTCATATGTGATGTTGATAGCCTGTATACATAAGAATAATTGTGTTTTGTTTGATGAAAAGAATATTGTAGTACCAAGTGTGTATTGTGATGTATTCATGCTATATTAGCATATGAATCATGTTGGATTTCATGAATGATAGGAAATAATAAGTGGATATTTGACTCATGTGATGGTATATTGATTAGTTGTGGAAATACTCATTGTGGTTAGTTATGAGCATTGAATCCTCATACTCATTAATGAAATAATGGTACTACCATGGAAATACTGAGAAACACTAGCAATATCTTTTATGACAGAAAATATGACATCATATAAAATTCTCCCTGAGGGATGTGCCGGGGAGGAAATATGATATATGGATTGTAGATGGGTTAACAAACCCCCCATGGGTCCAAAGTCAGGAAGCTTTAGCTTTATAGTTGTATACGGAGACTGTGTGATGGTCTTAGAGGTTGTGTGACAGCCTCGAGATTATGCAACAACCTCATGCATTACATCATTATCATCATCGCCATTCTATTATGTTTACCTTATTATGCTCGTGATGTGATTGTACTTCATGTTTGATTTGTTACCTATCCATTATTCTGTCTTTTCTTATTTGTACTTGATGTTCTCGTATATGTGGTTCCCATTTTCTTTGCTTATATGTGCATAAATGTATACTTGCATTCTTATTGGTACTTTGTTGTATTATGTGTGGATATTATAGACCTGTTAGCACAAGCAGAGTGGGCTACCATTATGGGACATTTGTTTATTGTAGGTGACGAGCCCTTAGTGTATATTTAGTATGCGTTATTTTCTACTTTGCTCAGTTAGCCTATGATATCTACTAAGTACAAGAGGACCGTACTCATCCCTACTATGCCCTTTTAGTAAAGATTCTGGTGCGGATGCAACTTATGTGGGTTGATTTTGAGCGCCTTTAGAGTTATTCAAGGCAGCGGTTGGACTTTCATGCGTCTAGGATCCACTTTTATCTTTCTGTATTAGTTTAGTCTTTACTAGTATTTGGAGACAGATGTTGTTCCTATTGGATATTCGGATGTATTTAACTCATGGATTGTATTAGTAGTTCTTACACTATTGACACCAGGTTTTAAAAGTTTGATATAACATCTTTGGTTGTATGTTCCACTTTCATATTATATTTCTATGGTTCAGCTTTGTTCTAGAAGCCTTACCTTGGGGTTATTTTTGTCTTTTGCTCCCTTTCTATCATTTATGGGATAGGCTTACTTGTTAAAGTTCATCGCGATAAGTGTCATCATGACCCTTATTTTTGGGTTGTGACATTAGAAATAGAAGAAAAAATCAACTAAGCAATAAAATATCAACTGTTAATAGAAGAAGCTCAAATTGCTTCTCTCAGAAAATCCTTATGGTTTTGACGAAGTATCACTAATGAATACTAAATTGATGCACAAAAAAGGGCTTGAATTCATGGAGTAACCTTGTTGAGAACTCTTACTATAATATTGTGTCTTAAAAATTGAAAAATTCACAAGATAGAACAGAGGAGAAGATATAAATAAATAGACCCATGCAAAATCAAAAATCAAGTCCATTATATTTAAGTTAAATCATACAACTGATGAAGCCTCAATAAGCTAGCATTTGATTGTATTAAACATTTTTTTACAGATACAAGCGATTTTTGGCCAAAAGAAGAGAAATTGTTAAAATAACAATACATGCAGAATCAAAAAATTACATCTACACATGAACCTAGAAAATAAAGATAAATCAATAGAAAGAATTTAAAAGATGCAAAGCCAAGAATAATAAGACATTAGACACAAACTAAAATGTGAAAACCACCCAAACCAACATGCATTGAATGTACATGGAAGACTACCCTTCAGATTTTATAGAAACAACAACAATCGATTTTTTTTTGGAAACAAAGAAGTAGAACCCAAATAACTTTATATATATAAATGAACTCACAATTAAGAACTCAAAATTAGAGAAAAATTGTATCCAACTTAAAAAAAAAAAAGATACATACATAATCACAATAGAGAATAGAAACACATATAACTTTCAAAAAATAACAAAATTCACCAAAAACATAGAAAATAAAAGAGAAAGAAGATTGTACCAGGAGCTTCAAGGATTAACAACAGAAATTGTTTTTTTTTTGAATTAATAGAAGCAGAACCCAGATAAATTTATATATATACACGAACTTTAGTACAGTTATAGATATTGAAGCTTTAGTACATTTTTTCATGGATGTTTTTTATGAAAGAAAAAAGTTTGGCTAATTCTGTCTACAAAGATGAAAGGGAAAATGAAGGGGGAGATTTTTGAAGTGAAAAAGACAATGGTGGCTTTGGAATACGAGTAGAAAAATTAAAACCATGGCACACTACAAGAAAAACAACCTCTTGGGAAGGGAATTCCCCTTCCTAAAAGTCTAATTCTGGTCGCAAATGAGCTTTTAGGATGGAAAAATATTGGTCGTGGCTCGTCCTTATATCCTCCTTCTCTAAAGGTCTATTACGACAAGGTACTCTAGCTGGTCGTTAAATTTCATTAGAGACGGTAACATATCTAGTCTCAAAAATACTTTTAGAGATTATATATCTCATTCCTAATAGATGATTTTCATCTTTAAAAAGTAGTTATTTTCTGGTCGCCAAATGCTTTTGTGATGAGTAACTACCTTGTCCTAAATTAATCTATCATGACAAGAATATAACTCATTCTAGATTAATCTTTGGAGAGGAGTGACTGCCTCATCCTAAATTAACCTTTAGAGACTAGCAACTAACTCGTCCTTGATTAACCTTTAGTGACGAGCAACTAACCGGTCTAGATTGCTACTAAAATTATAAAATTTATATAATTTCATTGATAAATATAAAATCACTACTGAAAATGTCGAAGGACGACAAATATAATTTTAATATTTGCTAAACAGACAAAACTAAATCAATTAACATACCTAGCTAGAATATGATGTAAGTAGTTTCAATATTTGCTAAGCAAAAAAAACTAAACCAATTAGCATCCCGAGCTATAGGATTTTAATAGTTTCAATATTTGCTAAATAACAAAAACTTAACCCAATTAACATCCCGAGCTAGAATTTGACGTTAAGTTTACATAATGTTATTAGAAAAATAATAGTGAGCTTGTGCATTCTCTGAACTTGCATCCTCACTTGTAACTTCAATCTTCAGAAATCATTAGAAAAAAAAATTGGAAAGACAATTAACAACTATTGGTATATAGTTTAATATAAGTTAGAAGCAAGGAATTGGAACACAATATAGCAATGGATAACTGACTTAGCCAATGGATAAAACAAGTACACAAAGTTGAAAACTAAGTGCAACTATGAGATGAATACGAAAAAAGTACTCGCTTCCTTTCAATTTGCATTTTTTGATTCATGAAAAAGGAGAAAATACAAGAATTGACTCTATCAACAAAAATACTTGGATGTTTTTTTTGGGATGAAGTGAGAACTACTGTAAAATATAAACACAAGTGAAAATCCTGTATAAGTCTGAAAGCAGTGTTGTATATGATTCAAGAAAAGCTGAAGCTTAACAACTGAATGAGCATTAAGCACTTTACCTATGGTATACATTAAAAACAAAGTCAAAGTCAGAGAATTGTAGCATTGGAAAAATTGTTCTTACACGACAAGGGCTACTATGTTGTGAAATTACAGAACCTACAGGATAGAGATGAAATCTTATATATTAAGAAATATTTATTTTATTTAGGATGGAAAATTGAGCAAGAAAAGGACTGCAACATCCCCAGGACACGGTATATTGCTCCTGATGGGAAGATAGTACACTCACTTCGTCAAGTTTGAAAGATGTTGGAAACATCACAAACTTGGGGAGAAGGCAAAAAAACATCATATGATGATTCATCTGATGACCTCAATCTGTCTACTTGACTGGCAAAAACACAGACATGTAGTGAGGTGTCTGAGCTTCTATATACTTCAATCAAACTATTTTAACTCCAAGTTCCTTTTTGCTTTTGCCAACTTAGAACACTGTTAATTTTCCTTCTATCTCTCTTAGAAAATATATTAGCTTTATGCTACTGATGTTTTTCCATTTTAAGTAAAACAACCCCACAAATTCTTTTCATAAACTATGCATTTTTCTATGTAAGTTTCAAGGTTGTGTTCCATTATCCAATATTGACATGAGAAGTGTTCATCTTTCCTATCTGTTGCTTTTCTTGATAGCAATTGGTGTTATTCTTGTTGTTTCTTCTCCATATAGTACATATGATTCTTATTGGCTTTTAAGAATAAATTCAAAATTTGTTGATCCATATGGAGTTCTTGAAAACTAATCTAAAGGGACTAGCATATGTACCTGGAATGGAGTGGCATGTTCAATTTCTGAACGACTTCAAGTGATGCAACTTTCTTGCACTTGTTGCTCCCTCGAGCTCTCTTTACCTTTCTAGGGTTAGATGATCCTACAGTTGTATAATTTAGTAAGAACTATACTAATAAAATTTAATGTTATAAATTTAATAATACATGAACTCTAAAATATAATACTTATTTCAACAGTTTGGGAGGGTTTCATAACTTGATCAATAGATGGAGACAATGAAATATTGGTTTGCATGTTCTCTTTCTCAAGAAACATAGGATTAATATCCATTGATCACATTCTTTGATTAGATCAAACATTGTTCTTAAAAATCCCTAACAAGAAGCACAAAGATCTAGATATTAGATCCCACATTATTCTTAGAAACCCTAACAAGGAGAAAACATTTGTATGATGTGATGAAAATGGACAAATACTGCACAGATTTGGAAAAACTTTTAGAAACCCCTACACTGAGAATAATGTGATGAATATGGACAAATACTCAACAGATTTGGAAAAACTTACTTTTTTTCAACCTCCTTGGCACATTGCTTAACTTGATCAGTATATAGGGGAATGGATTATAAATTTTCATATATGCTTTCTCAAGAACCATGGAGTTCTTACGTATTTCTCCCATTCCTTAACTAGAAGACGTGGTAAAGATTTTTAAGTCCTTCATTTCGTCTCTTCCCAATAGCACCTAGAGAAAGCAAATCATATAACTTATACTTGCGTTATATATGCAATCAAAAACTCAACAAATTTGAAAAAAAAAAACTTATTTTCTTAAACCTATTTGGTGCATTGCTTAACTAGATTAGTCGATGTAGAAAAGAGAGTATGAACTTTCATATACTCGTTCTTAAGAGCCATGGAGTTCTTACGTGTAGTTACCATTCTTTGACTAGAAGACATGGTAAAGTTTGTAAGTCCTTCTTCTGATCTTCTTCTGATCCCTTACCAATAGCATTTAGAGAAAGAAAATCATATTATTAATCCTTACATTATATACATAATCAAAAACTCAACAAATTAAAAAAAAGCTTACTTATTTCAACCTCTTTGGTGCATTGCTTAACTTGATTAGTCGATGGAGAAAATGGAGTATGAACTTCCATACACTCATTCTCAAGAACCATCGAGTTTTTACATATCATTCCCATTCCTTGACTTGAAGACATGGTAAAGTTTTTAAGTCCTTCTTCTGGTCCCTTCCCAATAGCACCTAGAGAAAGTAAATCATATTACTGATACTTAAGTTATATATGCAATCAGAAACTCAACAAATTTTAAAAAAAACTTACATGTTTCAACCTCTTTGGTGCATTGCTTAACTTGATTAGTTGATGGAGAAAATGGAGTATGAACTTTCATATACTCGTTCGCAAGAACCATGGAGTTCTTACGTATCGTTCCCATTACTTGAATAAAACGCATAGAGTTTGTAAGTCATTTTCCTCGCCCTTTCCCAATATAACCTGTAGAAAAAAATATGCAATTATATGAACTAGCCATTTAAGGTTAATATGACAAGTGTAACAGGACCATATAGTTTCACTCATAAAACTATATGGTTAACTATAATCTTCCATATATAAGCGGAGAACAAACAACCAGTGTTATCAGATACAATTCTAGAAAACAAAGCAGCAGTGTTATCACATACAGTTTAAGAAACAAACAATAATCTTTAAGACAAGTGTTGGCTTGTGCTTCTAGAAACAAAGAACCAGTGTTATCACATACAATTCAGGCTCATTAGTATCTGGATTTAGAATAATTCGACTAGAAAATGGATAGAAATGAAAAAGGCAATCAGCAAGTGAATTTCTTAATTCATCCGCAATGGATGTTGATGAGTAATTATGTTTTAATTTGTGGTAGACGTAAAAGTAAGTCACTAGAAAGCCCCCAAAGAAGAGGTCCGAGTTTAGAAAGGTGAGAACATGTAACTCAGAAGTTGACCACTGGCTTTTACTACAGACTTTTTGATGAAACATACTGTATACTCACCATCTCTTGCATCTATCAGTTCCATGAGATTGCCAAGAAAATCTTAACTCTAGGTTGTGATTAATTTGAGATATTCTGGTCTAATGCATAGAACACCTTCTTTATAGAAAAATTAGTTAAGACACAATAATGTATGTTACCATTATGAATCAACAGAGAAAAAATGGACAATTAAAACTGAGTGCAAGAGAAATTCTTAGTGAAGATTACATTATGAATTTGGACTAGTAGGGTTGTTTGGTCGAAAAAAGTTATCTCCTGAGATTAGTTATCCAACCCTCAAGGTGGAATATAAATAACACTACAATCTCAATATAACTAACTATGATATGAGTTATCCAATGAATTTTATCCCAATCAAACTAGCAAACTTTATCCATAAACCAAAGGACATGCAGCTCCAAGTACACACCACGAATTAATTCAGCTCTACTGATATTTAGGGAACCAAGGTACATGTAGCTCTAGGTACACAACCAAGTAAAATAAGATGGTGCTCGAGTAAACATATCCATAACTGTCAATAAGTGTGTATAAAAACTCTTAACTTCTCACAGGTCGACAATCCTCAATAGGAGTTGGATTTGAAAAACATACTTGTTTCAACTTCTTGTATGTATTGCTTAACCTTATTAGTATACAGAGGTAATTAAGTATTAACTATCATATGCTCTTTGACAAGAACCCTGGAGTTCATATGTATCATTCGCATTCCTTGACTAGAAGATATGATAAAGTTTTTATGTCCTTATTCGGATTCCTTTCCAATAGCACCTGCAGAAAGAAAATCATATTACTAATACTTAAGGAATTATATTTTGTAGCACAAGGATGGCCGAAAATAAGTTAGAAAAGGAAGCTATTTTGGTCGATCAAAAATAAACTATGGAGTTTAATTCAAGTTATTTATGCAATTAAAAACTCTAATAAATCTGAAAAATCTTGCTTGTTTCAACTTGGATGTATTGCTTAACATGATCACTAGGTTGATAAAATGAACTATTAGTTAGAGTTTTCCCTTTTATTGTCAAAGATCAGAGTCCTCATCCTCGTCCCTTTCCAATTGCACCAGGTGCACAGTAAGTATATCTGATGGTACTCTTTATAGTTGATTTTCATTCTTCGTATTGAACCTACAAAAAAAGTCAAAGTTAAAAAAATAGTATGAAAACTTCTTATCCAATGAGCCAAAGAATACAATCAATGTAGTTTTTATACTTCGCAAAAACTCAAAATCTATACAAAAATTATTATAAGTTAAAATATTAATGTGAAAAGAATAGAAGTTTTTAGAAGTAAGTAATTATGAGATACTTCGCCTCATCAGTTCTTTTACGTTTCTTTTGTGAAGGACTTTCTAAGTCATATAAAACATCCAAGTATTTTCTAAGTCATCGATATCATCATCCATTCGTTTCACAATCTCATAGGAATCACGAGGTTGAGTCTTCCTCACTACATGCCAGCCTTTGTTTGAATTACCATTAGCATAAAACACTTGAGATGCTTGATCCACTAAAACAAAAAGCTGATTTGATTTCAAAAATCTACTCGGATTCACACTTACATAGTCATAATCATTTCTTTTTATTTCTTTTATTTTATCATACACTTCAAATCAATTACACCAAAATAAAATTATGTTTCTATCTGAGACAAATTACAATTCAATCACATTTTTTAAAACTCCATAGTAATCAAACATCTCACTATATTTATCATTCTTTCTAGATACAACAACACAATTGTGACTCCTTAAAGTACAATCATAATCTTTTGCATGAAATCTATATTCATTTATAATGTAACCATTACAATGTGTTGAATATTTGACAGGAGCACGTGAAAGTGAGAGAAGATCTTTCATAAGCTGACTATTATCTCCTTTATGCAATTGTACGACCTAAAAATAACATTACATTCAATACTTTAGAATGATTAATACAACATTAAGATGTCAAATCTAATGTTTATGTGTTGCTCATATTACTCACTCTATCTTTAAACCATTTAATGAATTCTCAGTCTCATTCTGCATTTGACAAGTCTTCAGCAATATCCATATCTTCAAACTCTCTACAAAATTGAGGTTAAACATAAATGTCATGTAGAAACAATATTACCTTAAAGGAAATTGGAAAAGTTGGATGATACAAAAGAACTCTTCATACTCAAGATATGGTAAGACTTTATCACAATTCTTTGGAATATATATGTGCTTGTTCCAATTCATTTGCTTCAAGCTCACATGGATCTTTAGCTCCTAGAGTTTTTTCAGGTTGAAAAAATATAGATAAATATCCATTTGAATTTTTCAAACCACCATTATAATTTTCAGGCCGATTTAATTTTCTGGCAATTATATGCAGATACTTTGAACATAAGGTCATACATTCATTTGCAAAGTAATCTTCTGCAATAGAACCTTCTGGACATGGTCTATTACCAATGAGAGATTTTAAAAAATATAACCATCGCTCGATTGGATACATCTACCGATAATGAATAGGACCAACAATCTTAGCTTCACCAGCTAAATGAATAGGAAAGTGGACCATGACATCAAAAAAGGAGGAAAGACTTTTTCTAACTTGCAAAATGTAATGGGAATTCGCTCTTTAATATGTTTCAACTCATCAATCCTCAACTCCTTTGATCCAAGAATATAAAAAAATAAAGATAACTCAATAAGAGGTTCACACACTTCTTTTGACAACATAACACAAAGTGCAAGATGGAGTATATGCTGCAAAAGAACATAACAATCATAACTTTTAAAACCAGATATCTTATGTTCTTTAAAGTTCACACATTAAGAAATATCATATGGAAATCTACCCGGGACAGTTAAATTCTTCATGAAAATACATAATTTATGCTTTTCTTCAGGAGACAATATGTAGCATATAGTTGGAACTTCGACTTCATTCTCTCTTTGAATAGGGTGCAACTCCGATGTAATATTCATTGCTTGGAAGTCTCATTGAGTTTTAATTGTATCTTTGGTATTTCCTTTGACATTCATGAATGTCCCCAAAAACTATCACATATATTTTTTTTCAATATGCATAACACCCAAATTATGTCGCAACAAGAGATATATCCAATAAGAAAGTTTAAACATGATACTCTTCATGTTCCAATTATCCTTTTGCTTTTCATGTGATATCTTCCTACTCTTCTTAGAATCCTTTGTTAATGGTTGCCCATCAAGATCTTGCACTTGATTAAGTATCTCAATTCCATAACAAAAAAACATGCAACTTAAAATTTTGTTTAGTAGATGCATCAAAGGTTTCAGTACCAACTTCCCTCAACTCATGCAATACCTCTATTAGAGAATGAAGATATGTATCAATTGCATCTCTGGGACTACTTGAACAAGGAATAAGCATTGACAAAATAAATTTTCTTGTATCATACACAACCAACGTGGTAAATTATAAGGAATAAGAACCACGATCCAAATGCTATATGAGTTTTTGGAATTTTGAAATCGTTGGAATCCATCACTACCAAGTCCAAGTCGAACGTTACAAGGCCCAACCATAAATAAAGGATATAGTTCATCAAACGACCTCCATGTCATTAAATTATCTGGGTACCTCATAATTCCATCATCAGTTTTTTCATCCTTATGCCATGTCATTAGAGAAGCTGTCTTTGTAGACATAAACAACCTTTGAAGCCTAGGCTTTAAGGGAAAATAGCGTAAAGTTTTTTTGGCTATTTTTTTACCCTTTTTTATTCTTTGTCTCCCTGCTATGTGTATCTATTATCCATCTAGATGCACCACAAATTTTGCAAGAATCGAGTAAGCTATCCTCCTTCCAATATAACATACATCGTTAGTAAAAGCATCAACCTTGTTGTAAGAAAGCCCAAGATCTCAAATTATCTTCTTTGCCTCATAATATGAATTTGGCAAATTAGTTTCATTAGGCAACAACTCCTCTTTTAACAATTTCAATAGCCTGGTAAATGACTCATTGCTCCAATGACCCATACTTTTGATGTGAAACAATTTAATCAAATATGAAAGCTTTGAATCCATTGAGTTTTTGTACAATGGATACTCGAAATCCTTTAGAAGGCTATAAAACTTTTTAGCTTCAGTATTTGGTTCCTCCTTAAGTTAATCATCAAAAGCAGTGTGTCTATCTCATCCACTTTCAGCATTAATTAGGATATAAATCTCTCAATAGTTCTTCTACTTCATCTTCATATTCACTCTCAAAATCTTCTGCGTCATCATCATCCTCATATTCAGAGTCTGATAGTAGCTCACCTAATTGTTCCCCGTGGTGATATCAATAGGTATAACTTTAAATTATTCCATAAACTTTCAAATGTATCTAAATTATTTTACGAGTTCCAGATATTGTATTACAACAATTATAACGCGGACACCCTATTTCACATTCTTTTTCTTTTCCCTGAAAAGCATAATTCACGAACTTTTTCACCCCGTTTAAGTAGATTTTGTTGGTCCGATTATGAAGAGAAAGTTGCATCCATGACTTACTAGGTTCCATAACCTTAGAGAATACATAAAAATTAGATTAAGAAAATATAAAGAATAGTAAAAATAATTAGATTCACATAACGTGTTACCATCAGATGATTATATTATACTACATATATTGTCTCGCAAACCATTACTCAAACAGATATATAACTTTGTATTCATATAGTTAACTCTGCCTCAATCACAAAAAAGTTAGTATGGAGTGAATCTTAGGTCTCCATTCCGCTTTATTAAGAAGATTTTATTACACTAAAAGAAATTGACTTTAAGAAAAATTAAGCTCTCTAAAACTAAACATCTTCTATATCTCACACAATATCTATGTCATCTAGAGAAATAAAAATATGCCAGTAAAATAATCAATTGCAAACAGGAGCATTTCAAACTGTAATGATCTTGTTTCTCCTAAAAGATAACCCATAGAACAAAATAGGTCTCATATTCCTACCAGGTCTCATATTCCTAACTAAATAAGTCTAGCTTAAGAGATTTTACGATCATCTTAGCTTATGTATTTATCTGTTAAATACAACAGAATTTAATTAATCACTTCATTATGTCTTCAAAAGTAAAGAAAAAATATGATATTCGTTGGTTTACAAATATATAGCGATCAGTTTTACTTCAGAACCTGTCTGGACAGTGTGGCGGTATAAAACTGGAAATTATAACAGTAAAACAGAATGAAAATCATGTTCAGGATCACACAATGAATGCTTTCTTTCCATAAGAGATTTATAGTAACGTTTACTTGTCTCTCCAGTTACACTGCTCTACTTGCTTATAGACAGTCAAAGCTTGCTAATATTATACATGCGAATGAACATGTAAGGCATTTGAGGTAAACTATTGTCTTCTGAGTATTCAAACTTACGTTAATTTCCACAACTAGTAACTTGTTGAACATTTTAGTATCTAGAGGAAACATTTTAGTTGCAAACTCTCTAGACTTCATGTCCTTGTCTAGTGTTCTCTCCCAGTGACAATTAAAGATGAATTACTGTCTAATTTTTGAGGAATTTACATTTCAATAGTGACACACTCGAACCAGGTCCTTGTCGTAATAGGCATCCCAAGTCCAACAAGGACCGAAGACCAACCCAGATACCCAATCCAACTTCCAATCATATACCCTAAGTCGGATAAATTCCAAACACATAACAAGATAGAATAACTATTAACTTAAAGACTTTGGGATTGGTCCATGACCATGGCCAACCCGAACAAATCTAACCATCCAATGCCAACCAACAAACATAACCAAAACCGAAATAACAACCAAGTCCATATCCATACCACAATAAAATGGAAAATCACAAATCAAATAAAGTCATACGGTATCTACCCCAATACCAATACCAATGCCAAGGCTGACACCACTGTAGACACCGCCCATTTCAACCCATAGTAGTCTCATAAAACCTCTATTCAAAATCAAAACAATATTCGATCGGGACATGCCCCCGACCATAGCCAAAACTAATGTCCAAGACTAACCAATGAAAACATAAGAAACTAAAACTAGAAATAGAGCCTTCTGAAGTATGGAAGCTTACCACTTCAAGTCAACACATGTTGTTCCCGAAGTCCAATCACTGAGTGGGAGATATAGTAGGACCAACACTTGTATCATATGGGGATACAGCGTCGAAGACGATTAGCGGTTGGAGCGCTAGCATGTAACTCAAGGATAAGGATAAGATAGTCTCAATAGTTCAAAACTAATCAACCAATACATGTAACCAATACAATACATATATATACATATTCACCATGTCGGAATAGCAAACAAGATTAGCATGAACTTTGAAAGCGTTAGCCTACGTTGTGTAGAATGATCGTCATAGAACAAGGAACCCACGGATATATGGGCCCAGCTCTCCCCTAGCTGGAAGAGACCCAGTGCGTGTAGCCGCACGAACCAGAGAATATCTATATCAGTATATGACTTGATGAGGGACTTGAACATTCGAGCATAATCAAGGTGACTTAAGCACCAATATATGTAGTAAGGGGGACTCAAACCTCCCATTCATATGTAGTCATTCAGGGGACTCAAACCACCCGGTCATGAGACACTTGTACCAACTAGTGTGGTTTACAGTGTTAGTCCTTTGGACTCCACTTTCATGGCCCGGCTACACATCCCGCTTTAAAGCCCAATTTAAAACCATCATTCCACATACACAACTATTGAGTCAATTACTTGCCAAAGAAACTTTGTTGGTATCGTCATACAAACACTACTTGCAATTATACCACATACAATTACCATTATCAATCAACCAACCACTTGTTTGACTTTGGGACTCGAACCTATTGTTTAGCAAGACACTTGTTTAATTCAAAGTTTAGGGACTCGAACCCATTGTCTAACAAAGACAGATCAAGTTAATATTTAGGGACTCAAACCCATTTAACAATTTAAACCACCAAGGTTACCATTTTGATCATTAAATATTATTTAATAAGGCCTTCATAAAACCATTTACCAACCATTCATATTCATCAGACCAATACCTTAGTTCAAAACATCATTAACTTGTGACTACTTTATTCTTTTAGGCATTTTCACACACACTTTTGAGGGCATACTATTATCAAGGGGAATATCAAGGTAAAAACCATCAAGTTTAGGGTGACCCATGACCCATTTTTTAAACCACAATTACCAAGAACCCACATGTGCAAACCATCACCAAAAACATGTATAAACACAAGTTAAACCAAGAGTAAACAATACTCAATCATATGCAACAAAACCCTCAATTTTAGTTTTCAAACTACCATTTAAGAATCATAATCACACTTTAAAACACATGATTTTGAGAACTAACAATGAGGGAAGAGTCACATGCCTTATTCAAGAAGATTCACAGAAGAAACTTGACTCTTAAGCCTCAAAATGATCACTTTTGAAGAACCCTAGCCCCAATATTCAAAAGAGAGTTTAGAGAGTGTTTTTGGAGTGGTTAATATTTCAATAGTGGGATAAGAGAGGCCACAATACATTTCAAGACTTGGGGACTTAAGAGTTTTAGGGTGGGAAATATCCGCAATAGCCCAAGCTTAAAAGCTCAAAATATGCACACAAGAGGGTACGACCCATCCCCTTAAACTGTACCCTAAGGTAAAAATGGTACCATTATCTTGTACCCTAGCATCATCTTGGACCTATATACTGACCAACATACTACCACACGTGACTAAGTCATATCCTACATATGAGAAGTACCCTATAACCCATACCTAAGAAAGAATACTTTGGACAAGACTAAGGGCACCATACGACTTAGCAATATATCATTCGTACCCCAACTAACGACTAGTAAGATGTTCAATCGTGCCTTGGACAGCAAATGGCTTTGAACACACTATGAAACATACGTGTTAGAACTTCTAAACCGTACCAAATCATACGACTATTTTGCACAAGTCGTATGATATCTTGAATGTTCAACTTAGAAAAAATTTATATTGGTTCAAAGCCAAGGTGTTTCAATTCTCCCCCACTTGGATCATTCATCCTCGAATGATGATTAAGGCAAGCACAAGCACGAGTTAACACACCAACACCCTCGACACTAACCTTTAACTAAGTTAGAAAACAAAGATGCAAGGATATCAACCTTTCCTTTGTCAAAGTTTGAAAACAAAAGTATGATGAAGAACACATACCTTCCATACGAATTTCGGGAGCGAAAAATAGGAATGGATACTTGGACTTCATGTCCTCTTCCGCTTCCTAAGTAGCCTCTTCAACCTTATGGTTCCTCCAAAGGACCTTTACCAAAGCCACATCCTTTGTCCACAACCGACGAACTTGACGATCTAAGATCTCAACCGGGACTACCTCAAAAGATAAGAAGTCAAAAATACCCAACCCTTCCAAAGAAACAATCGATGAATGATCACCCACACACTTTCTTAACATAGAGACATAGAAAACCAGATGAATGGAGCTCAAACTAGAAGGCAACTCCAATTCATAGGCAACATTTCTAACCCTCTTCAATTCAAGTAGGGACCAACATACCGAGGACTTAGCTTCCCCTTCTGACGAAACCGTATCACACCCTTCATGGGAGATACCTTCAAGAATACCCAATCGCCAATATTTAACTCTAAATCCCTACGCCTTACCTTTTCCAAAGCTTTGTGAACCAAATCAGGGCCAAGTAACTTACCCTCACTAACTTCATACCACCCAATAGGAGAATGACATCTCCTACCATAAATGCCTCAAAAAGAACCATACCAATACTAGAGTGATAACTATTATTATAAGCATATTCAATCAAAGGCAAATGGTCGAACCAACCACCAACATAGTCGATCACGCAAGCACGAAGCATCTCTTCCGATGCTGAATAGTCCTCTCCACTTGTCCATCTGATTGCAGGAGGAAAGCGGTACTAAGGCACACCATAGTTCCCAAACCTTTCTAAAATGACTTCTAAAAATGAGAAGACAATAGAGTACCACAATCCGAAATGATAGAAATCGAAGCACCATGCAACTTCACAATATATGAAAGATACAACTTAGCATAATCCTCTGTCGAATAACTAGTCCTCACCGGCAAAGAGTGAGCAGACTTGGTCATCCTATACACAATGACCCAAATCAAATCATATTAGTTCTGATACCGAGGAAGATCGGTAACGAAATCCATGTTAATCACTTCTAACTTCCATTCAGGAAACTTAATCTCTTGGTACAAAGCACCGGGTCTCATGTGCTCAGCTTTCACGTGTTGGCACGCCATACACTTAGGCACATAGCTAGTCACATCTCCTTTCATATTGTTCCAACAATAAAACTCTCTGAGATCATGATACATCTTTGTAAAACCAGGATGAATAGCATAAAGAGATATATGAGTTTTGGCTTGAATCCTTTCCTTCACACCATCAACGTCGAAAACACATAGCCTACTTTGGTACCTCGGGATACCATCACCACCAATCACAAAGTCAACAACCTTTTGCTGACCCACATTACTCTTAATCTTCATCAAATAAGGATCCAACATCGTCTTTTCCTTTATATCAACAACAAGAGACGACTGTGAGACTTGATGCACAAATACACCACCATTCTTAGAGTCTGTGAGACAAATTCCAAGACTAGCCAAACAGTGAATGTCCTTCACCAACTCCCGCTTATCCTTATCTACATGAGCCAGACTCCTCATGGCTAACCTGTTAAGAGCATCAGCAACAATGTTAGCCTTCCCTAGATGGTAGTGAAGACTAATATTATAGTCCTTCAGCAACTCAAGCCACCTTCTTTGCCTGACATTTATCTATTTTTAAGTAAACATATATTGCGGAAGATGTCAAAATAAACCCCATAGAGATAGTGACCCGAAATCTTCAACGCAAATACCACAACTAACAACTCTAAATCATGAGCATGGTAGTTCTTTTCAAGAACTTTTAATTACCTAGAAGCATAAGCCACTACCCTACCATGCTGCATTAACACGCAACCCAGCCCAACACTAGAAGCATCATAATACACTACGAAACCATCATTACCTTCGAGCAAGGTCAAAATTAGAGCTAAAGTCAACTTATCCTTCAACTTCTCAAAACTACCTTCACACGCATCTTGACCATAAGAACTTGACCTTCTTCTGGGTCAACTTAGTCAATGGGGCAGCTAAAGTCAAAAAGCTTTCCACAAATCTCCTATAGTAACCGGCTAAACCTAAGAAACTTTAAATATCGATTGGAATCGCAGGTCTAGACGTTGGTCAGCCTGAAAGTGTGGTCGCAGCTAAGGTGAGCGTTAGATCCTGTTGGTAGTCCCGTCACTAAGATAACACTAGAAGAATCCTGTGTAAAGCCATTAAAACTTGTTAGATCCCATAAGCCATAGATGTGTTAATATAATTTGTCTTAAGTTCCTTCATACCTGATTACTGTGATATGCTTGCTTATGTGAACATGTAAGTTTTCTCTGTTAGTCTCTAGACAGTATTTTCAAAATATGAACAATCATATTAAAACCACCGTTAACCTATCCTCTTAAGCAACTCCGATTGCTACTATTGAAACTAATCTTCAAAACTGAAGCATACCAGAAAAATCTTTCAGTACTATTTACCAAATTGGAAAATTTAGCTTTTTGAAAAAGCATAATATTAAGACCTCTGAGTCTACCGTCGCCATTAATAATTCTCTAGAAATTATTCAACTGTTCAATGAGTTAGATATAAGTAGATTTAAAAATCAGTTTCATTATCTACATGTTGGACTAGTTCAAGTAGCTATAAAGCCACTATTCCGACAGGGATTAGATATCCCTGTCTGTGCTATCTTAAGAGATGCTCGTCTCTTAAACTTTGAGGATTCGCTCTTAGGAGTCATCCAAAGTAACCTCGCCGACGGCCCGGTCTACTTTAATTGTTACCCTAATTTCTCTGTGGATATCAATGATCCTAACATCATGGATGTTTTAACTCTCAATGTTAAAACAAAGAACATGAATAGTAAAGAAAACACCAGAGAAATAGCGATCATATACCGTGTATATTATCGCCTCATGGGTACTACTCTAGCACCTAAAGCTAGATTCACGATCCCTAAAGGGTTAACCACCCTAATGGAAGCAAACAAAGATCGCAGCACTGTCTTTGTTCCTAAGGCTCTAGTTTGGGACGATATTCTCCATAGCAACGAATGGCACTTCGATGCTCTCACCCAACCCATTCGTATTTATCAAGAAAAATCTCAGATCGAAAGGGTTATACAACACCCTAACGGATCTATAGATTTAAAATTCCTTGGGCTGGACCCCTCTCGACACTCTTCGTTCCGCCGATCGGTCTCTACCCGTGCTTCCACCTCCAAACCCCTGGAGGGAAGTGACAAAAATGATAATAATGACAAGGGAAAAATTAGAGGAGTTGACTTCTCTGGTCCTGTCCCAAAAGTTTATTATCAACAACACACTAGGGTTAATGAACCCGAACATCTTTATGAGCCTGGTAGTCCTACAGCCTCAGATATGGAACCGCCCCTACCTAGTCAGAAGATTAGGACTGACCCTAGCTTACTCGTCATCAAATCCGATGAAGAGTATACTCCGGATCTTAAAGCTCTGGAAGTCCGCTGGTACTTCCCAAAGGACGATATAAAACGGAAATGGTACACCAATACCTATTCCAAAGAACAACAAAAGGAGTTTGGTCGACTATGGATAGCCGACATGAAAAGACTCCAATGTGACATAGAATTCTTCATGTGGTTTGAATCTACCGGAAGGATGGAAAACCAAAATGAATCCCTTAATGTCATCATTAACAAATGGTATACTCAGAGTCACAAAGTTGTAGAATCTGTTACTCCTCCCCTCGAAGGAATAAAAATTCCTTATCATAACGGAGTGCTCAATGCTTCACCTTTCAAGGTAAAGCGTGATAGACCACTCATGAATCCTACAAATAAAGACCTTGATAGAATAATTGAGCAAAACAATTATACTAATCAGGTCCTTCATACTATCTCCCAGCAAATAGGGTAACCGAAGAATTCTACTCTTCCGTTTGAACCCTCCCCAGAAAAGAGCACATCAAGATCTAAACCGATCTCTAATCCTATCTTCAAGATCCCTGAGTTTCAAAAAGGAAAATTCCCTGATCTCAGTGAGGACTTCAAACTCTCAGAAAAAATTTTAGAACAAATCAATGACAAACTCTCGAAATCTAAAGTCACTTAGAAAGGAGAGTCCAGTACCCAAAAAAACTCTCTTTCTAAACTTACCAATGAACGTTTTTCTTCCAAGAAAAATTATTACAAACGTCCTTCTCCTCCAGACGTCCAATTCGAAGAAAATATCTTTCTCTCCTCCTCTAACCATGATGGAAGAGGAATAACCGAATGGAATGTTGATGGTTTGGCCGAACACCAAATCTACAACAAACTCCATGAAATGGGCGTGGCCATTACGGCTTATAAAATCCGCGGAGCTTCTGATAAAGGAGCTGCCACAGTAATTGTATCAGGATTTACTGGTATGTTGAAACACTGGTGGGACAATTATATCACGGATGATGTTAAAAACCTCATCTATGATTCCACGTCCACAGAAACTATCGTCAAAACTGAAAATGGCCAAGAAGTTCTTGAGCAAGTTGCAAAAGAAGATGCTTGCGCCACACTCCTATACCATATAGCGAGACATTTCATAGGAGAACCTAAGTTTTTCCAAGATAGGAGCTTAGAGGTTCTCAACAATCCTCGCTGTAAAGACCTAGCAGACTTTAGGTGGTATAAAGATACCTTCCTAGTAAAGGTTATGATCCGATCAGATTGCAACAATGATTTCTGGAAAGAAAGATTTATTAGTGGTCTCCCTCCTCTGTTCACCGATAAGGTTAGAACCAAAAATAAGGATAGATTTGAGGGACAAATCCCTTATGGAATCCTCACCTATGGAGACTTGATAAGTTTTATTACCACCGTCGGGATAGATCTCTGCACCGACCTTAAGCTTAAGAAACAACTAATAGTACTTCCAAATATGGTCTAGGAACCTTCTGTCAAGACAATGGGTTTACAGACCTATCTTCCCGTAAAAAGCATAGGAAGAAATCTTCCACGTCTAGCAAAAAGACTTCTCCTAGCAAGAGAAATTACAAAAAGGAATCTTATAAACCCAGTAGAAAGACCAAGCGTAAGTCTTCCAAAACTTCCAAAAATAAGGATACTTGTTGGACTTGTGGCAAAACAGGCCATAGGGCAAAAGACTGCAAATCTAGCAAGAAAAAGAAGATCAATCAACTTGATCTTCCGGAAGAAGCTAGCGAAAAATTATTCTCCATTATGGACGACTCTTCCGAGGCTTCAGACTCTTACTCTTCCTCGAGCGACGACTTTAGCAACGAAGAATTTATCAACGCCGCCTACGAGTCTGACCAATCCCAGTCCGGTCAAGAATGTGCCTGTGATGGCACCTTTTGTACCTGCTTCGCCAAAACCATCAATGTCATCTCAGGACATCCCAAAGAAATCTTGTTCGACATAATCGAGCATATTCCAGATGATGAGCTAAGGAATAAGTATCTCCAAGAGCTCAAAAAACTCATGCTTTCTCAGGAAGAAAGCCCTTCTAAACCAATCATTCAGCCTTTCAGCATGAAGCAGGTTATGTCAAAATTCAACAAACCCGTTGAACCAACTATTACCGATCTTAAAGGTGAGATCTCTACCTTAAAGAGAGAGATTGAAAATCTCAAAATTCGACTTGACCACGTAGAACTTAATATCCTTACTGATCAAGTCTTAAAATCGGTCTCTCCTCCTGAGCAGGCCTTGCCATCTGACTCTCCAACAGACCTTCAAATCATCCCGAATGATCATCTTCGAGAGCCCAGTACATTCCCTGGTTCTGATAGTCCTTCCACATCCGGCACGGCGGTAGCAGCTATCAAGGCCTACAGCGAACACATTGTCGTCAAAATCGTCGTCGACAAAGACTTCGTTTTAAATAGTCGCCCTTTTTGATACAGGCGCAGACAGTAATTGTATTGTCAAAGGCCTTATCCCCATTCGGTATCTCCAAAAGAGTACCTCTCGACTCTATTCCGCCACCGGTGAAAAAATGAAAATTCATTATCAGCTTCCTAAAGCTCATGTCTGCAACAATGGCATTTGCCTTATTAATGACTTTGTCATTACTGAAGATATCACCGAAGATATCATTCTCGGAATACCTTTCGTCAATCAAATTCGCCCTTACTGGAGTGATTACGATGGTATTCGCACGACTCTTTTGGGACAAGACTTATTCTTCCCTTTGCTACGTCCTCTTTCTCAAGAAGAGGGAACCCATATCAAAGAACAAACTGTTTTTAAAATTAACAGACTTTCCTCTCATATCGGTTTTCTTAAGCACGATATTCAGCTCAAACATATTGAGCAGACTCTCAAAACCCCGGAGATGGTTGTCAAAATCGCCACTCTCCAAAAGAAGTTCGAAAATAAAATTTGCTCCGAGTTCCCCAATGCTTTCTGGGAACGCAAAAAGCATCTCGTCGAACTCCCTTATATTCCTGGCTTTGATGAACAAAACATTCCTACAAAAGCCAGACCTATCCAAATGATTCAAGAAATGATGGAAATTTGTAAAAAAGAAATTGACCATCTTCTCACAAATGGGATCATTAGACCCTCTAACTCTCCATGGAGTTGATCGTCATTTTATGTAAACAATAGTGCAGAAAAAGAACGTGGAACTCCTCAGCTTGTCATAAATTATAAGCCCTTAAATGCGGTCTTAAAATGGATTCGACATCCGATTCCTAATAAACGGGATCTCCTCAAGAGAACTTTTAAAGCCAATCTTTACAGCAAATTTGATATGAAGTCAGGTTTTTGGCAAATCCAAATTGCTGAGAAAGACAAATACAAGACTGCCTTCAACGTCCCTTTTGGGCACTACGAATGGAATGTCTTACCATTTGGGCTTAAAAACGCTCCCTCTGAATTCCAGAACATCATGAATAATATTTTCAATCCATATTCTTATATGTCAATTGTTTATATTGATGATGTGCTAATATTTTCTGAAAACATTGATTCTCATTTTAAGCATCTTAATACTTTCTTTAAGATTGTTAAAATAAATGGTCTGGTCGTCAGTGCCAAGAAAATGAAGTTATTCCAAACTTCCATTTGATTTTTAGGACATGATCTGCACCAGGGTAGCTACAAACCTATTTGTAGAGCCATTGAGTTCTCCTCTAAGTTTCCTGATGAAATCATAGATAAAACCCAACTTCAAAGGTTCTTAGGAAGTCTTAATTATGTTGCAGACTTCATTCCACATATCAGACAAGTCTGCGAACCTCTGTATAACCGCCCTAAGAAAAATCCAGTTCCTTGGAGTTCTGACCAAACCAATGCAGTCATTAAGGTTAAGTCTTTGGTACAAAACCTTCCCTGTCTAGGTATTCCAAACCCTGAAGCCTTCATGATCGTGGAGACTGATGCTTCCGATATAGGGTATGGAGGTATCCTGAAACAAAGGGTAGAGGTCAACTCTCCAGAACAATTAGTTCGATTTACTTCTGGGGTATGGAATTCAGCCTAAAGAAACTACAGCACTGTGAAAAAAGAAGTTTTATCTATAGTGCTATGTATCACCAAATTTCAAGATGACCTTGTTAACAAGGAATCTCTACTACGAGTTGATTGCAAATCCGCTAAAGAGATTTTACAAAAAGATGTAAAAAATCTGGTTTCTAAACAAATCTTTGCTAGATGTCAAGCTCTCCTATCTAGCTTCGATTTTCAAATTGAATTTATTAAAGGAGAAAATAACTCCCTCCCCGATTTTCTAACAAGAGAATTTTTACAGGGTCATCATGAGACCAACAACGCTGGGGAAAGCTCCAGTAAACAACAACCAAGATTCACTCAGAATGGCAAGACCATTTGATCCTCCGACGGCATCCTGATCATCAGTTCCTCAGAGACCTGAACTCAAAACGGAGATACAATCTCCATTGCAAAATAGGTATTCAGCTCTAGCAGAAGCTCCCAAGCTTCCTCCTCCTATACCAACCAAATTGGTAGACTTAAAAACGGGTAAGCCGTTTGACAAAGGACAAGCAGCAAGTTCGTCCGTTCAAACCAAGCAAAGCTATGCTATGAAGGCCCCCGAGACCTTTGTCCAAGCAGTAGATCCTTCAGCGGGGAAAATAGCGACTCCATCTTCTCCCAGAGAAGAATTCAAGTTTATCACTACTCAAGTGATGCCCATTATTGCCTTGGACAAGGCATACGAAGGATATCCTTTGGACCAGCTAATCAAGCCGGTTTACAACAACAAAAACTTCATGGATACTGAAAACCCACTCAAAACACGTAGATATTATGAAGCCATCTTAGTCGATACAAACTCCATTGAGATCGAGCATTCAATGAATGACCGAAATCCCGAATATATTGATTACTCGAAGTTTACAATTAAGCGGGTATTAACCCCCTTTAACTGGTTTGCAGATCATCTGCACACTCCCATTGCCCTATCGATGCCACATAGGCCTCAAACCTACAACTGGTATAACTACAAGTCCGTCTGGTTCAATTTCTTATTTGTTCGCCCAGGACATACATGGTTTGTTAAATATTGCCCGGACATAGTAGAAGCCATCATCCCCAGATGGTTTTACGAATGGTGGATCTATTTCGGAGGAATCAAGGAAATTCTTCCCCAGCAATTCCTCAACCGGTTTTCTGACTTCTGCTCCAAAGAAGGTTGCACTACCCTCCCTGAGCACATTCAAATGTGTAAATTTTTTATTAAGAAAGGGGTATCATACATAATCTCCTGGAACTTTGCCAAAGGAGAACAACATCGGATTAAATACTTATCCAAAGAGATAAGAGTAAAAGGTTGGACTCCAAAGCCAACTGCTCCAAGGACTCCTGATAAGGGAAAACTTGTAACTGCCTCGTCCAGCTCCTCGCAGTGTAAGAAGGCATTGAAAGAAAAATTGAAAAAGGCCTTGGCTGATATGGAAAGCCAAGAAAACACTAATGAAGATGAAGTATTACAACTTCTCGACGAAGAGGATAAGTGTAGGGTGGTTAGTCCACCAAAGGCCTCTTCGGACACCCTCATGTAGCAACCAAAGCCACCAGTACCGCAACCTGATAGAAATTGATGAGCCGGAGAAGGCTAAAGTTGAAAATGTTGTCGACCTTGAGAGTGTACACTCAAAGGGTCAGAAACAAATAAGAAGATGGCCTTCAAGTATGAGGAAGAAGATGAAATTTGGTTGAGTTGAGTTGGGTCGTGCCACGACACTAAATCAGGCGTTTCTTGGGAGGCAATCCAAGTTAAGTAGATATGTTTTATTTTTAGTTTTTAGTTTTGTTTACTTCATGTAGTTTTTGTTTTGTTGAGTCGCCCGTTGAAAGAAAATCTGAGTACCAGAAAACCTGAGCGAAGGAACATGGCGAAGACTAAGTGTGAGGTCCCTAGACCTCCTTGATATATACAAATGCTACTATCTAGGCCTAGAGGCCTCGGGGAGTTTCTATCTCTTATGTTTAACTTTACTTTGGGTAAAAAGTAGATTTTTAAGTGTGGGTAGGGGGATTCCCAATTTTGGGCTCAATTTAAATTTTTTTGTGTAAGATAGTCTTGTTGGTGATATTTTTTATTACATGGTGCAAGTGTTTTAGTTGTATAAGTATGTTGAATTGTGAGAATTACTACTTTTGAGACTCCTAGGCTCAAGTTTGTGACTCGTGTACTTGTGGCTCAAATTTAAATTCATGCTATTGTTTGGTTGAGTCTATGATGATCCTATATAAGTCAAGCATGTTCCATGTGTGGGGGGGGGTATTGTATATTCCTTTTTGCATGTGATGTCTAGAACATGCCTGGTGTATGTGCAAACCAAAATAAAGAATGTGAGTTTGGGAGATGATTTCGGCATTTCTTTAATAGCCATAGTCTTTATGGTGCTATTTTTTATTGCATGATGCAAGTGTTTTAGTTGTACAAGTATGTTGAATTGTGTAAATTACTACTTTTGAGACTCCTAGGCTCAAGTTCGTGACTTCTGTACTTGTGGCTTAAATTTTAATACATACTATTATTTGGTTGAGTCTATAATGATCCTATGTGAGTTAAGCATGTGCTATGTGTGTGTGAGGCGTTGTATATTCCTTGTTGCATATGATGTCTAGAACTTGCCTGGTGTGTGTGCAAAGCGAAATATAAAATGTGAGTTTAGGAGATGATTTAGGCATTTCTTTGATGGCCTTATTATTTTTTTGCCTTTTATTTAACCTACCCTTTGTGTGTAATCCTAGTAAACCCTGGTGAGCCTTTAGCTTTTACTTTGGCAGTCGCAGATGTAACCTAATCCCTTCTTTGATTGACCTTAAATTTTATCCAAAGCTTCTAGGCGCTTTAGTGTAAATTTAATTAAGTTAGGAGTGTGAAATGAAATAAGAAAGAGGTGAAATTGAAGCCTCAAAGTGATAGTTATTGGTATTCAAAAGAATTATTATGTGTTGTGGTAGGGAGTTGAGTAATTAAAAGAATAAAAATTTGTACAAATTGAATGAGTTGTGCATAGAATCCTCCCACCGTAGTGTATTTAAATGAGTTTAATATGATGGGGTGAAAAAATAAAGGAAAAGGGTAGACAAAAATGGTGTAATTTGGTTGCTGGATATTGGTTTTAATTGTAAAAAGTGTTGTATTAAAGCGCTTAGGGAAGATAGTCACTATTATTCCAAAATAGTTTCTACCCATCCCTTAGCCTACATTACAACTCGAAAAAGACCTAATTGATCCTAAGTTCATCATTATGATATTAGTGAAGTATGACACTAAGGGCAAGCCTATGGTTCATTATGTGTAACTTATGAATTCTTTGTGAGAGTGAACGTAAATTTTTTCTTGCACCCATTGTTTTATAATTTGTATTTATATGAGTAATTATGGGTAACTCTCTTGTTGTGAGGGCACATTCTTGATGAATGTGGGTGATTTGTAATAATGTCTTGTATTGAGCAATTAGCATAAGTTTGCCAACTTGGTGAGTCAAGTCTTGAGGCTAGGATATTTCGAAGTAGGATTGTTGAGCTTTCAATTGTGTCTGTAGCATACTAAGTGAAGAAACGTGCATTATGTGTAGTCATTGTATTACTATCTCGAATGTCTTTCTTGTAATAGAAGTGTGGAGTCTCTTCAGCTCATAGTGTTTATAAAGAAGAATTGTTCAGGACGAACAAGGCTTCAAGTGTGGGGTGGTGATGTTGGGTGTATTTATGCATTCTAACATTACTATTTTAGCCTATTTAGTCTTATTTTAAGGATAATTCATGCGCTTAATGTGTTGATAATGATATAAATGTGCATCGAAGAGTCCATGTATGTTTTTAGAATGTTTAATTGTGTTTTCACATGATTTTTTATTCAAATTGATCATTTAGAATTCAATCGAGAAAACAAGTGTGACAAGCTTGAGCTAAGTGTTTGTCTAGTCTATCGTGTTGGGTTCTAATGTGTTTAATGAGTTCCTAAGGTTTTTGTTGTGTATTTATATGTGAAAAACGTGGTTATAATGTTCAAGGATCAATTGGATCAAGACAAGAGTCAAAACAACAAGCTTAAGATCAATATGGGCAAGCCTGGTTTTAGCTCGTGTTTCTAGTTCACTGCCTTGGATATTGTATTGTTTTGAGCTCTAAATTGTTAAGTTTAATGATATAGTAAGCTTGCTTAATTTATTATGTGATATATAAAGGATGTACAAGCTTCATACCAAGCGGAAACAACTCAAAAATGCTTGGAATGGATCAACGAAAGCATAATATACAACTTGATACAATTTGGACACCTGGAATGTAAAGGGCGCGTGAGGACCGTGGGAATGTCCTATTGGTGATTGTGGCACACCAAACGATTCAGAAAGGGCCCAAAATAGTGACCCGCCATCGTAATTTGGTCCAAATAGTGATGAAGGAAGTACCGCATCGTGGTAATGAGCCAATTGGCAATTGTCAACTTTCAAAATCTCAACGCGATTACACTATTTCGCAAGCTCTTAGCGATGGACACTCTAGCGCGACGTGATGACGATCAAAAGTGGGAAAATTATACTCAGGTGGAAAATAACAGCATAGAAAACCAATCCTATTTGATTTATGACTTGTCTACTATAAATATAATGTCTTAAAATACGTTTGGGACATCTTGGAAGATCCTAGATCATCTTGGAGCATCTTGGGAGCATTGAAGGGATTCTACTTCTCTTTAGGTTTTATATTCTTTCTTTTTAGTTTCTTTATGGTTTTAATCATTCATACAATTATTTAGATATTGATTATGGCTATGAGTGGCTAAAAACTCCCTTTCAATGGTAAAGGCCACGACATGAGTACTATTGTTTTGAATTAATTTTGTTTGATTTGTTTATCATTATTTATTATTTGTTTATTCTTGATTTAACTATTTGATGGATTGATCAACCAAAAAATATATCTATTGTCACCCTTGTGATCTCAAGAGAGGGAATAGGGAGATAGAAGATAGGAATGAATAAAGTATGGTTTGTATTCTTTTATGAAATAAGGAATTCAAATTAGCATTTAGGACAGGGATGTATTTAGAAGTCTTACTTGATTCATATGTAGGATGATAGCTTAATGAACTTAATTTGATTATTACATCCCTGCTCAACGATGTAGTTGTAATGTCCAAATTAGGTAAATGATTAGAGGTCGCGACACCATAATCATGCAATTAACCCTACGAATGTACAATCAAGATAAGCAAGTTAACGAATAAAGTTCAATAATATAGTATGATTTTTTGAAGTGCTTTAACCCTGAGCTTTACTCCATTGATTGTTTAAAGACCTTTATTTTACGCATTGTTCCTTATTTTACAAATATTTAAAACTCTATTTTTGTTACGCTTGCATCAGTTGAATCCAAATTATAAACTAGAATAGAATCGTTGTTGAGTCAAGTCCCTATAGGATCAATACTCGGTTTTCTTGAAGGCCACTTTACTACTTGATAGACCACGTACACTTGCATGTACGCTTGGTCATTGTCAAGTTTTTGGTGTTGTTGCTAGGGACTTGTAATTTGGCAACTGTTTTATTCTTAGTTTTACTGTTAGATTTCTTTGGTGTTTTTTACGCTTAGTCTTCATTTTGTATTTGCAGGAAACAGGTTTATAAAGTAGTAAGTTGGCAAAGGATCAGGACTAGGTTGAACCAAGCTCCGAACTTGAGCAACTTTTCTGTCAACGAAGGAGAAAAGCAATCCTTCTCCCCCGTATTCCTTAAATCACAGATGATCAGTAAAATCTTACTCTAATGGTTGAAGAATAAGCAGCCCGCAGTACAATCAGAGAAGTGGCAATCCCACTTCCAACCAATTTGACCTCCCCATTTCAGAAGCCGACAGCTGAAGGCAATTTTGAGCTCAAACAGAATATGGTACAGCTTCTGATTAGCAGTGGACAGTTCACAGGGCTTTTACATGAAGATCCACAAGTCCATTTACAAAATTTTTGGGAAATCAGTGACACAATCATTCCTACTGGGTGAATGCAGATCATGCAAGTTATGTATGTTTTTTTTTAGTTTTTAGTTTTGTTTACTTCACGTAGTTTTTGTTTTCTTGAGTAGTAGGTTGATAGGAAATCTGAGTACGAGAAAACTTAAGCTAAAGAGCATTGAGGAGACTAAGTGTGGGGTCTCCGAACCTCCTTCATATATAAAAATGCTACTAGCTAAGCCTAGAGGCCTCAGGGAGTATTTCTACCTCTTATGTTTAAGTTCACTTTGGGGACAAAGTAGATTTTTAAGTATGGGGTGTGGAAAATTCCCAATTTTAGGCTCAATTTAAAAAAATTTGTGTAAGATAGTCTTGTTGGTGATATTTTTTATCACATGGTGCAAGTGTTTTAGTTGTATAAGTATGTTGAACTGTGCGAATTACTACTTTTGAGACTCCTAAGCTCAAGTTTATGACTCGTTTACTTATGGCTTAAATTTGAATTCATGTTATTGTTTTATTAAGTCTATGATGATCCTATATAAGTCAAGCATGTGCCATATGCATGTGAGGTGTTGTATATTCCTTGTTGCATGTGATGTCTAGAACTTGCCTGGTGTATGAGCAAAGAGAAATAAAGAATGTTAGTTTAGCAGATAATTTAGGCATTTCTTTAATAGCCATAGTCTTTTTGGTGTTATTCTTTTGAGACTCCTAGGCTCAAGTTTGTGACTCGTGTACTCGTGGCTTAAATTTGAAGCCATGCTATTGTTTGGTTGAGTCTATGATGATCCTATGTGAGTCAAGCATATGCCACGTGCGTGTAAGCTGTTGTATATTCCTTATTGCATGTGATGTCTAAAACTTCCCTGGTATGTGTGCAAAGCAAAATAAAGATTGTGAGTTTAGAAGATGATTTAGGCATTTCTTTGAAAGTCTTGTTTTTTTACCCTTTATTTGACCTACCCTTTGTGTGTAATCCTAATAAGCTCTGTTGAGCCTTTAACTTTTTCTTTGGCAGTCACAGATGTATAATCCCATCTTTGATTGACCTTAAATTTGATCCAAAGCTTCTAGGCACTTTAGTGTAAATTTAATTGAGTTAGGAGTGTGAAATAGAAGAAGAAAAAGGTGAAATTGAAGCCCCAAAGTGATAGTTATTGGTGTTCAAAAGAATTGTTATGTGTTGTGGTAGGGAGTTGAGTAATTAAAAGAATAAAAATTTGTTCAACTTGAATGAGTTGTGTATAGAATCCTCCCACCATAGTGTATGTAAATGAGTTTAATATTGAAAGTACAGGATATTGTGATTCATTATTCCTCCACCAATCCAGCGAGTTGATCCGTCGTCTGCGATCCTCTGGTGGTGTCCGCAGATGATATTTCAGCTCTTCCCGATAAGTTGATGTGTAAGCTCTCTCATCCACACTGTTCCAACAAGTTAAATCATAAAACGAATCAGGAAAACCACTATGTGCCGGTCTTTTAGAAGATGATGGCTCCTCGGAAGGATGAGGAGCGACAGTTGGACTGATATTTGTAGGTACGGCTGAATCAAATAAATCAGCATAGTGATTATATAATTTTTCTATATAATCTTTTGCATCAGTCGTAGCCGTCCACAAATCAGGTTGCTCTTGTTCAGACTCACGGTTAGTATTTATTTCTAAGTTAGCATAAATAAAAGTACTAAAGTGACACATATGATTAAATTTCATGCACGCATTTAACATAGCACCAACCAAGTAAATAGGGGGAATCGGAAAGAAATATTTTTTAAATTTCGTAAACATAGCGCCGACAGCTTCTTTATAACCTTCTTTATTTTTATATTGTTGGAGCAAACCAGAAATATCGGCTATATATGCCAAAATATTACAAACAGTAGGATAGTATGCACCGGAAAATTTAACCGTAGCTACATAAAATTTTTCTAAAAACTTAACAAGATCATTAATTATAACCCAATCAGAATTATGTAACATGCAATCAGCAGAATCAGCAAAAGAACCACAGTGTTGGTTAAAAGTTAGTGTAATAGGAATTCTATATTTATAACAAATTTTTAAAAATTCATACGTAGAATTCCATCTAATATCAATTTTCTCAGGCATTAAAATCGGTGTAAGTCCATTTTCTTGACATTTAACTTTAAATTCTTTAATTCTCGCTCTACGATTATTTCCTTGAATGAAACCTACGGCAAGACGAATTTTTTCAATATAAACCTCAAAAAAGTCAAGACTATCTTTTACAATTAAATTATAGATATGACATGCACACTTAATATGAAAAATTTCAGGAAAGGGTGGAGATAACGTAGATTTTATTTTTGTTATAGCATTCTTGTTGTTAGAAGCATTATCAAAAGCAATACATAAAATTTTATTTTCTATACCATAATATCCGGCAATTTTAATAATAGAATCAGCAATAAATTGTCCAGTATGTTTGCGATCTTCATCATATAAAAAAGCAAGAATACGTTTTTGCATTATGAAATTACTATCCATCCAATGACAAGTAACGGTTAAATAATCATTTTTATTAACAGCACGACTAAGATCAGAAGTTAGGGACAATCTACATTGAATATTTTTTTAAAATGTTGATAAATAAAAACAATATTGTGAATGGAGTTTAAAAATATCAGACCGACAAGTAGTTCTAGGAATACCATTAAACATAGGATTATAAATTGCTTGTATATAACGGATAAAAGCATCAGAATAAGGAAAACTAAAAGGCAAACAACCCACAGCTACCATTTTAGCTATTTCTTCCCGGTCCCTCAATTTATTATACTTTTTCGCTACTTGACCGATTGTTGGGTCCATTCTAGTTTGCGTTGACCCACCAACATCCCCACCACCTTTTGCAATATTTAACTCTCTTTTGTGATCTTCAGCTATATGTCTCATTAACGTACCCGTACCCCCTTGCTTACCGCCACTTCTATGCTTATATATTTGTTGACAAATATTGCACTGCACCTCAATATCTGATATACGTTCAAAAAATTGCCATGCAATACTAGTTCTTTTACGGGGTTTTGGGGCACTGGGAGGACGGGAAGGGAGATTAACTGATTCAGATCTAACGTTAGCATCTCCTACAACAATATTTTCATCATCTTCATCTACATTAACTGCATCTACTTCATTTTCTTCTTCTATACCGTAATTTTCTTGAAATTCTACATAATCCATATCGTGAGCACCTACACTTATTTCTTCCTCAAAAGGTGTACCAAGCGGTACCGGAGGCGAAGTCATATATCTATTACTTGAACTACCTCTACCGCTAATAATTCGCTTTTTACTACCACTACCGCTTCCGGGACAAAAATTTTTAACACCTTTAGCAGCGAGGTTTTTTAATTTATCCATAATATAAATTAAATTAAACTAAAAATATTCAAAATACACAAATATAATAAAATTAAATATTAAACAATTATACAATAAATAAAAATTAAACGTAAGAGATGGAACGACAATACCAAATTTTGGAAGTATTCAAAGATTGCGACTTTAGAAACTTCCGCTCTTACTTTGTAAACGAAAAATTAAAAAATTAAAGTGAACACTTTAAGAAATTAAATATATTGAATATTTGAGAATTGAGAATTGAGATTTGAGAGAGAATGAGATTTGAAAAAGTGAAAAATTGTGTGAGAAATGATTTGAAGTTGTAGGGTATTTATAGATTTATTTTGACGATTAAAAAATATTTTATATTTTTTTAATTTTTTTTTAATTAAATGGGCCCAAACTAGCCATTTGGACCCAAAAACGGTAATATTACCGTTGGGCCAACGGCTAGTTTGGCCCAAAAAATTAAAATTAATTTTATTTTTTTTTGGTACCGGGCCGGGCCGGGACGATTAACCGACGGGCCTGGACCGGGCTGGTCCCGGTACCCTAAAGCCCTAGGGCTTTCCGGGCTGGGTCAAACCGGTCCGGTTTGGTGTTTCGGGCCGGGCCGGCCCGTTTGACACCTTTAATTTTTCCAACAAAGACGTGACTAACAACTCAATGATAATATAGTTTTTTCCTTGCAAGTCTGCTAGTTTCTTACTGTATTTAGTTTGATAGGTGTTTTATATTGCTTGCTGGCTTATGTTATTGCTGCCAATGGAAGATATCAATCAGCGCAGCGTTTTGAATAAGGCCATGAACAGATATCCTATATAACCTTTACTTGTATTAGACACAGAACATATACTATAACAACATAGCAACGACAACAAAAAAACCAGTGTATTCGCACATAGTGGGGTCTAGGGAGGATAAAATGTACGCAGTCCATACCACTACCTCCAAAGATGTAGAGAGGTTGTTTCCAATAGACCCTCAGCTCAAGACTAAGGACAGTAAATAAAGTCATAATAAAACATGAAACTAGATGGAATAACAGAAATAAGACACCCACAAAGTAATACTATACACAAACAAACCAAAGGCACCCACCACACCCAAACCCACCACAGTGTCTTTAAAATTGTGGAAAAGAAATATTAGAATTATGTCCTGAAATTCATTGGTAAATGGACAAAGAATTTAGTAGAAGTACATGGAAGGGACTATTCTTAGTTACTAGAAAGAGGAAGAGTTTACCTACAGGGTATTATTATTGTACCTTGAGTGGCACTGAAGGTGAAATATAAAATGTGGAAAAGGAAGAAAGAGAAGTAAACAGAAAAATGTTCAGAGAAAAAGTTACTGGAGAAGTCTTCAGAGGAACAGCTAGAAGCAGCAGTCCTGACATGGACCCTCAAAATAGATGTAATGCCATCAGAATGGTAGATTAGAGACATAATGCCGCCAAAAAAATCACCGGAGAGTCATAGGATATCCAGGACAATCACTCAAAAAGAGGTGCAGATGATAAAAGGGCAGCCACGTGCACAAAGCATCTCGTGTTCATATAGGGTCCGAGGAAGGATTGCACCTTAAGGGTGTGGTATAGGTAGGCTACCATGATACAAGCATAAGTGGCACTATAGTATGGGGAAGCTACATAAGTCTTTACCAAGATTTAGAGGCTTTGATATAGCGAGAAAAAAGAGAAAAGAAGAGAGAAAACTCCTATAAAATTGGTTGTTAAGATACAAAAAGAGAACTTTCCAGATAATTAAGATTCCTAATTGTTATGATAAAATCATATTAGTAAATCTCCTAATTTTCAAGACATAAAAGAGATTCCAAAGTAAACTAGTAATGGAACTCCCCAATGTAGTGACAAAAACTTTGTTGCGTAGGATTGACGTGAAACATATGCATGAACTTCTCCAATGTCCGAGAAAAGAACGAAAAAAAATTGAGAAAAAGTCTACTAGTTGTTCGGTGATATTGAAGGGAATTGTAGATATAATACTCACACACTGGCCGGGCATGCAAGCACTGATGTGGAATTACTAATTCCCATATTTTCTTTATTCCATTTTAGCGGTATAATGATTAGATAAAGACATGATAATGTGCTTCAGAATATGTAATATGTTTATCTGAATGAAAACTACTACTGTATACTTCTGAATAAAAATCTTAGAGTTGCAAATTGTATAGCATGTATATCTGAAGATCAGTTCACAAAACACTTACCAGCATGGGCTTCCCAAATTACACAGATTAATACAAAGAACAAACATATTCCATTACAAAATTTAGTCATCTTAGTCTGCTTCTCTCCCAGTTTGTATGTAGCTTTGTTCAGAACGATATTACATTTGACAAGGCACAAGCTTGCATTTATGTCTTCTAGAAAAAATTCTAAAATTCCCACAGTGTAGCGAAAAAACTATTCTAAATTCCCCTCGACTCAAATAAAGTCTCTACTACAACAACAATAACAACATCCCCAGTGAAATTCCACAAGTCGCTACTTGTAACTTAGATAACTCCCTATAAAGAAACTGGCAGCAAAGCTGCAACAGAATTGGAAATCACAACAATGTACATGGGTCATGTTGGCAGCCACTTTACACTTCCATATGCATAATTACAAAGTCCCAATGTCAGAGCTACCTATTAAGGTAGACTTACCCTATGAAACTAATCGAGGTCCGTGTGAGTTGGCCCAGTCACCATGGTTATGTCGATGTCAGCTTCCAACTATCATCTTTAACACAAGCAGTAGTACATTGCACATCACAACAACAACATACCTAGTGCAAGCCCACAAAGTGAGGTCTAGGTAGAGTAGGTGTACATAGACCTTACCCCTACCTGAGAGGTAGAAAGAATGCTTCCAAAAGACTCTCGGTTCAAGAAAAAATAATTCAAAGTAGCCCAGAAAAGGAAATAACAAAAACACAGAAACAACAACAAAATACTATAGAAAATATGAGCAAGCATTCTCAAAAGTAACTACAAAAAAATACGACAATCAAATTATAAGAAGTGGAAGATAGTAATAAAAATCTAGTAACACGAAACCAAAGGAGTAATCTTACGACTACTAATAGGGAAGTGGATAAGCAAAACCACCATGGCTTTACTAGCACTACTTGCCAATCTATTCTTGTACTTCACAACCTCCTATCGAAGATCATATTCTCGGTAAGCTCCTTGGAAAACTGAACGTACATTGCACGTCACCGTAAAAGAAAATAAAGATGTACAACATCCAAAATGCAATAGGGAAAGCATCATACTCTTGATATTTATCTTCAGAATACACAATATATTATACGAATCAACAAGGAGAACGCAATGCCCCATTACATAGTTACAATTATTTAGTAGTATTAATATTCTTCACATTTCAATACTAATATAAACAACCAAAAGTCAGAATACAATTCAACACATTCATTCATCAAATTTTGAAGCATCAACAACAAATGCATTCAAGTAATGCTACGACAGCCATACTCTACTACCACCACCTACTAATCTACTACCGTAATCGTATCCTCTACAAACTCCAATCAAAGGTCATATACTCGGTGAGCAGAAAGTACATAGCACGTTATATTAACAGAAAATAAAGATGTACAATACCCAAAATACAATAGGGATATCCAAACATAGCACATCATATTACCAGAAAATAAAAAAGTACATCAAGCAAATAAACATGAAGGCTCTGCCCCCACACCACACCCCCACGGTTTTAAAAAGCTAAGGCTTTGTCGCACCCCACCCCCACGATTTTAAAAAGCTAAGGTTTTTTTGCACCCCATCCAGCCTCGCCCCACTTAGAGATTGCCTCGCCCTACCCTGCATAGCAGTAAACCTGCCCCACTCCGCACCTGCTACACCCCATTGGTATTCCTAGTAGATAGACGATAGAGACGATAATTGACCATCCACAAATTGATAAATTTCATAGTAAATTATCGAGTTGGACAAATTTAAAAAACAATGAAAGATTCTGAATAGAGAATAAGAAGAATAAGAGTAGCTCGAACAGCCAATTAAGCAATAAAATGAATTTACAAACAATTTTGGAAGAAAAAGAGCAACAAGATAGAATAGAAATCATACCTCGAATTAGGGTTCGAGAGAGATAAACAGAGATTAGGGAAATAAATCTGCAATAACCCAAAGCCTTCTACAATTGGCAAATTACGCAATTAGCAAAGCTGCTGCAAAATCTTTGCATATATGATATCAAATCTGCAATAACCCAAAGCCTTCTACAATTGGCAAATTATGCAATTGGCAAAGCTGTTGCAAGCTCAATTAATTACGTATATGATATCAATGAGCTCTAGGGTAAATTGTGACAAGCTGGTGTTTGAGGAAAAGAGGTCTTTTTTTACGTTATATTTTTCAGAAAAGTAGAATAAAATAGGATTCAGGCACGTAAGTATATATTTGGTGAAATAAAAATGCATTATTAAAATTTTAATCTTACATTTTGGCGGTACTTTTTCCCGCTTAAAGTTCTGAATACAATTTGGGACCAGTTAGAAAAAAAATTAGGGATCATATTTTGTATCTTCGCAATAAAATACAATATTAAGGACTGTTATATAATCTCATCCTAATACATGCTTTTAGACACGAAATTATTAATGCATTCCTAAATGTTGGTCATAAATAAAGCAATGTTTATAGTGGCACATGCAAAACACACATATAACTATCATCAATATACACACAGTGGACAAGAGAGTTATATATTTGCCACTACTATTGGAGTTATTTACGAAAACTACCCATGATAGTACAAAGAAAGTTTCACTTATATAAAAGTGTAATATTTATGAACACTAAAATTCCTTCTAGGATTCTTTTGGAGATATTTCTTAACTTCCTCCTACCTCTAGGGCTATCATTCTATAACTTATAATTTGATTGTCTAACTAACATGATACCTTCAATTTATATCCATCATAAGAATTAACACTGGACTAAGAGACTCAATAACGCCTTTTTGTAAGTCCCTTAATTTAGATCTTAGGGACATCATGGAATAGACCTTGAATTTTCCACCCTTTGCAACTCTAGAATATTAAACTAGGCACATATATAACTTTAGTAACTTAGAATTTTATGTAACAATATCTTACCTTGGGTATACATCTATCTTTCTAGTACTTAAGACTCCTGTTTATCTAATGACTTAGCCACCATTCGTGTATTCATATAGAGCTCACATAACTATATATTTCATGCTTACACCTTTCCTCTGGAAATAAGTTATCAACTTAAGTTTTCGTATACGCTATGTCAAGCTTACTAGATATTCTACAAACTAGCGTTATTGCCCCAAAATTATCATTTTCACCATTGTGATAATCTAAGGTTCAAGTTTAGTGTCTAGTACTAAACATGAAAGAAAACACTATCCATTTATACTACTCTAAATTATAGCTATTAAAGAAAAATCAAGAAACACTATCCATTGAAAATTCATTATAAAATAGTCGATCTTAATCACACCATCTATCAACCTATAATCTCATTCTACTTCACAAAATAAATACTACTAATCTACTCATTATACATCCATTTCCTAACTACATTCATAACTCTGCGAAGTATCATAGAGTCCCTTTTTTAAATCACAAAGTATAGCTTAAATTTATGAATTGCTAACTATTTTTCCTTTCATTCACAACCTATACTTGATCTTTACTAACATAATGACACATCATCATAAACTTCTTTCCTGGGTCAAGAATACTCTAAGTCATTTTAACCAGCAATCCTTTCTCTATTTACTATCATAAAATTTATACAAAACTTATTAGACTTTAGCCAACACATAAGCACATCCATCCCATTACTTTTTAATAGATACATGACTCTAGCTATATTTTTCAATCGACCACTATCCCCACTTTAAGGCTACTACACTTCTGTATTTGTATTTTGGGCTTTGGGATCATTCTATTGTTTATGACTTATCACACCCCTTAAAGTTTGTCATTAGTAACAAAGTTATGCGAAGAGGTGTGAAAGCACATCCTACTTTCGATCAAACATATGATTTTATATAAACAAAGGTGCATTTTTTGACTTAATAAACTTAAAACACATTAATGGGCTTCTCTCAAGCCTCTAGTATAGTATCTTAAATTTAAGGAACCACATTGATAGGAATTTAAGATTTACTGCTTCAATCACCTCGAATATGAGGCATAGTCAACAGAATTAGAGTAATTCATAAATCTGGAAAAGTTTCTTATGGCACAACTCTATTGCACAATTTGGATTATGAAAGAATGAGAAACTTTTCTTAAATGTCCAAAGTCCCTTATTTATAAAAGTGGGGCTCTCACAATCATGAATGAGATTCTACTGACACGGCTTCATGGACTCTTTTGTATACTTAAACCTAGTGCTCTGATACCAATTTTATCACTCCACAAGCCTAGATTCTGGGTGTGGCCAGCACCCAATTCTATTATTGGTCCAAGTATACTCGTATCTGGCATGTGACATTAGCATTCATCTAACATACGCAAAATACATAGGTAATACATGAGAGATATTTTAAAAAGTAGGCATCATCAATTAGTAATAAAATTACGGTCATTCATTAGTTTGAAACCTTACAAATTTGATAACTACGGTGACATGAATGTCAAAATCAGAAAATAACATAAGATTGAAAACAAAATGGTCTATGAAGCCTCTAAATAGGAGATAACAATATCTATCGAGACAAGACCCCAACATACCTTAAATAAAATAATTTTATACTAATCAAATCTAGATTAAGCCAACCAAAAGGAAGGAAGGGGTCACTAATGGTTGAAAGTGATGAACTTAGCAATGTGCTTGATCACGAATTTGTGTACCTAAATTCGCACCATGAAATAATACAGAGCTGAGTGGGTGTCATTACATTGAATGTACAATGTGTAAAATAGCATTAAAAATATAATATATATATATATATATATATATATATATAGTGTAGGTACAATTAATAGAGATAATCGGGACATGATGAAAAAATAAGCTTGAATCATAACTGTAGAAGTTAATGATGGAAAAATAAGCTTGAATCATAACTGTTGAATTTAAGTACATTTATCCACTTTTAGTTCATTATGGGAGCAAGCGGTAAATCAACATAAACTACCAGGTGAGCAAATAGATTTTGATTTCGACCCAATCAACTAAGTCATTCATATCTTCTTGGGCATGGGACATATCTGATAACGCTCAATCTACAGCTCTCGTTTGAGTGTAAAGCGGTCGTTAGCAAATATAGAACCCAACCTGGGTTGGGTGTCGATCCCACAGGGAATAGCTTGGCCAACAAGTAAGCAAAATTAATAGACTTTTGGTGCAAGTCTCGTAAGAAGGGGGGATTGTAATAAGTAACCAAAGTAATGAAATAAAAGCTGAAAATAGCAAAGTAAAAAGAGAGTATTTCGTGGGTTGTGAAACAATGAGAATTGAGGCGTTGGGGTTATGTCCACCTTCAGAGGTATACGTCTCTATTGGCTATGAGTGTGTAGAGTCTTGACATGCAATTGTTTATAGAGAATTGTAGTCGATGGTAAATCCAAGCGTCTCTCGACCTAAACAAGGACTATTTCACTTTAACTCTCTCGAGCTTAAAGCGTGTCTAATGGTACGAATTCTCCAAGAGGTTAGTCCAGTTACGGCACTAGCTTTTTAATAGGAAAGGGTGTCCTACTACCTTGACATTATCTCTTTTCCAGACAAATAACCTTTCTCTCGAACAAGTTAAATGTTAGACTGGCGTTATTCTTGCGTTTGCAACCGCAAAGAATGTAGATTAAGATGAAGAGTGTAATGATATAAGCAATATACTTGTCTTGAACTCACAAACTCACAGCTATAGATAGTAACTCATTCGGCTTCCATAACCCCAACTAAGAGGTTTAGTTACCCATGAATGCGAAGGATATCACGTTTTGCATGGTGGATGGCGTGTGAAAGAGGTGTTAGGCGTGTGGTTTTGGTGATTCCGTAGCGAGTAACGATTCTCTTGTTGTGGAATAGAGAAATAGAAGAATAGATTAGAAGTGTTTGTAGATGAGGAAGATGAGAAGGATGGAAGAAAATTAATTGTTGAATTAAGTGAAGAATGAAGAATAAATGTTAGAAGGTGAATTAATTTCTGAATTGATAAAAATCTCTAGCATGATAGGGTATTTATAATACTCCTATCCTACTCCTACTAAGCTAATGAAATAAATAACCAAATCCTAATATACTAATGAAATCCTTGACCCAAATGTACTAGGGTAAGGTTACAATATCATAATCCAAATAGATTAGTGAAACACATAACCTAATTATACTAGGTTAATGTATCTTTGTAAAAATCCAGCTTTGTGTCTGTAAGTCCCCAAAGTCTTCAGAATTGTTGTTTTAGCCCGGGACAGATTTTCCATGCAGCAGATTTGGTCCTTTAGGCGTCCAGCTCCCTTTTACTTCGTTTGTGAGCTTTCTTTTGCGTCAAGTAAGCCATAAAATGCTGTATTTTGCATCATTTATACCTGAAACTTTACTAATCATGTTTGTTAGCTCATTTATAGGAAAAAGGACTAAAAGTGCATGAAATATATAATTTGTTCTCAAAACTAGGCTAAAATATGGGCAAAATATATTGATATAGGCGTGTAAATTCGCCTATCATCAACACCCCACACTTGAAGCTTTGTTCGTCCTCGAACAAAATATCATGTCCCTCTACACATCAACTTTAGGGTTTTTACAGCAACAACACAAAACATTAGTCAAGACAAGCACAACAATTCTTAACAAAGAGTAGTTTTTCGATCATTAGTAGAAACCATTTAACCTCTAGCATAGACTCGTGATGGTGGTTAACTCATATTCAAAAGTCAAGGCACAAAGAATCATACACAACTATCCAAAACTCATCAACAATGTGTGTCTCACAATATATTACCCATAGTCACTCACAAGTATAGCATATTTTTCAAACATGGGTATCAAAATATCCTTGCTCTCGCTCTCACAAAGAATTCGTATGCAGCAACTGATGACCATAGGCTTGCCCTTAGTGTAATACTCCACTAAATGTCAGAATGCTAAGATTAGGATCAAATAGGTCTTCTGATGGTTGTAATGTAGGCTAAGGGACGGGTAGGACTATTTTGGCCAGAAATAGTGACTAAGTTCCTAAGCACTTTAATACATCACATTGTATCATTGACATTTTTTTCTTTCAACCTTTCTTCTTTCTTTTATTCTACCACCCTTGTTCTCCTCTTTTGTTTTTCAATTTTAAGCATAACTCACTTTTCAGCTTTCTTTTCCCTTTTTCTTTTCACAACATACCTCTTATGATAGCACTTTCTTTTCCGTAACACATTCAAGCACCATTTACAATTTAAAGCATCATACTTACCCAATTTCCTCTTATGTTGTCACATGACTTTTTTAATTTAAAGCACTTAGGAATTTGGATCAAATTACGGTCTTGAAAAAAATGGATTAGGCTTACATACAAGGTTGTCAAAGAAATAGGCTAAAGGCTCAAAAGGGTTTAACTAGGGATGATGTCCATGGGTAGTTAAAACTGAAGGTAAACAAATATAGGTTGCCAAAGAAATGCCTAAATCATATCCTAAACTTACACTCCTTATTTTCGCTTTGCATACATACCAGGCAAGTTCTAGCATCAGCCACATACATAGAAGATACTATTAATCTCACACACACAAGGCACATGATCGACTTGATTGGAAGTAATATAGACTCTTGACCCAACAATTGAAGGAATTGAATCACACAATATCACATAATAAGTCACAACTAGAGCCTAAATGTCTCAATAGTCACAATTGTAGCACATACTCTTGTTCTAATATCATGCTGCCTATCAAAATAATTTCATGCGTAGCTAGAAAATTTTTTTACTAAAAACGAGAAAAGAAAAAAAAATAAACAAGCAAAACAAGCAAACATACAAACATAGGTGCAAACAAAGAAGTATAGCATGCAGATTCTGCCACCCCACACTTAGACTGGACACTGCCCTCAGTGGAAAATAAAGTCGAAGAACCTGATTAGTCGGACTCCTCATCAATGTCGGGGGTCATACCCCCTTCGTCAGAATCATCATAAGAGTCATCGTCAGAGTTCTCCTCAGCATCAGAATCAGGCAAGCGTCTATCATCATCAGTTGGCACGTCATCGTCAAGAGGTTCCTCAAAATATACGCCCACTCCACACATCTCCCGGGCATGTCTGTTCATTGGGTAGTCGTGGTCCAGCTGTTGGAGCTCTTCAGCAGTTGGAATACGTCCACCACTCATCATAGTGAATCGTGTCATACCATAGAGATGACGGAAGAAACTCTCGTCACGAGCGTGTCTCTCCGCAGTGGTAAGGTTGACTCCATGCGTTGTTTCAGCATCTTTGACCTTGGTGAGGTCAACCTTCTTTGGGTTATGTGGGAGTTTGTGGTCAGCTGGTTCCTCTTCTATATCTTCCTTCCGCAACATTGCTGTCAACAAATTTCCGAATGTGAAATGGGACCTCCGGTGGAGTCTGGCCTTCCTCATGGTAGATCGAATGATTGCCCCAAAGTTGATAGGGACATTCGTCATCAACGCATAAACCAAACACACTCTATCTCTCGATATCTTGGTGTATTGTGTCCCAGGAATAAGGCATGAGTTGACAATGCGCATCCAGATTCTTGCTTCCCTATTTAGTGGAGCACAGGGGAAGGTGTTGTGACGGCCTGTTTCCTTATGTCTGCCCCATCTTGCCATCGATCTGCTTCCACAAAGCGTGTGTCTTATTGCTCTGTAAGGAGGCCTGCTGTACAGCTCTTTGTATGGTGCTGTGTCGACCGAAGGTAGGCCAAGAAAAGAGTTGATCCAATCCGCTGTAAGCTGTAACACTTGGCCCCGAATTTTGACTTCGTTGCCTGCTGTGTTTGGCGACCAGTTGGCATAAAACTCTCTTGTCAAGTCAAGATTGCACTCTCCCATGTCACGGAAGATGAAATCCAGCTTCAAAGCCATTATTTTCGCCAACATACGCGGCTCTTTCTTTGCTAAGGTCTCCTTGTTGATCAAGTCGACATGCACGTATTTCCTTTCTTTGTTGCTGTTGTACCATGCGTTGGCTTCTTCCTCAAGAACCCATTTGATTCTGAACATTCTGCGTGGTAGGTGTGCTGAAGATGATTCTCCTTGGTCTTTTCGACTTCTCTTCTTGTCCTTTCGGGACGTGGTCGCCTTCTCCTTGCCTTGCTTTGCTTTAGGTGCCATTGTACCTGAGACTAGAAATAATGTTAGTTGCAGCACAATCTCACGTTATACAATCTATATGCAAGCACTAGGGGTACCACCCCACACTTAATCTTGTTAACACAAATCAGTGAAGTGAAAGTGGTCGAGTACTCAGATTTCGTCGACATACGTGTTAGGATTGTATTCCGACAAGAAAATCAGCATTACATCACTTATTTGCAGCCATTGGACTACTTTCATGGTGGATATAGCACGCTACAACCTAGGGGATACCACATGGAATCATTATTCTTACAACAAGCACAACCTCCTAAGTCGATAGGTACTATAACCTTATCCCGATGGCCGGGAAGGTCTATCATGTAAGCATCCAAACAACAATCTTAAGCAATATTCATAGTCATAACAATTCAGTAATTATCATAACAATGCTATCGGAGCAAAATTCAAGTCGGAAACAAGTCAAGAATTCCCTACGTAGATATTCACTCACACGTTTTTGCAACAATTATCCAAACACATGAACATCACCATCAATCTCACATGATTTAGCAAAATATAATAAGCATAGAAACGTAGTACTTACTATAAATAGATGAAGAATAAGAGAGCACTTACTTGCTTGAAGATTGTGGAGAAGTTGTTGTGGATTGGAAGAACAAAGGAAGAAAATTTTGAGAGGATTTGGAGTGATATGCGGCGCCTTTAGGGTTGTTTCTAATGTGATTGTGTTATAAAACCAAGTCCCCTTTATATAGGAAGAGTATGGGTCGGGTTATGACCCATTTACAATCGTATTTGGGGACAAAATCATCACATATGCGGCGCATATCCCTCGGCATATCACTTACATATGCGGCGCATTGTCCATGGCATAATGGGATATATGTGCCGCATAGTCTATGGCATTTCTAGACATATGCGCCGCATAGTCTATGGCATTTGGTCTCAGTATCTCAAATGACATAGCATAGGCGGCGCATAGTCAAAAGCATACCTAGGAATAGGCGGCGCATAGTGTATAGCACACTAGATTTCGAGTCCTTAGGCTATAGAATAGGTTGTGCATCGTTCGTGGCCTATTTTTACCAAGGCCTAGCCTTCCTCGAAGCCTATTTTGACGTGAGAAAGGCTCAATTCATAGCCTTATGCATCACCATTCCTAACTTACCGACTTTACCATACAATGCGTCCAAATGTCGATTGAGATCAATCTCCTCGTCGCATACTTCTTGCACCTATATTTGCTCAAAACAAAATGAAAACGATTAGTACGATGGGTTGCCTCCCACCAAGCTCCTTAGTTTTGGTCGTGGCACGACTCTTATTTTTGTATTTTCATTTATCAAAAAGAAAAAATACTAAAACGACGAAACGATAAAACGATAAAACGATAAAACAATAAAACGATGGGTTGCCTCCCATCTAGCGCCTTATTTATTGTCGTGGCTCGATGTAGTAATCTCGAGTACTTAGACTTCGTCGAGATAAGTGATGGCCATGTCATTCATCGAGTCAAGAGGACCGATATATGGCTTGACACGTTGGCCATTCACTTTGAAGATAACACCCTCATTGTTTTCCAATTCGACTACTCCAGATGAGTAGACTTGAATGACTTTAAATGGACCAGACCACTTTGATTTTAACTTACCTGGGAAGAGCTTGAGTCTGGAGTTAAAGAGCAGTACCATGTCACCTTTTTGGAAGTTTCGTCGAACAATACGCTGATCATGATACTTCTTCATCCGCTCCTTGTATAAATCTGATCGTTCATATGCATGGAGACGAAATTCATCTAGTTCGTTCAGCTGCTCCAACCTCAGGTTCTTCACATCATCCCAATTCAGATTCAAGTGCTTCAATGCCCACAATGCCTTGTATTCAAGCTCGATGGGTAGATGACAAGCCTTCCCATAAACTAGCTGATAAGGTGACATGCCAATGGGAGTCTTGAATGCAGTCCTATACGCCCATAGTGCATCATCTAGCTTTCGAGACCAGTCCTTCCTATTCGCATTAACCGTCTTGGCAAGGATTTGCTTGATCTCGCGGTTGGAAACCTCAACTTGTCCACTAGTTTGGGGATGATAAGGCGTAGCTACCTTGTGATGCTTGACTCCATACTTGCCCAATACAGATTTGAATAGCTTGTTGCAAAAGTGAGATCCTCCATCACTTATGATAGTACGAGGTACTCCAAAGCGAGAGAAGATATTCTTCTTTAAAAACGCTACAACACGCTTTCCTTCGTTATCGGCCAATGCTACAGCTTCAACCCATTTCGACACATAATCCACAGCAACCAAGATGTACTTCATTCCAAACGAATTCACGAATGGTCCCATGAAATCAATACCCCACACATCAAAGAGTTTTACCTCCAGAATTTTGGACATGGGCATTTCATGGTGTTTTGAAATAGCACCTTGACGTTGGCATTGGTCACACCTTCTCACATAGTCGTGCGCATCTCTGAATATTGTAGGCCAATAATAACCACTTTGCAAGACTTTCCTTGCCGTTCGATTCCCTGCATGATGTCCTCCAACTTGCGAACTGTGGCATGCTTCCAATATAGTAGGCACTTCTTCATGGGATATACATCGTCGAATGATACCATCCGCGCATCTTCAAAACAAATAAGGCTCATCCCAATAGTAGTGCTAAACGTCATGCATAAACTTCCTCCTCTGGTGGTAAGATAAATTGGAAGGTAACACATTACTCACCACGAAATTTGCAAAGTCGGCATACCATGGTAAGTTCTCTATTGTTGTCGCTAGTATCTCCTCGTCAGGGAATGCATCATCAATCTGATTTTCTGGTTGCGCCACATACTCATTCTCAAGTCTGGATAGGTGATCAGCCACTTGGTTCTCGCAACCTCTTCTATCTTTGACTTCAAAATCGAACTCTTGCAGCAGCAATACCCATCGAATCAGCCTTGGTTTTGCATCCTTCTTTGTCATTAGATACCTAAGAGCTGCATGGTCTGTATGAACGATCACCTTAGTACCCAATAGATAGGCACGGAACTTCTCAAACGCATACACAACCGCTAAGAGCTCTTGTTCAGTAACAGTGTAGTTCCTTTGGGCTTCATTTAGGACCTTACTCGCATAGTAGATAGGATGAAATAATTTCTCCTTTCTCTGTCCAAGAACAGCACCAACGGCTACACCACTAGCATCACACATGACTTCGAATGGGAGCGTCCAATCTGGTGCTACCATGATAGGGGCTTCAATGAGTTTTTCTTTAAGGCATTCGAATGCCTTTAAGCAATCATCATTAAAGTCAAACTTCGCATCTTTCTCCAATAGTTTGCACAATGGACTAGAAATTTTGGAGAAGTCTTTGATGAATCTACGATAAAACCCAGCATGACCAAGAAAACTACGAACTCCCTTCACCGAAATTGGAGGTGGTAGCTTCTCAATTACCTCTATTTTGGCGCGATCAACCTCTATTCCTCTTTTGGAAATCTTCTGCCCAAGAACGATTCCTTCTTTTACCATGAAGTGGCACTTCTCCCAATTCAGCACAAGGTTGAACTCTACACATCTTTGTAATGCCATGCTCAAGTTCACCAAACAGGCGTCAAAGGACTCACCAACAACTGAAAAGTCGTCCATAAATACCTCCAAAGTGTCTTCTACCATATCAGAGAAAATAGACATCATACAACGTTGTCTTCTACCATATCAGAGAAAATAGACATCATACAACGTTGCACAACCCGAATGGCATGCGTTTGAAGGCAAAAGTACCATATGGGCATGTAAACGTTGTCTTTTCTTGGTCTTCGGGGGCAATACAAATCTGATTGTAACCTGAATAACCATCCAAGAAGCAAAACCATCCTTTCCCCGCTAATCGATCTAGCATTTGGTCCATAAATGGCATGGGGAAGTGATCCTTGAGAGTTCAAAAATTCAGCTTGCGGTAGTCCATGCATACTCTCCATCCAGTAACGGGCCTGAGTGGAATAAGCTCATTCTTTGCATTCGCAACCACCGTCATACCTCCTTTCTTGGGAACACATTGTACTGGGCTTACCCATGTACTGTCAGAAATAGGATACACGACTCCTGCGTCTAACCACTTGATAATCTCCTTCTTCACCACCTCTTGCATTGGTGGGTTTAGACGTCTTTGATGTTCAATGGTGGGTGTGCACTTTTCTTGAAGCTGAATTTTATGTGTGCAAATCCCAGGTGGAATACCAATGATATCCGCAATGGTCCATCCAATAGCTCTAATATACTTGCGTAAGATTGCAATAAGAGCTGCAACTTGTTGCTCACCTAAATCGGCTGCTACTATGACTGGAAGAGTGTTTCCGCTTCCTAAGAATGCGTACTTCAAATGGCTTGGCAGCTCCTTCAATTCTAACGTGGGTGGTTCTTCAATAAATGGCTTAGCTGAAGGTGTGGGTCGATTCTTGAGATCAAGATCCAGCTTCTTGGGAGTATAACGATATGTTCCTAATCCCGATAGAGCACAAATATCATCTTCAGAAATTTCAGCATCATCATCCTCTTCTTTCATGAACAAAGCCTCCAAAGGATCATCAAGAATGTGCTCTTCTGCAAGTAACTCTTTCTCGTCATCAAAGACAACATCAGCCACCGAAAATACACTTAGATCTTTGGGTTGCTTCATTGATTTGCAAACATCAAAGCGAACCACTTCATCATTTATTCGGAATGAAAGCTCATTAGCTCTCAAATCTATGAGCACACTTCCCGTAGCAAGGAAGGGGCGTCCCAAGATTATGGGAACCTCTGAATCGGCTTCACAATCCAAGATGACAAAGTCTGCTGGAAATATGAATGAAGATACCTTTACCAAGACATCGCATAGAATACCAACCGGTCGCTTTACCGACCTATCCGCCATCACAAGCCTCATATTAGTTGGTGTAGGATCTCCTAACCCCAACATCTTATAGATCGATAATGGCATCAAGTTGATTCTGGCTCCTAAGTCATACAATGCTTTAGCAAAGTCCAAAGATCCGACGGTGCAAGGAATCGTGAAAGCTCCGGGGTCGGCCTTCTTCTGAACTATCGATCGAGTAGCAATTGCACTACAATGATGCACATCATCTTTCAGCTCATAGCTTGCTTCCCTCTTCTTAGTCAAAAGATCTTTCATAAACTTCGCATACCCAGGCATTTGTTCAAGTGCCTCTACCAATGGGACATTAATAGTCAGCTGCTTCAACATGGTCATAAATTTGCTGAACTTAGTGTCATCGGCCACCTAATTCAATCTTTGTGGAAAAGGTGGTGGTGGGTATGGAAGTGTTCTCTCCATGGCTTTCTTCTCCTCTTGCTTCCGTTTATTATTTTTTTCAGGCTGCACGTCACTAGGTGAAACATCCTTGACGTTGGAAGTAGATGTTGCGGCTTCTTCTCTTTTAACGTCACTAGGTGTGGCGTTAATGTCTGCTGCTACGTCAACCACTTGCTTGCCTTTTGCTGAAGTTTCCAGCACCTTACCACTCCCGGTAGTGATGGCCATGCATGACCCATCATTCCTTGGGTTTTGGACTGTATCGCTCGGTAAGGTGCCAGCCTTTCTTTGATTGAATGCTGCTGAAAGTTGGCTTAATTGCTGCTCTATTTGCTTGATAGAAGTTGAATGAGAATCAACTAGTTGCTTCATGGAGGCCAAATCGTCAATTACCTCCTTCACTCCTGCGCTCGTTGCTTCCACTCCTTTTAATAACTTAGCCATCATGTCTTCCATAGAATTAGATGTGGTGGTATCACGTTTACCAGGGGGAACGTACAAACCACTCTTTTCATTATTTTTCTTCCAACTACCTTGGTCTTTGCTTCCTGATTTATCACAATAGTTCCGACCTTGGTTTCATTGGGCATTCCCACGGAAACCCCCCTGATTGTTCAAGTAGTTGGCCTCCTCTTCCGAATCAGATTCGTCTCTTCCTTTTGACGCAATAGCTTTCACTTTTTCAGTCTTCCCTAATAGATGCTTTGTAAGAAGATCCATTTGGGTTTTCATGTGCGCCATATCTTGATCACGTTCTTCTTCTCTTCTTCTTTGGTCTGCAGACATGCCAATAGATAAAGTGGGGCTTGCTACCTCAGAATTTCTGGTATGCCAAGCTCTACTTTGTTTTGTCATGCGATCTAGCATATTGCTTGCTTGACCAAAGGTGAGGTCCATGAAAGAACCTCCAGCTGCGTTGTCAACCACTGGTTTAGTTACTGAATTCAAGGCTCTATACAAGATCTCCATGAGGTGAACATTAGTCATGTGATGGTTTGGGCATCTCGTTAGCTTTGTCTTGAACCTCTCCCATGTTTCGTGAAGAGCTTCAGAGGGAAGCTGACGAAAGTTGCTGATTTCATCTCTTAATTGAGCCCTCTTGGATGGCGGAAAGAATCTTTCTAGGAAAGCGTCTCTCAATTGCCTCCAATTTGTAATAGAATCAGGAGTCAGCCCATTCAACCATAATGTTGCCTCCCCAGACAGAGACAATGGAAATAGACGTAATCGAATAGCATTCTGACCAACACCAGGATTGTCAAAAGACTTGCATGTAGAAATAAAGTTGATGAGATGCATATTCGGGTCATCGTCTGCTAGTCCACCAAATAACCCCTTGAGTTGCAATAACTGAATCATGGTGCTAGTGATATTGAATTTGGCTCCGGGCGCTAATGGTGGTGGAATTATAGCTCCAGTGGCTCCGGCACCATCAAGATCATCATCATCATCGTCGAAAGCTGGTTGCAAAGGTTGGCGATCATATCTGTAACGAGCTTGTCGACCTCTTCGATTGGCAGGTGTTGCAATTTCAGCGCCATGCCTTGGGTTTATCAACTCGTCATCTCCTAAATCTTCATCGTCAGGATTTGTTGCTCGTCCAGGATTATCAATGTTTTGTTGTTGGACTTGAGCAGCGGCAAGAGCAGCTAATCTTGCTTGCTCGTGTTGAGCAGCCATCCTGTCGATTTCAGCTTGTGCTTCCATTCTTCTAATTCGTTGTGGTTCAGGATTGATTGGTAATAACGGTTGACCAGAACTTCTAGTATGGGGCATGCACTAAAAGAAAAACCTGCAATAAACAAAAAAAAACTAAACGTAAAAGTACGAGAATCTTTGACCAAAGGGTCTAGTAATTATCACGAACTTGATTGACACTCGTATTCCCCGGCAACGGCGCCAATTTTTGATAACGCTCAATCTACAGCTCTCGTTTGAGTGTAAAGCGGTCGTTAGCAAATATAGAACCCAACCTGGGTTGGGTGTCGATCCCACAGGGAATAGCTTGGCCAACAAGTAAGCAAAATTAATAGACTTTTGGTGCAAGTCTCGTAAGAAGGGGGGATTGTAATAAGTAACCAAAGTAATGAAATAATAGCTGAAAATAGCAAAGTAAAAAGAGAGTATTTCGTGGGTTGTGAAACAATGAGAATTGAGGCGTTGGGGTTATGTCCACCTTCAGAGGTATACGTCTCTATTGGCTATGAGTGTGTAGAGTCTTGACATGCAATTGTTTATAGAGAATTGTAGTCGATGGTAAATCCAAGCGTCTCTCGACCTAAACAAGGACTATTTCACTTTAACTCTCTCGAGCTTAAAGCGTGTCTAACGGTACGAATTCTCCAAGAGGTTAGTCCAGTTACGGCACTAGCTTTTTAATAGGAAAGGGTGTCCTACTACCTTGACATTATCTATTTTCCAGACAAATAACCTTTCTCTCGAACAAGTTAAATGTTAGACTGGCGTTATTCTTGCGTTTGCAACCGCAAAGAATGTAGATTAAGATGAAGAGCGTAATGATATAAGCAATATACTTGTCTTGAACTCACAAACTCACAGCTATAGATAGTAACTCATTCGGCTTCCATAACCCCAACTAAGAGGTTTAGTTACCCATGAATGCGAAGGATATCACGTTTTGCATGGTGGATGGCGTGTGAAGAGAGGTGTTAGGCGTGTGGTTTTGGTGATTCCGTAGCGAGTAACGATTCTCTTGTTGTGGAATAGAGAAATAGAAGAATAGATTAGAAGTGTTTGTAGATGAGGAAGATGAGAAGGATGGAAGAAAATTAATTGTTGAATTAAGTGAAGAATGAAGAATGAATGTTAGAAGGTGAATTAATTTCTGAATTGATAAAAATCTCTAGCATGATAGGGTATTTATAATACTCCTATCCTACTCCTACTAAGCTAATGAAATAAATAACCAAATCCTAATATACTAATGAAATCCTTGACTCAAATGTACTAGGGTAAGGTTACAATATCATAATCCAAATAGATTAGTGAAACACATAACCTAATTATACTAGGTTAATGTATCTTTGTAAAAATCCAGCTTTGTGTCTGTAAGTCCCCAAAGTCTTCAGAATTGTTGTTTTAGCCCGGGACAGATTTTCCATGCAGCAGATTTGGTCCTTTAGGCGTCCAGCTCCCTTTTACTTCGTTTGTGAGCTTTCTTTTGCGTCAAGTAAGCCATAAAATGCTGTATTTTGCATCATTTATACTTGAAACTTTACTAATCATGTTTGTTAGCTCATTTATAGGAAAAAGGACTAAAAGTGCATGAAATATATAATTTGTTCTCAAAACTAGGCTAAAATATGGGCAAAATATATTGATATAGGCGTGTAAATTCGCCTATCATCAATATCTACATAAAAGTTTGCTAGCAAGGATTCATTATAAGCCAATTTTAGGGCACATAAAAAAATTATCAAAATTTACAAAATGATCTATAACCTACGTCAGTAAATATAATTTTGAGCATTTGTTGTTTATACCATGCCTTCTTAGTCAGTCATCTAACACTTTACTATTTTGGTCTTTTAGACTAATATTCATAAGTTAGCTGCATTGGATGCATAACTGTAAGTTAACTTTTTTATGCTCAAAGCTATAGGTTGGCAACTTTAGGATCATATCTAAGGATTACCCATTTAGATTTATGTTCATACATTTCAACTATCCATTAACTTTATTTGAGATTCATGAACGATAGTATCTTTATATAGTAGTTCATAAGATAAGGATTTCATGATATTCTGAAGGCTATGGGGATTTTAAAAAATACAAGTCATTTTAAACACAGTTTATGATTTAGAAGATTATAATCATATCAAAAATATAGTCAAGAAAATTTATATCATAAGATCATAAATTAGGAAAAATCATATCTTAAGTTATAATGTAAGTCATTCCAGAAAAGAGTTCATCATTTTAGGGTTCATAAGTGATTATTAAATTTCATGAGGATCGTAATATCTCATATTCATACAAACCATAAGTTTTATGAGATTCATGATTTCATTTTATTCATAGATGTCACAAGATTCATAAGGATTATAACTTCATATGATTCACAATAATTTAAAGAAAATCATAGTTCATAATTGTATAAGATTTCATAACTTTCATAAGTTACATAATATTCATAAGATTCTTAAGTTTATATATCAGAATCCATAGAATATACAAAGGTTAGATTTATCATGAAATAGAAAAAATACATAGAGAGTTTTATAGAATCATACTTGAGGAATTGAAGAGCTATCGGGATCACAAGGGATACTCTAACCTTTATTTTATCATGACAATGATTTCAATAAAAAAGAGGCGGAGTTCATAAAAATATACGAGGGTGAATAGCCTTACATATTTTTTAACCATAAGAACCTTTCTTGAACCTTAGAGATGGATTTTTTTGAAAACCTTAGGTTCTTATTGTAGATTCTTCTTTAGGATACATAACAATGAATAAGAATCACTTTAAAAAATGGGAGTATAACTATATTCATGTTAAAGGGAGTATGATCTCTTTGATAGATGTTGATTCTTGCTCAAAATCAAGTCTTGAACCCTAGAAGTGAATTCTTGATTTAACTAAAGATAAAAGCGTGATTTGATGTGAATCTTGTAGAAATTCTTAGATTTATGTTATAAGATCATGGAGAATTCTTACCTAGACTTAGGGGGGTTAAAGATAGCTCTTAGGGTCCATGGTGGTCGACCAAATAAAAGTGAGAAGGAAAACCTCGGATAGTATTTTTATGAAAATTTGAATAAAATGTATACCTAATGTGCAGATCGTAAAACTGATGTACAAACCATAATATGAGCCATATTAAAAACTAAGAAGTTTCTACGCACTACCTATGGAGTACTGTCCATACTATAAGTCGAGAAACCCCATTATTGGTAGTCATATAAATCATGAGTGGTTCAGTTCACCGTGACTGTTTGATAATGCTTCACTAAAATGCTCATAATCTTTTGCTCTAGACTTAGATTAACAGACGACTGGTTGAATTAGAAACTAAATTTAAGATCCTTTAATATGGTAGGTATTGGGACATGTAATTCTTTATATTCTATATGGAATGCTTGTCTAAAGTTGATCCTAATAAAAACTTATACGAAAACTTAATCAGTAGAGAAACATTCAATTCAACTTTGTGCTAGAGATTTCTTATTACCTAAATGAAAATCTAATACAATTTTCACACTTAAGAATTGACATTTACATCTAGGTACAATAAAAATTTATTGGATTCGGATCTAACTATATACACACACAGTTTAAATCTTAGCCCAAAAATTTAAGGAGTTATATTAGTTCTGCCATTATACCCATTTGAAGCATTGTTCATGTAGTTAGTTTTTTCAGACTACATCAGAGAAAATTCTAGATATTGTATCATCTGTTGTGCATAATTTTTTATGACATAATCTACATGTCTTTGACTGATTTTACCTTCTTCAGATCGCTTTCCACGAATCTCTTGATCGAAAACTCTATATTTCTGTTATATTAGATGTTAATTGATATATTTCTTGATTTTCTAAGTGAGGAATTACCATAAGCAATACCATTACTATTTTCTGATGAGTATCATGCTTGATTGTGCCTTGTCACTTTATTCATAATTTTGTATATGTGGGCATAAGACTTATTCATGAAACAACCCCAACTCATTTTTTGGCTATATCTTGGTTCAAAGCATCAAGACTCATATAATATTTTTTTAGAAGAATATTTTCTTGAAAATCTATGATTTGTGACCATTAGATGTATTGTTTGAACCACTTTCATGCTTCTTATATTTAATCCTCAGGTACATTTTTAAAATGAAAGATTTTGTCTCTCAAACTCAGTTTTCTTACTTGAAGGAACCACTTCTATAAAAATACGTTAACCAACTTCCACCATTTAGAGATAGAGTTTCAATAAGGGAGTACTTGAATAGCCTCAGTCTAATAGCGTCGTCAAGGATACTAGCTTTTTCATGCATTGCACACTCCAATGAAGTTTTTCAACTGCTGATGGGGATCATCATCAATAAATTTTTGAAATAATCGTTTAACCTTAAACATTGCATCAATATTAGCATCCACTTTGAAAGTAATAGCATTTACCTAAGACAACACAATGGCAGTGTATAGTCATTTCCTAATGTACATCAGTAAACACATTGACCTCTTTTGGTTCTTTGATTTGCTTCAGAGCTACTTAAGAAACAACAACTACTGCTTTTGCAGCTACCTGTGCAGATTGTGCTTGTACTTGCTGTTTTATCCCTTTCGGGATTTATTTAGCGAGAAAATATCTTTGACTTTCTTAAAACTATTTCAAGAAAAAGTTGAGAAAATTTTGAAATAATTTTAAGAAAATTTACAGAGTCGCCACTTGATTTTTATAAAAAAAATCAAGAAAATAAATTAAAAGAGCTTCAAAGGTTCAAAAACAGAAATAAACCTTTAAAACTAGAGATTCTGGGTAAGGGTTCAATTAAGGCCCTAAGAAGGTTTTTAAGGCACTTAGGAGCGTCCGTTTAAAACGGTTTACCAAAAAGAAACTAACTTGACTAATTAAAGTGGCTAATTTTTGCAAAGACTTGATTTTATAGAAAATATTAAACTTGATATTTATTTAAACATTTAAAAATGACATTTATTTATTCAAATGAGAAAACACTTTATTTAAATTAAACTAAGTTGCCATTTCTATGGGACTTTAATAAGAAAATAATTTTTGTCTTTGTTTTACATAATTATTATTATTATTTTTTTACTATTGAAACCATAGGAAGTTCGAATAACACTTTTCGGGAAGAACTTTAAGAGCGCATCATATTAAGAGTATCTTATTAATTATAGAAAGTTTGAATTTACAAGAAGAATTAGTTTCTTGAAAATTAATTTAATCCGAATAAACTATTAGTCACATGAACAAAATAAAGTATCATTCTAAAAATATTTAATCTTTAAACGACTTATTGTAAGAGGAAAATTGAAGAAACTAATTAATCTGTTCTAGACAATATAAAATTGTGTGAAGGTAATATGAATGTGGTAAAAGAAAACTAAGATAAAATAAAATGACAACACTTTTAGGGAATTTGTCTGGGTTAATTAATTTACAAATATTTATTAGCACAAATAAACAATACAAGCTACAAATAAGCAATATAAACTACAAAAATAGATATAAGAATTGAAATTGGGCCCTTAGTTGACCCATAAAACTAAAGCTGCCCATTGTTTGGGCTTTGAATTATGGACTTTAGGTCCATTTTTCTGAAATGTATACCAGCTGTATATCAAAGCTCTTTCTCCTGCGATTTTCATGTATATCTCCAAGTATACACTGTATATCAGTGTGGAAATCAACATATTTATTCGCCATATTTTATTATACACCACGGAATAGTATCCAGATACTGTTTTCAGTGTACATGCACTGTATATCAGCGTATACCAGCCTCTGGAAAGATTTTGGTGAAGACTTTTGACTCGAGTAAGGATGGTTTTGGTCCCGAGGAAATGCAGGGGCGATGGAGTCCAGTTGGACTCACCAAGAAGCACATAAACAAGAGAGTAAAACAAAATTAGTAATTATTCAAGTGCTCTTAACACATAACTTTTTAAAAAAAAAATATAACCATTTGCTCAACGATGTAATGAATGAAGGAAAAACATACCACCAAAAGGTTATCAAAGGTGTTTAGCTAAGTAATTCGTATGACATGGATAAATCAACCAATTAAAATAGCTTTATCAATGATTGAAGCTTGAGGAAACAAATATTGCAAAAAATTAAGCTATTAAGTCCAAGCTTTCCATGAGACAGACTTAAGGCCATAACATAACTCATGTATTATATAATATTAACAACTTATGCATTTATCTTGAAAATTTATTTATTTATTTATTTTTATTGCTCCCATGGTTCACAACAGTGATTATTATGTAAACCAAAGGATTTTCCAAGTGATTTACTAGTAGAGGTAGCATAGAAAGATATCTAAACAGATTTCAGATCCTCAAAATTCCAGTTTTCCATTCTCAGTGGATTATAGCGCAAATTTGTAAAAAAAATACTAGGTGTATAAAGGCAGCTTATGTTACTCAGTTACCACTCTCAACCACAACGTTATGTCAAGCAGATCCAAAGTAACATCATGTGCTAAAAAAATTGCTTCTAAAAGAAAAAAAACAGGCGGAAATTTTGCAACAAAGCCATATTTAGAAATGCTATACTTTCTGTGTACACCGACAAGCCTCCTAATTGCTGCCTTTTATCAAAAATAGATCCTAACTAAAGGATAAATGAAATTTTGTCGCGTTTAAGAAAAATTCATAGGAGAAAAGCCAAAGATCGAAGCAAGTGGCAGATCCATAACCAACGAAGGGTGGTCAAATGAACACCCTTCGTCGAATTTTTTTTCCGTGTATATAGATTATATATAGATATTTATGATTATATACATATTGTTGCACACCCTTGACAAGCTAGAGAAGCATAGTCTAGTGGTCAAGAGTGTGTATTTCCGCATCAACAACCCGGGTTTGAACCTTGGCAGGTGCAACAGTGCTTTATTTTCTTTGTTTTTTAAACAGTTCTTTGCCCAAGGAAAAATATAAACACTCTTAACCAAAAGTCTGGCTCCGCCACTGATCGAAGCTCACTCTATATGAAGAAAAATCGTTAAGAATCTTCAGTTCAACAAAGTCGAACACCACATGTAATTTCAAACAAACCCAAACCACATAAAATAAATACCATATCGCTGAAATACATAACAACAGTAATGTTTATATTTTTTCTTACACACAAAGTACAAACATAGATAAATGGAAAAAGATTCAAAAAGATGAAGTGTTCACCTTGCAGCGAACCGGAACGACGAGTCAACGACTTTACCACTGTGTTTCTTCAAGAATTTTTGGTTGCATAGGATTAGAAGCACGCGCCTCCCGAATCCTCAATTTTCCCCAAAAATCCTCCCCCTGACCCCTATCCCTCATCTTCTATTCATAGAGGAAAAGAATTAAGGATTTTCGGACTTCAAATCTAAATTGGAGTTGGTTTTCTTGAGAAGTTTGAATTCCATAGTGAGACAAAAGGGGAGCCATTGGGAATTAATTACTTGCCAAAAATGGTGAACCAAAGACTGAGAATGATGAAAGGCCTCTGGTTTTTTTTCCAAAGATGGACTGAAAATTAAATTCATACCCGTTGTTGACTGAACGTTGTTGAAGCTGATGGTTGTTACGGGTTCTATTGAAGTATTGCCGTTTTTAGCTGTGGGTTAGGGACGTTTGGTCATTGTTTTATTACGGTGTTGTTGAAGTTGTATTATTGTTGTTGAGTTGTTGACTTGTTTACGTTATTTTGTTAAGGGGACTAGTGTGCCCGTGCCCGTGCTATGCACGCGCGAAGATATGATTGAAGATAAACAGTTATGTTTCGTAATATGTGGTACAAAGAGTTATGCTTCATAGTATGTAGAACAAAGATTACATTGTTATGTTGTTAGCTTTTGAAATAATTACATATAATCATTTATTGGTACAAACAGTGCTAGAGTTGTGGTACATTGTTGGTAGTAGTGGTGGAGAACTAAGACTGACTTTTGTGAATTGAATTTCTTAAACATCTTCTTCTTTGGGTGTTGTGTTGCAACATCACCTTCAACATAGCAAGATATAATGTTCCAATATCCAGATCTGTCACAAAATAATGTAAACAGTAATTATCCATGACACAAGAACAAAAATAAATTATTACTGGTCCAATAACTATACTACTCAAGATGCATTAAGAAAGATGTGGATAAACAAAAGCTTATTAATAAATTTAAAGTAGTAAATAAGTGTTAAGAGACCTAGTCAAAATTCAGGAAAAATGGTGAATACCAAGTAATGAATCTCTCTCTTTGTCTTTTGCTTTCACAGTTGGAGATGCTTCCTTTGCTGATTCTGTCATCTGCACAGAAAGATTGCTTTTTTAGTTAATTGCTCCAAGCTTTCAAAGGAATAAGGAAGATTAATAGAAGAGAATATATCACAGAGCACATCACAACAAGTTTCGTAATATCCTCGAAAAATCCAACAAACTACTTCTAGAACCTGAACTTGCTATTCATGTTCTTTGCCAATGTTTACCCACTTTTTCTATGAATAATAAAACACTCAGCATAAGGTGCATAAAAGAAATTATGTGAAGACAGTAATAATGTGAAACTCCATTGATGACAATCGATGAACTTATAGTATAGGCATGTATATCTCACATAAATATTTTTCATCGAATAACTTAAGAAAAGTTGAAATTCTACTGAATCCAGTTATTTAGTTTCCTCTGTAACTTAGCTGACAACTTAGTATCCTTCAAATATTTGAAGAATATAACTTATTCAATCATACATGACTTGTCTCACTTCCACGAGTACCAGGTAACTTTACTCCTGTACACCAATATAGAACAGATGAGAAGAAATCACTTAGTGGTTGTCTATTTTGAGAATTGAACCTAAGACCTCATGGTGCTTAACTCACTTTATTGAAATATTATATATGTATTTTTGGGCATTCTTGTGAATCTTGCTTGGATGTAGAACACCAAATGTAAAATGTGGCTTTTGTATATATTTAACAATGACAATCGTGTTATCAAGTACAAACTGAGGGAATAGAATTAAGAAACTTAAAAAATATAAAGTAATAAAAAGTGGAACAAATGTACCCTTTTTCTAGCAAACATCTCCTTCAGGTGGACTTTAGTTTTCTTCGAATAATCAACGTCTTCAGCAGCCTATCCACGTCCACAACACATTAAAACCACAAGGATTAGTAGTGATATCAGTTAGCAAGGTACAAACATAGGTCCAACCAATAATGATGTGATGTCACACTCTTAATTTATATTTTCTGTTTCAGAATTCAAGTGAAAATAAGAAGTTAAAGATTTTTCTGTAGTAAGTTGTTGTTTCGTGGTAAAAGTAAGGGTGGAACAAGAAATGAGATGAGACTTTCACGAAATTCCAGTTCATCCATAATTTGTATTCTCATATCTATTCAATAATAACTTCTATTTTATTTTTACCTTGTTTAGATCAACCAAACGGATAAGTACACCTCCATCATCTAACTCCTACAAGAGAAAAAATACGAATGACTTTCTTTAATTCATCAAAGGAAAGGGGCTGATAGTTTGAAATAAGACTATTTTATGGTAATAAGCCATTTCATATAGAATGTTATCAAGTCATAAAATTCAAATTGGTGCCACTTGTACTACCGTATCTACCAACCACATGAAATCTTTATATGTTCTACCTTTATTCCATTGTACCAAAGATGTTCTCTGAGGCTTCCAGCAATAAGAACAAATGTAGCCTTCATGACTAAAAACAAGTAACCACAACAACAACAATCTAGTAGAACCTCTGCATAAAAACTTTGCTCTCCGACAAGTGCAGCACCAGTGGTGACATAACAAATCATCTCGATGCTCGATAGTTCAAGTCCTCCGAAAGCATGGAGAGTTCCTTTAAAGGAGTGTGCTTTGTCATAGAGTTGTAATACTTAACAAAGTTTTGCATTTACAAGTCATAACTTACAAGTTAGAATATAGATGATAGAACAAGTAAGTAGAGGCAAACTTCAAGACCGAAAATTCCAACTGATAAAAGCACATGAAGTAAAAAGTTGCATCCGAGTATAGTACAGTTGAACACGTAAGTACTACACAAGAAAGCTATTACAAATAACTGAAATAGTTAGAGATTCCATTTTTACACATCCTTCCTGTTACTGCTCTCCAATTTCCAGCAAATAACATGACACAACAACAACAATAACAACGACAGTATATTCCCATATAGTGGAGTCTAAAGAAGGGTAAAATATATGCAGTCCATAATACTACCTCCAAATAGGTACAAAGTTTGTTTCCGATAGACCTTTGGCTCAGGAAAATAACAAGAGACAAGAAGTATAAAAAAAGTAGCACAGTTTCTTTTCCAATTACAAAACATGGCAAGAGCTACTAAACATTCTGATTAACCTTTATGAAAGGACAGGGAAGAACTTTGTTACACTAATTTTATTTTTTATTTTTTTGAAACTATAATGTACTTTGTTAACTCTAACTTACATGATCACAATATAAACTTAAAGACGCAAACAAAACTTCATAATTCTACTGATTCATCTATTAAGTTTGAAATTAGGCTTCTAAACAGGATGTTACGCCGCTAAGCCGTTCGAAAGAAAACTACGTCACAAACAGAAGGACTGATGGAAACTCAACTCTGTATTAAACACATACCATTTAGCATAAGCTAAGAACGCAAGCAAAATTCTTAATTTTTTGTTATTGTTTTCTTCACCAATAGAAGTTGATATGAGAGCTGTAACATAAATTTGAGACATGAACTCACCAATAGAAATCAAAAACAAAGAATTTAGCAGAAGTTAAGGGCATAAAAATCAAGCAAAATCTCTAATTTTGATTTTGTAAGTTATTTTCTTCATTTTGTTAAGAAATGAGGAAGTATCAACTCTGTATTAAACAAACACCATTTAGCAAAAGCTAAGAATGCCAAAATAAGCGTAGTATGACTAAGGAGAGGCTAAGTTATTTGACCAGCATGTAGTATGTTTAATATATACATCAATTTGCAGTTTTCTTCTAAACTGGTTATAGATAAGCCTATGATAGAGACAAGTTACCTATTATAAGAATAAAACCATGGATTAACCTATTATAATAGTGATTGAATTGATACAACAACAACATCAAACACTACTTTTTCTTGTTACATTGCTTTTTTGATTACATGTAGTTGTAACTTTTGAGTAGCTAAATCATTATGTTTAAGACATTCATTACATAGAAGGTTGTTATTTTTCATAATGATAAATCCATCTATTCTTTTGGTACCATAATTTGTTGTATGAATTTAGTAGTTTGAAAGAGATTTTACCCGAACATTCTGAGTCTTTATAATGCTGATGTAAGCCAATTCTGTCTTCTAAATATCTGAATATGTTTGAAAGAGAAGATAGTTCGGTAATTTATATTCTTTCAATATGGAATAATGATGGACTAAAGAAGAAAATGTATTAGATTATATATTAAGGAGATGACTGACCTATTGGACCGTTGGGTAGATGATAGAGGGTAAGTTGGTAGTTCTTTTCTTCAAAAATCTTCATAGTAGTGCAAACAAGGAAGAACAATATTTCACAAAATTCACAAACTCCTTTGTTCCACAAAATTCAAAAATAACTGCAAAAAAAAAAGTTGTCCAACCTGCAAGTATATTTAACAAGAATAAAAGAGAGTGTAATATAATTAGTAAGAAAATAGTATAGTATAAATTATATTGAAGATATTATAAATATTGAGAGAGAGAATATGAAAGCAATTTGTTCGTAACATTTTATTTTGTTTTCATTGGAGTCGATGGCTTCATTTTTTGTTTCAGTTTGAGCATATTATGGTGTTCACTTTGTTGTTCGGCTTGTTCAATAGAAGAGGTAGAATATTTTTTTTGCTTCTTAATTCCTTCTTTGATATGGAATGTGGATGGTGCAGGTGTTTTTTTGTCGTTCTTTTCGTAAAATTCCTTCTTCAATATTAAGGTATCCATCAATGGAAGACATGTTTGTGACAAGTGGAAGTTGTTCATGTTTGCAGGAAGAAGAATTTGTAGAAGAGTTATTTGGTTGCAAAATTTTTTGTATACCACAGTGCCATCCATTTTCACCATATGAAAATAATAAAGGGTATTGTAAGGAGTTGTAGCAACCATAATAATAGTGAATCAATTGATCATTGTTACTATGTGTGTGAACATGAATATGAGGTGTGGAAATAGGACTATTCAATTCTTCATCAGTCCATATAGCTGCTACGTATGATACATTAGGTAAGTTGTATGTTCGTTGATCCAAGGTTGAATCACATTTAAGTGCAATATAGAAATTAGGCAAATCTGGAATATGTGTTAAAGATTTCAAAAATTGAGAGTATGGATTAATTTGTAGAATATCCACCAAGTTGTCAATAACAGATTTGTCTAGCTTTTCTGAGAAAACCATTTTATTTACTCTTTCATTCTCAATATCATAGAAATAAAGTTGTAAATTTTTGGCTCTATTATTTGCAATAGTAAGGCTAGGTAAAAAATGGTACATTTGTCCTTGTACCTTAAATGTGTAAACACCTTTAGTCATATTTGCCAACTCTTTATCATATTTTACACCAAGTGAAGTAAAGGCAAACATGTTATTGTATATTCTAATGTAAGTACGAAAATATTTAGATTGTTCAGATTGACTATAATAAAGATGCTTTAATGCAGGAGATAGTTCATGTGAAACCAATTTTATCGAACCATTGTTACAACAGAAAGTTGGGGTTTCGTATTGAAATCTTTTGGCTGAACAAAATTTACAATTTGGAACATTTTTTAAAATAGTAGGAGAGCAAGGTAATTGGTTGATATTCCAACAACCCATTTGTGTTGATGAAGTTGAAGGTCCATCCCTAATATATAGTCTTCGTCGTTCAAGAAGTACTTTTTTTGTTCAGATGGCATTTCTTTGTAAGCAACACGACGTTGAAATTTTTTTCCATTTGGGTATTAGTCATCTTTCTTTTTATTTGAGACATTTGATTTCACAATGGTTTTGTTTTATATATATATTTTTTAATTCCTACAAAGGAAATATAGGGTTACACAATAGGATTAAAAATCAAAGAGAACAAATGTAGGTTATATAATTGGGAAAACAAAATCATAGTATGCATTAAATACAAAAAAGTAGAATAAGAAGATATCTCATTTGAGTGGGATAGCTAAAATATTACCTTCTAAATGAAACACTGTACAATAGAGAAAGAAGGGAGTTTGCATACAAGAGCTACAACTGCAAAGAAGAAAAACAAATTAGATTTGAAGACTCTTTAACATTCTTTATTCAAGAGTTGTTTCTATAACCAAACGTATAAAAGTTTGTAAACTTATTATAAAAAATTGAATTCATCTTAGTTATTGCTATTTAAATATCCATAAATAAAATTATAAGGTTTTTACATATAGCAGTACATATTAACACCTGGTAATGGAAACATTACCTACTAAGTCAAATACTGTAGAACAACACAAATAAAGAGTTTGGTACAGAAGCTGCAGTTGCGAAGAAAAGAAAGGAAATAAGAATTAAAGCCTATCAAGAACAAACTAATTAGTGATAGCGACAGTTCATTCATTTTAGATTCTTTGCTATTTTTCTTTTTAGATATGAGTATTCGTTGATGTGCAAGTATTTGATCCTTTATCTGTTCACTTATTGAGAAAATAGAGCAGTTTGATTTCTTTCTCTATTTTGCTTTTTCAACCGAAAACTATTCATTCTATTTCTTTAGGCTGTAATAGTTGGTGTGTACTTTGGCCTAATGGGTCTATAGCTTTCCTCAATGCCCCTTCACCAGGCAGTACTTGTGTGAAGAGTTGTGTCACCCACCATAAGGCCATTGTCGACTCAAAAAGTAAGATGGTTCAGAGGCTATTCAATAATGCAATAGAGCAAGAAAAGAAAGAAGCAAAGGATTAACTGCAAGGGTTGCACATAAAAGAAGAGTTCTACAAGGTAGAGAATTGACCCCTCTCAAGAAGTTTGAAAATTTAGGTAGGGAACCAACTTACTTACTAAAAACCATAATCTTAAACAACAAAAGCATCACACAGCTGAAAACTTAACAACCAACCAACTGAGCTACTAAAAACGACAATATTGAATAACAAAAGCATCACACAGCTAAAAACTTAGACAACCAACCAACTGAGCTACTAAAAACAACAACATTGAACAATAAAAGCATCACACAGCTGCAAACGTAGACACCAAACAGAGCTACTAAGAACAATAATAGCATCACACAACTGAAAACTTAACCAATTGAGCTACTAAAAACAATAATCTTCAAGCAACAAAAGCATCATAGAACTAAAAACATAACCAACCAACTAACTAAGTTACAAAGAATGACAATACTGAACAACAAAAGCATCTAATTGTGCTTTCAAATGTTAGTGTTGCCTTTGCTATTTATCATTTAGCCGAACATCTGTTCTATGAGATGGTTATAATTTTGGTGTACATAAGGCATCAATACTCTAAGAAAGAATAGACAGAAAGAGGAGAAGGAGCACTATTATATGTAAGAGGGATGATTAAAGTGCAAAAATTCAAATAATAAAAGGAGCACCTATCAGCATCTTTATGAACATAGGAAAAATCAGAACCATTAAGTTTGGTACAAGAACAAACTGAAACCTGACATGAAGAGTTATGGGATGCCATAGGGAATGTGTGATCATTGCCCATTGTGGTTCAAGTGATTCGTACACTAAAGAGAAAAATCAAAGCATTCAATTACTGTAATATGTGGAGTATACTTATTCCATTTTATAGTTAATAAAGTATGGGAGAGTTCAGTGAAAAGATACAACATGTACTATGTAGTGAGAAAACTTACTCTATCGAAAAGTGAACTAACTAAATTACATAAACAATGTTTTAGTAATCTGGTTGAATAGGCTGATACAGATAACTCCAATTGAATCTTTTATATATAGGGTTGCAACTTGAAGAGAATGCTTTAAGGCAATTATTTATGACAAGATAGGGGTAAGGTTATAGAAGTTATATTTGCTTAAGTAAGTTCCTTTTTGGCAATAGATACTGCTGGAGAAACTTGGCAATGCCAAGAGAAAAGAGAAGAGTGTGGCATGATCACTTGTATAATGTTGGAGTAACAGATGTGGCCTTCAGATGGACAATATCCACATATCAAAATCAGTATATTCATCAAACTAATAAGTACTCCAATAGTTTGTCTTGGTCACTCACTAAAGATGAAAGGCAAAATATTCCAATATAAGAAAGTAAAAGTCGGAATGAATAATCAACACAGTAACATGTAAACAAACCCTATTATTCAATTTCTAGAAAAGAAACGCCCGACTTACTCACGTAGGCTACGCGATGTATGCCACTTCCTCCAGCAAACATCAGCTATGTCTGTATTTCATCAATGCTAGTTCTACTTATAAATAAGAGAAGGTTGGAGTACTACGAAGGGCATTACCTTAATTTCATAACTAACACAATGACAATGGTATAGATATACCCTCCATCATATTATAGGTATTGCAATGGCATCTATCTGCTCATAATTTTCAAGTTTCACATAACGTCTAAAAATCTAAAGTCGATGTTGTGTTGTCGTCTAACTGCAGTAATGGCACAGAGAAATTAAGTTAAGTAATGATAAATTAGTACACCAAGAGAGCACAAACATTGAATAAGCAAACATCCAAGGCCACAATGTTTCCAATGTCGCAAGTGAAATCAAAGGAATCGAAGACGTAGAAAGTGAATCTGACGTCACAAACAGAAGGACAGATGGAAACTCAACTCTGTATTAAACACATACCATTTAGCATAAATTAAGAAGGCCAAAATCAAGAAAAATCCCTAATTTTTCAGAGATGTTTTCTTCACCAATAAAAGTCACCAATAGAAATAAAAAACAAAGAATTTAGCAAAAGTTAAAAGGCACAAAAATCAAACAAATTCCCCAATTTTTGAGCTATTTTCTTCGTTTTGGTAAGAAACGGGCAAGTATCAACTCCAAAATTCTTAATTTTTCGGAGTTGTTTTCTTTGCCAATAGTAATCAATATAACAGCAGTAAGATAAATTTGAGAGAAGAATTCGGCAAAAGAAATTAAGAACAAAGGATTTACCAGAAGTTAAGGAGACAAAAATCGAACACAATCCCTAAATTGTCGAGCTATTTTCTGCGTTTTGTTAAAACAAGAGGAAGTAAATGGGGTGGAAATAACAGTGAGCAGATATATATGTTGTGTATGTGTTGATGATTGTTGGAAATGTGATATTTAGCAAAAGAGGCTTCATTTTGTTGGGAAAAGGTCCTTCATTGTGTATATAAGATTATATATTTGCCTAAAGACCCTTGTCATATAAAACAAAATTGTAGTACATCAACTTTCCATTTATAGACAAAGTTGTAGTACTTCAACTTTCTATTTATATATAGTAGTAACAGTAAAAAAGGAGAGCTAGGCCAGGTCGGATATGGTTGTTGGGCCTGTTGGGTCAGTGTGTTTGGTATTGTTGGGCTGTTTGGTGAGAAGTTGTTATATTATTCTGGAAAAGAATAGGAACAATGGAATTAGGCTGCTGAAATATCATTTGGGCTAGGGTGACTAGCCCAATTCTAAAAAATGAGTGATAACGCCCAAACTACAGCTCTCGTAAGAGTGTAAGCAGTCGATGTCAAATATAGAACCCAACTGGGTTGGGTGTCGAATCCCACAGGGAATACTTGGTCACTAAGTATTGTAATTGTTAGCAGACTGTTGGTCGAAAATTCTACGGAAAGGGGGGATTGGTTTTAGGCGTGAAGTAATGTTAACAAAATAAAAAAATAAACGATCAATGTAGTAAGATTTAATCACAGAGAATAATAAGTTAGGGTTATGTCCACCTTATGAGTTCTACGTATCTATTAACTATGAGTTATGCGGAATTCAGACATGCATGCACTTATAGAGATTCGTATTCTAATGGTAAATCCTAGTGTCTCTCGACCATCCAGGATTATTTCACTTTAACTCTCTCGAGCTTAAAGTGTATAACTAACGGTACAAATTCTCCAAGAGGTTAATCCGGTTAAGGCATTAACGTGTAAACAGGGGTTGGTAGCCCTATTTCCTTGTCACACTCTCTTTTCCAAACATATAACTTTTCTCTCGAACAAGTTAATGCTATAATGGCGTAGTCTATATGTTTGCAACCACAAGAATTTAATTAAAACGAAGAGAGTAATGATATAAGTAGCATACGCATCAAGAATTTACAAACTCATAGTAATAGATAGTATATCACAAGGCTTCCATAACCCTAACAGAGAAGTTTAGCTACTCATGAGTGCAATGAAAATCACAATAAACATCATCATCGTACCAAAGATTGAATGATCTTATGTTGAGGATGAGATTGGCGTCAAAAGGGAGATTGACGTTTCGCCCTAAGCCGTTTTTCTCAAGAGAGCCGTGATTCTCTGTAAAAGTCGAATGAAAAGAAAATAGAATTGAATAGAAAATAGGATGAATAGAAAAATAGAATGCCCCATGAAAAATTCAGCAAATACGGTTTTTATAACATCCTTGTCCTAGTCCTACTCGGTTACTGCATCCTTGTCCTAGTCCTACTAGGTTACTGCAGCACCCTTAAGTATTAATAAATACTGATTCTGCCCTGGACAATTTCTCCGTGCATCACATTCAGTCCACAAGCTTCCAAAAGCTGTCTTCCTTCTTACGTGAAGTTTTCCTTTACTGCCCAAGGGTCCACAAAGTGCTGAAATATTCATCATTAATACCTGAAAACATGTTAATCACGTTGGTTAGCTCACTTACAGGAAGATGGACTAAAAGTGCAGAAATTATATATTTTATCCTTAAAACTTAGCTATAACATGGGTAAATTATGGTGTTTAGGCGTGTAAATACGCCCAACATCAATGAGAAAACCCGAAAAAGGTTATTTAAGAAAAAGGATTTTAAAATAAGGTTAATCAAGGGAGTTCGATTAACAATTCTAACCATTTTATATTAATAAAAGGCCACAATTTAATTAATTTGGACAAAAATAAGACGAAATTAACTTTTAATTAATTTGATGAATTTCTCAAATTCAATAATTTTAAAATAAATATTTTATGAAAGCACAATTATTTTTGTTTAAAGAAAATTAAGAAACTAATTGTGTCATCAATTTCTTACTTTCAATCGATCATAAGAAAAGTAGAATATTTGCAATTTAATCAAACTTTTCACTCTTAATAAATTTTAAAGCATAACTGATAATTATATAATCATGTATAATTAAATACTAAATATATTAATTTTACCTAAATTCAAAAGGTAGGGTTGAAATTTATTTTAAAATAACTTAAAATAAATATTTTAAAACTATTAAAAATTGAGAAATTTAAAAACTAATTGTAACGCCCCGAAAAACGGGTCCCGGAGCGTCACACGGTGCTTGAGGCTACGAGTAGCCCCAAGCTAACCCGTTGAGCCATTTTCATTCAGTTCTACACAAATCAACGGGGTATCCATAAATAACCCTCAAATATCAACAGAGTAATCATCATCCAAGAATAAAAGAATTTCAGAAAGATAACAAAATACGACTTATTAGTCAACTCCCAACATCTATACTAGTCTGACAAGCCTCTGAGAAAATCAATAAAACCAGCGAGCCATTGAGACATGCCCCAACTGACTCATACTCAGTTATCAAATGTAAACAATTCCGTGAAACCAACATCAGACATCACATCCTCGGACCACAACAGAGGATGTAGAACAGCGTGCCCAAAGAATCATTGTCGAACCTGGAACTGAGCCCCTAAACCTACATTCCGAGAAAATGCAGCCCATATCCGAAGATGTGGGTCAGTACCATGGAAAGGAACTGAGTATATGGGGGTGTATGAAGTTGTGTAAACATCATCATCATAAATATTTATAAGAAATATGCAGGATGTATGAAAGACTCACATAACCCGAAGAAAATCATAATAATCATGAGAGGATGAAATAAGTACAATAACACATGTGAGTCATCATATAATTTGTCAACCACTTTCAGTTCATAAAGAATATCAATTCTCATAATATAAATATCGTTTAAATCTTTCGAAAGAATAACTTTCACAATTCACTTTCAAATCACTTCACCATTCACCATAGACACAAGGAAACACACACACACTGGAAATCCTATAACCTACATAAACCATGTGAGCTACATGGAGTCCAACTTACAACCCACATTGGGGAGAGTCGTTCTATCCTTGCCATCGGAGTAGGACTATCGATATTAAATCCACACAAACTAGTGATCACTATATAAATCAGCCTCAGGTTCACTTCTATGGGGGCACGTAGTTCTAGGGAAGTAAGGTCGCTTTATGCCTCCCACCCGGTGCTAAAGATTTCTCCCAAACATAGCTCAGATAATTTTAAAGACAATCCACAACAAAATAATTTCAGTAATATATAAATATACATCGGGAGCCATCATGCTTCCTATCTATCAAAATCAACCATGTTGTGGATGTCTTTCACACTCGAGTTTAAAACAACAACATTAAGACTGAAAGGTCAAATCATTCAAAATATCTCAAATATTCAACATCAACGTGCTTATAACACACACTTTCTAAAAAAACACAATTTCCAATGGGGATTCACGACCCAAATATCGAAATCATGATAAATATCGTTCAAGATTCATGCTTTATATATCCACACGTGTAAATTCATCTTTCAAAATCATAAACATCAAGATTTCATAATAATCATCATAAGATATGGGTTCATGCTTCAAATTCGTAAAAATCAAATAAAAATCATGCCTTTGTAAAGAAAACTACTTTTGGGCACAAGAACGAAAGAGAGTTCTTGTTGAAAAACCCCACATACCTTGAATGATAAACTTTAGATTGATACTCGTTTTTGAGATGTTAATCGTGCCTTTGAATGATGGTTCTCGGAGTTCTTGAAGTAGGAACTTGGAATCTTGAATAAATTTACAAAATTAATGGTGAACTTTGGAGGTTCTTGAAGTTGGATGTAGGAGCTTAGGGTTTTCTTTTTGAGGGAATTTGATGAAATATAACATATAATACTTCTAATAGGTTTTAATATAGGGTTTAGACGGATTTTAGGTGACGGGGAATGACCAAAACGCCCTTAAAAATCAAATAACTATCGAATCTGTCCTTTGGTGGACTGTTTTGACAGTTTGAAATAGATCAACCATAACGTTTTACTCCGATATCCAAATTGGATAAAACCAATTTTATTAGAAAAAGGGCTCTCATATCTTTCCATTGATAGATATTATCTCACCCAAATCATTGTGTACGAGGAGTTATAATCGTTTGAAGTTGATCCAAAAATTTACTTTTGATAGGCTGAAGTAGATCGACCATAACTTTTTAATCCGATAGACAAATTGGATGAAACCAATTTCATTGGAAAGAGGACTTGCAGAACTTTTCGTTGATATATAGTAGATTGCCCAGATCATTATGCACAAGGAGTTATGATCATTTAAAATTAGAGCAAAAAAACGTCAGGCCTTAGTACTTTTTCCTGCACGTTTTACTGTTCACTACTATTCACGGTTTGATCGGAATGTTCACAACTCATCGCTCGGGTATTTATTTTGGATGATCCACATATCATTGGAAATCTTATTCGATAATGTACATAATGGTGGGTCATAATCTAAGACATTCCACACGAAAAATTTATAATTTATTCTAGAAGATAGAACCCAATACGTTTACGCACAAAATTTCAACAAAAAGTTTCCTGGGGTATTACATCATCCCCCCTTGGAAAAATTCATCCTCGAATGACGCTAGACATGCCAAGATTAGATAGGGAATAGAGCATACAGCTGAAACCATTCGTTATACTCATCACCACATCGTTTCTCACTCCGAATGCAACATAGAATGCATAAATTCAAGAAACTACAGCTGAACACATAATAAATGACAGCTGAACTGCTGCAACTTTTATCAAACGTGCATGATTTAGGAAAGAACGGTACCTTCGGCTTGATCGGAGTTCGCGGAAAATTGGTGCGAGTACTTGGATCGCATAGAAGCCTCAGATTCCCAAGTTACACCCTCAATAGATTGGTTTCGCCACAACACCTTGACCAAGGGAACTTCTTTGTTCCTTAGTCTTCGGACACTGAAATCAAGAATCTCAACAGAAATCTCATCAAAAGAAAGATTTTCTTGAATGTCATCACTCACAGAGGAATCCACTACCACAACATCGCTAATATGTTTTCTAAGCATGGAGACATGGAATATTGGATGAACAGAGGACAACTCGGAAGGCAACTCGACCTCATAAGCTACCATACCAACACGGCTAAAAATTTTTTAAGGACCAACATAACGGGGACTAAGCTTTCCCTTCTTTAAGAATCTCTTCACTCCCCTCATGGGTGAAATTTTCAGATACACTAGGTCACCAACATCAAACTCAAGGTCTCTCCTTCTAACATCCGCATATGACTTCTGACGACTCTGTGCAGTTTTCAACCTTTCCCTAATCAACTTAACTTTTTGCATAGCCTCAAATACCGAATTAGGACAACTCCCAGCCGCTTCACCCACCTCGAACCAACCTATGGGTGATCTATACTTCCTTCCATATAAGGCTTCAAATAGAGCCATACCAATAATAGAGTGGAAATTGTTATTGTAAGCAAACTCTATCAACGGTAAGTGATCATCCCAACTTCCCTTAAAGTCAAGTGCACAAGCTCTCAACATATCCTCTAAGGTCTGGATGTTCCGCTCAGCATGACCATCGGTCTGCGGATGAAAAGCAGAACTCAAAAGCAATTGGGTACCAAGACCCTTCTGAAAAGCTTTCCAAAATTGCAATGTGAACTGAGTACCCCTATCGAAATGATAGACAAGGGAACTCCATGCAGTTTGACTAGCTCTCGGATATACAATCTAGCGTAATCCTCAGTAGGATATGAAGTATGAACAGGCAAGAAATGATTAGACTTAGTCAACCTATCAAGCACAACCCAAATGGAATCATGATGGCGTCGGGAAGAAGGTAAACCAATCATGAAGTCCATATATATCTCTTTCCACTTCCAGGTGGGAATACTAAAGTCTTGCATCATACCACCAGGTCTTTGGTGTTCAACCTTAACTTGTTGGCATGTTTCACACTTAGCTACAAACGCTGCTATATCTTTCTTCATGCCACTCCACCAATAGATTTCCCGCAAGTCTCGGTACATCTTGGTGGCACCAGGATGAATAGAATATCGCACCCCATGTGCTTCAGCCATAATCCTCTGTCTCAGATCATCAACATTCGAGACACACAATCTACCCTGCAATCTCAACACATTATCTCCCCCTTGGGAGAAAACCTCTACTTTTTGGTCCTTGACTGACTCCTTCAGTCTGACCAAACTAGCATCTAAGTATTGCTTTTCCTTCACTTTCGAAACTAAGGAGGATTCGGAACTACTCTGAACCCCTATACTACCTTCAGCAGAGTCAAACAACCTAACCCCCAATCTAGCCAAATGATGTACATCATGAGCCAACTCTTTCTTACCTTCTACCACATGCGAAACACTACCCATGGACACTCTACTTAGGGCATCGGCCACAATATTGGCCTTGCCTGGATGGTACAGCATACTCATATCATAGTCCTTTAACAATTCTAACCACCGTCTCTGCCTAAGATTCAATTCTCTCTGGGTAAACACATACTGCAGACTCTTATGATCAGTGAAAACATCAACATGAACACCATACAAATAGTGTCTCCGTATTTTCAAAGCAAACACAACAACAACCAACTCAAGGTCATGGGTAGGGTAATTTTTCTCATAGGTTTTCAACTGTCTAGAAGAACAAGCTATCACCTTACCCTTCTGCATCAATACGCAACCCAACCTACCTCTCGAAGCATCACAGCACACCACAAAACCATCAACACCATCAGGCAAAGTAAAATAGGGGCTGAAGTGAGTCGAGTCTTCAACTCTTGAAAACTCTTCTCACAAGATTCGGACCATAAAAACTTTACTTTCTTTTGAGTCAACCGAGTCATAGGAGATGCCATAGAGGAGAAACCCTCAACAAAACGTTAGTAATATCCAGCTAAACCCAAGAAACTTTGGATATCAGTCGGAGAAATAGGTCTAGGCCAATTTTTAACAGCTTCGGTCTTTTGGGGATCAACTCTAATACGCTCAGAAGAAATGATATGACCCAGAAAAGCAACTGACCTTAGCCAAAACTCACACTTATTGAACTTGGCAAACAACTTGTGATCTCTAAGGGTTTGAAAGACAGTTCGGAGATGATCAGAATGCTCATCCTCACTACGAAAGTACACCAGTATATCATCGATGAACACTATGACAAACATATCCAGATATGGTCTGAACACTCAATTCGTGAGGTCCATAAAAGCTGCTGGGGAATTAGTTAACCCAAAAGACAGAAAAAGAAACTCAAAATGGCCATAACGAGTTCGGAAAACAGTTTTTGAGATGTCACACTCCCTAACTTTGAGTTGATGATAGCCGGAACGAAGGTCTATCTTTGAGAAATAACTTGCACCTTGCAATTGGTCAAACAAATCATCTATTCTCGGAAAGGGGGTACTTATTTTTTACGGTGACTTTATTCAGTTGACGGTAATCAATGCACATACGCAAAGAGCCATCTTTCTTTCTCACAAACAACACAGGAGCACCCCAAGGAGAAACAATGGGCCTTATGAAGCCCTTATCTAGTAGATCTTTGAGTTGCTCTTTCAACTCCTTAAGTTCTGTAGGGGCCATACGGTAAGGAGGAATAAAAATGGGTTGAGTATCGGGAAGAAGATCAATCTCGAACTCTATCTCTCTATCAGGAGGTATACCTGGGAGATCATTCGGAAAGACATCAAAAAACTCATTGACGACATTAACAGACTGGAGAGTTGGAGTCTCAGACTTAGTGTCTTTGACTCTAACCAAATGGTAAATACACCCCTTGAAAATAAGCTTTCTCGCTTTGAGGTAAAAGATAAAATGACTCTTGGGTGACACAGAATTCCCAAACCACTCAAACACGGATGCACTCGGAAACTGAAACTTGACCACTCGGGTCTGACAATCAATAGAGGCATAAGAAGAATACAGCCCGTCCATACCCAGAATCACATCAAAATCTACCATGTCTAACTCAACCAGATCAGCCAACAAAACTCTATGAAGAACTGTAACAGGACACTTTTTATACACTTTCTGGGCAACAATCGAATCACCCACTGGGGTAAAAACTAGGATAGGCTCAGGAATAATCTCAGGACCCATTTCAAAATTCACAGCAATCAAAGGAGTAACATATGAGAAACTAGATCCAGGATCCAACAAAGCATACACATCAAACTGAAATATAAGAAGCATACCAGTAAAAACATCGGGAGAGTCCTCCTATTCCTGGCGGGACGGTAAAGCATAGAATCTATTCTGGCGCTGCCCGCCAGCATTGCTAGAAGAGGTGCCCTGAGCTGGGGATGGGCGAGTCGCTGGAACTGAAGCACTAACAGTCTGAGTCTAGGTCTAAGGGCGATAGTCACGATGCCCTTGTCCATCCTATGGACAATCTCTAACTCTGTTACCCATGTCACCACACCAGAAACAGCCCCTCTTCTCACCCCAACACTCACCCGAATGAGCCCTACCACACTTAGGACACAGGGGACGATTTGGCTTACTGCCAGCACTGTACTGGGACCTGGATTCATATGACCTGCTACCTTGCTCCTGCCTACCTCTAGGCACGGAAGCACTAACAGATGACAATGCTGGCATAGACGAACGATCCTGTTACTGAGGGCGACGCCCTCCCTGCGATCTAGTTTGACCCTATCCGTGCTGCTCAAACCTAACTCTCTTATTCCCTCTCATTCTATCTCCATCCTTAATCTTATCTGCCTTAATCTTTTGGGCATGAGTCATCAGCCTAGAAAGATTCATCTCACTATTCAGCATAGCAGACCTACACTCCTTAACCACATAACTAAACACTTCAATCACAAACTTACTCGTACTAGCCCAATTATCAGCCACTAAGCCAGGAGCATACTTGGCTAATTGATTGAACTTTAGATAGTACTCCCTAACAGTCATAAAGCTCTGTCGCAGGTTCATAAATTCTTCCACCTTCGCCTTCCTCATCTTAAAAGGGAAAAACTTATCCAGGAATGCATCCTGGAACTCTTGCCAAGTTATAGGGATAGCTCCCTCACCTCTACTTTTCCTCCAAGCAACAACCCAGTTATAAGCAAGGTCTTTTAACCTATACGCAGCCAACTATACACTATGTTCCTCAGATACATGCATCACCTGAGTAATCTTCCGCACCTCCTCTAAAAACAATCGTGGATCCTCATCAGACTTGGACCCATAGAATTTTGGCGGATTCATCTGCATAAAGTCACGGATCCTGGAAGCAGCTCAATTAACTCCCTACTACTGTGGAGCCGGGGCTGAGTTGGCCTGAATATTTGCAGTAACAGCTTGGGCCAGCGCCTGAAAGGCTGCCCTAAATTCAGAATGAGATACGTTTTCATTCAATGAGTCAACGGCTTGAGGTTGCTGACCATTATTATTTCTTCTCGCTCGACGTGGAGGAATATTTTTAAAAGAGGAGAGCATGAAACAATAGCAGAGAGAGATATTTTAAGCACGGTAGACTTCTGAAAGAAAGAATCACACTTTTTCCTAAAACGTCTTGTAGCCTCTTGCTCATAAATATGGCGCGCTACACACCGATGATCAAGACTCTACTTAATGCGGCTTGTTAGACTCTCTAGGACACCTTACAACCTTAGGCTCTGATACCAAGTTTGTAATGCCCCGGAAAATGGGTCCCGGAGCATCACACGGTGCTTGAGTAAGAGTAGCCCCAAGCTAACCCTTTGAGCCATTTTCATTCAGTTCAACACAAATCAACGGGGTTTCCATAAATAAACCTCAAATATCAACAGAGTAATCATCATCCAAGAATAAAATAATTTCAGAAAGATAACAAAATACGACTTATTAGTCAACTCCCAACATTTATAGTAGTCTGACAAGCCTCTAAGAAAATCAATAAAACCAGCGAGCTATTGAGACATGCCCCAACTGACTCATACTCAGTTATCAAATATAAACAATTCCGCGAAACCAACATCAAACATCACGTCCTCGAAATATGAGGACTCACCAAAACAAAGAATGTAGAACAACGTGCCCGAAGAATCACTGTCGAACCTAGAACTGAGCACCTAAACCTACATTCCGAGAAAATACAGCCTACATCTGAAGATGTGGGTCAGTACCATGGAAAGAAACTGAGTGTATGGGGTGTATGAAGTAGTATAAACATCATCATCATAAATATTTATAAGAAATATGCAGGATGTATGAAAGACTCGCATAGCCCGAAGAAAATCATCATAATCTTGAGGGGATGAAATAAGTACAATAACACATGTGAGTCATCATATAATTTGTCAATCACTTTCAGTTCATCAAGAATATCAATTCTCATAATGTAAATATCATTTAAATCTTTCAAAAGAATAACTTTCACAATTCCACTTTCAAATTACTTCACCATTCACCATAAACACAAGGAAACACACAAATACTGGGAGATCCTATAACCGACATAAACCATGTGAGATACATGGAGTCCAACGTACAACCCACACTGGGGAGAGTCGTCCTATCCTTTCCATCAGAGTAGGACTATCGATATCAAATCCATACAAACTAGTGATCACTATATAAATCAGCCTCAGGCTCACTCCTACGGGGGTACGTAGTTCTAGGGAAGTAAGGTCGCTCTATACTTTCCACTCAGTGCTAAAAATTTCTCCCGAACTTAGCTCAGATAATTACAAAGACAATCCACAACAAAACAATTTCAGTAAAATATAAATATACATCGGGAGCCATCATGCTTCCCATCTATCAAAATCAACCACGTTGTGGATTTCTTTCACACTCGAGTTTAAAACAACAACATTAAGACCAAAAGGTCAAATCAATTAAAATATCTCAAATATTCAACATCAACGTGCTTATAACACACTTTCTAAAAAACACAATTTCCAATGGGAATTCACGACCCAAATATCAAAATCATGATAAATATCATTCAAGATTCATGCTTTATATATCCACACATGTAAATTCATCTTTCAAAATTATAAACATCAAGATTTCATAATAATCATAATAAGATATGGGTTCATGCTTTAAATTCGTAAAAATCAAATAAAAATCATGCCTTTGTAAAGAAAATTACTTTTGGGCATAAGAACGAAAGACAGTTCTTGTTGAAAATCCTCACATACCTTGAATGATGAACTTTAGATCAATACTCATTTTTGAGATATTAATCGTGCCTTTGAATGATGGTTCTTGGAGTTCTTGAACTAGGAACTTGTAATCTTGAATGAATTTGCAGAACTAATGTTGAACTTTGGAGGTTCTTGAAGTTGGATGTAGGAGCTTAGAATTTTCTTTTTGAGGGAATTTGATAAAATATAACATATAATACTTCTAATAGGCTTTAACATAGGGTTTGGACGGATTTTGGGTGAGGGGGAATGACCAAAATGCCCCTAAAAATCAAATAATTCTCTAATCTGTCCTTTGGTGGACTGTTTTGATAGTTTGAAGTAGATCAACCATAACGTTTTACTCCGATATCCAAATTAGATGAAACCAATTTCATTAAAAAGATAACTCTCATATCTTTTTATTGATATATAGTATCTCACCCAGATTATTGTGTAAGAGGAGTTATGATCGTTTGAAGTTGACCCAAAAATTTACTTTTGATAGGCTGAAGTACATCGACCATAACTTTTTGCTCCGATAGACAAATTGGATAAAACCAATTTCATTGGAAAGAAGACTCGTAGAGCTTTCCGTTAATATATAGTAGATCACCCAGATCATTATGTACAAGGATTTATGATCATTTAAATTTGGAGCAAAAATACATCAGGCCTCAGTACTTTTTCCTGCACGTTTTACTGTTTACTACTATTCACAGTTCGATCAGAATGTTCATAACTCATCGCTCGGGTGTCCATTTTGGATGATCCATATATATTTGGAAAGATTATTCGATACTCTAAGCAATGGTGGGTCATAATTTAACACATTCTGCACGAAAAATTTATAATTCATTCTAGAAAATAGAACCCAACACGTTTACGCACAAAATTTCAACAAAAAATTTCCTGGGGTATTACACTAATTTGGAATGTGGAGGGCAAAAATTAGGTTGCAAAAACCTCCCCCTCCCTTTGGTTAGCGTGGATGCAAGTAAGTCTAGACAAAGGGAGCTTGATGTTCTTAATTTTGTCCGACCACAAATTCATCTCATAAATGAGATTGATTTTCGCACAATTATTTCTGCAGAGTTATAGCCGGCCCTGATGTCAGTTTTCCTACATATCTCAGGTTACATGAGAACTCGAGCCACTTTTAGTTCATAAAGCTTGATTTTAAAGCACGATTTTCAAAGAATTCACAAGCCATTTCGAGTTTTTAATTTTAGTGAAATCAAATAGCTATGGAATAAGAGGATTGGGGGAAAGGTTGGACTGCATTTGAGTTTTATATATAGATCCCAGCCTACATATCTCAATAATTCAGGAAATCAGACTGTTTGTAGTTCGACTCGATCGATAGAAAAGATAGTCTTTTATTTTAGACGAACTTTGGCTCGGGATGAGTGACAAATATATCGAGTTATGGAAAAGGGATTTGCATTTATCTCAATCACAAATGTGGGGCCCCTTACACCCGCAACTAAGAGATACATGGACATAATTTCCAAAGCTCTAGGATTGTTGTCACCTGATTTTCAAAGAAGGGGAAAACTACCTCTAGTGTGAGTTTAGAATTTGCCCCAGAGATGAAATTGAGACCAAAAATATCCTGAAATACCTACATACCTTCTAATATGGGTGTGGTTTGATGGTGGTGAAAGTCTTCATTTAGCTCACGTCCAAAGAGTTTGAATCCCTCTTCAGACTATGTCTCAGTTCGCTGCTAAGAAAAAGCTCCACGTTGTGCTGCATCCTTTTTGGAGTCGTCCACACCTGTGGTTTTGATTTGAGAATTTCATCCTTTTGGATGCTCTGGATAACAACTCAAACAAATGATTAGTTGTAAATGTAGAATTACATAAACGTAAATTGGTGCAAACCTGTTTGACCATACTATACAGAGATAGTCGAACCTATTCTAAAAATATTGTGTCACTTTGAATGGGGTGACAACCTAACATGTATCGGTACACACCAAATGACTTATCTTGAATGTAACATGTCACTTTGAACGGAGTGATGATCTAATGTGTCTCATTAAAGGGTGGATGACCCATTTAAAATGCAACATGCCATTTTGAATGGAGTGATGGTCCAACATGTCTTATTGAAGCACGGACAACCCATCTTGAATATAACATGCCACTTTGAATGGAGTGACGGTCCAACATGTCTCATTGAAGGGCGGACAACCCACTTTGAATATAACATGTCACTTTCAATGGAGTAACGGACCAATATGTCTCATTGAAGGGTGGACGATCCATTTTGAATATAACATGTCACTTTGAATGAAGCGACGATCCAACGTATCTCATTGAAGGGTAGATGACCCATCTTGAATATAATATATCACTTGAACGGGGTGACGACCCAACGTATCTCATTAAAAGGCAGACTACCAATGTTGAATGTAACATGTCACTTAAATAGGGTGACGACCCAAAGTGTCTCATTGAAAGGCGGACGATCAATGTTGGATAAAACATATCACTTAAACGAGGTGATGACCCAACGTGTCTCATTGAAAGGCGGACGACCAATATTGAATATAATATATCACTTTGAACGGAGTGACGATCCAACATGTCTCATTGAAGGGCGGACGACCCATCTTGAATATAACATATCACTTGAACGGGGCGACGACCCAATGTAATGAACTTTATCCTTTAAATCAGAAGTCTTTCAAAGGCCTTGCGCATATCCTGAGATTCTAGATTGGACCCTCAAACTTTGAGAAGATACTTTTGTATTATTTCTTAGAGGTGATCCTGCATAACATCACCTGTACAACTTGAACAACACACATTAATAGTGGAACAATTTGTTATAACTAAGTCGGGAATGTAACAATAGGTAGAGTTCAAAGATAAAGATGGGGTTGTTTGAATCATGATGATTTAGAGATAGTAGTTTAAATAGTATCTCCACATCTTCATCGTTATTCTGGATCATTTCCCTATAAAATTATAGAAAGTGTTGGAGATCATAATAAAGTAATAGAAATATAAATCAAGAGAAAATTAAGGGAGAGAAGTCGTTTGGATTATTATGGCAAGACCACAGTGGGTCTGATAATGCCTTGTGTCATACTTAACATTGTCAATTTTGTGACTTCACTGTTACTGCATCCAAAGAAAAATTCTTAGTTTTGAGAGACTGACTGTGTTAGTATTGCCTTGCTCTCCTGATGCACCTTGTTGATTGCAGACTTGAAGTGCGGCTATTGTGGAATTTTTTAGGTTCTCTCTCAAAAATTCTGCCCCGATTTAGAAAATCTTGAGCTTTCTTATGACATTGTTTGATATGGAATTTTTGAGGTCTTCTAAAAATTTTTGCCCCAGTCTAAAATACAAATACTTGAATTGTTTCTGACGTAGAGTGCTTTAAGCATAGCGAACTTCAAACTTTATGCGCCGATCTCAGCTTCAGCAACGGCTAATTTTCAACTTCGTAGCAAATGTGAAGTATTGTGAAATTTTTCAGATCTTCTCGAAATTTTCTGCCTCAGTTACATGCTTCAATATCATCTTCATTCAATTTGGGGAAGGATTCTTCTGATGAATTTTGAGATCTTCTCAGAAATTTGTCATAGTTTCTGTGAAACTTTTACATAAAATATGACCGAGACAGTGTAGTGCCTATGCATTCCATTGAGGTAGGAAAGGTAGTTCCAACTTAAAATAAGAAGATAAATCTTCTATGGGGTTGACCGAAGCCTACATAGGCTGCCTACATATCCCTTTCATAAAAATTCAGGTCAAACGTAGTTCATACAAAATAAAATGAATATTTGAAATTATTGATAATGTGATCGAAGCTAATACAGGCCATCTAAGTATTCTACAAGGAAAATCAGGTCGAACATAGTTTATTTCAACTAAAAGGGTGCAATACAAGGAAATCAAATCATAAAGTGCGATTACAAGGAAATAAGCAACAGAACGCGATTACAAGAAAATAAAATGAGAAAGTACGAATATAAGGAAAAGAAATGCTAACTTTAAATACAGGACAGAAGGATGCCAAAAGTGCGTCTTTTTAAGAGAAATTAATGATTCTAACGACCATTTCTTGTGATTGGGCAATGGATTTTTCTTTACATTAGCTGGAGCTTGTTCAAGTGATATCACCTTTTTGTCAATCAAGTCCTGAATTTTGTGCTTGAGAGTGATACATTTCTCTGTATCATGTCCAACAACTCCAGAGTGGTAGACATATCGCTTGCTTGGATCATACCAATTAGTAGAAGTATTCATAAGCTTTGTTTCTAATGGATGAAGTAGTTTTGCTTATTTCAGTCTTTCAAAAAGCTGAGTAAGAGATTTTGCCAATGACGTGAAAATTCTGAGAGGCTTCCTTTCATGATTGGTGCGAGGAACATAGTTTTGTGGTGGAGGTTGAGCATGATACATCACTTGTGTGCTGAAGACAGGATAATGAGCACATCGAGGAATGGGTTGGTGTAAAGAAGGTTACTTGTATTTGGAAGATCTCTCTTGAGTCATCACTCTCATTACTTTCTTCTCTTTTTCTTCCCATTTCCAAAAGAGCCAGTCTGGAAGCCCTTGTGAGTGTATTGCAGTTATGTCAAGTTTATTATTCTTCCCGTCTTGAGGTCATCCTCAATCATTTCTCTAGTCTTGACAATTTCAATAAATATTTTTCAAGCTATTATTACCATAAAATTAAAATATTCTGGATTTAGCGCATGGATAAAGTAACTGATCATTTCAGCTTCTTCCATAGGGGGATATAGCCTGGTTGCTTCTTCCCTTCAACGTATGGCATATTCACAAAAATTCTTATGTGATCTCTATTTCAGCTTTGTGATAGAGATCCTGTCAAGAATGATATAGACATGAAACTTGTAGTGATCCACAAAAGCGTTTTCCAGGTCATCCCAAGTGCGTCACTTAGTCACATCTTGCTTCGCATACCATTCTAAAGCATTTCCACTCAAGCTTTGACTAAATAGATTTACCCGCATTCCTTCGTTCTTGCCCACACCAATCAACTTTTCACAATAAGTTTTCAAGTGAAAGAAAGGGTTTCCAGAACCATCAAACTTTTCAAAGTTTGGGATCTTATAACCAGGAGGCAACTCGATCTCGAGAAATACACACAACTCTTCATACTTGATATTTTGGTTATTCTCAAGCCCCCGAAGGTTTCTCATTGCATCTTTCAATACCTTGAGCTTTCTGTTCACTATCTCATCGGTGTACCTTTTTTGGATCATTCTCTATTTCAATATAATGATTAGCATCTAAATGGTATAACCTCAGAGTTTGTGTCACTTTTGAAGTGGCAGCGTAGGTGTACACTGGTGGCGCATGGTGTGGCAAGGGTATATTTTAAACCTTTGGACGATCAAATGTGTACCCAGAAGGGGCATTCTGAGAAACGTGAGCAAAATGACCTTCCTTATCAACTCCTTCTGGCGTTGGAAACATAGGTCATTTTCATCAAATATCAGGAGGCAGAGTCATATTTGGAGGAGTCTGAGAAGGTGTTCTACTTTGCATCACCATAAGCCTTAGCTCGGCAATTTGCTGCTCCAAACCGGCAACGAGCTCTCGGGTTATTTCCTTTCCTATCGAGGCACTTAGGTCCATTGCAACAGAAAAGGTGGGAACTGACTCAAATGAAGTATTTGTGTTAATCAAACTATGATCCATAGTTGAACGCAACCTTCTGTTAGCCCAAGCAAGAGCTGATGAATCTAAAGTTGCTTTCCTAACCTTAGACCGTGTGAAATATTGATGTTCTACCAGCGATTACTTTGTCTTTATGATACGAGCAAGTTTTGACTACCAACACAAATCAGCCTCTCTCTAAAAGGAAAAAAATACTCAAAAAGTAAAAAGTTAGTTCATGATCGTGATGATTGACAAAAGTAATATACGAAATAAAATGACATATATTTCATTTGAAACATTCTAAGTCCAGAATTTGAAGATGGGACACTTGGGAAAGTGGCCAAATGATCAGAACTTTGATCATTTGACGGATCTTGATTTTGATGGGAAAAATAGGACTTCGAACAAGATGAACTAAGTGATTTGAATAAACATACTAAAAGGATTATTCGAAAGCTTTAAAGACAATAGTCTTTTTATTAATAGAATGTCTGGATAGTTTTGACTAGGGGTGTACAGACCAAACCGTCAAATCAAACCAAATCGAAGAACCAAACCAAATCGAGAAAAAAAAACGACTTATGATTTGGTTTGGTTGGTTTGGCGTTTGAAAAAATAATCGACCATTCTTGGTTTGGTTTGGTGTTAACTAAAAAACAGTCAAACCGAACCCAAATCAATCCGACATAATATATATATATGTGTGTGTGTGTGTATATTATATGTTTGTATCTGTGTGTGTGTCTATATATATATGCATGTATGTAAATTAACTTTTTATGCATAAAATATTAATTATAATCTACTTTTTAAATACTTTTTCAATTAGTTTTATGAATTTTCAATATTTAGAAAGTAAATGTATATATCTATAATATATTAAAAGTGTGAAGGGCATTAGAAATGTTGTTTAAACTTTTTACCCTTCATTAAAAGGTTTTTGTTTTAGACAAAATCGTCTTTTGACTATTTTTTCTAATATTTAAGAGTTAAAAATTAATTAAATATATTTATGGTAAAACTTTTCCTTATTAGAAGTCATGAGAATTTTAATATTTTTTTCTAATTTAAGAGTTAAAAATTAATTAAATATATTTGCGGTAAAATCTTTTTTTATTAGAAGTCATCAAAATTAATGACAACTAATACTTTTTCCACCAGTTTAAAAATTCTAAGTCAACTAAATTTGATTTTAAAAATATTTGAAAAATTAGAGATAAGTATAAAACTATTAGAATAAGAAAAATATAAGAAGTACCAGATTTTTAAAAGTTTTAAGTACGTAATAGTAATGTAACAATGATTTTGTAAAGATTTGACTTAAAAAAAAAGATTTTAAATATAAAAAAAGAGAAAAAAATATTGTAACACCAATATGGTTCAAATTGATTCGTTTCTCTTAGCATGTGGCAACAAGGGAAAAAGGTATTATATGACAAACGCAAAAGTAATGATACATCAACCACTTAAAATTTGTAGTTGTAAAACATATATGTGTATATTTTTATATTTGCATTATTATATTAAAGTGTGACAAATTTTTAAAAAGTGATTTGAACTTTTACACTTTATTAAAAATCTCTGCAATAGGCAAAATTATTTAATTTTAAATAATCAAACGTTACATGTGCGACTAAACTAGTATGTATGTATGTATGTATGTATATATATATATATATATTCATATTTGGGCCTTTAAGTTGTAATATTTATCCATTAATTGCTAATAAAATGATCCAAAATCTAATATAAACTTAAAACCTAAACTTTTCACTCTTCATCTTATTTTTTAGTGTCAAGAGAGTTTTTTGCTCCTCAATTTTTTATAATTGTGATTTTTCATTAGCACATGAATGAAAACATACTTGATCAAAACTTCAATCACAATATAATTGTAAAAAAATAAAGATTATAAAAAAACCCGAGAAAAACTAAAAAAATCGAGAAAAACCTAAAGAACCGACTAAAACCTAAACCGGAAAAAAAGATTTTATGTTGATTTGATTTGGTTTATAGTTTTAATAAACCGACATAATTGGTTTGATTTTTTTCAATAGAAAATCAAACCAACTCGACCTATGTACACCCCTAGTTTGACTATAATCAAATATGGGAAAAACGAATTGTGAGGAAAACGTGATCAATATGAATTGGATATATAACCTAATGAAATTTTGAACAAAATTAAGTAAATTGGAAGGAATTTTATCAATGAGCTTCTAAGGGTATTTTGGACGGTTCAAATTTTAAGTCTTATATGCCTACTAACGCTCTAGGACTTAGAAATAGGAATAATGGACTATTCTTGTTTCAAGTCAAACATATGTTCTTTAAACACACACATACGCAAACATAGACAAAGCAAAACAATAAACACTTTAGCACATAAACAATTATTATGCGTCCTAGCATACGTGGGACCTTTCAAGCCAAAGGTAAGCCTAATGTTAAATATCAATTAACATTTCGATAAATTAATTCAAGTTTTAATTAATGACATTACTCGAGTTTAGAGTTAGATTTCCAAACTCAATTTGGCCAATTTTGACCTGGATCAAATTATCATTGTCTCTGCACATAATATGAGGATCATCATTGGGTCGTGAACCCATTTGACATAAAGGTGTTTTCCTAAGTTCGTGGGATGACATCTTGGGTCAAACCACCTAAGGCTTATACACGCATGGCCTAAATCACGGGTGACAATTCTCTATCTTAAGTTTTGCTAAGATTTGGATAGACACGGACTTGGATTTCCTATATGAGAAGACACGTGGTCCCACGGCAGTTAAACTCTCGCTTACCCCATATATGCGCCGACTCTCTAAGATAGGTGATTTGAAAGAATTTTGGGAAAGTACAATGTACAATCCGCATGTACAATATGTGTGAGTGCAATTTTTTGAAGTGGAAGAAATATGTACGAAATATCAGTTTATATGAAATTTAAACAAATAAACACGTAATAATCAGCCACGACAAGTTATAAAATTTCTTTTTGGTTAGAACCTAGATAAATCCCCAATAGAGTCGTCATTTCTGTTTTATCCATTTCGAATTTTATTTGGCGAGAAAATAGTTTTGACCTTCTTAAAATTATTTCAAGAATAAGTTGAAAAAAATTTGAAATAATTTTAAGAAAATTTACAGAGTCGCCACTAGATTTTTATAAAAAAAATCAAGAAAAAAATTTAAAAGAGTTTCAAAGGTTCAAAAATAGAAATAAACCTTTAAAATTAGAGATTCTGGGTAAGGGTTCAATTAACACTCTAAGAAGGTTTTTAAGGCACTTAGGAGTGTCCGTTTAAAATGATTTACCAAAAAGAAACTAACTTGACTAATTAAAGTGGCTAATTTTTGCAAAGACTTGATTTTATAGAAAATATTAAACTTGATATTTATTTAAACATTTAAAAATGATATTTATTTATTCAAATGAGAAAACACTTTATTTAAATTAAACTAAGTTGCCATTTATTTGGGACTCTAATAAGAAAATAATTTGTCTTTGTTATGGAAAAAAGAAGTTTGCATAATTATTATTATTATTTTACTATTGAAACCATAGGAAGTTCGAATAAAACTTTTCGGGAAGAACTTTAAGAGCATATCATATTAAAAGTATCTTATTAATTATAGAAAGTTTGAATTTACAAAAAACATTAGTTTCTTGAAAATTAATTTAAACCAAATAAACTATTAGTCACATGAACAAAATAAAGTATCATTCTAAAAATATTTAATCTTTAAACGACTTATTGTAAGAGGAAAATTGAAGAAGCTAATTAATCCATTCTAGACAATATAAAATTGTGTGAATGAAATATGAATTAGGTAAAAGAAAACTAAGATAAAATAAAATGACAACACTTTAGGGGATTTGTCTAGGTTAATTAATGTGTAAACAACATAAATCCCCTACCTATTGAAACTAATTACATAAAATTTCTTCTAGTTTTCTATCTCCCGAATTTTGCAAATATACTCATACATTCGGCTGCCCATCATGCATAGCTCGAATGTATGATAAAACAGTTAATCCTATATTTAAGGTAAGATGATAAAACATAATCTCCTACATTCATGAAAAGAGTAATCAGATAATTTTTTTCATTCCCTTAAATAAAGCCATTAATTACCTATAATTACGTTTTGTATGATTAAATAAAATAACTAAAATTTAAATTCAAAAAAACTCTTAAACATCACTATTAGTTTTTCTCATTTTTAATGACGATTTTGAAAAAAAAAACGTCTTCGTCTTTCTTCAATTCTCAAAAAAAAATTTGAACATCCGCATATTGTTGCATCATTTTGGAATTTGGGAGTTGAAAATCATTTAGCAATTCTATAAAAGTGATGCAATTATTATTTCAGAAAGTATTGACTTTTTGAAATTGATTGCTACGATCGCGATGGAATTAAATATTGACGACAACAATATTAAAAAAAATACACAATAATTTCACATGTATGAGGGCAACTTATACATTTAAAAAATAAATTGCAGTAATGTATAATATCATACTACACATCTAAATTTTTCATCTTAAACATGTATGACCTATAAATCTTGACAGAAGGTATAATGAAAATTTATACAAAAATAAGACTTTCTAACATTATAATACCATATAAAGCATAAAATGCATCTTATAAGGACTTTTAATGTATAACATATTAAAATATATATCTTCAGGCTTATATTATACGTTAGAATAAGTATAAGGGCAACTTATACATTTTAAAAATAAACTGCAGTAATGTATAATGTCATATTACACATCTAAATTTTTCACTTTAAACATGTATGACTTATAAACTTGACAGAAGGTATAATGAAAAGTTATACAAAAATAGGACTTTTTAACTGTAAAATACAACATAAAACACAACTAATGTAATAAGAACTTCTAATATATAACATATTGAAAATATATATCATTAGACTTATATTATACATTAGTCTTCCCAAATAACTAATGTATAATGCTTGATATGTTATGTCTTATACTTTCAAATAAAAACTTCAAGAATATATAATGTTACACCATAAATATAAAATATTAACATTATACATTATTTATCTATAAACTTGTCAGAATGTATAATATAACCCTATACAAAATTCATAGATTATAATTGTATAATTCGACTAAATACAAGAACAACCTCTTCTATATATACAAAAATTTATATTATACATAAATGTGTTAAATAAAGTAATGTATAATGTATAAATCTACATCTTTGGACGCTATTATAAGTAATTTTTTTCATCGTAGCAAATCACTTATTCTTTTGAGTAGCCTCGATGTACAAATTACAGTTATCTTTCCAACCACAAAGCTAGCCTGTTCCAACAAAAAACAAATATAAAGTTAGACAAAATACTGAAACATATAAAATAGAATCTTTGAAACATAAAGTTAAATCCAAGAATATTGGAAGAATTTGATATTACAAAATAGAATCTTTGAAAGAGTATTAAAAAAATATAAAACGGAGCAAGATCATTCCTTTTCAGAAATAGAATAATTTAAACAAACATTAAATAATTAAATAATTAGGATTTAGATTCTTACAAAAGATTGAGTAAGTGATTTCGTTAATTCAATCGGTTGAATAAGCGTCGTTGTGCTCTGTTCACAAGATTCATTTTCTATGGTATGTTCCACCCCGTTGTGCTCTGCTGCTGATGATGATGACCAAATTGAGATTTTTCAAAGCTTCTGATAATTCGTCGCCATTTTTTTGCCTTTGTTTTTTCAAATAAGTCCATGACTTTCTGATTTGGTGAAGTTCAAAAAAAAAATCAAAAATTAATGAATGAAATTAATAAGTTCAATTAATGTTTGAAAACTTACAATGATAAACTCTAAATATGTTGCTTAATTTTAGGCGTGAAAAAAGGAATTGAATAATGGAGAATAAACAGATTTGTAATGGGAGAGAAAAAGAGGGAGGAAAAGGTGGCCTTTTTGGGATGTATAATATTAAGGAGAGAGAAATTACCAAATAAAGAGATTATTGTAATTATTTTGGGATTTATATAAATACTTTACCAATTTGAGATTTAATATAATTATGTAACTTTAACTTGTGTATATAGGTAAAAATGTGTATATAGGTAATTTTTAGTTAATTAATTTACAAATATTTATCAGCACAAATAAACAATACAAGCTACAAATAAGCAATATAAAGTACAAAAATAGATATAAGAATTGAAATTGGGCCCTTAGTTGACCCATAACTAAAGCTGCCCATTGTTTGGGCTTTGAATTATGAACTTTAGGTCCATTTTTCTGAACTGTATACCAGCTGTATATCACAGCTGTTTCCCCTGCGTTTTTCATGTATATCTCCAAGTATACACTGTATATCAGTGTAGAAATCAACATATTTCTTCGCCATCTTTTATTATACACTGTGGGATAGTGCCCAGAGACTGTTTTCAGTGTATATGCACTGTATGTCAGCATATACCAGCCTTTGGAGAGATTTTGATGAAGATTTTTGACTCGAGGAAGGATGGTTTTGGTCCCAAGGAAATGCAGGGGCGATAGAATCCAGTTGGACTCATCAAGAAGCACATAAACAAGAGAGGAAAACTAAATTAGTAATTATTCAAGTGCTCTTAACGCATAACTTAAAAAAAAAAAAAGAGAAATATATATATAACCATTTGCTCAACAATGTAATAAATGAAGGAAAGACATACCACAAAAAGGTTATCAAAGGTGTTTAGCTAAGTAATTCGTATGACATGGATAAATCAATCAAATAAAATAGCTTTACCAATGATTGAAGCCTGAGGAAACAAATAATGATAAAAATTAAGCTATTAAGTCCAAGCTTTCCATGAGATAGACTTAGGCCTCATTTGTTTGCACTTAATGGAGATCTGAATCTGAATGGTTCAGACTTCAGACCATTAAGTGCATTTGTTTTTTATTAAGGTTTTAACTCTTAATAGGTCTGAATCAGTCTTAATCATTCAGATCTAGAACCAAGTCTTAATAGGTCTGAAGAGATACTTGGTGTTGGATAATATTCACCACTCTATTCGTATTCAGCAGTCACCACCACCAACCACCTCTGCCACCGTCACCATTGTCAACCACCACACACCACCACACACCACCTCCACCATCACAATCACCATCGACAAAAAATACCGCTACCAATCACAATTGTCAACCGCTACTACACCTACTACCTCTTTTATTCTAATTATATTCACCGCCACCACTGCCGTCAACAACACCACAATCAGCAACCACTACCGATCAATCTCTACTACCAACCAACTCATCTATCACAACTAGCACCACCACTAACTACCACTAATACATCACAACCTCTACACATTCTTTGGCCGCCACTACCATTGTCACTAGTAACTCCACCTATACCACCATTTCAACTAGTACCATCACTACGATTTATCTCAACTAACAACCATCTCCACCATCACAACGAATAACATCTCCAACTAGCACCAACACATCATCAATCATCATGCATTCATATTTCAGCCAACACAACCAACACCTTAAACAACTAACATCAAGCAACGTCACATCACAACAACCACCACCACCATCAATCACCATCATCATAACAGTCATTACAATACCGACCATCACAATTAATACCAACAACATTATTAATCACTAACATCAATCATCGTCATCGCAACTACCATTATAAGCCATCTCCACTATCACTAACAAACATAAATATTTTTTCTCAATCAAATACTAATAATTTTATTGTATTAAATTACATACTTTTTTAAATATATAATTAATTTTTTATTTGTAATGTATTTTTTATTTTATTATGTATACAAATAATTTTGTTTTATACATTCAGATGTTAAAAAACAAACAGTTTTAATTATTCATTTTTCAGATCTGGAGACAACATCTTAATCATTCAGATTTGCATTCAGCTTCAGATGTCTGAATCTTAAAACAAACAAATGGAGCCTTAAGGCCATAACATAATTCATGTATTATATAATATCAACAACTTATGTATTTATCTTGAAAAATTTATTTATTTATTTATTTAGTGCTCCCATGATTCACAACAATGATTATTATGTAAACCAAAGGACTTGCCAAGTGATTTACTAGCAGAGGTAGCATAGAAAGATTCAGATCCTCAAAATTTCAGTTTTCCATTCTAGTGGATTATAGCGCAATAATTTGTAAAAAAAATATTAGGTGCATAAAAAGGCCGCTGATGTTGCTCAGTTACCACTCTCAACTACAACGTTATGTCAAGCAGATGCAAAGTAACATCATGTGTTAAAAAAAAACTTGCTTCTAAAAGAAGAAAAAAAAAACAGGCGAGAATTTTGCAACAAAGTCATATTTAGAGATGCTATACTTCCTGTGTACCACCGGTAAGCCTCCTAGTTGCTGCCTTTTATCAAAAATAGATCCTAACTAAAGGATAAATGAAATTTCGCCGCGTTTAAGAAAAAATCATAGGAGAAAAGCCAAAGATCGAAGCCCACTCGATATGAAGAAAAATCGTTAAGAATCTTCAGTCCAACAAAGTCGAACACCGCATATAATTTCAAACAAGCCCAAACCACATAAAAGAAATACCATATCCTAAAAATGCATAACAATAGTAATGTTTACATTTTTTCTTACAACAAAGTACAAACACAGATAAACGGAAAAAGATTCAAAAGGATGAACTGATCACTTTTTTTCGGGCAGCGAACCGGAACGACGAGTCAACGACTTCACCATTGTGTTTCTTTGAGAATTTTTGGTTGCGTAGGATTAGAAGCACGCGCCTTTCGAATCCTCAATTTCCCCCCAAGTCCCCCCATCCCTCATTATCTATTTATAGAGGGAAAAAATTAGGGATTTTCGGACTTCAAATCTAAATTGGAGTTGATTTTCTTGAGACGTTTGAATTCCATAGTGAGACAAAAGGGGAGCTGTTGGGAATTAATTGCTTGCCGAAAATGGTGATCCAAAGACTTAGAATGATGAAAGGCCTCTGATCTTTTTTCAAAGATGGACTGAAAATTAAATTCATACCCGTTGTTGACTGAACGTTGTTGAAGCTAATGGTTGTTACGGGTTCTATTGGAGTATTGCCGTTTTTGGCTGTGGGTTAGGGACGTTTACTCGCTGTTTTGTTACGGTGTTATTGAAGCTGTATTGCTGTTGTTGAGTTGTTGAGTTGTTGTCTGGTTTACGCTGTTAAGGGGAATTAAGGGGAAAATGGGAGCTGGGTCGGGTCAGATATGGTTGTTGGGCCTGTTGGGTCAGTGTGTTTGGTATTGTTGGGCTGTTTGGTGAGAAGTTGTTGTATTATGCAAAAAAGAATAGGAACAATGGAATTGAGCTGCTGAAATATCATTTGGGTTGGGGTGACTGGCCCAATTCTAAAAAATGGGGAAAGGGTAATTTAAGAAAAAGGATTTTAAAATCAGGTTAATCAAGGGAGTTCGATTAACAATTGTAACCATTTTATATTAATAAAAGTCCATAATTTAATTAATTTGGACAAAATTAAGACGAAATTAACTTTTAATTAATTTGACGAATTTCTCTAATTTAATAATTTTAAAATAAATATTTAATGAAAGCACAATTATTTTTGTTTAAAAAAAATTAAGAAACTAATTGTGTCATCAATTTCTTACTTTCAATCGATCTTGAGAAAATTAAAATATTTGTAATTTAATCAAACTTTTCACTCTGAATAAATTTTAAAGTATAAGTGATAATTATATAATAATGTATAATTAAATACTAAATATATTAATTTCACCTAAATTCAAAAGGTAGGGTTGAAATTTATTTCAAAATGACTCAAAATAAATATTTTAAAACTATTAAAAATTGAGAAATTCAAAAAACTAATTTGAAATGTGGAGGGCAAAAATTAGGTGTCAACACTTGCGAGGTTATTGCTTGTGATATTGATATATAACTCACAGCTAAAATAAATGAACGTGTGATGGAACAAAAATATCTAATCACAATAAACACTAATAGTAAGTCTCAAATTGTGTTTTATTGGCAATAACATCGAATTTTGATACACTCAAGATGCACTTTCGATGATGTAACATGATTATGTATAAGTATAGTATCCCAAAAATTATTGAGGTTAAATTCCATAGAGAATAGAGAGAAATAACTTACTAGTAGGATGAATACCAGATTGACAATCAGTTTCTATTTTGTAAGGATTGAAGAGATTTGATATAATTAAACTAAAAGATTGCAGCAAATGACTGTGAATGTAAAACTAATAAGCTTAAAGAACTAAGATTGTGTTTCTGTAATGGGTTTCATAGTTCATCGATTTTCATGCAATTACATATATCCATATATTACATATGCAGTACCTGCATTGTCACTCAATCTTTTTTAAGAGTTGAACGAACGAAATATCTCCATATGAAGCTCTCACAACTATATGAGTTTTTTCAAATAAGAATGAATAATCATGCATATGAATTCTATTATTCCTAAATAAAAATTCACTAAACGAGGGTTAGCACCTCGAGTTCATGTGAAGCTTCTTCTATCAAATCTTAATCTATTTTTTTCATGAAAAATAAAGATATTATGGTTCAAGTTAATGTTTGCAACCGTCAACTAATAATTAAAAATTACAAAAAGTTTCAAATCTTACTACCCTAATATCATGCAACACACAAAGATCTTTTGAACTTTACAGTTGCATTGGGTTTCATAACCTTAGTAGATAATTTAGCTACTCATACTAAAAAATAAAAAATGAGTTAAAAGAATTCATGAACTTACTTTAAAGATTACAACTTAAAAGAATAATGTTGTTATTCGTTTGATGAACTAATGAGAAGAACCTCAGAGTTTGTTCAAAAAACTCTTAACTAACGTACAAAAACTAAACCTTAAACTAACTAGCCAACTCTTTACAAAATAAACCTAATAGGACTATTTATAATGGCCTACAAAGTTGGAATCCTATGTAACGCCCCGAATCTGATACTTGAAATACTACACAGTGCTCACGACCCCGAAGGATCACAAGCTAACTCATGATTGATATCTGTACCTGTACACTGTATAACATACTAAATATAATGCGGAAATGGAGGCTGAAAGGCCATAAGGTTCAAAACTACATGACTGATAAAATATAACATCTGAGTGGGGCAATAGAATACCCAAAACTGAAATACTATCTGAACATATTGTAGTCTGAAAAACCTCTAAAACATAACTGTCTGGATAAGAAGTTGATGGGACATGTCCCCAACTAACTCCAACTTATAAATTAATTAATGAGATAATAGATAAATAATCATGTTCTCGAAAGATGAAGACTCACTGCTAACTCTGACTGTTGATACTGGAACGCTACTGATGCTCTGGAGCTCATGCTTCTGAACCTATGGTATAGGACACCTTAACGCAAATATGTCAGTACTTTGAATGTACGGGTATGCACGAAAGGTAGGCTGGATGCGTGGAGTTCATATGCAAGAACAATATTGGCTAACTGACTAATATAAATGTGAAGATATATACATGAATACGTCGTAGCTATATCTGAGATCGTGATAACATGAATTTACATGGCTAAGACATTTCATCAAACACTTGACATACATAACTTGTACTTGAATGGAGATTTCATATTATCATACTAGTATGACACTTTTCCCTCACATAGGCATTTAATCAAACATGGGGGGAGCATGCCATGGTTATACAATCATCAACACATTTAATAATCAAGGATACATAATAAACTTGTGAATTGAAGGTCTTATAATAAATACCACGTAATTCCTCACATGCTAGAATCAATTCTTGTAATTAATAGTCTATAACATGGAATGAAACCAAATAACAACATGAACATCACTTTTCAGTTCAATCAAATCATGAACATTTGTAAATATACAAATCTTTGATTTTAAAAAAAGATTCTTGAGCTTCATGGGTGAAAAAGACCCATGAATCAACACATGACATACCTTAGTTCTTGATTTAGTAAAGATTGACGGAGAGACTTTCTTGAAATTAAATCCCTAATTGTAACCCTAGCTTGTTCTTGAGAGAAAATTGAGAGAAACTAGTATCTTTTGGGTTCCAAATAGCTGAATCTCATGTTAGAGGCCTTAAATAGGGGTGGAAAATTGACCCTTTTAACCCTAGACGCGTCTTTTAGATTGGTGAAAATTTCCCCCTGGTGCGACGCGGTGTAAATTTGACAATTATGAAATAGGGAAATGACGCGACGCAGAGCCATTGCGTTGCCACTTCATTTGCAACTTGAAAGTTTGGCGCAATCCAGAGAAATCACGCTGGGATACTAGAAAAAGGACAATTGCCATTTTATCTTGTGGCGCGGCGCGCCACTGACCAATATGACGCTGTTTTACGATGGGGACTTGAAATAGTCATAACTTCTAACCCGGTTATCGGATTTAGGCGAATTTTATATCGATGGAAAGCTTATTGAATTTACCACACGAAAAAAGTAAAAATCATGAAAATTACCCATGGAATAAACATCATTCAATTTAGAAGCTAATACTTGACATTCTTGAGACAAAATTAGTTAGGAAACTTTGGGGTATTACAATATCTCCCCCTTGGGAATATTCATCCTCGAATGAGACTAAATAAAAGGGGAGAAACGATAAGCCGAAGTGCATACTGAACATGAACACTGAAACATAACTATATAACTAACATTTCTGAGATTCATACAGAGCATGCATATCTGATGCATGATTTCATGACTGAGCTGATACATAAATGCATGACTGAGAGTATTAATAAGCTGATCACATATATCTGATATGTGAATACATGATGGAACTGATTACATGACTGAGTTTTCTAATAACTAAGTTTTCTCACAAGGAGAATGCGTGTCTGATGCATGAACACATGACTAATCTGATGCATGGACATATAATTGGATATGCAATGGTACTTAGTAGCAAGTTTAAAAATAGAATCCTAAACATGAGGATGATACCAAGTTGTAACTAAAATCTGGACATGAAAACTGAAAAGCTAAAGGAGAACTGTTACCTTGAGATTGATTTGAGTCAGTGGAGAAAAGGTGAGGGTACTTGGTACGCATGTCTGCTTCTGCTTCCCAAGTAGCTCCCTCAACGGACTGATTCCACCAAAGAACTTTGACTAGAGGGACTTCTTTGTTCCCTAGTCTACGAGTCTGGTAATCTAGAATTTCAAATTGGAATCTCCTCATAAAAGAGGTTGTTCTGAACATCTATGCTCTGAATAGGGACTACAACTATTGGGTCACCTATACGCTTCTTGAGCAAAGAGACATGGAAGACTCGATAAACTGAGGCTAGATCTGAAGGCAATTCGAGCTCATAAGCTACCTTGCCCGAGCGACTGAGAATTTTGAAGGGATCAAAATATCGGGGACTTAGCTTTCCCCTCTTGCCAAACCTCTTTACTCCCTTCATGGGAGAGATCTTTAGATAGACATAACCACCAACCTCGAACTCGAGATCCTTTCTACGCACATCTGCATAAGACTTCTGTCGGCTCTGAGAAGCCCAGAGTCTTTCTCTGATCAATTAAACTTTCTCTAAGGCATTGAATACCAAGTCAGGTCCTATGACCGATGCCTCACTAACTTCGAACCAACCGACTGGAGATTGCATCTCATACCGTAGAGAGCTTCGAATGGAGCCATCCGAATATTGAAATGATAGCTATTGTTGTATACAAACTCAATCAAAGGCAAGTGTCATCCCAACCACCCTTGAAATTAATTGCACATGCCCTTAACACATCTTTTAAGGTCTGAATGGTCCTTTCAGCTTGATCATTTTTCTGAGAATAAAAAGTTGTACTGAGATAAATTTGGGTACCAAGACTCTTTTGGAATGCTTTCCAGAAATGAGAGGTGAACTGGGTACCTCTGTCTGAAATAATAGATAATGAAATACTGTGCAATCTGACTAACTTCCTGATGTAGAGTTTGGTGTAATCCTTGGCTGAATAAGAGGTATGAACTGGAAGAAAATGGGTTGATTTGGTCATTCTATATACAATGAACCAAACTGAATTATACTGACGACGAGTATGAGGCAAACCCGTCGCAAAGTCCATGTTTACTTCTTCCCACTTCCAAGTAGGAATATTAAACTCCTGCATAGACCCAATAGGCTTTTGATGCTCTATCTTAAACTGCTGACATGTAGATCACTTAGCCACAAACTCTGTAATATCTCTCTTCATCCCACTCCACCAATAGATCTCTGGCAAGTCGCGGTACATCTCTATGGCCCCTGGATGAATAGAGTAGCGCATACCATGCGCTTCTGCAAAAATTCGCTGCCTTAAGTCATCTATACCTGGAACACAAAGACGACCCTAACAACGCAATACACCATCTCTCCCTTGGGAGAAAACCTCTACTTTCTGATCCTTAACTGACTCTTTCAACTTGACTAAACTAGGGTCTCTATCTTGCTTTTCTTTTACCTCGGAAACTGGAGATGATTCTGAACTACTCTGAACCCATATGTCATCCTCCCCTGAATCGACTAAGCGAATGCCTAGTCTAGTAAGCTTATGGACTTCCTGAGCTAACTTTCTCTTACTGTCCTTGACATGAGTAACTCTACCCATAGACAATCTATTGAGAGCGTCGTCCACTATATTGGCCATGCCCGAATGATAAATGACACTCATGTCGTAATCTTTCAAGAGCTCTAACCACTTTCTCTGACAAAGATTGAGATCTTTCTGAGTAAAAACATACTGAAGGCTCTTATGATCAGTGAACACATCTACATGAACTCCGTTCAAGTAATGTCTCTAAATCTTTAAGGCAAAAACCACCGCTGCTAACTCAAGATCATGAATAGAATAATTCTTCTCATAGGGTTTAAGCTGTCTGGAGGCATAGGCTATGACCTTACTATGCTGTATGAGGACACAACCCAAACCTACTTTGGATGCATCACAGTTCACTACAAACCCATCTGGACCGTCTGGAAGAGCTAAGACTGGGGTTGAGTTGAGTCGAGTCTTCAACTCCTGAAAGCTCTTCTCGCAATAATCTGACCACTGAAACTTGACTTTCTTCTATCAATCTGGACATAGGGGATGCAATAGATGAAAATCCTTCAACAAACTATTGGTAATATCCAGCCAAACCCAAGAAACTCCTGATGTCTGATGGAGAGACAGGTTTGGGCCTGTTTCTTACCACTTCGATCTTTTGAGGATCTACTCTAATGCCATCACCGGAAATGATATAGCCAAGAAATGCTACTGACCTTAGCCAAAATTTGCACTTACTGAATTTGGCGAACAACTGATGATTTCTGAGAGTCTGAAGTACAATTCTGAGATGGTCTTCATGATCACGCTCACTGCGGAAATAAAATAGAATATCATCTATAAAGACTATGACGAGCATATCCAAGTACTGCTTGAACAAACGATTCATCAAGTCCATGAAAGCTGCTAGGACATTGGTAAGACCAAAGGACATGATTAGGAATTCTAAGTGACCATACCAGGTATGGAAGGCTATTTTTGAAATGTCACATTCTCTGACTCTGAGCTGAGGATAGCCGGATCTGAGGTCTATCTTAGAGAAATAACTGGCACCCTAAAGTTGGTCAAACAAGTCATCAATTTTGGGAAGTGGATACTTGTTGTTGACCATGACTTTATTGAGCTGAAGGTAATCAATGCACAATTTGAGAGAACTGTCTTTCTTGCACACGAATAAGACTGGTGTACCCCACGGGGATACACTAGGTCTGATGAATCCCTTATCTAAGAAATCCTTCAATTGCTCTTTTAGTTCTTTGAGTTTTGCTGGTACCATTCTATATGGCAGAATAGATATAGGTTGAGTATCTGGAAGAAGGTCAATACCGAAGTCTATTTTCCTTTCGAAAGAAATTCCTGAAAGATCTTCGGGAAAGACATCTAAATATTCATTCACTACTAGGACAGATTCAAGACTAGGAGTATCGGAAATAGAATCCTTAACATGAACAAGATGATAGACATATCCCTTAGATATCATTTTCCATGCCCGAAGGTAGGAAACAAACTGACCTCTGAAAGCTGAAGTACTACCGCTCCACTATAGGATGGGTTCATTCAAAAATTAAAACTGGACTATTCTGTTTCTGCAGTCGACTGTGGCATAGCAGGAATGAAGCTAATTCATGCCGAGAATGACATCAAAATCAGTCATCTCTAATTCGACTAAGTTTGCTGAGGTGACTTTTTGAAATATCATAATCGGGCAGTTCTTGTATACCCACCGGGCTATGATGATTTTACCCACTGAGGTAGAGACTAAAAAGGGCTCTACTAGAATTTCGAGATTGATTCCGAAATCAACTGCTATATAAGGAGTAACAAAAGACAAGGAAACTCCTGGACCTAGCAAAGCATAATCATATACATGAAAGATCTGCAACGTACCAGTAATCACATTAGAAGAATTTTCCTGATCTTGCCGGAACTGGAGATCATAGAGTCTATTTGGGTGTTGCCTACTAGTAGCACTAGAAGTGGCACCCTGCTGATTTGGGCGACCGGACTGAGCTGAGGAACGGTTCTGCTGACCCTGATAACCTTACTGGGGACAATCTCTGACTCTGTGGCCTGGCTTGCCACATCTAAAACAAACATCGCTACCAGCTCTGCAAGCACCCTTGTGGTTCTTACCACAAGTCTGACAAAGGGGTTCAGTTAGGGCATTGTTGACACTACCCTGAGACTTAGAGCCTGGCATCCTATCTCTATTTCCATCTCTGAACTTAGGAGCTGGAGCACTGGCTGAAGAAGGAGCTGGAACTGATGACTTAGGACGGAACTGAGAGCGACTTTCTCCTTCTGATTTGGGCTGAGCAAAGTTGAAACTACCTGTCTTTACTCTCTTATTCTGTTTCTCCCTCATCTTAATATTTTGATCTTCTATCTGCTGAGTATGAGTCACAAGCCTGGCTAAAGTCATGTTACTATTTAACATCGCAGACCTACATTCGTTAACCACACTATCGTTCACCCCAGAAACAAACTTGCTCATCTTGGCCCTGCTATCTGCAACCACATGAGGGACATATCTGGATAATAGGCCCTCTTGATGAATTCTAACACCTTAGCCTCTCTCAGTTCTTGGAGAAAGAATCTATCTAAGAATACAGTGACAAACTCCTCCCACTCAATAGGCCCTGCATCACCTGGCCTTTCTGACTTCCACTGTTTAAACCAGGTGTGGGAAATATCCTGCAACTGGTATGCAGCTAGCTCAGCACTCTCGATAGGAGTAACCCCCATGATGTCTGTAACCTTCTGAACCTGATCGATGAATTCCTGAGGGTCCTTATCTGACTTAGACCCGAGAAAAAATGAAGAATTTATTCGGGTGAAGTTCCGAATCCTGGATGCAGCTAAATTGGCCATTGGGTTGGTCGGAACGATGGCTGGTTGTTCATTCTGAGCAGAAAATGGTTGGGCAAGAGTAGTAAATACAGATCTGAACTATGCACGAGAAACATGTTCGCCCAAAGGTTCTTTGGGCCGAAGGGCTGACTGATTTTCGTTTTTTCTTTTGGGAGGCATGTTCTGTAGAAAAAAGGGAGAAATGAATTAGACTGAGAGATTGACTTCAGATTATGCTCACTGGCACAACATAAATGCTGAAAGAAGGGAAAACTATTCCTAAAACATCTTATAGCCTCCTGTACATAAATGTGGAGCGCAGCACACTTATGTACAAGACTCTACTAGATGCGGCTTTCAGACTTCCCAGGACACTATTGAACCTTAGACTTTGATACCAATTTTGTAACGCCCCAAATCTGATACTTGAAATACTACACAATGCTCACGACCCCGAAGGATCACAAGCTAACTCATGATTGATATTTGTACCTGTACACTGTATAACATACTAAATATAATGCGAAAATTGAGGCTGAAAGGCCATAAGGTTCAAAACTGCATGACTGATAAAATATAACATCTGAGTGGGGCAATAGAATACCCAAAACTGAAATACTATCTGAACATATTGTAGTCTGAAAAACCTCTAAAACATAACTGTCTATATAAGGAGTTGATGGGACATGTCCCCAACTAACTCCAACTTATAAATTAATTAATGAGATAATAGATAAATAATCATATCCTCGAAAGATGAAGACTCGCTGCTAACTCTGACTGTTGATACTGGAACGCTGCTGATGCTCTGGAGCTCGTGCTTCTGAACCTATGGTATAGGACACCTTAACGCAAATGCGTCAGTACTTTGAATGTACTGGTATGCATGGAAGGTAGGCTGAATGCATGGGGTTCAAATGCATGAACAATACTGGCTAACTGACTAATATAAACGTGAGAATACATGCATGAATACATTGTAACTATATCTGAGATCGTGATAACATGAATTTACTGATAACTAACATGGCTGATAACTAAATTCTGATGACTGATATAACTGATGACATAAGTGACTGTACCTGACAGTCCTGAATTTAATGAGACTAGCTGAGTTCCATAATGTTTTGAGTTGACTGTATCTGACAGTCCTGAATTCTGTAGAACTATCTAAGCTCTATTACTGAAACTGAATGACTACATCTCACAGTCCTGATTCTGTAACTGGAGCTATGGGAAGTAGTTATCTAACCGATATGCCCCTAATACGCTGTTATGGCTGAGTTGGGGTTCAATCTACAACCCCAATTGGAAGGGTGTCAATACCGCGCCGCTGGTAAGGACAAGATGTGAGTGACCCTCATCTGAAAGTGTCCCCAAAAGAAAACTGTGGGGCCCTCATCTGACAGTACTTATCCACCTCATCAACCCTCATCTGACAGTATTGATGTCTCAATCTATGCTAGCTACATAGTTCTGAAACGCAAGGATGACTTCTAAGAATCGCACCCTCATCTGACAGTGTGTGTTCCCATCCTTGTGTTCACTCGGTGCTAATTCCTACTCCCATCTTAATAGACATTGATCATGGATTACTGAACTGAACTAGACTGAATTAACTAAGTTTCGTTGACTGACGAAATAGTACAGAGATTACTGTATTACTGAGCTTTCCTGAGTCACATGACTGACTGAGTTCTATGGATTATGGCTTGACTGAGGATATCGTGAAAACATGACACGGACTCTAGGCACATAGCTATATTTTTTAGGTATAAGTACCCTCAGGACTCGATAGAAGGAAACTGACAAAGCATGACTTTCTTAAGTACATGACCAACATCAACAATACATAATCTATTGGGTAAGATATTTCATCAAACGCTTGACATATATAACTTGTATATGAATGGAGATTTCATATTATCATACTAGTATGACACTTTTCCTTCACATAGGCATTTAATCAAACATGGGGGGGGGGGTGCAATGGTTATACAATCATCAACACATCTAATAATCAAGGATACATCAATCAACTTGTGAATTGAAGGATTTATCATGAATACCACGTAATTACTCACATACTAGAATCAATTCTTGTAATTAATAGTCTATAACATAGAATAAAACCAAACAACAACATGAACATCACTTTTCAATTCAATCAAATCATGAACATTTGTAAATATACAAATCTTTGATTTTGAAAAGAGATTCTTGAGCTTCATGGGTGAAAGAGACCCATGAATCAACACATGACATACCTTAGTTCTTGATTTAGCGAAGATTGACGGAGAAACTTTCTTGAAATTAAATACCCAATTGAAACCCTAGTTTGTTTTTGAGAGAAAATTGAGAGAAACTAGTATATTTTGGGTTCTAAATAGCTGAATCTCGTGTTAAAGGGCTTAAATAGGGGTGAAAAATTGACCCTTTTAACCCTGGATGCATCTTTTAAATTGATGAAAATTTTCCGACCTGGACCCCTGGCGCGCTGCGGCGCTGGCGCGCCGTGTCACTGGAATTTGACAATTGAGAAATAGGGAAATGGCGCAATGTGAAGCCATCGCATTGCCACTTCATTTGCGACCTGAAAGTTTGGTGCGATGCGGAGAAATTGCGCTAGGACACTGGAAAAAGAACAATTGTCATTTTATCTTGTGGCGTGGCACGCCACTGATCAATATGGCGTTGTTTTCGATGGGGACTTGAAATAGTCATAACTTCTTACCCGGTTATCGAATTTAGGCAATTTTTATATCGATGGAAAGCTTATTGAATTTACCACATGACAAAGAGTGAACATCTTAAAAATTTACCATGGAATAAACATCATTCAATTTAGAATCTAATACTTGACATTCTTGAGACAAAATTAGTTAGGAAACTTTGGGGTATTACATCCTAAAAATAATAAATTGATATATCGACATAATCTGCGACTCAATCCATGGCCGTACTTTATGTCACGTTCCATGTCTACACCTTATCTGTGAGCCATACTAGTTGCTTGTCCTAGAAGACCTTGTCATAGCACCTCTATAGAGTAATATAGATAATTAAAATAAAGGAGAATCATAAATAGTGATAAGGGCTAAATCTGAAAAGAGACAATCATTATTAAGACATGACTAGAATAATAAAAGATAGTCAACTACGAAGCAACTGTATGTATAGTGAAGCCTGTACTATTAACATAAGAGTCAACCAATTCCCCATAACCCTTATTGAATTCAAATTCTAAACCATATTAAAAAGAAAACTAAAAGCAATTCCACTTTTCTTGGATGATAAAAACGCTCACCAATCATCTGAATATCAACTGCTATTAAATGTATAGCAGCAAATTTTAAGCTTTAGTATTTGAATCTACATCATATGAAAGATATAGTCAAAATGCAGTCAATACAATTGTAATACCCTGTAAAAGTCTTAGCTCGTTTTAGCTCTCAGTTGCATGTTAAAGGGTCCAAAAACTTAAAAAATCTGGCTAAGTGTTGGAGGCTTAGTCATTTCCAAGACCCCTGAACTTCGAGGATTTTATTTTTGGTCTTTTCTACCTTGGAACTTTGATTTTTGAGTTGATTCATGATCGAGGATGCTAAAAGTACACCTCGGGTGAGTTTTAAAATTTTTGGACGAGCGTAAGGGCATGTTTGAAACCCAAAACAGTGGCAGCACCGGGATTAGCCCGTGCCATTCTCCAGAGCCCACGTCGCGCCCTCTATTTTGGCGCTTCGAAGCCTGCGTCGCGCCCTCCATCGCTGCCAGCTTCTATTTTTTGGCATTTTAAGGACATTTGGATCTTTTCCCTTCACCCAACTCGTCCAAAACACGAAATTTATATTCCCAAAGAGCATTAATTGCTTTTTTCATCACAAATTCTTTCAAAAAAAGGCTTTCTTTCCTCAAGAAAAAACCCTAACCCATTTTCAAGCAATCAAGAAATTCAAGCTTCAAATCTCAAGAAATTTCCAATAATCTTAACAAAATCATCTAGTGAGGTATGCGTGATGTTCATCCATGGAGTCCAAGAATCCCTTTTTAGTTTTAAATTCTGAGTTTTTATATGTTCAAGTTGAATTATATCCATGAAGCTATTATTGATTTTGATTTTTGAGTTATGTTTCCAAGTGTTTTTCGATGGGATGAGCTATTACATGTTTTGAATATTGAAATCTTTATATTGAAATCCCTAATTTATAGTTTTAGTAATGTAATCATGTTATCCTTGCATGCTTTACCCATTACCATGCTTAAGTTCATGATTCTCATGTGTTTGATGAAATGCCTAAGTGTTGGGTTTTAAGCAATGATATCCTATTATGGTTTAAAGCTTTTATATGACATTACTATTGATTCCATTCAATGTTGGTGGTTATGAACACCCGATACCTATGTGATTTATATGAAATCATATTTTTCAACTACTCAGATAGTTAATCCATGACTCTTATCAGTATACTTATATGTTTATATTCATAATGAACACTATTAGTTATGTAATAATATCCAGTTGAATTTAGTTCAGTCCATTATCAGTGTCAGTTTAATTGGGAGAAGGATTTAACACCGAGCGAACTCAGGGTTGAGGGCTCACATGACAATAGAGGGTATAACCCTTAGTAGCAATCCCTGAGTTTTAGAACTATATAGCCAGTGTAGGATAGAGATGTTTACCTGCCAGTTGAGGCTTGACAAAGTGTTTATCTGTCAGTTGAGGGTGACACATATCTCATTAGAACACCTGCCAGTTGAGGGTGGCTCTTTAGTCGTTAGGGACACCATTTTAGTAGATCCATACAACCATTGTTAGTACCCGTGGCACGGTACTGATGTCCTTCCAACTGGGGTTACAGGTTGGACCCCGGTTAGCTTAGATTGGGGCATGTTGGTTAGATGATACTTCTTACAATCTCGGTACGGTACTTCAATGTAGTCTCAATTCAGGTTTACTGGATCAAGTGTACAGACTTTCAGTTATACAGTTTATAGTCTTTCAGATTTCAGACTTATTTCATATTACAAAATTGTGCTTTGTCTTACATTCTCAGATGTTACAGTTTTTATGCATTCATGTTTAGTTGCCTCATGCTATTCAGTTAGTCCTTATTTCATATGCACAGTACTCTATGTATATCAGCCTAACCTCATCTCATATACCAGTACATTCAAAGTACTAACTGCATACTCTTCTTTGCGCTAGGCCAAACCCATCGGTGCCCCCCTAAACTTGGCACGAACTTCCACTTAGGCATCTTAAGTGGACGTTATTCACTTTTGGCACCTCAAGTAGCTATAAAGTGTGTCACTTTGACACCTTTTGCTGATCTAGCACATTATGTGTGTTGCACTACACTAAAGGCGCGTGAGGAGCTCTATTTTATGGTTTTTGTATTTTCTTACCTTCTTCTTCTACCTCTTTCTTCTTCTATCAACTCAACCTTCCACCACCATTAACAACTATTGCAAAGCTTCCAACATCAGCTTTAAACCTTCTTCTTCTCCGTCTATGCTTCACCTTCCAACATCATCACCATCATCCACCAAACTACCACCAAATTTTTGAATTAAAAAACATAGAAGAAAAAAATCACATACGTAATTTTAAAAATTAAAAATTACATCTCCATGATTGTTGTAGAAAATGAAAAATAGTGTAACCAATTTTTTCGCACAACCACCATTAATTTTGTTATTCACCTCCACAATTTTTGCGCCACAATTGAATACAATATCACCATCAAACTTACCTTCACTCAATTTTCATTAATTGAATCTATCCTTAAATGTGATCCAACTAAAATATATTTGAGTATATCTGCACGAAATCATACCAAAGCAACTAGACAGAAATTGAGGCCAAATGGATTCCTTCTTAAAATTATTTTTTTGACCAATTTATTTTTGCTAAGATGAAATTGTTGTCAATTTGATCGAAAATTATTATCAATTTGGACGGAGAATGAAAAATTATTATCAAATATTGTCAAGTTGGTGTGAATTTGATGTCAATTTGGATGGATTGTTGTAGGGATTGGGAGTGAGGGTTTGTGGATTGAAGAAGACAATATAGAGGGGGTGGGTGGGTAGCGATAGGGGAGGGTGGGGTAGCGACAAACAATTTAGGGGTAGGGTGGGGGAGGGTGGCAGAATACAATTTAGAGGTGAGGGTATCGACAGATTTGGGAGTGGGGTGGGTTGAAGAAGATGATAAGGGATGGGGTAGGGTAGTTTAGGAAGATGATATAAGGTGGTGGTGGTGGGGAGTTATCAATATTTTTTATTTAAATTAATTATATAAAAATTATTTTATAAAAATGACAAGTGTTTTTTTTTATAATTGGTCCCTTTTTATGTGTTTTAGTTTTTTTTTTTTCAAAAATAAAATAAAATTGTAGGTGGATATAGTGATGTGGCAATTTAAATGAGTTGACACAAATTAGTTGGCCATTTTTTTCACGTTGGCAGCGAGTGAGACACACTCACTGGTGTTGGTGTCGAAAGGTGTCAAAGTGACACGCTTTATAGCTACTTGAGGTGCCAAAAGTGAACAACGTCCACTTGAGGTGCCTAAGTGAAAGTTTGTGCCAAGTTTAGGGGGCTACCGATGGGTTTGACCTTGCGCTATGATGTCTTATATCATAGGTTCGGATGCACAGTTTCCCGACCACAATTAGATAGCTTAGCGTAATCCAGCAGCCACAGTGGTGATTCCTCATCTATTGAGGACATATTATGTTTATTCAGTTATTTCAGTATTTTATTTTGTTCAGTCAGTCGGAGTTAGTTGGGGGTCTGTCCCATCAACTCCTCAGTCAGTTTAGAGGCTTTCAGACATTCAGACAGAACAGTTAGACAGTCAGTTAGTTACTTTCAGTTCTTATCAGTTGTTTCAGATATTTAGTATTTCAGTATTCACACAGATGTTATGTTCATATTTATTCCGTGCTCACGACAGGTACCGTTTCACGGGTTAGCTTGTGGTCACTTATAACCATAAACACCGTTATCGCAACTAGAAGGTAGTCTCCAGTTGTGACAACAATAAAATGTAATGATATGCAAGTTATACATATATACATATCTGGTCGTAAAATCATATGGAGAGTGACTTAAAATAGTAGATAAGATACAAAACAACACTTTTGAGAAAGTAAAAAATATGACTTAAAAAATAAAAAACCTGAAGCAAAATCATGATGGTTGAAGTCTAGATAAAATATATCATGAATATGTATTTTCTTTTAGAACTTTCTTAATGAAAAATCTTGAATCCACACTTATAAGAGAGTGCAAGGTTATGCATCTCAAGATAAATTCTTCCTCCCATGTATATTGTGTTGAATTTTAATTATTTGTATTCTTAATTATATTAGAAGAAGTTATTAAATTGTAAAAGATATAACTTTGAAAATTTTAAAATATTTTACCTAAGATTTCCAAAAGTAGAACTCGCTGTATGTTTTATATGATTCAATATAACTAGCGTTTGATCATAAATTTTCAAATATTTTTGATATGTTATTTTTGGATAAAGTTTAACCATGTATTTGATTATAATTTTTGAGAAACATATTTCACCTTTTTGAGATAAAATATAAAATATAAAATATAATTTGTACTATAAGTTCTCAAATCTCTTAAAAATATGGATAAATTTGTATTATCATTTTTTAAATGAACATGTTTCCTGATTCAAAAATTTATATATTATAAGCTCAAATTATTACTGATCTATATGCATAAATGCACATATTTTTATTAGTTCGTCAAGAGATAAGAATTAATGATTTTTTTTATAAAATATAAAAATTTAAGGTAAATTTTATTTTTTTTGAAAATACAAAAGAGTTAGAATTTGACCCAAAAACTGCTTTTCTCTAATTTTCGGAAACTTGAATTTTTCTTTAAAAAATGATAAATTATAGGATCAAATAATTTTTGTCAAGATAATTACTACTTGCACTTTTATGACCAACGGAGTCTAAGTAGAAACAAAAAAGATAAAAAAGAAAATGAAAAGAATCTGCAATTAATAATTACACTAATTTGATTATTCATAGTAACTCTTTACAGTTCATGTGAGTCCTTTTTTGTTTCCTCTCTCCTCTTTCACTTGCCTTTTCTTCTCTGCCGTTAGTGACAAGCACGCCTGGCAACAAATCATTCCCTCCAACCCCTACTTTCTCTCTCCCTCTCTCGAACGTATATTACCATACTGTTTCTCTCTCCTCTCTTTCTCTTTCTCTCTCCATAGAAAAGAAGAAGAAGAAGAAGAAGAAGAAACACTTTCCATTGTCAAATTTTGCATTTCAGCTTAATTTTGTGGTTTGGATTGGATCTGTTGATCTTAAAGCAGTGGATTTTGGTAAATTCAGCTATATAATCTAATTGTTTTGTCGTTTTTACTGATAGTTCGTTCTGTGTGTTGTTTTGGCCTATGAGAGAATTATTAACTTTGATGTTTTATGTGTGATCTGAGAATGGAAGTTGCATTATTGAAGTTTTTCGATCGAAATATGTGGCAATTTCAATGCTCTCTGCACCAATTGCTTTTTTTATTGTGTTTTGTTTTGGATTTGAATTCCGACATCATTGCAATATGATACCATTGGTCCTTTTGTTTCCTTTTTCATATCCCGCTTCTTAAGTTTGTCTGCTCTCCGGATCCTTTTGCTCCTAAAATTTATTGCCTTTGTTCAATTCAATTTCAACTCACTAACTGTTCTCATCCTTCCTATTATTCCCCCCTCACCCCTACCCCCCTACCCTATCCCAACTAAAAAAATGATGGGAAACCTCAAGTATGCTATAAAAATATCTTGCATCGCTGTGAAACTAGTGGCTTCAAGATTAAAAGGGTTCAAGTAAAAATATATTGCATTTGCTTAATTTGAAAACTGTTTTTGTTCCTTCATATACCACATGTCTCTTTCTTATTTGTAGTTGTGAACATGTTTTCATATGTTGCACCAAATTGCTCACTAGCTCCTACACCCAAAAGGATAACTTAGTGGCTAATGAAGAAGGTTGAGAGTCACGAGGTATTAGGTCCATTTTCATAGCTGAGACTAAAACATCAGGCGATATCTTTCCATCTGACCAAGCCTTGATGGACAGAGTTACCCGGTACCTATTGCGGTACCCTGTGGATTAGTCGAGGTGTGCACAGGCTGGACCTAATACCATAGTTATAAAAAAGAAGAAACTTTACTAGCTCCTTTCATTAAAAATGTCATCTTTCCTTTTGTTTTAGTGTTATCTGGAATTCGAGCAGTATTTGAAGTCATGAGAGGTTAAAGGGTGATGTCTGTTTTGCCATGGTGAAGCATACATTCAGTTGGTTTGGTGTTTGACGGATTTTGTCTGTTATCCTATGAGTTTTGTATAATTTTGTCTTTTTCTGCTAAAGGTTGTGGCTGTTGTTGCTTATCTGTTCATCTTTTTATCTTTCTTTACGTAGTTCTGTGTCTGCCATCTTTCTTTGTCTTTTGGATAATCATGTTTTCTCTCTTGTGTCATACACCTAGTAGAGAAAGGATTTGTTTTGAAACTTCCTCTCCGTCTTGTGATATTATCCCTGATTATACATTCACTTTTCAGTTATTTTCAGCCTTCTGGTTAGTTGAAGTACTGAAGGTAGAAAGGAACAACTATGGCTGTTTCAATGAGAGATTTGGATCCAGCTTTTCAAGGAGCAGGCCAAAAGGCGTATCCTCATTTTAGGTAGAACTGTCAATACGGGTTGGCCCAGCCCATATGGGCTAGCCCATACGGGCTTTGAGTTTGATGGGCCAGGATGGGCCGGCCCATTTAAATGATGGGCCAAAAAACACCAAGCCCACGCTATTACCCAGTGGGCTGTGGGCCTCACGGGCCAGCCCACTTTTTAAAAAATAATATTTTATAATTTAATTTTACACTGTTAATAAACATAAATATTTATCACACAATAACACATAGTAGTAATGCTTGTTAATCAAATCTCCAACACCCCAAAAATAAACCACAAAAAATGTCAATATTTCATTCACTAAAAATAAAAATGAACTCCTCAAGAAAAGCTTTCATGACATTCATTATGTATCTAATATCACCTCTTTATTCTTCATCAAGCATCTCTGAATCATCTTTTGATAAAGTTGTCTCATAATCTTCATTTTCATCTATAATTTATATACATATTAATTAATTAGACATTAAGAAATAATAAAATTTCATAACTAATAATATTTACATGTATGCAAAAACTATTACCAATTTGAGAGTAACCGTGCAACCAATTTCGAGTGGTAACAAGTGTTTGGACATTTTCATGATGGATGCAGCTTCTATATTTGGTGAGAACGCACCCTCCAATGCTGAATGATGATTCTGATGCTACAGTAGTAATAGGCCCACGAGCTAGCCCAACCCACATTCCTCAAGTCCTATGGGCCATGGGCTTATCCGGGCCAGGCTAAAAAGCCTTGTTCTTAAATGGGCTGCAAAAATTGAAGCCCACCCCATTAAATTACAGGCCGGGCCGGGCTGGACCAACGGGCCTTGGTCCATATTGACGGCTCTAATTTTAGGTCATGTAGTTGTAGAAGATTGTGGTGGAATGATATTTTCTCTCTCTTTTCTGTAATGAATCCTTAAAAACTTGTTTTTGAGAGCCGCCTTTTCAGTAAGAGCTGCTGCTTCAATGTTAATTAGAGGATGAACTTTCATCCTAATATTTCCCCAGAAGATTGAAGAAATAGATACAGACAACATTGCACTAAAAGAAACAAAGAAATAACATGTGAATGATGAATTAATTATAACTTTTGATATCATTGATGCCTATGTTCATTTTTGGATTCATCTTCTAATTTCACTGGCTTATGTTTTAGTTAAAGAATAGTGCAAGTTCAAATTCCTTGACCCAATTAATAGCGGAATAGAGATCTGGCGTATTGAAAAGCTAAGTCCAGTTCCTGTTCCAAACTCATCACACGGTAAATTTTATGCAGGAGACTCGTATATTATTTTGAAGGTATGTTATTTTTGGTGATCTATTAGCTTTCATCATATGCTGAAGGTTCTTACTGAAGTCATTTTGTTTTACTTCTATACTGTTAGATTCTAACAGGAGAACATCGATTGTAGCTGCAAAATGTTTAACTGTTATATCATATTACTATGTGGTATAGTTTTAAATATACAACTTACCTCAAACTAGAAGCTATTAACCTTTTAAAACAAAATAAAATATTCTTTTATAAGCTAGATTTTCTTGAATGTTTCGTCCTTTAATATGACTTGACTGATCCGTAAAAGATATTGCATCCTATGGGTGAGAAATAATCTAACAAGCACATCTATGCTAGTCATATCTGGCTTGTTGTATTATACTGCTTAAAGTTCCAAATTGGAATATTACCTTTATTTTCTAGAAGGCTCTGGTGCTTCCATATCATGGTAAAGGGGAACTGTCATTGTCCTATTATGGTGCCATTTATGGTGTTGGACCAGCGTGAGACTCACATAATATAATTGCTAACTATTTGTGTCTTCTCTGGGTGATGAGATGGTGATGACTTGACTGTCAGCTTTATATGTTAGATTTGTCAGCTAGAAGGGCTTTGTCTTTCCTTTTTCTTTTTGGATTGTAGGGTTTACTGTGGTTGTGGGTAGAATTTGATTTGAGTACTGAATATTTATTAGACCTCATACTGAGGACATTTGGACGGAGTATTTGGAATGTAAGTTTAGTGACTCGAGGTAGGAGGACGAAGTGGTGGTGAGGTTGGACTCCCAGGATGTGTGTAAGAGGGATAGTTTTAAGTACCTTGGGTCTATGATTCAGGGGGATGGTGAGATTGATGAGGATGTTTCTAACCGTATTGGAGCAGGTTGGATGAAGTGGAGGCTCGCCTTGGGAGTGTTGTGCGATAAGAAGGTGCCCTTTAAGCTTAAAGGCAAATTCTATAGAGTGACAGTTCGTCCGGCCATGTTGTATGGAGCGGAGTGTTGGCCAGTTAAGCACGTTCACATCCAAAAATTGAAGGTGGCAGAAATGAGAATGTTGCATTGGATGTGTGGGCTTACTAAATGGGACGGATTTAGGAATGAGATTATCCGGGATAAGGTGGGAGTGGCTTCGGTGGAGGATAAGATGCGGGAAGGAAGGCTGAGATGGTTTGGGCATGTGATGAGGAGGGGCGCGGATGCCCCGGTTCGGAGGTGTGAGAGGCTAGCATTGGATGACTTCAGGAGGAGAAGAGGTAGGCCGAATAAATACTGGAGGGAGGTGATTAGACATGACATGGAGCAGCTTCAGCTTACTGAGGACATGACCCTAGATAGGAAGGCGTGGAGGTCGAGGATTAGGGTAGAAGGCTAGTGTTAGTGTGTGGGTTGTAGCTAGTAGTCAGGAGAATTCTTGTGTAATCGAATTTAGTAATCATAGGTCAGTGTACATAGGTGTCTTTGGGATGTGCGTGTATGTCACTACTAGGTGGGTGTCCTATTTTCTATTGCTTAGTTCCCATTTTTCTTATTCTGTGTTGCTCTTATTTCCAGTATTTCATATTCCCGTGATTTTATTCTATTATTTCCTATTCTTTATTTCGGTTATGTCATCCATCCCCTTGTTCATTATCCTCATCTTGAGCTGGGGGTCTATCGGAAACAACCTCTCTACTTCTTCGGAAGTAGCGGTATGGATTGCGTACATCTTACCCTCCCCAGACCCCACGCTGTGGGAATACACTGGGTTTGTTGTTGTTGTTGTTGTCGTATACTGAGGACATGACCCTAGATAGGAAGATCTTGAGGACGCGTATTAGGATAGAGGGCTAGGGCCAGTTTGGGTCGTTAGTATAGGGTATTACTTGGTGGGTGTATTATTCTTGTTATGCCATCTTGTTTCATGCTTTATTACGAATTTGTTTACTAATCCTTGTGGGTGTTGTATTTATGTTATGTCATCTTGTTCCATGCTTTATTATGGATTTGTTTATTATTCCTTGTCTTGAGCTGGGGGTCTATCGGAAACAACCTTTCTATTTCTCCGGAGGTAGTGGTATGGACTGCGTACATCTTACCCTCCCCAGACCCCACTATGTGGGAATACACTGGGTTTGTTGTTGTTGTATACATGTTATTCTTCAGTTGGATTATGCATATAGGTTGAAATTGCTGAAAATTTTAAGATTTAAAAAGAGAAGGAAAAAAAAAATCAATTTTGCTTGGCCTAGGGAAATTCTAGATGTAGACCTGTTTCAGAATTCTGGAAATAGAGAATTTTGGTGGAAGTATCTGTAGACGCAATATCCTAGAGAAAACGTTCCTTTTAGAAATGTTATGGACTGCTGAAACTTTTCAGTAGAAATTTTATTCAGACGGCTATACTTGTTCATATGAGGCTTTATTTCTCCTCCTTCTCAGACCAGCGCTTCAAAAAGTGGTGCCTTACGGCATGATATTCATTATTGGCTTGGTGAAGATACTAGTCAGGTTTGTTTCTATTTTGAAGATTATGCAGCCAGTGTTTTTTTTTAAATGTTATCTCATAGTTGAATGTTTTTTTTAGGATGAAGCTGGTGCTGCTGCCATAAAAACTGTTGAACTAGATGCAGCACTTGGTGGGCGTGCTGTTCAATATCGTGAAGTTCAGGGCCATGAAACTGAGAAGTTCCTTTCCTATTTCAAACCATGTATAATCCCTCTAAAAGGTGGAATTGCATCTGGGTTTAAGCATGTAGAGGAAGAAGAGTATAAGACCTGTTTGTACGTATGCCAAGGGAAGCATGTTGTCCATGTGAAGGAGGCAAGTCACAACTACTTTGCTTCTGATAATGGATGAGCAGAAAAATTCAAGCTTATATTTTCATGACCGTTTTCTACATTATTGGGGCAGGTTCCTTTTGCTCGATCCTCACTTAATCATGACGACATCTTCATTCTTGATACCAAGTCTAAAATCTTCCAATTTAATGGTTCCAATTCCTCTATTCAAGAAAGGGCTAAAGCACTTGAAGTTGTTCAGTACATTAAAGATACGTACCATGATGGCAAATGCGAGGTCGCTGCAATTGGTAAGTGGTTAGTAATTTAATTACTCAAGGGAATTATACTGAAGTGTCCATTGCATTAAACTGTGGTCTGATCGACGTGTAGAGGATGGTAAATTGATGGCTGATGCCGAGACTGGAGAATTCTGGGGTTTTTTCGGTGGCTTTGCTCCTCTTCCAAGGAAGACTACGCGAGATGAGGCTAGAAGCATTGTTACTGTTCCTACTAGATTGTATAGGTGAGTGTCCTTAAATCCCCCTTTCCACATGCGTTTAGGTAATGCTATTATATATGTTGCTGCTAGATTCATCACCTTTTAGTTTTTATTTTTTAGGAAAATGGTTACCTGTTGTATTACAATTACAGAAGAAATGTCGTGCTGATGACCAATTACAGATTCCAAAAAGAAAACCTAACCTTGCTCTTCTTACAAGTATTCCAAAAGAAAGAAAAATCTATCCTTGCTCTTCTTTTTTTTTTTTAATAACCAAAACAAAAAAAAAAAAGAGCAAGGATAGAATTTTTCTTCCTACCCTTGCTCTTCTTACAAGGACTTTATGATGTTAAGTGTGGATCTACTTCATTGACATAAATTTTTGTATACGACTACACCAAATATGAAAAATCAGAATACAAATTCACTTTATCACCTGGATAGAGCTGCTTCTGTCTTGAAAACACAGGGCATTCCTTTCCTTCCAAGCTATCTGCCCTATGCAAGAACATTCAAATTCCACCTTTCTTTTGCCTTAATACTGCCTCCCTGTCTAAACCATCATTTCAGTGGATATACTGTGGATGTTGGCATAGTCCACCTAAGTCCAACAAGAATTGCCACAACTGAGAAGTGACATGATAATGTAAACATAGATGATTATTACTCTCTGACTCTGCAAATCATAAATAACATCTGGAGGTCAGTTGAATTCCTCTTTTACTTAGATTTTCATGAGTTAAGAAAGTCTTTCTAGCCACCGACCATGTGAAGCGGATTATTTTGAGGGGGGGATTTTACTTTGAGGAGGGCTTCCTACTTCTTGAACCCCCATCCTTGAATTTGATACCAAACTGCAAATTTTGGACTTCTATTAGTACCTTCAGCTTTGGAGTCAAAAAAGTGTCATGAGAATAGTCCCCGCCTCCCATTCGCACCTTTGAAAGTCGACCTACATTGTTTGCTCAGTTTAAGGAAACTGAACCCACAGTGGGGACTCCTTTTCTGCTTCACGATATTTTATCTCTAAAGGAGTGGCTTCATCTACCTCCAGAAAACCAGAACTAGAGTAAAACTGGAGTTGATTTTCACTAGCCGTTTACTATCTGTGCCATGTTCTATTGCTCCTCCCTTTGGATGATAGTCTGTCATCTCCCTTTTCCTCTTGCACAATTTGACATGTGAGCCATCGTGAAGGTTTTTGTTTGTACTATCTGCAAGTCTGTAAACTTCGATCTCGTGTCTGTGGTGGCTAGAGCATTTTGATTAAGAAGAGCGAAATTGGCTTCAATCTCGATTGCGAGTTGATTAGCTTGAAGTATTATCAAAGGCGCGCTTAAAACACACTTAAGCCCTAAAGGGAGCCTCAAAACTAGTTGAACACTTCGCCTTGCTTTATGTGCGCTTCACTGTCGTCATCAGATTTCTAAGGCATACTTTTCCTTGCCAATAAGTCTCTTATGAAAAGGCAACATTAAAATTGATAATTCACTTTATTGTAATTGTTTTTCGATTCCTTTGTTATACATTTATCATTCATGCTTAAAATTATTAGTTATGGACTAAACAAAAATATTTGTATCTTTTCTCCTTTTGCGCCTCTTTTCATTGAAGCCCATGCTTTTATTTGTGCTTTGCGCTTTAAGCCCCAACAAACCTTAAGAGGTTTTTTGCGCTTTTCATTTTTGATAACATGGGCTTGGCCTCCCTCACCATAAGTTGCGCCCGCAATTTGTAACTGAAGGTTTGAGCCTAATCCGTTAAGTGCAAATCATTTATTTTTGGGCTTCTCTTGTGCCTGACCCAACACATTATATTCCTATTAGAGTTATAAGCCTTGCCTCTCCCCTTTTCACATATAATACGACCGTCACTGATTTTTGATATTTGATGGGCTAGCTGTTAAGCTCCACAGGACCATCTCGCTCTTAGATTATTACAGATCCTAGATGTTACTTCTGAATCATAGATATATTGGCTTTATGGTGGTCAAAAGTATCAGACATTCCTTCTCTTCAAAGGTCATCTCTATTGCTCTAGGAATCTTCTGCGACGACCTTTAACTTTGTTTCGAGCCCATCTCAAATGATTTTTTAGTTGTGTCTCCTTCGACTTGATCTAGCCATAAGGGTGGCAGCTAGTCGAGAACTCTAAACCAATCCTGTGTCAAACCTCGTTTCAAATGTGTAGCACGCCCTCGACGAAGACCGCCAACTCTACTTTAAAGAAGTATTTTTCCATCTCTCATGTTTCCCCAAGGTTTTCTCCGCTATCTTTCTTGTTGGGTAATGGGTATACAAACAAAAATGAAGACTATTTAGCTTATAGACTTCGATTGCATTACTCCATTTACTGCTTTCCTATTTACGAACATCTGGACATGTGGGAATTAGGTCAAGAAGCTGTAGGAGCAATGCTAAGACTACCAGCATGGACGGATAACAAACAATGCACTACTACTTGCTAACCTCCTATCCTAATTCAAATCCTCTATAACCTCCTATATAAGGTCATGTTCTCAGTAAGCTAAAACTATGCCATGTCATGTCTAATCACCTCTCCGCAATACTTTTTTGGCTACCTCTACTCATGTTATCATAAGCAAAAGCACGAAAAAGCTTAAAGTTCTACTGGGGATTTAAGTGCAAAGTGCCCATAAAATGCGGTCTCTAATGACAAAGGAACAAAGGGAGAAAAAATACAAATATATATATATATATATAGTCCAAGACAAATAATTGTAATCATGAATGACAAATGTAATAGCAACAACAATAGCAACAACATATCCTGTGAAATCCCATAAAGAGGTTTGGGGAGGGTGAAGTGTACACAGACCTTACCACTACCTTGTGGAGGTAAAGAGGTTGTTTTTCAAAAGAGCCTTCTCTCAAGTATAGCAAATCCAGGTACAAAGAATAAGGAAATAGTGAAGAAAATAGTGCAACTAATAGGCACCCAAGGGTGTGGCCTAATGGTTCAATGATGTGGGATGAGCACCATGAGGTCTCAAGTTCGATTCCCAACAGAGACAAACACTAGGTGATTTCTTCCCATCAGTTCTAGCCTTGATGGACAGAATTATGTGGTACCTGTTTCTGGTGGGAGGTGGCAGGAATCTCGTGGATTTAGTCGAGGTGTGCGCAAGCTGTCTTGGACACCATGATTATAAAAAAAAGTAGTGCAACTAACAGGCAGGGTAAAGTCTACAAGAAAAAAGAAGAACAACAACAAATAGTGCAATAATTGAAGCACAATAAATTACAAATTATCCTAGATATCACAAGCATGGACTACAATGCTATGGCTAGTACCATAACACCAGCAAGTGTAAACCTTCGAAAAGCAAGATAACACACCTGCCCGACGAACCTTCTACCTTAATTGTGTCCATCACGTGTCCTCGTCACATGTCCAAAACATCCCAATCTCGCTTCCCTCATCTTGTCCACCACAGAGGCCACTTCTGCCTTAGTTTGAATATCCTCATTCCTCATCTTATTTCACTTTTTTGCAAATTTTTTTTTAAACAAATGATAAAGTGAAAGATTAATAATTTAGTGTCACTTCGTCTGAAGAGTCTCATTCTCATTGGCGATGAACAATATGTCTTGTAACCTTGATGTTGAAAATGAAGCACACGTTAAGCAAGATGAAACGTTGTTCATGTTTTGACTATTGTTTCTGGCTTAAACGCGCCTTTGACAACACTGCCTCTACCTCTCCTAAAACCATCCATAGCCGATCTTCCACACATCGACACTAAACCATCCATAGCCATCTCTCACACCTCAGAGCTAGGGCGTTTTCACATCTCCTCTTTTTACATGCCCAAATCTTTTGATCTAACTTTCCGTATCTTTTCCTCCAACGAAGCCACTCCCACTTGTCTTAGATATCCTTATTTCTAATCCTGTCTCTCTTTATATGCCCACACATCCATCACAACATCCTTATTTTTGCAACTTTCATTGTTCGAATTTAAGAGTTCTTGACTGGACAATACTCTACCCCATACAACATAGTTGGTCTAACCACCACTCTTAGAACTTGCGTTGAAGTTTTGGTAGCACTTTCTCATCACACAAGACTTTAGGTGCAAGCCTCCATTTCATCTACCTTACACCAATACGGTGTGTGACATCCCTGTCAGTCTTCCAATTTCCTTGGATAAAAGGCCCATGATACTTGAGACTTCCTCTCTTTTGGAAGGCTTATGTATCAAGCCTCACTTTCATGCCAGCCTCATGTGTTATGTTACTGAACTTGCACTCCAAGTATTTTGTGTCGGTCCTGCCCAACCTATACAAGAACTTACATCTAGAGTAGAAGAGATTATGTCTTATCATACACTCCCTCCAAAGAATTAAACAAAACTCTCCTAACCAACTTATCTTCTTTCGCAACCTATATGCTTTATCACGTATGGTTTACCAAAGAAGCACTATCCTTAGAAACTTCATCATGGATGGACATCATCAATCCCAACAATTTCAACACAAGATTCATCATCCTTGCTAAAATTCTCAGGAAATGGTACTTCATAAGTAGAATTAAGATTAGCTACCTTTAGAGGCTTGCTATTGCGTCTTTACTTTCGCTCCTTTCAATTTCCTTCTCATCTATAAAACAAAGGGCGAATCATACACACTCAAATGGCTTTTTGTAGCTTCACGAGTCACACTTTCCACATATGTGAAGGCACAGGAGTACTAGGCACACTTGAAGCACCACTAACATACGCATAAGATTGAGGTGTAGCCAAGTTATCTTGCCTACCACAAGATGATCTATGGTAGTATTAGCGTGTATTGTAGCTTGTAGCGCAATACACCCCTTGGGTTGACATTGTAACACTCTAGGTGCACTAGTAGCACGACTTACAATTAGCCGTTGCATCTCCACATCCATTCACTCAAGTTTTAGTTTTTATCTTTTTAAGGGAGCCCAGAAGTTCTCTCTGAAGTAGATGTACTACTAGGAATCGAACCTTGACCGTCCTCCATGGTCATTGCTCCAAAATGATCAAATAATTGCCAATAGAGTTCCTCACCAACTTTCTTTAGTGTATCCTCACAGTGACCTCGCTCAATTGCACTTACCACTCTAGCCTATTTCCTTATAATGGCTGTTCAAAATTTTCTTAAGCAACTGGCATTCTCAATAACCCCAAGTAGGCATTCAAGTATCAGTACAGAATGGAGGTTTTGTTCATATGAGAGAAGGAAAGTCAAACTAATGGACTATGAGCCAATAAACACCTAGCGAAAATAAAAGAGGAAAGTGCTACACAATTGGCATGAAATGAAAAATGTTTAATCAGTTTGCAGGAATTACCATGGAAAAGAAACTACTGGACATAGATCTGTACAAAGAGAACTTGCTAGAATGTTCAAGTGCAGGGAACTTCTTGGCCACGATTGGAGTCCATAGGCAGGAGTGTGGCTGGACATGGAGGTTTTATGGGCACGACCAAATTTCATGGGAGACGATTCTGGGCAAGTTCTGACCAAAAATTTGCAGCAACACTTTGTGGGGACGATGCTATTCGTGGAGCCTAGTTTGTCTCTTTCCCAGCATCTAGGGTAATCGTCATGATGATATCCAGTCGTCTAGAAGTTTTGGACGTGAGGCATCTTCTTGTCTTCTTCCCCAGGGCATGATTTAGTTCGTTTCCACGAACAACGACACGATTCTGGACCGCGTTGCCTTCTTCAACAAGCTGGAATTAGAGTTTCAGCTCTGACTAGCTCAAATCTATTTCAGACGGCCCCAAATTTTGTATATGAGGCCCTCCAAGTGTTTCCAAACTAATGCAACGTCGCTCACTCAATTCTATTAAGATTTGCCCAACTCCAAATTCTTGAAATCTATCTTTAAATCTACATCAATGGATTTCTAGATTTGTTCTTCAAGTTTTGACACTCCAAGTCACCTCATGAACAGTCTAATAAACTTCATGAGTTATTTCAAATAGATTTAAACCTCAAACATATCAAACTTGAAATTACCATTCCAATGGCAGTCGGACCTTTGTACAAGTGACTATAGAGTTTTCGAACTCCAAGCTTCCCTCCACGCTTCTTAGCACAGTAACTCCAATTGATTCCCAACCAACACCAGTTGAGAAATAAACAAAAGCAGATTCCAAAAGTTTGAAATCCTTCTGGAAATGGAACCCGCAAAAGAGAACACAAAGAACACACAGTGGTTTCTATTTTTTGATTATTGAATCTTTTGATTGTTTTTATGTTTTTTAATTGGAAATCAAAATTCAAACAGTGTTTGGAGGAACAATCGCTACCCTAGCTGTGATACCAAGTGATAACTCTCAACCCAGGAAGATTAAAAAATTTGTATAAAAATAACCAACCCTAAGAACACTATCGAAGTTTGATAGGGACGCAAGTAATCATATTTGGCATAGGCATTACGGCTAGAACTATCAAGCACCCAACTAAGAACTAGTTGAACCTAAACATTTTCCTCTGCTGCTCCCCTGCTCCATATCTTCCAAGGCTGCCTTTAAGTTACAATATTCAGTTTCAGAAAAAATATCTTCCAAGGCTGCCTAGCTGCATGTTTTAAAGCGTGGAGCATTTTTAGTTCACAAATTTTGGGCAACTTTTAGCTTCTTCTTCCTTTGTCTTGTTCGACTTGAAAGCTTGGTTTTCACGACCTTTTGTAGCACTTCGAAAATTTTATATCAACGCGGAAACCCTCCGTAGAATGAACTGTCAAATCATTTAAGTTTTCTTGTGATTCAATTATCCCTAATTTCCGTGACTGAGATTCTATTGTAAGGAATAATTCAAGTTCTCTTTAAACTCCACTACCCTTAATTTCTCTAACAAGAGATTGACACTTCCATTTTTTCAATTAGAGAATTCCGTCTAAATTGTAAGTTCCAACCCATGTACGAAATAGTCTAAACTTGTACATTCTTTATCAACTATCATGCTATATCCTAAAAATAAGCTCAGTAGCTTGCAACTCTAAAAAAGTTGAGTCTAACAGTACTAATTCCATTAGTTTCAAATGATGATAAAACAACAATGATTGTGGAGTTGGAAGATTTGGCTAAGAAAGAGGAGGGTAGCGGGAGGCAAAAATCCAGTCTCCCAGCAAATGCTTTAAACTCCATGTACATGACTCACTAGCTTTTAGCATTTGCTGGGAGTTTCTTCTAACCGACATAAACCATGTGAGCAAACATGGAGTCCAGCGTCTAGTGTCTGACCCACGCCGGGGAGGGATGCTCTATACCTTGCCATTACTATAGAATCTGAACTGAGGTGGTTCCACGAAACCGAGCCTCAAAGGGCTAAATATGACCTAAGCTGGTATGTAGTTTTGCAACTTGGGTTATCCGGAACCTGTATCCGTTCGGTGCTAAATACTACTCCCAAAATATATTACTAGCTGCTCATAAATGTGCACTGATGTTTTAAAATAAAGCATGAACTAGTTAAGTTTACTGTTTTACTGATATTCTGAAATACTGGAACTAGTCATGCTAAATTTACCGAGTTCGAGGATCATGTGTTCAAAACATGTCAGATTATTCTGAAATAGATTGAAGTATGTCAAATCATGCATAATTGTTCTTCAAAAATAATAACTGAGTTTGGACTGCTGAAATCATGCATAATTGATAAAAACAAGAATAATAACAACATAATAACTTGTGAACCCTAAATTTAGAAATCTCATAATTTAGACAATTGGGTTTGAACCCTAAATCATGGAAATCATGAAAATTATAACTAAAAATCTGAAACTGTGCCTCTTGGAAAAAAAAAAACTGAAACTGTGGGCATGAGGGTGAAAGAGAACCCTCATTTAAGTCCACATACCTGATAGCTTGAGAAATCTAGGCTGAAAGTTAGAGAATTGAACTTGGAGAAGAACCCTTGGTATTCACTGCTTGAAAGAAACTTGAGAGCGTTCTTTGTTCTTTTCTTTTTCTGACTTGGGAGATTTAATCGAGTGAATGAGAGTTTTATCGGTTGATTAACATTTAATCTTCCTTAAAAGAGTATAAAACGACGTAATATGGGGTTTAGAAAATAGGGAAAAGATTGAACTGCCTTTAAAAACGACACTGCTGGAAGTGCGTCTCACGAGTCGTGATACGACTCGTACCATGATTCCACGAGTCGTAGTCGTGATACGACTCGTGGTGTCTGGGACTAATTTGGGACCTTAAATGCTTTGGACACCATGATCCTCTCCACGAGTCGTACTATAAAGTCACGACTCGTAGTTTGAGTTGTGGTTTTCATGAGCTGTTTTGAAGGGGTTTCTAGAGAGGCTACCTACGAGTCAATGTACGATTCGTAGGTCGATACCACAAGTCGTACTGGGACCTGTTTTGATCAGGTTCTATTTTAGGGACCACGATTTCATTCCACGATTCGTGATATCAATCCATGAGTTGTGGTTTGACTCATAATCCCTGAGAGAAATTTTCATCTCTCTGATCCTTATCAGTACAAGCCAGTGTACGACTCGTACTCTCATTCCACGACTCGTACAATGAGCCGTATTGGTCTGGGACTTTGATTTTTCAGATGGTTTTCGGATCTCTGTTTGGGTTTAATCATGGAAAAGTTTTGGGGTGTTACAGTTTCTGACTTTAGTAACAGACCAAAGTAAATAAAAACCAAAATGATTTTTATCCCAGAAGTTGCACAATCATCGGGTGCAATGTTTATACTTGAGAAACGTTTCCCAATAAAGAAGGATGAAAATCTTGTTTTAACTGAGAAGTTTCAAGATGTTCCATGTGTAAGTTCTTCTGTTTTGTTTTTCTTTTGTTATGATCACCTTATAGCCTCCACATCTCAATTGTGCTGGTATTTGCTTACTTTTATAGAGCTCAGAAAGGGCAAGCAGAACCTGTTGAGATTGAGTCTTTGACAAGGGAGTTGCTAGATACGAATGGTTGCTATATAATTGATTGTGGGATAGAAGTTTTTGTGTGGATGGGAAGAAACACTTCTCTTGATGAGAGGAAAACTGCAAGTGGGGCTGCAGATGTAATATTTCATTTGTCAGTTTGGATTATTAAATATGTATCTCAACTTATATGTACCTAATCATTATCTCATTTAATTATCACCTTATAGGAATTACTCCTTGGCCTTGATAGACCAAAGTACCATGTAGTTCGTGTAATTGAAGGGTTCGAGACTGTCATGTTCCGCTCGAAGTTTGACTCTTGGCCTCAATCAACTAATGTGGCAGTGACAGAGGATGGTAGAGGAAAGGTTGCTGGTTAGTCACTTACTGGTGGATTTCTGCTAATTCCTAGAACTTAAAGCAATCTACACTTTGGTTTCTTCATGCATTTTTTCTGAACCTCCTGATTATGATAATACTGATGTTCTCCTTCCTTCGTTGTTCTCCAGCACTTCTAAAGCGTCAAGGGCTTAATGTGAGAGGCCTAATGAAAGCAGCTCCTCCAAAGGAAGAACCTCAACCCCATATAGACTGCACAGGCAATTTACAGGTGGCTAACTTCTGTCTATTTCTATATTGATCTACAAAGATTTTCTTGAATTTTCATTTTAAAATAGAAATTACTTGCGAAGTTTAGTATGAGAGGCCTGTGAAGAAATATCTTTAACAAGAATTTTCGACGGAACATTGCATTTTCTTTAATAAGGTTTGATGGAACTTTACATTTCTGTAAAATATCTGATTCGTTGCTTTTATGTTTACGTTCAGGTGTGGCATGTGAATGGCCAGCAGAAGACTCTTCTTCAAGCATCCGACCAATCAAAATTCTATAGTGGTGACTGTTACATATTCCAATATTCTTATCCTGGAGAAGATAAAGAGGAGCATCTCATTGGCACCTGGTTTGGGACGCAAAGCGTTGAGGTAAAATTTTCGGCATTATCATTCTCTGTTTTGTTCCTGGAATAATTTTTGTGTCATACAGATCTCTATTTTAAAATTTCAATTTGAGAACGCTAGGGGAAGGGAGTTGTCCTGTAAGAGCCTGTTTGGATTGGCTTATTTTAGGTGCTTTTCAGCCAAAATAGTTTTAAAGCAGTTTTGTAGTGTTTGGGTAAAATAAAGAAGTGTTTATACACATTTGTTTTTAAGCCAAAGTGACAAAATAGGACAAAAGCCATAAGTTAGAAATCCTAACTTATGACTTTTGGCTTATAAGCCATATAATTCATAAGCCTGTCCAAATGGGCTGTAAGTTCTGTCATAAATCTTGACGTAAAAGAAGTCCAATTATTGTGCTTCTCGACTTGACCCTTTCTTTTGGTAAATCAAACTCGTCTGTTTCTGGTGCCAAGAAAGTGCCAGAATGAATATAATAATCAAAACATCAAGCAAGATAGCTATTCTTCTCTACTCACATGGACGAGCTATAGAGGACAACTCTTGACCTTCCATACAAGTATTTTCAACTTCTTCAAAATGTGAGCTTTCCTCTCCTTCCATGAAATCCGAAAGAGTACTTGAAAGGTGCTATGATCCATATCTTCTCTTGGTCCCTGTTTATTGAATGTTCTGTCTCGTATAGTTTTAACTTGCGAAGAATTGGAAAGCAATGATCAATATAAAAAGGATACAAAAAGATTATATAAATTATAATACTTTCCATTTCAAAAAAAGAAAATTATACTCCCGAAGTCCAACTTTATGTGACCTAACCTTATTTAGAGAGTCAAAGGAATTTTGCTTTGACCATGATTTTTCATATGCCTTTTAAATATTTTTAATTGTTAATTATTGTGATTTGTCGTACTTTTTATGTAGTTTCTTAATATGTACATTTTATTTTAGAAAGCTTGAAGATTGTATGTCCGAATTTGTACAAAAATTTAGATAGTTTGACCCTCATACTCTGGATCGTCTTAATAAAATGGAATTGGGGTGGGAGTATAAAATGTAAATAGAATATCTTTCAAATTATCAAGTCAGCAAGGAAATGAATGTTAAAATCATCTAGAACTAAAAATAGCTAGCGGAGAGAAAATGGCTTTTGGTTTGGTTTGAGGAAGTAGAGTGGGAATGTGTAGCTTCTAAAAGGTTCCCTTGTGCTTGTGTCAAAACTAATGTTAAACGGCTATTAAGCATCCTGCTTTCTGTTATGGAACATAGGAAGAAAGAGTTTCAGCAATTTCTCAAGCTGGCAAGATAATTGAGTTACTGAAGTTCTCAGCTACTCAGGTAATTCACTGGCATGATAATAATTCAGAATTAAATATTGATCGTTAACCTAGAGTTGATGCTGAAATTTGGTTAATATGGAAAACTTCCAGACTCGCATTTATGAAGGATATGAACCACTCCAGTTCTTTGTCATCTTTCAGAGCTTTATTGTATTCAAGGTTTGTGGAAGTGCAAAAGTATCTCGACTCATACTATTGTTTTGTCTTTGTTTAAAATCACGTTTGAACATTTATTGATAAGTTATTTCTACTAAAATTACCAGGGTGGTCTTAGCGAAGGATACAAGAAACACCTAATAGAGAAGGAACTTGCAGATGATACATATAAAGAGGATGGAATTGCATTATTCCGAGTTCAGGGTACTGGACCTGATAATATGCAATCAATTCAAGTAGAACCTGTAAGTTCATTCTGAAAGTTCATCTTCTGCGTGCATACATACCTGACGCCATACATACATACTCCCAACTGGACAATGCTTGGACTTGGTGCCAGAGATGTCATATATGTGCCTGGATAGAGTGTGAATCAATGTGGAATGTTTTCCCATTTCCAGATGATACACAAAAGGATGCTACTAGGGGGAGAAGGGTGCGGGTGGAGGTGGTTTATTTGATATGGGTGACTTAGAATTCGTCTTGTTCCTAATCTCTCTGCGCTCAATCCATCTTAGAACTATAGCTCGGAAACACCTGAAGTGTATGATGATTCGATTACCGAAATATATAAATATAACGAAAAAGGCCTCCTCTTGCTATCCTCTTTCTTTCTCTCTCCTGGTTGTATCGAGTGTGATACCCTCCAAAAATTGAATATTAAAATAGCTGATACTTGTTCCGGTTTAAATGAGATTAGAGTTTCAGATTTGAAAGTGGGCGGCGTTACTCAAGACACAGCTGAATTATCAGCATTTGGTAATTATGCATCTTCTCCACTCTGTCCAACTAACTGGGAATGAGGAGGGGAGTGGGGGTGGGGAATAACCATTTTTCATGTACTTCTCAGATTGCAGTATATATTATTCTTTTTTAATTCCTGTTTCGTGTGTAGATTCCCTATTTATTTTAGGATCACTGTTCTCTTACTTTATTTTCTTTCCTCTTTTAGCTGTTTTATATCGGCAATGATTAAGAGTGTTAGTTTAGATGCCAGTTCTCGTTATTATATGTTGACATTGGAAGTAGTATTTATTTTTGATAAATCAATGTTGTTTTAGTTTATCACTAGTTTCTCTTGGTTTTAATGACAAATTCTGCCAGTTTCTTATTTCTTTCCTCCTCCTTGCTCACTCTAAATTCTAGCTAGCTAGCCCACCATACTCTCTTTAAATTCTAGTGACAGGACTGGTCTTCTCTGATTTGGAGATTTTTCTTAGGAAGGAAGATGCTTCCAGATGAAAGTTTTATGGACCTTAACTTCTCACTAAGGACCTCAAATTAGCTTCCCTGGTGTTACGCTGGCCTAAGTTGCTCGGACTCGGGTGCGGGTGTTCGATACGGGTATGGATCTAGAGGTCGGATCCTTCACGATTTCAATTTAAAGATTCGGGGATATGGATCTAGGGATGGATACGGGTGCGGGGATTCTGCAAAAAATAATTTAAATATCTAAAAATAGAATTATAAAACATAAATTATGAGATATCACGTGGAAAACTTGAGAAAATATTGTTCAAGAAGAAAATCCTGAAAGGAGATAAAAGGTAAAGCATTAACATAGAAATTTCTATACATAAGGTATTCCATTTTCTTCGATTCCACCTTAGCTTTTGTTTTGACTAAAGAATTTCTTAAATCTGTCTGGACTTTCCTAGTCGATTTTGGTCAAAGTACCCAAAATTGGTTGACCAGATCGGATGCGGATCCCGCACCCACACCCATGTCGTATCGACGTGGATGCGGCACCGAAAGTGAAGAGTCCGAGTAACATAGAGGGATGACTCTGGCTTAGGGTAAGCTTGCTTACCGTGGTGTGCCAGGGTCGGGGGTTCGAAACGTCCCTCCAGCAAAAGCTGGGGTGAGGACGCGTAGGTAAGGCCATGTGGTCCCCCCCTCCCTGACACCTACGGAGTAGGTATGAACCGGGTCGTCCCTTTTTACTCTATACATATATGGGTGGAGGTAGCATGATTTAGGTGAAATAGTTGAATTGCGTGCAAGCTTGCTAGGATATCAAAGTTATAGAAAGGAAGAGTTCTTATTAAATCTTGCCATTATAGTATGAACTGGGTATAGGTCTTAAGAAATGTCTAGTAAGAGAAACTCCTACTTCTCTCTAGAATCTACGAAGGAGAGAATGTCTTTCAAAGAAGCCTTAGCATGGCTTTCTCTAGGCTTAGGGGGTAACGTCAGAAGAAAGATCCATGGATAGAACCCAACATCTTACCGCCAGAAGACTTCATTTTGAAGTGAAAAAGTTTTTTGAATTCTTGGTTGGTTGGTTGGTGGTTCCTTCATCAAATGGGAACAAGGAAGCTGGACTGAGAAAAAAAGTCAAGGAACGAAACAGCTTCTCCAATAGCCCTGTTGAATAGGCGGGCGAAGGCTTTTTCCAAAAGTCTTTTTTGTCTTGTAAATGCATTTTTTCCTATTTATTGGGTATTGATCTTTTCAAAAAAGGTGGGTAATCTTTGTGGGGGCTTTGTGAATGTGATATGCAGCTTGCATGACATGTCTAGGGTGAAAATTTTAGTGAAAAAGGGGAGAAGATACATGTTTCAATTAAGGTGGATGATAAAAAAATGGAGTATAGAGTGTGGCTTTCCATGGAGTTTCGTGCCATGAAACTGAAAGTAGATAGGGAGGAATTCAAAGTTTATAGTAGGAGAGGAGGTGGTCTTAGAGGAGAAGATGGGTAATAAATTTGGGAAGGAGGTGAGGTCGGAAGCCATGGGAAGGCAATCAGGGATGAAGAAAGAGGGAGAGGGAAATTTCAAAAATTGGATAGGGAGGCAAAACTCTAATTTGGAAAAAAGGCCTCCCTATCCTCGGGTAAGTGACACAAGGAAGAGAGAGATTAAATTGGCTTAAATTAAAAAAAAAAGAACCGTAATTTTTCTATTGAACCATTCGAATTTTTTTTCTCAAAAATGAGTGTTTCGTTTTCCTAATAGCCGGCAGTCGGAGGTCGAATATCAGTGGTTGAAAAACTTGTATCGAGGCTTGGATCTGAGGCATGAGCTAGACGACACAAATGGCAGCCCTGATTTCGGCATGGGTGTAGAAGGCAATGGGATTCCAGGCCAGAGAAGCCTCCATCTGGCTGGAATCGCTATTCCGGCGACTTTGAAATCAAAGTTTTGAGATTGGGTTGTTGTCATTTGGACCGGAATAATTTTTCTAGGCAACTACAGGTGATGCTACTCTGACTGGTTCAAGGGCTGGATTAGATATGGTGGTTTTATCGGTGCCGAAAATAGACTCTACAGTTGCTGTAAACGTTGTTTTGGGGCCTATTTGCCCAGATTCCAAAAACAAAATTGGATATGTTAGTTGCTTGTTGGTTCTAAAGGTGATTGTGGTGATGCTTAAGGAGTAAACGCACTTCCCTTAACATGTGTTAAGGTTGGAAAAGTCATGTCTAGATGGGTGGATGGGAAACATCTCTGATTGGCGGAACTTTTAGGAGTGGTTTTTGAAGGGAAGGAGGATAGGGTGCTAGATTTGCTTCGACACATTGAAAAAGAAGCAAGAAAAGTTAAAATGAGAGGAGAAAGAAGGTCCTAGGGGGAAGCAAGGGTGACATCTTTGATTGGCGGAACTTTTAGGAGTGGTTTTTGAAGGGAAGGAGGATAGGGTGCTAGATTTGCTTCAACACATTGAAAAAGAAGCAAGAAGAGTTAAAATGAGAGGAGAAAGAAGGTCCTAGGGGGAAGCAAGGGTGTTCAGTTAAGGATAATGAGGGAGAAAGAAAACTGATAACATATGAAAAGAGAGATAGGAAAGGTTAAGGGTCTCAGGGAAGGAAAAAAGGGGTAGAAATTAATTTTGTTATCCATGGAAATTAAAATTATTTCATGCAATGTGATGATTTTGAACGACCCTAATTAGAGTGCCACCATCAAAGTAGGGTTTAGAGAATAGGAGGCAGATGTGATATGTATCCAAGTAACAATAATGGAGATTTGACGAAGAGTTTCATTAGAAAAGTGTGCGTGCGTGTGTGTGGGGAGGGGGGATTGGGTGAAGTATGATTATATTCCGATGGGGAAGTACAAGTGGAATACTTTTGCTTTGGAATGATAGAAAGGTGGAGCGTAAGGAAGTCAACAAGGGGTAGTTTATGTTAGGGGCTTAATTTAGAAACTTTGGCAATGGAATGGAGTGGGGTTTTGAGGGCATCTATTAGGGGAGGGCTCAAGCCAAAGTTTTTGAGAAGAATTAGGAGATAGTTTGGGGAGGTGGGATATGCCTTGGGTGCTAGGTGGGGATTTTAATACCATTAGATTCTCATAGGAGAGAATGGGAGGTAGGGATGTGTCAAGGGCAATGAACGAGGAGTTGGTGTTAATTGATAACCAATTCTCTTGTGGATTTTTATTTGATAGGTGCCTCTTATACTTGGTCCAGGTCAAAGGACTCTTCTTTCGGATCGAGACTAGATAGATTCCTTGTGTCCACTTCTTGGGAGTTGCTCCCAATGTGATTCAAATCCCTCTTCCAAGATTGATTTTAGATCATTCTCCTATTTTCTTGTTGGATTGTAGTAGAGAAAGACAAACATGGTCCCTTTTTATTTGAGAACATATGGTTAAGAGTGAATGATTTCAAGGATAGAGTAGCTGGATGGTGGGGTAGTTATGTGGTGGAGGGGCGCTTCTTTTTTAGGCTTGCCAAAAAGTTGAGATTGCTCAAGAAAGACTTAGAGAGTGGAACAATGAAGTGATTGGTGAGGTAGAGGTGAAGATGAGGGAGATCATTATTGAAGTGGGGGAGTTAAAAGAGGTTTGAAGCAGAAAGGGAGTTCGAATTGAGGGAGAAGGAAAGAAAATCGAGGTTGAAAAGGAGCTAGATGAATTGGTTTTAGCTCAAGAAATAAGTTGAGACAAAAATCGAGGGTGTTATGGTTGGAGAAAAGGGATTCTAATACAATTTTTTTCATCGGGTAGGGTAGCTAATAGGAGAAGGAGTTTTGTAAAATCGATAGATGTATAGGGTGGTGCATATGGGGGAGAGGAAGTAGAAGGGGCAATTGTAGATTATTACAAACATTTGTTTGAGGAAGAAACGAACTGGATGCCTAAGTTGGGGGTTAGGTTTTAGTAATATTGAGGGGGAGGAGTTTGAGTGGTTAGAGAGGGCAATCGAAGAGGAAGAGGTGAAGAGGGTGTGCGGGTGAGAAAGCTCCAGGGCTTGATGGATTCTTTGTCTTTCTTTCGGCATTGTTGGAATATGGTTAGAGCTAATGCGATGGGTAATATTATTGAGTTTCAGGAGGGGTGAATTCAAAAAGAGCTTTTCAATGCTTCATTTATTTTCATTATCTCTAAACGTGAAGGATTATAGGCCTATTAGTCTAGTGGGAAACATTTATAAGATCATCTCTAAGGTGCTTTCCATAAGACTTAAAAAGGTGCTAGATAAAACTGTATCTACTTTGCAAAATGCTTTTGTGGAGGGCAGACAAATTTTGAATGCAACTTTGTTAGCAATGAAGTGGTAGATTCGAGGAGAAAGCAAGGAGTGCTAGGTATGTTGTACAAGCTTGATCCGAGAAGGTCTACGATTATGTGAGCTGGAGTTTCCTACATTTCATAGGCCTACGATTATGTGAGCTGGAGTTTCCTGGATTTTATCGTGACTCAGATGAGATTTGTGGAAAGATGGAGAAAATGGACTCGATTTTGCATTTCTTTCGTTAGATATTCAGTTTTAGTGGACGACAATCCATACGGGTTTTTTGGCGTTTAGGGGCCTAAGACAAGGGGATCCTTTATCTCCAAGCCTGTTCATCCCAGTTATGAAAGCTCCGAGTAGAATGATGGATAAAACTGTCATAGGAGTTTTTTTAAAGGGATTTAATGCAACAATTGAGGTGTTGGGACAATCTTAGTTTCCTACTTATTCTTTGCAGATAATACTTTGGTTTATGAACCAACTGGATCATTTAGGTCAAGTGCTTACTTGGTTTCAGGTGGTGTCAGTCGCCAGGCCTTAAAATTAACCTAAGTGTAAGATTTTTTCAGTCGGGGAGGTGGCTAACATTGGGATGCACGCTCAGGTTTTGAATTGCATTGCATGGTGGGGCTCTTCCAACTACCTATCTTGGACTACCGCCGGGGGCTTCAAACTAGGATGTTTTGGTGTGGAATTCGGTTCTTCAGAGGGTTGAGAAGAGATTAGCGAGGTGGCAAAAATGATATTTGTCCGAAAGAGGAAAAGAGGTGCTTATTAAGAGCACTTTATCAAGTATACGCACTTTTTTCATGTCTTTGTTTCAAGCTCCAACTCCAGTCTTGAGGAATATTGAAAAGGCTGTAGAGAAATTTTCTTTGGGATGGGGCGGATGGAGTCCTGTTTTCATGTATTACTTTGATCTTGCTAACTATTCTTTATCTTGAGCTGGGGGTCTATCGGAAACAACCTCTCTACTTCTTCGGAGGTAGCGGTATGGATTGCGTACATTTTACCCTCTCCAGACCCCACTTGGTGGGAATACACTGGGTTTGTTGTTGGTGTTGTTGTTGGGGCGGATGGAGTAAAGAAATTTCACTTGGTGAATTGAAAGACTGTCACATCTCATAAAAAATGGGGAGGTCTAGAGATTAAAGATTTGGTGCTTTTTAAGGAAGCTTTGTTGGGAAAATGGCTTTGGCGTTTCAGGGGTGGAGATATACAAGCCTTTTGGAGAGAGGTGATTGTTGATAAATATGGGGGTAATGGAAGGGGAAGGGAGAACTAGAGATGTTACTATGCCTTTTGGGTGTGGTTTGTGGAGGCATATAATGAAGGGATAAAGATGATTTCAACAAACTCTGTATAGAATGTCATGCTAAAGGAACCTGTCGGTTCAACAAATTAAGAGATACTTGGTGGAGAGATGATTTGGGATTTGTGATTTAGAAGGCATTTCCATGATTGGGAGGTGACCGAGCTCTAAAGGTTGATGGCATCCTTTACAGGCAAGTCAATTCGGTGGATGAACCTAATGCTTCGTGGTGGGGTTTGATGAACAATGGAGCTTTCTCTGTTAAATCTTTCTATTAGAAACTCCTAATTAGGGAGGAGGTTGTGTTTTCATGTATGCAATTGGATAGCATTGGTGCCAATGAAGGTGTTTTTTTTCTCTTTACTAGCATCTAAAGGGGTGATTTTGATGGCGGAAAACCTTAGAAAACATAAGGTTGTTTGTGTCAGCTGGTGTTACATGTGTAAAGAGACGAGAAGAAGTGGATCATCTTCTCATACATTGTGCCTTTACCATGAGATTATGATGGCATATGCTTCGATGGTTCAGAGTTTCCTGGTTATGCCAAAATTTGTGAAAGATTTAATGTTTTGTTGGGGAAGCAAGAATAGGAGGAGAAGACATACGACATGGAATTTGGTCCCTCTTGTGTTTATGTGGGTTATTTGGGATGAGAGGAGTAGGAGAGCTGTTGAGGGGGTAGAGTCGAGCTTTTTTCAAGTGAGGAATAACCTTCGGTCTCTTATTTTCTTTTGATGCACCCATAAAATCCCTAGTTGTATAGAAGAATGGGTGGACTTTGTGGAGAATCAGATTTTATAGATTCTTTACCTTTTGTTTTTTCCTTTGTATATGGCCAACTCGACCTTGTTTATGAATGAAATACACTTACCTTATCAAGAAAAAAAAAAGAGTTTGTATTAACTGAGTTGTTTATCAAATATTTTATGGAAAAGGGCCAAATATACCCATGACCTGTACTATTGGAAATAGTTTAAATATACCCTCCGTTTCACTATCCATTAATTAAGACCCTACCACTATACTACGCAAAAATATAACCCTAATTTAAACGGAAGAACATGTGGCAGATTAGGAATAAAAAAGACCCACAATTTTAAATACCCATTCAACTAAAGCCCACATTTTTCACGGACCCATGCTCAATAATTGAAGCCCCACATATCCATCTCATAATCTCGTTAAAAGGAGGGGCATTTTTTAACCACGACGGACAATTGAGGCCCACTAGGTGTAATATGGGGCACTTTTAACCCGAAAATTAACAGTAAGGGCAATCGGGGTCCAATAGGTGGAAGGAGGCAAATTTAAACCATTTCCTATATGGTAGGGGCATTTTTGACCCGTTTTAAAATAATTTAAGATGTCCCAATTTGGATATGGAATGAGTGTAACATGAAATGATAGGAGTAATTAATAAATCATTGAATGGATGAGATATACCATATATTATTCCTGAAAGTGTCATGTTTGTGTATAACACTTCGTGAGTTTTAAACGTCTTCGTATGTGGTTCTTCAGCAAAACAATTTTTGGATTTTTAAATTAGGTTTTGCAAGTTCTCTCTTAACATTCTTTTCTTTTTTTAAGATCTTGATAGAAAGGAAGCAAATAGTAGATAGGTAGTCCAGTTAATTACAATCGAGGTGTCATCGGTTTGAGGAAATTTATTGACCTTTATTGTCTGTTGTGCTAAGATTAATCTTCACTTTCCTACATAGTGTCTGGCTAAAGAATCATAATTTTCTTTTTTCCATTTTAATGAAATCAGGTGGCTTCATCTTTGAATTCCTCATATTGCTACATATTACACAGTGGCTCCTCAGTCTTCACATGGACTGGAAATCTTACCACCTCTGAGGATCAGGAACTTGTTGAGAGGCAACTGGATCTTATCAAGGCAAGTTTTCATGGAATGTTTTCCCATAGTAAACATGTATTACTTGATCTTTTTTATCTGCAAGCTAAACAAATATGCTTGAGGGTCTTCGCTTTTACTGTTTGTTTTTTGAAAACTTTGCTGAACAACCCTCTAACAAGAGACAGTCAAACTGAACCAGTTTTGCTCTCTCATTGAATTATCTTAGCTCCATTAATTATGCTATATCCTTGTCTTATTTGTTACACAACGTGCAGCCTGATATGCAGTCAAAATTGCAAAAAGAAGGGGCAGAATCTGAGCAATTCTGGGAAATATTGGGTGGAAAATCTGAATATCCTACTGAGAAGATTGGACGGGATGCTGAAAGCGATCCTCATTTGTTTTCGTGCACCTTCTCAAAAGGTAGGATTCTCACTTTCTTTTTGTTTTTTATTTTCAAAACTCTTTTTACTGAAAAAATAGCATCAAAATTTTGCATTTTATGTTTTTTTGCTTTTAATAGTTGTACTAATTTAGTTTTCTTCACTTGTCCATTTCTTGGCTATTGGAATTTACTTGATCTCCAGGGGAACTAAAGGTGAGTGTCCAGCTGGACTGTTCTTATTCCCTCATAATCTTATTGGAGTGTTCCAGTTTATTTCTTTGCCTTATTACTGGAGATGAGGAAGTGTTAAAATCTAAGTTGTGCGGACTCTTCACTTTGGTGCCGCACCAGTGTAGACACGATATGGGTATAGTGGGATCCGTACCGGATATGGTCTATCGATTCTGGGAACTTTGATCAAAACCGACCGAGAAATTTTAGATAAATACAATGATTGCTGAAATCAAAACAAAAGCTAAAGCGAGATCAATAATGTAGGCATATGTTCTCTTGTCATTATAAGGTATTTGTATTGAGTCTGGAACCAGAAATTGTTTTAAAGATATTTGCGGGTTAACATTTGTTGAATGTGCAATGAACTCAAGAAGTCTATCATGACCTCGATATCATTTGCAATAGCCATGTTACACACACACAAAAAAAAGGTACGGAAATGCATTTGTACTTAATAATAATTACAGATTCAAACTTGCTCTAAACAATTTGTGCATTCCGTTCCTTCCAAATAGTCCACCTTAATTTAGGCATATTTTTATAACTCTATTTTTAGATATTTGAATTATGTTTTGCCAAATTCTCCCATCCGTATCCATACCTGTATATGTACCCTGAATCTTAAGATTTAGATCATGGAGGATCCGACCTCTAGATCCGCACCCATGTCGGACATCTGCACCTGAGTCCGAGCAACTTAGGTTAAAATAGAACGGTCACAACATATTGTTTCCTTTTACAAGTAGCTTCTGTATATAATAAGAGAATTTTTTACACACACTGAAATGACTGGACGTCCGGATGCCCACTTATTGTCAGATCAAAACTGCCAGAAATATTTCTAGACTTCACTTGGAATTGATTCTCTTAAAACTTGCAGGTGACAGAGATCTACAATTTCAACCAAGATGATTTGATGACAGAAGATGTATTTATCCTTGATTGTCATTCAGATATTTATATTTGGGTTGGGCAGCTGGTGGAGTACAAGAATAAAATGCAGGCTTTAGCCATTGGTGAGGTATGCCTTAAAGCATTTTACCAGGAAGTTCTTTCATTGCTTAGATTATTATGAACTACTAAATACAAACTTCTGCATTTATAATGTTGGTGAGGTTTACTTTAGGTTGTTAATAGTGAGGTCGACAGAAAATTTGGGATGAGCATATATAGGATTGTTATCCTGGTATGGCTTTTCAATGAGGGCATGCGTTGTTTGAATTCATTGAATGACTGGAAGCTTCAAGGTGGTAAAAGTATAGCTTGTTGTGTTAATGGAGTACCAAAATTAGTGTTTTGTACTATGTTTTAAGTTGAGTAGAATGTCTACACAGCTTAGATGATGAAACTAGAGTGATCTATGAGTTGTAATTTCACAACGCATAGCAGCAAGATGAATTTTGCAATTTAAGTGAGATATTTTTAATTCAAAAATAATAAAAGCAATTTGACTAAGGGACTTTTGACTGGATGTGATGAAGGTCAAAGAAAAAGTTTCAAACATCGAAGAGGAGTGTATTAGGAGAAAATAAACTTTCAGCATAGGTTCCCTATCTTGAGAATTTTGAAAGAAGACTAGGAGGGTTATAGAAGCATCATCTTTTTTTTTTTTTTTGTGTGTGTGGTGGGGGGTGTTAGCAAGCTATACTCTCTCTCTGTTTTCTACTCCAGCTTGATCATAGTTCACAAGTTGATTGAGAATCTTGGGTAGCTGTCTGTTATAGGGAGATAGTCGCTCAGTTATTTGACTTGCAATTTTTAGGCCTGTGCAATTGAAGTTCCTCTCATTCAATAGAGCTCTCCAAGCGAGCCATGTGGATTGTGGTGTTGGGAGATATGCTGCCGAAGGGGCAGGCTTTTGGACAAGTTTATCACCTTAAATTTAATGCAGAGCTATGGGTTGGTCAAATAAGTCAGTTTGTATGTCTGTGTGGTGTAGCAAGCTATACCCTCTCTGTTTTCTACTCTAGCTCGATCATAATATAGTTCACAAGTTGATGGAGAATTTTTAATAGCTGTCGGTTATAGGGAGGGAGTCGCTAAGTTATTTGGCATGCAATATTTTGGCCTGGGCACTTGAAGCTTCTCTCATTCAATAGCTCTCCTAGCCATGTGGTATTGGGAGATATGCTGCAGAAGTGGCAGCCTTTTGGGACAAGATCATTACCATTAAATTTAATGTGGAGCTACGGGTTGGTTGAGTAAGTCAGTTTGCATGTCCTCTTAGTTTAGGAGAGGAATTAAATGAAAGCTCAACAAACCAACTTTTTCAGATTTTGTAAAGGAAACCTAATTAAATATGTTTGATGTTGACTGGTGAGCCAGCTGTTAATGATACAACATAGAATTTAAAAACAAAGGCACTCACTCAGTCACTCTGTGTTCAGCCAAATGGTGCTGTATGGAAGTACCAAGGACCTTTTCTGGATAATTTCAGTGTAAAGTTGGACTAAAGTTGTTCAACTTGAAGAACAGAATGGGAATTGATAAATAGCTGTAGGATGTTACGTTGAAAGAGCTCTTCCAGATTTGCTCAGCTTTGTCAGAAATATACGAGAAGAATATTATTGAATTGTGTGTATCTACATTATTACACTGAGACCCTATTTATAGACACTACATTCCAAATAGGACACTACGTTTCAATCCTTTTCCAAGTAGGATTTTATATACTATTCTTGTTACTACTATTCTAACACTCACCCTCAAGCTATTGCATACAGGTCATATGTATAGAGCTTGTTATAGATGTAATTAATATGAGGACCGATGAGGAACTTGGTGAATAAATTTGCAAGAAAACTTGTAAGGATGGTTCGAAACGTCAGGGCTACCTCAGTTGAAAAGGAACTATGAGAAATAAAGGAGAATATTATTGAATTCTGTATCTTTATTATTACACTGAGATCCTATTTATAGATACTACATTCTAATCCTTTTTCAAGTAGGACACTATTTTGCAATCCTTTTCCAAGTAGGATTCTATAAACTATTCGTATTCCTACAACTATTCTCACACCCCCCTCAAACTGGTGCATACAAGTTATATGCACCGAGTTTGCGGTAAATGTAACTAATACGAAGACCAATACGGAACTGAGGGCTACCTAAGTTGAAAAGTTGAAAAGGAAATGTGAGAAATAAAGGAAAATATTATTGAATTGCTTATTTGCATTATTAAACTGAGACCCTATTTGTAGATACTACATTCTAATCCTTTTTCAAGTAGGACACTACATTACTATTCTTTTTTAAGTAGGATCTATAAACTATTCCTATTCCAACAACTATTCTAACACTCCTCAAACTGGTGCATACAAGTCATATGCACCGAGTCCGCAATAAATGTAATTAATACGAGGACCAATGAAGGATTTGGTGAAAGTATCTGCAAGCTGATCACTCAAATTTCACAAATTTTGTAATAATATCTCTAGAAAGTGTTTCTCTATAATAAAATGACAATCAATCTCAATGTGTTTAGTCCTATTATGAAATATTGAATTTGATGCGTATGAAGAGCCGTTTCTGTATCACACACAAGTTCCATTTGCTTGATCTCTCCAAATTTTAGCTCTCTCAACAACTGGTAAATCTGAACTAGCTCACAAGTGTCTATCGCCATTGCTTGATATTCTGCTTTTGCATTAGATCGAGCAACCATACTTGTTTCATACTTTTTTAGGACTCCAAATTACCTCCTACTAAAACACAATATCCGGATGTGGAACGTCTATATCACAAGGTGATCCTACCCAATCAGTCTGTATACCCAATGATCTGCTTATGCCCTCAATCCCCAAACAATAGTCCTTTACTTGGAGCTGATTTTTTCTTTTATGATAACCATGGTGTGCGGGCCAGCTTGCGCGCACGTAGATTAATGTCATGAGATACTTGCCACATTCCACCAACAATAGGTAGGGGTGGGCATGGTATGGTATATATTGAAAAACCATACTGAACCAAGATTTTTGATACCATGGTTCTGGCATTATGGTTTATGGTATATAGTATACATTTTAAATTTTTTTGGTATTCGGTATTTATAAGGGACAACACCGAATACCAAATACCATACTGAAGTATATAGTTGCATAAGTAACTTATATATATTATTAAAATATTAACAAATATACAACTTAGTATTTGTATAAAACTAAATGTTTAGACGTTGGAACTTTGACTACTCTATCATGATTGAAATGTTCTTTTATGTAATTGATTAACAACATAAGTTGTTTTTACTTTCTTTTATTTCTACATGTGTAATGTGTTAGTACTATACAACTGAGACGTGTTTTTGAAAAGTTGAAGTCATAATACTTTATTATACGAGTGGGTATATGTTGTCAAAGTTGAACAAATTATAATTATCAATTGTCATACTGCAAACTACCGAAATCGAACTTCAAAATACTGAATTAATATGGTATGGCAGTGGCATAGTATTTTTAAAAACCGAATACTGAAATTATCGTACCAAAGTTTCAAATACCGTACCAAATCATACCATGCCCACCCCTAGCAATAAGTACCACGTAACTCTGTCTACCAAGGCTGGAACAGATGCGAAGAAATCACGTAGTGTTTGTCTCTGTTTGGAATTGAGCCTGGGACCTCATGGTGCTCAATCCAACTTCATTGAACATTGAATGCGAATAACTGCATCCCATTGACTATCACATGGGGAATCCATAAGCTGACTTACAACCTTACGAGATAGGAAATGTCAGGTTTAGTCACTTTGAGATAATTCAACTTACCAACCATATCTTCCGGGATCACTGAGTGGCTCTCCCTGTCTTGACAAGAATTTTAGTATTCAGATCCATAGAAGTGTCAATGGGTTTACATCCCACCATTTTTGTCTCCTCAAGAATGTCTAAGGCATACTTGCATTGTGAAATAACAATACCTGATCTGGATTGAGCAACTTCAATACCTAGATATACTTAAGTTTGCCGAGGTCTTTAGTCTGGAAATATTTAAAGAGGTGTTGCTTCAAACTAATGATACCATCTTGGTCATTGCCGCTATCAACAATATCATCAACATAAACCACTAAATAAATACATAGATTTGGAGCAGAATGTTGATAAAACATAACGTGATATGTTTCTCTAGGAACTATGCTAAACTCCTAAATCATTGTGTTGAGCTTTCCACACTAGGCTTGAGGAGACTATTTTAGACCATAAAGTGACCGTCGCAATCGACACACTAGACTAGGCTCATCGTGAGCAACAAAACTAGGTGGTTGTCCTCAAGGTTACCATGGAGAAAACATTCTTAATATCCAACTGATAAAGAGGCTAGTGTTGAACAACAATCATAAATAGAAAAAGACGAACAAATGCTATATTAGCCACGGGAGAGAGTATCACTTTAATCAAGCCCAAATATTTGAGTATACCCCTTGGCGATAAAGCAAGCCTTAAGCCGATCAATTTGTCCGTCTGGACCAACTTTCGCTGCATAAATCTGACAACAACCAACAATTGATTTACTTGAAGGGAGAGGAACAAGCTCCAAGCACCACTTGCATGTAAAACAGACATCTCATTAATCATAACTTGTCGTCATCCTGGATGAGAAAGTGTTTCTTTTGTGAACTTAGGGATGAAGAAAGAGAACCAAGATGATATAAAGACATAATGAGGTGATGACAAACGGTAACTTAAAAAGGTATAATGAGAGTTAGTATTACGAGTAGACTGTATACAATTTTGAAAGGCAATTGGTTGATTAAAGGGGACAAGTCCGTAGTAAGTGCAAAGTTGGGTGCAGGATGGGAATAATCTAAGCTTGATGCTGTACGTGGACGACAATGATAAGTTAGGAGTGGTGGCATTGTAGAAGGTGTTGTGGATTCCTCAAAAGTCAGTGCACCGATGGCACTATGGATGGAGATGTAAAAGTAATAGTGGGATCCTCAAAAGTTGATGAAGGTAAGACCTCAAATATGTTAGGATGGTAAAGATCAGAAGATGTAAATTATGGTCGAGACTCAATGAATGTGATGTCACCTGACATAATATACTGACGAAGATCTTCATCAGTCGAGTAGGTGAGTAGCAATGATACCCGTTTTGTACTCGAGAATAACCAAGAAAGACATATTTGAGAGCACGGGGGGTTAATTTATCTTTCCCCGGGTGAAAGTATAAACAAAACATGTACTCCCAAAGACACAAGAGGATGAGAGTATAGAAGTGACTGGGGAAACAATATTGAATAAGGAAATTGATTTTGAATGAAAGTTGAGGGCATCCAATTAATTAAATAGCAAGATGAGAGAACTACATCACCTAAAAATGTAGCAGAACATGCAATTAAATGAGAAGAGTGCCATCAGTCTCGATAAGGTGCCTATTCTTCCTCTCTCCTACTCCATTGTGTTGAGGGGTGTATGGACAAGAAGTCTGAACAATTCCTTGACTGGGTGATGCAAGATTAAAAAGACAATCAGGGACATAAAGAACAAAATATAAAGTGACAGAGGATAAGGGATTAGCTTGTTTAACTGCTTTTGCTTTGGTCTGGTTACCATTGGCTAAAGAGACTGTGAATAAAATATTTTTGACAGAAGAGATTTTGTCACCAAAAATATGATCACAAGCGCGAGTCCACAACCCATGATCCAAAGGTAGGAGACTGTACAGTTGAGGCTACTTGTAGAGATATCTGCTTACTTGCTTGATACGGAAGATACTCATTATATTTCTCTTTAGCTTAATGAACCCATTGATTACCTATGGTGTTAGACTGCAACTTGAATATTTTTAGGTGGCTGATCATGCAAAGAGTAGCATATTTCATGTGCGTCCAAGCCTATTATAATGCTACACTTTGGGTTGAGAATAGCATACGACACGAGTGTATCCAAGCCTATTACAATAACTACACCTAGGTCGAGATCTTCCAAAATGACCTCCCTCTTGTCGATTCTTTATGGACTATGATGTTTGATTTTCTGATCTCCTCATTAAGGGTTTAGACTTAATCATAGGACTAAATTGAAATCTATGGTAAACGTTTGCAGAAATTGTACTGAACTGCCAGAAAAATTGAAAGGGTAAGATCTCGCCAAAAACTGGCAAAGATTGTCAGTATATTTGATTTGACTTTTGGAAAGTGTTCAAAATCTGTGAAAAATTATATGGGTAGGGACGAAATGATGGCAGGACCCTAGTGGAAAAGAGAAATTACTGGAAAAGTGGTGTATGTTCCACCTGATTTGGGGGAGTCTGACTGGGGTTTGCTCGCGAGAAACTCCGAACCGGGTGCTGATGTTGGTTTTGAGAAACACTGGCAGAAAAGGTTACTTACTTGGACAACTGCTTAGTGACAACTGATTTTTTTAGAATGATGCACGATGATACTTTTCTCACAAAGCTCTGATACCATGTGTGAAATAAATGAGAATATTATTGAATTGTGTATCTATATTATTACACTGAGACCCTATTTATAGACATTACATTCTAATCCTTTTTCAAGTAGAACACTACATTATAATTCTTTTTCAAGTAAAATTTGATAAACTATTTCTATTCCTGCTCTTGTTCTAAAAGGTACAAACTGAAAAAGGGGTTAGAAAAGTAGGAAAGGTTGTCGGAAAGTTGATGTCGCAAGAAAATTGTTGGAAACTGATATATCATTTCAAAATCAAGAAACTTGTAGATCTTAAACAAGAAAGTCATCGAAAAACTGGCTAGAATAGGCTCATGCACTGTCAGTGCATGGTCGGACCTTATTGGAGGTGAAGAGATCCCGAGCAGCGCATGGGAGGTCGATTTACAACAACGTTGGTTGGGGTTTGGTCGTAGGGAGATACTAGACCTCTTGGTGGTGTTTGTTTTTGCACAACCTTGACGAAAAGTGAAACTACATAAATCAGATCTGAGGAGTCATCAAAATGACGCACGAAACTTTTTAAATCAAATTCGAGGAGTCCCCGAAAAGACGCACGGTGCTATGCAGCTCAGATATGAGAAAACAGTCCAGAAAAAGGCATGGTACTACGGAAACCATATATGAGATAGTAGTTACCAAAAAAATGCACAGTGTTATACAAATCAGATATGAGAAAATATTCATCGGAAAGACGCACGGTGCTATGCAAATTAGATATGAGAATGTAGTCCAGAAAAATGCACGGTGCTACGGAAATCAAATATGAGAAAGGAATTCCAAAAAAATGCACGGTGCTATGCAAATCAGATATGAAAAAGTAGTCCTGAAAGATACCTGGTGCTACGCAAATTAGATATGAGAAAGTACCGAAAATAAGCACAATGTCTACTTTTTCCGTCCCTGATGCTTCTCAAATCAGTCCTTCTCAATGTGATCTTGCTTAACTTTTGCTAACACAATCATTGGCCAAACGTGTTGCTATATTAGTTAATTGTCTCGACATCAAAAACTTTTTTATATTCTCTACCAAGACCGTAGAGGCTCTGATATCATGTGAGAAATATAAAAGAAAGATATTACTGAATTGTGTATCTACATTAATTATTATAGTGAGACCCTATTTATAGACACTGCATTATAATTCTTTTTCAAGTATTCTGTATACTATTCCTATTACTCCTCTAACATACACTATTACAGACCTCTCTATGCACACTCTGAATGGTATTTATTATGCAGAAGAAAAATCCATCATAGCCTGTCGCCATCGTGGATGAGAGGCTGTTTTTTTTTTGTACTTAGGGATGGAGACAAAGGACAAAGATGATATAAAGGCATAATGGAGTGATGATAGAAAATGATAACTCAGAAGGGTATAATAAGGGTTAGTATTACGAGTGGACCGTATACCTTTTCGAAGTGCAATTGGAGGAGACAAGTCTGTAGGAGGTGTAGGGTCAGGTGTAGGAGAAGAATCATCTGAGCCTATACGTGGACAACGATTATAAGTCAGGAATGATGGCATAGTAGATGGAGTTGTAGAATGTATTGTAGATTCCTCAAAAGTCGGTGCAGGTAAGATTGGTGACAATATGAATGGAGATGTAGAAGTAACGGTAGGATCCTCAAAAGTTGATATAGGTAAGGCCTCAGACATGTTAGGATGATTAGGATCAGAAGAAGATGTAAAGTAAGGTTGAGACTTAAAGAATATGACATTAGCGGACATAAGGTACCGACGAAGATCGGGTAAGTAGCAACAATATTCCTTTTGCACTTGAGAATAACCAAGAAAAACACATTTGAGAGCACGAGTGGTTAATTTATCTTTCCCTCGGGTGAAGTTATGAAAAAAAAATGTACTCCCAAAGACACGAGGGGGAAAAGAGTATAAAGGTGACTGTGGAAACTATACTGTAGAAGGAATTTGATTTTGAATGGAAGTTGAAGGCATCCGATTAGTTAAATAACAAAATACGATAACTGCATCGCCCCAAATGGGATTGAATAACAAGTGTGTGTGTGAGTAGTCTTGATGAGGTGCCTATTCTTCCTCTTTGCTACTCTATTTTGTTGAGGGGTATATGGACAAGAAATCTGATCAATACTTCCTTGGTAAGTCATAAATTTTTGAAATTGGGAGGACATATATTCTAAGGCGTTGTCAATATGAAAGGTACGAATAGAGACACCCAATTGATTTTGTATTTCAGCACAATAACTCTTGAATGTAGGAAACAATTTAGTGCGATCTTTCATTAAGAAAATCCAAGTACATCTTGAAAATCCAAGTAATCCAAGTCGATCCTGGTGCAACCCTATCAAAACTGTGAAGTGCTCCGAATCTCCACCTACCGTCCTCACACGAGTCTTCGCACCATCATACATATCCTGAATCGACCTAGTGTACGCCACGGGCACCCCTCTAGCCTCCAAGCACCTCCACAGAATCTCCCTGGGAACTCTATCATATGCCTTCTCTAGATCAATAAACATCATGTGCAAGTCCTTCTTCCTCTCTCGAAACTGCTCCACTAATCTCCTCACAAGGTGAATGGCCTCAGTAGTCGAGCGACCAAGCATGAAACCGAACTGATTCTCAGAGATCGTCACGATCCTCCTCATCCTCAACTCTACCACCCTTTCCCAAACCTTCATAGTACGACTCAACAACTTAATACCTATATAGTTGTTACAACTCTGAATGTCTCCCTTGTTCTTGTACACTGGAATCATCGTGCTCCACCTCCACGCTTCTTTAAAAGAAAAAAACAACTTCAAACGATTCTTTAAGAGCTGGATACCTTAAGCTTTTTTGCCAGTGTAATCTAACCCCGGTAAATAGCAATGGTCAGTTCTTGGACTTTGTTCCCGGATTCTAGTATAGTTTCCTTTTTATGTATTTGAGCTAGCAATCCCTCTTTTATACCTCTTGCATCCTCTTGATGCCTTTTAATGAAACATTTTATTTACCAAAAAACATACTTTTGTTGTGGGATGAACGTGAACATATTATGGACTTGTTAGATTCTTTCAATCTATTAGATGACTTAAAAGTCCAGACTCAGTAAGGGGTCGTTTGGTAGAATGTATTGGAAAAAATAACGCTTGTCTTAATTAATGTGTACTACTAGTACCTTGTTTGGTGCATTTTTTAGCTAATGTTATAAATATGTGTTCCTTTTTCCTTTATAACCAAGTCTTTACACAGAAAAAGGAGCAGGAAACAACTGTGTTGAGAGCTATTTCCTCAAATATTAACGCACGGAGCCACGGAAGAGGCCTGCCAAGTAGAGAATTGGGACGTAGTTTCTAGTTTGGACCGTTTAGTTCATAGACTTGTATTTTTAGGAAATCATTCAATAAAAAAAATTATGTAAAGAAAAAGAAAGGTGAAGAAGAAGTGAATAAGCTCTCAAGCCTAGGAGGAGAGTACCCTCTTCTGGGAAAAAAAGGCACTTGCTTGGAAGATCCGGTTTAAGACAAGCTTGATTCTATCTGAATGCTTCAAGAAGATGAGTCAGTGGGAATCCAAAGATTATAATATAAAAATTGTTATTCGGTGAATAATAATTAGAATTTGCTATGTTGTTGAAAAACGTTACTAGGATTGTTATGAGTTGTAATACTAAAGTGAAGAATTAACTTTATCATGGTATGCTAATAGACATGTCCTATTCCACATATATCCAGTATAAATAATACATCACCCACATAAGTTATACAGGTATTAGTTATACAGTGCTATAATAGAGACCAAGCACTTTACATGTACTCTTCTTTCTCTCGACTTCCCCTGTGAATAATATTAGATATGTTTCTTTGGAAACCTGAGCACTAGTTGCGCATAGTTTTGTGAAGTGCTAAAACATAAATTTATAGCTTCGCAGAGGTTCTACAAAAACCAGAATTGAATTTGTGATTCCATATGCTGTTCCGTTGTTTGCTAACATGACATAATTTTTGATCAATTCCATCAGAAATTCCTGGAATATGATTTTCTTATGGAGAAGCTATCTCACCAAGCTCCCATATACATTGTTATGGAAGGGAGTGAACCACTTTTCTTCACTCGTCATTTCAGTTGGGACTCCACCAAGTCTGCTGTAAGTGTCTTCATGATGTTTGCATATGATTTTGAAACTAATTTGCTAATAGAGAACACTTTGGCAGATGCACGGAAACTCATTCCAAAGAAAGCTCACACTAGTGAAGAATGGAGGCCCTCCACCAATGGATGTAAGTTTTCTTCTCATATCTCCTTGTTTCTTTCCTTTCCTCGAAGTACGCAGGTAAGGATTACTATGGTTTTGTTCATGTTTGCTTTCTTTCCTTCTTTTACCATCTGAATGCTGTTGAATATGACACTTCCTTCTGTAATGTATCCTTCCGAAGTGTTGTTGGAACTGCAAAAGTAAAAGATGTTTATCCTTCTAGTAAGATAAAACTTATAGATTGCACTTTATTTCAAATTTTACTTTGAAGAGATGACTTTTTCCTTTATATTCATATATTCTGGAAATAGAATCATCATGCTCTTTTGTCCCTTCTACCTGATATTGGTGTCGTGTTTCTTCCCTGTATAGACTGCAGTTCCTTTCTAATTTTAAGCTTTTGGGTGAGTTTTTCGACACGTCGTTTCCCTTCATGTAAGGACTCCTCTTAGTGTGGATTTTCTTTTTTTGCATGCTTTGCTCCATCAGAAACCTAAAAGGAGAACATCTGTGTCCTATGGTGGACGGTCTGTTGCTCCCGAGAAGTCACAGAGGTCGAGGAGCGTGTCTTTCAGCCCTGATCGAGTTCGTGTTAGGGGCAGGTCTCCAGCTTTTAATGCACTAGCCGCTACCTTTGAGAACCCAAATGCAAGAAATCTATCTACGCCTCCTCCAATGGTGAGAAAGCTTTATCCAAAATCTGTGACTCCAGATTCAGCAAAATTGGCACCCAGATCAGCAGCTATTGCAGCATTAACAGCAAGTTTCGATAAAGCTTTACCTGCCAAGGAAGTCATAATTCCTCGCTCTATCAAAGGTAGAGTCTTTTCATTTCGGAACTAACAGCTAGGCATCCCCATATGAGAAAACTAAAGCTCTTCAAATGATGAAGGGGGAAGTCCTGAAGCACCAAAATTGAGCACGGAGGTCCTGAAATCAAGTCCTCAGGGCAACTCAAAGGAGAACTCGGTTAACAATATAACAGAGGAGACTCCTAAACCTAAACCAGAAACAATACAAGAAGATGTGAAAGAGGGTGAAACTGAAGATGAGGAAGGACTTCCGATCTATCCATATGACCGGCTGAAAACAATAGCAGCAGATCCTGTTACTGAAATTGATGTAACTAAGCGAGAGGTGCGTTTTCAGAAAGCTTCATTTGGAGATTGTACATGATGCTTTTCTTGATTTTACTGTGATCCTTTCTTACTGCTTTTGGCTGCAGACTTACTTGTCTTCGGAAGAGTTCAGAGAGAAATTCGGGATGTCTAAGGAGGCTTTCTACAAGTTACCCAAGTGGAAACAGAATAAGCTAAAAATGGCACTCCAGTTGTTCTGACTGCGTTGGGCCTGCTCTCTCCCAGGTTATATAGTGCGGATAGAAGAAACATATACTAAGAGAATTTTACAACCCTTCTCTATTAATTTTTTGCCCACTCCAATTGCTTCCCGGTTTTCTATAATTGACTCGCACCTACTATATACAGCAGCAAGGGTCCGATTTCAACAGTGTTAAGAGGGACAGCGCCAGTGTATTTTTAGCTGCTACTGCTCCTAAGTTTCAGAAGTGGGCAGGACTGAAGATCCCGTCTTTACTTGCAATGATATTTTAGCCAATTTATTATTATAAGTTAGTTGCTTGGTATTCTTTTTGTTTGTTGTGAGTTTGCATTTTTTTTAACGCGTCCTATTTTTTTCTTTTTTTAGCCATCATCGGTTTCATAGAAAACTTGGGGGTTAGCAAATGAAATTCATTATACTGTGATGCGAGGTTGTGTACAGTGTTTAACCACTCCACTTGTTATTTGTTGTTTGTTTTAGTGAATGGAAGTCTGATTGGTTTTTCCCATTTCCTATTTTCTCTACAGTGTTTGACTGGTTTAATTTTTAGTCTTTGCTGTTGATTCTCTTCCGTTTATTAACAATTTGTTAGGGCGAAATAATCAGGTGTCATGCGGAAGCTAGCAAAACAAACATAGAAAGACGGCAAATAAGAAGATATGCGAGAAATATATCAAAAGAGACATACTAATTTAACGTGGTTCGATCAATCGATTTACATCCACAAAAAGAGATGAACAATTCACTATATAAAAGAGAGTACAAATTGTTAAGAGAGACAATCTCATACAATTCACTCAGAATAAAAAAAGGTTCAAACAAGTGACACCGCTATACTAGTGTCTCACAAAGTCTTCCCCAAACGAAACTCTCAAACCCTAAGGACTAACATTGTGGATGCTGCCAAACTAGAAGAAAGGAGTTTTTATTTATGGACTTTATAACTTTTTTCTACAAGAATGAGGATCAATCAAATATGGAGAATATGTCTTTCTTTTTCTAAGAGAGACCAAATTATGGTGTCAAAAGGAAAATCCAAAAATGATAAGAAAGTCGGGACAAACACCAACAATTCTCCCCTCTTGGCTTGAATTTTTGACAAAATAAATTTGCTCCACCTTTTTTATGTACTCTTCTACAAGTTCAATCTCCATCTCCAAAATCTCCTTCATTAATTGTTGTCTCTACACAGAGTAACACTCTGATAAGATTTCTCAAACCAAAATCTTCATCATTGTCTAATAGGTTGCGACTAGAACTGAATCCGTCAAGATGAACACTTGATTTTAACCTACTCTGATACCACTTGTTAGGACTGAAATAATCAGGTATCATGCGGAAGCTAGCAAAGCAAACATATAAAAACGCAAATAAGAAGGCATTCGACAAATACACCAAAAGAGACAATAATTTAACGTGGTTCGGTCAATCGACCTACATTCACAAAAGGATATGAACAATCCACTATATAAAAGAGAGTACAAACTGTCAAGAGAGACAACCTCACATAATTCACTGAGAATAAAAAAAGGTTCCACAAGTGACACCGCAACACTTGTGTCTCATAAAGTCTCCCCCTAAACGAAACTCTCAAACCCCTAGGACTACATTGTGGATGTTGCCAAACTAGAAGAGATGAGCTTCTATTTATCGAGTCTATAACCTTTTCCTACAAGAATAATGATTAACCAAATATGAAAAATATGTTTTACTTTTCCTAAGAGGAAAACCCAATTATGATACCAAAAGAAAAATCCAACTATGGTAAGAAAGTTAGGACAAACACCAATACAATCAACGTTTCACCCTATTACATTTTATTGAATTAGTTAAGTGTACGTGTTTTACACGTGTGTCACGTTAGTTAATACTAATAAAGTTATGAGAAGAAGCACGTGTCTCACATTAATTAATTCTAATAGAGCTATGATAAGAAATTAAAGTAGTACAAAATTATACTGTATAAACGTAAGATTAAATTACTTTCATATAAATCAATACCATGGCCTTTGACTATATTAGCATTTTCATATCGTGTATCTAAATGAACATTTTTTAATCGATTAACTCAAAAATCTAACCGTTAAGGACATACATTGATAAGAAATATCTTATTGATTTGGTTATCGATTTAGTACAATAGCAACATACCCAACATATACCCACCAAACATTGGTTATCGATTTAATATGTTTAGAAATTTAAAACTAATAAAACAAACAGATAATGCATAATACCGAACTATAAATCAACCGATGGTGAAATATCTTAGAAAGGAGTAAAACTTGTGGCAATAAAAAAGAGAATCATCGTTCTCGTTAAATAAATTTAAATTTCTAGGTAAGATAAACATTTGATTTTTACTGCTACTTCATTCGGCGGCAACAAGTTTGTCTGGTCCAATTAACACAGAAAATTATTAAAAGGAGATAAGCCATTGTCAAGTGCTATTTTTGTATAATTCATATACAATCTTTAAACTTATCACTGATGATAATGAATGAAAGAATACGACTTCAATCATAATCAAAATAAGAAGAAAAGTATAGCAGAATAAGTGACAACTTTTCTTTGTTAAAGTTTGATCAAAGCATTATTTAAATAAAGTTGTAGATTTTTCTTATATATATAGAATAAAATTCTAAATGATTTAAAAGTCCAAAACATTTTCTGTAAAAAATAAATTATCTAAATATAATAGATTTTTACTTTTATTTCATAGACAATTTTTTTTTAATCTTTTTGTTTACTTTTTTTTTCAAGAAGTGTTGCTTTTTTTTTTTTGTTCAACTATATATGTTATCTTTTACTATTTAAATAAATGGCCCAAGAAAAAAAATAAGTAAAACTAACTGTATTTAAAAGGGATACTTATGATTAGCCATGTTCACATATATTTACTTTTTTTATTAAAAAGATATTACTTATCAAAAATATATATTTATTTCTCGGAAACAATGAATATAAAAAATTTAGCACATATAAGCTCTAAATATTAGTGTCATAATTAAATTTTTTATTTTTAAATGCTTGAAATGTGTTCTATGCGTATATCTCAAGTCAATTAATAAAAGAACATACAAAGAATAAAATTATTAAAAAATATCAATTAACTTTAAAATAAATAAATTCATGAAAAGACTCTAGCTTTGGCTTATATACAAAGAAAAACGAAAAAAAATAGATAGTAAAAAAGAGGTATATCTAAATTTTGAATAAAAAACATGTTTGTAAGTTACAAAACATCATTTATTAGAGAGTTATTTTAATTGACAATAGAAACTAAAATTACCTCTGGAAAGAGTGTATAATAATAAGAAAATCGTATATGAATAAACATAATGATGATATGTTAAATCTCATGATTTATTTTCAATTAAAATAATTTCATATAAGCCAAAATTTAAAAGGAACTTCATATAACAAAGAAGGCTAGAAAAACTTAAAGAATCCAAGAAAAAAACGTTAATTAATCATTAATCAAAATCAAAACTAAACTAAGAATAAGAAAAAAATATGGAAGTATAAGATATTTTCTAGTAAAATTTGATCAAATAACTACTTAAATATAATTGTAGACATTCTTTTTTTATATAGGGTAAAATTCTGTTTTATTTAGAAGTGTTAAATATTATGAATTTTTATGTAAATAAAAATATATTTTTTTCTTTACATACATATGTTTTTTAAAAAAGTATATTTTGGTTCCTAAGATTTTTTCATTAATAAATTAAATTTTTTCATTAATAAATTGGTACCTTTTCTTTTCTATCTTTTTCTTAACCATAATGTTTGATTCTTCTTACCAAAAAAAAAAAAAACTTAAACGTTTGGTTCTTAATTTTCCTTTTTTCCTTTTCATGGAAATTTTTTTTCCTACAAAGTTGTGTAGGACTCCTAATTAAAAAATTTTCATATTATATTTAATTCCTTTTAATTGAGTGATTCTTTCTTATTTTTTTTTTGTATCCTAAATATTTGAATAATAATTTAATGATAATTATTTTTTAAAAAAAAGAAAAAGATGATTTTGTCTATTGCGAGGTGTTTTAATGAAGGGCAAAAAGTTCAAATCACTTTTCTAAAGGTTTTCACATCTTTACTATATTATAGATTATAGATATAGATTCTTTCAACAAGTCATATATATCGATGTGTGCTTGTAACTTTGGTTCTTAAGTGAATCTATATTCCGTTCTTTTATAGTATTTAGATCAGGGTTAAAATCATCTAAGCTCCTTAAGGTTGCTTTAAAAAATAAATCAAATTGCTTCTCAACTCTGCACAATAGATGTTTATCTTACATAATGTAATGTTTCTTTTACTCTTGCATTTTCATTTTATTATCTATACTTTATATCTACATCTTCTATACTATCTTAAAAACATGAACTTCTTAAATTTAAAGTGAAATTATTAAAATTCTCTTTCTAACATGAATCTCTAAACGTAAAAGTTAAATTGCTTAAATACCCTTTTAAAATACTTAATAACCTTATTTATTCAAAAAGAAAAAAAAAAGATACACAAACCCCAGTTCGAAAGGTCGTGATCTTTTGATCATAACTATTTGGCATAAATCTCTAGCACAGAAGTTGCATTGTTTAAGCCGCTTCCTCAGTAAATAAACTTATATTTCAAAACCTCAAAGGTGCAAACTACAAAGTATTTAGGAAAACAACGTTGGTTGCACTATACTTGTCATTTTTGTATCGTAAATTTTAAATTACATGGTATATTTCTGATTATGAAACTTTTCAATCAAAAAATTCTTTGACAGTTTATACTTCCTTGGCATCTTGTCTACTTTTTCACAGCAATTTTTTTGCTTTGGGCTTCTTATTTGTTTGCATAATTATACCAAATCATAGACTACCTTATTACTCAAAATTTCTTACTTTTTAAATAATTATTTAAAATTTTGAATTTAATATTTTACTCTTGATATATATGAACAAAACTTTCATCCTACTTTTACTCCACAATTAATGCATGCAATCCATTTTTTTCTTTCCAAAAATTTCATACCCTAAAATATCTCCCAAATTTTCATCAATTAATACAACTTTCTTCTCCATTACTGCAATTTCTTCACTAATTTCATTGTTTTTTTTTTTGATCTTTTTATCAACTTTTCTTTTATCAATTTTAATTTTTTTCACTTTTAAGTTGATACACAAGGAAAAGAGGAGAAATTGAACAATCAATTGTTAGATTTTCGACGAGAACAATTAAAGTGGCAGTGGTGGTGAGGACGAACGACGGAGGAAGTGGGGTAGCCAAGGTGGTGGTGATGGTGTATAATAAATCTATTTTATAATCTAGTTATCCGCACCCCCCTCCAAATGGTATCAGAGCCCAGTAATTTAAAAAGTACAGCAGTAGGATATGAGTTAGTTAGTTATGTTAGTTATGTTAGAATTTATGCATATTTATTGAATTAATTATGAGAAGACCATTTAAAAATAGAGAAACTTTTAGAAAAATTAAAGAATCTTTAGTTAGTAATTATTCAGAATATATAAGTCTAAATAAAACAAAAGAAAATCCACAAAGATTAGCCTATCTAATTACATTAATATCTACTATTGAAGCAAAATTAATAATCCATTTAAAATCTAGAAGAATAAGACACATACCACCTAATTATGATAAAATTAGATTTAGATATCCACCAAGATATTATAAAAATAATTTAAATGAATAAAGAGCAAAAATACAGAGAATTAAAATAATTTATTTCTGAAAAACGTAAAGAATTAAAAATAAGAATAGAAAGACTACATTATAATATATTTGCTGGAGTTAGTAAAAACTCAATAAATACACAAAAAGATGAAATATCAAAATTAGAATCACAAATAGACAGTTTAGAATATATATATATCAACATGAACTATTCACAATAAAATGAATAAAGAAGAATTTATAATAGATGAAAAATATTCGAAAATCACGAAGGATTAAAAATAAAAATAGTATTTTCTAATCTAGGAAGAAGATATAAGAAAATAGGTGAACATTTATATCTAATGTTAGAAAAAGAAGAATTAAAATTAGAAGATAAATTAACAGCAATGGTAAGAATAGAAAAAGAAAATGAAGAAATAGACAGAAAAAAGGAAATAGAAAAACTTAAACAACAATAGAAGAAGAACAAGATGAAGAAAAAGATACAAATAGAAATTTAATGTTAAAATTAACAATATGTAATGTGTGTTATATAGACGAATATACTTGCGCATTTAAAGAATATTATTATAAAGGAGCATATAGTATAGAAGAAAGTAAGGAAATAAGAAAATTATATTTTAATAAATTACCCGAACCATTTAGTTCAAAGATAATAAAAAGTTGGGAAGAAGCAAAAATAGTAGATACGTTAGGAGCAAGAATTAATTTTTTACAACAATGGTATAGAAATTTATGTGAAAAATATAGAGAAGAATTAAAAATGGAAAAAACATTAATAAAAAATTTAGCATGTTGCAAAAATAAAATAGCACCCCAATTTGGATGTGAAGAAAGATACTATAAGAAAAGAAAAAGACACAAGAAATATAAGAAATATAAAAAATCAAAATGCAAATACAAAAAACCAAGAAAAAGATATTATGTAAAAAATTATAAATACAAAAAACCATATAGAAAGAATAAATCTATAAAAGAATGTACGTGTTATAATTGTGGAAAGTTAGGACATTTAGCTAGAGATTGTAAATTGCCTAAAAATCCAAAAAATAAACAAATATCAGAAATAAAAATAGATAATACAGAATATATGCAAATAGATTATATAGATTATGAATTAGAAAGTGAGGATAGTATATATGAAATTTCAGAAAACGAAACAGATACTGAAATAGATAGTGAAATAGATGAATCAAATGACTGAAGAAGATATAAAAATAATAACAAAGGAAGAATATTTAAATGATGAAGGAAAGGAACAAAAAATAATATTTGACAGTAATATATTTGATGAAATAAAAGGAAAAGAATTAGATTTAAGTATAGAAAAAATATTTAAAATACCAACAATAAAAAATATTTTTACTAGGAAAAAGGATGAATATTATGTAGTATGCCAAAAGGAACATGTAATAGACTGCAGATATGCAAAAGGCAAAGCTAGTATACCACTAGTAACAAAAAGAATAATTAATAAAGAGATAAATGAAATAAAAAGTAAAGGAGATCCAATAAAATATGTACACCTTGGAGGTACAGAAATATTAATAAAAGCATGTTTTAGAGAAGGAATAGATACACCAATAGAATTATATTTAGCAGATGATAGAATTATAAAAGCTATAGAAAAAAGCATAATAACTGCCGTAAAAGAAAATTTAATATACCAAAAATTTAAATTTATAATAAGTGCAAACTTAGAAAATAATTAATGAAGAAAACTTAGAAAATACCAACACAGAAATAAATACTCTTGATAAAAAAGAAGATGACAATATAATACCTAAAACAACAGAAATAAGAAAACCCATATATTATAAAAGTAAATTTAAAAGATATAATGAATATGACAAATAGACACCAAAACAGATAGTTAATAAAAATTATAACTGTTTAGACCTAGACTGTGTAATAGATACAGAAAAAACAATACAATTATGGATAAGATATATGACAAAACAATTATTAGATAGTAATATAAACATAACAGATGCACCAGAATATATAGAAAGAACATTAATAGGATCGGTAAAACTATGGTTTTCAAATTTAACTGCAAATAGTAAGAAAGTATTAAGAGCTAATAAACCTATAGAAGGAACATCATCAACAACAACTAAACTAACATCTATAGAATTATTGAAAAAATATGAAACAGCTATAAAAGATGAATTTGGTAGTATGACAACAATAGAAGAAGAACAAGATGAAGAAAAAGATACAAATAGAAATTTAATGTTAAAATTAACAATATGTAATATGTGTTATATAGACGAATATACTTGCGCATTTAAAGAATATTATTATAAAGGAGCATATAGTATAGAAGAAAGTAAGGAAATAAGAGAATTATATTTTAATAAATTACCCGAACCATTTAGTTCAAAGATAATAAAAAGTTGGGAAGAAGCAAAAATAGTAGATACGTTAGGAGCAAGAATAAAATTTTTACAACAATGGTATAGAAATTTATGTGAAAAATATAGAGAAGAATTAAAAATGGAAAAAACATTAATAAAAAATTTAGCATGTTGCAAAAATAAAATAGCACCCCAATTTGGATGTGAAGAAAGATACTATAAGAAAAGAAAAAGACACAAGAAATATAAGAAATATAAAAAATCAAAAAATAAATACAAGAAACCAAGAAAAAGATATTATGTAAAAAATTATAAAAATAAAAGACCATATAGAAAGAATAAATCTATAAAAGAATGTACTTGTTATAATTGTGGAAAGTTAGGACATTTAGCTAGAGATTGTAAATTACCAAAAAATCCAAAAAATAAACAAATATCAGAAATAAAAATAGATAATACAGAATATATGCAAATAGATTATATAAATTATGAATTAAAAAGTGAGGATAGTATATATGAAATTTCAGAAAACGAAACAGATACTGAAATAGATAGTGAAATAGATGAATCAAATGACTGAAGAAGATATAAAAATAATAACAAAGGAAGAATATTTAAATGATGAAGGAACGGAACAAAAAATAATATTTGACAGCAACATATTTGATGAAATAAAAGGAAAAGAATTAGATTTAAGTATAGAAAAAATATTCAAAATACCAACAATAAAAAATATTTTTACTAGAAAAAAAAATGAATATTATGTAGTAGGCCAAAAAGAACATGTAATAGACTGCAGATATGCAAAAGGCAAAGCTAGTATACCACTAGTAACAAAAAGAATAATTAATAAAGAGATAAATGACATAAAAAGTAAAGGAGATCCAATAAAATATGTACACCTTGGAGGTACAGAGATATTAATAAAAGCATGTTTTAGAGAAAGAATAGATACACCGATAGAATTATATCTAGCAGATGATAGAATTATAAAAGCTATAGAAAAGAGCATAATAACTGCCGTAAAAGGAAATTTAATATACCAAAAATTTAAATTCATAATAAGTGCAAACTATTCAGTAGCGGTAACAGATAGAAATATAGATAAATCACTAGTATTATATTGGAAAATATCAGGAATAGAATTAACTCCAAGAAGTAAAATATTTACAGCAAGATGCAAAAATTTATATGTATTAACAACAAAACATAAAATAACAGGAAAATATAAGATTAACAAGATACGAATAGAAAGCCCATTTGAACAAATTGTAAAAACAATAGATTATAATGATTATAGCTATAGAGACATAGATACAGAAGAAAATTTAGAAATAGTAAATGATAGAATAAGTACAACAAAAAGAATAGCTGATGAAAAACCAGAATCATCAAGCTCGTCAAAAAGAACAAGTTATGAAACAAATTCAATAAGTAATTTAAACCAATATTACATAACAAGAAAAATAAATGAAAAAGAATATTTAATACTCTTAAATACAGGACAAGAAGAAAATTATATAGCAAAATATCTAGTAAAGAATGAATATGTGCCAAGATCTACCAAGAAGTTTAATAAATAATAAAAATATAGCAGAAAAAGAAATAATAATAGGAGTTAGAAAAATAAAAATAGAATTTGAAGTAAAGGAAGAAATGCAAAAAGCAGATATAATATTAGGAATAAAATGGTTAGAACAAGTAAAACCATATAATATAGAACATACACAATTAACCTTAACATATAACAAAGAAAAATTATTCTTAAAAAGAGCCTTAACATAAAATGAAAATGTATGTACATTGAAGATAGTAGTAGAAGGATATTACAGTAGATATTATACGCCTATGATAGATACAGGAGCAGAAGATAATTTATGTAGATATAATTGCTTACCAGAAAGTAAATGGGATAAATTAAAAATACCAATAATAGTTAAAGGATTTAATAATGAAAGAAGCTTAATTACTTATAAAGCTAGGAATGTAAAAGTACAAATATGAGATAAGATATTAACAATAGAAGAAATTTATAATTATGAATTAACTCAAAAGATATACTTTTAAGAATGCCATTTTTAGATAAGATAATTATCCAATACCAAATAAGATATTAAAAATAAGGCAAATACAAGGATATAATTATTTTAGCAAATTCGACTGTAAATCAGGATTTACCATCTAAAGTTAGAAGAAGAATCTAAAGAATTAACCGCATTTACGGTACCACAAGGATTTTATGAATGGAATGTATTACCATTTGGATATAAAAATGCACCAGGTAGATATCAACATTTTATGGATAATTATTTCAAAAAATTATCTAATTATATAGTATATATAGATGATATATTATTATATACAAAAACTAAAGAAGAACATTTAAAATTATTGGAACAGTTTACAGATATAATAGAAAAATCGGGAATAAGTCTAAGCGAAAAGAAAGCTGAAATTATGAAAAATCAGATAGAATTTTTAGGAATACAAATAGATAAAAGTGGAGTAAAAATGCAACAACATATAGTACAAAAAATAATAAATTCAAAAGAAGAATTAGATACAAAAAAGAAATTACAATCATTTTTAGGATTAGTAAACCAAGTAAGAGAATATATTCCAAAATTAGCAGAAACTTTAAAACCATTACAGAAAAAATTAAAAAAGGATATAGAATATAACTACAATGAAGAAGATAAAAAACAAGTTCAAAAAATAAAATTACTTTGTAAAGAATTACCGAAATTACAATTTCCAGATGAAAATAGAAAATTTATATATATAGTAGAAGCCGATGCTAGTGAATATAGTTATGGAGAAGTACTTAAATATCGATATGAAGCAGAAAAAATAGAACATCATTGTAGATACTACTCAGGTAAATTCAATGAGACAGAAATAAAATGGGAAATAAATAGGAAAGAATTATGTTCATTATATAAATGTTTGTTAGCATTTGAACCATATATTGTATATAACAAATTTGTTGTACGAACAGATAATACACAGGTACGCTGGTGGCTAACAAAGAAAATACAAAACTCAGTTACAACGAAAGAGATTCAGAGACTAGTTTTAAATATATTAAATTTAACATTTATAATTGAAGTGATCAGTACTAACAAAAATGTTATTGCAAATTACATATCAAGACAAAGCTACACAGACTGAAATTATAGAAGAAGATACTCTAGAAAAAATACTCAACACCCTAACTACGCTTTCATTGAAAGTGGACAGTATGAGTACTGAGATAGAAAAGCTAAAGACTAATGAAGATAAACTGAAGTCTACAGCTATAAATCAGCTAACTCAGCAGTGTGCAGAGCTATGTCGATCGGAAGACAATAAAATTCCAGAGCTAGAAGGAGACGTTGGGACACTCCATAAAACCCGTAACATTTATCAATCTACTTCTGCAGGTACAAGCAAAGGAGTTAGTGATGATAGGCGAAATTACGCGCCTATATCAATATATTTTGCCCATATTTTAGCCTAGTTTTGAGAACAAATTATATATTTCATGCACTTTTAGTCCTTTTTCCTATAAATGAGCTAACGAACATGATTAGTAAAGTTTCAGGTATAAATGATGCAAAATACAACATTTTATGGCTTACTTGACGCAAAAGAAAGCTCACGAACGAAGGAGAAGGAAGTGGGACGCCTAAAGGACCAAAACTGCTGCATGGAAAATCTGTCCCGAGCTAAAACAGCATTTCTGAAGACTTTGGGGACTTACAGACACAGAGCTGGATTTGGACAATGATACATTAACCTAGTACAATTGGGTTATGTATTTCATTAGTTTATTTGGATTATGATAATGTTGCATTAACCTAGTACATTTGGGTTAAGTATTACATTAGCCTAGTAGGATTTGGTTATTTATTTCATTAGCTTAGTAGGAGTAGGATATGGGTATTATAAATACCCTATCATGCTAGAGATTTTTAATTAAGTCCTCCCTTAGTGGAGAGACACATTCTACTTCTCAATTACAACTCTTCTAATCTTTCCATTAATTCTATTTTTCTTCTTCTATTCATCTATTCTATTCTTAAATTCCACAACAAGAGAATCGTTACCAAGACAAGGAAACACGCCACACGCCTATCACTTGACCTACACGCCATTACTCAATATCGTGATATAATAACAATGTCAATCGTGATCTCCTTCGCATTCATGGGTAACTAAACTTCTCTGTTGGGGTTATGGAAGCCGGATGAGTTACTATCTATTGCTGTGAGTTTGTGAGTTCGTGACACGTATATTGCTTGTATCATTATTCTTTTCATCTTAATCTACATTCTTTGCGGTTGCAAACGCAAGAATACGCCAGTCTAACATTTAACTTGTTCGAGAGAAAGGTTATTTGTCTGGAAAAGAGATAATGTCAAGGTAGTAGGACACCCTTTCCTATTAAAAAACTAGTGCCGTAACTGGACTAACCTCTTGGAGAATTCGTACCGTTAGACACGCTTTAAGCTCGAGAGAGTTAAAGTGAAATAGTCCTTGTTTAGGTCGAGAGACGCTTGGATTTACCATATAATACAATTCTCTATAAGCACATGCATGTCACAATTCTACACACTCATAGGCAATAGAGACGTATACCTCAGAAGGTGGACATAACCCCAACGCTTCAATTCTCATTGTTTACAACTCACGTAACAATCTCTCTCTCTTTACTTTGTTATTTTCAGCTTTTGTTTACATTACTTGCACAACAAGACTCCCCTCTTCTTACGAGACTTGCACCAAAAGTTTAGTAATTTTGCTTACTTGTTGGCCAAGCTATTCCCTGTAGGATCGACACCCAACTCAGGTTGGGTTCTATATTTGCTAACGACCGCTTTACACTCCCACGAGAGCTGTAGATTGAGCGTTATCAAAAATTGGCGCCGTTGCCGGGGAATACGAGTGTCAATCAAGTTCGTGATAATTACTAGACCCTTTGGTCAAAGATTCTCGTACTTTTACTTTTAGTTTTTGTTTTTTGCAGGTTTTTACTTTAGTGCATGCCCCATACTAGAAGTTCTGGTCAACCGTTATTACCAATCAATCCTGAACCACAACGAATTAGAAGAATGGAAGCACAAACTAAAATCGACAGGATGGCTGCTCAACACGAGCAAGCAAGATTAGCTGCTCTTGCCGCTGCTCAAGTCCAACAACAAAACATTGATAATCCTGGGCGAGCCACAAATCCTGACGATGAGGATTTAGGTGACGACGAGTTAATACACCCAAGGCATGTCGCTGAAACTGCAACACCTGCCAACAGAAGAGGTCGACAAACGCGGTATAAGTATGATCGCCAACCCATGCAGCCAGCTTTCGATGATGATGATGATGATCTTGATGGTGCCGGAGCCACTGGAGCAATAATTCCACCACCATTAGCGCCCGGAGCCAAGTTCAACATCACAAGCACCATGATTCAGTTATTGCAACTCAAGGGATTATTTAGTGGACTAGCAGGCGATGATCCAAATATGCATCTCATCAACTTTATTTCTACATGCAAGTCATTTGACAATCCTGGTGTTGGTCAGAATGCAATTCGATTACGTCTATTTCCATTATCTCTGTCTCGGGAGGCAACACTATGGTTGAATGGGCTGACTCCTGATTCAATTACAAATTGGAGGCAATTGAGAGACGCTTTCCTAGAAAGATTCTTTCCGCCATCCAAAAGAGCATAATTGAGAGATGAAATCAGCAACTTCCGCCAGCTTCCCACTGAAGCTCTTCATGAAACATGGGAGAGGTTCAAGACAAAGCTAGCGAGATGCCCAAACCATCACATGACTAATGTTCACCTCATGGAGATTTTGTATAGAGCCTTGAATTCAATAACTAAACCAGTGGTGGACAACGCAGCTGGAGGTTCTTTTATGGACCTCACCTTTGGTCAAGCAAGCAATATGCTAGATCGTATGACGAAATAAAGTAGAGCTTGGCATACCAGGGATTCTGAGGTAGCAAGCCCCACTTTATCTATTGGCATGACTGCAGACCAACGAAGAAGAGAAGAAGAATGTGATCAAGACATGGCGCACATGAAAGCACAAATGGATCTTCTGACAAAGCATTTATTATCAGGGAAGACCGAAAAAGTGAAAGCTGTGACGCTAAAAGGAAGAGACGAATCTGATTCGGAAGATGAGGCCAACTACTTGAACAATCAGGGGGGTTTTCGTGGGAATGCCCAAGGAAACCAAGGTCGGAACTATTATGATAAATCTGGAAGCAAAGACCAAGGTAGTTGGAAGAAAAACAATGAAAAGAGTGGTTTGTACGTTCCCCCTGGCAGACGTGATACCACCATATCTAATTCTGGAAGTATGGAAGACATGATGGCTAAATTATTGAAAGGAGTAGAAGCAACGAGCGCGGGATTTACGGAGGTAATTAATGATTTGTCTGCCATGAAACAATTAGTAGATTCACATTCCACTTCAATTAGACAACTAGAGCAGCAATTCAGTCAACTTTCAGCAGCACTCAACCAAAGAAAGACCGGCACTTTACCTAGCGATACTGTGCAAAACCCAAGGAATGATGGGTCATGCATGACCATCACTACTAGAAGTGGTAAGGTGATGGAAACTTCAGCAAAAGGCAAGCAAGTGATTGACGAAGTTGCGGACATGGATGACAACGCAAAAGGAAAAGATGCCGCAGCAACTACTCCTGACGTCAAGGATGCCACATCCAGCACTGTGCAGCCTGAAAAAGAGGAAAAACAAAAGCAAGAGGAGAAGAAAATCGTGGAGAGAACATTTCCATACCCACCACCACCTTTTCCCCAAAGATTGAAGAAGGTGGCGGATGACACAAAGTTCAGCAAATTCATGAATATGTTAAAGCAGCTCACCATTAATGTTCCATTGGTGGAGGCACTTGAACAAATGCCTGGGTATGCGAAATTTATAAAGGATCTCTTGACAAAGAAGCGGGCAGCAAGTTATGACTTGACGGATAATGTTCATCATTGTAGTGCAATCGCTACAAGATCGCTAGTTCAAAAGAAGGCAGATCCTGGAGCTTTCACTATTCCTTGCACAATTGGATCGTTGGATTTTGCTAAGGCATTGTGCGATTTGGAAGCTAGCATCAATCTGATGCCACTATCTATCTACAGAAAGTTGGGGTTGGAAGACCCTACACCAACCAATATGAGGCTCGTGATGGCTGATAGGTCGGTAAAAAGACCTGTGGGTATTTTGAATGATGTGTTGGTGAAAGTTTCTTCATTCATCTTTCCTGCAGACTTCGTTATTCTGGATTGTAAGGAGGATTCTGAAGTTCCCATAATCCTGGGACGTCCTTTCCTTGCAACCGGAAGTGTGCTTATTGACATGAAAGATAATGAGCTTTTATTTCGAATTAATGACGAAGTAGTACGGTTTGATATATGCAAAGCCATGAAGCAGCCCAGCGATTTGAATGAGTTATCTGTAGCTGATGTTCATCAAGAGGATATGAAAGCATTATCTATAGAGAAACAACCTATTGTTGAGCCATTGACTGCTGCGCCACTGAAAGTTGAGCATGAAGATAATGAAGGTTATGAAGAACTTATGAGTGCTCTAACAGAAATAGAGCCTTATACTCCTAAGCAACCAGATTGTGATCTCAAGAATCAACCAAAAAGCGAAGACTCCCTTTGACGAGCCACCAATGCTAGAATCGCAAGAGCTTCCCGATTATCTAAGGTATGTGTTCTTGGAAAGTAGAAATATACTTTTGGAGAGTACAGATGATTTAAGTGAACAGCACGTAGAATCTCTCATCTCTGCTCTGAAGAGATACAAGAGAGCTATGGGTTGGACTATTGATGATATAATTGGAGATTCTCCGGGAAAATGTAAGAGCCATCTTGAAGTAGATCACATGCCCACAGGTAAGCCTCATTGTCGTTTAAATCCTTTCAGAAAACGATCCACCATTTACCTCGATGAAGTCTGAGTACTCGAGGTAACTATGTCGAGCCACGACAATAAATAAGGCGCTAGATGGGAGGCAACCCATCGTTTTATCATTTTATCGTTTATCGTTTTTCCTTTCATTCTAGTACTTGTTTTGTTTTGCTAAATGAAAAATCCAAAAATAAGAGTCGTGCCATAGACTATGCGGCACATATGTCTACAAATGCCATAGACTATGCGGCGCATATGTCCCATTATGCTATAGACAATGCGCCGCATATGTCATTGATATGCCGAGCATTATGCGCCGCATATGTGGTATTTTTGTCTCCAAAACTGATTGTAAATGGGTCAAAACCCGACCCATTCTCTTCCTATATAAAGGGGACTTAGTTTTACAACACAACCACACTAAAAATTGACCTAAGGGCGCCGCATATACATCCAAATCCTCTCAAAATCTTCTTCTTTTGCTCTTCCAATTCACAAAACCATCTCCACAAGCTTCAAGCAAGTAAGTACTCTCTTATTCTTCATTTATTTCTCATAAGTACTACGTTGCTATGTCTATTATGAATTGCTAAATCGTATAAGATTGTTGGTGATGTTCATGTGTTTGGATTGTTGATACAAAATCATGTGAGTGAACATGTACGTAGGAAAATCTTGACTTGTCTCCGACTTGAATTTGGTTTTAATAAGCATTGTTATACTATTTGTAGAATTGCCATGACTATGAACATTGCTTAAGCTTGTTACTTGGATACTTACATGTTAGACTATCTCGTTCATCGGGATAAGACTTATAGTTGCCTACCGACATAGGAGGTTGTGATTGTTGAAAATAACTATACCATGATGTTATACGTAACATGAACGTAGTGCAATGGCTGCAAGTAGTGATACATCACTGATCTTCTTGTCGGAAGATAGTTCCTAAAACGTATGTCGATGAATTCTGAGTAATCGATCACTTTCACCTCACTAGTTGGTGCCAACAACCTAAGTGTGGGGTGGTACCCCTACTGCTTATGTATAGATTGTATCCATTGAGATTGTGCTACCATTAACACTATTTCAAGTCTCAGGTACAATGGTACCCAAAGCAAGACAGGGCAAAGAAAAGACTACCACTTCCCAAAAGAGCAAGAAAAGAAGCCGCAAGGAGCAAGGAGAACCCTCCTCGCTGCAAACACCTCAACTCACGCTTGGAATTAAGTGAGATACTTATACGGAACTTATGAGGATGATGACTCTGATGATGATTCCAAAGCAAGGGGTATGACCCCAGACATAGAGGATAAGTCCGACCAACCAGGTTCCTCGTATTTATTTTCCACTGAGGACAGTGTCCCGACTGAGTGTGGGGTGGTGGTATTGCATGTTATACTTCTCTATTCGCATCTATGTTTGTTTGCTTTTGTTTCATTTTTGTTTCGTTTTGTTTTTTTTAGTAGTTAAAATTTTTTTCTAGCTTCGCATAAAATTATTTTGACAGGCAGCATGAGATTATAACAAGAGTATGTGTTACAATTAGGACTATTGAGACGTTTAGACTCTAGTTGTGACTCATTATGTGATATTTTGTGGTTCAATTCCTTCACTTGTTGGGTCGAGAGTCTATATTACTTCCAATCAAGTCGACCATGTGCCTTGTGTGTGTGAGATTAATAGTATCTTCTATGTATGTGGCTGATGCTAGAACTTGCCTGGTATGTATGCAAAGCGAAAATAAGGAGTGTAAGTTTAGGAGATGATTTAGGCATTTCTTTGGCAACCTATATTTGTTTACCTTCAGTTTTACCTACCCATGGACATCATCCTAGTTAAACCCTTTTGAGCCTTTAGCCTATTTCTTTGACAACCTTGCATGTAAGCCTAATCCATTTTTTTCAAGACCGTAATTTGATCCAAATTCCTAAGTGCTTTAAATTAAAAAAAGTCATGTGACAACATAAGAGGAAATTGGGTGAGTATGATGCTTTAAATTGTAATGGTGCTTGAATGTGTTATGAAAAAGAAAGTGCTATCATAAGAGGTATGTTGTGAAAAGAAAAAGGAAAAGAAAGCTGAAAAGTGAGTTGTTCTTAAAATTAAAAAACAAAAGAGGAGAACAAGGGTGGTAGAATAAAAGAAAGAAGAAAGGTTGAAAGAAAAAAGTGTCAATGATACAATGTGATGTATTAAAGCGCTTAGGAGCTTAGTCACTATTCCTGGCCAAAATAGTCCTACCCGTCCCTTAGCCTACATTACAACCATCAAAAGACCTACTTGATCCTAATCTTAACATTCTGACATTTAGTGGAGTACTACACTAAGGGCAAACCTATGGTCATCAGTTGCTGCATACGAATTCTTTGTGAGAGCGAGAGCAAGGATATTTTGATACCCATGTTTGAAAAATATGCTATATTTGTGAGTAATTATGGGTACTATATTGTGAGACACACATGGTTGATGAGCTTTGGATAGTTGTATATGATTCTATGCACCTTAACGTTTGCAAGCGAGTTGATCACCATCACGAGTCTATACTTGAGGTTAAATTGTTTCTACTTATAATCGGAAAGCTACTCTTGGTTGATAATCGTTGTGCTTGTCTTGATAAATGTCTTGTGTTGTTGCTGTAAAAACCTTAAGTCGACGCTTAGAAGGACATGATATTTCGTTCGAGGACGAACAAAGCTTCAAGTGTGGGGTGTTGATGATAGGCGAAATTACGCGCCTATATCAATATATTTTGCCCATATTTTAGCCTAGTTTTGAGAACAAATTATATATTTCATGCACTTTTAGTCCTTTTTCCTATAAATGAGCTAACGAACATGATTAGTAAAGTTTCAGGTATAAATGATGAAAAATACAGCATTTTATGGCTTACTTGACGCAAAAGAAAGCTCACGAACGAAGGAGAAGGAAGTGGGACGCCTAAAGGACCAAAACTGCTGCATGGAAAATCTGTCCCGGGCTAAAACATCATTTCTGAAGACTTTGGGGACTTACAGACACAAAGCTGGATTTGGACAATGATACATTAACCTAGTACAATTGGGTTATGTATTTCATTAGTTTATTTGGATTATGATAATGTTGCATTAACCTAGTACATTTGGGTTAAGTATTACATTAGCCTAGTAGGATTTGGTTATTTATTTCATTAGCTTAGTAGGAGTAGGATATGGGTATTATAAATACCCTATCATGCTAGAGATTTTTAATTAAGTCCTCCCTTAGTGGAGAGACACATTCTACTTCTCAATTACAACTCTTCTAATCTTTCCATTAATTCTATTTTTCTTCTTCTATTCATCTATTCTATTCTTAAATTCCACAACAAGAGAATCGTTACCAAGACAAGGAAACACGCCACACGCCTATCACTTGACCTACACGCCATTACTCAATATCGTGATATAATAACAATGTCAATCGTGATCTCCTTCGCATTCATGGGTAACTAAACTTCTCTGTTGGGGTTATGGAAGCCGGATGAGTTACTATCTATTGCTGTGAGTTTGTGAGTTCGTGACACGTATATTGCTTGTATCATTATTCTCTTCATCTTAATCTACATTCTTTGCGGTTGCAAACGCAAGAATACGCCAGTCTAACATTTAACTTGTTCGAGAGAAAGGTTATTTGTCTGGAAAAGAGATAATGTCAAGGTAGTAGGACACCCTTTCCTATTAAAAAGCTAGTGCCGTAACTGGACTAACCTCTTGGAGAATTCGTACCGTTAGACACGCTTTAAGCTCGAGAGAGTTAAAGTGAAATAGTCCTTGTTTAGGTCGAGAGACGCTTGGATTTACCATAGAATACAATTCTCTATAAGCACATGCATGTCACAATTCTACACACTCATAGGCAATAGAGACGTATACCTCAGAAGGTGGACATAACCCCAACGCTTCAATTCTCATTTTTTACAACTCACGTAACAATCTCTCTCTCTTTACTTTATTATTTTCAGCTTTTGTTTATATTACTTGCACAACAAGACTCCCCCCCTTCTTACGAGACTTGCACCAAAAGTTTAGTAATTTTGCTTACTTGTTGGCCAAGCTATTCCCTGTGGGATCGACACCCAACCCAGGTTGGGTTCTATATTTGCTAACGACCGCTTTACACTCCCACGAGAGCTGTAGATTGAGCGTTATCAGTTAGTCGACCAAGATACCAAAACACGAACATGAATAAAATATTTGAAAAACCATTTACACCAAAAACACAAAAAGACCATTTATTCATACCCCCACAAATTAACACATACCGAGATAGCCTAAACCAAGACAAAAAAGTTTATAATTATACAACCCAGAAATATATAGAAAACATCTATAGAGTACAAACTTTTCTAAACCATAACCCAAGAGCTACAAATATCAAAGAACCAAAAGCCAACTATATAACCCAAAAATTACAAGGATATAACAAGCTAATCACACTACCGAAAACTAACCCAAGCTTAGTAAAAACTTATTTTGACTACGGACTACTAAACACCATATACACCCAGGACGGAGAAGAATTAACAACTATGGAAGAATTATACAAGATATTCACTACCTATAAAAGAATAACGAAAGGCAATCTATTTTATATAAAGTGTTATGCTGCACCTGCGGAGATATTATATGACGAGATAAAACCAGTTATACAAGTTGTAAAGATAGGACTAACTAGAGACATGATCATACCAGAAGATATTACGCAGCAACCGGAGATACCCAGAATCGAGATACCCGAGTTCTACGTAAATAAAAGACTTATTGGACTAGCTACGATTATACAAGAACTAGCAAATAATTATACTAATGGAAACCCAATATGGAGCTACTATTCGAGAGATCATCAAATGATTTACTCAAATTCAAAAGAACTACGACAAACAGATATGGATGATGTCAGACAATGGATAATGACACTACTCAACCCAGAGAAACAATCTACCGCAAGAGCTATTAAAAAAGGATTTATTTCAGACGGACTACTAACAAGATACTGTAAAATAATTGGACATAAATATCCAGATCACCAATGTTTAAGGTGTAATGGAGAAGATAATATTATTCCAGAAGTACATCTAGAATAATCAAAAAGACAAAATGCTAGCTGGAAAGATAAGATAAGAAGCAATAATAGAGATATAGCAGATACAACAAAATAAACGGAGACAAGATATTCATTGTATAGATTTTATTTACGTAAAAGTCTTTTAAATTATTGTAAGTTACTATTTTTGTGAAGACTTTTTAGGTAGCCTAGGTAAATAGCCTTTTTGACTTTTGACTATAGCCTTTATGACTTTTAGCTTTTTTGTTTTTATCTTTTGTTCAGAAAACATGTAAAGAATTGTAAAATTTGTAAAGTTCATTCTATAAATAAAGAAGAACTGAAGGCATTGTAAAGCAAGCCTTCTCACGTTAAAGCAAATACTCTCTCCATTCCACAAAAAATATTTTGCTCAGTTAGTTAAAAAACATACATACTTCAATGGAAAAAGCTATGGAGAAACAAACTTCAGAAATATCAAAGCTACTCGAACAGGTATATCTATTTATGATTATGAATAACTAAATTCATAGTTCCCAACAATCATGATATGATAAAATAAATTCATATTAGTTACTTTATAGTGGAATTATTTGAAGAATAATATGTTAAGAAGTTTATTAGCAAAGTGAAAACGGAGAAAAATCCCTAAGAACTATGCCATCCTAAAGGTGAAACCAATGAGGCAAGAAGCCGTGGCGGGGAGTAACCAGAGTAGAGGCACTGTTTAAGGGAAAAAGTATCCAAATTACCATGCTAATAGTGACCAAAGAACATGTTATTTAAGAATAATCTAGTATATAGTAATCTAAGATGATCATATTTTGTTATGTACATGGTTGAAGGAAATATTTTGAAAAAAATAATTTTATGAAAATGAATGATAATTTATCTGATGTGATGGTAGATAGATTTAAAATACTTATTTTGTATACACTTAAAGATATAAAGGTAGCAGATATAAGAAAAATCATATTAGAAAAAGCATTCGGAGAAAATTACATGACTAGAGTAAATTATATACCATGCCTACCTAACTACTCTTATAAATACTTTTCATGATAAATTACATAGAATTTTTAGAATAAGATATGCGAAATATACAGTTACTAGAAAAACGGATAAAAACAAATATAGACAAATACATGGAAAATAAAAATAAATCTCTTAATAAAAATATGCAAAAACTACTAAGGCTAAAACAAACAACTATAAAATATCAATTTTAGAAAATAGATCATTTAGACTATCTTAAAGTTTTAATCTTATATATACTTAAAGATATAGAAATTATAGATATTAAGAAAATAATATTAGAAAAAGTAATAGACTACGAAATTAAAATCATAAATTGGCTAGAACAGTTATACGAAGAAATTTACCCAGAAGGATATTATTCAGATCAAGGATGTTAGAATATATTAGAAAAACTAGAGAAAACCAAGATAATCTAAATAATGAAATTAATTATAGAAACCGAATTAGAAAAATAATGGAAAATCTAAAAGAAAAGTTAATATGGATAGAAGAAACCTTAGAAAATTTAGAAAAAAGTACATGTGATAGTTTATATAATTTAAAAAACTCACTACGAGAAGAACAACACAAGATAATAAATAACATAAAAAATCTAGAATTAGATATATACTACAGTACAGATAGGATAAATTATTATACAGAAATTTGTAACTCTACAGTTACTACAGGATAAAATAATAAACCAAATAAATTAATGGATACATCTTACAAAAAGAATAAATTATTAAAAAATATTGAAACAAAATCTAAGAAATATCCACCCACAAAAAAGAATAGATTCATTAGATATATGTATTAACCATAAGTAAATTGAACAATCAATTGTTAGATTTTTGATGAGAACACCCAAAGTGGCGGTGGTGGCAAGGACAAATGATGGAGGGGGTAGGGTAGCCAAGGTGGCGGTGATGGTGCGAACGAGTGACGGAGGTGGTGATGGTGATGGTGGTGGTGGATTATATGTATCAATCATAAGTATCAAGACATATACATATGTATCAAATAAATGTATTTAATACATTTATATATACATGTCAAGAACTGGTATACTCTTTTCATAATTTTAAAGATGATGCATATGTTTTTTTGTCATTTAATGATTTCACCACCCTCATTCAATTTGGTTATTTTCAATTGATACATATGGTATTTATTTAATTCTGTGATACATTTTATATATGCACCATTGATACATTTTATTCGGTGAGAAACGACATGTGTAACACAGATATAATAGTATAAAAATATGTATTGATGTTGTTAATCAGTTATCAAAAATATATACATTATCAATATGACACATTTGTTATTGGAATACCGATGATGCATATGACAAATATTTTGTGATAGTAATTCATATTTTTGATTTATTTATAAATGTTTGATACATTTAAAATATGTTTGACATATGTAAACTATTTATTTTTGTGTGACATTAAATTTTTAATGGGTATTGAGTAATTTTATCAAATGTATCATTATAATACATCTGGAACCAGATGTATCATAATGATACATCTAGAATCAGATGTATTTATATTACGATTTACGCCTAATCTTACTCTCTGTAATAATTGAAAACTAGTTACTTTCTTATTTAACTAACCACTAAATTGCAAATGTATCACAATGCATATATATCAAGGCTAAAAAATATGTATCACAAATATCAAAATCAGGAATATCATATAATTAAACAAAGTTATAAAAAAAAGTGTTAGAACCCATTAAAAATTAGAGATTTATGTATAGTATAGATTTACTAGTGAAAGTTACCGCGCTTCGCGCGATTGCGAAATACTTCTGAAGTTGATCTTTTTCTATTATCATAATTTTAAAATAATTAAAAGTAATTTTTTTATAGAAGTTAAACAAAAATAAATTTTATATGAGAGAATTCCTCTCGTACAATCCTTTGAATGGCGTATATCTGATCATAAAATCTTCATAATATATACGTAAGTTGTGCATATATATATTTTATATTAGTGGTATAACTTTTCGTCTAGACTAAGGAAATAAAAAAAGAATATAAATATATATTTGAAACTTTTTGTCACTGCATGTCATACTTGCACAAACTACAATAAATACAAAACTACAAAGAGTATTTTCTATCCTATTTATAAAAAATGACGAATACTTTTTAAAACTTATAACTTACTAAGTGCATAATACTCTTAGTACAACTCAAGAGATAGATTTATCAACCTCTAATAACATCTCTAAATAATATTTTCAGTGACAATATAAACAACTCAAAAACTCATATAATTTCTCTGACATCTAACTTTTTGATCACAAAACACATAATATACATTCCTTCAATTATGCAATTCCAATATATTATAATTTTTTCTATGACTGTCTATAATTTAATAACAAAAAATGATTCAACAAAAATATTTTTATAATTTTATTATAAGTCTTTTAACAAATATTTTTTTTAAAAAATATAAGCAAAAAAAAAAAGATCTCAAAAAGACAAATACAAATTCTAGCCTAAGAAAGGTGATACTTCACTTCTTCATTGTCCGTACTTATGACATGTAAATATAAAATATAGATTCATTCGTTAATTAACAATCCTCAAAGAATTAGAACATAAATTACGAGAATTAAAAGAAAATCTTACAAAAGTATAAATAACAATGAGATTAATAAAATAAATTCTTTCTTTAACTCTTCATATCAACCAACCTTATATTCGTTAGCCTGATATAACATAAATACATATTAAAAATCAAGCACAAAACTTAAAGTTCACAAAGAGAGAGAAAGCAAGGAGATTTTTTTTTTTTTATTGAAAAGAGAAACACTTCCCATTAGACCATAAAGAAAAAATGGTATATATATATATGAAACTGCTTTAGGCCAATGAGTGTATCATCAATGTGGGCCGCCTCTATAAATAAATAGTTAATATACAAGGCTTTTAAACCTCAATTAGTAAGTAAATTAGAAAAAAAAATGAATGAATTTTTTAAAAAATAAATGAAAAAAAAGATAAATATAAATGGAGGTCATAGAGAGGTGCCGCATCACCTTATCTATGTTCCTCCTTTATATTATATACAGATTGTTTTCAATATATGAAACCAAAAATTATCTATTTGAGTGCTTTTTATAAAATATTTACGGCTCTTAAATATACCTTTTATTTATTACTTAAATATATTATATCTAGAAAATATTTACCATCTATAACAACTGCACTATGTATTAAAAGTGAATTATGTATGCAATATAGATGTATTAGAAGTGTATTAAAATGTATTATAGTTGTTTTGATTAAAAAATGCCCTATATATATTACAACAACTATACATGCAATATGGATGTGTTACACTATGTACTAAAAGTGAATTATACATGCAATATAGATATAGTTTAAGTGTTTTAAATGTATTATGTTTGTTTTGATGAAAGATATATATTATGTATTAAAAGTGCATTATGCATGTATTAAAATTATATTGCTATAAATAATAAATATTTTTTAAATATAATATATTTAGGCTAAGTTTTCCTAAATGAAAAGCATAGACTTTAGATATATAGCAAAAGGCTTCGGTGGCTCTCATTTATCACGCATCAAATCCATCGACAAAATAAAGAAAGGAATCCAATCTTGACGGCAAAATAAGATCACAGTAAATACCAAAAAAATAAATAAATTCTTAAACGAAAAAACACAATTTATCCTAAATCCAAGATTAGATGCAACCCCCTCCTAAAAAAAGTAAATTCATAAGAATTTCCATGTTAACACCTTTTCCAAACTTCAAAAAAAAATCCAAACTTGGCAACTATAATATCATATCAGAAAAAAAAAACTACAAAAGTTCCTCATCCTAAGTGGACAAAATAGTCCTATATATGTGCTGGTATGAGATTACACGTGCTTGAAAATTAAACGAGGTATGTATGAACTAACTCAAACACTACGAATTTAGAAAAGAACACTACAAGAATCTCTAATATTAGGTGTACAAAGTTATTCTACACATGTGTTGGTATGAGATAACACGTGTCTCAAAAATTAATAAACATACACAAACTGACACTATGAATATATAAAAAAACACTGTAAGAATTTCTAATATCATGCGTACAAAGTTATCCTATACATGTGCTAGTGCGAGATAACACATACCTCAAAATTAATCGATATGTGTACAAACTGACTCAAACACTACAAATAAATATAGGAAAAACAAAAGATACACAGCAAAGTGAATTGAGTTTAGAAAACTTTACTTCTTCCCATGATAGAGTTGTACTAGTGCACCAATATAAGAATTGAAAATTAGTGAATAAAAATTTTACTATTGATTTTAAAGCGTACATCAATACAGTATAGCCTAGTGCTATCAACAATATCGTAGTAGTTTTTAAAAAATGCATTTGCAGATCTCTTGTGAGGTTTCAAGTGGGACTTCGTTTGCTCCGATGTGGAATAGTAAAGGAGGAATAATTATGGAGTACAAATGATTTTCTTTAATATTTATACCAACCAAAAAAATTAGTAGCATAACATGAAATAATGCCAACGTATTTGAGTAGTTAAAAATGAATGAATGAGTATTAAAGTGTATTAATTTACCTATTCAGCTTTTTACCGTAAATAAACTTAAATTAGCAAAACGTGGGCTGATTCAGATTTTAATTGATCACTACATTTTAGTGTTTTTTATGAAGTATTTATTATTATTAACCCTTTAATTAGTAGCAGAAATGACCAAAAAATTATAAAAAAAGAGAAAAAATACCAAAAAAGGAGATAAAAGATAAATTCAAATGGTGATCATTGAAGTGCCACATCACCTTCTCTATTAGATTTCTTTATATTATATATAGATTGACGGGATTGGTGTCGTAAAGATTGTAATATAAAAAAAAAAGAATTACTGCAAGGTAGCGGGAAGTAACGTTTATATCATAAAGGTAATATCTATATCATAAAATTAATTTTCGGCAGAATGAAGAAGCATATATATATAATCTCTATCTCTAATCTCTAATCTCTAATCTCTAATATATTAAAAGTATGAAGAGCCTTAAAAATATTATTTGAACTTTTTACCCTTCATTAAAATATTTTGCCATAGACAAAATCAACTTTTTACTATTTTTTTTCAAATTATTATTATACATAAATACTAATAACATGTATTTTTGGAATAACAAAAACTGTAGTTATTTTTGGAAAATTAAACGAGTCCTAATAAAAGTGCCTTATTTTTGGCAAACAAATACTGCAGTAGGAGTATTATTTTGGCAAAATAAAATATGCACCCTATTTTCAAAAAATAAAAATGTTATTTTTCGGGCAAACTAGACATGAAAGTAGGAGTCCTAAATCTATAAGGTTACTCCACAAAATTTATCCACTAATTACGTTGGGATTTATTAGAAAGAGTCTAATTTTCTTTAAATTCATTCCAAATTGAAGGTCTTGGATATATATGGTAATTCCAAAGTAAATAGGCTTGATAAGGTCCTATAAATTTGGTTTATAACTAGTTTCAATTTTGAAGGCCAAAACATAAAAGAATATCTTTAACACACTCCTTATTGCATTTCAACTTTTCTTCGTCTTCGTCTTTTTTTTTTTTTGAATTGTACATAAATCATAATGGTGTAGACTTACAATTTCAATTCAAAGTTGTTGTAGAGTCCAACTCAAGCTCGGCGTGCCTGCAGGTATGTCAATATGTATAACAAACAATTAGAACGAGATCAACTAGATCAAGCGAGATAACTAATGTAAGAGGAAGTTCTGCTACATGCAATGAGTAGTGTGGTTCCCTTCTCCCTGTCCGTGTGGCATCCTCTTACAGGAATACAATTTGATACGCGGTTAATATGCTAAAATTTGGTCTCATCATTAATCTTTCAGTCATTGGCTACATCATTATTCCTCTATCTTGTAGTGATGAGTTTAAGTTACTTGAATTTTATTTTGCTTCTTTGTCTTTGAAATTATATATATTTTGTTACATTACTTTGTGTCTTTTTATATGAATCTTGAGTAAATTAGAGTTTTTTTTGTTGATTTATTTCAAATAGTTGTATTATATTAGTTTGCTCATATATAATGTAGTTTGTTTTTTTTCTTTATCGTTATTTAGAGTTTTTATCTTTTATATGCTTAATACTTATACATTTTTAATTGGTTCATCAATGCACACATATTTGTGTATGAAAATAGATGATTGAGGCAATTCATAAGTTGGAGACTAATGGAGCAGGAGATCAAATCCGATATGAATAAGCACGTGACAAATCGAACACCATGTAAATTGTAGCCAATATTTGAATAATGTACAATTGTGGTATTTATGAACTAATTGTTCTATACGTCTTACTTGCCATAGCTTGTTACATGGGTCGTGCGTGGGAGCTTAATTTCGTCTGGGTATGTAACCTTGGATTGCTGTTGCATATTCAACTCCTGTTGCAGCTGCTAATGCAGTTTTCTTGGTCTACCCAATCGGTCAAGGAAGTTTTTCTGATGGTATGCCTCTAGAAAACTCTGGTACTTTTAATTTCTAGCAGTTTTCTTGGTCTACCCAATCGGTCAAGGAAGTGTTTCTGATGGTATGCCTCTAGAAAACTCTAGTACTTTCAATTTCATGATTGTATTCCAGGCTGAGCACAACATACTTTCCGGCAATTGCAAGGCTCTTTTATTTATTTATGTTCAAAAAATAAGATTGTTTAGATCCGCTGGGACGCATTTTGATGACATGACTGAGTGGTAAGGCAAAGGACTGCAAATTCTTTTTTTTTTTTCAGTTCAAATTCAAATGTCTCCTGATCAACAATTTAAGCAAGCATGGAGGATCATTGATGGAAATTTTAACTTAGCAAACAAATGCACTTGAAATCAGAGGTAACATCGGGATAGTTTCATTGACATTGAGGCTAAGGAAAAATCCTGAGGCGGCACAACAATAATAATAGGTGTAACATGTAAAAGGTTTTTCTTTCCTCCCGCACATCCACAATGCAGCTCATAAAAGTTTTTATCTAGGGGATATTATTCTCTCAATAAATTTTGTGTTTTTAATATTAGTTTTTCAATAACATTTTTTGGATTTACAAGTTGCTCCTATTAGATCAATGCTTAAGAAGACTGAAATTAGAATTAATCAAGGTTTGAACTCCTCAATACATAATTGATCTTTTACAATAATTACTCGAAATGGAGCTTATATGTGAAAATACGATTCACACGTAAAATTTATGAGTCATAAAATATATGAAACAAAATTTAGACTCCTAAAATATATTAAAAGAGTTTTAATTGACGTTTAGATTTACGTCTGTTACTTTAAAATTAAAAGTAAGATGTGTATTTTGTAATGGACCGTGAACCTTATTCAAATAGATTGACGGCAAAACTTTTTAGCTATTACTTTAAAATATTCATTGTCTTGAAGTTCTAAAATTATATGAAGATTTAGAGTTATTAAAATCACCCTATTTTTTTCTCACGCTCTCTACGAAGTTTTTAAATTTTGGAATAAACTTGCAACACATTATTCTTCCTTTCTATTTCCTTTTATGCACTAATTTTTATAGACATTGATTGACAACCTCCCTGGACCTTGAAGAAACCATTGACAAAGGTCCAACAGATGATAAAAAACATGAATTAGGTTACATTGTTACAAAGAAGCAGGATACGATTCTAGCTAGACATGCTACAGTAGGAGACAATAATGAAATCTACTATAGAGAAGAAGATGTACACTAGAGGAGCGTTGAGATAGTTTGATAACTTTGGTTTAATTATGCTTTTCATTATATTCTTAGTCTAATTGAACTCTTATATTTGCTTGATTTTCTAATTAATAGGAGTATATTGTCACGATCAAAAAACGAGGGTCATGATGACATTTGTCGGCGTACCTTGACAAGTAAGACTATCCCCCAAACTAATACAAAAAGAGAAAAAGACAGAAATATTTCAAGATAAGGCTTCTAGAACGAAGCTGAGCCATATAAGTAATCATAACAATGAGGAAAGAACTTATCCAAAATACCAATCATGCCCAAAACCAGGTGTCAATAGTGTAAGAACTACTAATATAATTCAAGAGTCAAATACTTCAAAAAAATAAGCACAAAGCATTAATATCTATCTTCGAATACCAATAAAAACATAACTACTATAGAAAGATTGAGGTGAACTTCAGATGCATGAATGTCCATCCGTTACCTTGAAAGCTCCAACAATCACCCGAGTCAAGCAAGTTAAGGTACACTCAAGCTAGGACCTGCACTGAAAGAGCGCAGTAGGGATGAGTACGGTACACTTGTACTCAGTAGGTATCATAGGCCGATCAAGCAAAGTAAAAAATAAAGCATACAAAATATACACTAAGGACACGTCACTTGCAATTAGAAAATATCCCAAATTGTTAGCCCTCACCGCTTGCACTAACAGTTCTATAATATCTATATATAATACAACAATACACAAGATAGGGATACTAATATACACAATATTACATAAAGGTTGAACAAATGAGGGACATGTATAATCAAGATCATCAAGTACAATTAAAGAAAGATAGACCAATTAAACGTTAACAAGTCAAGATATAGAACAAATAGGTAGATGACAAGTTAATATGACAATTCAAACACAACATAAACACAATAAAATGGGTGCAATATATATGATGATAATAACGATGATGATGATGATGATGATGATGATGATGATGATGATAATGCATGGTATTGGGACGCAACCTTAAGTTTGGTACATAAGTTCAATATCACCAATAGCCACAACTCTTCTCCGGCATGATCCTTCAGATATGGTTCATAAAATCTAATATTCGATACCAATATCCAGTATTTCAGTATTTTTATTATTTTCAAAGCACATACATAACATAAGACATAAATCAAGTACACATACATGACAACAAGTACATATAAAATAATGAAATAAAACAAGTAAAATGATGCATATGATGACATGAGAGTGGCGATGCAATATTCACAACCATTTAAAATGAGTATTTCCACAAACAATCCACGTGATGTATTTTCACACCCAATCTACATGATGTATTTTCACAACCAACCACAATGTTACAATTCCACAATATCCACTCATTACTTTCGTTTCATCTATGAATTTCCACGTCTCATATATCAATAAGTATGGATATATCACAATATACCAATGAAACCACATTAGACATTTCAAAAATACAATACAATTATTCACATATATTCAAGGCTATCAATACCATATAGGACAACACACGGTCACACATATCACATTATATCTCAATTTCAATAATTACATCACATATAGGCCCCCACAAGAGTACAAAACATAGATAGCCATTTTTCATAATTAGTTCCCACTCTTAACATGCATTTTGTACCATCATTTACTACCTAGCCCAGTCTGAAAGAGTTAAGCCATAACCTACCTCGAATGCCGAAACCGATCTGCTACACTTTGAACCCACGACCTTACTTTTTACGAATGATTCCAAACTCCACTAAAAATATCAAATATGAAATATACGCTTCAAAATAAAATCAACGACACCCATAATAACTACTTTTGGTTCGGGGTCAAAACGAACTCCCAAAATGGATTTCTGAAAAAGAAGGGCAAAATCAAAACTTTACTTCAAATATATATTTCCCATATTTTTAGGAATATACAACTAAAAATCCAAGTTATATCGAGTCAAAAACGAGGTTCAAATTGAAGAAAAACTATTTTTAAGCTTTACCGAGTAAAATCTTTGAAAATCGGGTTAAAATCAAGACTCAGAGTTGTTTTAAGGGTTAAATTGATGAAAAACTAGTAATTATAAGATAAAAATATTTCTATCCATCCATCCATCCATCCATCCATCGATCCATCGATCCATCCAACCATCCATCCATCCATCCATCCATCCATCCATCCATCCATCCATCCATCCATCCATCCATCCATATGTAATAATAATAATAATAAAGGAGGATACTATTGTATTAGGTTATGTCAATTGGCATCTTAAGAACTACCCTCTTACAGTAAAATAATTTTTGTAGATTATTAATTATTTAATATTTATTTTATATCTACATTCTATATATATAATAAAGGAGAATAGTTTTGCATGACCTTATGCTAAGTGACATCTTTAGAACTAACCTCTTATAACAAAAATAAATTTTATAGATTATTAATTATTTAACATTTATTTCATATTTATTTATATAATAAAGGAGAATGATCTTGCACGAGGTTAGACAAAGTGGTATCTTAAGAACTAGCCTCATACAACAAAAATAATTTATGTAAATTATTAATTATTTAATATTTATTTCATATCTATATTTTGTATATATAATAAAAGAGAATAGTCTTGCCTGAGGTTCTGCCAAGCGACATTTTAAGAACTAGCCTCTTACAAAAAATAAATTTTATAGATTATTAATTATTTAATATATATATATATATATATATATATATATATATATATATATATATATATATATATATATATATATATATATATATATATATACTTTAAATTCGGTGATGGCTCAGTTTGCAATAAAAAATAAAGCTCAATTCAATACCATAAAGTTAAATGCAATCGAATAAGTAAATTTTTTTGGATTTGTGTTGGTGAATATGTTTTGAATAGTATGTGATTTCATATATGTATATTTGTATATATATGTATCTCTCTCTATATATATATAAGAATATGTAGGGCATCAAAAAATTGTATGTGAATCATATTTGTATATGCATAAACCTATTAATATGTCTAATAAGACACCAGAAAGATGTATGTGAAATCATATATGTATGTTTGTATACATATATTTTTATATATGCATTCTACAGGCTGCCAGGATATTTATACATGTTGGGAAGGACTTACACTGATCACATATACGAATAAAAGAAAATCAAATTCCTATATGTGTTTATATCGCTCTATTCTTCAATTAAAGAATTTGATTCACGTCGATCAATTATTATTGTTGATGCCATTCACCTCAGGGGAATATATAATGAAACTTTTGTTTCAACAAGTACACTTGATGAAACAGATTTTTTCACTAATTACATTTAACACATAATTTTATATTTTAGATTATTTATATAATATTAAATACATATAATTATTATTCAAACATAATTTTTTTTTTCTGAATTACATGCTAAAATGTTACATTTATACATGGTGTACAAGATATATATTTCACTTGCTTACGGAAAATTAAATTTTGAGAATTATGCAGCATGGAGTTGGTTCTTTGAGTAGTTCAAAGAAGCTCATGAGATAAAATCAATTATGTGTATTGTGTTCGATAGAAATGAGAGCATTATCAAAATTATGTCAACAGTATATGATGGTGTTCCACAATATTCTTGCATCTGAAATCTGTGAAAAAATATCGTAATTAATTTTATAAAGTCGTATGCGAAGTTATCAAATATTTTTTATTCAATGACAAAGGCATATACAATTTCTGAATTCAATAGCCTAATGAAGAAGGCTGAACAAATATATATTAGGATGAAAGATTACTTGTAGTTGGTCGATTTTGACAAACAGGCTAGGATATATGTAACTATAAGTTAAAAATTTATGCTCACATCAAACATTTCGGAGAACATAAACAAGCTTCTTAAGGAAGCAAGAGAATTGCCAATATATGATTTCTTAGAAGCAGTCAGAAATGTGTTTGATAGATGGAATCATAACAATTGACAGATTGAGACATTCACACTCTCATTTATTTGCGAAAGATATAATGACCTACTTGTGAAAAATGAAGTCAAAAGGAAGCGCATGAGGGTAAGTATATTTCAGTGGACTCACTATTTTTAAATATGTACATTTGAATGGATTATGTTATTTTTCTTGTGTTATATTTGAATATGTATATATATAACTATATATGAATTGCAAGTTATGCCCACAACTGACTATGTTTATCTTGTAGTACATGAAGATAGGCGTTTTATTATTTTCTTAGAGAAGAAGGCATGTTTTTGCCATAAATTTTAAATTGATGAAATTTTATGTGCTCATACTTATGTAGTCTTAAAGAGCAAATATTTTAATGCTAATGATTATTGCTCTAATTTTTACAGGCTAGTGTCGGTATTGAGTACGTATGATATTTTTGTATCTCTTGCATGACAACTTTACCTGATAGATACAAGAAAATATATTGAGCAAAATTGTATTGCTATCAAAACACAAATGCCTACCCGAAAGGCTAAAGAGAAGACAGAGAGAAAAGTTTGCTGGAAAATTCTACAGGACTAAGTTCATAAATTCTTGCAGTACTTGTGATTTTACTGGATAGATTAGACATTCTTGTAGGAGGAAAGCACCTCGAGTTGAATAGTTACATAAATTTTACTATATTTATGTTTTCAGTTGTTTAATTATGTTCAACTCTAGAAATAAACTATCAGTTATGACCTATGACTGATGTTAGTTTGAATTTCCCATGAATATAATGAGGTAATTTGTTTAACGCATTGTGTTTTTCATGAATATATTTTTATTTTATTTCAAATCATATGTACTTTATTTTAATAAAAAATACATCTGGACATGTGTATAATTATTTATGTATTATCTGTACATATATAAAGAATTACTTCAATTATTCATGCTTTTATATACCATAAGAAATAATTATTTTGGCTTTATTATATGTATTTGTATCTGTCTTTTTATACATAAGTATAATACATGATTATTTGAGCATATATTATTATTTATATGCACATATTATTATGTATATACCTATTTTAACAGATTATTTAGGTCTAAATAACCATGAATAATTATTAGATTTATGTATATGTATATATATATATATATATATATATATATATATATATATATATATATATATATATATATATATAAGTGGCATATTATGCGTGCATATAAGTATTTATAAGATTTTAATATATATATAAGGTTTTGCTTCAAATAAGCATATAAGTATTTATGCTTTTGCTTCAATTAGACATCTATCTATATCTGACAATATATAAGTATTTAAGTATTTATGTAAATATTTGTATAGTATATAACTATGCATAATATTTTTATGTATATATGTATATACATATTGTTTGTACACATATTGTTTGCATGAATTTATGGCTATAGTATTAATATAAGTGTAAGAAAATGACAAGTACTCAAATACATGTCAATTGCAATGATAATTCTACTATGTACACACATTATATGAATCTTCTGTGAAACATATTCAACTATCTAATATATGCAGATTGTTATGTGTATAAGTAGTATTCATTAGATAATACACTTATAATAAAATTAGGATCATGATTCAAAAAAAAATATCATACATTCTGAAAAATCAGGATCAAAAACAAATTCAAACATTAGATTCAAAATAACTATGTAGTTTCAACTAAATTAACAAAATAAAATATTCATTGTACTATTTACAAAATAATTATCAACTCAATGGTATCACACTTAAATTGTTGCCTCATTGGTCTGTTTGAACTCTTATCATCACTGACTGCATCATCTTCATTTTTCTGAGTCCCATGGTGCCACAGAAGCACAACATAACATGTATGCAAAGCTTCAACATCAAACTTTTCAGGTGATATATTTTTTTCATGAATAAGATACTCCGCGTATACAACAATGAGGACTCTACAATTCCTACATAAATATTTTTTTTGAGAATAATAATAAAAACTAAATTGAAATTAAATAGTTGTATTGAGAGTAACTAATAAAATGAAATAATCTGAAATAACAACTTACAAACTTTTTGGTAATTATTGTGATAAATTATCTATGTATACCACATCTAGAAAGGCTTCTTCTTCACGATCAGTGTACCTAGGATGAGAGGAGAAATAAATACTCTTCTTTTTGTAGAAATCAAAATTTATTAGATACGAAGGTGTCAATTCTGATAGCTTTGTTATTTCAAGTGCAACAGATGCATCATGATGAGAAGAACTGTAAGAGTCATACATGTATAGACATTTATCATTGAATGACAGAACAATCAACACCTAATTTATTCTGTCCACATTGACTGAGATAAAAATATAATCCACAACATGTCAAGGTACAGAAGTATAGAGTCTAAATTCATTAATGTATTCAATGATTGTCAACTCTTGATTTGCCAGATTGTACTTTCTTGCACTATTGGCATACTTGTCAAAAATATTTGATATTGTGGTCTTAAACAAATAGTTTACTGTACAGTATCTGTGTTGTCTGTTCGATTTATACTTGACTTTCTTGCACAGATAGTACAAAATCACATTAATGTAATGTATACAAAATAATTATCATACTTGATATAATGCGCAAATGTGTAATTTATTCAAATGTATTAATAGTATATAATATATTTACTAATTGAGTCATTCAATATTTGGTTGAGAATGATAGCATATAAAATCAGTTCTTATTCCTAACAAGTTCAGCACCAAAGAATATTTGTGGCTTGATGACTGATTTTTTATTCAAGTAATGATCTTCAACCCTACCCTTATAATGATAAATTAATGATTCACTCCAGTAAATATGTATAGTAAATATGTATATACTGGTTATTCAAAGTAATAAGGTCTAAGATAACATACTTAAAAGTGTGTTTCTTTAGTGTTCCTTCATGTATTCAAGCTAAAAATCGACAACATAATTTTTAATTTGGTGGTCCATACATGGTGTTGGATTTGAATGAATTTTTTATGCCAAAATTTTTAGAAATTCTTGATGAGCTACCTGAAAAGTATACATTAATGAATTAATAAGCTTTAAAAGTATAACACAGAGTAACAGATTAACTAAAATATTATTTTACCAGATTCAGATTTAAAATAAGTCATGTAAGGAGATATTTTTTGTCGACCTAATTTTCGTATCCTCTGTGATAGTATTGATATTTATTCTACAACTTTATTTCTAGGCAGAGCTATGACTTGTCTTTTAGCATTCAATCTTGGGAGCGTTTCATTAGGAATTAAATACTGAGAATTTGTTACATCCTAATTAGACTTGAATTGCTCAACTTCAATTGATTTGGATATGTAAACAGAAGGAACAACTATGACCTAATTGTAATACCCTAAATCTAGTACCCAGAACATTACACGGTGCTCATGACTCTGAAGGACCACAAGCTAACCCATGACTGATATCTGTACCTATATACTGCATACATACCATACAATGCAGAAATATGAACTGAAAGGTCATAAGGTTCAAAAATGTAACATAAGATTTGATAAATCATAACATATGGATGGGGTATGAAATACCCAAAACAAAACTGAAATAAGCTATCTGAAAATACTGTAGTCTGAAAATCCTCTAAACATGACTGTCTGAATAAGGAGTTGATGGGACATGTCCCCTACTAACTCCAACTAATAAACTAATTAACAAGCTAATAAAATGATGATCGTGTCCTCGAAAGATGTGAACTCACTTCTAACTCTGACTGCTGAAACTAAAATCTACTGATGCTCTGAAACTCATATTTCTAAACCTATGGTATAGGACACCATAGCAGAAATGCATCAGTAATTTGAAAGTACTGGTATGCATGTGAATTAAGCTGAATGCATAGGGTTTATATGCATGAACAAATATAATAACAGACTGACTATCATGAGCGTGAGAGTACATGTATGAGACATAAAAACTGACACTGATACTATGATAACATGATTACTGAATTTGAATACTGATAACATGAAATACTGATAACTGATATAATTGATAACATGAGTGACTGTATCTGACAGTCCTGAATCTAAAGGAACTAGTTGAGTTCCATATTGTATCTGAATTGACTGTATCTGAAAGTCCTAAAATTTGAAAAACTATTTGAGTTCTTGACTGATACTGATACTAAAACTATAGGAAGTAGTCATCTAACCGACATGCCCCAAATAACGCATTACAGCTGAATTAGGGTCCAATCTGTGCCCTGATTAGAAGGGTGTCAATACTGCACTACTGGTAAGGACAACATGTGAGTGACCCTAATATAACAGGCAACTCTAATGAGAATGGTGGGAACCCTCATATAGCAGGTTAAGCCACCTTATCTACCCTTATATAGCAGGCTATGATGTCTCAACCTATGCTGGATACATAGTTCTGGAATGCAAGGATTCTTTCTAAGAATAACACTCTCATATAACAGGTGAGTTCCTACCCTTGGGTTCGCTCGGTGCTAATTTTTACTCCCATCTGAATAGACACTGAACATGATTTTCTGAAATTGAACATGGAATGAGTTACTGACTTCCGTTGACTGATGAAATACTACTGATATCTGATAAATGACTGAGTTTATGAGATCATAAATATTTTCTAAGTCGTAAGAATGTATGAAGTCTAAGGATCATATCTTGACTGAGAGTATCGTGAAAACATGACATGGCTCTAGGCACACAGCTAATATTTCGGGTACAAGTACCCCCAGGACTCAATAGAAGGAAACTGACAAAGCATGACTTGCTTGAATACATAATAATCACCATAATACATTTACTGAAGTATTTCATCAAACATGTGATAGGCATAAGCTTATACATACATGAGGATTTCATGACAACATTCTAGTTAGGCACTTTTCCTTTATTTAGGGATTAAATCAAATATATTGTAGGCATAGTACATGTAAACATCATTATATAACAGTTAAACATCATGGTCACATTCTAATTTCATCATTCAAGGGTTTAGTCATAGGTTTGCATGAATCTAAATCTATAATAATTAAACCCACATAGAAATTACAACCCAACATGGAGTAAAATTCAATTTCTCATTTATTAACGTGAACAAGAACAATCCAATCATGAAATCATAAAGAAAATCCATAACTTGAAGATGGAAAAGGGATTCTTGGACTTCATGAACAAAACGAGTCCACGAATGAACACTCTGCATACCTGGGTTAAGATTCTTGATGTTCTTGAACTTGAAAATTGGAAATCCCTTAGTTCTTGAAGAAGATTAAATTTTTGTTCTTGGAGATTAATGTTAGAGAGAAACCCTAATATTGGTTGTGAAGTAATAATGAACCAAAATAGCTGAAATCGGATATAATTAGGTATATATATAGGTGGGTGGTAAATGACCAAAATACCCTTTTAAAAATGGCTTTAATTTGCTGAATCGGTACCTGCGATGGCTCATGCAACGGTCCATCGCTAGAGCGACGGTCCATCATTTCGATCGTCGTTCATAGACCAGGGAAGGGGCTTACTACCTAAGTAGCAACGGCCTGGGCGACAGTCCGTTGCAAGTTCGACGATCCATCAACCTGCCTATTGCACCTTATCCAGAAGGTGGCCTCACTATTTTCCTTATGACGGTCGTGGGCAATGGTTCGTTGCTAGTCAGAAGTACGGGGTATTACAATATCTACCCCTTGAGAACATTCGTCCTCGAATGAGACTAAGTGAGGGGAAATAATAAACAACGTACATACTGAACATGAATACTGAAACATGATCTCATGACTGACATGACTGATAACTGAATATATCATACTGAACATGCATATCTGATGCATGTGTAACTGATTCATGAATGTATGATTGGGTGTTCTGATGAACTAAGTTTCTCATAATGAGAATAAATGTCTGATGCATAATTATATAACTAACCTGATACATGAATACATGACTAATATGCAATGGTATTTAATACCAAGTTTGTGACGAACACTGAACATGAACCTGGGTAAGCTTAAGAAGAACTATTACCTTGAGCTTAATCTGAGTCAGCGGAGAAGAGGTGAGGATACTTGGTACGCATGTCTACTGCTGCTTCCCAAGTATTTCCCTTGACGGACTGATTTCACCAAAGAACCTTAACTAGAGGGACTTCTTTAGTCCTCAATCTACGAGTCTGATAGTCTAGGATTTTAACTGGAATCTCTTCATAAGAGAGGCTGTTCTGAACATCGATGCTCTGAATAGAAATTACAACTGCTGGGTCACCTATACATTTCTTGAGCAAACAGACATATAAGACTGGATGAACTGAGGCTATATCTAAAGGCAAATCGAGCTTATAAGCTACCTTACCAAAGCGACTGAGAATCTTGAAGGAACCGACATATCGGGGACTAAGCTTTCCCTTCTTGTCGAACCTCTCCACTCTATTCATGGGAGAGATCTTTAGATATACATAGTCACCAATCTTGAACTCAAGTTCTTTTCTATGAACATCTGCATAAGACTTCTGTCGGCTCTGAGTAGCCCAAAGCCTTTCTCTGATCAATTGGACTTTCTCTATGGCGTCGAATACCAAGTTAGGCCCTACAACTGAGGCCTCACTAACTTCGAACCAACCAATTGGAGATCTATATCTCCTACCGTAGAGACCTTCGAATAAAGCCATATGAATACTGAAATGATAGCTGTTATTGTATGAAAATTCAATCAAAGGAAAGTGGTCATCCCAACTACCCTTGAAATCAATTGCACACGCCCTTAAAATATCCTTTAAAGTTTGAATGGTTCTTTCTGCTTGACCATCTATTTGAGGATGAAAAGCTGTACTAAGATGAACTTGGGTACCAAAACCCTTTTGGAATACTTTCTAGAAATAAGAGGTAAACTGGGTACCTCTATCTGAGATAATAGATAGCGAAACACCGTGTAATCTGACCAACTTCCTGATGTAAATTTTGGCGTAATCCATGGATAAATATGAGGTATGGACTCAACGAAAATGGTCTGATTTGGTCATTCTATCTATAATGACCTAAACTGAATCATGCGGTTGACGAGTTTGAGGCAAACCCGTCACAAAGTCTATGTTCACTTCTTCCCACTTCTAAGTATGAATAATGAACTCCTGCATAGGACTACTAGGCTTATGATGCTCTATTTTAACCTGCTGACATATAGAGTACTTAGCCACAAACTCTGTAATATCTCTCTTTATCCCACTCCACTAATAGACTTCCTGCAAGTCACAATACATCTTTGTAGCCCTTGGATGAGTAGAGTAGCGTGCACTATGTGTTTCTGCAAGAATTCGCTACCCTAATTCATCTACAGCTGGAACACATAGATGACCCTGACAACACAGAACACCATCTCTCTTTTAGGAGAAAACCTCTACTTTCTAATCCTGAACTGACTCTTTTAACGTGACAAGGCTGGGATCTCTATATTGCTTTTCCTTCACCTTGGAAAGTAGAGATGATTCTGAACTACTCTGAACCCATATATCACCCTTCTCTGTATCGACTAAGTGAAAACCTAGTCTTGCAAGCTGATGGACTTCATAGGCTAGCTCCTTCTTACTATCCTTGACATGAGCAACACTACCCATAGACAGTCTACTGATGCATCGACCACTACGTTGTCCTTGACCGAATGATAAAGAATGCTTATATCATAATCTTTTAAGAGCTCTAACCACTTTCTATGATGAAGATTTAGATATTTCTGAGAAAAGACATATTGAAGGCTCTTATGATTTGTGAACACATCTACATGAACACCGTATAGATAATGCCTCAAAATCTTCAAGGCAAATACTATGGTGGCTAACTCAAGATCATGGGTAGGATAATTCTTCTCATGGGGCTTAATCTGTATGGAGGCGTAGGCTATGACCTTACCATGCTACATGAGGAAAAAACCTAAACCCACTCTGTATGCATCACAATACACTACAAATCCATCTGAACCATATGGTAATACTAAAACTAGAGCTGAGGTAAGTCGAGTCTTCAACTCCTGAAAACTCTTCTCGCAAGGATCTGAGCACTGGAACTTGACTTTCTTAAGAGTCAATCTGGACATAGGGGATGAAATAGAAGAAAATCCCTTAACAAACCACCTATAATAGCCAGCCAAACCCAAGAAACTCCTAATATCAGAGGGAGAGACAGGGCAAGGCCAGTTCCTTACTGTTTTGGTCTTTTGAGGATCTACTCTAATGCCACACCATAAATGATATGACCAAGGAATGCTACTGACCTTAGCCAAAAATCGCACTTATTGAATGTGGCGAATAACTGATGATCTCTGAGATTCTGAAGTACTATTCGGAGATGGTCTGCATAATCTTGCTCACTGCGGGAATTAACTAGAATATCATCTATGAAGACTATAATGAACATGTCCAAGTACTTCTTAAACACACAGTTCATCAAGTCCATGAATGCGGCTGGGTTATTAGTAGTACCAAATGACATAACTAAGAATTCAAAGTGACCAAACTGAGTACGGAAAGGTGTTTTCTGAATGTCACATTCTCTGACTCTGAGTTGATGATAGCCAGATCTGAGGTCTATCTTAGAGAAATAGCTAGCACCCTAAAGTTGGTCAAATAAGTCATCGATTCTGGGAAGAGGATACTTATTCTTGATCGTGACTTTATTGAGTTGATAGTAATCAATGTACATTCTGAGAGAACCTCTTTCTTGCACACGAATAAGACTGGTGTGCCCCACAGAGAAATGCTGGGTCTGATAAATCCCTTATCTAAGAGATTCTTCAACTGTTCTTTTAGTTTGTTGAGTTCTGATGGTACCATTCTATATGGAAGAATAGAGATAGGCTGAGTATTCGGAAGAAGATCAATACCGAAGTCTATTTTCCTTTCTAGAGGAATTCTTGGAAGATCTTTGAGAAAAACATCTGAATATTTATTTCCAACTGGAACTAATTCAAGACTGGGAGTCTCTAAACTAGAATCCTTAATATGAGCAAAATGATAGGACATCCTCTAGATATTATTTTTCGTGCCCGAAGGTAGGAAACAAGATGACCCCTAAAAGCGAATACACTACCCTTCCACTCAAGGACGGGTTCATTTGGAAACTAAAACTGGACTATTCTATTTCTGTAGTCAACTATGGCATAGCAGGAATGAAGCCAATCCATTCTAAAAATGACATCAAAATTAGTCATCTCTAATTCGACTAAGTCTGTTGAGGTGACTTTTTGAAATATCATAACCGGGTAGTTCCTGTATATCCGCCGGGCTATGATGGTTTTACCCGCTAGGGTAGAGACTGAAAAGGGCTCTACTATAATTTCAGGACTGACTTTAAAATTGACTGCTATATAAAGAGTGACAACAGACAAAGAAGCTCCTAGATCTAGCAAAGCGTAAACATGCACATAAAATATCTGTAACATACCAGTAACTATATTAAGAGAATTCTTCTGATCTTATCGGGACTGAAGAGCATAGATATGATTTGGGCGTTGCCTACTAGTAGTATTGGAGGTGGTGCCTTACTGATTTGGGTAACCGAACTGAGATGAGGAACAATTCTGTTGACCCTGAGGACCTGGATGAGGACGACTCTGTGGCCTGGATTGCCACATCCAAAATAAATATCACTGCCAACTCAACAAATACCCTGATGGTGCTTGCCACAAGTCTGGCAAAGAGAAAAGTATGTGTCAGTACTTTGAATGTACTGGTATACTAAGTGAGGTAGGCTATAATGCATGGGTTCATAGGCATGAACAATACTGACTGAATGACATGAATATAACTAAATAAGAGTACATGCATGGATACGTAAATTATAACTGAGATTATGATAACACTGATTACTGAGTCTGAATACTAATTAACTGATATCTGAGTATACTGATACTAAATTACTGATAATGGAATGACTGTATCTGATAGTCTTAATTCTGTGGAACTATATTGAATTTCGTACTAAACTGAGTGACTATATCTAACAGTCCTGAATCTGTAGAATTGAACTGAGTTCTATTTTTAAATTGGAATTAAAATTGAGACTGTGGGAAGTAATCATCTAACCAATATACCCCTCTCTGAACTGATTAGGGTCCAACCTGTAACCTCAACTAGAAGGGTGTCAGAACTATACCACGGGTAAACACAAGCTATATTACACTCATTTAGAAGGTGCTCTGAACGAGAATGGTGGTACTCTCAACTGAAAAGTAGATCACCTCATCAACCCTCAACTGGAAGGTTGATGTTTCAACCTATGCTGGCTTGGTAGTTCTAGAACACAAGGACTGCTTCTAAGGATCACACCCTCTACTGGCAGGTGATTCCCCATCCTTAATATCACTCGGTGCTGAATCATACTCCCAACTGAATAGACCCTGGACTGATTTCTAAACTGTTCTAAGCTTGAACTGCTACTGATCATACTATTTAACTGAACTGATCAGAGTTTACTGAGATTCGTGGACTGACGGAATACTACTGAATTTTGTTAACTGACTGAGTACTACTGAGTTTTCCAGAGTTCTATAAGTGACTAAATTCTACTGATCACGATATGGCTGAATACTATTTTATGACTGACACTGGCTCTTGGCATGGAACTAAATTTTTGGGTATTAAATACCCCTAGGGATCAATAGCATGAAAAGCAAATCACTGCATGACTTTAGTGGCAGAATGGTAATAGCTTACTAACAATACATTCACTTAGGAATTTCTGTCAAACACTTAATATACATTAGGCATATACAAGATCAAATTCACATAATAGCATGTTATGCTTGGGCTTGTCAATTCACATAGGCATTTTGACAAACACTTGAGAAGCATGGGTATTTCACCTATCCATACACATGTAGTACTATCATGAATTATACATTCAACTTGAAACTTAAGAGTTTAACATGAAGTTCACAAATTTCAACTCACAATTAACTAGTTTGCATGAAACTTATGACAAATAATGGAGTTAGATCGCCATTAATATCATAATCATGAATACATTCAAGATCCAACAAGAAATCTATGAAATCAATTAACTTAAATTTTAAAAGAGTTTCTTGGACTCCAAGTGTGGAAGCAACCCTTGGATAAACACTTCACATACCTTAGTTCCTGAATTCTGAAAGATTGGTGGTGGTTTCTTGAGTTTTTGATTTGAAATTAATCCTCCTAGGGTTTCTGTTCTTTAAAAATTTTAGAATAATGAATGAATTTAGCCACTAAAGGGGCTTAATCTTGTGTTTTAGGGGCTGAAGGACGTGGGAAAAGACCCAAATACCCCTAAGAACGTGGCTTTTTAATAACTTAAAAATGAACTATCGACGCACAGACTGATACATCGCATCATTGGCATCGACACGATGGACAACACACCGCGTTGAGTCTTCATTGGTTCACTGGAATTTGGCATTAGAGCCAAGGAAAAATATTGATCATCGCGATAGCTGCCGCGCCGTGCTGAGATTATGTCCATGCACTATTTTGGATTGCCAAACGTTGTTCAAACGAGGTCCAAAAAATCTGAAACTTGTTCGGGAACACCTAGTGACATTCCTGATCATGAATAAATCTAAAGATCGATACGTTAAGGTCATAAGAGTTGTGAAATAGAGTTCCCAACTTACGAAGGCCAAAATAACACTAAGTCTGAATACTTAGCTAGTATTTTCTAAGTCTGAGACCCCTTAGCAAGCTTGAACGACTGAGTTCAGCTTAGGATTTTGTGGGGTCTTATAATATATCCTCTTTGGGAACATTCATCCTCGAATGAGACTGATTAAACTAAGAATACGGATAGACTGGATTTAGACACTGGACATGCACAACTGAAGCATGATTTTATGACTGAAATTATTGATATACTGAATTATCATACTGAACGTGCATATCTGATGCATGAGTGTATAGCTGAACATGATTCGTGAATGCATGATTTAGATTACTGATAAGCTGAGTTTAAATACTGAACATGTATGTATGATGCATGAGTACATGGCTGAACTGATTCGTGAATACATGACTAAGTATGCAACGTTAATTGATACCATGTTGGTAGTTATATCTGAACATGAGATTGAGTAAATTCAAAGAAAAATTGTTACCTTAGGCTGAGTCTGAGTTTGCAGAGAAGAGGTGTGGATACATGGTCTGTATATCTTCTTCTGCTTCTCAAGTAGCTCCCTCAGCGGACTGATTTTGCCAAAGAACTTTGAATAGAGAGTCTTCTTTGTTCCTCAGTATGTGAATCTGATAATCAAGAATTTTGATGGGAGTCTCTTCATAAGAGAGGCTGTTCTAAATATCTATGCCCTCTATAAGGACTATGACTGCTGGGTCAGCTATGCATTTCTTAAGAAAGGGTACATGGAACACTGGAAGCACTGAAGCTACGTTTGAAGGAAACTCAAGATCGTTAGCTACCTTTCCAAAACGGCTAAGAATTTGGTAAGGATGACATATCAGGGACTGAGTTTCCCTTTCTTGCCAAACCTATTTACTCCTTTCATAGGAGAGATTTTCAAATACATAAAATCACCTATCTCAAACTCGAGATCCTTTTTGCGTACATCTGCGTATGAGTTCTGTCGGCTATGAGCTATCTTAAACGTTTCCCTGATCAACTGAACTTTCTCTAAGGTATCAAATACCAAGTCAGGCCCTACCACTATGGCCTCACCCAATTCAAACCAACTAATGGGAGATCTACACCTTTTCCCATAAAGTGCCTCAAATGGAACCATAAGAATGCTAGAATAATAGCTGTTGTTATATGCTAATTCACTCAAAGACAAGTGGTCATCCCAACTACCTTTAAAGTCTATCGCACAGGCTCGTAACATATCTTCTAAAGTCTGATTGGTCCTTTCTTCTTGATCATCTGTGTGAGGATGAAAGGCTGTACTGAGGTCAACTCGGGTACCAAGTCCCTTTTGGAATGGCTTTCAGAAATGAGAGGTGAATTGGGTACCGTTATCTGAGATAATAAAAAGCAGAACACCATGCAATTTGACCAACTCCTGATATAGAGTTTGGCATAATCCTCGATTGAATAAGAGGTATGGACTGGTAGGAAATGAGCTAATTTGGTTATCCTATCTATAATTACCCAAACTGAATCATGCTGGCGACGAGTATGAGGCAAACCCATCGCCAATTCTATGTTCACTGTTTCCTACTTCTAGGTGGGAATACTGAACTCCTGTATGGACCCACTTTTCTTTTTATGCTCGATCTTAACCTATTGACATATTGAGCACTTAGCCACAAACTCTGCAATGTCTCTTTTTATCCCATTCCATCAACAGATCTCCCACAAATCATGGTATATCTTAGTGGACTCTAGATAAATAGAGTAGCGCACACCTTGCGCTTCTACAAGAATTCACTGTCTCAAATTATCTACACCTGGTATACATAGCCGACCCTGGCAGCGCAACACACTATCTCCTCCTTGGGAGAAGACCTCTACTTTCTGATCTCTGACTGATTTCTTTAACTTAGCTAGACTGGGATCCCTATCTTACTTTTTATTTACCTCAGAAACTAGGGATGATTCTGAACTACTCTATACCAATACACTCCCTTCTGATGAATTGACTAAGAGAACACCTAGTCGGGTAAGCTGATGAACTTCCTGACCCAAGTTCTTCTTACCATCCTCTACATGATTAACATTACCCATAGACATCTTACTGAGAGCATCAGCCGAAATATTGGCTTTACCCGGATGATACAGGACACTCATGTCGTAGTCTTTCAACAACTCCAACCACCTTCTCTAACGGAGGTTTAAATATTTCTGAGAGAACACATACTGTAGGCTCTTATGGTCAGTGAACACATCAACGTGCAACCCATACAAATAGTGCCTCCAAATCTTTAATGCAATAACTACTGCTGCTAAATCAAGATCATGAGTAGGATAGTTCTTTTCATGGGGCTTAAGTTGTTTAGACGCGTAGGCTATGACCTTACCTTTCTGCATTAAAACACACCCCAACCTGACTCTGGAGGCATCACAATATACCATAAACCCATCTGAACCATACGGAAACTGAAGCTGTAGTGAGTCGAGTCTTTAACTCCTAAAAACTCTTCTCACAAAAATCTGACCTTTGGAATTTAACTTTCTTCTAAGTCAATCTGGACATAGGGGATGCAGTAGATGAAAATCCCTTAACAAACCATTGGTAATAGCCAGCCAAGCCCAAGAAACTCCTGATATTTGATGGAGAGATAGTTCTAGGCCAGTTTATCACTGCTTTAATCTTTTGGGCATTAACTCTAATGCCATCACCAGAAATGATATGGACAAGGAAAGCTACTGACCTTAGCCAAAATTTGCACTTGCTGAATTTGGATAATAGCCAATGATTTTTGAGAGTCTGCAATACTATTCTGAGATGGTTTGTATGATCATGCTCACTGCGGGAGTAGACAAAAATGTCATCTATGAAGACTATGATGAATATATCCAAGTACTGCTTGAACACATGGTTCATCAAGTCCATGAGGGCTGCAGGGGCATTGGTAAGACCAAAGGACATGAATAAGAATTCAAAGTGACCATAGCTAGTTATGAAAGCTGTCTTTGTGATATCACATTCTCTGACTCTGAGCTGATGATAACTTGATCTAAGGTCTATCTTAGAAAAGTAACTGGCACCCTAAAGTTGGTCAAACAAGTCATCAATTCTGGGAAGTGGACACTTTTTCTTGACCATGAATTTATTTAGCTGATGGTAGTCAATATGCATTTTGAGAGAACCATCTTTCTTACACATGAATAAAATTGGTGCACCCCATGGGGACACACTGGGTTTGATAAATCCCTTATATAGGAGATATTCTAGCTATTCTTTTAAATCTCTGAGTTTTGCTGGAGCCATTCTGTATGGAAAAATAGATATAGGCTGAGTATCTGGAAAAAAGTCTATTCCGAAGTCATTTTCCTTTTTGGGAGAAGCTCTGGGAAGATCTTTAGGAAACACATCTGGGAATTCACATGCTATTGACACTGATTCCAAAGTAGGGGTTTCTAAACTAGAGTCCTGGACTTTAATGAGATGGTAGACACATCCCTTAGATATCATTTTTCTCGCTCGAAGGTAAGAAATAAACTGACTCCTAAGTGCTGAAGTACTACCCCTCCACTCAAGGCTGGGTTAATTCAGAAACTGAAATTAGACAGTTCTGTTTCTCTAGTCGACTGAGGCATAGTAGGAATGAAGCCAATCCATGTCAAGAATGACATCAAAATCAGTCATCTCTAATTCGACTAAGTCTGCTGAAGTGACTTTTTGAGATATCATAATCAGACAATTCTTGTATGCCCGCTGGGCTATGATAGATTTATACACTGGGGTAGAGACTAAGAAAGGCTCTACTATAATTTTGGGACTAACTCCAAAATCAATAGCTATATATGGGGTAACAAAGGACAATAAAGCTCTTGGATCTAGCAAAGCATAAACATGTAAATGGAAAACTTGTAATGTACCAGTGACTATATTAGGAGAACTTTTCTGATCCTGTCAGGACTGAAGAGCATAGAGTCTATTTAGGCTCCGCCCACTGGTGGCACTGGAAGCGACACCCTACTGATTCGAGCGACCTGACTGTTCTGTGGACGGTTATATCGACCTTTAGAACTTGATTGGGGATAATATCTGACTCTATGGCCTGGCTTGCCATACCTAAAACACACATCGCTACCCGCTCTATAAATACCCTGGTGATTTCTGCCATATTTCTAACATAGGGGATTGGTTCGAGCGCTACTGATACTACCCTGGGGTTTAGGACCTGGTGCCTTATCTTTACTGCCGTCTCTAATTTTTGGCACTGGAGCACTAGCTGAGGACGAAGCTGGAACTGAGTATTTCAGGTAAAACTAAAAACAATTCCCACCCCTTGACTTAGGCTGAGCAAAGTTGAAACTACCTATTCTTGCTCTTTTACTCTTTCTTTCTTTCTCTCTATTCATAGCCTCCTCTATCTGCTGAGCATGGACCGTGAGCCTGGATATGTCCATCTCCTTAATCAATATTGCAGACCTATACTCTTTCACCATACTATTAGATATGCCAGACACATACTTACTCATCTTAGATCTGCTATCTGCTACCACATGAGGAGCGTATCTGGCTAATTGAGTAAACTTGAGAGAATACTCTTTCACTGTCATGTTGCCCTGCTTTAGATTTATAAACTCCAAAACCTTAGCTTCCCTCAACTCCAATGGGAAGAACCTGCCCAGAAAAGCCGTGGCAAACTCTTCCCATTCTATGGGCCCTGCATCTGTGGCCTTTTTTACTTTCCACTGTTTGAACCATGAGTGGGACACATCCTGCAACTGATATGCGTCCAACTCAGCACTCTCAATAGTAGTCACTCCCATAATATCTGTAAGTTTCTTCACCTGATAAAAAAACTCCTGAGGGTCCTCATCTGACTTAGACCCATTAAATATGGAGGGTTCATTCAGGTGAAATCCCAAATCCTAGCTGCAACAGAATTGGTCACTAGGTTGAATGAACAGTAGCTGGACGTTTATTTGGGCTGCCACAAAATGTTCTAGGGTGGTGAAAGCTGATCGGAAATCAACGTGGGAGACATGTTCGTCTAGAGGATCTGGCTGGATGGGCTGGGGTTCTGGCTGGTCTCCCATTTCTCTTCCCTTAGTCCTCTTTGGAGGCATATTGTATAAATAAAAGACAAAATTGGATTAGAAAAGGATTTTAACTAGAGCTTATGCTCACTCGCACAACATGAATACTGAAAGAAGGGAAACTTTTCCTAAAATACCTCGCAGCGTCCTGTCCATAAGTGTGGCGCACTACACACCCATGCACAAGACTCTACTAGATGTGACTTTCAGACATCCCAGGACTCTGTTGAACCTTAGGATTTGATACCAAGTTTGTAACACCCTAAGTCTGTACCTCGGATGCTACACGGTGCTTATATTTCCAAAGGACCATAAGCAAACCTATGACTGGTATTTGCTGCAATAACTAAATACTAATACTATAATTATGCGAAAATTAGGTAGAAATATGCCATAATTTTTAATACTATAATAAAATTGAATATGGTATAACAATACCAAAACTGAAAACATCTGTTTGAAAATACTATAGTCTGAAAAGCCTCTAAACTGTCTAAAATACGGAGTTGATGGGACAAGTCCCCAATGAACTCTGACTACTAAAATAAACTGAAATGCTAAAATAATAATCATGTCCTCGAACTATGAGGACTTACTACTAACTTTGACTACTGAAGTTCTGAACTGCTAAGGGTGCTCGGAAGCCCGTGCGTATGAACCTATGATATAAAACATCATAGCTCAAGAGAAAAGTATGCATCAGTACTTTGAATATACTAGTATGCTAAGTAAGGTAGACTGAAATGTATGGGTTCATAGGCATGAACAATACTGACTGAATGGTATGAATATAACTAAATGAGAGTACATACATGGATACATAAACTATAACTGAGATCGTGATAGCACTAAATACTGAGTCTGAATACTAATCAACTGATATCTAAGTATACTGATACTGAATTATTGATAACTAAATGGCTATATCTGATAGTCTTAATTCTGTAGAACTATACTACATTTTATACTGAACTGAGTGACTGGACAGTCCTGAATCTATAGAACTGAATTGAGTTTTATTCTGAGACTGGAACTAAAACTGAGACTGTGGGAAGTAATCATCTAACCTACATGCCTCTCTCTGAACTGATTAGGGTCCACACTGTAACCCTAGGTGAAAGGGTGTCAGTACCGTGCCACGGGTAAAGACAAACTAAGTCACCCTCATCTGGCAGGTGCTCTAAATGAGATTCGTTGTACCCTCAATTGGTAGGTAGATAAACTCATCAACCCTCAACTGGCAGGTTGATGTCTCAACCTATACTGACTATATAGTTATGGAACATAAGGACTGCTTCTATGGATCACACCCTCTACTGGAAGGTGAGTCCCCATCCTCAGGTTTACTCAGTGCTGAATCCTACTCCCAACTAAATAGACTCTGAATTGATTTCTAAACTGTTCTAAGATGGACTGAACTGTTACCGATCATATTGTTTAACTGAACTGAACTGAACTGAGTTCACTAAGTTCCTTAGACTGACAAAATACTACTGAATTCTATTAACTGACTAAGTACTACTGAGTTTTCCTGAGTTTTGTAACTGACTGAATTCTACTAATGTGACATGGCTGAATACTATTCTGTAACTGACACTGGCTTTATCCATACAACTAAATTTTCAGGTATTAATTACCCCAGGACTCAATAGCATGAAAAGCAAATTACTGCACGACTTTAGAGGCAGAATGGTACTAGCTTACTAACAATTCATTCACTTAGTCATTTCTGTCAAACACTTGATATACATTGGGCATGTGCAAGATTAAATTCACATAATAGCATGTTATTCTTGGGCTAGTCAATTCACATAGGCATTTTGACAAATACTTGAGAAGCATGGGTATTTTACCTATCCATACACATGTAGTACTATCATGAATTATACATTCAACTTTCAACTAAGAGTTTAACATGAAGTTCATAAATTTCAACTCATAATTAACTAGTTTACTTGAAACTTGGGACAAATCATGAAGTTAGATCGCCATTAACATCGTAATCATGAATACATTCAAAATCCACCAATAAATCCATGAAATCAATTAACTTAAATTTTAAAAGGGTTTCTTGGACTCCAAGAGTGGAGGAACCCTTGGATGAACACTTCACATACCTTAGTTCCTGAATTTTGAAAGATTGGTGGTGGTTTATTGAGTTCTTAATTTGAAATTGATCCCCCTAAGGTTTCTGTTCTTGAGAAATTTGAGAATAATGAATGACTTTAGCCTCTAAAGGGGCTTAATCTCATGTTTTAGGGGTTGAAGGATGTAGCAAAAAACCCAAATACTCCTAAGGACGTGGCTTTTTAATGACTGAAAACTGAACTGTCGATGCACGGACTTACGCACCGCGTCGTTGGCATCGATGCGATGGCTAATGCACCATATCGAGTCCATGTCGATTCACTTGAATTTTCCACTGGAGATAAGGAAAAATATTGATCAACACGATAGCCACTGCGCTATGCTGAGATCGCTTCGATGCACTATTTTGGATTTCTAAACATGGTTCAAACAAGGTCCAAAAAATCCAAAATTCATCTGGGAACACCTACTAACATTCTTGATCATGAATCAATCTAAAGATCGATACTTTAAGGTCATAAGAGTTGTGAAATAGAGTTGCCAATTTACGAAGGCCAAAATAACACTAAGTCTGAATACTTTGCTAGAATTTTCTAAGTCTGGGACACCTTAACAAGCTTAAAAGACTGAGTTGAGCTTAGAATTTTGAGGGGTTTTACACATCTGAAGGGACATCAACAATCTGAAGATTGTGTTGTACATCTATATGAGAAAGACCCCCTTCTACACATTCAATCTTAAAGATACATCCACCTAAGCAAACATGAAGACGATGATTTAAAATAAGTTAAAAAATAAAGATTAATATAAACTTTATTCATTTAAAGTACATATACTTTGATCAGGACAAATGACAAATCTTTTATTTCAACATCCTCATGAGTCTTTCGTGTGTTTTAAGTCATCAATTAATTTTTCAAACTGAATCCCAGCATTTTGAACATTGATATCTGTTTTTATATTCAAAACCTATATATAACAATGCAATAAATTAACTACCACATAATGCATGAGAAAAAAAAATATGAATTTAGTGCACAAAAAGTCAATAAACTGCTATACGTGTATGCTTATTAACCATGCTTCATTATGCATATATAATGACTAATATATTATGCATACTGATATGAATTAAGGATGTCTTAGTATGCATTTCTAGTTAAGCATGTTTGATGTCGTATGTAGGCGTATGAGTACATATTTAATATACATACAGTGATAACAGTTTTACGTATAAATAATTTTAACAACATTATATATAGTTATACTTATGTATGTGCATGATTATATATGATTATGCATATATATTCATATGCTCATTCATTTTTGAGAAACAACTATTGAATATAATTATTTCATTTTTCAGAAAGAATTGTTGATATGATTATTAAAGCAACAATTTCACTTTTTATATTATGGAGAAATGGTCTTGTGGACCCTTGTACTTATTTTTATTTGTAAAGTGGACACTTCTATTTAGACCTTTGTCATTTGAACCCTTTAACCCATATAAATTTAATATTTTAAACCCTTCTAACCATGTGTGTGACTCACTCTCCTTTAAAAAATTTCATGTCATCTCCACATCATATAAATCAATGACATGTCATAATATTTGTATTAATTAATTTTTAAAATTTTTAATCAATAATATTAATTAAAAATAAAATATTATATTAAAAATTGATCTTTTAAAATAAAATTTATCTCCACCATTATTTTAAAATTAAAAATAATAATTTATATCATTGATAAAACTTAATCAATTTATAATATAAATCAAAATTTATATATAATAAAATTATGATTCAAAATCATAAAATCTCGTAATGTATATTACAAAATCAAAAACTTCAACAACGAAGATGACATTTAACTCGATATTTGCTACGCATCATAAATTAAAAACTTCAACAACAAAAAAATTTATCTCTACCATTATTTAAATTTTCTTATCTCTACCATCAAATAAAAAATAAAATAATAAATTAAAAATTTATGTTTTAAAATAAAATTCATTAAGAATTAATATCATGTTTTCTTTTGTGTGTATGTGGAGGGTGGGTGGGAGAGAGGGTTGGTTAATTTTGGGGGTGCTCTGTATATGTAGGGGAAAAGGGACGTTGGCTGGTGTGCTGGTGGTTATGCTGCATTAAGGAGGGTGGAAGATGGGGTGGGAAAAGAGAAAATAGTGGTGGATAGGAAGAGACGGTGGACAGGCTGGGGGGATGGGGAAAGGGTGGTAGATGGGGAAACAGTGGCGAATAGGTTAGAGGGATGGATAGAGGATGGTGGATGGAGTGGGAGGATGGGGAAAGAGTGGTGGACGGGATGGGATAAAGGGTATAGGGTTGTGAATAGAGTGGGGATAGTGGTAGATGGAGTGGGGGTATGGGGAGGGGGTGGAGGATGGGGGAGGGGGCAAGGGACGGAGAGGGTGTTGGACAGGGTGTGGGGGAGGGGTAGAGTGGGCGGGGAGGGTGCTGAATAGGGGGATTTTAGTTTTTTTAAATTTACTATTTTTTAATTTTTTTAAATGTTATAAATGTTTCTTTAGTCATTCACCCAAAATAACGCGTGTAATCATGTATTTTCTACCTTAGCACTTTAATGTCACATATGCATCAAAAGGATTTAGAATATTGGGTTTTATTGAGTTGAGAGGTTTTGATGAAAAAAGTCTAAGTAGAAGTGTCCACTTTAAAAATGGGAACAAGTACAAGGGTCCACGAGACCATTTCACCTTATATCATTACTAATTGATAGTACATCTTTCTTTGCACTACATCACACGATATTGAACTTTTTGACAAAAATTGAACCTATATTGTAACAATTTTTATGCAGTTTATGAATTAAAAATAGCATAAAATCAATTCAATTGCTTAAAAAAAAATAAAGTTAGAGAATTGTGATTTGTATAAACACCAATGAATCATATGTCAAGATGGTAAGATAGTAGCAAAGGATTAATCTGTAGTTTAGCAGAAAATACCTTATCAAGGTGTTTCTCAAGTTGAAAATTCATGCTCTTATTATGCACACACATAAAAAGAACATTTATACATATTGCAGTAACCTTGACATCCATATCACTCTAGTAACTGATGACGTCCAAGAAACACCTCCTTTTAGATGATGATACTGTCGCTGTTAAGATATAGTAACCAAACTAAGGTTGGGGTCAAATCCCAAGGAAACACTTGGCTTTGCAGATATCAGTAGTTGTAGTCAATGGGCAAAACAGGAAAAGTAAATGGGGGGAGTTTATTTATAGTAATCTTAAGCAAAGAACAATATTAACTTGGTTAAAATCAGTCATAAGTGAACACTAGGATTTTGTTCCTCGATGAATTACCAACTCTGTAGGCTTATTATGCATTATTGAACAAATATAATACCTTGCATGCAGAATCGATAAGTTATGTACCTCCTACAGTCTTTTGGACGAGTAAGAGGATTTCACCCTTTATATTTTGAGTCTCAGGGTATCACATTACTAACCCTTATCTTAATCCTACTTTACTATTACCATTTGAGTCTCAAGTTATTAGATGAAACCTAACCATATTATGTAGATAGAACCTAGAAGCGTGGATCGACAGTTAAACTCCAAATTACTGTTGTCCGTATCTTTTTCTAGTCACTACTCCTCTTTTGGAGTAAGTAGCAATATCAAGGAGGGATCCTAATGTGTGAACCTATTAAAAAATCAATCATAATGAAGATAAAGAAATACATGCCATTGGATTTGGTTTAGATCAACAATCGCACTTTCCCTATGTCGTTAATTCACCAAGGTTTCCACAGCCCTAGCTTTGGGTTTTAGCCGCTCATGATTGTGAAGAAATCAATAAAATTCATAACACAAAGAATAGATGAACTCACAATGATAAGATGAATAAAAAGCCATAATCGTTAACTGAATAATCAATCAAAGTCAATACAAGGAAATATCAAGATCAAAGTTGGATCTTGAAATCAAAATATATTTCTAAGTTTCAAAAGTGCGTAAATCCTACTAAAAACTACATAAGGGGTACTTATAGTACATGAGAAAATTCCAAAAGCAAATCCCGAACGAAATAGGAGAAAACTAGGTCGGTGGCTACCTGCTCTCAATACCTACAATCTGGCAGGGCACAGGTACTACCTACGGTCTGGAACAGGACATAGGTGCAGATTGCAGGTACCAGATGGACAATTTTTTTTCAAGTCAATTCTTGGGATTTTGGGTTTCTGGTTCCTGCTTTGTCTACATGCGGTCCATAGGTCTACATGCGGTTCATAGGTTTACTTATAGGTGCTGGAAGTCAGATTTTTTAGATCTTCTTCGACTTTTGAACATGCATTGATCACGATCAAGCCAAAAAACATACCAAACATCCATAATCGCTCCAAAAGTGGCCAAAACAATTTTTTTCACCTTTTTCATGTACTTATAATCCAAAATATGGTTTCCTGCAAAACATACCTAAAACAGATCATATCTAACAAAAAGACCTCAAAACTTGCATATTTTTCTTGTTTAAGCATCGAAAGTGCTATATTTCTATAGGCCATCAACACCCTCAACTTGGAATGTTTGCATGTACTCAGGCAAAAAAGAATACAATAAAATAAAAACGACAATTAACTAGGAGAATCAAAGCTATTCAAATAAGTCAGTCTTCACATTAAGTTCAAATCACAACATCCCTTCCTATCTTAATTTTCAAAACCAACGGTGTATGAACATGAAGCACAATAGTGTGACACAATGGGATCAAGGTATGACAACTACATTAGAAACAAAAAACCATTCATATGTATAAATTACACTACCCGAAAAAGTAAATAGCTAGCAATATAACTCAAGTGCCCTCGCAACAAAGATGTCCCACTTAATAATATGAACTATTGCATGTCAATGTAGGGACAGTCAAGAGACACCCATACTTAATAAAGAAGTTCCAATCAATGCATGTCAAATACCATAGGCTTGCCTTTATTTTCTTCACCTTAGCATTCAGATAGTTAAGTTAGGATCACTATAGGACTTTTCTCGACTTGCAATGTTAGCTTGGGGGATGGCATGGTACATATAGAAATTTAAAGTGACTAGGACTCCTTGTCACTACACTATTCTTGTGGTCTCACTTATTATCCAGTTTCCTTTTTATTCCACCCTTATTTCTCCCTTTTATTCTTTTATGCACATTCAGGTTGGGTGTGGTCTTTTATTCTTTCTTTTTTGCTTTTTCACAAAATTTTCTTTTCTTTTATCTCTCTTTTTTGTTTTTTTTCTTTTTCTTCCACACCCATCCCTACTAACTTTTTCTTACTTTGCCCTTCTTCATACCTATTTTACACCATGTACCCCTATGTTAGCCACCCTCAACTTAGGCATTTTACCTGTGTTAAGCTGTACAATGTCGAAGAAGGACCTAGACCAAAATAGGTAAATTGTAATAGAAATAGGAAGGTTAATAGTAAAAACAAGAAAAAAATAGGCTACAAGGCTCAAAGATGGGGTTAAGGGATATCATTCGTACATAGAAGTTCATTTCGGGTAAAAGTGACTAAAATAAAAAATGGCCTATGATCCTCTCCTAACCAATTATATTTCAACCTAGGCAAGACTAACCAGGAAAGTTCTAAATTTGACACACAAAGGAAACTAGGTAGTATCTCACATACGCATAGCATAGAGTCAATATTACCAACTACTACCTATCCAGTTTATGCAATTGTCACTAAATGATTATCATGTCCCTAATACTAATGCCATAATAAAATCCATAAAGTTCACACATATATACATCAACACAGTTCAAAAACACAAATTTTGGAGGGGTATAAAAAATCAAAAAAAATATGACTACTGTCCTAAATACTCAAATATCTCCTAATAACATAAAACAACACAATATAAAGAAAAAATATAACACAATACATAATTATCCTAGACATACCAATTCTACAACTATACTACGGCTGACAGGAAAAGAAGTACGATAACGAAAAACCTGCGGTGGCATGGTATGCCCAACCCCAACTAAAAAACTGTGCACTATCGTCAATGCACTAAAACAAAGCAAAACTATAGGAAAGTGAGAACAGACTTAGGACGCACTAGGTGACCGAATCAGGAGCATCCCCAGATAGGGGCATATAAGCTGGCAAAAGTGGTGGTAGTGGTGTACTACTAGTGGATACAACCTCTACTATAGATGCACGCCTCTGCCTATCAACGAATTCAGTATCTAAAGAATCATGCCTAACTTTTTTAACAGCCTCCTTCTCTGTTATATTAGAATCCTACAAATCATCTAAGTGACCTCTCTTGGTCCCAACTTCTTGGACCTCTTCATCATCCTTCTCAAAAAAATCAAAGTATCTCGGCATACGAAGATGTGATATCTGGACCATAGGGGGTATAATTGAGGGAGTATCTGCTAGTGTCTCTCTACAAGAGAGCATACCTCTTCCCATAGGAAATCAAAATCCTTCCTTAGATGAACTAGATCTGGGGCACCTATCTCTGTATATCAGGATGTAACCTATCTCTCCAGTTCATTGATCTATGTTTGAAAATAAAAATGCAGCCTAATAGTATGGCTCTCTGAGCATCCTCCCATATGGCCTCACCTGCTTAAATATAGTCCTAAACCCTGATCTTATCTGCCCGAAGAGGGTAGTCATCTCAATCTTGACAACCTTCAACTGAGCAGCTGTGGGCCTCTGGAAGTACACTAAGCTATGCAAAAACTCACTGGATGCAGTAATCATACCTGTCATAGGAGTTGTAGTGGATGGGAGAGTAGGCTCTATAGATGCACCAATCGGCTCTAAGGTCAAATTCAGGGCTGAAGAAGAAGTAGCATGTGTCCCCTTGCCCCGTGTACTTGAATCAGGAGAATATTTTTGTTACCCTATCTCCATGTCAATACTAATACTGTATTATTTGTGGGTGAGCAGGCTCTATAGATGCACCAATCGGCACTGAGGTTAAAGTCAGGTTTGAAGAAAAAGTAGCCTCTGTCCCCTTGCCTTGTGTACTTGAATTGGTAGAATATTTCTGTTCCCCTATCTCCATGTTAATACTAATGCCCGCATTATCTGTATGTGCCTCATCAATCTCTGTGGAAACTGCTTGCCCTTCAGACTGGGCATGTAGTACTGTTGTCCGCTGTCTCGATATCCTAGAAGTACTTGAAGGTGCTAAACCTTTCATGGTCCTCATCTGTGCAGTCTCGATCACTGGTACTCTTTTATTAATACCTGGTAACTCAGGCATTCTAGCCTCATCACATAGCCTTTAGTTCATGCAAGGAAATTGCAAATTAGTCAGCTCACTAAAGGCTCTATCATGTAACTTATATCTAAGAATAGCAGCAAAATCAACATCATAATCGACTATCAAATAGGTAACCAATTTTAATCCCTCCCACATCAATGTTTTATCCGAAGTAGTAGGTATCAGTCGGTATCTAATCAGCAACCACCAAAACTTGGCCTTAATTGTCAAGAGGCCCTTTTTGATCACAGATTCCCCCTCAATCTATAGAGTCGCATCACCTAGTGGTGAAATATAGCTGGATATACACCTATCCATCTTAAACCTCTCTAGATGGTGCTCAAATATGACCCTATGAATAGTGTCTGTCGATATGTAAACTTTGACCCCTCTAACTAGTGTGTGATCAAGTTGTGGTTGCCTAGTAAATCTGATCAGGCCTGAATGATAGTGCATAGGAAGGACCTAGTCATGACCTAAACCAGGGCCTGGCTGTGACGGTTATCTCAAGTCCCACATAAATCAGAGATCAACTCTTTCATCTACCCTAACCAACATATCAACCACAAGTGTCGGATGAATTCCAAATATATCACAAGATATGCAAAATAAGACTAATAATGAAATGACTAAATCATTCACCACCATAACACACCTAAGTCCACAGTAATCCACAAAGCCTCTACAATCCAAAGTCAATAAAATGTCGGGACATGCCCCTAACAATAGCCAAAATTCAAGTCTAACAAAGTCTATGATATAGAATAAAGACCATAAACTAAATGCCTTCTGAAGTATGGAAGCTTACCACTTCAATGTCAACTCACGAACCACTCGAACCCCTGGTCACTACATAGGAAAAAAAGAAGAAGCTTTGGTCCCTGTATCGCATGGGGATACAATGTACATAGATGGTTAGCGGTGGAACGCTAGTATGTAACTCAGGGATAAAGAATAAAATAATGCCGTCATTCAAAACAAAGTCAAATCATCATATGCAATCACATGTAAATACATATATATATCACGCCAAGAAAGAAAACAAGGCTTAGCATGAACTTTGAAAATATTAACCTAGCTGTGTAGCATAACTATCATAAAATAAGCACCCACAGGCTATATAGGTCTAGCACTCCCCTAGTTGGAAAGGCTCCAGTGTGTGTAGCCGCACGAACTAGAGAATATCCATATCTGTATATGCCATTATAGGGGCCACAAATCTCCTGGAACAATCAATTTGACTTATGCACCGATGTATACACTATAAGGGACTCGAACCTCGCATTCATATATTCATCTGGGGGACTCGAACCTCCCAATCATATAGACACCCACACCAGCTAGCGTGGTTTCCAGTGTTAGTCCTTCAGACTCCACTTTCATGGCCCGACTACACATCCTTCTTTAAATATCTATTAAAACATCATTTACACATACAAACAACCATTAGTCTGATTACTTACCAAAGGTATCCCGTTGGTATCGTCATATCGATCCCACTTGCAAGCGTACAACATGCCATAACCATTACCATTCGACTTTGGGACTCGATCCCATTGTCTATACAAAGACATTAATTCAATTTAACATATAGGGACTCGAACCTATTTAGCCATTTAAACAACCAAAGTTATGATTCAAATCAATTTATGACCCATAAGGTTATCATGAAACCATTTACCAACCATTTACATTATTAGGCCAATTCTTTAGTTCAAATCACAATCAATTTAATTTGTGGTCATCAAGACCTTTACAAACCATTAACCTTCATTAACATTCTTATGCCAAGCATTAGTTCAAAACACAACTCATCATGTGACAAAATTCTTCTCATAGATATTTTCACAAATAGGTTGAGGGCACACTATTATGAAACCATTATTCAAGTCAAAAACCATCTTGTTAGGGTTAAAAATGACCTATTTATTAAACCACAATTTCCATGCTCCCATATGTGAAAAACCATCATAAAAAATATGTATAAACAAAAGTGAAATCCTGAGAGAGCAATACTCAACAATATACATTCAAACCCTCAACCATGGATTTCAAAACCACCATTTATGATTCAAGAACAAAGTTTAAAGCATATGATTTTTACAAACTAACAATGAACGAAGAGTCACCTACCTGAGTTATAAAGATTCACGGAGAGATTTTGATCTTTAAGCCTCTAGATGACCACCTTGAGGAAACCCTAGCCCAATTTCCTTGAGAGATTTCTTGAGAGTTTTTGAGAGTGTTTTGATCTTCTAAAGAAAATAATGAGGGACCAAATAGTGTTATAAAATATGGGGTATTAAGGGTTTGGGGTGGGAAATATCTAAAATATCCTCAGCTTAAAAGCTGTAAAAGACTCACAAGAGGGTACGATTGGACCCCTCCACTCGTACCTACATCATACGAGTGGTACCTTCTACTCGTACCTTGATCAGAATGTTGGACACCATATTCTGTCCAACATATGACTCCTTACCCTACATCATTCCCTACCATATGACTAGTACCCTTCAAGTTATACCCTTAGCCAAATGCCAAGTCTAGACATTAAATTATATATGGTTTAGCACTAAACTTCTCGTATTATGTACATACAACTCATATGATGCCTTCTCATACCAAGAATAGAACTTGGCCAATGTGACACTAACCAATATATGAATTGGTACCTAGACCCATAACCACACTATACGAGTAGTATGGTGAATCGTATGCTGCACCAAAGGTTCAAGTCTCAGGAAATTTTGCAAGGTCCAAAGTTTGGGGTATTTTAAAATATGGTTGCTCTGTAGGATGCATAAAACTCTTGTACCATAGTCGGGCTGTAGTAATTGAGTGGTCTAGTCATCCACTTTAGCTGATATCTTTCAAATGCTGCCTGTAGCTGTGGTACTCTCTCTAGCCTCGATAAGTCGATCCAATGCTTCTCACAAATACATCTCATAGGCTTTCTTAAATCCCAAACATGATTTTTAATATCATAAATCTCCTGCATCCTTTCCACATACCACCTCAGATATTCCTCCTCGGTAAGTGTATCTGAGATAGGTACAAGAGTGGGACTCTGCTGTACTGAAGCATCATGGAAAGCCTATTTGATACCTTTATCAGACTGAGGTACCTCTATTTGATGTATATGATTAGCAATATCCTTCTCAAACTGGGGCACCATAGATGACTGCTCCCTGCTCAACCTCATCAGATGATCTTGGGATCCCTCCTCAGACTGAGGGTCCTGAGCAATAACTTGTGGAGTAGTCTTGGACTCTGTCTCTTCCTCCTCCTCCTCATTAGGTGGAGGAGTGTGTGGTAGTAATATCTGTGCAGACTTCATCCTTGAATGGGCTATAGCTGATTGAGAAGCCTGGCGAGTCTATTCTCTCATGACTCTGCGTGTCACCCCAGTGGTAGTGTTTGTACGTTGCTGCCTTGAATTCTCATCCACTGATGTGCTAGGATTGGAAGACTTTTCCCGTCTCCTCTAAGTACCGACCTTCATCTTATTTACTACTTTAGGTTGCATATGTACCTAAAAAAGCAGATGTCAATTTCCATCAAAAGTGAGGGATAACAAAAGTCGAAGAAAAAGTCAAAATTCAAAAATTTCAAAATTTTCCTCAATTTTCACATCTCTATAACCTATTTGAAATCTTAAAAACTCCAATGTATACACACTAAATAAGAATCATGAATTTCAAATCAAACAAACAAGCTCAACCCATGGCATTACTTGATTTATTCAAGTTCAACTTCTGGTTAGGGCCTAAACTTAGAATTTTAGTTCAAAACAAGGCCCTATATTATGATTTTAGGCTACTTCAAGGCTCCAACATACAAGCACGATATTTTCTATACATTTTGAAGTAGAATAAACATATCAACTTGTTTAAACAATAGATAAACCAATATATAACCATTAGGATCCAAGAAAGTTACCTTTTATATGATGATCCAGAAGAGAATAATGAAGAACTCAAGTAAAACCAAGGTTGAAACTTGTTTTTTAGTGTGTTGGAACAAGTTGGTATCTCCAATATGTGACAATTAAGCCTTTACTTAATTATGGGTTTGGTTTGTGTTTTGAGTGCAAAGTTTGAATTCAAAGAGAAAAGTGAAGTTTTAAGGATTAGAATGAGTTAGAATGAGAGTAATAATGTTTTTATATAGGTCATATTTAAATGTGGGTTGACCTTAAATTTCAAATAAAAAGCGGGCCCAAAATTTGACCTACCCGTGGCACATACTTGTGCCGTGTACCCGCGGTCGGGCCTTGGGCGTAAGTATCGGGTCAATAATTTTGGCCCACTTTTATGCAACCCAAACTCGATGTTTTGATACTTTTCCAGATACTTATGATACCGCAACCTAAGGTTTAGGTCCCAAATATAAAATTAAATGCTAGAGTCCATAACTTACCATTTTTTATCCTTAAAATTTCAACTTTTTGACTTATTGCTTAACTTAACCGTGCGGGACTTATGACCATGATGGGCTGATCACATAGTCCCTTTACCTGGAAATTGGTGAATATTGTAATTTTTACCGTATTTTGGGTAAGGTCCAAATGCTAAAAACCTACAAAAAGAAAAAAACAACAAAAATATGAACACTAAAATATAATGAGTTGCCTCCCACTCAGCACTTGATTCAACGTTGTGGCACCACATGGCTATGTTGGTTACTCAGACTTCACTAACAAGCCCATGGGTCTCCTTCCATGAAATACTTAATTTAATGTCGCGGCATGACATGGGTATCTTGACAACTGAGAATTTATTAAGATACCTATAGGAATATCCTCCAGGGTCATCAATACAATAAATCACCAACACTACCCTCATGTCGGTTGACTGATTCATTGACTTTCAGATGTTGAATGTCGCCTCCTTACTGTTGACTCTGAATTTTAGCTCACTCTCTTCTATGTCAATCATAGCTATGTCTGTGGCCATAAATGGTCTCCCAGTATAATGGGTATCTCAGTGTCAACCTCATAGTCCAAGATGATAAGTTAATCTAGAAAAATAAAGTTATCCACCCTCACGATCACATCAAATGAGATTCCCACAGGCTTCTTCACTGTGCGATCAACCATGAATAGTCATATCAAAGTTGATTTTAGGGGGTTCAAGCCTAATTGCTTGAATATGGCTAGTGACATCGAATTAATTCTAGCCTTTAAATCACACAAGGCTCGGACAAATTGGGGTGACCCAATGGTGCACGATATAGTGAATGCACCGAGATCACCCTTTTTCTACGCCAAGGACCTAGTCATGATTACACTGCTGTGGTGCACACCGTCAAAATCCTTAAAAGTTGATCCTTTCTTCTTTATAACCAACTGTTTCATAAACCTGGTGTATCCAAGCATTTTCTCTAACACCTCAAGAAGAGGTATGTTCAACCTCAGTTATCTTAGCATCTTAATAGACCATTTGAACTTACCTTCCTATTTCATTTGCCTTAATTTTTGAGGAAAAGGTGGATATGGTCTTAAAATTTGTCTAACTTCTAGTACAATAACTGTACCCTTACCTTTATCACGTGTTACCTTCTCAGACTCAGCAACATGCATTTCCTCATCAACAACTTAAGTAGCAGGTAGTAGGGTATCCATAGTAGTGATACCACTCTTAGAAATAAAAGCAAGTACATGACTGTCGTTTCTCATATTTTGCACCATGTTGCTCAAAAGGGTACCTGGATGCCTCTGGTTCAGAGTGGCTGACATCTGCCCAAACTGGTGCTCCAACTGCTTGATAGCAGTGGCATATCACTCGACCTTCTGGGTAAACCCTGAAATTTCAGCCTTAGTCTCCTTAAGGACGGTCTCCTAATTCTCTTGACCCTTCACCAACTTAGCCAACATCTCTTTAATTTGGATTCTACATCGCGTCTACAAGGTGTAATGTACCTATCTCCATTTTTTTTGTAGTCATTCTTTTTCCTCTAGTTACTATCTTATCTCTCTTCTATGGTATTTGTATCTGTCATAATAGTTTCAACTTTGGTTTATTTTCCCTTGGTTTTAGAAACCCACCATCTGACAATTCAGATATTTAGCTTCCTTTTTTAATTCTGACTTGATCACTTTAGAAGATGACCCTTGTGCTGCTACTACTTCTGTTTCTTAAAATTAACCACTATAAACTAGTTTTTTAGAACCCCTAAATAAGTCCTTAGTTACATAATTTCTTGCACTACTGTATCATCAACTACTCTCTGGTTACAAGAGGCTCAAATAGTATAAGTACCAGATCCTCTCTCAGCCTATCGAGTTTGCCACCCTCGGTTAGTGAGAGAGATTTGATCTAACATCTTTGAAGTTGCCTCCCAACCTAACCTCATAAAAGATCCTCCGAAAATAGTGTCTGCCATAGATTTAGAACTGATGGTCAAGGATCTGTAGAATATCTCTGATAAGCTCATCCATGACCACAGATGGTTTGGCACCATGATCATCTTCTTCTTAAACCTAAACCAAGCCTCGTACATAGACTCTGACTGTAACTACCTAAAGTTATAGATATCATCCTTGAGCTATAACATCATTGATGGAGGAAAAAACCTATTTAAGAATTGCCTGCACAACTCGTTCTAAGTCATGATAGAACCTCTTGGCAATTCCCCTAACTATAAAGATGCTTCTTCTGTAAGTGAGAATTCTTCATAATTCACCCATGGATTTGTATATGAACTGAAGATCCTGAGGAAATTAGCAGGGTGCAATTTTGCATTATCTGTAGGCATACCTGCAAACACACTCTTCAAATTTAAAAGTTAGATCATTGCACTCGTAATATCAAACTTTATGCCTGGGGACAAAACAGGAGTACTATGGATCCAGTCTCTAGAGGATCAACATATTCCAAGTCTTCTTCATTTTCTATATATGGATGCACATACGGATATGCTGGGATAACTTGAACACGGCCAAATCTAGGTATGTTCTGATTTTCACAGAGTACTACACGGTGGTTTGCTATTTGTCTCTTCTCAGTAAGATCTGCCTCCCTAACTACACACTGAGCTTTTTTATCTTTGCTCCCCTTTTTCTCTGCTTAAGCCATAGGTTGAACGATATGTCAATCAAATAAATCCTGTACTCCTTCGGGAGAAGGTAAGGTAGATCATCATGAACCCCTTCAGGGTTAACATCTCTTTTCTGCTCAGATATCCTATCAGGTGTTTGTAGGATTCTCTTTGGATTTAGATTTAATGGGATTAAGGGATCTTCTCTACTCCGTATTCTAGGCATACACCGGCACATGCCCAACTAAGAAAAAGAACAAAAAGAAAACCCCAAAACTACAACAACTTCAAATTAGCAATAAACACCATGTTCCCAGGCAACGATGCTAATTTCTTGATGATGTTCAAGCAACACCTCCTTTTAGATAATGATATGGTTGTTGTCAAGATATAGTAACCCAAATAAGGTTGGGGTCAAATCCTATGGGAATACTTGTCTTTGTAGATCTCAGCAGTTGTAGTCAATGGGAAAAATAGGAAAAGTAAATAAGGGAAGTTTGTTTGTAGTAATCTTGAGCAAATAAAAGTATTAACTTGGTTGAAATCAGTCGTAAGTGAACACTAAGATTGTTTTCACCCTGGCTTCTCAACTCTGTAGACTTATCATGTGTTGTTGAACCAATCCAAGACCTTGCATGCAGAATCGATAAGTTATGTACCTTCTACAGTCTTTTGGACGAGTAAGAGGAGTTTACCTTTTAACTTTTGAGTCTCAGGGTGTCTCATTACTATCCCTTATCTTGATCCCATTTAAATATTACTTTTTGAGTCTCAAGTTATTAGATGAAACCTAACCATCTTATGTAGATAGAACCTAGAAGCGTAGATCGATAGTTAAACTCTAAATTACTATTGTCTTTATCTTTTCCTAGTCACTACTTCTCTTTTGGAGTATGTAGCAATATCTAGGAGGGATCCTAATATATGAACCTATTAAGAAATAAATCATAGCGAAGATAAAGCAATGCATGCCATTGATATTAATTCAGATCAACAATCGTACTTCCCCTACGTTGTCAATTTGCCAGGACTTCCATAACCCTAGCTATGGGTTTTAGCCACTCATGATTGTGAAGAAATCAATAACATTCACAGTAGAAAGCATAGATGAAGTCACAATGATAAGATGAATAAAAACCCATAACCGTAAACTAAATAATCAATCAAGGTTAATACAAGTAAATTCCAAGATCAAAGATGGATCTTGAAATCAAAATATGTTTCTAAGTATCAAAAGTGCATAATTCCTACTAAAAAGTACATAAGAGGTATTTATTGTACATAAGAAAACCCTAAAAATAAAGCCCAAACAAAATAGTAGAAAATTGAGATGGTGGCCACCTGCTCTATGTATTTAAGGTCCAGCAGGGCACAGGTACTACCTACGATTTGGCACAGGGCACAAGTACAGACCGCAGTTACCAGATAGACAATTTTCCTACAAGTCGGTTCTCGAGATTTTAGGTTTCTGATAATCTGTCCAAATATATAATTCTCATAAGAGTATGAACTACTGCATCAAATTTCAACTAAAACGAGTCATCATTCGATTTCCAAATTAATAAATTCTTACTCTAGGAACTCTAAATCTAAACCTCAATTTTGATGTCCGTAGGTCTACATATGGTCCGTAGTTTAACTTAGTAGGTGTCGGGAGTTATTTTTCAGCTATTCTTCGACTCTCAAATGTGCATTGATCAAGATCAAGCAGGAAAATATCCAAAAATCCATAATTTCTCCAAAAGTGGCCTAAAATAACTTTTTTCACCCTTTTTATGAACTTATATTCCAAAACATGGTTTCCTGCAAAACATACCCAAAATAGATCATATCTAACAAAAAGTCCTCAGAAACTTGCATATTTTTGTTGTTTTAAGTGTTGAAAATGCTATATTTCTATAGCACATTAGCAACAAGCAGTATGGGTGATTTAGTAGTTTGTACAATATAAATGTGCTTCAATTTAATATATATAAATAAGCAAGTATTTCAATTATTTATTCTAGAATATACCATTAGACATATTTGCAAATGACTCAATCCAATAGTCTAATATATGTTCATATGTATTTCTATATATATGTACATATAAGCATAATACATGTAGACATATGTAGATACAACTATCTACATATAAGAACAATACATGTAGACATATATAGACAACATTTTTTTTATGTATACCAATAAAAATATTCATGTGTGTGTGTGCATATATATATATATATTTATATTTATATTGATGTATGTGTATGTATACATATTAATAATCTTAATACATGAATACATGTGTAAAAAAATATATATGTATAATACATATGAGTCAATTAAGCAACAATGTATATAATCACATTATATGCATATATATCAGTAGATGCTTATATGTATAAGTATATTTAATATGTATATGTATTTACTAACGCAAGGCATATACTCTTTTCTGACTCAAACTCAATGTATGTTTAAAAAGTTGTAATTATACATATATATATATATATATATATATATATATATTATTTTACATGAGTGATATGGTATGTGGATGGTAAATAATATAAAATAAATTTAGAAAAATTTACTACACGTACGCCACTACATATATATAAATGCATGTAATAACAGTACATAAACAGTTACCTTTGAATTCTTGCTACTGCCTGAAGCACATGCACTTTCATGATAGAAATTTGTAGTTCTTTGTCGACAAACGACTTTTTGATAAAATCCTAATATGTATGACATATCCTTTTTTACATTATGTACTACATTATGTATAATTTGTTCAAAATAATGTTTGTTTACTTCATACCTTCTCATGAACATCTTTACTTTTGATAGCATCTATGAACATCTGATTGTTGTTATTTATCAGATTGCGTAGACTTTGAAATTATTTTTTCACCTACATTTTATATCAAAAGTTGTCACGCCCCAAAATCCCATCGGTCCGGACTGGCACCCAAAGCCGAGAAGGCCCGGGAGAACCCGTTCAAATACCTGTACCTTCACTTGCATTCACCAAACATTTGGGCAGCACTTCGTTACATATAGAAGGGTCTAATTTCCTCTATCAGCACAACACACACAAATATATATATATATATATATATATATATATAATACTTGGCCGTCGGGGCCACCACATATACAAATATAACATCACTCTATAAACTCCCATGACTTGACCCTTTCTTATGTCTACAAAGCCTCTAGGACATATATACATGACATAACTAGGGTCGGGACAAACCCCCGCCCACACATGACTCCTGTACAATAACAAAACATAAGGAACCAACTCGGAAAGCTCTGAAGCAAACTGGAGCTCACCAACAATAGCTGTACGACCCGGCTCCTATCTATGCTGTGAATAAGCTGAAGTACCTGTGCCTGCAGCATGAAATGCAGGTCCCCAGTGAGGGACGTCAGTACGAAATATGTAATGAGTATGAAAAGCTGTAGATAATCATATGTGATATGGGGGATCTAGAAAATCATACACATGTGAATAAATCATAATAGAAGTGAACCACACTTCTTAAACACTTTTAGGATCATGTACATTATCATTAATCTGAACTGGGTTCTTGGATTCAAACACATTTGTGGAACGGTATATATTCGTTCATTTCATTCTTTACAATTATCATTCGCCATTACCTCCTCCTCCCGAACCTCCAACCACCTAACAATAATCAATACTATACCGTACTGTGACCATTAGGCTGCCTCCAGTACATATCAATTGGGATCGACCCATGCTAGGCTTATGCCCCTGGGATACCACCCATAAACACATAAATAGGGATCGACCCATGCTAGGCTTATGCCAAAGGTATATCAAGTAACACACATAAGAAATCTTTCCAATAACTTAGTTCAAAAGCTTTTGAGATTATTACATTAGTGTTCATGCCAATATAGTACCTTTGGAACAATGATACATCAATAGAAATCAAGTAATAGACCTTCTATACAATAATGATGTAATAAAGACTCATTAGTACATCAACAATGTGTTTCAGAATCATCAATATCACAACAATGAAATAGGAGCCTTTTGGAATATCAATGAAATATTTTGACACTTTATAGAATGGAAACAACTTCGTTGGTTATGTAGAACAATACATGTGTTTGGACAACCTTGGAATCTTACTTGATGGAACATTGGTGTTTTCATTCCAAAGAAAATCGTTAGAGTATGCTTTACATACCTCATTGTAGATTCGGACACCAATTTGACACAACTTCCCCCCTTTACAAATCACTTATCTACAATGAAATATTTGGCATCTAGTATTAGCAACCCAATACCACAATTCTCTTCCATAATTCCATACAACCAATATTTGTAAAACATTCCAAAAACCAACTTGATCAATAGGTTTATGTGTATATATATATATATAATCATCATTTCAATACCACATCATCACACCAAATCCCTTCACAATTCAACATAATCCAACCATGCACAAGAATAATCAAACATCATTTCCAATTATCTTTCAACAACAATCAAATAACATACTTCTTATGCTCACATGCATATATATATATATATATATATATATATATATATATATATATATATATACATATCCATATAAATAACACCAACATAATTTACATCCTTACCATAAAATGGCCCTTTTGATTTCGAAGTCCTGTTGGCACAAATAAGGGGTGCTTCTCAAAGCCCTCGAGACGGTGAACACAACTACAAAATCAATTTGGATTTTCTACGGTTGAATCACAAGATAATTGGTGTTGAAATTAGGCTAGGGTTTCTTATTTACAATAATATGATGATAATTGATGGATATAAGACCAATTATATCTATATAATGACCAATTTTCGTCCAAGAGGTGATGGAAAATGACCATATTGCCCTTAAAAATTTAAGTAAATCCGAATCTGTCCATGGTGGACTGTTTTGACAGGCTAAAGTAAATCAGCCATAACTCTTTGCTACGATATTGAATTTGGGTGAAATTGGTATCGTTGGATAGATAATTCAACGAGATTTCATTTCATATAAAGTAGACCACCCAGTTCGTCCTGTACAAGGAGTTATGATTGTTTGAAGTTGACTCTAAAAATCTATTTTGAGAGGCTGAAGTAAAACGAGTATAACTCCTTACTCAGATGTTGGATTTGGATGAAACCAATTGAATTGGAAAGAAGACTCAAAGATATTTCTTTTGATAGGTGGTAGCTCTCCCATTTCATTATATTGAGGGAGTTATGATCGTTCAAAGTCGACCCAAAAAACTGGCAGGCCTCAGTAGTTTGAATTTCCTGCACATCTACTGTTCACAATTATTTCGACCGCCGTTTTATAGTTTCGAACATGCTCGATTATATCCGAAACTTATTCGTTTTTAGAAATCTTTATATCATTGGAAATCTTATTCAATAAACTTCGTATGGAACCATCGACGGGCAAATTCCGGTATAAATAAAGTCGATTCCCATAGACATATAATCAAACTATACACTTGAAACCATCTCAAAATAATCAATACTCATACTTAAACTCATATATACCTAACTTAGGATCAATACATATACTCCAACACATATAACCATGGCTAATTCACATAATTAAGTATGGGGTGTTACATTCTTCCCCCCTTAAGGACATTCGTCCTCGAATGTAAATGTAGTTATTTAGCCGAAACAAGTTCGAATTCATAATTGATATTCACGTCATCATATAGATATTATGCATATGTAAAAACTTACTTGTTAGTGTCCCAGTTACACTCCTTGTACTTCTTTTTCACCTTTGAACAAATAAGGGTATTTCGATTTCATTGCTTCCTCCGCTTCCCATGTAATCTCTTCCCTTTGTTGATTTCTCCAAAGTACTTTCACCGATGCTACTTCTTTATTTCTCATCTTCTTAACTTGATAATCTAATATAGAAATAGGCATCTCCTCATAGGTAAGATCTTCTGTTACTTGCACATCTTCAGTAGAAGTAATAAGGGACGGATCTCCGATACACTTTCGAAGCATCGATACATGAAATACTGGATGCACTGATGAGAGTTCCTGGGGTAGCTCTAATTCATACGCAACTTGCCCACATCTTTGAATAATCTTATATGGGCCTATATATCGTGGACTCAACTTTCCTTTCTTGCCAAATCTCATCACCCCTTTCATTGGCGATACCTTCAAAAATACCCAATCGCCTAACGAAAACTCTAGCCCTCTTCTTCTACTATCCGCATATGACTTGTATCGACTTTGGGCTGTTTTCAACCGTTGCTGAATCACCTTGACTTTTTCTATGGCTTGATACACAATATCCGGTCCGAACATAAGAGTTTCACCCGCTTCGAACCATCCTATTGGTGATCTACACTTCCTCCCATATAAAGCTTCATATGGTGCCATTTTGATACTTGAATGATAGCTATTATTGTAGGCAAACTCAATAAGAGGTAAATGATCATCCCAGCTGCCTTTAAAATCTATAACACATGATCATAGCATATCTTCAAGTGTTTGAATGGTGCGCTCTTCTTGTCCATCCGTCTGAGGGTGAAAAGCTGTACTCAGATTCACTTGTGTTCCCAAACTCCGTTGGAAAGACTTCCAAAAGTTTGCAGTAAATTGAGTTTCCCGATCCGATATAATAGAAGTTGGCACTCCATGCAATCGGACTATTTCTTTAACATACAGCTTCGAATATTCTTCAACTGTGTAAGTGGTCTTAACGGGTAAGAAATGTGCGGATTTAGTATGCCTATCCACAATCACCCATATAGAATCAAATTTCTGAGCTGTACGAGGCAAACCTGTAACAAAATCCATGTTGATCATGTCCCACTTCCAAATTGGAAGATCTATGCATTGCATATAGCCTCCGGGTTTTTGGTGCTCAACTTTAACTCTTTGACAATTTGGACATTCAGCTACAAATTCTGTAATGCTCTTCTTCATGTCATTCCACCAATACATATCTTTCAAATCTTGATACATTTTGGTTTATCCTGGATGAATGGAATACCTTGAAAAATGTGCCTCTGTCATAATCTTCTTTCTTAGCCCGTCTACATCCGGCACACACAATTGGTTTTGGCACTGAAGTACTCCTTCTCGCGTAAGCTCAAATGCCTTGGTCGTACCACTCTGAACGTTCTCCTTAAGCTGTAATAAATAGGATCTGCATCTTGCTTCTCTTTCACCTCAGCTACTAATGAGGATTCCGCAGCATTATGCACAATAAGCTCCTCGTTCGGAGTTCCAAGAAGGCGAACTCCCAAACTAGCTAACTGGTGAAGATCTTTAATCATCCCTTGCCTTTCTATGGGCGCCAACATAGCCTTACGACTTAACGCATCAGCTACCACATTTGCTTTCCCTGGATGGTACAAAATATCAACATCGTAGTCCTTTAATAGTTCAAGCCATCTCCGATGCCTTAAATTTAGATCCTTCTGATTAAAAATATATTGCAAGCTCTTATGGTCAGTATATATATCAACATGAATCCCATATAAGTAGTGGCGCCATATCTTTAAAGCAAAAATAACTGTTGCCAGCTCAAGATCGCGTGTAGGATAATTTTTCTCATGTGGCCGCAATTGTCTAGAAGCATATGCTATTACCTTACCATGCTGCATCAATACACATCCTAAACTAATTTTGGAAGCATCACAATACACCGTATACCTTTCGGTGCCTTCTGGAAGTACCAACACGGGTGTAGAAATAAACTTGTTCTTCAATTCTTGGAAACTCTCCTCACACGCATCATTCCATTGAAACTTGGATGCTTTATGTGTTAGCTTGGTTAAGGGTGCTGAAATGGAAGAAAAGTCTTTAACAAACCTTCTATAATAATCGGCCAACCCGAGAAAACTACGAATCTCCGTAGGCGTTGTGGGCCTTGGCAAGTTCTTCACAGCTTCTATCTTTTGAGCATCAACCTTTATCCCTTCACTAGATACAATATGACCCAAAAATGCCACCGACTTTAACCAAAACTCACATTTAGAGAACTTTGCATAAAGCCTACAGTCACGAAGAGTCTGCAATGTCTGTCATAAGTGATTGGCATGGTCCTCTTCTGATCTAGAATACACTAGAATATCATCTATAAAAACTATCACAAATACATCCAGGAATGACTTAAACACCCTATTCATCAAATCCATAAAAGCTGCAGGTGCATTTGTTAGCCCAAATGACATAACTAGAAACTCATAATGACCATACCTTGTTCGGAAAGCTGTTTTGGGTATATCTTTTTCTTTGACCCTCACTTGGTGGTAACCTGACCTCAAATCAATCTTAGAAAAGCACTTGGCGCCCTGTAACTGATCAAATAAATCATCAATTCTTGGGAGTGGATATTTATTCTTAATAGTCACCTTATTCAATTGCCGATAATCAATACACATCCTCAGCAAGCCATCCTTTTTGCGCACAAATAACACTGGTGCTCCCCAAGGGGACATACTAGGCCTTATGAATCCCTTCTCTAGCAAATCTTTCAATTGCTCTTTTAATTCTCGCAATTCTGCTGGGGCCATTCTATATGGAGGAATGGAGATTGGTTGGGTGCCTGGTATTACATCAATACCAAACTCTACTTCTCGTTCAGGAGGCAAACCTGGAAGATCTTCAGGGAATACATCAGGAAATTCATTTACCACTGGTACAATGTGAAGATCTGGTGATTCCGATTCCGTATTCTTTACTCTAACTAAATGACATATGTAGCCCTTGGAAATCATTTTTCTCGCTTTGAAATAAGAAATAAATCTACCTCTTGGTGCGCCAATCTTACCTTGCCATTCAATAACTGCTTCATCAGGAAAATGTAAATACATCTTTTTCGTACAACAGTCAATTTTGGCATAACAAGACGCCAACCAATCCATACCCATTATAACAACAAAATCTACCATTTCAAGTTCCACAAGATTGGCCATCGTGTCTCGACCACACACAGTTACTACACAATCTTTATAAACTCTTCTAGCTATAATAGATTCCCCAACCGGAGTAGACACTTCCAACAGTTTATCTAACAATTCGGGGGTCCTTTTGAACTTTCCAGCAACCAAAGAAGTAATATATGATAATGTAGAACCGGGATCAATTGGAGCATATACATCAAATGAAAATATGGACAACGTACCCGTAACCACATCTGGGGAAGCCTCTAGATTCTGTCGATCTGCTAAAACATAAGTGCGATTCTGAGTCCCGCTGGAACTAGCGACTCTTTTTTCATTGCTAGCGTGACCCGCAGGTCGTGCACCCCTACCAGAATAAGATATCGGTGACGATGATGCACCAGCTGATCCCAAAGGTCGTGCTATGCCACCTGCGCCTCTTCGTGGGCATTCTCTCATCATATGCCCTGTCATACCGCACCAATAACAAACATTTGTTCCCATTCGACATACGCCCATATTATGCCTTCCACATTTATTGCATGGCTCTCGAGGAGGTCTCGATTGGCTCATATTCCTTTGCCCATGATAACCCACAGATCGCGAACTATTACCCTCACTTCTTTGCCCAAATTGACTGCCTCTGAACCCCTGATGCTGTGGTGGAGCACTAGCTGCAGAATAAGAAAATAATGGCCTAGGTGGTCTAACAGAAAATTGAGGTCTAAAACCTCCTTGTGGCGCCATAAACTGCCCTGTAGATCTGGCCCTCTTAGAAGATCCGCTTTCAAATTCCTGTGTTCTTCTTCTTTGCCTCTGATCTTCCATTTTCTGTGCAAATGCTTGGATCCTAGCTATATCCATATCTTTATTCAGTGCAACAATAGTACAATCCGTAACCAAATACGGATCCAATCCATTCACATACCGATGAACTCTGTTATCCATAGTAGCTATAACATTAGGAGCATATCTGGACAAGGAATTAAATCGAAGACTATACTCCCTCACACTTGTATTACCCTGCCGAAGATTTAAGAACTAATCTGCACGGGCCTGACGAGTCTTATATCGAAGATAATGATCAATAAATGCCTCTTTGAACTCTTTCCAAGTAGCTGGGGGTGCATCAATGCCCCTTGACCGTTTCCAGTCTTCATACCAATATATAGCCTCACCTTTGAATCTATACGTGGCTAACTCCACTGTCTCTCTGCCCGATACATGCATCACCTCTAGGGCCCTTTAGATCTGATCAATAAAGTCCTGCGGATCTTCATTAAGATCGGATCCGGTAAAAGTAGGCGGATCCATCTTAAGAAAATCTTGCGTCCAATGACTAGCCGCCCTATTAGTACCGCTAGAACCCGCGACAAGAATAGATTGCCCTTGGACTTGCCCAGCAACTATACGAGTCAAAAGTTGCACTGCATTTCTAAGATCTTGATCAACAGCATTAATAGGTGGCTCTGGGGATATAGTTCTCCTCCCCCTTATTTCTTCTGGACTGGGGGAAGTTTCTGATGCATGCTCAGCTGGAGCCTCACTTTGATTAATTGGTATACTGGGTGACTTACTAGTCCCCTCTCCGGCAGCCACATCTACTTGCTTACCGATATTCTTGCTTCTGGTAACCGGCATCATTACTATAATAAGAGAAACAAACTGATTCAGTGGTCAACTATGACTTCATATACAATATAAGCTCTATCGTACGATCTAAGACATGAAGAAAAGAAACAATTCCTAAATGTCCATAGCCTCCTGTTTATAGATGTGGTGCACAACACACCGATAAACAAGACTCTACGTAGACACGGCTTTGTAGACTCACTAGGACGAACCTCTCTGATACCACTTTTGTCATGCCCCAAAATCCCATCGGGCCGGACTGGCACCCAAAGCCGAGAAGGCCCGGGAGAACCTGTTCAAATACCTGTACCTTCACTTACATTCACCAAACATTTGGGCAGCACTTCGTTACATATAGAAGGGTCTAATTTCCTGTATCAGCACAACACACACAAATATATATATATATATATATATATATATATATATATATATATATATATATATATATATATATATAATACTTGGCCGTCGGGGCCACCACATATACAAATATAACATCACTCTATAAACTCCCATGACTTGACCCTTCCTTATGTCTACAAAGCCTCTAGGACATATATACATGACATAACTAGGGTCGGGACAAACCCCCGCCCACACATGACTCCTGTACAATAACAAAACATAAGGAACCAACTCAGAAAGCTCTGAAGCAAACTGGAGCTCACCAACAATAGCTGTACGACCCGACTCCTATCTATGCTGTGAATAAGCTGAAGTACCTGTGCCTGCAGCATGAAATGCAGGTCCCCCGTGAGGCACGTCAGTACGAAATATGTAATGAGTATGTAAAGCTATAGATAATCATATGTGATATGGGGGATCTAGAAAATCATACACATGTGAATAAATCATAATAGAAGTGAACCACACTTCTTAAACACTTTTAGGATCATGTACATTATCATTAATTTGAACTGGGTTCTTGGATTCAAACACATTTGTGGAACGGTATATATTCGTTCATTTCATTCTTTACAATTATCATTTGCCATTACCTCCTCCTCCCGAACCTCCAACCACCTAACAATAATCAATACTGTACCGTACTGTGACCATTAGGCTGCCTCCAGTACATATCAATTGGGATCGACCCATTCTAGGCTTATACCCCTGGGATACCACCCATAAACACATAAATAGGGATCGACCCATGCTAGGCTTATGCCCCTGGGATACTACCCACACGTATATCAAGTAACACACATAAGAAATCTTTCCAATGACTTAGTTCAAAAGCTTTTGAGATTATTACATTAGTGTTCATGCCAATATAGTACCTTTGGAACAATGATACATCAATAGAAATCAAGTAATAGACCTCCTATACAATAATGATGTAATAAAGACTCATTAGTACATCAACAATGTGTTTCAGAATCATCAATATCACAACAATGAAATAGGAGCCTTTTGGTATATCAATGAAATATTTTGACACTTTACAGAATGGAAACAACTTCGTTGGTAATGTAGAACAATACATGTGTTTGGACAACCTTGGAATCTTACTTGATGGAACATTGGTGTTTTCATGCCAAAGAACATCGTTAGAGTATGCTTTACATACCTCATTGTAGATTCGGACACCAATTCGACACAACTTCCCGCCTTTACAAATCACTTATCTACAATGAAATATTTGGCATCTAGTATTAGCAACCCAACACCACAATTCTCTTTCATAATTCCATACAACCAATATTTGTAAAACATTCCAAAAACCAACTTGATCAATAGGTTTATGTGTATATATATATATATATAATCATCATTTCAATACCACATCATCACACCAAATCCCTTCACAATTCAACATAATCCAACCATGCACAAGAATAATCCAACATCATTTCCAATCATCTTTCAACAACAATCAAATAACATACTTCTTATGCTCACATGCATATATATATATATACATATCCATATAAATAACACCAACATAATTTACATCCTTACCATAAAATGGCCCTTTTGATTTCGAAGTCCTGTTGGCACAAATAAGGGGTGCTTCTCGAAGCCCTCGAGACGTGAACACAACTACGGAATCATTTTGGATTTTCTACGGTTGAATCACAAGATAATTGGTGTTGAAATTAGGCTAGGGTTTCTTATTTCCAATAATATGATGATAATTGATGGATATAAGACCAATTATATCTATATAATGACCAATTTTCGTCCAAGAGGTGATGGAAAATGACCATATTGCCCTTAAAAAGTTAAGTAAATCCGAATCTGTCCATGGTGGACTGTTTTGACAGGCTAAAGTAAATCAGCCATAACTCTTTACTCCGATATCGGATTTGGGTGAAATTGGTATCGTTGGATAGATAATTCAAAGGGATTTCATTTCATATAAAGTAGGCCACTCAGTTCGTCCTGTACAAGGATTTATGATCGTTTGAAGTTGACCCTAAGAATCTGTTTTGAGAGGTTGAAGTAAAACGAGTATAACTCCTTACTCAGATGTTGGATTTGGATGAAACCAATTGCATTGGAAAGAAGACTCAAAGATATTTCTTTTGATATGTGGTAGCTCTCCCATTTCATTATATTGAGGGAGTTATGATCGTTCAAAGTCGACCCAAAAAACTAGCAGGCCTCAGTAGTTTGAATTTCCTGCACATTTACTGTTCACAATTATCCCGGCCGCCGTTTTATAGTTTCGAACGTGCTCGATTATATCCGAAATTTATCCGTTTTTGGAAATATTTACATCGTTGGAAAGCTTATTCAATAAACATCGTATGGAACCATCGACGGGCAAATTCCGGTATAAATAAAGTCGATTCCCATACACATATAATCAAACTATATACTTGAAACCATCTCAAAATAATCAATACTCATACTTAAACTCATATATACCTAACTTAGGATCAATACATATACTCCAACACATATAACCATGGCTAATGCACATAATTAAGTATGGGGTGTTACAAAAGTGTCAGCAATAAATGCATAAAATAATAATTTTTATAATTAGTAGATGATTAAAATATACTGACATAATTCTCTATCCCATCGACTTTCTAGTTGATAAAAGTGACATCATCAGTCAGAATAGTTTTCTTAGCTGCTAACTCAAACAAAGGTGGTGGAATATTATGCGGTGACTGAATTTACTCTCATACTTTCTTTCTATTTAATGTGCACTTTTTGACTATTTTATTAGTTAAATACGGAGGTGTCTTAGATATTGCCACGTTTGAAATAACCTTTGTAGGACTCTTGATTGATATTGACATACTCAATGACATTTGCTTCTACTTTTTTTTACGGGTGATATCGAAACATCTATGTTTGCCTTTCCTTTATGATAAATTGAGATTTGAGGAAACTCTTGAAAGTTGTCATATGAATTAACAACATCATTAATGGGAGATTTCACAACTGTATCATCGACAATAATTTTTGGTGGAAGCTAAAAATTCATAATTTCACTTGTGGATGCCTTGATGTTTTGAAAAGAAATCTAAAAAACAATTGTGATTTACTAATTAGTTTTGTATTTGTATATATCTATAAATACAACTATTAAACCATAAAATTTGTATTAAAGTTACTAAGGCAATGAATTTTGTCTTTTTGCACAAGACATGTTCCGCATAAGTCATTAATCTCGTGGATGGTCTTTTATGATTTTACAATAAGAAACCTAGGAATTCAATCAGCAGCTATTATAGCGAGTTTCTTATCAACATTCGAACAACATTTATACATCCATACTTGCATAGCGTATGGCATGCCATGAAGTTGGCAGTATTATCTATTGGAGGTCAGCTTCCTGATATGGTTTTGAGAAGTTCTTCGAAAGCTTCTTGCCCTAACAATAATTCATGTACTGTTCTTTATCGACCATGTCAAAATAAAGTCTTGTTCATAGAACGGTATGCATCCCACCGAACATAATAAATCGATGAATGAAATAGAGAATGGAAATCTTCAAAGCATCATCGTTGTTCTGATCCCATTACTTGTCTTCAATATCATAAAATAATATTATCTTGTAAGGTTCTTCTTCACCATCAAAAGGCGTCTTAATTAATCTATTTGGTACACTTGTGTCGAATACAAAATTGACTTTAGAAGCAACATAGTTTAGGCTTGGTACAATTGCAAATTATTTTAATATAAAATTTAATATGTATCCATTAAACCGCATCATTAGAGCATCTGTTGAATTGATTTTCAACTCAAGGGACATAGTGCACCAAAATATTGTGACTGAATCCATTAATCTGGAATGGGGACGTATTGACCAACACACGTATGCATAAATCTTCTAAGTTGTTCACTAGATAGCTTCTGCTTTAAAGTATCAAATATCTATCTCTCCATGTAACTAGCCACATGTGGGGGACTTCTTAGGAAGATCAGTGATGACAAAATGCTTTACTATAGAACCAAAATAACACAAATGAACAAAAAAAATTAGATTATATAAAATGCATTATCCCTGAACCAAGTATATACACATACATACTATACCATATAAAATATCTATATTATTTCATAGCTATATGTGTGTATATATATAGCTTTAATATATACATATACACAGACATGTATATTATGTCAATTTTGTATATATCTTTACACTGAAATCAAATATACATAGCTATCTACAATGAAATGTATATTATTCTGAAGATTGACATACGTATATGTAAGTAATTGGTATTCCCTTTAAACATGTACTGTTTTTAGCATTATGACATTATATACAATATATTCAACAAAAAATTGAATTAATAAATATAAAAAGCTACCTTGGAATGATTCTCAACGTTATTTCTCCCCCAATTAGATTGAGAAAACTTGAAATATTTGACCCTTTCATCCTTGCTAGTAGACCCAATATCTTTTTCATTCCTTTTTTTTGTCCAGCTGTACCGACCATCCATTTTTTAAAAGTGTCCACTAAATCATATTTTGATTGTAAATCTGTCATGCTATTGTGAATCTTCACATGGTCATTGCAATTTTTTGTTCGTGACTCTGCTTTTAACTTGTCCTCTGCCAACTCCCCTAAAAAATCTGCATTGTCACTATCTAATTGATAAATACCCAAATCAAATGATGGAGTACCGCAATTAATCGTATCTTCATGTTCAATGCCTCTTTTCAATCTCTTATAAAGAATTTTTTCATCCATTTGAAAAACAAGTAATTGATTTCTTGAAAACCTAATTGACACCTTTGCTCTGCCCGTGACTGGGTACCCCAAAAATAAAAATTGCATGTATTTACCCGCTCCCAATTCATGGTGGAATCCATTGAATGCGTTGATTTGAAAATAGATGAAATTTAAAGAAATCTAGAAGCTCATTTAGAGAATACCTAAAAATAGTCAAAGGATAATAAATCTGTATACTCATAAAAATTAAAGATTATCGTAATCTCTTTAATGTATATCCCCACAGATGTTTAGGGATGAGAAATTATTGAAAAAAAATATTCAATTCAAAACCATAATGAATGTTTAGGTGAATATAATCGACCGATTCAATAGGAGAAATTGAGAGAAAATAGTCTTTGAGATATGTTCAAGAAGTGTGCATAAGCTAATGCCGCAAAACTAGCCAATCAACTAAGAAAGATTAAGAAAAATTAATTACCTAAGAGAGAAAGTATTATATGTTATATACATTGTTATTCTACTTGTATATAGGGGCCCAAAAATAAATAATTTTTGACACGACCCAAACTAGGTCCTAGCTGTGTCGGGTGCCTCAAGCCCCTTCAGGATCGAAGATAACCCCCAATACCCAACCGTAACCGCCCTATAACCTATGTCGTATGAATTTTAAACATATAACAAGATAGAACAATCATAAATCAAATACATTAATTGAGGTCTATAAACCTATCCATCCAATGTAAGCCCAATACCGATACCAATGCCAAGGCTGGCACCAATACCGACACCGCCCATGCCTAAAGTAGTCACACAAAGCCTCTATCCAAAATCAAACAACATCTGATCAGGACATTCTCCTAAACATAGCCAAAACCAAAGTCCAATAAATAAGCAGAAGTATGTAGAGAAGTCCATAATATAAAATAGAGTCTTTTAGAGTTTGGAAGCTCTCCACTTCTATCCAATATAATGCTGTCCCCAAATCCAAGTCACTGAGCAAGTGAAGTAGTATAGACGGTTCTTGAATCGCGTAGGGATATAATATATGAAGATGGGTTAGCGGGTGAATGCTATAATGTACTCATAAATAAGGATAAAATAGTTCTATTGTTCAAAACCAAAGTAAATAGTCATCTGCAATCACATACATTCATATATATACCATGCTGGGGAAGGGAACTAGGTTTAGCCCGTATTTAAAACCTTTAACCTTGGTTTCTGTATCTTAATCATCCTAGAACCAACCACGAGTTATATGGATTCAGTGTTACCCCCTGAACGAGCCCCAATGTATGTAGCCACACGAACCAAAGATATCATAGGGGCTGGGATTTCCCATGTACCCTTCGCCCACCATGATACATATATACAAGTATAAAATTAGAGTATTCCCATGTACCCCAAAATAATATGGTCACCATGACCAACCCTCATGTTGGCAAACATGAGTTTTCAGTGTCCGTCCATCGAACTGACACCTTCACGGCTAGCTATCATAACCCACTATTATTGCCCAATTAAAACCTTTAGCATATAAGCAAACCACCAATTCCAGAGGTCAAGTGTTAAGGCATTATGAAGTGGTATCGTTATACCAACTATAGCTTGCAGGAAATGTCACTAGACAATACTTAAGGGGATTCCCATGTACCCCACAAGTTTTCCAATAAAACCCAAGTCATGGCCACTAAGGCCTTTCCAATCCTAAAACCATTTAAATCAATTTAGGTTACCTTTTTATGCAATGCAAGGATTTCAATAATAGTCAAACTATGTGATAGAAGCATCACGTTGAGGGTATATAGTTTCCAAAACCAAAACCTAACACCAATTGACCATTCCTATGAAACCACATGTTCTAACCATAATTATAACATAAAAACCATAAGAAAGACATGGTAAAACATTATCCAACAAAGAACAACCAAAACCCCCAAATGATGGAATATTGTAGTACAAGCACGATTAACCCCCCAAATGTCTCTCCTCTTACCTTTAAGACAGAAAATAGAACACTAAGGGACTTACCTTTTTACCTTTAAGAAAGAATTTAAGAATCAACAAATACCTCGAGGACGAATTTCTAGAATGGGGAATAAGAATAGATATTTGGACTTCATGTCCTCTTTAGCTTCCTATGTAGACTTTTCCACCTTGTGGTTTCTCCATAGAATCTTTATGGAGGCCATAACTTTGGTCCACAACCGATGAACCTGACAATCCAAGATCTTAACTAGGATCTCTTCATAAGATAGTGAAATTGAAATACCAATATCCTTGATAGGAAAAATTTGTAAAGGATCACCAATACACTTCCTCAACATAGAAAAATAGAATACCAGGTGAATGGAGCCTAAACTAGAAGGCAACTCCAATTCATATGCAACATTACCAACACTCCTCAAAATTATGTAAGGACCCATATATTAGGGACTGATCTTCTCTCTCTCCCCAAACCATATCACTTCCTTCATGGGAGATATATTTTTGAATACCATATCTCTAACCTCAAACTCCAATTCATTTACCTCACGTTTGCATAGGACTTTTGGTGACTTTGGGCAACCTTAATTCTATATCAAATTACCTTCACCTTCTTCATAGCTTGGTGAACCAAATCTGTGCCAAATATATCTACCTCACCATCCTTAAATAACCCAATTAGAGACCTATACCTCCTACCATACAATGCTTAAAATAGAGCTATCCTAATTCTAGAGTGGTAACTATTATTGTACGCAAACTCTATAAGAGGTAAGTACTCAAACCAACTACTACCATAGTCAATCACCCAATTCTAAATCATATCCTCTAATATCTGAATAGTCTTTTCTATTTACCCATCTAACTGTGGGTGAAAAGAAGTAATCAGACTTACCTTAGTTCCTAACTCTTTCTGAAATGACCTCTAAAAGTAAGATAAAAACTGCATACCATAATCAGAGATGATAGAAACAGGTACCCTATACAATTTCACAATCTCTTAGATATATAACCTAGCATAATCCTTAGCCGAGAAGTTAGTCCTCATTGAAAAATATGAGCCAACTTTGTCATCCTATCCACGATGACCCAAACTGAATCAAATTAATTTTGAGACCCATGATGATCGGTAATGAAATTCATATTGATTACTTCCCACATCTATTTAGGCAGCTCAATTTCTTGATATAATCTTCTGGGCATCATGTGTTCAACTTTCACTTGTTGGAAAACCAAGCACTTGGTTACGAAGTTAGCCACATCCTGCTTCATATTATTTCACCAATACTTCTTCCTGAGGTCATGATACTTTTTTATTGAACCAGGATGGACAAAATAGCGTGACTCATATGCCTTAGCCAAGATACTCTCACATAAATCATCTATATCAGGAACACATAATCTCTCTTGGTACCACAAAGTACCATCACCACTAATCTCAAAGGTCATCACCTTATGCCTAGCTACATCACCCTTGATCCTCATCAAGATAAGATATAATATCTGCTTTTCCTTGATTTTATCACTAAGAGATGACCAAACCACTTTCTATATAACCACACCACCATTCTCGGAGTCCAAGAGATGAACTCTGAGGTTAGCCAAATGGTGAATGTCTTTCACCAACTCTCGCTTTTCTTTGTCTACATGAGTTAGACTCCCCATGGATAACCTGATAAAAGCATCAACAACCACGTTAGCTTTACCTAGGCAGTAGTGAAGACTCATTTCATAATCCTTAAGGAGCTCAAGCTATTTTCTTTGCCTGAGGTTAAGCTCTTTCTGAGTAAACACATACTGCAGGCTCTTATGATTAAAAAATATATCCACATGCGCTCTATACTAATAGTGATGCTAGATTTTTAATTAAAACACCACCGCTAATAATTGTAAGTCATGAGTTATATAATTCCTCTTATGCACCTTTAGCTGTATTTAAGCATAAACAATTACTAAAACATCCTAGGTTTTGACCCTTAGAAAATTTCCTGGAATTCCATTCTCTGGACCCAATACAACTTATGGGTATGGGATGTATGTTGGGGCATGAGTAGTATTGTCCTGTCATATGCTAACCAGTGTTAGTTGGTGTGATAGGTGTATACCCACGCTACGAAGGAACCAACTGTTTGACTTCTCCTACATAGTGATTGACTTGGGGGACAACATTTGGAATGAAGTAGTGAGATTCTAGCCCTTTGGAAGGTATTATTTCATGTTATGAATATTGTTAGATATTTTGAATTTATTCTGGATATTGGTTTTGTTCATGGTTGGGAGCATGTCTCAACTGGATTTATTTGCTCTTTTAGATAGAGGCTTTGTGGTACTTTTGGGGGTTCGTATAGGTGGGATTGGTATAGGTGTTGGTCTTAGAATTGGAATAAGTTGGTGGGCTAAAATCATTGGATGATATTGTTAGTTGTTCCATCCTATTATATTTTAGGATTAATTATATTATATTTTGATACATATTTGGTTATGGCCTGGTTTATGGGCTATGGTTTGGTCTGTATGGTTGGGCAATTGGTGTGCTATTGTTAAACTTGATTGGGTTGGTCATGGTTGTGACCCTATACCAAAGTCTTAATGAGAACATTTATTCTATATTGTTATATATTTGGAATTTAGCCCATCAAAGACTGTGTAAATCGTATGGGGTTGGGTAATAGGGGAGGTCCTCGATCTCAGATGGACTTGGGATGTCCATTATGATAAGGAATGTGGTCGGGTTATGTTAAGTTGGTATCAGAGCTTAGGTTCATGGTCACTTGGGAGTTCATAAAGCCGCGTCGAGTAGATTTTCTTTTAGGGATGTGAAATACGCTGCACTCATATGGGAGAGGCTATAAGGTATTTAGCAATGTTTTACTTTCTTGGTATTCTATCTTCAAGCTTTAGTTCTCAATCCTGGAATCTTCTCTAATCTTTTTTGCTCATCTTTCAGATCATGCCTCCTAGACCTAGAATAAAAGAAAATTTTTTCATCCCATATAGGGATAACATTGAAGGGGTATATCCTACGTCTAGAGTATATCTTTAATATTATGGTCCTATTCTTGATGGTTCTGGAGTTCCTCCTATTCCGGCTAATTCTCCTTAGGTCCCTTAGGTCAATGTGACAAATGTAAAATTTCATAAGTCTATTCATGTTATTGCCCAACTGGTTACTGCTCAGGCTGTGCGGGGTGCGGTTGATGATTTATCTACTGAGGCCATAAGGGTTGGTCAATTTATAAAGATAGGTTCTCTAAATTTTACTGGAGTAAAGATGGAAGAGGATCTATAAGGCTTCTTAGATGAGCTGGAAAAGATCTTTTAAGTGATGCAGGCTACTAATATAGAAGGGGTTAACTTTGTAGCTTATCAACTCATGGATGTTGTTTATTAGTGGTATGAGGTGTGGGACATAGATAGAGGTGATATGGAAGAGGAAGGGTTATAGGAGGCCTTTTATAATATCTTCTTGGATTGGTTCTTTCCTTAAGAGTTAAGAAAATATAAGATGGAAGAGTTTGTGAAGCTCAGGCAGGGGAGGATGCCAGTAAAGGTATATGATTCAAAGTTCCACCAATTATCAAGGTATTCTCCTAAATTAGTGTCTGATATGAGGTCAAGAATGAGGAAGTTTGCTTCTGTATTGAATAGAAATTTGATTCTAAAGAGAAAAATTGCCTTGTTGATTAAAGATATAAATATCTTGAGGTTGACTGTTCATATGCAGCAGGTTGAGGATGAGAAAAGGAGGCATACAGAGTTTGAGGATAGGTAGAGAAAGAGGAGCAGGTTTTTTAATTAGAGAGGTGCTCAGTTTCAGGGTGGTAGAGATAGTGGCAAGTGGTAGAAAAAGAAGTGAGGGAGTTCTGGCTCATTTTTTGGTAGTGCTCCTTACTAGTTGGGAGACAAGCGTCATTATGGTAGTGATAATTCCCGGGCAAAAGGTGCCCAATCTTAGGTGATCGAAGGTCAGTCAGTTTTTTTGTGTCCTCCTTATCAATTTTGTGTTTGTCCTCATCGGGGTTATTGTGATGAAGAAAGAATAAATGCTTCAAGTGCGTCTAGGTAGCCTATCGGCTTTAGGATTATCCGGACAATAAGGTTGCTATGGGGGAGAATAAGATTTCTGTGGATTTATCTTCTGCTCTTGCACCTGGTGGTGTGACATCTGCTTCTGTTACTTCTCCTGGTTCTAGTGTTGTTAGGAATAGGTTTTATACTTGATCTGGGGTCCACTCTTTTTTATGCGACTCCTTATGTGGCTGCATCTTTTGGTTTTGATCTGAAAGTTATTTTGGATCCTTTTTCTGTTTCTACCCTAGTAGGTGACTTAGTTATTGCTAAAAGAGTCTATATCGGGTGTGTGGTATCTGTTGGTTGCAAGCAACCTTGGCAAATTTGTTTGAGTTGGATATGATGGATTTTGATATAATTTGGGGTATGGATTGGTTGCATTCTTGTTATACATCTTTAGATTGTTGGACTCATTAGGTTATCTTTAAGTTCCCTAGTGAACTAGTTATAGAATGGGAAGGTCATTTCTGAGCTCCTAGGGGATGTTTATTTCTTATCTTAGATCTCAGAGATTAATCTCCAAAGGTTGTCTTTATTATCTAGTCCAGTTTAAAGATTCTAACTCGGAAGGTCCTTCTTTGTCTTTGGTCCCTGTGGTTAATGAGTTTTTAGAGGTATTTCTGGATGATCTTTCTGGTGTTCCTTTGGATAGGGAAATCGAGTTTGGTATTGATTTGCTTTCGGACACTCATTTAATATTTTTTATCTATATAGAATGACTCCGGCTGAGTTTAGAGAACTCAAGGAGAAATTTAAGAATCTTCTAGACAAGGGATTTATTCATCCTAGTGTTTATCCATAGGGTGCATTGGAGTTGTTTTGCGTAAGAAAGATGATTCCCTTTGGATGCGCATTGACTACATGCAGTTTAACAAGGTGATAGTCAAGAAAAAGTATCCTCTTCCTCGGATAGATGATTTGGTTGACCAAATGCTAGGGGTCAAGTTCTTCTCTAAGATAGATCTTTGGTCTGGGTACCATCAACTTAAGATTAGGTAGCTGGATATCTCTAAGATGATTTTTCATACTTGGTATAGGAATTTTAAGTTCTTGGCGATGTCATTTGGGTTGACTCATGCTCCGACAATATTTATAGACTTGTGAATAGGGTGTTCAGGTAGTATTTGCATCTCTTCATCACTGTGTTCATTGATAACATTCTGGTTTATTCGAAGTGTGGTGGATCAAGCTAATCACCTTCTTATGATGTTGCAAACCTTAAATAAACAATAGTTGTTTGCCAAGTTCTTTAAGTGTGAGTTTTGGATTAACGCTGTGACTTTCTTGGGTCATACAACTTTTAGTAAAAGGATTATGGTTGATCCACAAAAGTTTGTTGTGGTGAAGAGGTGGCCTAGGTCCACGACCTATCTGATATTCTGAGCTTCTTAGGTTTAGCTGGGTATTATAGGTAGTTTATGGAAAGTATTTCTTCGATATCTGCTCCTTTGACTAAGTTGACTAAGAAGAAGGTAAAGTTTTCTTGGTTGAATTCTTGTGAAGGGAGTTTTTAGAAGTTGAAGAATAAGTTTACTTTGGCTCTAATCTTGACTTTACCGGAGGGCAATGATGGGTTTGTTGTTTATTTCTATGCATCTCGGGTAGGTCTTGGTTGTGAGTTGATGTAGCATAGGAAGGTAATTACCTATGCTTCTAGCCAGTTGAAGATGCATGAGAGGAATTACCCTACTTATGATTTAAAGTTGTTAGCGGTTGTGTTAGCTTTGAAAATATGGCGACATTATCTATATGGTGTCCACATGGATTTCTTTTCTGATTATAAGAGTCTTTAGTACGTGTTCACTTAGAAAGATCTTAATCTCAGGCAGAGGAGATGGCTTGAGATTCTCAAATATTATGATATGAGTCTTCACTACCACCCAGGTAAGGATAATATAGTTACTGATGCTCTTAGCAGGTTATCCATAAGGAGTTTGGCTCATGTGGAGGAAGGAAAATTGGAATTGATGAAGGATATTTACCGCTTGGCTAATCTTGAAGTTCGCCTTTTGTACTCTAAGGATGGTGGCGTAATGGTGCAAGATGTGGTTCGATCATCTTTTGGGGCGGAGATTAAGGAGAAACAAGTGTTGGATCTTATTTTGATAAAAATCAAGAGTGATGTTGGTGGGTAAAAGGTAGTATTGTTTGAGATCAGTGCCAATGGTACTTTGTGGTACCAAAAGAGGTTGTGTGTTCCTGATGTCGATGGATTGCAATAGAGGATTTTGGTTGAGGTACACGAGTCACGTAATTTTGTCCATCCCAACTCGACTAAGATATATCATGATCTCAAAAAGATCTATTGGTAGAATGGCATGAAGAGAGATATGGTAGATTTTATAGCCAAGTGTATGGTGTGAAAACAGGTTAAGGTTGAGTACATGAGGCCAGAAAGGTTGTATCAAGAAAATGATTTGCCCGAATGGAAGTGAGAAGTGATCAATGTGGACTTTGTTACTTGTCATCCCCGATCTCGGAGTTATTATGATTTGATTTAGGCCATTATGGATATGATGACTACATTTGCCCACTTTTTTCCAGTACAGAGTACGTTTTTGGTGAAGAATTATGTGAAGCTGTATCCTTAGAAAATTGTCAAGCTACATGAGGTGACTGTTTTGATTATTTCTGATCGTGGTATGCAGTTTACATCTCACTTTTGATAGTTTTTTATAAAGTTTTGGGGACTAAGGTTAGGCTGAGTACCGCTTTCTATCCACATATGGATAGGAAAGTAGAGAGAACTAATTAGACACTAGAGGTTATTGTTTAGGCCTGTGTGATTTATTATGATAACAATTGGGTTGAGCATCTACCTTTGGTGGAGTTTACTTACAATAATAGCTATCATTCTAGTATTGGTATGGCTCCTTTTGAGGCATTGTATGGTAGTAGGTCTCGATCTCCTATTAGTTGGTTTGAGCTTGGTAAGGCGGACTTGTTTGGCCCAGACTTGGTTTATCAAGCGATGGAGAAGGTGAAGGTGAAGGTGATTTGGGATAGTCTTAAGGCTTCCCAAAGTCACCAAAAATACTATGCAGAAATTAGGCATAGAGACTTGGAGTTTGAGGTCAGAGATAATGTTTTCCTCAAGTTTTCTCCCATAAAGGGAGTGGTACGGTTTGGCAAAAAGGGGAAACTCAGTACTCGATTTATTGGCCCTTATGAGTTTTTGTGAAGGGTTGGTAATGTTGCTTATGAGTTGGAGTTTCCATCTAGCTTATGTTTGGTTTATCCGGTCTTTCATGTTTCTATGTTGAGAAAGTGCATTGGTGATCCTTCATTGGTTGTTCCTTTGGAAGGATTGGGTATTTTAGATTCTTTGTCTTATGAAGAGGTCCCAATTGAGATCTTGGATAGGCAGGTTCGTCGGTTGCGGACCAAGGATGTGGCTTTGGTTAAGGTTCTTTGGCAGAACCATAAGGTGGAAGAGGCTACTTGGGAAGCGGAAGAGGACATAAATTCCAAGTATCCGTATCTATTTTTTGCTCCTAGGATTTGTGCGGAAGGTATGTATTTTAACATATTTTTTTTTCTGAGTTTGTTAAAGAAAAGATTAACATCTTTGCCTCTTTGTTTTCAAACTTTGTTAATGGGATGCTTGATAATGCAAATGAGTCTGTGTGTGGTTACCCCTATCTTGTTCGTTATTTAGGGATGAATGTTCCTAGTGGGGGAGACTAAAACATCATGGGTTTTGACCCTTAGAAAATTTCTTGGAATTCTTTTATCCAAACCCAATACGACTCATGGGTAGGATTCATATGTTGGGGTACAAGTGGTATGGTCCTATCGTATGCTGACCAATTTTAGTTTGTGGGATGGTTTTGGTCATTGGAATAGGTACGAATTAGGGTATAAGTCATAGGGCTTGGTACGGGTCGTATCAGAGACTCGTATGGTGGGGCGTGTTTGATCATCCAGGTATTTTATTCTGCCAGGGATACGGGTCATGGGTATAGATCGTATGCTGTGGTTATGACTTAGTTTCGTCGTAACTGGATAGTGTCTGACCCAAGGTTGAGGCTTGAATATGAATGATGGAAACCAATCATATAGGAGGGTACAACTCGTATAGGTCAGTCATATCCCTGTGACAGGATTTTTGTGCAACTTTAGTGGGGGTATTCTGGGCATTTCCCTACTTACCCTAATTAGGACCCACAACTTCTAATATACTTAGGAGGTTATTTAACCTATTATTCTATTTATTAACACATATAAACTATTCCAAAATACTCCATAATTCTCTCAAGAGCTTTTGGGGCAAGAGAGCTAAGGTTTCAACTAAAAGATTGCTTTGGGGCTTGTCTTGGTGATTTTCTTCCATTATCTTCTTAGTTTAAGGCATGATTCTCTTCCCTCATTGTAATTTCAACTAAAGGTATGGTTTATATGATTGATTTCATGGTTTTACTATTTCATGATTATGATTTTTAACTATTATTGGGGGGTTTTAATATTAAATGCTTGTTTATGGTTTCCTATGGTTTTAATTATGCTTTTATATGCATTAATAGTGGTTTTGGACAATCGAATTGCATGGTAATGGTTGAATGATCTTTGGAATTGGTTTATGGTTATATTATGCCTCCAATGTGTTTTATAAAATGCTTATAAAGATATGTTCATTGCATTGACTTCTTTTAAAGGAACTCTTTCAGGTTTTAAACTTTGTAAAAGAATTATGCATGGTTTAAATGATTTGGAAAGGCTAAAGGCTAAATGGTTATGCTTGTGAGGAACATGGAAGTCTCTCAAGTGGTTTAATATAGTATATGGAAGGGTACTTTAAAGTCCCCTCAACCTAAATGGTTTGGCTATAGATACTACTTGCATATAAGTGGTGATATGATGATAACACTAAAATTGGCCTTGGTTAATAAAATGGTAAATGGATTTGTTGGTCATTTGGAAATGATTTTAATTGGGCATTAATGGTGGGGTGTGTAGCAAAGCTGTGGAAGGTGGCGGTCTCGAGGTGACCAAAACTAGAAACTCGTATTTGTAGATATTAGGATTGGTCTTAGTGGACCTTGTGCATGATGTCACACTATTGGGGGATATACTAGTCATCCCATATGATACTTCCCTGGTTGTGTAGCTACCCGCACTGGGGCCTTTTCATCAGGGGGAGCTGAACCCATATAGCCTATGGATAGTTTAAGACTCCCAAGATACACAACCCAGGTAAAGGTTTTAAAGGCATGCTAAACCCGATCCCCTTTCCTGGCATGATTATAGATATATGTATGGTTGTATACATTGGATGGTTTTACTTGGTTTTATAACTGGAATTAATTTATCCTTATCCTGAGATACGTGCTAGAGGTCACTCACTAACCCATCTACTGGCGGTTGTATACCCATGCTATGCAGGAACCAGCCGTTCGACTCCTCCTACATAGTGATTGACTTGGGGATACCATTTGGACTAAAGTGCTGAGCTTCCATCCTTTCGGAAGGCATTATTTCATGTTATGGATATTGTTAGATGTTTTAAATTTATTCTGGATATTGGTTTTATCCATGGTTGGGGGCATGTGCCAATTGAATTTATTTACTTTTTTGGATAAAGGCTTTATGGTACTTCAGGGGGTTGGTATGTGAGGGGTCGGTATAGGTGTCAGCCTTGGCATTAGAAAGTCTATCCTAACCATGGGCTGACATCATTAGACGATTTTGTTGGTTGTTCCATCCTATTACATTTTGGGATTAATTATATTATATTTTGATACTTATTTGGTTATTGCCTGGTTTATGGCCAATGGTTTGGTCGGTATAGTTGGGTGGTTGGTGTGGTACGATTGGACTTGGTTGGGTCAGGCATGGTTGTGACCCTATCCTAGAGTCTTAATGAGAACATTTATGCTATATTTTTATATTTTGGGAATTCAGCCTATCAAAGGCTGTGAAAACCGCATGGGGTTAGGTAACAGAGAGCGGTCCCCGGTCTCGAATGGACTTAGGATGCCCATTACGACAAGGCTTGTGGTCAAGTTGTGTCAATCACCTTTCCATGATGCATTATAATTCAACCAAGTCCTACACGATATGCATCACAGTAGACCACAAACCCATCATTACCTTCAGGTAAAGTCTAAACCAGAGCCGAAGTTAGTTTATCGTTCAGCTTTTTGATACTTCCATCGCAAGCATCAGACAACAAGAACTTTACCTTCTTCTAAGTTAACTTGGTCAACGGGATAGCTATAGTAAAAAAATCTCCAGAAATCTCCTATAGTATCTGCTAAACCCAGGAAGCTCTAAATGTAGTTTGGAGTCGTGGGTCTAGGCCACGCCACTTCTTCACTACTGCAAATTTCTGTTGATCCACCATAATCCCTTCACTAGAAATGATATGACCTAGAAAAGTGACAACGCTCAACTAAAACTCACATTTTGAGAATTTGACATACAATTCCTGCTCTTTCAAGGCCTACAACATAATGCGAGGGTGATTTATATGATCTACCTCACTCTTAGAGTACACTAAAATGTCATCTATGAAAACAATGACAAACATATCCAAAAGCTGATGGAAGACCCTATTCATCAAGTACATGAATGCCGCGAAGGAATAGGTCAACTCGAACGACATAATCAAAAACTCAAAGTGGCCATACCGGGCACGAAAGACAGTCTTAGGGATATCTACCACCCTAATCTTAAGCCGATGATACCTAGATAGAAGATCAATTTTGGAGAAAAACTTAGCACCCTACAACTGATTGAGCAAATCATCTATCATTGGAAGAGGGTACTTATTCTTTTACCGTCACCTAATTCAATTACCGGTAATTAAAACACTTCCAAATAGAACCATATTTTTTACGCATAAATAACATCGATGCACACCACTGGGATACACTAGGATGAATAAAACCCTTATCTAAATGATTCTTGAGTTTCTCCTTAAGATCCTTGATTGATGAAGTAGGGGAAGTGTGATAGTTTAATTGAACTAATACCCATGGAATGCATTACATTACTATTGTTATAATAGTTGACTTAGCGGTTGTAAATGTTAGTATCCTACCTAGATATTGCTACTTACTCCAAAAGAGGAGTAGTGACTAGGAAAAAATAATGACAACAGTAATTTGGGAGTTAATTATCGATCAATTGAAAGACTATGGAATATTTTGAAAGACCGTTATCTTTCATTTAATAATTAGAGTCTCAAAAGGTAGAAAGATAAGGGTTAGTAAAGAGACATCCTAAGTCTCAAAAGGTAAAGAGTGAAATCCTTCTACTCATCCAAAAGAGTACAGAAGGTACATAGCTTATGGATTCTGTATGCAAGGTATTGGGTTGGCTCAACATAGCATGATTAGACTACATTGTTGAGAAGCTAGGGGGAATACAATCTTAGTGTTCATCTATAACTTATTTCAACCAAAGTTAATATTGTTACTTTTTCAAAACTACTACAAGGAAATCCCCCTATTTACTTTCCAGTATTACCCGTAGACTTCAACTACCGATAACTACAAAGCCATGTGTTCCCTTCGAAATTTGACCCCAAATTTAGTTGGGTTACTATATCTTGACAACAACTGTATCATTATCTAAAAGGTGGTGTTTCTTGGACGCCATCAAGAAATTGGGTCCATTGCTGAGGAACACAGTGTTGATTTGTTAATTAAATTCATTGCAATTTTTGGGTTTTTTCTATTTTATTCCTAGTTGGGCATACGCCGGTTTATGCATAGCATAAGGAGTAGAGGCAATCACTTGCTCCCACTAATTTCAAAGAAGATCCTACAATAACATAGTAGGATGTTAGAGCCAAAGAGGGACATTCTCCCTGAAGGAGAAGCTCAGGGTAGTGTTGATAGATAGACAATAGATGAACAAGCAGCACTCGATTGAAATTAAAATAAAAGTTGACCTCAAGTGATACTAGCATACCAATTTGTTGAGCCATATGTTGATGATGAGAAATATCTGGGATATGATGAGCCGACTAATACCGGAGAGATTATCTGTAATGCCCCAAGATCCCATCCCGAGATATCACACGGTGCTTATGGACCCAAAGAACCACAAGCTAACCCTTTACTGATATCTGTACCTGTACACTGCATAATATTTGAAATAAATGCAGAAACTAGCCATAAGGTTCAATACATCTGCACATACTCAAAACTGAAAACTGAATACTAATACATCAATATTCGTTTGAAAAGCCTCTAAACTATCTGAACTGTGGAGTTGATGGGACATGTCCCCAAAAAACTTCGTCAACTGAAAATATAAACAAAATCTGATGAAATAATAGTAAACTGAGATTCGTCCTCGAAAGAAGAGGACTCACTACTACTGCTGCTGACTGGGACTGAACTGATGGGGATACTCTGGATCCTGTGCCTCTGAACCTATGGTGTAAAAAAAAACACCATAGCGCAAATGTGTCAGTACAAAAATGTACCAAGTATGTAGACAAGGTAAGGCTAAATGCAAGGGCTTATGCATGAACATAACTTAACCGAATAATATGCAAGAGTTGGATTAACATACATAAAGAATCTGTAATTACTGAACATACTACGCATACTATCACTGAGCATACTCGGAATAACTCTGGTAATTGATATTGAATATACTAAAATTCTAAAATTTCTGGACATACTGAGACTACGAGTATCTGAAGCTTTTGAAATTGATAGCAACCCTAGCTAATAGGTTGTCTCCAAATCTGCTAATAATAAGAATTATTGACTGAAACTGAGATCAACCCTATCTAGCATGTAGTCTTTGAATCTGTGGATAATAATACCACTTGATAGATGATATTAAGATATGATAACTGATTTTGAGATCGGCCTATTTAGCAGCAGATCTTTGAATTTACAGATAATCATGCTTAATGGCCTGTATCTAACAGCCTTGCATTCTATACACTGAACTGAGCTCTTTCTTGAAGTCTGAGACTGATTATGGAATTGAAACTATGGGAAGTAGTCTTGTAACAGATATACCCTGCCTAGCTAAGTCGGGTCCAACCTGTGCCCCAGTTAGAAGGGTGTAAGTACCGCGCCACTGGTAAAAACAACTTTATTTGACCCTCATCTATCAGGTACTCAAACGAGAATGGTGGATCCCTCATCTAATAGGTCAAGCCACCTCATCTACCCTCAACTAGCAGGTATGATGTCTCAACCTACACTGTCTATGTAGGTTGGGAGTGCAATGATTGCTTCTAAGAATCACACCCTCTACTAGTAGGTGAGTTCCCATCCTTGAGGTCTCTCGATGCTAAATCCTACTCCCAACTGAAAGACACTGATCTGATTCTTAACTGAACTTAGACTGAGCTAAATCTGATATTGATCATGTTTCCTAAGAGATCTAACTGAGTTACACTGAGATTGCTTAGTTCCGTATCTGACAAAAAAAGGTATCAAATCATGGTATCTGACTGATGATACAGAGCTTGAATAGATTACTCAAATCACTTCTGAGATTAAAATTGAATCATTTGAATAATATTAGATCTAAGTTGATTTATAGGGCCGGGGCTATATTACTAAAGATATAGTGATTACAGATATTTCTAAGATTACTGAGTTTTCTTATGTTCGGCACTTGTCTGAGGATATTGAGTTCTGTAGTTCACTGAGTTCTGAGAATTGTGGCTCAATTGGAATTATCGCAAAACTGACACGGGCTCTAGATTACAGCTTTATTGTTGCATATAAATACCCCCAGGACTCGATAACATAAAAGTAAAACATAATCATTCTTGTATCATCACGATCATCCATTCATCATCACAATCATTCATTCATCAACATAAGCATTCATTCATCATCATAATCGTTCATGCATTATCACAATTATTAAAGCATCTCTCCAAGTAATTAGAAATCATAACACACTCTCCCTCTCAAAATCCTTAAGGCATCGCATCAAATATTTAGGAAACATAGACCTCTATTCATCATCACAATCACCAAAGGGTCACTTCCAACATTTAAGGATTATCAACATCGGTTCATCATTATATACTAGCCTAGGGAAAACATGCTATTAGATTATACCCCAATCAACGAGGTCTTACATCAAGTGCTTCATACCTACATTAGTCTTGACATGTATTTGGATATCACATCACTTAGGAAACTTCATACTATCATGTCATAACTTACTTGCTAATCACTTGGCATGTATTAAAAAAAAGAGCTCATAATTGGGGAATTTACTACTATCACATCTCCACTTGTTCACAAAGGTCCTTCAACAAACACTAGACATGCATAGGTTTACACTTATTTGGGGATTTCCTACTATCATGGAATAATTCATTTACTTGGGCATTTTATGACACTCATAGTTCTCAAAGTCTTATACATGGAGGGGAGTACATATAACAACATGCTATACGTCCATCGACCTAGCTTCACAAATATTTCATCAACAACCATAACACATAACAATATTTTAGAAGTCATTATTTTCATAAGGGTTTAGCATGAATTTGTTATTAGATCACAATTTAACTACAATGCTTGATTTCTAGTCTCTTAGACATTCTATTGAACACCTCACATGCATAACTTAGGCATAGGTATAATAACCCAACTACTCATCATGAACAACCAAATTTACATGTTTCCAACTCATATATTATCATAGATTCATACAAACTACATAGATATCCCATCTTGGGGATCATTCAACATTAAAGACAAGTACATAATCCATTTACCACACAAATACCACATACTAAGGACAAGACTTGATTCTTGTAGACAAACATGAATCACAACTCAATCATAGCAAGAACATCAATTTCAACTCAAGAATCATTAAAAATTCATAAACATAAATCTTGGAGATTTAGAAAAGGGTAATTGAGCTTCTTTGATGAAAGGAACCCAAGAATCAACATCTACATACCTTGGGGAAGCTTCTTTCTTGAAGGTTCTTGGAGAGATTCTTGATTCTTGACTTCTCTTAATTTTTATTAATTTTTATTGAAGAAGAAATGAGGTTTTTGATCTTGGAAATAAATCCTAATTTGATATTTTGGATGAATAATAAGTTATGAGCTTTGATTTGGGGTGGTTGGGTATTAAATAGGGCGAAAAATGACCCAAAAATCCCTTTAAAACGATGCTTCAACGCCTTCTTGGACAATTCTGACGGTCAGAGTCACAGACCGTCACTTTGGTGACTAACCATCACTTCCACCATCACTTTTGGTGTATAAAATTTCCTTAATGCTTCAGTTATGATGGCCAAAGTGGCGGGCCGTCACTAACTTGACGGTCCGTCAGTTTGTCTATCATTCCTGGAAAGCTCGGACAACTCTCAGTAAAACGACCTTAACTTCTTACTCCAAAATTGGATTTTGGTGAAATTGGTATCATTAGAAAGATAATTAAATTATATATATTTTTGTAGGTCATGAGATTAAAAGTTATTTTTAGAATGGAAGATATGCTCATTTGAAGTTGACTATGGCAATGTCCTTCTCAAGAATTCAATCGGTAAGGGATGTTTTAATTCGCCTAATAGCTAGGACGTATTTAAGGACTTAATACACATCAAAATTGATCATAAAACTACCAAATCACTAAGATTTATTTCTCATGAGCTTGAATTATGGTTCTACTATCGATTGGGATTCTCAGGGTATTACATTATCCCTCCTACTTTACCTCCTGAGGTCACATTCAATATCTTAAGATGTAAATATGCACCTAGAAAATTTTATTGGAATATGAACTTTGTATACCATACCAGGGGCAGATAAGGAGGTATTGAGATTGAGGCTATTCCCTTTATCGCTTACTGGAGAAGCATCTTTATGGATTGAGAAGCTGCTAATAGGGTATATTACTATATGGAAGGAGCTACACAAATAGTTCTTGAATAGGTTCTTCCCCCTTCCAGGGTATTGTAGCATAAGGAAAAGATTTATAAATTCAGGCAGCTGAAATTAAAGTCTATGTATGAGGCATGGCTCCAGTTTAAGAAGAGGCTTAGCATGGTACCTAACCACCACATATCAGGGACAAGCTTATCAAAAATATTCTATAGAGCCCTATCTACCAGTTACAGAGCAATGTCAGACAATATATCCGTAGGAGCATTTATAAGATTATGGTGGGAGATAGCTCTTCATATCATGGATTAGATCTCGTTAACTAACCGAGGGTGGAAAACTCAGAAGGTTAATGGAGGTTCTAATATTTATGACATTTGAGTTTCTAGTCCACAAAAAGTATATGAGGACATTATAGCTTAGGAGATTTCATCATTACGGATAGAAATTAGTGAATTGGTCAAATAATTTGCAGCTATAAGTTCTTCTAAAGTACATAAGTTTGTGATATCTGATGAGGCTACATGTGTGTATCATAAATTGGCATATTTACAAGACCAAGGGTGAGGGAATCATGGTTGAAACTATCATAATGAGAGTACAAGATATAGTTGGATCGTAAGACTTTCTCTCATATCCCACTCCCTTCCATGAGCCATTTTTGCTTTATTTGCAGTATTTCACTATTGGGTAGCTAAAATCTTTGGTAATAAGTACATTTCTCCTGGAAGATTCAAGACAAATTCTACAATAGAAAAGATGTTGACCAGGATGAAAAAGGGGAAAAAAAGACAAGTGGATTTCTTAAGTGATCTTAAAGATGAAATTTTAGGATTAATCCAGAAAGTTGAGTCACATAAAATTGCTATTAAGCAGTTGGAGCAACAATATGGGAAAATCTCTATTACTTTGGTGAAGAAGCGACCGGAGACATTACCTGATGATAATATGCCAAATTTTACATTACTTGTTCACTTCATGGATATTGATACTTGGGATGACTCTTCACCTAACTATTACTATTTGCATATGACTGATAATCCTAAAAAGAAAAATGATGCTGTTGAAGAACCTCCTGAGGTAGAGTGTGAGAAACTGACATATACTAATGATGCTTTTGATAGCAAAGGTGATAATGATTGGGTTAGAGAAGAGCTTCAAAATATCATTAATGAATTTAGCTCAAGTTTTTACACAATATAAGTTGAAAAGAAAGGGGATCCAGACGCACTGACCATTCTGTGCTCCATTGTGTTATATAAGGTTAATCAAGATCTATGTGATTCTAGAGCGAAAATTAATATCATGCCACTACTAATATACAAGGTGCTAGGGTTAGGAGATTCAAGCCTACCTCTACAAGGCTTACGGTAGATAATTTATCTATCAAAGAGCCGATGGGCATTATTCGTGATGTGGAGATAAAAGTAGCACAATTCATATATCCGACATATTTTATGATCCTAGATTGTGAAGTGGATACCAAATATATTGGGTAGACCCTTCTTATCTACTGGCAGAGTGTTGATTAACATGGACTTGGAAGAGATTACTTTCAAGTGGAACAATGAACAAATTGTATTGAATATATGCATGATAGTTTAGTAGCTGGATGTCATGAGAGCTGTGGTAGTGATAGATGAGTTAGAAGATGATATGATTACAAATGATGTGCCTATGGAGGAGAGATTAAGGGTAAAAATATTAGCCACGATAATCATGAACTTTGAGAGTGATGGAATAGTGTAATCTGATAAGATGGTTAGTGCTCTACATGGCACAAGCTTTTATAAGTATGCCCTAAAAAAGCTCGATCTTAACTTAAAGAACATAATCACACTGCCTACAAGACCATAGATTAAAGAACCACTAGTATTGGAATTGAAGGTCTTTCCCCCACACTCATAGTATGTATACTTGGGGACTAATAATACCTTACCAGTGATTCTTGCAGTAGATTTGGTAGGACCCTAGGTGGATGATTTGATATATGTATTATGAAAGCTAAAGAGAGATATTACATGGACCATTGTAGACATTTTGGGGATCCTATCAGGTATATGCACACATAAAATACAAATTGAGCTGGACAACAACCCATTATCAAGCATCAAAGATGAATGAATCCTCCTATACAGTAGGTAGTGAAAAAGAAGATCATAAAGTGGTTAGAGGCTAGGGTAGCTTTTCCCATTAAAGATAATAAGTGGGTTAGCCCAGTGCAATATGTGCCAAAAAAAGGGAATCATATTGGTTCCAAATAAAAAAATAAGTTCATACCAATGAGTCCAGTGATCGGATGGAGAGTGTGCATGGGATACAGAGGGCTAAATAAATAGACATAAAAATACCACTTCCCAATTCCATTCATGATCATATATTGGATAGACTTGCCGACAGGGGTTGGTATTATTTTCTTTATGGTTACTCGAGATACAATCAAATCATGATTAGTCTTGAAGACCGATAAAAGACTACATTCACATGCCCCTATGGGACCTTTGCATTCAAGAGGATGCTATTTAGACTTTATAATGAACCTACCACTTTTCAGAGATGTATGATATCTATATTCTCTGATAAAGTGGTGGAGATGATTAATGTATTCATGGATAACTTTTCATTGGTCGGAGATTCTTTCTATAATTATCTAGGCCATCTGTCCAGTGCACTACATAGATGTGAAAAGTGCAATTTGGTGTTAATTTGGAAAAAATAACACTTATGGTAAGAGAAGGTGTAGTTCTAGGGCACAAGATCTCCAAGTATGGCATTGAGGTGGAAAAATTAAAGATAGAGGTGATCAAAAAATTAATACCCCTTATATCAGGTGGAGGTATATGAAGATCCTTAGGTCACGAAGGTTTCTATAGAAGTTTCATCAAGGACTTATCTAAAATTGTAGACCCCTTATGCAGATTTTTAGATAAGAAGGTGAAGTTCGTGTTTGATGATGAGTGTCTTAAGGCTTTCAAATGCCTAAAGAAGCTATTAATTTCAGTGCCTATTATTGTGTCACCAGATTGGTATGCTTCTTTTGAGGTGATGTACGATGCAAGTGGTGTGGCCTTGGGTGTTGTCCTAGGCCAAAAAAGAGAAAAGATCTTCCATCCCATCTATTATCCAGTAAAGCTCTAGACCCCACATAGAAAAAATATACTATTACAGAGAAGGAGCTACTAGCGGTGGTTTTTGCTTTTGAGAAGTTTTGGTCCTACTTAATTGGGACCAAAGTGAGTTTCTACTAACCATGCAAAATTGTGGTACTTAATGACGAATAAAGATGCCAAACCTCAACTGATTCATTGGGTACTGTTGCTGTAAGAGTTTGACTTTAAGGTCAAGAACCACAAAGGAAAGGAGAATAAAGTCGCGAACCACCTATATAGGCTTGAGAAACTGTTGAGATGATCATGAGATAGATGATTATTTTCCAGATGAACATGTTCTAACTGTGTCTTATGATATGATCCCCTGGTTTGCTAATTTTGTCAACTACTTGGAAAGTGACCTCATTCCTAAAGATTTATCCTTGCAGCAGCAATGGAAGTTTATGCATGAGGTAAGGAAATTCTTTTGGGATGATCCATATCTATTCAGGGTTTATACCGATGAAGTGATTCAAAGATGTATACCACAGATAGAGATGCTGAACATTCTAGAGGCTTGTCATTCATCACTATTTTAGGGTCATCATAGTGGTATTCAGACATTCTATAAGATTCTACAATGTGGATTTTACTAGCCTAAAATTTACAAGGATGCTCATGATTTTGCACAGGCCTGTGACCAATGTCAGCGTCAAGGCAATATTTCTCGGTGACATGAACTCCCCATGACACCTATCTTGGAGTTGGAGCTATTTGATGTGTGGGGAATAAATTTCATGGGTTCATTCATGAGATCCTATGTTATGAGGCATATTCTGGTAGCTATCTAATATGTATCTAAATGGGTGGAGGCAGTCGCACTTCCCAATAACAAAGGGAAAAGTGTCACTATTTTTCTAAAGAGAAACATTTTTTCTAGATTTAGTACTACACCTGCAATCATTAGTAATGGTGGTTATCACCTCTATAATCAATTGTTTAAGTACCTATTTGATAGATATGGTGTAATACATAAGGTGGAAATACCTTACCATCCACCAACTAGCGGGCAGGTAAAGTATACAATAAAGAGATAAAGTCCATCTTGGCGAAGACTGTAAATGCCAAAAAGACTGACTGACCAAAAAACTTGATAATGCATTGTGGGCCTACCAAACATCTTATAAGACTCCTATAGGTGCACCTCTATATCATATTTTATATGTCAAAGTATGACATTTACCGGTTGAGCTGGAGCAAAGACACTTTAGGCATTGAAAAGGCTGAATTTTCATTGCCGTGATGCATCAAACTTGAGGATGAGAAAGGTAAATGAGTTGGAAGAATTTTGACTTCGTGCTTATGAAAGTTCAGAAATATACAAAGAAATGATGAAGTTGTACCTCAATAAGAAGATTGAGAAGATGATGTTCAAACTTGGTGATTTGGTTTGGCTATACAATTCGAGACTATGCTTATTTCCTGGCAAGGTAAAGTCAAGATGGGCCTAAACATTCATTGTGTTTAAGGTGTTCCCGTATGGTTCTATTGAGGTAAAGCATGATGGTGATGTTGTATTTAATGTGAACGAAAAATGTGTGAAACACTACATGGGAAACCTGGAAAAAGTTAGAATATGTGCAGAGATGGACCTTGGTGAAATCTGAGTAGACAAAGGAGATGATTCATTTTGTGATAGTAAATCAAGTGCTTCTTGGGAGGCAACCCAAGGTATTTTGTTGTTTGTCTTCATATTGCGTGTTTGACATTGGATCTTTGCACCTATAGTGCCACAGGTATATTCCTAACCCTCTTATTTTGGTTTGATGCATTGGGGACAATGTAAATTTTTTAGTTAGGGGTGGGCTACTTGTGGGTCTTGATGTCCTCTTGGGGTTTTTATTGCCATGCCTTTTTTTTCTAGAGTCTTGCTCCTAGTAGAGCTGCATGTTTAGGCATATTGTGTTTTGTTTTGTGATGTTTTGAGAAATTAAGAGATTTTGACTATTTAGGGCAGTAGTCATATTTTAACTAACTTTTGATACCCTTCCAAAATTTTGAGTTCTTAGAACAGTGTAGATGTATATATGTGTGAACTTTGTGGATCTTGTTATGGTATTAGTATTAGGGACATGATAACCATTTGCTGATAATTGCATGAATTGGATAGGTAGTAGTTAGTAAAATTCACTCTGTGCTATATGAGTGTGAGATACTACCTAGTTTCCTTTTTATGTCTAATTCAGAACTTGCCTGGTTCGTCTTGCCTAGATTGATGGATAGTTAGGAAAGAATTATAGGCCATTTTTGAGTTTAGTCCACTTTTAGCCTAAATGATCTTCCATGTGCAAATTGTGTCCCTTGATCCCTATTTTGAGCCTTAAAGCCTAATTTTTTTTGTTTTTACCATTCACCTTCCCATTTATCTCACAATTTACCTACTGTGGCCTTGTTCCTCCTTAGACAGTATGCACCATAAAATAGGCAAAATGCCTAAGTTATGGATGGCTATCATAGGGTTGTGTAGTGTAAAATGGGTATGCAGAAGGGTAAAGTAAGAAAAAGTTAGTAGGGCTGGGTATGGTATCATTCAAAAAAATAAAAATAAAATAATAAAACACTACACCCAACATGAATGTGTAATAAAAGAATAAAAGCGAGAAATAAGGGTGGAATAAAAAGAATTGGCTAGTAAGTGAAACGCTAAAGTTAGTGTAGTGCCAAGGAGGCTCAGTCACTTTAAATGTCCATATATATCATACCAGCCCCTCAAGTCTACATTATAAGCCGAGAAAAGACCTATAGTGATCCTAACTTGACTATTTGAATTCTAAGGTAAAGAAAATAAGGAAAGCCTATGGTATTTGACATGCATTGATTGGAACTTCTTTGTTGAGCGTGAGTGTCTCTTGATCATCCCTGCATTGACATGCTTGATTTCATATATGAGTAAGTGGGACATCCTTGTTGTGAGGGCACTTGAGTCATGTTGCTAGCTATTTCCTTGTTCTGGGTAGTGTGATTTGTACATATGAGTGGTTATCTGTTACTAATGGAATTGTCATATATTGATCCTATTGTATCACGCTGATGTGCTTCATGTTCATAAACATTTGGTTTTTAAAAGAAGTGTAGGAGGAGGTGTTATGATTTGAACTTAATATGATGATTGACTGCCTTGAATATCTTAGTTCTCCTAGTTAAGGGTCATTATGGTTTTGTTGTGTTTTTGTTGCCTCAGGACATGCAAACATTATAAGTTGAGGGTGTTGATGTGCTATAGAAATATAACACTTTCGACGTTTAAAACAAGGAAAAAATGCAAGTTTTTGAGGCCTTTTTGTTAGATTTGATCTGTTTTGGCTATTTTTGAAGAAAACCAAGTTTTGGATGATAAGTTCATGAAAATGATGAAAAAGGTATTTTTGGTCACTTTTGGAGTGATTATGATTTTGTGGGATGTTTCTAGCTTAATCGTGATCAATTCAAGTTCGAGGGTCGAAGAAGAGCTGAAAAACTGACTCCCAGCACCTCCCAAGTCAACACGTGGTCGCAAGTTGTACCTACGCACCACATGTACACAAAGTAGGTGCCAGAAAGTCAAAATCCTGAGAGCTGGACATTGTAGGATTTTTCATCCTGCTACTTGCGCCTTATTCTTGGGCCATAGGTAGTACCTGCACCCTGCAAGATCGCAGGGGCAGGGAGCAGGTGGCCACCGACCTTGTTTTCTCCTATTTTGTTTGGGCTTAGTTTTTAGGGTTTTCTCATGTACTATAAATACCACCTATGTACTTTTGAATAAATTTTACACACTTTTAACAATTAGAAACATATCTTGATTTCAAGATCCATCTTTGATGTTGGGATTTCCTTGTATTGACTTTGACTGATTATTGAGTTTACGGTTGTGTGTTTTTATTCATCTTATTATTGTGATTTCATCTTTTCTGTCAAATATGAATGTTATTGATTTATTTACATGTATGAGAGGCTTAAAACCCATAGCTAGGGTTATGCATACCCTGGCTGATTGATGAGTTAGGGGAAGTGTGATTGTTGAATTTAACAAATATCCATGGTTGTCTTAGCGGTTGCAAACGTTAGGATCCCACCTAGATATTGATACTTACCCCAAAAGAGGAGTAGTGACTAGGAAAAGATAATGACAATAATAATTTGGGAATTAATTGTTGATCCATTGACACACGATGGAATATTGTGAATAACTGATAGCTTTCATCTAATAACTAGAGACTCAAAAGGTATAGTTAACTTGGATCAAGATAAGGGTTAGTAAAACGACATCCTAAGACTCAAAAGGTAAAGGATGAAATCCTTATACTCATCTAAAAGACTGTAGAAGGTATATAACTTATCGATTCTGCATGCAAGGTATTGGTTTGTTTCAACATAGCACGATAAGCCTACAGAGTTGAGAAGCCAAGGAGAAGACAATCTTAGTGTTCACCTATAACTGATTTCAACCAAAGTTAATATTGTTACTTGCTAGAAACTACTACAAACAAATCCCCCTATTTATTTTCCAGTACTGCCCGTAGACTACAACTGCTGATAATTGTAAAGCCATTTGCTCCCTTGGGATTCAACCCCAACCTCAGTTGGGTTACTATATCTTGACAATGACCATATCATCATCTAAAAGGAGCTATTGCTTGGACTTCATCAAGACCTTATGCTAGAAACATCTTTGGAGCAAACCGAGATAACTAGTGAAACTTCAAGGCATACTCCTTGGCTGACATCTTTCCGTGTATTAGATTAACAAACTTCGCCGCCTTTGCTTTCATCAACTCATGAAGAAATAAGCGGTCTAGGAATGCATTAGAGAAATCCTCCCTAGAGCTAACTTATCATTGTAACCCCTTGATTGATCCCATTCCTCATACCACTGGTACGCCACATCTTTCAGTTGGTAACTAGCAGACTCCACGCCTTCTATATTTGTGTCATGCATAATTCAAAAAATCTACTCCATTTCATCTAGAGAACCCCAAGGATCTTTGTAACACCCCGAAAAATGAGTCTCGGAGCGTCACACGGTGCTTGAGGCTACGAGTAGCCCCAAGCTAACCCTTTGAGCCATTTTCATTCAATTCAACACAAATCAATGGGGTTACCATAAATAACCCTCAAATATCAACATAGTAATCATCATCCAAGAATAAAAGAATTTCAGAAAGATAACAAAATACGACTTATTAGTCAACTCCCAACATCTATACTAGTCTAACAAGCCTCTAAGAAAATTAATAAAACCAGCGAGCCATTGAGACATGCCCCAACTAACTCATACTCAGTTATCAAATGTAAATGATTCCATGAAACCAATATCAGATATCACGTCCTCGGAACATGAGGACTCACCACAACAGAGGATGTAGAATAACGTGCCCAAAGAATCACTGTCGAACCTGGAATGAGCAACTGAACCTACATTCCGAGAAAATGTAGCCCACATCCGAAGATGTGGGTCAGTACCATGGAAAGGAACTGAGTATATGGGGGTGTATGCAGTTGTATAAACATCATTATCATAAATATTTATAAGAAATATGCAAGATGTATGAAAGACTCACATAGCCCGAAGAAAATCATCATAATCATAAGAGGATGAAATAAGTACAATAACACATGTAAGTCATCATAAAATTTGTCAATCACTTTCAGTTCATCAAGAATATCAATTCTCATAATGTAAATATCATTTAAATATTTTGAAAGAATAACTTTCATTATTCCACTTTCACATCACTTTACCATTCACCATAGACACAAGGAAACACACACACACTGGGAGATCCTATAACCGACATAAACCATGTGAGCTACATGGAGTCCAACGTACAACCCACATTGGGGAGAGCCGTCCTATCCCTTCCATTAGAGTATGACTATCAATATCAAATCCACACAAACTAGTGATCACTATATAAATCGGCCTCTGGCTAACTCCTACGGGGGAATGTAGTTCTAGGGAAGTAAGGTCGCTTTATACCTCCCACTCGGTGCTAATGATTTGTCTCGGACTTAGCTTAGATTATTTTAAAGACAATCCACAACAAAATAATTTCAGTAATATATAAATATACATCGGGAGCCATCATGCTTCCCATCTATCAAAATCAACCACGTTGTGGATTTCTTTCACACTCGAGTTCAAAACAACTCCATTAAGACCAAAAGGTCAAATCATTCAAAATATCTCAAATATTCAACATCAACGTGCTTATAACACACACTTTCTAAAAAAACACAATTTCCAATGGGGATTCACAACCCGAATATCAAAATCATGATAAATATCGTTTAAGATTCATGCTTTATATCTCCACACATGTAAATTCATCTTTCAAAATCATAAACATCAAGATTTCATAATAATCATAAGATATGGGTTCATGCTTCAAATTCGTAAAAATCATGCCTTTGTAAAGAAAATTACTTTTGGGCCCAAGAACGAAAGAGAGTTCTTATTGAAAACCCCCACATACCTTGAATGATGAACTTTATATCGATACTCGTTTTTGAGATGTTAATCGTGCCTTTGAATGATGGTTCTTGGAGTTCTTGAACTAGGAACTTGGAATCTTGAATAAATTTGCAGAATTAATGGTGAACTCTGGAGGTTCTTGAAGTTCTTGAACTAGGAACTTAGAATCTTGAATAAATTTGCAGAATTAGTGGTGAACTTTGGAGGTTCTTTAAGTTGGATGTAGGAGCTTAGGGTTTTCTTTTTGAGGGAATTTGATGAAATATAACATATAATGCTTCTAATAGGCTTTAATATAGAGTTTGGATGGATTTTAGGTGGGGAAAATGACCAAAACACCCCTAAAAATTAAATAATTGTCGAATCTGTCCTTTGGTGGACTGTTTTGATAGTCTGAAGTAGATCAACCATAATGTTTTACTTCGATATCCTAATTAGATGAAACTAATTTGATTAGAAAGAGGACTCTCATATATTTCCGTTGATATATAGTATCTCACCCAGATCATTGTGTACGAGGAGTTATGATCATTTGATGTTGACCCAAAAATTTACTTTGGTAGGCTGAAGTAGATCGACCATAAAGTTTTGGTCCAATAGACAAATTGGATGAAACCAATTTCATTAGAAAGGGGACTCGCAGAGATTTCCGTTGATATATAGTAGATCACCCAGATCATTATGTACAAGGAGTTATGATCATTTAAAGTTTGAGCAAAAATACGCTAGGCCTCAGTACTTTTTCCTGCACGTTTTACTGTTCAATACTATTCACGGTTTGATCAAAATGTTCATAACTTGTCGGTCGGGTGTCCTTTTTTGATGATCCACATATCGTTGGAAAGATTATTTGATACTCTACGCAATGATGGGTCATAATCTATGACATTCCATATGAAAAATTTATAATTCATTCTAGAAGATAGAACCCAACTCATTTACGCACAAAATTTCAATAAAAAATTTCTCAGGGTATACCCCCAACCACAACTTCCTTATACCCTATGTCGGATGAATTTCAAACATATAAAAAGATAGAAAAATCATAAATTAAATACATTAATCAAAGTCTATAAACCTATCCAACCTATGTCAGGCCAATGCCAATACCAATGCCAAGGCTGACACCAATATTGACACTGCCCATGCCCAAAGTAGTCACACAAAGCCTTTACCCAAGATCATAACAACATCCGATCGAGACATGCCCCGGACCATAGCCAAAGTCAAAGTACAAGAAATAAAAAAAAGTATTTAGATAAGTCTATAACATAAATAGAGTCTTTCAAAGTTTGGAAGATCAATACTTCAATCCAATACAAAGTTATCCCTAAATCTGAGTCACCGAGCAGGAGGAGTAGTATGGCCAATTCCTGCATCGTGTAGGGATTCAAAGTCCGAAGATGGGTTAGAGGTGAATGCTAGCATGTACTCAGGAATAAGGATAAAATAATGCCATTGTTTAAATAAAAGTAAATAGTCATATGGAATCACATACATTCATATAAATATACCATGCCAGGGAAGGAAACTGGATTTAACATCCATTTAAAAACTTTAACCTAGGTTTGTGTAGCTTAACCATCCTAGAACCACCCATGGGCTATATGTGTTTAGTGTTATCCCCTGTACGAGCCCCAGTGTGTGTTGCCACACGAATCAGAATTATAATAGGGGTCGGGGATTCCCTTGTACCCTTCGACCTCCATGATATATATATACAAGTATAAACTTACGGGATTTCCGTGTACCCCATAAATATATGGTCACCATGACCAACCCTGATATCGGTAAACATAAGTTTTTAGTGTCTGTCCATCAGACTCACACCTTCACAGTTAGCTATCATAACCCGCCATTATTGCCCAATTAAAATATTTAGCACATAACCAAACCATCAATTCTAGAGGTTAAGTACCAAGGCATTATGAAGTAGTATCGTCATACCGACTATAGCTTGAAAGTAATGTTACTAGCCAACACTTAAGGGGATTCCCATGTAGCCCACAAGTTTTTCAATTAAACCAAAGCCATGGCCACCAAGTCCTTTCCAATCCATTTAAAACCATTTAAAATAATTTAGGTTCCGTTACCTTTTTATGCAATGCAAGGATTACAATAATAGTCAAACTATGTGATAGAAGCATTCTCATTGGCATTTTAATAAACATGTTGAGGGCATATAGTTTCCGAAACAAAAACCAAGCACCAATTGTCCATTACTATGCAAAATCATGTTAAACCATAATTATAACATAAAAACCATAAGAAAGACATGGGAAAACATTATCCAACCAAGAACAACCAAACCTCCAACATATATTTCAAAACACAAAACAATATCTCAATTATACCTTGAAAACCATTCATTAAATCATTCTTTTAGTTGAACTAACAATGAGGGAGGAGTAACATGCCTTAGATACCAAATAAGACAGAGAGAAACCACCTTTGAGGAAACCCTAGACGCTTTTTAAACCAAGAGTTTGAGAGAGATTTAAGAGTGTTTTCATCTTCTTACGTGAGTAATGAGAGGCCAAAAGATATTATACGACATGGGTCTTAAGGGTTTGGGGTGGTAACTATCTAGAATTATTTCAGCTTAAAAGCTATAAAAATAATGTAGGTGGGTATGGTTTGTACCCCTCACTCGTATCCAATCATACAAGTAGTTCCCCTAACTCGTACCCTAGGCAGAAAGTTGGACTACAATTCTGTCCATCATACGAATTCATGTCCTAGCTCATATCAACATCATATGATTGGTACCCTATAGTCGTACCCTAAGCAGTACATGATAAAGATTGCACACTGTTTAACCTATGATTGGCCCTACTCTCTCGTACCATCTCCATATGAGTTGTATGGTGTCTTGTCGTACCTTGGATAGAAAATGACCTAAAACACACTGTTTATCATACAACTTGAACTCCTAATTAATTATCATAACATACACTAGTATTATTGAGTTGTATGGTTCCCAGAGAATTCAGAACTCAAGAAATTTCTAAGGGTCAAAACTCAGGGTGTTTTAGTTTTATAACTAACAATTAACTATGTAGGATAATTTTATAAAACCTTAACCATATCATGTAATTAATTAATTATTTTATCTATGGTGTGTTCTATTTTTATTTGAAAAATAATAAGTCCATTAAACATTCAAGGTCCATTTCAGGAAATAACATAAGATAAACCTCATAGTGGGTTGTCATAACCTGAGCCGAGGCCCTGTCCGCGACAGGCATCCCAAACCACAAAGGCCTGAGAGACCCATTAGCATACTATCATAAGAATAATCCATATGAAACAAAAGTGAGGAAGATAAACTGAAAACATGGAAACACCAAAATTAAATTTACTACTTCGTGACTATCTGAGGAAAATCTTCGGCTGAGCTAGCCCACGAGACTGTGCCTCAGAACCTGTAGTGTAAGAGGTCAATACTTTAAAAGTACTGGTATGCATAACAATCCAAAATAATATATAATTCATGTAAAATAACTGAGAGCATTTCAAAATCAATTTAGCATAATATAAGTAAAAACCTTTGGGCATAATTAAAAAAGCTTCTATTCATGCTTGTGAATCATGGACTCAACTCTTTTCTTTAATTATAAGCTAGATGGTTCACCATATATTTTATATAACCCCATGGGATATATTTAATACACCGCTGACTCGGTGCCCACGCCCCCAATCCAAGTTTGCTGCAAGGATTGGAGTATTAGTAAGGGGAACACATAAGATCACAAAGCAGGATGCAATAATCCCCAATCAAGTCAACGTCATGGTAGTTCACAAGATCACAAAGAAGAGCTCCTAACCATAGTCCCAAATTGGGATGACATGAATCAAAAGTATTCAAGATCACAAAGTGGGTTACCATATCCCGCGTCAGCAAGTCATGATTTCCAAAGATGAGTCTTTCAACTTGTTCTTTCTTTGGGTAACCATCTAACTCTCTTTAATCCCATTTTAACCTTCTTAAAATCATACTTCATGTTTATGAAAGAGTTCATTTCTTATTTTGTTAAGGGCATATTGTAACAGGGTATCATCATACCCAGACTTATAAGTCAATCATATTAATCAATCTCATATTATACCATATCGTATTCATAGCCTTTCTCATTCAAAAATATGTTAGAGGCCACCAAAATATTTGCATAACAAATAAGAGATTTCAAAAGCATATGAGAACTTTGGTAAAACACTGTCTTTTCAAGACTTACACATGGTGGCCCATTATTTTATTCCACACATGCATTTCATTCACTTAATACATGAAAAAATTATAAAATTAGAAAAAAATGCTCTCGTTGGATCACAAAATAATTTCAATCCATAAATAATGGTAAAACACTTAAACCCAATATTTAATCACATAATAGAATAACCCATAACATGTTAAAACCAAATATTTCATAACGGGAGAGGAAATTTTTTATAAATCTTGCTCATAAATCACTTTTCAAAATTCATATCATATATGCACGTGATTATAAATCAAATATATGCACGTGATTATAAATCAAACTTATGGAAAAACATTATGATAATTACATATTTTCATCAAAATGGGCTCATGTGCATTCTCTTTAAACGATTTCCAAAACCCTTTACATATACATAATTTTATATCTTTAAAACTTATTAAAATGGAAAATTACACCCATGAGTTTTAGAATAGTCCCATATATCTTGATAACGACTAAAATGTAGAGAAATATGACCCTTGGAGCTTAAAATTCCCAACCCTAAGTAGTTTCTCTTCTCTTGATTAAAAAAAGATGATCTGTGGATTTTGAGAAGTGAGTAACATATTTTAAGATCTTAATTTTGTCCATATAGGATTAGGAATGGTTTTGGAGATAGGTTGAAATGACCTTAAATTAAATCAAAACAGAGTAACTTTTGATACTTGGCTTTGGATTTGTAGCACAAGGCCAAAGCAAACCTCAGGGTTTACGGTGCAAGTCCAAAGCCAACCTATTCCAGTGGTGTTTTACAATCCCTCCACAGCGTAGAGCCTTTGAATAAGGTCCCTTTTGCAATTATAATCCATTTTTAATGCCTAAAATCACCTCCAATGCAACCCACAACAACTCAACATGATCTACCATTGATATAGGGCTGATATGACTCATTTTGAATGCATTATTTAAGTGTTACAAGTACGAGGTGTTACATTATCCCCCTTGGGATTGTTTGTCCCTGAATGAAGATTAAAAATATGTAAATCATGATTTCAAGTGTTACATAGAATGAAAAGAGTAAGATTAAGATTAATACCTTCAATATCATCATCCGTGGATTCAAAGAGGGTTGGATATCTTGCACGAATATCATTCTCTGACTCCCAAGTATCTTTCTCAACTTTATGATTCTTCCACAACACTTTAACCAAAGTTATCTATTTAATCCTCAACTTTTAAACATGACGATCTAAAATAGCTATGGGTTCTTCCTCATAAGATAATGAATTCTTCACACCAATCTCCTTAACAGGCAACACAAGTAAATGATATCTAATATATTTATTAAGCATTGATACCTAAATACCAGATGGACAGAAGCTAAACTATAATGCTTTAATTTTCTGAACCAAAATGCTACACGGTGCCCATGACCCCGAAGGACTACAAGCTAACCCATGACTGATATCTATACCTAAACACTAAATAACCATACTGTAAAATATGTGGAAACATAATACTGTAAGGCCATAAGGTTCAAATTTGAATAAATATCTGATAAAAGAATGTCTAAAAATAGTATAATAATACCAACATAAATCTAAAATAATTGTCTAATATGATGTAGTCTGAAAGCCTCTAACTATACTGAATAAGGATTTGAAGGAACATGTCTCCAAGTAACTCCATCAACTGAAAATTAAACTGAAATAATAAATAAAGTAATAATCATATCATTCTCGAATGAAGAGGACTCACTGCTGACACTGACTGTTGAAATTTGTAATGCTACTGCAGCTCTGAAACTTGTGCCCCTGAACTTATAGTGTAACATTAAAAGAAAACATCATAGCATAAATGCATTAGTACGACTGAATGTACTGAGTATACGAGTGAGGTTGGCTATATGCAAAGGGTTTATATGCATGAACAATGCTGACTGATATGAACGTGAGAATACATACATGGATAGATAACTATAACTGAACTCGTAGTGATACTGACTACTGAGTCTGAATGCTGACATATGAGTTTACTGGTACTGAGATACTGAATGATTGAGTTTATTAATATTGATAGCCGGGTCACTAATAAGTGAAGAACTGATACTGTATTATGAAATACTGAGAGACTGATATTATATTCCTGATAAGTGAATGATTGTTTGATAGTTCTGATTATGAAGAACTAGTCTGATTGACTGTATTTCATAGTCCTGAAACTGAATACTAATAACGTAGTTTATTGATATCTAACATGACTGATAAGTGAGTTCTGATAACTGATAGAACTGATAACATGAATGACTATATTTGACAGTCCTGAATCTAATGGAACTATCTGAGTTCCGTACTGTATCTGAGTTGACTGTATCTCACAGTCCTAATTCTGTAACTGAAGCTATGGGAGAATTCATTTAACTAGCATGCCTCAAATGTGCTTCAATAACTAAATCGGGGTCCAATCTGTACCCTGATTGGAAGGGTGCCAATACTGTGCCACGGGTAAAGACAAACTGTGAGTGACCCTCAAATCTGGCAGTGTCCCCATAAAAGAATGATGGGTATCCACCTCATCAAATCTAAAGTTAGTAGTGTTGATGTCTCAACCTATGTTGGCTACATAGTTCTATAACGCAAGGATTGTTTCTAGGAATCTCATCCTCAATCTGGAAGTGTGGATTCCCATCCTTAGGTTCGCTCGATGCTGAATCCTACTCCCATCTGAATAGACACTGAACATGAATACTGAGCTGAGTTGCTGAGTTCCGTTGACTGATGGAATACTACTTACGACTGACTGAGTTCATGAGATTTCTGAGAATACTAAGTTACTGCATTTTTCCTGAGTCACATAACTGACTGAGTTCTATGAAACATGGCTTGACTATGGATATCGTGAAAACATGATGGCTCTATGCACACAACTATATTTTTTAGGTACAAGTACCCTTAAGACTCGATAGAAAAAAATTGACACTTCTTGACAATCTTGATGGCATAATCAATATTAACCATTCATAATAAAATAAGTTGGGGAAAATTTCATGAAGTGCATGGATATCATGAACTTGCACATGGTAGGAATGCATACAATCAAGATCATGATTTCATACTCTAACTTCATGGCATTCCAACAACATATTCATTGTACAATAATAGCATGGAAACCGTTCAAGTATAAGGTTAATGGCATGAATTCATCTTTTAGACCATAATAATACATAATACATGTTTCTTGTTTCTCTTAAACATTTAATCAAACACCTTACATGCACAATTTAGGCATAGGTAAAATCATAAAATTTAACATCATGAACAACCAAGTTTACATGTTTCCAACTCATATAATCATAGATTCATAGATATACATAAAGATTCCAACTTGGGAATCATTCATCATTACCAACTTGATTATCAATATCCAACAATATAGACATCATAAATAACTAAGTTCATAGATTTCAACTTACATACTAACATAGCTTCATGAAAATACATAAAGATCCCAACTTGAAACCATACAACAACCATCAACATGAACATAATCATACCACAACAAAGTATTCACAATACATGATTTAAAACTTGATTCTTGACCTCCATAGATGAAAGGGATCCATGGATGAATACTACGCATACCTTAGATTAAGACTCCGTGAAAATTTGCGTTGAAATTGGCTTGAATATTGAAACCCCCAATTGAACCTTTACTTGTTCTTGATAATCTTGGAGAAAAATTGAGGAAAAGGAGTATATTCTGTTCTCAAATGTCATTAATCCCGTGTTATGGAGTATATATAGGGGTGGAAGATGACCAAAATGCCTCTAAAGAAAGAGAGAAAGATGTAGCTATCCCTCTATTGACTGTCTGACAGGCTGAAGTAAATTGATCATAACCTTTTAATCCACTATTCAAATTAGATGAAACCAATTGCATTGGAAAGAAGATTCAAAGATCTTTCCATTGATATATAGCATCTCTCACAGTTAATTATATATAGGAAGTTATGATCATTTGAATTTGACTAAAATTTTGACCTAAAATGCGCCCGAAATATGTCCAATGCGTACTAGGGGCTTTCCCCATCGTAACGCAACTTGAAAATCCAAAAACGGAGCTCAAGAAGGTAGTAAAATAAATTTCCAAAGTTAAGAGGTCTAAAATGAGATTATGTATAGAACTTGAACACTTAGCAAAATTTTTATAAGTGTTGGAATCTCTCATGGAGCTAAATTTGACATGCAATTTTTACGGGGTCTTACAATATCTTCCCCTTGGGAATAGTTGTCCTTGAATGAGACTGACTGAGAGGGGAAATAATAAGCTGAACATGAGCTAAACATGAATGACTAAAATGTGATTTCATGACTGACATGACTGATAAGTTGAATTTATATCATACTGGACATGCATATCTGATGCATGATTATACAACTGATCTGTTACATAAATGCATAACTGAATAGGCAATGGTACTTAGTACCAAGCTTGTAATGGAAACATGAGAATGAATTTGGATACCAAGTTTGGTATTGAAATTTAAACATGAAACTAAATGAGTTCAAGGAAGTCTGTTACCATGAACTGAACATGCCGATGAGTCTGAGATTTATTGCCAATTATGCCTAAGTGAAAACATGAGAGCGTAACTGAGTCTGAAATATGATGCATGAACTGAATATCATGATTTGAATTGAGTATGTAACGTGTGACATAGACTGAGTATCGTGAACTAAACTGAGCCATTGAGTACATGGCATACGACTGAGATTTTGGAGTTAGAGGGTCAACTTATGAGGAACCCTTCCTCTAAACTGGACTCACTAAGAGAAAGAGAGCAGCATTTTTATGTCATGAAGGTTCAGGGAATTAGAGCGTATCTCCTCATTGGAACACTATGTCCTTTGAAGAAGCTGGACAGACTTTGCTGAAAAATATTAAGGAAAACTGAGGCAATGCACAAGGCACCTAGGAACTGAATCATGACTGACTATCTGGGTTCTGAAACTGAGGCATGTTATATGAATTGAGATGAGCTAGCATCTACCTAGCTGGTTTATCTCAGAATGGTTACACTCTTTCATGAGATTTCGGCTAGTGCAAAAAGATGTAGAGATGGGAAAACTAAAATCTATGAACTTTCCTGTATAAGACAGCTGAGTACTAAAATCATATCCTAATTAGAATTCAATAAGATGAGTTGAGGCCTACGAACATCTTCTACGATGAAGTGACTAAGCCTCATGCACTGTATCTGGGACTACTAAAAAAATTCATGTGGGTGTTGAGCACAAGGGCACAAATACACTAACTTATTTGATTAGCTGAATAAATAGTAGCTGAATACAGGGCCTGTAAGGCTGAACTAAACTTGTCTTGAATAGTTGGATTAAATTTATAGAGTATTATTATTATGCATAGAAAGTAATGACAACTGAGTAACATGAGGTGACTAAGCATGGATAACTCAAGTCTGTATTATTTGTGAATGTGAGACCCAACCCAATGTGTGACATGGTTTTGAAATAGTTTGTAAATTAGAGTATTGAAATAATGATAACTGAGTAACTGATAATTATATGATATGGTCAAGAAAACCTGAAGTTGAATTGAGTTTTTGATCTGGTTACTGAATTGAAACTGACATTATAACTCAGACTGTAGCTGGTACAGAAGTACTGAATTCTGAGGCTAAGTAACTGGTAACTGAAGCCATGGTTCTGTAGGACTATTTGAGTCCTTTACTGAAAATTGATTTCTGAACTATCGCTGTAACTGAGGTTTAGACTGATGCTGAAGTACTGAATTCAAGGACTGAACACTGATCACTGAGTACTGGATACTGAAACTATAATTGAGATGGCAACTGAGTTTTTAATAGTTGAACAATGAAGACTAGCATAAGTCAGGGATCTAAAAGTACATTTACATTCTGAACTTTCCCCACTTCTAAATACAACCTCTAGTTAGATGTTTACTTGTATACTAACATGACATTCAAGCCTATCTTTATAACTACACCCTCATATAAAATAAGCATGAAATAACCTTCTCTTAAAATGAAACATTTACTCTCACTCATCTAAGAAATTGCTTATCGCTATACTATTCCACAAGGAGAACTTATTGAAGGATTAAATTCGGAGGACCTGAAGCATGAATGGATACTGGCTGAATTTGACACATGACTAAAACTTTGAGGAATAAAATATCAATAGTATGGATTTACCAATAAGGTCTGAACTGAGGATATACATAATGTAGTCTAAATGTATCTGATCTGTAGGGGTATATCATGAGTCATGGAAGCTGAGTATGTTGTAAAGAGTGACATATGTACATTAGTCATGAGTTGTATGACCTGAGTTTGGAGTTTCAATGTTCATGAGGCATGATTCGTAACACTGATTGAACTATAAATGCACATGATTCTATGGAAAACATGAGAATATAAGCTATGTTCATGAAACTAAGATGTGAAGCATGCATAGGCATCATGATAACTGAGGTATGAAACTTTATGCTGAGATAAGGATGGGTCGGGAATTTTCTTCCCTAACTATTTTTCTGTATATACTAGCACTACTACTGGAATTTTAGGGCCTGACTTGGTCACTTGATCTACTATATGTCTGTGACCACTGTACTAAACTCTAAACTGGAATGTAATCATAATCATATACCTACACCTTGAGCGACACATGCTTGACTTCCCAAATACATCATCTTCTTCTATTTCCTCACATACTAATAATATCATAAGCACACATTAATGCCTAATTTCAAGTCAATAAACTTAAATTTTTATTTTTCACTGTTCAAATCTGCTGATTCATTATGGCACTAGTATCCCCATGAATACATACTCTGATCAGTCCAGATAAAATTATCTCAATTTTATTACTGCTAAACCCTTGGTTTCAAGAGTGAGTTCTCATAATCATGAATGGGATACTGTTCGAGTATGTGGAAAATCCCATAACTGACTGTAGGTACTGTCTTAGAAAGCCCTATCTTTAGGACTTGAGCTTCACCATTTTTATTACTTTAAAAGTAAGGTAAAGTTGACATGAGGGAAGTATGAGTTGAATCTACATGAGTTTCTTAGGAAACCTTTCTATAGCATGATCTAAAACATAAAAGAAGGGAAACTGTTCCTGAAACATCTCATAGCCTTTTGAACATAAGTATAGTGCACAACACACCGATGTACAAAACTCTAGTAGATGCGGCTTTCAGACTTCCTAGGAAACTGTTGAACCTTAGGCTCTGATACCAAATTTTTAACGCCCTAATTTTCTGAACCAAAATGCTACACGGTGCCCATGACCCCGAAGGACCACAATCTAACCCATGACTGATATCTGTACCTGAGCACTGAATAACCATACTATAAAATATGCAGAAATATAATACTGTAAGGCCATAAGGTTCAAATCTAAATAAACATCTGATAAAATAATGTCTAAAAATAGTATAACAATACCAACACAAATCTAAAATAACTGTCTGACATGCTGAGTCTGAAAGCCTTTAACTGTACTGAATAAGGAGTTGAAAAAATATGTCTCCAACTAACTCTATCAACTGAAAACTAAACTGAAATGATAAATAAAATAATAATCATATTATCCTCGAATGAAGAGGACTCGCTGTTGACACTGACTGCTGAAATCTGCAATGCTACTGCAGCTTTGAAACTCGTGCCTCTAAACCTATGGTGTAACATTAAAGGAAAACACCATAACACAAATACGTCAGTATGACTGAATGTAATGAGTATACGAGTAAGGTAGGCTATATGCAAAGGGTTTTTATGCATGAACAATGTTGACTGATATGAATGTGAGAATACATACATGCACAAATAACTGTAACTGAACTCATAGTGATACTGACTACTGAGTCTGAATGCTGACACATGAGTTTACTGATACTGAGATACTGAATGGTTGAGTTTATTGATATTGATAGCTGGGTCACTAATAGGTGAGGAACTAATACTGTATTATGGAATACTGAGAGAGATATTATATTACTAATAAGTGAATGATTATTTTTAACAGTTCTAATTATGTAGAACTGGTCTGATTGACTGTATCTAATAGTTCTAAAACTGAATACTAATAACATGGTTTACTGATATCTAACATGACTAATAAGTGAGTTCTGATAACTGATATAACTAATAACATAAATGACTGTATCTGACAGTCTTGAATCTGATGGAACTATCTGAGTTCTATACTGTATCTGAGTTAACTGTATCTCATAGTCCTGATTCTATAACTAAAACTATGGGAGAATTCATCTAACCGACATGCCCCGAGCGTGCTTTAATAGTTAAATTGGGGTCCAATATATACCCTGATTGGAAGGGTACCAATACCATGCAACGGGTAAAGACAAGCTGTGAGTGACCCTCAAATATGGAAGTATCCCCATAAGAGAACGACAGGTATCTGCCTCATTAACTCTAAAGTTAGTAGTGTTGATGTCTCAACCTATGCTGGCTACATAGTTTTGGAATGCAAGGATTGCTTCTAGGAATCTCACCCTCAATCTGGAAGTATGGATTCCCATCCTTGGATTCTCTCGGTGCTGAATCCTACTCCCATTTGAATAGACACTGAACATGAATACTGAGATAAGTTGCTGAGTTTCGTTGACTGATGAAATACTACTTACGGTTGACTGAGTTCATGAGATTTCTAAGAATACTGAGTTACTGCATTTTTCCTGAGTCACATGACTGACCGAGTCCTATGGAACATGGCTTTACTGTGGATATCGTGAAAACATGACATGGCTCTAGGCACACAGCTATATTTTTTGGGTACAAGTATCCCCAAGAATCGATAGAAGGAAACTAACACTTCTTGACAATCTTGAATACATGATCAATATCAACCATTCATAATAAAATAAGTTGGGGGAAATTTCATGAAGTGCATGGATATCATAAACTTGCACATGGTAGGAATGCATATAATCAAGATCATGATTTCATACTCTAACATCATGGCATTCCAACAATTGAACGTTTACTTGTTCTTGATAATCTTGGAGAGAAATTAAGCAAAAGGAGTATATTCTAATCTCAAATGTCATAATCCCATGTTATGGAGTATATATAGGGGTGGAAGATGTCCAAAATGCCTCTAAAGAAAGAGAGAAAGATGCAGCTATTCCTCTGTTGACTGTCTGGAAGGCTGAAGTAAATTGATCATAACCTTTTACTCCGATGTTAAAATTGGATGAAACCAATTGCATTTGAAATAAGACTCAAAAATCTTTCTATTGATATATAGCAGCTCTCACAGTTAATTATATACAAGAATTTATGATCGTTTGAATTTGACTAAAATTTTGACCTGAAATGCGCTCGGAATGTGTTCAATGCGTGCTAGAGGTTTTCCCCATCGCAACGCAACTTGAAAATCCAAAAACAGAGGTCGATAAGGTCGTCAAATAAATTTCCGAAGTTAAGAGGTCTAAAATGAGATTAAGTGTTGAACTTGAACACTTTGAAATTTTTTTGTAAGTGTTAGAATCTCTCATGGAGCTTTACGAGCTGAATTTGACATGCGATTTTTATGGGGTCTTACATACACTTTTGGGAAAATCTAATTCATAAGCAACTCCACTAATTCTCCTCGTAATCTAATAAGGACCTATATTAGGAATGAGTTTTCCTTTCTTTCCGAATCTCATGACTTCCTTCATAGAGGATACCTTTAGAAATACCCAATCATCAACGTCAAATTCTAACTCCCCTCTTCTAACATCGGTGTAGGACTTTTGGCGACTTTGGTCTGTCTTAAGTTACTCTCTAATGACTTTTAATTTATCCATCACCTGATGGACAAGGTCAGATCCAAACTAATGAGTTTTACCTACCTCATACCAACTAATTAGTGACCTACACCTTCTCCTATATAGAGCCTCAAAAAGAACCATCTGGATACTAGAACGGTAGCTATTGCTATAGGCAAATTCTATCGACGGCAAGTGATCCATCCAACTACCCTTAAAGTTAATCACGCAATCCCTCAATATATATTCTAAGGTGTGAATAGAAAGTTCCATTTTTCCATCCATTTGAGGTTAGAAGGTGGTGGTAAGGTTTACTTAGGTACCTAATCCTCTTTGAAAGAACCGCCAAAACTGAGAAGATAATTGCGTACTTTTGTTGGATATAAGGGATATTGGAGCCTCATGTAATTGAACTATTTTCTGAATATACAACCTCACATAATCATCTCCTGAGTAATTAGTCCTTACAGGCAAAAAGTGAGAAGACTTGGTCATCCTATCCACAATCACCCAAATAGAGTCGTACAGGTTTTGGGACCTCGAAAGTCCAATAATAAAGTCCATATTAATTATCTCCCATTCCCATAAAGGAAAAACTATGTCGTAGGAGGTACCACCTGGCCTCAAATACTCTATCTTAACTTGTTGACAATTCAAACACTTGGCCTGAAAGTTAGCAATATCTTTTTTCATGTTATTCCACCAATAAATCTCCGTAAGATTATGATACATTTTTGTTGAGGCAGGGTGAACAACATACCTGGAGGTATGAGCTTCGTCAAAAATCCCCTTAAGAAACCCATCCATATTTGGCACACACAACCTACCTTGGTATCTCAAAATACCATATCCTCAAATTTCAAAGGCCATTACTTTTTGCTGACCAACATCCTCCTTGATCTGCATTAAAATGGGGTCTTTGGTCTATTTTTCCTTAACCTCTGTGCATAGAGATGATTTAGCTTCTCCTATATGAACACTTCTCTATCCTTGGAATCTAGGAGTTGAACTCCTAAGTTAGCAAGACGATGAATATCCTTCACCATATTCCTCTTTCCTTAATCCACATGAGAATGGCTATCTGGGAGTTGAACTCTCAAATTAACAAGACGATGAATATCCTTCACCATATTCCTTTTTCCTTCATCTACATGAGAATGACTGCCCATGGACAACCTGTTAAGGGCGTCAGCCACCACATTAGCCTTACCTAAATAATAATGTAGGCTCATGCCATAATCCTTCAATAATTCTTACCACCGTCTCTGCCAGATATTTAACTCTTTTTGAGTGAACATCTACTACAAACTTTTATGATTAGTAAAGATGTCAACATGCACCCTATAAAGATAATGATGCCAAATTTTGAGTGCAAACCACAACAGCTAGTTCTAAATCATTGGTGGGATAGTTCTTCTTATGCACCTTTAACTTTCTAGATGCATAAGCCACTACCTTAACACGCAGCATAAATACACACCCAAGTCCTACCCGGGATGCATCATAGTACATAACAAAACCCTCTATACCCCTCGAAAGGGTCAAAATAGGTGCAATAGTCAACTTTTTGTTTAATTTCTTAAAACTATTCTCATAAAAGTCAGACCACAAGAATTTCACCTTCTTCTGAGTCAATCTAGTAAGTGGAGCATCTATGGATGACAAACTCTTTACAAATCTCCTATAATACCCTACCCAGTCCGCTAAGCTTTAGTTATTTCTTGGAGTCGTAGGTCGGGGATATTTTCTCACTGACTCAACCTTTGGGATGTCAACCTTAATTCCCTTACTAAAAGCAATATGCCCCTGAAAAGCTATTGCACTAAGCCAGAACTCACAGTTGGAAAACTTTGCATACAGTGCATGGTCTTTAAGAGTCTAAAAGATGATTCGAAGGTAATTTATTGGTTTTCCTTACTCTTAGAATAAATTAAGATGTCATCAATGAAAACTCTTACAAATAGGTCCAGGAACTGATGGAACACCCCATTCATGAGGTCCATAAATACTGTAGGGCCAGTAGTCAATCCAAAGGACATAACCATGAATTCATAGTAACCATATCAAGTTCGGAAAGTTATTTTGCGAATGTCAACCTCCCTAATCTTCAATTGATGATAACCTGAACGAATGTATATTTTGGAGTAATATTTAGCACCTTGGAGTTAGTCAAAGAGATCATCAATTCTGGGGAGAGAGTACTTATTTTTAATAGTGACTTTGTTCAACTGATAGTAATCTATGCACATATAGGGTGATCCATCATTCTTACACATGAAGAGTATCAGAGCACCTTAGGGAGAGATACTAGGATGAATAAAGCCTTTTTCAAGAAGGTGTTTTAACTGATCTTTCAACTCTTTCAATTCAACAGGATTCATTCTGTATGGAGGAATAGAAATAGGTCGGGTGTCTAGAAACAAATCAATGCCAAAATCTATCTCCCTATTTAGGGGTATCCTAGAAGATTGTTAAGAAATACTTCTGGGAATTCTGCAACTATAAAACTGACTGAAGGGAAGGTCTCTCAGTGCTAGAATCTTTAACCTAAATAAGATAAAACAAACAACCCTTGGATATGAGCTTACAGGCCCTAAGATAAGATATGAACCTACCTTTAGGTGAAAAAGAATATCCCTCCCATTCTATATCTGTCTCATTAGGAAAACAAAATGTGAACTTTCTGGTTCTACAATCTAAGGAAGCATAATATGAATAAAGCCAATCCATCCCCAATATAGCATCAAAATTAACCATGTCAAGTTCTATGAGGTCAACCATTGTATCCCAATGAAAAACATATACCACACAATATTTATAAACTCTTCTAGCAATAATATAGTCACCAACAAGAGTAGAAATAGAGAAGGGTTCAAAAAGGTTTTCGAGATCAAACCCAAAATTGACTACCACATAAGGGGTCATATAAGACAAAGTAGGCCCGAGATCAAGTAACACATACTCATTATGGTAGAAAATCTATAGCATACTCATAATAATATTTGGTGAAGCCGTTGAGTCCCGACAAGTATCTAGGGCATACAAGTGGTTACGACCACCTCCGGTAGCAGAAGAAGTACCCTTAGGTGGTATAGTTGTTGATACAGATTGGCACTTAACGCCCTAATATTTCCTTTAGCTAAAGGATTGTCTCTCTAAATATGGCCTGCCTATCTGCAAGAGTAACATGTCCTCCCCAATAATAACACCTACCAAGATGATTTCTTCCACAAGTATTACAACGTCGATGATACCTAAAAGACTAAGCTATTCATTCATGTGACTGAGTGCCTTGAATTCATGGCCCACTACCAGGATGGGATCTCTATTCAAAGGAATGTATGGGTGTGGATGCACTAGATGAAGATTGAGCATTGCTCTAAAATTTCTTCTTAGACTATTTTATCCCATTTACCACCTTACTGGTGACTTATATTTTGATCAGCAGACTTAGCCCTTTTAGCTTGCCTTTCTTTTTCCTCTACCTTAATCGACCTCTTCTACCTGTTGCATATACACTGTTAGCCTGGAGATATCCATGTCTTTGTTTGGCATTATCCCATTACATTCTAATAACAAATCATCCAAGAGACCAGATGCGAACTTCCTTATGTGAGTCTTCTTATTGTAAACTAATTCTGGAGCATAATGGGACAGTTGGATGAATTTCAATGCATATTTTTGTACACTTATTTTTCCTTATTTCAGATTGAGGAATCCCCCAGCCTTGGCCTCCCTCAATTCCTGAGAAAAGAAGTGATCCAGAAAAGCCTCTGAAAAATTCTCCTATATAGCAGGTACAACACCCTCACCTCTCAACTCTGTCCATTCCTCATACCACTAGTTTGCTACATCCTTCATCTGATAGGTCGCCAATTCTACTCCCTCAGCAACACTAGCATGTATGACACTAAATATTTTATCCATTTTATCTATGAAACCTTAGGGGTCCTTATCAACCTTGGTACCTATAATAGTGGGTGGGTTTAGCCTTATGAATTGGAAAACCCGAGTGATTTTAGAAAAGCTTAGGTATAAAACTCATATCTCCATATCGATAGGATTAAGAAGCCACAAGCCTAGCAATCATATGGATGGACTGATGGAACTCAACATTCAAGACTTCTCTTTAAGGAGACTGAGTACGGTCAACACCAAACCAAGAAGCTCGAGGAAGGCTAGTTTGGACTGGAGGAACCCTTGGAGTAGTAGTGAACTTTGGGGTACGGGCTCTGTAATGGGTCCTAAAACACCTTAGATTTTGGACCTTAGAAATATTCTTGAGCATTGAGCTCACTATCCTGGTAACAACTCATCATACGAGTCGTATGGTATGGTATGTGTCAGGTGACCCTAGTCATTAGGTGTCCAATGGGTGATGGTTGGGTTTTTTATCTTGGTAACGACTTGGTTGTATGATTCATTAGGTGTGGTAATGAGTCTTTAGGACAATCCTTAATCAAATCAGTAACTTAGTTACTTAACTTGGTTTTGAGTACGAGTGGCTCATTGAGAGTTATGAGGATAGGTTACGAATGGTAGGGTTGAGTCGTATGTTGTCCAGTGTCCAATCCCTTAGGTTCTGTCTTCGATAAGACTAGACCATACGAGTCATATGGTCCTGTCATGATTGGGGTAATGGATTCATATGGTGAACACAATTGGTGATGACTCAAGGCTACGAGTCATATGTTATTGTTACGAGTCAAGGGGTTGACTCATAACCACCTGTGATCTTTTTACAACTTTTAGCTGGGGGCACTTTAGACAGTTTTTACTTAAAACCCTTAATAACCCACGTACCTATAACACTTTTTGGTATTCCATTTCATACTTTACAAGATTAAACATCCTTCTTACTCTTTTAAAATCCTCTCAAGCAAAATTGGCTAGGGTTTCTCCAAAGTGGTCATATAAGGACTTAAGGATCAATTTCTCTTAGTGAATCTTTGTAATTCAGCATGTGACACATACCTCATTGTTAGTTTTCTAAAATCATATATTTAAGGCATTATTCATGAATCATTAATGGTTTTTTTAAGCCAAGGTTATGGGGTTTGAATGCATATCATTGAATATTGTTTTCTATGGTTTAAATTGTGATTATGCGTGATTTATCTTGGTTTTTCACATATGAGTGAAAGGGAATGGTGATTTAATTGAGGGGTCATGGTTGAACCCCAAAATTTGATGAGTTTGGCTTTGATAATGGCATGCCCTTAACCTGTTTGTAAAATTTTCAATGAGAATAGTATTGTCACAAGTCTGAATTTTGTTAAAACTAAGGCTTGGCATAAAAAATTTAATGGTTGATGAATGAATTTAAAAGGACCTTGATGGCCATAAATTGAAATGAAAACCTTGTGGGGTACATGAGAATCCCCTAAGTGATTTTAATAGTGGAGTCAGTCAAGTACATAGGAATCCCTTAAGTCTTGGCTAATGTGACATTGCTTGCAAGCTATAGTCGGTATAAAGATATCACTTTATAATGCCTTATTAAGTAACTACTGGAATTTGTGGTTTGAGTATATGCTAAAGGTTTTAATTGAGAAATAATGGGGGTTATGATAGCTACTAGTGAAGGTGTAAGTCCAAAGGACGAACACTGGAAACTCATGTTTGACGACATGAGGGTTGGTTTTAGTGGCCTTATGCTTGAGGGGTACATGAGACTCCCCTAAGTTTATACTTGTATATATGTACCATGGAGGACAAAGAGTAGAAGGGACTCCCCGACCTTATGTGATATCTCTGGTTCGTGGGGCTACACACACTGAGACACGTTCAGGGGGTTACACTGGACCCATATAGCCCATGGGTGGATTTATGATGGTTATGATACACAATCAAGGTTAATATTTAAATGCATGCTAAACCTTATTCCCTATCCCGACATGATATATATATATGTATGTGTGTGTGTATAAATGTGATTGCATATGGTTATTTGATTTGGTTTTGAATGATGACATTATCTTATATTTACCCTTGAGTTACATACTAGCATTCACCCTGCTAACCATCTTTGGGCACTGTATCCCCATGCGATGCAGGAACAATCATACTACCATTTCTCCTGCACAGTGATTTAGATTTGGGGTCAACTTTGAGTCAGATTGAAGTGGTGATCTTTCATACTCTGGAAAGCTCCATTTTATACTATGGACTTCTTTTCATTATTGTTATTTCTTTGGTTTTGGTTTTGGCTATGGTCGGGGATATGTCCCAACCGAATTTTCTTTAATTTTGGTTAGAGACTTTATCAGACTACTATGGGCATAGGCAGTGTCAGTATTAGTGTTAGAATTGGTATCGGTATTGGCATTGAAATTAGTATTGGTTGGATATTTGTTGGGGTTGTTTGTTTATGGTTATAAACTTACTTTATTGTCTTTAGACTATTATTATTTTATCTTGTTATATATTTAGAATTCATCCAACATGGGGTGTAAGGTGGTTAACGGTGGGGTATTAGGGGTGGTCTTGGGTTCTGGTTGGACTTGAGATACCCAACACAAATTGGACCTGGTTTGGGTCGTGTCAGGTCTACATCCCATGAGTAAGGCAAACATCATCAACATTTATATCAATAGGGATGGAGGCCCTGACAGAGTTGTTCTGCTCATCAGATCTATGGGGAGGCATGATGTGAAACATAGAAAGCTAGGAGTCAGGAAACATTTAGACTCTATAGCACAAACTAGAACATGCACAAAAGAGAAACATTCCTAAATGCCTCGTAGCTTTCCCCTTATAAGTGTGGCACACTACTCACACATAAAATGGACTCTACTCGATAAGGCTTTTTAGACACCCTAGGGCGCTAAATCGTGCTCTGATACCAAGTTTGTCATGACCCGAGCCTAGGTCCTAGCTGTGAAAGGCATAAAAAATCATAAAGGCCTAAGAGACCTCTTAGCATACTATCGTAAGAATAATTCATATGAAACAATAGTGCGGAAGACAAAATTAAAACATGAAAATCCCATAATCAAATATACTACTTCGTGACAACAATCCATAAAAAAAAACCCAATCCAGTCTACGAAGCCTCTACTAAACTTAAAAAACTAGTCTATCTAAGCTAGGACAAGGTCCCAGTTGTACCATAAAACAATCGAAACTAACATACAGATAGGATTCCTTCCGAAGTAAGGGAGGCTTACTAACTATTACTATCTGAGGAAAATCTACTACTGAACTGGGCTATGGGATTGTGCCTCAGAACCTGTAGGGTAAGGGGTCAAGACTTGGCAAGTACTCGTATGCAAAATAATCCCAAATAACGTATAATTCATGTAAAACAACTGAGAGCATTTCGAAGTCAATTTCGCATGATATAAGTAAAAACACATAGGCACAATTTAAAAATCTATAATTAATGCGTGTGAACCATAGACTCAACGTTTTTCTTTAATTTTGAGCTAGATGGTACACCCTATAATTTCTATAATCCTACGGGCTATATGGAATCCACCCTTGACTCGACAACCAAGCTTCCAATCCAAGTTTGCTACAAGGATTGGAGTATTAATAAGAGGAACACACACGATCACAAAGTAGGGTGCCATAGTTCCCAATCAAGTCAACATGTCATGGTAGTGCACAAGATCATAAATTAAGGATCCTAACCATAGTTCCAAATTGGGACGACATGAATCAATAGTACTCAAGATAACAAAGTAGGGTACCATATCCCACGTTTATAAATCACAATTTTCAGCGAGTCTTTCAACTCATAATTTTTTCAGATAACCATCTAACTCTCTTTAAGACCATTTTTAACCTTACTAAAATCATACTTCATGCTTATGAAAGAGTTCATTTCTTTATTTGTTAAGGGCATATCGTAATTGGGTATCGTCATACCCAGACTTGGAAGTCAATCATGTTAATCTATCTCATATCATACCATATCATGTTCATAGCTCTTCTCATTCAAAAAGATATTAGATACCACCAAACAATCTACATAACACATGAGACTTCTTTTTCAAAAGCATAAGAAAACTTAGGAAAAACATTCTCTTTTTAAGACTTACACATAGTGGTCCATTCTTTCATTAAACACATGCATTTGTTTCACTTAACACATGGAACACTCATAAAATTAGAAAACATGCTCTCACTGGATCATAAAACAATGTCAATCCATAAAATATGATAAAACACTTACACCCAATATTTAATCACTTAATAAAACATCTCATAACATGTTAAAACCATAGATTTCATCACGCGAGAGGAAAATTTCATTAATCACTTTTTAAAATTCATATCATATATGCACACGATTATAAATCAAGCTTATGCAAAAACCTCATGATAATTACATACTTTCATCAAAATAGGTTCATGATACATGGCCTTCAAATAATTTCCAAAACCTATATGTAATTTTATATCCTTAAGACTTGTTAAAATTGAAAAATTACACTCATGAGGTTTAGGATAGTCGTACATACCTTGATAACAATGAAAACGTTGAGAAATTTGATCCTTGAAGCTTAAAATTCCCAGCCCTAGGTAGTTTCCTTCTCTTTCTTAAAGAAAGATGATTTGGGGATTTTGAGAAGTGAGTAATATGTTTTAAGACCTTAATTTCATCCATATAGGATTAGGAACGGTTTGAGAGGGTGAAAAGACCTTAATGCCCTTAAATTAAATCAAAATAGAGTAACTTTTGATGCTTGGCTTTGGCTTTGCTGCGCAAGGCCAAACAAAACCCATTCCAGTGCCGTTTTATGATACCTCCATAGTGGAGAGCCTTTACAGAGGGTCCTCTTTGCAGCTCCAACCCATTTTTAATGCCTAAAAGCACCCCCAATGCAACCCCCAACAGCTAAACACGATCTACCATCGATATAGGGGTCCTAAGGCTCATTTTGAATGCATATTTGAGTGTTACAAGTATGGGGTGTTACATGAGTGTGTTTATATTTTTACCCCCCATACAAAATCCTTAAAGACTAGCCATCCTTTCATTTTATGTATGGAACAAATATATTTTTGCTACTCTACACCTTAAATGTTTTTACTCTTTTCATGCAAATTTGTCTCTCAATTTCTATTTTTCTTTCTTATTTTTATTTTTTCTTTCCTTTTTTTTTTCTTATTTTAATTCATTTGTCTCAGCATTTATTTTTTTTTTCATTTTTTTCAAACATTATTATTTTTTATTTCTCTTTTTTAAAAAAAAAAAAAATTCATTTGTCGCGCACTTTAATTTTTTATTTTTATCAATTCTCATTTTTTTTTAATTTTTCTCAAACTTTATTTTTATTTTTTTCTTCTCATTTTTGTCAGTCTTTTTTTTTTTTGAATCTTAGTTTTTTCTTTATTTTTTCTCTTTTTTTTTTCTCAACTTCTATTATATTTTGCTAATGAACAAAAAATTGGATAGTCTGCAACAAAGATCTTTTTTTTTTTTTTGACATTGAAGTTAATTTAAGTATTTGACTTATTATTTGGAAGTCCTTTGAGATAAGTATTGCCTCTCAGACAAGAGTTATAGAACATCTCATAAATCAAATTGCAATGTGGTAGTGTTATATCTTACCCATGGGGCGCAACTTATTATTTGAAAGTCCTTGAACTAACTCTTGCTTCTAATACATGATTATAGAACATCTCATAAATCAAAACGTAATTTGGTAGTGTCAACGTTTGCCCATGGGGTGTAACTTGTTGTTTGAAAGTCCTTGAGCTAACTCTTGTATCTAAGGTAAGAATTATAGAACATCTTATAAATTAAGACACAATGTAGTAGTGTTAACTCTTACTCATAGGGCATAACTTGTTGTTTAAAATTTCTTGGACTGAGTGTTACCTCTAAGACAAGAGTTATATAACATCTAATAAACCAAGGCAGAATGTATTAGGGTCAACCCTTGCTTATGAGACGTAACTTTTTTTTTGAAAGTCCTTGATTTATAGAATATCTCATAACTTAGGATACAATATGCTAGTGTCAACTCTTGTCCATGAGGTGTAAATTTTTGCTTAAAAGTCCTTGGGCTAAGCCTTGCTTCTAAAACAAGAGTTATAGAACATCTCAAAAATTAAAACACAATGTGATGGTATTAGTTCTTGACCATGGAGCGTAACTTATTGTTTGAACGCCCTTGGTCTATGTCCTAAACATCTCATAAGTCAATACATAATATTGTAGTGCCAACTCTTACCCATGATACATAACTTGATGTTTGATGGTCCTTGGAGTAAATCTTGCCTCTAAGGCAAGAGTTATATAGAAACTCATAAATCAAAACACAATGTGGCGGTATCAACTCTTACCCATGGGACGTAACTTATTATTTGAAAGTCTTTAGACTAAATTCTATCTCTAAGACAAGATTTACAGAATATCTCATAAATCAAGATGCAATGTGGTAGTGTTAATTTTTCTCATGGGGTATAACTTATTCGTTGAAATTGAAGAAAATAAAAAAAGAAAAGTAATAAAAGTTGAGAAAAAAAATGAAGAAAAAATACTTTTAGAAAAAGAAAAGGAAACAAATCAAAGAAAAAAGAAAACAAATAAAAGTTAAGAGGAGAAAAAGGAAAAAGCTAAAGAAGAAAAGGTTGAGAAAAAAAAAAGAAAAAAAGATAAGACAAAAAATAAAAGAAAATATTTTTTCAGATTTTTTATATAGTATTAAATACATATAATCATTAAGCGAACATAAAAGAAAAAAATGTTTAAAACATAATTTTTTTAGATTGTTTACATAGTATTAAATAGGTATAATCATTATCCCAACATAATTTTTTTATCTGATTTACATGCTGTAATGTTACATGTACACATGGTGTACAAGACATATATTTCCACTTTCTTACGGAATATTGAATTCAAAAATTCTATAGTATGAAGTTGGTTCTTTGAGCAGTTCAATGATCATGGAATACAATTAACTATGTGCATTGTGTCCAACAGGAATGAGGGTATTATAAAAGTTGTGTCAATGATAGATGATGGTGATCCACAGTATGCTTGCATCTGGTATCTATGGAAAAAATGTTATAACCAATTTCAGGAAGTCTCATGTTAAAGTTATCATATGTTTTTTATTCAATGTCAAAAGCATATATCATTTCTGAATTCAATAGCCTAATGAAAAAGGTTGAACAGTAGTTGGCTGATTTTGACAAGTAGATTAGGGTATCTGCAACTATAAATAAAAAATTTATGCTTACATCAAACATCGTAGAGAACATAAACAAGCATCTTAAGGAAGTGAGAGAATTTTCAATATATGATTCTTAGAAGAAGTCAGAAAGATGTTTCATAGATGGAATCACAACAATCGACAGATTGAGACATTTACATGCATACCTATTTGTGAAAGATATAATGACTTGCTCCTGAAAAACGAGATAAAAAATATATGAATAAGGGTAAGTATATTTGAATGGACTCGACTAATTTTTAAATATGTACATTTGAATAGATTATGTTGTTTTCTTGTGTTATATTTGAATATATATATATATATATATATATGTATATATATATATATATATGCATCACAGATTGTACCGACAAAAAACTATGTTTATGTTGTACTGCATACAAATAGGTGTTTTATTATTTTCTTAGAGAAGAAGACATCTTCATGCCATAGATTTCATATTGATGAAATTTCGTGTGTTCATGCTTATACAGTCTCAAAGATCAAACATTTTGATGCTGATGATTATTGATCTAATTTTTATATGTCAGTATCGATGTTGAATACGTATGAGGTTCCGATATCCCCTGCCTGACAACTCTATATAAGAGATACCAGGATACATATTAAGCAAAATTGTGCTGCCATCAAAATACAAATGCCCACATAAAAGGTCAAAAAAAGTAAAAGAGAAAAGTTCGCTGGAGAATTTTATGGAATTAAGTCCACAAATTCATACAGTGCTTGTGATATTATTGGACACAATAGGCATTCTTATAGGAGAAAATAAAATCAAATTGAATAATTATATAAAATTTAAGTTATTTATATTTTTAGTTGTTTAATTATGTCCAGCTCTAGAAGTAAACTATCAGTTATGACTTATGATTGAAGTTAGTTCAAATTTCTCAAGATTAAAATGTGTTAATTTGTCAAATACATTGCATTTTTTATAAATATATTTTTATTTTTAATAGCTCATATGTACTTTCTTTTAATAGAGAATATATCTGCATATCTGTATATAATTATTTATATATTGTCTGTATATATAAAAATAATTACTTTAAATATTTATGCTTTTATATAGAGATAATGTATCAAACCCCCCCCCAAACTTGTTTCCCTAACTTACTTTGGCACTTAAACTAAGTTTTTATAAATTTACCTCCTTAAAATCTTTAAACTGAATTAATTTTTCCCCTTACTATCTAACACCCCACTCTCATGAGGGAGAGTGCATCACACTCGCTACCACATCAGCGCCACATCACAGCCACGTAATTGCCATGTAAATAAAATATTTTTTTAATATTAATATATAAAAACATAAATAAATATATATATATTATATATATATATATACATATTTTAAAATCTTCTTCATAACCACCCACCCCTCCTTCCCTTCCCCCCTCCCATCCACCCCTAACCTGCACACACACTCCGTCCACCCCCTACATTTCCACACCTGCACAAATACCCATCCACCTCTGTCCACCCCACACAACAACATCTGCACACATACATCAAATTTTTTGATAAATTTTCACCGAAAAAAGCCATTATCAACCACCATTGAAAAATGCAGTACCAATTTTATTTTACCAAATTATCCTAAAAAAAGACACAATCAAAGATGACTATCAATGGGATTTTTGTTACACGTGTGTTGAATCTACAACAATCAAATCTACAACAATTATAAATCAAGAAATCAACAATTACTTTAGAACTTAAGAAATTTCGTTGTAGATTCAAAAATAAATCAAGAAATCTTATTTTTTTGTTGTCAAATTCAAGAAATGAATGGTGGTAGATGGGGGCAGTTGAGGGAGGAATGGGGTGGGGGTGTTGGCGGGTGGGCTGGGTAAAGAAGGAGGAAATTTTTTTTTCTATTATATATATATATATATATATATATATATATATAATATTAGTAGGATTTAAAAAAAATCACATATTTTTTTTAAATGCCACGTCAGCATTAGGGGTGAATTAAATTCACTCTAAAGATGTTAAGGGGAGTCAATAAATGCGTGTTAAGTTTAAGTGTTAAAGTAAGTCGAAGTGACAAGTTTAGGAGGATTTTAATGTATTATCTCTTTTATATACCATAAAGAATAGTTATTTAGATGTTATCATATGTATTTATATTTGCATTTTTATACGTAAGTATAATACATGATTATTTAAGCATATATTATTATACATATACATATTTTAGCAGTTTTATATATATATATATAATATATATATATATATATATACATATACATATGGGTACTGTATGTTTCTAAGTAAATATTCATTACGTATGTACATATATCAGTACTTGCTTCAATTAAGTAGCAATGTGTATGCGTAATTGTGTTATTGCTTCTAACAGTATATAAGTATTTATATAAACATTTTTACTTTATATAAGTATTCATAATATTTATATGTATATAAATATCTAAGATTTTGCTTCAAATAAGCATATAAGTATTTCTGCATTTACTTCAATTAAGCATACACTATATCTGACAATATATAATTATATAAGTATTTATATAAATACTTGTATTGTACATAACTATGCATAATATTTATATGCATTTATGTATATACATATTGTTTGTATGAACTCATGGTTATAGTATTAGTATAAGTGTACACAAACGACAACTACTCAAATACATGTCAATAGCAATGACAATTAAACTATATATACACATTGTATGTCTCATCTGCGAAACATATTCAACTATTTAATATTTACAGATTGTTATTTTTATAAGTAGTTCATCAGATAATAAACTTATAATACAATTAGGATCATGATCCAAAAAATAAAAACACCGTACCGTCCAAAGAATCAGATCCAAAAAAAGATTCTAACATCAGATTCAAAATCACTATGTAGTTTCAACTAAACCAACAAAATAAAGTATTCATTGTATTGTCTATGAAATAATTATTATCTTACTAGTATCACATTAAAATTCTAGCCTCATTGTCTTATTTACACTCTCATCATTACTGGCTATATCATCCTTATTCTTTTGTGTCCCATGGTGCCATAAAAGTGAAACATAACGGATACGCAAAGCTATAACATCAAACTCTTCAGGTGGTATATCCTTTTTATTCCTAAAATAATCCGGGTATGCAGCAGTGAATACTCCACAATTCCTACGTAAATATTTTTTTTGATAATAAATAATAAAATTAAATTGTAAATTACATAGTTGTATTGAGAGTAACTAATAAAATAAAAGGATGTGAAATATCAACTTACAAGATTTCGATGATTATTATGATAAATTATTCATGTATACCACATCTAGAAAAGCTTCTTCTTCATGATCAATGTACTTAGGATGAGCGGAGAAATCAATACCTTTTTTTCGTAGAAATTAAAATTTGTTAGATATATCGGTATCAATTCTGATAGCTTTCTCATTGCAAGTGCAATAAATTCATCATGACAAGAAGACATATAAGAGACATACACATATAGACATCTATCATTGAATTATAAAAAATCAACACTCAATATATTCTATCCACATTGACTGGGATAAAAATGCAATCCACATTATGCCAAGGTACGGAAGCATGGAGTCTAAATTCATTGATGTATTAACTATTGTCAATTCTTAATTTGTGAGTTTATAATACCTTGTACTATCGGCATACTTGTCAAGAATATTCAATATTATGACTTTGAATAAATAATTTACTATACCGTATTCATATTGACTGGTTTGTACTTAACTTTCTTACGCAAGTCCTACAGAATTGTAATGCCCCGAGACTGCACCTTGGGCGTCACGCAATGCTTATGACCCTGAAGGACTACAAACTAACCCATGCCTGGTACCTACTGTGAGCAATGAATATAATACTGAAATATATAAGCGGAAGAAATCTAAAAATGCCATAAGGTTCTCAAAATACTAAAATAAAATTGAGTATTACAAATAATAACAACTGAAAATTTAATAACTAACTATGCTAGTCTGAAAGTCTCTAACTGTCTGAATATTGAGTTGATAGGATAAACCCTCAACTAACTATGAATGAAATAACCACTAAACCACTGAAATACTGAAATAAATAAACTCAATCCTTGAAATATGAGGACTAACCACTAGAACTGCTACTGATAGCCTGATCTGCTAAGTACGATTAGGAACTTAAGCATCTGAACATATGATATAAGACATCATAGCATAAAAAAAAAGTATGTGTCAGTACTTAGAATATATTGGTATTCTAAGTGAGGTAAGGAAGATATACATGGGTTCATATTCATGAGCTGATAACTGACTGAATGAACATCATGAAGTAACTAGATGAGAGTACATACAAAACTGTAACTACTGAACATACTGAACATGCTATACTGTACATATAGATATATATTATGTATTTGAGATTATACTGAAACTGAGTGTTGAATTTTGATGGATGAGTAACTGATAATTGATAGCCATGGTTTTGTAGAACTATTTGAGTTCTTTACTGAATACTGAAACCAAAATTGTAAATTTTGAGTATTCATCTAACCGATATACTCCGACATAGATTGATTGGGGTCCAACCTATGACCCCATTTGGAAGGGTTTTAGCACCATGCCACGGGATATTAATAATGCTGGGTCAACCCTAATCTGGCAGGAAGACTCATCAAATATATATATATATATATATATATATATATATATATATATATATATATATATATATATATATATATATATATATATATATATATATATATATATATATACCCTACACCGGCGATGTAGTTCTGTAATTCAGCAATTACTACTAAGGGTCAAACCATCTGCTTGCAGGAATACCCCTATCCCTGGGTTCGCTCAGTTCTGAATCCTACTCCCAACTGAATATACACTGTATCGATTACTAAACTGCACTAGGCTTGGCTGAACTGACACTGATTGTGTTAACTGACTGTACTGGACTTAGTTCACTGAGTTCTGTTAACTTACTGAGTACTATGGTTCTTAACCTTTACTGGGAATATTCTATAACTACTGCAACTAATTAAACAACTAGATTTTGGGTAAGAAATACCTCCAGAACTCGATAGCATCAATAATAAAACATAGCAAATCTTAAAAGCATAGAAATAGTCAATTATTCATAATTCAATCACTGATACATTTTTTCAAACACTTGGAGGTCATGAACTTGTACATGAATGAGAAAATATGCTAACATGTCATGATTGCACTATTCAATTAACATAGACATTCTATCAAACACTTGGGGAGCATAATTAATGCACATAATAATGAACAAAATATAAGCATTATGACTACAATTTAAACTTGAAATTTCAAGGGTTTTGACATGGAAATTACATCAATCAACATACATACTATCTTATGTTCATGAAACTTATAATTAAATCTTAAATTGAAACCCATACAACAACACAAACATGAATACAACCCAATTTGCCTATGTAAATCATGAAACTAAAAACTTATAGTTTTAAAAAGAATTCTTAAACTCCAAGTGTGGAAGGAAATCCAAGGATGAAAACCTAACATACATTGATTATTGATTTCTTGAGAATTGTGGTGAATTCTTGGGACTTGGATTTGAACTTGATGAAACTAGGTCTTTGTTCTTGAGAGTGTTTATGAGAAAATGAGTAAATTTTGCCCTTTGGAGGGTTTAATTTTGTATTTTGGCTGAATTGGGTGAGGGGAAAAGACCTAATTGCCCTTGGAAATTCGGATTTTAATGAGAAAAATATGCCAGTGAAGCGGAAGGAGACACTTAGTGTCGATGGTGTTGACGCAATGGCCGATGCATTGCATCGATGCTGTCGATGCGATAGCCAATGTGATGCGTTGAGATCACGTTGGCTTGCTATTTTGGTCATCCAAACACGACTCAAACGATGTCCAAAAATTTTGAAACTCACCCAAGAAGACCTATTGACATCTCTGATCATGAATCAATTTAAAAATTGATAAACTAAGGCCTAAAAGATCGTAAATGATGCCATTGAAATATCGAGGCCAAAAATAAGACTAAGTATCAATACTTAGCTGAAATTTTCTAAGTCTAGGACCACTTTTGGTATGCTATAGGGGATTGAAATGATTAGGACTTTGCGGGGTCTTATAATATCCCCCCCTTGGGATATTCGTCCTCAAATAAGATTGACTGAACTAAGAGGAACTGAAATTACACTAACATGAATAACTGAAGCATGACTTAATTCTGGAGACATGACACATGACTAAACTATTTCGTGAATGCATGAATGATATGAGAATGTTATGAAGCTCTAACTGAGTATGGAATATAGTAAATATAAGAAAGGCTGTTACCTTAGGTTGAGTCTAAGTTTGCAGAGAAGAGGTGAGGATGCTTGGTTTACATGTCTTCCTCTACTTCCCATGTAGCTCCCTCAACGAATTGATTCCGCCAAAGAACTTTAACCAAAGGAAGTTTTTTGTTCCTTAGCCTGCAAATCCGACGATCAAGGATTTTGTCTAGGGCTTTCTCATAAGAGAGACTATTCTAAACATCTACACTCTCTATAGGGAATACAACTGTTGGGTCACCTATGCACTTCTTTAGCAAGTATACACGGAATAGTGGATACACTGATGTTAAGTCTGTAGGCAACTCAAGCTCATAAGCTACCTTATTAAAATGACTCAGAATCTTATAAGGACCAACGTATCAGGGACTAAGCTTCCCCTTCTTACCAAACCTCTTCACCTCCTTCATGGGAGAGATTTTCAAATACATATAATTACCACCCTCAAATTCAAGATCTTTCCTTCTCACATCTACATAGGATTTTTATCTGCTTTGGGCTGTCTTAAGCCTCTCCCTGATCAATTGTACTTTTTCTAAGGCATCAAATACCAAGTCAAACCCCATTACTGTGGACTCACCTACCTCAAACCAACCAATGGGAGATCTACATCTTCTTCCATAAAGAGCCTCAAACAGAGCCATCTAAATACTGGAATGATAGCTAGTATTATATGCGAACTCAATCAAAAGTAAGTAGTCATCCCAACTATCCTTAAAGTCAACAACACACGCTCTCAGCATATCTTCTAAATTTTGAATGATCCTTTCTGCTTGAACATCTGTCTGAGGGTGAAAGGTTGTACTGAGGTAGACTTAGGTACTAAGACCCTTTTAGAAGGCTTTCCAAAAGTTAAAGGTGAACTAGGTACCTCTATATGAAATGATAGACAATGGGACATTGTGTAGCCCAACTAACTCTCTAATATAGAGACTAGCATAGTCCTCGGCTAAATAAGAAGTATGAATTTGAAAAAAATAGGCTGATTTGGTCATCCTATCCTCAAGGACCAAATCGAATAATACTGACAATGAGTATGAGGTAAACCTATCATGAAATTCATGTTCACTTTCTTCCACTTCCAAGTGGGAATACTAAACTCTTGTATAGACCCACTATGCTTCTGATGTTTAATCTTAACCTACTAATATGTTGAGCACTTAGCTACAAACTCTGGAATATCTCTCTTCATCCCACTCTACTAATAGGCTTCCCGCAAGTCGTGATGCATCTTAGTGGTTCCTGTATAAATGGAGTAACGCGCACCATGCGCTTCATCAAGAATTCATTGTCTTACGCCATCTACACATGGCAAATATAACCTTCCCTGGCAACGCAACACACCATCTGCCCTTAGGAGAAAACCTCTACTTTCTAGTCTCTGACTGACTCTTTTAGCTTAACTAAACTGGGATCCCTGCCCTGCCTGTCTTTCACCTTGAAAGTAATGAAGACTTTAAACTATTCTACAACCATACACTACCCTCAGCTAAATCAACCAAATGGACACCTATTCTGATAAGCTGGTGAACTTCCTAAAATAACTTCTTAATACCATCCTCAATGTGAGCAATATTACCCATGGACAATATATTGAGGGCATCTGCCACTACATTGGCCTTTCCCGGATGATATCAGACACTTATGTCATAGTCTTTCAACAACTCTAACCTCCTTCTTTGACACAAGTTTAGGTTTTTCTACGAAAACACATACTACAGGCTTTTGTGGTCTGTGAATACATCAACATGCACCCCATACAAATAGTGCTTCTAAATTTATAAGGCAAACACAACAACTGCTAATTCAAGATCATGGGTAGGATAATTTTTTTCATAGGACTTAAGCTGTCTAGAGGCATAGGCCACAACCTTACCCCTGTGCATTAAAACATACCCTAAGCCAACTCTAGAAGCATCACAATATAAAACAAATCCATTTGAACTATCGAGTAAAGTCAAAATTAGGGCTGTAGTGAGTCGAGTCTTCAAATCCTGAAAGCTCTTCTCATAAGAATCTGACCACTGAAACTTAACTTTCTTCTGAGTCAATCTATACATGGGGATTGCAATAGACAAAAATCCTTCAACAAACCATCGGTAATAGCTATCCGAACCCAAGAAACTCCTGATATCTGATAGAGGGATGGGTCTGGGCTAGTTTCTCACAGCTTTGGTCTTTTGAATATCAACTCTAATTCTATCACCCAAAAGAATATGACTAAGAAAAACTACTGACCTTAGCTAAAATTTTCATTTACTGAATTTGGAGAACAACTGATGGGGTCTGAGACTCTGTAACACTATTATGAATGGTCTGTATGGTTATTTTTACTGTAGGAGTGGTTATTTTCACTGCTGGAGGAGACAAGAATGTCATTGATGAAGACTATGATAAACATGTCCAAGTACTTCTTGAACACGCAGTTCATCAAGTCCATGAAATCTTTTGGGGCATTGGTAAAGCCAAATGACATAACTAGAAACTCGAAGTGACTATAACAGGTCCTGAAAGTTGTTTTTAGAATGTCACATTCTCTGACTCTGAGCTAATGATAGCCGAATCTGAGGTCTATCTTATAAAAGTAACTAACATCCTGAAATTGGTCAAATAAGTCATCGATTCTAGAAAATGGGTACTTATTCTTGATGGTGACAATGCTCAACTGACGGTAGTCTATACACATTCTAAGAGAACCGTCTTTCTTTCGCATGAATAGAACTGACGCACCCCAAGGGGATATGCTGGGCCTGATGAACCCTTTGTATAAGAGGTATTTCAACTATTCTTTTAATTCTTTAAGTTCAGCTGAAGCCATTTTGTATGGTGGAATAGAGATGGGCTAAGTATAAGGAAGAAAGTCTACTCCAAAGTCGATTTCCCTTTCAGGAGGAACTTCGGGAGATCTTTGGGAAACACATAGAAATTCACTTGTGACTGGAACAGACTCAAGATAAGGAGCCTCGGAACTAGAGTCTTTGACTCATACCAAATTATAGACACACCCCTTGGATATCATTTTTCTTGCTCTAAGGTATAAAATAAGTGGACCCTTAAGTGTTGTGGTACTACCCCTCCATTCTAGGATATTTTCTTTTGAGAATTGAAAATAGGCAACTCTATTTCTGCAATCAACTGAGGCATAGCATGAATAGAGCCAATCCATGTCGAGAATGACATCAAAATCCATCATCTCTAACTCTACTAAGTTTACTGAAGTAACTTTCTGAGATACCATGGCTGAACAGTTCCTGTATAACCACTGGGATATGATAGACTTACCCACTGGGGTAGAGACTGAGAAAGGATCTGTTAGGATTTTGACACTGACTCTGAAGTTGACGGCTATATAAGGAGTTACAAAAAATAAAGAAGCTCCTGGATCTAACAAAGTATAAAGATATAAATGGTAGACTTATAACATACCAGTGAACACATCAGGCGAACTTTCTTGATCTTGTCAAGACTGGAGTACATAAAACTTATTTTCAAATTGCCCACTGGTGGCATTAAAAGTAGCACCCTACTGAGACGGGTGACTGGACTGAGCTGAGGGACGATTATGCTAACTTTGTGAACCTACCTGATGATATTCTCTAATTCTATGACTTAGTTTGCCAGACCCAAAACACACATCGTTACCAGCCCCACAGACGCCCTGATTATTTCACCATATTTCTAGCAGAAAGGATTTGTTCAAGCACTGCTAACACTACCCTAAGATTTAGATCCTGGCACCCTATCCTTATTACCATTTCTAAATTTAGGAACTGGATAAGTGGCTGAGGAAAGAGATGGGACTAAATATTTTGGGTGGAACTGAGGAAGATTACCACTCTCTAACTTAGGCTGAGTGAAGTTGAAGCTACCTATTCTAGCCCTCTTGTACTCTCTCTCTTTTTCCTTAGTTTTTTGCTTCTCAATCTATTAAGCATGGACCATCAACCTAGCCAAATCCGTCTTATTAATTAGCATTGTGATCCTACACTCCTTGACCACACTTTCAGACACACCAAACATGAATTTACTCATCGTAGACCTATTATTTATTAGCTACCACATGAGGAGCATACCTGGATAACTGAGTAAACTTGAGGAAATACTCTTTTACACTCATGTTTACCTAGTTCAAATTGGTAAATTCTAACACCTTAGCTTCCTTTAACTCCAATAGGAAGAAACTATCTAGAAAGGCAGTAATGAACTCCTCCTATTATATAGGCCCTACATCTGTGCCCTTATCTACCGTCCAATACTTAAACTATATATGAGCCACATCTTACAACTGATAGGAATCTAACTCAACACTCTCACTAGTGTTTACCCATAACATTTGTAACCTTCTCCACCATGTCAAGGAATACCTGTGGGTCCTCTTGAGACTTAGACCCTAAAAATAAAGGAAAGTTCATTTGAGTGAAGTCCCAAATTCTAGCAATGGCAGTATTGGCCACTGGGTTGGCCTGAACAGCACCTAGGCATTCATTTTAGGCTACTATAGAATAAGCTAGAGTGGTGAAAGCTGCTTTGAATTCTGTATGAGAAACGTGCTCATTCAGGGAATCTTCCTGAATGAGCGGAGGTGCTAGCTGGTTCCCAGTTCTTCCTCCGTTGGTCTTTTTGGAAGGAATGTTCTATAAGTAGAAAGAAAAGTTAGATTAGTGTAACGCCCCAAATCTGATACCCAGAATGCTACACGGTGCTAAGGACCCCGGAGGACCACAAGCTAACCCATGACTAATATCTGTACCTGTATACTGCATAAAATACTTTATAATGCAGCAACATGAATTGAAAGGCCATAAGGTTCAATACTGAACATGATCTAAATGATATAACATCTGTGTGGGGTAATAGAATACCCAAAAAAACTGAACATACTGAAGTTTGAAACATAATAGTCTAGAAAGCCTCTAACTGACTGAACAGTCTTAGTAAGGATTTGATGGGATATGTCCCCAACTAACTCCAACTAATAAACTAATTACTGAGATAACAGGGAAATAATCATGTCCTGGAAAGATGAGGAATCACTTCTAACTCTGTCTGCGGATATCTGGAATCTACTATTGCTCTAGAGCTCGTGTCTCTAAACCTATGGTATAAGACACCATAACGTAAATGCGTCAGTACTTTGAATGTACTAGTATGCATGTGAGGTAGGCTGAATACATAGGGTTCATATGCATGAACAATTATAATAACTAACTAACTACCATGAGCTTGAGAATACATGCATGAGACATAACAACTGACACTAATACTGTGATAACATGATTAATGAATCTGAATATAACTTATAACATGAGTGACTGTATCTGATTATCCTGAATCTGATGGAACTATCTGAGTTCCATACTGTATCTGAGTTGACTGTATCTGACAATCCTGAAATCTGAAGAACTATCTGAGTTCTATTACAGAGACTGATTGACTATATCTGACAGTACTGATTTTGTAAAATGAAACTGTGGGAAGTAGTATCTAACTGACATGCCCCTGATACTCTATTATGGCTGAGTTGGGGTCCAATTTGTAACCCCAATTGGAAGGATGTCAATACCGCACCACCGGTAAGGACAAGCTGTGGGCAACCATCATCCAATAGTGTCCCCTATATGAGAATGGTGGGGCCCTTATCTGACAGAGCTAATCCACCTCATCAACCCTCATCGAACAGTGTTGATGTCTGAACCTCTGCTAGCTACATAGTTCTGGAATGCAAGGATAACTTCAAAGAATCACACCCTCATCTGATAGTGTATGTTCCCATCCTTGGGTTCACTTAGTGCTAATTCCTACTCCCATCTAAATAGACTTTGAACATGATTTACTTAACTGAACATGAGCTAAGTTATTGAATTCTGTTGACTGACGGAATACTATTGATATCTGAGAAATGACTGAGTTCATGAGATAATGGAGATTTCCTAAGTCATAAGACTGTCTGAAGTCTAAGAATCATAGCTTGACTGAGAGTATCATAAAAACATGACATGGCTCTAGGCAGACAACTAATGTTTCGGGTACGAGTACCCCCAGGACTCGATGGAAGGAAGCTGACCAAGCACAACTTACTTGAAAATATAACTAACATCATGATCCATAATACATTTATAGAAGCATTTCATCAAAACATGTGATAGGTATAACTTGTACATACATGGGGATTTCATGGTATCATGCTAGTTAGGCACTTTTTCTTCATTTAGGCATTTAATCAAACATATTGTAGGCATGGTACATGTAAACATTATTGTACAATAATTAAACATCATGGTTCAATTCTAATTTCATTATTCAAGGGTTTAGTCCGAGGTTTGCATGAGTCCATATCTATAATACTTTAACCCACATAGAATTTATCACCCAACATGGAGTAGAATTCAATTTCTCATTATCCTCATGAACAAGAGCAGCCCAATCATGAAATTCATAAGAAGATCCATAAACTTGAATTTAGAAAAGGGATTCTTTGGCTTCATGGACAAAAAGAGTCCATGAATAAACACTATACATACCTTAGTTCGTGATTTCATGAGAATTGACAGAGGAAATCTTCTTGAATTCGAATCCTCAATAGAAACCCTAGCTTGTTCTTGAGAGAGACTTGAGAGAAACTAGTATATTTTGGGTGAAAAATGGCTGAATCACGTGTTAAAGGGCTTAAATAGGGATGGCAAATTGACCCTTTTAACCCTGAATAGGTCATTTAATTTCAGTGAAAATTTCTTGAATTGGACCCTTGGCGCGATGTAGTGCTATCGTGCCGTGTCACTAGATTTTGACAATTGGGAAATTGATGGATGGAATGACGCAGGGCCATCACGTTACCACTTCCTTTATGACCTGGAACTTTGACGTGATGCGGGGGAAATCGAGTTGAGACACTGGAAAATGGACAATTCTGAATTTGGGCCCTGGAGCGATGCACCATAATCGCGGACCCCTACTGGAATTTTCCAAATGCCATTTCATCTTGTGGAGCGGTGCACCACTGACTAATATGGCATTGTTTTACAATGGGAACTTGAAATAATCGTAACTTCTTACCCGATTATCGGATTTCGGAGAATCTAATATCGATGGAAAGCTTATTAAATTTCCCACATGACAAAAAATAAAAATCTAGAAAATTCCTCATGTAATAATCATCATTTAATTTTGAATCTAATACTAGACATTCTTGAGATAAAATTAACTAGGAAAAAGTATGGGGTATTACAATTAGACAGAGAGTTTAACTTGAGCTCATGCTCACTCACATGATATGAACACTGAAAGAAGGGAAATTTATCCAAAAATTCCTCATAGGCTCTTGTCCATAAGTGTGGAGTGCTACACACCCATGCACAAGACTCTACTTGACGCGACTTTCAGACTTTCTAGGACTCTTTTGAACCTTAGGCTCTGATACCAAATTTGTAAGGCCCCAAGACTGCACCCTGGGTGTCACACGGTGCTTACGACCCCAAAGGTCCATAAGCTAACCCATGATTGGTACTTACTATGAGCACAGAGTATAATACTAAAATATATAAGCAAAAGAAATCTAAAAAAAACATAAGGTTCTTAAAATACTGAAATAATACTGAGTATAATTGATAATAATATCTAAAAAATGAATAACTGACTATGCTAGTCTGAAAGCCTCTAACTGTCTAACTATGGAGTTGATGGGACAAAACCCCAACTAACTCCAACTGAAATAACTAATGGACTTCTGAAATACTGAAATAAATAAAATTAATCCTTGAAATATAAGGACTCACCACTATAACTACTACTGATAGCCCAAGATGCTAAGTACAGTCAGGAACCCGAGCATTCAAACTTACGATATAAGACATCATAGATCAAAGAAAGAGTATGCATCAGTACTTGGAATGTAATACCCCAAACTTTTTTTAAGTCAAATCAAGTCTCCAGAAGAGTTAGCTTTCCAACGAAACCAATTTTTTCCAAAGCCGGTATCGGAGTAAGAAGTAATGGATATTTTATAGAGAACTGTTGGAACTTCCTAAAAGAGATGGTCAGGCCAATGGACCGTCGAGCTAGCGATGGACTGTCACCTGATACGGGACAAATGGCCATCTTATCTTTGGATGACATCTTTGGAAGCCAACACATAGAGGTTCAAGAATTGGTCACCTCGATGATACAAGAACATGCATGGAGGACCCGTTTTGAGCGTAACTTAAAGCAATCTCGCGTATGGAAGGTTGCTTGGAGCATTTAAGAGTGAGGACTCACGGGGCATTTTGGACCTTACCATGGTGTATTTACACGCCATGGCCGCACCTAGATGATACATGATACGGTTGGGGCAGCCTCCACAAGTACACGACCCTTCACACGAAGCCAAGCTCAGGAATTACAAAACTCCAAGCTTTGTTCATGCAAATGGCCGTGTGTGAGTTGGTGATTGGACCAGCCAAGGACCTGAACGTTTTATGTGTAAAGAGGGGTCTTAATGGGCCATAAAACTAGTCTCCAAGGCTGGCCCAAAAGGCAAGGGGCGGATGGGCCTTTTATGTGTGAAGAAGGGGTCTTAATGGGCAATAAACTAGCCTCCAAGGCTGGCCCAATAGGCAAGGGGCGGATGGGCCTTTTAGCCCTTTTGTTTGTAGTATAAATAGACCATGTTAGAGAGTTTTTCAGCAGTTTTTGAAATCTGAAGGTTGTAACCTAAAACACTAAACATTTTCCTCTCTATTTCACTCTAGAGAGCCGCCACTATCTCCTCACAAGTAGAGGGATACTTGGGTTGTATCATTGGCTAGAAACAAGGGTTTTGAGGTTGTAAAGTACCTCTTGGTCCTTGTAAGAACTTGGTGTTTACATTCAGCAGATTTCGGGTCCTTCTCTTGAAGTAGGGTTCTTAGTTTTCTTGAATGTTTTATGTCAAGTTATCTATCTTTCATTATCTTGTTGTTGTGTTGATTTTGTTATCTTAAAGTCTAGTGAAGCCGTGTGGGGCTCTTTCGATTCACTAGCATTGTTATCCTTCTTATTGTTCTTGTATTGTTAAGCATAAAAACTGAAAAACAAAAAAACTGGTTGTTGTTGTGTTGTTGTTGCTGAAACAGAAACTGAAACTTGCTGATTCTTGAGTTGTTAAACTGAAATCCGAGTCTCCTTTGAAGATCTTGGTGTTGTTGGTTTGATATTGTATCATTTGGTATCAAAGCAAGACCGGTTGTGTTCCAACATAACCCATCTTGGGCTAGTAGTTCTCGGCTTGAACAAAACTACACCAAGAAAACTTTCTGAAAAATCTGTCCCTTAAAAGTTGAATCCGAGAATGATGTTATAAGTTTAGATCTAGGTGTTATTTTACTTGTTTAGTGAGTTTCTAGTGTTGGTTTCTTTCTCACCTACACTAAGGTGTCTAGATCCGAAAGTTGAGCTTGAAAACTTGAACATTGAGTAGTGATTTGAAGTGGCCGAAAGTTGCATGTTGTTGATAACCAAGAAATCGGTGGTTGTATGTTTATGTGCTAAAGAAGTGCTGAAGTTTGTGAGGTGTTCATCTTTTGAACTTGTTCATCTTGTTCATATTGTTGTGTGCTCAAGTTGTAAGACAAGCTGTAAAGTGGTTGTAAAAGAAAGACTTGCATCAATTACCTTTTGTCTTGTCCCAAACATGTTTCCCTAATTCAAGGAGCCTTGTTTTGTGAGATTAGTCAACCAAACCTCACTTTCTTGAGTTTGAAAAAGAGTGAAAGACTACAAGATTTTCGTTTTCCAACCAAAACACTTTTCAAATTATCACAAGTTGTGTGATTATTAACTCAAAAACAAAAAAAAAAAAAAAAAGAGAAAATCCGAGAGAAGAAAAAACGTGTGGAAATTGCATGCTGCCACGTCACTATAAGCTCAACTTAGGATATTCTTTGGTTACTAATTGTTGATTCTTGGTTTCCCTTACTTGGTCTTAGAACTAATTAACAAACTAGTACTTTCCTACTAGGTTGCTAACTAGTTCCTTGAGCCGTTTGTTCGTGTCAACAATTATTTGTGTGCTTTTATTCGTTTGAACGAATTGCTGATTTTTGACTCTAGTCCGGCAGAATTTCTTTGAGTCTTTCAAACAAGAATCCATTCCGGATAAGAGCTTACTCATACCTTAAAGCTTCTCGGTTACTAGCCAATTATTCAACACTTGTGGAACACGAACTAGTGGTGAACTAAAGCGGCTAATACCTTGACGATGGAAGGAGCTTTACTACTAATCTTGTTGTTCATTTTGTAGGTTTAAGGGGTGATATAAGAGGAACATGGACTTGACAGCCGGGGATTATTGTGACTACAATATGGGAGACTATGATTGTAGTGAGGGTTTTTATGGCTACGACGTTGAGGGAGATTGCGGAGGCTATGAAAATAGCCATGGGCAAAACATAGGCAGATTTGAAAATTACTGTTTTAAGGGAGAAAATGAGGTGAATGAAGTGCCTAGTGCTTATGGTGACTTTGGAGATGATGTAGTACCTCGTGATGGATCTTATGACGAAGTTGGGACATGTGAGGAGTCTTGCACTCTCCACTCCGAACCTAGATTTGGTGTTAGGTATAACCCTTTCATTTGCAAACCTTATGAGAGTTATGATGAGAGTACACGTGAGGAGTGTGAAGATTCATATTCTCCACCTTGTAGTACTTCTTATCAAGGTCGATATGGTGTGAATGGTTATACTAGCTATAGTGTAGGTTGTCCAATGGGAAGAAGAGGATCTACATCTCCAAAATCGAGGGGTACTCATGTGCCTTACAATGTTGATCCGAGAAGGAGTGTACACTCCGGAAAGGTGACCATTTGTGGGATACCGGGCTGCCTCATTGTGTTAAATGATAGGTACTATAAAAACTACATTGTTCCGTCCATGGTTGATTACTTGGGGTTATTTTGTGAGCCTTTACTTGTTCCATACTTCTTGGACAGGTTTAAGGTTACCGAGAGGGTAAGGGTTGTCTTCTCCCAATTTAATTACCTTGAGGATGTGTGGTGTGATGTTTTTCCCATAACCTATGGTCATGTGAGTTTAGGCGCCGATTGGTTTGCACAACATAAAGTTCCAAACATGCAAAATTGGCCTAATATTGTAAGAGACCGATGGGGAAATTGCCTCGAGACGTACATTCTGCCCGGGCCGCAAAATGAAGTTCCTACCTACTCCAATCCGAATTATTATGAGAGACAAAAGATTGAGAGGAGTAAGGAAGTGAAAGGTGGTAATCCGAGAGTGGCAAAAGGAGAGGTTGTGTTGAGTGAAGTGAGGGAATTACCACCAAACCGTGCTAACTTTGGTTGTCCTTCTATTTCTAGGGACATTTGTGTAGGTACCAACATGACAAGCGAAGGCTCCCAATGTCAAAAGGAAGTTGCTGCCCCAGCTTATGGAGGATTTTTACCTCACGGCAAGAAAGAGTCTACTCAAGATCTTCAAGGCAAAATAGGTAACTCTTACACTTTAATGCATGTGAATGATAATTGTATGGCTAGTAATCCATTGAGTGTGAGTAGTAGCTTACTTATTTATGAGTTTAATGATTCCTTGCCTTTTGTTGATGATGTACATATTGTGAGTGTGGATACACTAGTGGATCCTATTGAGGACGAAATCCACTCCTCTTGTGAGATCAATTTATGTCCACCTAGTGTTGAAGCCTATGTGTTGAATGGAAGTACATCGTCTCGTGTAATGGATGTTGATCAACTTGTTTGTGAAAACTGTCCACCACTTGAGTATGTGTGTGACGTGCTTAATAGGACTCAAGTTAGTGAAGTATTTGAAAATGTTGATCAACAAAGTGAGAATGAACCCGAGAGCTCTTCTTGGGGTAATATTGTGTTTGAAACATCCTCGAAACGTGATATTGATCATTTAGAGAGTGAGGAACTTGCTTGTTCCAAATCTGTCCGTGAGGTAGATCACACTCTTTTTAGGTACAATGTCTTGTTTGAAGATGATTTAAACACTCCTACGGAACCTAGTGGTGAAAATGATGGTATAGCTTGCTTTGGAAGCTATAGCCTATATGCTAACCCACTATGGTGTGACAATATTCCTCCTAAAGAGGGAAATCTCTTTTTGGAAGATGAGAGTCCTCTTAAGGGTAAGGAATGTGTAGTTGCGGAAGCTACTTCTTCTTCTACTTTGTGTGACTTCATTGTTGAGAGTACTCATGGTGATTATTGGGAAACTAGTAGTGAGTACACACATAAGAGAACCTTAGTAAAAGTCGATTTGAGTGATACTTTTCTCTGCTCTCTATTTGCTTTGGATCATATGTATGTTATTATAGAGAGTATGTCATTTAGTTACCATGGGAAAGGGAAGTGTTGTCGAGATCCGTGTCTATGGCTACGTTTCCCATTTGAACCCGGTGCCAAATTTAGAGATGGTGATGTTGGTGCACCAAACTTGTTGCTTGGTCTACATGGCAAGCAAAGTGTCACTCTTAATGAATCCTATAACCAAATCCTTTGTGCCTCTTTTATTGAGTTTTTAATATTCCTTGCAAAGGATTCTTGGTTATATTGCAAGTATGTGCAACCTTGGTATGTTGAGATGACTTGTTATGCTAACCCTAACCCTCATGCCATGAGGAATTTGTATTTGTTTGTCCTCTCATCGGTTTTGCAAGGTTTGGATTCGAGGTCGAATCCTTTTCAAGAAGGGGAGGATGATACGGGACAAATGGCCATCTTATCTTTGGATGACATCTTTGGAAGCCAACACATAGAGGTTCAAGAATTGGTCACCTCGATGATACAAGAACATGCATGGAGGACCCGTTTTGAGCGTAACTTAAAGCAATCTCGCGTATGGAAGGTTGCTTGGAGCATTTAAGAGTGAGGACTCACGGGGCATTTTGGACCTTACCATGGTGTATTTACACGCCATGGCCGCACCTAGATGATACATGATACGGTTGGGGCAGCCTCCACAAGTACACGACCCTTCACACGAAGCCAAGCTCGGGAATTACAAAACTCCAAGCTTTGTTCATGCAAATGGCCGTGTGTGAGTTGGTGATTGGACCAGCCAAGGACCTGAACGTTTTATGTGTAAAGAGGGGTCTTAATGGGCCATAAAACTAGTCTCCAAGGCTGGCCCAAAAGGCAAGGGGCGGATGGGCCTTTTATGTGTGAAGAAGGGGTCTTAATGGGCAATAAACTAGCCTCCAAGGCTGGCCCAATAGGCAAGGGGCGGATGGGCCTTTTAGCCCTTTTGTTTGTAGTATAAATAGACCATGTTAGAGAGTTTTTCAGCAGTTTTTGAAATCTGAAGGTTGTAACCTAAAACACTAAACATTTTCCTCTCTATTTCACTCTAGAGAGCCGCCACTATCTCCTCACAAGTAGAGGGATACTTGGGTTGTATCATTGGCTAGAAACAAGGGTTTTGAGGTTGTAAAGTACCTCTTGGTCCTCGTAAGAACTTGGTGTTTACATTCAGCAGATTTCGGGTCCTTCTCTTGAAGTAGGGTTCTTAGTTTTCTTGAATGTTTTATGTCAAGTTATCTATCTTTCATTATCTTGTTGTTGTGTTGATTTTGTTATCTTAAAGTCTAGTGAAGCCGTGTGGGGCTCTTTCGATTCACTAGCATTGTTATCCTTCTTATTGTTCTTGTATTGTTAAGCATAAAAACTGAAAAACAAAAAAACTGGTTGTTGTTGTGTTGTTGTTGCTGAAACAGAAACTGAAACTTGCTGATTCTTGAGTTGTTAAACTGAAATCCGAGTCTCCTTTGAAGATCTTGGTGTTGTTGGTTTGATATTGTATCATCACCTAAGCCGTCAAAGATGAGGCAGTAAACCTAGCTTCTGGTCCAGTGCGATGGCCAGGATCGATGGACCATCGCTCAAGCCATCATAGATGAGGCAGTGAACCCAGCTTCTGGTCAAGTGCGATGGCCAGGACAAATGAAACGTTGGGCTAGTGATGGACCTTCACCCAAACAGTCGCAGATGAGGTAGAAAGTGCAGGTTCTAGCCAAGTGCGCCAGTCAGGACCAACAGACCGATTTTAAGCCATTTTTAAAAGGGTATTTGGGTCCTTTTTCACCAGTTTTGACCCCTAATTATACCGGACTAGAGCTCATAGTTTTATCATTTATCCACAACACCAAATTAGGGTTTCTGTCAAAGATCAATTCGCAAGAACAGGAAGCCCTAGATGTTTAATTCCAAGTCAAGAAGTCAAAGCTTTCCTCTACCAATCTTTAAGAAATCATCCACCCAGGTATGTTAAGTGTTGATACATGGGTTCCTTTCACCCATGAAGCTCAAGAAACCCTATATGAAATATAATCTTTGGATTCCATAGTATGAATTGAATTATATCCATGCTTATGTTGTTGTTTGATTTCCAAGTTGAAGTCTTTAATGACTATCATGAAAATATGTTAGCATATGGTTGAAGTTCTTGCATTGAAAGTGTAAAATATTGCCATGATGTATTATTTCAATATTCATGCCTAAGCCTAAAGATAAGCATGCAAAGTGTTTGATAAAATGCCTAAGAGAATATGAATTATGCCTTATGACTCATTTGTAACCGAAATTGATGAATCCATGTTTCTCCCTTATATTTGATATGGCTCCCATATTATTGTTATAATTTGTAATGGATTGACGTAATGCTCATGAGATTAGGCTTATGAAGTTATGATATGTTTACATGCATTCCTATTCATGTGTAAGCTTATAGCATGCGAATACTTCATGAAAATCCCCAATGATTGTACTATAAATTGTTAACTACGATCATGTGTCAAGAAGTGTCATGTCTTATCAGTTTCATACTATCGAGTCATGGAGGTAATTATACCCGACAATTTAGCTGTGTGCCTAGAGCCAGTACCATGTTTTCCATATACTCTCAGTCAAGCTATTATCCATAGATCTCAGTCAGTCATGTGACTCAGGAAAACTCAGTAATCTCAGTCAGTTATCAGATCTCAGTAATATTCTGCCAGTCAAAGAAACTCAGTGAACTTAGTTTAGCCAGTTCAGTATAATTAATTTAGTGTCTAATTAGATGGAAGTAGGATTCAACACCGAGTGAGCCCAAGAATGGGAACTCACCTGTTATTAGAGGGTGTGATTCTTAGAAGCAATCCTTGCACTCCAAAACTATATAGCAAGCGTAGGTTAAGACATCAAACCTGCTAGTTGAGGGTAGATGAGGTGGATTAACTTGTTATATAAGGGTCCCATTATTCTCCTTAGAGTACCTTTTAGATAAGGGATTACTCACAACTTATCCTTACTAGTGGCGCTGTATTGAAACCCTTCTAATTGGGGTTACAAATTAGACCCCAACTCAATTATATTATCTTACTTATGGTATGTTGGTTAGATGACTACTTCCCATAGTTATAGTCTTAGTCTCAGTAATAGAACTCAGATAGTTCTACAGAATTCAGGACTGTCAGATACAGTCACCCAACTTAGTATGGAACCTAGTTAGTTCTATCAGAAATAGGACTGTCAAACACAGTCATTCAAATAATAGTATATCAGTATGAAAACTTATGTTATCAGTATTCTGATCCAGGGATGTCATGATCTCAGTTATAGTTTACGTATTCATGCATGTGTTCTCGAATTCATGTTATTTAGTTAGTTAGTATTGTTCATGAATATAAACCCCTTGCATTCAACCTACCTCACTTGCATACCAGTATATTCAATCGTACTGACATATTTACGCTATGGTGTTATATATCATAGGTTCAGAAGTACGAGCTCTAGAGCATCCTTAGTAGATCAAACGTTCAGCTGCCAGAAAAGCAGTAAGTCCTCATCATTCGAGGATAGCATGATTATTTTATTACTTTATTATTTTAGTATTTTAGAGTTAGGTTGGGACATGTCCCATTATTTCCATATTTTTTAGAAGTTTAGAGGCTTCTAGACTATAGCATGTTCAAATAATTATTTTAGTTTTATTTTGGTATTGATGTACCATATTTCCAGATGTTATATTTTATTAGATATTTGAACCTTATGGCCTTTCATCCTTTTTCCATATTTATATAGTATATTATGTAGTGTCCAGTTATAAATATCAGCCATGGGTTAGCTTGTGGTCCTTCGGGGTCATTAGCACCATGTAGCATTTAGGGTACCAGATTCAGGGTGTTACAACATTGGTATCAAAGCCAGTTTCAATAGTGTCCTAGGAAGTCTGAAAGTCGTATCTAGTAGAGTCTTGTGCATGGGTGTGTTGCGCGCCATATTTATGTACAGGAGGCTATAAGATGTGTTAGGAATAGTTTCCCTTCTTTCAGTATTCATGTCGTTCCTCTGAGCATGAGCTCAAATTTAACTCTCAGTCTAATTCATTTCTCCCTTTCTTCTACAGAATATGCCTCCCAAGAGAAGAAACATAGATCAATTATCCCCCCAGTCTGTTAGAGTAGATCCCTTGGATGAGTATGTTTCTCATGCAGAGTTTAGAGCTATATTCACTTTTCTTTCTAATTTAGTTGCTGCCTAAAATTAATGACCAGTTATCATTCCATCTAACCCAGTGGCTAATTCAGCTACAGCCAGGATTTAGGACTTTACCCGAATGAATCCTCAATCTATTTTTGGGTCTAAGTCAGACGAGGACCCTCAGGAATTCTTTTATCAGGTTTAAAAGGTTACCAATATCATAAGGGTGTCATCTGTTGAGAGTGCTGAGCTAGCTGTATAGCATTTATAGGATGTGCCTCACACATAGTTTAAATAGTTAAAAATGGAGAAGGGTACAGATGTAGGACCCATAGAATGGGAGGAGTTTTCCACTACTTTTCTTGATAGATTCTTTCCCCTTAAGTTCAGAGAAGCTAAGGTGTTAGAATTTATCAACCTCAGGCAGGGAAACATAACAGTGAAAGAGTATTCTTTTAAGTTTACTCAACTAGGTAGATATGTTCCTTATGTGGTGGAATATAGCAGGGCCAAGATGAGTAAGTTTGTTTCTAGGGTGAATGATTGTGTGGTCAATGAGTGAAGATCTATAGTGTTGATTAGTGAGATAGACATTGCCAAGCTTATGATCCATGCTCAATAGGTTGAAGAGCAGAAGACTAAGATAAGAGAAAAGCAGAATAATAGAGCAAGGACAGATAGTTTAAACTTTTCTTAGCCTAAGTCAGAGGGTAGAAGTCATTCTCAATTTTACCTAAAGTCATCCATTCCAGCTCCTTCCCTATCTAGCACTCCAGTGTCAAAATTCAGAGACGATAACAGAGATAGGGCACTAGGATTTAAGTCTCAGGGCAGTGTTAGTAGTGTCCAAACCTATCCTCTTTGTCAGATAAGTGGCAAGCACCATCAGGGTACTTACGGAGCTACAGTGATGTTTTCTTTGGATATGGCAAGCCAGGCCACAGAGTGAGAGATTGTCCCCAGCTAGGTCCTCAGGGTCAGTGTAATCGCCCTCCGGCTTAGTTCGATCGCCCGAATCAACAGGGTGCCTCTTCCAGTGCTACCAGTGGGCAATGCCTAATTAGACTCTATGCTCTTCAATCCTGATGGGATCAGGAAAATTCTCCTAATGTGGTTACTGGTACATTACAGATCTTTTATATACATATTTATGCCTTGCTAGATCTAGGAGCTTCTTTGTATTTTATTACTCCCTATATAGCAATTGATTTCGAAAGTCAGTCTTAAAATTCTAGTAAAGCCTTTCTCAGTCTCTACCTCAGTGGGTAAAACTATCATAGCCCGACGGGTATACAGGAACTGTCCAGTTATGGTATCTCAAAAAGTTACTTCAGCAGACTTAGTGAAATTAGAGATGAATGATTTTGATGTCATTATCATCATGGATTGGCTTTATTCCTACTATGCCATAGTCGACTGCAAAAATAGAGTTGTCCAGTTTCAATTCCCAAATAAACCCATCCTAAAGTGGAAGGGTAGTACTTCAGTTTTTAGAGGTCAGCTTATTTCCTACCTCTGGGTACAGAAAATGATATCTAAGGGATGTGTCTATTAGCTTGTTTGAGTTAATAACTCTAGTTCCGAAACTCCTAGTCTCAGATTAGTCCTAGTAGTGAATGAATATTCTATGTATTTCCCGAAGATCTTCTCGAAATTCCTCCCGAAAGAGAAATAGACTTGGGCATAGACCTTCTTTCAAATGCTCAACCCATATCTATTCTGCCATACAGAATGGCACCAGTAGAACTCATAGAATTGAAAGATCAGTTGAAGGATCTCCTAGATAAGGGTTTCATCAAACCCAGTGTATCTTCGTGGGGCGCATTAGTCTTATTCAATTACAAGAAATATAATTCTCTTAGAATGTGTATAGACTACCATCAGCTAAATAAAGTCACCATCAAGAACAAGTATCCACTTCCCAGAATCGAAGACTCGTTCGATCAACTTCAGGGTGTCAACTATTTTTCAAAGATAGACCTCAGATCAGGCTATCATCATCTGAGGGTCAGAGAATGTAATATTACAAAAATAGCTTTTCATACTCGATATAGTCACTTAGAATTCTTAGTCATGTCCTTTGGTCTTACCAATGCCCCAGCAGCCTTTATGGACTTGATGAACCGTGTGTTCAAGCAGTACTTGGACATATTCATCATAGTATTCATAGATGACATTCTTTTCTATTGCCGCAGTGAGCATGATCATGCAGACTATCTCAGAATAGATTTACAGACTATCAGAAATCATCAGTTGTTCGACAAATTTAGTAAGAGCAAATTTTGGCTAAGGTCAGTAGCATTCCTTGGTCATATCATCTCCGATGATGGCATTAGAGTTAATTCTCAAAAGACCCAAGCAGTGAGAAACTGACCCAGACCCATCTCTACCTCAGATATTAGGAGTTTCTTGGGTTTGGCTGGCTATTACCATCGGTTTGTTGAAGGATTTTCATCTATTGCATCCTCTATGTCTAGATTGACTTAGAAGAAGGTTTATTTTTAGTGGTTATATTTATGCAAAAAGTTTTCAGGAGTTGAAGACTCGACTCACCTTATCTCCAGTTTTGACTCTTCCAGATGGTTCAGATGGATTCTTAGTGTACTGTAATGCATCTAAAGTAGGTTTGGGTTGTTTCCTCATGCAGCATGGTAAATTCATAGCCTACGCCTTTAGACAGCTTAAACCCCATAAGAAGAATTATCTAAATCATGATCTTGAGTTAGCAGCTGTAGTTTTTTCCTTAAAGATTTGGAGGCATTGCTTGTATGGTGTTCATGTAGATGTATTCATAGATCACAAGAGCCTCCAGTATGTATTCTCTCAGATAAATCTTAACCTCTTTAAGAGAAGGTGGTTAAAGCTCTTGAATGATTACAAAAGGGTGTCCTTTATCATTCAACCAAGGCCAATATAGTGGTCCACGATCTCAGTAGACTGTCTATAGGTAGTGTTGCTCTTGTTGAGGACAGTAAGAAGAAGTTAGCTCAGTAATTCCATCTTCTTGCCCAACTAGGTGTCCACTTAGTTGATTCAATAAAAGGTAGTTTATAGGTTTAGAATAGTTCAGAATCATCTATAGTATCCGAGGTGAAAGAAAAGTAAGATAGAGATCCCAGTCTTATTATGTCAAAAGAATCAGTCAAATATCAAGAAGTAGAGGTCTTCCCACAAGGGGAATATAGTGTTTTCCATTGTCAGGGTCATCTGTGTGTTCCAGGTCTAGATGACTTGAGGTAACGAATTCTTGCAGAAGTGCATGGTGTGTGCTACTCTATTCATCCTGGGGCCACTAAGATATACCACAACTTAAGGGAGATCTGTTGGTAGAAAGGGATAAAGAGAGATGTTGCAGATTTCGTGGCTAAATACTCTACATATTAGCAGGTTAAGATAGAGCATCATAAGCCTAGTGGGTCCATGCAAGAATTTAGTATTCCTACTTGGAAGTAGGAAGAAATGAACATGGACTTTGTGATGGGTTTGCCTCGTATTCATCATTAGCATGATTCAGTTTGAGTCATTGTAGATAGGATAACCAAATAAGCTCATTTCCTTCCATTCCATACCTCTTATTCAATCAAGTATTACGCCAGACTCTATATCAGGGAGTTGTTCATATTGTACGGTGTTTCATTGTCTATTGTTTCATATAGAGGTACCCAGTTCACCTCTCACTTCTGGAAAGAATTCCAAAAGGGTCTTGGTACCCAAGTTTACCTCAGTACAACCTTTCATTCCCAGATAGATGGTCAAGCAGATAGGACCATTTAGACCTTGGAAGATATACTAAGGGCGTGCGCAATTACTTTCAAGGAGAGTTGGGATGACCACTTACCTTTGATTGAGTTTTCATACAACAACAGCTATCATTCCAGTATTTAGATGGCTCCATTTGAGCTCTCTATGATAGGAGGTGTAAATCTCCAATCTATTGGTTTGAAGTGGCTGAGGCCACTGTAGTAGGGCCAGACTTGGTATTCGACACCTTAGAGAAAGTTCAGTTGATAAGAGAAAGACTCTGGAGTGCTCAGAGCCAACAAAAGTCTTATATAAATATGCGCAGAAAGGATCTCGAGTTCGAGATTGGTGATTATGTGTACTTGAAAATCTCTCCCATGAAGGAAGTGAAGCGGTTCGGCAAAGCTCAGTCCCCGATATACCGATCCATTTTAAATTTTCAGTTGTTTTGGCAAGGTAGCTTATAAGATCAAATTACCTTCAGATCTTGCCTCAGTTCATCCAGTGTTCCATGTCTCCTTCCTGAAGAAGTGCATAGGTGGCCCAGCAGTAGTAGTCCCGATAGAGGGCTTAGACATTCAGAACAACCTTTTTTTTGAAGAGATCCCAGTCAAAATTCTTGACTACTAGGCTCGTAGACTGAGGAACAAAGAATTCCCTCTACTCAAAGTTCTTTGGCGGAATCAGTACATTGAGAAACCTACCTGGGAAGCAGAAGCAGACATGCGACCAAGTATCCTCACCTCTTCTCCACAAACTCAGACATAGCCTAAGGTAATAGCTTTCCTTATGGTTATTCAGTTTCATGTTCAGATTTTAGTTATAAAATTAGTATCAAATACCCTTGCATATCCAGTCATATGTTCATGTATCCTGTTAGTCACGTATTCATGCATCAGATATGCATTCTTATCCCAAGAAACTCAATTTCTTAATAATTTCAGTCATGCATTCATGAAGACTATCTTTCACATATCCATACATCCGACATGCATATTCAGTATGAGATTTCAGTATATCAGAAGTTCCAATCACATAGACATGCTCAAATGTTCACATCCATTAAGTAAGATCAGTCTATCAGCCTTTTCAGTCTAGTCAGTCCCATTCGAGGATGAATGTTCCCAAGAGGGAGATATTGTAATACCCAAACTTTATTTAAGTCAAATCTATTCTCTATAAGAGTTAGTGATAACTTGCTAAATGATTAATGTTTACAGAGAACTATCAAAACGGCCTAGAAGTGACGGTCAGGCCAACGAACCATCGAGCTAGCGATGGATCATCTCCTAAGTCGTCGTAGATGAGGTAGTGAACCCAACTTTTGGTCAAGTGTGATGTCCAGGACCAATGGATCATCGAGCTAGTGACGGACCATCGCCCAAACTATCATAGACAAGGCAAAAAGTTTAGTTTCTGGCCAAGTGCGATGGCCAGGACCGACGGACTATCGAGCCTACGATGGAACATCGCCCAAATAGTAGCCACTTTCAATAATATTCCATCAGTCAAAGAAACTCAGTGAACTCAGTCCAGTATAATTAATTTAGTATCTAATCAGATAGGAGTAGGATTCAGCACCGAGTGAGCCCACGGATGGGAACTCACCTATTATTAGAGGCTGTGATTCTTAGAAGCATTTTCGCGCTCCATAACTACGTAGCCAGAGTAGGTTGAGACATCAAACCTGCTAGTTAAGGGTAGATAAGGTTGCTTAACCTATTATATGAGAGTCCCACCGATCTCCTTAGAGTACCTGTTAGATGAGAGATTACTCACAGTTTTCCTTATCAGTGGCGTGGTATTGACACCCTTCTAATTGGGGTTACAGATTGGACCCTAACTTAATTATATTATATTACTTGGGGAATTTTGGTTAGATGACTACATCACACAATTACAGTCTTAGTCTCAGTCTGATTAATAGACCTTAGATTTCTACAGAATTAAAGACTATCAGATACTGTCACCCATCTTAGTACAGAACCTAGTTAGTTCCATAAGAAATAGAACTGTCAGACACAGTCATTTAGATAATAGTATATTAGTTATACAAAAACTTATGTTATCAGTATTTAGATTCATTGATGTCATGATCTCAGTTACAGTTCACGTATTCATGCATGTGTTCTCACGTTCATGTTATTCAGTCAATTAGTATTATTCATGCATATAAACCACTTGCATTCAACCTCACTTGAATACCAGTACATTTAATTGTACTGACGCATTTATGTTATGGTGTTTTATACCACAGGTTCAGAAGTACAAGCTCCAGAGCATCCTTAGTAGATCAGATGTCCTGCAGCCAGACTAGCAGTGAGATCTCATCATTCGAGAATATCATAATTATTTTATTACTTTATTATTTTAGTAGTCAGGAGTTAGTTAGGGATATGTCCCATCAACTCCACTGTTTTTAGACAGTTTAGAGGCTTCCAGACTATAACATGTTCAAAAAATTATTTTAGTTTTGTTTTGGTATTGATATACTGTATTTCCTAATGTTATATTTTATCAGATATTTGAACCTTATGGCTTTTTAGCCTTTTTTCGTATTTATATAGTATATTATGTAGTATCCAGTTATAGATATCAGTCATGGGTTAGCTTGTGGTCCTTCGGGATCATGAGCACCATATAGTATTCAGAGTACTAGATTTGAGTCATTACATGAAATGTACTAGTATGCTAAGCGAGGTAAGGTTGATATACATGAGTTCATATGTATGAGATGACAATTGACTAAATGAACATCATGAAGTAATTGGATGAGAGTACATGCAAAACTGAAACTATTAAACATACTGAACATACTACACTACACATATAGATATACATTAAGTATCCGAGATTATACTGAAATTAAGTGCTAAATTCTAATGGCAGAGTAACTACTAACTTATAGCCATGGTTCTGTAGAACTGTCTGAGTTCTTTACTGAATACTGTGACTAAAACTGTAACTGTGAGAGTGTTCATCTAACCGGCGTACCCTGATATAGAATGATTTGGGGTCAAACCTGTGACCTAATTGAAAGGGTGCCAGCACTTTACCATAGGATACTAACAATCTGGGTACCCTACTCTGACAGAAAGACTAATGAAATACATATATGATTGCGCCAACCCTAGTCTGGTAGGAGGACGACTTACCCTACGCTGGCTATATAGTTCTATAACTCAGGGATTGGTACAAAAGGTCAAATCCTTTGCTTGCAGGAATTCCCCCATCCCTCGGTTCGCTCGGTGCTGAATCCTAATCCCAACTGAATTGACACTGAATTGGTTACTAGACTGTACTAGGCTTGACTGACTGACACTGATCGTGTTTACTGACTGTACTGGACTGAGTTCACTGAGTTCTATTAACTGACTAAGTACTATGGTTCTTAACCTTTATTGGGAATACTCTATAACTACTGCAACTAAGTAATCAACTAAATTTCGGATAATAAATACCCCTAGGACTCAATAGCATCAATAATAAAATATAGAAAATCTTAAAAGCATAGCAATAGTCAATTTTTCACAATTCGATCGCTGAGATATTTTGTCAAACACTTAGAGGTCATGAACTTGTACATGAACGAGAACACATGATAACATGTCATGATTACACTATTTAATTCACATGGACACTCCATCAAACACTTGGGGAGCATAATTAATGCACATGATAATGAACAATCCATAAGCATCATGACTACAACTTAAACTTGAAATTTTAAGGGTTTTGAGATGGGAATTACATCAATCAACATACATGCTATCTTATGTTTATGAAACTTATAGTTAAATCTTGAATTGAAACCCATACAATAACACAAACAGAATACAACCCAATTTGTGCATGTAAATCATGAAATTGAAAACTTGTAGTTTTAAAAAAGATTCTTGAACTCCAAGGGTGGAAGAAAACCCAAGGATAAATACTTAACATACCTTGATTGTTGATTTTGTGAGAATTGTAGTGAATTTTCGAGATTTAGACTTGAACTTGCTGAAACTAGGTCTTTGTTCTTGAGAGTGTTTGTAATTTAATGAGTGGATTTTTCCCTTTGGGGGGTTTAATTTCTTTTTTTGGCTGAATTGTGTGAGGGTAAAAGGACCTAATTGCCCTTGAAAAGTCAGAGTTTAATGAGCAAAATATGCCCAGCGATGCGGCAGGCGATGCGCTGCATCGATGGTGTCGACGCGATGGCCGATGTGTCACGTTGATACTGCAACACGATAGCTAATGCGACACATCGAGATCGCATTGTCTCGCTATTTTGGTCATCCAAACACAACTCAAACGATGTTCAAAAATTGCGATACTCACCCAGGATGGACTATTGACATCCCCGATCATGAATCAATTTAAAAATTGACAATCTAAATTCAAAAAATCTATAAATGATGTCATTAAAATATCAAACCTAAAATGAGACTAAGTGTCAACACTTAGGTGAAATTTTCTAAGTGTGGAACCTCTTTTGGCATGCTATATGAGACTGAAATGACTAGAATTTTGCGGAGTCTTACAAGAATCACATCAATGTGTTGTATATAAGAAAATTATTATACTTGATATAATGAGTAAATGTGTAATTTATTCAACTATATTAAAAATATATAATATATTTACTAACCGAGTCATTCAACATTTGATTAAAAACTTATAGCATATAAAATTAGTTCTTATCCCCAACAGATTCAGTACCAAATAATATTTATGGCTTGATGATTGATATTTTGTTCAAGTAATGATTTTCAACACTATTTCTATCATAATAAACTAATAATTAATAAGTAAATCTCTAGTAAGTATGTATATACTAGTTATTCAAAGTATTAAGGTACAAGATAACATACTTCAAAGTGTTTTTCTTCATGTACCGAAGTCAAAAATCAATAATATAATTTTTGATTTGGTGGTTCACATATGATCTTGAATAGGAATGAGTGTTTTATACCAAAAATCTTAAGCATCCTTTATGAGATACCTGGAAGTATACATTAATGAATCAATAAGTTTTACAAGTATAACACATAGTAATAGATTAATTAAAATATTATTTGACCAGATTCAGATTCAAAATTAGTCATGTAAGGATATGTTTTCCATCGACCTGATTTTCGTATCCTTAGTGATTGTATTGATTTTTCTTCTGCAACATTACTTCTGTACAGAGCTATGATATTTCTTTCAGTATTCAAATTGGTGAGTATTTCATCAGGAATCAAATATTAATAATCCGTTACATCTTGATTATACTTGGGTTGTTCGAATTCAATTGAATCAGCTATGTGAACAGAGGTAGTAACTATGACCTGATGGTCAGGTGAGTGACTGCTAACATCTATAGGGACATCAACAATATGATGATCGTGCTGTATATCAATATAATAAAGGTCACCTTCTACGCATTCAACCTTAGATACATCCACTTGAACAAACATGAAAATAATATTTTAATATAAGATAAAAAATGAAGACTAATCTAAACTTTATTCATTTAAAAGTACATGTACTTTGATTGACAAATGACTAATCTTTTATTTCAACATCCTCATGAGTCTCTTTTATGTGTTTCAAGTCATCAATTAATTTTTTAAACTGAATCTTAGTATCTTGAACATTGATAGTTATTTATGTATTCGAAACCTAAAATATAAAAAGTCAATAAACTAACCACCACATAATGCATGAGAAAATAAAAGTATGAATTTAGTGTACAAAAAGTCAATAAACTATTATATGTATATTCTTATTAACCATACTTCATTATGCATATATAATGACTAATATATTATGCATACTGGTATGAATTAAGGATGTCTCACTATGCATTTCTAGTTAAGCATGTCTAATGTGGTATGTAGTCATATGAATACATATTTAATATACATATAGTGATAAAACTTTAATGTATAAATAATGTTAACAATATTATATATAGTTATATATGTACATGAATACGTACGATTATGCATATACAAGCATATGCACAACTTTTTTTTTAGAAACAACTGTTGGATATTATTTTTTTATTTTTCAGAAAGAACTATTGGATGTGATTATTAAAGCAACAATTTTAATCTTTATATCATTACTAATTGATAGTTCATTCACTGCACTGCATCACACAATATTAAATTATTTTGATAAAATTAGATTTATATTGTAACAATTTTTATGTATATTCAAAATAAAAAATAACAAAAAATTAATTCAATGCCTATAAAAAAACAAATGAAGTCAGACATTTGTAATTTTTTGTAAAAGTCAATGATTCATATGTCAAGCTATTAAGATAAATAATAAAGAATCAATTCCCAATTTAGCAAAGACTACCTCATTAAGGGGCTTCTCAAATTGAATATTCATGCTCTCATCATGTACACGCATAACAGAGATATTTATACATGTTGCAGTAATCTTGACATTCATGTCACTCTGATAACAAGCAGTATGAGTGAATTAGTAGTTTATATAATAAAAATGTGCTTCAATTTAACATATATAAATGAGCAAGTGCTTTAATTATTCATCCTTTAAAATATCATTAGAAATATTTATAAATAACTCTATCCAACAGTCCAATATATGTTCATTTGTATTTCTGTATGCACCTATACATATAAGCATAATACATGTAGACCTATATAGATACAACTGTCTACATATAAGCATATACATGTAGGCATATATAAGCAACATCATTTATTTATCTGTATCAATAAAAATATTTATATGTATATATATAAATGTGTGTGTGTGTATAATCTTAGTACATGAATATATATGTAAAAAATACATATGTATAATACATGTAAGTCAGTTAAGCAACAATGTATATGATCACATTATATGTATATGTGTCTGTACATGATTATATCTATAAATATATTATGTAAATATATTTATTTTCCCTATGAATATACTCTTTTAAGACTTAGACATTATGTATATTTGTAAAGTTATAATTATATATATTTGTATATAGACTATTTTATAAAAGTGGTATGATATTTGGACAATAAATAATATGAAAGACATTTAAAAATATCTACTATATATATGTCACTACATATATGTAAATGAATGTAATACAAGTATATAAGTAATTATCTTTGAATTCTTGCTACTGTCTGAAGCACAATGCACTTTCATGATTGAAATTTCTCATTTTTTGTCGACAGGTAACTTTTTGAAGAAATTCTAAAATGTATGTCACATCGTTGTTTACATTATGTACTAAATTATGTATAATATATTCAAAATAATATTTTTATACTTCATACTTTCTTATGAACATCCTTACTTTTGATAGCATCCATGACCATCTGATTGTTGTAATTTATCAGATTGTGCAGACTTTGAAATTTCTTCTTCACCTATATTTTATATTAAAAGTGTTAGCGGAAAATGAATAAAATGATAATTTTTGTAATTTATAGATGATTAAAATATACTTACATAATTCTCTAGAACATCAATCTTCTGGTTGAGAATAGTCAGATCATCAGTCGAAATAGTTCTCTTAACTACTACCTCAGACATAGGTGGTGGAATAGTATGTGGTGACTGAATTTGCTCTCCAACATTTTTTCTATTTAATTTAAAATTTTTGAATGTTTTATTAACCAACGCGGAGGTGTCTTAGAGGCTGTCATATTTAAAATCACCTTTGTAGGACTCTTGATTGACATTGACGCACTCGATGACATTTATTTCTATTTTTTTATGGGTGATATCGAGACAACTATTTTTGTCTTTTCTTTATGAGCAATTGAGATTTGAGGAAACTCTTTAAATTCATCGTTGGAATTAAAACATCATTCATAGGAGATTTCTCAACTATATCATCAATAATAATTTTTTATAGAAGCTGAAAAGTTGCATTTCACTTGCAGATCCCTTGATATTTTGAAAAGAAATATGGAAATCAATTATGATTTACTAATTAGTTTTATATTTTTATATATCAATAAATACAGATATTAAATCATAAAATTTGTATTAAAATTACTAAGGTAATAGTTTTTATCTTTCTGTACATAAATATGTTCCGCATAAGTTATTGGTACTGTGGATGGGTCTTTCATGATTTTCCAATTAAGAAACCTAGGAGTTAGATTACCATCTCTTTTAGCAAGTTGCTTATCAGCATTCGAACAACATTTATACATTCATACTTGAATAGCAATGACATGCCATGAATTCGATAGTACTGTCCATTGCAGGTCAGCTTTCTTGATATGATTTTGAAAAGTTCTTTGAAGGATCATTTACCCTTATAGTAGTTCATGTATCATTCTTGCTCGACCACGTTAAAATGAAGTCTTGGTACTATAACAGTATGCATCTCGTTAAACATAATAAATCTATGAACAAAATAGAGAATGGTAATCATCAACATCATCATTTTGATCCCATAATTTATCCTTAAAAGCCTGTAGTAACATTGCTTTGTAAGGTTCTTCTTCACCATCACAATACGTCTGAATTAATCTATTTGGCACACTTGTGTCGAATACAAAATTGTCTTTAAAAGCAACATAGTTTAGACCAGATACAATTATAAAATTATTTAATGTAAATTATAATTTGTATCCGTTAAATCGCATGATTAGAGCATCTGTTAAATTGGTTTTCAACTCAAGGGACATAGCTCACTGAAATATTTGTGACTAAACCCATGAATCTAGCATAAGAGCGTATTGACCAAAGCACGTAAACATAAATCTTCTATGTTGTTTAGCTGATAGCTTCTATTTTAAAGTATCAAATATCTTCCTCTCCATGTAACACATCACATATGGAGACCTCTTAGGAAGATCAGTGATGACAAAAATACTATCCTGTTGAATAAAAATAACACAAATGAGTAACAAAAATTATATTATGTATATAATGTCTTATCCCTGAACTAAGTATATATACATACATATTATACCACATACAAAAATGTATATTGTGTCAAGAGTTGTAGAGGATCTCATAAGTTAAAACACAATGTAGTAGTGTCTACTCTTTCCCATTGTACATAACATGTTGTTTGAAAGTCCTTGGGCTAAGTCTTTCCCCTTAGGTATGATTTGTAGAATATCTTATTAATAAAAAATTAACTTGGTAGTGCCAACTCTTACCCATGGAGCGCAATTTGTTATTTGAATGTACTTGGGCTTAGTCTTAATTTCCTATAGGCAAGAGTTTTAGAGCATCTCATAAGTCAAAGCAATGTGGTAGTGTCAAGTTTTTCCCATTGTATGTAACTTGCTGTTTAAAAGTCCTTAGGCCAAGTCTTTCCCCTAAGACAAGAGTTATAGAGCATCTCCTAATCAAAAAATACTGTGACAATGTCAACTATTTCCCATGAAGTGTAACTTGTTGCTTGAAAGTCATTAGGCTAAGTCTTATCTCTAAGGCAAAAGTTATAAAGCATCTCATAAATCAAAATATATTACTGTACTGTCAACTTCTCCATGAAAAGTAACTTATTGTTTGAAAAGAATCAAAAGAAAAGAAAGTGAAAAGAAATATAATAGAAGTTGAGGAAAACAAAAAGATGAAGAAAAAACATTAAACAAAAATAAAATATAAAAGACAAAGAAAATAAAAAAAGAGAGGAAAAATTGAAATTGAAAGGAGAAAAGGAAAATAATAAAAGAAAAAAATAAAGATAGGGACAAAAAGAAAAAAAGAAAAGAAAAAAAGGCTAAACTAAAAAAAACAAACGCTGAGAGAAATAAAAAAGAGAAAAGAAAAAATAAATACAGAAAAAAATTTAAAAGAGAAAAAATATAAAAAATAGAAGTTGGGATGAGAAAAGGAAAAAAAAAGTAAAGTTTGAGAACTTTCTTTTTTTTAAAAAAAATAAAAATCGAAGTAAATAAAAAAGAGAAAAAATAGAAGCTGAAAGATAAATGAACATGGAGAGTTGTTTAAAAATATTTGAAGTACATAGGGGCAAGTAGATATTTGTTCTATTCATAAAAAAGAAATAAAAGAAAGACTAGTTTTGCAGGTCTTTTCTTATGTGGGACAAAAAAGCAAAGCTACCCACTGTGAGGTCATTTCTATGGTTTACCAGTATATATATATATATATATATATATATATATATATATATATATATATATATATATATATATATATATATATATATATATATATATATATATATATATGATACCAGAGTAAATTTTAATGTTGAGTATTAAATATGTACAACATTATTTTGAGGTTGTGCTAAATTGCTTACCTGTGTAGGGTTCTCCTAAATCTTCGCAACATGTAACCATTCTTATTTTCAAATTGCTGTTTGACGATTAGCATGGAGAATTGTCATATATAACCATTTTTACCCTTTTCCCTTTCATATTTTATCTTTATTTTAACTTTTTCAAAAGAAATTTACCTAAAAATATTTTATCAAAAGTAATCAGAGATCAAATAACTACGTCATTAGTTTTTTCCTTTGACTTTATATTCTCATTTTGTTTGATTGATTTCTATGCATGTCATTTCATGTAAATTCTATGGATTTAGATTGATAATTAATAGTATTGTCGAAGTAACTTTTGTTATGTCAAAACAAATTATGGGATCTACTACTTCTTTTCATCACCATCGCATCTCCACTGGTGGATGCTCCTTAGATTTGAATCTTTAAGTCTTTTTATATAATTTTTTTACTTTTGAATTTCGTCCACAATTTGATCACTATAGTTAATAAAACCTTAAGCTTTTCAAATGTATAATAAGAATAACTGGTTTGCAGTTTTTTTTAGCATCTAACGATATGTATTTGTTTATAGATTGGAATAGTTGTCAAATTTTATTAATTTTGAAAGTGAAATGAGACAATACATCAACTTTCAATACTAAGATGAATCAAAATTGACATAAAAGTATTATACAATTTGTTGATTATGAAATCATCAGTTAAACGGTACTATATTTTGAGTTAACAAGACTGTACATTAATATCGTGAGAGATAAAATAATTATATATGTTTCATTGTTATAATTTTATTTACATTATAGTGAATGTCTATCAATATCTAATAAGATTTAGTTGATATCTATCAGGATTTGATGTATTTGTCTTTTAGTGTGAAACTAGGATCAAATTCCCCTATAAATAGAAGGGCTTCCTTCATTGTAAATCATCCATCAAGAGAATCCCTTAAGAGAAGAAATAAGAATCACTCTCTCTATTCTCTCTACTCTTCTTCTTTATTCTTTCTTGTTTTATAACACGTTATCAGCACGAGACTCTACTATCTCAAAGCTAAGGTATTATTTCTTTCTCTCTAATATATGACTATTAGCACGAGATTAGTACAATCGGCAACCTGCCAATAAATGAACTCGTTAAAATATTACTTAGCTAGACTGCTAATTAAAAATAAAGTCATCAGGATAATCACTTATGCATATATATTTATAAATTGATTTGGATCTTAACAAGATTATAAGTTTTATTATTTTAGGATTCATGTGTAAGTTGCATACTATTACTATTTTCTAATAGTAAAGGTATATATATTAGTGGCATGTCCTAATTCTTATTGTTAATAATAGATACTGCTTATATATTATGTTTGTAAAATATATTCTACAATAATATTATAAATTGGATACATCATATTTAGAAAATGGTATACGGCCACTGGTAGTGATATTTTTTATAATTGTCTTATGAATAAATTTATTTAAGGTTACAACCATAAAAAATGATTTAATTTTACAGTGGATTCTTGTCATATCACACTAAGATTGTAAGATATTGAGTTAAAGTTTTGATGCACGATGATGATAAGGTGTTGGGTTCAAGTCCCATCGATATATGCCTAAGACGCCTTTTTATGGATAAGATATTGAGTTTGAATCTCAATCTATCATACTGATGGTATTGTGATGGCTAAGGAAAAATTATGGGTATTAGGTGAAAAGTCATAAAATTCGACCCATTGAATATGCTCCATTCCATGAAGTGAATGTGGTAGCAATATATGAAACAACTTACTTCATTCTTGAGGTGTATATGGTAACAGTGCATTATATGTCTTAAAGAAGACAAGTGATTGAATGCACAGATATATGCGTAGAGGGACAATATGATAATAATCATCAAAAGTGATGATATTTTCACACGCATATTATGATCATAAGATGTGTTAGAGAAAAATTCTCTTAATCATATGTATGCCTCAATTTGTTCTTGTAATAGCAATATCTTGAAAGAGGTTATAAACTATCATAATTTGATAGACTTAAGACACGCTGATATTTTATTCTTGGGGAATGAGAAACTTATTAATGCAAACGTGCACTTGAGTATGATGGTATCATAACTCACCTCCAAATAAGGCAGAATAACTTAGAAGGATTATTTCGAAATCTACTTCTAAAGTAGTAAATCTGAAATTTATTCATGAAATAGTAAATATGAAATTTACTAAAGAAAAAGGTACATGCCATGGTAAACTTGGAGCTAGAATAAAAGTTCATAAATTGACATGAACCATTCTGACATCTCAAAGATGTGTATGCTGACTATTGAACATATATTGAAGAATTCGAAAATTCTTCATGAAATTTAATGTTGCTTGTTCTCATGAGAAGTTGGTTGGACCAATTATTTTTGGGATTGGATTCCTTAAAATTTGAAAAGTATAAAAGGTGAAAAAGGGCTCGTTCACCTATCATGTGATTTGTTGAAAAGATGCATCAATAAGATAATCACATGTACATTCATTGTTAACCTGTAGTTTGACATTTATAAAGTTGCTTTCTCAATAAAATTTAGTTAAGAACATAATTTTCAGATTGAGCAATCAAGAAAGTTATCTTGATGATGATGGTTTGGTACTGAATGCATTCGATAAATAGTTAAACCATCGCTAATGAGAACAAAGCTTCATGTGTTGGTATGAAATATGATATATACAATAAAACTTGTATGCATTAGACCAATAAATTATGATTATTTCTTTCCTCTCAATTGGTTCAAGGTCGGGAACCAATTATTCCATCTAATAATTTTGATATGCGGTATACGATTAATGAATATACCATAATGCAAAAATATGGATTCCTCAATAAAGTAGAGGATGTATTTTAGTTTTCCTAACATAAGGGGGATATTATAAATGCTATGAAATATGTTAGGAATTATCACCAGATTCCTATCCAAAAGATAATTCAAGTCAAATACCGAAAGCATCTCATATTAAGCGCAAGTGCTCTTATTTTATGTTCCTAAAGGATAGAGTCTATGCATGCGTAAAACGTGGTAGACTAATCGGTTCCAAATGAAATAGTCCTTGAAAAATAAGGAGCAAATAATCATAATAAGAAGGCAGTGAGCTCTTGAAGAGCCTACAACATAACACTTTATGAAACCTTATGAGAGGTTCATGTACCTGAAAATAATGAAGTAATGAGATCTCAAAATGTTATGTCGCATTGTGAACCGATAATAAATGATATATCATCAATATATTTGACATAATATTGGTGCAATATTGTGAAAGATTACGAGAATCTTAATTCTACGTTAATTTAAGCATGCTGACGTAGAAACATATATCAAGTGATATGAAAGGATGCATCTTGGTAAGTATTAAGCTTATTTGATTTGCAGTCCAGATATTTAAAGATGTCACTCATAAAATGTTGAATATTGTCACTTGACAAAACTTATGTGAAAAACTTTTAAGGACTCAAAATGCTTGAAGCATATAAAAGTTTCTAGAAAACTTATTTATAATCCTTATATTGTATAAGCTTATAACTTGAAAATTATTGGAACTCTTGGAGAGTTTTCAAAGCAATAGATTATTTGCTAAAATTTGAAATATATCGAAATGGATTGGTTATGAAGTACCATATCTTAGTGCAATTAATGCACTCATGTACCTTGCAAATACTACAAGGCTTATAGCCTTTTCGATTAATATGTTAGCAAGGTACATTTATACTCCTACTAGGAGACATCAAAATGGGATAAAATACATGGGCTTATTTAATTGTAAAGATTGCAGTCCCGATCTTATTGGTCATGATGATATTGGGTACTTATCTAACCTACATAAAGCTCGGTCTCAAATAGCCTATGTGTTCATATGTGGTGGTACTGTAATATCTTGGAGATATACAAAGAAGTCTATTATATCCACTTTATCGAATCATGCTGAGATAATAACTATTCATGAAACAAGCTGAGAATGTGTATGATTGAGGTCTATGATACATCTCATTCGAGAAAAATATGGTATGACATATGACAATCTACCCACAATTTTATACGAAGATAATGCATCATGCATAGCACATCTTAATGGAGGATTCATAAAAGGAGATAAAACGAAGCACACTTCATCAAAACTTTTCTATATACATAAGCTCCAAGAGAATGGTGATATTAACATGTAACGGATTCGTTCAAGTGACAATGTGACTGTTTTATTCATCAAGTCTCCTTCAATTACAATTTTTAAGAAGATGGTGTACAAGATCGGGATACCAAGGTTCTTGGATGTTCTCATTAGGGGGAGTTAATACGCGTTATATTCTTTTTCCCTTACGAGATTTTGTCCCACTGGGTTTTCCCTATAAGGTTTTTAATGAGGCAGCCGATATGCGTATTGTTAGAAATGTGTACTCTTTTTTCTTCACTAGATTTTTTTCCTACTATATTTTTTCTAGTAAGGTTTTAGCGAGGCACATTATCTATCTAGACATTCAAGGGAGAGTGTTATAAATGTATTTACATTATAGTGAATGTTTATCAAGATCTAATAAGATCTAGTTGATATCTATCAGAATTTGATGTATTTGTCTTTTAGTGTGAAACTAGAGTCAAATTCCCTCTATAAATAGAAGGGCTTCCTTCATTGTAAATCATCCATCAAGAGAATCCCTTAAGAGAAGAAATAAGAATCACTCTCTTTATTCTCTCTACTCTTCTTCTTTATTCTTTCTTGTTTTATAACATTCATAACTTTTTCAAATGATTATTCATTTTTTTGATAAATATTTGTTTTAATTTTAAGTTATTCATAATTAATTTGTTCTTTTATCCAAGGTTCCAAGAAGGTGGCAAATGGATTCACAGTGGATTTAAACGAGCCACTCATTTTCTAGGTTAGGTATCATTTAATAATATTTTAAATAATTTTTTGGTTTATTTAGTATGAAAGAAAAGTTTTTATTTAGGTGGGACATCTTGGAGATTCATATGAGGAGTGGGTTCATCAGCCAATTATCAGCAAAGAAAGCCCACAATTTTTTGAAAATGGAATTATAGAGTTTTTGACTAGGACTGCATGGTGGGCAATTCCTTCAGTGTGCAGTGGCGGACCCAGCTTTTTTAGGTAGTGGGTGCTCAAAAAAAATTTACTAAACAATGCAGCTATAGGGATTCGATCCCAGCATGGAAGACATGAAAGTTATTATATCTAAAGCCAGAGCACCCAATCATGCTTTTGTTCTTTGGGTGCTTTTGTATATATTTTACCATTTTTTCACCGTTTCTTATATAATTATACCTCTTCTACATCGAGTTTAATGGGTGCTCGAGCACCCAAAAATTGTACTTCAGTCCGCCCATATCAGTATGGGTACCAGTAGTAGGGTGGTTGGTTTGGATATCATTGAAGAGAGGGGCTGGTGGTCCTAAATTAGTATTTACACTTTTTTGTGGCATATTTATATGGACATCGTTGGAATACTCTTTACATCGTTTTGTTTTCCACATAAAGCCTAGTGGATATAGGGAAAATACACTTCACTATCTTATTCATGGTTGTCATCACAAGCACCCCATGGATGGACTAAGGCTTGTCTTTCCCCCTGCTGCAACTTCTATTCTTACTTCCAGTAAGCAAATTTCTTTTTTTTTCTTAATATCCATGAATGAATAATTTGTGCCTTCTTCCCCATATTTTATATACATATATATATATATATATATATACATATATATATATATATATATATATATATATATATATATATATTCTACCTTATGCATGCAATTGTGGAGTGTAGTTAAGCTGCTACTACCTTTTTCATATGCCCCTGCCTTTCTTGGAGGAGGTTTTTTAGGTTATATCATCTATGATTGCACCCATTACTACTTGCATCATGGCAAGCCATTCAAAGGATTATCTCATTATCTCAAGCGGTAACATATGAACCATCATTTCAAAGTTCAAGATAAAGGACATGGAATCACTTCAGACTTTTTGGACAGGATCTTTGGGAAACTACCTCCAAAAGCTAGTAAGAAAATTGGATGAACTACTCCCTCCGTTAAAAAAGAATGACTTACTTTTCTTTTTAGTCCGTTTCAAAAAGAACGATTCCTTTCCTTTTTTGGCAATATTTTAATTTTAACTTTTCACGTGGCATATTTAGAACCACAAGATTAAAGGGCATTTTGGTGTATTTGACATAACTTTAATTTAAGGTCACAAGATTCAAAAGTCTTCTATATTTTTTTAAACTTTGTGCCAAGTCAAAGTAGGTCATTCTTTTTTAAACAGAGGGAGTATAAAATGGACAAGTTCCTCATGGGTTGCATGGAAACTTTTCAAAAAAGGGAAAAAATATATTATTGATTGTATAAAAATATTAAAAAAAATATTCCGTCAATATGATTAATCCTCCTAACAAGTATATGTTTGGATCTCAATTTTTTTGTTCATTCCATCTATAGTTTCTCTTGACTGTTTGTTTTTGAGTCTTTAGGATATCTTTCTCGTGATGAAAATTCATTAGGGTGACACTTAATGTTGTTCACATTGTAAATTAGTGATTCGAAAAAATAACTAGATATAATATGTTTAGCATATCATCTTATATTGAATGCCAATTATGTCTTTTTTTGCGATTAAATTTTTACTTGCATGCATAAGAATAATTCAAGCCTTTTTTGACAATAATTAATACGTCACATGCATGATAGTATAGTTTCTTCTCATCTCTAGACTCTATTGATGTTAAAAAAGTTGTTTCCTATAGCTAGGTTTGGAACAAGATGTATGATGTTCTAGTCATTAGGTCTTGCTAGAAAATCATTAATAAAAGAAAAAATTAGACAAAATTGGAATAATTTGTTTTTTCAACACAAAATATAGCCACTTTTTGTTGAAACACCCAGGGTTTGGAAGCCTTAGAAAATTTTTTGGATTTCTGATCTTTGGACAGGATACGATGGGGGATGACTCGTACATGAGTATATGAGTGGTATGGGTCAGTCGTATACTGACCCGTGTTGGTTGGTGGGTTGGATTGGTTTTTGAAATGGGCACGACTTGGATTGGTATGAGTCATATGGTTGGATTTGGGTCGTTTGGTTTGGATTTTTCTTTCACTTAATCTTAGACTAGGTAGTTTAACTTGGATCTGAGTACGAGTGACTCACCATGAGCCATAAGACAGAATACAAGTCCTACCATGTACTCGTATGGTGGGTAGTGTTCAATCCTCTTTAGATTCTATTCTTCTAGGGTTACGGATCATGGGTACTAGTTGTATACTTGGCTACGACATGGTTTGGGATAAGTTGTACCTTGGACAGTGTTGGGTCTAAGTGAGATGACCTTGGTTACAAGTGCTGGGTACTACTCATATTGGAGGGTACGACTGGTATGGAAAGCCGTATCCACTTGATGGGATTTTTGGGAGTTTAAGTGAGGGCAATATAAATATTTCCACACTTAAACAAATAAGGCCCCACCACTTATATTCCTATTGGAAGGTTATTTGTCCCCATTATACTATTCATTAATACTTAGAAAATACTTTTAAATTCTCTCTAAGGTTTTTGGGGCAAGCGAAGCTAGGGTTTCGTCTTAAGGATTAATTTTGGGCTTGTGTTAGTGATTTTCCTCTATAATCTTCTTGGTTTAAGGCATGTTCTCTTCCCTCATTTTTAGTTCAACCTAAAAACATGGTTTAGTACAATATTTTCATGGTTTGATTATTGTATGGTTTTGGGTTTTCAAATATAATTTGGGAGTTTTCGTTATAAATGTTCGGTTATGATTTTCCCATATTTTAATTATGATTTTATATGCTTTAATGGTTAGTTTAGATAATTTTGCATGGGAATGATTATTTGGTAATGGATTTTGGTTTTGGTAATACTATGCCCTCAATGTGTTTGATAAAATGCCTATTAGAATGTTTTCACTACATTATTGGATTCTTATGGAACTATTGCATGGTTTAAACTTGGTAATGGAACCCTAAATGGTATAAATAGTTTAAATGGAATGGTTTGGTGGTCATGGTTATGATTAATTGAACTCCTTGTGGGGTACAATAGAATCCCCCAAGTAAACATGGTAAAAAATAACTTGTGGGGTACATGGGACTCCCACAAGCAACTTCTAATGGAACGCTTGTTGGGTATATGGGACTCCACCAATCTAACTTGGTAAATGGGTACACGGGAATCCCTTTACCTTATAAGGTTTGGCTAAGGACAATACTTGTAAATTATAGTTGGTATGACGATACCATTATTAATAGACTTGGTAAATAATAAATAGAATAATGGACTGGTTGGTTGGAAATATTTTTAATTGGGAAAAAATGGTGGGATGTTATAGAGATCCGTGAAGGTGCGAGTCCAGTGGACGGACACCAAAAACTCATTTTTGCGGACATGAGAGTTAGGGCATAGCGACCCTTTTAAGATATTACATGGTACATGCGAATCCTCTAAGTACATTGTACATATGTATCATGGAGGGTAAGGGTACTTGGGATTCCTTACTCTTATGGTATCTCCGATTTGTGTCGCTACATGCATCGGGGTCCATTCAGGGGGTTACACTTGACCCATATAGCCCGTGGGTGGTTAAGGATGATAAGCTACACATACCCAGGTTAATGGTGTTAAATGTATGCTAAACGTGGTTCCCTTTCTCGGCATTATTATATATATATGTATGTTTGGTATGCATATGGTTGGTTTACTTGGTTTTATTACTTGGCATTATTTTATCCTTATCTTGAGTTCATTCTAGCGTTCAACCGTTCACCCGTCCTCGGACAGCTGTATCCCTACGCGATGCAGGAACCAACCATTCTACTCTTTTTACTTAGTACTTGGATTCTAAGGATCAACTTTTAGGACTGGAGTGGTAAGCTTTCATTTTTTTGGAAGGATCCCTTTCATATTATGGAAATTTTCATATACTTTGGATACTTTATGGATATTGATTTTGGCTAAGGTTGGGGGCAGGTCCCAATCAGATATTACTTTTCTTTTAGTTAGAGGCTTGTGTGGAACTTCTATGGGTTGGCATGGGTGGGATTGGTATTGGTGTTAGCCTTAGTATTGGCGTTGGTATTGGGGCTGATACCCTTGTATGATATTATTGGTTATTCCATCCTTTTATATTATATTATAGAACTCGATTTGGTTATTATATTGGTTTTGGTTACGGTTATCAGTTGGTTTAGGATGGGTGGACTTGTTTGGGTCAGTCATGGTTATAGACCTATCCAAGAGTCTAAATTTAGATAATTACATGATATATTATTATATGTTCAGAATTTATCTAACTCAGGGTATGCGTTGAACGGTTGGGTTGGGTATTAGGGGTGGTCCACAGTCTTGGTTGGACTTGGGATGCCCATTACAACAAGTCCTTCGATCGGGTTGAGTCAAGTTAGTATCAGAGCTTTAGGTTCATGGTCAATTGGGAGTCCTCAAAGCTGTGTATGGTAAAGTCTCTTTTAGGGCTGTGTATGGCGCCACACTCATAAGGGGAGGCTACAAGACATTTGAAAATATTTCACTTTCTTGGTATTTTGTTTCAAGCTGCAAGGTCTAAAGTCCTCTCTAATCCTGCTTTGTTCGCTTTTTAGATCATGTCTCAATAATATAGAACATAATAAAACTCTTTCATCCCATCTGGAGACAGCGTGGATGAGACATAGGGGATCCATTATTGATCTAGGGGTCCTGTTTCTGATAATCTTAGAGTTCCTTCAGTTTTTACTAGTCCTCCTTTACTAATGCAGAATTTTGGCAGTCGATTCATACTATTGCTCAGTTGGTTGCTACTCAGGTTGAGCGGGATGCATCTGGTGTTCTATCTGCTAAGTCTACAAGGGTTGGCCAATTTATGAAGACTCATCCTCCTACTTTTACTAGGGTGAAGGTAGAGGAGGATCTATAGGGTTTCTTGGATAAAATGGAGAAAATCTTCAGGGTAATACAGGCCATAAATGTGGAAGGGGTGAATTTTGTAGCTTATCAGCTCAAAGATATTGCATACCAATGTTATGAGGAACGAGATAGAGATAGAGGTGATGTTGAGGAGTTGTCTTTATGGGAGACTTTCTCGGATACTTTTTTGGATTGCTTCTTTTCTCGGGAGCTGAGGGAAATTAAGATGAGGAATTTGTCAATCTAAGACAAGGAAAAATATTAGTTGAGGAATATGCCATGAAATTTCATCTATTGTCAAGGTATGCTAAGGAATTGGTGTCTTATATGAGGGCAAGGATTAGAAATTTTGCTTCTGGACTGTCTCGAGATTTGATTCTTGAAAGCAACACTGCTTTTCTTATCAAGAATATGGATATGTATAGATTGGTGGTTCATATGCAACAGGTCGAGGATAAAAAGAAGAAATATGTTGGGTTTGGGGAAAAGCGTGGGAAGAAGTTCAGGTCTTCTAAACTAGGTGGTGGACAACAACAAGGTAGTTGGGATAGCGGTAAGTGGCCAAAGAAGAAGTATGAGAGTTTTAGTTTCTTCTCTTCCGCTAATGCTTCTTACTCGAAGCCTTTGGGTAATAGGCGTTAGGGTGGTAATATCTTTAGGGAATAAGGTGCCCAATCTCAGGTGAGTGAGGCCCAATCGGCTTCTTCGTATCCCCCTTATCAATTTTGTGGTGGTATTCATCGGGGTTTTATGATGAAGAAAGGGACATATGTTTCAAATGTGGTTAGCTTTGTCATATACTCAGGAATTGTCGTAAGTAAGGTTTCAGTTGCTTCATCTTCTGATCCTGCACCAAAGGGTGCTGTTTCGGCTTCTGTTTTTGCTTCTGGTACTGGCGCTGGTCGAATAGGTTGTATGTTTATGCTACTCGGCAGGAATTTAAGGGATCACTAGAATAGGTTGTGATGGGTACGTTACAACTCTTTTCTCGTGATGTATATTGCTTTCTTGATCTGGGGTCCAGTATTTTTTATATGACCCCATATGTGGCTGTGTTTTAGTTTTGATCCTGAAGTTATTTTGGATCCTTTTTCTATTTCTACCCTGGTAGGGGACTCTGTTATTGCTAAAAGGGTCTATAGGGATGTGTGGTATCTATTGGTAGTGGCAGACTTTGATAGATTTATTTGAACTGGATATAGTGGATTTTGATGTTATTTCGGGGATGGATTGGTTACATTCTTGTTATTCATCCTTTGATTATTGGACTTGTAATGTTGTGTTTAGGTTCCCTGGTGAACTAGTTATTGAATGGGAGAGTGGTTCTCTTGCTCCTTGGGGAAGATTTATTTCTTATCTTAGAGCTTGAATATTGATCTCTAAAGGTTGTCTGTATCACTTGGTTTGAGTTAAATATTCTAACTTAAAAGGTCCTTCTTTTTACTCGGTTCCAGTGGTGAATGAGTTTCCTGAGGTCTTTCCGGATAATCTTCCTGGTGTTCTTCCAGATAGGGATATTGAGTTTGGTATTGATTTGGTTTCGGACACATATCCAATATCTATTCCTCCTTATAGAATAGCTCCAGCTAAGTTAAGGAAACTCAAGGAGCAACTTAACGATCTTCTGGAAAAGGAGTTTATTCGTCCTAGTGTATCACCGTAGGGTGCACTGGTTTTTCTCGTGTGCAAAAAGGATGGTTATCTTCGGATGTGCATTGAATACTGATAATTGAATAAGGTAATGGTTAAGAACAAGTAACCTCTTCCAAGGATAGATGAATTGTTTGATCAGTTGCAAGGTCCCAAGTTCTTTTCTAAAATAGACCTTTGGTCTAGGTATCATCAACTTAAGATTAGGGAAATGGATATCCTTAACATAACTTTCCAAACTCGCTATAGGAACTTTGAGTTCTTGGTTATGCCATTTCAGTTGACTAATTCCCCGACGACATTCATTGATTTGATGAGCAAATTTTTCAGGCAGTTTTTTTATTTGTTTGTCATTATATTCATTGATGACATCCTGGTGTATTCTAAAGGTCAGGTAGATCATGCTAATCACCTCTGTGTGGGGTTGCGGACCTTGAAGGAGCAACTGTTGTATGTCAACTTATCCAAGTGTAAGTTTTGGTTGAACGATGTGACTTTTCTCGGACATATTATTTCTAGTGAGGGGATCATGGTGGATCCATAAAAGGTTGAAGTTGTTAAAAGGTGGCCTAGACCCACGATTCCAACCGATAATCGAAGCTTCTTGGGTTTGGCTGGGTATTATAGGCGGTTTGTGAAGGGGTTTTCTTCTATAGCTGCTCCATTAACTAGGTTGATGTAACGCCCCAATATCCTATCCCAAGACGTCAAACGGTGCTTAAGGCCACACGCGGCCTCAAGCTAACCCTCTGAGCCTGTCATCATTTCTATAACTCACTATGACAATAACCAAGCTATAATAAGGAAGAATAGTCATGTCATAAACATACTAGAATACGAAGAGATACTATCCTGTACAATCAAAATATTGAAGTTCTGTACATACTGGTACTCTAGTCTGACAAAGCCTTTACTATATAAGACTGAGGAGCCATTGGGACAGATCCCTAATTGACTCGTACTGAACTGGGAATAAATAACCCTCTACTATTAAGAAAAAAATTAGGGACATAGGTCCTCGAACCATGAGGACTCACCAACTATACGAATATAGATGGAGTTACTCAAAGATCACTGTCGCTGCTGAGACTGAGCACCTGAACCTACATCACGAGAAAATGTAGAACACAGGAGAGTATGTGAATCAGTACTTGGGAATGTACTGAGTATGTGGGGGTGGATGCAACATTGTAAATAATATCATAAATGTATAAGAAAATCATGCATGCTGACAATAATACTTCCCTTCGCTTGAATTATCTGAAACATTATTCCTATAAGTCATCAGTAATAACACATGCTTCATAAATCTCATAAATCATTTAACTCAACCCAAACTCTTTGACTCATGACTTAGAGTGACTCGGTAACTCAAGGTACTTAGATCATTATGGATGTGGGAGTTTCTTATAACCGACATAACTACACCATGTGAGCCGTATGGAGTCCAACGTTTTGCCCTCCTAAGGAGAGAACCCCACATTGGCGGGGGTGTCATACTCTTGCCAAGGAGTACAACCTCAATTTCTCAATCACAATCCCATACTCGGCCTATGACCCACAATCATTAATATCAATCCTACGGTGGCACGTAGTTTTGGGGAAATACCATATTTCCCGCTCGGTGCAAAATACTCCTCCCAGACTTAGCTCAGAATGCCTTAGGAAATTCACCTTAATCAATATCAACTCATGGGTCTATTATAAATACCAAAACATAAATATATATCTCGTCTATAAATCATAAACATCTTGTGGATTCCTAACTCGACTCAACTCAACACAATCTTTCTCAACATCAAGTACATTTGCTTATCAAAATCATTTCAAATATCAAAAGTTTCAAGAAAACATCATAGACTCATTCTTGACTCTCAAGTTCAATATCAATATGTATTCAATAATCAACTTCTCATGGAAGGCTTATATCATGACACTTATCTCAACTCATTCGAAAATCATCAATTCATAATAAGAATATTTAACTCATAGCATAAATCCTCAATTTAAAAAATATGATCGTAAATATATCATAATATCAAAATTAATCAACTCAAATCTCATAAATCATTAATAGAGAATTTTGGGTGTAATCCCACTTTGCAAATTCATGTAAATCAATAATAGAAATTAAATCTTTAAGCACAAGAACGAAAGGAGTGTTCTTGTTCAAACCCCACATACCTTGATTAGGGATTGGAATGAAGAAACTTGTTATAGGTTCCTTTTCCACTTCTTGAGTTATGGTTCTTGATGTTTTTAACTTGGGTACCTTGAATCTTGAACCAATTTGTGAAATTTATGGTTGGATTCTTGATGTTCTTGGAAGATTTGGATTGGATTTTGAGAGAGAAACCCTAGTATTCTTGATGAAATGGAAGAAGAATGAAGTTTTCTTCTTTACTTGGATATACATAGAGGGTCAAAATAGGTGGAAAAGACCAAAATACCTTTTTAAAAACACCCCTTAATTTTTGAAAAAATGGCTGACGACATCCGTGACAGGTCGTCAGACTCGTGATAGTCCGTCACGAAATGTCGTCACAAAAAGGTAGAATTTTTGAGTTTCTTCCTAAGGCTGATGACATCATCAGAAATGTCGTCAGAAAGTGAAAATGTCATCAGGAATGGTGTAAAAAACGTGACAGCCCATCAGAAACGTTGTCAGCCTTTTCCAGATTGATATGTTGGAGTAAAATGGGTATAACTCTTTGCTCAGATATCGGATTTTGGCAAAATTTGTATTGTTGGAAAGATAATTAAATTATATATATTTTGATAGGTCATGACCTCAAAAATTCCAAGTATAATGAGAGATATGATCGTTTGAAGTTGACTATACCAATATCCTTCCCAAGAATTCAATCGGTAAGGAATGTTTTAATTCACCAAATTATTAGGACATCTTTAAGGCCTTTATACACACCATCCTTGATCAGAAAAAAATCCAAAATATTATAATTTATTTCTCATGAGCTTGATTCATGGTTGCACTATTGGTTAGAGTCTCGGGGTATTACAGTTGACTCAGAAGAAGACAATGTTTTCTTAGTTGGCAGCTTGTGAAGGTAGTTTCGAGAAGCTTAAGGATAAGCTAGCTTCAGCTCCAATTTTTACATTGACTGATAGTAATGAAGGGTTTGTGGTTTATTGTGATGCGTACCGGGTAGGACTTGGTTGTGTTTTGATGCAACATGGAAAGATTATTGCCTATGTTTCTAGGCAGTTGAAGGTGCATGAGAGGAATTTTCCTACTTATGATTTGAGTTGTTTGCGGTGTTTTTTCCTTTATAAATTTAGCAGCATAATTTATATGGAGTGCATGTGGACATCTTTTCTGATCATAAGATTCTATAGTATGTATTCACTTAGAAGGAGCTAAATATCAGACAAACGAGATAGTTGGAGCTTTTCAAGGACTATGATATAAATCTTCACTATCATCCAGGTAAAGCTAACGTGGTAGCTGATTTCTTAGTAGGTTAACCAAAGGGAATTTGGCTCATGTGGAAAAGGAGAAATGGGAATTGGTGAAGGATATTTATCGATTTGCCAATCTTGGAGTCCATCTTCTAGACTCTGAGGATGGTGGTGTATAGTTCAGGAAATGGTTTGGTTGTCTCTCGGTGTAGAGATAAAAGAGAATAAATTTCTAGATCCTAGCTTAATAAAAATCAAGGGTGATGTAGGTTTGCAAACAGTAATGGTATCTGATATTAGTGGTGATGGTACCTTGAGGTATCAAGAGAGGTTATATGTTTTTGATGTGGATAGTTTACGTGAAAGGGTATTGGCTGAGGTGCATGAGTCACGCTATGTTGTTCATCCCGATTTGGCAAAAATGTATTATGCACTCAAAAAGATGTATTGGTGGAATGTTATGAAGAGGGACGTGGCTAACTTTGTAGCCAAGTATATGATGTGCCAACAAGTAAAAGTTGAGCACATAAGGCCTCGTGGGTTGTATCAAGAAATGGAATTGCCTAACTTAAAATGGGTGGTAATCAATATGGATTTCATTACTGGTCTTTCTCGGTCTCAAAATCAATTTGATTCAATTTGGTTCATTGTGGATAGGATGATGAAGTCTTATCACTTATTGCTGGTGCGGACTAACTTTTCGTTGGAGGATTATGCGAGGTTGTATCTTCATAAGATTATAAAGCTACATGGGGTACCTGTTTTGATTATCTCTGATTGTGGAATGGTTTAAATGGAATGGTTTGGTAGTCATAATCATGGTTAGTTGAACTCCTTGTGGGGTATAATAGAATCCCCTAAGTAAACATGGCAAATAATAACTTGTGGGGTACATGTGATTCCCCCAAGCATCTTATAATGGAACACTTGTGGGGTACATGATACTCCCCCAATCTAACTTGGTAAATGAGTACACGAGAATCCCTTTACCTCATAAGGTTTAACTAAGGACAATACTTGCAAGTTATAGTCGGTATGACAATACCACTATTAATAGCTTTGGTAAATAATAAATAGAATAACGGATTGTTTGGTTGAAAATGGTTTTAACTATGCAATAATAGAGGGATGTGATAGCGATTCATGATGGTGCGAGTCCAATAGATGGACACTGGAAACTCATGTTTTCCGATATGAAGGGTAGGGCATTGTGACCCTTTTATGATACTACAAGGTACAGTCAATCCTTTAAGTACACTGTATATATGTATAATGAAGGGTAAGGGTACTTGGGAATCCATAACTCTTATGGTATCTTTGGTTCGTGCGGTTACATGCATCGGGGCCTATTCAGGGAGTTACACTGGACCCATATAGCCCGTGAATGGTTAAGGATGGTAAGCTACACATACCCAGGTTAATAATTTTAAATGCATGCTAAACCTGGTTCCATTTCCTGGCATGGTTATATATATGTATATGTGTGTATGTATGGTTTGTATGCATATGGTTGGTTAACTTGGTTTTATTACTTTGAATTATTTTATCATTATCCTGATTTCATGCTAGCGTTCACCCGCTAACCCATCCTCGGGTGACTATATCCCCATATATATTTGTGTGTGTGTATGTATGATTGGTATGCATATGGGTGGTTTACTTGGTTTTATTACTTTGCATTATTTTGTCCTTATCTTGAGTTCATGCTAGAGTTCACTGGCTAACCCATCCTTGGGTGACTATATTACCACGCGGAGCAGGAACCGACCATTCTACTCGTCCTACTTAGCGCTCAGATTCTCGAGATCTAGTTTTGGGATTGAAGTGGTGAGCTTCCATCTTTCCGAAAATTTCATGTTATAGACATTTTCACATACTTTATGGATATTGGTTTTGGCTATGGTTGGGGACATGTTCCAATCAGATATTATTTTTCTTTTGTTTAGAGGCTGGTGTGGAACTTCTATGGGTTGGCATGAGCGACATTAGTTTTGGTGTCAGCCTTAGTATTGAAATTGTTATTGGGGCTGACACCCTTGGACAGTATTTATTGGTTGTTCCATCCTTTTATATTATGTTATGGAACTCGATTTGGGTATTATATTGGTTTCGGTTTATGGTTTGGTTACAATTATCGGTTGGTTTGGGATGGGTGGACTCGATTGGCTCGATCATGGTTATAGACTTATCCCAGAGTCTGGATTTGGGTAATTACATGTTGTCTTGTTATATTCTTGGAATTCATTCAACTCAGGGTATGATTTGAACGGTTGGGTTGGGTATTGGGGGTGGTCCCCGGTCCTGGTTGGACTTGGGATGCCCATTACGACAAGGCCCCCGGTCGGGCCGTGTGATATGGCAACTCCAGAAAAAGTCGAGCTAGCCAATTTACTGGAAGTTCGACAATACTTTCAAGGAATCCTGTCTATCTAATTGTCAACACCTGTAGGTATATATGCAATACCCTAGGCTCCGGGTGTCAGTACGAAATAAGATACTCAACATGCAAAGTGGATAATAACTAAGTAGGTATCATAAAATACTAAAGATAAATGTAGATAGGAGGCCAAAGATAATTTAAATGTACTCATCATCTCCTGAATCAAAGAACTAACTGAATTGATATCATAAAGTACTATATATACTCAGATAGAGAGTCAGAGGTTAGCTTGAATTTACTTTCTACTTCATGGCTTAACCTTTGAAACCATAACTAAATCAAAAATCAATATAATTGAACCAAGATAATGTAATATCCTTGTTTACCAAATGTACTCAACAAGTTGTCACGACCCCAAAAAATGGGTCATGATGGTACTTATCATAGCCCAGCTTTGATAAGTAAGTCAATTACCCAAAATGATAAAAAAAACACGAATATGTAATAACATACACAAAGGTGAGGCTTCTAGAATGAAGTCAATCCCTAAAACATAAGTAACTGCAAAAATCCAAAAAAATCTCATCCATCCCCCAAATCTGGTGTCAGTGTAAAAACCTCTAATACAATCTCCGAAAATTAAAAATACCTATCTATCTCTATATACGAAAAATAAAGGCAAATTGGGATATATATGAAGTCCGAATCAGCCTCGAACTCTGAAGTGAGTTTGTACTTTGGGTTCTGGGAACTCTGAACAAAGCCAACTACCACGAAAAGTGCTCATAATAGGATCTACACCAAAATGATAAAGTAGGAGTGAGTACGATCCAGTTGTACTTAGTAGGTATCTTAGGCCAATCGAGCAAAGTGAAAAATGAGATAACTAAAATATACTATGAGCACATCACTTGAAAGCAGAAAAGTTCAAAATGGTAGCTCACACCGTCTCTCTCTCTCTATCTATATATATATATATATAGAAATACACACACAAGAGCATAAACAACACTAATTATATATATAAAAATACACTAAAACTAAGCACAAGTCAACTAAACTAGAGAATTCAAATAAGATACGTATGTTGATGCAATGCAATGCAGATAACATGGATGAGGAAAGGCATCACATGACTTTCTATATATACCCACCGAGCTCGAAATATCCACATAGGATCCATAGGGGTGCAATCTATATACTAAATCTCATATCTCAATCTCAACTTATCTTTCTGGCTTGTGTTCACAGAGAGGATTTTCATAAAAGTATCTCATTTTCTTTTAAAAATAGTGTTTTTTTAATGATATCAGTGTCTCATGAATGTATATATATGGTATGAAGATGTAATGCTCATAATCAACTCATTATGATGATATTCAATCCATTCAACACACACACATAGAGAGATATTATATATATATATACATATATATGAAGTGAGCCTAAAATTCAACTCAATATGTCCATAATTCATGATCACCAACTCTATTTGGATACCATTAGAATAACTATGTATGTTAGACATTAGTAATATTAATCAATCCCTAACACAGATATATTTATCATGAAAAAGGAAGTCAATGCTCAAATAAGGTCTGTACTGGCAAAATAAGGCCCACAAGGGCACCATAGCGAGAATAGAGACATTTAAAAGCACAGATAAGACCTATGATGTAAAATAAAGCCTCCACACTGGAAACACACAATTTAAAATATCACAAATCATCCTCAATAGAATATAAACACAAAAATAACATTAATCTAAAAATATAAACCAGATAATTATTTACCCCAACCCAAAGCATGTGTTACTTAGTATTAACGTTCTATCTTAATCAAAAAGAATTTAAGCCATAACCTACCTCAAAATATTGAAATACTAGTCTAAATTTCTTCAACCCAGAGCCTTCCCATCACAAATAGACTAAATATCAAATAAAACATTAGAATATAACATCTATGCAATAAAAGAAAGTTAATGATGCCCATATAGCATATATTCGGACTGGATTCAAAACGAATTTAAAAAATGAGTTCAAAAATAAAAGCGGTAAAACATATTTCTAAGATTATAGGAGTCTATAGGACAAAACCCATTTGATAATGGATTTAAAAAGAGCTCCAAATTGAAGAAAAACCCTGTTGACACTTTACCGGTAAAAAATTTCAATTTTCCATTTTGAAATTATGATTTAAAGTTGTTTATGAGGATATAATTGATGAAAAATAATGACAATAAGAGTTTAGAGCCTTCCCAATCTCAACAGGTGAAGAAATCATCAAGAATTACCCAAACTCGAAGCTCAAAGGTCAAAAATAAAGGGAAAACATAAAAATGAGCCTTATATATTGTTCAACAAATAGTACCTCGCGATCGCGAATCCCACCTTATGATCGCGAGGGTCAAAGTTTGACTATCAAAATTATTGGCCTTCACATTCGCAAGTAAGGGTTCACTCTCACGAAAGTCTTTGAATTTGAACCTCGCATTTGCAAAGCAAACTAGACCCGACCTAGACCCCTTAACCCTTCACGATCATGATGAGAAAAACATCCTTTTTCGTATTTACATCCAAAGCCCATATTTGTAAAGGGGCATGTGTTTTGCACTAGATATAAGCATTTTGCTAATTTTTCAAATTTCAAAAACTCTGAATGGACCCTCGGGATTTATTTGGGACCCGATAAAAATAAACCATATATGCTTTTTGGCTATTTTTGATGTTTCAGAATCAATGGCGATGTCGTATTTTTGATAAAAAGGTTGTTTTCAAAAAAAAAAAATCTTGGGACCCCCCTTTTCACTATTTTCCAATTGATTGGTCAAAATGAGATATAAAAATTCCAAAACCAGACCAAAATTGCTACAGTGATGAGATTATACATAGATTTAAGCCTTTAGATATTATTGTCATTAAAGCATTAATCTTAAGATGGAGGTTAGTAACTCTGAATTCTTGTCATCAATTTCTTATACTGTTGTTAACATCTTTGTTCAAGTAAGTTAAGCTTATGACTTGTTCCAATGTTTAAAACCATTAGAAATTCATTAAACTAAAGGAATTAGCAATAAAATTACAATGTTAATTCAAATCCACCAATACATCAACCCTAAAGGTGATTTTTCACAAAGGATTACATAACCCTAGTTATAGAATTTTTAGCCACTCATGTTAGTAAAAGAGATTAGATAAATAAATTGCATAATGTAAAGAGAAAACCTTACAAAAGAGAAACTCAGAATTTCAATCTTTGAAAAAAACTAGGAAAGTGTGTTTTTCATCCTATGAATATTTATTCCAAGAGAAATAAGTGTTACCAAATATTTCCAAAATTATCCAATCCCCTTATTTTAAACCTTAGACTAGATATTTATAGGTCCTACAGAAGTGGGAAATTTAAAATTCAAATGTGAACTGTCAATTTCACTCTAGTGACTCGCCTGACAGTTTGTTTCTAAAGGTGAAACACCTTGGATTTGAATCCTTAGAAACTTTACCTAGGTTGGAGTTTCTAGATTACATACAACTAGAGGTTAATAGTCGTATGTTGGGGTACAGGTTAGGGTCCCTCTCTCATATGTGGGCTATGTGTTTAGGTTGGTTTCTGCCCTAGGCACGACTAAGCATCATACAAATCATTTGATAATATACGAGTAGTATGTTGCCAACTCGTATGGTGTCTTAAGTATGATCTAGATGATTCTAACCATGGTACGACTAAGATAGGTACTAATGATATGTTAAGATATGAATTTGTCATGAGTGGTTGTATGTTGATCAATATGGGGGTCTAAGGGGAGGTTTAGGGTATGAGTAAAGGTACCACTCATACCCTAGGGTACGGGTCATGGCGGTGAGTCTACCCTCCTGGGTTCAATTTTCATCTTTTAAGCTGAGGAAATTTTAGATATTTTCCACCCCTATACCCTTATGGCCCATGACACATAAAATTGTTTGTCCCTTCATTTTTCACTTAGATACGATCAAACCATTCCAATAAGATTCAAGAGGGGAGATGAATTGAAATTTTCTTCTATGGGTTGACTACTGACTCCTCACAGTCGGCTCGCCTGCAGATCAGAACACTTTACAAATAGATTAAACTTATAATAGTAAGTAAGTAATTAACAAATGATAAAGTAATAAAATAGATATTTATCCTGGTTTGGCACACCAATGTAGTGCTTGCGTCCCTTTCCCTTGGGTTTCAAAGTTTTCTTAGATCGTTGAAAGTTTGGCTCGAGTATAATGATAGGAAATAAGTTCTGAAGACTTATTTTGCTCTTCAGATCTTTTGACAAAACTTCAGTTGATGTTAAAAAGTTGACTCGATCCTACTTTTTATATAACAATTGTAAACTAAAATTACAGAGCTTTCTAAGACTAAGAATGAGACACTTTGAATTTTCTCCTTGAAGTTGCGTAAAAAGTATCTGTATTTGGTCTTCATTTCTTATACTCTTTGGCTGCTACTTTTCATAAGGAAACCCAAGATATTTCTTCTCAATCAAGGATGTAAATTGATTTCTTGATTGAGGAATATAGTCGTATGATATGTCAATATCAGATATGTCTATATATGGCTTTGGATCACGTCCTTATTTGATATGTCCTTGATCTATTTTTCATTTTTGTTTTGTAGAGATTGATTTCATTACGAATGTGCTTATGATCTTTTCTTCCTGATTAATATGGTCCGCCTTGATTTTTGGGATTGTGATTCTTCTTTTATTTCTGTGATATTTGATTGATCTGCTTACCATATTCTTGAATTATTTTTTGTTCCATTTGTCATGTCATGATCTTCCATTTTTACCAATAGCTTTAAATGATTTTCCTTGACATTTGGAGATGATATTCTTTTTTCATTTATTCTTGTTGTGATTGATTTTCCTTGGATACAGTAGATGTCCTTCTATTCTTGATATCCTTCTATTTCTGGAGCCAACTTTCTTTATCTTTTCAATATTAGAAGCTACAAAGATACACTTGTTAGTTTGTCATTATTAAAATATAAACTTAGGAGGCTAACAATCTCCCTCTTTTTGATAATGATAACAAGAGTAAACATCAGTTGACTTCTATGTCTTTTAGCTTGCTCCCCTTGACTTGCATAATTATTAAATCACATGTAAACTAACCTTGATCCCCCTGACTGGTAGGCTACTCTGATGTTCCTGTCTTTCCCTCCCTTTGACATAATAAAAAATAAACAATACATAGGCAATATGAAAATAAGGAATGCACAATAATGAAGCAAAAAAGTTTTAAATATCATGAATGCTAAGAATACCTATCCTTTTTAGAAGAGAACAAAATCTTTCTTCTAGCAGGGGTTTTGTAAACATATCATCTAGTTTATTTTCAGAATCAACAAAATTTAGGCAAAAGTCACCATTTTTGATATGGTCTCAATTGAAATACTTCTTGATATCAATATGTTTATCCCTAGAGTGATGCACAATATACTTAGATAGGATAATGGAACTCGTGTTATCAAACATAATAGGAACAAATTCAAAAGATAAGTTAAAGTCAAGAAGCTGATGCATAATCCATAAGATTTGAGTGCCACAACTTCCGACAACTATGTATTCAGCTTCTATGGATGAGAGAGCAACCAAATTTTCTTTCTTTCTATGCCATAAAATAAGAGCATGTTACACCTCAAAAATACACCATGGACGCTACACGATGCTTATGGTCCCAAAAGACCACAAGCTAACCCATGAACTGGTACTTGCTGTGAGCACTGAATAATAGTAACAAAATACACATATGCGAAATAACTGAATGTGCCTTAAGGTTTTAAATACTAATAATATTACTGAATTATAGGTCTACAAACAACTGTCCAAAAATTGATAAAAACTGATAATCTAACTGACTGTATGAAAGTGTCTGAAAAGCCTCTAACTGATTGAATCTGGAACTGATGGGACAAATCCCTAACTAACTCTGATTGAATAGAAATATTGAACTACTAAGGTAAAATGAAATAAAGAATTCATATCCTCAAAATATAAGGACACACCCTTCTAACAATCTGATCTATCTAAGCGTGGTCAGGAAACTGAGCGTTCAAACTTATGATATTAAACATCATAGTGCAAAAAATGAGTATGCAATCAGTAATTTGAATGTACTGGTATATGATATGAGGTTAGGCTGAATGCATGGGATAACTGTGCATAGAAGTATTAATAATAGACATGTGTGGAAATACTGAAATCTCACTGAACAAGACTAATAACTAAATAGCTGAATAGCAAGAGATAACTGATGTATAGATACATAAAAATTAAAAAAATCTGAGTATGCATGACCATGCATATAACACGTTTCTAAAATAGTTTTTAAACTAAAATACTTATATTTGACAACAGAATAACTGATAACTGTATGCTATGGTCAAGCAAAACTGAACTAAGTTCTAAAATAAATACTGAAACTGAAACTATAGGAGATATCATCTAACCGACATGCCCCAATCTAACCTAACTAGGGTCCAACCTCTAACTCCAGTTGGAAGGGTGTTAGTACCGTGGCATGAGTACTAACAAGCAGAAGAGTCACCCTCATCAGGCAGGTACCCTAATGAGATATTTGTTACCCTCATCTAGTAGGTAAACATGTTATCAACCCTTAACTGGTAGGTTCACATCTCAACCTATGCTCGTTACATAGTTCTGGAACCTAGGGACTGCTACTAAGGGTCACACCCTCTACTGATAAATGATCCCCCATCCCTGGGTTCGCTCAGTACTAAATCTTACTACAAACTAAACTTACTCGAATTACTGAACTAATTTAAGTTTGACTAATTATGATAGCTGACTGAACTGATAATACTCATACATATTTGAACCCACTCTAAAAATATTAAGACTAAGTAAATAGCTAAGTTTTGGGTATTCATACCCCCCAGGACTCGATAGTAATAACAATAGGAACACATGAAAGCACTTGAAACCATAATAAGGAATCATTACTCAAAATCCAACACTTTGGCATTTCATCAAACACATAGGGATCAAGAGTTTAACACGGGGATACTTTTAAACATGATGAGATAGCACGATCACACGACGAATTCTCATGAACATGATATGGAAACCACAATATTTAAAACATACTATAGTTTATTCCACTTGAAACCAATTATAATCTTAACTTGAAATTTAAATGGAAAGAAATTCATGGACTTAAACATAAGAATGAGTGAAACATGTGGGAATAGCATAATTGCAATACTAAAACCATACTTAGGGATTTAATAATTAAATTTTCATCATTCAAACGTGTAAGGGCAACTTTCACTAAAAAAACACTTAAAAACACCACTTATAATCAAATTCATAAGAGTTTCATGGATATAATTCATTTAAAACATGGAAAAACTCATAATTTAACATTAAAAGAGATTCTTAGACTCCATGGGTGAAAAGGGCTCATGGATGAACATCACACATACTTTAAAGTTTAAATCTTAAAAGACAATCAACTTTTCTTGAATGTTCTTGGATTGGGAAACATAATTTCTTGATTATCTTGAAGATAATGTAATGGAGTCTTGATGTTCTTGGGAGATGACCTTAAGAAAAAATCCTAATCTTGTTCTTGAGAATAAAGAGGGTTAATTGCTTTTAAAACTGATTGATAATGGCTAAGTATGTTTATTTCATAATTTATGTTGTGGGAGGTGGGGTTTGAGGTGAGTAAAAGACCAAAATACCCCTACAAAGCTAAATAAGAGTTTCTGAAATTTTTAGCTAATGACTTGAGTTGATGACTTATCAACTAGTTGATGGCTTATCAACTCATGTCATCATTTTTGTAGTTGAGATGGTTATAGGTGAAAACTTGGTGGAAAAGTCATCACTTAGTTGATGACTTATCACCTCAAGTCATTACTTTGAAGATAAATTTGATGAATTTCTAGTTTGGGCTGACGACTTGGTTGATAAGTCATTACTTAGTTGACGGCTTATCACATCAAGTCGTCACTTTGTTGACAGACGGACATGCTGAGGTAAAATGATTATAAATTTCCACTCCAATATCGGATTAAGGTGAAACTAAATGAGTTGGAAGTAGACTCAAAAAAATTTCATTTGATATAAATTAGGACATCTGAATTGATACATACTTGGAGATACACTCATTTAAAATTGACCCTAGGTAGAGCATTTTTCAAACTCTATCGATAGAAAAGTCCTCGACTAGTCTTTGAGTTACGAGTGTATTATGACCTCAATTAATATACAAAGATATTCCCACATCATTTATTTTCTAATCACACATGTGTATACATTGAATAATTAGGTTCAAGTCTGTACCTTAGGAACAACGATTTAAATTCTAGCCCAAAAATATGGGGTGTTACAGAGCATCACCAAGAATTTGACATGTTCCACTGGTGCTATTCTTTTCACTTTTGTCTCTTGCAAAATCAACATATGAATAAACAATTAAATCAAAGTGAGTGGAGCAGGGATACCATACACCAAGGTCTTGAGTTCATATTAGATATCATATAACTTGTTTGAGGGGCAGTGAGATGAGATTACTTAAGAGTCGACTGGAATATGGAATATTTACACACACTAAACATAATGTCTAGTCAACTTACAGTTAAGTAGAGTAGAGATCCGATCATCCCCCGGTACATAATTTCATCAATGTTCTTTCTAGCCAAGTCTGAATCAATGCTTATGGATGGGCTCATGGGTGTTGTATAGGTCTTTCACTTTTCCATGCCAACCTTTTTGATGAGTTCTTTCATGTATTTGGCTTGAATGATGAAGGTTCCCTTTGGAGTTTGTTTGATTTGTAATTCTAAAAAGAATATGAGCTCTCCCAGAAGACTCATTTTGAATTCTCTTTTCATCAAATTAGCAAAATTCTCACACATAGAGATGTTAGAACTACCAAAGATTATATCATCAATGTAAATTTGCACAATGAGGATATTTGAATTAAGCTTTTGAATGAACAGAGTTGTGTCAATTTTACCGCTTTGAAAATTATTATTTAGTAGAAAAGTACTCAATCACTCATACCAATCCTTTGGAGCTTGTTTGAGGATGTAGAGTGGTTTTGATAACATAAAAACATGATTTGGAAATGAAAGATTTTCAAATCCAGGGGGTTGTTTTAGAAAAACTTCCTCATGAATAAATCCATTTAAGAAAGCACTTTTATGTCCATATGATATAACTTAAAATATTTGAATGCGGAAAAATCTAATAAACTTTGTATTGACTCTAACCTTGCCATGGGGGCAAAGGTCTCATCATAATCAATATCTTTCTGCTAAGAGTATCCTTGAGCTACGAGCCTGGCTCTATTTTTGACAACTTTACCTTTTTTATTTACCTTATTTTTATAGGCCCATCTAGTTCTAATTACTGAGCAATTTTTTGGTCTTTCAACTATAGTCTAAACTTGATTTTATTCAAATTGTTACTGCTCTTCTTTCATAGCTTCAACCCATGATTCATCGTTGAGAGCTTTATCAGTTTTCTCTGGTTCAATTTAGGACACAAGAGCAAGGTTGTTTGTCTCCTTAATGACTCTTTGGTTTCCATTCTATCTTCTGGATTTATGATGATGAGTTTATTTGGATGGATAGTATCATGTTCCATTTTTTAAAAATATTTGGCTTCACTATTTTTGCAGTAGGAGTCGACTCTATTGGGGATGTAGTCGAGTTGTCTTGTGAGGGTTTTAGAGTTGTGCTGTGATTTTCTCTAGTATGTATATTACTCACCTATTCTTCATCAATACTTATACTCGTAGGTAGGTGGTAAGATTCATCAAAAATAATGTGCATATATTCCTCAACATACAAAGTTCTTTTATTAAAAGCCCTGTAAACATGACTAGTGGGAGAGTAACCAAGGAAAATACCTTCTTCACTTTGTGGATCAAAATTCCCTCGGGTATTCTTACCATTGTTGTTAATAAAGTATTTGCAGCCGAAGGGATGGAAGTAGCCAATGTTGGGCTTCTTTCCTCTCCAGATTTCATAAGGTGTTTTCTTCGAAATAGGTCTGATCAGACACCTGTTGATGATATGACATGATGTACTAACTTCTTCTACCCAAAAGTGATTTGGGAGATTATATTCTAATAGTATCTTCTTGGCAGTTTCCTGGAGGGACCGATTCTTCCATTCTACTTTACTATTTTGTTGAGAAGATCGCGTTGAAGAGAAGTTTTGAGAGTATCTATTCTGAGCACAATACTCCTCAAATACCCTATTTTCAAATTCTACTCGATGATAACTATGAGCGTAAATGGTGAGGTGCCCAACTTCTCTCTGTATTTTTCTACAAATAATCTCAAAGTTTGTGAAAGATTAGTGTTTATATGAAAGAAACATAACCAAAGTAAACCGTGAGTAAATAGATCCATGTGGATTGTTTGGAGAGGACTGGTAGTAGAGACAATGTATTTGTCTTTGAAAGATGTTCTAGTTTATTTACTCAATTGGCAGGCATCATAGGTGCGATCCTTTTCAAACTTAAGTTTTGGCAAACCTTTCACCAAGTCAAGTATAGACAATTCTCAATAATTGCATACTAGCATGCCCCAGCTTCCTGTGCCACAACCAAGTATCATTGGCTTGCACAGTGAGGTAGGTTAAGGTGGCAAAGTCAGGACTATTTAAAACATAAATGTTATCAACACATTCACCGATAAGAGAGATATTTCTTTTGTCATATTTGATAGAGCAACTTTTAACTTTGAAGAGGACTCTAAATCAAGCGTCACATAGTTGACTAATGTTGAGCAGATTGTGTTTGAGACCGTCTACTAGGTATACTTTGGTGAATTCGCATGATGAGCTAAGTCTCACTAAGCCGACTCTTATAATGTCTTCTCTGGCATTGTCACCTAATCTAACTGATCCCCTATCTACTTTCTTTAGGGAGGAAAGTTTTCCTTTTTCTGGTCATATGTCTGGAACATCCACTATAATTGACCCATATTCCTTTTCTATAGGTCTTGCAGACCTGTTCCTCGCTAGATTGACCTGTTTTCGTGAAGTACATATTTGCAGTCTCTATTACTTCTTTAGTTTCTTCTTTATCACTCCAGGACCCAAAGTTTTGGTTCTTGTTGATGTTCTTGTATTTAATTCTGGGCAATTTTTTTTGAAATGGCCAGGCTTTCCACAGTAATAACAACATTTGTTATTTCTGAATGAATCTTTATTTTTGCCTCCATGGGATCTTTGTTGTGTTAGTCTCATGATCTAACTTAACCCACTATTGATGATGGTAATTCCTTCGCTATTAGTATTTTCCAGAATGTACTCCTCTCCAATTAGAGTAGCATTAAAGGCTACTATTTGTTTTTTTAAAAATTTTTTTATAAGACCTGTTGATATAATTTTTCTTATATGCAATAAGTTTACCTCACAGTTTATCATATGTCATGTTATAAAGATCTCCTTTTTCTAGAATGGCAGCCTTGGTTTTCTATGTTTTTGGGAGACTTTGGACATGCTTCTGCACTTACAGGCTGTGAGGATAGATCATCCCTAGTGATTTTAGTTTGCACACAATTTTACTGAATCTGGCAAACATTGTTTCAATATCCTCATTTTTCTCTATTTTGAATAACTTGTATTCATTGACAAGAGCAACAATTTTTGAATTCTTGACTTTGTTAGTTCTTTCATAGGTTACCTCCAATTTGTCCCACATTTCTTTTGCAGTTTGACGTATTGAAATCTTGTTGTATTCTTCTCCACTAACTGCACACAAAAGTAAACTTATAGCATGTGTATTAGTTTGAATTACCTCTTGCTATTCTTTAGTGACCTCAAAGATTTAAAGGTCCTCTATGTTAGAACTGCTAGGTTCTTTATCTTTGTCCTTTGTCTCTCCTTGAGTCTTGGAATTGGCTCTAGGCCTTTCTTTATGACAACCCAAGCTTACAAGTCATTTGATTGGATAAAGATACTAACCTATTCTTCCAGTAAGTGTAATGTTGTCCATTAAAATATGGTGGTTTTATGTAGGAGTGACCATCCTAAAGGGGAGCATGGAGAATTTGATAACTGGCTATTTGATCTTTGCTCACTTGAGGTTAAGCAAAGCTTTCTATGAGACCTGCTCTACTACCAATTGAAATTCAATGGGGGAGGGGGTGAATTGAAATTTTATTTTATGAGTTGATTACTGACTCCTCACAATCGACTCGTCTGTAGATCAGAACACTTCACAAATATATTAAACTTAGAATAGTTAAGTAAGTAAATAACAAAACTTAATGTAATAACACAGAGATTTATCCTAGTTAGGCACACCAATGAAGTGCCTACATCCAATCCCCTTGGGTGTCAAAGTTTCCTGAGATCATTGAAAGTTTGGCTCGAGCACAATGATAGAAAATAAGTTCTGACGACTTATTTTTCTCTTCAGATCTTGTGACATCGCTTCAGTTGATGTTACAAAGTTGAATCAATCCTCTCTTTATATATTAATTGTAAACTAAAGTTACAGAGCTTTGTAAGACAAATAATGAGACACTTTGAATTTTCTTCTTGAAGTTGCGTAAAAAGTGTTTGTCTTCGGTCTTCATCTCTTATTATCTCTGGTTGCTGCTTTTCATAAGGAACCCAAGAGATTTCTTCTCAATCAAGGATGTAAATTGATTCCTTGATTGAGGAATATAGCTGTATGATATGTCCATATATGAATTTTGATCACGTGCATATTAGATATGTCTGTGATCTCTTTTTTTTTGGTTTTGTAGAGATTGATTTCTTTCTAAATATGCTCGTGATCTTTTCTTCCTAATTGATGTGGTCTACCTTGATTTTTGGGATAGTGATTCTTCTTTTATTTCCGTTATATTTGATTAATCTGCTTACCATATTCTTGAATTATTTTTTCATTCCATTTGCCATGATGTGATCTTTCATATTTACCAATATTTTGAAATGATTTTTCGTGACATTTGGAGCTAAGATTCTTCTTTCATTTGTTCTTGTTGTGATTGATTTTCCTGGGATAATGTGGATGTCCTTCCATTCCTTATATCCTTCTATTTCTAGATCCGGCTTCCTTTATCTTTCCAATATTAGCAGCTACAAAGATACACTTGTTAGTTTGTATTTATTAAAACATAAACTTAGGTGGCTAACATCCAAAACACTCTCCGAAACTTCTCTAACAAGACTTGGGCTAGGGTTCATCAAAGAGGCAATCTAGAAGCTTGAAGACCAAGAATCTCTCCGTAAATCCTTTTATAGAAGGCATCTGACTCTTCTCTCATTATTATTTCGCAAATATCATATGATTTAAACATTTTTTATGAATTATTAATGGTGGTTTTGAAATCCAATATTGTGGATTTTCGGTGCATATTGATGAGTATTTTTTACCCTTAGTTTAACTTCTGTTTATAAATATTTTTTATGATGGTTTGCATATGTGAGTGCTTATTGATTGTGGTATAATGAATGGGTCATGAGTAACCCTAGTATTGATGGGTTTTTACTTTGGTTTTGGGTCATGGAAAAGGTATGCCCTCAAGGTGTTTGTGAAAATGTCCAAGAGAAATAACTAGTCACATATTAATGGAGTTTGAACAAGAAAGGGTCTTAATAAGCATGAATGGTTGGTAAATTATTTTGTAAAGGATTTATTGTCCATGTAATTAGTTAATTGGTAACCTTGGTGGTTTGACTTGGTTAAAAAGGGAGTTTGAGTCCCTAAACATGAAATCGAACTGTGTTTTGAACTAGAGTTTGGTATGGGAATTCTTATGAAAGATGAATGTTGTAAAGGTCTTAATGAAAATAAATTGACTTATATGGTGGTTTGAATTAAGATATTGGCCTATGTAATACCCCATACTTTTTCCTAGTTCAATTTAGCTCATAGTGTATGCATAAGAGGCTTAGAATCTGAAAATTTCACTAAGTGTTGGGGTCTTAGTCTTATTTTAGGCCTCTTTACTTCAAGGATTTTTTAACCAGCCTTCCCAACCCCAATACGTAAGTTTTTGAGTAAATTCATGTTCAGGAGTGAAAGGAGCATGTCTTAGGGAAGTTTTAAATTTTTTGGATGAGAATTGAGGCACGTTTGGATTTCAATTTCAAAACCTCATCGCGATAGTAGCGCGTCGTGGTGGGTATAGTAATGAGAAAATCACCACATTGTGGTGCCCCTCTAACAACATTCCAATTACAAATTTAATCCCTGAGGGCCAATCATGTATTTTCCCCACCGACCCAATTCATAAAAACACAGGATTAAACATTAGTTAGGGCATTATTTACCATAATTCTTCAAATTACTCTCAAATACAAACCCTCTCCTTCCCTAAGTTCATCAAATTCAATACCCTTCCTTCTAAGAAAACCAAGAATTTGTGTTTCCCAATCCAACAACATTCAAGAAAGCTTTCAAGATTGTGTTTCCCTTTTAAGTTTAAGGGTCTAAGGTATGTGAGATGTTTATCCATGGGCCCTTTCCACTCATGAAGTTCAAAAATCTATCTTTATGTTTTAAATTATGAAATTACATATTTATGATGAATTATCTCTATGAAGTTTTATGAATTTTGGTTATACATTTTGTTTGCAAGTGTTTTTCGAGGGAATTATCCCTTACACATTGGAATGATGATATTTTCATGTTAAATCCTTTATTCATGGTTTTTAGTATTAAAGATATGTTATTATTACATGTTTTAAACCATTCCCATGCTTTAATTCATGACCCTCATGTGTTTGATGAAACACCTAAGTGTTGAATTTGGAATAATGATCCCCTTCTATGGTTTCAAAGATTCATGTGTTTCTATTATGATCCTATTGAGTTCTGGAGGGTTATGAACACCCGTTACTTAGTTGTTTATATAGTTTTTAGTATTTTCAGAATGGTTTCAAATAAACCATGAGCCTTGTCATCCAGTTAGCATCATGTTCAGTTGTTGGCTTAGTTAAGCTCAGTTTAGTCCAGTAGTCAATGTCATTTAGTTAAGAGTAAGATTCAACATCGAGTGAATCCCGGGGTGGGGGCATTCTAACTAGGTTAGGGTTTGACCCTTAGTAGCAATCCCCGTGTTACAGAACTACGTAGCCAGAACAGGTTGAGATGTCTTCCTGCCAGTTTAGGGTTGACACATATCTCATGAGTACTCCGGCCAGATTAGGGTGGCTCTTTAGTTCTTTGGGACACCAGTTTAGTAGATCCACATAGCCATCGTTAGTACCTGTGGCATGATACTGACACCCTTCTAATTGGGGTTACAGGTTGGACACCGATTAGCTTAGATTGGGGAATATCGGTTAGATGATACCTCCCACAGCCTCTGTTAGAATTCAGTTTTAGGTTTGCTTGACCATAGCATACAGTTTTCTGTTATTCAGTTATTAGATTTTAGTATTTTAATTTACAGACTATTTATAAATCATGCTATATGCTTGGTCATACATTCTCAGATTTTACAGCTTTCACATATTTATATTTAGTAATCTCATGCTATTCAACAAGTCTTTTTACTTCATGCACATAACCCCTGCATTTCATCCTAACCTCATCTCTTATTTTAGTACATTCAAAGTACTAATTGCATACTCATTTCTTGTGCTATGATGTTTAATATCATAGGTTCGGATGCTCAATTTCCTGATTGTGCTTAGACAGTGTAGCTTATCCGCAGAAGCATCAGTGGTGAGTTCTCGTGTTTTCAGGACCTATTATGATCCTTTCGGTAATTCAATATTTCTTTTTAGTTAGACAATCAAAGTTAGTTGGGGTATTGTCCCATCAACTACTCCATCAATAGAGGCTTTTAGACATTTTAGACAGTTAGTTTGTTTATTAGTCATATCGTTAGATTTTAGAATTTTCACATATGTTTCAAACTAATGGATTTAGATGTATTGTTTTTAGTATTTAAACCTTATGGTGTATTTAGTTGATTTGCACACATGTCTTTTCTTATTAGTATTACTCAGTTCTCATTGTAGGTACATACTCATGGGTTAGCTTGTGGTCACTTATGACCATAAGCACCATTTTCATGACTAGGGGGTAGCCTAAGGTCTTGAAAAAACTTGGTATCAGAGCCTAAGGTTTATAGTGTCCTAAGAAGTCTGAAAGTGCATTGAGTAGAGTCTTATGCATAGGTGTGAATTGTACCACACTTATGGACAAGAGGCTACAAGACATTTTAGGAAAAGTTTCCCTTTTTTCAGTATTCATATAGTGCAAAAGAGCATGTTCTCTATTTAAACTCTCTTTCTAATTCATTCATTCTTCCCTTTAAAAAAATGCCTCCCAAAAAGAACAATAGAAGAAGAAACGGGTATCATCCTAAACCTCTACTCGTTCAGGAAGATCCCATGATTAAGCATGTCTCTCACAACTAGTTCAGAGTTGGCTTCACTACTTTAGCTCACTCAGTAGAAGCTCAGAACAACCAGCAGGCTACTATCCCAGCCAATCCACTGGTTAATATAGCTACAGCTAGGATTCAGGACTTCACCCGAATGAACCCTTCTCAGTTTTTAGGATCTAAGTCTGATAAGGATCCACATGAGTTCCTTGATATGGTTCAGAAGGTGACTGATATTACGGGTTTCACGTATAGTGAGATTTCAGAGTCGGCTACTTATAAGTTATAGGATGTAGCTTACACATGGCATAAGCAGTGGAAGAGGGATAGAGGCATAGATGTAGGGCCTATAGAATGGGAGGAATTTGCCACGACTTTATTAGCCAGGTTCATTCCTTTAAAGTTTAGGGAATCTAAGGTGCATGAGTTTATAAATTAAAAATAGGGTAGTATGAGCGTGAAGAAGTATTCGCTTAAGTTTACTTAGTTGTCCAGGTATGCTTCTAATGTGGTGTCTAATAATAGGTATAGAATGAGTAAGATTATCTCTGGTATAGCTGATAGTATGTTCAAGGAGTGTAGGACTACTATGTTTATTAGGAAGATGGACTTGTCTAGGCTTATGGTTCATTCTCAACAGGCTGAAGAGGAGAAGGTTATGGAAAAAAGAAAGAGAGAACAAAAGAGTTAGGATAGGTAGCTTTAATTTTTCACAGCCAAGGTCAGAGGGTAGTAACCATCCTCAATTCTATCAAAACTCTTTAGCCCCAACTCTATCTTCAGCTAGTGCACCAGTGCTAAAGTTCAAAAATGATAATTGGGATAAAGAGCTAGGCTCAAAGTCCCAGGGTACTGTAAACCGTGGCTGTACTAATCCACTTTGCCAGAAATATAGTAGAAACCATCTTGGTGTGTGTAGGGATGGAAGTGATGTGTGTGGAAAGCCAGGCCACAGAATAAGAGAATGTCCTAAAGTTGGTCAATTAAGTCAGCACAGTCGTCCTTCAGCTCCAGCAGGTCATTCGACTCAGCAGGATGCTATATCTAGTGCCACCAATAGATAGTGCTAGAATAGTCTATATGTACTCCAGTCTTGACAAGATCAAGAAAGTTCTCCTATATGGTTACGAGTATGTTGCTGGTCTTTCATATTCATGTTTATGCTTTGTAAGACCCCAAAGCTTCACTTTTTTTATAACCCCCTATATAGCTGTTAATTTTGCTATCAGTCCCAAAACTTTAGTAGAGTCGCTGAGTGTCTAACCCAGTGGGTGAATGTATCATAGCCAAGTGGGTATACTGAAATTGCCCGGTTACAGTATCCGAAAATATTACTTTAGTAGACCTTATAGAGTTAGAGATGATTGATTTTGATGACATTCTCGGCATGGATTGTCTCCACTCATGTTATGCTTCAGTTGATTGTAGAAATAAAGTAGTTCAGTTAAGTTTTCAAATAAACTAGTTCTTGAAGGGAGGGGTAGTACTTAACACTTAGGGGACAAATTGTTTCATAACTTATAGCGAGAAAAATAATATCCAAGGGGTGTATTTACCATCTCGTTTGAGTCAAAAACACTAATTTTGAGACTCCAAGTCTCGAGTCAGTTTTAGTAGAGAGGGAATTTCCATATGTGTTCCCTAAAGATCTTCTCAGAGTTTCTCCCAAAATGAAAATTGACTTCGAAATAAACCTTCTTCCAGATACCTACTCTATCTCTATTTTTCCCTACAGAATGGCTCCAGCTGAGCTTAGAGAGTTAAAACTATAGTTGAAGGATCACCTAGATAAGGGATTCTTCAAGCCCAGTGTCTCCCCATGGGGCGCTCCTATCCTTTTCATGCGTAAGAAAGATGGTTCCCTTATAATGTGCATCGATTACCGTCAGTTGAACAAAGTCACAATCAATAATAAGTACCCACTTATCAGAATTGATGACTTGTTCGACCAACTTCAAGGTGCCGGTTATTCTTTTAGATAGACCTTAGATCCTACTATCATCAGCTCAGAGTCAGAGAATGAGACATTCCAAAATTAACTTTCAGAACCCGATATGGTCATTTCAAATTTCTAGTTATGTCTTTTAGACTAACGAATACCCCAACAGCCTTCATAGACTTGATGAACCGAGTGTTTAAGCAGTACTTGGACATGTTTGTCATAATCTTTATTGATGATTTGCTTGTTTATTCCCATAATGAAAATGATCATTCAGACCACCTCAGAAATGTATTACAGACTCTTAGAGCCTATAAATTGTTAGCCAAATTTAGTAAGTGTGAGATTTGGCTAAGATCAGTAGCTTTCCGTGTCCATATTATTTGTGGTGATGGAATTAGAGTTGACCCTCAAAAGATCAAAGTAGTGAGAAACTATCCCAGACCTATCTCTCTGTCAGATATTAGGAGTTTTTTGGGTTTGGATGGCTATTACAGATGGTTTGATAGAGGTTTCTCATCTATTACATCCCCCATTTCTTGATTGATTTAGAAAAAAGTTAAGTTTCAGTGGTAAAATTCATGTGAGTAGAGTTTTTAGGAGTTAAAGACTTAACTTACCTCCCCCCTAATCTTGACATTGCCAGATAGTTTAGATGGGTTTGTTGTTTAATGTAATATTTCCAGAGTCAGTTTGGGTTGTATGTTGATTCAGAGAGGTAATGTCATAGCCTATGCCTCTAGAAATCTTAAACCCTATGAAAAAAATTATCCTACCTATTAGCTTGAGTTAACAGTTATTGTTTTTTCCTTGAAAATTTGGAGGCATTATCTTTATGGAGTTCATGTTGATGTGTTCACTTATCACAAAAGTTTGCAGTAAGTATTCTCATAGAAAGATTTTAATCTCCATCAAAAAAGGTGGTTAGAGTTGTTGAAATATTATGATATGAGTATGTTGTATCATTCAAGCAAGGCCAACATAGTGGCAGATGACCTTAGTAGATTGTGTATGGATAGTGTTGCTCATGTTGAGGATGATAAGAAGAAGCTAGTTTGGGAGGTTCATCAACTTGCTAGATTAGATAATCAGTTAGTAGATTCAGCCGAGGGTAGTGTATGGGTTCGGAATAGATAGGAATCTTGTTTGGTTGCCAAAGTAAAGAAAAGCAAGATAGGGATTCCAGGCTTGTTAAGTTGAAGGAGTCAGTCAGAGATCAGAAAGTAGAGGTTTTTGATGGTGTGTTGCAATTAAGGTAGACTCTACCTGTTGTATGTCGATGGTTTAATACAACAAATCCTTGCAAAAATGGATGGTACACATTATTCTATTCACCCAAAATCCACTAAGATGTACCATGATTTATAGGAAATCTATTTGTGGAGTGGTATGAAGAGAGATATTGCAAAGTTCGTGCTAAGTGCTCTAATTGTTAGCAGGTTAAGGTTGAGCACCAGAGGCATAGTGGCACTTTGCGGGAGTTTATCATTTCCACTTAGAAGTGGGAAGAGGTGAACATGGATTTTATGACAGGGTTGTGTCGTTTGCATCATCAGCATGACTCAATATGGGTCATTGTAGATAGAATGACTAAATCAACCCCTTTCTTGCCAATTCATACTTCCTATTCAATCGAGGATTACACCAAGATCTATATTAGAGAGTTAGTTAGGTTTCATGGGTCCCATTTTCTATCATTTTAGATAGAGGTACTCAGCTTACCTCTCATTTTTGGAAAACCTTTTAGAAGGGTCTTGGTACCCAAGTTCATCTCAATACAACTTTTCATCCTCAGACAGATGGTCAGGCAGAAAGGACCATTCAGGCCCTAGAGGACATGTTGAGAGCTTATGTTATTGACTTCAAAGGTAGTTGGGATGATCACCTAAAAGTGATTTAGTTTGTCTATAATTACAGTTATCACTCTCGTATTCAGATGGCTCCATTTGAGGCTCTCTATAGAAGGAGATGTAGATCTCCTAAATATTGTTTTGAGGTAGGAAAGGCTACTTTGGTAGGGTTTGATTTAGTGTTTAATGCGATAAACAAGGTTCAGATTATTAGGGAAAGTCTCAAGACAACCTAAAGCCATCAGAAATCCTATGCAGATGTGAGAAGAAGAGATCTTGAATTTGAAGTTGGAGATTTGGTGTATTTGAAAATCTCACCCATGAAGGGAGTGGAGATATTTTGCAAGAAGGGTAAGCATAGTCCTTGATATGTTGGACCTTATAAAATTTTGAGTAATTTTTGTAAGGTAGCTTATGAGCTTAAGTTGCCTGCAGACTTGACATTAGTGCATCTAGTGTTCAATGTTTCTTGATTAAAGAAATGTATTGGTGACCCAGCTGCTGTAATTCCTTTAGAAAGCACAAATTTTCAAGATATCCTTTCTTATGAAGAAATCCCTATCGAGATCCTTGATAGTTAGATTCGTATACTAAGGAACAAAGAATTTCCCTTGGTCAAAGTTCTTTGGCGGAATTAGTCCGTCGAGAGAGCTACTTGGGAAGTAGAAGAAGATATGCATACCAAGTTTCCTTATCTTTCTCTGTAAACTCAGACTAAGCTTAAGGCAACAATTTTTGTTAGATTATCTCTTTTCCATTCTCAGTTCTAGCCATATAATCATCTTTAAGTCATTGTAGATATTCACAAATCAGTTTAGTTATGCATCATATTTTGGACTCAGTCATGTAATCATGTTTTCAGTTATGCATGTTCAGTATGTAATATCATTACCTTAGTATTCTAAACTTAGTCAGTCATATTCGAGGACTAATGTTCCCAAGGGTAAGATATTGTAATACTCAATACTTTTTCCTCGTTCAACTTAGCTCATAGTGGATGCATAAGAGGCTTAGAACCTAAAAATTTCACTAAGTGTTGGGGACTTAGTTTTATTTTTGGCCTCTTAACTTCAAGGATTTTTCAACCGACCTTCCCAACCCCGAGTCATAAGTTTTTGAGTTAATTCATGTTTAGTGGTGAAAGGATAATGTCTCGAGAAAGTTTCGGATTTTTCAAACAAGAATTAAGGCACATTTGGATTTCGATTCCAGAACCTCACCACGACAGTGGTGCAACGCGGTGGGTATAGCAAGGATCAAATCACCACATCGTGATTCTCCTCTAAACAATATTCCAATCACAAATTTAATCCCTGAGGGGCAATTATGTCTTTTCCCCACTGACCCAATTCGTAAAAACACGAGATTAAACTTCTGTTAGGAAATTATTTGCCCTAATTCTCCAAATTACTCTCAAATACTAATCCTCTCCTTCCCCAAGTTCATCAAATTCAACCCCCTTCCTTCCAATAAAATAAGGAATTTATGTTTTCCAATCCAAGAACATTCAAGAAAGCTTTCAAGATTGTGTTTGCCGTTTAAGTTTCAGGGTCTAAGGTATATGAGATGTTCATCCATGGGACCTTTACACCCATGGAGTTCAAGAGTCTATCTTTATGTTTTAAATTGGGAAATTACATGTTTATGATGAATTATCTCCATGAGTTTTATGAATTTTAGTTATACATTATGTTTACAATTGTTTTCCGAGGGGATTAGCCCTTACATATTGGAATGTTCATATTTTTATGTTAAATCCTTGATTCATGGTTTTTAGTATTGAAGTTAAACGATTCCCATGCTTTAATTCATGACCCTCATATGTTTTAAGTGTTGAATTTAGAACTATGATTCCCTTTTATGGTTTCAAAGATTTCATATGTTCCAATTGTGATACCATTGAGTTCTGGAGGGTTATGAACACCCGTTACTTAGTTGTTTACATAGTTTTTAGTATTTTTAGAATGGTTTCAGATAAACCATGAGCCTTGTCATTCTGCTAGTATCATGTTTAGTAGTTGGCTCAGTTTAGTCCAGTTGTCTATGTCATTTAGTTGGGAGTAGGATTCAATATCGAGTGAACCCAGGGATGGGGGTATTCCTTCCAGGTTAGGGTTTGACCCTTTGTAGCAATCCCTAAGTTACTGAACTATGTAGTCAGCATAGGTTGAGATATCTTCCTGCCAATTTAGGGTTAACACATATCTCATGAGTACTCTTACCAAATTAGGGTGACTCTTTAGTCCTTCGAGACACTAGTTTAGTGGATCCACATAGCTATCATTAGTACTATTGGTATGATACTGACATCCTTCCAATTAAGGATTCAGGTTTGACCTCGATTAACTCAAATTGGTGCATGTTGGTTAGATAATACCTCCGGCAGTATCATTTCAGTATATAGTACAAAATTTAGTTTCAAGTTTGCTTGACTGTAGCATATAATTATTAGTTATTCAGTTATCAGATTTCACTATTTTAGTTTATAGACTATTTCAGAATCATGTTATATGCTTGATCATGCATTCTCATATTTTGCAGCTTTCACATATTTATTTTTTATAATCTTATGCTATTCAGTAAGTCTTTACTTCATGCACATATCCCCTGTATTTCAGCCTAACCCAATCTCTTATTTTACTACATTTAAAATACTGATCGTATACTCATTTATAGTGCTATGATGTTTAACATGATAGGTTCAGATTCTTAGTTTCCTGACCGCGCTTAGATAGTTTAGCTTATCAGTAGAATCAGAAGTAGTGCGTCCTCATGTTTTGAGGTCCTATTATATTTCTTTTGGTATATCAGTATTTCTTTTCAGTTAGCCAGTCGGAGTTAATTGGCGGCTTGTCCCATTAACTCTTCAGTCAGTAAAGGTTTTCAAACAGTTAGTTAGTTTATCAGTCATATTTTAATATTTTTGCATATGTTTCAAACTTATGGATTCAAATGTATTGTTTTTCAGTATTTAAACCTTATGGCATATTCAGTTGATTTTTGCACATGTCTTTTATTATTAATTTTACTCAATGCTCAAAGTAGGTACCAACTCATGGGTTAACTTGTGGTCACTTATAATCGTAAGCACCATTGTTGCGACTAGGGGTAGCCTCGGGTCTTGACATCCTATTAAAGTAAATGATTGATGCATGGTTTCATGATCTTGAGGTTAGAGTCCACTTGCTTAAATATGAGCTTGAGTTGAGAGTCCACTTGCTAGTATATGAGTTTGAGGTTAGATTACTCTTGCTTAAATATAGGTAGAAGGTTAGAGCCACTTATTTCATGCTTCATGATTGACTATTTCTTAATGCATAGTAAGCTTGGTCCTCTTTCCCAACATTATATATGTATATAAATGTGTCGTTGCATATAATGTTTTAACTTGGTTGAATGATGGCACTATTTTATCTTATCTTTGAGTTACACGCTAGCGTTCCAACTGCTAATAATTTTCGAGCATTGTATCCCTACGTGATACAAGGGCCGAAGATTTTTTCTCTTCCTGTGCAGTGTCTAAGTGTTTGAGTGGTTTGTGTGTTGACTTTGAAGTGGTGAGCTTCCATACTCTCGAAGGTATACATTTCATAGTCTTTCTATCTTATGTCATAAACTTATTTTAGTCTTGGTTTTGGCTATTGTCGGGGGCATGTCCCAATATTTTATTGATTACAGATTTATAGAGGCTTTGTGGATGACTATGGACTTTGGTAGGTTTGATTTAGGATGTTTACATTAATGGACTGATTAGACATCTCTTAAGTTATGATTATTAGTCTTGTTTCTGCTATCTTGTTATTAGTTTAAAGTTCATCTGACACTTATGGTTTGATGTGATGGTTAGATTAGGCTAATGGGGCGATCTCCAGTCTTTGTTGGGCTCGAGATGCATATTATAATAAGGCCCCAGTTTGGATCGTGTCAAGTTAGTATTAGAGCCTAGGTATATGGTTAGTTTGGGGTCCACATAGACGTTCAAGTAAAGTCTCTTTTATGGGTGTGTAGCATGCTACACTTATTTGAGAAAGGCTATGAGACATTTAGGAGTATTCTACTTTCTTGTTGACTTTTTTCAGCTATAGAGTCTAAGGTCTTGGATTCTTCTGATTTTTGTTTGCTCGTTTTAGAAATCATGCCTCCTCGATGATCCAAAGCTAAAGAAATCTCTTCTATGCCAACTGGGGATGATGTTGATGGGACCCTCTCTACCTAAGGGATACATACTCGATCTCGTGGTTTAGTTCATGATAAGTATGGGAGTTCTACCGGTTCCCTTTAGTCATCCTCCAATTCCTCAGGCTAATATGACAAATGTTGAGTTTCATCAGTCGATTCATATGATTTTTCAGTTGGCAGCTTCTTTGGCTGAGCGTAATCCATCTACTACTCCATCTTCTGAGGCTACAAAGGTTGGCCAGTTTATGAGGTTAAGTCCTCCGACCTATACTATGTTAAGGTGGAGGAATATCCTCAGGGTTTTTTTGGATGAGATGGAAAAGATTTTAAAAGTTATGCATGACACTAATGTGGAAGGGGTAGAGTTTGCTGCCTACTAGCTGATACATGTGGCGTAACAATAGTACGAGGAGTGGGAACAAATAAGGGGTGATATTGATGAGTCATTCTTGTGGAAAGATTTTACTAATGCCTTTATGGACTGCTTTTTTCCTCTAGAGTTGAGGGAAGCAAAGGCAGAGGAGTTTGTTAATCTGAGGCAAGGAAAAATGTCAGTCAAAGAGTATGCCTTAAAGTTTCACCAGTTATCTAGGTATGCTATAGAGATGGTGTCTGAAATGAGGGATCAGATGAGAAAGTTCGCCTAGAAGTATCTTGTGAGATTATTATTGAAAGTAAGGCTACCTTACTAATCAAGGATATAGATATCTCTAGGTTGGTTATATTTATTCAACAAGTAGAAGAAGAGAAAAGGAAGCAGGCAAAGTTTGGTGAGAGACAAAGTAGGAGGTATCAATTTTATAAATAAAGTGGGGGACAATAGTTCAGTGGTAAGTGGTCTAAGAAGAAGTGTTGGGGAAGTCCTAACTTTTATTCTATAGCTAGTGCTTCCTACCCGAAGCCTTTGGGAGATAGGCATTTCCACAGTGGTGATGCTTCTTGGGCACGAGGTGCCTAGTCTCAGGCTAGTGAGGCCTAATCAGTTCCTACCTACCCTCCATGTAGGTGCTGTAGTCAGTATTATTGTGGTCAGTATGAGAGAAAAAGGAACAAATAATTTATATGTGGTCAGATTGGGTATATACAGTGAGAGTGCCTCTCTCTAGTGGCTTCTTGGGCCAATAGGGTCCCTTTAGCTACTTTGTTTGCTCCTGCACCAAAAGGTGTTGTTTCAGCTTCTGCTTTTATTTCTGGTACCAGCACTGGCCGATATTGCTTGTATGCACTTGCCATTCATCGAGAGTCTGAGGCATCTCTAGATGTTTTAATGGTTATGTTGAAACTCTTCTCCCATGATGTGTATTACTTGATTAATCTAGGGTTCTCTCTCTCTCTTATATGACCCCATTTGTGTTTGTGCAATTTGGCTTTGGTCCTGAGTGTCTATCTATTCCTTTTTCTATTTCTACCCTGGTAGTAGACTATGGTTGTTAGAAGAGTCTATAGGGGTTTGTGGTAGCTGTTGATAGTAAAGAAACTATGGTAGATTTGACAGAGTTGGATATGGTTGATTTTGATATTATTCTTGGGATGGATTGATTGTATTCATGCTATGCTTCCTTAGATTGTTGGACCTATAAGGTCATATTTAAATTTCTTAATGAGCCATCATTGTATGGGAAGGGGGTTCCTTGGTGCCTACGGGGAAGTTCATCTTATATCTTAGAGCCCGAAGGTTGATCTCCAAAGGGTATTTGTATTATGTGGTCCGAGTTAAGGATTCTAACTCTGAGGGTCCATCCTTAGAATCCATCCCTATGGTTAATGAGTTTCCTGAGGTTTTCTCCAATAATCTTCCTGGTGTTTCTTCCATTAAGGAAATTGATTTTATGATTGATCTTATTTTGAACACTCATACTATCTCTATCCCTGTTTATAGAAGGGCCTTGGCTGAGTTGAAGGAGCTTAAGGATCAATTAAAGGATCTCTTACAAGGTTTCATCCATCCTACTGTATCTCTTTGGGGTCTCCTGTTGTTTGTGCCTAAAAAGGATGGTTCCCATCAAATGTACATTAATTATCGCCAGTTTAACAAGGTGACCATACCCATCGAATGTGCATTGATTATCGTCAGTTTAACAAGGCGACCATAAAGAATAAGTATCCTTTTCCTAGGATCAATGATTTGTTTGATCCACTTCAATATGCAAAGTATTTCTCTAAGATTGATCTTAGGTTGGGTTATTATCAGCTTAAGATTAGGGAAGTGGATATCTCTAAGACTGCCTTTAGGACCCGATATGGTTACTATGAGTTCCTAATTGTCTTTTGGGTTGACCAATGCCCCAGCAACATTCATGGACATAATGAATAGGGTCTTTTGTCCATGTTTGGATTTATTTTTCATTTTCTTTATTGATGACATCTTGGTCTACTCTAAGAGTAAGGCGGGTCATGTCGATCACCTTCGTGTTATGTTGCAAACCTTGAAGGATTATTATTTGTACGCTATATTCTCTAAGTGTGAGTTTTGGTTGAAGGTTGTGACTTTCCTTTGTCATGTTATCTTTAGTAAAAGGATTATGGTGGATCCACAAAAAGTTGTCGTGGTTAAGAAGTGGCCTAGACCTGCGACTCTAATCGATATTTAGAGCTTCTTGGGTTTTCACAGTTACTATAGGAGATTTTTGGAGGGTTTTTCAATGATAGCTACCCCATTGACTAAGTTAACCTAGAAGAAGGTCAAGTTCTTGTGGTCGGATGCGTGTAAGGGTAGTTTTAAGAAATTAAATGATAAGTTAACTTTGACTCCAATTTTGACCTTGCCATAGGGTAATAATGCTTTGCAATATATTATAATACTTCCCGTGTTTGGCTTGGTTGTGTGTTGATGTAACATGGTAGGGTAGTGACCTATGCTTATAAGCAGTTGAAAGTTTAGGAGAAGAACTACCCTACACATGACTTAGAGTTGTTAGCGGTGGTATTTGCACTAAAAGTTTGGCATCACTATTTCTATGGATTTCATGTTGATATATTTTCAGACCATAAGATCCTATAATATATGTTCACTCAAAAAGAGTTGAATCTCAGGCAAAGGAGGTGGCTTGAGCTGCTGAAGGACTACAATATGAGTCTCTACTACCATCCATTAAAGCTAACATAGTTGCTGATGCTCTTAGCAGGTTATCCATGGGAAGTATAACTCAAATGGATAAGGATAAATAGGAGTTTCTAAAGGACATTCACCGATTGGCTAGTCTCTAAGGTCGTCTCACAAATTCTTAGAATTGTGGTGTGTTTGTGCATCTGATATCCCAGTCATCTCTTGTCATTGAGATAAAGGAAAAAAAACACTAGATTCTGATTTGATAAATATTAAGGGGAATGTGGGTCAGTAAAAAGTTGTTGACTTGTGATTGGTGATGATGCTATCTTAAGGTACCAAGTCCGGTTATATATTCCCAACAATGTTGGGTGAGGGAAAAGATTTTGGCCAAAGCTCATGGGTCTTGTTATGCTATTCCTACGATGATGTATCATGATCTGAAGGAGTTCTATTGGTGTAATAATATGAAGTAAGATGTGGCTAACTATATGGCTAAGTGTAAGGTGTGTCAACAAGTAAAAGTTGAGCATTTGAGACCTGAGGGTTTGTATCAAGAGATTGAGTTTCCCAAATGGAAGTGGGAAGTGATTAACATGGATTTCACTATCGATCTTTCTTGATCTCAAAATTAATTTGATTTAATTCGGGTCATTAGGGATATGATGACACAGTCCGCTCATTTCTTGTAGGTTAGGACTAGTTATTCGGTGGAGGATTATGCTAAATTATATCTTATGGAGATTGTAAAATTGCATGGTGCTCTGATTTCTATCATTTCAGATCTTGTTACTCCATTCTCATCTCAATTTTGGAAGTCATTTCAGAAAGGTTTAGGAACTAAGGTATGCCTTAGTACCGCTTTTCACCCATAGTTAGATGGACAAGTAGAGAGAACTATTCAGACACTGGAAGATACACTTCATGCTTCTATGATTGATTATAATGGTAGTTGGTACAACCATTTTTCTTTGATTAAATTTTCTTATAATAATAGTTACCACTCTAGCATTGGTATGGCTCCTTTTGTGGCATTGTATGGTAGGAGATGGCAATGTCCTATAGGGTGGTAGGGTAGTGAGGGTAAGTTGTTTGTCCCCGATTTGCTTCACCAAAACATGGAAAGGTGAAGATAATTCATGATAGATTGAAATTCGCTCAAATTTGCCAAAAGCCCTATACTGATGTGAGGCATAGGGATTTGGAGTTTAATGTTGGTGATTGGGTATTCTTAAAGGTGTCTCCATTGAAAGAGGTAATGTTGTTTGTTTAGAAAGGAAAGTTGAGTCCTCGGTATATCGGCCTGTATTGATTTTACAAAGGGTTGGCAATGTTGCTTATTAATTGGAGTTGCCTCCTAGTTTGAGCTCCATTCATCCAGTTTTGTATGTCTCTAGGTTGCGAAAGTGCGTGCATGATTCTTAACTGGTTGTTTCCTTGGAAGGGTTGTGTATCTCAAATTCCTTATCTTATGAGGTAGTTCCAGTTGAGATCTTAGATCATCAAGTCCATCGATTAGGGATGAAGGATGCGTATTTGATAAAGGTTCTTTGGAGGAACCATAAAGTTGAGGAAGCTACTTGGGAAGCTAAAGTGGACATGAAGTTCAAGTATCAGCATTTATTCCCCGTTTTAAAAACTCGTGCTTGAGGTATGTGTTGATTTTCTTGTCTTTGTTGTATGTCATTGTTTTGCAACTTGGTTAAAGGTTAATTTGATGTGTAGTAATATGATAAGTCATGCTTGTCTTGCTTTTACCCATCATTCAAGGATGAATGATCCAAGTGAGGGAGAACTGAAACACCTTGGCTTTGAATCCTTTGAAAATTTGCCTAGGTTTGAGTTTCTGGACAATATAAAACTAGAGGGTACTAGTCGTATGTTAAGGTATGGGTTAGGGTCCCAATATCGTATGTTAGGCAATGTGTTTGGGTTGGGTTCTGCCCTAGGTACGACTAAGCATCATACTAATCGTGTGATAATGTACGAATGGTATGTTGCCAAGTCATATGGTGTCTTAAGTATGGTCTAGATGATTATAACCAACGTACAACTAAGATGGGTACTAATCATAAGTTAAGATACAACTTTGGCAGCAGTGGTCGTATGTTGATCAGTATGGGGGTTCAAGGGGAGGTTTAGTGTATGATTAAGGGTACCACTCGTACTCTAGGGTACGGGTCAAGAGGGTGAGTTGTACCTTCCTGGGTTCAATTTTTATCTTTTAAGATGAGGACATTTTAGACATTTCCCACCCCTAAACCCTTATGACCCACTACTTATAACATTATTTGGACCTTTATTCTTTACTTGGAAAATATCAAAACATTTTAAAACACTCTCCAAAACTTCTCTAAGAAGATTGGGGCTAGGGTTCATTATAGAGGCCATCTAGAGGATTGAAGACCAAGAATCTCTCCATAAATCCTTGTATATAAGGCATGTTACTCTTCTCTTATAGTTATTTCTCAAATATCTTGTGAATTACACATTGTTTATGAATCATTGAAGGTGGTTTTGAAATCTAATATTGAGGGTTTTGGGTGCATATTGATGATTATTATTTTCCCTTGGTTTAACTTGTGTTTTAAATGTTTTTGGTGATGGTTTTCATATATGGGTGCTTTTTTATTATGGTATAATGAATGGGTCATGAGTAACCCCAGTCTTGATGGCTTTTCACTCTGGGTTTGGGTCATGGAAAAGGTATGCCCTCAAAGTGTTTGTGAAAATGTCTAAGAAAAATAACTAGTCACATATTAATGGTGTTTTGAACTAAGGCAATGGATTAATGAGCATGAATGGTTGGTAAATGATTTTGTAAAGTCCTTGTTGTCCATGTAATGAGTTAATTGGTAACCTAGATAGTTTGATTTGGTTAAAAAGGGGGTTTGAGTCCCTAAACATGAAATCAAACTGTGTTTTGAACAAAAGTTTTTTATGAGAGTGCTAATGAAAGATGAATGGTTTTCTAAAGGTCTTGATGACCATAAATTGACTTGAATGGTGGTTTGAATTAAGATATTAGCCTATTAAAGGAAATGATTTATGCATGGTTTCATGAGCTTGAGGTTAGAATCAATTTACTCAATATGAGTGGGAGGTTAGAGTCCACTTACTTAAATATGAGCTTGAGCTTAGAGTCTACTTGCTTGAATATAATCTTGAGGTTAGATTCCACTTTCTTAAATATGGATGGGAGGTGAGAGTCCCCTATTTCATGCTTCAGGATTGAGTGTTTCTTAATGCATGCTAAGCTTGGTCCCCTTTCTCAACATTATATATGTGTATGTACGTGTGGTGGAATATGATGTTTTAAATTGGTTGAATGATAGAACTATTTTATCCTTATCCTTAAGTTATATGCTAACATTCTGATCTAACTATCTCCTGATGTTGTATCCCCACGCAATACAGGGGCCAGAGCTTCTTCTTTTCTTCCTAGATAGTGACGAAGTGTTCAAGCGGCTCGTGTATTGACTTTGAAGTAGTGAGCTTCCACACTTTAGAAGGAATACATTTCATGGTCATTCTATATTATGTCATAGAATTATTTTAGACTTGGTTTTGGCTATTGTCTGGGGCATGTCCCAACATACTATTGATTTTGGATTAGTAGAGGCTTTGTGGATGATTGTGCACTTGGGTAGATTGGATTTAGTATGTTGACATTAATGGATTGATTATACACTTCTAAAGTTATGATTAATAGTTTTGTTTCTTCTATCTTGTTATAAGTTCGAAGGTCATCCGACACTTGTGGTTTGATGTGATAGTTAGGTTAGGCTAATGGGGCGATATCCAATCCTTGTTGGGCTCGAGATGTATATTACGACAATCCCTCGGTTAGGATCGTGTCAAAAGAGATGGTCTGTCGCTTAGCCCATCACCCACTCCTAATTTATCATCGATTATGCTTTACACTGACAATTAATTTGATAGTTCGTCATAACCTTAGTGGGTCGCACTGGGTCCGTCTCCCCTGAGTCAAAATTGACTCATTCTATTTAGCATTAGTGTTAGGGTCACAGTTTGCCGAGGACTCGATGGCCCGTCAGCTGAGCCGTCACCAGACTTCAATTTTAACTCATTTTGCTTAGATATGACAAGTGGTCTGGTGTCTCATAAAAAACTTGATGCTTTGTCAGAGGAGCTGTCACACCCATTTACAGTACAATTCTCCTTTTTTTTTTCGTTGGACTTATTTCCTAAAAGTAAACACAATACAAATTAAATACACCAATCGTTGCTTGAAAACATACAATTATTCTTAGTTAAAGATGCAAAATGTGCCATCATTAGCACATCAATGGGTACAAGTCATTCATCGATCATTAGCACTCACACAGACCTTGTCTTATATCTAAGCCCCTGACATTTTCTTGATTCTAGCCTTTAATTGCCTATAAACTATCCGTATGAATAAACTTAATCTACATTTCTTTACTTTTTGATTAGGTACTATCTATATGCTAATTGAGTATGAGTTCACGACAAGGGATAACTATTTTGAATTGGTCGGACAATATAATCTAGAAGGTTTATGAGACTTTCGTCAGTAGCATAATAAATTTAGAATTATTAAACAATGAAATCATGCCGAAAAAAACAAGAACAACCTTGGTATACCTTATTTTGGGACTTCTTCCCCTTTTTCGGGTCACCGATTTCCACCAATAGAAACTCTTATCTATAACATAACATCATATATGGTAGTAGAAGAAGCTAACCAAGAACCATGCCAATACCGACAACAATAATAGCTCATAAAGAAATAGTGTATCTCCGCACCCTTTCTTTACCCCTATTCCCAATGATTCAATAAGCTTTTAAGATAGGATGTTAGGCTAATCTGGCTAAAGGCAAGACTTCACTTTTCATCATAAAAGTACGTTTCTATTTCAACCAAACCTTTTAACTCTAATAACCATAAAATTCAAGGAACTAATGCTACACAATCTATTCCATTAAAGTTTTTACTAATCACATTTTGCGGTGCTTGATTTTCTATTCTATTAATTTATGAGACATCACAATTCCATTCTAAATAACATGGTGTGTCTTTCCTTTTGTAGAGGAAATATAAATTTAAGATTAACCCCTACCTTACTTCGCATAAAATAAAAATCGATACCAATTGTAGGGGGGTGCGGATAGTGCTGATAACTTATGTTTGTTGAAATGCTATGTCATAGCATTCCTTAGTTATTTGTTTTAACCTTACTAATTCTTCTATATTATTTTTAAGGTATACTATACGTTCCATATTTCTAGTTTTTATGTTGTCAAGTAGATTCTTTTTCATAAGTATTTCTATTAATCTTATTTGCTCCATATCTTTTCTCCAATATTCTAAGTATTTGTAGTTTATCATTTTATTCTATAGTAGTTGTAATTTTAAAAATTTCTGTGCAATAACTTATTCTAATCGTACAATATTTTATATGTAATTCTATGTTATCTATTTGTGATTCTAAATATGATATTTCTTCTTTTTGTGCTTTTATTGATTTTTGGCATACTCCAACAATCATGTTATATTGTAGTCTTTCTTTTCTCATTTTACAGATATTATTTGTTTTAGTTCTTTATATTTTTGTGATTTTGTTATGTTATTTATCTGTACAATATTTATAATATTTTGGTGGATATCGAAATCTGATTTTATCATAATTAGGTGGTATATATCTCATTCTTCTAGATTTTAAATGAATTATTAATTTTACCTCATTGCTAGATATTAAGGTAATTAAGTAAGCTAATCTGTGGCGGTTTTCTTTTATTTTATTTAACTTTTTATATTCTGTGTAGTAACTAGTTAAAATTCTTTTAATTTCTCTAAAAGCTTGTGTATTTTTAAATGGTCTTCTCATATTTAACAAATAAATAACAACATAGTTAACAAGATAACGTAATTAATAATATTAACAATTAAGTTAACATTTCTAAAAATTTCTCATAATTAACACATATCTACTTGTACATTTTTTAAATAACATAGCTCTGATACCAATTGTAGGGGGGTGCTGTAACGATCCGAAAATCTATCCCGAGATGTCACAGGGTTCTTAAGGTCACACGTGGCCTCAAGCTAACTCTCTAAGCCTGTCATTACTTTCAGAACTCACTACAACACTAATCATCATAAAGTAGGGAAGAATAATCATGTTATGAACGTACTAGAATATGAAGAAGTACAGGCCTGTACATATAAAATACTGAAATTCTGTACATACTGGTACTCTAGTCTGACAAAGCCTCTACTACATAAGACTGAGGAGCCATTGGGACAGATCCCCCAACTGACTCGTACTGAACTGAAAGGAAACAACCATCTATTAACAAGACAAAATCGAAGATACAAGTCCTCGAACCATGAGGACTCACCAACTGCAGAAATTTAGATAAAGGTACTCAAAGATCACTGTCGCTGCTAAAACTGAGCACCTGAACCTACATCACGAGAAAATATAGAACATAGAAGAGTATGGGATTCAGTACTTGGGAATGTACTGAGTATGTAGGGGTGAATGCAACATTTTAAATAATATCATAAATGTGTAAGAAAATCATCCATGCTGACAGTAATAACTTTCTTTGCTTGAATTACCTGAAACATTATTTCCATAAATCATCAATAAAACACATGCTTTGTAAATATCATAAATCATTTGACTCAGCTCAAACTCTTTGACTCATGACTTAGAGTGACTCGGTAACTCAAGGAACTTAGATCATTATGGATTTGGGAGTTTCTTATAACCGACATAAACTAAACCATGTGAGCCGTATGGATTCCAACATTTTGCCCTCCTAAGGAGAGAACCCCACATTGGCGGGAGCGTCTTACTCTTTCCAGGGAGTACAACCTAAATTTTGTTATCATAATCCCATACTCGGCCTCTGGCCCACAATTATCAATTTTAATCCTACGGTGGTACGTAGTTTTGGAGAAATACCATATTTCCTGTTCGGTGCTAAATACTCCTCCCTGACTCAGCTCAGAACGCGTTAGGAAATCCACCTTAACCAATATCAACTCATGGGTCTATCGTAAAGACCAAAACATAAATATATCTCATCTATAAATCATATATAACTGTGGATTCCTAACTCGACTCAATATAAAAACAATCTTTCTCAACATCAAGTGTATTGCTCATCAAGTCATGTCAAATGTTAAAACTTTAGGAAGACATCAAAGACTTCATTCTTGACTTTTAGTCTCAAATATCGATGTATATACATATATTCAATAATCAACATTTCATAGGAAAAACTTGAATCATGACACCTGTCTCAAATCATTCGTAAATCATCAATACATAATAACAATATTCAACTCATGGTATAAATCCTCAATTCAAAGAATATGACGGTAAATGAATCATAATATCAAAATTAGTCAACTCAAATCTCATAAATCATTAGTGAAGTAATTTAGGTGTAACCCTCTTGCAAAGATCATGTAAATCAGTAATAGAAATTAAATCTTTAGGCACAAAACGAAAGGAGTGTTATTGTTCAAACCCCACATACCTTGGATTACAAATTTGAGAATAAGAGACTTGATTGGAACTTATTTCTCGCACTTTTGGGCTAAGATTCTTGATGCCTTTGACTCGGAGAACTTTATTCTTGAACAACTTCGAGAAATCTATGCAAGATTCTTGAATTTCTTGGAGATGATTTGGATTTGGAAAAGAGAAACCCTAGTTCTCTAGCTATTTCTTAGAAGAGATTGGAGAGAAAATGAATGGCTTTTCTCTACTTGGATATATATATAAGACCAAAAGGGGCGTAAATGACCAAAATGCCTTTTTAAAAAAAAGATAAAAACTGTCGATCGGGGTCTGTGATGGTCAATCTGATGGTACGTCAGAGGAACTGATGGTCCACCAAATTGCCCGTCACTCGAGTGCCAAAACTGGGTCATTCTGCCTCGTCGTGATGGTCAAATTGGTGGTCCATCAGGAAACTTGATGGTCACCATATCGTCCGTCACTCGGGGGCCAGAAATGAAACGTTCTGCCTCGACTTGAAGGTCCCCTTGACGGTCCGTCAAATTTTTGGCGGTCCACTATTTTGGCAATCGCACGATGGTCAAAAAAGGGGTTACTGCCTTGGCTTGACGGGACAGTTGATGGTCCACAAAGGAATTGACGTCCATTAGGTCGACCTTCAAACCTGGGTGATTCTGACAACACTAAGTAAAACGGCCATAACTTCCTCGTCCGATGTCGGATTTTGATGAAATTGGTATCGATGGAAAGCTTATTCAATGATCTACATGACAAAAAAGTAGAAATTAGAGTAATACAATACAATATAAACATTAATCACTTTAGAAGTCATACATATCCTCTCAGAAAATGGATTTAGGCTTAAGAAACGATCGGGGTATTACAATATCTCCCCCTTGGAAACATTCATCCTCGAATGTTGCCAGATAGGCCAAGAACAAGAGAAAATGAGGACGCAAAGCAGGAATGACTCACATAGTAGGGCCTACGAAATCCATGTTCACCACTTCCCACTTCCAAGTAGGAATGCTAAATTCTTGCACCATACCACCAGGTCTCTGGTGCTCTATCTTCACCTGTTGGCAAGTTGCACACTTTTCTACGAACCTTGCTATATCCTTCTTCATACCATTCCACCAATAGATTTCCCATAAATTGTGGTACATCTTTGTAGCACCGGGATGAATAGAATACTGTGCGCCATACGCTTCAGCCATAATTCTCTCTCTCAAATCATCAACGTCAGGCACACAAAATCTATTTTGAAATCTCAATACACCATCTTCCCATTGGGGGAAAACCTCTACCCTTTGGTCCTTGACGGACCCTTTCAATTCGACTAAAAGACAATCTATATCCTATTTTTCTTTTACTTCCGAAACTAGGGAAGATACGGAACTACTCTGAACCCAAACACTAACCTCAGCTGAATCAAGTAGTCTAACACCCAGACTAGATAGACGATGCACTTCACGGGCTAACTCCTTCTTATCTTCCTCTACATGTGCTACACTACCCATGGACGACCTACTAAGAGAATCTGCCATAACATTGACCTTGGTTAGGTGATACAACACACTTATATCATAGTCCTTCAATAATTCTAACCATCGCCGTTGTCGAAGATTCAATTCTCTCTGAGTAAACACATACTCCAAACTCTTGTGATCCGTAAAGACATCAACATGAACATCGTACAAGTAATGTCTTCAGATTTTTAAAGCAAAAACCACTGCAGCTAACTCGAGGTCATAGGTCGAATAATTCTTTTTATGAGGTTTCAGTTGTTGGGAGGCATAGGCTATAACCTTACCATTCTGCATTAACACATAACCCAAACCAACCCTCGAGGCATCACAATATACCACAAAATCATCTACACCATTAGGCAAGGTCATTATAGGGGTTAAAGTGAGTTAAGTTTTCAACTCTTGAAAACTCTTCTCACTGGAATCTGACCACAGGAATTTAACTTTATTTTGGGTTAACCGGGTCAAAGGAGCAGCAATCGAAGAGAAACTTTTAATAAAATGATGATAGTAACCAGCTAAACCCAAGAAAATCCAAATGTCGGACGGGGAAATAGGTCTAGGCCAATTTTTTCACAGCTTCTACCTTTTTAGGATCAACATGAATCCCTTCAGAAGAAACAATATGACCCAGAAAAGTAACTGACCTTAGCCAAAATTCACACTTGCTAAATTTGGTAAACAACTGATGATCTCTAGGGGTTTGTAAGACAATTTGGAGATGATTTGCATGGTCATTTTCATTTCGGGAGTATAGAAGGATATCGTCTATGAACACAATAACAAACATATCCAGATACTGTCTGAACACCTGATTCATAAGGTCCATAAAGGCTACTGGAGCATTAGTTAACCTGAAAGACATGACCAGGAACTCAAAATGACCATAACGAGTGTGGAAAGCCATCTTAAGAATATCACGCTCTCTGGCTTTAAGTTGGTGATAACCAGATCTCAAATCTATTTTTGAAAAATAGTTGGCCCCTTGCAGCTGATCAAACAGGTCATCAATTCTAGGAAGAGGGTATTTGTTCTTGATTGTGACCTTATTGAGCTGACGATAGTCAATACACATCCGCAATGAACCATCTTTCTTTCGCACGAATAGAATGGGTATACCCCAAGGAGATACACTAGGCCTTATGAAACCCTTATCTAAAAGATCTTTGAGTTGCTCTTTCAAATCCTTAAGTTCTACAAGGCCCATACGATACGGAGAAATAGAAATAGGCTGTGTATCGGGAAGAAGATCAATCCCAAATTTTATCTCTGTATCGGGAGGTACCCCTGGGAGATCTTTTGGAAAAACATTAAGAAACTCATTAACAATGTTAATCGACTGAATGGATAGAGTTTTGGACTTAGTATCTTTAACTCAAATCAGATAATATATACAACCCTTGGATATTAATTTCCTAGCTTTAAGATAGGATATGAACTGAATCTTAGGAGATACAAAATTTTTGGACCACTCAAAGACTGGCTTGTTGGGAAACTGAAACTTGACTACACGGGTATGATATTCTATAGACGCATAACAAGAGTGAAGCCAATCCATACCCAGAATAATGTCGAAATCAACCATATCTAGCTTAATCAAATCTGCAAACATGACTCTATTAAGGATAGTGATAGGACAGTTCTTATACACTTGCTTGGTAGCAACAGATTCACCTAATGGTGTAAAACCTAAAAAAGGCTCAGGAATCTTTTCATCACTGACTCCAAAATTCACAGGCACCAACGGAGTCACATAAGAAAAACTTGACCCGGGGTCTATCAACACATACATATTTAAATAAAATTCATGGAGTGTACCAGTAAAAACATCTGGTGAATTCTTCTGCTCCTGGCAGGGTGGTATAGCATAAAAGAAATTCTGGCACTGTCCACCTACAACACTAAATGAGGCACCCTGAGGAGGAGTAGGGCAAACTAAAGGGGCTGGAGCACTAATAGCCTGACTCCGGGGACAAACATCACGACTTCCCTGTAGAGCGTATGGGAAATCCCTGAATCTGTGGCCCAACTTACCGCAACCAAAACAACCCCTCCGATCAACTAAGCACTCACCCGGATGGTCCCTGCCGCATTTTGGACATGGGGGAGGACGAGGTAAGTTACTCACACTGTCCTGGGACCTGGACATAGTAGGCCTATTACCCTGCTCTTGCCTAATTCTTAATGCGAGAGTACTGGCTGATTAAGGAGCTGGCATAAGTGAACGACTTTGGAACTGAGGGCGGATCCCTCCAAAAAAATCTAATCTAACTATAACCCTGTTGGTCTGATCTAACCCTTTTATTTTCCCTTACTCTTTCTCTCTCCTTCACCTTGTTCACTTCAATCTGTTAGGTATGAATTATTAGTCTTGAAAGGTCCATGTCCTTATTAATCATATAGGATCTACACTTTCTCATAACATAACCAGATATATCATCCAAAAACTTACTCATACTAGTTCTAGAATTAGCCATCATACCGGAAGCATACTTAGATAACTGGTTGAACTCATGACAATACTCTTTAACTGTCATGGAGCCCTGTCTCAAGTTTATAAATGCTTCTAAATTCGCGTCCCTCATCTCCGAGGGAAGAATCTATCTAAGAAGGCATCCTGGAATAATTTCCAAGTTAGAAGAGCATCATTCTCCCCTCTACTCTTCCTCCACATCTCCTCCCAATCATAAGCAACATCTTTCATGTGATAGGAAGCTAGCTCCACACGCTCTTCCTCCGTTATATGCATAATTGAGTAATCTTTTTAACATCATCAAGATACATCTGTGGGTCCTCACCTGTCTTTGACCCATAAAATCTGGCAGATTTATCCGCATAAAATCACGAATCTGAGCTATCACAGAATTACCCTCTTGCAGAGGTGGGAATGTCACTTATGCATGGGTCTGAGCATTGGCGGTGACCGCTTGGGCTAGCGCTTGAAAAGCTACCCAAAATTTGGCATGAGTCACCGTCTCCCCTAAAGGATCAATGGGTTGAGGTCGTTCGTAATTTCTGTGAGCTCTACGAGAAGGTATTTTCTGTCATAATAGAGCACGAATTAATAGTAGAGAGAAATAGTTGTAGGCACAATTGACTTTTAACAGAAAGAAATAACTTTTCCTAAAACGTCTTGTAGCCTCTTGCTAATAGATGTGGCGCGCTATACGCCGATGATCAAGAATCTAAGTAACGCGGCTTGTCAAACCTTAGGCTTTGATGCCAAGTTTGTAACGACCTGAAAACCAATCCCGAGATGTCACACGGTTCTTAAGGTCATATGTGGCCTCAAGCTAACCCTCTAAGCCTGTCATCACTTTCAGAACTCACTACAACACTAATCATCATAAAGTGGGGAAGAATAGTCATGTCATGAACGTACTGGAATATGAAGAAATACTGGCCTGTACAAATAAAATACTAAAATTCTATACATACTGGTACTCTAGTCTGCCAAAGCCTTTACTAAATAAGACTGAGGAGCCATTGGGACAGATCCCCCAACTGACTTGTACTGAAATGAAAGGCAACAACCATCTATTAATAAGACAAAATCAAGGATACAGGTCCTCGAACCATGAGGATTCACCAACTGCAAAAATTTAGATGAAGGTACTCAAAAATCACTGTTGTACAGAGACTGAGCACCTGAACCTACATCCGAGGAAATATAGAACACAGAAGAGTATGAGCACCTGTACTTGGGAATGTACTGAGTATGTGGGGGTAAATGCAATATTTTAAATAATATCATAAATATGTAAGAAAATCATGCATGCTGATAGTAATAACTCTCTTCGCTTGAATTACCTGAAATATTATTTCCATAAATCATCAATAAAACACATTCTTCGTAAATCTCATAAATCATTTGACTCAACTCAAACTCTTTGACTCATGAATTAGAGTGACTCGGTAACTCAAGGAACATAGATCATTATGGACTTGGGAGTTTCTTATAACCGACATAAACTAAACCATGTGAGCCGCATGGAGTCCAACATTCTGCCCTCTTAAGGAGAGAACCCCACATTGGCAGCAGCGTTGTAATCTTGCTAGGGAGTACAACCTCAATTTTGTTATCATAATCCCATACTTGGCCTCGGTCCCACAATTATCAATATCAATCCTAAGTTGGCACGTAGTTTCGAGGAAATACCATATTTCTTGCTCGGTGCTAAATACTCCTCCCAGACTCATCTCCGAATGCATTAGGAAATCCACCTTAATCAATATCAACTCATGGGTCTATCGTAGAGACCAAAATATAAATATATCTCATCTGTAAATCATATACAACTGTGGATTCCTAACTCGTCTCAATATCAAAACAATCTTTCTCAACATCAAGTGTATTGCTCATCAAGTCATGTCAAATGTCAAAACTTTAGGAAGACATCAAAGACCTCATTCTTGACTTTTAATCTCAAATATTGATGTGTGTATATATATATATATATATATATATATATATATATTTAATAATCAACATTTCATAGGAAAAACATGAATCATGACACTTGTCTCAAATCATTTGGAAATCATCAATACATAATAACAATATTCAACTTATGGCATAAATCCTCAATTCAAAGAATATGATGGTAAATGAATCATAATATCCAACTTAGTCAACTCAAATCTCATAAATCATTAATGAAGTAATTTGGGTGTAACCCTCTTGCAAAGATCATGTGAATCAGTAATAGAAATTAAATCTTTAGGTACAAAAATGAAAGAAGTGTTCTTGTTCAAACCCCACATATCTTGGATTATAAATTTGAGAATAAGAGACTTGATTGGAACTTATTTCTCACACTTATGGGCCATGATTCTTGATGCCTTTGACTTGGGGAACTTAATTCTTGAACAACTTGGAGAAATCTATGGAAGATTCTTGAATTTTCTAGAGATGATTTGGATTTGGAAAAGAGAAACCCTAGTTCTCTAGATATTTCATAGAAGAGATTGGAGAGAAAATGAATGGCTTTTCTTTACTTGAATATATATATATAAGACCAAAAGGGGCAAAAATGACCAAAATTCCCTTTTAAAAACAAGATAAAAACTGTCGATCAAGGTCTGTGACGATCGATCTGATAGTACATCAGAAGAACTGATGGTCCACCAGATCGCCCGTCACTCGAGTGCTAAAACTAGGTCATTCTGCCTTATCGTGGTGGTCGAAGTGGCGTCCATCAGGAAACTTGACGGTCCAGCAGATCGTCCGTCACTTGGAATCCAGAAATGAAATGTTCTGCCTCGACTTTACGGTCTCCATGACGGTCCGTTAAATTTTTTACGGTCCACCGTTTTCGCCGTCGCATGATGGTCAGAAAAAGGGGTTACTTCCTTGTCTTAACGAGACAGTTAATGGTCCACCAAGGACTTGAGGGTCCACCATGTCAACCGTCAAACCTGGGTGATTCCAACAACGCTGAGTAGAACGGCCATAACTTTCTCGTCCGATGTCAGATTTTGATGAAATTAGTATCGATAGAAAGCTTATTCAATTCTCTACATGAAAAAAATAGAAATTAGAGAAATACAACATGATATAAATATCAGTCACTTTGGAAGTCATATATATCCACGCAGAAGACAGATTTAGGCTTAAGAAATGATCGGGGTTTTACAGGTGCGGATAGTGCTGATACGGATAACTTATGTTTGTTGAAATGCAATGTCATAGAATTCCTTATTTATTTGTTTTAAACTTATTAATTCTTCTATATTATTTTTAAGGTATACTATATGTTCCATATTTCTAGTTTTTATGTAGTCAAGTAGATTCTTTTTCATAAGTATTTCTATTAATCTTATTTGCTCCATATCTTTTCTCCAATATTCTAAGTATTCATAGTTTATCATTTTATCCTAAAATAGTTATAATTTTATAATTTTTTGTATAATAACTTATTCTAATCGTACTATATTTGATATGTAATTCTATGTTATCTATGTGATCCATTAACATTTGTTGTTTATGTATAGTATTATATAAACTATCATTTGTATCTCCTTTTTCTAAGGTTAATTTTATTCTAAGTAATTTTTCTTCTAATTGTATTTTTTCTCTTTTAAGCTGATTCCTGTAATTAATTTCTTAATATAGCCAACTTTATTTTTCTCTAACTCTTTTAATATATTCTAACATTTTTAATCTATATAATATCCATCTAAATAATAATTATCTAGGTATGAATAGTAGATATCATCATCATTTAAGTGTATTTATTCTAATTCATCTTCTATCCAATTTTCATCTTCAATATCAAATACCTTTTCCCATATAATTTTCTTTATATCTATCTCTATATCCTTATGTAAATATAAAAGAAGTATCTTAAATTTATCTATCATTTTAGTATGTAAGTAAATATTTATTTTTCATATGATGTTATTTTTCAAAATATTCCCTCCAATCATATACATAACAAAATATGATCATCTTAGATCACTATATACTAGATTATTCTTAAATAACATGTTCTTCGGTCATTATTAGCATGGTAATCTGGATACTTTTTTCCTAAACAGCGCCTCTACTCTAGTTACTCCCCTATCACGGCTTCTTTGCCTTATCAGTTTCACTTTTAGGATGGCGTAGTTCTTAGAAATTTTTCTCCTTTTCCGCTTTGCTAATAAACTTCTTAACATGCTGTTCTTCGAATAATTCTACTATAAAGTAACTAATATGAGCTTATTTTATTATATCATAATTGTCAGGAATTTATGAATTTAGTTATTCATAATTATAAATGAAAATACCTATTCTGGTAGATTTGATAAATCTGTGCTTTGCTCATCTATAGCTTAGTGTAAAACTGAATATCTTAATTGATTATATGAGAGAATATTTTTTGTGTACAAGAAGGCTTGATTTCTGTGTAGAAAGTCTTGTCTTATCTTGGCAAATGCCTTGCCCTTTTATAATCTACAAAACACGTAACTTATTTTACATTATTCCTACTTTATACTATTCCTATACTATTCCTACTTTACACTTGTACTAATCTTATAAAAAGTAGAAAATATCTTTACAAAAGTCAAAGTAACTTTTTGAAAGAAAAGACTAAAAGCTAAATAATTTACATAACTTTAATAATGCACTTGTCCTTTTCTGAATCTTCTTTATCTTCTTATTTACTTGTCCATTTCTATATTCTTGTGTCCTTATCTCCTTGATTTCTTCTTTGTCATTACTCCATCCGTTATTTGTTTTGATTGTCCCTTATCTTCATTCTAACTGTACATGTGATATAATATTGCCTTCTCCATTACTCCTTGAATATAGATGGTCTGGATATTTATGTCCAAGTATCTTGCAATATCTAGTCAATAATTCTTTTGAAATAAATTTTTCTTTAATGGCTCTGATAGTTGGTTGCCTTTCTGGATTAAGTAGTGTCATAATCCATCTTTGAATTTCCTCTATATCTATTTGTCTTAACTCTCTTGAATTTGAATAAATCATTAGCTGGTCTATTGAATAGTAACTCCAAATTAGGTTCCCATTTAAGTAATTATTTGCTAACTTTTGGATGATTGTGGATATTCCAATAATTCATTTATTTTCGTAAAAATTTGGTATATCTACCCTTGGTTCAATATCTTCTGGTATGATCATATCTTTTGTCGTTCCTATTTTTACGATTTGTATAACTGGTTTAATCTTATCATACAATATCTTTGCTGGTGCTGTATTAAACTTTATAAAAAATAAATTGCTTTTGGTTATCTTTTTGTAAGTGGTAATTGCTTTATATATCTCTGGTCTAGCTTCTAACTCACTTCTGTTTTGGTTATATATGATGTTGAGTAATCCATAACTGAAACATGTTCTAACTAGATTTGGGTTAGTTTTTGATAATGCAATTAACTTATTATATCCTTGTAGTTTTTGGATTATGTAATATGTATTTGGTTCTTGGATATTTATTGCCTGGGTCTAAGGTTTAAATGTGTTTGTATTTTGTGGATTTTTTCAATATATGATCTGGTTATGTGATTATAGCTTTTCTTTTCTTGGTTTAGGCTTTCTAGATATGTGGTAGTTTGTGGGGGTATGAACAAAGGGTCTTTTGGTGTTTTTGGTATAAATGACTTGTCAAATATTTTGTTCAAGTTCATATTTGGGTTCCTTCTAACTCGTTTGCTTGTACCAGTAGAAGTAGATTGATAAATGTTATGGGTATTTTAGAGTGTCCCAATGTGTCCTTTTATTTCTGGAATTTTACTGTCTTCCGATCGACATTTCTATGCACACTGCTGAGTTATCTAAGTCATAGCTTCAGACTTCAGTTTAACTTTATTAGTCTTTAGCTTTAATCGCTCATTTCCCATACTATCCACTCTCAGTGAAAGCGTAGTTAGGGTTTTGAGTATCTTTCCTAGAGTATCGTCTTCTGCAATATCAGTTTGGGTAGTTTTTTCTTGATACGTAATCTGCAATAACATTCTTGTTAGTCTTGATTACTTCAATTGTAAATGTAAAACTTAATATATTTAAAACTAATCTCCAAATTTCTTTTGTTGTAACTGAATTTTGTATTTTTCTTGTTAACCACCATTGTACCTGTGTATTATCTGTTTGTACAATAAACTTGTTATATATAATATATGGCTCAAATGCTAATAAACATTTATATAATGAGCATAATTCTTTTCTATGTATTTCCTATTTTATTTCTATTTCATTAAACGTTCCTGAGTAGTATCTACAATGATGTTCTAATTTTTCTTCTTCATATTTGTATTTAAGTACTCCTCCGTAACTATATTCACTTGCATCTGCTTCTACTATATATATAATTTTTTTTATTTTCGTCTGGAAATTATAATTTTGGTAACTCTTTACAAAGTATTTTTATGTTCTGTACTTGTTTTTTATCTTCTTCATTGTAATTATACTCTACATCCTTTCTTAATTTTTTCTGTAATGGCTTTAGGTTTTCTGCTAATTTTGGTATATATTCTCTTACTTGGTTTACTAATCCTAAAGATGATTGTAATTTTATTTTGTATCTAATTCTTCTTTTGAATTAATTATTTTTTGTACTATATATTGTATTTTTACTCCACTTTTATCGATTTGTATTTCTAAAAACTCTATTTGATTTTTCTTAATTTCGTCTTTCTTTTCACTTAAACTTATTCCTGAATTTTCTATTATACCTCTTTAGCATGTGGTCCAAAGATTATCCTTAGAAGTATAAAGGGCATCCAGAAAGGTGAAGAAGTGTTGATTACATACACTGACTTGTTACAGCCTAAGGTAAACTTGTTCTCAACTCTTTGAAGGATATATAAATAGTAAGAAGGATGTTAGATCAGTATCATATAAAGTTTATGTTTATATTGATTCTCATAAATGGAATACTTTATATATACACAATGTGAGTCATTTTCTGGAATGGCCTAGGTGCATGAGTTGGTTAGATTAGGTTGGGTGTAGATGAAGATTCACCTTATGTGATTCATCGTTAGAGTTAAAATTTGCATCTTTTTTCAAAAAAAGAATAATTTTTTGTTACACCGGTTTATCTCGGTGAAGGTATTTCCCACAATAATCCAAAAATTCATTTCCTATGAACAACAAAAATCAATTGTTGAGAACTTTCATGTGGTCATGCTTCTCCATAGAGCTTGTGAAGATTCTTAGAAAGAGGAAGATTAATATTGTGTGTGTTCAAGAGACCAAGTGGGTAGGGTCTAAGGCTAGGGATGTGGATGGTTACAAGCTGTGGTACTCTGGGAGTGAGAGGCATAGGAATGGAGTTGGCATCTTATTAGATAAAGAGCTTAGGGATCAGGTAGTAGAGGTGAAGAGGATCAGCGACAGGTTGATGACTATTAAGTTGGTCATTCGGGGGTTTACCCTGAACGTGTGTAGTGCTTATGCGCCGCAAGTGGCCTCGGAGGGAGAGGAGAAGACGCGGTTTTGGGAGGCTTTGGATGAGGTGGTGAGAGGCGTGCCTAGCTCGGAGAAGATTGTTGTAGCAGGAGATTTCAACGGGAACATCGAGGCGTTACCGGGAGGCTTTGGTGATGTGCATGGTGGTTTTGGTTTTGGGGAAAGAAATGAAAAGGGGGCTACTCTATTGGATTTCGCGAGGTCCTTTGGGCTGGTGGTGGTGAACTCGGGCTTCCCGAAGAAGGACGACCACCTGATAACCTTTCGAAGCGCGATAACCAAGACCCAGATTAACTTTTTATTGCTTAGAAAAGGGGATAGGGTGTTGTGTAAAGACTGTAAGGTCATCCCGAGTGAGAGCCTTTCGACCCAACATAGGCTCTTGGTTATGGATTTGGGTATAAAGAAGAATAGAAAGAGGAGGGGTGAGGTGTGTCGACCTAGAATTAAGTAGGGCGGCTTGACGCTAATGAACACATGGGAGATAGGGGAGAAGTTGGTGGGAATGGGGGTGTGGGAGTGTAGGGTGGACGTGGACAGTATGTGGGATAGGGTGGCTAGGTGCATCAGTGAGAATGCAAGTGAGGTGTTGGGTGTTTCCAGGGGCCGGGCTGGGCATCATCGGGGGGATTGGTGGTGGAATGAAGAGGTTAAGAAGAAAGTGGGGACCAAGAAAGAGGCGTATGATAATTTGGTTGAGAGTAAGGACGAAAAAGAGAAGCGGGTGAACAGGAAAGAGTACAAGCTAGCTAAGAAGGAGGCTAAGTTAGCAGTTACGGCAGCCAAGACGGCCGCTTTTGAGAGCTTGTATGCAGGGTTACAGGGGAAAGGAGGGGAGAAAAAGTTATTTAGACTCGCTAAGGCTAGGGAGAGGAAGGGTCGTGACCTCGACCAGGTAAGGTGCATTAAGGGGGATGACGGTACAGTGCTGGTGGAACAGTATAGGGAAAGAAAGAAGGACCTACATATGGTGTTTATCGACCTGGAGAAGGCATACGACAAAGTCCCTAGGGAGGTGCTTTGGAGATGCTTGGAGGTGAGTGGACTCCCGCTGGAGTATATCAGAGCAATTAAGGACATGTATGATGGAGCGAATACTCAGGTGAGGATGGCGGGAGGAGACTCAGAGCATTTCACTGTCTTGATAGGATTGCATCACGGATCTACTCTTAGTCACTTTTTGTTTGCTTTGGTGATGGATGTGTTGACGCGGCATATTCAAGGGGAGGTTCCTTGGTGTATGCTTTTTGCAGATGATGTAGTTTTGATTGATGAGACGCGAGGGGGTGTGAATGACAAATTAGAGGTGTGGAGACAAACGCTTGAGTCTAAAGGGTTCAGGTTGAGCAAAAGCAAGACAGAGTATTTGGAATGCAAGTTTAATGACGTGAGGCTGGAGAATAAGGTGGTAGTGAAGTTGGAATCACAGGAGGTATGTAAGAGAGATAGTTTCAAGTATCTCGGGTCCGTGATCCAGGGTAACGACGAGATTGACGTGGATGTCTCGCACCTGTATTGGGGCGGGATGGATGAAGTGGAAGCTCGCATCGGAGGTGTTGTGTGATAAGAAGGTGCCTCCCAAGCTTAAAGGCAAATTCTACAGGGCGGTAGTCCGTCCGGCCATGTTGTATGGAGTGGAGTGTTGGCCAGTTAAGAACTCCCACAACCAAAAAATGAAGGTGGCAGAAATGCGGATGTTGCGTTGGATGTGTGGGCTGACTAGAGGGGATAGAGTTCAGAATGAGATCATCAGGGAGAAGGTTGGTGTGACCCCAGTGGAGTATAAGATGTGGGAGGTCCGATTGACATGGTTCGGACACGTGATAAGGAGGGGCATGGATGCCCCGGTTCGTAGGTGTGAGAGGCTAGCGTTGGATGGTTTTAGGAGGGGTGGGGGTAGGCCGAAGAAGTACTGGGGTGAGGTGATTAGGCGGGACATGGAGCAGTTACAGCTCACCGAGGACATGACCCTAGATAGGAAGATCTGGAGGATGCGAATTAGGGCAGAAGGCTAGGGTCAGTTTGGGTCGCTAGTGTAGGGAATTACTTGGTGGGGGTATTATTCTTGTTATGGTACCTTGTTCCATGTTTTATTACGAATCTGTGTGCTTTTCTTTGTTTTTATTACTTATGGGTGTCGTATTTATGTTATGAAATCTTGTTCTGTGCTTTACTATATTTTTATGCGGTATCTCGTGTCTTGAGCCGGGGGTCTATCGGAAACAACCTTTCTACCTCTTTAGAGGTAGAGGTATGGACTGCGTACATCTTACCCCCCCCCCCAGACCCCACTAGGTGGGAATACACTGGGTTTGTTGTTGTTGTTGTAGTTTTTGTATATAGTAGTATATCATCTATGTATACTATACAATTAGGTAATTGTTTGAAATAGTTATCCATAAAATGTTGATATCTACCTGGTGCATTTTTATATCCAAATGGTAATACATTCTATTCGTAAAATCCTTGTGGTACTGTAAATGCAGTTAATTTTTTTTATTTTTCTTCAAGATTTAAATGGTAAAATCCTGATTTATAATCGAACTTACTTAAATAGTTATATCCTTGTATCTGTCTTATTTTTAATATCTTATTTGGTATTACATAATTATATGTCATAGTTTTTGCATTTGGGTTTATATAATCAATAACCATTCTACTTTTTTCTTTTTTTTGTTCACTGTGTTTATTTACTATAAATATTGGGCTATTGTGTTTGCTATTACTTTTTTGTATGTATTTTGTTTTCTAATAATTCATCTATATACATTTCGAATTCTTTTAAATCATCAAAGTTGTATGTTAATGGTTTTTGGGTTATTATACTATTTTTATCTATTAGCTCAATTTTTACAGTAGCCTTATGTTTTTCCCATCCTTTTAATGTATCTTCACTATATAGTTGTCTTAATTTTTTTCTTTATTATTTATACCTTATCTATTGAAAATATAGTCATTTCTTCTTTATTTATTAAAAATATAACTAGTTCTATTGTGTCTTCAGTATTTTTTATATTTTTTAATTTTTGTATGATTTTTTCACTTCCTTTTATCCAATCAGTTTTCTTTCTTATTTTATTAATAATTCTTTTTGCTCTTACCTTTTGTTTACATGGTGTTGTAAACCACCAGTGTGTTTTAGTTATTATATGTGGGTATAGTTTATCTAAAAATGGCATTTCTAAAAGCATATCTTTTGATGTTAGTTCATAATTATAGATCTCTTCTATTGTTAATATCTTATCCCATACTTGTATTTTTATTTTTCTAGCTTTATAGGTAATTAAGCTTCCTTCATTATTAAATCCTTTGACTACTATTGGTATTTTTAGCTTATCCCATTTGTCTTCTGGTAAACAATTATATCTACATAAGTTGGCTTCTACTCCTGTATCTATCATGGGTGTGTAATATCTATTATGATATCCTTCTACTATTATTTTCATAAGTACATATATTTTCATGTTAAAGCTTTTTTTATTAATAATATTTCCTTATTGTAGGTTATGGTTAATTGTGTATGCTCTATATTGTAGGGTTTTACTTATTCTAACCATTTTATTCTTAATATTATGTCTGTTTTTTGCATATCTTTCTTTATTTCAAATTCTATTTTTATTTTTCTAACTCCTATTATTATTTCCTTTTCTGTTGAATCTTTAATAGTTATTAAACTTCTTGGTACATCTGGGCATATATTAGTATTAGATTTTATTTCTTCATTTTTCACTAGGTATTTTGCTATATGGTTTTCTTCTTGTCTTGCGTTTAGGAGTATTAAATATTCTTTTTCATTTATTGTTTCCGTTATATAATATTGAGTTAAATTAACTGTTGAAGTTATTTCATAATTTGTTATTTTCGATGATCCAGATGATTCTGGTTTTTCAAAAGCTATCTTTTATATTGTACTTATTCTATCATTTATTATTTCTAAATCTTCTTCTATATCTATGTCTTTGTAACTATAATCATTGTTATCAATTGTTTTTACAAATTGTTCAAAAGGACTTTCTATTTGTATTTTATTAATTTTATTTTTACCCGTTATTTTATGTTTTGTTGTTAATACATATAGATTTTTACATCTTACTGTAAATATTCCTTCTCTAAAACTTGCTTTTATTAATATTTTCATTCCTTCAAGGGGTACGTATTTTCTTGGAGCTTTACTTTTTATATCGTTTATTTCTTTATTAATTATTCTCTTTGTTACTAGTGGTATACTAGCTCTACCTTTTACATATCTACAGTCTATTACATGTTCTTTTTGGCTTACTACGTAGTATTTTTCTTTTTGTCTACTAAAATATTTTTTATTTTTGGTATTTTAAATATTTTTTCTACACTGAAATCTAATTCTTTTCCTTTTATCTCATCAAATACATTATTATCAAATATTATTTTCTGATCTGTTCCTTCTTCATTTAAATATTCTTCCTTTGTTATTATTTTTATATCTTCTTCAATCATTTGATTGATCTGATTTACTATCTATTTCATTATCTGTTTCATTTTTTGAAATTTCATATATACTATCGTCACTTTCTAATTCGTAATCTATATAATCTATTTGCATATATTCTGCATTTTCTATCTTTATTTCTGATATTTGTTTTTTTTTTTGGGTCTTTAGGCATTTTACAATCTCTAGCTAAATGTCCTAGTTTTCCACAATTATAACAAGTACATTCTTTTATAGATTTCTTTCTCCTATATGGTCGTTTATATTTATAATTTTTTACATAATATCTTTTTCTTGGTTTCTTATACTTATATTTTGATTTCTTGTATTTCTTATATTTCTTATATGTTTTTCTTTTCTTATAATATTTTTCTTCACATCCAAATTGAGGTGCTATTTTATCCTTGCAACACGCTAAATTTCTTATTAATGTTTTTCCATTTTTATTTCTTCTCTGTATTTTTCACATATATTCCTATACCATTGTTGTAGAAATTTTATTCTTGCCTCTAGGGTATCTACTATTTTTGCTTCATCCCAACTCTTTATTATTTTTGAGCTAAATGGTTCAGGTAATTTACTAAAATATAATCTTCGTACTTCTTTACTTTCTTATGTATTATATGTTCCCTTATAGTAGTATTCTTTAAATGCACACGTATATTCATCTATATAGCATATATTACACATTGCTAGTTTTAATATTAAATTCCTATTTGTATCTTTTTCTTTATTTTGTTCTTTTTCTTTTGTTGCCATACTGCTAAATTCATCTTTTATAGTTATTTTATATTTTTTCAATATATCTATAGGTGTTAGTTTAGTTACTGTTGTTCCTTCTGTTTTTTTATCAACCCTTAATACCTCTTTACTTTCTTCAGTTAAATTTAAAAACCATAATTTTGTTGTTCCTATTAGTGTTCTTTCTATGTATTCTGGTGTATTTGTTGCATTTATATCATTGTCTAATAATTATTTTGTTATATATCCTATTCATAATTGTATTATTTTATCTAGATCTATTACACAGTCTAAGTCTAAGAAGTTATAATTTTTATTAATTATTTGTTTGGGTATCCATTTTTTATATTCATCCTTATATCTTTTAAACTTATCTTTATAATAATATATAGGTTTTCTTATTTCTGATGTAATAGGTATTATATTTTCATTGTCTTTTTTATCAAGAGTGTTTATTTTCATGTTTGTATTTTCTAAGTTTTCTTTATTAACTACTTCTTGTTTTCATTAATTTCTAGTTTTTCTATATTTGTTAAGATTTCTGTATATGTTTCACTATCGTCTGAATCATAATTATCTATTTCTTCAGCATCTATTGTATTTATTTCTATTTCATTAGTTTCTAATTCTTTATTTTCTATTTTTTTTTAAATTGATTTATCTCAATTAATAATTTTTGTTCTTTATCTTTTTATTCTTTTTCTTTCTGTCTTTTTTAATACAACTCTTTTAGCATTTGCAGTTCTTTTTCTAATTCAACAATCCTATTATTTTTAGTTTCTTCTATTTTTTCGTATTTCTTCTGTAGTCTATTGTTTTATTTTATCTATTTCTTCGTTTTCTCTTGCTATTCTTACCATTACTATTAATTTATCTGCTAATTTAGTTCTTCTTTTTCTAGCATTAAGTATAAATGTTTACCGATTTTCTTATATCTTCTTCCTAAATTAGAAAATACTATTCTTATTCTTAATCCTTCATGATTTTCATATGTTTTTTCATCTATTATAAATTCTTCCTTGCTCATTTTATCTACTTAATAGTGTATAAATCATGTTGATATATGTATTCTAGACTATCTATTTGTGATTCTAAATATGATATTTCTTCTTTTTGTGCTTTTATTGATTTTTGGCATACTCCAACAATTATGTTATATTGTAGTTTTTCTTTTCTTATTTTTAATTCTTTTCGTTTTTCAGATATTATTTGTTTTAGTTCTTTATATTTTTATAATTTTATTATGTTATTCATCAGTACAATATTTATAATATTTTGGTGGATACCGAAATCTGATTTTATCATAATTAGGTGGTATGTATCCCATTCTTCTAGATTTTAAATGAATTATTAATTTTGCCTCATTGCTAGATATTAAGGTAATTAAGTAAGCTAATCTGTGGAGGTTTTTTTTTTGCTTTATATAACTTCTTATATTCTGGGTAGTACCTAGTTAAAATTATTTTAATTTCTCTAAAAGTTTGTGTATTTTTAAATGGTCTTCTTATATTTAACAAATAAATAACAACATAGTTAACAAGATAACGTAATTAATAATATTAACAATTAAGTTAACATTTCTAACATTTCTCATAATTAACACATATCTACTTGTACATTTTTTAAATAACATAGCTCTGATACCAATTGTACTTCCATGCGGAAGTTGTTTTTAATAACACTATTGATTTTATCCATTCACTTAGATGGTATCCATGTCACATATAAACTCTAATATTATCGTAAGTTGGTAGTAAATATGTGTAACTTATTATTCCGAGCTTGAGCTAATGAGAGATATATTTTTCTGAAAACTAGATTCTAATATCATTAAATTAATAGGTAGTACGTCCTCTAATTCTCTATAGATTGGGAGAGATGCATATTCCAAGACACACCACACACGATATTACTTGAAATATTTCGCCATAATAATTCTAACTTGAACGTTTTTTCGAGGCTCCCCTTAGCATCTAACTTTAATCTACCACTTCAAGGGAATTAATATAAGTGTTTCCTTGCGTCCCCTTGCATCCATTTGCAATATTACTCTCCGTATTCATAAGAATTCACCGATCTCACCTAAACGGACAACGTAAATAGCAACATAGGCTTGTAACCCGTTGATGTGATAAAAAAATTGATAACTCAACGCATATAAAAAAATTTATAACTCAACGTATTGTGTGTTACTGTTGGGCAGGGCAGAGCTACCTTTTGTCAGGGGGTTCATCCGAATCTCCTTCGATGAAAAATTATGCTATTTATGTGTTAAAATTATTTCTTTATGTATATATAGTATATGTTGAACCTCTTTCGATCAGTTCGTATATTTACTTTTGAACCATCTTAGTAAGAATTCTGACTCCGCCGTTGCTGTTGGGAAAGACTTGTATAAAGTCTTGAGCTTAGTTACACTTTCTATCATCCATCATTTAAAAATCGTATCCTTAAGCTAAAGAAAAGGACCATAAATACCGGTAGTAGCTGTAAATGTGTTCCATATTCGAGAGGACATTGACATAATAGGAACAAGTGTTCAAAAGTTTCTGAACAGAGTTATCACAGCAGCAACACTATACTTCATCTACTGATTTCATTCTCATCATCACCTCTTCAATAGGGATCCTCTTTTTTCAAAACCTCCAGAACGAGAAAGATATTTTAAAAGGTATGACTTTAATCCAAATTCTCTTGTTGACATTCTGCTTTTCCCCATTTTTCATTATAATATCTCCGTCACTCCCGACGCTAAATTTACTTGAGGAAATTAACATCCACCACGGCTTATCTCACTCTTCAGTGGCTTCTACTACTCCAATTTGTTTGTGTATACACATTCTCAAGGGACAGTTGATGCAATATAGTGCCATTCCAGTTTCTATCTAGCATGAGTTGCTTCACATCCTCAAAAGAGTTGTTAGTATTGGAAACAAGCAAATAACAGTGAAAAGTACTCAACTAACAGTTATCCAACCGAATTCTAAAGTAACCACATTTTGGCTCGCACCAAATTTCCTTATCAAACCTGTATCTAGCTTCTAACATAAGTTTCTAAGTCTCTGAACCTCCTTTGCATTCCACCACCTGAGCTCTATGTCTTTTACAATATTTATTTCATATAAATACTGTCCACATAGAATTCTTAGTTATAGAAATCCACCACAACTTAGAAAGAAGAGCTTTTGAGACATCATAAAGTAATCTGAACCTTAATCTCCATCATCTTTAGGTAAACATGTTTCAAACCATGATACTCAGTGCTTATTTCTTTCTTCCTCTTTAAAATTCCACAAAAATTTAGCAAATACTCTATGAAGAACATGAAGTATACATTTGGGTGGCATTAGGGCAAAAATAAAGTTGATGGGAATACTTTGCAAGAAACTGTTGATCACACTTACTCCCAAAAGAGAGTTTACCTTTTTAGGCCTGCAGTTTGTTTTGTACCTTATTCATGAGATACTAAAAATGGATTTTTCTTTTCCTAGCATGACTAATTGGAAGCCTAGGTATGTTGAAGTAAATTTACCTCTAGTGAAACCAATGTAATATTCCACTTCTTGAATGATAGCGTGTGCAGTCTTGTTGTACTCAAAGAGAGAACTTTTTTCTTTGTTAATATTCTTAAAATCCTAGTCATCACATCCTCAAATTCAAAGGTCATCGTACAAATATGCTAACAAAAACTATGTAAGACTATCTCAATAAAAAACAAATGAACAATTCCTTTGTCTGAAAGAAAGATAATCGAAACTTCAAAGACCCGTGGTAGCCTAATCAACTAGACTTACTAGAGGTGAGGTTGCGACTGAGTCTATAGTTTGCACTCAATAAAAGAAAAGTACATGTTAATATCACTATAAACCACTATGTACTAGCAAATATCTTTGGACAACTCAACTTAGTAAAAGGTATAAATCAAAAATCATATAAACAAGTAGACGGAAGCATCGACCATAATAAGTGATTGACTCAATCAATCAAGTATTTCAAAATAGGCTAAGTAATGGTAGCTAAACAAGTCATATAAGCAACTTTATCATAAATAATCACGAATTCCACCTCAATCTCACATTTATATTCTTTTAATCTCATTATCATCACAATATATCATATTAACTCACACCTCAATAATAATTTGTACACATTCTTGAAGATCTTATTTCTGTCCAACTAGTCATGACCTATAGGAAATACACTAGAGTCCATGTACTATACCGGTGTGGTACTTGGTCCATAATAATAATATTATACTGACAGGGTACTCGATTCATCAAGTAATATCGTACCGATATGCTACCCTATCCATAATAATAATAATATCAACTTATTTCCCCATTTTTGTTATCCCTATGGATACATCACATGTGCACCCAATTTACAAGTACACTTCATAATCGTATCTCAATTGAAACAAATTCAATAATCAACAACTTATTCATTCAAGCATTGTCAAACAAACAAATAAGTCTACCACAAGTATGTCTGAAGACCACTCAACATATCATTCAGTTTAAAAGTACACAAATAACTAAATTAAGTCTAACTCCTTTAAGCCATAACCTATCTCCACCCAAAGATCTGGTCAAGTAAGTCAACCTGCAAGAGTCTTGCCTTTGCTCAACACTTAAAAATTCCCAAAGTCTAAAATAATTATAATAAAAGAGTAATTAATCATTTAGTCTTTAATTTTAAGCCTTGGGGATTCAATTTCACTATTTTTATTCTTGTTCATTGTCTATAGTATAATTCAAGGATTTTTCAACCATAATATTTCCTCTAATTCTCATGATTTATGTTCAATAATAATAATTCTATGCTATATAGTTTTGTCTTACACCCTAGCAGAAATTCTAGATGATTTTACCCCTAATCTTTTTTTTTTTCAAAATTTCATGAACCTAGTGTTTTTAACCACAATACCTCCTAATAATTCTAGGTTAATAGAAGATTACTACGCAAAAAGATAGGTGGAATCATGTATCTCTACAAAGAAAATCACTCTAGCCTTGTAGGAACTGTAGCATTTTAGAATGATAATTTTGAGTTAAGAGATAAAACTCTGAGAAAATTGACTTAATGCGATTTAATTTGCATGTCATCTGTTGCAACAACCAATTTCTTGATATAGCGACATTGATGTAACAAAATTGGGTTCACTACAGGAGCCTACCGCTACTTCTCTACTATCGCTATTGCAGGACATCAAACACTATAACAATCTCACTATAGTAGAATTCTACCACTATATCTTGCCTGAAATAGTACCTCAAGGAAGGATTAAATAGTACCCTATTTCGTAGCACAAATCAAGAGCTTAAGACATCACAAAACTGCTCCAACATGACAGCTACTAAAATCACATGTTACAATTAATTTTTAGTCCAAATTTTTTCCTATGGAGGTTTAGATCACAAGATCACCCCCTAACGAAAAACAACATCTTATAACACAACAACATGGGTCATAATCAACAAGAACATCCACACTACTAATTTTTAGCGTTAAACCAACATAACTTGATACTTTTCTAATTCAGTGCATTAGGGGAATTTCTAATAGGGTACTTAGTACCTAACTATGCTATAACAACAAAAAAGACCATTACATCAGATACTAATTAAACATTTATTGTTCCTAAATAGAAAGGAAAGAAATAAGGTAAATACTTGAATTAGTGAAGAGTTAAGGGTACTTTCTATGCATGTCTGCTTTGGTTTCCCGGGTGGACTCCTTAACAAGATGGAAATTCTACTTGACCTTCATAAATGTAATCCCCTTGTATCTCAACTTATGGACCTCTCTCTCTATTATATCCACAAGTTTCTCTTTATAAGAGAGGTTTTTATCCAACAGGATTGAATCCCAACAAATAATGTAATTCCCATGATCATGATGCTTTATTAATATGTACACATAAAATGTGAGGTGCATTCCCAATAAATTAGAGGCAAAGATAATATATATGCCATCGGTTCCACAAGCTGAAGAATCTTAAATAATCTAATATACCTTAGGCTGATCTTACCTCACTTACCAAATCTCATAAAGCCTTTCATGGGTGAAACCTTGAGCAATACTTGCTCACCTTTCATAAAAGTCATATCTTTTACCATTTGGTCTGCATATTTCTTCTATCTAATTTGAGTTGCTAGAAGGTTCTGTTGGATAAATTTCACCTTCTCCTATGCTTTCTTTAAAATATCAGTACCCCATGGTGTTACCTTAAAAGTATCAACCAGTCAATGGGAAATCTACACCTTCTCCTGTATAATGCCTCGTGCAGATCCATATCAATATGTGAGTGGTAGCTATTATTATATGTGAACTCTACCAGTGGAAGAACCTTCCAAGTACATTAAACATGCATGGAGCATATCCTTTAACACTTGAATCACTCATTTAAACTGCTCATTAATCTGAGGCTAAAATATTGTACTAAATTCTGACCTAGTACCCAACTACTCATGCATTTTTTCCTAAAAATTAAAGGTAAACTGAGTATTTCTATCTGAAATAGTAGAGACTACAATTCCATGCTAACAAATAACTTTTTGGATATAAATATTAGCTGACTTATTTGTATTATAAGTTATTTGAACTAAAATGGAATATGTTGACTTAGTCAACTATCAATGATAACCCATATTAAGTAAAATTTTTCCCAAAGTCTTAGCAAGAACAACCAAAAGTCCATCGATATCCTTTTCCATTTTCATATGGAATAAACACCCTCTAAAGTATACTACCAGGATTTGGAGTTCATACTTTATCTAGTAATAAACATAACACCGATATGTCATATTTCATCCTACCCTATCAATAGTGCTTTCTTAAGTTACGATTAATCTTGGTAGCACTAGGATGTACTGAATACCTCAAACTATAAGTTTTTACAAGGATAGTCAGAATCAACTCATCAATATAGGGCACATATACTCTACTCTTGATTCTCAAGATACTCTTATCATCAATCATATCTTTCTTAGTTTTATCCTACAGGACCTTATCTCAAATTCTACTCAATTTAGCAATCCTCAAACTATCTAGCCTTAATCTAATAAAAAATGAAGACCTTTTAAAACACCCTAAATTTTTGGCCCTTGAAAATTCCTTCAGCTTTGAGCTCACTACACTGGTTATGACTCACCCTATGAGTCGTAGGGTATCCCGATGAGTCATTGGGATGAGTCGCAACCAAATCATGAAAGTTTGTGGCATGATTCTGCTCTGAGTATGAGTATATCACTATGAGTTGTAGGGGTTTGTTATGGGTCATAGTGTATAAATCGTAGGGTGTCCAGTGTATACCCCAACTAGGTTCTATGTTGACTACGCTAGACTCGACAAGTCGTAGGGTCTCATTATGGGTTGGTTGGGTGAGTCGTAAGGTCAGCAGTGGATGGTGTCCTATAGACTTCCCTAGTTATGACTCATGGTGACGAGTTGTAAGGAGTGGTTATGAGTTGATAGTTGACTCGTAGTTAAGGACGACCCTTTTTCAGCTTTTAAATTAAGGGCATTCTAGATATTTTCCCTCTTATCCAACTTGAAATCCATGTATTATAACCTTATTAGGGTGTCATTATCACTCAAAAACATACTAAACTAACTTCTCAAATACTCCCAAATCCTCAAGGTCAAGAACTCTTATGTTTTTCAGGAGGTTGATTAATTAGGGATTTCAAGGGTTACTATTTGAGGCATGTGACTCTCATATCAGTGTTAATTTGTTAAAAAACATATGTATTAAATTGTTATTCACATGGAATTGTTCTAGTTTTAAAAATAAAGGTTGTGGGTTTTGAATGCTTGTTGTTGGACAATGTTCTCCCATGATTTAATTATAATTATTCATGCTTTAAATATGGTTTTGAGCTTGCGGGTGCATGGGTATGGTGGATGTATTAGGGAATTGTGATTTTCCTAAATTTGTGACTTTTGAGATAGTTATGACCCCAACCAATACTGTGAAATTGGTTTTGAGTTATGAGAAAGATTGAAATTTGTAAATTGAACTAGTCTTAAACTATTGCATGATATAAAAAGGTATTTGAAATACAATGGTATGATTAAATGAACAAATGGAGTTAGTGTCCCCCACCTTGCATTAATGAACAAAAGGAGTTGATCTCCCCAAGTTAATGGAAATTATTTTGGCATGATGTGTTACCTTGCAAGTGTAGTTGGTATGACGATACCAACAATGTATGCCTTAGTGTGAAATATAGTTCATGATTGGGATTGTGTGATAAATTCCTTAATTGGGCTCCAAAAGGGGTTGTTTAGTTGAGTCATGAAAGTGTAGGTCCGGGTAACTGAAACTGGAAATCGTGTTTGCCGATGCAGGGGTTAAAGTGACCATGAAGGCTCGCATCCCCCTTATTATTATTATTATTATTATTATTATTATTATTATTTCATGATTAGGAAAGTTTGAGTCCCCTATAAATCATTACATGATCGGGTGCTTAAGTCACCTTTTTATATATTGGGAGGTTTAAGTCCCCCGTGTGCATATTTATGAGATTTTTGTCTGGTTTGTGCGACTACACGCACTAGGGCCCGACCAGGTGGTGAGAGTTGGGGGCCATATAGCCCGTGGGTACTATTATATGATGGTTAAGCTGCACAATCTAGGTGAAGGTTTTAAAGTGCAAGCTAAACCTTGCTCTGTATCTCGACATTATTTGTATATATGTATTTGCATATGGTTATTGTGCTTTGGTTGAATTGATTTGAATTGACAATACTATTTTATCTTTATCCTTAAGTAACATGCTAGTATTCACCCCACTAATCATTTTCGAATGATGTATCCCCATGAGATGCAGGAATTGACCATACTTCTACTTCTTCTGCTTAATAATTAGGATTTCGGATCAGCTCGTGAGTCAACATTAAAGTGTTGATCTTCCATCCATCAAAAGTCTACATTTCGTGTTTTGTTCCTTTTATGTCTTAGACTTATTTTTGGCTATTGTCGAGGGCATGTCCCATCACTTTATTTATATTTAATTTTGGATCATTGTTTAGAAGGCTTTATTTAGACGAATGTGGTTATTGGATAATGTCGGTCAGTCATTTGTCTAAGCGTCGGTGGTTGGTTCTAAATAGGCATTAAACTTTCTTAATCTATTACATTCTATCTTGTTATATTTTTGTAATTCATCTGACTTTGGGGTGTGTTTTGTTTGGGTTGGTCTGGTGTGGGGGGTGATCTCTGGTTCACATGGGACTTGAGATACCCGAGATGGCCTGGTGGGTCATGTCAGTTTGGTATTAGAGCCTAGGTTTGGTATCATTGGGTGTCCAACAAAGTCGTGTCAAGTAGAGTCTCTTTTATTGATGTGTAGAACACCACACTTATAAGGGAGAGGCTACGAGACATTTAGGAATGTTTCTCTTTCTTGTTATTCATTTTCAAGCTATAGAGTGTAAGGTCTTGTGTCTCTCTAATTCCCGTGTTTTCACTTTTTAGATCTTGCCTCCTAGATGATCTAAAGCTTAAAGAAAAACCATTGTCTCACTTGAGGATGGCACTAATGCGACACACCCTGCTTATGAGGTACAGACTCGATATAGGGGTTCAGTTCCTGATTGCCCTTTTGGAGTTCCACCAGTCCCCTTTAGTGCTCCTCGATCTCCCCTTCCGTTACTCAATCTTTTGAGGCCAAAAGGGTTGTCCAGTTTATGAGGCGGAGTCCTCCGGTTTTCACTGGTTCTAAAGTTATGAAGGATCCTCAAAACTTTATTGATTAGATGGAAAAGATCTTTTGTGTGATGCATGTTTCTAATATGGAGTGTGGAATTCGCTGTCTATCGACTGAAGGATATAACATGCCAATGGTATAAGGAATGAGAAAAGTTTAGGAGAGACGATGCTGAATCCGCACTGTGGGATAATTTCTCTAGTGGTTTCTTGGACTGCTTCTTTCCTGATACGAGACATCCCATAATTACACAAAATAGTCCACAAACAACACAACAACAAGAAGAACACAACACGACTACAAGAACACAAATACAAAAGCAAAAGATTTTAATAGATAAAATGGATAGATGGAATGACAAATGGATGTATAAACCCAAATATATATTAAATATAAGGACCCTTAACACCTACTCACACAATCACCACTCTCTTACGGAGACATAAGAGGGACTTTACCTCCTCAAGCACCAACGTCTTAAGCCAAAATGCAATGAAAGTGATTCCACTCTAATGCTACCCTAGTTACAATTTTGGTCAACTCTCACAAGAGAGGAAAAGTCTTTCAATATCTCAAATCAATCAAAAACTAAAGAGTAAAGACCTAATAAGGGACTATATATAGTCTTATTACAAATAGGAGATAAAATGGCACCTTTACCCTTAATGAAAGGGGTGGCCATGGGGTGTTGGGAATCAACATGTGCAGTCTCTAAAACACCCTTAATAAAAGGTGACAAAAAGCTGTGAGTCTTCAAGTGTTGGACAAAACTGTGAGTCTTCAACGCTCCTAAGCAACCTTCCACACAGAAGATTTCTCTATGGTGTGCTCCAATCAGCCCCTCCATGTCTGTTCTGCTGCGACCAAAGTGTGATTCTTCATGTATTAGATTCTAAAGATGTCATCACAAACTATAGTGGCCACATGGATTGTATTATCCTTCCCTTTAGAAAAATATTCGACCTCTAATCCATATCTTACAAAATTAAAGGAAGGAAAAATAAGAACAACATCCTCATGGCATAAGGGTTAGGGTTAGTGCAACAAATAACATCAATATGCCAAAGTGGTACACGCTTGAAATATAACCATGAATCCTTTGTTTTTAACATAAAAAGCCTATTGAAAATGTAACAAAGTTAGTGGTTACGACCACCAATGGGAAGGGTACCAATACTCACGATCAAGCCTTGCTTATCGTCTTGACCAAACATCAAGATGGATGTATAGTATTATTTACACCCCAAAAGGTTACCAAGATCAAATGGGAGAAGTAGCCAAGGGGTTAGGTCTTACCATTCATACTTTCCCCTAAGGATCCATCCTCACAATTAACCATACCCTCTATATCACCATTAGAAATATCATAAACAAAAAGAGGGTTGATGAAGGTGTTCCACAAGTCATCTTCAAATATAGGATTCTCATGCATGCACTTACTACTAGTTTCAAGATATCCACTAGGAGTATACCCAACATAAGAAACACATAGAGAAGAAATAGATGGAATTTTTAAGCATGCGCCACCTTCTCTTTCACAAGAGTAATCCTCACATATATATAAACTATTATGGGCAGCACAGGATTACAATCAAAACCATTTGCACAAGTACAATCATAATTTGGGTTTCCTAAACATTCAAGCAAATCAAGGTCATTTTAGCCCTTTGATCATTTTGCACACCGTCACTAGTTGTTAGCAACTCACATACTAACGTAGTCTCACCATGGTTTTCACAAGGGTCAACTAGTGTGTGAATATTCCCGTCACTTGGTAATGGAACCTTATTTAAGTTATAAGTGCTAGCACTAGATGAGACAAATTATTCTCATGAGAAGAATCAATTTCATCATCTAAAGGATCAACTAGTGCTTGCGTACCTACAACAAAAGTTTGGTCCTCATGTGACCTAAAAATATCAAGAGTATCACAAAAGGAATACTCAAGCACCTCTACTTTAGGAAAAACCACATCTACATCTATTTGGCTACTATTAGCCACAACACAACATTCTAAGTTCATAGGAGTGTCGGAGATAGTGTTTTTACCTTGTAGCTTGCATGGGCTATGGACTTCACCTTGGTGTGGGTCGTGGCAGCCCATTTACTTCCTTTGAAATCTTTCATCACAAGGTGATTGGATAAGAGAAATTGGATTTGGTGGGATGAGTGTGGATATCAATTGACGTAGCCCTTCAAGGTCCCGTTTGACATCTTCACAAACTCGTTTGACATCTTCACAATGGTTATGGAAGATACCACACATGGCATGGAAATTATTAATATCCATGGTACCTAAAAATACAACAACAAAGAAAGAAAAAACAACAACAAACAATTAGCTCAACAATATCCTCGCCGCACTCTCACACCTTAGATCATCTCACACTTGGTCTCACAAGTGATGGAAGTCTGCTTGTAATTCGTGATGAGTTGACGGGTGAGTCTACTCTTGTCTGAAATAGATTTCGGTTTGAAACTCAAACAAATATTTTTGGACTTGTGCCAAGAACTAACAACAATTTCAAAAGACAAAAAGAACACAAGTAACGCAAACACGAAGAAAACAAACACAAAACTAATTTACAACCTAGTAGGTTATTACTAATTTGCCAATTAGTATTAGAATCAATAAATTAAACTTAGGAACAATAATAAGAAACTAATAATACAAAATTTGAGCCTAAAATTGTTGCGTGAACAGTAAAAATGGTGATGTGGCAGTCCACTATTGGTACCAAAATATTGTGAAAATCTATTTTTTTTCTTGTCTTCAATTTGGATTGGTCAATTTAATTTGGAAGAGAGGAGTTTCGGTTTTGGGAGGGAAACAAAAAGATTTAGAGACTTTTCAAATTCAAAAGGGTTGTGACTTTCCTTGCACCCTTTTGGCTAAACACCTTTTTGAAAGCTTTTTGGTTCTTTTATTTTTTGTTAGTCTTAGAAAGTGCCCTTTCTCCCTTTTGGTAACAAGAATTTTTGGAAGTATTTGGTACCTTTCCTTTCTTGTAAGAGTATTGGAATAAGTTTCAAGACTAATAAGACCAAACTCTCTTTCATCACTCACTTAGACCAAACAACCAACTTGTAAGACTTTTTCTTCAACAAAACATGAAGATGGTGAAGAACACCAAGAACACACTTTTTGAATCTTGGAGTCCTAAGGTTCAAGTTGGACCTCCCAAACAACAACAACACCTTTTCAAGATTAAAACCACAACAAAATATCCACAATACATGTTCAAACCTTGAACCAACAACACACCACACGTCCAAGCCTTGAACCCGCAAGAACAATACCAACAACAATTAGCCAAGGCTTACGTCCACAACAATAATATCAACAAATTCATGCTCAAACTTAGATATTGACTCAATGGTGTTAGTGAAGATTAAAAATAACACTAGAAACAATCAAGACAAGTAAAAAATCTCGGCCAAGACACAACAAGAACACAATTTTGGCCAAGACAAAAAAATGGATAGTTTTGCTTCTTTTTGGAGTTTTCAGTTTTCAACACTTTTTTCTTATTTTCAACTAACCAAGCCCAAGATTTCAGTGATGACTCTGATACCAAACGATACAAGACAGCTCACAATGACTCAGAACTGTCCACAAACAACATAAAAACTAGAACACAACACGACTACAAGAACACAAATACAAAAACAAAAGATTTCAATAGATAAAATTTATAGATAGAATGACAAATGGATGTATAAACCATAATAACCCTAAGATATATTAAATCTAAGGACCCTTAATGCCTACACACACAATCCCACTCTCTTATGGAGACATAAGAGAGACGTTACCTCCTCAACCACCAATGTCTCAATCCAAAATGCAACAAAAGTGATTCCACACTAATGCTACCCTAGTTACAATTTTGGTCTACTCTAACAAGAGAGGAAAAGTCTTTCAATATCTCATATAAATAAAAAGATAAAGCGTAAGGATCTAATAAGGGAATATATATACTCTTATTATAAGTGAGAGATAAAATAACCCGTTTACCCTAAATGATAGGGGTGGCCATGCAATGTTGGGAATCAACAAGTAGTCCCTAAAACACCCTTAATGAAAGGTGGCAAAAAACCATGAGTCTTCAAGTGTTGGCTAAAATCATGAGTCTTCCAATCTTCAATGCTCCCAATCAACCATTCACACACGGGATTACTCTATGGTGTGCTCAAATTAGCCTCTCAATGTATGTTCTTATGCCCTCAATGCGACCAAAACATGATTGTTCATGTATTGGCTTCTAAAGATGTCATAACAATATATGGTGGGCACTTGGCGTGTATCATCCTCCCCTTCTTGAAAAGGATTCAACCTCGAATCCATACCTTGCAAAATTAAAGGAAGGACAGACAAACACAACATCCTCATGGCATGAGGGTTAGGGTTAGAGCAACAAATAACATAAACTTGACAAGGTGGTACACACTTGAAATATAACCATGAATACTTTGTTTTTAACATAACAAGATTAGTGAAAATATAACAATGGAAGTGGCAATGACCACCAAGGGAAAGGGTACCAACACTCACGATCAAGCCTTGCTTGTCATCGTGACCAAGCATCAAGGTGGATATATAATATTCTCTACACCCCAAAAGGTTACTAGGGTCAAATGGGAGAAATAGCCAAGGGGTTAGGTCTTAGCCATTCTTATTTTCCCCTATGAAGCTATCCTCACAATTAGCCATACCTTTTATATCGCCATTGGAAATATCATAAACAAAAAGAGGGTTGAGAAAGGTGTTCCACAAGTCATCTTTAAATATAGGATTCTCATGCATGCACTTACTACTAGTTTCAAGTTCTCCACTAGGAGTATGCCCAATATAAGAAACACATAGAGAAGAAATAGATGGAATTTTTAAACATACACCACCTTCTCTTTCGCAAGAGTAATCATCACATATATTCAAACCACTACGGGCAGCAAAGAATCACAATCAAAACCATTTACACAAGTACAATGACAATTTGGGTTTCCAAAAAATTCAAGAATATCAAGGTCATTTTCACCCAATTAATCATTTTGCACACCCTCACTAGTTGTTGGCAACTCACATACCAATGTATACTTACCTTGGTTTTCACAAGGGTCAACTAATGGGTGAGTACTGTCGTTACTTGATAGTGGAACCTTAGTCAAGTTATAAGTGCTAGCACTAGATGGACACAAATCATTCTCACGAGAAGAATCAATTTCATCATCTAATGGATCAACTAGTGCTTGCGTACCTACAACAAGAATTTGGTCCTCATGCGACCTAACAATACCAAGAGTATAATAAAAGGTAAACTTAAGCACCTTTACTTTAGGAAAAACCACATCTATACCCATTTGGCTACTATTAGCGACAACACAACATTCTAAGTTCATAGGAGTGTAGGGGATACTACTTTTACATTATAGCTCGCTTGAGCTATGACCTTCACCTTGGTGTGGGTTGTGGCATCCCACTCGCTCCCTTTGAAATAATTCATCACAAGGTGATTTGACAAGAGGAATTAGATTTGGTCGGATGAGTGTGGATATCAATTGGCGTAGCCCTTCAAGGTCCCATTTGACATCTTCGCAAACCTGTTTAACATCTTCACAATAGTTATGGAAGCTATCACACATGGCATTAAAATTATTAATATCCATGGTACCTAAAAATACAACAACAAACAAAGACAACAAAAAAACAAAAAATTAGTTCAACAATATCCTCGCCACACTCTCACACATTTGATCATCTCACACTTGGTCTCACAAGTGTTGCAAGTCGGCTTGTAGTTTATGATGAGTTGAGGGGTCAGTCTACTCTTGTCTAGAATAGATTTCAGTTTGAAACTTAAAAAAATCTTGTCAGACTTGATCCAAGAACTAACAACGATTTCAAAAGAGAAAAAGCACTCAAGTAATGCAAACACGAAGAAAATGAACACAAAACTCATTTACAACCTAGTAGGTTATTACTAGTTTGACAATTAGTATTAGAATCAATAAATGAAACTAAGGAACAACAATAAAAAACTAATAATCCAAAATTTAAGCCTAAAATTATTATGTGAATAGTAAAATGGTGATATGGCAGTCCACTATTGGTTGCAAAATATTGTGGAAATCTGATTTTTTTTCTTGTCTTCAATTTGGATTGGTCAATTTAATCTAGAAGAGAGAGGAGTTTCGATTTTTGGAGGCAAACAACAAAATTTAGAGCCTTTTCAAATTCAAAAGGGCTTTGACTTTACTTGAACCCTTTGGGGTAAACACCTTTTTGAAAGCTTTTTGGTTCTTTCGTCTTTTGTTAGTCTTGGAAAGTGCCTTTTCTCTCTTTTGGTAACAAGACTTTTTGAAAGTCTTTTGGTCCCTTTCCTTTCTTGTAAGAGTCTTGGAATAAGTTTCAAGACTAAAAATACCACACTCTCTTTATTCACTCACTTAGATCAAACAACCAACTTTGAAGACTTTTTCTTCAATAAAACATGAAGATGGTGAAGAAAACCAAGAACACCAAGAACACACTTTTTGAATATTGGAGTCCTAAGGTTCAAGTTGTACCTCCCAAACAACACCCCCACCTTTTCAATATTAAAACCATAACACAATATCCACAATACACGTTCAAACCTTAAACCAACAACATACCACACATCCAAGCCTTGAACCCACAACAACAATACTAACAACAATTGGCCAAGGCTTAGGTCCACAACAATAATATCAACAAATTCAAGCTCAAACTTAGATATTGACTCAATGATGTTAGTGAAGAATAAAACTAACACTAGAAACACTCAACACAAGTAAAAAAATCTCGGTTAAGACACAAAAAGAACACTATTTTGGCCACGACACAAAAATGGACAGATTTGCTTCTTTGGATTTTTCAATTTTCAATACTTTTTTTGATTTTTAACTAACCAAGCCCAAAATTGATCTTGTGGGAACAAAATCAGTGATGGATTTGATACCAAATGATACTAGACAGCCCATAATGACTCAAAATAGTCCACAAACAACACAAGAACAAGAAGAATGCAACACGACTACAAGAATACAAACACAAAAGCAAAAGATTTCAATAGATAAAATGGATAGATAGAATGACAAATGGATGTATAAAGCCTAAGAATCGTAAGATAGATTAAATCTAAGGACCCTTAACACCTACACACATAATCACCACTTTCTTACGAAGACTCAAGAGGAGTGTTACCTCCTCAAGCACCAATGTCTCAAGCCAAAATGCAACAAGAATTATTCCACACTAATGCTACCCTAGTTATAATTTTGGTCTACTCTCACAAGAGAGGAAAATTTTTTCAATACCTCATATCAATCAAAAACTAAAGATTAAAGACCTTATAAGGGACTATATATAGTCTTATTATAAATGAGAGATAAAATGACCCCTTTAACCTTAATAAAAGGGATAGCCATGGGGTGTTGGGAATCAACAAGTGTATTTCCTAAAACACCCTTAATGAAAGGTGACAAAAAATGTTAGTCTTTCAGTGTTGGCTAAAACCGTGAGTCTTCAAGTCTTCAATGCTCCCAACCAACCTTCCACATATGAGATTGATATATTGTGTGCTCAAATTATCCCCTCCATGTATGTTCTTATGCCCTCAATACGACCAAAGCGTGATTCTTCATGTATTGGTATCTAAAGATGTCATCACATGCTATGGTGGCTACTTGGCTTGTATCATTTCCTCAATAGTTGAGGTAGGCAAAAGCTATAGAGTTTGTTAATATAAAGCAAGGTAGGATGAGAGTTAAGGAGTATACCTTGAATTCCAATAGTTGTCCCGATATGCTCCCGAATTAGTGTCTAGCATAAGGGCTAGAATGAGGAAATTTGCCTTTAGTTTTTCCCATGATTTAATTATAGAGAGTAAGTATGCCTTGTTGAATAAGGATATAAAAACTTTTAGATTAGTTGTGTATCTGCAGCAGGTTGAGAAAAATAAGAAGAAGAAGATAGAGATAGAGGAAGGCAAAATAAGAAGTTTAGATTTTTTTATCAGGGTGGGGGTCAGTAACAGAGTGGTAGAGATGGTGAAAAGTGGTGTAAGAAAAAGTAGGAGAGTGTTGGTTCCTACTCTATGGTTAGTACTTCTTATCTCAAGACATCAGGTGATCATCGTTCTCAACATGATAGTGGGTTTAGGGAATAAGGTGCCCAATCTTAGGCTAGTGAGGCTTGTCTGCTCTATCATATCCTCCTTGTAGATTCTTCGAGCAACCATACCCTATGTTTTGTAAAGAGGAAAGGAACAAGTGTTTTAAATGTGGTTAGATTGGTCACTTGCAGAGGGATTGTTCTTTTAAGGTTGCTTCAAAGGAAAATAAGATTCTTATTGCCACTTCATCAGATGTTGCACCAAAGGGTGCTACTTCTACTTTTTGTATTAGTGTTGACAAAAAGTGCTTGTATGCTCTTGCTACCCACTAGGACTTTGAGGCATCTCCTGATGTTTTCACTGGTATATTATGACTTTATCTTGTGATGTGTATTTATTTCTTGATTCGGGGGGGGGGGGGTCTATACTTTTTTATGTGACCTTATTTGTGGTTGTATATTTTGGTTTCGTTCCTGCGTGTATCCCTAATCCCTTTTCTATTTCTACCCTGGTTGATGATTCTGTGGTGTCTAGAAGAGTCTATAGAGATTGTATGGTATCTGGTTATGATAGAGAAACTTTGGTAGATCTGATAGAGTTAGATATGATTTATTTTGATGTCATATTAGGGATGGACTAGTTGCACTAGTGTTATGCCTCCTTAGATTGTCGAACCTATATGGTCATGTTTAAATTCCCAAATGATCTGGTCATTGAGTGGGAATGGGGTTCTCTATTTCCTATGAAAAGATTCACATCATATCTTAGAGCCTGAAAGTTTATTTTCGAGGGATGTATTTATCATTTGGTCTAAGTTAAAGATTCTAACTCAGAGGGTCCTTTTTTATAATCCATTCCCATGGTTAATGAATTCCCTGATGTTTTTCCTAAAGATAATCCTAGTATCCCTCCTGATAGAGAGATTGATTTTGGGATTGACCTTATTTTAGGCACTTATCCTATCTCTATCTCCCCTTATAGAATGGCTGCGGCTAAGTCGAAGGCGCTTAAGGAGTATTTGAAAGACCTCCTTGACAAGGGTTTTATCCATCCTATTATGTCTTCATGGGGTGCTCTTATTTTGTTTGTGCATAAGATGGATTGTTCCCTTTGAATGTGCATCAATTATCGCTAGTTGAATAAGGTTATGATAAAGAATATACATCCACTTCTGAGGTTTGATGATCTCTTTCATTAGCTTCAGGGTGTTAAATTTTTTTCCAAGATTAATATTTGGTAGGGTTATTATCAACTAAATATTTGGGAGTTAAAAATCCCTAAGATGGATTTCCAGACCCAGTATTCTCACTATGTGTTCTTAGTCATGTATTTTGGATTAACTAATTTCCCAACAGCATTTATGGACTTTATGAATAGGATTTTCCATTAGTTTTTAGATTTATTTTTTATCGTATTTATAGATGATATTCTGGTGTACTCAAAGAGTGAGGTGGATCACACCAAATATCTTCTTATTATGTTATAAACCTTAAAAGATCCATAATTGTATGCTAAGTTTTTAAAGTGCGAGTTTTGGTTAGAAGTTGTTACTTATCTGGGTCATGTCATTTCTAGTGAATGGATCATGTTGGATCTGCAGGAAGCTATAGTTGTTAAGAAGTGGCGTAGGCCCATGACTCCAACCAATATTTGAAGCTTATTAGATTTATCCAGTTACTATAGGATATTTATGGAGAGTTTCTCGCCTATAGTTTCTACCCAGAAGAAGGTAAAGTTTTTATGGTCTGATGGTTGTGAGGGTAGTTTTGAAAAACTGAAAGATAAGTTGAATTCATCTCCAGTTTTGATGCTGCCTGAGGGTAATAATAGATTCATGGTATATTATAATGTATCTCGTGTAGGACTTGGGTATGTGTTATGCAGCATAGTAGGGTAGTGACCTATGCTTCTAGGCAATTAAAAGCTTATGAGAGGAATTATCTAACTCATGACTTGGAGTTATTAGCTGTGGTGTACGTGTTGAATATTTGGCATCACTATTTGTCTGGAGTCCATGTAGATATCCTTGCTAATAATAAGAGCCTTCAATATGTGTTGACCCATAAGGAGCTTAATCTCAGGAAAATGAGGTGGCTTGAATTGTTAAAAGACTATGACATGAGTCTTCATTACTACCCAGGTAAAGCTAATATGGTTGCTGTTTCTCTTAGTAGGTTATCCATGGAAAGTCTTATCTCATATGGATGAGGATAAGTAGGAATTAGTGAAATATGTTAACTATTTATCTAATATTGTAGTTCTTCTAGACTCTGAGGATGGGGGTATGTTTGTGCAAAAGGTGGTGCAGTCATCTCTAGGTACTGAAATAAAGGAGAAACAGGTATTAGATCCCATCTTAATAATGATTAAGGGAGATGTGGGATAAAAAAAGTTGTATCTTTTGAAATAATTAGTGATGGTATCTTAAGGTACCAAGAAAGATTATGTGTTCCCGATATAGATGGGTTCCTAGAGATAATCTTGGCTGAGGCTCGTGAATCGCATTATGCCATTCATCCTGGTTCGATGAAGATATATCCGGATCTTAAGAAGATTTATTGGTTGAATAATATGAAGCAAGTTGTAGCCAGTTTTATGGTTAAATACATTGTGTGTTAACAAGTGAACGCTAAGCAATTACGGCTAGAAGGGTTATGCCAAGAAATCAAGTTGCCTGTGTGGAAGTGGGAAGTGATTAATATAGATTTTGTTATCGGTCTTCCTCTCTCTCAAAATTAGCTTTATTCAATTTTGGTAATCGTGGATAAGATGAGTAAGTCTGCTCACTTCTTACCAATGAGGACTAATTATTTAGCAGAGAATTATGTGACATTATTTCTCCAGAAGATTGTAAAGTTGCACGGGGCTCCTTTTTTATCATGTCAGATCATGGAACTCAGTTATTATCATAGTTTTGGCATTCATTTCAGAAAGTTTTAGGGATTTAGGTGAGCCTTATTACCACTTTCCACCCACAGTCGGATGGGCAAATGGAAAGGATATTCATACACTGAAAGACATACTTAGAGCTTGTGTGATTGACTATATTGGTATTTGGGTTGATTATTTGCTACTTATAGAGTTTGCGTATAATAATAGCTACCACTTTAGTATTGGTATGAATCCTTTTGTGGACTTTTATGATAGGTGTAGGTCTCCTATCGGGTGGTTTGAAGTTAGTGAGAATGAGATGTTTGGCCTAGATTTGGTTCACCAAGTGATGAAAAAGGTGAAGGTGATTTGGGATAGGCTTAAAGCCTCCCAAAGGTACAAAAGGTCCTATGCAAATATGAGGCATAGAGAGTTGGAGTTTCGTGTTAGTGATTGGGTATTCGTAAATGTATCCCTCATGAAGCGAGTGATGTAGTTTGGTAAGAAGGGGAAGCTCAACCCCTGATATATTGTCCATACTTAGTGTTGAAGAGGGTTGGTAATGTTGCATATGAATTAGAGTTGCCCTCTAGTTTGAGCTCCATTTATCTTGTGTTTCACATTTTAATGTTGAAGAAAGTGAGTGGGTGATCCTTCAATAGCTGTTTCTTTGGAGGAGATAGGTATTTTAGATTCTTTATCTTATAAGAAAATCTCGGTTGAAATTTTGGATCGACAAATTCGTCGGTTGCAGACAAAGAATATAACTTTGGTTAAGGTTCTATGGAGAAACCACAAGGTTGAAGAGGATACTTTGGAAGCCAAATAGGACATGAAGTTCAAGTATCCATTCCTATTTTCTACTCTGGATAATTATGCTTAAGGTATGTGTATTCCTTGACACCTTTGTTTTCTGACTTTGTTAAAGAAAAGAATGATTTCCTTAGCATTTTTGCTTTTTGTCTATATTAAAGGTAAGAGTAAAGGTATGTGGAGTAAATTAGTTCAAATAAATTCCTTATCCCATCATTCAAGGATGACTGATACAAGTGAGGGAGGATTGAAACACCCTAGATTTTTGCACCTTGAAAATTCCTTGATTTGAGCTTACTGCCTTGTTATGACTTGTCCTATGAGTTGTAGAGTGTCCTGACGAGTCATTGGGGTGTGTTTTAACCAAATCAAGAAATTTGTGGAACGATTCTTCTCTAAGTATGAGTGGCTAACTATGATCCGTAGAGATTTATTATGAGTCATGGGGTGTAAATAGTAGGGTGTCTAGTGTATACCCTTATTGGGTTCTGTGTTGACTACAATTGGACCCTATGAGTTTTAGGGTCTCATTATAGGTTGGTTGGTTGAGTTGTAAGGTTAGTAGTGGATGGTGACCTAGAGACTGCCCCGATTACGACTTGTGGTGACGATTCATAAGGAGTGGTTACGAGTCGATGGTTGACTTATAGTCAAGGATGATCCTTTTCAGCTTTTAAGTTAAGGGCAATCTATATATTTTTCCTCTTACCCAACTTGAAACCCACATCTTATAACCTTATAAGGGTGTCATTAGTACTTAGAAAAATATCAAAGTAACTTCTTAAATACTCCCAAATACTCAAGGTCAAGAACACTTAGGGTTTTCAAGAGGTTAATCAATTAGGGCTTTCAAGGGTGATTTCTCTTTGTACATCTTACTATTTGAGGCATGTGACACTTCTCTCATTGTTAATTTGTTAAAAATCATATGTATTAAAGTGTTATTCACATGGAATTATTTTGGTTTTGAAAACAAGAATTGTGGGTTTTGAATGCTTGTTATTGAACAATGTTCTCCTATGATTTAACTATGATTATTGATGCTTTGAATATAGTTTTGAGCTTATGGGTGCGTGGGGATGTTGGATGAATTAGGGAATTGTGATTTTCCCAAACCTGTGACTTTTGAGATGGTTATGACCCCAACTTATAGTGTGAAATTGGTTTTGAGTTATGAGAAATGTGGGAATTTATAAGTTGAACTAGTCTTGAAATATTGCATGATATAAAAATATATTTAAAACACAATGGTATGATTTAATGAACAAAGAGAGTTAGTGTCTCCCAACTTGTATTAATGAACAAACATAGTTGATCTCTCTAAGTTACTGGAAATTATTTTGGCATAATGTGTTACTTTGCAAGTGTAGTTGGTATGATGATACCAACAATGTATGCCGTAATGTGAAATATGGTTCATAATTGGGACTGTGTGATAAATGCTTTAATTGGGATCTAATAAGGGTTGTGTAGCTGAGTCGTGAAAGCACATGTCTGGGTGATGACACTAGAAACCACATCTGCCGATGCGGGGATCAAACCGACTAGGGAGATTTGAGTCCCTCTTATTATTATTATTTCATGAGTAGGGAGGTTTGAGTCCCCTGTAAATCATTATATGATCGGGTTCTTAAGTCTCCTTAGTATATATTGGGAGGTTGGAGTCTCCCGTGTGTATATATATAAGATTTTCCTCCGGTTCATGTGGCTACACACACTGGGGATCGACCAGGGGTGAGAGCTGGGGCCCATATAGCTAGTGGGTACTATTATATGATAATTTGGATACACAATTCAGGTTAAGGTTTTAAAGTGCGCGCTACACCTTGTTCCCTATCTCGACATTATATGTATATATGTGCTTGCATATACTTATTGTACATTGGTTGACTTGATTTGAATTGACGTTACTATTTTATATTTATCCCTGAGTTACATGCTAGCGTTTACCCTGCTAACCATCTTTGAATGATATATCCCCATGTGATGTAGGAATTGGACATACTTCTTCTCCAACTCAGTGATTAGGATTCGGGATGAGCTCTTGAGTTGACATTGAAGTAGTGAGCTTTCATCAATTGGAAGTATATATTTTTTGTTTTTTTTCTCTTATGTCTTAGACTTATTTTTTGCTATTGTTGGGGGCATATCTCAACACTTTATTGATATTCAGTTTTGGATCATTGTTTAGATAGTTCTGTTTGGACTACTGTGGTTATTGGGCTATCTCTATTAGCTGTTTGGATGGTCGTCAGTGGTCGGTTATAGATTTGCATTAAACTTTCTTAAGCCATTGCATGCTATTTTGTTATATGTTTGGAATTCATTTAACTTTGGGGGTGTGTTGTGTTTGGGTTGGTTGGGTGCAGGAGGTGTTCTCCGATCCACATGGGACTTGAGATACCTGATACGGCAAAGCCCTGGTTCAGTTCATGTCATCTTTTCTACAAATTATACCTCTAAACAAAGCATTTAATGATCGTTTATCAAAAACAAAATCCAACTAGGTTAGGGTCAAACCCACATAGAATAGGTTAAAATATCAAGAAAAAAGTATGTCAAGGTAATTAATAATAATTTCCAATAAAAGAGGCGGATTTGTATCTAATGACTTTAATAGTAGCAACTGCTGATTTTTTGAATTTTTGATCAATATGAGAAAAAAACTAGGACTATGTTCCTCGATAACTTCATAACTTCATAGGTTCTTTAGACTTTGTAGTCACTCTCACTGTTGGGAATACAGATATGATGACCTAATTTTTTAGTGATTTTTGTGAAATATCTATTTTTGTGTAATTTGTTGATTTTACCCCTTCTCTGGTTACTTGGTCATATTTCTGGGGTGTGGGGATAAGTGGCATAGTTCCCAATGCATTTTTGTGTGATTTGTGTGAGATTATGGTTTTCGGTGGTTGTAAAAGTTATTAGTTGACTTTGGTTAGTATTTATTGATCTGTGCATCAGATGGTAAAATGGCCGAGCTAGTAGATTCAGAATATCAATTTTAGGTTGGCACATAATTAGTGTTGTTTTACAACTTTTATATCTCATTTCGATCCTTAGTTCAAAAATTTATGATATTAGGTTTCAGGTATCAACTTTGTGAAACAACATTTTTTCAAAATTCTAATATCGTTATTAAGTATGGAATGTCGAGTTTAGTCTAGTAACATAGTTTATTTGCATTGTTGAGATTTTGGATGAATCCTGATGGGTCCCCAGAGACTTGAAATTTTCCAAGTCTCTAGTAGGTGCACCCACTTAGGTGACCTATTGGTCACATAAGCAACCTAGCAGTTAGGTGGGGTATCTCTTAAGCGACTCCCCCATTGCTTAGGCATTTGTCTCTTAAGTGACAACTATGTTGCTTACATGATGAGGCGGGTATAGCTGAACCGACACCTGGTAACTTAAGCTATATTTGCTTAAATGTCTTGATGGTCGCTCAGGTAATGCCTGGATAGGTTATATCCCCTATTTTTGCAATTATTTTAACCATTTTTGATAATTGGAGTCGAAGTATATAGTTTTTAGGCAATTTTTTAATTTTAAAGCTTGGGTAAACTCCAAATCCCGATTTCAATTATTTTTCTTCAATTCTTGTCATTTAAATCCTTTTTAAACTTGAATTCAAAGGTGGAATTTTGGCCCAGAATGCCTAAAATTGGTATTTCTTCATTTTAAACCCCAAGTTTAATCCATTTTCTCTTGGGTTTTCTTTCTATAATTTTCTTTAATCATGAGAAATATATTTTTAGACTGAAGTTTTATTTTTATCTTTTTTTTTTCAAAAACCCATTTCAGGGGTCCATTTTCCCCTGACCCAAAAATGGGAAATATACATACCGGTGGCTTTCTTTTGTTGCATTGATTCTATATTTATGTATTTTAGTTGGTTTTTGTCTGTTCATGAGGTGAAAACTCAGTATTGAAGGCTTGTCTGTATCAATTTTGGCATTTGGGTAGTTTATAGCTTAACTTTTTGTAGATTGGATTGGGTAGTTAATATTGGTATAAAATCATGTTATGGGTGTGGGAAGTAATTATTGAAATGGATTTATTATTGTGTTGTCCCCGTGTGGGGCCTATGTTGTTATTATTTTGTGGTATTGATATATTATCTACTATGTGTGACTGTGTGGGTTATTGTCTGATGTTGTTGGCCTTGTGTATGTATATTTGTGGTACTTTCTAGTGAAAAGCCTAACTTGGAGTTTATGTGGTATTAATGACATATTTTTGTGTATATTACTCTATTGGCATATGGATTACGTTGAATTCATGGATATGTCAGATATTGAGTGGATTCTAGCTCACATGATTGGTATATTAATTGTATTTTGAAATTCCTATTCTTGTTGGTTGCAAGAATTACATCCTAATATTATATACAATTGTGAAACATCGGTACTACTATGGAAATACTGGAACACTAGCTTAGTGACCTATTTATTGACCCTTTATCGATGTATGTGTTAGACAGGATTTATATATATTAGTATTGGATATTGGATTGTATATAGGTTGATGTCCCACATGGGTCCTAACTTGGGAACACAACTCGATAGGTGCATACAAAAGTTATGTGATAACCTCAGACATTACAACGTCATTTTCATTATTATCATTATCATCTTCATTAAATTTCATATATTGTGCTCATTTTGTGTTGTATTATTATCTTTGGAGTGACATTTGTCTATTTGTACTTATTTCTTATACTTTTATTCGGTAAACTTGTATATTTGTGATTCTTTATCATATTTATATATAGTATATGTATATACTTTAGAACTGGTAGTGAAGATGGTGTGGGTAATAATTTAGGACCTTTTATGATTGCAGGTGATGTGCCCACAATGTGTGTTTTATATGTTTTATTTTCTACTTTGCTCGGCCGGCCTATGATACCTACTGAGTACAAGTGTACTGTTCTTACCCCTACTGTGATTTTTCAATGCAGATCCAGGTAGGTGTGCACCGCGTTATAGCTGATTCTAGTGGTATTTAGAGTATATTTGAGGTAGCGATCGATCTATGCTTTCAGAGTTGATTTACTATCTTTTTCTATCTATTTTGTCTTATTTTGTATTCAAAGATAGATTATGATCCTTTTGGTCTATTTTTTATCTTTGACATGCGAGATATATTTAGTAGGTCTTAAACTGTGACACCAGGTTTTGGGATATCCTTATGGTATCTTTGGCTATGTACTTTCACTATTAGAATAGTTGTGTAGTTGTGCTTTTCTCTAAAATCCTTGCCTTGAGTTTTGGTATTGATTTCTCATTTTATATCAGTTTAGGTGATAGAGTTTCTTATCAAGGCTTGCCGTAACAAGTTCCATCATGACCCCTAGTTTTTGGGTCATCACAAATTGGTATCAGAGCAGTCAAGTTTATAGGTTTAATTAATATAAGAATAATGTTTCTAACAAAGTCTTAAGGATCAGTATGTAGATGTCCGTATCTGTCCTCGATAGACTATAAGATATCTTTAGGAAACTTACCTTATTTCATTCCATATTGTGTATATATTTCATATCTTACGTTCTAAAAAGTATTTTGCTCTTTCTGTGTAGATGGTAAGGACTAGATACCATGAGGCTAAATATGTGGAGCTATCATCTGAGGAAAGGGCTCAGTCTAGAGGGCGAGTTATGAGCTGGAATAGGCTCGAGATAGTGGATGGGCATGAGGATTTGCCTCATTTAGAGGTAGTACTAAGGTGCTCTCATCGGATCCTCGTGTTGAATATATTAGCAATATTGTTCCTACTCTGGTCCCACAGAGTTCTTTACCCCAGTCTTAGAAGGGTTGTTGATTCGCTTGCTGACCTATTTAGAGGGTGTTTCTTTGAGTGCACCTGGTGTTTCTCTAACTTTGAGTATCGTACCTCCTCAATTCCAGGGTCTACATATGATGTTTCTTCGGTTTTGAGTGCAGATCCTTAAGTGGTACCGACATCTATTTGTGGTACTTCATAAACTTTGAGTGTTGTTCCTCTTTTTAGGCCAGCGTCTGAGTATGGTGCTCTGAGATCAGGAGTTTACCTTCTTCTATGTTACCTCTTACAGTGGGATCTTACCCAGTTAGATTTACTATGCTTTCCATTTTTGCAAGTATAGTTATGTCTTTTAAGGATCAAAAGAGGTTTGAGAGATTCAGTCATTTGGGTCCTTCTAGGTTCTATGGTGCTGTAGGTGAGGATGAACATTAGTTCTTGATTGACTATCATGTGAATTTATTTAAGCTTAGTTCTCTTGAGTCGCATGGGGTTGCTTATACTACTTATAATTAAGAGAGACAACCAGGTATTAGTGGAGGTCACTTGTTAGTTCTAAACCTCTTGATTGTCAAAGATGACTTGGGATCAGTTTGCTGAGGATTTTTTAGATAGTTTTATGTTATATAATCTTATGGATTAGATGAGAGATGTGTTTGATCACTTGGACTAGGGATCCATGACTATTACAGAGTTTGAGGCATGCTTTTATGCCTTATCTAGATATTCTTATGCTAGTATTTTCACCGAGTCTGAGAAGATTTAAAATTTCATGAAGGGGTTGGATATTTTTCTTCTGCTAGCTATGACTCAGATAGTGGCATATGAGGCATCATTTCAGAGTATAAAGGATCATGCTAGGATGACCGAGTCTACTCTTAGAGGGTTTCAGGGAGTCGCCAAGACGGTGTGCCATCGGGGCAAGTTTGAGGTCACAATATGTGAGATAAAAATTCTATAGGTTTCTATAGGTATCATGGTAGACAAACATAGGTAGCCTTGTAGGGTTTAGGTAGTGGGTCTTATATTTTAGCTTCTTGGGTGGTCGTTCTAGGGTAGCCATACCTTCTCCTATTGAGTTTGGCCTAATGGTTGCTATGTTGTGATAAGGTTGACCTTTTAGCCAAGGACTGTCCTCGCTATATTTTCACGACTACTCTCATATCAATTGTATGAGGTAAAGGTTCTTCTAGAGGTGAGTATGGTGGAGGTAATAGTACCCGTGGTGGTGGTCGCGGGGCTACTCTTGCAAGTGGTAGTTATGGACAATGCTATATTATACCTACTATACCAGAGGCAAAGCCTTTTAACATTGTCATCTTAGGTATTGTCCCTATATGTTTCAGAACTACATTTGTGTTATTTAATTCAGGATCTTCTTTCTACTATATATTTGTATATTTTTCTTTGTATTTTGATTATGATAGTTAGCCTCTTGCCATGCCTATTCATGTATCTACCTCTATAGGAGACTCTTTAGTAGTGGATTGGGTGCACCGATCTTCCGTTGTGACTTTTGCTTGGCTTGAGACTTGGGGAGATCTGATTATCTTAGATATGGTAAATTTTGATGTCATCTTTTGTATGGATTGGTTGGCTCCTTATCTTGCTGTCCTAGATTGTTATTCTAAGACTATGACCTTAGCTTCACTGGGTGTGCCAAGGATAGATTGGAAGAGTATGTTTTATTTGGGTCCTAAGAGAGTTATATCTTTCCTTCAAGCTCATCGCTTGGTTGAACGAGGATGTTTGTCTTATTTAGCTCATATTCGTGATATTAGGATTCTATTTGTATTGTCCGTGTGTTCATGGATGTTTTCCCTATGAATTATCCTAGTATGCCTTTGGATCGTGATATTGACTTTGCATTGATGTTGAGCCAAACAACAAGCCCTGTTCTATTCCTCCTTATAGGATGGCACTCGTAGTATTGAAGGAACTAAAGGATCAGTTGTAGGAGTTGTTGGATAAGGGATTTATCCTACCAAGCGTATCACCTTGGAGTGTATCTTTCTTGTTTGTAAAAAAAAGAATGGGTCTATGGGTATGTGTATTGATTATCGGCGGTTGAACAAGGTAACAGTTAAGAATAAGTATCCTCTTTCTCGTATTGTAGATTTGTTCGATCAACTTCAGGGTGCTTAGGTGTTTTTGAAGATTGATTTGAGGTTCAGGTATCACCAGTTGAGAATTATGGCTTTGGCCATTCCAAAGACATCATTTTGGAATTGGTATAGTCATTATGTATTTTTAGTAATGTCCTTAGGGTTACCAATGCCCCAGCCATATTAATGGAGTTGATGAATCGGATATTTGACCGTATCTTGACTCTTTTGTCAATATATTTTTCGATTTTTTCTTTGTTTATTCGAAGAGTGACGTGGACCATGAAGAGCATTTATGGATTGTGCTTTAAAGATTTAGTGATGAGAAATTATATTCTATGTTCTCCAAGTATGAGTTTTGGTTGGAGTCAGTCACTTTCTTGGGTCTGTGGTGACCAAGGATGGTATTATGGTTGATTCAACCAAGATTCTAGTAGTTCATGATTAGGCTAGGTCACCTTCTCCTATTAAGATTTGAAGTTTTATAGGTTTGGCCAGTTACTATCAACATTGTTTTTTATCTATTGTAACTCCATTGACCAAATTGACTTAGAAGAAAATTCCGTTTAGTGATCAGATGCTTATGAGGCGAGATTTCAAAAGCTCAAGGATTTATTGAATTTAGATCCTATCTTGACTTTGCCAAATGAGGGTGTGGGTTTTACCTTCTTTTATGATGATTCAAGTTTGGGTTAGGTGCTGTGTTGATGCAAGAGGGTAAGCTAATTGTATTTTCTTCTCGTTAGTTGAATCCACACAAAAGGATTTACCCCACCAATGATTTGGAGTTATGCATAATTATTTTTTCTTTAAAGTTATGGAGGCATTACTTGTATGGAGTCCGTTGTGAGATTTTCTGAGACCATCATAGCCTTTAGTATTTCTACACCCAATGAGATCTTAATATAAGGCAGTGTCATTGGCATGAGTTACTTAAGGATTATGACCTTACTATTCTCTATCATCCAAGAAGTCTAATGTGGTTGGGTATGCCTTGAGCCAAAAATGAACTAGCATGGGTATCTTGGTGAACCTTTTGTCTAAGGACCGACCTTTATCTTTAGAGGTGCTGGTTTTGGCTAACCAGATGGTTAGGCTTGATATTTTGACACCTGGGTGTATTTTCGCATTTGTTGAGGCTAGGTCTTCCTTGATGGAGCATATTTTGGCTTATTAGTTTGATAATTTTAGGCTGAGAGTGATTTAGGGTAAAATGCTATGTGGAGAGGTTAAGGAAGCCTCACTTAATTTAGATGGTGTTTTGAAGATTGGAGGCTGAGTTTGTGTGCCGAGAGTGGGTGATTGGATTAGATTGATTTTATAGAAGTCTTATTTTTCTAGGTATTCCATAATGCATCATGATTTGAGAAAATGTTACTAGTGGGGTGGTATGGGGAAGGATGTTGCAGATTTCATAATTCGTTGCCTATGTTTCTAGTAGGTGAAGGCTAAGCAATTGAGGTCGGTTGGTTTGCTTTAGAGGTTTCCTATTTTCGAGTGGAAATGGAAATGGTTCACTAAAGACTTTGTGACTGTGTTGCCTCATAATTCTCATAATTCTAAGAATGTTTGGGTCATCATGGGTTGATTGACCAAATTTTCTTATTTTATTCCAGATCAAGTTTGTTTTATTGTTGAGAGGTTGGCCTATATCTATATTTATACTATAGTTCATCTTAATGTTATGCCAATGTCTATCATCTCAAATCGAGGTTTAGTATTCATATATCATTTTTAGAAGGCCTTTTAAGAGCAGTTGGATACCCGAGTTGATCTTAGCATAGCTTATCACCCCCAAACCAATGGCCAGTTGAAGAAGACTATTCAGGTTTGGGAGGATACGCTCTGCGCTTGTGTCATGAATTTTTGAGGTAAGTGGGAGTAACATATATCTTTAACCATGTTTGCATATAATAATAGATACCATTCCAGTACTGAGATGTCTCATTTTGAGGCTTTTTATGGTAGGTGGTTGTAATACCCCAGAAATTTTTTTGTTGAAATTTTGTGCGTAAACATGTTGGGTTCTATCTTCTAAACCGAATTATAAATTTTTCATGCGGAATGTCTTATATTATGACCCACAATTGGGTAGAGTATCGAATAAGCTTTCCAACAATATGTGGATCATCCAAAATGGACACTCAAGCGATGAATTATGAACATTCCGATCGAACCGTGAATAGTAGTGAACAGTAAAACGTGCAGGAAAAAGTACTGAGGCCTGACATATTTTTGCACCAACTTTAAATTATCATAAGTCCTTGTACATAATGATCTAGGTGATATACTATATATAACCTGAAAGCTCTGCGAGTCCTCTTTCCAATGAAATTGGTTTCATCCAATTTGTCTATTGGAGCAAAAATTTATGGTCGATCTACTTCAACCTACCAAAAGCGAATTTTTGGGTCAACTTCAAATAATCATAACTCCTCGTACACAATGATCTGGGTGAGATACTATATACCAACGGAAAGATATGAGAGTTCTCTTTCTAAGGAAATTGGTTTCATCTAATTTGGATATCGGAGTAAAACATTATGGTTGATCTACTTCAAACTATCAAAACAGTCCACCAAAAGATAGATTCGAGAATTATTTGATTTTTAGTGGCGTTTTGGTTGTTCCCTCTCACCCAAAATCCATCCAAACCCTATATTAAAGCCTATTAGAAGCATTATATGATATATTTTATCAAATTCCCTCCAAAAGAAAACCCTATGCTCCTACATCCAACTTCAAGAACCTCCAAAGTTCACCATTAATTCTACAAATTTATTCAAGATTCCAAGTTCCTAGTTCAAGAACTCTAAGAACCATCATTCAAAGGAACGATTAACATCTCAAAAATGAGTATCGATCTAAAGTTCATCATTCATGGTATGTGGGGTTTTTCAACAAGAACTCTCTTTCGTTCTTGTGCCCAAAAGTAATTTTCTTTACAAAGGCATGATTTTTATTTGAATTTTTTGAATTTGGAGTATAAACCCATATCTTATGATGATTATTATGAAATCTTGATGTTTATGATTTTGAAAGATGAATTTACATGTGTGGAGATATAAAACATCAATTTTGAATGATATTTATCATGATTTTGATATTTGGGTTGTGAGTCCCCATTGAAAATTGTGTTTTTTTTGAGAAAGTGTGTGTTATAAGCATGTTGATGTTGAATATTTGAGATATTTTGAATGATTTGACCTTTTGGTCTTAATAGAGTTGTTTGGAACTCGAGTGTGAAAGAAATCCACAACGTGGTTGATTTTGATAGATGGAAAGCATGATGACTCCCATGTATATTTATATATTACTGAAATTATTTTGTTGTGGATTGTCTTTCAAATGATCTGAGCTAAGTTCAGGAGAAATCCTTAGCACCGAGTGGGAGGTATAAAGCGGCCTTAGTTCCCTAGAACTATGTGCTCCTGTAGTAGTGATCCTGAGGCTAATTTATATAGTGATCACTAGTTTGTGTGGATTTGATATCGATAGTCCTACTCCGATGGCAAGGATAGGATGGCTCTCCATAATGTGGGTTGTACGTTAGACTCCATGTAGCTTACATGGTTTATGTCGGTTATAGGATCTCCTAGTGTGCTTGTGTTTCGTTGCGTCTATGGTGAATGGTGAAGTGATTTGAAAGTGGAATTGTGAAAGTTATTCTTTCGAAAGATTTAAATGATATTTACATTATGAGAATTAATATTCTTGATAAACTGAAAATGATTGACAAATTATATGTTGACTCACATATGTTATTGTACTTATTTCATCCTCTGATAATTATGATGATTTTCTTCGGGCTATGTGAGTCTTTCATACATCCTACATATTTCTTATAAATATTTATGATGATGATGTTTATACAACTGCATACACCCCTATATACTCGGTCCCTTTTTATGGTATAGAACCACATCTTCAGATGTGGCCTGCATTTTCTCAGAATGTAGGTTCAGTGCTCAGTTCCAGGTTTGATAGTGATTCTTTGGGCACGCTGTTCAACATTCTCTGTTGTGGTGAGTCCTCATGTTCCGAGGACGTGATGTCTGATGTTAGTTTCACAAAATTATTTACATTTGATAACTCAGAATGAGTCAGTTGGGGCATGTCTCAATGGCTCGCTGGTTTTATTGATTTTCTTAGAGGCTTGTCAGACTAGTATAGATGTTGGGAGTTGACTAATAAGTCGTATTTTGTTATCTTTCTAAAATTCTTTTATTCTTAGATGATGATTACTTGTTGATATTTGAGGGTTATTTATGAAAACCCCATTGATTTGTGTTGAACTGAATGAAAATGGCTCAAAGGGTTAGCTTGGGGATACTCGTAGCCTCAAGCATCGTGTGACGCTCCGGGACCCAGTTTTTTGAGGTATTATAGTGTTGTTGCTCCAGTTGGTTGGTTTGAGGTTTCTAATATTAGACCCCAAGCTACGGACTTTCTTCATGAGTTTTTGGATAGAGTTTGGGTTATTCATGATAGACTTCAAATGGTTTAGAGTAGGAAGAAATGCTACACAGATTGTAGATATTGTGCCTTGAGATTTAGTGTTGATGATCATGTTTTCCTTTGTGTGTCGTCCATAAAGGGTGTTATGAGGTTTGGGAAGAGGGGAAAGCTTAGCCTAGGTATATTAGAACTTTTAAGATTCTTTGGACTATTGTGGATTTGCCTTATAAGTTAGCATTATCCTAGATTTAGTAGATGTTCATCTAGGTTTTTTTGTTTTTGCCGAGTTACATTCCGGAGGAGTCTCATTCCATTTGTTGGGATTCAATCCAGTTAGATGAGAGGCTATCTTTTATTGAGGATCCCTTCTCTATTCTAGCCAGGGATGTTAGACAGTTTTATTCTAGATATAATCCTATGGTTAAAGTCCAGCAGAGACATCGATCTACAGATGAGTCTACTTGGGAGGTCGAGTATGATATGTGTTGTAGTTATCCCTAACTTTTCACTAATTTCGGTATTTCTCTTGACTTTATTTTGAGGACGAATTAGATTCTTAGTGGTGGATGATGTAATAGCCTAATTTTTTGTGACTTTTGTGAAATATTTTTTTCTGTATGATTTGACTATTTTATCCCTCCCTGTGGTTGCTTGGTGGTATTTTTGGGGTGTATGGATGAGTGGCATAGTTCTCAATGCATTTCAGTAAGATTTGTGTGAGATTGTGGTTTTTGTTGGTTATAAAGGCTTATTAGTTGATCGGTTAATATTTATTGATCTGTGCATTGGATGGAAAAATGGAATGTGCCTGTAGATTCAGAGCATCAATTTTAGGTTGGTAACACTGTTGGTGTAGTTTAATGGATTTTATATCTAATTTTGAACCTTGGTTCAAAAAGTTGTGAAATTGGGTTTTGAGTTGAGTACGAAACTTGAGTTAAGGCTAGTACTATAGTTTGTTTGCATTCTCAGGCTTTCATATGAATCCTGCGGGGTTCATGGAGACTAAGAATCTCCAGCTGGTGCACCCGCTTAGGAGACCTTTTGGTCTCTTAAGCAATGTTCACTTAAGTGACCCGGTAGTCGCTTAGGCAATGCCTACGTGGGTTATATTGCCCATTTCATGATTTTCACCATTTTTGAGAATTAGTGCTTGGTGTTTTAAGTTTTTGGTCTATTTCTTCAATTTTTAAGCTTGGGTAAGCTCCAAATCCATATTTCAATTATTTTTTTCAATTCTTGTCATTTAAATTCTTTTAAACATCGAATTCAAAGGTGGAATTTGAGGATTTTAGCCAAGAAGGCCTAAAATTGATAATTCTTTGATCTAAACCCCAATTCTAATATATTTTTACTTGTGTTTTCTTTTCTTCTATAAGTTTCTTTAATCATGGGAAATATATTTTTGGATTCAAATTTCAATTTTACCCTTCTTTTTTGAAAACCTATTTATTGGGTTCGTTTTGACCCTGATCTGAAAATAGGCAACATGGGCATCATTAGTTTTCCTTTGATGTTTAGATTTTATGGTTGTATATTTTAGTTGGTTCTGGGTCTATTTGTGAGGTGAAAGTTCATTGTTGACGGCTTGTTTGTACTAGTTTCGGCATTTGAGATAGGTTATGACTTAACTTTCATCACACTTGGCTAGGTAATTAATATTGGTATAAAATCATATTATGGGTATAAGAACTAATAATTGAAATGGTTTTATTATTGTATTGTGTTCTTATGGGTGCCTATGTTATTGTTATTTGGTGGTATTGATACATTATATGCTATGTGTGACCGTGTGGGATCTTATATGGCGTTATTGTCCATATGTATGTAAATTTGGCGGTATCTTTATGGTGAAAAGACTAAATTAGATTTTATGTGATATCAATGTCATATTCTTGTGTATATTGCTCTATTAGCATGCGAATTACATTAAATTCATAGATAGTTGGCATATTGAGTGGATTCTGGATCACATGGTTGCTATATTAGTTGTATTTGGAAAGTCCTATTCTGGTTGGTTGTGAGCATTACATACGGATATTATATACACTTGTGAAACATTGGTACCATTGTGGAAATACTAGAAACACTAGCTTGGTGACATCTTTATAGACCTTTTGCCTATGTGTGTGGAGAGGGGTTGTGGATATTGGTATTGGATATTGGATTGTATATAGGTTGATGAACCCCCCATGGGTCCTACCTTGGATGTACAACTTGGTAGGTATATACGGAGGTTGTGCGACAAACGCAGGGGATCACGTAATCACCCTCATCGTTATCATCATTATCTCATTGCATTTTATATATTGTGCTTGATATGTGTTGTATTATCATCCTTGGTGTGATATATGTCTATTTGTACTTCTTTCTTATACCTGTATTCGGTAAATGGGTATATTTGTGGTTTTTACTCATATTTGTGTGGGGTAAATATGTATATTATAGAACTATTAGTGGAGATGGTGTGTGCTACTTTTTGGGATATTTTTTATTATAGGTAACATTCCCATAGTGTGTATTTAATATATTTTATTTTCTACTTTGCTCAGTTGGCCGATGATATCGATTGAGTATAACTGGACCGTACCCACCCCTACTACACCCTTTTGACGCATATCCAAGTATAAGTGCATTATACGGTAGCTTATTCAGGCAATATCTTGAGTATATTGAGTAACAACTAATCTATGCTTCTGGATCTGGACCGTACCCACCCCTACTACACCCTTTTGATGCAGATCCAAGTATGAGTGCATTATACGGTAGCTTATTCAGGCAGTATCTTGAGTATATTGAGTAACAACTAATCTATGCTTCTGGATTTGATCTACTATCTCTTCGTATTTATTTCATTTCTTGTTTTGTATTTAGCAACATATTATGCTCCTTTTGGTCTATTATTGTATCTTTGATATTTGAGATGTATTTAGTAGTTCTTAAACTATGACACCAGGTTTTGGGATATTCTTATGGTATCTTTGGCTATGTTGTTCAGCTATTCTAATATTTTTGTAGCTCGACTTTGCTCTAGAAACCTTGCCTTGGGTTTTGGTATTGATTACTGATTTTATATCAGTTAGGTGATAGGCTTAATTATCAATTCTTTCTACGATAAGTTTCATCATGACCCTTGGTTTTTGGGTTGTGACAGCAGAATCGATAGGTTATGTATCTTAGAATAACTTTATGCTCATGTCTAAGAAATATCCACAAGTAAGCTTTCTATTTTCCTGAGCTTATATTACTAACCCCTATCTAGGATCCTATATAGCTATTCCGGATTATCAACTCAAGCTAAAGAGTGGAGGTTGGTAGATCCAAGTCTCTACTATTTATTCCCTTCTTCCCATCCATACTCTTTCATACGTCCTGAGTGAAGATAGGTGAATTCCAATGTTATGCACCATTAGAAAGCAATCAAACCTAAGGAAACAACAATATATATATGAACACCAATTGAAGATTACTTCGTACTAAATTATACATTATTAATTAGTCATGGGTTTGAAAAACATAGTTGTAGCATTTAGCAACTCATAATTTCAAAAACACAAGAAGAAATCTGATATTAAAACATAATCATGCACTTACAATGATGAATAAGAAACTCGAAAATCCCACTTTGAGTTAAAGCCATAAAATAAATGTTTGTGTAATTCCAAAGACAAGAGTATTCTTTAGAAGCTTAGAATAATGTAAGTAAACTAATATAATAAAATGAATAAGAGTATTTATTGATAAAATAAAACATATCTTAAACAAAGAAGGAAATATGAGTTGGTTATGTCGGACAAGTGGAAGCTACTTATGAATCTATTCTATGATCGTCAATTGGTGCTCATGGTTGGATCATAGACTTTGCAACCTTCAGGTATTTAATGGTATGACCCTCAGTACGATTCTATGATTTCTACTTACGTATAATGTGGTCATCTGATCATCCTACACTTCAACTTCTGTAGAATTCACTTCTGACCTTTACCTTGACCTTATGGTACCACCATTATTTCTAGGTATTATCGCGGGATCCAATCTTCTAATCCTCTTTATACTTAGAGGTTGTAGGCATGTGTAATGCCCTGGATTCTGAACACCGGATGCCACACGGTGCTTGTGACCCCAAAGGACCACAAGATAACCAATGATGATATCTGTAACTGAGCACTGAATAATATATTGTAAAAATGCGGAAAACTGGCAAAAAACTAGCCATAAGGTTCAAACTGAATTACAACTGTATAAAATATATCAATACCAAAAATAAAACAAATGTCTGAACTTCTAGTCTGAAAGCCTCTAAACTGTCTGAACTTGGAGTTGATGGGACGAACCCCCAACTAACTCTGTCTACTAAATTACTGAATCTCATGCAGTACTAAAATAAGGAACATCCTCGACTGATAAGGACTCACTTCTAAGTCTACTGCTGAGGGATGAGTCTGTTCTGTTAAGGATACTCTGGATTTCATGCTTCTGAACCTATGGTATAAGACACCATAGCGCAAGAGAAAAGTATGAGTCAGTACTTCGAATGTATTGGTACGCTAGATGAGGTAAGGCTAAATTCAAGGGTTCGTATGTATGAACAATATTGACTGAAGACACGAGTATGCTGAATGAGGATACATGCATGAATGCATAAGCTATAACTGAAATTGTAGTAACATAGATTACTGAGTTTACTAATAATGAGATACTGAATAACTGGGTCTACTGATAACTGATATCTAAAGTTACTAATACTACTTGATTATAAGTGAGATTGGGCCTATCTAGTGGGTGATCTCTAAATCTACTGATAATGAATATGATTGACTGAAAGTGAGATCAATCCTATCTAATGGGTGATCTCTAAATCTTTGGAACTATCTAAGTTCTTTACTGAGATGAGTGGCTATATTTGACAGTCCTGATTTCTGTAATATTGATTTGAGATCTATTTTGAAGACTGAAACTGAAACTGAGACTGTGGGAGGTATTCATCTAACCGACATGCCCCGAATCTGAACAGGTGGGGTCCAACCTATAACCCCAGCTAGAAGGGTGTCAGTACCGTGCCACGGGTAAGGAAAACTACTATGGGGTCAGTCCTAATCTAGCGGGTGACCCCTGAGATCAGTCTTGTACTAGCGTGTGATCCCTGAGTATGTCAGTCCTATCTAACGGGTGAAATCTTGTACCTACATTGGCTATATGGTTCTGGAACTTAGGGATTGCTTCTAGGGATCTCAGTCCTATCTAAAAGGTGAGACCCTATCCCTAGGCTCGCTCGATGCTAAATTCTACTCCCAACTGAAAGATTCTGAACTAATTCTTAAACTTTACTAGGTTGAGATAACTCTTTACTGATCATATCGATTAACTGAGCTAAACTGAGTTCACTTGGTTCCATTGACTGTTAGAATTCTACTGAGTTCTGAATTGATTATTGAACTAAAGCTGGAATGCTACTGATACTGAGATCACTGAGATTTCCTAAGTTCTGTAACTATCTGAGTTCTACTGATTGGCACGACTGAGATTATCTTGAAAAATAACACTGGCTCTAGAAAATCAGCTAAATTATTGGCTATAAATACCCCCTAGGACTCGATAACATAAATAATAAAAGACAGGACAACTCGTACATAACATGGAAATAGGCTATCATTCACAATACAATCAATGAGACGACTTCTTCAAGCACTTGGAAGTCTTAAACATGTAATTATATAGAGAGGCATGTTGTGGTCTCATAACTCATTCAATAAGGAATACACATGAATAGGAGTGCATGCATCATATCAAAGTCATTCACTAAGGCTTTTCAATAAACACTTGGCATGCATGAACTTATACATAATTGGGGTTTCTTGTCAACATGCTATAATGACCCTATTTCCTTCACACAAGCATTTTATTAAACATATGGAAGCATACTTTGGTCATACAACATTCAGTACACCTAATTAACATGGTTACATCAATCGAAATGCATCTTATTGGGTTTATTATGAATATCATGAAATTCACCTCATACTAGGAACAAAGTTTGTAACTTTGTAACCAAAACATGAATTAAAACTCAACAACATCATAAACTTCAACTCTCAATTCACATAAATCATGAAAACTCATAAATAACAATCTTATAATTTAGAAAAGAATTCTTGAACTTCTTAGGTGGAAGGAACCCAAGAATCAACATCTAACATACCTGTAAATCTAGACTGTTGAAGTTCTTGAAGACTCTTGGAGGGATTGTTGAGATTTCTTTTGAAACTTGGGAGCTAGGGTTTTCTATTTTTGAGAGAGAATGCTTTTGTTCTTGAGGAATAGTAAAAATAAATGAGCAATTTGGCGATTAAGGATTTAAATACCGTATATAGGATGATTAGAGGCTTTAGAAAATTACCAATTGGTCCTTGTGATTAAATAACAGAATCTGAAAATCTCAATTTTTTATGCTGGCGTAATGTGGTGAAATCACGCCAGATCACTGGAAACTGGACAATTGGGAAACTGACTGATGGCGTGACGTGGTGGAAATCGCGTTGCCATCTTGGTTGCGAACTGGAAAGGCACCGCGACGCGGTGAAATCACGTTGGTGAACTGGAAATTGACAACTCTGAAATTGAGCCTTGGCGTGACGTGCCATAATCGCAAAGGCTCACTGGATTTTGAAGATTACGATTTTGGCTGGATCCGCGATGCGTTAAAGTACCAGGTGGTACACTGCCTTACTAAAATTGCTCTAACTCTTCGCCCGAGTGTTGGATTTGGCCGAATTTGGTATCGATGGAAAGCTTATTAGATTTCTCACATGATAAAAATTTAAAATCTTGAAAATACCACAGGGAATAAAAGGTATTCATCTATAAAGCAAGATCTTTGATGTCTTGAGGATGAATCAAAGCTAGATTAAAATACGGGTTATTACAGCATGTTTCTAGGAAGTCCTTCCTACAATCAGGTGGTACAATTCTATGATAAATGTACCATCATAGGGATTTAAATTTGATCACCACCTAAGAGTCACTTCTATACTCTTTCATACGGTGCCTAAGTACGATCATTGTCAAATCCCACAATTGTAGCTTTAGTCATTTGATGCCTATTTGATCAAAATTCAACACTTTACTTCTCTAGACCTATTTGACTTATACATATCAAAAAATATATCAAATCCATACAAAATACCACCGTAATTGCAAATATTCATGGTTGTAACCATCTCAAGTGCCGTAAATTCACAACATATCAATACCCTAAATTTAGAGTTTTTGTATCTTCTCCGGCAAACAAAATATACTACACTATAAATATTCTTAACTAAGAGAAAACTAAGAATACTATAGCACTCAAATTTTCACCAAAAGCCATTTTTTTCAGCAGGCAACAACCAAACATAGTTCAACATTATCAAATACCCATAAAGATCAACTAGTACAATGTATATTCAAACCAATCACCATTACATAAAGGGATCAAGAGATGGAATCACATCATCAATGAACACTCCAATATTCAAACTACTGACAATACCTAAAAAAGCAGAATTCCCCATACAACCCTTATTTCTTCTAAACAAAGAAGTCTCAACACTTAGTAAATGCAATGAAAATAAAAAATTGAGATTGAAACAAATCTCCCACTCTCATAAAGAAGTTAGGCCGTGATATCTTTATACCATAGGTTTGCCTATATTTTCTATTCCTTGGCCTTTGGACTGTCAGATTAGGATCATTATAAGAATTTCCTCGGATAATAATATCAGACCGAGGGATAAGTATGGTACATATAGATAAAGTGACTCAATCCTCCTTGGAACTACAACACTTTTGGCTCTATTTTTCTACTTTCTGTTATTCTTGTCCCTTTTTCAAAATTTTCAATCTTTCAAACCCTGAGTGTAGTTTTATTTTTAGGAACTACAATCCTTTTGGCTCTATTTTTCTACTTTCTTTTATTCTTGTCCTTTTTTCAAAATTTTCAATCTTTCAAACGCCGAGTGTAGTTTTATTTTTAGGACTTCCCTCACTTTTTCTATACTATCTTTTCAAATGTTTCTTTTCTTCTTCTTCTTCTTCTTCTTCTTCTTCTTCTTCTTCTTCTTTTTTATACTTTTTTTATTTTCTTTTCTCAGCATACTTCACCTAATTCCCTTTTTCATTTTTACTAACATTTTTGGTACACCAAATCTTATATGCACCCCTACGACTCAAATTAGGTAATTTGGCCTAGTTGAGGTATAGTTTCCAATAAGGGACAAAGGTCAAAGTAGGTCATTTTAATAATAGGGATGGTGAATAGGCCAATTTCAAAGAAAAGGGTCTATTTAAGCTTAAATTAGGGTTCAAGTGATATTTTATTCATTTGTAGCATTTTTAGGCATTAACTGGACTATTTCAAAATTGGTTACAATCCCATCCTAGACTTCTATCCTATGACTTGGGCAAGATTAATCGGGTAGGTTCTAGATCACACACACATGCTGACTAGGTAAAACTTCACACTCATTTAGCTTAGGGTGATGTATTGACATACTACCTATTCAATTTATGAAATTTATTCCATGTTTTCATATTTGTAATCCTATGCCATGTCAAGATCCAGTCATTGGTTACAATTCAAATAAGCACACAACAAAGACATAAAAATAATTTTTTTGAGAGGTATCATTCAAACAGTTCAAAGACAAGTTCTCACATTTTTTTTTCTTTTGACTACACCAAGTTTTCTTATTTTTATCTAAATTATAAATAAAACACAAATAGCACAAAACAATAATAAAAATAGATAAACATGCCAATTCTTACTAATATAGTGCAACTGAGGAAAACTAAACAAGACAAAATAAACCCTTAGTGATGGTACACCCCCACCCCTAACTTGGAAATCATACATTGTCCCTATTGTACGAAATATGAAAAAAATGTAAAACTAGGGCAAGGGACATACTTGGGTCACACTATACGCCTGCTGTACTCTAATTATGTTCGATAAAGGACCTCTCCATTATTCATAGCTATTATGGCCTCAGCTTTGGTTGGGACGCTCTCTGATAAGTGGGCACTGGTGGCGGATGGTGCACCCAATGATTTCATGGAGGCAGTCTCTATAACCCAATTATTCTAGACTACCACCTCTATAGTAGGTGGGATCTCACAACCTTCAAAATTACCACCTTAGAGGTCTGTGCATCTTACTTTACTCTTTTCCTTTCTTTTCCTTATCACTTTCTTTTTTCTTCTCTCCACTTTCTCTACTTGACCTCTTCTTTTTGGGCTATAAATCATCACCCATCTTCTTAATCTCAGAATCATTACCCCAACTACTGACGACCTACTATAATAATCAAGGAATAATAAGTCCACATCAACTACTAACTTTGCCAAAGATGGAATAGGTGGATGTGGTGGAGGCACAACTGGGATGGTTTGCTCTATAAGCTCATAATATCTTTATTTAACACAACAAAGTCTGTAGTGGTAATAGTTGTATCTGGGGCTTATTATAACACTCAAATTACACTCTTAAATGGGTGTAAGTGATCGTTTTCAATATAAAACCCAACTAGGTTGGGGTCGAATCCCACAGGGAATATGGTGTGAACTCAAGTTGCTTGCGATTTAATCCACTGATAGTTTAATGTTTCCTGAAATAGGGAGGGGAGTTAGGTTTAACAAGTTGTTTTTTGTCACTTTACTTTTGGTTTTTGTAACTCAAGAGTTTATGAAATAACTAGATTTATATACACTAGGGCTTCCGGTACATGACAGATGCTAAAAGTGGTTCAAGATTCTCATGGTGGGTAGGATAAAAAGCTATATTTATTGATTTTATTCTTAAATGTCTCTCGACCTACTTAAGCATTTAATTCCCTATTTCTCTCGAATTTAGGGAATTTCTATTTACTGCCCAGATTTTACCTCAGGTTAACTAACCTTGTTACAGCACTGATTATTAAACAAAGTATTTCTGAGTCCCTGTTGATAATTCACTTCCTACTATATTTGATTTCTTTCTCAAGTAAATCAAAGCAAGTGTTTCTACTGTTTGCAACCAACAGACGTTAATTAAAACTTCAGAATTATCAAAAACTCCTACCACTTTTTGAATCTTGAATACTTAGCACCTCATCAAGACCTAACCCTAGATACCATAAATCAGGTTAATGGAGTTTATCCACTCATGATGTGATGAACGAAGAACATAATTGAATTAATGATTTGAAAGATAAACTTAAAGAGATGAATAGTAACTAGTGAATCCTAGATTAGATCACAAAGGAAAAATCCCAAAATACTAATAATAATCTCTCAGAAATAGTTGTGTTGTTAAAGTCAAGAAGTATAGAGAGAAAATATCAAAATATGCTATCCAAAAGTCAAGGTGTCAACCTTGTGTGGAATAATAATAATAATAACGTTTAGAAAACCCTAAAACAAAGCTTTAAATAGTTTACCCTAAATAAGGAAGCAAAATCAAGGCTATAGTTTTTTCTCGAAATAGACAATGACTATTGGTGATGCCTTATCAGGATCCTGACGACTTATCAAGAATGTCGTCAAGTCTTCTTCAAATCTGCACTAGTCCTATCTTAGGTTGACAGCTACTTCTGACGGCTTATCAGGACTGTGTTGACTTATCAAAAATGTTGTTACACTTTTGCTTCAATTTTTATGTCCTTCCTAAGTCTGACGATATTCCTGATGACTTATCACCATTATGATGGCCTACCAGAAAATGTCATTGATTCTTCCACTTTAGGCTAATTCTCTATCTAGTGATGACGACCAAGCTGATAGCTTATCACAGGGCTGACGACTTATCACAAATGTCGTCAGCCACACTTGTCTTCAGATTTTTTCAAATTTAAACTTCTTTGCTTCATTTCATGTTGGTTCTCTATCATATTAATTTAAACTGCAAAATCAAACATAAACTAATAAAAAATAACTAAAGTTACTCATGACCTTACAATTATTTAGAGTTAAAAGCCTCAAATGTGTTAGCATATGCTCACACATCAGCTTATACCTCATCAAATATAGTCATCATCTATTTCTCAAAACTATCAAGGCAGGTCTAAACCACATGCACAGCTACCCTAATCTCATCATTACATAGGGCTTTACCCCTACCTCCAACTTACAAATTTGTAATGACCTTTTAGGTCATTTTCTATATTTCAATGTATTTTCATTGTTAAATCTTTTTTATAGTTTCCCATGTCATTTATGGATTATTGGAACTGACAATTTGGTTAGAAGGCAATTTATTTGGTTTTTAGAGCCCGTTCCTTATTTTAAAGTCTTCGCTGGTTCCAAATGGACACAGGGCAAAAACTTTAGTCACACGACCTTGAATAAAAATTGTTACTGTTCTAACAACTTTGAATTATCAATTTTAGGCTAGATGGACTCTTGGTTCATGTCTCGGGGCATTCGGTCTCATTTCAACCAATAGGTCAAAAAGTTTAGAAAATGAAAATTTAGTGTGGGACCCATTTTTTATCAAAATGACCTTGGATGGAAATTTTGAATGCACCATTGAGTTTCTAATTTTTATGGTAGTATAGTTTTTTTCCGCGTAATGGGTTTCGAATAAATCCTGAACACCCAATCGAAGTCCATTTCAAACATAGAAAAATCTAGTGCACTAGATCTCTGGTGCAACCGTGATCACGAAGGGTAAATCATGATCACCAAGTGAGTTTCACTTAGCTCACAATCAGAAAGGGTAAATCACAATAAGGGCATGCAATTTATGCACGTAGATCGCTATTGCTAGACCCAGCTGCGATAGCGAAATTCGATACCTGGTATGGGTATAAATAGACCCATTTTACCCAATTTTGCCCATTCTTCATCCATTCCAAGAGAGATAAAATCATAAATAGTGATATATATTAAATTGAAGCTTGTGGGTGATTTGGGAGCTTTTCTAACAATTATTTATGTGATTATCTTCTGATTTATGATAAGATTTCACTATTTCCCATGGTAGATTTTCTTATTTCTTGTTCAAAAATCCCAAAACTTTAGAGGCTTGATTTTAGCCCCAAATTTTTTAAAATTTTACCCATTTTGAGGGTAATGATACCTTGAGCATGAGGGAATGTTGGGTTGATTTTAAAAATATTTTTGTAAGTAGGACCCAAATGGGATTTTGGTGTGATTTTTGAACCTGAAGCACATTGGTGCAATATGGGTATCTTTATTCTTGTATTAATGAGTATGATGTTATTTTTATAGCTTGACATCTTATGAAATCTTTTTAGAAGGGAAAATCGGCGATTTAGCGAATCTTTTGAACTTTCTTTGGCGTCCAGGTAGGCTAGGTTTTACTACTTATTAGATTGAGCTAATTTATAGTATGTTTCTGATATTTTGTTAGATTTGCAATGAATTTTAGGTTTTGGAGTGATAAATTGTAATACTTGGGTTAGTTGGACCATGTAGGCTATTTTGGATATCACTTTAGGCATTATTAGCCTAGTTAAAATTACCTAAGGTGAAGTTTACCTTGTAGGCTCTTTCTTAGGTTGTTACTCTTCTAATGATGAGATTGCCTTATTCACTTTGAGTTTGGAGTAGAATTTTCCGTAGCTACCATTTTCTAGTGGAATTGACTTAGTTGCTTCCAATTGGGAGAAATTACTATCCTAGGGTTAGTTATGGCTCATTCTACATGTAATAGTGGATCTAGATCCCTTATCCTAGTCCACCATAGACATTGCTTATTAAAGGATTTTTTTGGATTTAGAAGTGGCTTTTTCACCTACCTTAGGCCAAGAGTTATGTTAGTTTTTTTATGACCTTTCATACGCTTGTGTACATCTAGGAAATATTTATTTATGGTGATATTAAGATGCCTTAATACTTAATGGTTATGATGGGTTGATTATGAGAGTAACATTTATTAGTTACGCTACGAATAACTTATTGATAAAGCAAATTATGAGTTAATTAATTATGTTATTGAATAAAACCCTTGATTATGATATTGATTAAAACATTAATTAGGCTATTTATTGGGCCATTGGGTATGCCATTAACTAAGTTATTGGCTATATTAGCAATTACACTATTGATTATATTTAAGTCTATACTTATTAACCATATTAGCAATCAAGATATTGATTATGCCAAGGATTATGCTTAAGGATTACATTAGCGATTATGCAATTGATTATGCTAAATATCATGCTTATTGTCTATATTAATGATTATGTTATTGATTATACATAATACCACACTTATTGATTATATTATCAATATGATATTAATTATGCTAAAGATCATGCTTATTGGCTATATTAGTGATTATGTTATTGATTGTACTTAAGACCATGCATATTTGTTATATTAGAAAATATGCTATTGATTATGCTAGAGATCATGCTTCTATTATGATTAGTAATCATGCTAATTATTATTCTAGTGGCTATGCTATTGAAAACTTTAATGATTATGCTATTGGCCATGGTAATGATGATACAATTATTGATATAGGTCCGAATATTAATTATGCTATGAATTATACAAATACTGATTTAAGTCCAGATGATGATGATGATATTGATTGATTATACCCGAGGTATGTCCGAAGGATGGCTATGATACTGATGACAATATTGATGGTATTGGTGATTATATGGATAATGATATTGATGATGATATTTATAATGATATTATTGATTATACTTACCAATTTGAATTTAGCTATACATGTTATACCATAATGATATACTCCTTATGATATGATGATATCAGGGTAAGAGATTGCCAATACTGATTCTTGTAAATCTGAAAAATGAGGAAATAGTTATAATGTGGCACTATGTGAAGGAATTCTAGTGATACCATGAATAGTTGATAAATAGTAATTAGTTGATAAATGATGATTAATTGGCATATAATGATTAGTTGATAATTAAATCATTTTGTGAGTAATAGTGATTAGTTGACAAATATTGACTAACCAATAATTGGTGGTTATCCAATAAATGACGGTTAATGAGTAAATGATGGACATGGTGTGGTATGGTATGGAATAATTCTAGTAGTATCATGAGAGTTGAAAAATGACGGTGGAGGGTTATACTATCTTGTTTGTACCTTCAGGGGCTTATGGGGGGGTTGCGATGGGTTATTTACTTTTCCACACTAATTGGCTTATGGGGGCCAATTTTGAAGATATGATTTCATGTGTTAATACTTTATATTATTTTATATTATTATTCTGGTTTACTTACTTATCGATGTGAAGTGATGTCGGAGCAGTTAATAGGTTTGCCTCTTTACCATGGATTAGTTATATTATTTTACATTTTATCATACTTATATCATGATTTATCTTAGTTGATCGATAAGGCCTACTGAGTACCCATTGTTTTGGTACTCATACTACACTTTTGTACCCTTTTTGGTTTAGATTCGAGTACTAGTTGCTTTCATTGATCATTATTCATGTTGTATTGATTTTCGAAGATAGAGTGAGATTTTGGAGTTAGAGTTACCCATTTTTGTCTATCTTATTTATGAATAGCCTTTAGTTTCAAGACAAATTATATTGACTTTTTGTAAGACCCCATAAAAATCCAGGCTTGATAAGGAAATCCAACACTTAGAAGAATTTTGCTAAGTGTTAGAAACACTTAGTTTCATCTTATACCTCTGAACTTCAGGTATTTATTTGATGACCTTTCCGACCTCTGTTTTTAGATTTTCAAGTTAGGACTTCCAAATAATAACATCATATTCGTCGGAAGATACCATAAAAAATACAAATAAATAGAAAATAAACTAAAAACCTACCTACAAAAACAAATCACAAACAAATATATACAAACTTGAATTCAAGAAAGTAACTAAAATTTTCTTCCATCAACCTTACCACCCCAACTTATTATTTTAGTCTCAAGTTGGATTTTCAAGTTCAAGGAGAGTATGGTTCAAAATAGGGATAAAAATAATGGTTCACGGCTTGTAGTGCATTTTCCAAAGAAAGGTCCAAAGGCTCAAAGTGGGTAACTAGGGGTTACATTCATGTTTGGGTAGACTTTTTAGGATAAATTGGATTTCAAAGTCACAAGGATGGCCTAAGATTATTTCTCCAACCACATACAATCAAAACTATCCTTGAGAGACCAACGGGGCAAGTTCTAGATAACACAAGTGTACATAAGATAAATGCCAAATGCTCACCACACGTGGCATTCAAAATTTTCCAAGTTGGTCAAATGTCCCTCCCACTAAAGATTAATTTGGAGTATCTGTTTCTATTCAAAATTCAAAATTTATAAATCCACAAAAAGAGAAAAAGATTTGTTAGAAAGTCTATTACTTCCATGCCCTTGATTTTTAAAAAATTATAGATTCAGGGGGTTGCTTGTTTTATATTAGGAACATGCTCAATTTGCTAAACTATGGCTACAACCAAAGCCTTAGTCTCACATTTTGGCTCAAAATGGAAAGGCTAACCATATGGCTACTCAGACTTCGCCAATGGTGTATAAAGTGACCCTAGTTTTAACAAAATAGAATGCCACAGGTACTCAGACTTCCTTTGAAATTATAGGTTTTTAGAATTCCTCTGTATCTATACCTCAAACCTAAACATGACACTTTACCCTTAAGAATGTCGTCACTCAATCCATCATAGGGCAAAGCTACTCATGTATCATCGCCTAAAAATACAATTAAAGTAAAAGAAAATGCTAAAAAAACTTAAACTAAAAATCACATGATAATCTATAAAATGTCGGCACCATCAGAATACCCAAAAGTTTAGAATCTCAAAACAAAATAAAAATAATATCCAGAGTGTCATCTAAAAAACTACCCAAATATATCCATGTAGTATAAATATAGGGATAGGTGCTTCCAACTAAAAAGGTGGCAATGCCTTCATTGACTAGTTAACAAGATGAGAGTAAAGGATGATCCCTGAATCTGCTTCATTATCTTTGGTATACCCTGGATCATCTCTACCGTCATAAGCATAAGACCACTCAGTAGGGGCTCCATCATTACTGTCGCTTCTCGACGAAGGTAGGTGTCCTTTAGGTTTGAGGACCTTGAATATTCCCTTTAACCCTCTCCACATCATGTTGAAGAATTTTTCTCTCTTCTTTTTCCTCTTCAACATCAATTCCTGTAACTCCCGGAGGTTCTTGTGTGATATTTCCAAAGACGGATATGCTCTTTCTATTTTTTCAACCTTGACACCTTTCCTTTTCTGCCCCTTCTAATATATTTCATAGTCCAACTGAGCCACATATGAATGGAGAGTAGTGGAGGATTTTCCTGGCCGCTGGGGTAGCCCTGGAGCATGTTCCCAGATAGTAGAAAGTCTGTCAATGAATTTTGGGAACTTTTTTTGGACTCTGTCCATAGAGATACTCTTTTCTAGGAATAACTTGGATTTTGGGAATTCATTATAGCATAGGTTATGGCTTTTCGGAGAAATGTGTCTGATATCATCTAAGTCTCCTATTTTGTAGCTGAGCACCTATATGGACATAATTCAAACTATTTTTTATATTTACAAGGAAAAACTTATGCTAGACTAGCAAGTAAAATGCTTGTGGCAATGCTATAAGAGATTCAGGGGTGAAAAATAGGTAGGCAGAAGTTTGGATTTCCGCAGACAGCAGTCCTCAGGTGTAGTGACCCTAGAGCATTGACTGCGATCGTGATACCCAATACCATCATCAACAATTCTATCCTGCTCAGGATATACATAGTTTACACCAACTCTATCTTCCAACTAGGCACATAATCATCATGATAATATAAAGTAAGCCCATCTTGCATGATTTTAGTCTCCTTCCTAAACTTGAAGGAGTTCACCTTGAACTCTTTTGGGCATTGAATGAAGACACTAAATCCACGTCTATTACAACTATGTTAGGTTAAAATATGGGTAGTCAAGACTTCCTCAAATGACGTGTAAACATCCTATAGCTGATAATCACAACAAAAATTGCAAACAAACACAATTTTGACACTGTAAAAACAAATTTATGCCAGTGTTCAATCTACATATCCTAGCCCTATAATGAAAATAAAAGTGAGGGAGTTTGAGACTACATACTGGATAATGATGTGAAAGGGTTGAGATGAACTTTTGGATACTTTACACAGTGCCAACATATAAGAGAGTTTGAGAGAATTTTGAGAATGAATGCATAGGAAAATGGAAGTTAGATGGTCACTTAAACTGGTATGACCACGATTATAGTCGTCGTTTTGAGATCATGAACACATGGCATCTGTGATTGCATTGACACAGACCAAGGTCATGGTAACTGAAGTCAAAATCTAGGCCTCTACACTTAGTTGTTTAGGCCGACTAGCCCCTTTACAAACTCCCTTTTTCATGGATAATGCTCAAACAAATACAAAAACAAAATATACTCTATTATGCATAAATAAAAAGATATGTGGCACTTTTTGTGGTGTGATGGGTTGCCTCCCATCGAGCACTTAGTTTAACATCGCAACACGATGTCTCCACACTTTCCCTTTGTGTCTTTTCTTAGAAAATTTAAATCTCCATCCCAACTTTTGTTCAACATATAATGAGCAATAGAGGGACATAAAATTCAAATCTTCCAAGATGAAACTTTGAAGCGGTGGTAAAATTGCAAGCAAGCTTCGATCTCTCTATTTTAAAGACTTGAACCTTTTACCCAACTTCACATCAAACTTCCAAATTCAGTCCTTGGGTAAATATAAGCACATCAAAAGTCCATTACTTGTACTTTATAAGTTAAGCATCTTGGTCGTTGAAGTATGGGGCTCCATGTGCTCCATCGGAATGACAAACTCCAAATTATATGAGTCCGACTCCACCTTCCCATAACTTTCCATTTGGTCAAAGGGATGGATCCTCATCAAATTCTCTATGCCTAATGTTGAAAAGTGGATTGAATGAGGTCCAAAACCTAACTTAATAGGCTAAATTGTTCTCCGGCCACAACGCCATTTTAGATAACACTCAACTTACACGTTCATTTTGATGCAAGGCGGTCGTCATCAATGTATTTACCCAACTTCAGAGTTGGGGTAAAATCTATGAGGAAAAATGTGAGTGGAAATTAAATTAATTCAAAATGATAGATACAAGTTAAATTTAAACAAAATAGTTCAAATAGATAAAATGGGGGATATGGGTTCCTACACTAATGTTTCTTTTTAGTTTTCTCTGTATAAATTTTGGGCTATGAATAATTAGAGTTTTCACAATTAAGCACGATCATGGGATTATGCACTTCTAAGGGAGTGACATATGGGTGTTCATCATCTACATCAATTTAGTAAATAAAATATGGGTAGGCTTGGTTATAGATTTTGATGCTAGTCTTTCAATAAAATACCAAACTTTCACCCATTTATTCTTTTGAATACCTAATAAGTGTGTTCAACAATTGGTAACCACAACCTCAATTTAGCATCCCTATTTCTAGGATGATACCCATGGTATAGTTAACTTCGCATTCCCCCTTAGGTCTAAGATAGTGAATGTTTAACAAACTACACACATAATTATCTATCATTGCTTTGGTCTCCACATCTCTCTTTCGAGGATGATATGGATTCCTAAAGATCACCCAAAACCCTTCTTTCAAAGATGACCTTGAACTTTCTAGAGCTTGGAGCTTTCACTCATCAAACCCAATGGGTATTTGGGGCTTTCACCCATCAAATCCCAACCAAAATAGCACAACAATGATAAAACCCACAAACATGAACTGCCAAATAGATGATAACAATAACAACCCTCACACACATTAAATCCCTATTCACACATAACCCTAAGAGGGTGATTTAGCTACATATAAGATAAATAAGTATAGATATACCCATAATCTCCATTGAAATGAATTGTTGAAGAATTAAGTGAATGTTACTTCAAACTTGGCTCTCCCACAATATCAACAATGGAAGTAAGCAAACCTTCCACTTAGAAAGTCTCCAATGTATTCTTCACCTAAAATTTTTACAATATTTTTCTCTCCAAAAATGGAGGCTATGAACTACAAAAATCTAAACCTAAAAATTGGGGAAGATGGAATTGTTTCATAAAGATAGGGTTTTAGTTGTTTTTGTCAATTCGGGATCATCACGTGCAATTACTATTTTCCCCTTAGGCTGAAATACTCCGTTAGGCCATGATCGAGAATGTCTGGCTGCAATTGTGGCTACACGACCGTGGTTAACCTCCGCAACCGTGATTAAATGACCATCCTTGACTGCTGCGATTGCAGTCAGCAGATCGTGACTGCACTACCTGAGGCCCTTCTATTTTAGGTATTCATCTACACTTTCTTAGTCCTGTTTTGATCATTTTGAACTCCAATCCATATGTTTCCAACCCTACTCTATGCCAGTAAGAAATGGATATTAATGCATCTAATTGTAATTATGTCTTATTTATTCATCCATAACAAGGTAATGTGCATGAATAATGATTGTAGTGGAGTGGTAAACTCACCACTCATCACCATGTAATCTATCATGGAGTCTAATATCTTACCCACATCGACGAAAGATGTTATACCCTTGACATTAGAGTAGAACCTTAACTTAGTAGTCACTATACTTAACCTATATTGGAACTTAAAACTACAGTGTCACATAGATTTGGACCATGTAACCTCAGACTCATACCCAACTCAGTGATGAATACTACTCCTACAATACTTATATGCTCATAGTTTAGGAAATCCACCTTAAAAATAGCGTAAGGGTTTATAGAATGAAAACTAGTTATGCTTCTCTTTTTTTAAATCACAATCAGGATAAACAAATATGGATTCCATATCTTATCTTAAGATCAAAATATCAATATTTGATTTGTGTCATAAGGATGATAAATAACTGTGGATTTCAAATCTTATCTTGTAATCAAAAGAGTCAAACTTTTCTTGTAATCTTCGTGCTCAAACTTTAGCCTTGAATCTTATACTTTCTTTCATAGAACTTGTAATACAATATCATGATTAAAACATAATCAAAAATCTTTAATCAATATTTCAAATCAAACTCATGACATTGAAATCATAATAGAGAATCTTCAAGTCAAAACATAAATAGATTAGATCATGTATACACTTTAATACTTATGAAATATCCCAAACTTTCTTTAAGTTAAATTTAGTCTCCAGAAGAGTTATTGATGACTTCCTAAATGATTAATATTTAAATTAGATAGAATTTCTCTAGTTTTGACTTTTATCATGTGGGAAATAGAATTATGTTTCCAATGATACCAATTTTGTTCAAATTTGGTATTGGTGTAAAAAGTTATGGATATTCCAAAGAGAACTATTGAAACTGCCCAGAAGTAATGCTTAGGCTGACGGACCGTCGAGCCAGCGATGGACCATCTCCCAAGCCATCGCGACTAAGGCAGTGACCTCGACTTCTGGTCAAGTGCGATGGCAAGGACTAAAGGACCGTTGAGCTAGCAAAAAACAATCACCCAAGCCATCTCTACTAAGGTAGTAAGTCCCTATTCTGGCCCAGGTGCAACAGTCGGAATGACAGACCGTTGAGTCAGCAATAGACATCATACGACCCATCCTAGATCCTGTTCACCGAATTCTAAGCTATTTTTAAAAGGGTATTTGAGTTATTTCCACCCGTTTTAACCCCTAATTATATTGGACCAAGGCTCATAAGTCCATTAGCCATATACAACATCAAATTAGGGGTTTCTCTCAAAGATAATCCCCAAGAACAAGATCCAAATAATTCTTCAAAACTAAGGGATTCCAAGTTCTTCAAGACCAAGAACTTCAAGAAACTCACTACCCAGGTATGTCATGTGTTGATTCATGGGTATCTTTCACCTATGAAGCTCAAGAATCTCTTTTCAAAATCCAAGATTTGTGTATTTATGAATGTTCACGATTTAAATTGAATTGAAATTTATTTTCATGATGTTGTGGTGTATTGATTCATGTTTGAAATTACATATTCCAATGATTGACCCTAGGATGTGGTCATTTACATAATAATCATGATAAACCCTTAAATTTACACGTTGATTGATGTATCCATGATTATTAGATGTGTTGATGATTGTATAACCAAATCATGCTCCACATGTGTTTGATTAAATGCCTATGTGAAGGAAAAATGCCATACTAGTATGATAATTTGAAATCCCTATTTATGTACAAGTTTATGCATGTCCTTGATCAAATGTATTACTCAATGAATTATGGATATATGTGTAGCCATTTTGGTTCTTTAGAACTTGTACTTCATGAAATCTCCAACTTATTGTATTATGGGTTGTGATGTCGATCGTGTATTCAAAAAAGTCATGCTTTGTCTATTTTCTTCTATCGAGTCCTGGGGGTACTTGTACCCATAAATTTAGCCATATGCCTAAAATAAATGTCTTGTTTTCAAGATACTCTTAGTAAAGCCATGATCTATAGAACTCAGTCTGTCTCATGACTCAGAAAAACTCAGTAATCTTAGTAGTATTCCATTAGTCATTGGAACTCAGTTAGCTCAGTCCAGTTTAGTTCAGTTAATTATGTTCAGTGTCTATTCAGATGGGAGTATAAATTAGCATCTAGAGAACCTAAGAATAAGGACTCACCTGTTATATGAGGGTGTGATTCTTAGAAGCAATCCTTGTGTTTCAGAACTATGTATCCAGTGTAGGTTGAGATATCATAGCTGTTATATAAGGGAAGATGAGGTGGCTTAACCTGTTATATGAGGGTTCCCACTGTTCTCACTAGAGTTACCTATTATATAAGAGTTACTCAAAGATTGTCCTTACCAGTGGTGCGGTATTGACACCCTTCCAATTAGGGTTATAGATTGGACCCCACCTCAACTATATTGCTTTATTTGGGGCATGTTGGATGATAACTACTCTTCACAGTTTTATTTATAGAATCACGACTGTCAGGTACAATCATTTAGTCTAAGTAATAAAACTCAGATAGTTCTACAAAATTTAGGACTGTTAGATATAGTCAACTTAGAACAGTATGGAACTCAACTAGTTCCATCAGAACATAGACTACCAAATATAGTCGGTTAGTATCAAATATATTAGTTATACCAGTTATCTTAATTATATATCAGTTATCAGTAACTCATGTTATCAATAATCAGTTCAGGACTATCAGATACAGTCAATCAAACTAGTTCTTCATAATCAGAACTGTTAGAAACAAACATTCCTCTATCAGTAATATACCATCAGTTCCCTAGTATTTAGTAGACTCAGTTATCAATATCAGTAAACGTAGGTGTTAGTAAATCAGTACTCAGAACTCAGTACCCGGTGTCAGTATGGTCTCAATTTCAGTTACTTGTTCATGTATGTATTCTCATATTTATGTTATACAATCATTTAGTATTGTTCATGCATATGAACCCTCGCATTCAGCCTACCTCACATGCATACTAGTAAATTTAATCGTACTAACATATTTGTGCTATAATGTTTTACTTTGCACCATAGGTTCAAAAGCATAAGCACTAAAGCGTTAGTAGCATCTAGTATCCAACAATCAGAGTTAGCAGTGAGTCCTAATCCTTCAAGGAAATGATCATTACTTTATCATTTCAGTACTTAGTTCATTTCAGTAGTTGGAGTTAGTTGGGGACATGTCCTATAAACTCCTTATTCAGACAGTTTAAAGGCTTTAAGACTATAGTATATTCAGATAGTTTATTTTTTAGTTTTGGGTATTTCTATAACCCGTTTAAACATTGTTTTATCAGATTTTATGTTTCAAATTTGAACCTTATGGCCTTACAACTTATGTTTCCATATTTATATATGCATATTATCTAGTATTTAGGTACAACTATCTATCATGGGTTAGCTTATGGTCCTTTGGGGTTAAGAGCATCGTGTAACATTCTGAGTACCATATTTAGGGCGTTAAAAACTTGGTATCAGAGCGTAAACTTCAACAGTGTCCTATGAGATATTTTAGGAATAGTTTCCCTTCTTTCAGTATTCATGTCGTGCGAGTAAGCATTAGCTTAAGTTGAACTCTCAATGTAATTTTCTCCTATTATTCATTATAGAACATGTCTCCTAAAATGACTAACAAAAGGAGGACCAAGAACCATTCAGTACTTTTGTCCGTCCAAGAAAATTCCCTAGACGAGCATGTATTTCATAGCGAATTTAGAATCGACTCTCTTACTATATCCTATTCAGTAGTAGCTCAGAGCAATCAACAGACCATTATCCCACCCAGGCATGCAATTCATTCCCAGCAGACTGAGGTGGGAAATCATAGTAAGAAAGAAAGAAAGAGAGAAAATAAAAGAGCTAGAACAGGTAGCCTTAATTTCAACTAGCCTAAGTCAGAGGGTGCCAACCGCTTTTACTTTTGCCTAAACTTTTCTGTTCGAGTTCTTTCCTTAGCCAGTACTCCAGTTCCTAAATTCAGAGATAAGATGCCAAGTCCTAAACCTCAGGGAAGTGTTAGTAGTGCCCAAAGCCATCCCCTGTGTCAAACTTATGGTAAGTATCATAAGGGCATATGTAGAGCCGGTGGTGATGTGTGTTTCGAATACGGTGAGTCAGGTCATAAAGTATGATACTATCCTAAGCCCGGTCCTCGAAGCCATTATATCATTCTTCAACTCAGTCTAGCCGCCCGAATCAATAGGGTACCTCCTCCAGCTCCATCAGTGGGCAATGTCCAAACAGATTCCATGCTTTTCAGTCCCGACAGAATTAGGAAAGTCCTTCTAATGCGGTCACTGGTATGTTATAGATCTTTCATTTACATATTTATGTCTTATCAGATCCATGAACTTCTCTTCTTTTGTGACTCTTTGTATGTCAGTCAAAGTTGAGGCCAGACCAATTGTTAACAAGACTTTTCTTATTCTCTGCCCTAGTGGGTCAGTCTATCATAGCCCGACAGATATACAAGCACTATTTGGTTATGAAAGCTCAAAAAGAGTTAGGCCTTCAGATTCCAGTAGTAGTAGAAGTAAGGGAAAGACGATTCCTGACCCATCCTTATCTCAGTGTAAAGTTTTGTACTTCAGTCAGCAAGAAGCGTTCATATGTTTTATATCTCTATTTCATGAACCCAACTTATATTCACACATTTTCCAGGGAATCATGCATGATTCTAGTTCCTAGCATAAGGAGTTAAGTTTTACTCTCCTCAGCAATCCAGTTCATGACCCACGAATGCAGAAAACTCCAGTCATGCAGCTCATGAATCATGTACATATTTCATGCTTTACAGTGTACTCAACTTCCATGACTCATGATATGCTTCTACTGATCAGTTAAATCTAGGATATTTCGTGTATCCACTATGTCCTCTATTTAGACCTTTTGGGTAAATCCAAGGTATTTAAATTCTATTCCTCAGGCCTCTGCCATGTGTCAAGTTCAGTTAGTATCCATTCATATTCCAGGTCCTCCTGATTTAACCCTTCAGTAAGCTTGTTTTGTGAAAATAGTGTAGTGATGAGTATTTTCTTAGAAGGGAGAGAGTAAATATTTTATGTTTAGAGAATATTATTGAATGCTTATGTTACCCAAGGGTGTAGTAATGAAGATACACTTGAATGTTATGTTAAGTGTGCAAGTAAAGGGATAGCAAGAGGTTGTAATTAGAAATTGAGAAAGCACAGAGTTAGAGTACACTTCTAGATCCTCGACTTATGTCAATCTTCATTGCATAACTATCAAAACTCAGTCGCTATCTCAGTTACAATTTTAGTATTTAGTACTAAAAAATGAGTGTCAGTCTCAGAATTAAGTACTTCAATATTTGTCTAAACCACAATTATCAATGTTCAGTTATCAGATCCCAAAATTTAGTTCCAGTATGAATCCTAGTTATAGTGTCAACTTCAGTTTAGAAATTAGATCAGAAACTCAGTTCAGTTCTGGGCTTGCTTAACCATAGCGTACAGTTGTCAGATATGCAGTTATTAGTATTTCATTACCCTAGTCTATGAAATATTTCCAAATCATGTCGTACACTCAGTATTTCATCCGCAATTAATACAACTTTCATGAAATTCATGCTTAGTTACCTCATGATACCAAGTCAGCCATTAACTTCTGTGTATAATACCCTATAGTCTCAGTCCAGCTATTCAGACCAAGTGTAGTTCAGTCTTACATGCCCTGTATTTAGCTGTCAGCTATATAGTTAATTATATGAGTATTACATTTATGCAATTATGTTTAGCACCCATGAGAATCTTTTCAGTCATCTTAATTGCAGTGAAAAAGGCTTAGTTATTTCATTTTAAATGGTGTTCGTAGGCCTCAACTCATCTTACCGAACTTCAGTCATGTAATGATTTTCTCATTTAGCTGTCCTATTTAGACAAGGAAAAGATTTCCTTGTGCCCTAAAGACACTAGAACTCTATAGAAAGAGTGTTATAGATAAGGCTCCAGTCAACTATAATCTTTCATTATGAGTTAGTCCATAAAACCAGTAATTTAGTTTAGCAGTTAGACGAATAACTTCATATGGTTTGGTTTCCTATCCCTTCCATCTAGACGTACTAACCGAAGTCTTATGGATATAACCATTGTACGGTGAACCAACTAAATATTCGCAAGCTCAGCTCAGTTTATGTATTATGTTTCAATTTTAAATCCTAGTTATTCAGTTAAGACTCAGTTCATAGGTCCCTTGTGCGTCGCTTCAGCTATCCTAACATCTCATCCAAATTAGTATTCTTTGAGGGATATAGTGTCCCAAGGGGGGGATACATTATAATCCCCCGAAATTCTATAACATGGGCATTCTATTCTCTCATCACATAATGAATCCAGTTTGGAGTAGGGGATACTCATAAGTTAACCCTTAAGTTCTAATCTCAGCCATGAGCCATGTATTTAGAGGCTGGATTCAGTTCACAATATTTAGTTCACAGTATTCAGTTCATGTATCATGTTCTAGACTCAGTTCATGTCATCCGTTATAGACTCAGCTATGTTCTCATGTTCCTATTTATGCATGTTCAAGATTGGTGACTATGTGTATCACAATATCTCTTCCATGAAGGGAGTGAAGCAGTTTGGCAAGAAGGGAAAGTTTAGTCCCTTATATGTCGGCCCCTTAAAAAATTCTCAGTCGTTACAGCAAGATAGCTCATAAGCTCGAGTTGCCTTTAGATCTTGCCTCAGTTCATCCAGTTTTCTATGTCTCTTTTCTCAAGAAGTATATAGGTGTCCCGGCAATTATAGTCTTTTTTTAGAGCATAGATGTTTAGAACAACCTCTCTTATGAAGAGATTACAGTCAAAATTCTTGACTGCCAGACTCGTAGACTGAGGAGCAAAGAAGTCCCTCTAGTCAAAGTTCTTTGGCGGAATAAGTCTATTGAGAGAGCTACTTGGGAAGAAGAAATAGACATATGGACCAAGTATCCTCACTCTTCTCTGCCAACTCAGATCTAGCTTAAGGTAATAGTTTTTATTAAGCTTTTCAGTGATATGTTAAGATTTCAGTGGCACTCTTGGTATCTATTTCATGTACAGAATTCCATTATAAACTTGGTATTAAGTTCCATTGCATAGTCAGTCATGCATTCATGTGTCAGTTCAGTCAGGCATATATGCATCAAATATGCATGTTCAGTTTGATAAAAAAACTCATCTTATTAGTAATTCAGTCATGTAGTCATAAATAAGTTACTCATGCATCAAATATGCATGTTTAGTATGATATATATTTAGTTTATTAATCATGTTAATCATAGAGTCATGTTTCAGTCATTCATGTTCAGGATGTGCTTCGGTTTTTGGTTCCTCCCCTCTCTGTCAGACCCATTCGAAGATGAATGTTCCTAAGGGGGAGATATTATAATACCACAAACTTTCTTTAAGTCAAATCTAGTCTCCAGAAGAGTTATTAATGACTTCCTAAATGATTAAAATTTAAGTCAGATAGAATTTCCCAAATTTTAACTTTCTATCATGTGGAAAATTGAATTAGCTTTCCAAGATACCAATTTCTTCCAAATCTGGTATTGGAGTAAGAAGTTATAGATGTTTCACAGAGAACTGTCAGATTTGCCCAGAAGCGACGGTTAGGCTGATGGACCGTCGAGCCAGCAATGGACCATTGCCCAAGCCGTTGCGACTAAGGTAGTGAACCCGACATCTGAACAAGTGCGGCGGACAAGACCGATGGATCTTCGAGCTAGCAACGGACCATCGCGCAGGCCATGCTACTATGGCAGTGAGTACCTATTCTATCCTAGGTTCGACGGTCACAACAACGGACCATCGAGCCAGCAATGGACTATTGTATGAGCCATCGCAAATCCCATTCAACAAATTCTAAACCATTTTTAAAAGGGTATTTAGGTCTTTTCCACCCGTTTTAACCCCTAATTATATCAGACCAAGGCTCATAAGTTCATTATCCATCTACAATATCAAATTAGGGTTTTCTCTCAAAGATAATCCCAAAGAACAAGATCCAAATCATTCTTTAAGAAACTAAGAGATTCCAAGTTCTTCAAGTCCAAGAACTTAAAGAAACTCACAACCCAGGTATGTCATGTGTTGATTCATGGGTCCCTTTCATCCATGAAGCTCAAAAATATCTTTTCAAAATCCAAGATTTGTGTATTTATGAATGTTCATAATTTAAATTGAATTGAAATTCATGTTTATGATGTTGTGGGGGGGTTTGTTTTATGTTTGAAATTACATATTCTAATGATTGATCCTAGGATGTGGTGATTTGCATAATAATCATGATAAACCCTTAAATTTATATGTTGATTGATTTATCCATGATTATTAGATGTGTTGATGATTGTATAACCAAACTATGCTCTCCACCGTTCTCACTAGAGTTACCTGTTATATGAGGGTTACTCATAGATTGTCATTACCAGTGGCATAGTATTGACACCCTTCCAATTGGGGTTACAGATTGGCTCCCAACTCAGCTATATTGCTTTATTTGGGACATGTCGGTTAGATAACTACTTACAAACATTTTAGTTATAGAATCAGGATTGTCACGTATAGTCATTCAGTCTCAGTAATAAAACTCTGATAGTTCTACATAATTCAGAACTGTCATATACAGTCAACTCAGAGCAGTACGGAACTCAACTAGTTCTATCAAACATAGACTATTAGATACAGTCGCTTAGTATTAGTTATATTAGTTATACCAGTTATCTCAGTTATATTAGTTATCAGTAACTCATGTTATCAGTAATCAGTTTCTGGACTATCAGGTACAGTCAATCACACCAGTTCTTCATAATCAGAATAGTTAGAAATAATTATTCCTCTATCAGTAAAATACCATCAGTTCCCAGTATTCAGTAGACTTAGTTATCAGTATCAATAAACCCAGATATTAGTAAATAAGTACTCAGAACTCAATACCCAGTATCAAGATGGTCTCAGTTATAGTACTTGTTTATGCATGTATTCTCACATTTATGTTATACAGTTATTTAGTATTGTTCATGCATATGAACCCTTGCATTCATCCTACCTCACATGCATATAGTACATTCAATCATACTAACACATTTGCGCTATGATGTTTTACTTGCGCCATAGGTTCAGAAGAACGAGCTCCAGAGCATCAGTGGCATTCCAGTATCCAGCAGTTAGAGTTAGCAGTGAGTCCTCATCATTCGAGGACATGATCATTACTTTATCATTTTAGTACTTATTTTTTCAGTAGTTGGAGTTAGTTAGGGACACGTCCCATCAAATCTTTATTTGATAGTTTAGAGGCTTTAAAACTCTAGCATATTTAGACAGTTTATTTCAGTTTTGGGTATTCATGTACCCCGTTTAAACATTGTTTTATTAGATTTGATGTTTTAGATTGAACCTTATGGCCTTATAGCTTATGTTTTTACATTTATATATGTATATTATGTAGTGTTCAGGTACAAATATCAGTCATGGTTTAGCTTGTGGTCCTTCGGGGTCATGAGCACTGTGTAGCAATTTGGGTACTAGATTCGGGGCGTTACAACTGTAATCACATATTAATTTCATAATCTCAAAACAAGATAACTTTTGTATGAACCCTAATTGCAAATCATATAATTTAAACTTTTAATAAAGTTTTGGGCACAAGGATGGAAGAATGTCCTTGTCATAAACCCCACATACCTTAAGTTTCTTGACTTGTGAAGAAAGCTTAGAGCTTGGGACTTCAATGATGAACTTGTGAAAGAAACCCTATTCTTGATATTTCTTGAACTTTTGGATTCTTGAAGAAATTTTGAATTTGAAACTTAAATGCTTGTTTTATTAAAAGAAGAAACTTGAATTATTGTCTCTGGGAAAGGGAGGGTTTTTACGTGATTTGATTTGAAGAAGATGGGCAAATAATGCCCTTGTGGGTGCTTTAATTCGTACCTTGGATTTTTAGGGCTGAGGGGAAAGGACCAAAGTGCCCCTTGATCCCTAAGCTGAAAAAGAGGGGGAATAAGCTCCGAGTCTCATCCTATATCGCATTGATAGAGCAATGCATTGCTCCCCAAATAGCGTTGAGAGATCGACGTGCCATGGCCAAATCGTGTGGATTTACTGCCACTCATGAAAAAGGCCATAACATTTTAATCGGGTATTGTATTAAGGAAAAATTGGTTTAGTTGGAAAGATAATTCAATTATATATCATTTGGTGGGTCTTTAGATGAAAAATTTCACATATATAAAAAGTTATACACGTTCAAATTTGACCCTTGTAGAATCAAATACCAAAACTTTGCTGAATTAAAGGCTCTTAGATCAACTTTTATCTAAGTGATTTCTATGAATATTTTTCACCTCCTAAGAACTTCAAACACTAGGATAAAGATTATGACACATATATTCACATACGAATCTTGGGATTAGAGCTTACACACGTAGGAATGATGGTTCAAAGTCAAGCCCAAAAATGCGGGGTGTTACATTATCTCCCCCTTAGAAACATTTGTCCTCGAATGGTGGATAGGAATATGTTGAAGTCATATGAGTATGGAATAATATACACACAACATGTAATGAAGGATGTAGCTGAGCTGAACCATTAGAAATTTCATCATGAAACTGGTTTTTGAGCTGACTTGACTTTATTGACTGTAAGAAGCTGAGTCAAGTTGAGATCTTAGAACTCACTTGAAATGTTCATGATACAATCATACATGTAGAACCGTGAAGTGATGAATGATGAAATAGAATCACGAATTGTGAGACCAAGGTCATACACGGGGTACTACACTATCTAAGCTAGAATACTTGGAAAACTGAGATCATATACTTGGAAAACTGAGAACATGCACGTACTGAACACTTAATGAACTGAGTCATGACTAACTATCTGAATTTGAAACATGATGCTTGGACTGAATTGAATTTTCAACTTGCATTGACGTGAATGAATTACCTTAGGAATAGAAAAGATGGAAAACCATAGGAACTTGTTTGTCTGACTAGTAAACTAGATTGTTGGCTACATGGACTGAATTATACTGAAAGCTTATACTCAACTGGTGTATTTCTTCAACAATCTTTGCAAGAAGTCTTAATAACATTAGGGAGGAAAGATTTATTGGACATGATCTGAATAAGTTATTTGAGCAAGGAATCTTAATATAGATATAACTCTATAACATGTGGTAAAATTACTAGGCCTTAGGCAATACGACTGCCACTTTCAAGATTAAACATACTCCACAAATACTCCCTTAACTATACGTTCCCCATTAATACTGCACTTCACTTGAGGCTACTTATGATCTTCACATGGCACTGATAACCCTATCTACTGAAGTCTGAGATGAATTGAATTCTCTTACTCTGTTCAAGCCTACTCGAATCTACAAAGAACTACACATAACACCATAACACTTGTTTGAATATACCCCATGCATTTTAAAAAATTCTTATCACAAGAATAACTTTCCTTACCCCTTCAATATCTAAATTCAATCCTCTTACTAGGAATTCACTAGAACACAATGCACCCATCCACTTATATACCAAGATGACATTCAAGCCTATCATTATAACCACATAAAAATTTCTAAGCAAACACCCATAAAAAGACCTTTTTCATATTCTCTAAACCTCTATAAATAATGACTTCCATGCACCATCCCCAAGAAAATACACATGAAATTTTAACTAACCATGGCGTACATAAAATTTTTTTGCCTCAATCATCCTTCACACTTATAACCTAAGATACAACAACCATGCAACAATCTTTCCCCAACATGAAAGATTTACTCTCTCTCATCTAAACAATTACTCATCACCACTATCATTACACAAGGAGAGGTCACTAAAGGAATAGAACATAAGGACCTAGAATATGAAAGAATACTATACAAAACTTGGATACTTAACTGAGGCCATGAGTTTTAGGAATTGAGCATACTTTGAAGCATGAGTACATGAGTCATGAACTGAATAACCTAAGTTTGGAATTCATAAATTCATGAAATATGATCCGTACTGCTGAGTGAACTGGAAGTCCTTATACTAGAAATGGAAGTGTATATAATTCTATGGAAAGTACATAAATATGAGCTATGATAATGGAGATGACATATAAGGCATGCGTAGATATCATGACGACTAAAGTACAATAATTTGCACTAAGATTAGAATGGGTTGGTACCTTTCTCCCTTACTACTATTCTAGAACTCACTTGTAACGACCCGAAACTACCCCCTAGTCATTACATGGTTCTTATAGTCCTGAGGGACAACAAGCTAACCCATGAGCTGGTACCTACTGTGAGCACTTAATAATATAATCATGATTGGAAAAGAAATAACTAAAATGCCATAAGGTTTTAATAATGAAACGACTATTGAATTATGGATCAGGCATACTACTAAAATCTAAATAATCCAACTAGCTAACTGTAGTGTCTAAAAATCCTCTAAACTAAATAATATGAGTTGATGCGATAGGCCTCAACTAACTCTGCTAACTACTGAGATAAAATTTAATCTATCCTTAGATGATGAGGACTTACCACTGCTACTATACTGCTGATGATCTGAGGGACTAAGTACGATACGGGAACTGAGCATTAGCACCTATGATATGATACATCATAGCGCAAAAGAAAGGTATGCGATCAGTACTTTGAATATATTAGTATGCTAAATAAGGTAAGCCGATATGAATTGTTTCATGAATAGGAATAATAAGAACAATAATAACTAACTGATTATACATGTAGAACATAGAGTGCTGAATAGAGAACATAAAATTTATAGGTACTAAGAATATGGAGAAAATTGTAAATACCAAGTATGCATGACAGCCTGTAAATACTAAAGATACGTGAAAATCTGTGGACATTGGGGATGCATGACCAATCATATAACATGGATTGAGTAAAATTTGTATACTGAAATACTAACAAAATACTAATATCTGTATGCTTTGGCCAACAACACTAAGATTTTATAACTGAACTAAGACTGTAACTGAGACTATATTTGAGACTGTAGAAGGTATCATCCAACCGACATTCCCTAATTTGAGCTAATTGGGGTCCAACCTGTAACCCCAATTAGAAGGGTGTCAATACCGTGCCACGGGTACTAATGATGGTTGTGTGGATCTACTAAACTGATATAATGTCCAAACGACTAAGGATGTCAAGCCTGAACTGGCGGGTGACCCCTGTGAGATAGTCAAGCCAAATCTGATGGGTGACTACTCATATCCTACGCTGGCTATGTAGTTTTGGAGTATAGGGACAACTACTAATGACTCTGCCTATCTGACTGGGAAGCTTCCATCCCTGCGCTCGCTCGGTGCTAAATCCTACTCACAATTGAAAGAAACTAAGATACTAGACATTTTTTAGTCGAATGACTGATATCTGACTATTTTGATAACGCTCATAATATAATTTGAAGACTATTCTATAATGTACTGAGACTAGACTAAATAAACAACTATGATTTTTGAGTATTCAATACCCCAGGACTCAAAACAATAATAGACGATAATAGTAAAAAGGATACTAAATATTGACTGAAAAAACATGAAGTCTTTCATTTAAATCAATCACTCTTGTAGGCATTTTATCAAACACTTATAGTTCACGGTTTAAAACTATCATAGGAATGTCCTAAAATATATAGAAATAGCATGAATCTAACAAAATAGAGTTAAATCGTGGTCTTGTTCAATAAATAACAACATTAAAATGTGGAGGATTAAATAATAGCAATAATTTCATGGTAACATAGTATAGAATCATAGTTCATGGAGATTCATGGGTAAAATCACAATTTAAAATATAATAAATTGAAAAGATCACAATTTTATAATTTAGAAGGGTTTCTTATGTAAGGGATCCATGGATGAACATCTAACATACATTAATTGATGGATTTCTTGAAGTTCTTGGTGCATTCTTGAGGATTGACCTTGAACTTGAGAGCTAGGGTTCTTGATTGGGAGAGAATACCTTTTGATTTGGGTGAAATTAATTAAAGAATGATTTTAAAAATGTTTTTAGGCTTAAATATCACACCTGGGCAAACTAAAAAATGGGGAAAGGACTGTTTTATACCTAAAAGAAATATTAATTTTTTGATAATTTTTTTTGAAATGGGCAGCTAGCGCGATGCGGCGCTATTGCGCCGTGTCACTAGAAACTGACAACTGGGATCTAGGTTGTCAGCGTGACGTGCAATCATCGCGGTAAGCCTTTGGATGCCATTTTGGCCACCTCCGCAATGCTCCAACATCGCGGAGGCCCACTGGAAATTGACAAACGAGAAATTAGCCTGCTCCGCGACTCGCCATGATCACAGAGTCACACTAGAAAATGAAAATTATTATTTGGGATTTCTACATGATGCGCTAAGGGTTAAAATGATGGTGTTTAACGACTAAAACTTTAAATCGCCATAACTTCTTACCCAGTTATCTGATTTAGGCAAATTTTATATCGTTGGAAAGCTAATTAAATTTCCTATGCAATGGCAGTCTCTAAACTAGAAAATAATGAGTGTTTCAAAAATTTTATATATGAATACTCATGTATTTGGACTTACAATATGCTAAGGAAATGCAGGGTATTACATCACTAGCATCACTACTAGAATCTAAAATCCTGACTTGGTTACTTATTCTATCATATTCCCCTTAGCTTTAACCCACCATTGTAAGTCTGTTGATCCCTTTAATAAACTCTAAACTTTACTACAACCATTCTACTCTAGAGTCCGAGATATAACAATACACATAAATAATAAACTCACCCTAAAACACTGCACTTGAAAATGTAATATCCACAGCTAATACTTCCTTCTGAGATACAAATATTAACTATATATAGACCCAATGGTCATCATATAGTAACTTGAACACTTACTAACATAGAATCTTCCTGAGCATCACCATACCTTGAGTTCAAACCATCTAGAGCTTCAACTCTTCTTTCTGCTAGCTCAATCATCCCAGATTCATACTTAGATTCTAACTCTTTTTTACATGGATATTCCTAAACTTCTAATGAACTATACTAACTTCATCCTTCAACACTCCCTTAGTATATACTATCCTTAACTTTTCTTAGCTTTAGCACGCATTACATACTTACACCCTTCTTGACATCATGCGTGTCTTGCTAAACACATAGTCTGCCCCTTTTCCATTATAGCCTATCATTATTACATATCTAAACTTATATTCTTCCTTAAAACATAAGAATCAAAATCATACCAAAAGACTCAACATCACCTATCCATAACCCCTTAACTTAGCTATTAAGAACACCATATACTATATAACTAGCCTTCTTTCCATTTAGAAACTCAAGGTACTACAAACCACACAAACTCTTTGATAATTTATAAAATAATGCAACCCTCTATCACCTTGGGTAAATATCTAAATCATACCTAAAAAATCATACTCAATTGAAAACTGTAACACCCCGATTCACTGAACCAGAATGCTACATGGTGCTTATGACCCCGAGGGACTACAAGCTAACCCATAACTGATATCTGTAACTGTATACTGCAAATCATGATATAATAATGGGGAATACATAGAACTGTAGGGCCATAAGGTTCAACTAAATACAATCATATGGGTGAAAATACCCAAAACAACTTAATCTCAACATAAATCGGAACATAAATCTAAAAGCCTCTAAACTATCTAAATAAGGAGTTGAAGGAACATGTCTCCAACTAACTCTGTAAAACTGAACTGAAGAAATAAATAAATGTATCAAATCATATTGTCCTCGAATTAATGAGGACTCACTATGTCTCTGCGATACGAATTCTACCGCTACTGCTGGGCTGGAGCCCGTGTCTCGAAATCTATGGAGTAATATGAAAAGAAAGCACCATAGCGCAAATATGTTAGTACAACTGGAGTATTGAGTATACAAGGAAGGTATGCTGAACATAAAGGGTTTCGTGCATGAACAACACTGACTGACTAATATGAACGTGGGAGTGCAAACATACATATATAGAAACTAGGACCATGAATACGTGATAGCATGAACTGTAAGCTAATACATGGTTTACTGATAACTGTCATGACTGATACTAAAACTGATAACATGGACGACTTTATCTGGCAGTCCTGTATATAATAAAATCTGAAGAACGTCCTGAATTATTTTACTGAGACTGATACTAAAACTGTGGGAAGTAGTGTTTAACTGGCATACCCCATGTATGCCATTATGGTTAAGCTAGGGTCCAATCTCTGCCCCGACTGAAGGGGTGTTAATACCGTGCCATGGGTAAGGACAGCCTGTGACTGACCCTTATCTGGCGGGTACTCAATGAGAACGGTGGGAACCCTAAACTAATAGGTTAAGCCACCTCATCAACCCTAATCTGGCGGGTTAAGATGTCTCAACCTATGCTGGCTATGTAGTTCTGGAACACAAGGATGACAACTAAGACTCACACCCTGAACTGGCGGGTGAGTTCCCATCCTTGTGTTCACTCGGTGCTAACCTTTACTCCCATCTGGAGGGACTACACTTGAATAACTGACTGTACATGACTTAATCTTACTGAATTCTATTGACTGGTGGAATGTTACTGATATCTGACAACTGACTAAGATCATAAGGTTTTCCTGAGTAACATGACTGACTGAAGCCTATAGAATCATAACTTGAGTTCGGATATCGTGAAACATGACTGGATCTAGGCAACAGCTATAGTTTCCAGGTACAAGTACCCCCAAGACTCGATGGAAGAAAACTAACACATATGACTGACTTAATCATAAGAGTAGAGTCCATAATTTATAATATCATAAGTAGGGATCTCATACTAAGCATGGTTATCAACAATGTATTGCATGGAAAGGATTTCATATCACATGGAAGTACTTGCACAATCTTAATATCATGTTCATTGCATAATCATATTGGCAATACATACCAATAGCATGGAAGTTCATGTGGATTGCATGGTTATCATACATCTTGTTCATAAGTAGGATTTGCATGTAAACATAGCATAATCTCATAAGAATAGTTCATGAGTATTCCAACAACATGTACAAGGCACATTAACATCATAGAAGTTATTGGAACGTAAGGGCATATCATGAATCCTTCACTTAGTGACAATTTAGCTATATTGCATGATTTCTAGCTTTTTAGGCATTTTATCAAACACCTTACATGCACATCTTAAACATAGGTGAAATCATCAATTTATACATCATGAAAAAACAAATTTACATTTTTCCAACTCATATGATATCATGAAATTCAAAACAAACATATAAAGATTCCATCTTGGGAATCACCCAATATCAACAAAATGATCATCAACACCCAACAATATAGAAATCATACTTTGTAATGAAAAAGAGGGGTTTTAAGCTTTATGGATTAAAGGGATCCATAAATCAACTCACGCATACTATTATATAGAGAAACAAACAAGCATGAACATGATCATATCACCACAATCAACCAAGATTTTGTATTTTAAAGATTGATTCTTAAACTCCACGGAAGAAAGAAATCTGTGGATGAACACTACACATACCTTAGAAGAAAGATTCTTGATGATTGACGGAGGAATTTCCTTAAAATCGGATTTTCAAGCTTAATTATGCAACCCTAGTTGTTTTTCTCCTTTAGTTCTCTTTGATGATGAGCTTTGAGATTATAATAGGGGTGTGAATATGTTTAGAAGCTATATATTTTGTATGGTTAAGTTTAGGGACGTGTAAGGAGTATTTAAAGACTTAATTACCTTTAAAATAACTCAAAACAGAGTGTTTTTGACACCTGGAATTGACTTAGGTAGCGCCTAAGTGATTGACTTAGCTAGGGTAGGCGGTGCCTAACCAATCGCCTATGCTTGGGTTGGGCGGCGCCTAACCAATTGCCTATGCTTACTGTCTCTCACGAAAATGGGCATAACTTTTCTCTCGGGTATTGGATTAAGGCGAAATTGGTATCGTTGGAAAGCTAATTTGATTCTCTATAATTTGGTGGGTCTAAATCAGCCAAAATGTCATATTAACATCGAGTTATACTCGTTCAAAGATGACCCTTGCAAAATTGAACAGTAAAATTTGATGGATTCAATAACTCTTAGCTTGTTTTACCTTAAGTTACTCATATGAACATGATTAATTCATCATAAGCTATATTATCACTAGGATATTCATTGTAAGTCCTATACTCAAGTATGAATCACAAGATAGGTGATTTCATACGTAGGAATACTTAGTCACTTCCTAGATTAGACACATGCGGGGTATTACAATATCTCCCCCTTGGAAACATTTATCCTCGAATGAGAATTTACTGAGAAGGGATACAAGACAATAGAACCTGAACTGCACATGAAGAACTGAAACTTGTTCTCATGATTTACATGCTAAACATACTGAACTTGTGCATATCTGATGCATTGGCAACTGGCACATGAATATATGAATGTGTATGAAATATTTAATAGGTACCAAGTTTACACTGGAAACACGAACGTGAACTAAATAAGATTAAGGAGAACTGTTACCTTGAGCTTAATCTGAATCGGCATGGAAGAGGTGAGGATACTTGGTACGTATATCTACTTCTGCTTCCCAAGTAGCTCCCTCATGAGACTGATTTCGCCAAAGAACCTTGACTAGAGGGACTTCTTTGTTCCTCAATCTACGAGTCTGATAATCTAAGATTTCAACTAGAATCTTTTTATAAGAGAGGCTGTTCTGAATGTCAATGCTCTGAATAGGGACAACAACTGCTGGGTCACCTATGCACTTCTTTAGAAAAGAGACATGGAAGACTGGATGGACTGAGGCTAGATCTGAAGGCAAATCAAGCTCATAAGCTGCCTTGCCGTAGCGACAAAGAATTCTGAAGGGACCGATATACCGGGGACTGAGTTTTTCTTTCTTGCCGATCCTCTTCACTCCCTTCATGGGAGAGATGTTAAGATAGATATAGTCATTGACCTCAAACTCAAGATCCTTTCTACGAACATCTACATAGGACTTCTGTCGACTCTAAGCAGCTCCGAGTCTCTCTCTGATCAACTGAACTTTCTCTTAGGCGTCGAATATTAAGTCAGGACCTATGACTGAGGCCTCACTAACTTTAAACCAACCAATCGGAGATCTACATCTCCTACCATAGAGAGCTTTGAATGGAGCCATCTAAATACTAGAATGATAGCTATTATTGTATGCAAACTCAATCAAAGGCAAGTGGTCGTCCCAACTTTCCTTGAATTTAATTGCACACGCCCTTAGCATATCTTCAACAGTTTGAATGGTCCTCTCTGCTTAACTATCTGTCTGAGGATGAAATGCTGTGCTGAGATGGACTTAGGTACCGAGATACTTTTGGAATGCTTTCTAAAAGTGAGAAGTGAACTGGGTACCTCTGTCTGAGATGATAGATAGTGGAACATCGTGTAATCTGAATAACTCCCTAGTATAGAGTTTGGCATAATCCTCGGTAGAATAAGAATTACGAACAGGAAGGAAATGAGCTAACTTGGTCATTTTATCTATAATGACCCAGACTAAATCATGCTGATAATGAGTTCTAGGAAAACACATCACGAAGTCCATGTTAACTTTTTCCCACTTCCAAATAGGAATGGCGAACTCTTGAATGGAACCACTAGGTTCCTGATGCTCTATCATAACCTGCTGACATGTAGAGCACTTAGCCACAAACTCTACAATATCTCTCTTCATCCCACTCTACCAATAGATCTCCCTCATGTCGCAGTACATCTTAGTGGCCCCTGGATGAATAAAGTACCGCGCACCATGCGCTTCCGCATGTATTCGCTGCCTCAATTCATCTACACCTGGAACACATAGATGACCCTGACAATGAAGAACACTATCTTCCCCTTGGGAGAAAACCTTATTTTTCTGATTCTCAACTGACTCTTTAAGCTTGACAAGGCTAGGATCCCTGTCTTGTTTCTCTTTCACCTCAGAAACTAGAGATGAATCTGAACTACTATGAACACATACACCACCCTCTAAAGAATCAACTAAGCGAATGCCTAGTCTAGCAAGCAGATGGATCTCCTGAGCCATCTTTTTCTTACTATCCTCAATGTGAGAAATACTACCCATGGAGAGTCGACTGAGAGCATTAGCCATAATATTGGCCTTGCTCGAATGATAAAGAACACTCATGTCGTAATCCTTCAAGAGCTATAACTACCTTCTCTGGCAAAGATTGAGATTTTTCTGTGAAAAGACATACTAGAGGATTTTATGGTCTGTGAAGACATCTACATGAACTCCACAGAGATAATGCCTCCAAATCTTCAAGGCAAAGACTACCGCTGCTAACTTAAGATCATGAGTAGGATAATTCTTCTCATGTGGCTTTAACGTCTGGAGGCGTAGGCTATGGCCTTACCATGCTGTATGAGGACACAACCTAAACGCATTCTGGATGCATCATAATAGACTACAAAACCGTCTGAACGATCTAGAATAGCTAGAACTAGAGTAAAGGTGAGTCGAGTCTTCAACTCTTGAAAGCTCTTCTTGCATGAATTTGACCACTGAGACTTAATATTCTTTTGAGTCAATCTGGACATGGGAGATGCAATATAAGAAAATCCATCGACAAACCATCTGTAATAGCTGGCCAAACCCAAGAAACTCCTAATATCTGATGGAGATACGGGTCTGGGGCAGTTTCTTACTACCTCGGTTTTCTGAGGATCTACTCTAATTCCATCACCAGAAACAATATGGCCAAGGAATGCAAATGATCTTAGCCAAAATTCACACTTTCTGGACTTAGCAAATAATTGGTGATCCCTAAGAGTGTGAAGAACAATACTGAGATAGTCTGCATGATCATGCTCTGTCTGAGAATAGAACAAAATATCATCTATAAAGACTATGACAAATATGTCCAAGTACTGCTTGAACACATGGTTCATCAAATCCATAAAAGCTGCAGAGGCATTGGTAAGGCTAAGTTACATGACTAAAAATTTGAAGTGACCATACCGAGTACGGAAAGCTGTCTTCAAAATGTCACATTCTCTAACTCTGAGATGATGGTAGCCTAATCTGAGGTCTATCTTAGTGAAGTAACTGGCACCCTGAATTTGGTCGAATAGATCATCAATCCTTAGGAGAGGATATCTGTTCTTGACCGTGACCTTGTTGATTTAACGATAATCAATACACATCCTGAGAGAACCGTATTTCTTGAGCACGAATAACACTGGCACACCCCATGGGGAAACACTGGGTCTGATGAATCCCTTATCTAAGAGATCCTTCAACTGATGTTTTAGTTCCTTGACTTCTGTAGGTTCCATTCTGTATGGCGGAATAGAAATAGGTTGAGTATCCAAAAGAAGGTCTATGCCGAAGTCTATTTCCCTTTTGGGAGGAATGCTTTAAGATCTTTGGGAAAGACATCTGAGTATTCATTAATAATAGGGACTATTTCGAGGATGGGAGATTCAGAACTGGAATCTTTAACCTGGACAAGATGATACACACACCCTTAGAAATTATTTTCCTTGCCCGAAGGTAGGAAACAAGTTGACTCCTAAACGCTGAAATGCTACCCTTCCACTCTAGGACAGGCTCATTTAGGAACTGAACTATCCTATTTCTGCAGTCGACTGTGGCATAGAAAGAATAAAGACAATCCATGCCGAGAATGACATCAAAATCAGTCATCTCTAACTCCACTAAATCTGCTAACGTGGATTTCTGAGATATCACAACTGGGCAGTTTCTGTATACCCATCGGGCTATGATGGTTTTAGCTACTGGGGTAGAGACTGAGAAAGGCTCTTCTAGGACTTCAGCACTCATTCCAAAATTTCTTGATATGTGTGGAGTAACAAAAGACAAATATGATACCAAGTTTGTAACACCCATGATGTCAATGACCTTCTGGACTTGGTCAATGAACTCCTAAGGGTCCTTATCAGACTTAGACCCATGGAAAGATAGAGGGTTCATTTGGGTGAAGTCCTGAACCCTAGTTGCTTTAGGATTGGCCGAAATGACTTGTGGCCGTTCATTCTGTGCAGTCATGGACTGAGCAAGTGTGTTAAATGCGGATCTAAACTCCGCATGGGAAACATGTTCTCCCAAAGGATCTTCGGGCTGAGGAGCTGGCTGGTTTCTTCTCTTTGGAACCATGGTCTAGAATAAGAGAAGAATAGATTAGACTGAGAGTTTAACTTGTGATTATGCTCACTAGCATGACATGAATAATGAAGAAAGGGTACTGTTCCTAAAACATCTTATAACTTCCTGCACATAAATATGGCCCACAACATACCCATGTACAAAACTCTACTAGATGCAGCTTTTAGACTTCCTAAGACTCTATTGAACCTTAGGCTGTGATACCAAGTTTGTAACACCCCGATTCGCTGAACTGGAATGCTACATGGTGCTCATGACCCCAAGGGGCCACAAGTTAATCCATGACTGATATTTGTACCTATATATTGCAAATCATGATATAATAATACGGAATACATAGAACTGTAAGGCCATAAGGTTTAACTGAATACAATTATACGGGTGAAAATACCCAAAACAACTCAATCTCAACGTAAATCTGAACATAAATTAGAAAGCCTCTAAACTATCTGAATAAGGAGTTGAAGGAACATGTTTCCAACTAACTCCGTAAAACTGAACTAAAGAAATAAATAATTGTATCAAATCATCTTATCCTCGAATTAATGAGGACTCACTGTGTCTCTGCGATAGGAATGCTACCGCTACTGCTGGGCTGGAGCTCGTGTCTCAGAACCTATGGTGTAACATGAAAATAAAGCACCATAGCACAAATGCGTTAGTACAACTGGAGTACTGTGTATATGAGGAAGGTAGGCTGAACATAAAGGGTTTCATGCATGAACAACACTGACTGACTAATATGAACATGGGAGTGCAAACACACATATATAGAAACTAGGACCATGAATACATGATTGCATGACCTATAATCTAATACATGGTTTACTGATAACTGTCATGACTGATACTGAAACTGATAACATGGACGATTGTATCTGACAGTCCTATATATACTGAAATCTGAAGAACGCCCTGAGTTCTTTTACTGAGACTGATACTGAAACTTTGGGAAGTAGTTTTTAACTGTCATGCCCAATGTATGCCGTTATGGCTAAGCTGGGGTCCAATCTCTGCCCCGACTGGAGGGGTGTCAATACCATACCATGGGTACGGATATCCTGTGAGTAACCCTTATCTGTCGGGTACTCAATGAGAACAGTGGGAACCCTAAAATGAAGGGTTAAGACACCTTATCAACCCTAATCTAATGAGTTAAGATATCTCCACCTACGCTGGCTACGTAGTTCTGGAACACAAGGGTGACTACTAAGAATCACACCCTAAACTAGCGGGTGTGTTCCCATCCTTGGGTTCACTAAGTGCTAACCTCTACTCCCATCTAGAGGGACTGGACGTGAATAACTGACTGTGCATGACCTAATCTTACTGAATTTCATTGACTGGCAGAATGTTACTAATATCTGACAACTGACTAAGATCATGAGGTTTTCCTAAGTCACATGACTGACTGAAGTCTATGGAATCATGGCTTGAGTTTGTATATCATGAAACATGACATGGATCTAGGCATACAGTTATAGTTTTTGGGTACAAGTACCCCCAGGACTCAATGGAAGGAAACTAACACACATGAATGACTCCATCATAAGAGTAGAGTCCATAATTTTATAATATCATAAGTAGGGATCTCATACTAAGCATGGTTATCAACAATGTATTTCATGAAAAGGATTTCATATCACATGGAAGTACTTGCACAATCTTAATATCATGTTCATTGCATAATCATATTGGCAATACATACCAATAGCATGGAAGTTCATGTGGATTGCATGGTTATCATACATCTTGTTCATAAGTAGGATTTGCATGTAAACATAGCATAATCTCATAAGAATAGTTCATAAGTATTCCAACAACATTTACAAGGCACATTAACATAGAAGTCATTGGAACGTAAGGGCATATCATGAATCCTTCACTTAGTCACAATTTAGCTATATTGCATGATTTCTATCTTCTTAGGAATTTTATCAAACACCTTATATGCACATCTTAAACATAGGTGAAATCATCAATTTATACATCATGAACAACCAAATTTACATTTTTCCAACACATATGATATCATGAAATTCAAAACAAATATATAAAGATCCCATCTTGGGAATCACCCAATATGAACAATATGATCATCAACACCCAACAATATAGAGATCATACTTTGTAATGAAAAAGAGGGTTTTTGAGCTTTATGGATGAAAGGGATCCATAAATCAACTCACGGATACTATATTATAGAAAAAAAAACAAGCATGAACATGATCATATCACCACAATCAACCAAGATTTTGTATTTTAAAGATTGGTTCTTGAACTCCACAGACGAAAGAAATCCGTGGATGAACATTACTCATACCTTAGAAGGAAGATTCTTGATGATTGACTGAGGAATTTCCTTGAAATTGAATCTTCAAGCTTAATTAAGCAACCCTAGTTGTCTTTCTTCTTCAGTTCTCTTGGATGATGAGCTTTGAGATGAAAATAGGGTTGTAATATGTTTAGAAGCTATATATTTTGTAGGGTTAAGTTTAGGGACGTATCAAGAGTATTTAAAGACTTAATTACCTTTAAAATAACTCAAAACGGAGTGTTTTTGACACCTGAAATTTACTTAGGTAGCGCCCAAGTGAGGTTAGGCGGCGCCTAACCAATTGCCTATTATTGGGTTGGGCGGCGCCTAATCAATCGCCTACGCTTTCTGTCTCTCATAAAAATGGGCATAACTTTTTGCTCGGGTATTGGATTAAGGCAAAATTGGTATTGTTGGAAAGATAATTTTATTCTCTAAAATCTGGTAAGTCTAAATAAGCCAAAATACCACAGTAACATCGAGTTATACTCATTCAAAGATGACCCTTGCAAAATCAAACACTAAAACTTGATGGATTCAAAAAATCTTAGCTTGTATTACCTTAAGTGACTCATATAACATGCTTAATGCATCATAATCTATCCTATCACTAAGATATTGATTGTAAGTCATGTACTCAAGGATGAATCACAGGATAGAAGATTTCATACATAGGAATACTTATTCACTTCCTAGCTTAGAAATATGCAGAGTATTACACAAACAAATAAACTTAAACTCTTGCATGTATTGTTCAAGCCTACTAGATCACTTCCATATAACCAAAATACCTAACAAAGCAATCATTATTTCCACCATTATGATTATCCACTATTCAAGCTTAGTGTCTAGTGCTATACATTATTAACAACACTACCTCATATACTATTCTCACTTGGAAGCTATAAAATTAAAAATCAAGAAACACTAGTACACTAGAACCTCATAATAAAAATAGTGGATCATGATTATATGGCCTATCTTATTATAATTCATTAGCATATCCTCCCTCTACACATAACTACTATTCAACCATCTATACAACTAAATTTTTTCATAGCTCTATAAGTTTCAACTAAACTCCTTGCAACCTCAAGAGAAGCCTAAATTCACAATACTCAACAACCAAATATTTTTATCAATAACCTATAATTTTCTAACATAATAAATATCATCAATAACTCCTTCTATACCTTCAACCAAGTAACCTGTACCACATTCATTACCCCTAAACTAAAACATAAGGACCTATCACCTTATTACTAACTCGATCATATGCAAAAGTTCATCTGTATACATTCGATCAACCCCCATTACCCCCTTTCTTGTCATTAAACTTCTAAACCCATACTTTAAACTATAAGATGGTTCTACTACTTATGAATCATAAAACTCAATGTCATAATATCCCTCGAATGCAAACTCTATTGAACAACCTAGATTCATACTATCTCCTCTCATGAACACTATCTGTCTTATAGGGTTAATGAGGAATATGAATATATATCTTGTTCTATCTTAACTGAATAACTCATATAAATGAGGACATAAGCTTCCAACATAAGGGACATATAACATACTAGTGATATCCTATCAAGCCCTTTGTGTGACTTCTGAAGTTACTGATAGTAAATTTGAGAGCATTATCTTGGGAGAAATTAGAATCTAGTACTCAGTTTATCTCCAAAAGTTATAGATGGAGAATTATAGAGTTACACATAAACTGATAGAAGTTTTTGAGATAACAATTCTACAACACGATCTAGAGCATGAAGAAGGGAAATATTTCTTAAATGCCAATAGCCTATTGAAGAAAAGTATAGACTTCTTTGTATCATTATGCAAAAATCTACTAGACCCATCTTCATAGACACCCTACAACACTTGAATAAGGGCTCTAATACCAACTATGTAACTCCCTAACACTATCACCTGGACATCACATGATGCTTAGGACCATAAATTATCCTAATATAACCTATGTACTGGCATGATGCTTGAGCTACTAATTTAAAATACATAAAACTTAAATTAATAAGTGGAATAAATATCTTTAGCTGAATATGTTCTATACAAAACTGTTTAAAACATTTACACTTAAGATATACAAAAGAAAACTAAAAGTAAACACATCAACTCTGAATGATCGTCTACGAATCCTCTACTAATACTTACTATAGATAGCCAGGACATGACCCCCAGCTATCTCTAACTAATACTACTGAATAAAAATACTACTAGAACTATAGTTGAATTGAGTCCTAGTATCAGAAAAACTCATCACCTACTGACTGAAAGCTGCAAACTGTCCGATTATGATGTGTGTGCTAAAACTGGTACCTATATTATGAGATAATGTAAAAGATATACATATATGTTGGTCAGTACTTCTAGAATGTATTGAGTATGTGAGGGTAAATGTATAAGTAAAACAATAACTTAATAAATTCATAGAATTTCAAATAATACATGCTAAGTGTAAGTGAATCACCTTGAGATTGAATAAAAATAAAAGCTAAGGGATCATAAATCATGAATAATAAAGCATATTGAATAAACTTTCTGATCCACCACACTTAGTTTCTAAAAGCTTTACGTTTTATTCTTTCTTTTGGGAGATTCTTCTAACTGACACAAACCATGTAAGTTATCATGGAGTCCAATATCTTACCCATATTGGGGAGAGCTCTTCTACCATTGCCATTGGAATAAAACCTTAACTTAATGATCACTAAACTTAACCTATATTGGAATTAAACCTACAGTGGCACATAGTTCTGGATCATGTAACCTCAGACTCATACCCAACTTAGTGCGAAATACTACTCCCATATTACTTATATGCTCATACTTAAGGAAATCCATCTTAAAAATAGCATAAGGGTTTATAGAATGAAAACCTATTATGCTTTTCTTTCTTTCAATCATAATCAGGATGAACAAATGTAGATTCCATATATTATCTTAAGATCAAAAGATCAATCTTTGATTTGTATTATAAGGATGATAAATGATTGTGGATTTTAAGAATTATCGTGGAATCAAAAGATTCAAACTTTTCTTGTAAACTTAGTGCTCAAACTCAAGCCTTGAATCTTACACTTTCTTTCATATAACTTGTAATACCATATCACGCTTAAAATGCAATAGAAAATCTTTAATTGATGTTTCAAATCAAACTCATGACATTCACCTCAAAAGAGAGACTCTTCAAGTGAAAACATAAATAGATGATATCATGTATTCACTTTAATACTTCAATCACATAATAATTAAATATTCTCAAAATAAGATAACGTGGGTATGAACCCTACTTGCAAATCATATAACTTATCTTTTAAACAAAATTTTGGCATAAGGATAGAAGAATGTCCTTGTTCATAAACTCCACATACCTTAAGTTTTTTGGCTTATGAAGAAAGACTGGAGCTTGGGACTTGAATGATGAACTTCTAAAAGAAACCCTATTCTTGATATTTCTTAAAGATTTCTTGAACTCTTGGATTCTTGAAGAAATATTTAATTCGAAACTTAAATCATTGTGTTTTGAGAGAATAAGGTTGAATTATTGTCCTTAGGAAAGAGAGGGTTTTTATGTGAGTTGATTTGAAGAAGATTGGCCAATAATGCCTTTTTAGGTGCTTTAATTCATGCTTTGGATATTTAGGGATAAGGGGAAAGGACCAAAGTGCCCCTTGACTTTAAAGAAGATAAAATAGAGGGGGAATAAGATCCGCTTCACATCCCATATCAAATATAGAGAGAAATTAATTGTGCACTAAATCTATTTGAGAGAACCATGCTTCGTGGAAAAATCATGGTCCCTTACTGCCTCTCACAAAAAATGTCTTAACTTTTTGCTCGGGTATCGAATTAAGGCAAAATTGGTATAGTTTGAAAGATAATTCAATTATATATCATTTAGTAGTTATTGATAATAAAAAATCCACATATATAAGAATTTATACACATTCAAAGTCGACACTTATAGAATCAAATACCAAAACTTGGCCGAATTAATGGCTCTTAGCTTAACTTTGCTCTAAGTGATTTCTATGAATATTTTCACCTCGTAAGTACTTCAAAAACTAGGCTAATAATCCCAAAACATATATTAACTTAAGAATCATGGGATTAGAGCTTACATACATAGGAATAATGGTTCAAAGGCTAGCCCAAAAATGTAAGGTGCTAGAGTTACCAGTCTTTCCTGGTCTCAAAATTAGTTTGATTTAATTTGGGACATAGTGGATAAGATGACTAAGTTTGCTCACTTTTTGCTAGTGGGGAATAATTTTTTGGTAGAAGATTATGCAAGATTGTACTTTTAAAAGATTGTAAAGTTGCATGGGGTACCTATTTCTATCATCTCAAATCATGGTATGCAATTTTTATCACAATTTTGGTGATCATTTCAGAGAGGTTTGGGGACCAAGATGAGTCTTAGTATGACTTTCCACTCGTAGTTGGATGGGAATACGAAAAGGATTGTTAAGAAATTAGAAGATATGTTTTGAACTTACGTGATTGACTATTGTAGTAGTTGGGTTTAATTGTAGTTGGGTTTAACATTTGCCTCTTATACAATTTATGTATAATAATAGCTATCACTCTAGCATTAGGATGGATCCTTTGAGGCCTTGTATGGTAAGAGGTGTAGGTCTCCTATTGGGTGGTTTAAGGTTGGTAAGGCAGAGATATTTTGTCCAAATTTGGTTTACCTTTCCATGGATAAGGTCAAGAAGATTTGGGATAGGTTTAAAGCTACCTAAAGTCATCACAAGTCCTATACAGATGTGAGGCATAGGAAGTTAGAGTTTGAGGTTGGGGATAGGGTGTTCTTAAATGTATTCCCTATGAAGGGAGTGATGCAGTTTGGGAAGAAAGGGGAGCTAAGTCCTTGGTATGTTGGTTTGTACTTATTTTTAAGAAGGGTTGGAAATGGTGTGAATAAGTTGGAGTTTCCTTCTAGTTTAAGCTCTATTCACCTAGTATTCCATGTTTCTTTGTTAAGGAAGTGTGTGGGTGAGTCATCACAACTTGTTCCTATTAAGGATATTAGTATTTTAGATTCCCTATCTTATGAGGAGGTCCTAGTTAAGATCTTGGATTGACAGGTTCATTGCTTACGGACCAAGGATGTAGCTTCAGTAAAGGTTCTATGAAGGAACCACAAGGTCAAAGAAGCTACTTGGGAAGCTGAAGAGGATATAAAGTCCCACTATCTATTTCTATTTCCTATTTTTGAAAATTGTTCTTGCGGTATGTGATATTCATTACATCTTGGTTTTTTGTCTCTGTTAAAGGTCGAATATGAATTCCTTGGTAATCTATTTTCTGTCTTAAAGGTAAAAGTACATATGTTTGGGGGTTTAATCGTGCTAGTCACTACCTTGTCCCATTATTCGAGGATGAATAATCCAAGTATAAGAGAATTAAAACACCCTAGATTTTGGCCCTTGGAAAATTCTTGAGCTTTGAGCTTATTGTCCTACTAACGACCCATTATATGAGTTGTATGGTATGGGTATGGTTCAGGTGATCCTAGTTGTTGGTTTTTAGTGGGTGGTGGTTGGGTTTTTGGTCTTGGTAATAACTTGGTGGTATGAGTCGTTCGTAGTGGTGATGAGCCATTTGAAAGATCCTTAATCAGATTAGTAACTTAGTTGCTTGGCTTGGCTCTAAGTACAAGTGGCTCACTAAAAGCAATGAGGATAGGTTACGAGCGGTAGGGTTTAGTCGTTTGTTATCTAGTGTCTAATCCCTTGGGTTATGTCTTGGATATAACTAGACCATACAAGTTTTATGATCCAATCATGCTTGGGATCATGGAATCATATGGTGGACAGTGTATGGATGTCGAAATCACTATCTTGGTGATGACTCAAGGGTACAAGTCTTATGTTGTGGTCACGAGTCAAAGGGTCGACTAGTAGCCATAACTTTAAAACATCATTGAGAACTTCATTAACACATTATTCCCAATAAAACACTCTCAAATTACCTCTCAAACTCTATGTTCAAGTAAAATCTAGGGTTTCATCAAGCTAATTAATTAAGGCTTTCAAGGGTGATTTCTCTCCATTCTTCTTGGTTTCTAAGGCATGTTACTCCTCCCTCATTGTTATTTTAATCAAGGCATATGTTTTAATGTATAGTTTTCATGGTATTGATATGGTTTTCAAATAAAGGTTGGGGGTGTTGGTTGTTCATGGATGAGTATTGTCTTTTATGGTTTAACTATGGTTTTCCTTATTTTAATTATGGTTTTGAACATGTGATTGTATGGGTATGATTGTTGAACTTGATAATGGTAAATTGCTTTAAACTCGTGACCCTTTAAGTGGTTATAACACCTACCTTGTTTTGTAAAACTGGTTAGTAGCTATGAGAAAGGTAGGAATTTGAACTAGGGTACACTGGATTTCCCAAGGTGTTTGTTTTGAATATTTCTTGAAACTAATATATGGATCAAAAATGGTTAAATGGTTAATTCTAGTTTTGTAAAACCTTCTGGGGTACGAACAAACCCCCAAGTTATTTTAAATAATGGAGTATGTGGGGTACATGGGAATCCCGTAAGTGTTGGCTAGTGACATTACTTTCAAGCTATAGTCAAACACCCTGGGTTTTGATCCTTAGAAATTTCCAGAGTTTTGAACTCTTTGGACATCATACGACTAGGGGTACCAGTTGTATAATGTAATACAGTTTATGGGGAGCTAAGACTTATGTAAAAGACTATGGTCTTGGGTGGTTACTATCCAAGGTACGAATTGACAATATACTAGTCATATGTAAGGGCACGAGTCATATTGTTCTAATTCGTATGATGATCAGTGTGTCATTCTCTTAGTGGGTGGTCTAAGATGCGGTTTCATGGTACTAATCCTATAGTTGGGTACAGTTTGGCTTACATGGTTATATGTTGACCAGTGTGGGGGTCTAAGGTGAGGCCTAGCATACAAAGGGTGCCACTTATACACTAGGGTACGGATTGTATAGTGGAGTTGTTCCCACCTACTGGGATTTTAGACAGTTTAAGTTGGGGGTAATCTAGACATTTCCCCTTATAGCTCCTTGGGATCCCCACAACATAAAGTGCATTTTAGGGATTTATTCAACCTATTTGCAATTACTTAAACACTTAAAACTCTCTCAAATTCTCTCAAAGGCTCTTGGGTTAAGGAAGGCTAGGGTTTGATTAATAGGATCAAATTGGGACTTGAAAGAGTGGTTTCTCTTCACCTTCTTCATAATCTAAGGCAAGATGCTCCTCCCTCAGTGTTAGTTCCAACTAAAGGCATGTTTTATGAATTTTTTTAATGGAATAATTGTTTTATGGTTTTGGGTTTTCAAATATATATTGGGGGTTTGATTATAATGGTTGGTTATGGGTTTTCCATGTCTTTTACTTGTGTTTTACATATTATAATAATGGTTTGAACACTTGGTTGTATGGTAATGGTTAATTGGTACTTGATTTTGACTTTGGAAACACTATTCCCCCAATGTGTTAAGTAAAATGCCTATGAGAAAGTTTTTACTATATGGTTGGACTTTTAATGGAATTATTGCATAGTATACTTGGTAATGAAACCCTAATTGGTATAAATGTTTTAAACGGTTTAGAATGGTTAATTGTTAAGGTCTTGGTGGTCACAGTTATGGTTAATTGAACATCCTTATGGGGTAGAAAGGTATCCCCTAAGAAAACATAATAATGAACATACTTGTCGGATACATGGAAATCCCCCAAGCAACTAAATAATGTAATCTATACATACATGGGAATCTCTTTCATCTCTAAAAGGTTGGATAAGGACATTGCTTGCAACCTATAGTCGGTATGACGATAGCCTTGGTTAAAAATAAATAAAATAGTGGTCTTGGTTGTGTGATAACAATTTTAATTGGGTAATAAGGGTGGGGTTTGCTAGCTAACTGTGAAGGTGTGAGTCTAATGGATGGACACTAGAAAGTCATGTGAGCCGACATGAGGATTGGTCATAATATCCATATGAGGTACATGGGAATCCCCTAAGTTACACTTGTATATATATATCATGGAGAGCGAAGGGTACATGGGAATCCCCTACTCTTATGGTATCTCCAGTACATATGGCTATATGTATCGGGGCCTGTTCAAGGGGTTACACTGGACCCATATAGCCCGTGGTTGGTTCTAGGATGGTTAAGCTACACATAACAAGGTTAATGATTTTAAATGGATGCTAAACCCAATTTTGTTTCCCGACATAGTTTATATATGTATATATGTATGGATATGTGTAGATGTGGTTGTTTGTTTGGTTTTAAAGGTTGGCATTACTTTATCCTTATCCTAAGTACTTGCTAGCATTCAACCGCTAACCCATTCTCGGGTAGCTGTATCACATCTTGGACATCATTTCATACTTATGTTATTTTATAGATATTGGTTTTGGCTATGGTTGGGGGTATGTCCCAATCAGATCTTATTTTCTTTTGGTTAGAGGCTTTGTGGAACTATAATTGGTTGAAATGGGTGGTGTTGATATTGGTGTCAACCTTAGTATAGACATTGGTATTGGGGATGATACCATTGGATTATATTTGTGATTGTTACATACTTGTATGTTATGTTATGGATAAGAACTTTGTTATTATATCAGTTTAGTTATATTGTTGATTGATATTGGATGGTTGGACTTGTTTGGGTTGGTAAAGGCTATAGACCTATCCCAAAGTCTGGGATTATAATAAACTCTACCTTTTTATATGGTTAGAATTAATCTGACTCAGGGTATGTATATTTGGAGGTTGGGTTGGGTAACGAGGGTGGTCCTCGGTCTTGGTTTGACTTGGGATGAGTATTACGACAAGGGCCTGGTTTGGGTCTTGTCATATAGTCGGTATGGCGATGCAACTTTATAATGCCTTAATAATTGACTTCTAGAATTGGTGGTTTGGTTATGTGCTAAGGTTTCAATTGGGAAATAATAGGGGTTATGATAGCTAGCCATGAAGGTATGGGTCTGAAGGATGGACATGGAAACTCACCATTACTATTATAAGGTTTGGTCTTGATGACCTATGCGCATGGTTCACACAATTGATATGATTGTATCTTGGTTTGATGTAGGGTCGGGGTATTTCCTAGTTTTTCTTGAAACCCTTGGCTCGTGTGGCTAAAATGCTCCACGGTTCTTTTAGCAGGGGGAGATGAACTCATATAGCCCATGGGTGGATTTTATGACAGTTAAGATACACAATACAAGTTATGATTTTAAATGCATTCTAAACCTTGTTCCCTACCCAAGCATGGTATATATATGTATAAATATGTTATTAAAGATGGTTATTTGATTTGGTTTTGAATTAATGAATTATTTTATCTTTATCCCTGAGTTACATGATAGAGTTCACTCTGCTAACTGTCTTCGAGCATTGTATCCCCAAGCGATGCAAGAATAGGCCATACTTCCATTTCTCCTGCTCAGTGACTTAGAATCGGGGACAACTTTGAGTCAGATTAAAGAGGTGATCTTTCATGCTTCAGAAGACCCCACTTTATGATATGGACTTTTTTCTATTAATGTTATTTCTTTGGTTTTCATTTTGGCTATGGTCGGGGGCATGTCTTGACCAGATATTCTTTGATTCTGGTCAAAGACTTTGTCAGACTACTATGGGCATAGGCCATGTTAATATTGGTGTTAGCCTTAGTGTTGGTATTGGCATCGGGATTGGTATCGGTTAGATATTTGGTTGTGATGGTTTTGTTATGGTTATAGACTTCACTTATTTTCTTTAAACTCATAAAGTTTTATTTTGTTATATGTTCGAAATTCATCAGACATAGGGTATAGGGTGGTTAAAGATTAGGAATTGGAGGTGGTATTCGATCCCTGTTGGACTTAAGATACTCGACACGACTAGACCTAGTTTGGGTCATATCACTTGTACTGGCTCGACCAGGTCATGGGATGGTATCTACGTATTGACTACCATAAAACTATGTCTATTACCTTGATTATTTCTTGTGTTAGATTTCCTAATTGGCCCTTTTGGGGTATTTCCACCAAGTTAACCCATTATGTTTAGATATGGGTTACGGTTTGTATTAGATACTAGTTGAAAATAGTAGGTGCCATCATTACACATAAATTGGGTCATGAAAAATTAGTATCAGAGCCTAGACTACACCAATATTGTTAGTACATGATCAAATATCAAGTACAATCCTGCGAATCAAAATAATGACGCTCGTTTCTTATCTTTGTAAGGTTGTGGAATATTCTTAGGAGTTCTTCACTTCTTTCACTTATTTCATGCTAAGATTCTAAGTTGGTTTATATAACATTCCTTTGACTTTACTTTTTCGCAAATGTCTAGGACACGTGTTACTGCTACTCGAGATGAGGGTCTTACGACCAAGCCAAGGGATCCTACTCCTATTTGTGGATAACCCAGAGGTCGTGATCAAACATAAGATATGTGCCCAGCTAGAGGTCGAGATAGGTGTCCTCAACCAGACGCTATTCTTTCTCCTAAGCTAGAGATTCTTTTGCCCCAGCGATCGATGGGCCAGGGACCACACCAGGCTTAACTAGGGTCTATTTCTTCTTTAGTTCTTATAGACTCTTTCATTCAGATCTTGGGCTAGTTGGTGGTGCCCCGTATGATGGTACGTAGTTTACAAATCTGAGTCGTACTAAGGCGAGGGCACAATCTATAGCTGCAGCTCTGAGATTTGAGGTCCCTCTTGCGCCAGTAATTTCTCAGCCAATAGTTGCTTAGCTAGTGGTTAAACAACCTTCTATGCGTGTCAAGAATTAGAAGATGTTGGGTAGATTCTTGAGATTGGCTCTGCCTAGGCTTTTTGGTGCTCCGAGTGAGGATGAATATGAGTTTCTAATTGCTTATGAGGATAGACTCCATAATTTTAGCCTAGTAGAGACTCATGGGAGGGATTATACTACCTTTCAGTTGTACTTGGCTGCTCGACATTATTGGAGAGGTTATCTCGATTCCAAGGCAGCTAGATCTTCTCCTTTAACATAGATTGAGTTCTTTAAGATATTCTTAGAGAAACACAAGCCTTGTAGCCTTAGGGATCGATTGAGAGATTAATTTTTAAGATTAGAGTATGGCTCCATAACTTTTATAGAGTATGAGGCTCATTTTCATGAGTCAGCTAGGCATGCTACCTCTATTTTGGGTATTGAGTATGAGAGGGTTCATTGCTTTTTATGAGGATTGAGGCTCCCTTTTTGCATATCTACTAAGAGTTTGGTTGTTGCAGGTAGTTTTTTTGTTGAGGTTTCTAATCATACTCAAGTGATGCAAGGGATGCATCACAAGGCCCGAAGGGGCAACGATAAAGAGCCTAGGTATCAGAGTGGTTTCAGTGGGAGTTGTAGTAGTTCTCAATTAATAGGTAGCAGTTCTCATGGTTGATATTCTCTATATCCAAAGTATTAGCCTCAAAGTCATCCAAGTAGACCCATTTAGGCAATAATTTAGATTACCGATGGAGGTTAATCTAGTGCCTGTAATCACCCTAGTTAGAGTATCAATCAATATTTGAGGGGTTAATCTTTTGGTCATTCTAGGCCTAGTGGCTATTCTTGGCCAGATGGATCTTCTGGTTCTAGTTAAACTTCGGTGACATGTTATAGTTATTGAGCTTGTGGTCACTATTCATGAGAGTTCCTTAGTTGTAGGGAGATTTTTGCTTCACCTTAGAGTGTTCCCCCTATTAGAATTATAATCCCTCAGGTAAAAGATGGTTATCACAATCATAGAGGTAGTTTCCAGGGTTCTCATTGTAGTTCTCAAGAAGGTACGATATGAGATAGGTCAGTAGCCTCTCCAAATGGAGGGCCCGGTTCGTTATATGCAATACCTTCTATACCCAAGGCAAAGTCTTCAGATGCTGTTGTTAGATGTATAATTTTAGTGTGCTACTAGAAAACCTTTTCTTTATTTGATTCGATATCCACTTATTCTTATGTGACTACTTATTATGCTCTACGGTTAGAATTATCTTGGGATTTATTATCTATGCCCATGCGTGTATCTACTCCCATGGACAATTCATTAGTAGTGGATCGGGTATTCAGATCCTGTGTTGTGACTGTTATAGATATTGAAACTCATGCTGATCTTATTATTCTGGATATGCTAGATTTTGATGTAATTCTGGGCATGGAATAGGTATTACACTATCATATGGTAATGGATTTTTTTGCCAAGACCATTACCTTAGCCATGCTCGGTATACCCTTAATTGTGTGGAAGGGATCTATTAGCTATGAGTCGATGGGTATTATTTCTTATATGTATGCTAGGAGGCTTATCTCATGGGGTTTCATATCATATATCTCTTATATTCATTGCGTTAGTATGTAGAGTCCATTGCTTGACTTTTCTCTGTAGTTCATGAGTTTTCTGATGTTTTCCCTACCGATTTTCCTAGTAAACATCATGTTCGTGAGCTTGAGTTTGTTATTGATCTTAAGCCTGACACTCAACCTATTTTTGTGGCACCTTATCATATGGCTCCTTCCAAGCTTAATAAGATAAGTTCTAAACTTTAGGACCTTCTTGGTAAGGTTTTTGTTAGACCGAGTGTGTGTCCTTGGGGAGCTCCTTTGTTTTTTATGAAGAACAAAAATAGCTCCCTACGTATGTGTATTGATTATATGAAGCTTAATAAGGTTACAGTAAAGAATTGTTATCCTATGCCTCAAATGGATGACTTGTTTGACCAACTTTTGCATGCAACAGTGTTCTTTAAGATTGATTTGAGATTTGGTTATCATCAGTTGAGGATTCAGGCTGAGGATATCCCTAATAATGCCTTTAGGACCCATTATTCTCATTATGAGTTCCTAATGATGTCATTTGGGTTGGCTAATGCCCCAATTGCATTTATGGATTTGATGAACGGAGTGTTCAGTCCTTATTTGAATTGCTTTGTGATTGTATTCATCGATGACATCCTTGTGTATTTGAGGAGTAAAGTGGAGTACACATAATATTTAAGGATTATGGTCCAGACCTTGAGTGATCATTTGCTTTACGCCAAGTTCTCTAGGTGAGGGTTTTCGCTTAATTCAGTGACATTCCTTGGACATGTGGGATCTAAGGATGGGATTCTAGTAGACCTAGAAAAGATTAGGGTGATTCGTGATTGGGATAGGCCTACATCTCTGACTAAGGTTCATAGCTTTATTGATTTGGATAGTTATTATAGATGATTAATCGAGGGTTTTGCTACTGTTTCAGCACTTATGACTAGATTGACTCAGAAGGAGGTTTATTTTTGATTATTTGAGAAGTGTGAGTCGAGCTTTGGAAAGATCAAGGATTTTTGCTTTATTTCCTATTCTAGCTCTCCCTATAGAGGGTGAGGGATACATAATGTAGTGATGCTTTTGGTGTTGGCTTAGGTTATGTGTTGATGCTGCAGGGTTGTGTTATTGCTTATGCTTTGAGGAAGATTGAGGTGCACGAGCGTAACTACCCCACTCATAATTTGGAGTTGGTAGAAGTAGTTTTCATGCTTAAGAATTGGAGGCATTATCTCCATGCTGTGCATTATGATGTTTTCACCGATCATTCCTGTCTTCAATATCTTATGAACTGGGGGGAGCTTAATTATAGATAATGTAGAAAGATGGAGTTGCTAAAGGATTATGATATCTCTCTATCTTGTATCATTTGGGAAACGTGAATGTGGTAGAAGATGCCTTGAGTCGGAAAGTAGTGAGAATGGGTAGTTTGGCTTGTATTTCAGTATCTTAGAGGCTGTTGGCATAGAGCATTTATTCCTTAGCCAACTTGATGGTCCTCCTTGATATTGTACACCCTAGGAGGATTCTTGCTAGTGTTATGGCAAGGTCTTTACTTTTTGAGCCAATTCGGTATGGTCAGTTTGAGGATAGTAAGCTTTGCTTCCTTTGTGATCTGGTGTTGAATGGTGAGTACAAGATGACCATCGTAGATTCTGAGGGTGTTTCAGGTTTGATAGCCACATTTGTGTTTCGAGGATCGATGACTTGATTTGGATGATTTCGCACAAGGATCAGAGCTCTAGATATTTTATTCATCCAGGTACAACTAAGGTGTATAAAGATTGGAGACAATATTATTGGTGGATTAGCATGAAGTGAGATGTGGAAAACTTTATAGCTTGTTATCTTTGTTGTCAGCTAGTAAAGGATGAGTATGAGTGACCAGGTGGTTTAACTCAGAGATTTCCTATTCCTGAGTGGAAATGAGAGAGGATTACCATGGGTTTCATTAGTTGTTTGCCTCACAATTCTCGTGGTTTTGATGGCATTTGGGCCATTATGGATCGATTGACCAAGTCGGGTTATTTCCTTCCTATACAGATGTCCTTCAACACTTAGTGGTTAGCCTTTATCTATATGCATAAGATAGTCCATTTACATGGCACACCCATATCTATTATTTCAAAGAGATGTTCCGTGTTCACTTCTAGATTTTGGAGAGATTTTTAGCAGAAGTTGGGTACTCAAGTGGATCTTAGTATATCCTTTCATCCATAGATAGATGGCCGATCCGATCAGACTCTTTAGGTGCTTCAGAATATGCTCTGACCCTGTGTTATGGATTTTGGAGGCCAGTGGGAGAAACATTTAGACTTGACAAAGTTTGCATATAAAATAGTTATCATTAGAGTATCAAGATAGAATATTTTGAGGCTTTATATGGTGTAAGATATTTCTCCAGTTTGATGGTTCGAGACTTCTTAGATTAGACCTGGTGGTATCAATTTGCTTCAGGAGTCGTTAGATAAAGTCATAGTCAGTTAGGATAGGTTGAGAGTTGCTCAGAGTAGGCAAAAGGCCTATACAGACCGTAGGCTTCACACCTTGATATTTGGAGTTGGTGATTGAGTATTCCTTTGTGTGTCGCCTATAAAAGGTGTGATAAGGTTCAAGAGGATGGGAAATATCACCCCAGATACATTGGGCATTTTGAGATTCTTTGCATGTTGGTGAGGTAGCTTATGAGTTTTCTTTTCCTCAAGATTTTACTGTTGTCCGTCCTGTTTTCCATACTTCTATGTTGTGGCGATACATCCCGAATCTATCTCATATGCTTATATGGGATTAGGTCCAGTTAGATGTGCAATTGACCTTTGTGAAAGAGCATGTGCTTATTTTGACTAGTGATATTTGGCGGTTATGCGCTAGAGAGATTTATATAGTGAAAGTTCAATGGAGGGATCACATGTAGAGGTGGCTACTTGGGAGATCCAGTGTAAGATGCAGACCCAGTATCCTCACCCATTCAAGGCTTCGGGTACATCCTAGTCCGTAACTTTTGCGGACGATAGTCCCTTTAGTCGTGGATATTGTAATGACCCTTCAGATCAATTTCCTTATTTCTTCTTATTTTCACCGTTACAACTTTTCTGTAGCTACCCAAGTCATTTATGGTTTGTTGGAACTAACAGCTCAATTACTGGGCAATTCTTTTGGTTTTTAGATCCAATTCCCTCTTTTGAAGTCTTCGCTAGTTCCAAATATCCATTAGGAAAAATCTTTAACCAAATAACCTCGAATGCAAATTTTGACGATTCCAACAGCTCTGAAATATCAAATTTAGTCTAGATGGACTCTTCATTTGGGTCCTGAGGCACCCAAGCTCATTTTGTCCTATTGGTCAGAAAGTTAAGAAAATAGAAATTAGGTATGGACCCGTTTTTCTTAGCATGAACTCAGATGTAAAATTTTGACTGTGATATTGAGTTTGGAACATCAAGTGTGGTAGCATAGTTTGTTTGCACGTATTGGGTTCCAAATGAATCTCGAACACCTAGCCAAAGTCCATTTCAGACTTAAAAAATTTGTGAACGATTTGTAAATGATGATTTCCAAGTGAGTTCTACTCAGTTAGGGCTTGCAAAGAGTAAATCGCAATCACAACATGCGATTTATGCATGCAGATTGCAATTGTGATACCCAATTGCTATTGCGACATCTGGGTATAAATAGAACCTTTTTGCCCGATTTTGCTCATTTTTCTTCTATTCCACGAGAGATAAAACCCTAAATAGTGAGATACCTTGAAGTTGAAGCTTGTGGGTGATTTGAGAGCTTGTCTAACACTAATTTAAAGGATTATCTTTTGATTTGTGGTAAGATTTCACTCATTTCCATGGTACATTTTCTCATTTCTTGTTCAAAAATTTCAAAACATTAGAGTCTTGATTTTAGCCCCAAATTATCTTAGAGTTCACCCATTTTTTAGGGTAATGATTCCTTAAGAACGAGGAAATGTTGGGTTGATTTTCAAAATGCGATTTTCATAAGTGGGACCGACAAGAGATTTTGGTATGATTTTTGAATCCAAATCAAAATGGTGTAATATGGGTATCGTTATTCTCATATTGATGAGTAGAATGTAATTTTGATAGTTTGGCATCTTACGGAAGCTTCTAGGAAGGGAAAAGTGGTGATTTAGTGAATCCTTTGAGCTTTCTTCAGTGTCCAAGTAGGCTAGGCTTTACCCCTTGTTAGATTGAGCTAATTAATAGTGCGTTTATTATATTGGGTTAGATTTGGGATGGTTTTTAGGTGTTGGTGTGATAAATTGCTATACTTGGGTTAGCTGGACCGTTTATACTAAATTAGACGTCACTTTGGGCACAATTATCCTAGTTAAACATTACCTTAGGTGAACTGACTTTGTAGGCTCTTTCTTACGTTGAAAATGCTTTGGTTACTATTCTAATGAGGAGATTTTCTTAATCACTTGAGTTTAGAGGGAAATTTATCCTAACTGCAATTTTCTTAGGTGGAATTGACTTAGTTTCTTCCTATTGGGAGAAATTACTATCCTAGGGCTAGTTATGGCTTATTCAACATCTAATAGTGGATCTAAATATTTTATCATAGTCTGGGGTAGAAATTTCTTGGAAAAGGATTTTCGAGATTTGGAAGTAGACTCTTTGATTCACATTACGCCAAGACTTGTGTTAGTTATTGAAGAACTTTCATACACTTGTGTACATGTAGGAAATATTTATTTATGGTGATATTGAGATGCCTTGGTACTTGATGGTTATGATGGGTTGACTTTGGGAGTAACGTTTATTAGTTACGCTATGAATAACTTATTGATTATAAAATGATGAGCTAATTGATTATATTATTGACTAAAGCCCATGATTATGATATTTATTAAGACATTAATTAGGCAATAGATTGGTCCATTGGGTATGCCATTAAGTTATTGGCTATATTAGCGATTGCGCTATTTATTATACTCAAGGCTATGCTTATTGGTTATATTAGCAATCATGCTATTGATTATGCCAAGGATTATGCTTAATGATTGTATTAGCAGTTATGCTATTGATTATACTAAATATCATGCTTATTAGCTATATTAGTAATTATGCTATTGATTATACATGGGACCATGCTTATTGGTTATATTAGTGAATATGCTATTGATTATGCTGGATGTAATGCTTCTATTATGATTCGTAATCATGCTAATAGTTATGCTAGAGGCTATGCTATTCAATACTCTAATGATTATGCTATTGACCATGATAATAATGATACATTTACAAGTATAAGTCAAAATATTTATTATTCTATGAATTATATAAATACCAATTTGAGTCTAGTTGATGATGATGATATTGATCGATTTACCCTGTGTAAGTCTGGAGGATGGCTATGATATTGATGATGATATTAATGGTATTGGTTATGATATGAAGAATGATATTCATGAAGATATTTTGATGATTATTTTGATTATATTACCGATTTACATCCAGTTATATGTATTATACATTGATGATATACTCCTTGTGATATGATGATATTGGGGTGTGAGATTGACAATAGTGATTCTAGCTAAGTCAAAAAATATGGAAATAGTTATAATGTGGCATGATATGAAGGAATTTTAGTGATACCATGAATACTTGATAAGTGGTGATTAGTTGATAAATGATGATTAGTTTGCATATATGATTAGTTGGTAACTAATGATTTGGTGATAAATAGTGATTAGTTGATAAATAGTGACCAATTTATAATTGATGATTAATCGATAAATAATGGTTAATGGGTAAATGATGGATATGGTGTGGTATGGCATGATAGAATTCTACTGATATCATGAGAGTTGATAAATAGCGGTGGCGGGTTATACTATCTTGTTTGAACCTTCTTGGCTTATGAGGGCTTTCAATGGGTTATTTAATTTTCTGCACTAATTGGCTTATGAGGTCCAATTTTATCGATAATATTGCATGTGTTTATGCTTTATGTATGTTACATTTTTATTCCAGTTTACTTAGTTATCAATGCGCAGAACAGGTTCGCCTCTTTTCCATGACTTAGTTATATTATCTTGCATTTTATCATACTTATATCATGATTTATCTCAGTTGAATGATAATTCCTACTGAATACCCGTTGTTTTAGTACTCATACTACACATCAAAACCTTTTTGGTGTAGATCCGAGTGTGAGTTGTCATTGTTGATAGACGTTTGTGTTGTGTTGATTTTTGGAGATAGGGTGAGCTCTTGGAGTTAGAATCCCCCATTTCCTTCTATCTTATTTATGCCTAGTCTTTAATTTCAAGTCAGATTGTATTGACTGTTATAGATACTTTTGGTTGTATTTGTAGTTGCTCTTTGTATTTGCTCTACTAGGTCGTCGGATGATATGTATTGACTACCTTAAAACTATTTCTATTACCTTGCTTATTTCTTGTGTTGATTTCCTAATTGGCAATTTTGGGGCATTTCCACCAAGTTAACCCATTATGTTTAGCTCTGGGTTACGATTTGGCTTACGTACTGGCGGGATAGAGTGGGTTCCATTATGACTCATAAATATAGTCATGAAAGAATTCGAGCATAATTTAATAGCTAATGCCATATGATTTTCTCTAAGTTTACTGTAGGAAAAAACATATATCCAATAGGCACCAACTGATGGGCACCCATAGGTATTATAGCCTATTGGGATGATGATGATTTTACACCGACCTCAAACATCGAGATCTCACTAGCTAGGGCACCCCCGCTATATTTAGTATCTATAGATCCTAAGTTGGAGCTGTTAGGTTACTCAAAACCTTATCCAATGCGATGTCCATAATCATCTTAGGCTAAACCACATTGTCTTGCATTTGGTTGAGTACTTTAGGGTCATAATACATGTTCAGACATTAGTTAGTCTTAGAAATAATTCTAAACTGGGTGTAGAATTGCAAACAAACGAACCTTCCCATGATTATACAATGAAAGTAAGATCGTACCTTTTGATCATAGGACAGGTTTCCCAAAAGTATGGGGAAAACATCACATCTGATGAATCCTTTCCTTTGATTATGCAATGAAGGTATTATCATACCTTATTATCATATAAACAACCCCAATTTACTAAGATATGTCACATCAGAGGATCAAATACCACGATCGTACCTTGACAGGACAACTATATGATATGCTTATTTGATGGGCATCTACAATATGGACACTGGAACCCTAAAATGATACAACCTTCAATTGTAAGTAGACACCACGATTGTAGGTTGTGTCATGGAGTGCATGAACATTTAGCAGATTAAGTCATGAGCTTTGACCCATATTTTTTAACTTCATTAACAAGATTTTAGTTGTAATGGATACTCAGACTTCCCTATTTGTATTATTCATGCAAACACTCACTCCCAACATTTATTTTAATACCCTCATAGTAATACCCCACCTATTTACTCATGTTTTTTATTTATTACTTATTCATTTACACAAATATAAACATGATTTTGGTGTGATTAGTACACTTACTTGCTTGCTGGAAATTTTGGGTATTAGAAGGTGTAAGAAACCAAAATTGAGAAGGATCTTTCTTTATTCAAATAAGAGGTAACATTTTTTTATTTTCTCTTTTTTGATGTCTGGAATTTTAAGGGAAATATGATTTTAAATGATTGGAAATGATTTGGAATTATTGATTGGGTCTCAGTTATAGGCTTTAAACTTTTAACCCTATTTAGATTGGATCAGATAAGGCCCTACTTATTCAAATAGACCCAACAGATGATTGTTTCCTATAATTGTGGTATGGAACCATGATTGTGACTCCATATCATAAAAAGAGGGTTTAAGAAAACTTACTTGAGAACCTATGATCCATAAGGATGATTGTGATATGTAACTATGGTCATTAGTTAAAATCATAGGTTTGATGTCCCAAATATTAGTTTTCCAAGTGTTTGATTAGACAATTGGCAGCACGATCATGACATCTAGTTATATCGTGATGACCAATTATAAGATAACTCAGAAACTTTATCCCATTGGACTTTAGTGGATTGTGTGAAAACAACAAAACCCTTAATCATGGGATCTTCCCACGGTCGTGAAATCCTTTTGTGGATTCAATATTGAGACTAATTTTGCACTTTTTTCCTATACAAGTAACACATGTTACCTTATAATTTAAAAGTACAAAATTAAGGGTTTCCTCCCAAGAAGCACTTGGTTTAACATAGTGGCACGATATGGCTAAGTTGGTTACGAAGACTTCACCAACAAGCCATGGATTGCATCCCATAAAGTGTCTAATTAAAGTTGTGGCATAACATGGGTGTTCTTGAAACCTCAACCTCAATCTACATCCACATCACATATTACTTTCCTTTCCTCTATGGACTCGAGATATGCTTCACACTTTGGCCATTCAGTTTACTCTTTTGGACCTCCTTATTTTCAAGATCAAGTTCATAATAGGGAATACTTTAGTCACTCTACATGACCTTCTCTACTTTGACTTCAAATTGCTTGGAAATAACTTTAGTTTAAACTTGAAATGCAAGACCATATCACCTATATTAAATTCTCTTTTCTCGATCTTGTGATCATGGTTTAGCTTCTTCTTCTCCTTATATGGAGTTGATTGATTATAGGCATAAAGACATAATTTATCCATCTCATTTAGCTACTCTTTTCTCAATTTTCTCGCATCATTCCACTCAAAATGTATTCAAACCTCACTATGCCTTATGCTCAAGCTTGACAAGAAAGTGGCATGTTTTACCATACACAAACTAATATAGAAAAGTAACAATAGGGTTGTTGAATGCTATTTGGTAGGATTGTAGTACATCATCTAACTATCTACTCAATCCCTCCTATTGACATTTAATCTCGCAATTATAGATCTCAACCAACCCATTTGTTTGAGGATGTTAGGGCATTTCCACCCTATATTTCACACCATATTTCACATGCAAGGCTTCAAATATATGATTGAAAAAATATAAGACTCCATCACTAATGATAACCTTTGGAGACCCAAATTTGGAACACATGTTTCTCTTTATGAATGCTGTAATTCTCTTCCCACATTTAGTTGGAAGCTTAAATGCCTCTACCCTATTTGAAACATAGTCCTTAGCCACCAAAATATACTTCATACCGTGCAAGCTTGCATAAGGGATTATGAAGTCGATTTCCTATACATAAAACAACTCAAGCTCTATAATGACCCTTCTAGTTATTTTATATATTTTCACTTATCTTTGCTATTAGAGCTTCTCCATAGCTGCCCCAAGTCATTTATGACTTGCTGGGTCTGACAGTTTGGGTTATCAGGTAGATCATTTAATTTTTAGAAATAATTCCTTGTTTAAAAGTCTTTGATGGTTCCAAATGTCCATCGGGAAAAACACTTTACTAAAACAATGTTGAATGAAAATTCTAACTATGCTAGTAGATCTAGAATATTAATTTTAGGCTAGGTAGTCCTTTGGTTTGGGTCTTGATACACTAGAGCTCATTTTGACCTGTTAGTCGGAAAGTTAAAAATTTTAAAATATATGTATGGGACCCACATTTGATTGAAATAACCTCGGATTGAAAAGCCGACTTTGTCAATGGATTAAAAATGTTGAGTTTAGTAGGGTTACATAGTTTATTTGAGAAAATAAGATTCTAAAACAGTCTCGAGTAATTGGCCAAAACTTGGAAAAATTTCATGTTTCACTTATTGTCTAAATTGGTAAGGGGTAGTCCAATTACGGTGCAGGCCCTATGGCGATTGCCCCTATGTGATAACAAACCATTGAGGGAGATCAGTGTAAATAGACCCCAATGTCATGAATTTGGCAATTTTTTCCTTACCCTTGAGAGCCAAGAACCCTAAATGGGTATGATAACTTAGAATTGAGTTATGTAGGCGACTTAGGAGCTTCACTATAACCTATTATCACAAATATCTTTGAATTTAAGGTAAGAATCCTTTGAATTCATTCTTGAATTTCTTAGTTTGGACCCAAAACTCCAATTTATCTTAGGACTTAATTTTAGCCCAGACTTTTCTTTGTTTTCACCCATTTCTTGAGGGTTATAATTCCTTGTTCATGTATAAATATTAGGTTGACCTCAAAATGCACTTTTTGTAAGGGAGACCTGCTTAGGGTTGTTGGTGTCATTTTTTGACCCAAAGAACAATAGTGCAATATGGGTGGTGTTAGACTAGCAATAATGAGTATATTACTATTTTAATAGTATGATGACATTCTACGGATTGTGAAGTAAAAATCGGTGTGTGGAAAATAATGTAAGGTATTGATGTTTAGCTTTGAGGTAGGCTTTTATATACTCAGTATTTAATATTGAAGTTTGAGGATTAGATGAGGGTTTTAACTCTTAAGTTGAAATGCTTAATAAACTTTTATGATTCTATGGCCTCCTACCTTGATTTAACTAATTCATATATTAGATATGCTATTATTCTATATTTGGGATGTGGATTCAAGTATTGGAAAAATGATTAATATATTTTATCTTATTGGGCTAGTTTGGTGATCTTAGAATTTAAGGTTGGATAGAGTTAACTTCGATGCCCTTGTTTCTAGACGAAGTTACTATCCTAGGATTGGTCATGGATTTCTTGAAATCTATATGTTGAACTAGATACCATAGCCTAGTTTGTGGTATACACTTTTTAAATGTAGAAATGGAGGATTAGAAGTGGGTTCGTTTAGCCCACTTAGTGAAAGACTTGTGTTAGCTTTTGTAATGGCATATAGCTAAAATATTCCTTATGGAAGTGAAAATAGGCCTATAGAGATGTTATTTCCTTGTAGACATGATGTTGAGCCCTTAGAGATTCTATTTCTCTTAGTTATGATTATTGGGCCTATAGAGATGATATTCCTCTTAGTTATGATTATTGGGCCTATAGTGATGATTTTCCTCTTAGTTATGATCATTGATCCTATAGAGATGATATTCCTCTTATATATGATAATTGGCCTAGAGAGGTGATACTCCTCATAGTCATGATGAATCACCTATAGATATGAAATGTCTTATAGATGTGATATGCTTATTGATATCATGCCTCATAGATGTGGGAGAACTTATATTATTGAGATGCATCCTAGAAGTGAGATACCTCATATATGTGAGATAATTATAGATATGCTTCATAGCTTATAGAGATGTTATGCCTCATGGATTAATACAAGTACGACCACGAAGATGGATGCATGTGCGAATGTAATGAACCCAAGGCTTGGAGTGTATGAGTGAAGGACTTAAAACACACCAAACCGACCCTAATATCACACTTGGAGTGTAAAAAGGAGCCTTGGAACATAACAAGGCAGCCCCTAAATACACTTGAAGGGAGCCTAACTCTTAAAAGGGCATTTTAGACATTTAGTATTTTATTTGTAACTTAGTATAAATAGAACATTATAGGGCTTTTAGACTTAGATTATTCATGATGTTGTAAGTCTTGAAACACAAAGAAACACAAGTCCTCTCTCCTTGAGGCACCAAAACCAAAATTAGGCATAGAGAGTGTGAAATCACTCTTGTTGATCTCATGGCTTGGAAACGTGATGCTTGGGAGGTGGATTCTGACCTTGTGCCTTCGTAAGAGATAAGTGAACATTGTGTGTAGTGTTAAGTTCTTGTAACCATTTTTATCTCTTGTTAGTAAAATCGAGTGTTACTCCTATCTTGTTATTTTTGTCCATCTCTCCATATTGTTGCTGTTTTGGTGTATTTACACCTTCAATATCTTGATGTTATTGTGTTTTCATTGTTGTTGTACTGAATGTGAGAGTAGTCATCAAAGGGGTCCTCGGGTCTTCAAACTTGTGGACTATTTTGGTGTTTGTTTCCTGTTTCCTAGTCTTTATTGTATCATTTTGTATCAAAGCATGGCTTGATCTTGTTCCTACAAGATCAATCATGGGCTTGCTTGATAGAAAATAAAAAAAAAGTGTTAGAAAACTGAAAAATCAAAGTGAAGCAAATCTGTCCATTTTGTATTCTTGACCGAAATTGTGTTATTGTTGTGTCTTGGCCGAGATTTTTAATTGTTTTGTTATTTCTAGTGTTAGTTTTCTTCATCTCTAACATTCTTGAGTCTAAATCTATGTTTGAGCTTACATTGTTGGTGTTGTTTTTGTGAACATAGGGCTTGACTGAATTGTTGTTGAAATATTGTTGTGGTAGACTATTTTGGCCTTGTGGTCTTCATCTTGTTGTTGTTCTAAGCTTGGCCACGTGATATTGTTGTTCATTGGTGGCCTGAGAACCATTTTTTTGAAATTGTAGTTGTATTGGTCAAATGTTGAAGATATTATATTATGAAAATTGGAAGTTGGCCGTGTGAAAATTCTGGTATTTTTGGAGATTGTTGTTTGTTGTTCTAGGTGATTGTTGATGTTGTTCTTGAAGTTCTTCACAAACTTCATAGCTTGTTAGTATATAGTGAACATTAGATCTATAAAGGTGAAGGCAAAAGTGGTGAAGCTTTGTTAGTCTTGAAAGTCTTACCATTATTCATCGAATATTCAATTACATCTCAACCACTATCCAACAACTTTCCATAAAACAAGGGTCCATGTTATAAGGAGAAGTACAAGAAAGTCAAAGTCTTGACAACTTGAATTTGAAAAGTCTCCAATACTTGTTTTAATTTCCCTCTTTAAAACAAATTCCACCAATTCCTAAATTGTAAGTTGACCAAGACTTGATATTGGACAACAAAAATTGTTAGAAACCGCAACCAATTACGTGCTACCACGTCAACATTGTTATTGTTCACACAACAATTTTGGCTCAAATTTCATATTTTGTTAGTTTCTTTTTATTGTTCCGTAGTTTCGTTTGATCGGTATGAACGCTAACTGACAAGATAGTAAACTCCTACTAGATTGTAAATTAGTTTTGTGTCCGTTTGTTCATGTTAACGTTCTTTGTGTGATTTTCTCTTTTGTGAATTCATTGTATCTTGTTGGTTCAAGTCCGTAAGTAAATTTTCATTGAGTCAACTCGAATGAAAATCTATTCCATACCAAGGTGGACTCCTCTCTCAATCACTCACGAAGTACAAGACGGCTTTCAACACTTGTGAAACCAAGTGTGAGGTAAAAATCAAGAGTGAGAGTATGGTGAGGCCTTTTTGAGCTAACAATTTTGTTTGTTTTGTTGTTCATTGTTGTCTTTTCTTTTAGGTACCATGGCTGCCACAAATTTTGATGGCATATTTGATGGCATCACCGACAATATTGAAGACATGAAATGGCATGTTGAAAGGATACACCAATTGGTATCCACACTTATCCCAACAAATCCAAAACCTAAGGTCCAAAAACCTTGCGGTGAGAGATTCCCGAAGGAAGATTCTATCTAGACTTGTGAAGGACTTTCACACCAAGGTAAAGTCCAACATACTCATGAACATCAAGGTAAAATAGTTATCTCTTACACTTTAGTACATGTGGATGATGAACGTGTGACTAATAAGCCGTTGAGTGTGAGTAGTATCTTACCTATGTATGAGTATATTGATTCCTTACCACTTGTGGATGATGTACATGTTGTGCGAGTGGATACATTATTTGATCTTATAGATGACCAAATTGACTCTTTTAGTAAGATAGATTTGTGTCCACCTAGTGTTGAAGCTATTCTGTTGAATGAAAGTACATCGTCGAGTGAAATTTGTGTTGACCAACTTTCCCACCACTTGAGAATATGTGTGATATGATTAATGAATCTCAAGTGAGTAAAGAAATTGAAAATGTTGGTCATGAAAAGAAAGAGTGAACCCGTGAGCCTATGTTGTGGTAAAGATTCTAATGTTTGCTTCGCTCGTAGGGTTAATTGTGTGCATGACATATCTTTAAATCTTGATAATGATTCCTTAGAGAGTGAAAGTTCCAAATCATTCCGCGGGTTAGATCATTCACTATTTAGGTACAATGTCTTGTTTGAAGATATTTTAAACACTCCTAATAGACCTAGTGGGGAAAATACTGGTATAGCTTGCCTTGAAAGATATAGCCTATATGCTAACCCACTATGGTGTGACAACATTCCTCCTAAAGATGAAAATCTCTTCTTGGAAGATGAGAGTCCTCTTAGGGTTAAGGAATGTGTGGTTTTGGAAACTAATTCTTCTTCTACTTTGTGTGGCTTTTCTGAGGACACCATAGTAGAAGTAGAATTTAATATGTAACACCCCATAAAATTCCTGAGTCCTTAGAGCTTATAAAGCATGTCAAGAAAGGCTTAACACTTAGAAAATTTGGTTAAGTATTGAAACTTTTCCATTCCATACGCCTTCAAAACTTTGATGAATCATTTTGAGACCTTCCCGACCTCCGTTGTTTGATTTTTTTGTTGCATTTTGATGGGTCAAGTCAAGAGTACATCCTGAGTGAGTTTCAGAATTTTAGACGAGTCTAAGGTCATGTTTGGGTTGGTAAAACAGTAGCAAAAGGCTACAGAGGGGTGCCACCCAGATAAGAACCTTGGCTCCATCCTTCAGTAGCAAGGCACCTCCCAGCCTACAAAAGGCTCTAGGAAAGGCGTCGCCTTTGCATAACCCTTGTGCCCATTTTTTCAGCATTTCACTTCCGTATTTCCAAGGAAAATTTTGTCCAATCCCACCCCTATATAAACTTATTTAACATGAGATTCATCATATTTTCACCCAAAATATAATGTTTTCTTTCAATTTTCCTCAAGAACAAGAATAAGGGTTTCTATTGAAGGTTTAAAATCAAGGAAATTCCGCTATTAATTTTTCAAGGATTATATAGCAAGGTATGTTGGATGTTGATTCTTGGGTTCCTTCCACCCAAGAAGTCCAAGAATTCCTTTTTAAATTCAAGATTTTATGTTTATGAGTGTTTCATTATTTATGTGGTTTGAAGATGAAGCCCATATTAATATTAAGTTTTAATTAATGTTGTGATCATAAAGATGCAAGTATGGAGCTTAGTATGTGTTGGTTATTTGATGTTCATGATAAAGTCCCTTCAAGAAGCATATTGAATTATGTAATCATGTTAATTATGTGTATGGAATGTTGTATGATCAAAGTATGCTTTCCACATGTTTGATAAATTGTTTATGCAAAGAAAATAGTGTCATTATAGCATGTTGACAAGAAATCCCCAATTTTCTGTAAGTCAATACATGTCAAATGATTGTTGTAATGCCTAGACAAGTGAATTATGCTATTATACATGCATTCTTATTCATGTTAATTCCTTATTTAACGAGTTATGAGACAACAACATGCATCCTTATACAATAACATGTTTAAGATTCTCCAAGTGCTTAAAATGATGTTTCATTGGTTATATTGCAAATGATAGTCTATTGTTATATTATTACATAAGAGTTGTCATGTATTATTTATTTATGTTATAGAGTCCTGGGGGTATTTATACATGAAAACTTAGCTGCTTGTCTAGAACTGAGTTATTCTCAAGATAATCTCAATTGTGCTATGATCAGTATATCTCAGTTAGTGGCAAAAGTTAAGAAAACTCAGTAATCTCAGTATTTAATCTAATAAAGCTCAATATCCAGTTCTGACCTCAGTAGTATTCAGTAATCAGTGTAGATTTAAATAAAGCTTAGTAAGTTACGAAACTCAGTGGTATTCAAATAGAAAGTAGAATTCAGTAGTATTATGTCAGTCTTTAGAATCAAGTGACCTTAGCTTAACTCAGTTACTTAGTATAATCAATAATAGATTCAGCTCAGTGTAAGTTCAGTTAAGAATTAGATCAGATTCCTTCAGTTGGGATAAGTAACTAGCACCGAGCGAGTGCAGGGATGATGGCTTCCCATTAGAAGGGTAGACTTATTACCAACAATCCCTAAACTCCAGAACTGTGTAGCCAGCATAGAACCAGGTTCCACCCATTAGATTATGACTTGACTATCATACTGCCTTACGCTTGGCTTCCTATCCAGAATCCCCCATTAGTGAGGCTTAACCATAGTAGAGGTCTTTACCTATGGCACGATATTGACATCCTTCCAGCTGGGGTTACAAGTTGGACCCCACTAGATCTGATTTGGGGCATGTCAGTTAGGTGTGAACTCCCACCGTTATAGTTTTAGCTTTAGATTTAGTTTCAGTCAAGATCTTTGATAGTTCTTCAGATTTAGGATCGTTAGATATGGTCACACAACTCAGTAAGGAACTTAGATAGTTTCAAAGATTCAGAGATCACCCATTAGATAGGCTTGATATCAAACTTAGTCAATTATTATTATTATCCTTATTAGTATCAAAAGATCTAGAGATCAACAGTTAGATAGTCCTGATCTCAAACTTAGTCCATCATTTTTGTTATTTAAAAATTCAGATATCTTTAGCTAGATAGGTTTGATGTCAAATGCAATCATTCTTAATCAGTCTTATTAGATTCAAAGATCATCCATTAGATTGGTTTAATCTTAGATTTAGTCAGTCGATTGTAGCAAAAGATCAGAACTTAGTTATTAGTAAGACTTAGATGTTCAGTCTTTTAGTGTTTGTAATAATAAGCTCAAGTGTTCAAAAGTTAGTATTCAGTGTTGTCATGATTTTAGTTTTGATTTATACATTCATGCATGTATCCTCATTCAGCATATTCAGATTATTTAGTTAGTATAGTGCATGCATAAGCCCTTGCATTTAGCCTTACCTTATTTAGCATACCAGTACATATAAAGTAGTGACACATACTTTATCTTGCACTGTGGTTTCTTATACCATAGGTTCAGAAGCACAAGATCCAGAGCACCTATAGTAGTCCAAACTCAGTCAGCAGCAGTAGATGTAGCAGTGAGTCCTCTTCTTTCGAGGATGATCCTTATTTTATTATGGCATTAGACACAGTTTATTTTTTTGTAGACAGAGTTAGTTGGGGACATATCTCATCAACTCCATAGTTTAGACTATTTCGAGGCTTTTTTGATAGATGTATCAGTATTCGGTTTTTAGTTTAAAGTATTTTAGACGTTTTGAACCTAATAGCAAGTTTTTGCCAGTTTTCCATATTTATTATATTATATTATGCAGTGCTCAGTTAAAGATACTGATAGAGGGTTATCTTATGGTCCTTCAGGATCACGAGAGCTGTGTGGTATTCTAGTTATAGAAAATTAGGGCGTTATAAACTTGGTATCGGATCTTAACGTTCAACAGTGTCCTAGGAAGTCTGAAAAGCCACATCTAGTAGAGTCTTGTGCATCGGTGTGTTGCGCACCACATTTATGTACAAGAGGATATAAGATGTTTTTAGGAACAGTTTTCTTTCTTTTAGTATTTATGTCGTGCGAGTGAGCAGGAGCTCAAGTTAATCCTCAGTCTAATCCATCTCTTTCATACATTTACAGAGTATGCCTCTTCATAAATCTAATATTCGTAGGGATGATAACCAGCCACCTCAGCCCCTAGATCCTCCAACTGAGAATGTGTCACATGCAGAGTTTCAGGCAGCTTTTCAGGAACTAGCCCAAGTTGTGACGACTAATGTTCAGGGGAATCATCAGGCTACAGACCCACCTTAGCGAGATGGGGATTCAGCCGCAGCCAGGATCATAAATTTCATAATAATGAACCCGCCAGAATTCTTTGGATCAGTAGTAGGTGAGGACCCACAACTTTATCTAGAGGAGTTGAAGAAGATTACCCAGATTATACATGTGTCTAAGGAGGAGTTTGTTGAGTTAGCATCCTATAGGTTGAAGGATATTGCTAATGGTTGGGCAGTGATGTGGAAGAAAAGTAGAGGGGAGGATGCAACTTCCATGACATGGCAAGTATTTTAGGATGCCTTTCTAGATAAGTTTTCCCCCCTAGAGATGAGAGAAGCTAAGGTAGAAGAGTTCATGAACCTGAGTCAAAGATCCATGACAGTAAATGAGTATTTTCTTAAGTTCAACCAGTTATCTAAGTATGCTCTTTACTTGATAGATAACCCTAGAGAGAGTATGACTAAGTTTGTGACTGGTGTATTCGAGTTGGTGTTAAAGGAGTCTAGTACTGCTATACTTAATATAGAAATAGATATTGCTAGGTTAATGATGAATGTTCAACAAATAGAGGTAGATAAATCTAAGGTGAGAGAGAGATCTAATAAGAGATTCAAAATAGGTAGTCATAATTTCAATCAGGCAGGGTCATAGGGTGCTAACTGTTCTCAGCATGGTCCAAATTTTTTTAGTTCCAGCTCTATCCTCAGCTAGTGTACAGACACCAAAGTTTAGGGATATCAGTCATGATGGAGCGCCAGGATCCAAAGCCCAGGGTAGTGTGAGAAGTGAGCATACCTATCCGCTTTGAGGAGAGTGTGGCAAGAATCACCTAGGTGTGTGCAGAGATAATAGTTAGGTATATTTTGGATATGATAACCAAGGCCACAGAATCCGAGAATGTAGCGTGCTAGATTAGATGGGTAAAGAATTATGCTAGCAAGGTGCCACTACCGGTGCCAATAGTGGTTAACATCAGAACAGACTCTATGTACTTCAGACTAGCGATGATCATGAAAGTTTCCCTGACATAGATTCAGGTATATTATGAGTCTTTTATCCTTATGATATGCATTGTTAAAGCCAACAAGTCAGTTTAGCAGTGAGCAAGTCATATAGTTTGTTTTCTTATCTCTTCATTTATGCATGCTATTAGCAACCTCAGATATATAACTATCCCATGATAGAGTATTCTAGTAGTTGCGAGTATAACTCAGTTTATGTGTTATGCATTAGATTCAGATCCCAAATATTTAGTTATGAACTAGTTCATAGGTGCCTTGTGCATCACCTTAGTTTTCTCAAGTACTTCAGTGAAGTAAGAGTTCTAAGAGGGACATAGTTTCCCAAGGGGGAGATACCCTATGACTCCCTAATATTTTTAAGTCCTTGAACCCCTTTAGTTTTATGCTCAAATTCTCATTACAAGCTAGCATCAGTTATCCTTACATAATAAGTCAAGCATTCATAATTCAGTTTAGTCAAGTAGTCATGCATTAGAAATGCATGTTCAATAGAAGAAGTTCAGCTTAACAGTAATTTGAGTCATGCATTTATGAGTCAAGTATCCATGCATCAAATATGCATGTTCATTATGAGAATTCCGCTTAACAATAGTTTCATCCGGGTATTCTATGCATCAGCTATGCATACCTAGTAGAAGATTCAGTATATCAGTAGTTCCCATCGTGTATATAGGTTTTGGATGTTCTGTTTCCCTAAGTAAGTTCAGTCAATCATAAATCTTAGTTTAGTCATCCACATTCAAGGAAAAATGTTCCTATGGATGAGATAATCAACACCCCATAAAATTCCCGAGTCCTTAGAGCTGCTAAAGTATTCCAAGAAAGGCTTAACACCTAGAAAATTTGGCTAAGTGTTGAAACGTTTCCATTCCATAAGATTTCAAAACTTTGTCGAATTATTTTGTGACCTTCTCGACCTCCGTTTAATTTTGTTGTTACTTTACAATGGGGCAAGTCAAGAGTACATATAGGGTGTGTTTTAGAATTTTTAAAAGATCCTAAGGTCTTGTTAGGGTTGGAAAAATAATAGCTAAACGCTATAGAGGGGCGTCACCCAGCTTAGGGGCTTGGCTTCCTCCCTCAGTAGCAAGGTGCCGCCCAGCCTAAAAAAAGGCTTTGGGAAAGGTGCCGCCTTTCCATAGCCCTTGTGCCCAGTTTTTCAGCATTTCGCTTTCGTGTTTTCAAGGGCAATTTGGTCAAATCCCACCCCTATATAAGCTTCTTTAACATGAGATTCATCATATTTTCACCCAAAATATAAGGTTTTCTCTTAATTTTCCTCAATAACAAGAATAAGGGTTTCTATTAAAGGTTTAAAATCAAGGGAATTCCACTGTTAATTTTTCAAGAATCATATAGCAAGGTATGTTGAATTTGATACTTGGGTTCCTTCTACCTAATAAGTCCAACAATCCCTTTTTAAATTCAAGATTTTATGTTTATGTGGTTTGAAGATGAATCCCATGTTAATATTAAGTTTTAATTCATGTTGTGATCATAAAGATGTAAGTATGGAACTTAGTATGTGTTGGTTAAGTGATTTTCATGATGAAGTCCCTTCAAGAAGAATGTTGAATTATGTAATCATGTTAATTATATATATTGAATGTTGTATGATCAAAGTATGCCTTCCACATGCTTGATAAATTGCTTATGTGAAGAATATAGTCATTATAGCATGTAGACAAGAAATCCCTAATTGTATAAGTCAATACATGTCAAGTGTTTGTTGTAATTCCTAGATGAGTGAATTATGATATGACACATGCATTCCTATTCATGTTTATTCATTATTTAATGAGTTATGAGACAACAACATACATCCCTATACAATTACATGTTTAAGATTCTCCAATTGCTTTAAATGATGCTTCATTAGTTATATTACGAATGATTATCTATTGTTATGTTATTACACAAGAGTTGTCATGTCTTATTTATTTATCTTATAAAGTCCTGGGGGTATTTATACCTGAAAACTTCGCTGTTTGTCTAGAAATGAGTCAGTCTTAAGATAATCTCAGTTGTGCTATGATCAGTATATCTTAATTAGTGGCAGAAGTTAAGAAAACTCAGTAATCTTAGTATTCAATCTAATAAAGCTTAGTATCTAGTTCAGACCTTAGTAGTATTTAGTAATCAGTCTAGATTTCATTAAAGTTCAGTAATCTACAAAACTCAGTTGTATTCAAACAGAAAGTAGAATTCAGTAGTATTCCGTCAATCTTTGAAATCAAGTGACCTAAGATTAACTCATTTACTTAGTCTAATCAATAGTAGATTCAACTTAGTCTAAGTTCAATTAAGAATCAGTTCAGAGTCCTTCAGCTGGGAGTAGTAACTAGCACCGAGCGAGTGCAGGGATGATGGATTCCCGTTGGAGGGGTAGAGTTATTAGCAGTAATCCCTGAACTCCAGAACTGTATAGCCAGCGTAGGACCAGGAGTCACCCATTAGATTAAGGCTTGACTATCATACTGTCTTCGACTTGACTTCCTGTCCAGGGTCACCTGTTAGAGATGCTTGACCATAGTAGAGGTCTTTACCCGTGGAATGATACTGACACCCTTCCAACTGGGGTTATATGTTGGACCCCACTATATCAGATTTTGGGCATGTTGGTTAAGTGAGAACTCCCACAGTTATAGTTATAGCTTTAGTTTCAGTTTAAATCAAGATCTTAGATAGTTCTTCAGATTTAGGATCGTCAGATACAGTCGCACAACTCAGTAAGAAACTTAGATAGTTTAACAGATTCAGAGATCACCCACTAGATAGGATTGATCTCAAACCCAATCAATTAATATTATTGGATTTATCAGTATCAGAAGATTCAGAGATCACCTGTTAGATAGGCCTGATCTCAAACTCAGTCCATCATTTTTATTATTAAAAGATTTAGGGATTTTCCGCTTGATAGGTCTGATCTTAGATGAAATTATTACTTATCATTATTATTTGATTCAGAGATCATCTGTTAAAGAGGTTTGATCTCAGATTTAGTTAGTTGACAATAGCAAGCTCAGAACTCAGTTATTAGTAAGACTCAGATGTTTAGTCTCCCATTTTTAGTGAATTAGATGTCAGTAATAATAAACTCAGTTTTCAGAAGCTCAATTGTTCAGAAGTTAGTATTCAGTGTTTTCATGATTTTAGTTATGAATTATTCATTCATGCATGTATCCTCATTCAGCATATTCAGGTTATTCAGCTAGTATAGTTCATGCATAAGCCCTTGCATTTAGCCTTACCTCATCTAGTATACCAGTATATTCAAAGTACTGACGCATACTTTCTCTTGCTGTATGGTGTCTTAAACTATAGGTTCTGAAGCACAAGATCCAGAGCACTCAAAGTAGTTCAGACTCAGTCAACAACAGTAGACGTAGTAGTAAGTCCTCTTCATTCGAGGATGATTAGACTTAGTTTATTTATTTTGTAGATGGATTTAGCTAGGGACATGACCCATCAACTCCATAGTTCAGATAGTTTAGAGGCTTTTTGGACAGATGTATTAGTATTCTATTTTTTGTTTCGAGTATTTTAGAAGTTTTGAACCTTATGGCAAGTTTCTGCCACTTTTATGTATTTATTATACTATATTATGTAGTGCTCAGGTATAGATAATGGTAGAGGGTTAGCTTGTGGTCCTTCGGGATCATGAGCATCGTGTGGCATTCTGGTTATAGAAAATTGGGTCATTATAGAATGCCGCCTTTCTTTACTCTCTCTTTACTTGTGATGATATGTATGCCAAGGTAGAGACTAAGTCGTGTGGTTGTGGTAAAGACTATGGGAAACAGGTGTGCTGTTTAGACCCGTGTATATGGCCACTCTTCCCATTTGATCCCGATGCTATCTTAGGGTGGGGAAGATTTACTCTCAGCTTAGGTGCATTTATTTTGGGATCTTATCATAGCCAAGTACTTGATGAATTTGTAGATGGATTCAGAATGTTTAACATTAAGGACTCTTCGTTATATGTCAAATATGAACCACCTTGGCATGTCGAGACTTGATGTTGGCCAAGATTTAGGGTCCTCGGTTTATTTTTTTTACGTGGGCTGTTTTGGGTGTTTTGAATGCATACCATTATTGTTTAATTATGATAATCCTAACCCTCATGTCATGAGGAATTGTGCTTGTTTGTCATTCTTTGATTTTGTAAGGCCTGGATTTGAGGTTGAATCGTTTTTAAGGAGGGGAGGATGATACAAGTACGACCACAAAGATTGATACATGTGAGAATGTAATGAACCCGAGGCTTGAAGTGTGTGAGTGAAGGACTTAACACATACCAAACCGACCCTAATCTAACACTTGGAGTGTAAAGAAGAGTGTTGGAACACAACAAGGAAGCCCCTAAATTCACTTGAAGGGAGCCTAGTATAAATAGAACGTTGTAGGGATTTTAGACTTAGATTATTCATGAAGTTGTAAGTCTTGAAACACAAAGAAACACAAGTCCTCTCTCCTTGATTCACCAAAACTTAAATTAGGCATAGAGAGTGTAGAATCACTCTTGTTGATCTCATGTCTTGAAAAAGTGATGCTTGGGAGGTGGATTCCAACCTTGTGTCTTTGTAAAAGATAGGTGAATGTTGTGTGTAGTTTTACGGGTTCAAGAGTGGAATATGCTCTTGGGTTCTTAAGATTATACCTTCATTAAGTCTATCCAACTATCTCTTTACTTTTATTGTAATTTTGTAGTAGTTTGTGTTCTTGTAACCATTTCTATCTCTTGTTAGTAACACCGTGTGCTGTTCCTATCTTGTTATTGTTGTCTATATCTCCATATTGTTTCTGGTTTGGTATATTTACACCTGTAATATCTTGTTGTTATTGTGTTTTTATTGTTGTTGTAGTGAATCCGAGAGTGGTCACCAAAGGGATCCTCGGTTCTTCACACTTGTGGACTGTTTTGGTGTTTGTTTCATGTTTCCAAGTCTTTCTTGTATCATGGATACACTATGGACTATAGTTATGAGATGATTATACATATATGTATGTTTATTGATATGAGTTCCGAATATGCAAATGGGCCTAGGGCTGTGATTATGATATAAATTGGATATTCGAGAAGTAATTATCCTTTTAAAGGATGTATTCATAGTTATAGTTATGGATATATATATGTGTGTCTATATAAACATCTCTCTGTTATGGAATGGAGGATGAATCAGTTTGATGCTTATGATTTCATTAATTGGATATTTGTGATGGCATGCATAAATTTTGTATTTTTATTATTGTTACATCGATTATTGATATGGTTCTAATTATATTATAATCTTATTATCATTTTTATTAACTAAAATACCCTTAGTTTTTGGCCCTTATAAAATTTATTGGATTTCTGGTCACTGGATAGGATAACACTAGGGGAAATGACTCGAAGACTAGTGTAATACCCCGCATGTTTCTAAGCTAGGAGATGAACTATTTTTCCTACATATTAAATCTCCTATCCTGTGATTCATACTTGAGTACATGACTTACAATGAGTATCCTACTGATAAGATAGCTTATGATGCGTTAATCATGTTCATATGAGTCACTTAAGGTAATACAAGCTAAGCGTTTTTGAATCCATCAAGTTTTAGTGTTTGATTTCATAAGGGTCATATTTTAACGAGTGTAACTGGATGTTAATGTGGTATTTCTGCATATTTCTACTCACCAAATTATAGAGAATTGAATTAGCTTCCCAATGATACCAATTTCATCAAAATCCGACACCAGAGCTAGGAGTTATGGCTTCGCGAAGTAGAGTGCGTCGCCCAACCAATCGCACATGGCCACTGGAAAGCATATGCGGTGCCTATGTAAATATAGACGATAGCATATGCGGAACCTATGTATATGTAGGCGATATCATATGCGGCGCCTATGTAAATTTAGGCGATATTATATGCGGCGCCTATGTAAATATATGCGATATCATATGCGGCGCATATCTTATGGTTTCAAGTGACTTAAACACTCCGTTTTGAGTTATTTTGAGGGTAATTAAGTCTTTTATCACTCCTTACACGTTCCTAAACTTAGCCCTACGAAATATATAGCTCCTAATTACATTACAACCCTACTAACATCTTAAGTTCATCATCCAAGAGCACTAAAAGAGAAAAAAAACTAGGATTTCATAATTAAGCTTGAAGATCCAATTTCAAGAAAATTCCTCTGTCAATCATCAAGAATCTTCCTTTTAAGGTATGCGTGAGTTGATTCATGGACTCCTTTCATCTATGAATCTCAAGAACCATCTTTTAAATGATGTATTATGATATTTATGTTGTTGGTGGTTGATGTTCATGTGGTTGGAGTTTGATGATGCCTAAGATAGGATCTTTGTAGTTTTTGTGTGAGGATATAGTGGTATTTAATGTATAAATATGTGAAATTGGTGGTTGAATATTTGTAATCTTGATGAATATACCTATGCCTAAGATGTGCGTGTAAGGTGTTTGTGAAAATACCTAAGGGAATAGAAATCTTGCTTTTATGATATAATAAGTCCTGAATGACTATTCCATGTTCTAAGTTTATGTTCAACGTGATCCCCATGCTATTGTCTTGAATTAAAGATGTTGCATGAGATGCTCATGATATTTTTGTGATATGGAATGACCATGTTATTGAAGCTATGCAAGTATATATATGTTGTATGCATTCCCGATTATGTGATAGTTTGTTGATAATCATTCTTATTATGAAATCCTTATGATATTGTGAATTGCGGCATCTACTCTTATGATCAAGTCAGTCGTGTGTGTCATTTAACTTCCATCGAGTCCTGGGGGTAGCTGTACCCAAAAACTATAGCTGTGTGCCAAGAGCTAGAGTCATGTTTCAAGACATCCTCAGTCAAGCTATGCTCCATAGATTTCAGTTAGTCACGTGACTCAGAAAAACTCAGAAATCTCAGTAGTTTAGTAGTCCCAGTAGTTTCAGCACTGTTAGTCAGACCTCAGATCTCAAGTACCTTTTCCGACAGTCAATGAAACTCAGTGAATTCAGCATAGTTCAGCTAAGAAAATATTATCAGCTCAGTTAATCAGTTTATAAATAAGTTCAGTTCAGTTAGTTAGTGTAGCGCAGTTAATCTTTTTAGAGTCTTTTAGTTGGGAGTAGAGACTAGCACCGAGCGAGTGCAGGGATGGCGATTTTTCTTGTTATAAAGGCAGAGCTGTTAGCAGCAATCCCTGTACTCCAGAACTGTGTAGCCAAAACAGGACAGGAGTCACTCATTAGATTAAGGCTATACTTGACTATTATATTTCCTTAGGCTTGATTTCCTATTCAGGGTCACCCGTCAAAGAGGCTTGACCATAGTAGAGGTCTGTACCCGTGGCACGGTACTCACACCTTTCCAATCAAGGAAAATATTAGACCCAACTAGTACAGTATTAGGGCATGTCGGTTAGGTTACTACCTCCCACAGTCACAGTTACTATTATAGTTTCAGTATCAGTCTTCAGAGTAGAAATTAGGAATCAGGACTGTCAAATACAGTCATCGATCTTAGTAAGGAACTCAGATAGTTCCATTGATTCTTGGACCATCCCGTCAAATAGGCTTGGTCCCATATTCAGATGCTTATTATTAGATCTAGAGGTTACCCGGTAGACAAGGTTGATCTCAATCTCAAATTCAGTCGAGTATTCTCATTATCATTTTCAGAGATCACTCATTAGCTATGACGGATTTCAGACTTAGATATTTAGATAAAGTTTGGAACCCACGTAGTTTTCCCCAGAATTAAGACTGTTAGATACAGTCATCCATGTTATCAGTCATTCAGTATCTAAGTATCACGAAACTAATGTTGTCAGAGTTCAAACTCAAGTAGTCAGTTTCTCCACGAGTTTAGTACCAGTTACGTATGTATGTATGTATTATCAAGTTCATATTAGTCATCATGTTCATGCATATAAACACCATGAATTTAGCCTACTCAGTACTTTAGTTGTACTAACGTATTTTCGCTATGGTTCTTTATTTTTTTGTTACACCATAGGTTCTCAGGTGCAGATTCAAGATCAGCAGTAGCAGTTCAGTAATCAGTGAGTCCTCATCTTTCGAGGACATGATCCTTACATTTATTATTCCAGTATTTCAGTTTATTTTTAGTTTAGGGAGTTAGTTGGAGACATGTTCCTTCAACTCCTTATTCAGACAATTTAGAGGCTTTCAGACGATTATAAAGTTTTCAAATTTAGACTTTAGTATTTTCAGTTTTTCTTTGGTACTGTGATAGCACCTTATTTTAGATATTTTATTATTCAATATTGAACCTTACAGCCTCTTTGTTCATGTTTTTTCATTTTAGATACATATTATGCAGTTACAGGCAATGTATTAGTCATGGGTTAGCTTGTGGTCCTTCAGCGTTATGATGATCGGATAGCGTTACGATTCAGAAAATCAGGGGGTTACAAATTTAGTATCAGAGCCTAAGGTTCAATAGAGTCCTAGGAAGTCTAAAAGAAGCATTTAGTAGTGTCTTGTACATGGGTGTGTTGTGCGCCATATTTATGTACAGGAGGCTATAAGATGTTTTAGGAACAATTTCCCTTTTTTCAGTACTCATATTGTGCCAGTAAGACAAATCTCAAGTTGAACTCTCAGTTTAATCCTTGTTCCTATTTTATTTATAGAACATGCCTCCGAAGAAGAGAACAGGGAATCAGTCAACCCCGTAGCCCGCAGATTCTTTGAATAAGAATGTGTCATATACAGAATTTCGAGTAGCTTTTCAGGCGCTAGCCCAGGATGTGACCACTAGTGTTCAGGGCAACCGACAGACTGCAACCCCACCCCAGTAAGATGGGGATTGAGCTGCAGTTAGAATCTAAAATTTTATGAGAATAAACCCTCCAAAATTCTTTGGGTCAGTAATTAGTGAGGACCCACAACTGTATCCAGAATAGGTAAAGAATATCAACCGAATCTTGCATGTTTCAGAGGAGGAGAGTGTGGAATTAACGTCCTATAGGTTGAAAGATATTGATCATGATTGGTTAGTGTTATCGAAGAAGAGTAGAGGGGAAGATGTAACTCCCATGACTTGGCAGATATTTTAGGATGCCTTTTTAGATAAGTTTTTCCCATTAGAGATAAGAGAAGCTAAGGTAGAAGAGTTTATGAACCTGAGACAAGACTCTATGACAATTAAGGAGTATTGTCTTAAGTTCAACTAGTTAGCTAAGTATGCTCCTGACTTGATAGCTGACCGCAGAGCAAGTATGAGTAAGTTTGTTATTGGTGTATTTGGGTTAACATTGAAATAGTGTAGGACAACTTGCTTAATTGAGACATGGACCTTTCTAGGTCAATGATGCATGCTCAGCAGATAGAGGCAGATAAGTCTAAGGAGAGGGATAGATCTAATAAGAGATTCAGAATAGGTAGTTACAACTTTACTCTGCCTGGGTCACAGGGTGATAATCATTCTCACCATAGTCAAAAAAATTCAGCCCCTTTCCATCTTTAGCTAATGTGCCCACACCTAACTTTGGAGATGTTAGTCATGGTGGGGCAGCAAGATATAAAGCCCAGAGTAGTGTTAGAAGTGAGCCTACTTATCAACTTCTTGGAGAGTGTGGCAAGAATCATCTAGGTGCATACAGAGCTAATAGTCAGGTAAGTTTTGGGTGCGGTAAGCCAGGCCACAGAATGCGGGAGTGTTGAGTGTTATCTCAAAAAGGTAGAGATTCACGTGAGCAGGCCGCAAATCCTACCACCAATAGTGGTCAGCGTCAGAATTGACTCTATTCACTTCAGACTCACCATGATCAAGAAAGTTTCCCCAACCTAGATTCGGGTACGTTATAAGTTTTTCAAGATCATTGTATTCATTGTTAGAAATCTTGTGCTTGTTTGAGCTTATGTTTCCACATGAGTTAGTTAGTAACATTAGCATGTACAGTTTAGTTCTTGCATCATGCATTAGTCTTAGCTCCCCAATTTTTAGTTATAATTTAGTTTATAGATGCCCTGTGCATCACCCTAGTATCTCAGCAAGGTCAACATTCCTAGAGGGGCACTATGTCCCAAGGTAGAGATACCCGACCTTTTCTTGATGCATTCATGTTCCCTTTATAAATTAGTTATCAAGTTCCATGGCATAATCAGTCAAACTTTCAAGAGTCAGCTCAGTCAAATATTCAGGCATTAGATATACGTGTTCAGTAGAGAAAGTACTATTTATCAGTATCTTCACTCACACATTTATATATCATGTCAATCATATAATCAAGCATCAGATAGGCATGGTTTCATCCTTTCATTTGTGCATCAGATATGCATTCTCATTTTGAGAAAACTCACTTTATTAGAATCCTCAGTTTCATATTCATGAATCAGCTTCCTATGCATCAGATATGGATGTTCAGTATATTGTGCTCGGCTTTCAGCCATGTCAGTCATGAACCCATGTTTCTGTAGTGTATGTCTTGTACATACTTCATCTTATCATCTCTCCCAACTCCGTTAATTTCCATTCGAGGATGAATGTTCCTAAGGGGGAGATATTATAATACCCCTCATGTTTCTAAGCTAGGAGACTAACCATTTTTCCTACAAATGAAATCTCCTATCCTGTGATTCATACTTGAGTACATGACTTACAATGAGTATCCTAGTGATAAGATAGATTATGATTCATTAAGCATGTTCATATGAGTCACTTAAGGTAATACAAGCTAAGAGTTTTTAAATCCATCAAGTTTTAGTATTCAATTTTACAAGGGTCATATTTGAACGAGTATAACTCAATGTTAATGTGGTATTTCTGCATATTTATACCCACAAAATTATAGAGAATTGAATTATCTTTCCAACGATACCAATTTTATCAAAATCTAACACCCGAGCTAGGAGTTATGGCTTTGCGAAGTAGAGTGCGTCGCCTAACCAATCGCACATGGCCACTGGAAAGCATATGTGATTGCATATGCAGCTCCTATGTAAATATGAGTGATACCATATGCGGCGCCTATATAGATATAAGCGATATTATATGCAGTGCCTATGTAAATTTAGGCGATATCATATGTGGTGCCTATTTAAATATATGCGATATCATATGCGGCGCATATCTTATTGTTTCAAGTGACTTAAACACTCTATTTTGAGTTATTTTAAGGGTAATTAAGTCTTTTATCACTCCTTACACGTTCTAAAACTTAAACCTACGAAATATATAGCTCCTAATTACATTACAACCCTACTAACATCTTAAGTTCATTATCCAAGAGCACTAAAGGAGAAAAACAACTAGAGTTGCATAATTATGCTTGAAGATCTAATTTCAAGAAAATTCCTCCGTTAATCGTCAAGAATCTTACTTCTAAGGTATGAGTAAGTTGATTCATGGACTCCTTTCATCCATGAAGCTCAAGAACCATTTTCTAAATTATGTATTATGATGTTTCTGTTGTTAGTGGTTGATGTTCATGTGGTAGGAGTTTGATGATGCCTAAGATGGGATCTTTGTATGTGTAGTGTGAGGATATGGTGGTATTTAATGTATAATTATGTGAAATTGGTGGTTGAATATTGTAAACTTGATGAATCCACTTATTCCTAAGATGTGTATGTAAGGTGTTTTTGAAAATACCTAAGGAAATAGAAATCTTGCTTTTATGATATAATAAGTCTTAAATGACTATTCCATGTTCTAAGTTTATGTTAAACATGATCCCCATGATATTGTCTTGAATTGAAGATGTTGTATGAGATGCTCATGATATTGTTGTGATATAGAATGACCATGAAATTGAAGCCATGCAAGTATATACATGTTGTGTGCATTCCTGATCATGTAATAGTTTGTTGAGAATCATTCTTATTATTAAATCCTTACTATTGATATTGTGAATTGTGGACTCTACTCTTATGATCAAGTCAGTCATGTGTGTCAGTTTCCTTCCATCGTGTCCTGAGGGTAGTTGTACCTAAAAACTATAGCTGTGTGCCTAGAGCTAGTGTCATATTTCCAGACATCCTCAGTCAAGCTATTCTCCATAGATTTCAGTTAGTGACGTGACTCAGAAAATCTCAGAAATCTTAGTAGTTCAGTTGTCCCAGTAGTTTTAGTACTCTCAGTTAGACCTCAGATCTCAAGTATCTTTTCTGTCAGTCAATGGAAATCAATGAATTCAGTTTAATTTAGCTAAGAAAATATTATCAGCTCAGTTATTTAGTGTAGTGTAGTTAATCTTTTTAGAGTCTTTCAGTTAGGGGTAGGGACTAGTACCGAGCGAGTGTAGGGATGGTGGTTTTTCCTGTTATAAAGGTAGAGTTGTTAGCAGCAATCCGTATACTCTAGAACTACGTAGCCAGCGTAGGATAGGATTCTCCCATTAGATTAAGGCTATACTTGACTGTTATATTGCCTTAGGCTTGATTTTCTTTTCAGGGTCACCCATCAGAGAGGCTTGACCATAGTAGAGGTCTCTACCCGTGGCACGGTATTGACACCCTTCTAATCAGAGAAAAGATTGAACCCCACCAGTACAGTATCGGGGCATGTCAGTTAGGTTACTACCTCCCACATTCATAGTTACTGTTACAGTTTCAATATAAGTCTTTAGAGTAGAAATAAGGAATCAAGACTATCAGATACAGTCATCAATCATTGTAAGGAACTCAGATAGTTTTATTGATTCCTAGACCATCCTGTTAGATAGGATTCGTCCCATATTTAGATGCTTATTATTAGATCTAGAGGTCACCCGGCAGACAGGCTTGATCTCAATCTCAGATTCAATCGACTATTCTCATTATCAGTTTCAGAGATCACTCATTAGCTAGGATTAATCTCAGACTTAGGTATTCAGATATAGTATTGAACTCAAATAGTTTTCCCCAGAATTAGGACTATTAGATACATCATCCATGTTATTAGTCATTCAATATCTCAGTATCACGAAACTCATGTTGTTAGAGTTCAAACTCAAGTAGTCAGTATCTCCACAAATTCAGTAGCAGTTGCGTATGTATATATGTATGTATTCTAACATTCATATTAGTTAGCATGTTAATGCATATAAATCCCATGCATTTAGCCTACCCCCATGTATAATCAGTACTTTAGTTGTACTGATGCATTTGCACTATGGTGCTTTCTTTTTTATGTTACACCATAGGTTCTGAGGTGCAGATTCCAGATCAGCAGTAGCAGTTCAGTAAGCAGCGAGTCCTCATCTTTCGAGAACATGATCGTTATATTTATTATTCCAGTATTTCAGTTTATTTTCAATTTAGGGAGTTAGTTGGAGAGATATTCCCTCAACTCCTTATTCAAACAGTTTAGAGGCTTTCAGATGATTATAGAGCTTTTAGATTTAGACTTTAGTATTTTCAGTTTTGTTTTGGTACTATGAAACCACCTTATTTAAGATATTTTATTATTCAAGATTGAACCTTATGCCCTATTTGTTCATGTTTCCTTTATATATATATATATATTATGCAGTTATAGGCATAAATATCAATCATGGGTTAGCTTGTGGTCCTTCGGGGTTATGAGCACCGTGTAGCATTCTGGTTCAAAAAATCGAGGCATTACAACTAGGATATGAATGGTCTGGGTTAGTCATATGCTGACTTGTGTTTTTTGGTGGGTTGAATTTGGTTTTTGGAATAGATACGACTTGGATGGTATAAGTTGTATTAGTCAAAATAGGTCATTTGGTTTGGGTCTTTCCTTCACTTAATCTTAGACTTGGTAGACTAAGTTGGATCTGAGTATGAGTGGCTCACCATGAGCAGTAAGACAGGGTACGAGTCATACTATGGACTCCTATGGTGGGAAGTATTCTATCATCTTTAGATTCTATTCTGCTAGGGGTACGAATTGTTGGTACCATTCGTATGCATGGATACGCTATTATTTAGTGTGAGTCATGCCTTGGATAGTATTGGGTCCAAGGAAGATAACCTTGAGTACGAGCAGTGGGTACAACTCATATTGGAGGGTACTATTGGTATGGATAGTCGCATCTCTCTAATGAGATTTTGGTGCAATTTAAGTGAGGGCGATCTGGATATTTTGCCACTTAACCTAATATGTCCCCACAACTTTTAACTCACTTGGGAGGTTATTTTCTCTATTATTCTATTCTTTAACTCTTAGAAAAACACTCTCTAATCCTCTCCAATGTTCTTGGGCAAGGGAAGTTATGATTTCATCTTAAGGATTAATTTGGGGCTTGTGTTGGTGATATCTCTCCACTATCTTCTTGGTTTGAGGCATTTTCTCTTCCCTTATTTTTAATTACAACTAAAGACATTGTTTTATATAATGTTTTCATGGCTTGATTATTGTATGGCTTTGGGTTTTCAAATATAATTTGGGAGTTTTGGTTATGACTGCTTGGTTATGGTTTTTCAATGTCTTAATTATGCTTTTATATGCTTTAATATTGATTTTGGATAATTGGTTGCATGGGAATGGGTATTTGGTAATTGGCTTTGGTTTTGGAAATACTATGCCCCTAATTATTTGATAAAATACCTATGAGAATGTTTTCCCTACATTGTTGGATTTTTAATGGAACTTATGCATTGTTTAAACTTGGTAATAGAACCCTAAATTGTTAAATGGTTTAGAATGGTCAAAATAAAATGGTTTTGGGTTTTACAATCATTCTTTTGGGGGTACAATGGAATCTCCCAAGTAATTAAAATAATGAAACATTCTTGGGGTACATGTGACTCTCCCAAGTTTATTGGATAATGTGATCTATGGGTACATGCGAATCCTTTGATCTTAACAAGGTTTGGCTAAGGACAATACTTTCAAGTTATAGTAGGTATGATGATACCACTACGTATAGCCTTGGTTAATAACAATTATTTGGTTGGTTGGAAATATTTTTAATTAGGAAGTAAAGGCGGGCTATGATAGCTAATTGTGAAGGTGAGTCCAACGGATGAGCACTAGAAACTCATCTTTCCTAATATAAGGGGTAGGTCATGGAAACCTTATATGATACTAAGAGGTACAGAGGAATCTTCTAAGTACACTGTACATACGTATCATAGAGGATGAAGGGTACTTAAGCCCTTACTCTTATGGTATCTCCAATTCATGAAACTCTACACATCGGGGCTCGTTCAGAGGGTTTCACTAGAACCATATATCCCCTAATTAGTTAAGGACATTTACGCTACACATACCCAGGTTAATAACTTTAAATATATGGTAAACCCGATTCCCTTTTTGGCATGGTTATATATATATATATGTATGGTTTGTATGCATATGGATGATTTACTTTGTTTTGTTGAATTACATTATTTTATCCTTATACTCAGTTCATGCTAGTGTTCACCTGCTAACCTATCTTTAAGTGGTTGTATCCCCAGGTGATGCAGGAACCGGTCGTTCTACTCTTTCTGCTTAGCGACCAACTAGTGGATTGAAGTGGTGAGATTTTCTCTTTCAAGATGGCTCCATTTCATGGGTGCTATTTCATACTTTTGTTTATTTATGAATATTGGTTTTGGCTATGGTTGGGGGCATATCCAACTCTAGTTTTCGCATTTTTTAGGTTGGAGGCTTTTATCGAACTACTATGGGTTTGAATGGGTGGAATCGGTGTTAGTATCATCCTTGGAATTGGAATTGGTGTTGGGGCTAATACCATAGGACTAAATTTCTTACAATTCCATCCTTTTTTATTTTGGGAATGCATATAATTATTATAAAACTTATATGGTTATGATTTGGATTATTGTTTGGTTGGTATATGTTATCGATTGGGATTAGACAATTGGACTCATTTGGGTGGACACGGTTGCAGACCTACCCCAGAGTCTTCGATTATGCAATAATGCCATCATATTATATGTTCAGAATTTATTTGACTCATGATGTGTGTAGTTCGGCTAGGTTTGTTAACGTGGGTGGTCTCTAGTCCTAGTTTCACTTGGGATGCCTATTAGGCCCTAGTTTAGGTCGTGTCAAGTTGGTATCAAATCCTTAGGTATATAGTCAATTGGGAGTCCACAAAGCGGTATCTAGTAGAGTCTCTTTTGGGGTGTCTAGCGTGTCACACTCATAACAGAGGCTACAAGGCATTTAGGAATGTTTCACTTTCTTAGTATTCTATTTTTAAGCTTGGAGTCTAAGTCCTAGAATTTTCTCTAATCTTTGTTTGTTTGCTTTTTAGATCATGCCCAATGATCTGTAATAGAACGTAATTATTTTGTTCTATATGGGGACAATATTAATGGGGTACGCCTTACACCTAGAGTTCTCACTCGATCTTAAGGTCCTATATATAATTTTTTTGGACTTTCCCTAGTTGCTATTAGTCCTCCTTAAGGTGAGGTGATTAATGTGGAATTTCGCCAATTAATTTATGTTATTGTTCAGTTGGTGGTTGCTCAAGTTGAGAGGGATGCATATGGTGTTTTATCTACTAAGGCCACAAGGTTTGGCCAATTAGTGAAAATGAATCCTCCTACTTTTATTGGAGTAAAGATGGTGGAGGTCGTCAGTCTTTCTTATATGAAATAGAGAAAAATCTTCATGGTGATATAGGCCACGAATATGGAAGGGGTACACTTTACAACTTATTAGCTCAAAGAGGTTGCGTACAAATGGTACAAGGAATAAGTTAGAGATAGGGGTGATGTTGAGGAGTTTTCCTTATGGGAGGCCTTTTCAAATGCTCTTCTGGGTCGCTTCTTTCCTCAGGAGTTGGGAGAAGCAAAGATGGAGGACTTTATGAATCATAAGCAAGGAAGAATTTCTATCAAGGAATATGCCTTGAAGTTCCATCAGTTATTAAGGTATGTTTCAAACTTGGTGTTTAATAAGAGAGCAAGGATAAGAAAGTTTACTTTTGGGCTATCTTAGGATTTGATCCTTGAAAGCAAGACTGCTTTACTGATTAAGGATATAGATATTTCAAGGTTAGTTATCCACTTACAGTAGGTAGAAGATGAAAAGAGAAACCATGCAGAGTTTGGTAAAAGGTTGGGTAAGAGAAACAGGTTCTCTAAAGGGGCTGGTACTTAACAGCAGGGTGATCGAGATGGTGGTAAATGGTCGAATAAGAAGTGGGGTAGTTCTGGTTCCTTCTGTACTCTAGCTCTCCTTACTTGAAGTGGTCGAGCGATGTGCATTTTCAAGGTGGTGATAATTTCTAGGCACAGGGTGCCCAATCTCAATCGAGTGAGGCTTAGTCAGCTTTTTCATGCCCTTCTTATCAGTTTTATGGTCGTCTTCATCGGGGATTTTTTGATGAAAGGAGGGACAGGGGTTTTAAATTTGGTCAGCCTAGACATATGCTCATAAACTGTCTGGTTGGTAAGGGTGCTTTGGTAACCATCAAAGCTCTGATTGCTTCATCTTCTGCTTCTACGCCTAGTGGTGCTACTTTGGCATCTGCTACTATTTTTTGTACCTGTACTGGCCAGAAAAGGTTGTATGGCCTTGCATCTCGGCAGAAATCTGAGCCATCTCCTAATGTCATGACTGGTTCATTTCAACTCTTTTCTCATGATGTTTATTATTTGCTTGATTTGGGGTCCACTATTTCCTATGTGACCCTATAGTGTCTATATGTTTTGGTTTTGATCCTAAGGATTTTTTGGATCGTTTTTCTATTTCTACCATAGTAGGTGACTTAGTTATTGCTAAAAAAAGGCTATAGGTGGTGTATGGTATCATTTGGTAGAAAGCAAACCTTGGTATATCTATTTGAGTTGGATATAGTGAATTATGATATTATTCTGAGGATGGATTGGTTACACTTTTGTTATGAGTCCTTAGATTTTCGAACTCGTAAGGTTTTCTATAGGCTCCCTGGTGAACCAGTTATTAAGTGGGATGGTAGTTCCCTTGCTCCCAGGGGCGGGTTTATTTCTTTTCTTAGAGCTCGAAGATTAATCTCCAAAGGGAGTCTTTATCACTTAGTATAGGTTAAAGATTCTTACTGGGAAGGTCATTCTTTTCACTCAGTTTTAGTGGTAAGTGAGTTTCTTGAGGTCTTTTTATATGATCTTCCTGGTATTTCTCCAAATAGAGAAATCAAGTTTGTTATTAACTTAGTTACGAAAACTCATCCAATATCTAATCCCCCTTATAGAATGGCTCCAACTGAGTTGAGAGAACTCAGGGAGCAACTTAAGGATCTTCTAGATAAGGGGTTTATTCATCTTAGTGTATCCCCATGGGGTGCACTAGTGTTGTTTGTGTGCAGGAAGGATGGTTCCCTTCGGATGTGCTTTGACTATCGGCAGTTGAATTAGGTAACGTTTAAGAACAAGTATCCTCTTTTAAGGATATTTGACTTCTTTGATCAGTTGTAAGGTACTAAGTTGTTTTCTAAGATTGATCTTTGGTCTGGGTATCATCAACTTAAGATTAGGGAGGAGGATATCCCTAAGGTGACTTTTCGTACTAGATATGGGCACTTTGAGTTCTTAGTTATGTTATTTGGCTTGACTAATGCCCCGGCGATATTTATGTATTTGATTAAAGGGTTTCTGGCAGTTCTTAGATTTTTTTGTCATTATGTTTACTAATGACATATTGGTGTATTCTAAGAGTGAGGTGGATCATGCCAGTCACTTCTGTGTGGTGTTGCAAACCTTGAAAAAGCAGCAATTGTATGCCAAAAATGTGAGTTTTGGTTGAAAGTTGTGAGTTTTCTTATTCATATTATTTCTAGCGAGGGGATCATGGTGGATCCTCAAAAGGTGCTTATGGTTAAAAGATAGCCTAGACCCATGACTCCAACTAATATTCGAAGCTTCTTGGGTTTTGCCGGGTATTATACATGGTTTATGGAAAGCTTTTCAATGATAGCTGCTCTTTTGACAAAGTTAACTCAAAAGAAGGTGAAGATTTTTTGGTCGAATGCGTGTGAAGGGAGTTTTGAGAAACTTAAGGATAAGCTAACTTTAACTTTGGTTTTGTCCTTACCAAAAGGTACGAAGGGGTTTAGGGGTTATTATGATGCATCCCGGGTAGGACTTGGCTCTGTTTTGATGCTGCATGGTAAGGTGATTGCCTATTCTTCCAGGCAGTTGAACATGCATGAGAGGAATTATCCTACTTAAAATTTGGAGCTGTTAGCGGTGGTGCTTAAAAATCTGGTGGCATTATTTGTATGTAGTGCATGTAGACATCTTTTCTGATCATAAGAGTCTACAGTATGTGTTCACTCAAAGGGAGCTAAATCACAAAAGAAGATGGTTGGAGATTCTCAAGGACTTTGATATGAGTCTTCACTACCACCTAAGTGAAATTAATATAGTTGCTGATGCTCTTAGCAGGTTATCAATCAAAAGTTTGGTTCACATAGAAAATGGAAAGGGGGAATCGGTGATGGACATTCACCGTTTGGCCATTCATAAAGTTCATCTCTTGGACTCCAAGGATGGTGGGGTAACGGTACAACAAGTATTCGATCATCTCTTATTGTTGAGATCAAGGAGAAGTATGTACTAGATCCTATCTTGATGAAAATCAAGAGTGATATTGGTGGACAAAATGTGATGGTCTTTGATATCAGTGGTGATGGTACTTTTTTGTACTAAGGGAGGTTGTGTGTTCCTGATGTTGATGGTTTGAAACAAATGGTTTTGGCTGAGGTGCATGAATTACGATATTTTGTTCATCCTAGTTTGACAAAAACGTATCATGATCTCAAGGAGATATTTAGTGGAATTGTATAAAGAAGGATATCACTGATTTTGTGACTAAATGTATGGTGTGCTAATAAGTAAAAGTTGAGCACATGAGGCCTAGTGGGTTGTATTAAGTAATTGAGTGGCCCGAATGAAACTTGGAGTTGATTAACATGGATTTCATTATCGGTCTTCCTCGGTCTTAGAACTAATTTGACTCGATTTGGATCATCATGGATAGTTTGACAAAGTTTACTCACTTCTTGCAAGTGAGGACTATATTTTCAGTGGAGGACTATGTGAAGTTTAATCTTTATGAGATAGTAAAGATGAATGGGGCACTTGTATTAGTTATCTCTGATCGGGGTATGCAATTTTCATCTTTTTTGGCGGTCTTTTTAGAAGGGATTCTGTGCTAAGGTGAGTTTGAGTACTGCTTTCATCCGTAGATGAATGGGCAAGTGGAAAGTACTCTTCAGATATTAAGGATATGCTTCGGTCATGTGTGATTGACTATGGTGGTAGTTTGGTTTAGCACCTACTTTTTGTAGGGTTTTCTTACAATAATAGTTATCATTCTAGTATTGGGATGGCACCTTTTGAGGCATTATATGGTAGGAGGTATAGATCTCCTATTTATTGGTTCGAGCTTGGTGAGGTGGATATGTACAGTTAGAATTTGGTTTATTTGGCTATGGAAAAGGTAAAGCTGATTTGAGATAGTCTTAAGGCTGCCCAAAGTCTCCATAAATCCTATGTAGATGTAAGGCATAGAGACTAGGAGTTTGAGGTAGGAATAAGGTGTTCCTTAAGATATCACCTATGAAGAGAGTAATGTTGTTTGGTAAAAGGGAAATCTCAGTCCTCAATTTATTGGTCCTTATGTGATTTTGTGGAGTGTTGGTAATCTATATTTAGAAAGTGTCTTAGTGATCCTTCTGCTTTGGTTCCTTTAGAGGGTTTGGGTATCTCAAATTCTCTATCTTCTAAAAAGGTCCCAGTCGTGATCTTAGATAGGCAGGTTCATTGGTTATGAACCAAGGATGTGGCCTCGGTTATGGTTCTATGGTGGAACCACAAGGTGGAGGAGGCTACATGAAAAGCCGAGGAGGACATAAAGTCAAAGTATAAATATATGTTTTCTTCTTCTGGGATTCATGCTGAATGTCTGTGTTCTTCAACATACTTTTGTTTTCAAACTTTGTTAAAAGAAAGATTTATATCTTTGCATCTGTGTTTTTTAGCTCGGTTAAAGTTTGGATTGATATTTAATAATGTAAATAAATCGTGCTTGTGGTTACCCTACCTTACATCATTCGAGGATGAATGTTCCTAGTGGGGGAGACTGAAACACACTGTGTTTTTGGATCTTAGAAAATTTCCTTGATTTCTTATCTTTTGATAGGATACAACTAGGGGAAATGACTCATACACTAAGATACGAGTGGTATAGGTTAGTCGTATGCTGACTAGTATTGGTTGTTGGGTTGTATTTGATTTTTGGAATGGATAAGACTTTAGTGGTTCGAGTTGTATCGATGGACAAAGGTCATTTGGTTTGGGTTTTTCCTTCACTTAAACTTAGACTTGGTATATTAAGTTGGATTTGAGTATGAGTGGCTCACCATGAGCTATAAGACAGGGTATGAGTCATACCATGGGCCCGTATGGTGGGCAGTGCTCAATCTACTTTAGATTCTATTCCAACAAGGCTCCATGATTTTTAACTCACTTGGGAAGTTATTTACCCTATTATTCTATTCCTTAACACTTAGAAAAACACTCTCTAATCCTCTCCAAAGATCTTGGGCAAAGAAAACTAGGGTTTTATCTTAAGGATTAATTTAAGGCCTATGTTGGTGATTTCTCTTCATCATCTTCTTGGTTTAAGGCATGTTATCTTCAGTCATTCTTAGTTTCAGCTAAAGGCATGATTTTATACAATGTTTTCATTGCTTGATTATATATGGCTTTGGGTTTTCAAATATAATTTGGGGTTTTGGTTATAAATGCTTGGTTATGGTTTTCCCATGTTTTGATTATGCTTTTATATGTTGTAATAGTCATTTTTCATAATTGGTTGCATGGGAATAGGTATTTGGTAATTGGCTTTGGTTTATGAAATATTATGCCCCCAATATGTTTGATAAAATTCCTATGAGAATGTTTTCCCTACGTTGTTGGATTTTAGTGGAACTTATGAATGGTTTAAACTTGGTAATGGAACCCTAAATGGTTAAATGGTTTGTAATGGTCCAAATGGAATGGTTTTGGGTTTAACATTCATTCATGTGGGGTACAATGGAATCCCCCAAGTAATCATAATAATAGAACACTTGAGGGGTATATGAAACTCCCACAAGTTTCTTGGATAATATGATCTATGGGTTCATGGGAATCCTTTGATCTCAAAAAGGTTTGGCTAAGGACAATTCTTCCAAGTTATAGTTGGTATGACTATACTACTATTATGGCCTCGGTTAATAATAATGGTTTGGTTGGTTTGAAATGGTTTTAGTTGAGCAACAAAGGCGGGGTGTGATAGCCAACCGTGAAGGTGGGAGTACAATGGATTAAACTGGAAACTTATGTTTGCCGATATGAGGGGTAGTTCATGGAGACTTTATATAATACTACGAGGTACACAGGATCCTCTAAGTACACTAGACATATGTATCATGGAGGGTGAAGGGTACTTGGGAATCCCTTACTCTTATGGTATCTCCCGTTTGTGTGGCTACATGCATCGGGGTCCGTTCAGGGGGTTAGACTTGACCCATATAGCCTATGGATGGTTAAGGACAATTTAGATACATATACCCAGGTTAATGGTTTTCGATACATTCTGAACCCAATTACCTTTCCCGGCATGATTATATATATATGTGTGTATGGTCGTATGCATATAAATGGTTTACTTGGTTTTGTTGAGTGGCATTATTTTTTCTAAATCCTGAGTTCATGGTAGTGTTCACCCGCTAACCCGTCTTTGGGCAGCTGTAACGCTACACAATGCATGAACCAACCGTTCTACTCCTATTTAGCGATCAGACATTAGAATTAGCTATTAGATTGAAGCGGTGAGATTACATCTTTTCGAAAAGCTCTATTTCATGGATATTATTTCATACTTTTATTTATATATGCATATTGGTTTTCGCTATGGCTGGGGGAATGTCCTAACCAAATTTTATTATTCTTTTTGTTAGAGGCTTTTGTCGAACTTCTATGGGTTGGAATGGGCGGGATCGGTATTATTCTCAGCCTTGGTATTGGGATTCTTATTAAGGATGATACTGTAGGACTAAATTTCTCACTGTTCCATACTCTTTTATTTTAGGACTATATATAATTCTTGTGGAACTCATATGGTTATGGTTTGGTTGTTATTGAATATCAGTTGGGTATTGGATGGTTGGACTCATTTGGGTGGACACAGATATATACCTATCCCAGTGTCTTGGACTATGCAATAACACTATCTTATTAAATAATCATAATTCATCCGACTCAGGATTTGCGTAGCTCGGTTGGGTTGAGTAACGGGGGTGGTCTCCAGTCCTGGTTGGACTTGGGATGCCCATTATGACAAGGCCCTCGTTCGGGTCGTGTCATTAACTAAGGGCTAAAGCCTTCTTTCTACCTTTGTAATGGATTTCATTATTATATCATAATAATAAATGCCAATCTTTAACGAATAACATATAGGTAAAAGAGGTTAATAATGATATTTTAATGACTTGACCAAGATAAGTTTCGGTCTATGATTTGATATACTAATTACTCTAATCATGAATGATTCTTACCTTTTCTACACTTTTATAATGATTTATTCCTCAAGATCACTCTAGGCAATGGATTTATGAACTTACACTTTTTTAGCCACGACTTGAGTTCATACACCCATTATTTATAGTCTTCTAGATAATGTGATATTGATGATGAATGATAAATTATGTAAATATACTCTACCTTGCTTCTCTTCTCATATCTATTTACTTTAGCCCTCATAAGGATTGTCATTTACTTTAGCCCTCTAGGGGCCTGCACTTTAGTGTAGCCTTTGTGGGGCTTTCTCTCTATTATATGATATTAATTTGGATATTATGATGATGGTATTGATACTCGGAAAGGTTAGAGGATATTATGATGATGTGATGATATTGGACAAGGCCTGATGATACTATGATGATGATATAGATACCCGACAAGGCTAGAGGATAGTATGATAATGTTATTATACCCTACAAGGCTGGAGGATATAGTGATGATGATATTGATACCCGAAAAGACCTAAAAATATTGTGATTATTTTATACCTTGCAAGGACAAAGGTTGATTATAATATGGCTGATTATGATGATAATGCTTATAGTATTATGGATTATGTTGCATTCATTCTTACATGTGCATCGCCTATCACTAGTATGAACCTATTTCTATTTGTTGGTATGGGATGATTGCATAGATGTATTGATGACTATGCCTTGTATTGTTGTATATTGATTTAACCTTCCAATCTTGGGGTGATGGGGGTATGCATAGGATCGCTAGGTATTTGGTTGTCGGGGGTAGCAGTTTACTCATACTGTTATTGATATTGCTCTCAACATTGTTATGGCCATTATTATGACTAGTTTATGATAAATTGTCCATTGATTCAGTATCAAGATTTTAGGAAAGTTTTGGCCTCTTCTATCTAACGATTGCATTCTTATTCTTGATTATTTCATGTCTAGCCATGTGAATTGGATACCATGAGTATGATACTATTCAATCCTGATAGGATTTTAATGAAATCTTAACATGAAGACATAATGATTTAGGCTATACTTTTAGTTGACCTTATATTTATACATATGCATATATAGGTATATGTAGCTATATTATTAATGTATATCTCTTTCTTTATTTGTTCATTTTGTAAATTCATTCCTTGGCCTTGTATATTGCTATATAATTTTCTTTCACCCCTTATTCGTATATTATCCAGGGATACAAAACATAGTGTTGAGATTTCTGAGCATCACTGGAATAGGATAGGTCATCCTTGATATTTTCTTAGCCTTATTGTATTAGTCTCCTAGACATGAATAGGATAGGCTATTCTTACTATCTTATGGGCTTGTTATATGATTGTTGGACTCTTGTTGTAGTTTCTATTCTGTTTATATAAAACATCTTGAGTTTTGACCCTTAGAAAATTTCCCGGAATTTTGGTCTCTGGACCCAATACGACTCATGGGTACGAATCGTATGTTGGGATACGAATGGTATAGCCTTGTCGTACACTGACCGGTATTGGTTAGTGGGATGGATTTTGGTTACTGGAAATAGTACAACTTAGGGGTACAAGTCATATTGGTTGATATAGATTGTTTGGTTCCTTAACTTAGTCTTAGACTTAGTTACTTAGGTTAGGTCTGAGTACGAGTGGCTCACTGTGAGCCATAAGCCAGGGTACGAGTCGTACCATGGACTTGTAGGGTGGAATGTGTCTAAATTTTCCTTGGTTTTAATTTTCCAAGGGTACGGATCATATGTTTTAAATATGACTTGGTTGAATGAGTCGTATGTTCGATAGTTTTGGATCTAAAGGTTGAGGCTAAGATACGAGTGGAGGATACCGATAGTATTGAACAGTACGACTTAAGAGGGTCTGTCATAGCTCTAGGATGGGATTTTTGTGTAGCTTAAGTGGGGTTATTCTGGACATTTTCCCACTTATCCTAATGAGGTCCCAGGACTTTTCTCCTACTTGGGAGGTTATTTACCCAATTATTCCATTCATTAGCACTTAGAAACTCTTCTAAAAACAATCTATGATTCTCTCAAGAGCCTTTGGGCAAAGAAAGCTCAGGTTTCAACTAGAGGATCAATTTGAGGCTTGTCTTGGTGATTTATTTCTAGCATAATCTTGGTTTAAGGCATGTTATCTTCTCTTATTGTTAATTTTCACTAACGACACAATTTTATGAATGTTTTCATGATTTCATTGATTGTATGATATTGGTTTTCAAATATGATTTGTGAGTTTTGATATTAAATAGTTGATTATGATCTTTGATGGTTTTAATTATGCATTATGTGCACTAATGGTAGTTTTTGGATTATTGAATTGCATGGGAAAGACTTAATGGTAATTGGAATTTGGTTTTGGTTATATTATACCCCCAATATATTTGACAAAATGGCTATAATAATGTTTTGATTACATTGAGTACTTTTAATAGAAATCTTCCTTGTTTTAAACTTGGTAAAGAAATTATTCATGGTTTAAATAGATTGTAAAAGGAAATGGCTACATGGTCATCCTTGGGGGTACATGGAATCTACCAAGTAGTTTAATATGGTAAATGAAAGGGCACTTGGAAGTCCCCTTAAACCTATATATGGTTGGCTTTGGATAGTACTTGCAAGTATGGTCGGTATGATGATATAATAAGTGGTAAATTGATTGGTTAGTTTCTTGGTTTGGTTGTAATTAGGCAATAATGGTGGGATGTATAACAAATCCATGGAAGGTAGAGGTCATGGGGGGCCAAAACTGGAAACTCATATTTGCCGATGTGAGGTTGGTCTTGGTGACCGTGTGCATGATGCCACATTGTATTTTGAGGGATGTACTAGTCATCCCAGTTTTTATTCCATGGTCGTGTGGTTGGGGCAATTTCAGCAGTGGGAGATGAACCCATATAGCCCGTGAGTGGTTTAGGACGGCAAAGCTAGACAGCGTAGGTAAAGGTTTTAGTGGCATGCTAAACCCGATCCCTTTTCTCGGCATGATTATATATATATATGTATGGTTATGTGTATGTGGATGGTTTTACTTGGTTGTATAAGTGGAATTATTTTATCCTTATCCTGAGATCATGCTAGCGTTCACCTACTAACCCCATCTATTGGCGGCTGTATTCCTACGTTACGCAGGAACCGATCGTTCTACTCCTCCTACATAGTGATTGACCCGGGGATCTGTATTTTGACTGAAGTGGTGATCTTTCATTCTTTATGAAGGCTCCATTTCATGGTATGCATATTCTTAGACTCTGATTTTATTTTGGACATTGTTTTTTTCAATGGTTAGGGGTACATCCCAACCAGATTATATTACTCTGTTGGTTAGAGGCTTTGTGGTACTTCTATGGATTTGTATAGGAAGAATCGACATAGGTGTCGTCCTTGGCATTGAAATAAGCTGGTGGGTTGCCATAATTGGATGAAATTATTGGTTGTTCCATTGTATTTTATTTTTTGATTAATTATATTATTTATTTTTGGGTTAATTATATTTTTCTTTGGAACATCTTTATTTATGGCCTAGTTTATGGACCTTATTTTGGTACTGGTTGGTATGGTTTTAGAGTTGGCATTGTATGGTTGGGCTCGATTAGGCCAATCATAGTTATGATCCTATCCCAAAGTCTTCACATGAGCTATTAAACTATTTTGTTATATGCTCAAAATTTAGTGAACTTATGGCAGGAGGTTGGAGGCTGCGTTGGGTAATGGGGATGATCTACGATCCTGGTCAGATTTGGGACACTCATTACGACAAGGCCCCTGGGTGGGTCGTGTCAAGTTTGTATCAAAGCCTAGTTTAATATTCAATTTGAACTCCATAAAGTCGTGTCAAGTAGAGTCTCATTTAGGGGTATTTAACACGCCACACTCATATGGGAGAGGCTATACGGCATTTGGGAATGTTTTAGTTCCTTAGTATTCTATTTTTAAGCTTGGATTATTAGTCTTGGAATCTTCTCTAATCCTTGTTTGTTTTTCTTTCAGATCATACCTTGTAGGTCTGGAATACAAGGAAATTCTTCTATCCTATTTGGGGGAAATGCTGAAGGAGTGTATCCTACTTCTGGCATTCATCTTAGATCTCATGATCCTATCCATGATAAAACTGGAGTTCCACTGGTTGCTACAATTTCTTCTCAAGGTGAGTTGACTAATTCAAAATTTCATCAGTCTATTCATGTTATTTCTCACTAATCAGGCTAGCGGGGTGCAACTAGTGCTTTGTCTGCTGAGGCCACAAAGGTTAGACAATTTCTAAAGATGGGTCCTTTTACTTTTTTAGAGTAAAGGTGGAGAAGGATCCATAGGGCTTGTTGGACGAAATGGAAAATATATTTTGGGTGATGCAAGCTACCAATGTGGAGGGGGTAAACTTTGCAGCTTCTCATCTTAAAGGTGTTGCATATCAGAGGTATAAAGTATGGGACAGGGATAGGGGTGATGTGGAAGAATCAGTCTTGTGGGATACTTTTTCTAAGGCCTTCTTAGATTGCTTCTTTCCCCAAAAGTTGAGGGAAGCAAAGATGGAGGAGTTTTAAACCTCAAGCAGGGGAGGATGTCTGTCAAGGAATATGCCTTGAAGTTTTACCAATTGTCAAGGTATGCTCCTGATTTAGTGGCTGACATGTAGGAAAGAATGAGTTTGTTCTATTCTTAGTTGAATCAGGATTTGGTTTTGGAGAGCAAGACTTTCTTGCTGATTAAAGATATGGACATCTCTAGGTTGATTGTACATATGCAGCAGGTAGGGGATGAGAAGAGAAAACAAGCAGAGTTTGGAGATAGACAGGTTTAGAGGAGCAGGTTTTCTGACCAGGGAGGTGCTCAATCTCAGACTGGTTGGGATGGTGGAAAATAGTAGTAAAAGAAGTGGGGGAGTTCTTATTCCTTCTCTTCTGCTAGTGCTCCTTACCAGTTTGGCGACAGGCATCATCAAGGTGGTGTTAATTTTAGAGCATAGGGTTCCCAATCTCAAGAAAGCAGCGGTTAGATAGTTTCTTCATGCCCTCCATGCCGATTATTTGGTCGTCCTCATCGAGGTTATTATGATGAAGGAAGGGACAAATACTTCAAGTGTTGCTAGGAAGGCTATCGACTCAGGGATTTCCTATTAATAAGGTTCCTATAGGGGCGAATAAGATTCCTCTAGCCCTATATTCTTCTCCTACACCTAGTAGTGTTGCATCTACTTCTATTACTGCTCCTGGTTCTAGTATTCGTCGAAACAGGTTGTATGCTTTAGCATCACGACAGGAATTTGAGGCATCACCTAATATTGTTAATTATATGGTATAGTTTTGCTCCTATGATGTATATTGTTTGGTTAATTTAGGGTCCACTCTCTCCTATACGACTCCTTATGTTGATGTATCTTTTGGTTTTGATCAGAAAGTTATTTTGGATCCTTTTTTTGTTTCTACCCCAGTAGGTAACTCAGTTATTTCTAAGAGAGCCTATAAGAAGTGTGTGGTACCTGTTGGTGGAAAGCAGACCTTGGTGGATCTGTGTGAGTTGTATATAGTCGACTTCGATGTCATTCTGGGTATGGATTGGTTGCATTATTGTTATGCGTCCTTGGATTGTCGGACCCATAGGTTTATCTTTAGGTTTCCTGGTGAATTAGTTATAGAGTGGGAGGGTGGTTCTTTAGCTCCTAGGGGGTGGTTTATTTCTTATCTTAGATCTCAGAGGTTAATCTCTAATGGTTTTCTCTATCACTTGGTCTGGGTTAAAGATTCTAACTCGAAAGGTCCTTCTTTCCAGTTAGTTCTAGTGGTTAATGAGTTTCCAGAGGACTTTCTGGATGGTCTTCCTAGTGTTCCTTTGGATAGGGAAATCGAGTTTGGTATTGATCTAGTTTGAGATACCTATCCAATTTTTATTCCTCCATATTGAATGGCTTTGAGTTGAGGGAACTCATGGAGAAACTTAAGGATCTTCTGGATAAGGGGTTTATTAAAGAGGTAGAAACAAAAGGTTATACAGATAAACAAGGGAATGAAGAGTCACTTAGTACAAAAGGTTGGGTGAATAAGAGTTTTGGTAAGCATGAAGAAAATAAATAAGGAGTACAAGATACAGAAAAGAAGAATGCAATATAGGAAAGGACAAGCAAAGATGGAGACATGCAGAAGAATCAAGAACAATAGGATAATAAGGTAGATAACAAGGGAAAAGTCAGTTATAAAGAGATGCAAAAGGAAGAAGAAGACAAGTAAATTCAGTTATTTGATGCAGAAGAAAATCAATTGAAGATTCTGGAAGGGACTTCTCCATTAGCGATTGAATTAGATAAAGTGATAGAGATTTTTAATGAAAAGAAGGCAGATTTAGATGAGAATAACCTGGAAGATAACATTAATCAAGTAGATAAGGAAGCAGATTTATCTCCCAGGCAAGTTGAGTCAATGAAAGCCAAGTAATGTAAATCAAAGAGGAAGAACCAAATTAATAATACAAGGGCCGGTACAGTTCATACAAGGAGTTAGGCTGCTAAGAATAAGTCAAGATGAAAGAATTAATATTAATATAAGGTCTATTAATATGCAACAGGCCTTTACCTGATTAATCACAATGTAGAAGAGAAATTTGTTTTGTTTTATAGGTATTACGGAGCCATTTCAAGAGAGGCAACATATAGAAGATTATAAACGGAGATTGAGTATGAAGCAGGCTGTAGTTAATATATCAGGGAAGATATGGGCATTCATATATGGAAGTGTGGAATGTACCATAGTCAAAGATAAGGAACAATAACTATCAATGAAGCTGGTATGTCAACAAGCTGATGTAACTTTGTTAGTTACGTTAGTTTATGGAAAGTGTATTTCAGGAGAAAGGCAAGTTCTATGGGACTCATTATTAGACATGGCTAATTTTCAACAGCCTTGGCTAATAGGAGGGAATTTTAATGTAATAAGAAATGAAGAATAAAAATTGGGGGGATTACCAGTTATACAGAATGAAACTCAGGTTTTAATCAGTGTATAAGTTTGTGCAGTTGGGAAGAACCTCAGTTTAAAGTAAGTATACTTGGTGGAATAGTATAATAGATGATGCATGTATATTTATAAAGTTTGATAAGCTGTTGTTCAATGATAGATTATAGAATTAGTTTTAGACATTGGAGGTGGAACATCTTTCTAGAAATGGTTCTGATTATGCTCCTTTATTGATTTAGTTGAAGATGGAGAAGGATCAAGTAATCAGATATTTTAGATTCCTGAATCTATGGTTAAAGGATGAGACATGTTTGGAAGTGAGAAAGCATAATTGGAAAGAAAATATAGATGTTAATCCTTTTATTGTGTATTACCATAAAATGAATAAAGTTAAATGAGCACTGATAAGATGGAGCAAAGAGGCCTTTGGAAACATATTTCAGGAAATTGCCACTTTGGAAGATGTTATGAAAGTTAAGGAAAAGAAATTTGAAGAGATGCCTGATGGAGAAAATAGTGAAGCTCTGCTTAAAGCTCAAACTAAATTAAATCTTTAATTAAAGAGAGAGGAAGAGTTTTTGAAGTAGAAAAGAGGATATAAATGGTTTAAAGATAGAGATAGAAATACAAAGTTCTTTCATACAATTGTTAAAGGAAGAAGAAGCAGATTAAGAGTTAGGAGGATACAAAATTAAGAAGGGGTATGGACGGAAGAAAAGTAAGCAATAGCAGATGCAGTAGTAGATTTAACTAGAAGCAGTTCACTAAGAAGGAAAATGCAAAGGATTTTACCATGCTAGATGAGATACCAAGGTTGGTTACTGATGAGAAGAACAGGGATATTCACAGAATTCCTACTAAAGATAAAGTAAGACAAGCAGTAATAGGGTTAAATAGGAATAGTGCAGGGGGACTTGATGGAATGACAGGAGCATTCTTTCAAGATGCATGGAACATTATTAAGGAGGATATACATAGAATGGTAATTGCCTTCTTTTGTGGTTATTAAATTCTAAGATTCATTACTTATACTGATTTGGTATTGTTACCAAAAAAGTTAGTAGTGAATACTTTTTCAGATATGAGGCCAATTTCCCTGAGTAATTTTGTGAATAAAATTTTCTCAAGAATTATTCATGAAAGGATCAAAGGAATTTTACCTCAACTTATATCTCCTTAGCAAGTAGGTTTTGTACAACGGAGAAGCATTGCTGAAAATGTTTTGGTGGTTCAGAAGATAGTAATACAAATAAGAAAGAGGGGTAAACCACATAATATGGTTATGAAAACATGTATGATGAAGGCTTATAATAGGTTTGAATGGCTTTTTTTAACAAAAGTGTTGAGGAAAATGATTTTTTCATAAATGTTGATAGATATGGTGTTTAGGTTGTTAGAGAATAACTGGTATTCAATACTACTGAATGGGAAGGCTAAAGGATTTTTAAATTATCAAGAGGTTTGAAACAAGGATACCCTCTATCATCTACTTTGTTCATTATGGTAGCTGATGTTTTGTTTAGAAATTTGAAGAAATTAATACTGGAAAAGAAGTTTAAGGTGTTTGGTATGCCAAGAAGGAGTCCTAAGTTGAATTACTTGGCTTTTGCACATAATATGATAATTGTATGCCAAGCTAAAGTGAAAACTATGCATATGGTGATTAATTCATTGGATGGATATGAAAAAGTATCTGGGCAGAAGATAAATAAGGATAAGAGTGCTATTTATTTACATAGAAGGGTGTCAAAGGGAGTAGGAGTTATGGCAGAGGTGGCTATAGCCATCCCAAGAAAGGACTTTCCTTTATGTACCTTGGTTGTCCCATATTCTATATGATGAAGAAGACGGAGTATTATCAATAATTGATGAATAGAATAGAAAACAAGGTGTAGACATGGAAAGGAAAACTTTTATCATATAGAGGTAGAGCAGTATTGATCAAGCATATATTGCAAAGTGTTACTATACATTGTTTGTCAGTAATGAACCCCCTCTAAATGTATTGAATTCTATTAAAAATATTATAGCAAAATTTTTTTGGAGCTGCAGAATAGGGGAAAAAGGGAGACATTGGATGAATTGGCAAGATGTGTGTTTTCCATAAGAAGAAGGGGGCCTAGAATTTAGAAGAATTTCTGATATATCTATGGCATTATTTTGTAAAATACTGTGGACTTTTAGAAGAACATCTTCCATCTGGAGTGAGTATATATATAACAAGTACTATAAAAAAGAGCATCCAAATATGGTGATATGGAAAAACTGGTGTAGGGGGATCCCAAGTATGGAAAAGGATGTTAAGTGCTAGAGATATGGTGGAATATTTATTAGTGTGGCAACTGAGAGATGGGAATGCTAATTTATGGTTGGATAATTGGACTGGTCATGGGGATTTGTATTCACTGATGGAAGGGAACTAGGATGAAAATTGGTAGTATTAACATGTAAATGAGATTATTAAGAATGAGAGATGGGATAAACAGTTGGATACAAGTATGTTCTCACCAGATATGGCTGAACATATTTTAACCAAAGTACATCTACCAAAGGGAAAAGGACATGACAAACCTATATAGAGTATAGAATTAGATGGAGCATTTACTGTGAAGACTGCTTGGCAATATATAAGGAATAAAGAAAAAGTGAGAAACATATACAAGAATATTTGTATTAAAGGGATGCATTTTAAAATATATTTCTTTATGTGAAAGATATGGAGAGTAAAAATTCCTGTGGATACTTGTGCAAGAAGAAAGGGAATGCATGGTCCATGTAAATGTTGGTGTTGTGAAGAGCCTACAGTGGAGACAATCACTCTTATCTTCAGAAAATCATATTACACTAACAGGACATGGTCCTATTTTTGTTCTTTTCCGGGTATTTCTATTCAAGAGCTAACTCTAAGGGGTACTATCATCAAATGGTGGGAATTTTAGGTGAAAAAAGAGAGTTCAACCGTATTTCCAAGCCCTACCTACCATTATTTTATAGGAGATATGGAGGAGAAGAAATAGAAAATATATGATAATAAGAGTACAATAGGATTGAGGTTGATTTATAATATAACAAGGGCTTTGAGGTTGCTGTTGATTGTCAGAAAATGAATAAGAAGTTTTTCTACAGATTGGCCACAAATATTGCAGGAATTAGCCAAAGATAGGAGCAAGATCAAGGTTACTAAAGTGATATGGAAGGTACCAGAAGAGGGATGGATGAAATACAATACAAATGGAGCATTCAAGGAAGAAGATGGTGGAAGCTCATATACTTTCTATTTGAGAGATGAGAAGGGTAATATTAAATATGCTAAAGTAGAGCCACAACATTATGCAGATAGTTTACAAGCAGAGGCACATGCAATTTTATATGCAAAAAAGCATTGTAAATAATCATAGTAAGACAAGATAATCATTGAAATGGATTCTCTAATTTTGTAGAGGATATTAATAGGAATATAGAAATGTCCATGGATCATTGGAAACATAGTAAAGGAGATTAAGCAATACACGCAAGGAAAGCAAGTCAAGTATCAACAAAGTTATAGGGAAGGGAATCAGTTAGCTGATCATTTTGCAAATATAGCCATTGACATAGGAGAGGTTAGTATCACTAGTTTCCAGCAACAACAATAGAAAGGAAAAGCCATACTTAACAGTGATAAATAGAAGTGTCCCTACATGAGAATTAGACCCACACGCAGTTAAGGTCAAGAGAAGTCTTACACAATAAATTTTACATGAAACATATTTATAGGAATTAAAAACAAAAAAAGGAGAGCAGTAGCTATCCTAGTCTACTACTGCCAACAAAATGGACTCTCAGCATCATGGAAGAATCTATTGATCGATTTGATCTTCTTAAACCTTAGTGTTAAGTAGATACGAGTATCTTAGTGGGTCTAAGCATCCTCTATCTTTATCTTTCCCAGATCTAAACATCACACAATTAAAATAGTAAGCCACAGATACAGAGTGAAGATGCAAGCATAAAAATAGATGAAGGAATATTTACTTGAAGGTAGTAGCTACACACAGTTGATTAGATCTCTCAAAGCTAACCAAAAAGTGGGTCAAAGTCCCATTCACTAGAGAACTCAGCTACAAAGGCTGTTTTATGAGTGGGAGCATAATAAGAAGTAAATGCATCAACATAAAGAAAATCTTGCTTACTTTTGTAAGATAAATAATAAAGAAGGACCTGAAGATGATGTCACCTGGATGATTATCTAAAGAAAAAGGTGGTGGAGCTCAAGGATGAAGAAAGCTAGATTCATTTTGAGAAAAGGTGAGAAGATGAGAGAGATTAGGAAAGTGGATGTTTTGGGAAACCCCACTACCTTTTATGTATTAAACAAATCTGGGTTGGATCGGGTCTTTTAACTAGTAGTAGGATTTTTAATTGTATAATGGGTTGGCCCATTAACTCTTGTATAATTTTAATAAAATACCAAACTAAACAAAAAAAAGGTGATGGTCAAGAAAAAGTATCCTCTTCTAAGGATAAATGATCTATTTGATCGGTTGCAAGGTGCCAAGTTTATTTCTAAGATAGATCTTTTGTCTGCATACCGTCAGCTAAAGAATAGGTAATGGATATCCCTAATATGGTTTTTTGTACTCGATATGGTCACTTTGAGTTTTTTCTAAGGTTATTTGGGTGGACTAATGCTCCGGTAACATTTATGGATCTAATGAATAAGGTGTTTTATTGGTATTTGGATACAATATTTGTTCATTGATCATATTCTAGTTTATTCAAAGAATGAGGTGGATTATGCTAATCATCTCCATGTGGTATTGCAGACCTTAAAGGAATAATTGTTGTATGTTAAGTTCTCTATATTTGAGTTCTTTTTGAAAGCTGTAACTTTCTTGGGTCATATTATTTATAGTAAAGGGATTATGGCGGATCTTTAGAAGGTTGTTGTTGTGAAAAGTTTGCCTAGATACACCACTCCATTTGACATTCATAGCTTTTTGGGATTAGCTGAGTATTATTGGCTATTTATGGAAAGATTTTCATTGATAGATACTCCTTTGACTAAGTTGGCTTAGAAAAAGGTTAAGTTTTCTTAGTTAGAAGCTTATGAATGGAGATTTAAGAAGTTGAAGAATAAGTTAACTTTGACTCCTATTCTGACTTTATCGGAAGGCAATTATAGGTTTGTGGTTTATTGTGATGAATATCAGGTAGGGCATGGTTGTGTTTTAATATAGCATGGAAAGGTGATTGCCTATGATTCCAGGTAGTTGAAAGTGTATGAGAGGAATTATCCTACTCATGATTTATAGCTATTGCTGGTTATATTTTCTTTAAAAATGGGGTGGCATCCTTTGTATGGTGTGCACGTGGATATCTTTTCTAATCACAAGAGTCTATAGTATGTGCTCACTCAGAAAGAGCTTAATCTCAGGCAAAGAAGATGGTTTGAGATTTTCAAAGATTACAATATGAGTCTTCACTACCACCTAGGCTAGGCTAATGTGGTTATTGATCCTATAAGTAGGTTATCCATGGGAACTTTGGCTCATATGGAGGACGGAAAGTGGGAATTGGTGAATGATATTCACTACTTGGCTAATCTTAGAGTTCGTCTCTTGGACTCCAAGGACGGTGGTATGGTGGTGTAAGAACTTATTCTATCATCTCTTGGTATGGAGATTAAGGAGAAACAAGTAGTGGATCCTATTTTGATGAAATTTAAGAGTGACATTGGTATGCAGAAGGTAATGGTGTTTTAGATCAGTGGTGATGATACTTTATGGTATAAAAAAAGGTTGTGTGTTCCTGATGTCGATGGGTTGCAATAAAGGATTTTGGTTGAGGCACATATGTCGCGCTATGTTTTTTTATCAAAGCTCGACTAAGATATATCATGGTCTCAGAGTGATCTAATGGTGGAATGACATGAAGAGGGATGTAGCTGAGTTTGTGGCCAAGTGCATGGTGTGTCAAAAGGCCAGGAGAGTTGTATCAATAAATTGACTTGCCCGAATAAAAATGGGAAGTTATCAATATGAACTTTGTTATCGGTATTCTTTAGTCTCAGAATCAGTATGAATCGGTTTGGGTCATTGTGGATAGGATAACTAAGTTTGCCCACTTTTTGCCAGTGCGAACTACCTTTGCGGTAAAGGATTATGCAAACCTATATATTCAGGAGATTGTGAAGCAACATGGGGTTCCTATTTTCATTATTGCTAATCGTGGCATACAATTTAGATCTCACTTTTGGTGATCTTTAAAAAAGGGTTGGGGACTAAGATGAGTCTGAGTACTACTTTTAATCTGCAGACAGATGAGCAAGCAGAGAGAACTATTAAGACATTCAAAGATATGCTTTAGTCTTGTATGATAGATTATGGTGGCAATGGGATTGAGCATCTACCTTTTGTTTAGTTTGCTTGCAGCAATAGCTATCATTTTAGTGTTGGTATGGCCCCTTTTGAGGTATTCTATGGTAGGAGATATAGGTCTTCTATTAAGTGGTTCAAGCTTGGTGAGGTAGACATATTAGTCTCGACTTGGTTTACTAGGCTATGGAGAGGGTGAAGGTGATTCAGGATAGGCTTAAGGCTGCTTAAAGTTGCCAAAAGTCCTATTTAGATATTAGGCATAGAGACAATGTTTGAGGTTGGAGATAAGATTTTACTCAAGGTATCTCCCATGAAAGGAGTAGTGCGATTTGGCAAGAAGGGGAAGCTTATTGTCTTGGTATATTAGTCCTTATGAGATTTTGCTGAGAGTTTGTAATATTGCTTATGAGATAGAGTTGACTTCTAGATTTATCTTGGTTCATTTGATCTTTTATGTTTCCATATTGAGAAAGTGTATTGGTGATCCTTCTTCGGTTGTTCTTTTGGAAGGATTGGGTCTTACAGATTCTTTGTCTTAAGAGGAAATCCTAATTGATATTTTGGATAGGCAGGTTCATCAGTTGCAGACCAAGGATGTGGCTTCGGTTAAGGTTCTGTGGTGGAACCATAAGATGGAGAAGCTACTTGGGAAGCAGAGGAGGACATAAAGTGCAAATATCCACATCTGTTTTCTTCTCCTAGGATTTGTGTGAAAGGTATGTGTCTTCAACAAATCTTTATTTTCTAACCTAGTTAAAGGAAAGATTAATATCTTTGCCTCTTTATTTTTAAGCCTTCTTAAAAATTGGAAATATATTTTATAATGCAAATGACTCATGCGTATGGTTACCCCAACTTTTTCTATCATTTTGGGAAGAATATTCATAGTGGGGGAGACTTAAACACCCTGGGTTTTTACCCTTAAAAAATTTCTTGGAATTATTGTCTCTGGACCCAATATGATTCATCGTTACGATTTGTATATTTGGGTACGAATTATATGGTCTTTTTATATACTGACCAGTGTTATTTGGTAGGATGGATTTTGGTTACTAAAATTGGTACGACTTAGGGGTATGAGTCATATTAGTTGATATGGATTGATTGTTTCCTTAACTTAGTTTTTGACTTAGTTACTTAGGTTGGGTATGAGTACGAATGGCTCAGCCTGAGCTATAAGATAGGGTACGAGTCATACCATGGACTCATATGATGGACAGTGTCAAAATCTTCCTTTGGTTTAATCTACCAAGGCTATAGATAATGGGTAAGGATCATATGCTTCAGATATGACTTGGTTGAATAAGTCATATGTTGGACAGTGTTGGATCCAAAGGTTGAGACTAGGATATGAGTGAAGGATACCAATTGTATTGGAGGGTACAACTCGTGAGGGTCAATCATACCCCTGGGATTGGATTTTTGTGTAACTTAAATGAGGGTATTCTGAACATTTTCCTACTTATCCTAATGAGGTCCCATGACTTTTAACCTACTTGGGACGATATTTACCGTATTATTCCATTCATTAAAACTTAGAAACTCTTCTAAAAACAATCTATAATTCTCTCAGGAGCTTTTGGGCAAGGAAAGATAGGGTTTCAACTAGAGGATCAGTTTGGGGGTTGTCTTGGTGATTTCTTTCCATCATTATCTTGGTTTAAGTCTCGTTCTCTCCCCTCATTATTAATTCTAACTAAAGGCATGATTTTCTTAATGTTTTCATAATCTTATTGACTGTAAGATTTTGGTTTTCAAATATGATTTGGGGGTTTTGATATTAAATAGTTGATTATGATTTCCTATGGTTTTAGTTATGCTTTATGTGCATTAATGGTGGTTTTTGGATAATTGGATTACATGAGAATGGTTTAATGGTAGTTGGAATTCTGTTTTTGTTATATTATACGCCCAATGTGTTTGACAAAATGCCTACAATAATGTTTTTATTGCATCGAGTACTTTTAATGGAACTCTTACTTGTTTTAAAATTGGTAAAGGAATTATGCCTGGTTTATATTGATTGGAAAATTAAATGGATAAATGTATATGCTTGTGGAGTACATGGAATCCCCCAAGTGGTTTAATATAGTAAATGGAAGGGCACTTAGAATCCCCTTAAGCTTATATATAGTTGGCTATGGATAGTACTTACAAGTATGGTCGGTGTGACGATACCACCTCTATATGGCCTTGGTTATTAAATGGTAAATGGGCTATTTGGTTGATTGGTAATGGTTTTAATTAGGCAATAATGGTGGAATGTGTAACAAAGCCATAGAAGGTGGAGGTCTAGGGGGGACCAAAACTGCAAACTCATATTTCTCGATGTGAGGTTGGTCTTGATAACCGTTTGTATGATGTCACACTATATTTTGGGGGATGTACTAGTAATCTTAGGTTTTATTCCCTGGTCATGCAGCTATATTCACTAGGGCCCTTTCAGTTGTGAAAGATGAACCCATATAGCCAGTGGGTAGTTTAGGATGGAAAAGCTACGCAACGTAGGTAAAGGTTTTAATGGCATACTAAACCAGTTCCTTTTCTCGGCATGGTTATATCTATATATGTATGATTGTGTACATATGGATAGTTTTACTTAGTTTTATAAATTACATTATTTTATCCTATCATGAGATCATGCTAGCATTCACCCGCTGACCCCGTCTACTAGCGGTTGTATACCTACGATATGTAGGAACCGACTATTCTACTTCTCCTACCTAGTGATTGACTCAGGATCAACATTTGGACTAAAATGGTGAGCTTTCATTATTTCGGAAGGGTCCATTTCATGTGATGGATATTTCTACTCTTTAATTTTATTTTGGATATTGGTTTTGGCCATTATTGGGGGTATCTCCCGACCAAATTATATTACTCTTTTGGTTAGAGGCTTTGTGGTACTTCTATGGGTTGGTTTATGCGGAAAATGCATAGCTGATGACCTTGGAATTGGAATACACTGGTGGGCTAACATAATTAGACGATATTTTTGGTTGTTCCATCATATTTTATTTTTGGATTAATCATATCATGTTTAGGAATATTATGGATATGGACTAGTTTATGGACCTTGTTTCGATATAAGTCTGTATGGTTATAGGGTTGGTAAGGTATGGTTGGACTCAGTTAGGCCGGTCATAATTTTTATCCTATCCCAGAGTCTTCATGTGAGCTATTACACTATTTTGTTATATGCTCAAAATTCCGCCAACTTAAGACAGGCAACTGGAGGTTTGGTTGGGTAATAGGGGTGGTCTTCGGACCTGGATGCCTATTACGACAAGGCCCCCAGGAGGGTCATGTCATTATATCTTATATATATTTTTATTTTATCTTTTGAGCTCAGTTGGCAGTTGCCTACTGAGTACTATTCATTTTGTACTTATACTACATTTCCGCAGTCTACAGATCATAGTGTGGTTTATTGATGTTGATGTGTACGTTGTGTGGAGAAGTCGTTGTTTGGAGACTTAGAGTGAGCTCCTGATATTTGAAGTATTACTTATCTCTCTCATACTTATTAGACTAGTATTTATGTTGTATTTGGAGATAAGTTGTATCATTATAATTCCTTTGATATTTCACTTGTGTACTCTTGTTATATTAAGACCTCTTGTACTAATACCACCATGTTTTTGGATTTATCTATGTATTTGACCTTTTGTTCCATTTATTATGCATTATTTCCTTATTTTATTTGGTAGTCCATTACTAGTCGTTCCAAACTACCAATTTGGCTTGCCTTGGTGGGTGTAGGCATCTTCATGACCTAAGAAAATGGGTCTTCACAAAATAGTTTCAGAGGCTAGATTTTACTGGTTTGTTAGTACAAGAGCTAAATATTACGTAGACTCCTTCGGATCAGTGCGAAGATGTCCATAACCTATCTTCGAAAGACTATAGTGACATTCTTAGGAAATTCACTTCTTGACTCCTTATCTTATGTTCGCACTGCTATAAACCTCGAACACATTCTTTCACTTTATTCTGTCCCTAATGAATGATGTAAGATGCTTTAAAGATATAAATGAAACCTTAACACGTGTTTCTAAAATTTCAGCACAGTGTCTGACTGGAGAGTCAGAGAAAAATATCATAGATCTTCAGCATCACCCAAAAGGATGTGGGGCCAGTTTAGGCTCCAGTTGAGCTCGTGACTACTTCATCCCTTGGAGGTTTAGCATTAGGGATTCGAGTCGTGTTGTAGATCTCTTTTACCCATGGATAACATTTTATTCATCAAGCAGTTCTCAGGCAAGAGTTGGGTCTATTGGTTTACATCAGGGTTCTTACTAGTTTATGATTAGGAGATTGGATTTTTTGAGTCGGCCAAGAATTTTCCTATGTTATATCCCTTTGTGCAGTGCGTGGATATATAGAGGACTAGCATCATTACTTTATTTAGCATCAATGAGATTAATAACAGTTGGGTCTTCCTTTCCTCAGGTTGTTGATTATGAGAGGACCATAGAGAAATGTGTATTGATTCTTATAAAAATGGCGGCAAAAGGCTATGCCATCAAAATAGTTTTTTTTTGTATTTTACGTAGGAGTGAGGATCTTTTTAATAGAGTTCAACTTCACTCATAGCATATCAGCTCTATGCAGGTAATATTTCAGACCATAAGTGGTTCTTAGATTAGCCATGTTGATCATAGTTGGTAGAGGGTAGAGTTCCCATCAGACCTAGTAGAGTTTGGTATAGGTCTTCAAGCCAGGATGACTATTCTAGATTATGAGGGGCAGTATCTCAAAGTGTTCTAGGATCTTGTTTCTATTCTGCTATGATAGGATACTATCTTAGAGAGTGCCCTGGATATGACATAGTTGATCAGGCTGAGTTAACATGTATTCTCCACCAGCCTAGAGTTCTTAAGACAGGTTATGATTGCGGAAAAGATGGCCATTATTGTAGAGATTGCTCTCAGTGTCAGTTTTCCAGTTATTTGGGCTTAGTTTAATTGCCCTTCAGGATTAGAGCTTTAGGAGTTGTTGCTTCTGTAGAGAGATCGGTTATTCATCTAGAGATGTCACCAACGTGGGATTTCTAGTCACCTCAACTCATTTAGATCAACCTCGTGATGTTGTCGCATCTTCAGTTAGAGATACTAGACTTGGAACCCCAGTTGATGACTTGGTTAGTCGATCTGATTTGAACCTATTCAGAATTATTCTCTCTATACCCATTAGGCATGTGATTATGGATTTCACAATGATAGATGTGCTTATATTTCCTTTGTCTATCCTTTTGTTATGCGTATTGGGGCTTTAATACCATTGATGGTTATATTCCTTAATGAGTTCATGTTGGTTATTTTGTGCTTTGTATTTGAGTTCTTGAATTTTTTACTACTCCATGGTTTATTTCCTTTAGTAGTAGATAGAGTAGATCTGTATTGATATTTTCTCCCTATGTGTGTAGCTTTTGGGTTTAAGCCCCATTTATCTTTGCACATTGACCATATTGTGTCCCTTGAGTGGTACATGATATGGATGTTTATTTTTGTACCATTTATTCATTATATTTATATTAATATTACTGTTGCTATTTCTATAACTGCTTGAGGTTATTAATGTTATTTGATACTATTATTTGATGTAATTGAACCTCGATGGGTAGCTGACTAGTGTTATCTAGCTAGAATTTTATTTTTTGGTCATTCTTACTTGATGGCTTGAGTAGATGTAGCCCAATTTGATGATTTATTTCCCCTAGAGTAGCAAGGTTGATTGTTTCCCTCTTGGTTAGCTGTAATAGATTGATTCACCTATGTATTGAGGTATCGAAGGTAAGTTCCCCTTTCGTTGTTCTGTATGGTTCTAGAGTTGTCAATTTATATATATTTCCCGATCTTGAGTTGGAGATTCTTAGACTTTCCTTCTGGGTTGCGAAGGTTTTTGCATTGACTATCCTTCTCTATATTGCCTTATTTTTGTAGCTTGACCAGTTTTTGGTCCATTCTTTGTTAATGGATATTTCATCTCCCAATAGTGGTTTTGATATGGAGATCAAGATGTCATGGATTCATTTCTTAGATTGGTTGGGTTTGTGATGGTTTGCCCTTGTTATTATCATGGAGTTGGATGCTCCGTTCTCACCGTGATGTGGTTTTTATCTAAAGTGGAGTTAGGGAGTTAGAGACAGGTGATAGTTCCTACGATCGCTTCTTAAGTTGTGAAATTGAAAATTCATTATCCAAATTTGTTTGATTTGCTGGTGTTGGTCTTGACATTGACCTTGGCTTTGAGATTTTTATATTTCTTCTTTGATGATGAGATTCTTGAATGGATTGAGTGACGATTGTCCTACTTGAGTGGATTTGGGAAATCCCTATTTTAGAGTTTGTCCGGCTTAATGAGGCTTGGTGGAGTTATTCCCCTCAATGATATGTGTTTATGGCTATTCTTTACCGAGATAGAGTGTTAATTTATTAGGTTTTTCTTGATTTGTATTTATCTGAGTTGCTAGAGTTTTGCCATCGCTAGTATGGTTTACAACCTCGAGTTTTTAGTATGTTTTGATGGTCCATACCCTACAGTAGTTATGGAGCGGTTAATTGCACTTTTAGATGGTGATTCATCTTTAGCATGATTTTTGTTTTGTGGCTACATTTCGTACCCTTTAGATGATATAGAGTTGGTTACTTGTATTTTCATTCGATGGTTATCCCTATGGTGATGTTTTTCTTCAGTTTTATCTCGATTGTGGCTTGGTATGGTTTATCTTGGATATATCAGATTTGGATAGTAAAGTTGATTTGAATGGTTGGTAATGATATAGTCTTATTGGCACAATTTTGACTTGCTGCCTTGGAATGGCAGTTGGGAATATGATAAATTAGGAGTATGAATGCATACCTATCTCCAAGTTTGGTTTGGGTAGTTGAGATCGAGCAGTTCATCCTTGATGTTGAGATTTCAGCTTTGATTTGTAGAGCTTCAGTGCAGTCCTCATTTTAGATTTATATCAGTTTAGATTTCATTTATAGGCTGGTTGAGCCTACTCCATGGCTACCTATTCAGTTTTCTCAACTTCAGATGGATCTTAGTTGATAAAATTTTAGATGATGGCCCATGGACCCAGTATTGGTTCTGGAGTTTCTAGTTTTCTTTGGGAATTTTGGATGATACACTCAATGGGAGTAGTATGCTTGATTTGGATTTGGTATGGTTTCATTCTCTACAGATGCAACATCCAGGTGCGAATTGTCCAGTGATGAGTATTTATGCCTTGACCTTCTGGATTTCAGCTTGGAGCTGTAGAGCTTTAGTGCAGTCCTCGTTTTAGATTTATATCTGTTTAGATTTCATTTATAGGCTGGTTGAGCCTATTCCATGGCTGCCTATTCAGTCTTCTCAACTTCAGATGGATCATAGTTGATAAGCGCTTAGATGATGGCCCATGGACTCGGTATTGGTTCTTTTAGCTAGGACCTTGAGTTTCTAGTTTTCTTTGGTAATTTTGGATGATACACTCAATAGGAGTAGTATACTTGATTTGGATTTGGTATGGTTTCATTCTGGATTGATGGGACATGCAGGTGCGAATTGTCCAGTGATGAGTATTTATGCCTTGACCTACTGGATTTCAGTCTTGGTTGTCATCTGAACTAGTTGTAGCATATGCCTAGATTACATTCCTTGATTATTTCCATTTGTGTTCTTAGACAATACCTTAATAGATTATTCTTATATTTGTCAAATGAAATTTCAGCAGATAAGTTTCAGTTCTTCAAGTTCTTTCTGATAAGATTGAGCGGATAGGATTTAGGAGATTTTCCTCTTGGTTTGGAGAGGATAACAGGTGTGGAATGGTAATGGAAATATATAATTTGATTTGGAGCCGGTAGTAGGAATCATGCCTTGGGTTGGATTGGCTTTGATGAGCCTTTGTTGATTTGTATAGGTATCAAGATTGTATTAGTATGATTTGGTTCAGATTTACATGAATTAGCCTTTTTGGTTCAGTTGGAGGACAGTTAATGGTTGAGGTTGAGCTTTTGCTTTTTGGAAGTAAAGTGGGGGTGCTAGATGAAAAGGGATATGACACGACCCAAATCGAGGCCTTGTCGTGATAGGCATCCCAAGTCCTTCCAAGGCCGGGGACCACCCTCGTTACCCAACCCAACCTCGAAACGCGTACTTTGAGTCAGGTGAATTCCGAACATATAACAAGATAACATTTATTACAAGTTCAGACTCTAGAATAGGTCCATGAATGGGACCAACCCATGCAAGTCCAATCAACGAATGTCCAATCAATAACCAAAACCAAAACAAAACAACAACCAAGTATAAGTCCATGACATAAAATGATAGGCTGGAATAATCATCAATTCAGTGCAATATTATCAACCCGAATACTAAGGTTGACACCACTACCGACACCGCCCATTCCAACCCATAGTAGTTTCTTTAAGTCTCTAATAGAAAGTAAAACAATATCCGGTTTGGACATGCCCCCAATAATAGCCAAAACCAATGTCTATAAAATGACCAAAGTATGTAAATACATCCATGATATGAAATAGATCCTTCTTGAGTATGGAAGCTCACCAATTCAATCCAAACAAGCTAATGCCGAGATCTAGTACTAAGCAGAAGGAGCAGAATGACCTATTCCTACATCGCGTAGGGATACAGCCGCCCGAGCACAGCTTAGTAGGTGAACTCTAGCAAGTAGTCAGGATAAGTATAAAATAATGTCAGCCTTTAAAACCAAGCAAACCAAGCAAACAACCATGTGCATACATATCCATACATATATGTATGTATATGTCTATATTATCCGTGCTGGTAAAAGTAACCAGTTTTAGCATGCCTGTAAAGTCATTAACCTAGGTATGTATAGCTTAACATTCCTAGAACAACCCACAGGAAATATGGGTCCAGTGTAACCCCATAAATAAGCCCCGATGTGTGTAGCAACACGAATCGAAGATACCATAGGACTAGGGGATTCCTAAGTACCCTTTGCTCTCCATGATACATATGTACAAGTGTACTTGGGGGATTCCCATGTACCATGTAAGTATCATATATGGTCGTCAAGACCAATCCTCATGTCAGCAAACAAGAGTTTCCATTTTCTATCCATTGGACTCACAGCTTCACAGTTAGCTATCACATGCCGCCATTATTGCCCAATTAAAACTATTACCACAGAACTAAACCACCATTACATTTATTATCAACCAAGGATATAAGTAGTGGTATCGTCATACCAACTATAGCTTGGAAGCATCGTCCTTAGCCATCCCTTTTAAGAAGAAGGTAATCCCATGTACCCATAAATTACATTATTAAGTTGACTTGGGGAGGTCCTATGTACCCTGCAAGTATAGTTCATTACTTAGTTTTCTTGGAGGATTCCCTTGTACCCCACAAGGCCTTCAATTAAACAAACCATGACCACCCAAAATACTTTACCATTTAACTATTCCAAGCTATTTAAACCATTTATAACACTAAGGTTCCATTACCAAGCTATTCCATCCAATAGTTCCATTAAAAGTTCAACAATGTAGTAAAAACATTCTCATAGGCATGTTTCAAACACATTGGGGACATAGTACAACCAAAACCAAAACCAAGTACCAGTTAACTATTCCCATGAAACAAAGCATCCGAACCACTACTAAAACATGCAAATCCATAATTAAAATATAGGAAAACCATAACTAAGCATTTATAACCATAACCCCCAACATATATTTGAAAATGCTAAACCATATAACAATTATGCCATAAAAAAAATCACAAATCATGTCATTAGCTTGAACTAACAATGAGAGGGGAGTAACATGTCTTATATTGTGAAGAAGATGAGAAAAAATCACCCCTATGAGCCTCAATTGACCACCTTAAAGGAAACCCTACATTTTGCTTAACACAAGAGCCTTGAGAGATTTTGAGAGAGTTTAGATTGTTTAATTGATTACCAATAGGTTAATGAAGCACCAAAAAGATGTTTTAAGTCATGGGGTCCCAAGAAGTTATAAAGGGAAATGTACAGATTACACCACCCCCTACTTGAACTATATTAATTTTTGGTAGAAGGGTTTGACCACCCATCCATCCGTACCCTAGGGTATGAGTGATACCTACCTCTCATACCCTAAGCAAAATATCAATCCCCCATACTTACTAACCTATGACTCCTAAGTCCCACTCGTACCCAATAATACAACAGAATAGAATAAAAGGGAAGGTCTGGACACTTTCCAACCTACGAGTCAATAGTACGACTCGTACCCCAACTTACGGCTCATAGTGAGCCACTCATACTGAAATCCAAATAAGTTACTATGTTTTAGATTAAATGAAGGAAAACTCAACCCTACAACCTATCACCAACCATACGACTCATACCCACCCATGTCATACCCATTCCAAAAACTCAACCACCCAACAATGGATAACATAGAACTAGGTCACCTAACTTGTAACCTCTTCATACAATTAGTATGGAAAGTCGTATGATGTACAAAAAGTTCAAAACGTAGGAAATTTCTGAGGATCAAAACCCATGGTTTTTCTGTATCCCCTACTAGGATTATTCCTCCCTGAATCATAGACAGGGTAGGAAAAGTATGATTACACCTTAACATAACCATTCCAACCATTGACTAAGTTAGAAAACAAAGATGCAAGGAAATAAACGTTCCTTTAGCCATGATAGAAAACAAAGATGTGATGAAGAACACATACCTTCCACAAAAATATCTGGAGCAAAAATTGATGCGGATACTTGGACTTTATGTCCTTTTTTGCTTCCCTAGTAGCTTTTTCCACCTTGTGGTTCCTCCATAGAACCTTAATTGAAGCTACATTCTTGGTCCGTAATTGACAAACCTACCGATCCAATATCTTAATAGGGATCTCTTTATAAGACAGAGAATAAAGATACCCAAAACATCTAAAGGAACAATCAATGAAGGATCACCTATACACTTCCTTAATATATAGATATGGAATACCAGATGAATGGAGCTCAAACTAGAAGGCAACTCTAATTCATATGCAACATTAAAAAACCTCTTAAAAACCACGTAAGGACTAATATATCAGGGACTGATCTTAAACCCATTACTTCCTTCATGGGAGACACCTTTAGGGATACCCTATCGCCAACATTGAAATCTAAGTCTCTATTCCTTATATCTGCATAGGACTTTTGTCGACTTTGGGTAGCCTTACGCCTATTTTGAATAACCTTCACCTTCTATGTAGCTTGATATACCATGTCTGGACCAAACATATCTATCTTACCTTGATAGAACCACCCAATAGGAGATCTACATCTCTTACCATACAATGCCTCAAAAGGGGCCATCCCAACACTAAAATGGTAATTGCTCAACCCAATTACCATCATAATCAATCACATAAGCACAAAGAAATTCTTCCAATGTTTAAATAGTCTTTTTTCTTACCCATCCATCTGCGGGTGGAAAGCAGTATTTAGACTAACCTTAGTCCACAACCCCTTCTAAAATGAATGCCAAAAGTGATATGAAAATTGCATACCATGATAATAGACAATCAAAATAGGTACCCCATGTAGCTTTAAAATATCATGAAGATACATCCGCACAAAATCCTCAGTAAAAATTTAGTCCTCACTAGAAAAAAGTAACCCAACTTTGTCATCCAATCTACGATGACCCAAACCAAATCAAATTGGTTATGATACATAGGAAGACCAGTAATGAAATCCATGTTGATCACTTCCTATTTATATTCATGCAATTTAATATACTAATACAAACCTCACTGATGTAAACCCCAAGCCTCATATGCTTAACTTTCACCTGTTGTCACATGAAATATTTGGCCACAAAATTGGCCACATCCTTCTTCATACCATTTCACCAATACATCTCCTTGAGATCATGATACATTTTTGTAGGGCCAGGATGAACAACATAGCACAATTTATGCGCCTTAGCCATTACCCTTTATCATAAGCCATCGACGTCAGGAACACATAACCTCCCTTCATACTGCAAGGTACCTTCACAACTAATCTCAAATAATGTTAACTTTTTCCCACCTACGTCATCTTTGATTTTCATCAATATAGGATACAACATTTTCTTCTCCTTAATCTCTGTACCAAGAGAAATGTCATTGAGCCAATAGTGAAGAAAATCCCACGACCTTCCCCTCTATCTCCATAGAGGTTGAAATAGAAGAAAGAAAAAGGAAAGTTCAAAAAGTTCATTTCTATGCAGAATGAGTTGGGTCTAATTATCCCTTTTCTTGAACCTCTCAAGCAGATGCCTGGATCTGTAAAATTTATTAAGGATTTAGTAAAAAGGAAGAGTGATATTAGTTATGAGGATGGGTTTCATCATTATAATGCAATCTCTTTGGGATATCTGGCTCAAAAGAAGGGTGATCACGGAACCTTCATGATCTCATGCACGATTGAGACCTCTAGATTTGCCAAAACATTATGTGACTTAGGTGCTAGAATTAACTTAATGTCATTGGAAGTGTTCAAATAGTTGGGATTGAGACCTCCCAAACTAATGATGATGCAATTGTTGATGGAATACCGTATAGTATTCAAATAGGAAAACCATTTTTGGCCATGGGCATAGCTTTGGTGGATATGGAGAAGGGGGAGCTTAAGTTTAGGTTGAATAATGAAGAGGTCACCTTTAATGTTATAGAACCTTGAGGCAGCCGACTGACATGAGGGTGGTCTCAGTAATAAATAGTGTTGATGAGACAAGAGGTCATATTTATGGTTACCTTGATAAAGTTTGAGTAATCAAGGTAATCTCATTGCATCGCGATGTTAAATAAAGTGTTTCATAGTAATAAAACCAAAAAACTTATTGGTGAAGTCTGTATAACCAATATAGCCACATCGGGCCACGATATTAAATCAAGCGTAGGGTAGGAGACATCCCACTACTTTAGTGCTCACATTGTTTTTCTTTTTTGTAGGTGTATATCATGAGGAACTATCTAGAACATTGTAAAACATTGAAAAATTAAGTAAATTTGAGGTAAGGGGATTTATTGACCCACATATGGGGGTTATAGGTCCCACTCAGTCCATGTATGTTGTCCAATAAATATTAGAAGGTAATTTTGAGGATTTTTGTGGATTTCAAAACTTCTACCTATGAACCTACTAATGATGTCATAAATACCACTTACTACCTTAAAATAGGACTCTTAGATGTTAGAACACAAGGTTTGGAGGGCCAGAAAAAAGGCCTGCCACTTGGGACCTACCAGCTATAGGCCATAGGTAACACCTACGAGCTGTAAGTGGCTTTGTAGGTGGCAGGATTTTTGGGCCCAATTTTTAAAAAAATTTTAGCCTAACTCGACCCGAAATCGGTCTACCACTCTATTTAAAAGCTTAGAAGACTGTTCATTAGCCTAATAATCCTCAAATTTCCAACTCCCTCTAAAATTTATACTCTTTAACTTTCTCTAAAATTCTATAAAAGGTAAGACACATTCCTCGGTACATTATTTGTGTGCTTAAACATTTTCCAATGCTAGGGTTTCTACACTTCTTTAAGTTTTTATTTCTATCTCTTCAAATCAATGGTAAATTTCTTGTGCTTCATAAAACATAGGTCACTTAGTATGTGTATTTACTTGAAAAATATGTAAAATCTACAAACTTTTACTTAGGAGCCTAGAATAATAAAAAATTAGAAATTGGTTCATTGATATTGAATTAAAACTCTCTGACCATGCCATACATAGAAGTAGAAGTTGAAAAAGTTGATGAGCCCCAAAAGTCTTGTGTTCCCTACCTATGTTTTGATAATTGTTACAAGTTGAACATGCAAAAAATGGACTGGTATGGGATGATTATACTATATAAGGATGTAAGATTTATAGAAATTCAAAGTTTGGCAAATTTGATTTATTTAATTTGGCACTCCCTTATCTTCCTTCTAGCTCTAACAGTTTCTTTTTTATGTACGATAGCACTAAAGGTCTAGATTAAGAGGGCAGGAAAATTAAGACATCAAGATGAATCCCCTAAGAACAATGGCTTGATGAGTAGTACCTGATCATTTTAGATAAACCAGAAGCCCCACAAACTATGAGCCAGAGACAGGGTGTAGTATAGGACATTGTTGCAGCCACCCTAGGCATTCAACTACCAGCACAAACATAGTGGGGGAAATTAGCTAGTATCTACATAGGCTGGATGTCAGACAACTGTAGCCATACTTGTTCCTATTTTGAGGATAAAGTCGGCTAGTACTTTACCCACACACACTCTCTAGTTTAAGAAGAGAGCAGAGGCTTTTGAGAAGGAGGGTGACTTTTATTGATCAGAGGAGGAGACTACACAGGACCCCTAATCTAAGGAGGGGTTGTAGGATGAGTTCGAAGAATCAACTATTAAGTCAGCATCAGTAGTACCCCAGTTTGAGGAGGGTACAACTTAGGCATCAAATTAAGTGTCCTTATCTCCAGCACATTTCACACAACTCACCGCACAAGATCCTTAGCCTCTTAATTCACCACAAGATAACCCAAGTTTTGAGGATAGATATACCTTGGTTGTGACAATACATAAAGGGAACTCCAAGTGGTGTGTAGCATGAATACAAGTGATTTATTTGAGGGATAGTTTTATTACTAAGGTAGGTTGACCTACAATGTCTCTTTAGGATGAGAGAAGGATTGAGTTATCAGGGATAGCAGGGGCACCATACTTAGTAATATCGTAGACATATATGTAACCTACGATGTCTATTTAGGATGTCTATGATAACCACACATAGTAAGTCTACGATATTACTAAGTCTGTGTAACAGTTGTCACCTCTAATATCCTATGAATATCCAAATAGACATCATCGGTCAACCTACCTTGCTATCTTACACTAATAATAGAAGTAACAAGTGTTACCCAGACGTGTAACATCAAGGTTCCAGCAAATCCGTTCTTTGCCCAGAGAGTTTGTGTACCTTCAATAGTGATTTTAGCACAATCTGAGGGGGTAATTTTGATAGCATTAGTTGATAGGCTTGATTTAAATGTTGATAAATATAGGAGTTCATATTGATGCCGAGATAGGTGAGCATAGAGATTCTCTCGAGATGAGTACTCAAGGAAAGAGGGTTCCATTTACTTATACTTCAGCCCTAACTTTTGCTTCTAAGTTAGTTAGGGCATCTTCTACGTCCTCTCATCCCTCTATCATAGCTCCTGACACAAGTTTGATAGTAGTGCTATGGAATTTTTTACAATGCTTAGTAAAGCACTAGGATGTTACTACTGCCCAACTTGAGAATATTGATTCTAATTGCATCACTTTATGGAAAGATCCGACCATGGATCCAGATGACATTAGAGACTTTTAAGACTAGGTTACGGGATACATTATTCACTAAGATATTAGAATTCACTATTGAGTTGCACACCCACATTGATGATTTTGAGAGACTGGTGTTACTTTGGTTATCCAATGTAGAGATTCTTGACGTAGGTGGGATTTGAGATAATGTGGCCTTATTATTAGTAGAGATACACTCTCTTACTAAGGTCCACATTCCAGAAATTCTGTAAGTTATCCCTTCATTTATTTATGTAATACCTCTATATAACCCTAGATGATTTGATTTATTTAAAGAGAAAGAGGAGAAGGCAGTCTCAACTATGGGGACCAAGAAATCTAGGATGAAGGACTTATAGGACCCCTCTATTCTATTCTATTAGGCCCTAAAATAGGCCACTCATAAGTCTAGGGACTAAAATAGGCCACTCATAAGTCTAGGACCCCTCTATTCTATTCTATTAGGCCCTAAAATAGGCCCTCTATTCTATTGTAGTTCCTGTCCTCTACCACCACCATCACCAATTGAGATAGCTCTGAATAGGGGAGAGCATGACACGGATTCCTAGTATATCCCAGGTATATCCTTATTTCCTTAATTTATATTATTTTTATGCATTGGGGAAATATGCAGTCTTTTTGTTAGAGATGGGGTACATCACAGCCATCACAGGTTTTTATTGACATGCTTCTTTTTCTGTCAACTATGGTATAATTGTAGAATCGACATGTCTAGGAAATATTATGTTGTATTGTGTTTAGTTTTGTATTGTGTTGTGTTTTTGTATAACTAGGAGAAAAATGTGAATCTAAGATACTTGATGTATTTTGTTTTGATTTTTGAAAAAAATGATAACCCTCACAAAATTTGTTTTTGAACTTTGTGATATGAATATATATATATGGCCATTTTGAATCCCATTATGGCATTAGGATTATTGACATAATAATTAGAACTAGCATTTGGATGAACTTGATAGGTAGTAGTTCGTGATATAACCTAGTACCAGGTGTGTGAGATGCTTAATTTGTTCTTTTTGTGTGTTGAATCCCTGGTTAGTCTTGCTTAGTTTGTAGGATGGTCGATTAGGAAAGGATCATAGGCCATTCTCAATGTCAGTCCACTATTAGCCTAAAGGACTTTCCAAATATGCATAATTATCCTTTGATACCTATTTTGAGACCACATAGACTATTTTTCTTATTACAAATTTCACCTTTATATTTTTACTATAATGAACCTATTTTGTCCCTAGTTCTCTTTAAACATTGTATACCTTAACTTAACTAAATTTTCTAAGTTGAGAGTGCCAATAATAGGGGTGTGTGATGAAGAGTGGGAATGAATAAGGGTAAATAAGAGAAAAGAAAGTAGGGTTGGGTGTGGTAGAAAAGGCAAAAAAAAAGAATGAATAAAAAGAAAACCACAACCAACTTGACTGAGCTGTAAAAGAATAAAAAGGAGAAATAAAGTAGGAATAAAAGAAATTCATTGATAAGTGGACCCCCAGTGTAAGTGTAGTACCAAGGAGGCTTAGTCACTAAATTACCATATGCACCATAAAATCCCCTTAGCCTCTATTACAAGATAAGTAAAGTCATATAGTGATCCTAACCCATTTGTCTGAAATCTAAGGTAAAGAAAATAAGGGCAAGACTATGGTATTCTGTGCACATTGTTGATTCTTTACAAGTGTGAGTGTCTAATGATCATCCCTACATTAATATGAATTATTTTATTGAGTTAGTGAGACTTCTTTATTTTGAGGGCTCATGGGTTATGTTGCTAGAAGTTATCTGTTCGGGTAGTGTAACATATACATATGTATGACTATTTATTGCTAATGTAATGACCTATCTTGATTCCCCTGTGTCACATAGTTATGCTTCATTGATCCACACAATTAGTTTAAAAGTATTAGAATTAGAGAGGGTAATGTATTTGAGCTGAATTTGATTATTGACTACCATCCTTCTTGAGCACCCAAAATTGTTAAAAAAATAGAATGAAATGTATGTCCACACCAAGTGTTTGGTAAAATTCCTAAACAAGTTTCTTGATAGATTTTCCATGTTTAAAGGACATAATTAAGTGTTTAGTAATTGTGTTTCATATTTTTAGTGTCATTTACTTGATATGAACACAAATTGGTAGAAAAAATTGCATTTTGGGTCATGATAATTGTAAGCATACAACCTAAGTTACCGTAATTGCAATAACGTAATCGCAATCTAGTGACCTACGATTGCAAGACCTAAGATATATTTTAATATACATCATGGGTGTCACGATCGCGATCCAAGTAGAGTGCAATCATAACATTTGAGACCTATCTGACAAGCCTGTCCAAAATCCTAAATATTTATTTCAAGCCTAAATTTGTCCATGAACCACTTCTTTAGCTTAATTTAGTCGCATACCATTGATTTCTCATGATTATCTTAATAGCTAGTTCTTTGGGTATTTTGTTTTTTAGGTTTTAAAGTTGGAGATGGTACAATATGATAAAACATGCTTCATAGCCACTGAGTGTCAAGCTGTCTAATATAAGGACCTCACCAGGAGAAAGCTACACCTTGAGAGAGGAATTGTAATGAAAAAAGTGCCCAAAAAGCTCTCTATTTTCTATAAGACATCGGTGGACAAAGGATGGAGATGCAATGACCCAAAATTGTGTTGGACTAATGAGTAATGGGTTAGAGAATTCTACGCAAATCTCAACATAGTAAAAATCTACGACCCATATATGAGGATAAGGGGAAAGGAAGTTCGTTTAAGGGCCGAACAGATCAATGAAGTCTATGGGCTGCTAGATGCTGATATGGGAAGGTACGAGGCTAAGAATTATTCCCTCAAAAGATGGTTAGCTGCTTAGTTATTCTTGGGAAGAGAAGTCTGATGGGTCATTATCAAAATAGGGATAATAATGAATAAATTCATGGTCGAGTCTCAGATTTGGTTGATCGTCATTTATAACCGCATCTTACCAACTACCAACATGACTCATGTTACTATTATGCTAGCCTAGATTGTAGCTTTCTTTATGGATAATTTTCCCCTTAATGTTGGATATTTTGTGCTATTGGACATTAGTATTTCAAGAACAAAGGCGGTCTCATGGTTTTGTTTCCATCCTTGGTCACTGAATTATTCCAGAGGGAAAAATTTGAAGAGTACTTGGGGGAAAACGGGATATCCCCGAAGATACCCATTTACCCATTGAAGATACATGGAGAGGGTTCCCTTTTAAAGAGAAAGAAAAAAAGATCGGCTTTGGTAAGTCGGTATATTATGATATTGATTCTTGTAGACCATCTACAATAAGGATATTTGAGGAGATCTCAAGTGAGATATAAGTAGTCTGGAATCTTATGTCCAAGTTGCCTACAGGTCTAGGATAGCCATCTACTACTTGCCACTCCTATGTTGCACAAACTGACTATAAGAGATTTCTGGAACTTCAAAAGGGGTAGGGGCTACCATTTACAAAGTTGAGTAGGCCTACACTTCCTTGGCGTAGTCATATCAGGAGTCACAAAATTCTCATGATAAGATAACAAGAATGAAGAAAAAATGAGACAAATTTTTCACTCGCATATGAAAAAGGGGTGAAGGTCTTATGGAATGTTTTAAAGCTCAAAGGCAGAATTTCTTCCCTTAGATAAGATTCTATTGATGAGGTCCTATCTACGTGGTCCAAGCATGATAAGAAAAATTCTGATTATAATGATGAAGAGATGGCTAGTGATACCTGCACTTGATGCATTTTTAGGGAGACCTTTAAACTTTTCTTATGCTTTCATGATATGCAGTGGGGACACTGTAATCTCTTTAATTGGGTGCCCCTCTCCATATTTAGTTTATAGTTGATTCTAGGGTCTGTATTATTTGGATACTTTTTTTTGGATATTTTATATTTTATTTGGATTATTTACTTTGAATTTTCTATGGATGATTTGAAAATTTTGGTTGTAATATTGGGCATCCTAATGGTGTCCATATTATGTGGATTTATCACTTTTGTTTTCATTCTTAGATTTTTAATCTATTTTTGATAATGAGGTTGGATGAGTCTTTTCTTATGATATATTTAGTAAAGACATTTTTAAGGAAAAATTGTCATGTTAGGGTTTTGAGATATTGATGCAGGGGATGTTCAAGTACCCATGGCATTATAGATATGGGATTTCCATTAATTTCTATGGTAAAGTCTGAGTAACCAGATAGTTTTCCCTTGCAAGAGCGTAAATGTGAGATGACGGCTTGATTTGCTGCCAATAATAGTTTATCTTACATAGTAAAGTGCAAAAAAATCAGCCCCTTCCATCCAAAAAAAATTTGTGAGAATCAAGGGCATGGACGTGAATAATTTTTTTACAACACTTTACCTCTTTTGTGACTCCAAATCATTTATTAGGTAGTACGGTAATTAGCTCCTTTTGTCTCATATAGGAAATACAATTGATCCTCCTAGAAAAATTTGCATGCCATGTGTAGTGAGCTTAGTTGATTGATTTTTATTTGTACATGCGTCATCTAGAACTTTCCTCGTTGGTCTTTCAAATTTAATTTTGCTTACACGTGGTAGGAGAAATTATCTTAGGTCTTCTTTCTGATAATGTAAATCCACTTTAGCCTAAAATGACTCTTTGTGTATGAATGGTATCCCTAGTCACTCTTTTTGAGCCTTTGAACCTTTCTTTAGCAACTTATTACAAACCTTGAACCACTTGAACTTTGTACCTTTTTTGAACCCTACCCTCCTTAAACTTGAAAATACAACTTGAGCATAAAATCCTAAGTTGGGGGTGGTGAGTCTTTGAAAAGGTGATCTGGGTTTACGACATTGTAAGCGAGTGCCTAAAAGCTAAGAAATAAGGACAAATGAATGAGAAAAAAAGGGACCAACAAAAGGAATAAAAGCATGAGATTGCACAAAGGAAAGAAATAAGAAGAAAATGCTTTCAAAATATGGGTGAGCCAATAAGGTAAAAGTAGGCACATGGTGAATTACGAATGAATGAGGAGTTCAAGGATGGTGTAGTCACTATTATCCAAAATGTTTATCCTACCGTTCCCCAATCCTATATTACAAGCATGATAATGTCCTTTCAGATCTTCAACCAAGTGTCTTTGAGTTTGTATAGATTGAAAATAAGGGAAGCCAAATGGAATGATACTTGATTGCATTGAGAAATTTTTTATGAGAGTGAGTTCTTACACATTTGTCCCTTGTTGCGTAATTAAAATTTATCGTGTTGGGACTTTCCTTTGTGATGAGGCATGTAAGATAATTGTGGTTTGTGATGTTGTCATATTGCAACAATGAGATAAAAAAGTGTATTTAAGTCACTACTTATAGAGATTTACCTTTTGAGAGTTATTTATGGTTGCTTGATCATTCTTAAAAGTCTTTTGCATCCTTGAAATTATGATTGATTTGAAGTAATGGATTTTGTAAACTTGGCATGCTCATAAGGTATTCAAAAGAATCAATGAGTGAAACTTAGTGATTTGCTGAAATGTTAACACTAAGACCCTAAATCTAGCCTACCCAAAACCCTGTGGTAAAACTTGGACTAACCTTTGATTAACCATGCATGCACACCACCTAGGATGGAATAACCCCAAGGTTCTTCTCAATTTTATAATACTTATCAAGTGCTTCAATCTCTTACTAGTATGTTTGGTAATTGTATTTAACAAAATTTAGAATCAAACTCCCTCCAATTTACTTTTATGTTATATTTAAATGTTGCATTGCAGGTTAACGCATAGTTAAATCTCAACACATGTAAGCTTTTAAAGCTAGTTTGCACTTTTCTTGAATTTGACCTTGACTCTTATTGGGTATTTATTGACAACGTATGCCTTGCATATAATTCGATGTGTAAGTTGAGCATTATCAGACCCCAACCTTACTGACCATTAGTTTGAGGGTTAAAAGTTTTCCTTCTCAATTGAGTACCCAACTCCTGCTGTATGGAATTCTAAAAGTTTAAAGTGAACTAATTACAATAATGGAAATGGTAGTTCCATATAATTGATTATCTCACAAATGTAGATTTGGATAACTTCTCTACAATGTTGTTCACCTTTACTGGCACAAAATAATATGATTTAGTCAATTTATCCACAATCACCCATATAAAGTCGAACTTTCTTAAAGTATAGGGAATCCCAACCATGAAATCCATGGAAATATGCACCCACATCAACTCTGATATCAACATCCTATAAATTAAACCAGTTAATCTCTTATTTTATTACCCACTAATGCCAAACCCCACTATCAGATTTCCTATATATCTCAGAATATATAAGAACTCATGTCTCTTATATTTCATTATTCTTGATTATAAACACAATTTTCAAAAAACTTATAAATTATCCTAGTTTTGAATTATGTAGAAAGCAAAAGCTTAGGAATAAGAAGATTGGAGAGAGTTTTAAATGCATTTAAGTTTTCAATTTAGTGACCATCCTACAAATCCCTAAGACTTAGAAAAGTAGATTACTTTTAGTTTGTATTAAATGGTAAGAAGGTGCTCTTTCGATGTTAAGACAACACTTTTTTCAGGATGAGTGGTAACAAAGTGATATATGGAAAGGTTTGTAACCTCTTAACTGTGAATGTGGAGATCTTCACATCAATAGGTAAGAATTTACCTAAATATAATTTTCAAAGCTCTAGGTGTATTTGTAATAAACCATTTCACATTATGGTAGAAATTATTTTTATAAAATAATTTGATCAAAAATATGCTCTGAGCCTAATTAGAATTAATTTTTGTGGTAGAAAATACATGGGCAAAACTTAAATAGGCTAAAATGTTTGATTAGCCTAGACTTACCAACTGCTACTACTGTGAGAGGGTTGTTGCAGTGACATTTTGCTTGCTTCAGTGATGGTTTGGTAGTCAGCCTCCTAAGATTTTTTTCCAACTTTTTCCCCATTTGTTGTCTCATGTGTCATTTTTCTCCTCCAAAAATATCCCAGATAAACATAGTCTTAGAACAATAAGGATGAACCCTAAGCTTTGGGAGGGTGATTTCTAAGTATTTTCTTGAAAAAACCTCAATGAATTAGTTAGAAAAAGCCTAAAAGGAATGAATCTTCACTCTCTACAATAAGAAACTCATAAATAAGGAAGGTTATAGTTTAATATATAGTAGATTTGTGTTATTTATATTTAACAACTACAATTTGATGAGAGACTACATGTTTAGGACTACAAGCACGAAGTTTAGATAGAATGAATAATAAACTAATGTTAGAGTAATATGTTTTGACGTATCAAGTAGAAAATGTTCATTTATGGTATGTGTTCACTCTTTATATATTGAAAAATTATTATGGCTGCATGAACTACTTGCAAGTTAGTGAAAGGTGGGTTGGTATGATTTATGTTTAAAAGGGTATGTTACGGGGTGGAATTTTTGGGTATATCTAGTGGTGCCTTGAATATTCTAGGCTTGTGGTAATGTAAAATAGATTGAGTGGTGATGGTTGTGGAATGAGAAGTTGGTATATTTAAGGACAATCAATAGTAATGCTAAAGGAAAAAATGAGAGAGTTATACAAAGAAGTAAGCTTTAGTTTTGAGTTACTTATGCAATGGTTGATTTTAGTGGAGTAAATGTTGAGAATATTAGTATTATGAAGTGTCCTTAAGAATAAAACAAAAGTTGGGATAACGGTAAATGGTAGTAAATGAGGACTAATTTAAGGTTGAGTTAGTGTCGGGGAGAAACAATCCTTGCTATATTAGCTTATCTTAAGGACAACGGAGTCTGTTGACAAAAATTCTTGAAGATTGGTTATAAATTGGTTTATTGAAAGTAGTTGTAGACTTGATTTGACTCTACACTTATATTTGAGTTAGATATTTATGATTAGCCTTTTATTATTCTTGTGATCATTAACTGATTTGTTTTTAAGATTTAAGTTAAAAAGATAAACTTGAAGGTTATATGTGTTGGTTGATTGAATATGAACTTGAACATTGATATAATTATGCTTAAGAATTCTTTTTGATGTTTTTATCTATTTTGATGATATTGGGATCGGGTGCCACATTGGAATAAATTTATATTGGGATCGAGTTTCATATCGGCACAAATTGATAATGGGATTGGGTACCACATTGGTATAATACATCTACTGAGTTTGTCCCCTATAAGTCATGGCTAACGATCCCTATTGATACTGGTATGCGTGTACACTATTTTTATGCATGCATTATTTTATTGCATTGAATATATTGTAGTCTACAAGATTGTTGTTGATTGGAGTGATTAAGCATAGCTGATTTGATATGACTTACCTAAAGAGGAATGATACAGAGAAGATAGCAATGGTTGTAAGTTGATGTATTTTGTTATTTTATATTACAAGCAGGTGTAAATAAAAAAGTATGACATTGATTTTGGATCAATATTATTATCTTAAGTGTGTGTGTGTGTATATAAATATATGCATGGAGTATATTGCCGTGTATTTTCTTATAACTTAGTTATTTGTTTTTTTACCAGTCTCAATGTTTGCATTATTTGTGTATAATTGTTATAAAATAGTGAGCGAGGGTTGTCACATGAGAGGATTAGTGAGAGAGTAGTTTAAGGATATTCTAACAAGACCAATGCATAAGCGTTTGGTGGTCAATAATTGTAGCATTTAGTCACACTCTAAGGATAAATTAATAATATTATAATTAAGGGAAAATAGTAAGGTTGGAAGTTGAAGTATGTTAAGCGAATATTGCCATAATCTCTTCTTCATTGCTAGTGTTATTATATGTTTCTAATCCTAGTCGACCAATGATACCTAACAGTGTGATTGTACTAATAGTACACTTACTATACCTTTTTGAGGTGTATATATATATTTGTAGGTTAGTTGAAGTTTATTTAGTGCAGTGGTGATCATTCTTCAATAACTCCTATTATTCTACTCTTGAATGTAGGTTATGTCATAATTATTCTTTCTTGCATGTAGATCTCTTGTACTTGCTTAAGCTAGGTTCTGAAATGTTTTCACTGAATTCATCTTTTGTTATTGTAAAATATTTTGGTTTTAAATAGGCAGCTAATGTTGTTTCCAAACATTATTTTGAGTTATAAAAATTTGAAATATTTTATTTGATGTTTAAGGGTTAAAAGATGTGATTCTGAATTAGCTTAAAGATTCAATAGAAGGTGTAAGACCCCATATATTTTTCTAGTTGTTAAAGCTTGAAAAGAGGTCCCAAACTTAGAATCTCCTAGCAAAGTATTCAAACTTAGTGCTAGTATAGCCTTCGAAAGTTTGTGTTCTTATTTCATGACCTTTACATCCATAAACTTTTAATATTTAAGTTAATCCATTGTAAGAAAGGTCAATAGGGATTTTCGGATAAGTTTTAAGTTTTTCAGACCTCGGTTATACCACGTTTGGAATCCCAAAATAGTGGACCAACACAATCTTGGCGCATCGCGTTGCCTATCATGTTGGTCAATATTATTGCAGGAACTGCCAATCCAAAGTACTGAGGCTGGGCACGATCACGGTGCGACACGTTGGGTATCGTATTGATGCTAACGATGCGCCATGTCAACGATCGCATTGGCACCCAGGTCTAGTCATTACAATAGTCGCAACCTCAGGGTTATTTTAGTATTTTTTCCCCACTCTTATATATCCCTAAAATACGTGATTCAGCCATATTTCACCCAAAATATAGTGGTTTCTCTCAATTTCTCTCAAGAACAAGTTTAAGGTTTCCAATTGAAGATCCAAATTCAAGAGAATTCCACCATCAATCTTCGTAAAATAAAGAACTAAGGTATGTTAGATATTGATTCTGGGGTTCCTTCCATCCAAGAAGTTCAAGAACCATTTTCAAATTATAAAGATTGAGTATTTATGATTTCCATGATTTATGTGAGTTGAAGTTCATGTTTATGTGATTGTTGAGTTGTGGTTCATGTTCTAGGTTACAAGTCCAAGCTTTGATTCTAGTATGAGATAAATTTCATGATATTCATGATATACCCTTTAAGTTGCATGTTGATTTATGTTGTTATGTTAATTTGATGGATATGATTGTTGTTTAACAAAGTATGCTCCCCTTTTGTTTGATAAAATGCTTATTAAAACGAGATAGTGTTGTTATAGCATGTTAGTATGAAACCCCCAATTACGTATAATTTATTGCATACCTAGTGTTTATAGAAAATCCTTAGCGAATGAAAAATGAGATGTTAGCAAGAAATCCATAATTATTTACAAGTTGATGTATGCTAAGTGTTTGATGAAAGACTTCATTGGATGAATTATGAGACATTAGTGTGCATTCCAATGCATGTGAGAGTTTATAACTTTCAAGTCCTTGAAGAGATGCCTCATTGATTGTATTGCAAATGATAGATTATTGTATGCTATTCAAGAACTGCAGTGTCTTATTTATTTTATGTTATCAAATACTGGGGGTATTTAATACCCGGCATTTTAGCTATGTCCTAGAGCCAGAGTCAGATACGATACTCTCAGTTATACCAATATTAGTAGTATTCTCAGCCAGTTATAGAATTCAGTAGAACTCAGTCAGTTACGTGACTTAGGAAAATCCAATAAACACAGTATCATTCCAAGTTCAGCTCAAGTATTCAATTTAGATCTCAACAGTATTCAAGTATTTAGTTTAGAACTCAGTAGAATTCAGTTAGTTTAATATTCCGCCAGTCAACGAAACTCAGTAAGTACAGTTTAGCTTAGTTAAATAGCATGATTAGTAACATATTCTGCTTAGTCTAGTACAGTCTAAGAATAAGTTCAGCGTCTATTCAGTTGGGAGTAGGACTCAGCATCGAGCGAGGGCAGGGATGACGGCTTTCCCATTAGAGAGGCAGAGTCGTTAGTAGCAGTCCCTATACACAAGAACTGCATAGCCAGCGTAGGATAAGGAGTCATCCATTAGATTAAGGCTTGGATACTTCCTAGGAGTCACCCGTCATATTAGGGTTGACTTCCTGTTTAGGGTTACTCGTTAGACAGGCTTGATCATAGTAGATCTCTTTACCCATGGGACGGTACTGACACTCTTCCAGCTGAGGTTACAAGTTAGACCATACTAGTTTAGATTCAGGGTATGTCGTTTAGATGAATACTTCCCACAGTCTTAATTTTTTATTCAGTCTCAGTAATAGAACTCAGATCAGTATTACAGAAATCAGGACTGTCAGATACAATCAATCAGCTCAGAAAAGAACTTATACGATTCCAAAGATTCAGAGATTACCAGTTAGATAGGCTTGATCTCAAATCTAGTCAATCATATTCATTATCAGTAAATTTAGACATCACCCATTAGATAGGCTTGATCTTAGATTCAGTCAATAAGTATCAGTATTAGTAGATTCAAAGATCATCCGCTAGATAGGCTTGATCTTAGATTTCAATATTTTTAGACTTAGTTATCAAAATTCAGTATCAGTAAAATCAGATAGCAGTTATTAGTAAACCTAGTCATCAGTAATCCTTTCATTACAACTCAATACTCAATGTTACTACAATTTCAGTTATAGTTTATGCATTTATGCATGTATCCTCATTTATTCAATCAGTATTGTTCATGCATATGAACCCTTGAATTTAGCCTTACCTCATCTAGCATACTAGTACATTCCCCCATACTGATGCAAACTTTTCTCTTGTGCTATGGTGTTTTATACCATAGGTTTAGAAGCACGAGATCCAGAGCAACCTTAGCTATTTAGACTCAGCTAATAGCAGTAGACTTAGCAGTGAGTCCTTATCATTCGAGTATATTCTATTATTTTATTATATTACTAGATTCAGTATTTTAGAAGACGAAGTTAGTTAGGGGATTGTCCCATCAACTCCACAGTTCAGACTGTTTAGAGGCTTTTAGACTAGATATTCAGACAGTTGTATTAGTATTTAGTTTCATTTGTATTTCAGTTTTGAACCTTATGGAAAGTTTCCACCAGTTTGCCATATTTTTATAGTATATTATGTAGTGCTCAGTTACAGGTATCAATAAAGGGTTAGCTTGTGGTCCTTTGGGATTATGATCACCGTGTAGCATCTGAGGTACCAGACTCGGGGCATTACAGAAGGGTTCTCCCATCTAAAGTATAGCTATGGAAATTCCCATATGATTTCCTAATTTGGATAATGACAAGTTGGTATCAGAGACCAGTTTACCGGTCTCCTAATACAAGCGTAAATATTGAGTAGAGTCCTATGGATTGGTGTGTTGATTTTTATATCAAATAATATAGAAATCTTCAACGAATCTAGGAAATCCATCTCAATTTTTTCTCTCGCATCATGCCGATTTACTGTTATCTCTCTAAGTTGAGTGCAACTGGTATCTAGTAGATTTCAATTGTTATCTAAAAAATCACAATTGAATTAGTTGGTCCTAATTGGTATCTCGACAATATTTAGAAGGTTGGAAGTTGGATATTCTAACTGGTAGATGTTAATAGGAGGCAAAAGACTTGTGTTCTAATGTAGTGGTTGTGTTTAGATTTAGAGTTAATTGTATTCTTTATGTGGTTATAATGTTTGACTATGTGGAATGTTTTGATTTTCAGTGAAGTTCGTAAGCGCATGTAACAATACTCATTATAATTTTAAAAGTTTTTGTGTTTTAATAATTTTCCCTTTTTCATAGCTGTTATATACCATCTATAAGTTGTGGGGATGGTTGGAATGGTCCCAAAGTGTTTGAGAGTGATTTATATAAGTTTTAGGTTTTGAGTAGCCTTTAAAGAGTGATACTTAACTTTGGTCAACATTTTGAGATTTGAGCGTCGGATGGCAATTTTGTCAGTTCTGTTAGATCTGACACATTTATTTTTGATTAGTAGTGTGTTGGTTTAGGTTCTAAGTCTTATTTTGGGTTTTAAGTTCTTAGATAAGAAACTTGTAAAATTAGCCTAAAAGGGTCCCACAGATTAACTTGTTCATAACTACTTTTTTTATAAGAATTTGATGGTTTTATTGAGTCCAAAACGTCGAATTAAGCCTCGTAGCATTATTAGTTTGTTTTTATGAGATCTCAATCAAATATTGCGGGTACATTAAAAGTAATTTATAGTCCCTTATTGCATATTATTCTAGTTTCTAGTGATATCACTCTAGCGGTCTTTTGGTGTCATGACCCGATTTATGAGTCATTATGGCATGTACTAAAGCCCACCAGTAAGTAAATCAAACCATAGCGTATAGCGATTCACAATGGGCTAACTTGGTGGAAATTCCCAACATAGGCGAAAATAACATCCACCACTCAAAAATAAACAAGGAAACAGGAAGATACAAGAAGAAATCAATAATACTAATAAACATCCCACGACCTAATTGAGCTAGTACAAGAGCTACTATATAAATGCAACCCAAGTTCTAAAACATTCAATACAATCCAATCTAGAAGCTAAAGACTAGACATAAATAGATAGAAGAATATAGGGCAACTCTGACTCCGAGACCTCACCCTATCTCTAAAATCAACCACAACACGATTGCCGAAATAGCAACGATAACTAGTACTTAGATCTTCATCGAAAGATATAAAAGTATAGTATAAGTACCAAAACCATGACCTCTCAGAAGGCATCATTGGTTGACTAAGCTAAATCATGATATAGATATGTGAAAATGAAAGATAATATAACTAAATCAAGCAAAGGGAAAACCTAAGAATAACTCCAACATCACTGTGCACAATCATTAAATAGACCAAAATGATATCATAAAACACAAGATATTATAACTACAAAATTGGCCCCCATAAGCCAATGAGTGCAGAAAAGTAAATAACCCAATACAGGCCCTCATAAGCCTGGAGGGTACACTTAAAGATAGTATGACCAGAACCTCCATCATTTACCAGCTCTCAGGATACCACTAAAATCTATCCATATTATGCCACCTTACACAATTCCCACTGTTAAACTTAAAATAAAACCCATATCATCAATACCATACTTCATATACAAACTTAAACCAATATTTATATAGTCAATATGGTAATCTACAGCCGGACTCAAACTAGTAATCATATCATCAATGTCATTATCAATATCCAGACTTAAATCGGTAATCATATATCATCATAGAATAGTAAATAGTCTAACTTGAATTAATATATATATCATCATAAAATAGTAAATAGCTAGACTCAAACTGGTATATATATTATCAAATCATACTAAATAGCTAGACTCAAACAAATATATATATATATATAATCAATAGAATGATCCATCGAATAATCACAAAGTATCATCTCTCAATATCAAGCAATCATAACCATTGAGTCTTATCATATTTAGTATCAACTGCCAATACCCAACCATCATGACCATTAAGCATCTAGTCTTATCAAGCCGAAATAAGCATTTCAAGATAAATAGTGAGTGTATAAAGGTCTATCAAAGCTAGTTAAAGTTTAGCCTAAGGTAGGTCAAAGCCCACTTCTAAACTCCAAAATTTTATCATATGGCATATTTTACCCCAGACTAGGCTAAGGTATCTAAATCCACTTTTAGATGTTGGAAAAGTCTTAATTAGACCTAAGTTTGAAATTCTACTAATGAGATAAGCAACTATGCCAAAGAACCTAGATTATGATTCTTGAATGGCCTGGAATGTCCAATTAACCCAAGTATCATCAACTTGATCACCAACAACTAATACTGATCCCAAATCTAGCATATATTACAAACATACTATGACATAACTCAATCTATGAAAAGAAAAAAACCTAGCCTACCTAGATACTAAAGAAATCTTGAAGAATCCGCTAAATTACCAATTTTCTTTTCCGAAAAGCTTCTTCAATGTGACATGCTATCAAAATAACAATCTATTCATCACAACGAGAATAGTGGTACCAATATTGCACTAGTGTGCCTTATATCCAAAATAAAGCAAAAAATACCATGTGGGTCCCATTTATGGAAATCATAGTTTTGAGGCCAACCCTACTTTACCTCATGCTTAAGGAGTAATTACCCTTAAAATGGGTGAAATTTAAGCTACATTGGTGCTAAAATAAAGCTACCAAATTTCAGAGATTTTAGGGAAGAAATGAGGAAATCAATCATGGAAATGAAGGAATCTTATCTCAAATTCGAAGGAGAATCACGAAATAATAGTTATCCAAGCTCCCTAAATCACCCAAAAGCTATAATCCTAAGATTTCTTAATATTTAGGGTTTGACACTCTTACAAATGGATGAAGAAGGGTGAAAAATAGGCTATAAAAGGGACATGTATACCTTCCCAAGTGCTCGAGAGTTGGTATCGTGACCTGAATGTTGTAATTCTGACATATGGTAGCTCAAAGGTGAGTGTTTTTTGATACATAATGCACCTCAATCGAGGAATATAGTTCCCGACTAAGGGTATAGCAACCACAACCCATGGCTCATTGTTAGCGAGTGCACTAGCACAGTTGAGACTTGGAATTTTCCAAGTCTCCAACAACCCCTTGAGATTTATCTAGAATCCCATATGCATAAATAGACTATGATAACCTATAAAATTCTATGTTCTAGACTTAATGGAGTAGTTTAAATTTCCATTCGAGGTCAGTTCGACAAAAAAAGGGTCCCACAACCAACTTCCATTTTCTTAACTTTTGACCAGTAGGTAGAAATGACCCCAGATGCCTTGAAACCCAATCCAAGAGTCCATCTAGCTTAAAATTGACATTACAAAGCTGTTGGAACAGTCAAAATTGACATATGAAGTTGTTTTGCTAATGTTTTCACTCGGTAGGCAATCTAAACCAGCAAAGATTTCAAAATATGAAATTGACTCTAAAAACCAAGTGGACTGATCGGTAACAAAACTTCCAGTTCTAGAAAGTTATAAATGACTTAGTGTAGCTATAGGAATTCTCTAATGGTAAAAATAAGAGAAATATGGAAAATGACCTCAAGGGTCATCACAATTTGTCTCCTTGACAGTGTCGCATAGGCAGACCAAGGACCGGCTTAGAAAAAGCCAATTGATCCAACCTCATCACCTTAATGATGGGTGTATTGCCTTAACATTACCACCTTAGTAGAAAATGAACCTGCATAACAAATGACTACTGCCTTTGCTACAATCTGTCTTCTTAGGAGATTTTGCTTAAGCAACAATTTGACTACCTAGGAGATGTTGCTGGTATGAATTTCCTTTTTCATTGCTTTTATTTCATTCTTCCATATTCAAGCTTTGAGGTCTTAACTTTTAGGAAATCTTCAAAAGTTTTTCATCAAATTGGACTTGGGTAAAATCTTATAACTTATTTGTATCATTAGCCATTGATTATTTCACTAAATCATCTTCTTAACTTGAATCTTTGAGGTTTCACCTGGTGAAGTGAGAATTTTTTTTTTTTAATTTCAAGCTTAATTTTGACTTATTTTTCAATAGATTCTCATAGTTAGAACCCTTACAATTAGGAAAAATAAATTTGTTAATAAAATTTTGATTTTATCATTTTTCCTTCAAGGTCAATGTTTGAACTATTTTTGGACCAAAAATAGAAGTAGCTAATATTGACATTATTAGAATGATAAGCAGATTATGTTTTTCTTATAGATTGGGTTCATTCTAAGATTGCAAGAAAAGGAAAATAACCTCATTAAAGGGTTCAGACTGGTTTGGATAGTTAACTATTCATGTAAAGTATGTTATGGGTCGGGGATTTTATCAAGAGATTCATCTCTTAAGATTATTATTTTATCATATTGCATGTGTGAGAGTTTATATGAATAATATTATTGACTTAAGAAACTATTATTATAATGCTGATGCAGGGGTTGATAATAGTCTTTTCTAGCATTATTTACCTTTATTATTGTTGTGATTCAAAAGTAGGAGCTTAGATTAATATTACTGATGTCCTACATGACTCTTTATTACTCTGGTTCCATGGAATGTCTTATATAATAATCTATTTAGATTTTAGGAGGTTCGAACTTAATTATACCATTATTAGTTGATACATTACATGATATTGATTTGGTTATAAGCATACATTCTTATTTCAATCATCCATATTCATTGATTAGGTACTTCTGAGAATTCTAATTTTGAAATAAAATAAGATACTTATAAAATGTCTTGATTAAGGTATGTGCCAGTTGGTTGATGAGATTTTTAAAGTATATGTTGTTAACCCCTCATGGGTTCTATCCTAGAATCTTGTGCTCAAAAGTCTATACAAGGTAATATTGTGTCATTCCCTCCTTATCATACTATTTTATTATGTCATTTGCATTTCTCTTGTCTTGTTGTTTGCTGTGTAATTTAGCCTTTTTTTTATATTCATGTGTAGTTATTCTTTTTCTATAGTTATACTAGCAATATTTATAATGTTAGGAGATAAAGATTGAGTCTTCATTGGGAACTTTATTGTTTGTGGGTGGAAGTGTGCTCATATTATCCTTATATGTTTTGTTTTCTACATATATTGATTGGCTTGTATGCCTACTAAATAAAAATATCCAGTACATATTCCTACTTTCTTTACTCTTTCGGTTCAAATCCTAGATTGAGTACAAACCACAGAGTTTGAAATCATTCTAGGTTTAGATTGACTCAAATTAGTGGTGAGATCATCCTTCAAAACATGATTCTAGACTTCATCGTATCATTATCCTATCTTTATTTCGTATCATGTTCCTATGTTGTCTGTCGATGAGCAGAAGAGATTCAAGAGATTTATTAAATTTTTCCCTCCTAAGTTTAGTGGTGATATTAGTGAGGTTTTGATGTGAGTTTTTGATCAATTGTTAAAAGAGGTTACATTACCTCAATTCACGTGAGTTCTATGGTATTGCCTATATTACCTAATAGTTTACTGATATGGCTAGGTAGTTTTAAAGATCTTTTGTCAGTTGTAAACCAGTGGGTTTCTTACCATTGTCATGGGCTTAATTTTTTGAGACTTTTCTTGAGAGATTTGTGCTCTTTAGCTTAGAGGACTAGGGAAGAGATAAGTTAATCATTTTTAGCTCTTTGTCTATTGCATAGTATAGATCTTGCTTTCATACACTGGAGATATATTCTATTACTAGCATGTCAATAGAGTTTATACGGATCGATAAGTTTTATAAGGGTTTGACTAGTTATTCCTATTAGCTACGACTCAGTTATTGGCTTATAGTGGGTATTTTTGGAGTATAGTATATCATACCAAGATGATTCAGACTATTTTCCAGGGTATTCATAGTGGGGTTGCAAATAAGATACACCAACAGGGCAATTTTTGTAGGTACTTATCCTAAGGTAAGGATTTTTAGGAAAACATTCTCATCATTTCTAAGGCAAACCAATTTAGGTAGTCTTTTAGAGTTTAGGTAGTAGGTTTATAGATTTTAAAGTGTCAAGTGGTTATGAATAAAGTTATGTATTTGGAGGGTGTTATTCTAGTTTATTGAGTCATAGAGGGTGTTTTGGATCTTTTGGGGCCTCACAATATGATTCATCTAGTAAGTATTATTTTAAGTGTGTTGATTTTAGGAACTTACAATGGAATATCCATGCAATTAGTCCTCTCTAGTGGGTTCTCAACCTCATTTTTACTCGAATCTAGTTCAGTAGTTAAAGGGGTACATAAGGCTATAGAGGTGGTTCTAGAGATACTAGAGGTAAGGCTCAAGGAGATCATCATAGTAGATGAGAAATCACCTAGTCTTAATAGTAGACATGGTCTGTGTTATGCTTTTTATGAGTGAGATAAGGTAGAGGACTTTAATCCGGTGATTATAAGTATTGTCCTAGTTATCCATCATCCTACTTTAGTATTATTGGACCCTGGGTTGATATTCTCCTATGTTTTTGCATATTTTGCTACTGGTACAGATTTTGTGTATAATTTTTTTTCTATGTCTATTTGTGTTTCTACCCTTATCAATGATTCTTTAGTAGTGGATTGGGTGTATCAATTATATGTGGTGACCTTTTATGGGTATGAGACTTGGATGGACTTGATTATCCTTGATATGGTTGATTTGATGTATATTTGGAATAGATAGATTGTCCCCTTATCATGCGGTTTTTGTTCATTTAACCAAAATCATATCCATAGCTATTCTGATTGTATTGAGGTTAGAGTGAAAGCGTACTCCTAGTTCATTTCTAAGAGGGAGTTATATCATTTCTATGTGCTTGTCACATGGTATGGTAGGGGTGTTTTTCACATTCGTATAGATAGTAGTGTTGACTCACCACATCCTTTAAATTCTATGAGATTTGTTAGAGAGTTCATAAATGTGTTTCTTATGAACTTATGTAATATGCCTCCTGAGAGGGATATCAATTTTGTCATTGAGGTTGAGTCGAACACTAAGACCATTTCTATTTCTCCCTATAGAATGTCCCTAATGGAGTTGAATAAATTATAAGAGAAATTAGAGGATTGGTTGAGTAAGGATTTTATTAGATTGATTGTGTCTCCTTAGGATGCTCCTATTTTATTTGTGTAAAACAAAATCCTTGCATATATGCATTGATTATCGATAATTAAACAAGTGATTATCATGGACTAGTATTCTCGTTCTTATATTGATAATTTCTTTAATTAGCTTTAGGATGCTTTAATGTTTCATAAGATCGACCTAAGATTTTGTTACCATAAGTTGAGGATTAGATCTTGAGATGTTCTTATGACAACTTTTCAAATGCAACATAGCCATTATGAGTTTTGGTTTACTAATGCCTCTATAGTGTTTATGGAGTTGATGAACTGATTGTATCGACCTTATCTTAATTCTTTTGTGATTGTCTTCACTAATGTTATCTTGGTTTATTCCACAAATGTGGCTAATTATGTACTAGTTGAGACTTCTACTTTAAAGTTTTTGAGATAAGAATTTGTATGCCTAGTTCTCTAAGTGTGAGTTTTGATTAGATTCTGTTTCTTTCTTAGGTCATGTAGTGACGAAGGATGGTATTATGGACGATCTAGTTAAGGTAGTTGATGATTTGTGATTGGGCTAGACCTATTACTCCAATAGGGATTCAGAGTTCTGTTGGGTCAATACCATATTATTGGTGATTCATGCTGGGCTTCTCTTCTGTAATGACTCTTTAACAAAGTTGACTCAAAATATGATTATTTCCAGTGGTTGATAATTGTGAGAGTATCATTAAAATATTAAAGAAGTTTTTAACTTTAGCTCCTATCTTGACTTTGCCTGAGGAGGGTGTGTGTTTCACTAATTTTGGTGATGCTTTTAGAGTTGTCTTTGGTGGTGTATTAATGTGAAAAGGTAAAGTGATTTCTTATGTTTCTTGACTCCTTGAGAAAACTACCTTACACCTAATTTGAAGTTAGCCATAATTGTGTTTGTGTTGCGATTATGGAGACACTACTTGTATGGAGTTCATTATGAGAGTTTCTTTGATCATCATAGCCTTCAGTACTTCCTCCTCAATGAGATCTTATATGAGATAGTGTAGATTAGTAGAGTTGCTAAAAATTATGATCTCACTATTTTGTCATTTGGGAAAGAGAAATTCGTTCACATATGCCTTGAGTAAAAAGTCGATGAGTATAGGGAGTTTACCTCATCTTTTGGAAGTATAGCACCCTTTAGACTTAGGTGTCTAGTCTTAAGCTAACTAGTTTAGATTTATTTTAGATATACCTTATTTTAGATTTATTACAGTATTGAACTTTATCGCAGTTTAGGTCATTATTCCGCGTATTTCAGTATTATTTTACTGTTATTGCAGCAGGTACCAATCATAGGTTGGCTTGTTGTCCTTCAGGATTATGAGCACCGTGTAGCACCCAGGGTACCAAACTCGGGGCATTACAAACTTGGTAATAGAGCCTAAGGTTCAACAGTGTCCTAGGAAGTCTGAAAAATTGCCTAGTAGAGTCTTGTGCATGGGTGTATTGCGCGCTACACTTATGGTCAGGAGGCTATGAGATGTTTTAGGAATAGTTTTCCTTCTTTAATCATTCATGTCGTGATTGAGCATGAGCTAAAATTTAACTCTACGTCTAAACCATTTCTCCCTTTCATTTACAGAACATGACTCTTAAAAAGACTAATGAAAGGAGAAACATGAATCAGTCAGCACATCAGCTCGTCCAGCCAGATTCCTTGGACGAGTATGTCTCTCATGCAAAATTCAGAGTTGTATTTAATACTCTGGATAATTTAGTTGTTTCTCAGAATTAACGTCCAGTAGCCATTTCAGGTAACCCAGTGGACAACTCTATAGCAGCCAGGATTCGGGTCTTCACCTGAATGAATCCTTCATCTTTTACCTGGTCTAAGATATAAGAGGACCCTCGGGAATTCGTTGATCAGGTGCAGAAGGTTACAGATATCATGGGGGTATCTGCTAGTGAGAGTGCTGAGCTAGCTGAATATCAATTGTAGGATGTGGCTAAAACATGCTTCAAGTAGTAGAAAACAAAGAGGGTTGTAGATGCAGGGTCCGTTGAGTGGGAGGAGTTTGCCACTACCATCTTAGATAGATTCTTTCCCCTAGGGCTGAGAAAAGTTAAGGTAATAGATTTTATCAACGTCAGGTAGGGCAACAAGACAGTCAAAGAGTATTCTCTCAAGTTTACTCAACTAGCTAGATACGTTCCTCATGTAGTGGCAGATAGTAGAGCTAATATGAGTAAGTTTGTTTCTGTCAGGAATGATGTTGTGGTCAAAGAGTGTAAGACCACAACGATAATTAGTGAGATGAACATAGCTAGTCTTATGATCCATGCTCAACAGATAGAGGAGCAGAAGATTAAGGAGAGAGAAAAGTAGAATAAGAAAGCTAGAATACGTAGCTTCAATTTCAATCAGCCTAAGTCAGTAAGTGGCAATAGTTCTTAGTTTCTCCCAAAGTATTCATTTCTAGATCCTTCCTCAGCCAGTGCTTTAATTCCTAAGTTCAGGAATGGTAACAAAGATAGGGCACCAGGCTCTAAGTCTCAGGGTAGCATCAGTAGTGCCCGAACCCATCATCTTTGCTAGACTTGTGGCAAGCACCATCAGGGTATTTGCAGAGCTGGTAGTAATATTTGTTTTGAGTGTGGAAAGCTAGGCCACAAAGTCTGAGATTGTCCTCAGTCAGGTTTTCCAGGTCAGCATAACAATTTCTAAGCTCAATCCAATCGCCTGAATCAGTAGGTTGCCACTTCCAGTGCTACCAGTGGGAAACTCCCAAACAGACTTTATGCTCTTTAGTCCTGATAGGAGTATGAAAATTCTCCTGATGTGATCACTGGTACATTCAAGATCTTTCATTGTATGATTACGCTTTGCAGGATCCAGGAGCTTCTTTATCTTTTGTTACTCTTTATATAGCAGTTGAATTTGGAGTCAATATTGAAATTCTATTAGAGCCCTTTACAGTGTCTACCCTAGTGGGTAAAACTATCATAGCCCGATAGGTATACAGGAACTTTTTAGATATGGTATTTTAGAAAGTCACTTCAGCAGTCTTAGTCGAATTAGAGATAACTGATTTTGATGTAATTCTTAGAATTGATTAGATTCATTCCTGCTATGCCACACTTAACTTTAGAAATAGAATTGTCCAGTTTTGGTTTCCAAATAAACCCATCCTAGAGTGGAAGGGTTGTACTTCAGCATTCAGAGGACAACTTATTTCCTATCTACGGTCTAGGAAAATGATATCTAAGGGATGTGTCTATCATTTTGCGTGAGTCATAGACTCTAGTTTTGAAAATCCTAGTCTTCAATCAGTTCTAGTTGTGAATGAATTCACAGATATTTTTTTCGAAGTTCTTCTCAGAATTTCTCCCAAAAAGGAAATAGACTTCAGCATTGACCTTTCCCTAGATACTCAACCTATATCTATTCTACCATATAGAATGGCACTAGCAGAACTCAAAGAGTTGAAGAAACAATTGAAGGATCTCTTAGAGAAAGGATTCATCAGACCTATTATTTCCTTGTGAGGTGCGCTAGTTCAATTCATGCGTAATAAAGATGGTTCTCTATGAATGGGTATAGACTACCGTCATCTCAAGAAAGTCATAGTAAACAAAAAGTATCCACTTCCCAGAATTGATGACTTTTTTTACCCTCTTCAGGGTGCCAGTTACTTCTTTAAGATAGACCTCAGATCAGGCTATCATCTGCTCAGAGTTAGAGAATGTGATATTCTAAAGACAGCCTTCAGAACTCAGTATACTCACTTCAAATTCTTAGTCATGTCCTTTGGTCTTACCAATGCTCCAGCATCTTTCATGGACTTGATGAACCATGTATTGAAGCAATACCTAGACATATTCGTCATAGTATTTATATATGACATTCTTTTCTACTCGCGCAGTAAGCATAATACTGTACACCATCTCCAAATAGTATTGTAGACTCCCAGAATTCATCATTTGTTCTCCAAATATAGTAAGTGGAAATTTTGTCTAAGGTCAGTACGTTCCTTGGTCATATTATATCCGATGATGGCAGTAGAGTTGATCCCCAAAAGACTGAAGTGGTGAGAAACTGACCCAGACCCATCTCTCTAATAAATATCAGGAGTTTCTTGGGTTTGGACGACTATTATAGATGGTTTATTATGGATGTTTCTTCTATTGTATCCCCTATGTCCATATTGACTTAGAAAAAAGTCAAGTTCTAGTGTTCGGATTCATACGAGAAAATTTTTTAGGAATTGAAGGGTCGACTCACCTCAGCCCCAGTTTTGACTCTTCCAAGTAGTTCAAATGGGTTTTTCATATACTGTAATGCATCCAGAGTATGTTTGGGTTTTGTCCTTATGCAGGATGGTAAGGTCATAGACTATGACTCCAGATAGCTTAAGCCCCATGAGAAGAACTATCCTACTCATGATCTTGACTTAGCTGATGTAGTTTGTCCTCAAAATTTAGAGGCATTACTTGTATGGGGTGCATGTAGATATGTTCACAGATCATTAAGGCTTTCAATATGTATTCTCTCATAAAGACCTTAACCTCCGACAGAGAAGGTGGTTATAACTTGTTAAATATTATGACATAAATGTCCTTTATCATCCAAGAAAGGCCAATGTAGTGGTTGTCTCTCTCGGTAGACTGTTTATGGGTAGTGTTGCTCATATCAAGGACAGCAAGAAGAAGTTAGGTTATAAAGTTCATCAACTCGCTTGACTAGGTATCCGCTTAGTCGATTTAGCAGAAGGTAGTGTGTGGGTTCAGAACAATTTAGAATTATCTCTAGTTTCTGAGGTAAAATAAAAGCATGATAGAGATCCCAGCTTAGTTCAGTTAAAAGAGCCAGTCAAAAATTAGAAGGTAGATGTTTTCTCCTAAGAGGGAGATAGTGTGTTCTATTGTTAGGGTCATCTGTGTGTGCCTTGTGTAGATTTGAGGCAAAGAATTCTTGTAGAAGCGCATGGTGTGCATTACTCTATTCATCCAGGGGGCCACTAAGATGTACCTTGACTTACAGGTGATCTATTGATGGACTGGGAAAAAGAGGGACATTTGTAGAGTTTGTGGCTAAGTGCTCAACATGTCAGTAGGTTAAGATTGAGCATCAGAAGCCTAGTGGGTCCATGCAGGAGTTCAGTAGTCCTACTTGGAAGTGGGAAGAAGTTAACCTAGACTTTGTGATGGGTTGTCCTCACACTCGTCGTCAATATGATTCAGTTTGGGTCATTGTAGACAGGATGACCAAATCAACTCATTTTCTTCCACTCCATACCTCTAATTCAGCAGAGGATTATGCCAAACTTTATATTAGGGAGTTGGTCTAATTACATGGCATTTCATTATCTATTATTTTAGGTAGAGGTACCTAGTTCACCTCTTATTTCTAGAAATCATTCCAAAAGGGTCTTGGTACCCGAGTTTATCTCAGTACATCCTTTTATCCTCAGATAGGTGGTCAACCAGAAAGGACCATTCAAACCTTGGAAGATATGATAAAGGTGTGTGTAATTGATTTGAAGGGCAGTTGGGATGACCATTTGCCTTTGATTGAGTTTTCATACAATAAAATCTATCATTCCAGTATTTAGATGGCTCTATTTGAATCTCTCTATGGTAAGAGATGCAGATCACTAATTGGTTGGTTTGAAGTAGGTGAGGCCACAGTTGTAGGGCCTGACTTGGTATTCAATACCTTAGGGAATATTCAATTGATCAGAGAAAGGCTCAAGACAGCTTAGAGCCAACAGAAATTGTACGCAGATGTGTACAGAAAGGTTCTTGAGTTCAAGTTTAGTAACTATATATACTTTAAAATATCTCCCATAAAGGGAGTGAAGAGGTTTGGCAAGAAGGGAAAGCTCAGTCCCTGATATGTCGGTCCCTTCAAAATTCTCAGTAGCTTTGGCAAGGTAGCTTATGAGATCGAATTGCCTTTAGATCTAACTTCAGTCAATCCAGTAATCCATGTATCCACGCTAAAGAAGTGCATAGGTGACCCAGTAGTTATAGTCCCTATAGAGGGCATAGATGTTCAGAGCTCTCTCTCTTATGAGGAAATTCCAGTAAAAATTCTTGATTATCAGATTCGCAGACTAAAGAAAAAAAGAACTCCCTCTAGTCAAATTTCTTTAGCGAAATCAGCCCGTTGAGGGTGCTACTTGGGAAGCAGAAGTAGATATGCGGGCCAAGTATCCTCACCTCTTCTCTGAAAACTCATATTCATCCAAGGTAATATCTTTCGTTAAGCTTATTTAGGTTCATGTTCAAATTTCAGTTACAAACTTGGTATCAAATACCATTTAATGTTCAGTCATATGTTCATAGGTCAGATCAGTCATGTATTTATGCATCAGATATGCATTCTCATCATGATAAGAATCAGCTTATTAGTAATCCCAATCATGGATTCATGAGCCAATTATTCATGCATCAAATATACATGTACAGTATGAAAATTCGGTATATCAGCATATTCGGCCATGAAACCATGCATCAGATATACATGTCCAATATTCACTCTTAGTCTTTAGTTCTTCCCTCTTAGTCAGTCTCATTCGAGGATGAATGTTTCCAACGGGGAGATATTGTAAGACCCCGAAAAACTCAAAGCTTAATTCAGTCCATTGATGCTTGTCAAGGTGTCCCAGACATATAATATTTTGGCTAAGTATCAAGACGTAGTTTTGTTTTTTATCTTTCGAATGTTGGAAATCTTATTTCATGACCTTCACGTCCGTTAAAGGTCGATATTTAAGTTAACTCATTACTAGGGATGTCTATAGAGGTTCCTGAATGAGTTTTGGATTTTTTGGACCTCATTTAAACCATGTTTGAAATCCTTAAATAGTGATTCAGCGCGATGTTGGCATGTCATATGGCCAATCGCATCGATAGATAAAATGTTTCTCAACTTAATTCAATTTCCAGTAAAGCAACACGTGTCGGTGCATTGCATTGGTTATCACATTAGTACCCTCGATGTGCCGCACCACATACAGCGTAGCTGGGTACATTTTTCTACCTTTTAAACCCATTTCTTTAAAGGTAATTAGGCCCTTTCCCCGAACTCTCAGCCCTTATAACACAAAATTTAGCCCTCTTTTGGCTAATTATACTCATTATTTCATAATTGCTCAAGAATAATAAAACCCTAGGTGATTAATTTCAAATTAAGAACTCAAGATTTCCCTGTTAACTTTCCAAAATTCTTCAACAAAGGTATGTAAAGTGTTCATCCAAGGGTCCCTTCCACCCTCGGAGCTCAAGAAAACCTATTCAAAATATGAGTTTTGAATTCCCTGTTGTGGGTTTGATTGTACACATGTAAATATTGTGTTATGATTTCCAAGATTGAATCTTTATAGAATTTTCATGACTTTATGATCGTATGTGGATTGAAATCCTTGACTTTGATGTGCTTGTTATAGTCATGATGTATTAGTTGTTGAATCATACCGTAGAAAAAGTTATTCCTTCGATGTGTTTGTTAAAATGCCTAAGTGAATATGAATTGTGTATTATGACCCATTTGTGATCAAAATGATAAACTCAAGATGTACCCACGTGTTCCAAATGACTTCCATGCTAAATCTATGCCTTGTAATGATTTAAGGAAATATTCATGAGATTGAAATTGTGAATTTATGATATATCGCATGCTTTCCAATCAATGTACAATTCTATGTTCTTCAAGTGCTTGTGAAATCCCTTAATAATTGTATTGTAAATTAATGACTATGGTCACGTGTTCAAGAATAGTCATGTCTTATTATTTTCATGCTATCGAGTTTTGGGGGTATGTAATACCCGATAATTTAGTTGTGTGCCTAGAGCCTGTGTCAATTTTCAAGATACTCTCAGTCAAGCCAGGATCATTATAATTTAATCAGTTACAGAACTAAAAAAAATTAGTAATCTCAGTTTCTATCCAGTCCCAATTAGTATTCAGTTAAGTTCTTAGTAAAACTTAGTCAGTTATCAGAATTCATTTGTATTCTGTCAGTCAACGGAACTCAGTCTAGTTCAGCTAAGTATAATTAGTTCAGTATCTATTCAGATTGGAGTAGGATTCAGCACCGAGTGAACCCAAGGAAGTGAACTCATTTGCTAGCAAAGGGTATGATTCTTAGAAGCAATCCTTGTATTCCAGAACTACATAGCTAGCATAGGTTGAGATATCTAACCTGCTAAAAGAGGGTGAATGAGGTAGAATAACCAGTTAGGGGAGGTTTCCACCATGCTCGTTAGGGTACCTGATAGATGAGGGTCACTCAAAGCTTGTTCTTACTAGTGGCACGGTATTTACACCCTTCTAATTGGGTTTATAGATTGGAACCCAACACAGCTATATTAATTTATTTGGGGCATGTCAGGTAGATTACTACCTCCCATAATCATAGTCTTAGTCTTCAAAATAGAACTCAGATAGTTCTACAAATTTTCGTACTGTTACATACAGTCACTTGGCTTAGTTCAAACCTCACCTAGTTATATGATAATCAGGACTTTTAGACACAGTAACTCAGTTAACAGTATATCAGTTATCAATAACCCATATTATCAGTATTCAGATTCAATATTTAGTTCTACCACGAATCTTAGTTACACTTTATGTATTTATGCATGCATTCTCACGCATTCATGTTCATGTTATTCAGTCAGTTATTGTTCATGCATATGAACCCTTGCACATAGCCTACCTCACCTTGCATACTAGTACATTTCTCACGTATTGATGCTTACTTTTCTCTTACAGGATGGTATCTTAAACCATAGGTTTAGAAGCATGAGCTCTAGAGAACCCTTCGTAGTTTAGATTCAGTCAGCAACAGTAGATGTAGCAGTGATTCCATATTCTTTGCAGATATTCTTTCATTTCATTATTTTAGCACCTCAATACGTAGTTTCTTTCAACAGTTAGAGTTAGTTGGGGACATGTTCCATCAACTCCTTATTCAGATAGTTTAGAGGCTTTTTCCCACTATAGCATGCTCAGAAAGTTATTTTATTTTTGGTGTTGATATACCTTATTTTAGATTTATTACAGTATTGAACTTTATCGCAGTTTAGGTCATTATTCCGCGTATTTCAGTACTATTTTACTGTTATTGCAGCAGGTAGCAATCATGGGTTGGCTTGTTGCCCTTCAGGATTATGAGCACCGTTTAGCACCCAGGTTACCAAACTCGGGGCATTACAAACTTGGTAATAGATCCTCAGGTTCAACAATGTCCTAGGAAGTCTGAAAGATTGCATCTAGTAGAGTCTTGTGCATGGGTGTATTGCGCGCTACACTTATGGTCAAGAGGCTATGAGATGTTTTAGGAATAGTTTCCCTTCTTTAATCATTCATGTCGTGATTGAGCATGAGCTAAAATTTAACTCTACGTCTAAACCATTTCTCCCTTTCATTTACAGAACATGACTCTTAAAAAGACTAATGAAAGGAGAAACATGAATAAGTCAGCATGTCAGCTCGTCTAGCCATATTCCTTGGATGAGTATGTCTCTCATGCAAAATTTAGAGTTGTATTTAATACTCTTGATAATTTAGTTGTTTCTTAGAATTAACGTCCAGTAGCCATTTCGGGTAATCTAGTGGACAACTCTATAGCAGCCAGGATTTGGGTCTTCACCTGAATGAATCCTCCATCTTTTATCGGGTCTAAGATATAGGAAGACCCTCAGTAATTCGTTGATCAGGTGCAGAAGGTTACAGATATCATGGGGGTAACTGCTAGTGAGAGTGCTGAGCTAGCTGAATATCAGTTGTAGGATGTGGCTAACACATGCTTCAAGTAGTAGAAAGCAAAGAGGGTTGTACATGCAGGGTCCGTTGAGTGGGAGGAGTTTGCCACTACCATCTTAGATAGATTCTTTCCCCTAGGGCTGAGAAAAGTTAAGGTATTAGATTTTATCAACGTCAAGTAGGGCAACAAGACAGTCAAAGAGTATTCTCTCAAGTTTACTCAACTAGCTAGATACGTTCCTCATGTAGTGGCAGATAGTAGAGCTAATATGAGTAAGTTTGTTTCTGTCAGGAATGATGTTGTGGTCAAAGAGTGTAGGACCACAACGATAATTAGTGAGATGAACATAGCTAGTCTTATGATCCATGCTCAACAGATAGAGGAGCAGAAGATTAAGGAGAGAGAAAAGTAGAATAAGAAAGCTAGAATACGTAGCTTCAATTTCAATCAGCCTAAGTCAGTAAGTGGCAATAGTTCTTAGTTTCTCCCAAAGTATTCATTTCTAGATCCTTCCTCAGCCAGTGCTTTAATTCCTAAGTTCAGGAATGGTAACAAAGATAGGGCACCAGGCTCTAAGTCTCAGGGTAGCATCAGTAGTGCCCGAACCCATCCTCTTTGCTAGACTTGTGGCAAGCACCATCAGGGTATTTGCAGAGCTGGTAGTAATATTTGTTTTGAGTGTGGCAAGCTAGGCCACAAAGTCTGAGATTGTCCTTAGTCAGGTTTTCCAGGTCAGCATAACCATTTCTAAGCTCAATCTGATCGCCTGAATCAGTAGGGTGCCACTTCCAGTGCTAGCAGTGGACAACTCCCAAACAGACTTTATGATCTTTAGTCCTGACAGGAGTGTGAAAATTCTCCTGATGTGATCACTGGTACATTAAAATCTTTCATTGCATGTTTACGCTTTGCAGGATCCAAGAGCTTCTTTATCTTTTGTTACTCTTTATATAGCAGTTGAATGTTGAGTCAATATTAAAATTCTAGTAGAGCCCTTTATAGTGTCTACCCTAGTGGGTAAAACTATCATAGCCCGATAGGTATACAGGAACTTTTCAGATATGGTATTTCAGAAAGTCACTTCAGTAGTCTTAGTCGAATTAGAGATAACTGATTTTCATGTAATTCTTAGCATGGATTAGATTCATTCCTGCTATGCCACACTCAACTTTAGAAATAGAACTGTCCAGTTTTGGTTTCCAAATAAACCCATCCTTGAGTGGAAGGGTTGTACTTCAGCATTCAGAGGACAACTTATTTCCTATCTACGGTCTAGGAAAATTATATCTAAGGGATGTGTCTATCTTTTTGCGTGAGTCATAGACTCTAGTTTTGAAAATCCTAGTCTTCAATCAGTTCTAGTTGTGAATGAATTCACAGATATTTTTTTTGAAGTTCTTCTCAGAATTTCTCCCAAAAAGGAAATAGACTTCAGCATTGACCTTTCCCTAGATACTCAACCTATATCTATTCTACCATATAGAATGGCACTAGCAGAACTCAAAGAATTGAAGAAACAATTAAAGGATCTCTTAGAGAAAGGATTCATCAGACCTATTATTTCCTTGTCAGGTGCGCTAGTTCAATTCATGCGTAATAAAGATGGTTCTCTATGAATGTGTATAGACTACCGTCATCTCAAGAAAGTCATAGTCAATAAAAAGTATCCACTTCCCAGAATTGATGACTTTTTTTACCCTCTTCAGGGTGCCAGTTACTTCTCTAAGATAGACCTTAGATCAGGCTATCATCTGCTCAGAGTTAGAGAATGTGACATTCCAAAGACAGCCTTCAGAACTCCGTATAGTCACTTCAAATTCTTAGTCATGTCCTTTGGTCTTACCAATGCTCCAGCATCTTTCCTGGACTTGATGAACCGTGTCTTAAAGCAATACCTAGACATGTTCGTCATAGTCTTTATATATGACATTTTTGTCTACTCGCGCAGTGAGCATAATACTGTAGACCATCTCCAAATAGTATTGTAGACTCCCAGAATTCATCATTTGTTCGCCAAATTTAGTAAGTGGAAATTTTGGCTAAGGTCAGTACATTCCTTGGTCATATTATTTCCGGTGATGGTAGTAGAGTTGATCCCCAAAAGACTGAAGTGGTGAGAAACTGACCCAGACCCATCTCTCTAATAAATATCAGGAGTTTCTTGGGTTTGGGCGACTATTATAGATATTTTATTGAGGATGTTTCTTCTATTGTATCCCCTATGTCCATATTGACATAGAAAAAAGTCAAGTTCTAGTGTTCGGATTCATACGAGAAAATTTTTCAGGAATTGAAGGGTCGACTCACCTCAGCCCCAGTTTTGAGTCTTCCAAGTAGTTCAAATGGGTTTTTCATATACTGTAATGCATCCAGAGTATGTTTGGGTTTTGTCCTTATGCAGTATGGTAAGGTCATAGACTATGAATCCAGATAGCTTAAGCCTCATGAGAAGAACTATCCTACTCATGATCTTTACTTAGCAGCTGTAGTTTTGCGTTAAAATTTAGAGGCATTACTTGTATGGGGTGCATGTAGATGTGTTCACAGATCATAAAGGCTTTCAATATGTATTCTCTCATAAAGACCTTAACCTCCGATAGAGAAGGTGGTTATAACTTGTTAAATATTATGACATAAATGTCCTTTATCATCCAAGAAAGGCCAATGTAGTGGTTGTCTCTCTCGGTAGATTGTTTATGGGTAGTGTTGCTCATATCAAGGACAGCAAGAAGAAGTTAGTCGATTTAGCAGAAGGTAGTGTGTGGGTTCAGAACAATTTAGAATTATCTCTAGTTTCTGAGGTAAAATAAAAGCATGATAGAGATCCCAGCTTAGTTCGGTTAAAAGAGCCAGTCAAAAATTAGAAGGTAGATGTTTTCTCCTAAGAGGGAGATAGTGTGTTCTATTGTTAGGGTCATCTGTGTGTGCTTGGTGTAGATTTGAGGCAATGAATTCTTGTTGAAGCGCATGGTGTGCATTACTCTATTCATCTAGGGGTCCACTAAGATGTACCTTGACTTACAGGTGATCTATTGATAGACTGGGAAAAAGAGGGGCATTGTAGAGTTTGTGGCTAAGTGCTCAATATGTCAGTAGGTTAAGATTGAGCATAAGAAGCCTAGTAGGTCCATGCAGGAGTTCAGTAGTCCTACTTGGAAGTGGGAAGAAGTTAACCTAGACTTTGTGATGGGTTTACCTCACACTCGTTGTCAATATGATTCAGTTTGGGTCATTGTAGACAGGATGACCAAATCAGCTCATTTTCTTCCACTCCATACCTCTAATTCAGCAGAGGATTATGCCAAACTTTATATTAGGGAGTTGGTCTAATTACATGTCATTTCATTATCTATTATTTTAGATAGAGGTACCTAGTTCACCTCTAATTTCTAGAAATCATTCCAAAAAGGTCTTGGTACCCGAGTTTATCTCAGTTCATCCGTTTATCCTCAGATAGATGGTCAAGCAGAAAGGACAATTCAAACCTTGGAAGATATGCTAAAGGTGTGTGTAATTAATTTGAAGGGCAGTTGGGATGACCATTTGCCTTTGATTGAGTTTTTATACAACAAAATCTATCATTCCAGTATTTAGATGGCTCTAATTGAAGCTCTCTATGGTAAGAGATGCAGATCACTAATTGGTTGGTTTGAAGTAGGTGAGGCCACAGTTGTAGGGCCTGACTTGGTATTCAATACCTTAGGGAATATTCAATTGATCAGAGAAAGGCTCAAGACAACTTAGAGCCAGCAAAAATTGTACGCAGATGTGTACATAAAGGTTCTTGAGTTCAAGTTTAGTAACTATATATACTTTAAAATATCTCCCATAAAGGGAGTGAAGAGGTTTGGCAAGAAGGGAAAGCTCAGTCCCTGATATGTCGGTCTCTTCAAAATTCTCAGTCGCTTTGGCAAGGTAGCTTATGAGATCGAATTGCCTTTAGATCTAACTTCAGTCAATCCAGTAATCCATGTATCCACGCTAAAGAAGTGCATAGGTGACCCAGTAGTTATAGTCCCTATAGAGGGCATAGATGTTCAGAGCAGTCTCTCTTATGAGGAAATTCTAGAAAAATTCTTGACTATCAGATTCGCAGACTAAAGAAAAAAAGAAGTCCCTCTAGTCAAAGTTCTTTGGCGAAATCAGCCCGTTGAGGGTGCTACTTGGGAAGCAGAAGTAGATATGCGGGCCAAGTATCCTCACCTCTTCTCTGAAAACTCATATTCATCCAAGTTAATAGCTTTCCTTAAGCTTATTTAGGTTCATGTTCAAATTTCAGTTACAAACTTGGTATCAAATGCCATTTAATGTTCAGTCATATGTTCATAGGTCAGATCAGTCAGGTATTTATGCATCAGATATGCATTCTCATCATGATAAGAATCAGCTTATTAGTAATCCCAGTCATGGATTCATGAGCCAATTATTCATGCATCAAATATACATGTACAGTATGAAAATTCGGTATATCAGCAACTTCGGCCATGAAACCATGCATCAGATATACATGTCCAGTATTCACTCTTAGTCTTTAGTTCTTCCCTCTTAGTCAGTCTCATTCGAGGATGAATGTTTCCAACGGGGAGATATTGTAAGACCCCAAAAAACTCAAAGCTTAATTCAGTCCATTGATGCTTGTCAAGGGGTCCCAGACATATAATATTTTGGCTAAGTATCAAGACGTAGTTTTGTTTTTTATCTTTCGAATGTTGGAAATCTTATTTCATGACCTTCACGTCCGTTAAAGGTCGATATTTAAGTTAACTCATTACTAGGGATGTCTATAGAGGTTCCTGAATGAGTTTTGGATTTTTTGGACCTCATTTAAACCATGTTTGAAATCCTGAAATAGTGATTCAGCGCGATGTTGGCATGTCATATGGCCAATCGCATTGATAGATAAAATGTTTCTCAACTTAATTCAATTTCCAGTAAACCGAGACGATGTCGGTGCATTGCATTGGTTATCACATTAGTACCCTCGATGTGCCGCACCACATACAGCGTAGCTGGGTACATTTTTCTACCTTTTAAACCCATTTCTTTAAAGGTAATTAGGTCCTTTCCTCGAACTCTCAGCCCTTATAACACAAAATTTAGCCCTCGTTTGGATAATTATACTCATTATTTCATAATTGCTCAAGAATAATAAAACCCTAGGTGATTAATTTCAAAATAAGAACTTAAGATTTCTCTGTTAACTTTCCAAAATTCTTCAACAAAGGTATGTAAAGTGTTCATCCAAGGGTCCCTTCCGCCCTCGGAGCTCAAGAAACCCTATTCAAAATATGAGTTTTGAATTCCATGTTGTGGGTTTGATTGTACACATGTAAATATTGTGTTATGATTTCCAAGATTGAATGTTTATTGAATTTTCATGACTTTATGATCATATGTGGATTCAAATCCTTGAATTTGAAGTGCTTGTTATAGCCATGATGTATTAGTTGTTGAATCATACCCTAGAAAAAGTTATGCCTTCGATGTGTTTGTTAAAATGCCTAAGTGAATATGAATTGTGTATTATGATCCATTTGTGATCAAAATGATAAACTCAGGATGTACCCACGTGTTCAAAATGACATCCATGCTAACGTTATGTCTTAGAATGATTTAAGGAAATGATCATGAGATTGAAATTATGAATTTATGATATATTGCATGCTTTCCTATCCATGTACAAGTCTATGACCTTCAACTGCTTGTAAAATCCCTTAATGATTGTATTATGAATTGATGACTATGGTCATGTGTTCAAGAATGGTCATGTCTTATTATTTTCATGCTATCAAGTCCTGCGGGTATTTAATACCCGATAATTTAGCTATGTGCCTAGTGTTAGTGTTAATTTTCAAGATAGTCTCAGTTAAACCATGATCTTTATAATTTAATTAGTTACAGAACTTAGGAAAATTGAGTAATCTTAGTGTCAGTCCAGTCCCAATCAGTATTCAGTTAAGTCCTCAGTAAAACTCAGACAGTTAATAGGATTCAGTAGTATTTCATCAGTCAACGGAACTCAGTGAACTCAGTCCAGTTTAACTCAGTATAATCAGTTCAGTAGCTACATAGTTGGGAGAAGGATTCAACACCGAGTGAAATCAAGGATGAGAACTCACCTGCTAGCTGAGGGTGTGATTCATAGAAGCAATCCTTGTGTTCCAAAACTACGTAGCCAGTGCAGGTTAAGACATCTAACCTGCTCGATAAGGGTTGATGAGGTGTCTTAAACTTTTAGTGAGGGTCCCACCATTCTCGTTAGGGTACCTGATAGATGAGGGTCACTTATAGTTTTTCCTTACTAGTGGAGCGGTATTGACACCCTTCAATATGGGCTTACAGATTGGATCCCAACTTAGCTATATTATCTTATTTGGGGAATATCAGTTAGATGACTACCTCCCACAGTCTCAGTATTAGTCTTCAGAATAGAACTCAGATAGTTCTACAGATTTTTAGACTGTCAGATATAGTTAGTCAGCTCAGTATGAAACTCAGCTAGTTACATCAGAATCCGGATTCCTAGACATCGTTACTCATTTAATAGTATATTAGTTATCAGTTATATCAGTTATCAGTAACCCATGTTATAAGTATTCAAATTTAGTATTCAATGCTATCACGAATCTCAGTTACAGTTCATGTATTTATGCATGCATTCTTACTCAATCATGTTCATGTTATTCAGTCAGTTGTAGTTCATGAATATGAACCCTTGCACTCAACCTACCTCACTTTGCATACCAGTATATTCTCACATTTTGATGCATACTTTTCTCTTGCACTATGGTGTTTTTTACCATAGGTTCAGAAGCACGAGCTCCAGAGCACCCTTAGTAGTTCAGATTCAGTTAGCAGTAGTATACATAGTAGTGAGTCCTTATCCTTCGAGGATATTCTCTAATTTTATTATTTTAGCACTTCAGTACTTATTTTCTTTCAGCAGTTGGCGTTAGTTTGAGACGTGTCCCATCAACTCCTTAATTAGTCAATTTAGAGGTTTTTCTGACTATAGTATATTCAGAGAGTTATTTCAGATTTGGTATTGATATACCTTATTTCTGATTTATTATGGTATTGAACCTTATGGCAGTTCATCCCATTATTCTACATATTTCAATATTATTTTACAGTTATTATAGAAGGTACCAGCCATGGGTTAGCTTGTGGTCCTTTGAGATTATGAAAACTGTGTAGCGCTTAAGGTACCAGACTCGAGGCGTTACATACGCTAAGAGCATGCGTTGTTGATTTTTAAGGTAGTTGATTTTTGAGATTAGTGATTTTGTATACTTAAAAATATCTCCCATGAAGGGAGTGAAGAGGTTCGATAAGAAAGGGAAACTCAGTCCTCAATATGTTGGTCCTTTCAGAATTCTCAGCCATTTTGGAAGGGTAGTGTATGGCCTTGAGTTGCCTTTATATCTAGTTTCATACACCCTGTGTTCCATGTCTCATTGTTGAAGAAGTGTATTAGTGACCCAGCGGTAGTCGTCCCCTTAGAAAGTGTAGATGTCCAGAAAAGTCTTTCCTATAAGGAAGTTCCAGTCTATATTCTTGATTTTCAAGTTCGTAGACTAAGGAACAAGAAGTTCCATTAGTCAAAGTTCTTTGACGGAATCATTCCGTTGAGGGAGCCACTTGAGAAGCAGAAGCAGATATGCGGATCAAGTAACCTCATCTTTTCTCTGCAAGTACAACTTAGTTTAAGGTATTAATTTTCTTAAGAATTCTCTTTATCATGCTCAGTTTTAGTTGCATATCATGTTCTTACCATTCATACATTTATAGACTCAGTACAATAATAAATCACGTCTCAGACCCAGTCAGTAAACCATGTTTTCATCAAGTATATTCAGCATGTACTCTCAGTTGCTTATTGATTTTAGTCTATCCAGTCTCATTCGAGGATGAATGTCCCCAAGGGGGAGCTATTGTAATAGCACAAAAATCTAAACTATCTTCAGCGCCATGTTCCAAGCACATCTAGAGTACAAAATAATTCTTTTATAACTTCCTGCTATTAAACGAATCCAAATGATCCTTACCGATTGATTTCCATTTTAGAATAATGCATTAAACAACTTCAAACGAGCATATGCTTTGCTCTACTCAGAATTTTCTAGCTCAAAGCCCCCCTGCAAGTTGTTGGAAGAGTTAGATCCATTTTAGTAAAACAGTATACCATTTGGTATGCTAACACATCGGAGACATACCAAATGGCAATTGTATGAAACCAGTGATCCAACGCGATAAAGCTGTATCGTGGTGAACTTCCAGGTCTCAACCAGTAATTAAACCATGAATCTCCATGGATTTTGTTTTATACCATGTTTTAGCAAAATTGATGTCTATTACTACACTCCATATGTTTGAATATTGTTTTCCACTGATCTAATCCATAAATTGTCTATAATGGTGTTGAAATTATGCTTTACTAGAAGCTTTAATATAATTCTCATGCTTAATGTACACCATTCATGCCAAATGTTTGATAAAAAGCCTACACGGAGGAATATTGAACAATGCTTCTATGTTAAGTCCTTCAATCTTAAATATTATATTCTTCTTTTATTGCCTTAAGTCCTGAGGGTATTGAATACCCACAACCATAGCTGTTTACTTAGTCTCATCTCAGTATCTTTAGAATAGCTTCAGATTATATTATGAGAATTACTAAAACAGTCGGTTAAACTCAGAATAGTCAGTAACTTGGAGTCATTCATTTGGGAGTGGGATTTAGCATCGAGCGAGTGTAGGGATGTTGTCTTTCCCATCAGATAGGCATAGTCGCTAGTAGCAATCCCTAACCTCTAGAATTACTTATCCAGCATGGGATATGAGAAGTCACCCATCAGTCTAGGGTTCACTATGTCGCAGGGGTCACACGTCATATTAGGCTTGACACCCTTAGTCCTTCAAGACAACACAGTATACCAGTTTAGTAGGTCCACATAGCCAGCATTAGTACCCATGGCATGGTACTAACACCTTTCCAACTGTGTTTACAGGTTGGTCTCTGGTTAGCTTAGATTGGGGCATATCAGTTAAATGATACCTCCCATAGTCTCAGTTATAGTTTTATTCCAGTTATCAGTTCAGACACTCAGTCTCAGCGTTGTTTGACCAAACCGTACATATATAAGTTATTTCAATAATTCAATTTACAGAGTTTATTCAGTTCATGTTATATGTTTGGTCATGCCTCCCTAGTATCTACGAGTTTCACATATCTTCAGTATTTATATTTTTTATTCAGTTATTACAGACTTCATGTATTCTTAGTATCCACAGATTTTATACACTCTAATTAGTACCTCATGTAATACATACAATTAAAATGATTATTTATTCATGTTCATGAAACCATGAATATTAACCTACCTTATTTAGCACACCAGTACATTCAAAGTACTGATCGCATACTCTTTCTTTTGCGCTATGATGTATTATATCATAGGTTTGGATGTCTAGTTCCTAGATTGCACATAGACTTCTCAGATCCTCGGCAGTAGCAGTGGTGAGTCCTCATATTTTAAGGACATATTATTTTATTTCATGATTTCAGTTGAGTAGTTAGTTGAGTTAGTTGGGGCTTGTGACATCAACTCATATTGGTTCAGTTTAGAGGCTTTCGGACATCTCAATTAGTTATTCAGTTTATCAGTATTTTATCAAATTCAAATAGTTGTTTTCTTTAGATTTATAATTCAGTATCTGTTTCAGTTGTTAAAACCTTATGGCTTATCAGTTGTTCTTCCGTATTATTATTATATTATCTAGTGTTCATGGTAGGTACCATCTCATGGGTTAGCTTGTGGTCATTCGGGACTGTAAGCACTATGTGACACCCAGGGTATACTCTTGGGGAGTTACATTAGCTAGTCACCTAATTATTTACAACATCACTTATTATCTAAACTCGTTAATACATAACTCTTTATTTAAAAACGAATCAATATTATAAACTTAGTCATAAATATCACTAATATTCACCTATACTAAACCCGACATCATCATTAGCCACATATCAACCATCTCTAACTATTATATTTCAACTAAGCAAGATTCATTGTCTAATGCATTTGATTCCTAGACACCAGGTGTTATAGTCTTCTAATAGATAAGTAAATACCACATAGCTTAACCCTTAGTTGAGCAGAACAATCATAAGATCATATTTCATCTAGAATCATATAAGTTTTTAATCCAATAATCACGAATGTACCAAATCTATGCATACCATTACCAGTATCCAATCAATAAAGTCATAAGCAACATTCCTCATATTCCTCCATCCCATACTAGAGAGATGTGGATATAAAACAAATATATGAATCCATAAACTATAGCCGTATCCTTTACAATGATAAACACTTCCCGGATATCTAATCGTTATCATTACATGGCCCTTTGCCTAATAGTATATCCGAAATAATCACAACATTAGAATCATAACCTTAGGCCTATATACCTATCCAGAACTTGTATCAGTAATCTTATTTATAAACTGTAACATATATATATTCATCTCATATATAGGAGGAATCTCAGGTATGGGAGGCATTATATCAATAAGAATGTAATCATTTCTCACATAGGAGTCATCTCACATCTAGGAGTCATAATATCAACCAACATGTATATAAGCATGTAATCATCTCTCATATAGGATATCTCATATCACTAGGTCATATGTCATGACTATGAGGATTATTACCTTTCCAGGACAATTGTTATATCTAAATGGAACATTGTCTTTATAGGTCCAACAATCATGACTAAAGGAAATACCATCTTTATAGGACAATCATCACATCTAAGAGGAAATAACATATCTATAGGCCAATCATAAAATATAAGAAGAAATAGCATCTCTATTGGCCAATCATCAAGTGTAAGATGAAATAGCATCCCTATAGGCCACATAATGTATCTATAGAAAATATCATCTCTAAATTCCCAATATAACTTACACAAGAAGTATCATAGCCATAGCTCAAAAGCCACAATCCGAGGAACGTCAATACAAGTTACCAAGTCACGAAGTAGCCATATACTATGGTTTACTAGCCTCATCTGTGTCTAACATCTACAACTAAGTTCATATGGCTAACACGAGTCTTGGCCTAAGTGGGCTGGACAATCCCACTTCTAAACCTAAATTTCCATAACTAGGCACACAATGCACCAAACTAGAATAAGGTATATAGTTCCATTTCTAGATGTCAACTTGGCCACATTCAAGCGTAAGGTAGGAGATTCAACTAGAAACAAGGTTACTCAAGTCTACTCTACCTAATTAGCGATTTCAAGACTACTACACTAGTCTAATAAGGTTAAATCAACAATTCAAGCTTCAAATGCTAAAACCACATACCAAACATTGTATTACATTATTACCATAATATAGTTAATCTTAGCTAGAGAGGGAAGGCATAGGATTAAAAAGGCTTATATACGTATCATTTTATGGGTCCAAAACACTCATTTAATTCCCAAAGCATTAACAAACAAGGATAAGTTACTCTATGCATATTCAAGCCTAACATCCAAATTCACATACAATATATGTCACACATCTTCTATGAAGAGGACTAGATAGAAGCCTACCTTAAAGATGAATCGCAATACCTTACATCATGCACCATTAGCTCTACTTCACTTCACAATCCCCAAATTGCCATCATGCTAACATAAACATGACCTACTCATCTATACAAGTCTGACAATACTCATATTTCACTATTGTATTTTGGCTCCAAAAAACACCCAAACCCAAAGTGGGTCCTAAATAATAAAATTGGGTTTTCAAAACCAATCCAATCTTTAAATACAATTAGGGAAATATAACCCTCAAGAAATTAGTGTAAATCACCTATATTTGGGGCTAAAATAAAGCCTTAAGTCATTTAGGGTTTTGGGCCAAGAAATCAAGAATTCAACACTAAAATTAAAAGATCCATACCTTATATTCAGCATTAATCTTGAATATGCCAATAAACCAAGCTCCCAATCATCACCCAAGACTTACTTTAAGGTCTACACTCTCGAGTAGGGATTATGGATCTAAACACCAATGAGAAAGGGCTAATTCCTATCTAGAATTAGCCTTTTAAAGGTCCTTCCTAGGCTCTCAAGTGGTGTGATCGCAGACACACACTAACTGCAATTGCATCCATCATAATCGCACCAAGCCCTATGCATTGACGATATTCACTGCACTGAGAGACGGCTCAAACTTGGAGGTCTAGGGATGAATCTTTAATCTAATTTTTACAAACGAGGTATGTAACCTCACTAAATTTAGTATTCCAAATGTGTTGGCAAAGTCAGATTTTCAATGCAAGGTTGTTTCACTGAAGTCTTTGCTTGGTGGTTACTTAGAACAAATAAAAACTTCTAACTAGATAATTGGTTCTAAAAAACAAATGAGCTGCCCGATTGCCAAATTATCAGTCCCAGTGAGTCATAAATGACGTAGGGTACATATAGAGAAGCTTAAATAGTGGAAATAAGCATAAGTATAGAAAATGACATAAAGGGTCATTAGACATGAGTGGCCAAACCACCTAAATAAGGTTGTGGTAACCCTAATTGTATAAGAAAGTAGAAGAATTACAAAGTTGTTCTTGATCAATATTCTTGAATGAATTGAGATTGCATTCAGCTTGATTGATTTCTTAACAACTACAGATTTTAAAAACATACATGTATTCGATACTTTCTCTATAAAAGAGGTATACATTAGGAAAGAAGATCACAATAATAATTTAAAGCTACCAACCTTCATCTAATTAACTTGATACTCAAAAGGTAATAGTTAATTTGGAATCTAAGATAAAGGTAAGGTGGCACTCGAAGACTCAAAGGTGATGAGTGAAATTTATCAAAGGAGTTCACAAGATGGTTGGTGATACATATCTTATTAGATTCTATATATAGGGATCTAAGATAGTTTCATGGAGCACAATAAGTCTATAGAGTTAAGAAGTCAAGAGGGACAGAACTCTAGTAGTCATCTCATATTTATTTTAACCCAAAGTGATCAAGATCTATTACTACTATTACTATTTCCAAAAAATCCCCTATTTACTTTTTTACATTTATTTTGATACTTTAGCGTGTTCGTGATAAATATTTGACCTATTCCTTATGGGTTTGGTCCCAATATTTATTATGTTTCTTCTGCTTCTTTCTGTATTTCTCATAGTCTCACTAAGCTACATATAAGTGGTGAGTGGTGGAGTACTCTCCCAATCCCTAAGGCAGTCTGGACAGTAGTTCTCTCACTATTTGTATCTGACCAGAGATGTCATAGAAGGTTGTGGCTGATGAGGGTCTATAAGAGTCTGTATCCTCTTAGACTGATTTTCTCGAGTCATTATTCCTTTTTTTCTTTGACCTGGGGCAACCTCACCACTAATTTGAGTGGCAATATATGTGGCCCGGGGGCCCCAGGTATCTTTATCATACTCCTCCACCTGTGCTCTCTTGCATAGCTTTGTGATAAGGAAAGAAAAAAGAAGATGTATACCTCTATGATTTTTGAAGTACCTCCTTTTGAAATATATAATCTTTCCTATATTTAGGGTGATACCAGAGCAAAGACAGAACACCATCCAAGCTCACTGTCTTAGATAATGGTCATGTAAGAGCACAACGATACACAATTACATACGATATTGAGCCAAATCCTAGCCTCAGTTTTGAAATCATTCATTCGAATATCTATCTTGGTGGTGGCCCAAGGTACCTCATTTCTAGCACATAAAATATCCACCATCCAGGTCCCTTGTGTACATATATTTTCATAAAACTGCTCTATGTCTTCATGTGGAAGCCTATATACCTCGTTGATATTCTCTGTCCCAATGTTACCTTGTCTTCTCCTAATAGTCATTACTAAGTTTGTGAAAGAATCTACTCTTAGGTTAGCATAGAATTCACATACCCAGTGCTCATCAGTAACACAGGGGTTCGGGGCAAAACACATCCACCCGGTCTGCTCAACTCTGGCATAAAAACTTGGTATTTGATTCCCCTTTCCAGGAGCAACTTAGTTCTATGCATTCTTCATTGTAATAGTTCTGGCATTATTGGGTCATAAATCTATTATTTTTAAATTCTTCCATCTTTGAGGTGGCTTAGTACCTATAAACAATACATTTTATACCATCATTAGCAATATCATTATCATTATCATACTTTAAAACATGCTAGATTAATCAAATAGGCTTATGTGGTAGTGTGTTAGAAGGTTCTGGGGGAAGAAATAGCTATGGAAAACTTTTTGTTTCTACAGACATTGCCCTCAGGTATGTCGGTCGCGGGTCAGTGGCCGCAAATCCATTGTCACAATTGCGGTACCTGAGAGCATAGTTGATAGTTCTGCATTTTTTACCAAAAACACAATTTTATTCCCAAATTTGTATTCAACTAGGAACCTAAACATTGTGATGAAGGAACTTAATCCTAGACTTCATGATTATAACCCCAACCTTATAAAAAAATTTAACAAGGAATTATTGGGTCATTGAATTGAACACATGGTATACATGTTCTTTTCATCCATTTAAGTCATAAATTTGGGTACTTAAGATTTCCTCCATCAATATGTGCACATATTACAATAGCTAACCACAACCACAATTTCAAACAAGCATACATTTAGTGTTAAAAAAGATATTGTAGGCCTTTCCCTAAATTATAAGTTCTAAGCGTGTAATTAGATTAAGAACAAGGGAATAGAGACAACATACCAAGTTTTATGATGCAAATAGAATAAACTGACACTTGGGTAGGCAATGTAATGCCAAAGATTGGAGAGAATTTTGAGAGAAATTGACAGAGGAGCGTGGGAAAAAATGGTCATGAGGATGTTCATTTAAACTAATTTCACCTCGATTACGGTCCTAGTTATACGATCACGATCATGCATCCTCCGTGATTTCAGTGGTATGGATTGCATTTACAATAACTGAGACTAAACAACCAGGTTTGCTGAACTTCTTGTTCAGTCCAACTTGCTAATTTCACATGTTTCGTTTTAAAATTCAATCAAAATTCCTCTTTGTACCAACATTTCTTGTCTTAAGCATGCATAAAAAAAGCAAAAAATCTACTTCACCATGCATGAATTGAAAAGGATATGTGCCACTTTTTGTGGTATGATGGGGTGCCTCCCATCGAGCGCTTCATTTAACATCGTAGCACCATGCCCTCATCATACTTTTTGTGCTTCCAATTAGAATATTTGAATCTTCATCTTAGATTTCATTCAATATGCAATGAGCGGTAGAGGGATAAAGATTCAGATCTTCCAAGATGAGGCTTGTAAGAGGTGATGAGATGGAAAGCAAGCTTCGATCTCACTATTTGAAAGATTTAAACCTTTTGCCTAACTTTATATCAAAATTTTGATTTGGCTCCTTGATGATAGGTGATATTACGCGCCTATATCAATATATTTTGCCCATATTTATGCCATGTTTTGAGAACAAAGTATATATTTCATGCGCTTTTAGTCCTTTTTCCTGTAAGTGAGCTAACGAACATGATTAGCAAAGTTTCAGGTATAAATGATGCAGAAATCAGCATTTTATGGCTTACTTGATGCCAAAGAAAGCTCACGAAGGAAGGAAAGGGAGCTTGAACGCCTAAAGGACCAAAATTGATACCTGGAAAATTTGTCCCGGGCTAAAACAACATTTCTGAAGACTTTGGGGACTTGCAGTAACTTAGTTGGATTTGGATAATGATACATTAACCTAGTACAATTGGGTTAAGTATTTCATTTGTTTATTTGGATTAGGAGAATATTACATTAACCTAGTACAATTGGGTTAAGTATTTCATTTGTTTAGTAGGATTTGGTTAGATATTTCATTAGCTTAGTAGGACTAGGATATGGGTATTATAAATACCCTATCATGCTAGAGATTTTTAATAATCTTTCAAATGTACACTCTTCAATTAACAATTCTAATTCTTCCATCAATTACGACTCTTCTAATCTTCCCATTAATTCTATTTTTCTTCTTCTATTCATTTATTCTTAATTTCCGCAACAAGAGAATTGTTACTTTGCCTAGGAATTCACGCCTAAACGCCTACCACTTGTGCTACACGAAATTAGTCAATCTTGTGGTATAACGACAATGTCAATCGTGATCTCCTTCGCATTCATGGGTAACTAAACTTCTCTGTTGGGGTCATGGAAGACAACTGAGATACTATCTATTGTTGTGAGTTTGTGAGTTCGTGACACGTATGCTGCTTATATCATTATTCTCTTCATCTTAATCTACATTCTTTGTGGTTGCAAACGCAAGAATACGTCAGTATAACATTTAACTTGTTCGAAAGAAAGGTTATTTGTCTGGAAAAGAGATAGTGTCAAGGTAGTAGGGTCACATCCTATATTTCCTATTAAACAGTTAGTGCAGTAACTGGATTAACCTCTTGGAGAATTCGTACCGTTAGACACGCTTTAAGCTCGAAAGAGTTAAAGTGAAATAATCCTCGAATAGGTCGAAAGACGCCTGGATTTACCATCAAATACAATTCTCTATAAGCACATGCATGTCGGAATTCTACACACTCATAGTCAATAGAGACGTATAACTCAGGAGGTGGACATAACCCCAACGCTTCAATTCTCATTGTTTACAACTTACATAACAATCCTTCTCTTTTTACTTTGCTATTTTCAGCTTTTACTTCATTGTTTTATTTACATTACTTGCACGACAAGACTCCCCACTTTTTCGAGACTTGCACCAAAAGTTTAGTAATTTTGCTTACTTGTTGGCCAAGCTATTCCCTGTGGGATTGATACCCAACCCAGGTTGGGTTCTATATTTGCTAACGACCGCTTTACACTCCTACGAGAGCTGTAGATTGAGCGTTATCAAAAATTGGCACCGTTGCCGGGGAATACGAGTGTCAATCAAGTTCGTGATAATTACTAGACCCTTTGGTCAAAGATTCTCGTACTTTTACTTTCAGTTTTTGTCTTTGTTTACTGCAGGTTTTTATTCAGTGCATGTCCCATACTAGAAGTTATGGTCAACCATTATTACCTATCAATCCTGAACCACGACGCATAGGAAGAATGGAAGCACAAGAAGAAATCGAAAGGATGGATGCTCAACAGGAACAAGCAAGAATGGCTGCCCTTACCGCAGCCCAGGTTCAACAGCAGAACATTGATAACTCTGCATGAGCAACAAATCCCGACGATAAGGATTTAGGTGATGACGAGTTACTAAACCCTAGGCGTGATACTTAAATTATAACACCTGTCAACAGAAGAGGTCGACAAGCACGGTTTAGGTATGATCGCCAACCTATGCAGCCAGCTTTCGAGGATGATGATGATGATCTTGATGGTGTCGGAGCCACTGGAGCCATAATTCCACCACCATTAGCGCCCGGAGCTAAGTTCAACATCACAAGCACCATGATTCAGTTATTGCAACTCAAGGGATTATTTGGTGGACTAGCAGGCGATGATTCGAATATGCATCTCATCAACTTTATTTCTACATGCATGTCATTTGACAATCCTGGTGTTGGTCAGAATGCAATTTGATTACGTCTATTTCCATTGTCTCTGTCTGGGGAGGCAACTCTATGGTTGAATGGGCTGACTCCTGATTCTATTACAAATTGGAGGCAATTGAGAGACGTTTTCCTAGAAAGATTCTTTCCGCCATCCAAAAGAGCACAACTAAGAGATGAAATTAGCAACTTCCGTCAGCTTCCCACTGAAGCTCTTCATGAAACATGGAAAAGGTTTAAGACAAAGCTAGCGAGATGCCCAAACCATCATATGACCAATGTTCACCTAATGGAGATATTATATAGAGCCTTGAATTCAATAACTAAACCAGTGGTGGATAACGCAGCTGGAGGATCTTTTATGGACCTCACCTTTGGTCAAGCAAGCAATATGCTGGATCATATGACGAAATAAAGTAGAGCTTGGCATACCAGGGATTCTGAGGTAGCAAGCCCCACTTTGTCTATTGGCATGACTGTAGACCAAAGAAGAAGAGAAGAAGAACGTGATCAGGATATGGCGCACATGAAAACTCAAATGGATCTTCTTACAAAGCATCTATTATCAGGGAAGACCGAAAAAGTGAAAGCTCTTGCGTCAAAAGGAAGAGACGAATCTGATTCGGAAGAAGAAGCCAACTACTTGAACAATCAGGGGGGTTTCCGAGGTAATACCCAAGGAAACCAAGGTTGGAACTATTATGATAAATCTGGAAACAAGGACCAAGGTAGTTGGAAGAACAAGAATGAAAAGAGTGGTTTGTACGTTCCCCCTGGTAGACGTGACACTACCACATCTAATTCTGGAAGTATGGAAGACATGATGGCTAAATTATTGAAAGGAGTGGAAGCAACGAGAGCGGGAGTTACAGAGGTAATTAATGATTTGTCCTACATGAAACAATTGGTTGATTCTCATTCCACTTCAATCAAGTAAATAGAGCAGCAATTGAGGCAACTTTCAGCAGCACTCAATCAAAGAAAGACTGGCACCTTACCTAGCGATACTGTGCAAAACCCAAGGAATGATGGGTCATGCATGGCCATCACTACCAAAAGTGGTAAGGTGCTGGAAACATCAGCAAAAGGCAAGCAAGTGGTTGACAAAGTTGCGGGCCTGGATGACAACGCAAATGGAGAAGATACCGCAACACCTACTCCTGATGACAAGGACGCCTCACCCAGTGCTGTGCAACCTGAAAAATCTGAAAAACGGAAGGAAGAGGAGAAGAAAACCGTGGAAAGAACACTTCCATACCCACCACCACCTTTTCCCCAAAAATTAAAGAAGGTGGCGGATGACACAAAGTTCATCAAATTCATGACTATGTTAAAGCAGCTGACCATTAATGTTCCATTGGTGGAGGCACTTGAACAAATGCCTGGGTATGCAAAATTTATGAAGGATCTTTTGACTAAGAAGCGGGAAGCAAGTTATGAGTTGAAAGAAGATGTGCATCATTGTAGTGCAATTGCTACCCGATCGATAGTTCAGAAGAAGGACGACCCCGGAGCTTTCACTATTCCTTGCACCGTTGGATCTTTGAATTTTGCCAAAGCATTATGTGACTTAGGAGCCAGCATCAATTTGATGCCATTATAAATCTACAAGAAGTTGGGGTTGGGTGATCCTACTCCAACCAATATGAGGCTCGTCATGGCAGACAGGTCGGTAAAATGACCTTTTGGTATTCTATTTGACGTATTGGTGAAGGTTTCTTCATTCATCTTTCCGGCAGACTTTGTTATTTTGGATTGTGAAGCAGACTCAGAAGTTCCCATAATCTTGGGGAGCCCTTTCCTTGCTACAGGAAGTGTGCTTATTGATTTGAGAGCTAATGAGCTTTCAATCTGAATAAATGACGAAGTGGTTCGCTTTGATGTGTGCAAATCAATGAAGCAACCCAAAGATCTAAGTGTATTTTTGGTGGCTGATGTTTTCTTTGATCATGAGAAAGAATTACTTGAAGAAGAACAAATTATTGATGACCCTTTGGAGGTTGTGCTTATGAATGGAGAGAATGAGGATGCTGAAAATTATGAAGAAGCTATTTGTGCTCTATCGGGATTAGGGACATATCGCTATGCTCTCAAGAAGCTGGACCTTGATCTCAAGAATCGACCCACACCACCAGCTAAGCCATCTATTGAAGAGCCACCCACGTTAGAATTGAAGGAGCTGCCGAGTCATTTAAAGTACGCATTCTTAGGAAGCGGAAATACACTTCCAGTTATTGTGGCAGCCGATTTGTGTGAGAAACAAGTTGCAGCTCTTACTGCTATTCTACGCAAGTATATACGAGCCATTGGATGGAACATTGCGGATATTATTGGTATTTCACCAGGGATTTGTACACATAAAATTCAGCTTCAAGAAAATTGCACACCCACCATTAAGCATCAAAGACGTCTAAACCCACCTATGCAAGAAGTGGTGAAGAAAGAAATTATCAAATGGTTAAACGCAGGAGTTGTATATCCAATCTCTGATAGTACATGGGTAAGCCCGGTACAATGTGTTCCCAAGAAAGGAGGCATGACGGTGGTTGCGAATGCTAAGAATGAGCTTATTCCACTCAGACCCGTCACTGGATGGAGAGTATGCATGGACTACTGAAAGCTGAATTCTTGGACACTCAAAGATCACTTCCCAATGCCATTCATGGACCAAATGCTAGATCGATTAGCGGGGAAAGGATGGTTTTGTTTCTTGGACGGTTATTCAGGATACAATCAGATTTGTATTGACCCTGAAGACCAAGAGAAGACAACGTTTACATTCCCATATGGTACGTTTGCCTTCAAGCGAATGCCATTCGGGTTATGTAACGCACCAGCCACCTTTCAACGCTGTATGATATCTATTTTTTCTAAGATGGTTGAAGACACTTTGGAGGTATTCATGGATGATTTTTCAGTTGTTGGTGAGTCTTTTGAGGCGTGCTTGGCGAACCTAAGCATGGCATTGCAAAGATGTGTAGAATTCAACCTTGTGCTAAATTGGGAGAAGTGGCACTTCATGCTAAAAGAAGGAATATTTCTTGGGCAAAAAATCTCCGAAAGAGGAATAGAGGTTGATCGAGCAAAAATAGAGGTTATTGAGAAGCTACCGCCTCTAATTTCGGTGAAAGGAGTTCGTAGTTTTCTCGGCCATGCAGGTTTCTATCATCGGTTCATTTAAGACATCTCCAAAATTGCTAGTCCATTGTGCAAACTATTGGAGAAAGATGCAAAGTTTGACTTTAATGAAGATTGCTTAAAGGCATTCGAATGCCTCAAAGCAAAACTCATTGAAGCCCCTATCATGGTAGCACCAGATTGGTCTCTCCCGTTCGAAGTCATGTGTGATGCTAGTGGTATAGCCGTTGGTGCTGTTCTTGGTCAGAGAAAGGAAAAATTATTTCATCCTATCTACTATACAAGTAAGGTCCTAAATGAAGCCCAAAGGAACTACACTATGACAGAACAAGAGCTCCTAGCGGTTGTGTATGCGTTTGAGAAGTTTCGTGCCTATCTATTGGGAACTAAGGTTATCATTCATACAGACCATGCAGCTCTTAGGTATCTCATGACAAAGAAGGATGCAAAACCAAGGTTGATTCGATGGGTGTTGCTGCTGCAAGAGTTTGATTTCGAGGTCAAAGATAGAAGAGGTTGCGAGAACCAAGTGGCCGACCACCTATCTCGACTTGAGAATGAGCATGTGGCGCAACCTAAAATTCAGATTGATGATGCATTCCCGGACGAAGAGATATTAGCGACAACAATGGAAAAATTACCATGGTATGCCAACTTTGCAAATTTCGTGGTGAGTAATGTGATACCTGCCAATTTATCTTACCACCAAAGGAGGAAGTTTATGCATGACGTAAAACACTACTATTGGGATGAGTGATATTTGTTTCAACAATGCAAGGATGGTATTATTCGACGATGTATATCCCTTGTAGAGGTGCTTAATATTTTGGAAGCATGCCACACTTCCCAAGTTGGAGGACATCATGCAGGTAATCGGACAACAAGAAAGGTGTTGCAAAGTGGTTATTATTGGCCTTCGATATTTAGAGATGCCTACGACTATGTTAGAAGGTGCGACCAATGCCAGCGCCAAGGTGCTAATCGAAACACCATTAGATGCCCATGTCCAAAATTCTTGAGGTAGAACTTTTTCATGTGTGGGGTATTGATTTCATGGGTCCATTCGTGAATTCGTTTGGAATGAAGTACATCTTGGTTGCTATAGATTATGTTTCGAAATGGGTGGAAGCTGTAGCGTTGGCCGACAATGAAGGGAAGCGTGTTGTCTCGTTCTTAAAGAACAATATCTTCTCTCTCTTTGGAGTACCTCGTACTATCATAAGTGATGGAGGATCTCAGTTTTGCAACAAGCTATACAAATCAGTTTTGTCCAAGTATGGTGTCAAGCAACATAAGGTAGCTACGCCTTATCATCCCCAAACTAGTGGACAAGTGGAAGTTTCCAATCGCGAGATCAAGCAAATCCTTGCGAAGACGGTTAATGCGAATAGGAAGGATTGGTCTAGGAAGCTTGATGATGCACTATGGGCGTATAGGACTACATTCAAAACACCCATTGGCATGTCTCCTTATCAACTAGTTTATGGGAAGGTTTGTCACTTACCCATCGAGCTCGAGCATAAGGCATTGTGGGCATTGAAGCAATTGAATTTGAATTGGGATGATGCTAAGAATCTGAGGTTGGAGCAGCTGAACGAATTAGATGAGTTCCGTCTCCATGCATATGAAAGATCAGACCTATACAAGGAGCGGATGAAAAAGTATCACGATCAGCGGATTGTTCGACGAAACTTCCAAAGGGGTGATATGGTACTTCTCTTCAACTCCAGATTAAAGCTCTTCCCAGGTAATTTAAAGTCTAAGTGGTATGGGCCATACAAAGTTATCCAAGTCTACTCGTCTGGAGTAGTCGAATTGGAAGGAAATAATGGTGTTGTCTTCAAAGTGAATGGCCAACGTGTTAAACCTTATATCGGTCCTCTTGACTCAATGAATTATATGGCCATCACTTACCTTAACGAAGTCTAAATACTTGAGGAAACTACGTCGAGCCACGACAATAAATAAGGCGCTAGATGGGAGGCAACCCATCGTTTTATTGTTTTATCGTTTTTCGTTTATCGTTTTGTCTTTCTTTTGTTCTATTACTTGTTTTACTTTTGATAAGAGAAAATCCAAAAATAAGAGTCATGCCACGACCAAATCTAAGGCGCTTGGTGGGAGGCAACCCATCGTGCTCATCGTTTTCATTGGTTTTGAGCAAATATAGGTGCGAGAAGTATTCAACGAGGAGATTGGTTTCAAATGACGATTTGGACGTATTGTATGGTAAAGGTGGTAAGTTAGGAATAAGGATGCATAAGGCTATGGATTGAGCATTGCTCATGCCAAAATAGGCATCGAGGAAGGCTAGGCCTAGGTAAAACTAGGCCACGAACAATGCAAAACCTATACTATAGCCTAAGGTCTCAGAATCTATTGTGCAAAGACATAGGCGCTGCCCATGCTTAAGTGTGCTATACACTATGCGCCGCCTATGATATAGCATTAGGTCTCAATATCTCAAATGCCATACACTATGCGGCGCATATGTCCCTAAATTCTATACACTAAGCGCCGCATATGTCCCTAAATGCACTACACTATGCGCCGCCTATACTATGATTATGCAAAGCACTATGCGCCGCATAGAGGTCATTTTTGTCTCCAAAACCGTTTGTAAATGGGTCAAAACCCGACCCATTCTTTTCCTATATAAAGGGGACTTAGTCTTGAAACATAACCACATTGGAAATTGACCTAAAGGCGCCGCACATCCACCCAAATCATCTCAAAATTTTTCTTTTTTGCTCTTCCAATTCACAAGACCATCTCCAAAGGCTCCAATCACGTAAGTACTCTTTTATTCTTCATCTATTTCTTGTAAGTACTACGTTACTATGTCTATTATGAATTGCTACATCTTGAAGGGTTATTGGTGATGTTAATGTGTTTGGATTGTTGATACAAAACCATATGAGTAAACATATACGTTAGGATAATCTTGACTTATTTCCGAATTGAATTTGGTTTTACTAGCCTTATTATACTATTTGCGGAATTGCTATGGTTATGAAAATTGCTTAAGCTTGATACTTGGATACTTATATGTTAGACTATCCAGTTCATCGGGATAAGACTTATAGTTGCCTACCGACTTAGGAGGTTGTGATTGTTGAAAATAACTATACCATGATGTAATCCCTATGTATTAGTGTTGTTATACCTAATATGAAAGTAGTGCAATGGCTGCAAGTAGTGATGCATCGCTGATTTTCTTGTCGGAATATAGTTCCTAAAACGTATGTCGACGAAGTTCAAGTAATCGACTATATTCACTTCACTGTTTTGTATTAACGAACCTAAGTGTGGGGTGGTACCCCGATGGCTTGTTTATAGATTGTTTCCTTTGAGTTGATGCTAACATGAATATTGTTTAAGTCTCAGGAACAATGGCACCTAAAGCGCGACAAGATAAGGCTACCACTTCCCAAAAGGGCAAGAAGAGAGGTCGCAAGGACCAAGGAGAATCATCCTCTATGAAACTACCCCGCCGAATGTTTGGAATAAAATGGGTTCTTGAGGAGGAAGCCAAAGAATGGTACAAGAACAACAAGGAAAGAAAATATGTTCACGTCGACTTGATCAATAAGGACACACTAGCGATGAAGGAGCCGCGTATGTTGGCGAAAATAATGGCGTTGAATCTGGATTTCATCTTCCGCGACATGGGAGAATGTCATCTCGATTTGACAAGGGAATTCTATGCCAATTGGTCGCCGAAAACCACAGGCAACGAAGTCAAGATGCGAGGCCAAGTGTTACAGCTCAACGCGGATTTGATCAACTCCTTTCTTGGCTTACCTTCGGTCGACCCACCACCATTCAAAGAGCTGTACAGTAGGCCTCCTTATAGAGCAATACGACACACACTTTGTGGAAGTAGATCCAAGGCAAGGTGGGGCAGACACCGAGACATCGGATAACACAACACCTTCCCCTATGCTCCATTGAATAGGGAAGCAAGAATCTGGTTGCGTATTGTCAACTCATGCCTTATTCCTGGGACTCAATACACCAAAATATCAAGAGATAGAGTGTGTTTGGTCTATTCTTTGATGACGAATGTCCCTATCAACTTTGGGGCAATCATTCGCTCTACAATGCGGAAGGCCAGACTCCACAAAAGGTCCCACTTCACTTTTGGTAATCTGTTGACAGCAATCTTGAGGAAGGAGGATATCGAAGAGGAACCAGCTGATCACAAACTCCCACATAACTCGAAGAAGGTTGACCTCACAAAGGTCAAAGATGCTGAAACAACTCATGGTGTCAATCTTACTACTGCGGAGAGACATGCTCGTGATGAGAGTTTCTTCCGTCATCTTTATGGCATGACATGATTTACTATGATGAGTGGTGGTCGTGTTCCAACTGCTGCAGAGCTCCAACAGCTGGACCATGACTATCCAATGAACATGCATGCACGGGAGATGTGTGGAGTGGGCGTATACTTTGAGGAACCTCTAGACGATGATGTGCTGACCGATGACGATCGACGCTTGCCAGACTCCGACGAGGAGGAGAACTCTGACGACGACTCTTATGATGATTCCGACGAAGAGGGTATGACCCCCGACATTGAGGAAGTGTTCGACTGACCAGGTTTTTCGTATTTATTTTCCACTGAGGGCAGTTTCCCGTTTAAGTGTGGGGTGGTGGTATCGCATGCTATACTTCTGTATCGCATCTATGTTTGTTTACTCTATTTATTTTGTTTGATTTTTGTGTCGTTTCTTTAGGAATAATTTTTTAGCTTCGCATGAAATAATTCCAATAGGCAACATGAGATTATAACAAGAGTATGTGCTACAATTATGACTATTGAGACGTTTAGGCTCTAATTGTGACTCATTATGTGATATTGTGTGGTTCAATTCCTTTACTTGTTGGGTCAGGATTCTATATTACTTCCAATAAAGTCGACCATGTGCCTTGTGTGTGTGAGATTAATAGTATATTCTATGTTTGTGGCTGATGCTAGAACTTGCCTGGTATGTATGCAAAGCAAAACTAAGGAGTGTAAGTTTAGGAGATGATTTAGGCATTTCTTTGGCAACCTACATATGTTTACCTTCGTTTTACCTACCCTTGGACATCATCCTAGTTAAACCCTTTTGAGCCTTTAGCCTATTTCTTTGACAACCATGTATGTAAGCCTAATCAATTTTTTCAAGACCGTGATTTGATCCAAATTCCTATGTGCTTTAAAGTATAAAGTCATGTGACAATATAAGAGGAATTGGGTAAGTATGATGCTTTAAATTGTAATGGTGCTTGAATGTGTTATGAAAAAGAAAGTGCTATCATAAGAGGTATGTTGTGAAAAGAAGAAGGAAAAAGAAAGCTAAAAAGTGAGTTATGTTTAAAATTGAAAAGCAAAAAAGGAGAACAAGGGTGGTAGAAGAAAAGAAGAAGAAAGGATGAAAGAAAAAAGTGTCAATGATACAATGTGATGTATTAAATTGCTTAGGAACTTAGTCACTATTTCTGTCCAAAATAGTCCTACCCGTCCCTTAGCCTACATTACAACCATCAAAAGACTTATTTGATCCTAATCTTAGCATTCTGACATTTAGTGGAGCATTACACTAAGGGCAAGCCTATGGTCATCAGTTGCAGCATATGAATTCTTTGTGAGAGCGAGAGCAAGGATATTTTGATACCCATGTTTAAAAATATGCTATACTTGTGAGTGATTATGGGTAATATATTGTGAGACACACATGGTTGATGAGTTTTGGGTAGTCGTGTATGATTTTTTGTACCTTAACCGTTGAATGTGAATTAACCACCATCACGAGTCTATGTTGGAGGTTGAATTGTTTCTACTAATAATCGGAAAACTACTCTTTGTTGATAATTGTTGTGCTTGTCTTGACGAATATTTTGTGTTGTTGCTGTGAAATCCTAAGTTGATGTTTAGAGGGACATGATATTTTGTTCGAGGACGAACAAAGCTTCAAGTGTGGGGTGTTGATGATAGGCGATATTACGCGCCTATATAAATATATTTTGCCCATATTTATGCCATGTTTTGAGAACAAAGTATATATTTCATGTGTTTTTAGTCCATTTTCCTATAAGTGAGCTAACGAACATGATTAGCAAAGTTTCAGGTATAAATGATGCAGAAATCAGCATTTTATGGCTTACTTGACGCCAAAGAAAGCTCACGAAGGAAGGAAAGGGAGCTTGAACGCCTAAAGGACCAAAATTGATACATGGAAAATCTGTCTCGGGCTAAAACAACATTTCTGAAGACTTTGGGGACTTGCAGTAACTTAGTTGGATTTGGATAATGATACATTAACCTAGTACAATTGGGTTAAGTATTTTATTTGTTTATTTGGATTAGGAGATGCCATAGACAAAAATAAAAATAAAATAAAATCTTCCTATGAAGGTAAATAACAAACAAATATGAACAAGCTTGAATTCAAGAAAGTAACTAAAATTACAAACTAACTCAATATGCCAAATTATTCCCCGGCAATGGTGCCATTTCTTATAACACTCAACTTACATGACAATTTAAGTGTAAGGCGATCTTCGTCAATATATTTACCCAGCTTTGGAGTCAGGGTCGAATCCACGAGGAACAATGTGAGTTGCAATTAAGTTACTTCAAAAGAATAGATTCAAGTTAAATGCAAGATAATGTTACAAGAAGGTAAAAATGGGGGATATAAGTATCCACACTAATGTTTCTTTTTAGTTTTTCTGGTATAAATTTTGGGGCTACGAATTATTAAAGTGTAAATAGGTATGCACGGACCTTGGGATTATTCACTACTAAGGGAGTGATATATGGGAGTTAGCAATCAAAATTAATTTAGTAAGTCAAATATGAGTAGGCTTGGTTATATATTTTGATGCTAGTATTTCAACAAAACACTAAACTTTCACCCATTGATTCTTTGGAATACCTAATAGGTGTGTTCAACAATTGGTAACCACAACCTTAATGTAGACATCATTATTTCTTGGATGATACCCATGGTATAGTCAACCTCATATTTAACCTTATGTCTAAGATAGTAAAGATTAAGGAAACTAAACAAACAATTGTCTATCATTGCTTTGATCTTCACGTCCATCTTTCAAGGATGATATAGATTCCTAAACTTCACCTAAAATCTTTCTTTTGAAGATGGATTTAGGTTTTCTAGAGCATGGATCTTTCACTCATCACACCTATGTGGGTATTTAGGACATTCACCTATCAAACCCCATACAAGTTATCATAGCAATGATAAAACCCATAAACATGAACTACTGAATAGAAGTTAATCAATAACAACCCACCCACACTTTAAACCCTATTCACACATAACCTCAAGAGAGAGATCTAGCTATACATAAGATAAATAAGCATATATATACCCATAATATCCATTAAAGTAATTTATTAAAGATTAAGTGAATGTTACTTCAAACTTAGCAGTCCCACAAATCAATAATGGAAGTAAGCTAATCCTCCACTTAGAAAGTCTCCAATGTATTCTTCACCCAATAATTATATAATACTTTCTTCTCCAAAAATGGAGGATATGAACTCAAGAGCTAAACCTAAAAATTGGAGAAGATAGAATATCTTGAATGACTTATGATTTTCATCTTTTTTGTCAAAATTGGGATCAGCCACATGTATTTTTAGATTTTCCCTTAGGTTAAAATCTTCAGCTAAGTTATGATCGCACCAACTTGGTTGTGATCATTGCCCCTGCGATCGTGATAGACTTATGCGACCATGTTGTTGAGATTCATAGTGTGTGTTGTAAAATAAGAAAAATTGTAAAAAGGTCCCAAGTTTCTACCTCAGATTGCTGTAGCAGAAAGAGTACTCATGGTAGTGATACCACAATAAAAATTATGGAAATCGTAGTGATGAACTCTAATAAATTGAGTGCAAATCATTGTGGTGAATTTTTAATCATTGTAGTGGTATTTATCCATTCTTCCAGTAAATTTTAGTAAATTATGAATTTTTAAAACTAATAGTGTTTACATTCCCCATTTTCCAATAATAGAAATAGTGACCTAAGGATAGATAATATCAGAGAAAATATAAGGATGTTTATCTTTGGAGGTAAGTAATAACATTCTAGACTTAACTAGAAGAAGGATGAGTTTCTAAGATTGGATTAGGTTAACATACTCATGGCGGCCTATAAGGAAAAATATCATGCTCCATCTGATTATGCCCAACAATTAATTACCTTAGAAGATAAGTAGATTAGATATTTTATGAAGGGTCTAAACTAAGGGATTCAGTAGGCTACCTTATCTATATTCATTTCTAGTAAGTCTTTTCAGGATGTTGAATTTGACAAGAAGGTTAAAGCTCTTGAAAACAACATAAGGTCAAAGCAAAAGAAAAGATGGCTCGGACTTCAAGCAAATTTATTAGTACTTTTTGAAAGGTGTGTGGTTCTTGTAAGACATATTATTTAGCTATGTCGGTATTAGTAGAGGGCTCGTTTGAGGTGAGTTATCATCCCCTTTGATATATCACTACATACCATCTTCTTCTTAAGTTTTGAGGGCTACTTTAGGGCCTACATGCTTTGAATAAGGAGGTATGGTACATGTAACGGAAAATCACCCTAATTTCTTTTTTGCATGCTAGTTAACATAACAAACAACTTCTTCTACTCTATTTTTGAAACGTTGAGGTGGTGGAGAAAATGGTAGAGATCATTCATAAAGTGGGAATGGTGGCTAGGCTAGGGAGCCAACTAAGCAAACTAAGGAGAAGGACAAGTGGGGAAAAAAATAAAAGGTGGTAAAGGTGTCTGTCAGGTTAGTGATAAAGCATTTTTATATGCAGTTCCATTTCGCTGAGAAGCAAAAGCTTCAGATGTAGTGATATAAATATTTTGCTTATTTGTGATCATATGCCTTATAATTGTTTGATCCCAGTTCAATCTTTTTTTATGCATCTATAGAAGTTGCTTTTAATTAGGACTTGGATTATATATATCTTGATACTCCTATGTATGTGTCTACACTAGTTGGGATGTCTATACGAGTTGATCTAGTATATGTTGCATGTCTTTTCATTTTTATAGGGTTTAATACCCTATCATACTTTGTTATTTTAGACATTTAGAAGTTTATATTATTTTGGGGATAAGTTGGTTATCCCCTTACCATGTTGTTCTGGATTTTTTTGCCAAAATTGTAACTATTGCAATGCCTAAAAGAGAGCTATTAGAGTGGAAGGGTACCTTTAATCCTAGTTCCATGATGGTAGTATCTGTAATTTGTTTTGAAAAACTATTATTAAGATAGTGTAGGGCATTTTTATCCCATGGTCAAAAGGTAAATCTATAGCCCTTTCTATAGCAACCACTCCAGTGGTGTCTGAATTCTTAAAAGTACTTTCAGATAATCTTCCAGGTAAGCCTCTAGATCGGGATGTTAAATTTTTTATATGCTTAGATCCAATACTAGACCTATTTCTATTCATCCATAACACATGACACCTGTAGAGTTCGAAAAGTTGAAATCCCAATTGCAAGAGTTGTTAGAAAATTGCTTCATTCACCCAAGTGTGTTTCTTTGGGTGAAATAGTGTTGTTTGTGAAAGAAGACAGATGGTAGTATGATAATGTTCATAGACTACCATTGGTTGAATAAGGTGACCATTCATAATAAAATCCCTTTCCTATAATCGATGATTTTTTGATTCGTTATAGGAAGATGTAGTATACTTTATGATTGATTTAAGGTCAGGTTATCATTAGCTAAAAATTAGGGAAGAGGACATCCCAAAGATTTCTTTCGATCATGTTATGGATGCTATGAGTTTTTAGTTGTCTTTTGTCTTAACAAATACCTTAACTGCTTTCACAGTCTTGATAAATAAAGTATTTAAATCCTTCTTGAAATCATTTGTATTTATGTTCATTTATGATATACTTTTTATTCAAAAGTTTAGGCGGAGCATAAAACTCATTTGCATACTATGTTGAAATTATTGAAGTATAAACAATTATATACTAAGTACTCAAACTGTAAATTTTGGCTTTCTTTTTTTTATTTCTTGGGGCACATGGTTTCCATAAAAGTGGTTATGGTAGTCACACAAAATGTTAAGGTTGTTAACAATTAGAAAAGACCAATGAATGTGACAGTTATCTATAGTTTTGTGTGATTAACTTGTTACAATCGCCAGTTTGATAAAGGGGTTGTTGCCATTGCATCGTACCTAACTTGTTTAAATTAGAAATGTGTTCTTTTGGAATAGGATGACAAGTATGATGAGATCTTTCAAAAGCACAAAACATTATTGACTTTAGCTCAAGCATAACTCTTTCTTGTAGAGGGTAAAGATTTTATTATATTTTGTGATGCCTCACGTTTTGCTTTAGGTGTTGTGTTGATGCAAGATTTAAATGTGATTTCTTATACTTTGAGACAATTATAGCCTTAAGAGAAAAACTACCTCTAGCATGATTGGAGCTAGCAATCATAGTGATTTCTTTAAAATATTAAAGTACTATCTCTATGGGTTTAAGTGTGAGGTGTTCACCAACTACCACAACTTATAGTAGGTATTCACTTAGAAGGATCAAAATAAAATATAGAAGAGATCTATTGAGTTGATTAAATGTTATGACATCTCAATTTTGTATCATTTGGGTAAGGCCAATGTGGTGGCAGATACATTAAGCCAAAAATCAATGAGCATGGGGAGCCTAGCATTTCTGGAGGTATCCAGGCACCCATTGATAAGAGAGGTATGATATTTGGATAATGTTTTCTAATATTTCAAGAAACTAGTGAAAGAAAGGTTTTGGCACATATGGAGGCTAGGTCTACTTCCTATGATCAGATTAAGATATGACAATTTAAGGATAAGAATTGAACAATCTCAGGGAAAACGTTTAACATGTAAAGCAAAGGAAGACATTGCAGATTACAAATGATCCTTAAGAATCAATGGATAATTGTATATACCTCAGGTGGGTAACTATATTTCCACCATTCTAGTTGAGGCTCATAATTACGTGTACTTCATATATCCAAATTCCAACAAGATGTATTAATATTTAAGCAAGATTATTAGTGGCAAAGAATGAAGCATGGAATCATATATTTTGTGCCTAAGTATCAAAATTTCCAGCAAGTCAATACAAATATTAGAAGCCTAGTGATATATTTCAACAAATTCCTTTTTTCAGAGTGGAAGTAGGATTTGATAGAGATGGATTTTATGGTTTGTCTTCCAAAAGACCTGATGAAATACGATACCATTAGGGTCATTGTTTATCAATTAACTAAGTTAGCTTATTCTATTCCAGTGAGGTTTAATTATTATGTGACTAAGTTGGCTAAGATTTATGAGAAAAAAATTATAAGATTGCATGGTTACGAGTTTCAGTTGTTTCTAAAAGAGGTGGTTAGTTCACTTTTAATTTTTGGGAAAGGTTTGAGTCTGAGTTGGGGTGTAAATTGGACCTCAGCATAACTTTCTGCCCACAATAAATGGTAAATCTTACCAAACTATCCAAATGCTTAAGGATATGCTCTAGGTTTGTGTCATGGACTTTAGGGGTCAATTGGATCAATACCTACCCTATGTGAGCTTGCTTATAACAATAGCTACCACTCCTTTATTGACATAGATATTTTTGAGACCTTATATGATAGATAATATTAGACCCTAATTTGGTGGTTTGACACATTCAAAATGAGGCCCTGTGTCATTGAAATACTCAAGGACTCTATGGACAAAGTGAGATTCGCACAGAAGAAGTTCTCAGTATCTCAAATCCAAAATAAGGAGCATGTAAATAAAAAGCTAAGAGACAAGAGGTTTTAAAAGGAGAGAAAGTACTTTTGATGATGTCTCCTATTAAGGGTGTGATGCAATTCGACAAGAAAGATAAGTTAAGCCCAAGGTACATAGGACCTTTTGTGGTGTTAAAGGAAGTGGGGTCGGTTGAATGCAAGCTAGACATACCCTTTAGCATGTTTGAGGTTCACTCGGTATTCTATTTATCTATGCTAAATAAATATCATGGCGATGGTGAGTATATTATCCATCAGGACTTGAAATTTTTCGATAAAAAACAATCCTATAAAGAGAAAACAATTGTTGTTCTAGCTAAAGATATGAGAAAGTTGAGGAAATAAGTTATTCCTTATGTGACGATTCAGTAGAGGAACCATACGATTGAGAAAGCTACCAGAGATACAGAAGCAGACATGTGTAAGTTGTATCTGTACTTGTTCAATAATTTAAGTACATCCTATTCAAATTATTATGTTTTAGGTTAATTTCCATTAGGTGATGAATGAGTGGTAAATTGTTATATAATGTAATGACCCATAAAATTTTTACACTGAATGAGGAGATGAAAGTTACACCTAGAATCCCCTTATCTAAAATTTGAGGAATTCCTGGCTAGTTTAGTTTCAGCTTAAATTGGAGGGTGTGGTATTTTAATGAAATTCGGCATTGATAAGATAAGTAATAGTGTATTTTGATATAGAAGTTGGATAGCCAAGTTGTATAGGAAGATAGAAAATTTTTGCACCTAAAATATAGTTGTAGAACTCTGAGTATAGAATTTGTCATGAAGGGGTTTTGTTAACATTGTCGAGATTTGTAGTGTGTGTTGTAAAATGAGAAGAACTAAGAAGGGTCCTAATGTTTTGCCTTAAACTGCTATAACAAAAATGTAGCTGCTGCACTGGTGAGGAAAATTGTAGTGGCGACCTCAAGTAAAGTGGTCGCGAACCAATATGGAAAAAGTTTAACTGCTGCAGCGGTAACACATAGTAAAATATCATTTTTTAAAACCCAGAACATGGTTTTCACTCCTTATTTTTCAAAATAATACAATAGGTCACTAGGGATAAGTAAATTTCAGAGGAAATTTAAGGTTGTTCATCTTTGGAAGTAAGTAACTGCACTTATTACTTGAATACATTTTTTAAACATAGAAAATCACAAGAAAATAGATTAGTGGTGGTTTTGGGGGTTAAAACCAAGTTTATTGAAATTGAAGTAAAATGAGGGAATTGCTTATGAATTTGGTGTTTAACGATCGTAGGTTGTTAGACAAAAATAATGGGATTAGAATTATGACTAAATATGCTAGTTTGAGTAGTGTTTATAATATTATGATAAGAAAACCCTAAGCAAATGAAATAGGGGAAATTATGATTAAAATATGTGATTTTTAATCCCTTATTGTTAAAAAAGGATAAATTATTTAAATTCATTTGTATTTGGGGGATGTACAGGTAAAGAATGAGTTGAACGATAATGTAATACCCCAAATTTTCAATATCTAGACCCCCCAAAGCATAGACCATTAAGTTAGCTTTCCAATGCTTTAAGTCTCACCTTAGTCTGATGTCGTAGCAAGAAGTTGAAGAAAATTTCCCTTAAGGGACAGACACACTACTGTGAGGACGACTCAGGTAATGAGTTATTACCACTTGTGACAAGTCATCATGGGTAAGTAATAGTCACTCTAGTGAAGCCTCGAAGTTTTGATCCAAGTGGAAACGATAAGACCATAAGGCTCATAGCCATACTTAACGAGTCATTGGGAGGGCAGTCGTAGTCATAACAGTGTATGACCAAGAGCCAAGCCCCATACTATAACTCCACCTTATGATTTGCAGTCTATCAAGATGAGACATAAGGGGGAAGTCTTATTCAAAAAAGAAAGGGACCTCAGACCCTAGATTCCACCTTACGACCCAGATTATAGCTCTTAGTTAGTCCCTACAAGTCGTAGGGTGAGTCGTAATGACTAGGAATCCGAATTCTTGCATGATTATTCAAGGACTTTTAAGTATTTCATACTCTTTTAAAAGCCTAACCCACATCATTTATGCTTCTAGAAGGGTATTATAAAATCCAACTTCCTGATTAATTATAATTTCACCCAGAGAAACCAAAAAGGGGCCCTTCTTTATTATTCCAAGAAGCAACTAGGGTTCATCATGAATTTCCAATTTTCAAGGGGATTTCTCCATGCTTTTACATTTAGGTATGTGTGATATTCATCAATTTTCTCCTTTCACCCATTGAGTTCCAAAATATCACCAATTCACAAGTTTAATTTAATTTGTATTAGGGATTCCATAAAAAGTATAAATTTTGCAATACTTTAATTCAAATCTTTAATTCTACCATGAATATGTGTTTCTCCATAAGTTTAATGAATGCTTCAGTACCTCAATCATGATGTCTCTCTATATTTATAAAATTGTAGAATCCTTTAATTTAAGTTATGAAATTCCCTATCTTGTCATTATCTTAATATTATCATAATCAGTTTTATTATTCAGTGTAGGTGGGTTATGAACATCCAATAACTAGAAATTCATGCATGGTTCATATTTTCAAGTTAAAAGTCATTTAGATCATGATTGTATCGTTGAATTAAAACTACAATATTCATGTTGAGAATTTATCAGTTGTAAACCATGTTAAACTTTTATCAGTATTAGTGATAGTTTAGTTGGGAGTAGGACTTAATATCGAGCGAACCTAGAATAAAGGATTACCCACCAGTAAAGGACTAAGAACTTTAATATAAGTTTGTAAGTTCCTAAACTACATTACAACTGTAGGTTATGGAAGGTTTCTAATTAGTAGAAGACTGACACTCTCTTAGGGGTCACCTGCTAGTAAGGAACTGATACCCTTGTCCTTTAGGACATCAATTTAGGGTATCCACACAACAAATGTTGGAACCATATTATCTTAGATTGGGGTATGTAGATTAAATGTTATCTGCCATAGTTTCAGTTTAGTACTCAGGTTATATAGTTCATGTTTGCATGACCAACTATCCATATATCAGTTATTTAGTTGTTTAGATTATTTTAGTAAATGTTTATGCTTGGTCATGCATTTGTATTATATATTTATGTATTCATGCTCTGTACCCTTATGTATATCATCTTGTACTTATCCCACATATGAGTACATTCAAAGTACTAACCACATACTTTCTTTTGCACTATGTCATCTTATAATATGTATTTGGATGCTCAGTTCCCAGATTGGGTGTAGTCTATTCTTTTATTGCTCATCCGCTGCATTGGTGAGTCCTCATCAGTCGAGGATTAGTCATACTGTTATTCATGTTTCCCAATATTTCATTTCATGTTATTTTAGTAGTTAGAGTTATTTTAGGACCTGTACCAATAATTCATCATGCTTAGAGGCTTTCAGATAGTTAGTATGTTTTTCAGTAATGATTTTTATTGCACTTGAGTTTGTTTTGATATTTTATTAAATAACTTTTGCACAGTATTTTGTTATCTTCATTCAATATATACAGCTTGTGCCAAATCATGGGTTAGCTTAGGGTCACTTGTATCCTTAATCACTATGTTATAACTAGGGGTAGTCTCGGGTCGTGACCAACTTTGTATCAGAGTGCAAGGTTTAAAGTGTCCTAGGCCATCTGAAAGTCCCATTAAGTAGAGTTTTATTGTTTGATGTGTGTCGCACTTATGGGCAAGAAGCTATAAACTGTTTAGGAAATTTTTCTTTCTTTTAGTGTATATGTCATGCAATGTAGTGTAAGCTCTATTAAACTCTCTTTTAAACTAATTCTCTACCATGTACAAAAATACGCTCTCAGAATGGCTAATGGAAGGAGAAATAAAGACTAGTCTAGACCACTTATCCTTGAGTACTCTCTGAATGAGAAAGTCTCTCATACTAAATTCAGGGTTTCTTTCACAATACTAGACCAATCTATGGCTACTCAAAATAATAAATAGTCTATTTACCCAGCCAGTCCAGTTGTGAAAATGGAAACAACTAGAATCTGAGACTTTACTTGGATGAATCCTCCAAAATTCTCAGGATCTAAGCCCGAAGAGGATCCACAAGGGTTATTGGATTGTCTGTAGGAGGTAGCAGATATCATGGGTCCAAGATAGAATAATGACATAGCTTCTTATAAGTTTTATGGAGTATCTCATACTTAGGTTAAGTAGTGGATGGGGGATAGAGGTGTCGATGTAGGTTATATAGAGTGGGATGAGTTTGTTACTATTTTTTGGATAGGTTCTTCCCAGTCATGTTAAGAGAGGCCAAGGTGCTAGTTTATCCATTGAAGTAGGGTAACATGAGTGTGAAGGAATAATTACTCAAGTTTATCTATTTAGCGAGGTATGATTCGACTATGTTGGCCGATGCTAAGGCTAGACTGAGTAAGTTTGTGTCAGGAGTTTTTGAAGATGTAATCAAATAGTGCAGAATAGCTATGTTGATTACGGAGATTAATCTCTCTAGGCTGAGGATTCATGCTTAGTAGATTGAGGAAGAGAAGCTTAAAGAAAAAGAAAGGGAGAATAAGAGGGCCAGAAATAGTATTTTCAACTTTTCTCGATTGAGATCAGAGAGAGGTAATTTCTCCTAATCTCACAAGAAATCTTCATCTCCATCCTCATCCTCTACCAGTGCTCCTGTACCTAAGCTCAAACAGGAAAATTAGGATAGAGCACCCAGCTTTAAGTCTTAAGGAAACATGAATAGTGGTCGCACCAACCCAGCTTGCAAGAGATGTGGTAAGAACACAAAGATAAATGCATGAAAGATAATGATGCGTGTTTTGGGTGTGGCAAGTTAGGCCACTAGATTAGGGATTGCCCATTGCCCAGAAGGGAAAAGACTTTCTTCATCTGTGTCAAACTAACTTCTTATCATCTCCAATAGGTTACCCAACTCAACAAGGCACCACCTCTAGTGCTACTAGTGTGCAGTGTTAGAATTGACTCTATGCCCTCTAGACTCATTAGTATTAGGAATGTTACGTTGATATGGTTAATGGTAAGTTGCAAGTCTTCCACCTTCGTGTTTATGAATTATTAGATCCTAGATCTTCATTCTCTTTTATGACTCCCTACATAGCAGTAGATTTTGGCTTTAGTCCCTAAATCCTAACAATGCCTTTGTAGAATTTTACCTCTATCGGCAATTTTATGTTAGCTAGATAGCTATATAGGAATTTCCTTATCGCAGTATCTCAGCTAGTTACCTTAGTAGACATTATAGAATTAAAGATGACTAATTTTACTACCATTCTCAACATGTATTGGCTCCACTATAGTTATGCCTCAGTCAACTGCAGAAATAGAATAGTCCAATTCAAGTTTTCTAATGCGCCACTCATAGAAGAAGTAGGTAGTACCTAGTACCTACAGGTCAATTTTGCTCCTACCTTAAGGAAAGGAATATGATATAAATGGGTTACATCTTTTATCTTGTCTAGGTTAAGGACTCAAAATCTGAGATTCCAAGTTTTAATTTTGTTTCAGTAGTTAATGACTTTCCAGAAGTATTTCCTGAAGATCGGAATTCCTCCCTAGACAAAAATAAACTTTGGGATAGATCTTCTCCCACACACCTAGACTATTTCAATTTCTCCTTACAAAATGGCTTCACCCGAGCTTAAGGAATTGAAAGAACAGTTGAAAGATATCTTAGATAAGGGATTCATTAGGCCTAGAATTTCCCTATAGGGTTCCCTAGTTCTTTTCGTGCACAAAAAAATGGTTCTCTCAAAATGTGCATCAACTACCGCCAGTTGAACAACGTCAAAGTCAAGAATAAGTATCCTCTCCTTGAGATTTATGACTTGTTGACCAAATTTAGGGTGAAAATTTTTCTCTAAGATAGACCTTAGATCTGGTTATCATCATCTTAGAGTCAAAGAATATGACATTTTGATAATAGCCATTAGAACTCAGTATGGTTAGTTCGAATTTGAAGTTAAGTCTCTTAAACTAATAAATTCCTCTACAGCTTTCATGGACTTGATGAATAGAGTGTTCACGCAATACCTTGAAATGTTCATTATAGTTTTTATAGATGACATCCTTTTCTATTCTTGTACCAAAGATAATCATGCAAACTATTTTAGGATTATTTTGTAGACCTTTAAAGAACACCATTTATTAGCCAAGTTTAGCAGGTGTGAATTTTTTTTTGAAATTAGTAGATTTCCTCGGTCACATTATTTCCAGTGATGGAATTAGAGTCGATTCTCAAAAGACCAAAGAAGTAAGAAACTATCCCTCACCCATCTATCCATTAGATATCACAAGTTTCTTGCGTTTAGCCGCTTATAATAGATAGTTTATTGAGGAATTTTATTCTATTTACTCTCCCATGTCCAAACGAACTCATAAAAAATTAAAATTTTAGTGGTCCAATTCTTAAAAGAAGAGTTTTTAGGAGTTGAAGACTCGATTCACTTTCACTCTAGTTTGGATTCTACTTGACGGTTTTGATGGGTTCATAGTTTATGGTAGTTCTTTCAGCGTTGGTTTTGGTTGTTTGTTGATGCAGCTAGGTAAGGTTAAATCCTATGTCTTAATGATTTAGAGGAATTATCTTATAGGGTTCATGTAGACGTGTTCACTGATCACAAGAGTTTATAGTATGTCTTTACACAAAAATTCCTAAAACTTTATTAGAGAAGGTGGCTTGAATTGCTAAAAGACTATAATATGAGTGTGCTATATCATCAGAGTAAGGCCAAAATTTTGGCTAACGCCCTCAATAGGTTATCTATGGGAAATGTGGCCCATGTTAAGGATGATAGTAAGGAGTTAGTTCATAAAATTCATTATTTTGCTAGATTGGGTATTCAGTTAGTTGATTTGACCAAAGAAAGTGTACGGGTGCAAAACGGCTTGGAATCTTCTTCAGTCTCTGAGGTAACAGAAAAGTAAGATAGAGATCCTAAACTGGTTAAGTTAAAAGAGGTTGTTCGATATTGGAAAGTAGAGGTTTTCACCCAAAGGGGATACGATGTGCTTTGTTGTTAGGTAAGGTTATGTGTTTTAAGTATAGATGAATTAAGCAGAACATTTTGGCAGAAGTGCATGGTTTGCAATATTTTATTCATTCAGGAGCCACTAATAAGCATCGTAATTTATGGGAAATCTATTGGTGAAATGGTATGTAAAAGGATATTTCAAAATTTCTGGCTAAGTGTCCAAATTATCAGAAGGTTGTGGTTGAACATCATAGACCTATAAGTACACTCCAGGAGATCAAAAATTCAACTTAGAAGTGGAAAGTGGTGAATACGGATATTTGTAAAGGGTTACCCCATACGTAACATCAACATGACTATATTTGGGTCATTATGGACAGAATAACAAAGTCAGCCAACTTCATGTTGATTCATACTTTATTTCGTCCAAGGATTATGTTAGACTCGATCTAAAGGTGTTGTAAATGTTTTATGGAGTTTCGTTGACCATTATTTTAGATAAAGGTACTGAGTTTACCTCCCATTTTGGGAAAGATTGTTAGAAGGGTGTACCCAAGTTCACCTTAGTATAACATTTCACCTACATATAGATGGTCAGGAAAAGAAGACCATTCAGACATTAGAGAATATGTTGAGGTATTGTGTTATCGATTTCAAGGGTATTTGGGATGATTACTTACGTTTGGTTGAGTTTTCCTATAATAACAACTATCACTCTAGTAACCAGATGACTCCATTTGAGACTCTCTATGATAGGAGGTGTAGATCTACTATTGGTTAGTTTTAGATTGACAAAGTTGTTTTTATAGGTCTAGATTCTATATATGAGGTGATGGATAAAGTTCAGCTGATTCGATAAAGGCTAAAGCAACCCAAATCTACCAAAAATCCTATGATAAAGTGAGGAGAAAGGAGATTGAATTTGATGTTTATGATTTTATGTATCTTAAAATTTCTCTCATGAAAAGGGTGAAGAGATTTGGTAAGAAAGGGAAGCTCAGTCCCCACTATATTAGCCATAATAGGATTTTGAGTAATTTTGAGAAATCAACCTACAAGTTAGAGTTGCGTACAGAGTTATCGTCAGTACACCCAGTGTTTCATATCTTTCTGTTAAAGAATGCATTGGTGATATATCTTTTGTCATCCCTTTATAAAGTGTGGGCGTGAACGATAGTGACTCCTATGAAAAAATCCCATTTGAAATCCTTGACCGTTAGATTCATAGGTTAAGGAATAAAAAATTTCCCTTAGTTAATGTTCTATGGAAAAATCAATCTGTTGATAGAGATACTTGGCAACCTATAGCCGATATGCGAGATAAGTATCCCTACCTCTTCCTTATGAATTCAGATTCATCTCGAGCTAATAGTTCTCTGGATTAGTCCTCTCAGTTTCTATCTCAACTATATAATCATCCTTATGTTATGGTATGCATTAATGATTTTTATTTATTCCTTGCATCATGTTTTTAAATTTAGATATTTAATCATTATTCAACTCGTAAGTATTCAGTGAATGATAACATTCTTACTAGTGTGATATTAGTCTTCCTTGTACTCTAACTCTTTTAATTTTATTCAAAGATTAATGATTGGAAGGGGGAGATATTGTAATACCCCAATTTTTAAGCTCTAGACCTCTCAAATGATAGATCATTAAGTTAGCTTTCCAAAACTTCAAGTCTCACCTCAGTCCGTTGTCCTGACAAAAAGTTATGGAAAATTTCCCTTAAGGTCCTGACACACTGTCATGTCGACGATTCAGGTAATGAGTCATTACCTGTTGTAATGAGTCGTCATGAGTGAGTCATAGTAACTCTAGTGAAGGCCCCAAGTTTTGAGTCCACTAGATAGAGTATATCGTATGTCTCATAGTTAGACATAACGAGTCGTTAGGAGGGTAGTCGTAGTGATAGCAGTGTATGACCAAGAGCCAAGCCCTAGATTACGACTCCACCTTATGATTTATATTCTGTCATGATGAGTCATATAGAGGAAGTTGCTGTTTAACCAAAAAGGTACCTTACACCCTTGATTCTATCTTATAATTTAGACTACGACTTGTAGCCCGTCGCAATGAGTTGTAAAGTGAGTTGTAAAGTCTGAGAACCTAGATTCCTGTACGATTTTCCAAGGGCTTTTATATCTTTTTCCACTCCTTTGAAAGCTTTCTAAGTCATTTAGGCTTCTATAAGGGTAGTATAAAAGGCCTAAAATACCTAATTTCATGATTAATTATAATTTCACACAGAGATACCAAAAAGGGATGGTTATTCTCTTCATCTAAGAATCAACTAGGGTTTATCTAGCAAGTTTGATTCTCAAGCGGATTTCTCTAAGCTTCTACATTTAGATATGTGGGATATTCATCAATGGGTTCCTTTTACCCATTGAGTTACAAAATTTCCTCAATCCATAAGTTTAATTCTACTTTGGATTAGGGATTCCATGAAAAGTACGAGTTTCAGAATTTTTCAATTTAACCTCCATAAGTTTAATGCATGCTTCAGTACCCCAATCATGATATCTCTCTATATTGATGAAATTGTAGAATTCTTGAGTTTATGTCATGAAATTCCCTATCATGTCATTATATTTATATTATCATAATTAGTTACATTATTCAGTGTGGTGGGTTATGAACACCCGATACCTAGACCTTCAGGCATGTTTTAGATTTTAAAGTATAAATCATTCAAATCATGATTGTATCATTATATTAACATTATGATGTTCATATTAAGTATTTTATCATTTGTGAAACATGTAAAAAAAATTATCAATATTAGCATCAATTCAGTTGGGAGTAGGACTTAGCATTGAGCGAACCTAAGAACGAAGGTTCACCCACTAGTAGAGGACTAACACCCTAGTCCTTTGGGATACCTATTTAATGGATCCACACAACCAGTGTTGGTAGCTTTGGCAAGGTACTAACACACTTCCAACTGGAGTTATAGGTTGGACCCCGATTAGCTCAGATTGGGGCATGTTAGTTAAATATTATCTCCTATAGTTTTTGTTTAATTTTGAGATTATATTAGTTTATGTTTCCATGGCCAAGTGTCCATATATCCATTATTCAGTTATTCAGATCAGTTCAGTGTATGTTTGTGCTTGGTCTTTCATTCTTTTTACGTGTTCATGCATTCATTCTCAATACCTGTATATATATCATCTATTCCTTATCCCGCATACCAATACTTTCAATATGCTGACTGCATACTTATTTTATCCCTATGTTGTCTTATAACATAGATTTAGACGCTCATTTCCTAAATCGCATGTAATTTGTTAATATATCACTCAGTTGTAGCATTGGTGAGTCCTCATCAGTCGAGGATGAGTCATATTGTTATTCATGCTTTGAAATATTTCTTTTAATTTTATTTCAGTAGTTAGAGTTAGTTGGGACCTTACCCAACAACTTATCATGTTTAAAGGAATTCAGATAGTTAGGTAGTTAGTTTGCTTTTTAGTAATGATTTTTAGTACAATTGACGTTGTTTTGATATTTCATTAAATGAATTTCACATAGTATTTTTTAATCTTCCTTTAATAGCTACATCTTGTCATAGATCACGGGTTAGCTTAGGGTCACTTGTGGCCTTTAAGCACCATGTCACGACTAAGAGGTAGTTTTGGGTCCAGACATATAACGTTAGGGAAAATATATGGCCTAAAGGTGACTCTGAGAAAAGGAGTTGAGGTAGGTTATGGTTTTGAGTAGTACTTAGAGTTTCTTAGTTTTTTGGTTGGGTATGATTTAAACAACTATTATTACCGTCTATTGTGGTTTGCATGATGACAATATTGTATTTAATTTCCTTATAATAAGGTATTGAGATGATGGGTCGAGTACCACACTAGTAAAATATGATGTGTTATGAAATTTGTAGGTTTCCATACCGGTACAATATGATATGACATGATAATGGATCGGGTACCCTATTGGTACATTATTATATGATGAGGATGATGAAAGTCGTAAGAGATGATATGCACATCTTGCATACAGGATCTCATTTACATTCATTGAGTCCATTTGATGAATATATGTGATGGCAAATTATTTATGAAAATAATTAATTATGAACCCCTATAAATGATCTTATAAGTGTAATTATATGACAAATTATGATGTGTTATTTGATGAACATCATTGAGTTTTTAATTAAATTTTTAGGATTTTATTGAATTAAATAAAATAGTCCAACAGCAAACATGACCAAACAACCCAAAAGAAAAAACAAATAGTTGACAGATAGTAAATATTGGGCCGACCCAACACCTGATACAAAATTCTTCTCTTGGTTGGACCATCTATATCTAATACATATATCATATTGTATAGGGTTTCCTAATTCACCTCTCATTTCCACCCTTATAACTACTATAGTGATGATTCCACCTCGCTTCAATCTTAGTCTTTTGGCCCTCCTCATATGGATTTTTAATGGCATTACCTTCGTAACTCAATATCTATGAGAATCAGCTTCAAGAGTAAGATCTTCTCTCTATCTATCTCCTGAATTTCATTCCTTCACTTTTTTTAACCGTATCTTTATTTCATCTGTGTTTCAGGTAGATGGAATAGCTTCATGTTTTTGTTAAAAGTCCCATCTTGAGTAAAGTTCTGGTCTACTTGGTAAGGAAATTTTTCAACTAATCTGCTTTTTATCCCCTTCTTTCCCACACTAACTCTTGTGATTTTGTAGGTGGCTTCGTGATTGAGTACATGGGAAGCTCAATACTACCACCCCATAGTAGCAAAGCATTATTTAGGTTACTATTTTTGACCCTGGACAGTCCCTTTTGCCGAGTCCTTTTTGATGGATGAATAGAATAGGCTAGCATTTTACTTAATTCACCCTCTATGGTGCTGTAACTATTGTAAAGTGATAACTCTATGTTGTATCCTTTATTTGTGTCCCAACCCCTATCCCCTTATAAGTGATACTGTTTAGTATAGGGTTTTTAATTTGTCATTGTTTAAAATTCTTTTCCCTATCGTATTCATGCTATTGAAGTGAACAAAGCTGCAACTTGCTGAATCCATTGCTAGATTTACTATGTAGTCTGCTAGTTTATTCCCTTCCCTCAGTACGTTCTGAAATTTGATCTTTTTCCCTGATAACTTGTTTCTAATCACTATAATGTTATTCACAATTTCCCATGGACATGCCCATTCCCCCTATAATTTCTTCTTCATAATCATAGAATCCGTTTGTATGATGACTTTGTTATACTATGCAAATTTGCAATGTACATTAGCTTCCAAAATCACTAATGCCTCAGCTATTATGTTTGTTGTGTTTTCCATTTCAGTACCTTGAGCATACAATAGAGTACAATTTTTATCCCATAAATAAAAAGCATAAGAACTTATTCCAGGGTTACCTCGAGATGCTCCATCAGTGTTGTATTTAACCCATCCTTGTGGTGGAAAGTCCCAAGTAACTTTGATAATCCTTATTTGTGGTTCAATGTCCTCTAACCTCTTTAGTATTTCTGGCCATCATCCTGGAAATTCCATAGCTAGATTTCTGATCCTAAGCATTATATGTATATTTCTAACCATATTGTGAATGACCCTTTGAACTTTCAGCCTTTTCCCATCGTACTTGCTCAAATTTCATGCCTTTTACAACACCTATACTATAATTCTAGGAATATCCTTATAGTAACGTTTGATTTCTTTCTTTACTCCAACTCCCCACCATCACATGATCACCCCCCTTAAGGGTAATCCTATGATTTGTAAACCTAGAAAAGACAAAAAATAGGAACAAGTCCTTTTAGCTATAAATAATCCGAAGAACAGATGTGATAGTGTCTCTTGATCAGTATTTGTACAACACCAATATCTAGAAGGACCATCAATTCCCCATCTTCTGACCTTGTCATCGGCCGGGACTTTAAATTTCCAAACTCTCCACATAAAGAAAACAATTTTCAATGGAAAGGCTTTGATCTACCTCCATTTATAAATCTTGTTAGGATTTTCTTTATATCTTATATACTGCTAAGCACTTTTAATGGTAAAATTTTAGTCTGTTCTAAGAATCCAGTAAGGTTTATCCTTATCTGATTTTGGGTTGGGAGGTTTCATATTCATCAAAATCTGATGCACCACCTCCTCCTTAAATATTCAACTCAGAATTTCCACATCCCATTCACCATTTGTAACTAAACTTTTTTTTAGTATCATAATCATCATCCCATTATTCATGTAAAGGAGTAAATATCACCTAACCAAATTCAATTATCATGCCATTCTTTTGAATACCCTTTGTTTATATTACATCATATCTAATGCTCTACCAAATCTCTAGCCTGCAATATTTTCTTCCACACCTGTGACCTTTCTCTCATCTTTTTCCATATAACAAAATTGCAGTGCTCTTTTTAATAATACTTTTTCTTTATATATCAACTCCATACTGACTCTTTTGTTTTTAAATTTGACCATAACTTACAGAATAATGCCATTGAAACATCTTATAGTAATCTGAACCATAAGCCATCTTTTTTTTAGGTAAGCATAATTCTTTCCATCTTGTCCACTGTCTCCATTTTCCTCTAATAGAGCTACTCCAATGAAATTGTTCCATCATCTGATGTATCTTCTTTAGAAAATTTTAAGGAGGATTTATCACTGATAAGCAATGTATAGGGATACTTTGAAGTACATGCTTAATGAATATTGCCCTTCCTCTATAAGATAATATCTTTTCTTTTGAATTTTGTAGCTTTGAATTAACCCTTTGCATCAATTGATTATAATCTTTTTCATTGTCTTATATATAATATAAGACACCCTAGATAAGTAAAAGGAAAGTCCTTCTAAAGAATAACAGTAGCAACTTCTGCCAACACCACATATCCAGTCGAAGCATTATGATGTAGATTTATTGCACTTTTCTCCTTATTGACTTGTTGATGATTATTACTTCTCCAATATTTTTTCTATCATTTTCATGGTTCCAACCTCAGCCTGAGGAAAAATGATCACATTATCTGCAAATGTAAGATGGTTAATTGCTGGACTTCCTCTTGGCATACCAAATTTCTTGAACTTTTTTCTCCTCAATAGTGCATTCAAAGCTTTTGATAGTACCTTAACTTCCAATATAAATAAAATAGGGGATAATGGATCTCCCTGCGTCAATCCTCTTAATGAATGGAAGAAACCTTTAGGTCATCCATTTAATAAAATTGAATACTAGTTGTTACTCACTAGCTGATAAATCATGTCAATCAACCTTTCATTGAAACCAATATCTCTTAGCACTTGCATATAAAATGCAATTCCACTCTATCATAGGCTATAATACCCCCTATTATCCTTAGTTCATTTAAGCTCCAAGTGCATACATAAGAAGCTTAGAACCTAAAAATTTCACTAATTAATGAAGACTTAGTCATATATTTGACTCCTTTACTTCACGGTTTTTTAAGTTGACATTCCAGGATCTGAAATGATGGTTTTTGAGTTAATTAATATTCCTTGGTGTAAGGATCATGTCTCAAGGTAGTTTTGAAATTTTCGAACAAGGTTTGAATCGTGTTCGGATTGTTTTTTTCCAATCGCTCACCACGATCAAACCACATCACGGCGAAGTGCAAAATTGCACTCGTCCATTTCCAGTGGCACAACATGATAAGCTCGCATTGCGCTAAGCCCCTAAATCGCACTCATCCTTTGAATGGAAAATTTCAATAGCTCAATGCGATTTCACCGCATTGCAGTGAAGGTGTATTTGTCATTTTCTTTATCCATAATTTTAAATGCATTTGTCATGACCTTTATCCTAGTGTGTTAAGTGCTTCTTAGGTGAATAATGTTGTTATAAATCACTTAGATCCAAGTTGAGCTAAGAACCTTAGATTCGTCCAAAGTTGGGGTTGGATTCTACAATGGTCAACTTTGAAAGCGTATAAATTTTAATGTATGTAGAAGTTTCCATCTTAAGACCCACCAAATTGTAGATAATTGAATCAGCTTTTCAATGATACCAACTTTTCCTTAATCTAATACCCAAGTGAAAAGTTATATCTTTTTTCGTGTAAGGCAGTAAGCTGCCACGATGGTACCGCATCGTGGTAAGCTACAGAATCGTGATCCGGTCATGAATTTAAATATCTAAGGAGTAATTAAGTCTTTTTCCATCAAGACAAGTCCTATATGCACGATTTAAGTTGTTATTTAGGGCATTATTTTTCTATTCTCCTTCACTTTTCTCTCCAAGAAACCCTAATCTAATCCCAAGGACATCAAATTCAATTCTTGTCTTCAAGAACAATCACGAATCAAGTTTCCCAATTTAAGAAAGCTTTTAAAATTTTATTTCTTCTTCAAGATTTAAAGTTTTAAGGTAAGTGGGAGTTCATCCATGGGTCCCCTTTCACCCATAGTGCCCACAAATCCTTTTCTTTTAATTAAAGAATTAATTTTATATTATTATGGTATTTTGTATGTTCAAGAAAGATTGATTTTATGTTTTCATGGTGTTTTTAATTCAATTCAGCACATGTATGATTCCATTGAATATTTTGAATTCCTTGTGTTATGAATTTGAGTTTTCCATGCCTTATTCAAGTAAATTCCATGATAAATCCTAAATGCATGATGTTTAGCAATATTCACATGTTTTAAATTCGTGCCTTCCACATGTTTGATGAAATTCCCATATCATATCAATCAATTTCAAGATAAATCCCCAAGTTATGAGTTTTGCCATGTAACTCTATTGTTCCCTCATGTTTAAGACATTCTTACGTTAAAGCTATGATCTTTACATGTTTTGATGAAACGCTCAAGTCCTATTTCAAATGAACTTCGTGTAAATTACCCAATTCATGATTTTAGTCATGTAATCATGCTATTGCCCTATATTTTAGACATTCCCAGGTTCGAGCTCATTATTCACAAGTGTTTGATGAAATGCCCTAATGATTGGATTTTTAATATGGACTACTTATTATGTCCCAAAGCTTTAGAATAGTTTTTAGAATAGTTTCAGATAAACCATGAGTCTTGTCATCCAGTTAGTTGCCATAATCGATTTAAGGTTAATAATTTCCTCATATTCCGTATGCACTGTTAGTTTCAAAATACCATGACTTGAGCTTATCCATTATCAGTTAATAGTGCATGCACCAGTTAGTATTCTAGTGTCATTCAGTTGGAAGTAGGATTTACCACCGAGCAAACCCAAGGATGGGGGCTCACCTGCTAGTAGAGGGTGTGACCTTTAGTAATAGTCCCTGCGTTATAGAACTATATAGCCAGCATAGGTTTGAGATGTTAGCCTGCCAGTTGAGGGTTGACACATATCTCACCAGAGCACCTTCCAATAGAGGGTGACTCTTTAGTTCTTTGGGACTTTATTTAGTGGATCCAAACAGCCAATGTTAGTATCGATGGTACGATACTGACACCCTTCTAACTGGGTTACAGTTTGGACCCCGATTATCTAAGATTAGGGCATGTTGGCCAGAAGATACCTCCCATAGTATCAACACAATATTCAGTGTCTTTTCAGTTAAATTTTTCCTGACTAAGTATATAGACTTTCACATATTCAGTTTAACAGTTTTCAGTCTTTCAGATTATCTAGGTACTATAAAATTATACACTTAGTCTTGCATTCTCATATATTAAAGACTTCCCATATTCATGCTTTGTTATCTCATGTTTTTTTGATAGTCCTTACCTTATAAACATAGTACTCTATTGTTTTAGCCTAATCATTCAGACTAATTATAGTTCAATATTACATGATCAATATTAAGTCATTAGCTATTTAGTATCCGAATATCAACAGTCCATATTGATATATTTTCTACTCAATATATATTTACTAGTTACCACCTTGACTTAGAGTTCAATTATTCTGTAACCCAGATATCAGTTATTCAGTTGATCAGATTAGCAAAGTACAAGAATGTTTGGACTCGCATGTTCATGTATCCATGTTTACCGTATCCTAACTTCAGTTCTACTTATATGATAAAAGTATAATTTTACAGAAACTAAGTGTAGAGATTTACCATCTTACCAGATTATGTTTGTTGCTAATGCTTTTAAGACATTTTACCTTTCAGTTTATTCCAGTCTATTAGTGAGTGTACTTACACTTAGCGTGCATGTTTTAAGATTACGTATAAAAGCATTTTTACTTATTTCATTCACCCCTGTATAATTAGTACACTCTAGAAGTACTGATCCACACATACGTCTGTGTGGCTATATTGTGACATAATATAGGTACCATTTATAGCCCGCACATCATGATCAAACAGTTGTAGTTTCCAGCCAGCAGGTGATGAGTTCTCTTATTTTGGGAACTCTAAAAAGTTTTAGTTCATGTACAAATCATTTATTTTCCATATGTATTTATTAGTGGTAGTTTAAGGCATGTCCTGACTACTTATAGTTAGTATAGTAGAGGGATCATAGATGTCAGTCAGAGTCAGCCACGTAATTTCAATTCTCTGCTCAGTTTCTATCAGATTAGAAAGTGTATCAGTATTATAATTTCTCTCAGATTTTGTCATGATTATGTTTCCACACAGCAGAACAACTACTTATTATGTTATAATTCAGTTGCTTATTAGTATGCCAGTTCATGGGTTAGCTGGGGATGACTTGTGATTCCTAAGAACTGTGTGACGACTAGGGGGTAGTATGGGGTCGTTACAAAGGCGTTCATCATATCCTTCTTAATTACCAAAATAAAAGTTTTCCCCTCTTCCTAATTTTTGAGATGATTTCCTGAACCAATAATATATTCTCTGCAATGCTCCTTCCATTCACAAATCCTGCTAGCTCTATAGAAATAATTCTTGGAAGAAATCTTTTTATTCTTTCAAGAATTATTCTAGAGAATATTTTTTTATAAAGTTACTTAAATAAATAGGCCTTAGATCTGAAAAATTATTCATAATAGCCTTCTTAGGGATCAAAACTAGATTTGTATGGGTCACAAATGTAGATAATTCTCCTCCACTAACAAATATTGAACAATTTGGTAAATATTATCACCTACAATGCTTTAGGAATCTTGATATAAGGCTCCATTCATCCCATCTAGTCCAAATGCACTATTTGAACTGTTGCATATACCCCCTCTTTGCAAGGCCTGTTACACATTTCTTCATTGTCATCATTTCCAATAACAATAGGTAGTTACTCTAGTAAATAAAAAGCAACATGCCCTAGTTGCTTCAAAAATTGATATTTGTAAAATTAATTGCTTCATTTGCTATTTGATTTTGTTTATCCAACTAATCTCCTTCTACATTTTAGATTTTAGAAATTCTTATTCTTTTCCTTCTCCTATTAAACACTGTATGAAATTGTTTTTAATCCTTAAACTATTGAAATCTTGCTTTTTGCTCATGATATTCTTATTCCCTATGAAATTACTCATTTAATTTAGCCAGAGTTGCATGAAGGTATTGTCTGTTAACCTATGATGGGTCATTTTCAAATTATTTCTCTTGATCCTTAATATTTTCCTCTTTCTATATCTTGAGAAATATTACCAAAGGTTCCTTTACTCCACTCTAAGATATCCTTCTTAATCTATTTCATCTTTTACAAATAACTTACAAAAGGGTTGCCTTCAAATTTAGCCTGTCAGTGTTGCTTCACACCTCAAAAAAAGAGCTTTCCTTAATCCAAAAGTTTAAAAGTCTAAAGCTTTTTACCACTTCTTTTTTTTTCATTTTTGAAAGTAATAAACAATGGCGCATGATCAAAACCACTCCTTAGTAAATGTTCAATTTCAATTATTGGAAATGTTGACTGCAACTGTAGATTAGTTAAGATCCTATTCAATCTCTTCAAAATTCAATCTTAATCTATTCTTCCATTCCATCATGTGTACTTACTGTCTTTAATCCCCATATCAGCTACATTACAAACACTATGCAATGATTATTCTCTTACTTCATCTACAGTGATAGGAAGGTCCCCTAGTTTTTCTTGTTCATTCAGAATCACATTAAAGTCACCTCCCACTAACCAAGCTTCTGATAATCCATAAAAATTTCATTCAAAATTTCCCACAGTTGTAATATCTCTTCTTGGGAGCATTTATTATACACTATAGTGATCACAACATCCAATTCAATATTACGATTATAAAATTTTAAATATAAAAGTTGTTTTTCAACAAAAGCCCAGATTTTACTGTTAATAGTGATTAAAGCATATTTTAATCCCAACCTTCTTTTGTAATTCTCTGATTCCTTACTACTTTTTAAAGATTCCATGAACCTAACAAAATAAAATTTGTTTCTTCTATGCATCTTAATAAGTCTTTTGAATGCTTTTTGAGTATCCCCGGATCTAATATTCCAAATTGAGCATTCATGATGACTTATTACTCTTTAAAATTATACTTCTTGTTAATCTTGATTGTCCCTTCTCTATTTCATATCTTGCCCCTCCTTTCTTCTTTCTTTTGAAATGATTCTCTTTGATTTTTTGAACATTCTTAGGAGATAAGTCCCCTTACTAGCCACTTTGTTAATATTACTAACCAAATCTATGATATCTTGACTTTTCTTCTTTTGATGCACTTTATTTTCAGTATTTGCTTGTATTGCCAGTGCTATAACCTCATCATTATTAAACTTAGATATCACCATCGTCTTAGTATTGTTTATTAAGGACCCATGTTGTTGACAATCTGGAGTATCTCCTTCTTCATTATGTTGTACCAAATCTCTTTGTTTTCCCTAATTCTCAGTACATTGTTTTTTTCTTTCATTGTTACTATCCTTCTCCTCAATATTCTTTTCTTTTTTTCTTTTACTTCATTATGATGGCCTTAAACTGATTTACCAAAACTTTGATTAACCCATTCTTTGGTGTTTTCTTTTGTACTCTTCTCCACTTGCTTTCCTTTATCATCAAACTTTTCTGTTTCTTCTGAATTATTATTCTCTTGAGTTCCTTTTCCTACATTGTTATCTTTCTCTTTTGTTCTATAAATTCTCGAAAGGATTTTTGTCTGTGTATTCAATTTCCCCTTCAATATGTCCATATAGATATTTTTTGTATCTATTTCTACTATTTGTCACCCATTCCATCTTGTTCCTATTTGAACCATTTTTTTCCACCCTTTTTTTGACTTTCCTTTATCTTTTTTCACAATTTCTACATAATCTTTTTGAGTGTTTTCTCTTTGTTTATTAAATAATTTTGGATGAACATTCCATTAGGTATCCTTATCATTCCCTATCGACAACATTACCTATAGTATTTTGGCATATAATCATATTGGCTTTGTATCAACTTTGATTTAACTTCTCCTGTAACATCATTTTCTTCATTAATCTTAACTCTTTCATGTAGTTTTGCAACTATGTCGACTTCAATCATCACCTTTGCACAACTAAGACTGGTTTGATATTTTATTGTCGTATCCATTGTAAGTGTTTTCCTACAACTGATCAATAGAAAATATTGCATCCTTAGCAAAAGAATTAGGTGGAAGATATGGTAGAGATATCAAAGCCACCCTAATAGTTGTTTCACTATTCAATCAAACCAAGGATCCCATTTGAGGGTTCTTATCTGCCAATACATCTCTTTAGTCTTAACATAAAAGGTTGTTACTAACAACATATGCACATAATCCTCTAATGTTGACAATCTTAACAAGATGTATCTTCTATATAAAATGCCAATTGTACATGCACTTTTGATACCACACTGATTTGGTATAACTCTCCTTAATTCATCAATATTTTTCTTACTATACAAAAATTTATTTACAATATAATACTGTAGGTTTTCTTCTAAAATCAAAGAACTTATTTCTAATTTTTTCCATGTTATATTTAGTTCTCCTTGAATGAGAATAAAGGGCTTAGGAGGAACAGTAGGAACATGATGAGATTTAGGTTTAAGTAAATCACTATATTGTATTTTGGTTGGGGAATCTGTGTAACTCTAATTACAATTATTATTAGGTATTAGAGGAAGGAGGAGGTGGGATCACCCCACCAATAGAAGTTGCAGCCATGCTGGACAAAGGCAAATTAGGATTTATTTAGGGTTAGGGGAGAGAGAGTTTATCTGCTTCATCACTGATTGTGAATCTTATTATGATCATATTTGTATTTAAAGACTTGCTTACTTGTACATCCTTAATTTATTTCACCTATGATGCTTACAAGTACATATTGATGTACTGGTGCTACTTTTACTCTTATTTTTGTTAAGTGTAGAACATATTCTTGTTTTTTACGCACGACCTAGGCTCTAGATAGTGATTGAATCCTAATTTTGAGAGTGAGCTCTATGTTGGTCCAATCTTCAAATCTTCTATCTTGATATGTCCTTTGATATAGGATTAAGACAATTTTCTCTTTTATTGTGTTAAGTTATTGGCATTAGTTTTAGACTCGGTTATTCTTTTTAGATGTTCTTGTCTACTGAGTTCAAGTTCCGATAATAGTAATAGATAAGTCTTTCCACACTCTATTATGTTTTATGGATGAGGATATTTTGATTAATTAGTAGTGATTGAAAGAAAGATTATCAGAATTTATTGACAAACACATACGCTAATACTATATTGAATTTGGAGATAACACTTACATGACTAAAAATGAGGTTATCCTAACATAGGTGAGGAAGGGTGCGAATCATGACCGATTGGTTCATAACAGAAACATAATCGATAATAACACTTCCAACTTAACTTTGTGCTTAGGGTATTATATGACCATAGTTCATGTATAATGTACTCCCATACTAAGAATTGGTAGTATAACTTATGATGAATGAGTTTATTATGATTTTACCACAGATATTTTCTATAATAAGGAATGGTTTATTATAGGAGGGCTCCGACGACTCGAGCTGCAATTAAGATAGGGACTCAAGGTAGCTCTCTGGGTGTGCACATTATCCTACCTTCCTGACCCTTCTATTTTTGCTACTTCTTTTCAATTATGAGTTTCCCTAGTTGGGCCATGTAATAAATAATCTATTTTTTTGTCTATCACATTTGATTCTTGTTTTATATTACTAACAATGAATGCATTACTATTATCTAGTATCTCATGTGTTGAACTATTACTTTATTAGTAGCACCTTACGATTGTGTTTGGACAATTTTGGAAAGAGATGTAAAAATAGGGGAAGACATGGAAGGGATTCTACCCAGGTGGTTAGTAGACCCCCACCGCAAACTAAAAACTAATGCACTATCCCTAGTGTATACTATGAAAAGAAATATCATGTGGGTATAGGGATATACTTGACACTTTCTAGGTATCGGATGTGGCCCAACCCCAGCTGGGGCATTAGGAGGTATATTGGGGCATAGTGCAAGAAGGTGGTGGTGGTGCTCGACTCGAAGAAGCACCTAACTCACACTGGGCCTACATAATATCATCAATCTGGTACTAGATAATAGAATTTGGGGTTTTGACTTGACCCAAACTAGGGCCTAGTCGTGCTGGGTATCTCAAGTCTAACCAGGACCAGAGACCACCCCAATACCCAACAAAAATCTCCCTACTCCCACTATCAGAATAATTCCTGCCATATAATAAGATAAAACAATAATAATTTAAAGACAAAATGAAGTCTATAACCATAACCAAACATTCATAACCAGGTATCCAACCAATCCTAATCCCAATGCCAATTCTAATTCTAAGGCTAACACTAATACCGATACCGCTCGTGCCCATAGTAGTACGACAAAGACTCTAACCTTAATCAAAGAACATATAATCGGAAAATTCCCCTTACCATAGCCAAAACCAAAACCAAAACCAAAACCACAGAAATAAAAATCATGAAAATAGTCCAAAGAATGAGATAGAGTCTTTTGGAGTATGTAAGCTCACCACTTCAATTTTACTTAGAGCTGTCCCCGAACTTGAGTCACTGAGCAGGAGGAATAGTTGTATGGCTGATTCTTGCAGCGCGTGGGGATACAGAGATTGAAGATGTTTAGCAAAGTGGACTCTAGCATGTAACTTGACGATTATAGTAAAAGAATACCATCATTAAAAACCAAGTAAAATAATCATATACAATCACATACGTGCATATATATATATATATATATATATAGTCCCCAGTGCATGTTGGCCACACTACTGGAGAAAAGAACTTGCGATGACTTATAAATCTCACAAATATAAAGTGTGACATCACACACATGATCACCAAGACCATCTTCATATCAACAAATGTGAGTTTCAAGTGTCAGTCCCCCCGGGACCTCCACCTTCCATGACTTTGTTACTCAGACCCCTTTAAGCCCATATTAAATCATTTACATATTCCCAACCATTTACCAAGCAGTCTTTTAATAAGGTATTAGCCATTGGTATCGTCTTACCGAATTAGAGCTTGCAATTCTATTACCTTAAGCCATATAAACCATTATACCAAATTAGACTCCATCATTTCTAATTATCCTAAACCATTTCTCATCAAACCATGGCCACCAAGGCTTTTCCAAAAACATATGAAACCAATCAAAAGAAATTCATGTTTCTTTATCCATTTAAGCAATCCAAAGATTCTATGGATAATTAAATTATGAAACAAAATCATTCTCATTGACAATTTCATAAATAGGTTGAGGGCATGCCATTATCAAATTTGGAGCTCAACCATGACCCCTTAATTAAATCACCATTCCCATGCACCCACATGTGAAAAATCATAATTTAAAACAAGTAAAACTATAATTAAACCATGAGAAATAGTAGCCTTCTATGAATAACCAAAATCGCAAACCTTTATTACAAAACCATAACAATACCATGAAAACCATACATTAAATCATATACCTATATAAAAATAACTCTGAGGGAAGAAAACATGCCTGAATAACAAAGATTCATGAAGAAAAATTAATCCTTAAGACCTTAAATGACAACTTTGGGGAAACCCTAGACAATTTTTCTTGAAAGGATTTTTAGAGAGTAAAGAGGATGTTCAATATTGTAATTTGGGGAATGAATGATCAAATGAGTAGTTACCATCCCTAATAACTCGTACAACTAAGTCGTTACTAAGATCGAAAACCTAACCACCATCCACTAGACACCTAGTGACTAGGTCACCTGACCCGTACCCAAACCATATGACTCGTATGATTACTCATTACTAGTATAGTGATCAGAAAGATCAATAATTTTCTAAGGTCCAGAATCCCAAAATTTTTAGATTATCCTCTTTATGTTTCACTCAAACTTATCTGAGCTAGAAGTCTTCTCAAAAAGCTCTTAGCCTTTCTTGGCCCTAATAATCTAGGAATCATCATCATTAGAAAATAAATCAAAGGTTACTGGTAGTGATGTAGGCATTGACTACGGAATAAAAGTTATAACTGGAAGGATAAGGGGATCATGGCTCTCAGCTAAAGTACGAACCCCAATCTCAATATATCCACCTTCTCAGGAAAGCTCAATAAATAAAGCCCCAAGCTCATAGAGTTTATTTCCTATCTGGATTTCAAAATTATTAATTAAACCTGCAGTTCTTTCTCCTCTGATGCTTCAATAGTAGTTCGCACCTAAGGCAAAATATGTCTAAGTAACTTGGTCAACTAGGTGTCATTGAGTGTATGGCACTCTACCAAATCTTGGTACCTATCCACAAAATGCTATAATTACTCTCCACATACTCTCACCATACCTAAAAATAATAGGTAAAAGGTCACTATAGAAGTAAAAGCTAGAGTTATAATGCTTGTAGCCCCCACATAACCTATAGTAGCTGAAGTCTCTATCGGTTTGCTTCCTATGTCATGATCACCATACACTATCCACCTCTTAACCCGATCAGCAAACTCTAAAGGCACCTCAAAAAGGGCCACTCTTAAAGAGGTGGAAGGTTGCGACTTCTTCTATGCTACAGGGTTGGCGTCATCACAAATCACCCTATATCAGCCATTCTGGTACCTCAACACGATGATTAATCTTTGATAATACCAGTACTCTTACTGCATCATAAAGTCTCTATATCAAGTATGGTAAGGAAATATTGGTGCTGTTACAAAAAACTCTCTTATGAATCTTATATTGGATCCACCAGGAAATATCTATGTAATATCCATCAATGTTATTGGAAACCGATACAACCTGGTCCTGATGCTACCCAAACTATAACCTCCAAATATGATATAATACTGTCATTTTTAAACTATAGTAACCCAATAGAGGTTGGGGTCGATCCCACACAGTATAGGTCGAACATCTCTCACGGATATGTTTAGTAGCCAAAAAGATACAGAAAGAGTAAATAAGGTTTTCATAGTAAATTGTAAATAGTAGTAAGTATTGATTGCTTTTGGTTGTAATAAATATGATATTAACACTAGAACTGTGTTCCTCTAGCTTCCTAACAATATAGGTTTTTCACGCTCAATCCAACTATTCAATGAAACATACAGAATCTGACAAAAAATAGGTATTACTATATGTCCTGTGAATGCCTTGGTAAATTTCACTCTTCACCATGTGAGTCTCAGAGTATCACCTTGATAATGCTCAACTTATACGTCAATTTAAGTACAAGTTCGTTGTCAATATAATTACCCAACTTTGAGTTGGGGTCACATCCACGAGGAACAATGTGAGTGGTGATTAAATAATTTTGAAATTAAAGTTACTTGCTAAATTCAAATATGTTATACAAATATTTTTGGGGATTTTAAATATTTTCAAAAGTGTAAGACAATTCTTGGGCTTCTAAAAGACTAATTCAAGACTAAGAATAATTAGAGCGTAATTAATTAGGAATGGGTCTTGGGGTTATGCATTACTAGAGGCAACAAGTGTGTGGGTATATGAAAATCATCTTCAAATCTTACATAAGGCATGCTTGGGTAGGTTCAGTTAGGGATTTCGATACTAGTCTTCGACAAAGCGTCAAACTATCACCCATGGATTCTTTTGACTACCTCATGGGAGTGATCAACCAATCATCTAAAAGTCTTAATTGGACATCCCTATTTCTAGGATGATGCACAAGATATAGCAATTCCACAATTTATCCTTATTTATAAGACAATATAATGGAAATAACTATTATCTATCTTATTGTTCACAAATGCTCATGTCACCTACATCTCTCTTTCAAGGATGATGTAGGAGCTAGACTACCCACATCCCTTATTCAAGGATGATGTGAGGTTTGGGAAAATTGACGCTTTCAACAATTAATTCCATTTTATAATCAAACATTTGTGAAATCCAACAACATTAACTAAAAATTAAAGCTAATAACCATAACCCATATACACGTGCACCCTATTCAAACATAACCCCGAGAGAAAGAACTAGCAACTCATAAAGATAATAAATAAAAATACACCAAAATCTCCAATTTAATTCATGAAAGATAAAGAGAATGCAAACCACACTTTAAATTTCAATGAATCTTCAATGGATATTTTCTAATCCTTCACTTAGGAGTTACTCTAATGTATTGTTAGCTCAAGGGTAGTACATATTTTTTCCCCAAGCTCCTAAAATATGATATAAAAAGTAAGGATGAAAGATAGGATCAAGATGGTGAAAAATGAGCTAAAAACCCTTATTGACCCCAATTCTACATTTTCCAAATATTACAAAAATACCCTTGAAACTTTTCTTCTCTATCGTGATCACTACCTCTTCATCGTATTTACGACTCCAATAATTGTACTAGTCATATCGCAATTGCCCTATGAGTGACTTGTTGACTGGTTATGATCGTGACCCTAAGGACGCAATCACGGTAACTGAGGGTCGATTCTTAGGCTTGATTTCTAGAATTTGGCTCTTTTATTTCATATTTAACTTATTTTTGACTTGAATGACTTGCTCATCTTTCCTTTTCAAATTTTCCTACACAAATGAGTATTAAGTAAGAAATTAAAATGAAATCAATGGAAAAGCATGGTAATTTAGCCTTAAAAGGTGCTAGAAAATCCTCAAATTGGTGACTTATCACACCTTTCAAATCCTTATATTTGATCCCAATTTAACTATTACTTTATGAGTGTTAAGTTAATTAGATGAGAGTTGGTAGCCTCAAATCATTGTTGTATTCTTTTTTCCCAATATCAATCTCTCTTCTAGATATTATCTCGAATACAAGCAAGTCCTCAACTTCTGCAGCAGTTAAAGAAGCAAACAATCCGATAAAGATCACAATGCATGAATAAATAATGATCTAGAAGAACATCATACTTCTCTTACTTTGTTATTCTTTTGGGGTTCCAACAACCCCAGCTCTAAGGTTTAGCCACTTATAGTTTCAAGAAACTCCATGGAACTCATAAAAGAAAGCATAGAAAATTTATGACAACAATTTATAGAAAAAACCCAAAGTCTCAAATTAATAATCAACCAAATAAACAAGAACACAAGTGCTCAAACATCAAAAGTCAATCGTAGAATAAAATGTATATTTTTGAATATAATGAGTGCATAAACTAACAAAAAAATTAAAAGAGTATTTATAGACTTCATAAAAACCCTCAAAATTCAAAAAAAAAATAAGCATGGAAACTTGGGTCGGTGGCTACTTATGGGCCTACTTATGGGCCGTAAGTGGCACATGCGCCCCGCAAGTAGATGTCGTAAATGACATGAAACTTTAGAATATCATCATGATGTGGTACTTGTACTTGTGATGGAACTTATGGGGCGTAAATGGTACATACATCTCGTAAGTTCCCTCATCGTAGGTATCAGTCACTTTCTCAGGATTCAACTTCTTTGTAATTGACTTCTCTGCAACTTACTTGCCATAGGTGGCCCATTGTAAGTAGAACTTATGTGCCATAGGTTCCCCATCGTCAGTCTAAGATCAAGACTTCACTTTTAGGTTCTATAAATTTTCCAACTTTAGGACTTACAAGGCTTCTTATGGTGGCTTAAGTAGCACTTACGCCAGGTAGGTGACCTCGTAAGTATGATTTTCTACAGACTTCAACTCTTTTTCTTTCTTTGATCTCCAAAACCTAGTTTTCTACAAAATGGACACAAAAACACATCATATTTATCAAAACAAACATAAGTACTTGTATTTTTTTCTTATAAGTATCGAAAATACCATAAAACCATGGTAAATCAACACATTCAACTTAGAATATTTCCATGTCCTCAAGAAACACAATATAATAAAAACAACACAACAATGCATAACCAAGAGAAACCTATGGTACCTATGACAATCAACTCAATTTCAACTTTAAAAATACTACCCCTCCTATTTTTAAGTTTTCAAAACCAACTATTTTGATCTATGTAGCCCAGCAATGCAACACAAAGAAATCAAGCTATGGCATTACATTATCAATAAGCAGTCAAGTATATGTACAAATTCCACTACCAGCACAGATAAACAACTAACAACTCAACCCATGTACCTTAACAATAAATGTAAGATCCTATGAAATTCCTAGATTAATACAATCCTTTAAGCTTGTCAAGGGGTCCCAGACTTAGAAAATTTTAGCTAAGTTTCCAAACTTAGTTTATTTTTAGCCTTCAAAAGTTGGGATTCTTATTTTGCGACCTTAATGTCTTTTAAGGGTCTATATTTTTGTTAATTTATTATCAGGAAGGTCAATAGGTATAATAGACATGTTTCATATTTTTTGGACCTCGTTTAGACCATGTTTGGAAGTTTAAAATAGTGGACCAATGAGATCTTGGAGTGCCGCATTGCCTATCGGATTGGTTAATAATGATCCAGGTTGCCATTCAAAAGTACCAACACATGGTGCGATCATATCACGATGCATCGAGTGCCACTTTGATGCCATTACTGCATTTCCAAATGCATTTATATCCATTTTCAATCATTAAATGACCACATCCTTAAGGGTAATTAGGTCATCTTTCCCCAACTTTTATCCATCATAACATGAAATTTAGCCCTCCTTTGGCTAAATACATTCATTATTTCACAAGTGCTCAAGAACAAGAAACTCTAGGTAATTAATTTCAATTCAATAACTCAAGCTTTATTCCATCAATCTTCAAGAAATTGTCAACTAAGGTAAGTAAAGTTTTCATCTAAGGGTCCCCTTTACAATTGTCAACTAAATGTGTACATGTTTATGTTGTGATATGATTTCCAAGATTGAATCTTTATTGATTTCTCATGACTTTATGTTAGTATTTGGATTGAAATTCCTAAATTTAAAGTGCTTGATATGGCCATGATATATTAGTTGTTGATCCATTCCCTAAAAAGGGTTATGCTTTTCATGTGTTTGTTAAATTACCTAAGTGAATAAGTATTATGCATTATGAGATATTTGTGAGCTATATGATGAACTTATAATGTATCCACATGTTCAAATTGACTCTCATGCTATAGCTATGTCTTGTAATGATTTAGTGTAATGCTCATAAGTATGGATTTGTGAAAACATGATATGTTAGCATGAGATCCTATTCATGTATGAGCTCAAAACTTGAAATACTTTATGAAATCCCTGAATGATAGTATTATAAATTGTTGACTATGGTTATGTGTTCAATAAGGGTCATGTCCTATTTATTTTCATGCTATCGAGTCTTGGGGGTATTTAATACTTGATAATTTAGCTGTGTGTCTAGATCCAGTGTTATTTTTCATGAATAATATCAGTCAAGCCATGATCAGATTGAATCAGTCCCTGTAGTAAAACAATATTCAGATGTGTTCCCAGAAGATCTTCTCGGAATTCCTCCGAAAAGGGATATAGACTTTGTCATAGATCTTCTCCCAGATACTCAGCCCATATCTATTTCTCCATATAGAATGGCACCAGTAGAACTCGGATAATTAAATAAGAAATTGATAGGTCTCCTAGATAAAGGATTCATCAGACCCAACGTACCTCCATGGGGAGCACCAGTTTTATTCGTGCACAAGAAAGATGGTTCGATTAGAATGTGTATAGACTACCATCAGCTCAATAAGGTCACAGTTAAGAAAAAGTATCCACTTCCCAGAATCAATGACTTATTTGACCAGCTTTAGGTTACCAGTTACTTCTCTAAGATAGACCTCAGATCAGACTATTATCAGCTTAGAGTCAGAGAATATGACATTTCAAAAATAGCCTTCTGTACTCGGTATGGTTACATCAAATTCTTAGTCATGTCATTTGGTCTTGCCAATTCCCCAGCAGCTTTCATGGACTTGATAAACCATGTGTTCAAGTAGTACTTGGACATGTTCATCATAGTCTTCATAGATGATATTTTTGTCTATTCCTGCAGTGAGCATGATCATGCAAACCATCTCTGAATAGTATTGCAGACTCTAAAAAATCATCAGTTATTCATCAAATTTAGTAAGTGCAAATTTTAGCTAAGGTCAGAAGCATTCCTTGGTCATACATTTCTGGTGATGGAATTAGAGTTGATTCTCAACAGACTGAGGCAGTGAGAAACTGTCCTAGACCCATCACTCCATCAAATATCAAGAGTTTCTTGGGTTTGTCTAGCTATTACAGATTGTTCTCTAAGGTATTGTTAATATTGCATCCCCTATGTCCAGATTGACTCAGAAGAAAGTCAATTTCCAGTTGTTAGATTCATGACAAAAGAGTTTTCAGGAGTTGAAAACTTGACTCACCTCAACTCTAATTTTGACTCTTCCAAATGGTCCAGAAGGGTAAGTTGTGTACTGCGATACATCTAGGGTAGGTTTGGGTTGTGTCCTCATGCAGCATGGTAAGGTCATAGCCTACACCTCCAGATAACTTAAGCCCCATGAGAAGAATTATCCGACTCATGATCTTGAGTTAATAACAATAGTCTTTACCTTACATATTTAGAGGAACGACTTGTATGGGGTGCATGTGGATGTGTTCACAGATCATAAAAGCCTCTTATACATGTTATCTCAGAAAGATCTTACTCTCCATCAGAGAAGGTAGTTAGAGCTTTTGAAGGATTAAGACATGAGTATCCTTTATTATCCGAGCAAGGCCAATGTAGTGGCTGATGCTCTCAGTAGACTGTCTATTGGTACTGTTGTTGAGGACATTAAGAAGAAGTTGTCCCAGGATGTTCATCAGTTAGCCAGACTAGGTGTCCTCTTAGTTGATTTAGCAGAAGGTAGTGTGTGGGTTCAGAATTGTTCAAAATCATCTCTAGTTTCTGAGGTGAAGGAAAAATAGTATAGAGATCCCAGTTTAGTTAAGTTAAAGGAATCAGTCAAAGATTAGAAGGTAAAGGTTTTCTCCTAAGGGTGAGATGGTGTTTTGCGTTGTCAGGGTCGTCTGTGTATGCTAGGTGTTGATGACTTAAGGAACCAAATTCTTGCAGAAGCGCATGGTACTCGTTACTCTATTCATCCAGGGGCCACCAAAATTTAATGTAACTTGCGGGAGATTAATTGGTGGAGTGGGATAAAGAGAGATATTGCAGAGTTTGTGGCTAAGTTCTCAATATGTCAGCAAGTTAAGATTGAGCATCAGAAGTTAAATGGGTCTATATAGGAGTTAAATTTTTCTATATGGAAATGGGAAGAAGTGAACATTGACTTTGTGATGGGTTTACCTCTTACTCATCATCAGCATGATTTAATTTGGGTCATTGTAGAAATAATAACCAAATCAGCTCATTTTGTTCCAGTCCATACCTTTTATTCTACTGAGGATTAAGCCAAAATCTACATCAGATAGTTGGTTAGATTACATGATGTTTCGTTGTCTATTATCTGAGATAGAGGTAAACAATTGACCTTTCATTTTTGGAAAGTATTCCAAAAGTGTCTTAGTACCCGAGTTCACCTTAGTACAACCTTTCATCTTTAAATCGATGGTCAGGAAGAAAGGACCATCCAAACTTTAGAAGATATATTGCGAGTGTGTACAATTGACTTTAATGGTAATTGGGATGTCCACTTGCCTTTAATTGAGTTTGCATACAGCAACAGTTGTCATTCCAAAATTCAAATGTCTCCATTCAAATTTTTCTACAATAGGAGATGCACATCTCCAATCGGTTGGTTCGAAGTTGGTGAGGCTATAGTGGTAGGGCCTAACTTGGTCTTTGATACCTTAGAGAAAGTTTAGTTAATTAGAGAGAGGCTCAACACATCTCAGATATGATAGAAATCGTATGCAGATATGTGTATAAAGGATCTCGAGCTTGATATTAGTGATTATGTGTATTGAAAAATCTCTCCAATGAAGGGAGTGAAGAGGTTCGGCAATAAAGGAAAGCTCAGTCCCCAATATGTCGTTCCCTTCAAAATTCTCAGTCACTTCAGCAAAGTAGCTTATGAGCTTGAGTTTCCTTCAGATCTAGCTTTAGTTCATTCAATGTTCCATGTCTCCTTGCTTAAGAAGTGCATAGCTGACCCAGTAGTTGTAGTCCCTGTTGAGGGCGCAGTTATTCTGAATAGTCTCTCTTATGAAGAAATTGCAGTTTAAATCCTTGACTATCAGATCCACAGACTAAGGAACAAAGAAGTCCCTCTAGTCAAAGTTCTTTGGCGGAATCAGTCCGTTGAGGGAGCTACTTAGGAAGAAGAAGTAGACATGCGGACCAAGTATCCTTACCTTTTCTCCACTAATTTAGACTCAATCTAAGGTAATGGCTTTCCTAAAGCTTATTCCGTTTCATGTTCAGATTTTAGTTATAAACTTGGTATTCAGTTTCATGATCAGTTTTCCATTTAAAACTTGGTATCCTTTACCATTGAATTTTCAGTCGCACGTTCATGAGTCAGTTCAGTTATGTATTCATGCATCAGATATGCATAATCATCTTATCAGTACTCCCAGTCATTCATTCATATATCAGCTCAGTCATGAAATCATGCATCAGATATGCATGCTCAGTATGAATCTCAGTAAATCAGTAATATAAGACGTGTAATCATGTTTCAGTTGTTCATGTTCAGTATGAACTTCAACTTATCATTTCTCCCAACTCAGCCAGTCTCATTCGAATATGAATTTTCCTAAGGGGAGATATTGAAAAACCCCGCAAAATTCCTAGCTTAATTCAGTCCTTTAAGCTTGTTAAGGGGTCCCAAACTTAGAAAATTCTAGCTATGTTTCCAGACATAGTTTATTTTTAGCCTTTGAAAGGTGGAAATCTCATTTTGTGACCTTAATTTCCTTTAAGGGTCTATATTTTTGTTAATTTATGATCAGGAAGGTCAATAGGTGTTCCTGAACAAGTTTTGGTTTTTTCGGACCTCGTTTACACTATGTTTGAAAGTCCAAAATAGTAGACCAATGTGATCTTGGCACGCTGTGTCGTCTATCGCATTCATTAATATTGTTCCAGGTTTCCAATCAAAAGTACTGATACATGGCACAATCATGGCGCGACACATCAAGTACTGCATCGATGTCATCATCATGTCGCGTCGCCAAATGCGTTTATGGCCAATTTCAGTCATTAAATGACCACGTCCTTAAGGGTAATTAGGTCATTTTTCCCTAACCTTCATCCTTCATAACACGAAATTTATCCCTCTTTTGGTTAAATACATTCATTATAAAACAAATGCTCAAGAACAAGAAACCCTAGGCGATTAATTTCAATACAAGAACTCAAGTTTTCTTCCATTAATCTTCAATAAATTGTCAACTAAGGTATGTAAAGTGTTCATCTAAGGGTCCCTTTCACCCTTGGAGATCAAGAAACCCTTTTCAAAATATGAATTTAAAATTCTATGTTGAGGGTTTGATTGAACACATGTTTATGTTGTGATATGATTTCAAAGATTGAATCTTTATTGAATTTTCCTGACTTCATGTTAGTATTTGGATTGAAATCATTAAATTTGATATGCTTGATTTGTCCATGATGTATTACTTTTTTATTCATGCCCTAGAAAAGGTTATGCACTCCATGTTGTTGTTAATAAGCCTAAGGGAAAAAGAATTGTGCATTATGACCTATTTGTGAGCTATATGATGAACTTATGATGAACTCAAATGTAAAAATTGACTCTTATGCTATAGCTATGTCTTGTAATGATTTGGTGGAGTGTTCATAAGTATTGATTTGTGAAAATATGATATGTTAGCATGAGTACCTATTCATGTGTAAGCTTAAAACTTGAAATGCTTCATGAAATTCATCAATGATAGTATTATGAATCGTTGATAATGGTCATATGTTCAAGAAGTGTCATGTCCTATTTATTTCCATGCTATCGAGTCCTTGGGGTATTCAATACCCAACAATTTAGCTGTGTGCCTAGATCTTGTGTCATTTTTCATGATAATACCAGTCAAGCCATGGTCAGATGAATTTAGTCAATCTCAAAATGAAGGAAAAACTAAATAGTATTCAGTTCAGTCCTAAGTAGCTCAGTTAGTTATCAGAATTTAGTAATATTCCATTAGTCAATGAAACTCAGTGAAATCAGTCTAGTTCACTCCAGTATACTCAGTTCAGTGTCTATTCAGATGGGAGTAGGATTTAGCACTGAGTGAACCCAAGGATGGCAACTCACCTACCAGCAGAGAGTGCGATTCTTAGAAGCAGTCCTTGCATTCCAGAACTATGTAGCCAGTGTAGGTTAAGACATAAAAACCTGTCAGATAAGGGTTGATTAGGTGGCTTAACCTGTTAGATGAGGGTCCAACCATTCTCATTAGGGTAGTTGATAGATGAGGGTCACTCACAACTTGTCCTTACTAGTGGGGCGGTATTGACACCCTTCAAATTGGGGTTATAGATTGGAGCCCTACTTAGTTATTATATCTTATTTGAGGCATGTCGGTTAGATGACTACCTCCCTCAGTCTCAGTGTAAGTCTTCAGTAAAGAACTCAGATAGTTCTACAGATTTTAGAAGTGTCAGATACAGTCACTCAACTTAGTACGGAACTAAGCTAGTTCCATTAGAATTAGGATTGTCAGACACAATCACTCAGTTATCATTTATATCAGTTATCATTTATCCATGTTATCTGAAAACTCTGTATTCAGAATCCTTATGATTTCAGTTACAGTTATGTATTCATGCATGTATCCTCACGTAATCATGTTCATGGTATTTAGTCAATTTAGTTTAGGCATATGAACCCTTGCATTCCGCCTTACCTCACTTTGTATACCATTACATTATCACGTACTGATGCATACTTTTCTCTTGTGCTATGGTGTTTTATACCATAGGTTCGGACGCTCAGGTTCCCGATAATGCTTAGCAACTCAAATATCAGTTGTTAGAGTCAGTGGTGAGTTCTGATATTTTGAGGACAGTATTATTTCAATCTTTCAGTATTTTAGAACTTAGTTATTTTCAGTAGATAGAGTTAGTTGGGGGCATGTACCATCAACTCCATAGTTCGTACAGTTTAGATGCTTTTCGACTATAGCATGTTTAGACAGTTATTTCAGTTTGGTATTATCATACCTTGTTCAGACGTTTTTTATTATGTATTGTTTTGTATTTGAACCTTATGGAAAGTTTTCCTAAAGATTTCTGAATTTATTTAAGTTATATTGTTATTACAATATTACTATTATCCAGTGCTTAGTTACAGATATTATTCATGGCTTAGCTAGTGGTCTTTCGGGATTGTTACCACCATATAGCGTTCGGGGTACCAAACTCAGGGCGTTACAATAAAGAAGTCTGACTCTCACAGTGTAATCAAACATGTCAATGTAGGGACAGTAAAAAGACACTCCCACTCATAATGAAGTTTCAAGCAATGTTCATGGAATACCATAGGCTTGCCCTTATTTTCTTTAGCTTAGTTTTTCAAACAGTACGACTAGGATCACTGTAAGACATTATTTGGCTTGTAATGTAGGCTTGGTAGCTGGGATGGTACGTTTGGAAATTTAATGACTAAGCCTCATTGGCACTACAATTGCATTAGGGTCCACTTATTACCCAACTTTGTTTTTCTTTTTTTTATATTTTATTGCTCATTCAGGTTCGGTGCAGTTTCTTTTCTAATTTCTCTCCTTTTCAAATTATTCCTTTCTTTTTGCTTTTATTTTTCTATTTTTTTATTTTTCTACCACACCCAACCCTACTCTTTTTTCTCTTATTTATGCACTCCTTCATGCCTAATTCTAATTACGCACCAATAGCCACACCCAACTTAGGCAATTTGTCGGAGTTGAGGTGGACAATGTACAAGGAGGACCAGGGCCAAAATAGGTTCATTATAGTTAAATTGGGAAGGTGAATGATGAAAACATAAAAATAGGTCTATAAAGTCTCAAAGCAAGGATCAAGGGATACTTTTTCTTATTTAGATGGCCATTTAGGCTAAAAGTTGACTAATTCAAAAAATGGCCTATGATCATTTCCTAACTGACTACCCTACAACCTAGGCAAGACTAACCGAGCAAGTTCTAGATACAATACACAAGGAGAACTAAGTAAGCATCTTACAAACATGGCATAGGGTTGGAACTAAACAACTACCTATCCGTTTATGAAAATACTAGCTATGATTTTTATGTCCCTTATCCTAATTCCATAACAAGATTCATAAAGGTCACACATATAAGCACATCAGACACTCCAAAACAAATTTATTTGAAGGGTATCACTTTTGTCAAAAACACTTAAACATAAGAAAAATATGTTACCTGCCCTTAGGTACTTAATTTTCTCCTAGTTAAATAAAAACAACATAATACAAAACACAATACATCCTAAACATACTAGTTCTATTATGATAGTGCAGCCGACATGAAAATAAACTCAATAAGAAAAACCCTCGGCTATGGTACACCCCCGCCCCAACTAAAATATATGCACTGTCCCCAATTCATAACTACAAAACAAAGCAATGGCATAAGGACATACTTGGGATTCTCTAGGTGTTCATCCTATGCTCGTCCCCATTTGAGGCATCTGGTGTCTTAATTAGGGAAGGTGATGGTAGTGGTGGCGGAGCATGGCTAGAGGATGCCCCCGTTACTATCGCATGGTGTCTTACCTCATCACCTGCTACGAACACCCTAGATCAAGAGTGTCCCTTTTTAGGGCCTGATCATATAGAATGGTGGGGTCTTGTAGCTTCTCATCTCTATTTCTCTTGGTCCCAATGTCACAACCAAAACCTAGGTCAAAACGTGATAGGTATCTTAAGACCACCATGGGTTGGAGACCATATCCTTAACCATTCTTCAAGAGCACATAAATATGAATTACAGAAGTTAACAAAATAGTAATAAGAAGAATAGATAAGTCAAATGACAATTCAAAGAATTCAAATAAACAAACAACCTACACTTATCCATAAAAATCTCTATACCAGAATACCAACTAAGTCAGGACATGTACATGAATTTGACAAAAAGAATCCCAAATGAAATAATAAGATAATAAAGAAACTAGTAAGATGATAGGGCCTTCCTAAACATGGATGCTCACCAATTCACAAAAGATCCATAATAATTCTAAATCACCTAACACTTTATAGGAGTAATAGGAAACCTTTTGAAGTTATATCACAAAATGATGTAGCATCCAGCCATAAAGCATATAGACCACATTCATATACATATTAATAAGATGTTGGGATAGGGACAAGGGCCTTGAATATGAGAGTTCAAAGTATTAAACTAAACTATATAGCTTACTCTGTTTAGAAGGCATCCATGGGCTATATGGGTCCAGCTCCCTCTGCTGGAAGGGCTTGTTTATGTTAGCCGCACGAATAAAGAAAAAATTGATGAAAGCTAAAGACATTAAGGGTATAGCCTGTCCAATGTATATATATACATATATCTATGTGTGTATGTATAATGTATTCCCCAAGAACACGGTCAAATAGACCCTCAACACCGGCAGACGTGGTTGCCAGTCTTGATTCCCCCAAACCTACACCTTTACTGTAAGCTACATAATTCTCTTTAAGTCAAAATTAAAATAGTTTCACATAACAAAACCATTAAACTAGGAGTCATTTATTAAGGCATTTACTAATATGATATCGTCATAACAAAATACTTTCAAGCTAATTCAATTATTCCAATCTAATCTATATAACCAAACTGACTTCAAGGTTTAATTTAAAATCCAAGCCATGGCCACCAAGGCCATCCAAATCCATTTATATATATATTTATCACATAATGTAATGCAATAGGTTCAAAAGTTAATTTAAACCATGCAATTATCCATATTCAAAACTAAGTTTACAACGTGGGTTAGGGATAATTCCATCACCAAGCCAAATTTTATCCAATATGGGGAAACTCATGTCCCCCATTCCAACCATTAAAATAATGCACCAATTCAGTACCCAAAACCATAATTTAAAACCCAAAATTTAAATACCAAGAATATCATATCAATACATCCCATAATGTAACAATACAAGTTAGAGACGAGCAATATGCCTAAAATACAAAGATAATCAAAGAGAAATCAAAGTTTGGAGCTTGAATATTGATTTTTTTTGTAAAACCTTTAGCTTTATTGGGTTTTTAGTTAAAGAGGAAAATGAATTACATTGATCTTTGAAAATTGAAAGGAAAGGGGTTATTTTATGGGTAGACAAACCGTCATGGGTCCTACATCTGGAAGCTTTAGCTCCATAGCTAAATATAGAGATTGTGCGATGACCACACGCATCATCATCATGACTATCTTCATTGTACTTCATATATTATACTTATGATGTGATTGTATTTATGTATTTGACTTGATATCTACCATCTATTCTATCTTCCTACACTTTTATTTGATGTACACATATATTTTTTCTTTTTTTCCTTACGTGTATTTAAAACATTAATTAAATTTTTTATGAACCTCAACTATGTCTTGTTTAGCACCTCCAAATGTAGCTTTTTGAAATTATATATTTCAAGGTTTAATTGAAACATTAGATAGAGTGGGCAAACTCAATCCAAGAACTACTTCCTCAACTCATTACATGTGGTAATAGAACCACGAGGCAGCTTTCTTAACAATAAAGTCCCCTATCCTGTTAGAGACAATAGGAAAAATCTTAGAAGTATTATTTTATGACCAAATCTGGGTATAATGTATAATGTATGATGTATGAACCCCAAAAAATTTTATAAGGTGAATGTTTGCATCATCAATAGTAAAAAGTGCAAGCACTCCCTTCATATATAGCAACTAGATCATTGCTCACGTAATATCGAATTTCTCCCCTTAGGGAAATTTTGGTGGAATAATTACATATGTCTTAATTGGTTCAGAATATCCTAAGTATTCTTTTGCATCATCATACGTAGCTAAGAACTACTGAATTAGTTTTTATCTCTATTCCTTCTAATTCTATCTCTATCAAGTGATACTCGATGTTCATCATTCTCCTGTCTAGCCTTTTCCTCCATAGCTACTTGACAAGTAACTATTTTTCTAACACTTTTATCAACCATCAAACAAGCAAGGACCTGCTATACAGTTTCATGAGCACTGTGTGGAGGTGGCCAATTTAATGTTTCTGGATCATCATGAATCTCCTCTCACATGGCTCCTTAATCATAAGCTTCATCTCTCTCCATCTTATGATTCTGGTGTAACGTTCATTCAAGCTATGGATCAATGGAATCAGTTGATCACCTTGACTATGAGTATTGGTCATACACCAGCATGTTTCCTAGAAAGAGTAGAAAAGAATAAATTAAGAAACAAAGCCAACAACTTCAGCTAACTGAATCAATTAATTTATAACTGTATTTTCTGACAATGGTGCCAAAATTTGTTGTAGCCCAAATTACACGTCACAATGAATCTAAATTGGTCGTCTAACAAATATTGAACCCAACTAGGTTGAAGTTTATTTGATAAGGAATAGGCCAAAAATCTATCAAGAGCTTGCTGGCATATTTGGAAATTATATATATAAAATAAAAGGGTTTGTAACAACTAGAGTAACAGTAGTGTTGGGAAACTGTGGTTGTGATCAATATTAGACAAGCTCTAGGATTGTGTTCCTGTTGACTTCATACTCCACAGACTGTTTGTACTGTTCAAACTATCTTGGCATTTTCCATACAAAATTATAACAACTTGATTATTGTGAAATAATCATTTCTATGCGATTTGATCATTTTACCCCTCCTTGTCATTGCTTTGTTGTATTTTTAGGTATAGGGATGTTTGGCGCAGTCTGCAATACATTTTGATGTGATTTATGCAAGCTTGTAGTTTTATGTGGCTTGAAAAGTCTTATAACTTTTTTTGGTCAACATTTATTGATCTGTTCATCGAATGACAAAAATAAAATATGCCAGTAGGTCTGAAATGCCAATTTTAGGTCTGTAACATTATTGGTATGCTTTTATGGCTTTTATATCTCATCTTGACCCTTGGTTTGGAAAGTTGTGAAATTTGGTTTTATGGGTCAACATTGTAAAAACAATATTTTTTCGAAGATCTGATCTCACCATTGAGTCTAGAGAATTGATTTTGGTAGAGTAGCATAGTTTATTTGTATTCTCGGGATTTTGTATGGATTCCAAGGGGTTCGTGGAGACTTTAAATTCTGCAAGTCTCCTGCTGGTGCACCACTCAGCTGGTGCACTATCTTAAGAAACATTTTGGTCGCATAAGAGACCAAACCTTGTTGAAAAATTTTGCCTGTGCAACTTCTATGTTGCATACGTGACCATCACATTAGCAGCAACAGGGTTGCTTATGCGACACTTGCTCACAAGGAGGGTATAGCATATGAGACATTTGGTTGCTTAAGTGATAGTTGCTTTAGCGACCCGGTAATAACATTTATGATGCCTTGGTTATTTAAATACCCCAATTTTACCTTTTTCACCATTCATTAGACTTGGAGATTGGAGTTTTGATCTTTTGAGCAATTGCTTTCATTTCTAAGCTTGGGTAAGCTCCTAAACACCTATTCCAACTATTTTTCTTCAACTTTGTCATTTAATATTTTTTTACACACTAATATGAAAGTGGAGTTTGGGTACTTTGGCCCGGAATGCCTAAAAAAAATATATTTCTCTAATTTAAACAACAATTTCATCCTATTTTTACGTGGGCTTTATTATATGAGTTCCTTTAATCAAGCGAAATATATGTTTGGACTAAACTTCTAATTTTACCCTTGTTTTTTGAAAACTCATTTTGGAGGCACCATTTTAGTCTAACTCGATGTTAGGTAATATGTGTATCATTGACTTTTTTTGATGTATATATTCTATATTCAAACATATTAGTTGGTTCCAGGTCAATTCATTGGGGAAAAGCTTCGTGTTGAGGGCTTTTTGGACCAATTTTTGGATTTTAAAGTATGTTATCGCTTACCTTTCTTTAGAATGGGTTGAGAGATTGATATTAATGTAAATTCATGTTATGGGTATGGGATTGTATCATGGAAAATGTGTTTAGATGATTAGTGTTTCCTTATGGGGGCTCATGTGGATAATATTTTATGGTTTTGAGGTATTATTTTCTATGCGGGATCGTGTAGAGTTCTATATGATTTTTTTATCCTGATATAGATATATGTATATCTGATTGTACTTTTCTTTGTCTAAAAGCCTAGATTTTGGGATTTAGGTTGGGTCAATGACATTTCCTGCATGTTTTACTTAACAGTTTTTGGATTATATTGGACCATGGATGGTTGGATGATTTGAGAGGATTTTTGTATCACATGGTTGGTATATTGGTTGGATATTATATATTCTCATTTTGGTTGGTTGTGCGCATAACATCTCATATCATATTCATTATTGAAACATTTGGTACAACTGTGGAAATACTAGAAACACTAAATTTTTCGAATAGAAAAAATGTGATGTCTTTAAGACCATCTGCTGATGTTTGTGTTGGAGAGGATATATGGATATTGGTTGTATACAGGTCGACAAACCGCCCATGGATCCTACGTTGGGAAGCTGTAGCTCCATAGGTGATTATAGAGGTTGTGTGATGGCCTCATGCATCATCATTATCTTCATTGCACTTCATATGTTATTCTTCTGCTATGATTGTATTTATATCTTTGAATTGATAGCTACCATCTTTTACATCTCCCTACACTTGTATTTAATATATGTGTATATTTTTCTTTTTTTCTCTACATGTACTTGGAATATTTATCAACTTTTTCTTAAACTGAAACCATGTCTTATTTAGTAACCCTAAATAAAGTTATTTGAAATTATAGATCCCCTCCTTCAATCACAACATTTGATAGGGTGGGAAAAAACAGTCCAAGAACTACCACTTGTATTCATTCCAAGTGGTAATAAACCGATGAGGTAGCTTTCCTAACAACAAATTTGCCTATTCTATCAAAGATAGTGGGAAAAATATCAGAAGTTTCACTTTCTTACTCACCCTAAGCAGATTGTATGAAACGAAAATCCCTATAATGAAGTATAAAGTGGTTTTTGGATAAATATAGTACCCAGCCAGGTTGGGGTCGGTCCCAAAAAAAATAGGCCAAAAATCTATCAAGAGCTTACTAGCGTGCTTGGAAATTACATAAATAAAAGAGGGGATTTATAACAGCTAGAATAATAGTAGGAGTGCTGGAAATTATGGTTGTGAACAATATTAGACGAGCACTAGGATTATGTTCCCCTTACTTAATAACTCTATAGACTATTTGTACTTATCTAACTATCTTGATGTCTTGCATACAAAATTATAAAGACTTTTATTTTAAATTGCAAAATTATAAAGACTTGATACTTGGTGATTTTTGTAAAATAATTATCTCTATTGGATTTGACCAGTTTAACACTTTCTGTGGTTTCTTTATGGTATTTTTGGGGTGTGGGATGATGTGCCATGGTCTAGTGGTGCTTTCGATGCCTAAAATGATGAAAATATGCAAATACTTAGGTATTTTTATCAGATATGATGTGTGTTTTGTATGTCTTCTTGGTAAATTAGGTATAAGTGGCATAAAACAGATAAATATAAAAAAAAATCCAAATAAAGCTATGCATGGAATGGGCAACGAGTTGTTTAGTCACCTAATGACTTGTGACCCAAGTCATGAGGTTGGCAGTAATGAATGCATATTCACGATCATAGTTGAAGACTTACTATGAATAGTTAGGAGTGACAATGATTCATAGGGTGAGTCGTTAAGAGCACATTAGCCAAAATTCCTAAAGGTTGAAAAGTTGAAGCCCAGTGGAAATGAGTGAAGACCACGAGTCGTGATGACTGATAATGATTCAAGGTAAAGAGTCATGTTCAGCCTATAGAAAAATTAATGAAAGCTCAAACTCACTAGAGTTACAATGAGTCCCATCTAGTATGATTCGTGGTGTATGATACTGATGCATGACCTCTTAAGATAAAAATGAGCTATGATAGAATGAAACCAGTCATTGTCAGTCCTAACAAATCATTGCCAAAGGCGTGACCACTGCTGACCTAGTTTTCCGATTTTATTTTTATTAGATTTCCTTTATAATTTTTAGAGACTATACATACCCTATAGGTAATTATGTAATAGCTTACATACTTTGAAATATTTTTACACACTTTCTTGGATTTTGGTTTATTATTAAATTTGAGACTTTGAGATTTATTCTTCGTTATTGAGAGATTAGTTCTATAATTTATTCATTCAACTCTAAGGATTAAATTAAAATTATGAATGGCTAATTGTCTTAACTAGGGTTATGGTAACCCTGGCAGATTAGTGAAGTAGGAGAAGTATGAGATTCGGCTTGATCAACGTCTACATGTGAATTGTGTCTTCCTTTAAGTTAATTACTTTTTTAATGGTGGCTGACACTAAGAACTCATTTGTATTAAATATCATCTTCCTAAGAGAGATCGAGATTGGGAAATGGGAATTACTACAGTTATTCAAGTCCATCAACCCTCATCTAATGTCTTAAGACCTACAAGGTGATAGTTAAACTAGGATAAAAAAGATGGGATAGTAAGGTAAAACCCCAAGACTATTAAAGTAATAGGTGAGATTTACTTACGAGTCCACAAGATAGTGGGTTATAAATAGATTGTCAGATTCTGCATGTGTGACGTTGAGATAGTTGGGTTAAGCACAAGAAACCTAAGGAGTTAGGAAACCAAGGGGAACACAGTGCTAGTGTTTGTTTTAGATTGTCTACAACCAAAACTATTCCCAATTGCTGAGCAAATCCCTTATTTACTTTCTTACACGTCTGGGTACTTCAGCAAGTTTGAGATATGCGTTTGACCTAATTCATGTGGGATCGACCCCAACCTAGTCGGTTTACTATAGTTGACTTTGATTGCATTGTATCTTATTTAAGGTAAAGTTTGGGAGACATTAAATTTTCCACCATTGTCAGGGAATACAGTTAAGGAGATGATGATTGAAGTTGTTGATGTTGTTGGTTTTATTTTTCTATTCTTTGTTCGGAGTACGTCATTGTATTCCTAACACTACAAGTCAAATAATTCTATTATTTCAACTTAAAGAGAGTATCCTACATCCTAATAATACATGATAAAACAAGTATATGAAGGCTATCTAAAGGGGTTCGGGATAACCCAAATATTGTGCCTCCCCCTCCTCCTCCTGGAGTACAGGACATTGTTGATAGTAAATGGAACAATTATTTATAGAAGAAGATGCTAACTATTGGAGGGGTGTAGAGGCCCAATGTGTAGCACGGTAGGCAGAGGTAGAAAGGTAGAGACAAGGAGCAGATCATTAGACAACACTCGATGAGGACAGAGATAGAGGTAGAAGGTGTAAAGATCAAGTACTCCTGGCATTTTAGTATTTGCAACCAAATGATGATACGGAGAAAGATCTAGGATATATTGTGCCTACCGAGATAGAAACTATCATTCCTTTTACATTGCTACCAAATGTGAAGTTTGATATCACTAGTTCCATGATCCACCTATTAAATCTGAAGGGTGTGATTTTTGATTTATCGACTAATAAAGCAAATTTTCACCTCAGAAACTTTATTAGATTTGTACTGCATATGCTATACTAGGGGTAGATTATGAGGCTCTCAGACCCAGGTTGTTCCCCTTCTCTCTAACTAGTGAAGCTATATTATGGTTAGGGTAACTTTCTCAAGGATTGATTACAACTTGAAATGAGTTGTGGAGGTAGTTTTAAGATCATTTCTTCCCTCTATCCAGAATTTTTTAATTAAAAGATGAGATATACAATTTTAGGCAGTTACAATCTGAGTTAATGTATAAGACGTGGTTCAGATTTAAGAGAAAGTTAATAGTGGTACCAAATTATCAAATTTCCTATTGATCCCTAAATTCCAGTTCCAAAGCTATGGCAGATATTATTATCGATGGAGCATTCATGCCCTTCACTGAGAGGTAGCATTGGATATATTAGATCATATCTCTCTCACAAACTAAGGAAGGAATATTTGAGAGATAGAGAGAGGCTATTTCACTTATTCTATTAGCGCCTTCAGCAAGCATAAAGTTGTTAATGATATAGTGGTGCAAGAATTTTCTCAGCTAAGTATTGATGTTAGGTTGTTTCCTGAGCAGTTCGCGACAATTAATTCTAAGAAAGTAAATGTTGTGGGTTCACATGGAAAGGCCTTTAGATCATATGATTCTGATTTAGAAGAGGAAAAATATCTGGATAGAGAGTTGTTAGGTCTTTGAGCCAATGGGAAATGGAATTAAGGTTGAAAATACTATAGGTATAGGTACAGAGATAGGAGTAGAGACATAAATAGTAATTGAAGAGAAAAATATTATTACAAAGAGAAGAGTGGTGTATATGTTCAACCAAGAAGCCGTGATAGTAAAACAAGGATAGATACTATGTTGTCAAAGATAGTAAAGACTTAGGAAAGTCAATAAACTTGTTTTAAGGAGATTAAGGCAGGCATCTCAGGTTTGACCCAGAAAGTTGAATAACATACTATTTAGATCAAATAGTTAGGGCAATAATTTGGTCAAATATCAGAAACCTTGAATCAGCGACAACCAATCACCCTTAAAAGTAATACCATTTAGAATCCTAAAGTTAATGGTCACTATCTTACCATTACTACACAAAGTGGTAAGACAACTGTTGAACCCCTAGTCCTGCAGTTGATGACCCAAAGAATGATAGTGTTGATATTGATGAGATACCTAAAGTGATGATAGAAAAATTTATAGGTGGTGGTAAGAGTATGGATAAGGATACAGGGAAAACATAGGTAGTTGAGCCAGTATTAAAGACCATTCCAGGACCTCTTCCTCTTTTTCCCCTAGACAATAAGAAAAAAACAAAAGGAAGAAAAGTACCAGAAGTTCTAGATGATGTTGAAAGAACTGTCAATTAATATTCCTCTTGTATAAGATTTAGAGAAGATGCCTGGCTATGCAAAGTTTATAAAGGACTTGGTCACTAAGGAGCAGACGGTGAGCTTTGAGCCTGCGGATAATGCTCACCATGTAGTATTATGGCTACCTGATTGTTAGTAGAGGAAAAGAAGGAACCTGGAGCATTCACTATTCCATGTATTATTGGGTCATTCAACTTCTCTTAAGAATTATGTGATTTAGTAGCTAGCATCATTCTCATGCCATTGGTGGTATAAAGGTAATTTTGAGTAGGGGGCACCGAAACCTACATCCATGATATTGTTGATGGTCGATCAAACTATCAAGAAATTGATTGGTATTTTATGATGTATTCATGAAGGTTGTATCCTTTATATTTCCATCTGACTTCTTGATCTTAGATAGTGATGTGGACTTTGAAGTTCATATTATCTTGGGAAGGCCTTTTCTAGCTATGGGTAGGGCCTTGGTTAACATGGAGATATGGAATATGAAATTCAAACTCAATGACAAGAAAAAAACTTTTAGTGCTTGTCAATATATGCGATAGTTGAATGATATGAGGATAGTGTATGTGATTGAGATTATTAATGATGATGAAGTGACTATTCCAATTAAAGAAAGACCTGGGGTTAAGAAGTTAGTAGCAGTCATCATGAGTTTTGATAGCGATAACATCGATGGGTATGGTGAGATGGTGAGCTCATTGTATGGTGGAGGTTTTCATAAATATGCTTTGAAGAATCTTGATCTCAATATAAAAAATAGAACTACTCCTCTAGCTCAATGATCTATTGCGAAGCCACCAGTTTTGGAATTCAAGGCCCTTCCTTCATACTTGCGGCATATATTTTAGAGGGCCGACAAAACTTTGTCGATCATTATTGCGGTTGCATTTTTGGAGACACGAGTGGATGTATCGCTATACATGTTTCAAAAATTTAAGAGGGCCATTAGATGGACCATTGCAAAAATTGTGGGGATCCCACCAGGTATTTGTACCCATAAAATACAGTTTATGCCGGATTGCATTCCCGGCATTGAGAAATAGCATTTCTTGAATCCTCCTATGCAGGAGGTTATGAAGAAAGAAATTATTAAGTTGTTAGATGTTGGAGCGGTTTACCCTATTGAGAATGGCAAGTAGATCAGCCCAATTTAATATGTTCGTAAGAAGGGTGGGATCACTATGATCCCAAGTGAGAAGAATGAACTTGTGCCCATAAAATTTGGTATTGGATGGTGAGTGTGTATGGAATATAGAAAGATAAATACTTGGACTCAAAATGACCATTTATTAGTTACTTTCATGGATTAAATATTGGACAGGTTAACAGGTAGGGGTTAGTACTAGTTTCTTTATAGGTACTCAAGATACAATCAAATCTCTATTACTCCCGAGGACTAGAAAAGATGATCACGCTCACCTATACTATTATTTTAGTATAGGATGATCATTGTCAATATGATAAACCAACTTGAGTTGGGGATGAATCCATTAGGAGTGTAACTAGTATTTGATTCCTATGCATGATGAAAGTTACTAAAACTTTACCCATAATGTATACATAAAGTAAGACATAAATGAAATCTTTTTGTGTGGGAGGGGGTGGATTATGGTTTGGAAGGTTGTTTAAACAAAATTTACTTGAAGTACTAATTTAAGATAAAATTCCAATATGAGTATGGTCTTGGGATTATGTTTTTCTATGGGCAAATAGTGCATTGGTACGTGAGAATCAAATGTAAACTCCAGTTAATGACTATATGGGAAAGCTACGCTAGAGATTTTGATGTTAGTATTTCAACCAAAAAACAAAATACCACCCATGTTTCCTCTCGTATACCTCATCTGTGCGGCAAAAAAATCAACCTAAAACCTCAATAAGGCATCCCTATTTCTAGAAAAATTCCCAAGACATTGCAAATTCATAGTACATCATTATTTCTAAGAAAACATAAAGTAATAAGCTAACATCTAATTATTGTTCACAAATACTTGTCACCCAAATCCATTTTTCAAGAATGATATAGGATCTAAAAGAATACGCACATCACTCTTTCAAGGATGATGTGAGATTTTTGGAAATTGGGGCTTCACCCATAAGTTCCAATTTAACAATCAAGTACTAGTGAAACCCAACATCATTAACCAAGAATCTATACTTACAAACAATACCCACACATTTTTGAACCCTATTCAAACATAACCCGAAGATAGATATTTAGCTACTCAAGAAGTTTGAGAAAAGAAATATACCCAAATTTATATTCAAGGATTTCATTGAAAAGATATGGCAAGGGTATTCTTGTATTCAACTTCAACTACAACTAAAATCACTTGGAAAATTATCTACAATAGTCTTTCCCAATTTAGTAGGGTTTTTAAAATGCCAAAAATTAAACACTAGTTAGAAGTGTCCAAAGTGAAAGCATTTTTCCCTTTAGAGAATTAGGGTTCATCTGCTGGAATTTAAAAAACTACTCCTAGGAATTTGGCATCATCATCACAATACCCATAGCTTGATCATGGTTGAGACACTCACAATCACGGTGAACCCATCTCAATTGCCAATTTTGACTATTTCTGACTTGCCATTATCGCGACCCTTCCACTGTGATTACGGTAATCAAGGGTCATCCCCTACTCCAAATTTTTCTATCTTTTGCACTAGCTTTTTCCCTTTTGTTCTCTCTTCATCTCAGTTCACTTGTTTTCTTTTATTTAACTATAAACCTGCAAACCATGTGAATTAGTGATTTCAAATGCCAAATACACCTCATTTACATGATTTAATCATAGTAGTCTTGACAAATTTGAATGTATATTAGAGGTAAACTTACCACTCATCAAAAGACTACCTTTACCTGCCCTTATGGGACTTTTGCGTTCAAGAGGATGTCATTCAAATTTTACAATGCTCCTTCCATCTTTTAGAGATTTTTGCTTGTATTTTTTGATATGGTGAAGGACATGATAGAGGTCTTCATGGATGAATTTTCAGTATTTGGGGACTCTTTTGATGACAATTTAACCCACTTAGCCAATGCACTCCAGAGGTGTGAGGAGTACAACCAGGCATTAAATTAGCAGAAGTCCTACTTTATGGTGAAGGTGGGTATTGTCCTTAGGCATAAAATCTGAAAATGGGTTATTAGATGGATAGAGCAAATATTAAGGTGATTGAAAAATTACCCCCTCCAGTCTCATTCAAGGTATCCAAAGTTTTTTAGGTCATGCAGGCTTCTATAAGAGGTTCATCAAGGACTTCTTTACAGTTGCTAATCCTCTTTTCAAGCTTTTAGAGAAGGAGGTGAAATTTTTTTTTGATAATGCTTATCTTAAGGCCTTTGAGTGACTTAAGAAAAGGTTGATTTTAGCTCTTATTATTATATTCCCTAATTGGTTTGTACCATTTGAGGTTATGTGTGATGTGACTGGAGTGGCCTGGTGTGTTATACTTGGTTTGAGGCATGAGAAAATCCTTTATCAAATCTATTATGCTAACAATGCATTTAACCTCGCACATAAGAATTATGCAGTTACTGAGTAGGGGTTTCTTGCAGTGGTTTTTTCCTTAAAAAATAAAGTTTTGATCTTACATGATTGGGAGCAAAGTCATAGTACATACAAATCATGCAATGTTGATGTATCTTATGACTAAAAAGGATTCCAAGAAGAGATTGATATGTTGGGTCTTCTTGCTGCAAGATTTTAACTTCTAGGTAAAAGATCAGAAGGGCACAAAAAATTTGGTTGTAGATCACTTTTCCTGCCTAGAGGATGAAGCAATGCAACAATTAAGGGATAAGTTTGACATAGACGATACTTTTCTAGATGAGCGGGACTTGGGAACACTCAATACTTAATCCCTTGGTTTGCTGATTTTGCTAACTTTTTGGCAAGTGATCTTATTTCAGAAGATTTGTCATTCCAGTAAAGAAAGTGGTTCATTCACGAGGTATGAAAGATGTGTTATTCAAAGATGTATTCCTGAGGTAGAGATAATGATCATCCTTGAGTCTTGTCATTTACCACCCGTTGGGGGTCATCATGGAGGAACCCACATAGCCAGAAAATTCTGCAATGTAGGTATTATTGGCATACGGTCTTTAAGGATTCTTATGACCATGCACAAGCCTATGACCAGTGTTAGCGTCAACGAAACATTTCATGAAGACATAAACTCCCCATGACACCTATCTTAGAGTTAGAGTTATTTGATATATGGGGAATTAACTTCATAGGTCCGTTTGGGAGATCCTATAGAATAAAGTATATTTTGGTGGTGGTTTACTATGTACCTAAATAGGTTAAAAAGTTCCCCAATAATTAAGCAGAAGTGTCACCGGCATTCTAAGGTAAAACATCTTTTGTCAAATTGGAAATCCATATTTGATAATTAGTCATAGTGGGTCTCACTTCAATAATAATTTTATAATTCCCTTCTTAAGAAATACAGTGTAAAGCATAATGTGGTAACACCTTACCATCCTAAGACGAGTGGGCAGGTTGAGGTCTCTAATAGAGAGATCAAGTCTATATTTGCGAAGACTGTGAATGCCAATAGGACTGACTGGTATTGGAAGTTGGATGATGCATTCTGGTCCCACCTATCATATTTTAAGACTGCCATAGGTGCCTCCCCATATTATTTTGTGTATAGTAAGGCATGCTACTTACCGTTCAAACTTGAACATAAGGAACTATGGACATTGAAAAAGCTAAATTTAGTGTGGTGTGTTGCAGCTACATTGAGGTTAAACAAGGTGAATGAGTTGGATGAATTTCATCTCTATGCTTATGAGAGTTCTTCCCTATACAAAAGAAGAATAAAGTTGTATCATAATAAAAATATTGAGAAAAGAGTGTAGTGTGTTTGAGACCGGTGATGTGGTCTTATTGTATAATTCAAACTTTACTTTTTTATTAGCAAGTTGAAGCCCTGGTGGTATGGACTGTTCACTATGGTTCAGGTATTTCCTCATGGTGCTATTGAGTTGGAGCGTGATGGTGAAGCCCCATTCATGGTAAATAGGTAGTGGATTAAGCACTATATGGGAAACCCTGATGAGATGAAAGTATGAATTGAGATAGACCTTGGTGAAGTCAGAGTAACCAAGGCAATTATGTCATGTCGTGATATTAAATCAGTCATTGCATAAGAGGAAATTCATGGGTCGGATGGTGAAGCCTAAGTGTCCAACCTAGCTACGTCATTCCGCGATGTTAAATCAAGTGTTGTGTGGGAGGCAACCCATGTTTTGTACTTATTTAATTATTGGGTAACTTGTTTGTTTAGTGTGTAAGGCTGGAGATTATAGGAAAAGACCATAAAATTTTCTTGTTCCAGGTCCCCACAACTAACCAAACTAGTTATGATCACTCCAAACGATTAATTACTAAGGATGTATGAAGCTACAACTCAGGATACTCTCAAATAATTATTCTCTGGAGTCATAATGACTCTAAGAATGAGTCATTGTCAGGGACAATGACTCGTTGTCTTGAGTTATTATGACTGGAGACCTAGGTAAGGTTCCAGTTGTAAAGAGGGAATCTACGACTCGTTGTGAGTCCACAATAATTCATTACGAAGACTCATTGCTGGGCCTGACATTAAGGTATTGATGGGTTGACCCGACTCAAATCAGATGGTTTAAATGAGTAATCAAGGATAATTATTGATTCTCTATCCATTTGAAATATCCGAGACTCCCCCCTTCCATAAAATAGCCTACTTATAAAATACTATTCATTAATCCCCTCTCATTACAATTAAAACATGTAATATCTCCCAAAGTTAGAATTCTCAAGAACTAGGGCAAAGTGACTTCAAAAGTACTGTTTCCAAAGGAATCAAAAGTAAGAAACAAGTAAATTATGTTCCCCAAATTTCCTATCACTTAAGTTGGTATTTTATTATCGTGAAAATGTTGTCATTCCTTGAGTTAACAATGTTAGTAAAGTAAAACTTAGCCTTATTCTTGAGTAGACATGATACATAGTATAAAATGGGACTAGAAAGAAGTTTGTGCTTCATATCTTTGTGGGGATAAATGAGAGTTATTGAACTCGCTTAAAACCTTGGGGAAGTTTGAATACCCATTGGAAATGTAAGAGTCGATACCAACTCCTTTAAATATACATGTTATAGTGGCTAAAAGACTCATAATGACTCGTAGGGTCACCTAACGAGTCATTATGTGACTCATAGCCACTAGTAACATAGGTGTAAAGTGAAGTGTAGGCTCTATTTATGTAATGTCTCAAACCATGATTCACTGTCTTGCTATATGATTCGTGGTGAGGATTCATGATGACTAGAAATGGACAATCACCAAAGAGAACTTACTGGTCAGGTAACGAGAGTTGGTGATAAGTCGTTGTATAACATAATGACTCATGGAGGACTCGTTATCTGACATAATAACAAATTTATATACCTATTCCACCCTAAGTGTCTGGTAATGACTCATTCCTAATGGTAACACGTTGTACCCTCACCCGTAAGGTACTTATACCTTGCAATATTTATGTAAATTTTTCTTGTTTTTCTTTGCTTTTCTTAGATATACTAACATGGTTTTTTCTTCTAGGTACCAATTAAACTAACGAATGGCTCCACAAAAAAGCAAACTCCTAGGAAGAAGGAACCCATATCCCCCCATCATATCCATAAAGAACCCACTGATAATGAAAAATCAAGTGGGCCAGTGGAGAAATACCCTATTGGAGGGGCGGTGGATCCAAGGGAGAAATTACCCAGCGGTGCTAAAGTTGTTTCAATGAAAGTCACATTACCCTATGCCAGGCCAAGGATGAAAAATCCTAGCTAGTCACCACCCTATTCACCATCTCAATCTAAAAGGAACGGTAAAGATTATTAAAGATGGGGAGTCTGTCCCCAAAGAAGAAAATAAGGAGGAAGATAAGGAGTTCAAGAATGAGGGTTCTAAAAGTGAGGAAGAAGGTGAGAGTGAATCGAGTGATACCCCGATAGTGATACCACCTCATATTCCACCTAATAATCACTTTAGATAGATTAGCATCAATGCCCATCATAAACCAATAAGGGAACCCCAGGGGCAGGACTTATACAACAAAGACATTGCCCTTAACCATTTCACGGTAAAACAAAAGAGTGGGATATATTTAAAGAACAATATGATAACTATAGGAATGTATAAGATGCCTAACTTTTACATCTAGTTCAGATAATAACACTTTGAGTGGATAACTAGAGCTCCAGGCTAGTACATCCCTACATTCATATGAGATTTTTATGCACCATATGATATGAAACTTAAGAGGTCGTATCCATAGGGGCATTCATGAAAAAGTAGTGAACACTTGGTGACATCGATTATTAGAGGTGTTTGGGTGAACATCTCTATGCAAACTATTTCTAGATTTCTTCATAGGACAAAATTCGTGTTATCGGCCAACACAGCTTAGATTGGCTATTGTGTGGATGAGAAGTAAAAGCTAAAGGTAAAGCAGATTAGTTTAGAGAAAAAGATTTATCTCTTCCGATGGATGGTCGGGGTCATTACTACTGAGTGGGAAGTGGCTCCTTGTATTGCTAAAGGCATTAGCTCTTTGTCTTGGATTATGAAGGGCAATTTTATTTTTTGGGGCGAAGGATTGGTGGACCTTTGCGAGTCATATTTTGAGTCCCACATATAGGGATAATGTATTGAGTTGGAATCGAGAAGCCCTGATTGCATGATTCATGGAGGACTACAAGTTTAATGCAACTAAGTGGATACTGAGAGAGATTCACAATCGATTAGTGAGCACTAACACAATCCTGGAATTCCCATACTGGTTGACATAGATATGTTTAGAAGAAAGAGTACTAAAGATTACAGTAGTTTATCAGTTCATTCAGCCACATAGTACCATAGATTTTTGCTTGATTAGGAATACTATGAACACCATCTCCAATGCAGCTAAGGCAGGGCCCACTTTTCTTTGGGAGGAATTTTAGACTGGAGGGCCCAGTATTAATACTTCCAGGTTCACCAATATAGGTGATACCTCCATTAAGATAACCCACTCTGAGCCTTCGATATTAGATGTAACAGGTACTTTTTAGACTCTTACATGACCTCCTGTGTGGAGACAATTTATATTTAGGACAAACCCCGCTGGCTATGCCTTAGTCCTATTGGCTTTCTTGGAAGAAGTGCTCAAGAGGTTAGGCACAGTTTAGAAGAAGGTGAAGAATATAAAGAATGTGGTCCAAACATGAGTGAAAAGACAGCTCCAGACTGACTTGAGAGGCATACAAACCAGTTTTATGGGTTTGAGAGGCAGATCAACCAGAAGCTGGAAGATGTAAAATCCCTAAATTGAAAGGGAAAACAATAAGAGTTAGCCATACTCTGAGTTGACATAGAGGACATACATGCTAGAACCTTCCCATAGATGCCCATTATTGAGGAGATTCATGAGAAGGTAGAGGTACATTATATATGGGGAGTTAGAGGGTTAGACACTGCTATTGGAGTTATGAAAGACCTAGGAATAATAGAGAAATATGATATTGAAGGTACAAAGGTATCCAATGTTACCGTCAGAAGAGGGTAGGTGAGATGGCGGTTGGAGTTGGTATCTCACAAGTTGCTGATAATTTAGATGTAGATGTAGCTGAGTTGATTGAGAGTACTACTCCCACCGCATAGGCACCACTGAGCGCACCATCCACTATCGATGCCCCCATTGATTTGAGCATCCCGAATACCAGCTGGACCACTTCTAATGAGACCAGGGTACATTCTGAGGCCTTCCGTACTACCACTTTATAAGTTGGCGCCTTAAGTTCCTAGGGATATATTTGCCTTTGTTTTTACATTATAGTTGCACTGGGGACAGTGTCTAATTTTTTAGTTGGAGGTGCGCGTGTACCACATGGCCACAATGGGTTTTTGTTGTTGTGTTTCTTTGCCCTTTACCACGATATTATAGTAGAATAGGCATGTCTAGAATAAAATTGTTTAGCATTGTGTTTTTGTTTTATAATGTTTTGTGCTTATGATTACCTAAGAAAAAAAGTCCCTAAGGAAGTTGGTCTGTTCTGTTTGATTGTGCTTTGATTGAGATACCCCTTAAAAAAATTAAACTGTGTTAGAAGTGAGAATGAGTCATAGGTGAGTCATTCTGAGCATATTAGCCAACAGTCCCAAGGTTGAAAAGTTAAGACTAGTGGAAATGTGTCACAACCCAATTAATGATTCATGATGGCACCTACTCTATCCCTTTATTAGGTGAGCCTAACCATAACCTAAAGCTAAACATAATGGAATAACTTAGTGGGAAATTTTCAATCACAGACGAAAATGAACAAAACACTTATAAATAAGCAAACAGTTCTAAATAGAAAAAAACTCAATACAAGATACCATCCCATGACCTGGTAGAGCCAGTATAAGATTATCTAATAATAATACAAATCAAGGAATTAGAATAGTTAACAACATCTAGCTCAATAACTAAGACTGGATATCAAAAGGTAGAAGAAGATAGGGGACTTTGAATTTAAGAGCTCACCCTATCTCTGAAAATATAAACATAGCACAATCAATGATCAACTAAGACGTCTAGTACTCTGATCTATTCCAAAAAGGTACAGAAGTGTAGTATGAGTACTAAAACAATGGGTATTCAGTAGGCATCATCGGTTGATAAATATAAATTAGGGTATAAGTATGAGAAAATCCAAGATAACATAACGAAGTAAAGGTAAAGAAATGAAACTGAATCATCTCCAATATTGTTGTACATACTAAGTAATTAAAACAGGATAACAATATAGTGCAAGGAATCAAGACATGCCAACCTTGTCGTGCATAACAAGTAAGTAAATATGAATTGTAATGTACCAAAAAGCATTACACAAGCAATGAAAAACTACAAAATATACGCCAATTGGTGTGGAAAGTAAATAACTCATCAAAGACTCCCATATGCCTAGAGTGTACACTCCATGATAGAATAAAACAACCATTCATCACCTACAACTAACCAACTCGTTATTTAACCACTATTCCACAATAGGTAATCAATCGGTCATTTACAACCATTATAAAATGTACCCACATTCCATAATATTACCATCATTTAACCACCTTATTGTCGTTACTCACAAGTCACCGTTTATTAGCTAACCATCTCTTGTTAACTAATTTACTCTATTACTAGTCATCATATAACCTTTAGTCATCATTTTTCACTTATACAAAATTAGTTAACACTATTCATCCTTTACCAAATAATCCTCGTTTATCAACCAGCCATAATTAGCCTTGAATAATATCCACCGCTAATCCTTATTTATCACTAATCATCAAATATAATGCCTTATAATCATTTACCATTTTTTGGATATAACTGGCATTTCTGATATTAACATCATACCCAAATTGTATATGCATGTACATATATTTATACATACATATATATATATATATATAATAGTCATATCATAATAAATAGGAAAAACTACTAGATGTACACATAGGTACATCAACATAGTCATTCTTCGGCTTTACCGCATATCAATGTATCATCATAATCATCATATGGAATCAAATCGAGTATAATTCACAAAATAATCATCCTCCAAAGTTAAAATAGATATAATAAACATAATCATATTCAATAATTGAACCGTGCAGAATCAATATCAATATAATCTTGCAAAATTAAACCAGGTATATAATTATCATAGTCATCTTTTGAATTGGACTGAGAACTAGAAATGCCATAAGTGCTAATATAGTCAAGCATCATGATTTCTAGCATAACTTTTCATATAATTAATTAGCATGACTTTTAGCACAACTAATAGCACAATTACAAACATCATCAATAAGAGTGTTTTCTAGCATGATTACTAGCATAATGGTTTAGTATGATCATAGTCATAAGTAATAGCATAGGCCATAGCTTATCAATAGCAAGACCAAAGGCTTATCATTAGCATAATAGATATCTTATACATAGCCTAACCAGTAGATTATCACGGCATGATAAATATCGCATCATATAATAAGTGTCAATCTAATCCATTTGTCTATGAACATTACTTCTAATGTTATCATCACCATAACCATCAAGTGCCAGGGTTCCTCAATATTGGCTCAAAGGGCATTCTCAAGGTGTTTAACAATGTATAAGGGTATTAAGAGAACTAGCATTGATCTTCGCTTAAGGTGGGTCAAAGGGCCTACTTCTAAATCCCCGAAATGCATTCTAAGTCACATTCTACCACAGACTAGGCTGAGGTATCTAAATCCACTGATTGATGTATAGTATTCCATAATTATTCCAAAGATAGAGATTCTTTTTAAAGCACTTTAACTAAATCAAATGGGAACTAAGTTAACCTTCATCGTAACCAACTAAGACCAAACTCACCCCAAGCCTGAGTGTATAAATCATTTTTATCTAACTTGAGAAATATAAGGCATTTTTGTGTTAATCATGATAAGTGATGTCCAATTCGCCTGGGGCATAAGGAAACAAGTCAAATATTTCAGCTCTATAATTTAAAATAGTCTAAAATCGGTCGAACTAACCTAAGTCTTATATTTTATCTATCCAAAACTTAAAAAGCATCCCAAATCAAATAAAATATAATAAGAAAATAATGAAATAGATTAATCTAACAAGGGATAAATCAAGCCTACCTCGATGTGGAAGAAAGCTCCACGATCCATTAAACCACTACTTTTCCCTTACAAGAAGCTTCCTTAAAGTGCCAAGCTATCAAAAAACATTCTAATCATCAATATGAGAATAACAATACCCATTTTGCACCATTGTGCTTTGAGTTCAGGTATCACATCAAAACCCCATGTGGATCCCACAAATAGAAATCATATTTTCATAATCAACCCAATATTCTTAAAAACTCAAGGAACATATACTATAAAAATGGATAAAAACCACGCTAAATTAAGGCTAAAATCAAGATCTAAAGATTTTGGAGTTTTAAGCAATAAATCACTAAAATTCATTAAGAAAAGGGTGAATTCTTACATAAAATATGAAGATAATCGTCAAAAAATATTAACCAAGCTCTCAAGTTACCACAACTCTCAATTTTATGCTATCAAACTAGTTAGATTTTTTGACTCTCAAGGAAGTGATGAACAATGGCAAAAATCATGAAAAAAAAGATCCTTTTATACCTAGTACAAGTACTCGAGAGTCACTATTGTGGCCTCGAGGTTAGCGATCGTACCATCTTCCATCTGTCAAACAAGTAGAAATTTTGAAACCTATATCAAAATCATGGTATCTCATATGCTTAAGTGAGTCACGATCGTGGTCTAAAGAGACGCTATACCTGTGCACCAGAAACCTGGTGCACTAGATTTTTTGCAAGTTTGAAATAGGCTTTAATAGGGTGCTTGGGATTCATTTGGGATCCTATATATGAAAATGAACTATATAAACGCATAAAATTCAAATTTACAGATATAATGACACACTCTAAATTTCTATTTGAGGTTGTTTCGATCAAATATTGGTCCCAGACCCATATTTCCTTTTCTTAACTTTTTGATCAATAGGTCAAAATGAGCCTGAGTGTCTTGGAACCCGAACTAAAGGTCTACTTGTCCTAAAATCGATATTCTAGAGTTTATGATATAGTAAACAATTCACATATGATATCAAATTACTGATTCTTTGCCCGATGGACATTTGAAACCAACAAAGACTTCAAAACATAGAATTACTCTAAAAACTAAAGGTATTACCCGATAATCAAATTGTCAGTTCTAGAAAGTTATAAATGACATAGGGAATCTTGGGAAAAAAGAATTATGATAGTGATTTGAGGCTATCAACCCTCGTGTTATAGCTTGAGACCCATAAAGTGATAGTTAAACTGGGATCAAAGACAAGGCATGGTAACACAACACCCTAAGACTCAGAAGGTAAAGGGTGAGATTTACATACGAGACCATAAGACTATTGGTAATACCTATATTATTAGATTCTATATGTGTGACAGTGAGATAGTTGGGTTGAGAACGAGGAACTTATAGAGTTAGGAAGGTAGGGGGAACAGAGTCCTAGTGTTCATTTTAGGTTGTCTACAACAAAAAACATTCAGAACTAGTTGCTTTTACTAATTAATGCAAATCCCTAATTTTCTTTCTTGCATGTACAGATAATTCATCATGTTTGAGATACTATTTTGACCTATTCCCTATGGGATCGACCCTAAATTTGTTGGGTTACTATATTTGACTACAATTACATTTTATCTTTTGGGTGGTATATTTTAGGTAAAATTAGGGAATGTTTGTTAAGGTTCCTAATGCATTTCAGTGTCATTTATGTGAGTTTGTGGGTTTTGGTAGCTTTAAAAATGTTATAGTTGGCTTTGGACAATTTATTGACCTGTGCATCAAATGGAAAAATGCACTATGCCAGCAAGTCCGAAACATCGATTTTAGTCAGATAACGTAGTTGGTTTGATTTTATGACTTTATATCTCATGAAGACCCTTGGTTAGGAAAGTTGTGAAAATGGATTTCAGGGATAAACTTTGTGAAAATGATAACTTTCAAATATTTGATATCACCACTAAGTCAGGAGAATTGATTTTGGCAGAGTATGATTGTTTGTTTGCATTGTCAGAATTTTGGATGGATCCCAAGATGTTCGCGAAAACTTGTAATTCACTAAGTCTCTAGCTGGTGCACTTACTTAAGCGATATTCTAGTTTCTTAAGTGACCCAGTCGTGTATTAAAATGTCATTTACATGCCATCTTTATTGCATATGTCACAATTGCATAAGGAACAACAGGGTCACTTATGTGATACCTGCTCATAGGCAAGGTATCACGTATATGATACTTGGTTTCTTAAGCAGTAGTCACTTAAGCAACCTGGTAATTGTGTATGCAATGCTTGTTTCATTTAAATAACCTCTTTTCATCACTTAAGCGACCTAGTGATTGAATAAGTGATGCTTGGGTCATTTAAATACCCCTTTTTAACATTTTTAAATCATTTTTGAGACTTTGTTCTTGGGGTTTCGAGTTGTTAAGAAATTTCTTCCATTTCTAAACTTATAAATTCTCCAAAGAACATATGTGAATTTTTTCTTCATCTTTATCATTTAAATTTTGTTTAAATATGGATTTTCAAAGAGGAATTTGGAGAATTTAGCTCAAAAGGCCTACAATAAAAAATTATACTTCTTTAATTTAAACCCTTATTTATACCTATTTTCACTTGTATTTTCTTCTATGAGTTCGTTTAATCATGGAAGAAAATATTTGCGTACTAAACTTACTATTTTACCCTTCTTTTTGAAAAAACCATTTTGGATGTCAATTTTGATCTTGTATCAAAGTAAGGGAATATGAGTATCATTGACTTTCTTTTGAATCATAAATTCTATATTTGTATGTTTTTTTTGGTTTTGGATCCATTCGCGGGGAAAAGCTATATGTTGAAGGCTTTTTGGACTGGTTTTTGACTTTTGAGGTTGGTTATGGCTTAACTTTCTTTAGAATATGTTGGGTGGTTAAAAATAATGTAAATGCATACAATTGTTATGGGATTGTATCTTTGAAAACATCTTTCAATGATTCATGTGCCTGTGTGGCAGCCTATAAGGATAAAATTTGGTGGTTTTGAGGTATTATTTGCTTTGTCAGACTGGGTGGAGTCTTACCTGATTTTGTTGGCCTAATATTTATATATGTATGTTTTATTATACTTATTTTGGTGTAAAATTTTGGATTTTTGAATTTTTGTGGTGTCAATAATATTTCTTGCATGTTTTAATTTATGGTTTCTGGGTTATATTAGATCATTGATGGTTGGCTGATCTAGATGATTTTTTGCTCACCTGGATGGTATATTAGTTGGACATTGGATATTCTTATTTTGTTTAGTTTTGAGCATTACATCCTTATATTTTATTTATTCTTGAAACATTGGTACAACTATGGAAATATTGAAAACACTAGCTTTTTCTGACAAAAAAAATATGACGTCCTTAAAACCCTCTATCGGTGTATGTGCCATACAGGCAATATGGATATTAGTATTGTATATTGGTTCTATAGGTATTTACAAACACCCCATAGGTCCTACGTCAGAAAGCTTTAGCTCATAGGTGTATACAGAGGTACCTCATGCATCATTAACATCTACATTATCATCATCATCATCTTCATTTCATTTCATCTATTGTTCTTATGTTGTGATTACATTTCTATCTTTAACTTTAAATCTACAGTTTGTTCTATCTTTCTGCACCTGTATTTGATTAACATGTATACTTGTTCATCCTTTCTCTATGTGTCATTGGTTTATGTGTGCATATTAGAACTGTTAGCGTCGAAGGTGTGGGCTACTATTTAGAACATTTTTAGATTGTAGGTGACATGCCTATAGTTGTGTTTATAAGTTTTATTTTCTACTTTACTCAGTAGAACCATGAAACCTATTAAGTATAAATAGACCGTACTCATCCTGAATGGACCCTTTTGGTGCAGATCCAGGAACAAGTGTGTCGTATAAATAGTTGATTAAGGCGATACATTAGCCTATTCAAGGTAGCAGTTGATCTATGCTTCCATATTTGACTTCTACCTAATCTTATCAAGATTATTTCTTATGTATTTTCGACCTCTAATTGTACTAGTTAGTTATTAACCTATGACGTTAGGTCTTTCGATTTGGTTGGTATATTTATTATATTTCTCCTTTTACTATATCTATATTTTTGGTTGCGCTCCATTCTAGGAGTCTTGCCTTAGTTTTTGTATTGTTTTCTCATTTTATATTACTTTCGGTGATAGGCTTACTTGTCAAGGCTTGCTGCAACAAGTGCCATCATGAACCTTGGTTTTTGGGTCATAACAAATTGGTATTAGAGCAACTAGGTTCATTGGTCTCAATAGTGCAAGAATAAGGTGTCTAAACGATTCTCATGGATCAGTACGTAGATGACACGACCCAAAATAGGGCCTTTCATATAGGCATCTAGATCACAACAGGGATCGGAGATTGCCCCATTAACATAACCTAACCATTAAATCAATCAAATCAATCCATAAGTGTTGAATGAATTTCGAATATATAACAAGATAGATGAAACAAGACGAACAATCATCACTTAAGAAGCGTCTAATCAATCCATTAATGTTAAAACATTAGACAATATACCCAAGTCCATAGTCATCCACTGTACCTCTACAAATCTAATGCCAATAATATATCGCGACAAGCCTCCGACAGTAGCCAAAAATAAGTTTAGTATAAGTATATGACATAAGATAGAAAGACCCTGAAATGTATGCCTTCCAAAATATGGAAGGTCACCACTTCAAATTCAACACACAAATAGCTCGAACACCTAGTCACTGTGCAGGAAGAGAAGAAAAAGCTATGGCCCCTGTGTCGCATGAGGACACACCGTCCATAAAAGGTTAGTGGTTAGAGCATTCGTGTGTAACTGAAGGGTAGGAAAAAGATAGTGTCATCATTCAAAATGAAACCATCACATGAAACCATATTTATGTACATACGCATATATGTAGATATATAGATACATCGAGTGTCGGTAAAGGAAAGAAGGCCTTAGCATGCATTCCAAAACATCCAATCATGATAAATAAATTGGTGGACTCTTACCTTCCATTTTTGTAGATTAGGGAGTTCTAACTTCCCAATTATATTGAGCAAGAGGACTCTGACCTCAAGCTGCCTCATTAAGAAAGTGGACTCTAACCACCAAATGTCATATCCAGCAAGTGCACTCTGACCACAAGTCATCTTAACAAGCTAGTAGATTCTAACGACAAGACGTTTTATTGAACAAGGACTATAACCATAAGCCTTTTTTAAAGAAAGTAGACTCTAACCACAACCCATTGCATTCCTTTCTAGTCGATATAAGTACTCTAACCCTTTGTCCCTGCATTCACATGTACTTAGTTTAACATTCAAGGAATATGACCCACTTAACAAATTCAAGCCTTCGAGGCTACACTTCAACGCCATACATGCCCATAAGAAATATATGAACCATTTATCAATCAATCACTTTAATGGGACAATACCTTAGTTTCAATTATTATTCAAGTAAAACTATGGTCACCAAGACCTTTACCAAATCATTCATTCTTCATTAGAAATCTTATACCAATCTTTAGTTCAAACACAATTCAATTTCATGTTTACAGACTCAAACTTTTAACCAATTAAACCAAAAAAATTACCAATTAACTTATTACATGGACAACAAGGCCTTTACAAAGTTATTTACCAATGATTTATACTCATTAAGTCATTGCCTTATTTCAAAACACTAATAACATGTGACTAGTTATTTCTCTTAGATATTTTCACAATTACCTTGAGTGCATAACTTTACCGTGACCTAAATGAAAGTAGAAATCATCAAGCTTAGGGTTATTCATAATTAATTTGCTAAACCACAATCAACAGACACCCACATGTGAAAACCATCACCTAATCATGTATAAGCACAAGTTTAAAGTAGAGTAATCAACACTCATCACTATGCATCAAAACATTCAACATTTGGTTTAAAAATCCACTATGCAAGAATCAAATTCAATGTTTAAAATGCATAGTATTGAGAAATAACAATGAGGTAAGAGTCAAATTCCATATACAAGATGATTCACCCAAACAAATTAACCTATTTTGCCTCTAGAAGTACACCTCTTGAAACCCTAGCCTATAATTTTGTGGAAAAAGTTTTGAGAGTCTTTTGGGATGTTTTGATCTTGTCAAAGTGACGAATGAAGGGCCAAATAATGTTATAAGTCATGGATCATCAGGGTTTAGGGGTGCGAAATAAAATGTATAAAATGTCCTCAACTTAAAAGTTAAATATTGAACCCAGGGGGGTATGACTCACCTAATTCAATCGTAACTTAGGGTATGAGTAGTACCTTTACTCGTATCCTAGGACTCACCATGAACCCCTAAAGTTTCCAACATATGACTAAACTTGCATAACTCATACCCTAAGGTATAAGAAGCACCTTACAACTTATAGACCAGATAGATTACTATAATTCAAACTCAAGACATCATATGACTTGCAATATTACGACTTATACCTTAACATATAACTACAGAGAGGCTAAACAATACCTTAGACATAATGTTATCAACCTAAATTGATTAACATAAGATTTGGTGGGTACAATTCGTACCCTAGAATATGAGTGGCATGCCTAACCGTACCCTACCCAGAATCTCAAACTTCGAAAAATCTCTAAGAGTTCAATGCTAAGGTGTTTCAATTCTCCCCAACTTAGATCATTCATCCTCGAATAACGGGTCAGGCAAGAACAAGCATAATTTAAGACAACATTGAACGTCAAACAAACCTTTAATCAAGTTAGAAAAAAAAGACATACAACTTGGATAAGACATATGCCATGATGATTATCAATCACCCATTCATTCAATTGACTTTGGGACTCAAATCCAATATCTATCCAATCACTTACTTAATTCAAAGTTTAGGAAATTGAATCCATTGCCTATAAAAGACATAAATAAAGCATGAGTTTCTGGAATGGGGAACAAATATGTATACTTAGACCTGATGTCCTATTTCGCCTCCTGATAACGCTCAACTTAAATGTCAATTTATTGAAAGGTGGTCGTTGTCAATATATTTACCCAACTTTAGAGTCAGTGTTGAATCCACGAGGAACAATTTGAGTGCCGATTAAACTAATTTGAAACTATATCTATAAGTTGAATTCAAACAAATGATACGAAAAGATAAAATGGGGGTTCTTTATGATCAAACAATAATTAAAGTTTTAACTTGCTTCAGAGCTCAAAACTAAAATTTCAATGGTTCAAATCAATGATAGGGAGGAAATAGCGTTGTGATCACTATGATTAATAATTCCAATTAAATAATAACTGTAGTATTGGGTTCTTATAACTTGTGGGAAACACCAAATTATCCATTTTGACAGTTCATCTAAGTGTTTCTCAACCTACTTAGCTGTTGAACTCACTAATTCTCTCGAACTTAGGAAATTATTCTATTCGTAATGATTTTATCTCAAGTTGATCAATCTTGTTACAACATTAATTATTCGATGAGAACTTAACCTTCCCAAATCCTTGTTGATAATTTTCTACCTTTAGTTTATTTCTCAGTTCGAGAAAATCAACATAAGGTGAGATCTATTATTTGCAACTAATAGAAAATAATTAATACAAAAGAATTATCAAGATATTCCCATAATCACTCGAACCCTAACCAACCATTACGATAATACAAGAGTAATTATAGATCCCACAACTGAATTCATAATTCAAAGTGATTAAACTTACAAAAGATGTAGTCAGAAATTGGTTATCTTCCCAAATTCATGAAGAATATCCCATAGCTAAATCAAAGAATTGAAAATTGAAAATTGAAATCTAAGTTTAGAGACAAAAGAGGAGTAAAGTAGACTTTTTGAATAAGTTCAAGATGCTAAGCCCTTTTCAATGAAACCCTAAAAGCTGTTATTTATATCTGTAACTTAAGAAAAATTCAAAATTAAAAATTCAGATTTTTCTCCTTAGCTGACGATATGTCTGGCAGCTTATCAAAGATCTAATAGATTATTAGACTATGTCGTCTGACATGATTCCCATTTCTTGCCTTTTACTTATGTGGGATGACATGCTTGATGTCTTATATGACACCTAACGACTTATCAAGGGATGTCATTAGCTCCTTCTCAAAGTTTGATGATTTTTACCTTAGGCTGACGGTAACTCCTAATGGATTATCAGGGCTTTGATGACATATCAGACAATGTCATCACTTCTTCACTTCAAATATCATGTACTGCCTTAGGCTGACAACATTCTCGATCGCTTATCAGAAAAGTCATCCACTATACTTCCCTCTCTACTTGTTCAAAAATCACCTCTTTTACTTTCATTATTGCTGGTTCTCTTGTATCTTGACTTTTACTACAATATCAACGAGAAAACAATCAAAATCGACAAAAGTTGCTTAAGACTTTTCAATTATTCTCAGTTAAAAGCCTCAAATGTGTTAGCATCTGCTCACACATCAACTCCCTCAACTTAAAACAATTACTTGTACTAAAGCAACTAAAACACAACCAAGAGGATACAAAGTATGTTCGGCAGTCAACCATCCATATTATCTCAAAACATCTTCACCATATCCAAGGTCAATTAATTTTAAAATACACCTATGCATATTATTGAAGGATAACAGTGCGACACACAGGAATCAAGATTTGGCATTAATTCAGCAACAACAACCACACATGTACCAATATTACACTATCCAAACAAGTTAGCAACTAGAAACATAACCAGTGTGCCCTTACAACAAAGAAGTCCCTCCTTACTCAAATGTGAACTCAAGCATGTCAATGCGAGGACGGTAAAGACACGCTCACCCTCAAAAAGAAGTTCTAGTCAATATATGCCAAATACCATAAGCTTGCGCTTATTTTAAATACCGAAGCTTTCAGACAATTAAGTTAGGATAACTATAGGATCAACTTGTAATATAGGCTTGGGACTAGTATGATACACAAGGATATTTAAAGTAACTAAGCATTCTTTGCACTACACTATTTTTGGGGTCTGACTTATCAACCTTTACCTTATTTCTCCCTTTCTTGATCAAAGCACATTCTACCTAGGTGTAGTATTTTATTTTTTCATTTTCTTTTTTTCTCAACATTTATTTTCTCATTCTTTTTCTACCACACCCAACCTTGCATTTTTTTACCCTTCTTCATAATCACTTTACATCACGCACCACTATGATAGCCACCCTCAACTTAGGCTATTTTCCTAAGTCAAAGTGCATAAAGTCCAAGGAGGACCAGGGCCAAAACAGGTTCATTGTGATACAAATGGGTGATAGGTAAAATAAAAAGAATAGGCATTCAGGCTCAAAATCAGGATCAAGGGATATTATTCACACATAAAAGGTCATTTAGGCTAAAAGTAAACTAATATCTACAACGTCCTTTGATCGTTTCCTAACCGCTATCCTCCAACTAAGGCAAGACCAACGGAGCAAGTTCTAGATTTAACACACAAGTGGAACTAGGTAGTATGTCACACACATATGGCACAAAGGTACATCACAAGCTACTACCTATTCGGTTTAGGCAATTTTTTAACAATGGTTATCATGTCACTAGTACTAATGCTATAACAAGATGCACAGTGGTCACACACAAAAGTATATCACACAGTTATAAAATAGACCATTGGAAAGGTGTTCAAAAATCAACAATAACATGTTAACTTCCTAATGTACTTGTATTTCTCCTAGTCAACTACAACATTTTACAACAAATCATAATACGCCTAAACTTGACGGCTCTACTAGGAATAAGACTCTTAGGAAAAGGAGTACGGAAACAAAAACCCCAAGAGGAAATCAATACCCATAAGTAGTCGCACCGTCAACTTAAAATCATGCAATGTCCCCAAGGTGTTAAACCAAAACAAAAGAGTTATAAGTATATACCTATGGCACTATGGGTGCGATGATCTGATGTTAATCATATAATATGAATACAAACAGCAAAATACCTTGGGTTGCCTCCCAAGCAGTGCCTGATTTAATGTCACGGCACGACTAGGTTATCTTGACTACTCAGAATTCATCATGATACCTTAAAGGTTCTTCATCCTTTAGCGCTCCACTTAGACGATTTAAATTGTCAGCCCATCTTTCACTCTTTACATCTTTTAGGTGTGTTGGCCAAATGTGAGAGCATGATACAGAAAGTTCTATCACACAACTTCGAGGAGTTGAACCACTTTCCTAATTTTCCACAAAACTTTGGTGTGGGTTCATTTGGCAACAGTGAGAATCTTAAAAAACGACTAAATGGACACCAATCTTTAAGCTTCTTTGCCTTCAAGAGTGGGGTTGTATTATACCTTTTCGGCCTGACGAACTTCAAAATGTAGGAATTTTCGTCCTCGTTTCCAAAACATATCATTTTCTTGGGTGATTCGACTTTCATCAAATCCACCAAACATAAAATACTATGCATTAATTCCCTCTCATTACAATCAAAACATCTAATATCTCCCAAAGTTAGAATTGTCAAGAACTAGGGCAAAGTGACTTCAAAAGTATTATTTCTAAAGGAATCAGAAGTAAGAAACAAGTAAATTGTGTCCCCAAAATTTCTTACCTCTTAAGTTGGTATTTTATTATGGTGAAAATGTTTTCATTCCTTAACTATGTTAGTAAAGTAAAAATTAGCCTTTTTCTTGAGTAGACATGATAAATAGTATAAAATGGGAGTAGCAATAAGTTTGTTCTTGATATTGTTTGTGGGGATAAATAAGGAGTTATTAAACTCACTTAGAACCTTGGGGAAGTTTGAATACCCAATGGAAATGCAAGCGTTGAGACCAAATCCTCTAAATATATATGTTATAGTGGCTACGAGAGTCATAACAAATTGTAGGGTCACCACATGAGTTATTATGTGACTCATAGCCACTAGCAACATAGGTGTAAAGAGAAGTGTAGGCTTTATTTAAATAACGGCTCAAACCATGATTCATTGTCTCGCTATATGATTTATGGTGAGAATTTAAGGTGACTATAAAGAGACAAGCACTATGGAAAACTTATTGGTTGGGTAACGAGTGTTGGTGGTGAGTCGTTGTCTAACATAAAGACTCATGGAGTGCCCATTATCTGACATGATAACAAATTTATATACATATTCCACCCTAAGTGTCTGGTAATGAAACGTTCCCAATGGTAACACATTGTACCCTCACCCGTAGGGTACTCTGACCTTGCAACATTTATGTTAATTTTTCTTGTTTTTCTTCGATTTTCTTAGATATACTAACATGGTTTTTTCTTTAAGGTACCAATTAAACCAACGAATGACTCCACAAAAAAGTAAAATCCTAGGAATCAGGACCCTATATCCACTCATCATCTCCAGAAAGAACCCACTGATAATGAAGAATCAAGTGGGCCAGTGGAGAAATACCCTATTGGAGGGGCGGTGGAGCCAAGAGAGAAATTACCTAGAGGTGCTAAAGTTTTTTCAAAGAAAGTCACATTACCCTATGCCAGGCCAAAGATGAAAAATCGTAGCCATTCACCACCCCATTCACCATCCCAATATAAAAAAAAGGGTAAAGATGATAAAAGATGAGGAGTCTAGCCTCGAGGAACTAAATAAGGAGGAAGATGAGGAGTTCAAGAATGAGGGTTCTAAAATTGAGGAAGAGGGTGAGAATGAATTGAGTAATACCCTGATGGTGATACCACCTCATCCTCAACCTACTAATCACTTCATCTAGAGTTGTCCTCGATGCCCATCATTAATGAATGAGGGAACCCCAGGGTGCAGGACTTATACAATAAAGACATTTCCCTCAAGCATTTCACGGTAAAACAAAAGAGTGGGATATATTTAAAGCATAATATGATCACAATAGGTATGTATGAGATGCCTGAATTTGACATCTAGTTCAAACAATAATACTTTGAGTGGATAACTAGAGCTCCAGGCCAGTGCAACCCTGCATTCGTATGAGAGTTCTATGCTCCTTATGATATGAAACATAAGAGGTTGTATCCATAGGGGAATTCATGGAAAGGTAGTAAAACCTTGGTGACATCAATTATTATAGGTATTTGGGTGAACATCTCTATGCAAACCATTTCTAGATTTCGTCATATGCCAAAATTCCAATTATCGACAAACACAGCTTAGATTGACTACCGCTTGGATAAGATGTGGAAGGTAAAGACAAAATAGATTATTTTAGAGGAAAAGATTTATCACTTACGATGGATGGTCGAAGTTATTACTAGAGAGCGGGAAGAGTCTTCTTGTATTGCTAGAGGCATTAGATCTTTGTCTTTGATTATGAAGGGCAATTTTATTTTTTGGGGCAAAGTGTTAGTGGACCCCTGTGAGTCATATTTTGAGTCCCACATATAGGGACAATGTATTAAGTTCGGATCAAGAAGACCTGATTGAATACTTCATGGAGGACTACAATTTTAATGCAGGTAAGTGGATAGCGAGAGAGATTCACAATCGATAGGTGAGCACTTACACAATACTGGCATTCCAATACTTGTTGACACAGATATGCTTAGAAGAGGGAGTGCCAAAGATTCCATGAGTTCATCAGTTCATTCAGCCATATAGTACTATAGATTTTTGCTTTATTAGGAATACTATGAACACCATCTCCAAGGCAGCTAAGGTGGGGCCTACTTTTCTTTGGGAGGAATTTTAGGCTAGAGGGCCCAGTATTAATACTTCAAGGTTCACCGATATAGGTGATACCTCCACTAAGATAACCCACTCTGAGCCTCTAATATTAGATGCAACAGGTACCTTTAATACTCTGACACCACCTCTTGTGAGGAGACTATTTATATTTAGGTCAGCCCCCGCTAGTTAGGCCTTAGTCCTACAGGATTTCTTAACTAAAGTGCACAAGAGGTTGGGCACAATTGAGAAGAAGGTTGGAGTTACTATCTTATAAGTTGCTGATGAGATAGATACAGATGTAGCTGAGTTGATTGGGAGTACTACTCCCACCGCATAGGCACCATTGAGCGCACCATCCACTGTCGATGCCACTATTTATTTGAGAATCCCGAATACCAGTTGGACCATTGCTGATGAGTCCAGGGCCATTCTTAGGCCTCCCGTACTAACACTGTATGAGTTGGCTCCTTAAGTGCCTAGGGATGTATTTGCCTTTGTTTTTTCATTATCGATCCACTGGGGACAGTGTGTAATTTTTAGTTGGTGGTGCGCGTGTACCACATGGCGACAATGGGTTTTTGTTGTTGTGTTTCTTTCCCCGTCACCGCAATATTATAGTAGAACAGGCATGTCTAGAATAAAATTGTTTAGTGTTGTGTTTTTGTTTCGTAATGTTCTGTGCTTATGATTAACTAAGAAAAAAAAGTACCTAAGAAAGTTGGTATGTTCTGTTTGATTTTGCTTTGATTGAGATACCCCTTAAATAAAATTAAACTGCGTTAGGAGTGACAACGAGTCATAGTGAGTCATTCTAAGAAAATTAACCAACAGTCTCGAGGTTGAAAAGTTAAGACTAGTGGAAATGTGTCAAAACCCAATTAACAAGTCATGATTGCACCTACTCTATCCCTCTAGTAGGTGAGCCTAATCGTAACCTAAAGCTAAGCACAAGGGGATAACTTAGTGGGAAGTTTCCAATTACAGACGAAAATGAACAAAACACTTATAAATAAGCAAACAGTTCTAAATAGAAAAAAACTCAATAATAGATACCATCCTGTGACCTGGTAGAGCCAGTATAAGATAATATAATAATAATACAACTCATGGACTTAGAATAGTTAACAACATTTGTCTCAATAAGCAAAACGGAAAATCAAAAGATAGAAGATAATAGGGGACTTTGACTTTAAGAGCTCACCCTATCTCTAAAAATACAAACACAGCACAATCAATGATCAACTAAGACATCTAGAAGTGTAGTATGAGTACCAAAACAATGGGCAATCAGTAGGCATCATCGGTTGACAAAGATAAGTCAGGGTATAAGAATGATAAAATGCAAGATAATATAATGAAGTCAAGGTACGGGAACGAACCTAAATCATCTCCAATATTGTTGTACTTAATAAGAAATTAAACCAAGATAACAATTGATGTAAGGCATCAAGACATGCCAACCTTATCGTGCATAACTAGTAAATAAATATGAATTGTAATACATCAAAAAGCATTACACAAGTAATGAAAAAACTACAAAATTGGCTCCCATATGCCAATTGGAGTGGAAAGTAAATAACTAATCACAGACTCCCATATGCCTTAAGAGTACACTCCATGATAGAATAAAACAACCATTCTTCGCCTACAACTAACCAACTCGTTATTTAACCATTATTCCACAATATTTCATCAATGGGTCACTTACCAACATTAGAAAATGTACCCACATTCCATAATATTATCATCATTTAACCACATTATTATCGTATCTCACAAGTCACTGTTTGTTAGCTAACCATCTCTTTTTAACTAATTTACTTTATTACTAGTAATCATATAACCTTTAGTCATCATTTTTAACTTATACAAAATTTGTTATCACTATTCATCCTTCACCGAATAATCCTCGTTTATCAACTAGCCATGATTAGACACAAATAATATCCACCACTAATCTTTATTTATCACAAATCATCAAATATAATACCTTATAATCATTTACCATTTTTGGGATATAACTGGTATTTCGGATATCAACATCATACCCAACTTGTATATGAATGTACGTATATATATGCATATATATAATGGTCATATCCTAATAAATAGGCAGAACTTCTAGATTTACACATAGGTACATCAACATAGTCATCCTTCGGCCTTACCGAGTATCAATGTATCATCATAATCATCCTCTGGAATCAAATCCAGTATAATTAACATAATAATCATCCTCCAACATTAAACTAGGTATAATAAACATAATCATATTCAATAATTGAACTCGGTATAATCAATATCAACATAATCTTACAAAATTAAACCAGGTATACAATCATCATAGTCATCTTTTGAATTGGTCCGAGAATTAGAGATGCCATAAGTGACAATATAGTCAAGCATCATGATTTCTATAATAATTACTAGAATAACTTCCCATATAATTAATAAGCATGACTTTTATCTCAACTAATAACACAATTGCTAACATCATCAATAAGAGCGTTTTCTAGCATGATTACTAGCATAATTGTTTAGTATGATCATAATCATAAGCAATAGCATAGGAAATAACTTATCAATAGCATGATCAAAGGCTTATCATTAGCATAACAGATATCTTATACATATCATAACCAATAGCTTATCACGACCTGATAAATATGTCGTCATAGAATAAGTGTCAATCTAATCCATTAGTCTATGAACATTACTTCTAATGTTATCATCACCATAACCATCAAGTGGAAAGGTTCCTCAATATTGGCTCAAAGGGCATTCTCAAGGTGTTTAACAATCTATAAGGGTATTACAAGAACTAGCATAGATCTTGGCTTAAGTCACATTCTACCATGGTTTAGGCTGAGGTATCTACATCCACTCATTGATGTATAGCAATCCATAATCAGCCAAAAAGTAAATACTCTTCTCAAAGAACTTTAACTAAATCAAATCGGAACTAAGGCAACCTTTATCGTAAGCAACTAAGACCAAACTCACCCCAAGAATGAGTGTATAAATCATTTTTATCTAACTTGAGAAATATAAGGCATTTTTGTGCTAATCATGAAAAGTGATGTCCAATTCGCCTCGGGCATAAGGAAACAAGTCAAGTATTGCAACTCTATAATTTTAAAATAGACTAAAATAGGTCCAAATTTAATCTATCCAAAACATAAAACCCATCCTAAATCAAACAAAAATCATAAGAAAACTACAAAATAGATTATTCTAACCAGGGATAAACCATGCCTACCTTGATGTGGAAGAAAGCTTAACGATATATTAAACAACTACTTTTTCGTTTCGAGAAGCCTCCTTAAAGTGCCAAGCTATCAAAAACACATTTTACTCATCAATACCGTGGAAAATTTGGATTTTTTTTTATTTTTATGGTGTCAATAACATTTCTTGCATATTTAGTTGATGGTTTCAGGGTTATATTAGATCATGGACGGTTGGCTGATCTAGAGGATTTTTTGCTCACATGGTTGGTATATTGGTTGGATATTGGATATTCTTATTTTGTTTAGTTTTGAGCATTACATCCTTATATTACTTTCATTCACGAAAAATTAGTACAACTATGGAAATATTGAAAACACTAGATTTTTTTGACAAACAAATATGACGTCCTTAAAACCCTCTATCGGTGTATGTGCCATAGAGGCAATATGGATATTAGTATTGTATATTGGTTGTATAGGTATTGACAAACACCCCATAGGTCCTACATCAGAAAGCTTTAGCTCCATAGGTGTATACGGAGGTACCTCATGCATCATATACATCATTATTATTATCATCATCATCTTCATTTCATTTCATATATTGTTCTTATGCTATGATTGCATTTCAATCTTTAACTTTAAATCTAGAATCTGTTCTATCTTTATACACCTATATTTGATTTACATGTATAATTGTTCTTTTTTTCTCTATGTGTCATTAGTATATGTATGCATATTAGAACTGTTAGTGTAGAAGGTATGGGCTACTATTTAGAACATTTTATGACTGTAGGTGACGTGCCCATAGTCGTGTTTATATGTTTTATTTTCTACTTTATTCAATAGTACTATGAAACCTATTGAGTACAAATGGACCGTACTCATCCCGAATGCACCCGTTTGGTGCAGATCCCGGTACAAATATGTCATATGAATAGTTGATTAAGGCAATACATTAGCCCATTCGAGGTAGCGGTTGAACTATGCTTCCATAGTTGACTTCTACCTTATCTTATCTAGATTATGTCTTATGTATTTTTGACCTCTAATTGTACTAGTTAGTTATTAACCTATGACGTTAGGTCTTTCGATTTGGTTGGTTTATTTATTATATTTCTACTTTTACTATATCTACATATGTTGTTGGGCTCCATTTTAGCAGTCTTCCCTTGGTTTTTGTATTGTTTTCTCATTTTATATTACTTTTGGTGATAAGCATACTTGTCAAGGCTTGCCGCGACAAGAGCCATCGTGAACCTTGGTTTTTGGGTCATGACAAATTGGTATTAGAGAAACTAGGTTCATTGGTCTCAGTAGTGCAAGAACAAGATGTCTAAAAGATTCTCATGGATCAGTACGTAGATGACACGACCCGAAATCGGGACTTTCATATAGGCATCTAGATTTCACCATGGATCGGAATTTCCCCATATATATAACCTAACCATCAAATAAATCCACAAGTGTTGAATGAACTCTGAATATATAACAGGATAGAGGAAACAAGATGAACAATCATTACTTAAGAAGCGTCTAATCAATCCATTAATTTCAAAATATTAAACAACATACCGTAGTCCACAGTTATCCACTAAACCTCTACAAATCTAATGCCAATAATATGTCGCGAGAAGCCTCCAACAATAGAAAAAACCAAGTTTTGTACAAGTCTATGACATAAGATAGAAAGACCCTGAAATGTATGCCTTCCAAAATATGGAAGCTCACCACTTCAAATTCAGCACAAAAATATCTCGAACACCTACTCACTGTGCAGGAAGAGAAGAAAAAGCTCTGGCCCCTATGTTGCATAGGGACACACCGTCCATAAAAAGTTAGTGGTTAGAGTGCTAGCGTGTAACTCAAGGGTTGGGCTAAAATAGTGTCATCATTCAAAATGAAACCATCACATGCAACCATATTTATGTACGTAGGCATATATGTAGATATATAGATACATCGAGTTTCGGTAAAAGAAACAAGGCCTTAGCATGTATTCCAAAACATCCAATCATGATAAATGAAGTGGTGGACTCGTACCTTCCATTTAGGGAGTTTGAACTTCCCAATTATATTGAGCAGGAGGACTCTAACCTAAAGCTGCCTTATTAAGAAAGTGTACTCTAACCACCAAATGTCATATCAAGCAAGTGTACTCTAACCACAAGTCATCTTACGAAGCTAGTAGATTCTAACCACAAGCCGTTTTATTGAATAAGTGGACTCTAACCATAAGCCTTTTTTTAAAGCAAGTGGACAGTAACCACAACCCATCGCATCCATTTCTAGTTGAAATAGGGACTCTAACCCTTTGTCCATGCATTAACATCTGCTTAGTTCAACATTCAAGGAATCTAACCCACTTAACCAATACAAGCCTTCGAGGCTACACTTCAACGCCACACATACTCATAGGGAATTTATGAACCATTTATCAATCAATCACTTTAATGGGCCAATGCCTTAGTTTCAATTATTATTCAAGTAAAAATAGGGTCACCAAAACCTTTACCGAATCATTAATTCTTCATTTGCAATCTTATACCAAGCTTTAGTTCAAACACAATTCAATTTCATGTTTAGAGACTCAAACTTTTAACTAATTAAACCTACAAGCTTACCAATTAACTCATTACATGGACAACAAGGCCTTGACAAAGTTATTTACCAATAATTCACACTCATAAAGTCATTGTCTTATTTGAAAACACTATTAACGTGTGACTAGTTGTTTCTCTTAGGCATTTTCACAATTACCTTGACTGTATAACTTTACTGTGACCTAAATGAAAGTAAAAATCATCAAGCTTAGGGTTATTCATAACCAATTTGTTAAACCATAATCAAAAAGCACCCACATATGAAAACAATCACCAAATCATGTATAAATACAAGTTTAAACAAGAGTAATCAACACTCATCACTATGCATCAAAACATTCAACATTTGGTTTCAAAATCCACCATTCAAGAATCAAATTCAATGTTTAAAATGCATAGTATTTGAGAAATAACAATGAGGTAAGAGTCACATGCCATATACAAGATGATTCACCCAAACAAATTGACCCATTTAGCCTCTAGAAGAACAACTCTTGAAAACCTAGCCTCCAATTTTGTGGAGGAAGTTTTGAGAGTGTTTTGAAATGTTTTGATCCTGTCTAAGTGATAAATGAAGCTAAGTGATAAATGAAGGGCCAAATAATGTTATAAGTCATGGATCATAAGGGTTTAGGGGTGGTAAATAAAATGTACAGAATGTCCTGAACTTAAAATATAAAAATTGAACCTAGTAGGGTATGACTCACCTAACTCAACCGTAACCTAGGGTATGAGTGGTACCTTTACTCATATCCTTGGCCTCACCATGGACCCCTAAAGTTTCCAACGTACAACTACTCATGAATAACTCATACCCTTAGGTGCGAGAAGTACCTTATAACCTATAGCCCGGATAGAATACTGTAAATCAAACTCAAGACATTATATGACTTGCCATTTTATGACTTATACCTTAACATATGACTAGAGAGATTCAAACAGTACCTTGGACATAATGTTATCAACCTAAACTGATCAACATAAGATTTGTTGGGTACTATCTAAATCCTATAATATGAGAGGCATGCTTAACCATACCCTACCCAGAATCTCAAACTTAGGAAAATCTCTAAGAGTTCAATGCTAAGGTGTTTTAATTTTCCCCTACTTAGATCATTCATCATCAAATAACGAGTCAGGAAAGCACAAGCATGATTTAAAAAAACATTACACATCGGATAAATCTTTAATCATGTTAGAAAACAGAGATGTACAACATGGATAAGACATATGCCATGATGGTTATCAATCACCCATTCATTCAATTGACTTTAGGACTCAAACCTATTGTCTATCAAAACACTTATTAATTCAAAGTTTAGGGACTTGAACCCATTTCCTATAAAAGACATAAATCACGCAAATAAGATTAACACATACCTAAAGCACGAGTTTATAGAATGGGGAACAAATGCTGATACTTGGACCTCATGTCCTCTTTCGCCTCCTGGTAACGCTCAACTTACAGGTCAATTTAGTGAAAGACAGTCATTGTCAATATATTTACCAAACTTTAAAGTCGGGGTTGAATCCACGAGGAATAATTTGAGTGGCGATTAAACTATTTTGAAACTATAGCTATAGGTTGAATTCAAACAAATGATACGAAAAGATAAAATGGGGGTTTTTGATGATTAAACAATAATTAAAGTTTTAACTTGCTTCAGAGCTCAAAACTAAAATTTCAATGGTTCAAATCAATGATAGAGAGGAACTAGGGTTGTGATCACTATGATTATTAATCCCAATTAAAAAATAATTGTAGGATTGGGTTTTCATGACTTGTGGCAAACACCAAATTATCAGCTTCGACATTCCATCTAAGTGTTTCTCAACCTAATTAGATGTTGAACTCCCTAATTCTCTCGAACTTAGGAAATCATTCTATTCATACTTATTTTATCTCATGTTGATCAATCTTGTTACAACATTAACTATTAGATGAGAACTTAACCTTCCCAAATCCTCATTGATAATTAGCTATGTTTAGTTTATTTCTCAGTTCGAGCAAATCAACATAAGGCGAGATCTATTGTTTGCAACAAATAGAAAATAATTAATACCAAAGAATTATCAATATGTTCCCATAATCACTCGAACCCTAACCAACTATAAAGATAATACAAGAGTAATCATAGATCCCATAACCCTAGTTGTGGGATTTAGTTCCACATGAAAGAGAAAGTAATAACAATAACTAAATTCATAATTCAAAGCGATTAAACTTACAAAAGATGTAGTCAGAAATTCATTTTCTTCCCAAATTCAAAAAGAATATCCCACAACTAAATCAAAGAATTGAAAACTGAAATCTAAGTTTATAGACCAAAGAGAAGTAGAGTAGTCTTTTTGAATAATTTCAAGATGCTAATCCCTTTTCAATGAAACCCTAAAAGTTGCTATTTATATATGTAACTTAAGAAAAAGTCGATATTAAAAATTCAGATTTTTCTCCTTAGCTAACGACATGTCTGACGTTTTATCAGATATCTGATAGCTTATCAGACCATGTCGTCAGACAAGATTCCCATTTATTGCCTTCTTCTTATGTGTGATGACATGCTTGACGTCTTATCTGACACCTGAAGGCTTATCAAGGGATGTCGTTAGATTTTTCTCTAAGTTTGATGATTTTTGCCTCGGGTTGATGGCAACTCCTGATGGCTTATTAGGGCTTTGATGACATATCAGATAATTTCATCATTTCTTCTTTTCAAATCTCACGTACTGCCTTAGGCTGACAGTATTCTCGATGGCTTATCAGAATTATGATGACTTATCAAAGATGTTGTTACACTTCTTCTCCAACTTCCTTACACTGTCTAAAATTGACAATGACTCTGATAGCTTATCCCAAAGCTGACGACTTATCAGATAAGTCGTCAACTATACTTCCCTCTCTACTTTCTCATAAATCAACTATTTTACTTCTATTATTGTTGGTTCTCTTGTATCTTGACTCTTACTGTAATATCAAAGAGAAAACAATCAAAATCTACAAAAGTTGCTTAAGACATTGCAATTATTCTCAGTTAAAAGCCTCAAATGTGTTAGCATTTTCTCTCACATCAGCAACCTCAACTTAAAATAATTGCTCATCCTAAAGCAACTAAAACACCCTTGCCTTAGCTTGTATCACATATAATATCATACCTTTTTTCTGGAGATCTAATATTCATTGAAACATAGCTTTAATGCCACTCTTACCGGTGCTTTGTTCTTTCTTCTCATGACCATAAGAACTATCGAACTCATAAGAAAAACTAGAATTTGGGTTAGCGCAATAGGGGAGGGGACATTTAGGCAATCACTCCAATGTCCATCTTGACCACCACATAAAGAACAATCATACTCCCAGTAGGATGGAGATGGTTCACATATCTCTCTCCAAGGAGCATATCTACAATCTTGCCAAAAGTGAGGTCCATCACAATATGGACATAGATCATCAAGATAAGATTTCCAACCACCAAGCTCATGTTCATTCCGTGATGCCATAGTAATAAGTTAACTAAAATAAAATCTAGCTAACAAAAGAAATAAAAGAAAACCAAAAATAAATATTTACAAGTTTGAATTCAAGGAAGTAGGCAAAAATTCCAAACTAACTCAATACACCAAATGTTTCCTCGACAACGGCATCATTTTTTATAACGCTCAACTTACATGTCAATTTAGTGTAAGACGATCTTCGTCAATATATTTATCCTACTTTGGAGTCGAGGTCGAATCCACGAGGAACAATTTGAGTGGAAATTAAACTAATTTGAAACTATAGCTATAAGTTGAATTTAAATAAATGATACAAAAAGATAAAATGGGGTTTTTTGAAAATCAAACAACAATTAAAGTTTTAACTTGCTTCAGATCCCAAAAGTAAAATTTCAATAGTTCAAATCAATGGTAGAGAGGAACTAGTGTTGTGATTTCTACGATTATTAATCTCCATTATATAATAACTATAGTATTAGGTTCTGATGACTTGTGGCGAACACAAAAATATCAGTTTCAACAGTCCATCTAAGAGTTTCTCAAACAAATTAGATGTTGAACTCCCTAATTCTCTCGAACATAGGAAATCATTCTATTCATACTTATTTTATCTCAAGTTGATCAATCTTGTTACAACATTAACTATTAGATGAGAACTTAACCTTCCCAAATCCTCATTGATAATTAGCTATGTTTAGTTTATTTCTCAGTTCGAGCAAATCAACATAAGGCGAGATCTATTGTTTGCAACAAATAGAAAATAATTAACACCAAAGAATTATCAATATGTTCCCATAATCACTCGAGCCCTAACCAACTATAAAGATAATACAAGAGTAATCACAGATACCATAACCGTAGTTGTGGGATTTAGTTCCACATGAAAGAGAAAGTAATAACAATAACTAAATTCATAATTCAAAGCGATTAAACTTACAAAAGATGTAGTCAGAAATTCATTTTCTTCCCAAATTCAAAAAGAATATCCCACAACTAAATCAAAGAATTGAAAACTGAAATCTAAGTTTATAGACCAAAGAGAAGTAGAGTAGTCTTTTTGAATAATTTCAAGATGCTAATCCCTTTTCAAAGAAACCCTAAAAGTTGCTATTTATATCTGTAACTTAAGAAAAAGTCGATATTAAAAATTCAGATTTTTCTCCTTAGCTAACGACATGTCTGACGTTTTATCAGATATCTGATAGCTTATCAGACCATGTCGTCAGACATGATTCCCATTTCTTGCCTTCTTCTTATGTGTGATGACATGCTTGACGTCTTATCTGACACCTAAAGGCTTATCAAGGGATGTCGTTAGATTTTTCTCTAAGTTTGATGATTTTTGCCTCGGGTTGATGGCAACTCCTGATGGCTTATTAGGGCTTTGATGACATATCAGATAATTTCATCATTTCTTCTCTTCAAATCTCAGGTACTGCCTTAGGCTGACAGTATTCTCGATAGCTTATCAGAATTATGATGACTTATCAAAGATGTTGTTACACTTCTTCTCCAACTTCCTTACACTGTATAAAATTGACAATGACTCTGATAGCTTATCCCAAAGCTGACGACTTATCAGATAAGTCGTCAACTATACTTCCCTCTCTACTTTCTCATAAATCAACTATTTTACTTCTATTATTGTTGGTTCTCTTGTATCTTGACTCTTACTGTAATATCGAAGAGAAAACAATCAAAATCTACAAAAGTTGCTTTAAACATTGCAATTATTCTCAGTTAAAAGCCTCAAATGTGTTAGCATTTTCTCTCACATCAGCAACCTCAACTTAAAATAATTGCTCGTCCTAAAGCAACTAAAACACCCTTGCCTTAGCTTATATCACATATAATATCATACCTTTTTTCTGGAGATCTAATATTCATTGAAACATAGCTTTAATGCCACTCTTACCGGTGCTTTGTTCTTTCTTCTCATGACCATAAGAACTATTGAACTCATAAGAAAAACTAGAATTTGGGTTAGCGCAATAGGGGAGGGGACATTTAGGCAATCACTCCAATGTCCATCTTGACCACCACATAAAGAACAATCATACTCCCAGTAGGATGGAGATGGTTCACATATCTCTCTCCAAGGAGCATATCTACAATCTTGCCAAAAGTGAGGTCCATCACAATATGGACATAGATCATCAAGATAAGATTTCCAACCACCAAGCTCATGTTCATTCCGTGATGCCATAGTAATAAGTTAACTAAAATAAAATCTAGCTAACAAAAGAAATAAAAGAAAACCAAAAATAAATATTTACAAGTTTGAATTCAAGGAAGTAGGCAAAAATTCCAAACTAACTCAATACACCAAATGTTTCCTCGACAACGGCATCATTTTTTATAACGCTCAACTTACATGTCAATTTAGTGTAAGACGATCTTCGTCAATATATTTATCCAACTTTGGAGTCGGGGTCAAATCCACGAGGAACAATTTGAGTGGAAATTAAACTAATTTGAAACTATAGCTATAAGTTGAATTTAAATAAATGATACAAAAAGATAAAATGGGGTTTTTTGAAAATCAAACAACAATTAAAGTTTTAACTTGCTTCAGATCCCAAAAGTAAAATTTCAATAGTTCAAATCAATGGTAGAGAGGAACTAGTGTTGTGATCACTACGATTATTAATCTCCATTATATAATAACTATAGTATTAGGTTCTGATGACTTGTGGCGAACACAAAAATATCAGTTTCAACAGTCCATCTAAGAGTTTCTCAAACAAATTAGATGTTGAACTCCCTAATTCTCTCGAACATAGGAAATCATTCTATTCATACTTATTTTATCTCAAGTTGATCAATCTTGTTACAACATTAACTATTAGATGAGAACTTAACCTTCCCAAATCCTCATTGATAATTAGCTATGTTTAGTTTATTTCTCAGTTCGAGCAAATCAACATAAGGCGAGATCTATTGTTTGCAACAAATAGAAAATAATTAACACCAAAGAATTATCAATATGTTCCCATAATCACTCGAGCCCTAACCAACTATAAAGATAATACAAGAGTAATCACAGATACCATAATCGTAGTTGTGGGATTTAGTTCCACATGAAAGAGAAAGTAATAACAATAACTAAATTCATAATTCAAAGCGATTAAACTTACAAAAGATGTAGTCAGAAATTCATTTTCTTCCCAAATTCAAAAAGAATATCCCACAACTAAATCAAAGAATTGAAAACTGAAATCTAAGTTTATAGACCAAAGAGAAGTAGAGTAGTCTTTTTGAATAATTTCAAGATGCTAATCCCTTTTCAAAGAAACCCTAAAAGTTGCTATTTATATCTGTAACTTAAGAAAAAGTCGATATTAAAAATTCAGATTTTTCTCCTTAGCTAACGACATGTCTGACGTTTTATCAGATATCTGATAGCTTATCAGATCATGTCGTCAGACATGATTCCCATTTCTTGCCTTCTTCTTATGTGTGATGACATGCTTGACGTCTTATCTGACACCTGAAGGCTTATCAAGGGATGTCGTTAGATTTTTCTCTAAGTTTGATGATTTTTGCCTCGGGTTGATGGCAACTCCTGATGGCTTATTAGGGCTTTGATGACATATCAGATAATTTCATCATTTCTTCTCTTCAAATCTCAGGTACTGCCTTAGGCTGACAGTATTCTCGATAGCTTATCAGAATTATGATGACTTATCAAAGATGTTGTTACACTTCTTCTCCAACTTCCTTACACTGTCTAAAATTGACAATGACTCTGATAGCTTATCCCAAAGCTGACGACTTATCAGATAAGTCGTCAACTATACTTCCCTCTCTACTTTCTCATAAATCAACTATTTTACTTCTATTATTGTTGGTTCTCTTGTATCTTGACTCTTACTGTAATATCAAAGAGAAAACAATCAAAATCTACAAAAGTTGCTTAAAACATTGCAATTATTCTCAGTTAAAAGCCTCAAATGTGTTAGCATTTTCTCTCACATCAGCAACCTCAACTTAAAATAATTGCTCGTCCTAAAGCAACTAAAACACCCTTGCCTTAGCTTATATCACATATAATATCATACCTTTTTTCTGGAGATCTAATATACATTGAAACATAGCTTTAATGCCACTCTTACCGGTGCTTTGTTCTTTCTTCTCATGACCATAAGAACTATCGAACTCATAAGAAAAACTAGAATTTGGGTTAGCGCAATAGGGGAGGGGACATTTAGGCAATCACTCCAATGTCCATCTTGACCACCACATAAAGAACAATCATACTCCCAGTAGGATGGAGATGGTTCACATATCTCTCTCCAAGGAGCATATCTACAATCTTGCCAAAAGTGAGGTCCATCACAATATGGACATAGATCATCAAGATAAGATTTCCAACCACCAAGCTCATGTTCATTCCGTGATGCCATAGTAATAAGTTAACTAAAATAAAATCTAGCTAACAAAAGAAATAAAAGAAAACCAAAAATAAATATTTACAAGTTTGAATTCAAGGAAGTAGGCAAAAATTCCAAACTAACTCAATACACCAAATGTTTCCTCGACAACGGCATCATTTTTTATAACGCTCAACTTACATGTCAATTTAGTGTAAGACGATCTTCGTCAATATATTTATCCAACTTTGGAGTCGGGGTCGAATCCACGAGGAACAATTTGAGTGGAAATTAAACTAATTTGAAACTATAGCTATAAGTTGAATTTAAATAAATGATACAAAAAGATAAAATGGGGGTTTTTGAAAATCAAACAACAATTAAAGTTTTAACTTGCTTCAGATCCCAAAAGTAAAATTTCAATAGTTCAAATCAATGGTAGAGAGGAACTAGGGTTGTGATCACTACGATTATTAATCTCCATTATATAATAACTATAGTATTAGGTTCTCATGACTTGTGGCGAACACAAAAATATCAGTTTCAACAGTCCATCTAAGAGTTTCTCAAACAAATTAGATGTTGAACTCCCTAATTCTCTCGAACATAGGAAATCATTCTATTCATACTTATTTTATCTCAAGTTGATCAATCTTGTTACAACATTAACTATTAGATGAGAACTTAACCTTCCCAAATCCTCATTGATAATTAGCTATGTTTAGTTTATTTCTCAGTTCGAGCAAATCAACATAAGGCGAGATCTATTGTTTGCAACAAATAGAAAATAATTAATACCAAAGAATTATCAATATGTTCCCATAATCACTCGAACCCTAACCAACTATAAAGATAATACAAGAGTAATCATAGATACCATAACCCTAGTTGTGGGATTTAGTTCCACATGAAAGAGAAAGTAATAACAATAACTAAATTCATAATTAAAAGCGATTAAACTTACAAAAGATGTAGTCAGAAATTCATTTTCTTCCCAAATTCAAAAAGAATATCCCACAACTAAATCAAAGAATTGAAAACTGAAATCTAAGTTTATAGACCAAAGAGAAGTAGAGTAGTCTTTTTGAATAATTTCAAGATGCTAATCCCTTTTCAATGAAACCCTAAAAGTTGCTATTTATATCTGTAACTTAAGAAAAAGTTGATATTAAAAATTCAGATTTTTCTCCTTAGCTAACGACATGTCTGACGTCTTATGAGAGATCTGATAGCCTATCAGACCATGTCGTCAGACATGATTCCCATTTCTTTCCTTCTTCTTATGTGTGATGACATGCTTGACGGCTTATCTGACACCTGAAGGCTTATCAAGAGATGTCGTTAGCTTTTTCTCTAAGTTTGATGATTTTTGCCTTAGGTTGATGGCAACTCCTAACGGCTTATTAGGGCTTTGATGACATATCAGATAATTTCATCATTTCTTCTCTTCAAATCTCAGGTACTGCCTTAGGCTGACAGTATTCTCGATGGCTTATCAGAATTATGATGACTTATCAAAGATGTTGTTACACTTCTTCTCCAACTTCCTTACACTGTCTAAAACTGACAATGACTCTGATAGCTTATCCCAAGGCTGACAACTTATCAGATAAGTCGTCAACTATACTTCCCTCTCTACTTTCTCATAAATCAACTATTTTACTTCTATTATTGCTGGTTCTCTTGTATCTTGACTCTTACTGTAATATCAAAGAGAAAACAATCAAAATTGACAAAAGTTGCTTAAGACATTGCAATTATTCTCAGTTAAAACCCTCAAATGTGTTAGCATCTTCGCTCACATCAGCAACCTCAACTTAAAATAATTGCTTGTCCTAAAGCAACTAAAACGCCCTTGCCTTAGCCTATATCACATATAATATCATATATTGTTTCTGGAGATCTAACATTCATTGAAACATAGCTTTAATGCCACTCTTACCGGTGCTTTGTTCTTTCTTCTCATGACCATAAGAACTATTGAACTCATAAGAAAAACTAGAATATGGGTTAGCGCAATAGGGGAGGGGACATTTAGGCAATCACTCCAATGTCCATCTTCACCACCACTTAAAGAACAATCATACTCCCAGTAGGATGGAGATGGTTCACACATCTCTCTCCGAGGAGCATATTTACAATCTTGCAAAAAGTGAGGTCCATCACAATATGGACATGGATCATCAAGATAAGATTTCCAACCACCAAGCTCATGTTCATTCCATGATGCCATAGTAATAAGTTAACTAAAATAAAATCTAGCTAACAAAAGAAATAAAAGAAAACCAAAAATAAATATTTACAAGTTTGAATTCAAGGAAGTAGGCTAAAATTCCAAACTAACTCAATACGCCAAATTTTTCCTCGACAAGGCATCATTTTGTATAACGCTCAACTTACATGTCAATTTAGTGTCAGACGATCTTCGTCAATATATTTATCCAACTTTGGAGTCGGGGTCGAATCCACGAGGAACAATTTGAGTAAAAATTAAACTAATTTGAAACTATAGCTATAAGTTGAATTTAAATAAATGATACAAAATGATAAAATGGGGGTTTTTGAAAATCAAAAAACAATTAAAGTTTTAACTTGCTTCAGATCTCAAAAGTAAAATTTCAGTGGTTCAAATCAATGATAGAGAGGAACTAGGGTTGTGATCACTACGATTATTAATCTCCATTATATAATAACTATAGTATTAGGTTCTGATGACTTGTGGCGAACACAAAAATATCAGTTTCAACAGTCCATCTAAGAGTTTCTCAAACAAATTAGATGTTGAACTCCCTAATTCTCTCGAACTTAGGAAATCATTCTATTCATACTTATTTTATCTCAAGTTGATCAATCTTGTTACAACATTAACTATTAGATGAGAACTTAACCTTCCCAAATCCTCATTGATAATTAGCTATGTTTAGTTTAATTCTCAGTTCGAGCAAATCAACATAATGCGAGATCTATTGTTTGCAACAAATAGAAAATAATTAATACCAAAGAATTATCAATATGTTCCCATAATCACTCGAACCCTAACCAACTATAAAGATCATACAAGAGTAATCATAGATACCATAACCCTAGTTGTGGGATTTAGTTCCACATGAAAGAGAAAGTAATAACAATAACTAAATTCATAATTCAAAGCGATTAAACTTACAAAAGATGTAGTCAGAAATTCATTTTCTTCCCAAATTCAAGAAGAATATCCCACAACTAAATCAAAGAATTCAAACTGAAATCTAAGTTTATAGTCCAAAGAGAAGTAGAGTAGTCTTTTTGAATAATTTCAAGATGCTAATCCATTTTAAATGAAACCCTAAAAGTTGTTATTTATATCTGTAACTTAAGAAAAAGTCGATATTAAAAATTCAGATTTTTCTCCTTAGCTAACGACATGTCTGACGTCTTATCAGAGATCCGATAGCTTATCAGACTATGTCGTCAGACATGATTCCCATTTCTTGCCTTCTTCTTATGTGTGATGACATACTTGACGACTTATCTGACACCTGAAGGCTTATCAAGGGATGTCGTTAGATTTTCCTCTAAGTTTGATGATTTTTGCCTCAGGTTGATGGCAACTCCTGACGGCTTATTAGGGCTTCGATGACTTATCAGATAATTTCATCATTTCTTCTCTTCAAATCTTAGGTACTGCCTTAGGCTGACAGTATTCTGGATGGCTTATCAGAATTATGATGACTTATCAAAGATGTTGTTACACTTTTTCTCCAACTTCCTTACACTGTCTAAAACTGACAATGACTCTGATAGCTTATCACAAGGCTGAAGACTTATCAGATAAGTCGTCAACTATACTTCCCTCTCTACTTTCTCATAAATCAACTATTTTACTTCTATTATTGCTGGTTCTCTTGTATCTTGACTCTTACTGTAATATCAAAGAGAAAACAATAAAAATCGACAAAAGTTGCTTAAGACATTGCAATTATTCTCAGTTAAAAGCCTCAAATGTGTTAGCATTTTCTCTCACATCAGCAACCTCAACTTAAAATAATTGCTTGTCCTAAAGCAACTAAAACACCCTTGCCTTAGCTTATATCACATATAATATCATACATTTTTTTTGGAGATCTAACATTCATTGAAACATAGCTTTATTGCCACTCTTACCGGTGCTTTGTTCTTTCTTCTCATGACCATAAGAACTATCGAACTCATAAGAAAAACTAGAATTTGGGTTAGCGCAATAGGGGAGGGGACATTTAGGCAATCACTCCAATGTCCATCTTGACCACCACATAAAGAACAATCATACTCCCAGTAGGATGGAGATGGTTCACACATCTCTCTCCGAAGAGCATATCTACAATCTTGCCAAAAGTGAGGTCCATCACAATATTGACATGGATCATCAAGATAAGATTTCCAACCACCAAGCTCATGTTCATTCCATGATGCCATAGTAATAAGTTAACTAAATAAAATCTAGCTAACAAAGGAATTAAAAGAAAACCAAAAATAAATATTTACAAGTTTGAATTCAAGGAAGTAGGCAAAAATTCCAAACTAACTCAATACGCCAAATTTTTCCTCGACAACGGCATCATTTTTTATAACACTCAACTTACATGTCAATTTAGCGTAAGACGATCTTCGTCACTATATTTATCCAACTTTGGAGTCGGGGTCGAATCCACGAGGAACAATTTGAGTGGAAATTAAACTAATTTGAAACTATAGCTATAAGTTGAATTTAAATAAATGATACAAAAAGATAAAATGGGGGTTTTTGAAAATCAAACAACAATTAAAGTTTTAACTTGCTTCAGATCTCAAAAGTAAAATTTCAATGGTTCAAATCAATGATAGAGAGGAACTAGGGTTGTGATCACTACGATTATTAATCTCCATTATATAATAACTATAGTATTAGGTTCTCATGACTTGTGGCGAACACAAAAATATCATTTTCAACAGTCCATCTAAGTGTTTCTCAAACAAATTAGATGTTGAACTCCCTAATTCTCTCGAACTTAGGTAATCATTCTATTCATACTGATTTTATCTAAAGTTGATCAATCTTGCTACAACATTAATTATTAGATTAGAACTTAGCCTTCCTAAATCCTCGTTGATAATTTGCTACCTTTAGTTTATTTATCAGTTCGAGCAAATCAACATAAAGCGAGATCTATTATTTTCAACGAACAGAAAATAATTAATACAAAAGAATTAGCAAAATGTTCCTACAATCACTCGAACACTAACAACCAATTAAGACAATGCAGGTGTAATCATAAATCCCACAACCCTAGTTGTGCGTTTTAGTTCCACATGAAATAGAAAGTGATAACAATAAATGAATTCATAATTCAAAGTTATTAAAATAAAAAAAGATGTAGTCAAAAATTGATTCTCCTCCCAAATTCAAGAAGAATATCCGACAAATAAATCAAAGAATTGAAAATTGAAATCCAAGTTTAGAGACCAAAGAGGAGTAAAGTAATCTTTTTGAATAAGTTCAAAATGTTAAGCCCTTTTCAATGAAACCCTAAAAGTTGCTATTTATATACGTAACTTAAGAAAAATTCAAAATTAAAAATTCAGATTTTTCTCCTTAGATGATGACATGTCTGATGGCTTATCATAGATCTGATAGCTTATCAAACCATGCCATCAGACATGATTCCAATTTCTTACCTTCTGATTATGTGTGACGATATGCTTAACGGGTTATCAGACACCTGACGGCTTAGCAGGGGATGTTGTCAGCTCCTTCTCCAAGTTTGATTTTTTCTGCCTTAGGCTGATAGAAACTCCTAAAAACATATCAGGGCTTTGACAACATATCAGACAATGTCGTCACTTCTTCACTTCAAATCTCATGTACTGCCTTAGGCTGACGACATTCTTGATGGCTTATCAAAATTGACACGACTTATCAGAGATGTGGTCACACTTCTTCTCTAACTTCCTCACACTGGCTACAGCTGACCATGACTTTTATAGCTTATCACAAGGCTGATGACTTATCAGACAAGTCATCGGCTATATTTCCCTCTCTATATGTTCAGAAATCAACTCTTTTACCTCCATTATTGCTAGTTCTCTTGCATCTTTAATTTTACTGCAATATCAAAGAGAAAACAATCAAAAACAACAAAAATTGCTTAAGAATTTGCAATTATTCTCAGTTAGAAGCCTCAAATGTGTTAGCATCATCTCACACATCACCTCCTAAGTGGCTTCCTCAGATTTTTGGTTCCTTCGTAGAACCTTCACCGAAACCACCACTTTCAATCGAAACCAACAAACTTGAAGATCCAAGATCTTTATTGGGTTCTCCTCATAGGAAAAAGAATCTAAAAACAAACATCCTCCAAGGGAACAACCAACGAAGGATCACCAATGTAGTTTTGCAACATGGACACATGGAATACCAGATGGATGGAGCTCAAAAAAGTGGGCAACTCCAACACATAGGAAACATTACCAACCCTCTTCAAAATAAAATATGGACCAACGTACTAGGGACTAAGCCTCCCCTTCTTACAAAACCACATCACTCCCTTTATGTGAGATACCTTTAAGAATACCCAATCACTGACACTAAACTCCAAATCCTTATGTCTCACATACGCATAGCACTTTTTACGACTTTGGGCATCTTTCGCCCTATCTTTAATCACCTTCACCTTCTCCAAGGCTTGGTGAACCAAATCAGGGCCAAGCAACTTACCCTCACAAACTTCATACCACCAAATAGAAGAGCGACATCTCCTACCATACAACATCTCGAAAGGATCCATGTTAATGCTAGAGTAGTAACTATTATAATAGGCTAATTCAATCAAAGAAAATAGTGTACAAACTATCACAATAATTAATCACACAAGAGCAGAGCATATCTTCAAAAGTCTGAATGGTCCTCTCCACTTTTCCATTCATCTGTGGGTGGAAAGGGGTACTAAGGTACACCTTAGTTCCAAACCTTACTGAAATGACTTCAAAAGGTGAGATCAAAATAGTTTACCATGATCCAAAATAATAAAAACCAGAGAACCATGCAACTACATGATCTCTGTAAGATATAACTTCGCATAATCCTCTTCCAAAAAAACTAGTCCTCACCGGCAAGAAATGAGCGGACTTCGACATTCTATCCACAATGACCCAAATAAATTCATATTGATTCTGATATAGGGGAAGGCCGATGATGAAATTAATATTAATTGTCTCCCACTTCCATTCGAGCAATTCAATCTCTTGGTGAAAAACCTGAGTTTCAAGTGTTCAAGTTTGACTTGTTGACACACCATACACATAGCCACAAAGATAGCCACATCTTGTTTCATATTATTCCACAAATAGAAATCCCTAAGATCATGATAAATATTTGTAGAATCGAGATGAATAGCATACCAAGATCCATGAGCTTTGGCCGAAATCCTTGCTCTCAATCCATCGACATTGGAAACACGTAGCCTACCTTGGTACCTCAAGATACCATCATCACCAATCGCAAAATCTACAAACTTTTGTTGACCCATATTACTCTTAATCATCATAAAAAAGGGGTCCAACATCTGCTTTTTCTTTATCTCAACAAAAAGAGACGACTGTGATACCTGATGCAAAAATACACCACCACCTTCAGAGTTCGTGAGATGAACTCTAGGATTATCCAAACACTGAATTTCCTTGACTAATTCCCGCTTATCCTTATCCACATGAGCTAAAATCCCCATGGATAACCTGCTAAGAGCATAAGCAACTATGTTAGCTTTACTTGGATGGTAATGGAGACTCATATCGTAGTCCTTTAGTAACTCAAGCCATCTCCTTGTATGAGATTCAATACTTTTTGAGTAAACACATATTGAAGGCTCTTATGATCAAAAAACAAGTCAACATGAACCACATAGAGATAGTGTCACCAAATCTTTAATGTAAATACCACAATTAACAACATCAAATCATGAGTAGAGTAGGTCTTCTCATGAACTTTCAATTACTTAGAAGCATAGGAAAACACCCTACCATGTTGCATCAACAAACAACCAAGACTAATGCGAGAATAATCACAATATACCATAAAACTATAATTACCTTGGGCAGGGTTAAAATCGGAGCCAAAGTCAATTTATCTTTCAACTTCTCAAAACTACCCTTACATGAATCTGGCCTCAAGAACTTGACCTTTTTCTGGGTCAACTTAGTCAATAAAGCAACTATCATCGAAAAAATTTCCACAAATCTACTACAGTAATCGACTAGACCTAAGAAACTCCAAATATCAGTTGGAGTCACAGGCCTAGGCCACTTTTTAGCTGCTGGTACCTTTTATGGATCCACCATGATCCCTTCACTAGAGATAACATGACCAAGGAAAGTCACAACCTTCACCCAAAAACTCACACATAGAGAACTTGGCATACAAACCATGATCCTTCAAGGTTTGCAGCACAACACGGAGATGATTGACATGATCTACCTATCTCTTAGAATAGACCAAGATGTCATCGATGAAAAAAATGAGAAACAAGTCCAAGAACGGATAGAAGACTCTATTCATCAAATCCATGAATGCAGTAGGGGCATTGGTCAATCCAAAAGACATAACTACAAACTCATAATGACTATACTAGGTCCCTAATATCCACTTCCCTAATTATAAGCTAATGATAACCCGACCTAAGATCAATCTTATAGAAATACTTTACACCTTGAAGATGATCAAACAAGTCATCGATCCTAGGAAGAAAATACCAATTCTGTATGGTTACCTTGTTCAACTGATGATAATCAAAATACATCTGAAGGAAACCATCCTTTTTGTACATAAACAACACCAGAGCACCCCAAGGAGACATATTAGGAAAATTAAAACCTTTATCTATGATATCCTTCAATTGCTCCTTAAGCTCTTTCAACTGCACCGGAGCTATTCTATAAGGAGGGAAAGAAATTGGATAAGATTCTGGAACAAGATCAGTCCCAAAATCAATTTCCCTATTAGGAGAAATTCCAGGAAGGTCATCAGGAAAGACCTCTAGAAACTTATTAACCACGAGAACAGATTCTAGAGAAGGACCTCCCAATTTAGCATCTTTAACCTTGACCAAATGACACAAACACCTATTAGAAATCAACTTTCGGGCTCTAAAATATGAGATGAATCTCCTCTTAGGCACTAAAGAACCCTCTTACTATACATTGAATGGCTCATTAGGGAATTTAAACATGACCTTACTAGTCTGACAATCTAAGTAAGCATAGCACGAGTGCAACCAATTTATCCCAAGAATAACATCAAAAATTGACCATGTCCAACTCTATCAAGTCTACCAGAGTTTCTTAACCACTAACAGTTTCCACACACCCCCTGTAGACTCTGTTAACAACCATAGAGTCTATTACCAAGGTAGAAATAGAAAAAGGAACGAACAAACACTAAGGACCAAAACCAAAGTGCACAACCACTAATGAGGTCTCAAAAGAGAGGGAGGACCCTAGAATAATTCAATATACACGTCATGGGAGAAAAGTTTCAACATACCCATAACAACATCTAGAGACACCGCAGGTTCCTATCGAGTAGCAAGTCCATATCACTAATTTTGGTCAGTTTCAGTAGTAGAAACAAAAAGAAAAAGAAGAAGTAGCACCCTTTGGTGCACGAGAATATGAAATAGTAGTGGGGATCTATTGGCCAAAGAAGCAAGCAAAGAAGGGCACTCCCATTACGTGTTCCCAATCTGACCATAAATAAAACATATGTTCCTCTTTTTCTTACACTGACCACGATGATGTTTACCATAGAATCTACAAAGAGGGTAGGAGGAAGCTGACTAAGCCTGATATTGGGCACCCTGTGCCCGGAACCCACCATCAAACTGATATTGATGATTACCCAATGGATTCATGTAAGGAAAACTAGCCATAGAGAAATAATTGAAACTTCCCCACTTCTTTCTTGTCCACTTACCACCGTCTCTACCACTCTGCTCAGAAGGCCTAAATTTCATCCCTTGTCTTTTATGAAACTCAACCTATTTATTTTTCTCTTTTTCCACTTGTTGCATATACACAACTAACCTGGAGATATCTATGTCCTTGATCAGTAAGGCGGCTTTACTTTCAATGATCAACTTATGAGATAACCTTGAGGCAACCCTTTTCATCCGAGCTCTCATATCTGATACCATCTTTGGAGCATACCTAGAGAACTGGTGAAACTTTATGGCATACTCCTTGACTAACATTTTTCCTTGCCTCAAATTAACAAACTTCTCTGCCTTTACTTCCCTTAACTCTAGAGGAATGAAGCATTAAAGAAAGGCATTAATGAAATCTTCCCACAAGGATGACTCATCAACATTACCCCTTGTCCTTTCCCACTCCTCGTATAATTTGTATGCTATATCCTTTAGATTGTAGGCAGGTATCTCTATCCTTTCCACATTCATGGCATGCGTAACTCTAAAAATATTTTTCATCCCATCTAAGAAGCCCTAAGGATTTTCCTCTACCTTAATATCGATAAAGATTGGAGGACTCAAACTCATAAACAAGAAAATCCTTGTGGCCTTAGAAGTAGGAGTAACAAATGTACCACGCTCAACCTAAGAAGCTACCGACTTAGCAATCATGTGAATCGACTAAAGAAACACAACATTTTATTATGTCAACCTATAGAACTAGGGAGGACTAGAGAGAAATAGTTGAAGGACCATCAAGAGCTAGACCTCTAGATTGGTCCTGGACTCCATAAGTTGGATAAGCTTCATCCATATTATCCCTAATTAGGACAGAAGGGTTGTCTTGAACATCAAATCTTCTTTGAGACATGATCTAAAAGATAAGCAAACAGAAATCAGAGGAATCAGAGAAGGTGAAACATTCTTAAATGTCTCATAGCCTCTTTTATAAGTGTGGTGCGCTACATACCTATAAAATATACTATTCTTGACATGACTTTGTGGATACCTAATTGACCATGAACCTGGGATCTGATACTAACTTGAAATGACCCAAAATTGGACCTTATCATATGGGCATCTTGATCCCAATAACGATTAGAGATCGCCACGTTAACCTAACCTAACCATCAAATCAATCTAAAAAAGTCAGATAAACTCCGAACATATAACAAAGTAGCAGAAACTAGACTAATAATCCTAACTTAAGAAACATCTAATGAATCTATTAATGTCAACATACGAAACAACATGCCCAAGTCAACAGCCATCCACAAAACCTCTAAAAATCTTATGCTTATAATATGTCGGGACAAGCCCCCGACAATAGCCAAAACCAAGTCTAATACAATTCTATAACATAAGATAGCAAGACCCTGAAATGTATGCCTTCCAAAGTATCAAAGCTTACCACTTCAAAGACAACACACGAATAGCTAAAACACCTTGTCATTGTGTAAGAAGAGAAGAAGAAGCTTGAGACCCTATGTTGCTTGAGTATACGACGTCTGGAGATGGTTAGTAGTTGGAGTGCTAGCATGTAACTCAAGGGTAAGAATAAAATACTGTCACCATTCAAAACCAAATCAAACCATCACATACAACCATATATAAATATATAGGCCTATATGTCGATATACAGATACAATAATTAGCAGGAAAGGAAACAAGGCCCCATTTAATCATAATACATGAAATGGAGGACTCTAACCTTCTACTTATGTAGAGTAAGGAGTTTGAACTTCTTGATTATATAGAGCAAGAGGACTCTAACCTCAAGGAGCCTTATTAAACAAGTGGACTTCAACCACACACAGTTATATACATAGCCATAAGGTCTTTATGAACTATTTATATCGACATTGGGAATCTAACCCTTTTTCCATGCATTCACATCCACTAAGTTAAACATTCAAGGACTCTAACCCGCATAGAAAAATTAATACTTCAAGGATACATTTCAATCCTATACATGTCCATAAGGTCTTTATGAACTATTTATCAATCAATCACTTTGATATGCCAATGCCTTAGTTTCAATCACTATTCTAGTCAAATTGGGGTCACCAATACCTTTACCATATCATTCATTCTTCATTAGCATTCTTATACCGATCTTTAGTTCAAACATAATTCAATTTTATGTTTGGGGACTCAAACCCCTTTAACCAATCAAACCACCAAGGTTACCAATTAACTTATTATATGGCCAACAAGGCCTTTACCAAGTTATTTACCAATTATTCTTCCTTTACAAAGTCATTTACCAATTATTATTACTCATTAATCCATTGCCTTAGTTCAAAATACTATTAACATGTGACATGTTATGCTCTTAGACATTTTAACAAATACCTTGAGGGCATACCATTACCATGACCAAAATCAAAGTAGAAATCATCAAGATTAGGGTTATTCATGACCTATTTGTTAAACCACAATCAAAAAGCACCCAAATGTGCAAGCAATCACCAAATCATGTATAAATATAAGTTTAAACAAGAGTAATCAACACTCATCACTATGCATCAAAACCTTTACATTTGGTTTCAAAACCCATAACTCAAGAATCAAATCAATGTTTAAAATACATGGTATTTTAGAAATAACAACAAGGGAAGTGTCACATGCCTTATACAAGATGATTCATGGAAAAAACCTGACCCCTTTAGCCTTTAGAAAAGAACCCCTAGAAACCCTAGCCTACAATCTTGTTGAACATGTTTTGAGAGTGTTTTGGAATGTTTTGATCTTGTCAAAGTGAAGGATAAAGGTCCAATCAATGTTATAAGTCATGGTACATACGGGTTTAGAATTGGGAAATGTCTAAATATTCTCACCTTAAAAGCAAAAAATTGAACCCAGGGGGGTACGACTCACCTTACTCAACTGTACCCTAGGGTACGAGTGCTAACCTTACTCGTACCCTAGGCCTCACCATGGTACCCTAATTACATGAACCAAACTTTCGGCCAACTCTTATAGGTATATCAAGATCACTGAACACGGAGGTCTCTCCAATAACCAGACTTAATCTTTAGCAATTACCCACAAGGGTCGGATGGATTCTGACCCTATAGTAAGATAGCAGAAATGTAAGGCAATAGGCAATATCTAATATTTTATTAATGCCAATAGTCTAGCCAATATTCTAAGTCAACAGCTATTCATAAAACCTCTAACAAACTGAAGTCAATAATATGTTGGGACATACCCTCAATAATAGCCAAGTACTGATTCTATGCGAGTCTATGAAATGGAATAATGCAACTATGAAAGGTATATCTTTAAAAGTATGGAATCTCACCACTTCAAGGTCAACGCACGAATCTTCTCGAACACCTGATCACTGCGTATAAGAAGAAAAATATACTTTGGTCCCTATATCGCGTGGGGACATATCTTCCGAAGACGATTAGCGGCTGGAGATGTCGCATGTAACCCATGGATAAGGATAAAATAACATCATCATTTAACAACTAGTCAATATATCACTCTCCATTACAGTCATACACTTAAACTTACATATATATATGTATATTGCATACGAAGAAGATATCATGATTTAACAACATTCTCGACATCTTTATTTATGAGACATAAAGTGGAGGACTCCGACATTCCACACTTAGTTTCAAACCATTATCATTGGTCATAGAGATTTAACCGCATTCTTAAACACATAATCTTTCACATAGATGTACACAACATGTTCATATTAAGCCACAAAGGGAACACGACTTGGCATGCATTCTCAAACCATTTTTTCATAAGAAATGGAGTGGAGAACTTTTAATCTTCCACCTTACCAATTTTATAACCTTAAACTTCGTTGTTACATTAGCCACAGGGATCCAAACCTTAATCCAACTAAATCAACATATGGCATTTGATCGAGTTACCCAGAGTAACCAATTCAACCAATTTCATTGCCATTTCATTAGACTAGGAACTCAAATAGCTAGTCATTTAACCGGTCTAAGAACTCAAATCACTAGCCATTTTATTAGACAAGGAACTCGAATCACCCGTCATTTCATTAGACTAGGAACTCAAATCACTAACCATTTTTGCATCGGTACAGGAACTCAAATGACTAGCCGTTTCATTAGATGATGTATCTTAACCCTAAGCGATCTCTTTGGACTAGAAACTTCTATCACCAGTCTAGGAACTCAGATTGCTAGCCGTGTCATGACTCACACAAACTATTCCTATTTCATTTACAACATTATTTCACATATTTACCACACTTGGTACAACTCACAATTCAAGTTCATCTTTATGCCTTGGGATTAACCATCTTCTTATCCATCAATCAACAAAGTTAAAGTTTAACAAAATTACATGGCTAGCAACAACATTAATATTAATCTTCAACCATTCATACATTTAGGCCCATCACACCATTCAAAGCCATAGTCTAATTCATTCCATAATTACCAATGTTCATATCAACTATTTATCAAGCATTCACAAACATTGTAACTCAATACATGGCCAAAAAGTCCTTAATCGACCATATACAAGTATTCACATTCCATTAGCAAGATTACACCTCTTTTTCACCATATTTTGGCTCCACATACAAAATAAGTTCATTTTTATGTTTAGGACTTTAACCTCTTATTAGACATTAACAAAAAAATATCATCAATTACATAATACATGTCTCACTACACCTTTACAATATCATTCATCAATCATTCATGCTCATTGGGCCATTTCACTACTTCAAAACATCACCAACATATGACTAGACAATTCACTTATATATTTTCACAAATATCTTATATGCATGCCTTCAACAGAGTCATTTTCATGGTGGATATCATCAAGGTTAGGTTTGCTCAAGACCATCATGTTCAACAACATATAACAAACACTCACATATGTAATCTACCACCAATAACATGTATCAACACAAGTATAAGCAAGAATCATCATTATTCATTGTTAGGTAACATAATGCTTTTCATTTGATTCAAAAACTACAAAGTACACTTACTAATACAACTGTCAAATACATGAGTTTTGAGTTATTTAGAAAAAGGAAGAGATAAATGCCTTAACCAAGATGATTCAGCAAGCAAAATTGACTCTTCTTTCCTCTAGAAGAGCACCCTCCAAACCCTAGCCTCCATTCCTGCCTCAAAAACTTTGATAGTATTTGAGAGAGTGTTTTGGATGTAAGATCCACTCAAAATAAGCTTAGGGAGGCCATATAAACATATATAGTGAGAGGGGTTAGAGTTACTGGAAAGGGAAATGACCATAAGGCCCTTGATTAAAAGCTAAATAGTGACCCCATCCAGGGGTACGACTCATGCCCCAATCGTGAGCTTCACCCATAAAGAAAATAGTCCACTCTAGGTTAGGTTTTATCTCCATATAACATTGTAGTATATGACTCGTATGTATGATTACAACCAAGGTATGTCCTTGTTGTATAGAAGATAGTATGCTACTTTAACATACTACTCAAGGAATGAAAGAAGAGGGGGAGAAGGGTACTAGTCATGACCAAGGGTATGACTCAAGCCCTTGAATCATGTCCACCCCAGGGACAACAAAAGGAGATGTATATTTAAGTGTTCAAGTATAGGTGTTTCATTTCTCCCCTACTTGGACTATGTGTCCTTGAATGATGGGTGAGGCAAGCATAAACACAAGTTAACAAATCAACATGCATCTAGGCAACCTTTACACAAATTATAAATAACACAAAACAAGGATACAACACAACACATATCAGGAACATCACCAATTAACAAAAAAAATTTTCAAGGCTACATTCTTGGGTGTTTCATTCTCCACCACTTAGGATCATTAATCTGTGAATGATGGTTAAGGAAAACATCGACACAAGTTGACATGTTAGCACATCTCGCAAACCACTTTCAACCAAACTAGGACAAATCATACCACAAGGCTAGAATACAACATGTATCATGATCCTCATCGTCCTTTAAATTTATAAAGAAACTCAACATTTGGTAACTTAAATCCCTTGTTTAACAAAGACATGAATCATTTGTATTCATTGGAAATTTCACGCATCATCTATAAAAAACATAAGCTAAGTTATGAAGAACAACACACACCTCAAGTATGATTTTCTGGAATGGAAAATAGTTGCGGATACTTGGACTTCATGTCCTCTTCCACCTCCCAAGTAGCATTCTTGGACCATTGGTTCCTCTATAGAACCTTTACCAAAGGCACATCTATTATTTGCAACAGGGGAACTTGCTAATTTGAGATCCCCAATGGAACCTCTTCACAAGTCAAGGAACCCAAAACATCAATGTACTCTAAGGGACCAACCAATAGGGAATCACCTAGACAATCGGGGGAAATGGAGTTCAAACTAGAAGACATCTCCATCTTTTATGAAACATTACCAACCCCTTTCGAGACTACCTAGGGACCAATATATCAAGGACCAAGATTTCCTTTTTTCTACCAATTCACATCAATCCCTTTATGGGAGACACCTTGAAGAATAACCAGTTTTCAACACTAATATCTAAACCCTACGCCACACGTTCATATAGGACTTTTAGTGACTTCGAGAAATTTTCAAATTCTTATGAATTACCTTTGCCTTTCTCTAAGGTTAGGTGATTAGATCAGGGTCAAGTAACTTACCCCTACTAATTTCACCTAATTGATTGGGATAATGACCTCTCCCACCATATAATGCATTAGAAGGCGCTCGAGACTCTCCCCAGCTTAGGGACTTCTACATTTCCCCATTTTAGGACAACACCATGCTCCCTATGCTACTATCCCACACAAGAAGTGTCACTGAGAAACAAAAGCACAAGAACCACTCACATCACTCAAGGAAACACCCTCCACAGAGGCACAACACTGCAGGTATGAAGTGGTTTCATAGCAACCACCTAGGTCGTAAATGAGACCATCTCGATAGAATGTACCAAAAGAGGAGTCTTTAGGTTCAGACACTAAAAGACATACCACTGCATACCTTTTAGGGGTATATACCATGATCCCTTCACTAGAGATAGGTAACATGAAAAAGAAAAGCTATGGTTTTTAACCAAAACTCACACTTAGAGAACTTGGTATTCAAACAATGACCCTTAAAAGTTTGCAACATGGCACAGAGGTGATCTATATGATCCACCTTAGTCTTAAAATGTACTAAGATATCATCAATGAACACAATAACACAACCACCCTTTTGAGACCACCTTTTCGTCCTTAAAATAAGAAAAGAATCTTTCCTTAAGCACTAATGAACAAAAGAACCAGCTTCCAAAATAATGACTGGCTTATAGAGAATTAATCATGACCCTATAGGTTAGACAATCTAAAGGAGAATTACATGAGTGCAACCAATTTGCCATCAAAAGATAGGAATCAAAACATGATCACCTCCATCACTCAAAAAGGATTTTTTTACTACTAATGTCTATCACACATCTCTTATAGACTCTCTATACCTACAGAGTATCTTACCAAAGTAGAAACAGAAAAAGAAGCTTAAATAACTTAAAACCAGATTGAAATACATAATCACTAATGGGGTCAAACATACAAAGGAAAGAATATGTATACATAACACGGAGAAAGAGCTTTCAAAATGCCAACAATAATATTCAGAGAGGCCTCAAACTCCAGGTGATTAAAAAGTATGTACATGTGACTCTGGCCGGTGCCAGTACCAATAATAGGGGTAGAGATAGTATATTTTGGTGCAGGAGTAGATGAGGTAGCAATAGAGGCTCTGTCAGCCAGGGCAAACACTCGAGAAGTGCAATCTCACTACATATGCCTAATTTGGCCATAATAAAAGAATTTTTTCTTCTCCTTCTTGAACTCACCACAATGACTCTGACCATAAAATCTGCAAGAAGGGCAAGGTAAAGCCGACTGGGCACCACTAGCTTGAAATTGGGCACCCCTGGGTGCAAATGCTATAGAAGTGATAACCGACTTTATTTTTTTCTAAGAAGCAACCCTAATGAGACACTCCCATTGTATGTGACCCAATTGACCACATATAAAACACCGGTTCATATTTTTCTCATAATAAGCATGGTGTGATTGACTGCAAAACCAACAAGAAAGATAGGTAAAATAAGATTAGGCCCCATTGGCCTAATATTATGCACCTTGTGCCCTATAAGCATCATTAATTTTAAGATGCACATCCCCCAATAGGTTTGGGTAGGGAGCACCAATAATAGAATGGGCGCTAGGACCCGCCTAATACTTTCTCCGAGCCTATTTTGCACCAACCTAAGCCAACTGAGAAATAGAGCGATTGAAACCAACATTTTAAAACTACTAAGGAGAAGTATCACCCCCAATAGAAAGGTTAGTAAAAACAAGTGTAACCCCTAAAAGTATAGCCCCATTTCAATACCCTTTATCGAGTCTAAATCCCATAAGTTGGATGAGGTTTGTCCATATTGCCCCCAGTTGGAACAAAAAAGCTTGCATGAATATCAGATCTTTTGGATACATGATCTAAAAGGTGATCAAGCAGAAATTAAAAAAATCCAAGACCTTAGACTCTACACAGCTTGAGATTGAAACATAAGAAAGGAAAATATTCCTAAATGCCTCATAGTCTCTCTATTATAAGTGTGGTGTGCTTCACAACCATAAAAGATACTCTACTTGACATGGTTTCGTGGACTCCCAACTGACCATGAACCTAGGCTCTGACACCAACTTTACATGACCCAAACTTTGGGCCATGTCATATGGTTACCTCGAGCTCACATAAATCGAAATTTGCCCCGATAACCCAACCTAATCTTCAATAATTATCCATAAGAGCTTGATGGATAACGACCATATGGTATGATAGAAAAAATGTAAGGATAATAGGAAATATCTAATATTTCATTAATGTTAAATGTCTAGAAAATATGCCCAAGTACATAACTATCCACAAAACCTCTACCAAATTGAAGTCACTATTATGTCGGGACATACCCCCGACAATCTCTAAGTACTGAATCTATACGAGTCTATGACATAAAATGATGCAACTATGAAAGGTATATTTTTTGGAGTATAGAAGCTCACCACTTCAAGGTCAATGCATGAATCCAGTCTAATACCTGATCATTGCATAGAAGAAGAAGAAAAAAACAAAATCACCAACACCTATGTCGCAGGGGGACATAGCATTCAAAGATAGTTAGCTATTGAAGCGCTAGCATGTAACCTAAGAGTAAGGATAAAATAACATCATCATTCAACAACAATTCAATATATCACACTCAATTATAGTCATACACTTAAATTTACATATTGATATATATATTGTATGCCAACAAGATATCATGATTTAACAACATTCTCGACTTCTTCAGTCATGAGACATAAAGTAGAGGACTACAAAATTCCACACTTAGGTTCAAACCGCTATCATTCATCATGGATAAATAACCACTTTCGTGAACACATGACCATTCACACAGATGTACACAATATGTTTATATTATGACACAAAGGGAACACGACTTAGCATGTATTCTCAAATCATTTATTTATAAGACATGTAGTGAAAAACTCTCAATCTTCCACATTACCAATTTTATAACTTTAAACTTCGTTGTTACATTATCCACGGGGATCCAAACCTTAAACCAACTCAACCAACATATAAAATTTGACCGAGTCAACTAGTGTAACCAATTCAGCCAATTTCATTGGACTATAAACTCAAATCATTAGTCGTTTCACCAGTCTAGGAATAGGGATCACTAGCCATTTTATTAGAAGAGAAACTTGAATCACCTATCATTTCATAGGACTAGGAACTCTAATCACTAGTCATTTTTACACCGGTCTAGGAACTTGAATTATTATTCATGCAACGATCTAGGAATTAGAATCAGTAGCCATTTCATTAAATGATGTATCTTAACCTCAAGAGATCTCTTTGGACTAGGAACTCAAATAACTAGTACTATTACTAGTCTAGGAACTCAAATTGCTAGTCATTTCATTATACAAAGAACTCCAATCACTCATCATTTCAAGGGACTAGGAACTCAAATCACTAGTCATTTTATTGGCCGACATTAGAACTATTGACCCATTATTTCATGCATCCACATTCATACAATCATAGTACATTTAATGATTCTAACTTTTTTAGCCAATTCCACATTATACATGACCACATGGTCCTAATGGGAGCCTTCATTGCTCAAACATTACATTATGTAAATGCCTCAACTTATTTTATCATACAATGCAATTTGTGGTCCTCATGACTCACACAAACTAGTTCTATTTCTTTAATAAACTTATATCACATATTTGCCACACTTGGACCAAGTTTATTTTTATGCCTAGGGATTTAATCTCTCATTAGCCATCAACCAAAAAGGTTAAAGTTTAACAAAATTACAAGGCTAACAACATCATTATAATGTCAATTTTCAACCATTCATTTTTTAGGGCCTTCACACCATTCAAAGCCATAAACTAATCCACTACATGATTAACAAAGTTCATATCAAGCATTCACAAACATTATAACTCAATACATGGCCACTAAGGCCTTAATCAACCAATTACAAGTATTCACATTCCATTAGTAAGCTTACACCACATTTTCACCATCTTTGGGCTCCACGCATGAAACAAACTCATTTTTATGTTTAGAGATTTAACCTCTTATTAGTCATTAACCCAAAAATATCATCAATTACATAATACATGTCTCACAACACCTTTAAAATATCATTCATCAATCATTCATGCTCATTGGGCCATTACCCTATTTCAAAACATTCCCAATATGTGACTAGATAATTCACTAAGACATTTTCACAAACATCTTATGTGCATACCTTCAACAAGGTGATTTTTCTTGGTAGATATCACCAAGGTTAGGGTTACTCATGACCCTCATGTTCAACAACATACAAAAAGAACCTACATATGAAATCTACCATTAATGACATTTATCAATACAAGTATAAAGAAGAATCATCACTATTCATTATTATGTCACAAAAATCTTAATGTACACTTACTAATCCAAGTATGAAATACATAGGTTTAGAGTTATTTATAAAGGATATGAGATACATGATTTAAACAAGATGATTCACCAAGAAAACTTGACTCTTCTTGCCTCTAAAAGAGCACCCTCCAAATCCTAGCCTCCAATCTTATGCACGAGAGGGCACCTTTGAGTTGTAGCCAAAGTGTAGGACTCATGCACTAAGCGTGAGCTATACCCATAACAAAAACAATCCACTCTAGGTCAGGTTTCCCCTCCTTATGAACCTTGTAGTATACGACTCATATGCATAGTTATGACCCAGGGATGCCCTTTTCATATAGGAGACAGTATGCTACCTTAATATACTGCTCAAGGTATAAAAAGGTAGGAGGAGAAGGTTACAAGTACTGACCAAGGGTACGGCTCAATCCCTATAATCATATCCACCCCAGGGACATCAAAAGGGGTTGCCTTTAAAAGGGTTTAATTCTAGGTGTTTCAATTCTCCCCAACTTGGACCATGCATTCTTGAATGAGAGGCGAGGCAAGCCTCAACAAAAGTTAACACATCAATATTCATCAAGTAAACCTTTACACAAGTTAGAAATAACACATAACAAGGATAAAATATAACACATAGCATGATCATCACCAATCAACCTAAATTTTTTGCAAGGCCATATTCTTGGGTGTTTTACCTAAACTTTCCAACATACACTACACATGCATAACTCGTATCCTAAATTATGATAAGTACCCTACAACTGTACCCCAGACAGAATATGCTATATCAAACTTAAAACATTATATGACTTGCTATCTTATGACTCGTACCTTAATATATGACTAAGGAGAGGCTAAAATATACCTTGGATAGAATGTTATCAACCTAAAATGATCATCATATAAGAGGATGTGTACTATTCATACCCTAGCATAAGAGAGGTATGCTTAACCGTACCCTACCTAAAATCTCAAACTTAGGAAAATCTCTAAGGGTTCAAAGATATGGAGTTTCAATAAATATCTATATCTTTCTTCAGGAAGCTATAAGTTATCCTTAGAAAACTTTCCTTATTTCATTCTATATCATATGAATCTTTCATACCTTGTATTATAGGTCATATTTCACTCTTTTTTGTGCAGATGGTGAAGACTAGATCCAGTGAGTCTAGAGATTTAGATCCTTTATCTCAAGAAAGAGCCAGTCTAGGGGGAGAATTTCCAGTCATGGTTAGGATTTTCATGAAAGATAGGCATGACGCTCTTCCCCATAGAAAATTCACACTAGGGGGCTCTCCACTTAGCCACAAGATGATCATGTTAGAGATATAGGTCCCACTCCAATTCTACCAAGTTTTTCTACCCCAGTCTTGGTGGGGTTATTGATTTTCTTGCTGACCCAATTTGTGGGTTTTTCTTTGAGTTTACCTATTATTTCTCCAACCTTAAGTGTTATTCCACCATTTATGCCATAGTTTGTTTATGGTATTCCTTTGGTTCTAAGTTTGGATCCTCATGTTGTACCGACATCTACTTATGGTACTCCATAGACTCTAAGAGTAGTAATTCTTTAGCCTGTATCTATGTATAGTGTTTTGAGATTTGGAGTTTAGACTTCTTGAATTATGCCTCTTTGGATAGATTCTTAGTCAGCTAGTTACTATACCTCTTATTATTGTAGGTACAGCTATATCTTTTAAGGATTAACAGAGGTTTGAGAGATTTACTTATTTGGGTCCTTCTAGGTTTAGTGATGCTATTAAAGAGAATGCCAATGAGTTCTTGATCGATTGTCGAGAGAAGTTGCATAACCTTTGTTTACTCGAGCTGCATGGGGTTGCTTATACTACTTACCACTTGAGAGATTCAACCAGGGATAGGTGGAGGTCACTTATTTATGTCTATCTTTACAAAAGATGGCTTGGGATCAGTTTATAAGGCCTTTTTGGATAGGTTTATGCCTTTTAGTTTAAAGGAATAAATGAGAAATGAGTTTTATGTCTTGGTGCAGGGCTCCATGATTGTTGTGGAGCATGAGGCATGATTTCATGCCTTGTCTAGATATTCTTATGCTACATCGAGCTTGAGAAGATTCAAAAGTTTATAAAAGGGTTGGATTTTTCTCTTCAGCTTGCTACGACTCAAACAGTAGTGTATGGGGCAGAAATTCAAAGTATAGTGGATCATTCTAAGATGATTGATTCCATTCTTTGAGTATCTCAGGGAGGCGATAAGAAGGTGCATTATTTGGGTGAGTTTACAGGTTGTATCTCTGGATGTAATGATTTAAAAGGCATCTGCTGGTATCACCATAGACTAGTATAGGCAATGTTGGCAGAGTTCATGTAGTAGTTTTTCTGGTTTGGCAGCTTTAGGTGGTCATCCTAGTTCAATCGTACCTCATTTATTTGAGATGGGCCATAGGGTTTGCTATGTGTGTGTTGAAATTGACCATATGAATAAGGACTATCCCCCATGTAGTTTCAGATATACTTCTATCTTGGTCATGAGAGGTAGAGGTTCTACTATTATTAAGATCGATAGATAGGGCTACTCAGCCAGGTGGTGGACATGGTCAGTGCTATGCTACACTTGTTAGGACAGAGGAAGAGGCCTCCAATTCCATCATCATAAGTATTTTCCTTATTGGTTTTAGATCTGTATTTGTGTTATTTGATATAGGGTTGAATTTCTCCTATATGTCTGCATACTTTGCTTCGAGTTTTGATTCTTCTTGTGAGCTTTTTGATGTACCTACCCTTGTAGGAGACTCTTTAGTATTGGATTGGGTGTACATATATTATTTTGCTACTTTTTATAGGCGTGAGACCTGGGTAGATCTAATTGTATTAGATATTATAGATTTTGATGTCTTCTTAGGTATGGAAAGGTTATCTCCTTATCACATTATCCTAAATTATTATGCTAAGACCATGACTATAGATTCGTTGGATGTACCAAAGATAGCTTAGAAAGGTCCGCTTTTTTTGGGACCCAAGAGAGTTATATATTTCCTTTAGGCTCATTATTTGATTATGAGTAGTTGGCTATCTTATTGTGTTTATATTTGTGATACTACTTTTGCTTCACCTTCTTCTTTGTATTCTATTCATGTTGTTTGTGAGTTTGTGGATTTCTCACATGGATTTTCTTGGTATGGGTTTAGATTATGATATCGACTTTGCTATTAATGTTAAGTGAGATACTAAGCTCTGTTCCTCCTTATAGGATGGCCCCAACTAAGTTGAAGAAATTGAACGATAAATTGTAGGAGTTGTTAGATAAGGGATTTATCCAACCTAATGTATCACCTTGGGGTGTGATCGTCCTATTTATGAAGAAAAAAGATAGGTCTATGCATATGTGTATTGATTATCGACAATTGAACAAAGTGACAGTTAAGAACAAGTATCCTTTTCCTCATACTGATGATTTAATTAATCAACTTAGGGTGCTTCAGTATTTTTGAAGATTGATTTTAGGTCCAGGTATCACAAGTTGAGGACTAGAGCTTTAGATATTTTGAAGATAGCTTTTAGATCATTATGAGTTCTTGGTTATGTCTTTTAGGATAACCAATGCTCCAATCACATTTATAGAGTTGATGAACTAGGTATTTTGATCGTATCTAGACCTTTTTGTCATTGTATAAATAGATGATATTTTAGTTTAATCCAAGAGTGAAGCAGATTATAAGGATCATTCATGGATTGTGCTCCAAAGATTGAGGGATGAGAAGTTGTATACTAAATTTTCTAAGTATGAATTTAAGTTAGAGTTTGTCTCATTTTGGGTCAGGTGGTTACCAAGGATGGTATTATGGTCGATCCATCAGAGATTGCAATAGTCCATGATTAGGCTAGACCTACTTCTCCTACCGTGATTTAGTGTTTTGTTAGCATAGTAGGTTACTATCAATGTTTTTTTGAGGGTTTTTCATCTATCGTAGATCCATTGACCAAGTTGACTCAGAAGAAGATTTCCTTTTAGTGGTTTGATGCTTGTTAGAAGATCTTTCAAAAGCTCAAGGATTTACAAACTTTAACTTATATCTTGACTTATCCTAAGAAGGAAATATGTTTTACTATCTTCTATGATACTTTTAGTGTTAGGTTAAGTTTTAACTTAATGCAGGAGGGTAAGGTAATTTCTTATGCTTATCTTTAGTTGAAGGCCCATGAGAGGAATTACCCTACCTATGATTTGGAGTTGTGTGTGGTTGGTTTTTGCTTTAAGTTTATGGAGAAACTTCTTAAATGTAGTTCATTATGAGAATTTCTCAGATCATCATAGCCTTCAGTATTTCTTCACCCAACTAGATCTTAATATAAGGCAATAGTACTATTTTGAGTTTCTTATAGACTATGACTTGATAATTCTCTTCAATCTTGGCAAGGCTATCATTGTTATGGATGCCTTAAGCTGAAAGTCGACTAGCATGGGTAGTAGAGTAGGAAAAAGTGTTATACGGATTGCAGCTTTATGCCCTGAGGTTCAATATTAGTGATCGTGTTTTCCTTCCTATGTTACCCATAAAGGACATATTAAAGTTTGGGTTAAGGGGCAAGCTTAAACCTAGGTATATTGAACCTTTAGAAATCCTTCAAACTATTGGTGATGTGGCTTATGAGATGGTTTTTTACCCAGATTTATTAGTTGTTCCCTGAGTTTTTAATGTTTTCATGATTCGGCATTACATTGCAGATGAGTCTCATGTCATTCAGTAGGATTTAGTTCAATTAGATGAGAGGTTGTATTTAGTTGAGAATCCAGTCTCTATTTTAGCCAGGGATGTTAGATGATTGACTTCTAGAGATATTCAAGTAGTTAAGGTCCAGTGGAGTGATCGACCTATAGATGAGGCTACTTGGGAGGTCGAGTCTGATATGCATTATAGTTAGCCCTAACTTTTCTCTAGTTTAGGTATTTTCTTTACCTTTAGTTTGAGGACAAACTAGATTTTTAGTGTTGGATGATGTAACAACTTGATTTTTGGTGATTTTTGTGAAATAAGCATTTATCTGTGATTTGATGATTTTACCCCTCCCCATGGTTGCTTTATGGTATTTTTGCAGTGTGAAGATGTTTGGCATGGTTTCAAATGCATTTTGGTGTGATTTGTATGAGTTTATGATTTTTGGTGGCTTGAAAAGCCTTATAGTAGAATTTGCTCAATATTTAATTATTTATGCATCGGATAGCCAAATAGACTATGCCAATGGGTCTAGAACGTTGATTTTAGATTGGTAACATTGTTGGTTTTGTTTTATGTCTTTTATATCTCATTTTGACACTTGATTTGAAAAGTTGTGAATTTGGATTTTGGGGATCAACTTTATGAAAATAACCTTTTTTCAAAAATCTGATATCGCCATTGTGTCCGAAGCATCGATTTTTTAAATGGCAGCATAGTTTGTTTGCATTTTTTGGGATTCTGAATGGATCTTGAGTGGTTCACGAAGAATCAGAATACTCCAAGTCTCCAGCTAATGCACCACTAAACTATTGCACTTTCTTAAGCGATATTTTGGTCGCTTAAGTGACCTAACCATGCAGCAAAATATCACTTAGGTGACTTCTATGTCACGTACTTGACCATCATATTATCTCCCAAGGGGTCACTTACACAACACGTACTCACAAGTAAGGTATCGCGTATGCAACACCTAGTCGCTTAAGAGATGGTCACTTAAGCGACCCATTGAACGCGCATATAATGCCTCAATTATTTAAATACCCCTTTTTGCCCCTTTTCACCATTTTTGAGACTTGGAGCTTGGAATTTTAAGCTTTTGAGCAATTTCATCAATTTCTAAGCTTGGGTAAGCTCCAAAACACCTATTTCAACTATTTTTCTTCAATATTATCATTTATATTTTGTTTAGACACAGATTTAAAAGTAAAATTTGGGGATTTTGACTCGGAAGGACTAAAAATGGTATTTCTTTGATTATAACCACAATTCTAATATGTTTTCACTTGAGTTTTCTTTTATATGTTACTTTAATCATGGGAAATATATTTTTGGACAAAGCTTTTAATTTTAACTTTCTTTTTTAAAAATTGATTTCGAGGGTCCATTTTGACCCTAACTCGAAGTTAGGTAATATGGTTATCATTTGTTTTCTTTTGATGCATAGATTCAGTACTCTAATGTTTTAGTTGGTTTCGGTTTCGTCCGTGAGGTAAAATCTCTATATTGAAGGCTTTTTGGTCTGGTATTTGGCTTTTATGGTAGTTTATGGCTTAACTTTCTTCAGGCTAGGTTGAGTAGTTAATAATAATATCAACACATGCTATGAGTATGGGATTGTATCATGGAAAATATGTTTAGGTGATTCATGTGCACGTGTTGGGGCCTCTGTGGATAATATTTGGTGTTTTTGAGGTATTATTTTCTATGTTTGACCATTTGGAGTCTTATATGATTGTGTTGTCCTGATATTGATATATATATATATATATATGTTTTCTTGTTTGTTTTTAGGTGCGAAAGCCTGGATTTTGGGATTTGTGTGGTGTCAATGACATTTCTTCGATGCTTTATTTGATGGTTTTTGGATTTTATTGGATTACGGATGGTTGGCTGATTTGAGAGGATTTTTGTCATATATGGTTGGCATATTAGTTTGATGTTGAATTTTCTTATTTTGGTTGGTTGTGACAATTACATCCTGATATCATATTCATCCATAAAACATTAGTACCACAGTGGAAATACTGGAAACAATAGCTTTTTTTGATAGAAAAATATGACGTATTTAAAACCCTCTACCGATGTATGTTTAGGAGAGGAGATATGAATATTTGTATTTGATATTAGTTGTATACGGGTTGACGAACCCCCATAGGACCTACTTTGCAAAGATTTAGCTCTATAGGTATATACAGAAGTTATGCGATGACCTCGTGACTTATCATAATTAACTTCTTCATCTTCTTCACTGCACTTCATACATTGTGCTTATGATGCAATTATGTTTCTATCTTTCACTTGATATCTACCATTACTTCTATCTTCCTACACTTGTATTTGATGTACGTGTATGTTTTTTTATTTTTTTCTTTGTGTATCTTTTTTATATATGTGCATATTAAATCTAGTAGTAAAGATGGTGTGGGCAACTGTTTGGGACATTTTCTGATTGCAAGTGGCATGCCTATAGTTCGTTCTTATATTCTTTATTTCTACTTTACACAGTCATCCAATGATACCTACTGAGTACAAGTGAAACGTAATCATCCCTATTACACCCTTTTGGTGTAGATCCAGGTAGGAGTGCGCCGCACAAATAGTTTATTCAGGCAATACTTGGAGCCCATCGAGGCAGCAGTTGATCCATATATCCAGAGTTAAATTCTACCTTTTATCATCTAGACTATGTCTTACTCGTATTCAGAGAAAGAGTTTTGCTCCTTTAGGATATCTTATTTATTTTTGACAACGAGTTATACTAGTTAGTTTTTACACTGTCACACAAGGTTTTGGGATTTGGTTGGTATCTTGATTGTATTTCCATTTTTACTATATATATGTGTGTGGCTTAGCTTTATTCTAGGGGTGTTACCTTGGTTTTTGGTATTATTTTCTCATTTTATATCAGTTTGGGTGATAGACTTACTTGTCAAGGCTTGCCGCAACAAGTGCCATCATAACCCTTGGTTTTTGGGTGATGAAAAAAATCTAATAAGTTATGTATCACCTAACCATTCTTGACCTTGGTTTGGGTGAATTTCATTAATCTCCTCTCGATCTCAGAGCATCATAATACTAACACTTTGTAACACCCTTAAATTTCAATTACTTTAATTTTGGCCTCCCCGTGTTCAAAACATCAATTTTTAACTTAAATTATAGTTAGGTAAGTTAACGGAAGGTCTCAGAAGAATTTTGGAATTTATTGATAGGGTTCTAGGTGGTTTAAGGTCAGAGGCAGTAAGCTTCCGTGATATCGATGTTCCACGAAGGTTGGCTTCTGTGATATTGATGTACCACAGAGGTTGTCTTCCATGATAGCCTCCATGACATGGAGGCTAGTCTCTTCGTTAAGGTCCGCAGCATGGATGTTAGTCTTCGCGATAAGGTTCGTTCCACAAACCTTTACAAATATCCAGTTATTTTGTTCTATTTTAACTAGGCTAATGGTATAAGGTCCTTTCATTAATAATGATCTGTAAGCACTATATGAGCAAATTCTCATCAGTTTTCACGATACCAAGGGCTACTGCTTCACTTCCATAAATCCTCTCTCAAATTTTCCCTTTTGAGTCTAGGCTAGAGTTTTAAGAAGCTGGTTATCTAGGGTTCTAAGGGTGTTATCTTCTTCAAAATTCTTAGTAATCAAGGCATGTACCTCTTTCCCTATACTTATCTTTTATTTAAGGCATTAATTGGTTATTATAATGCATGGTTTTGATACGAATCGGCTGAAAGAGTATTGTGATGTCACTTAGGAGAAGTATAGGAATGTGTTGGGTTTTGAACTATGGGTTGAGTATTTTTAATGTATTTGGTTTAAGTGCTTTTTCATGATTATTATTTTATTATTATGAATTGAATTGATAATTTATAAACTCTTTGGGAGCATAAGGATAGTGAATGAATTAAAGAGGTATAATGGATTACCCAAATAAATGGTTTCGGTATGGAAATTCAAAATAACCTCAACCAACTTGCATAATTGGCTTTGGAATATGATTTGTCTCATAGTTTGGCTCTTCTTCATGAAACCTTGCATAGAATAAATGGTAAAAGGAACAAGAATTGTTTTTATTTGGTTTTCAAATGGTTTTGGAAAGGCCTTAGTGGCCATGGTTTTGGTATTTAAATTAGGAGCGTTGGAGTCAACTTGATTTAATGATTTTGTATAACAAGATAGAATAGACTTGCAAGCTCTAAATTTTGGTATGATAATACCAATGACTAATGTCTGATCAAAAGACTCATTGGTTAAGGAATGAGAATTTGTAAATGATTTTAATTAGGCTCGACGAGGGTTTTGTAGGTAACCGTGGAAGGTAGAGGTCGCGACTAGAACGATACTGGAAACTTATGTTTGCCAATGTAAGGGTTGGTCCTGATGACCGTGTTCTTATGTCACACTATATATATATAAATATATATTTTTGTATCAAGGATGGTGAAGGGTAAGGATTCCCTGGCTTTCTATGATACCTCTGGTCGTGCGGCTAACACGTACTGGAGCCTTTTCAGCAGGGGGAGATGAACCCATATAGCTCATAAATATAGGTAAAGGACGGCCAAGCTACCCAATCCAATTTAAGGATTTATTCTCATGCTAAGAAATATTCCCTTTCCCAGCATGTGATATATATGTGTATTACATATGATGTAGTGCACTAGTTTTAATTGTTTTTGTATTATGATTCATGGTATTATATTATCCTTTATACCTGAGTTACATGCTAGCGCTCCAACCTCTAATCGTCTTTTAACTCTGTATCCCCATATGATGCAAGAAATGGCCACACTCATACTTCTCCTGCCTAATGACTACGTGATCATGGGATAGCTCGGGTATCAGATTTAAGTGGTGAGCTTCCATACTTTGGAAAACCCCATTTCATGATATGAACTTTCTTATAGTTAGACTTCTCTTTTGGACTTTTTTAAGCTATAGTCAGGGGCATATCCTGACTAGACTATCTTTTGTTTTGATAAAGGCTTTGTTGGACATTACTGTGGGCATAGGTATTGTGGTTGGTTTTCTCTATCAATCTTTAATAAATTCTTTAAGCTTCCCTCTTATATTTTGTTTTATGTTGATATTCATCCGCCGCTAGGTGTACTTAGTTATTGTAATACCCCGCACTAGTCCTAGCTCGATTCAACTCTTAGTTGCATCCTTAAGGGACTTAAGGCTTGAAATTTTCACTAAGTGTTAGGGGATTAGTAATTTTCAAGACCTCTAAACTTTGAGGATTTTCATTTTAATCTTCCCAACCCTAAGACATTAGTTTTTGAGTTAATTCATGTTCAAGAATGAAAGAAGTATGCCCCAGGGGACTTTTAGATTTTTTGGACAAGGTTTGGGGAACGTTTGGATAACAAATCCATCAAGTCACCGCGATAGGGCCGCATCGCGGTGACATTCCCTTTGGCACGTATATCACATCGTGGTGAAGGTGTTTTCTTCCAATTCTGGATTTATAATTGAATGCATGTGTTATGATCTTTAACCTAGTGTGTAAAGTGGTTATGAGGTGAAGAATGTTCACAGGAATCACTTAGAACAAAATTGAGCTAAGTTCCTTTGATTCATCCAAAGTTTGGTATTCAATTCTCCAAGGCTCAAATTTGAACGTTTATAACTTTTGATAAACGTGGAATTTTTCAGCTCAAGACTCACTAAATTGTTGCTAATTGAATTAGATTTCCAACGATATGAATTTTGCCTTAATCCAATACCCGAGATAAAAAGTTATGATCATTTTTCAGAACCAGTAAGCCACTGCGATAACATTGCATTGTGATGAGCTTTTAATCAGCATTCTAGTTATGAATTTTTTATTTAAATGATGAAGGGGCAATTGGGTCTTTTCCCATCTCAACCCAATTCATAAAAACATGACCTAAAACTTCAGTTAGGGAATTATTTGCCCAAAAACTATACTTTCTTATTAAGAACAAACCCTAATCATCCCCAAGTTCATTAAAATCAATTCCTTTTTCTCCAGGGAAACCAAGAAATCAAATTCCCAAATCCAAGAACCTTTAAGGAAGCTTACAAATTTGTGTTTCTCTTTCAATATCTAAGGTTTAAGGTATGTGTGATAATCATCCATGTGAACTTTTCACCCATGGAGTCCAAGAACCTATTTTCATGTTTTAATTTATGAATTTACATGTTTACAATGAGTTCTCCTTATGAAGCTTTTATGAATTTTGATTATACATGATATTTACAAGTGTTTTTCATTTAAACTAGCCCTAACATGTTTGAGTGAAGGAATTTCCATGTTAAATCCCCAATTTATGGTTTTGGTGTTATAATTATGTTATTCCCATATGTTTCAATCATTCCTATGCTTAAGTTAATGAATTTGAAGTGTTTGGTGAAATGCTTAAATGATTGAAATTTGAACTACGTAGCCAGCATAGGTTAGAGATGTCAATCTTCTAGTTAAGGGTTGATAAAGTTAATTGTCAGTTGTGGATAATACATATCTCATTAGAGTACCTGCCAGATGAGGGTCACTTAGTGGATCCACACTGCCAGCATCCGTAAACGTGGTACGGTACTGACACTCTACCAACTGGGGTTATAGGTTGGACCACGATTAGCTCAAATTAGGGCATATAAGTTAGATGATACCTCCCACAGTCTCAGTTCAGTGTTCAATGCAGATATCAGTTCAGATTTGCGTGACCATAGCATATAGTTTATCAGTTATTCAGTTACCAGATTTTAGTATTTTAGTTTACAGACTATTTCAGTATCATGCTATATGCTTGGTCATGCATTCTTAGATTTACAGCTTTCACACATATTATGCATTAGATATCTTATGTTATCGAGTTAGTCAGTGTCTCATTATATTCAGTGAGTTAGTATTTTATGCACGTGAACCTATGCATTTCAGCCTAACCTCATCTCATATACTAGTTTATTAAAATTACTGACCACATACTTTTTTCATGCTATGATGTCTTATAACATAAGTTCGGTTACTCAGTTTCCTGACTGCACTTACATAGTTCAGCATTACAGTAGTAGCAGCAGTGGTGAGTCCACATCTATCGAGGACAAGTTTATATTCATTTAGTTATTTTAGCATTCCTCTATTTTAGTCAGTTGGAGTTAGTTGAGGGTTTGTCCCATCAAATCCATAGTTAGTCAGTTAGATTCTTTTCAGACATCCAGACAGTTAGCCAATTTATCAGTTATTTATCAATCTTTCATCATGTATTTTGATTTGAGGGTTTGTCCCTTCTGGAATTATCATTTGTTTTTCCATATATGTATTTTATTATTATTATCACTTAGTGCTCACAGCAAGTACCAGCTCATGGATTAGCTTGTGGTCACTTGTGACCGTAAGAACCGTTGCTACAACTAGGTGGTAGCCTCAGGTTATAACAAAACTTGGTATCAGAGCCTAAGGTTTCAAAGAATCCTTGGGAGTTTGAAAAGCCGCATTGAGTATAGTCTCATGCATGAGTGTGAAGGATGTCACACTTATGGACAAGAGGCTATAAGACATTTTAGGAAAAGATTCCCTTCTTTCAGTATTAATGTCGTGAAAAAGAATATGATGTTCTATTTAAACTCTCTTTCTGACTCATTCCTCCTTCTTTATACTCAGTGTCTACCCCGGTGGGTAAATATATCACAACCAAAAGAGTGTATAGAAATTGCCCAGTTACAGTATCATAGAAAATCGCTTTAGTTGATTGTAGGAATGGAATCGTTTGTTTTCAGTTTCCTAATGAACTAGTCATAAAATAGAGGGGTAGTACCTCAGTGCTTAGGGGTCAGATGTATTTTCAGATCCCTTCCTGAAATCTTATGATAGCATATAATCTAGAGTTAAAGATGTGAATCCAAAAGTTTAGCAGCAGTAAAGTGGGGATAGTGTTATCTAAATTTAGTAGATTCTATATCCATTGGGCTAGTTGTATAAAGGTGAATCAGTAGTCTTAAACCGTGCATGCAAGAATTTAAGTTACTGATTCAAAATTAAGTATGATAGTGTGGGTATGCTTATATAGTACCCTTGAGTGCTAAGTTTGAATAGGGCTAGTAATGTAGTAATTGATGTTCTTACTAGCTAAGTTATGGGGTATATGATGTTGATGTTGGATGTTCAGGTATAATGTATATTCACATGGTTTGTAGAAAAGGATAAGTTTAAAGATGTGATATTAGTAGTTTATGAAGGAGGTTAGTATGGTTTATTAAGGGTGTGAAGATATCAATGTTAAGCATTTGAATCTAAGATTGAATCTTTGAAGATTGAGCTTAGAGAAAGTGGAGTTGAAGCACTAGATGGTGTGAACTCATAGTATGGTAATACTCTTGGAAATTCTAAGTTAGTTAGTGTTTTAGTTATTGTATTATGATTGTTGAGGGTATAGAAAACTAGGAATTGCATATCAAAAGAAAGTACTAGCAGTGGGTTTTAGATCATCAGGCATAGTCTTTCAGGGTGAGTTTATCCTTTATGCATATTATTGTACCACCGACTTCTGAGGATGGATTGTTGCTAAGGGAGAGATGATAGAACCAGTAACCAAGTCAGGATCTGAGATTCAAGAAGTGATGCCAGTGTTTTGTAGAAAAACAATAGGGAGAAAGATACCTACCCAATTCTTATCTAAATGAAAATTTTTGTACTTCAGTCCCCACGATATATATACTCATGCTTTATATGTCAGCCCTATGACCATAGCTCATATCCGTGCACCTTATATAAAATCATGTACTCTCACAATTCCTAGCGTGAGGAGTTCCAGTTCACTTAGCAGTATGAACCATGTTCCATGAATTTATGGAGTCCAAACTTAGGTCATGCAGCTCATGACTTATGTACTCATGTTTTACAGTGTGTTTAGTTCCAGTACTTATGCTACACTTTTAATGATCAGCGCAATTCAGATTTATGTCATGTATACCCTCAATATAAACCTCTTTGATAAATTTATGTCATTGATACTCTATTTTTCAGGGTTTTGTTAACTTTCAAAGTTATGCACAGTATTCTTTCATATTTCAGGTCCTCATGTTCTAAACTTTTAGTGACCTCCCTTCATGAAATGATGATGATGATGTGTAATTGTTTAGATGTGAGGGATTTAATGTTTCATGTTAAGGAAAGATCGTTGCATGCTGTTTTTACATAGGCTATAGCTTTGAAGAAATATTGATTCCAAGTTTTTTATATATGTCATTGTTAGTTGAAATTTTGTGTGTGATTTTCTTAAGAATAGTGCATAGAAGTTTTTCTTGATAGAGGTGTTAGAGAATCTAGGTGGGTTATTTCCTAGAAGTTTACATGTGGTTATGATGATAGGCTTAAATGTCATGTTGTTAAATTAGTGATCGGTGCATTGTGCGCTAGTAAATCCATCGTAAGAGGTTAAATAGAGTTGTTGAAGTGGTAATTGGAATTTTTCATGAGATGAGAAGCTGTGAAAGTACAGGGTGTATTGAATTCATGACTTAGGCTAGTATTATAATGTTATGTGTGCACTTTGTAGATTTCAGTAGGCTTGAACATAGTGACCGAATTCAGTTCAGCTCAGACTTCAGTAGATAAAGTTATCAGTGCCCATGTGAATATTTTAAGTAGCCTTAAGTAAAGTGCAGTTTTGAAGTGGAATGTATTGTTGAGTATAATCTTTTAGTATAATTTAGTCTGTTTAGCCAATAGTTCAGTTAGTAGTCTCATGAACAAGTTTATATGGTTTTGCATCTTCTGATGTAGTCTTATTATATGAAGTTTCGCGAATATGGCCATTCCAAGAGAGTTTATTCACATCTATGTAAATTGTGACTCAAGTTCGGTCCATGCATCATGTTTTAGATTTAGATACTCAATCATGATTCAGCTTTTCTGCGTCCCATGTATCGTCTCAGTCTTTCCTTAATATTTCAGCCAAGTCAGTATCATTTGGGGGGTGAAGAATCCCAAGGGGGAGATGTATTGGAATGCCCAAAGTATTCACATCCTAAACCTCTCAACTTTTTTGCACGAAACCAGATCCAGCTGGAGGAAACGATCACTCATAAGTTAACTCTCTCATTTCTATCACATATTTATAACCAGTCACATGTCATTGCACGTATTCAAGAAATCAGTTCAATTCATGATATTTAGTTTAGGTATCATGTTTCAGAATCAGTTATGTAATAATGTTCTAAGTCATGCATGTTTAGTACATGATCTCAGTTACCTTAGTACAATACTCGCAGTCTAACCAGTCTTATTCAAGGACGAATGTTCCCAAGGGGGAGATATTATAATACCTTTTACTAATCCTAGCTCGATTCAGCTCTTAGTTGCATGTTTAAGGGGCTTAAGGCTTGAAATTGTCACTAAGTGTTGGGGGCTTAGTAATTTTCAAAACCCCTAAACTTTGACAATTTTCATTTTGGTCTTCCCGACCTCGTGATGTTAGTTTTTTACCTAATTCATGTTCAGGAATGTAAGAAGTATGTTGCAACAGATTTTCAGATATTTTGGGAAATGTTTGAGGCATGTTTGGATCACCAATCTAGCAAGTCACTGCGATAGGGACGTATCGCGGTAACATTTCCTTTGGCACATACATCCCATTGCGATGAAGGGGTTTCCATCCAGTTCTTGATTTACAATTGAATTCATGCGTCATGATCTTTATCCTAGTGTGTGAAGTGCTTATGAGGTGAATAATGTTCTTAGGAATCACTTAGAACAAAGTTGAGCCAAGAGCCTTTGATTCGTCAAAAGTTTGGCATTCAATTCTACAAGGGTAAATTTTTAACCTATATATTATTTGATATACATTGAATTTTTTGACTTAAGGCCTACCAAATTGTAGATAATTGAATTAACTTTCCAACGATACCAAATTTGCCTTAATCGGATGCTCGAGAGGAAAAGTTATGATCATTTTCGTCAGAACTAGTAAGCTACTATGATAAGACTGCATCACAATGAGCCTTTAATCAGCATTCCAGTTATGAATTTTTGGTTTAAACGATAGAGAAATAATTGGTTCTTTTTCCACCTTAACCCAATTTCTAAAAACACAACCTAAAGCTTCAGTTAGGGTATTATTTACCAAAATTCTCAAATTTCCTCTCAAGAACAAACCCTAATCATCCCCAAGTTCATCAAAATAAATTCCTTTCTGTATAAAGAAACAAAGAAATAAAGTTCCCAAATTCATGAACCTTAGAGGAAGCTTATAGATTTGTGTTTCTCTTTCAATACTTAAGGTTTAAGGCATGTGTGATGTTCATCCATGGGCCCTTTTAATCCATGGAGTCCAAGAACCTATTTTTAAGTTTTAATTCAAGATGTTACATGTTTACAATGATTTATCGTCAAGATGATTTTATGAATTTTGATTATACATGATGTTTACAAGTGTTTTTCATTGAAAGTAGCCTTTACACGTTTGAATGAAGAAAATTCCATGTTAAATCCCCAATTTATGCTTTTAGTGTTATGATTATGTTATTCCCACATGTTTCAATCATTCCCATACTCCAAATAATGAATTTCAAGTGTTTTAGGAAATGCCCAAATGAGTAAAATTTGAACTATGATCCCTTATTCTGTCCGTCAAAGCTTTCATGTGTCCATAATTTTATTTCTATTCATTGTTGGGGTTATGAATTGCTGAAACATAGTTGTTTACTAGTTTATAGTATTTTCAGAGTGGTTTCATGTGGCCATAATATTAATTCCATTCAGTTATTATCATGTTTAGTTGTTGGCTCAGTTAAGCTCAGTTTAGTCCATTAGTCAGTGTCATTCAGTTAGGAGTAGTATTTATCACCAAACGATCCTAGGGATGGGGGCTCACCTGCATGTATAGGGTGTGACCTTTAGTAGTAGTGCCTTAGTTCCAGAACTACATAACTAGCGTAAGTTTGAGATGTCAACCTAAAAGTTGAGGGTTGATATAGCGTTTACCTGCCAGTTGAGGATAACTCATATCTCATTGGAGCACCTTCTAGATGAGGGTGACTCAGTGGATCCACACCATAAGAGTTAGTACATAAGGCGCAGTAGTGACACTTTTCCAACTGGGGTTACGAGTCGGACCCCGATTAGCTCAAATTGGGGCATACCGGTTAGATGATACCTCCCACAGTCTCAGTTTAATATTCAGTACAGATATCAGTTCTGGATTGCGTGGCCATAGCATACAACTTACTAGTTATTCTGTTACCATATTTTAGTATTTCATTTTACAGACTACTTTAGTATCATGTTATATGCTTAGCCATGCATTGATGAGCGGTGAATTTACCACTCAATCGCACTCATTTTTCATGCTCATTACCTTGTTATTGATGAATACATGAGACATAATTGTGATTGGGTGCACAAATATCCATTTCTTGCAGGCATAGAGTTAAAAGGTTAGAAAGATGTGGATTGGAGCTCAAACGATTAAAAGGGGAGCTAGAAAGTGCAATTGAAGACCCAAAATAGGAAGGCCTCAGGTACCACGGTAATAATATGCTGACCATGGTTGAGAAAATCAAGGATGGTCAATTAATAGCGGCGGCTAAAGATAATCGTAGTCTCATAGTCATGGTCGGATACCTGCACGATTGCGGCCTAGCAGAGGATTTCAGTCCTAGGGCAAAACTGTAATTGCATATGCTGATCCTAATTTGACAAAAATGACTCAAACCCTATAATTATGGAAAAATCCCTTCTTCCCAAATTTTTTAGGTTTAGCTTTGATTAGTCCATATCCTTCATTTTTGGAGAAGAAAATATTGTATAAATTTTAGGTGAAGAATATATTCGAGACTTTCTAAGTGAAAGATTTTCTCACTTCCATTGAGGATTTATGGGAGATCCAAGTTTGAAGTAAGTTTCTCTTAATTTTTCAACAATTCTTATCAATGGAGATTATGGGTATATCTATGCTTATTTATCTTATGTGTAGCTAAATCTCCCTCTTAGGGTGATATGTGAATAGGAGTTAAAGTGTGTGTGGGTTGTTATTGTTAGCATCTATTTGGTAATTCATATTTATGGGTTTTGTCATTGCTATGCTGCTTTCATTATGATTTGATAGTTGAAAGCCCCAAATACCCATAAGTGTTTGATGGGTGAAAGCTCAAAGCTCTAGAAAGTTCAAGACCATCTATAAAAGAAGGGTTTTGAGTGAACTTTAGGAATCCATATCATTCTCGAAAGAGGGATGTGAAGACTAAAGCAATGATAGATAATCATGTGTGCAGTTTGCTAAATTTTACTATCTTAGACATAAGGGTGACTTTGAGGTTGGCTATTCTATGGGTATCATCCTATAAATAGGGATGCCTAGATTGAGGTTGTGGTTAAAAATTGTTGAACACGCCTATTAGGTATTTGAAAGAATCCATGGGTGAAAGTTTGGTTTTTTGTTGAAAGACTAGCACCAAAATCCATAACCTAGCCTACCCATGTTTGATTTACTTAATTGATGTTGATTACTAACCCCCACATGTCACTCCCTCAGTAATGTATAATCCCAAGATCTGTGCAGAATTATTAAAACTCTAATTATTCATAGCCCCGAATTTATAATAGAAAACCCTAAAAAGAAACATTAGTGTAGGAACCTATCCCCCATTTTATCTAATTGTACCATTTGTTTGAATTTAACTTGCATCTATTATTTTGAACAAATTTGATCACCACTCACATTGTTCCTCGTAGATTCAACCCCAACTACAACATTGGGTAAATTATTAACGACGACCTCCTTGCACTTAAATTGATGTGTAAGTTGAGCATTATCAAAAATGGCATCGTTGTCGGGGAAAATTTTGGCATATTAACTTGGTTTGGAATTCTAGTTACTTGCTTGATTTCAAGCTTGTATATACTTGTTTGTGATTTTCTTTTGTAGGTAGAGTTTATTTTATTGTTATTTTTCTATGGCATCTTCCGATAAATATGATGTTGGTAGTTGGAAGTCTGATCTTGATGATCCATAACCATTCATGAAGTACCACATTTCATGAGCAATTGTGACTATGCTCTCCGGAGAGAGATGGATTCACCATCTCAATCCTATAGGGAGTATAGGTGCTCTTTATGTAGTGGTCGAGATGGACATTGGAGTGATTGTCCATATGCCACATCCACCCATTATACTAACCGAGTTACTAGTCCTTCTTATGAGATTGATTGGTATGATGAAGAGAAGATGGAAGAGCAAGACACCAAGTCCAATAGCTATGACCCGAGGTTACAATCCATTTTGGATTGGTTGGAAGCAATAGTGGAGGGCCTATAACATATACATCAAAAGTGGACAAGTGCTAAGAGGGGAATAATGGGCAAACAAAACAAGCTTGAAACTATCATTACCATGCCCATTACCTAAGAGAAAATATGTCAAGAAGAGAAACCAAGGTATGATGATGAGCTTGGTAGCAAAGAATCCTCGGCGACTTCCCAACAATCTAAATTATACGAGGAAGGAGAGGCCAAAATAAAAGAAATGATACTAGAGTCAAAAGAAGAATCAATGCAAAACTTTTATAACAACTATAGTTCATTTTAGGGTGACAATGCTTTGGAGGAAGCTAACCCAAAGTTAGGTGTTGGAGCTCGTTCAACCTACTTTTCAGCATTAGTCATAGAGGATGTGATAAGGATCCATCACTTTGATCAAATGAAGGATTGTGGGGAGGTGGAGTCCAACTCCTATATTTTTTAATTGGTCATTCCGAATGAGCACATGGAATCCCATTCAGCAAGGGCTAAGATGCCCAATTTTTTATGCACAAGGAATGGCCTATTGATGTGCTTACTTTTACCCAAGTAGAAAATTCAGAATTTTGATATGAAGTTGGGTAAAAGTCTTAAGCCTTCAAAATGGTGAAATTGAAGTTTTCTTGCCATTTTACCACCTCTTGGAAGATTTGAAATTTTGATCCCTATACTACTCATTGCATATTGAACAAATTTTAGACGGAGATTCAAATTTTCTAATTGGAGACACAAAGGGAAGGAGTGGAGTCATTGTGCTGCGATAGATTTTGGTTTTTATTTTGTGCATGAATAATCCCTACAATGTAGTTCCACGGGGATTTTTAATCAAAGTTCAAAAAAAAAACATGTGAAATTGGCAAGTTTGGATTAAGCAGCAAATACAGAAAACCCAGTTGTTGGGTCTTAGTTATCGCGACCATAGTCTGTGACCCCATGATAGAAGAGGCCACGTGATTGCAATCATAGAACTATGATCGTGATCACGGTCAATTTAGTTTAAAAGACTATCCGAAAGCACATTCTTCCCATTATCCCTCTCTTAATTTCTCTAAAAATCCTATTCAATTTGTGGCATTGAATTGCATATCCAAGTGAAATATAATTCCAATAGCTTCATTTAACTTGGTAATTAGTCTCAACTCTCGTGATTTTGATATAAATGCATGATTTGGACTTGTTTCATATGAAAAGTGCGTGAAATAATTGTGTTACCAAATTCACGGTTAGTTCTCATTCTGTTCTAGTTAGCTGTTGTAGTTAATATAAATACTATTGGAGAAGTCTTGAGTACCTAAAATTAAGGCTTAAATCGCTTAAATAGACGTGTACACCATGTGTGCGACAAACAAGCCTCTACGAAATCAATGTTCAATTTCTCTAAGCTCGAGGTTGTGCTCACACACTCTAGGCATGAAATTCTCTGTTTATAATGTTGTTATGCCTAGTCGGAACTAGGAATTGGGGTTAAAAGTTCATCTTAATGTAATGTGTAGAATTTTCAACTCGGTCTCAGGTACTGTGATCGTGGTCCCTATTATCGTGGTCACGTCACCACGATCGCGGAAAAATGCCCCATAATCGCCATTCCTTAGGGATGGTTCTGGCAGACATCAAAATTTTTGCAGAACAAAATTTTTGTAGAACCTTAGCTGCCCCTGAAACCTCTTATAGTAATACCTCATAATCTTATCTATTTATGATAGCATATATTTGGTTTGATAATTCTAATATTGGCCTGAAGTGCAATACTTACAGGTTCTAAGTTACTCTAAAATAAGATACTTCGACGAGACCTGATTCATGTCCATAGAATCCAAACACCAGTTTGATGCAGAATTCCTCAGATAAAAGCTACTCTCAAAAAGGGGTATCAGCCTAGACAAGGTGGAAGAGAAGCTCCTAGAATTACATGCTAGGCTTACTTCAACTAGATGGATATGTTTTTCCCCTGAACCATGCCTTGATAATGAGCAATGAGTGTGTGAGTTCTATGCAAACCTCTACGTAGTCTCCCTTACAAAACCAATCATGAAAATTTGGGGTGAACAGGTTCACTTCGGAGCAGAGAAAATTAATACAGTGTACAATCTTCGAAATTCTGACATGGGGGAGTTTCATGCAAAGGCATGTGAACCAGGGACTTGGATGGCTGATATCTTATATCCTGGAAAAAAGTCCCATGGGCCACCACCAAGTGAGATATTTTGATGAAGGACTTTAAGGCTGAAGACAGGCTGTAGCTGAACATCATTTGTAGCAGAGTCTCACCATGCACTCACATGACTATTGTCATAGACATAAAAGCTCCGATGGTAGCCTGGATCTTATCTAGCATTACTCTGAATGTGGGTGAGATTGCTCTCTCTGAGTGGCGGTACTTCAAGAACCAGTGAGGCACTCATCTTCTCTTTCCTTCCCTTATCACTGAATTATGTAGGAGAGCAAAAGTAAGGGATTATGACACAAATACTTGGGTATGCCCTGGATTTCTTATGTACCCACAAAAATCAGAGGTAAGGGCACACCATCTCAGAGTAAGAAGAGAAAGATGGACTCGGTCAAATCAGTCCCAGAGGTCATAGACTCTTGCAGACCATCACCAGCTACTACCTTCGATGATATATCTATTTAGATATAGGGGGTGAGGGAAATATTGTCCAGACTACCTCAGGGACCAGGAGAGTCCTCCACCACTCATCACTCATACATATGCTAGTTAGAATATAAGAGATACATGGTGGAGCAAGAGAAGCAAGGAACCACTTTCTTCTATTTAGAGAGAGCTTATTCATCCTTTCCTGTTTTGCATAAAGACCTCAAAGACTTGCATGAGAAGATGGTGAAGAAACAAATGAAAAAAAGATAAATTTTTCAAAAAGATATGAAAGGGGTTAAAGGCATCTTCAAGATGCTAAAACCCAACCATCCAATACCATTACCGAGATTAGATAGTAAAGATTACGAACCTACAGAGTGGTCAGCTAATGATGCTGGTGGTGGTGATGTCGAGTAATCGAGGAAAGATAGATCTTGATGAAGATACAGGGAGACCCTCTTATTCTTGCTTTCTTACACATGCAGTGAGGACACTACATTTCTTTTAGATAGGGGTGCCCTTGGATGTGTACTATTTTGGTGATGCATTCTTGGATATGTCTTTTTATGATTGTCTTGAGATGACACTCTAGATATTATTTTAATTGTGTTTTGAGATGCTACATTTTTGTGTAATCTGATGGTGCCCACATTTTATGGATTATCATGTTTTTCTTTTATTTTTACTGTTTTTGTAATTTAATTTTATTTTGATCTTGTTGATGCATGACTACATTTTCCCTATGATAGATTGAGCAACGACATTCTTAAGGGTAAAATATCGTGTTTAGGTTTGAGGCATAGATGCAGGGGAATTTCGAGTACCCGTAGCACAAATGTAAAGAATGCAAGGGAAGCATGATTACCAATGGCATCTTATTTTGTTTAAACTGGGGTCACTTTAGATACCATTGGCGAAGTCTGAGTAGCCATATAGTTAGCTTACCCATTTTGAGCGTAAATGTGAGACTAAGGCTTTGGTTGTAGCCATAGTTTAGCAAATTAAGTGTGTTGCTAATGTAAAACAAACAACCTCCTCTATCCAAAATTTGTAAAAAATCAAAGGCATGGACGTGAGCGACTTTGTAACAATTTTTTTTTTTTTGGCTTCACAAATTTTGACTTATGAATAGAATTAGATACTCTGAATTTGTCTCTAGTGGGAGGGACATTTGAGCCTCCTTAGAGAGTTTTTGCATGCCATGTGTGGTGAGTTTTTTGCATTCATCTCTTGTATACTTGTGTTATCTAGAACTTGCCCCGTTGGTGTCTCAAGGCTAGTTTTTATTGTATGTGGTCAGAGAAATGATCTTAGGCCATCCTTGTGATTTTGGAAGCCACTTTATCCTATAACTCCTACCCAAACATGAATGAAACCCCTAGTAACCCACTTTGAGCCTTTGGACCTTTCTTTGGCAAACACATTACAAGTTGTGAACCTTTCTTTTTATCTCTCTTATGAACCATACCCTCTTTGAACTTAAAAATGCAACTTGAGGCTAAAAGCCTAAGTTGGGGGTGGTAAAGTTGATGGAAGGAAGTTTGAGGCCACGAAGTATTAGTAGAACGCCAAGGTGCCTAAGTGATGTATACAAATGTTTAGGAAAAGAAAGGATCTAATAATGGATCGAACTGAATGAAAGGTTCAAGAAAAAGATACAAAAGAAAAGTGGTGAATAAAGGAAGTGAAATGTAGGAAAGATAAAAGAGAGAAAACAAAGAAGAGCAGACAATAGTCAAAAAAGAAGATTGAAAAGAGTGATGTTGACCTTCAAGGAATGGAGTAGCCATGTTGTTCACAAATAATATCCTACCCTAACCCAAACCTACGGTAATACCCCATACTTTCCTTAACTTGAATTCGTCTCTAGAATATTAAAGAATAGCTTCCAAAATAGATAATAATTATTTTGTGTGGAATTTTCCTGTTTTAGATCTCCCATTATGTGGAAAATTTAACAAGTTTTCCAATGATATAAGATTTGCCCAAATACGACACTCTTTGAAGGAGTTATGGCATTTTTAAGTTGATAGAATGCCACCTGGGAACCTAGTGCATCGCGGACACAATTGAAATGGTGATTGTCAAATTCCAGTGGCCCTTCGCGATAGCCCCACATCGCGGTGATGTCCCATTTCACATTTGGAAATTTCTAGTGAGACTATGCGATGCTGACATATCGCGCCAAGGGAAAAAATTGCAATCCAAGGGGGCCTCATGATTGTGGCACATCGTGGTGAACATCCAGTTCCCACTCATCCTTTTTAGTGAGCTGCCATGATAGTGACGCATCGTGGTGGCCCATTAAATTGGGAATTTTGGTCATTTTTCTAGTTTTATTTAGGAGTTTAAAAAGGGTATTGTGGTAAACTACCCAGCCCCTAATCCATCCAAAACACATCATTAAGTATATACCAAGGAACTTTATGCTTATTTCATAACTTTTCTATCAAAATAAAATCCTAGCTCATCAAACTTACTCCCCAAAAATATCCAAATTCCTCCATTAATTCTCCAAGTAAATTCAAGATTAAGGATTCCCAATACAAGAACTCTAAGAATTCATCTCAAAAGCATCAATAGAAATTCAATATTCAAGCTTTTCATCAATGATCATCAATTAAGGTATGTGGGGTTCTTCAACAAGGATAATCCTTTAATCCTTGTGCCCAAAATTCATTTTAATTTCACATTTATTGAATTTTATGTGATTTCTCATAAAATTGAAGTTAGGGTTTATACTCATCATTGTTATTTACAAGCTTATGATGTTTCCAATGATTTAGAAGTTGAATCACATGATTATATTCATATTTTCATACATAATGCAGAAATTTCCATATTTTGAATTAATTTCTCAATGTTTACATTATCAAGCATGAGCAGTTTGATGTTTTAATATGAGATTTATGCATGGGGTATTATCCCAAGATTGAATAGTATTACTTCATGAATGATGGTTCTTTAAACATCTTATGAGCAGATTACTTTTAATTTTCAGAAAAAGTTTTGATCTTTTGATCATCGATTAGCTATGGAATCCACTTTACAGAATTTAGATCAGCTGTATTCATAGATTTTTATTCAGATAAAAGCACTTTTGGTTTTATAATGAACCATTATACTAGTTTAAAGTGGATTTCCAATAGAATGAACATAAAGACTAAAAAAGGAGTAGTATTTAGCACCGAGCGGGAAGTGTGGGATTAACGTGTCCTATCTTCCACATAACTACATAGACAACGTAGATAAAAAATGTAATACCCCGGGAATTTTTCGTTGAAATTTTATGCGTAAACGTGTTGGGTTCTATCTTCTAGAATGAATTATAAATTTTTCCGTGTGGAATGTCTTATATTATGACCCACCATTGCGTAGAGTATCGAATAATATTTCCAACTATATGTGGATCATCCAAAAAGGGACACCCGAGCGACGATTTATGAACATTCTAATCGAACTGTGAATAGTAGTAAACACTAACACGTGCCGGAAAAAGTACTGAGGCCTGGCGTATTTTTGCTCCAACTTTAACTAATCATAACTTCTAGTACATAATGATCTGGGAGATATACTATATATCAACGGAAAGCTCTGCGAGTCCTTTTTCCAATGAAATTAGAGTCATCCAATTTGTCTGTCAGAGCAAAAAGTTATGGTCGATTTACTTTAGCCTATCAAAAGTGAATTTTTGGGTCAACTTCAAACGATCATAACTCCTCGTACATAATGATCTAGGTGAGATACTATGTCTCAACAGAAATATATGAGAGTCCTCTGTCTAATGAAATTGGTTTCATCCAATTTGGGTATCGGAGTAAAACATTGTGGTTGATCTACTTCAGACTATCAAAACAGTCCACCAAAGGACAGATTTGAGAATCATTTGATTTTTATGGGCGTTTTGGTCATTCCACCTCTCCCAAAATCCGTACAAACCCTATATTAAAGCCTATTAGAAGCATTATATGTTATATTTCATCAAATTTTCTCAAAAAGGAAACCCTAAGCTCCAACATCCAACTTCACCTCCAAAGTTCACCATTAATTCTGCATATTTATTCAAGATTCCAAGTTCCTAGTCCAAGAACTCCAAGAACCATCATTCAAAGGCACGATTAATATCTCAAAGACGAGTATCGATGTAAAGTTCATCATTCAAGGTATGTGGGGTTTTTAAACAAGAACTCTCTTTCGTCATGTGCCCAAAAGTAATTTTCTTTACAAAGGCATGATTTTTATTAATTTGAAGCATGAACCCATATCTTATGATTATTATTATGAAATATTGATGTTTATGATTTTGAAAGATGAATTTACATGTGTGGAGACATAAAGCATAAATCTTGAACGATATTTATCATTATTTTGATATTTGGGTCATGAATCCCCATTGGAAATAGTGTTTTTTTAGAAAGTGTGTGTTATAAGCACATTGATGTTGAATATTTGAGATATTCTGAATGATTTGACCTATTGGTCTTAATGGAGTTATTTTGAACTCGATGTGAAAGAAATCCACAACGTGGTTGATTTTGATAGATGGAAAGCATGATGGCTCCCCATGTATATTTATATATTACAGTAATTGTTTTGTTGTGGATTGTCTTTGAAATAATCTGAGCTAAGTCTGGGAGAAATATTTAGCACCGAGTGGGAGGTATAAAGAGACCTTATTTCCCTAGAACTATGTGCCCCTATAGTAGTGAGCCTGAGGCTAATTTATATAGTGATCACTAGTTTGTGTGGATTTGATATCAATAGTCCTACTCCGATGGCAAGGATAGGACAGCTCTCCCCAATGTGGGTTGTATGTTGGACTCCATGTTGCTTACATGGTTTATGTCGGTTATAGGATCTCCCAGTGTGTGTGTGTTTCCTTCTGTCTATAGTGAATTGTGAAGTAATTTGAAAGTGGAATTGTGTAAGTTATTCTTTCGAAAGATTTAAATGATATTTACATAATGAGAATTGATATTCTTGATGAACTGGAAGTGATTGACAAATTATATGATGACTCACATGTGTTATTGTACTTATTTCATCCTCTTATGATTATGATGATTTTCTTTGGGCTATACGAGTCTTTTATATATCCTCCATATTTCTTATAAATATTTATAATGATGATGTTTATACAATTGCATACACCCCCATATACTCGGTTCCTTTCCATGGTACTAACCCACTTCTTCGAATGTGGGTTGTATTTTCTCAGAATATAGGTTCAGGTGCTTAGCTCCAGGTTTGACAGTGATTCTTTGAGAACGCTGTTCTACATCCTCTGTTGTGGTGAGTCCTCATGTTTTAAGGACGTGATGTGTGATGTTGGTTTCACAGAATTATTTACATTTGATATCTTAGTATGAGTCAATTAGGGCATGTCTCAATGGCTTACTATTTTTATTGGTTTTGTTAAAGGCTTGTCAAACTAGTATAGATGTTGGGAGTTGACTAATAAGTTGTATTTTGTTATCTTTCTGAAATTCTTTTATTGTTGGATGATGATTACTCTATTAATATTTCAGGGTTATTTATGGAAACCCCGTTGATTTGTGTTGAACTGAATGAAAATGTCTCAAAGGGTTAGCTTGGGGCTACTCGTAGCCTCAAGCATCGTGTGATGCTTCGAGACCCATTTTTTAGGGTGTTACAAACTTGGTATTAGAGCCTAAGGTTTTAAGGTGTCCTAGGGAGTCTGACAAGCCGCGTTAAGTAGAGTCTTAATCATCGGTGTGTAGCGCACCATATCTATGAGCAAGAGGCTACAAGACGTTTTAGGAAAAAGTGTGATTCTTTTTTTTAGAAGTCTATCGTGCATAAAGTGTCTCTCTCTGCTATTAATTCATGTTCTTCTTTTTCAGAAATATGCCTCCACGTCGAGCGAGAAGAAATAATAATGGTCAGCAACCTCAACCCACTGACCCATTAAATAAAAATGTGTCTCATGCTGAATTTCGGGCAGCCTTTTAGGCATTGGCCCAAGCTTCTATAGCAAATATTCAGGCCAACCCAGCCTCGGCTCCACAGCAGTAGGGAGGTGATTCAGCTGCTACCAGGATCCGTGACTTCATGCGGATGAATCCGCCAAAATTCTATGGGTCCAAGTCTGATGAGGATCCATGGTTTTTTTAAAAGAGGTGCAGAAGATTACTCAGGTGATGCATGTATCTAAGGAACATAGTGTGGAGTTGGAAGCGTATATGTTGAATGACCTTGCTTATAACTGAGTTGTTTCTTGGAGGAAAGGTAGAGGTGTGGAAGCTATCACTACATCTTGGCAAGAGTTCCAAGATGCATTCCTGGATAAGTTTTTCCCTTTGGAGATAAGGGAGGCAAAGGTGGAGGAGTTTATGAACCTACGACGAGGCTCTATGACTGTTAGGGAGTACTGTATAAAGTTCAATTAATTGGCCAAGTATGCTCCTGACTTAGTGGGTGATAATCGGACTAGTATGAGTAAGTTTGTGACTGGAGTGTTTAGTTATGTGGTTAAGGAGTGTTGGTCTGCTATGCTGAATAGTGAGATTAATCTTTCTAGGCTGATGACTCATGCCCAACTGATTGAGGCAATCAAGATTAAGGAGAGAGATATAATGTGAGGGAAAAAGAGAGTTAGGTCAGAGCAGCAAGGACAGGGTCAGAATAGATCACAGGGAGGGAGTCGCCCTTAGTATTAGGATCATTCGTCTATGCCAGCACCGTCATCTGCTAGTTTTCCCGTTCCTAGAGGTAGGCAAGAGCAAGGTAGCAGGTCATATGCATCCCAATCCCAGTACAGTACTGGCAGTAAGCCAAATCATCCCCTGTGTCCTAAGTGTGGTAGGGCTCATTTAGGTGAGTGTTCGAGTGAGAAGAGGGGCTATTTTCGGTGTGATGACATGGGTCACAGAGTTAGAGTTTGTCTATAGAATGGACAATGGTGTCGTGAATATTTCCCTCAGACCCAAACTCAGACTGTTAGTGCTCTAGTTCCAGCGATTCGCCCAGCCCCAGCTCAGGGCGCCTCTTCTAGCAATGCTGGCGGGCAGTGCTAGAATAAATTCTATGCTTTACCATCCCGCCAGGATCAGGAGGACTCTCCCGATGTTGTTACTTGTATGCTTTGTATATTTCAGTTTAATGTGTATGCTTTGTTGGATCCTTGATCCAGTTTCTCATATGTTACACCTTTGATTGCTGTGAATTTTGAAATGAGTCCTGAGATTATTCCTGAGCGTATCCTATTTTCTACCCCAGTAGGTGATTCGATTGTTTCCCAAAAAGTGTATAAAAAGTGTCCTGTTATCGTTCTACATAGAGTCTTGTTGGCTGATATGATCTGATTGAGTTAGAAAAGGTAGATTTTGATATGATTTTGGGTATGCACTAGCTGTATTCTTCTTATGCCTCTATTAATTATTGGACCCGAGTGGTCAAGTTTCAGTTTTCGGGTACATCCGTGTTTGAGTGGTCTGGGAATTCTGTGTCACCCAAGAGTCATTTCATCTCTTACCTCAAAGCTAGAAAGCTTATTTCCAAGGGGTGTATTTACCATTTGGTTAGAGCCAAAGACACTAAGTCTAAGACTCCTACTCTCCAGTCTGTTAACGTTGTCAATGAGTTTTCGGATGTCTTTTCGGATGATCTCCCAGGGATACCTCCCGATAGAGAGATAGAGTTTAGGATTGATCTTCTTCTCGATACTCAGCCCATTTCTATTCCTCCTTACCATATGGCCCCTGCAGAATTTGAGGAGTTGAAAGAGCAACTCGAATATCTACTACATAAGGGTTTTGTAAGGCCTAGTGTTTCTCCTTGGGGTGCTCCTATGTTGTTTGTGAGAAAGAAAGATGGTTCTTTAAATATGTGCATTGATTACCACCAACTGAATAAAGTCACCATAAAAAATAAGTACCCTCTTTCGAGAATAGATGATTCGTTTGACCAATTACAAGGTACAAGTTATTTCTCAAAGATAGACCTTTGTTCCGGCTATTATCAACTCAGAGTTAGGGAGTGTAACATCCTGAAAATCGTTTTCCAAACTTGTTATGGCCATTTTGAGTTTCTTGTTATGTCTTTCGGGTTAACTAATGCCCCAGCAGCTTTCATGGACCTCATGAATCGAGTGTTCAGACCATATCTAGATATGTTTGTCATAGTGTTCATTGATGATATACTGGTGAACTCTCGTAGTCAGGATGAACATTCTGATCATCTCAGAACTGTCTTGCAAAGCCTTAGAGATCACAAGTTGTTTGCCAAGTTCAGTAAGTGTGAGTTTTGGCTAAGGTCAGTTGCTTTTCTGGGTCATATTATTTCTTTTGAGGGTATTAGAGTTGATCCCCAAAAGACCGAAGCTATTAGAAATTGGCCTAGACCTATTTGTCCGACTAATATCCAAAGTATCTTGGGTTTAGCTAGCTATTACCGCCGTTTTGTTTAAGGTTTCTCCTCTATAGCGTCTCCTATGACTCGGTTGACCCAAACGAAAGTGATGTTCTTTTCTTGTGGTCCTAATTTTGTGAGAACAGTTTTCAAGAGTTGAAGACTCAACTTACTTCAGCCCCTTTTTTGACTTTGCCTGATGGTATTGATGGTTTTGTGGTGTATTGTGATGCTTTGAGAGTTGGGTTGGGTTGCGTATTGATGTAGAAGGGTAAGGTGATAGCTTATTATTCTAGACAGTTGAAACCCCATGAGAAAAATTACCCCACCTATGACCTTGAGCTAGTTGCTGTTGTTTTTGCGTTGAAAATCTAGAGACACTATTTGTGTGGTGTCCACGTTGATGTTTTCACTCATCATAAGAATCTGCAGTATGTGTTTACCTAGAGAGAATTGAATCTTAGGTAGAGACGATGGTTAGAATTGTTAAAGGACTATGATATGAGTGTGTTGTACCATCCAGGGAAGGCCAATATTATGGCGGATGCCCTAAGTAGAGTGTCCATAGGTAGTGTTTTGCATGTGGTAGAAGGTAAGAAAGAGTTGGCTCGTGATGTACATCGTTTGGCTAGATTGGGGGTTAGGTTTTTGGACTCTACTAAAGGTAGTATAGGAGTTCAGAGTAGTTCCAAATCCTCCTTGGTTTCGGAAATGAAGGAAAAGAAATAATTAGATGCTAGTTTGATCAGACTGACGGAGTCAGTCAAGGACCAAAAAGTAGAGGTTTTCTCCCAAGGGGGAGATGGTGTGTTGAGATTGCAGGGTAGATTGTGTATCCTGAATGTTGATGATCTGAGATAGAGGATTATGGCTCAAGCACACGTGGTGTGATATTCTATTCATCCTGGTGCCACCAAGATGTACCGAGACTTGCAGGAAATCAATTGGTGGAGTGGCATGAAGAAAGATATAGTAGCGTTTGTAGCTATGTGTGAAACATGCCAACAGGTTAATGTTGAACACCAAAGACCTGGTGGTATGATGCAAGAGTTTAGTATTCCCACCTGGAAGTGGGAGGAGATAAATATGGACTTCGTGATTGGTTTACCTCCTTCCCGACGCCATCATGATTCCATTTGAGTTATTTTTGATAGGTTGACTAAGTTTTCTCATTTTTTGCCTGTTCATACTTCATATACTGCTGAGGATTATGCTAGATTGTATATTCGAGAGCTAGTCAAACTGCATGGAGTTCCCTTGACTATCATTTTGGATAGGGGTACTCAGTTCACTTCACAATTTTGGAAATCTTTTCAGATGGGTCTTAGTACCCAAGTGCTTCTGAGTTCTGCTTTTCATCCGCAGACCGATGGTCAGGCTAAGCGGACTATCTAGACCTTAGAGTATATTTTGAGAGCTTGTGCACTATACTTTAAGGGAAGTTGGGATTATCTCTTACCATTGATAGAGTTTCCTTATAATAACAGTTTCTAGTCTAGTATTGGCATGGCTCTGTTTGAAGCCTTATATGGGAGGAAGTGTATATCACCTATAGGCTAGTTCGGGGTGAGTGAAGCGGCTGTGAGCGGTCCGAATTAGCTATTTGAGGCTATGGAAAAAGTTAGGTTGATTAGGAAAAGGTTGAAAATTGCGCAGAGTCGTCAAAAGTCATATACGGATGTTAGAAGGAGAGAGCTTGAGTTTGAAGTTGGTTATCTAGTGTATCTAAAAATTTCACCCATGAAGGGGGTAAAGAGATTCGAAAAGAAGGGGAAGCTTAGTCCCCGTTATGTTGGTCCTTACAAAATTCTTAGCCGTGTTGGTAAGGTAGCTTATGAGGTCGAGTTGCCATCCGAGTTGTCCTCTGTTCATCAAATATTCCATGTCTCCATGCTTAGAAAGAATATTAGAGATGTTGTGGCAGTGGATTCCTCTGTGATTGCTAACATTCAAGAAAATCTTTCTTTCGATGAGATTCCTGTTGAGATTCTTGATTTCAGTGTCCGAAATCTAGGGAACAAAGAAGTTCCATTGGTAAAGGTGTTGTGGCGAAACCAATCTGTTGAGGGTGCAACTTGGGAAGCTGAGGCGGATATGCGATCGAAGTACCCTCACCTAATTTCCACTTACTCTGATCAAACTGAAGGTACCGTTATTTCCTAAATCATGCACTTTTGATAAAAGTTGCAGCAGTTCAGCTGTCATTTATTATGTGTTCAGGTGTAGTTTCTTGAATTTATGCATTCTATGTTGCATTCAAAGTGAGAAACGATGTGGTGTTGAGTCTAACCAATGGTTTCAGCTGTATTCTCTATTCCCTATCTAATCTTTGCGTGTCTAGAGTCATTCGAGGATGAATTTTTCCAAGTGGGGGATGATGTAATACCCCGGGAAATTTTTCGTTGAAATTTAGTGCATAAACGTGTTGGGTTCTATCTTCTAGAATGAATTATAAATTTTTCGTAAAGAATGTCTTAGATTATGACCCACCATTTGAATAATCTTTCCAACAATATGTGGATCATCCAAAACGGACACCCGAGCGACGAGTTATGAACATTCCGATCGAACCGTGAATAGTAGTGAACAGTAAAACGTGCAGGAAAAAGTACTGAGGCCTGGCATATTTTTGCTCCAACTTTAAAGGATCATAACTCCTTGTACATAATGATCTGGGTAATGTACTATATATCAACGGAAAGCTCTGCGAGTCCTCTTTTCAATGAAATTGGTTTCATCCAATTTGTCTATTGGAGCAAAACATTATGGTCGATCTACTTCATCCTATCAAAAGTGAATTTTTGGGTCAACTTCAAACGATCATAAATCCTCGTACACAATGATCTAGGTGAGATACTATATATCAACGGAAATAATGAGAGTCCTCTTCCTAATGAAATTGGTTTTATCTAATTCGGATATCAGAGTAAAACGTTATAGTTGATCTACTTCAGACTATCAAAACAGTCCACCAAAGGACAGATTCGAGAATTATTTGATTTTTAGGGGTGTTTTGGTCATTCCCCCTCGCCCAAAATCCGTCCAAACCCTATGTTAAAGCCAATTAGAAGCATTCTATGTTATATTGCATCAAATTCCCTCAAAAAGAAAACCCTAAGCTCCTACATCCAACTTCAAGAACCTCCAAAGTTCAACATTAATTCTGCAAATTTATTCAAGATTCCAAGTTCCTAGTTCAAGAACTCCAAGAACCATCATTCAAAGGCACGATTAACATCTCAAAAATTAGTATCGATCTAAAGGTCATCATTCAAGGTATGTGTGGTTTTCCAACAAGAACTCTCTTTCGTTCTTGTGTCCAAAAGTAATTTTCTTTACAAAGGAATGATTTTTAATTGATTTTTACGAATTTGAACCATGAACCCATATCTTATGATGATTATTATGAAATCTTAATGTTTATGATTTTGAAAGATAAATTTACATATGTTGAGATACAAAGCATGAATCTTGAAGGATATTTATCATGATTTTGATATTTGGGTCGTGAATCCCCATTGGAAATTGTATTTTTTTGAGAAAGTGTGTGTTATAAGTAAGTTGATGTTGAATATTTGAGATATTTTGAATGATTTGACCTTTTGGTCTTAATAGAGTTGTTTTGAACTCGAGTGTGAAAGAAATCCACAACGTGGTTGATTATGATAAATGGGAAGCATGATGGCTCGCAATGTATATTTATATATTACTGAAATTGTTTTGTTGTAGATTGTCTTTGAAATGATCTGAGCTATGTCCAGAAGAAATCTTTAGCACCGAGTGGGAGGTATAAAGCGACCTTACTTCCCTAGAACTACGTGCCCCCATAGGAGTGAGCCTGAGGCTGATTTATATAGTGATCACTAGTTTGTGTGGATTTGATATCGATAGTCCTACTCCGATGGAAAGGATAGGACGGCTTTCCACAATGTGGGTTGTACATTGGACTCCATGTAGCTCGCATGGTTTATGTCAATTATAGGATCTCCCACTGTGTGTGTGTTTCCTTGTGTCTATGGTGAATAGTAAAGTGATTTGAAAGTAGAATTATGAAAGTTATTCTTTCGAAATATTTAAATGATATTTACATAATGAGAATTGATATGCTTGATGAACTTAAAGTGATTCACAAATTATATGATGACTCACATGTGTTATTGTACTTATTTCATCCTCTTATGATTATGATGATTTTCTTCAGGCTATGTGAGTACTGACCCACATCTTCGGATGTGGGCTACATTTTCTCGTAATGTAGGTCAAGTGCTCAGTTGTAGGTTCGACAGTGATTCTTCGAGCACGCTGTTCTACATCATCTTTTATAGTGAGTCCTCACGTTTCGAGGACGTGATGTTTGATGTTGGTTTCACAAAATTGTTTATATTTGATGATTGAGAATGAGTCAGTTGGGGCATGTCTCAATGACTTGCTGGTTTTATTGATTTTCTTAGAGGCTTGTCAGACTAGATAGATGTTGGGAGTTAACTAATAAGTCATATTTTATTATCTTTCTAAAATTCTTTTATACTTGGATGATGATTACTCTGTTGATATTTGAGGGTTATTTATGGAAACCCTGTTGATTTGTGTTGAACTGAATGAAAATGGCTCAAAGGGTTAGCTTAGGGCTACTCGTAGCCTCACGCACCGTGTGATGCTCTAGGACCCGTTTTCTGGGGCATTACACAAATTATGAGATTATTCCCATTTTTATATAGATGAAAGGTTTAGCTTGTGATCGATCACATAGAAATTAGGTTATACTCCCTGGCAAGAGTATGACTCCTCTCCCCAGCGTGACGATGCCTCCTTAGGGGGACAAGAACGTTGGACTCCATGAATGCTCACATGGTTTATGTTGGTTAACAGAACCTCTCTGCAATAAAAGTAAATAAATAGTTTTGAGTATTTCCCTACTTTTAAAGAAAAACTTTGAAAGAATTCCCTTCAGATAAAGTATTTTTCCATGCAGAATAAGTTTTCAAATTTCACTTAGCCTATATGATTTGAGAATAAGAACAGAATATAGATTTCATAACTAAGTGTAATGGATCACAAGATTTATATTTTGTGCTTTACTGTTCATGATTTATAATCTTCAGATTTCAGATTTACTCAAGCCTATGTAAGTCATTTACATTTTGCATGCATGATTTTATAAATTGTAATGATATTGCTTACTTATTGGATTCACCACATATACTCAGTATATCATCAAAGTACTGATCCACATATACGTCTATGTGCTACATTATCTCATAATGTAGGTTTCGGTGCTCAGTCTCAGCAGCATGAGTGATTTCGAGCATTTCATCTACATCTTTGCAGTTGGCAAGTCCTCATAGTTTGGGTACTTAATTATTGCAGGCTTCCAATTTATTAGTAGTTGATTCATTATTTATTTTAGAAAGTTTGAGTCAGCTGGGGGTTTATCTCGGTGGCTCTTTAGTTTTAGTTAATAGAGTCTTGTCGAACTACCAAATTTAGTATTCAATTTTTTTTTCAGTATTTAGGTTTTCACTATTATTTTACCAAGACTTTTGAGATTAGTATGTTTCATACATACCTAGTTATTTCAGATAGACTTCTATATTTAGTATAATTTTTTGTTTATATTCTCCTATTTTGAAACTCAGACTTAGTAGAAAGCATCTAGGGTTAGCTTAGAACTACTTGTAGTTCAAAGCACCGTGTGGTGTCCTGGGAACTCTGATTTTGGGGTATTTCAAACTTGGTATCAGAGTGTAAGGTTAAGAGAGTCTAAGGAGTCAGAAAAGCTGTGTTACATAGAGTCTTGATAATCGGTGTGAAGCATGACATATCTATGAGCAAGAGGCTATGGAGCATTTTAGGAAATCATCTCATCTTTCATGATCTATCATGCATTCAGTGTCTCTATATTCTTTTAATTTGTGCTTTCACGTGATAAAAAATGCCTCCTTATTGAGCTAACACATGCAGAAATGATAACCAGCCACCTCAGCCTATAGATCTTTTGAATGAGAATATGTCACATATAGAATTTTGGGCTGCCTTTCAGACCCTATCCTAAGCTGTGAAAGCTAATGGTTAGGGCAACCGTCAGGCTGCAGTCCCACTTCAGCAAGATGAGGACTTAGCCGCAGCCATAATTTAAAATTTAATGAGAATAAACTTGCCAGAATTCTTTGGGTCAAAGGCACGCAGGACCCATAGTTATATCTAGATAAGGTTAATAAGATCACCTAAATCACGCATCTTTCTGAAGAGGAGAGTATAGAATTGGCATCCTATAGGCTGAAAGATATTTCATATGATTGGATGGTGATGTGGAAGAAAATTAGAGGGTAGAATGCAGCTCCCATGACTTTGCAGATATTTCAGGATTCGTTCTTTGACAAGTTCTTCACACATGAGATAAGGGAAGCTAAGATAGAATAGTTCATGAACCTGAGGCAAAGCTCAATGATAGTGAGGGAGTATTGGCTCAAGCTCAACCAGTTGTCTTAGTATGCCCCTAATCAGATGGTTGACCTTAGGTTAAGCAAGAGTAAGTTTGTGTTCGGTGTGTCTGGGTTGGTAGTTAAAGAGTGTAGCACTGTTATGCTCTTTGAAGACATGGATCTTGCTAGGTTGATGATCCATGATCAACAGATTGAGGAAAAAAGTTAAAGAAAAGAGAGACGGTAAATAAGAAGGCTAGAATAGGGCAGTTTAATTATGGTCAAAATTAGTCTGGAGTAGGAAATCATTTGTAGTTTTTGAATCAGTCATCTATGTACGAACATTCTTCAGCCAGTGCTCCTGCACCCTAAAATAGATACGAAAACTGGGGTAAATCTTCTATGTTTAGATCTTAGAATAGTGTGAGTGGTAGGCCCAGCTATCCTTACTGTGCTAGGTATGGTAAGAATCATCTTGGTGAGTGTTTAGCTAGATAGAAGGGTTATTTTGGTTGTGGTAAGTTTGGTCACAGTATTAGACATTTTCTGCATACTAGGCAAGGAAATAGAGATGTTCATCCTCAGACTAAGGCTAATAGTGCACCAACTTCTGTAGGTCGCCCAGCCCCTACTTAGGGTGCATCATCTAGTACCGGTGGTGGTTAGTGCCAGAATCAGTTCTATGCTTACCATCCCGCCAGGAGCAGGAAGATTTGCCAGATGTTGCTACTGGTATGCGTCGTGTCTTTCATCTTGATGTTTATGTGTTGTTAGACATTGTGTTGAGTTTCTCGTATGTGACCCCATTAGTTGCTATAAATTTTTAGATAAGTTCTAAAAAGATCCCTGAGCCCTTTTTGGTTTCTACCCCAGTAGGTGAGTCAGTTGTTGCTAAATATATCTTCAAAAAGTATCCTATCACTGTCATTCATAAGGTCATATTAGCAGACCTAATAAAGTTAGATATGGTTGATTTTGATTTTATTCTTGGCTGGGATTGGCTTCATTCCTATTATGCATCTACAGATTGTCACACCCGTGTGGCGAAGTTTCAGTTCCCAGATGTGCCAATCTTTATGGGGTCAGGTAATTTAGTATCTCCCAAGAGTAATTTTATATGTTATCTTAAAGTTAAAAAGTTGATATCGAAAGGTTGCATTTACCATCTAGTTCGAGTCATAGACACAAAGTCCGAGACTCCAAAAATTCAGTCAGTCAATATAGTTAATGAGTTTCCCAAAGTTTTTCCAGAAGATCTCCTAGGGGTACCTCCCAATAGGGAAATAGAATTCGGTATTGACCATCTCCTAGATACTTAGCCTATTTCTATCCTTCCTTATCGTATGGCTCCTATAAAGCTTAAAGAGTTGAAAGAGCAACTCAAAGATCTTTTAGATAAAGGTTTATAAGGCCAAGTGTTTCTCCATGGGATACTCCCATCTTATTCATGTGAAAGAAAGATGGTTCTTTTCGTATGTGCATTGACTATCGTCAGTTGAATAAAGTTACAGTCAAGAACAAATATCCACTTCCGACAATTTATGACTTATTCGATCAACTCCAAGGTGCCAGTTATTCTCAAAGAAAGACCTTAGATCCGGCAATCATCATCTTAAAGTAAGGAAGTGTGATATTCCAAAGACAGCTTTTAGAACCCATTATGGTTATTTTGAGTTTTTAGTCATGTCTTTTGAGCTAACCAATGCCCCAGCAGCTTTCATGGACCTCATAAACTGGGTGTTCACATAGTTTCTAGTCATGTTTGTCATAGTATTCATAGATAATATCATTGTGTACTCCCATAGTAAGGATGACCATGTAGATCATCTTCGAATTGTCTTGCGAACCCTTAAAGTTCATCAATTGTTTGCCAAATTCAGCAAGTGTGAATTTTGGCAAAGATTAGTAGCTTTTCTCAATCATATTATTTCCGTTGATGGTTTTAGAGTTTATCCCCAAAATACAGAAGCCGTAAGAAATTGGTTTAGACCTATTTCTCCATCAGACATTAGGAGTTTATTGTGTTTAGCTGGATTTTATCATTTTTTTGTTGAAGGTTTCTCATCTATTACATCTCCTATGTCTAGACTGATCCAAAAGAAAGTTAAGTTCCAGTGGTCAGATTCCTGTAAGAAGAGTTTTCAGGAGTTGAAGACTCGACTCACTTCAACCCCATTCATAGTGTTACTCGATGGTATGGATAGTTTTGTTGTTTATTGTGATGCCTCCAGAGTTGATATGGGTTGTCTATTGATACAGAGAGATAAGGTCATATCCTATGACTCTAGACAGCTTAAGCTTCATGAAAAAAATTACCCAACCCATGATCTTGAATTAGCTATTATTGCGTTTACTTTGAAAATCTAGAGACATTATCTATATGTAGTGCATGTTGATGTGTTCACGGATCACAAGAGCTTGAAGTATGTTTTTACTCAAAAGGAGATGAATCTGCATCAGATAAGGTGGTTGGATCTATTGAAAGATTATAATATGAGTGTGTTGTATCTTCCGAGCAAGGCCAATATAGTGGCAGACGCCTTAGTAGATTATGTATGGGCATTGTTGCTCATGTGAGGAATGATAAGAAAGAGTTAGAACAAGAAGTGCATTATTTGGCTAGATTGGGTGTTAGGTTGGTGGATTTAGCTAAATGGAATGCTTGGGTTCAGAGTAGTTTTGAATCTTTCCTAGTTTTGGAAGTGAAGGAGAAGCAAGATATGGATTCTAGTTTTATAAAACTAAAGGAGTCGGTTAAAGACCAAAAGGTAGAGGTTTTATCTGAAAGGGGAGATGGTGTGTCAATATACCAAAGTAGATTGTGTGTGCCATGTGTTGATAACTTTTGACAGCGGATTATGGAAGAAGCGCATGGTGTGCACTATTCTATTCATCTAGGAGCCACCAAGATGTACCGCAATCTATGGGAAATCTATTAGTGGAATGGTATGAAGAGATACATAACAAAGTTTGTAGCAAGGTGTGCAACTTGTCAACAGGTTAAGGTAGAGCACCAAAGACCTGGTGGTACATTGCAAGAGCTTGGTATCCCCACTTGGAAGTGGGAAGAGGCGAATATGGATTTTGTGATTGGTTTACCCCATTCGCGTCGTCAGCATAATTTGATATAGGTTATTGTAGACAGATTGACTAAGTCGGTGCATTTTTTGCCAGTTCCTACATCTTATACAACTGAGTATTATGCTAAGTTGTATATCCGAGAGTTAGTTAGAATGCATGGAGTTCTCTTGTCTATCATTTAAGATAGGGGTACTCAGTTTACTTTCCAATTTTGGAGAGCTTTTCAGAAGGGACTTGGTACCCAAGTTCATCTTAGTTTATCTTTCCATCATCAAACAGATGGTCAAGCAAGAGGACAATACAAACTCTAAAAGATATGTTGAGGGCATGTACTCTTGATTCCAAAGGTAGTTGGGATAAGCAATTGACATTGATTGAATTCGTTTATAATAACAGTTATCATTCTAGCATTCAGATGGCCCCGTTTGAGGTTATCTATGAGAGGAGATATAGATCAGCCATAGGTTGGTTTGAAGTAGGTGAGGTAGCTTTTCTTATGCCCGATGCAGTGTTTGAAGCGATGGAGAAAGTTAAGTTGATTAGAGAAAGATTAAAAATAGCCCAGAGTCATCAGAAATCATATGCAGACATAAGAAGAAGGGACCTCGAGTTTGAGGTTGGTGATTTAATATATCTACAAATTTCACCAATGAAAGGGGTGAAGATATTTGGAAAAAAGGGGAAGTTTAGTCCCCGGTATGTTGTCCCTTATTGAATTCTGAGTCGTGTTGGGAGAGTAGCTTATGAGCTTGATTTGCCCACAGACTTGTCAGTCATTCATCCTGTATTCCCTGTCTCTATGCTTAAGAAGTGGAACAGTGACTCCACTGTAGTTCCTTTAGAAAGCTCAAATATTAAGAACATACTTTCGTACAAAGAAATTCCAGTTGAGATTCTAGATCATCAGATTCGTAGACTAAGGAACAAAGAATTTCCCTTGGTCAAAGTTCTTTGGCAGAATCAATCAGTTGAGGGCGCTACTTGGGAAGCAGAAGCAGATATACGAGCTAAGTACCCTTACCTCATCTCTGCAAACTCATATTTAACCAAAGGTAATACTCTTTCTTAATTCGATTCTTTTCTATTCACAGATTCAGCTATATATTTGTGCTTATTTAAGTTCATGCACTCACAGAATTACTCAGAAACTCAGAATGATTTAGAATCAGTTATTCAATTTATTTCAGTTGAGCATAATAGAATATATCCCCTAGATTCTTTAGTATTATAAGTCTAATTTTCAACATTCGAGGATAAATGTTCCTAAGGGGGAGATATTGTAGTACCTCATACTTTTCTTAGCTTGAATTTGTCCCTAGAATATTAAAGAATAGATTCTAAAATAGACAATAATTATTTCATATTATATTTTCTAGATTTACACCTCCTATTGTTTGGGAAAATTGATAATTTTTCCAACGATATAAGATTCGCCCAAATCCATCACTCGGTGAAGGAGTTATGGCATTTTTAAGTTGACAGTATGCCACTTGGGCACCTTCCGAATCGCGAAGATAGTTGCAATGGCGATTATTAAATTCTAGTGGCCCTCCGTGATATCCCCGTATCACGGTGATGTCCCATTTCATACTTGGAATTTTCCAGTAAGACTACGCGATGCTGGCATATCTTGCCAAGGGCCATAATGGCAATCAAAAGGGGCACCACGATTCTGGTGCGTCGCGGTGAACACCCAGTTCTCGCTCATCCTTTTGCAGTGAGTCACCGTGATTGTGGCGCATTGCGGTGGCCCATTAAATTGGGAATTTTGGTCATTTTTCAAGTTTCTTTTAGGAATTTAAAAAGGGTATTTTGGTAAACTACCCATCCCCTAATATATCCAAAACATATCATTAAGCATATACTGTAACGCCCCACATTTTGGGCTATAATATAGACCATGATTCCGATGTGTTGATAATCCTAAAGCCATAAATCCTATGCCAATATGGCATGTTTATTATTTGCATAGTATGTGAATCCATTCAAGCTTGAATTTAGACCATAAAGGTCCTTTGACTCAAGGACGAGTTGAAAACTACTTTGATCGATTAAGTTTAAGTGGACAATATAATTTGTATCAACTTTTATCAACCATGACTCTATGTATATGTTGAACTAGAGAGCCTAATATATGTAAAATGATAGGTTTTTGAGTTAGCTTTCCAACGATACAAATTTTGCTAAAATCCGGCACCCGAGCAAGAAGTTATGGCTTTTCAAAGTAGAATGCATCGCCTAACCAATGGCACATGGCCACTGGAAAGCATATACAATAGCATATGCGGAGCCTAAGTAAATATAGGAGATATCATATGTGGCGCCTATATAATGGTTTCAAGTGATTTAAACACTCCATTTTTGGGGCAAAATGGTCTTTTTCCCACCCTTATTCAGCCATAAACACGAAATTCAGTCCCCAATTCTCCAAAATACATCCACATTCATCTAAAAATTCTCAAGGACACTCCCAAGGGTTTCAAACTAAAAACCCAAATAAATCAAGTTTAAATCGTGGGTTTTCAAAATTGATTAGAGATTCGGAATCCCCAATCCACAGGCTTCAAGAAGCACCCATTATTATCTGAAATAGAGGTACGCGGATTTTTTCTAAATTCTCATGGTCATAGAAAAATCAAGTTTTAGAATGGGGTTTTTGAATTTATGTATATATTCATACATTAAATGTTTTAACATCATTATTTTGGTCTTTTGACCTTCCCCAAAGTTATTTGAGATTATGAATGTATGAAACCATGCATTTAAGAATGAATTCTTGTTGAGAGCATGATTTTTGGTGAATTCCCTCTTATTATGAATTTTTCAGATTTCTCATAGCATATGAATTGTTTTGCAATGCATCCTTGAAAAGCACTATATGAAATGATTGAACTTTTGTTATGATTTAAAGGTGGTTTTAAATCACTAAAGAGGAAATCTAGCATGAATGTTTAATGTTCATAATGCATGTAATGAAATAGTGCAAGAATTTTCTAAAGGCACTAGACCACCATATGTTGATGAAGTTTTTGCATGATTTTGACTTGAGTTTTGAAATGCGAAATCTTCTATATCAATTGCATGTTTTTGGTGGTCTAAACTATGCTTTAAATGAAAGATTTATCTTAATGTATTATGACTCAGAAATCTTGACTTACAAGTCTTGGTATGACAATACCAATTCAGACCAATTCCATATCAGACTCAGACTAATAAACATTTCAGAGTATCATGATTTTAGACATTCAGAATGTTGCATGTATAGAAAAGGTTTAAAATGGGCATACAGAGATGTTAGGTGGTTCCTTAAAGAGGGCTTAAGTTCAAGCAACTCATTGCCTAAAACTGTGGTTTGCCAACCCGAGTATATTATTATATGCTGACTTAAGTGTCGTATGGCGTGTCAGATTCAAGAACTCTAACCCTTGCGGCATAATCGGGTTAGAGCCTTCCCCGCCAAGTCAATGGCGGATTCCATATCTCCCGTGGAATATTATTTTTGTAGGGGATGCCACCTAACTCAGAAGGAATACATAGATCAGAGTTTGAGATTTACAGACAGGTTACATGTTTTCAGAAGATGCCCATGTGTTTTCAGAAACTATTTTATGCATAATGTTTGATGAAAATTTTCTCTCACGTATTATATATATATATATATATGTTCAAATACTCTATTTTGGATTGCTTTACGTGCTAGTACAATTGTGCTGAGCCCCCCTTCCTCCCAGGTACTGAGGCACAGTCTAGGGGTCCAGATCCTCAATAGAGTATACAGACAGGGTTGTCTCAGAGTTCAGTTGGTGTGCCTTCTTTGCTTTGAAAGGCCTAGTCATTTAGGTATTTATTTCAGTATGGTTTTTGGTCTGCTGGGGGCCTTGTCCCAGTTATTCAGATAGTATGTCAGTAGAGATTTCGTAGACTGTTACAGATGTTTATTAATTATTGTTGGGCATGTTTTCAGGCCTTTAACTGTTTTAAATTGTTGACCATGTTTTCGTATCATTGTGTCTAATCCGTATTACTTTGATCATATGAATTCTGTGCATAATTACTAGATAGACAGAGGGTGTTTTCGGCCTTCGGGTTTAGGAATGCTCATCATGGCCAGGGCCCCAGTTTGGGTTGTGACAAACTTAGTAACAAAGCATGGTTCATGGTCCCAGGGTGTCTACAAAATCGCGTAGGGTAAAGTCTTGGTTATGGGTATGTAGCGCACCACACTTATAAGCAAGAGGCTACTAGGCGTTTAGGAAATATTTCCCTTCTTTGTGATTTAGTTCATGCTTCAGAGTCTAAACTGTCCCCTAATCAATGATCTCTTGTATTATAGAAACACAGTTTTACCTCCACGTCATATCATCGATCAGAATGCTCAGGCAGATGAGGTCTATCCCACCTATGTGATGCAGACCCATAACAGAGCTGACACTACATAACCTATCCCTACTCTGAGAGTCCTTCTAGTCCCGACCAATCCACCTCGGGCTCCGTGGACTGATGTCAACCATCCCCCAACTGCTCAGAGAGATATTTCAAATGCAAAATTCAGATGGTTTATTCATATACTGACACAGTTGGTAGCTAAGCAGGCTCAATGATCAGAAGATGTTGGGTCTGCATCTGTTACGTTTGAGTCAAATAGGGTCAGATATTTCATAAAAATGAACCAACTTAAGTTCACTGGCACCAAGGTGGAGGAAGATCCACATCAGTTCATGGATAAGATGGAAAAGATCTTTAAGGTAATGCATGTGGATGAGGTTGAAGGGGTAGAACTAGCAACTTATCAGCTTAAGGATGTTGCGAATTAGTGGTACGCCGACTGGGAGAATGCAAAAGGTAAGAGTGTTGAGCCCATAGTTTGGGGTGAATTTGTGGAAGCTTTCCTTGATCGATTCTTTCCTCTGGAGTTAAAGGAGGCCAAAGTGGAAGAGTTTATGAATCTGAAGCAGGGTAGTATGAGTGTCCAGGAGCACACTTTGAAGTTTAATAAACTAGCCCGCTATGCACCAGAGTTGACTAGTAATATGAGAGCCCGAATGAGGAAATTTTCATCTAGCCTTTCTGATAACCTGGCGCTTCAATGCCTGGGGGCAATGTTAAATAAAGAGTTAGACTTTGCTTGGCTGACCGTTCAGAAACAGCAGGTATAAGACAAAAAGAATAAGATCTCTAAATCTAGGGAGGTAGAAAGACAAGCGAAAAGAGCCAGATCAGCCAACCAGAGTCACAGTCAGCCTCAGGGCGGTAAGTGGGGAAATAAATGGTAGAAAAAGAAGAATTACGGTAATGCGCAGTCTACTGCCAGTGCCCCAGTATCCTAACCACCAGTAGACAGACGATCTCAGAGTTTTCAGACTAACCATAGAACTAGAGCTAAGGATACTCAGTCATAGCGTAGTGTGGATCAACAACATTGTACTTTTCCATGGTGTGAGATTTGTCGTAGAAATCATCCGGGAATATGTCAGTTGGGCTCATTAGTGTGTTATTCATGTGATCAGCCAGGTCACTTTCACAGGGAATGTCTGTCTTCTAGAAAGAATGTTGGTGGTACAAAGTCTCAGGAAAATTCTTTAGCACCACCCCAGCCTCAAAAGGGCACCACATTAGCTGCCAAGAACAGTCACAACCTATTATATACTTTGACCAACAGCCAGGAGGTGGAAGCTTTCCCAGATATTGTTATCGGTACATTACAAATCTTTTCCCATGATGTTTATGTGTTACATGATCCCGAGTATACTTTATTCTATGTGACCCCTTATATGGCTGTTGGTTTTGGGTTTGAGCCCAGTGTGATTTCTGAACCCTTTTATATTTCCACCCTGGTAGGGGATTCTATTGTTGCTAAAAGGGTGTACAGGGGTTGTGTTGTGACTATTGGTAGCCGAGTTATGATAGCAGATCTCATAGAGTTAGATATGGTTACTTTTGATACTATCTTGGGAATGGATTGGCTCCATTCGTGCTATGCCACATTAGATTGTAGGACTTGAAGGGTTACTTTTTCTTTCCCAAATGAACCAGTGATAGAGTGGGAAGGACATTCTTTAGCACCCAGAGGGCACTTTATATCCTATCTCAGAGCCCGCAAACTCATTTCTAAAGGTTGTTTGTACCACCTTATCCGAGTTAAGGACTCTAATGCCGGGATTCTTTCTCTTCAATCTTTTCCTGTGGTAAAAGAATTCCCAGAAGTCTTTCTAAATAATCTCCTAGGAATACCACCTGATAATGAGATTGAGTTTGGTATTGATGTATTGCCAGAAATTCATCCTATTTCCATTCTGCCATATAGAATAGCTCCTGCAGAACTAAAAGAGTTGAAAGAACAGTTAGTATACCTCCTAGATAAGGGTTTTATACGCCCCAGTGTGTCTCCTTGTGGTGCGACTGTAATTTTCATGTGAAAGAAAGATGGTTCCCTTTGTATATGCATAGACTACTGTCAGCTGAATAAGGTCATAATTAAAAATAAATATCCTCTTTCTAGGATTGACGACCTTTTTGACCAACTTCAGGGTGCTAAGTGTTATTCAAAAATAGACCTTCGTTCGGGTTATCATCAGTTGAAAGTTGGGGAGTCAGACATACCCAAGACAGACTTCCGAACACGATATAGTCACTACGAATTTCTAGTCATGTCCTTTGGGTTGACTAACACCCCTGCAGCCTTCATAGATCTTATGAATAGAGTATTCTATTAGTTTTTTGACTTGTTTATCATTGTACTTATTGCTGATAATCTGATCTATTCTAAGAGTAAATTGGATCAGTCAATCACCTCCAAATTATTCTTCAGACCCTTAAAGATCATCAGCTGTATGCTAAATTTTCTAAGTGTGAATTCTGATTATATACTATTGCCTTCTTGGGGCATATTATGTCCAGTGATGGGATAAGAGTGGATCCTAAAAAGTTGAAGTAGTGAGAAAATGGCCCATACCCAAAACTCCAACCAATATTCGGAGCTTATTAGGTTTGGAGGATTATTACAGAAGGTTCGTAGAGATTTTTTCTTCCATAGCTGCTCCACTCACTAAATTGACTTAGAAAAAGGTGAAGTTTGTATCATCTAATCTATATGAGAATAGTTTTGAGAAGTTGAAAGACAAACTGACCACTGCTCCTGTTTTGACCCTTTTCGAGGGTGTAGATGGCTTTGTGGTATACTGTGATGCATCCCGTATGGGACTTGGTTGTGTGTTGATGCAGCACGGTAAGGTAGTGGCTTATGCATCTAGGCAGTTGAAGGTGCACGAGCCTAACTACCCCACCCATGATTTGGAGTTAGCGGTTGTAGTGTTTATACTTAAGATTTGGCGGCACTACTTGTATTGTGTTCACGTTGATATCTTTACTGACCACAAGAGTCTGCAGTATGTTTTCTCGCAGAAAGAATTGAACCTCAGGAAGAGGCATTGGATGGAGCTTCTGAAAGACTATGATATGAGCCTGCATTACCATACGGGCAAGGCAAATATTATAGTCGACGCCCTCAGCAGGTTTTCTATGGTCAGCCTTTCTCATGTAGAATAAGGAAAGAAAGAGGTGGTGAAGGATATTAACCACCTTGAAAATCCGGGAGTGCGAATCTTAGATTCCGAAGATAGAGGGGTAGTTGTTCATGAGTTAGCTAAGTCTTTCCTTTGTGCTGAAGTTAAGGAGAAGTAGATTGAAGATCCCATCTTGATGCAAATCAAGAAAGATATGGGTCAACAAAAGGTTATGGCATTTGAAATTGGTGGTGATGGTATTCTTAGATTTCAGGGTAGGTTGTTCATTCCGAATATTGATGAACTGCGAGAAAGAATCCTTGATGAGGCACACACTTGGAGGTATGTAGTTCAACCAGGCTCTACTAAGATGTACCATGATCTGAAAACCTTGTATTGGTGGAATAAGATGAAACATGATGTAGCTGATTTCATGTCCAAGTGTTTGAACTGTCAACAAGTGAAGGTAGAACACATGAGGCCAGGTGGTACTTTCCAAGAGATAGCCCTTCCGTTATGGAAGTTGGGGATGATAAACATGGACTTCATTACAGGACTTTCGAGATCCTAAAACCAGTATGATTCTATGTGGGTGATTGTAGATCGGTTGACAAAGTCAGCCTACTTTTTTCTTGTGAGGACTAATTATTTGGGAAAGGGTTATGCTAAAACTTACATTGAGGAGATACTTCGGTTTCATGGGGCACCAGTTTCCTTTATATCCGATAGAGGTACACAGTTTTCATCTCAATTCTGGAGATCTTTTCAGAAGGGTTTAGGTACACAAGTGAATTTGAGCACATCTTTCCACCCTTAGAAGGATGGGCAAGCTGAGCATACCATTCATACCCTTGAGGATATGTTGAAGGCATGTGTCATTAATTTCAAAGGTAGTTTGGTAGATGACCTGCCACTGATTGAATTTGCTTACAATAATAGTTACCATGCCAGCATCAAGATGACTTCTTTTAAGGCTTTGTATGGGAGGAGATGTAGGTCTCCGATAGGATGGTATGAAGTGGATGAGACTCAGTTGTATTGTCTTGATCTTGTTTATCAGGCGATGGATAAAGTGAAGATCATTAGAGTACGACTTAAGACTGCTTAGAGTCGCCAGAAGTCCTATGCCGATGTTCGGAGAAGAGAATTAGAGTTTGAAGTTGGTGATTGGAGTGTTTCTCAAGGTTTCTCCAATGAAAAGAGTAATGCGGTTTGGAAAAAGGGGTAAATTCAGCCCTCGCTATATAGGGACATATCAGATTCTGAGAAAGATTGGTGCAGTTGCTTATAAGCTAGAATTTCCTGTAAGTTTGGGTTTCGTTCATCTGGTATTCCATGTATCCATGTTGAAGAAATGAATTAGAGATCATTCTTTGGTATTGCCAGTAGAGGATATTAAAGTGACAGATTCCTTGCCTTACGAAGAAGAGCCCGTTGAAATTTTAGATCGCCAAGTTCAAAAGTTGAGAAGCAAAGAGATAGCCTTAGTGAAGGTATTGTAGAGGAATCAGAAAGTTGAAGAAGCAACTTAGGAGTCAGAAGATTTCATGAGAATTAGATCTCACAATTTGTTTTCTTCGATGGATGATGAGACAGAAGGTACTATTCCTATTTTATCTTTTCTTTTCTTGTCCTTAGTAATCTTGAAATCGTGTCTGTCTGTGTCCCACATCATCATTCGGGAATGAATGATCCTAAGGAAGGGATAATGTAATGCCCCGTATTTCGAGCAATAATATAGACCATGATTCCGATGCATTGATAATCCCGAATCCATAAATACCATGCCAATATGGCGTGTTAATTTTTTGCATAGTATGTGAATCCATTCAAGCTTGAATTTAGACCATAGAGGTCCTTTTACTCAAGGACGAGTTGAAAACTACTTTGATCGATTAATTTTAAGTGGACATTATAATTTGTATCATCTTCGATCAACCATGACACTTTATATATGTTGAACTAGAGAGCCTACTATATGTAAAATGATAGGTTTTTGAGTTAGCTTTCCAACGATACCAATTTTTTCTAAAATCCAGCACCAAGCAAGAAGTTATGGCTTTTCAAAGTAGAATGCATCGCCTAACCAATGGCACATGGACACTGGAAAGCATATGCTATAGCATATGCGGCGCCTATGTAATTGTTTCAAGTGATTTAAACAATCCATTTTTGGGGCAAAATGGTCTTTTTCCCACCCTTATTCATCCATAAACACAAAATTCAGTCCCCAATACTCTAAAATACATCCACATTCATCTAAAAATTCTCAAGAACACTCCCAAGGGTTTCAAACTAAAAATCCAAATAAATCAAGATTCAACTGTGGGTTTTCAAAATTGATTAGAGATTCAAAATCCTCAATCCACAGGCTTCATGAAGCACCCATTATATTCTGAAATAGAGGTACGCCTGGCTTTCCTAAATTCTCATGGGCATAGAAAAATTATGATTTACAATCGGGTTTTTGAATCTATGTATATATTCATGTACTAAATGTTTTAACATCATTGTTTTGGTGTTTTGACCTTCCCCAAAGTGATTTGAGAATATGAATGTATGAAACTATTTATTTAAGAATGAATTCTTGTTGAGAGCACGATTTTTGGTGAATTCCCTCTTATTATGAATTTTTCAGATTTCTCATAGCATATGAATTGTTTTGTAATGCATCCTTGAAAAGCACTATATAAAAAGATTGAACTCTAGTTATGATTTAAAGGTGGTTTTAAATCACTAAAGAGGGAATCTAGCATGAATGTTTAATGTTCATAATGCATGTAATGAAAGAGTGCATGGATTTGCTAAAGGCACTAGACCACCATATGTTGGTGAAGCTTTTGTAAGATTTTGACTTGAGTTTCGAAATGGGAAATCTTCTACATCAGTTGCATGTTTTTGGTGGTCTAAATTATCCTTTAAATAAAAGATTTAGCTTAATTTATTATGTCTCAAAAATCATGAATTGCAAGTCTTGGTATGACGATACCAATTCAGACCAATGTCATATCATACTCAGACTAATAAATATTTCAGACTATAATAATTTTAGACATTCAGAGATAGGTGTTTCCTTGAAGAGGGCTTGAGTTGAAGCAACTTATTGCCTAAAATCATGATTTGCCGAACCAGGTATATTATTATACGCTGACTTAAGTGTCGTGTAGCGTATCAAATTCAGGAACTGCAACACTTGCAGCATACTCGGGTTGGAGGCTTCCCCGCCGAGTCAATGGTGGATACCATATCACCCATGGAATATCATACTTGTAGGGGATACCACCTAAATCAGAAGTAATACACAGATTATAGTTTGAGATTTACAGAGAGGTAACATGTTTTCAGAAGATGCCCATGTGTTTTCAGAAACTGGTTTATGCATAATGTTTGATGAAAATTTGGTCTCATGTATTATATATATATATATATATATATATGTGTGTGTGTGTGTTCAATTACTCTATTTTGGATTGCTTCTCGTTCCAGTACAATTGTACTAGCCCCTCTTTCTCCCAGGTAATGAGGCACAGTCTAGGGGTCTAAATCCTCAGTAGAGTCTACAGACAGGGTTTTCTCAGAGTTCAGTTGGTGAGCCTTTTTTGCTTCGGAAGGCCTAGTCATTTAGGTATTTATTTCAGTATGGTTTTTGGTCTACTGGGGGCCTTGTCCCAGTTATTTAGATAGTATGGCAGAAGAGATTTTGCAGACTGTTGCAGATGTTTATTAAATATTGTTGGGCATTTTTTTAGGTCTTTAACTATTTTAAATTGTTGATCATGTTTCCGTATCATTGTGTTTAATCCGTATTACTTTGATCATATGAATTATGTGCATGATTACCAGATAGACAGAGGGCGTTCTAGGCCTTCGGGTTCGGGAATGCTCGTCACGGCCAGGGCCCCAGTTCGGGTGTTGGCATATACTGAAGAACTTTATATTTATTTCATCACTTTTCTCTCAAAATAAAACCTTAGATCATCAAACTTACTCCCCAAGAAATAAAAATTCCTCCATTAATTATCCAAGGAAATTCAAGATTAAGGATTCCCAATACAAGAACTATAAGAATTTATCTCCAAAGCATCAATAGGAATCCAAGATTCAAGCTTTCATCAAAGATCATCAATTAAGGTATGTGGGGTTCTTCTACAATGATAATTCTTTCATCCTTGGGCCCAAAATTTGTTTTAATTATAAATTTACTAAACTTAATGTGATTTCCTATGAGATTGAAGTTAGGGTTTATGCCCATCATTGTTATTTACAAGATTATGATGTTTCCAATGATTTAAAAGTTAAATCACATGATTATGTTCATATTTTCATACAAAATTTAGGAATTTCCATATTTTGAATTAATTTCTCAATGTTTACATTATCAAGCATGAGCAATTTAATGTTTTAACATGAGATTTATGCATGGGGTATTATCCCAAGATTGAATAGTATTACTTCATGAAGGATGATGCTTTGAACATCTTATGAGCACATTATTTTCAATTTTTAGAAAAAGCATTGATCTTTTGATAATCAGTTCAGCTATGGAATCCATTTTAAAGAATTTAGATCAGCTGTATTTATAGATTTATTCAGATAAAAGAATTTTTGGTTTCATAATAAACCATTATAATAGTTTAAAGTTGATTTCCAATAGAATAAGCATAATGACTAAAAAGGGAGTAGTATTTATCATCGAGCAGGAAGTGTGGGATTAGTGTGCCGTATCTTCCACATAACCACGTAGCCAACGTTGATACAACTTATGAGATTATTCCCATTTTTACATAGATGAAAGATTTAGCTTGTGATCGATCACATGGAAAGTAGGTTGTACTCCTTGTCAAGAGTATGACTCTTCTCCCCAATGTAAGGATTTCACCTTAGGGAGACAAGAATGTTGGACTCCATGAATGCTCACATGGTTTATGTCAGTTAAGAGAACCTCCCTGCTAGTAAAAGTAAATAAACAATATTTAGTATTTCCCTACTATTAAAGATAATCTTTGAAAGAATTCCCTATAGATAAAGTATTTTTCCATTCAAAATGAGTGTTCAAATTTCACTTAGCCTATATGATTTGAGGATAAGAACAGAATATAGATTTCAGAAATAAGTGTAATGGCTCACAAGATTTATATTATGTGCTTTACTATTCATGATTTATGATCTTCAGATTTTAGATATACTCAAGCCTATGTGAGTCATTTACATTTAGCATGCATGATTTTATAAATTGTGATGATATTGCTTACTTATTATATTCACCCCACATACTCATTACATCATCAAAGTACTGATTCGCATATATGTCTATGTGTTACACTATCTCATGATGTAGGTTCAGGTGCTTAGTCTCAGCAGCATGAGTGATTTTTGAGCATCTCATCTACATCTCCGCAATTGGTAAGTCCTCATAGTTTGGGTACTTAATTATTTCAGATTTCTAGTTTATTATTAGTTTATTCAACATTTGTTTTAGAAAGTTTGAGTCAGCTAGGTTTTTTTCCCAGTGGCTCTCTAGTTTTAGATAGTAGGGGATTGTCGAATGTAAGACCCTACAAAGTTCCATTGTAGTATGAGCCTTGAGCATGTCAACTGAAGTGTAATTCCATCTTTAAAAGATAGAGAAGATAATTCCTAAGTGATTATTGTTTTAATCGAGTTGAATTTTCCTGAAAATGACTTCTTATAGTGTAGAGAATTGAATTAGCTTTCCAACAATACCTATTTCGTCCAAATTCGGCATCGGGTGGGACGTTATAGTTATTTTATCGAGAGTTATCGGAACCGCCCTGGTGCGATGGATAGGTTGATGGACCATCGAGTGTACGATGAACCATTTCCCTAACCGTCGCAACCAATGTAGTAACTCCCTTTTTTGGCCCAAGTGTGATGGCCAGGATGACGGACCGTCAAGACTACGATGGACCTTCACTGAGACCGTCGTCACTGATGCAGTTTGGCCTCATGCTGGCCAACGTGTGAAAGACAATCTGATGGATCATTGAGTTTGTGATAGACCATCGCTAAGACCATCATATTGAGGCAGTGTGATCTTTCTTTGACCGACGTACGATGGACGATACGATAGACCGTTAGGCTAGCGATGGACCATCTCTTCGACCTTCGCAGCCCCGTTTAGTATTTTAAGTCATTTTTATATGGGACTTTTTGTTATTTTCATTATTTTATCAATGAAATATATTCCAAACTAAGAAAATGACTTCATTCAACATCCAAAATACAAAAGAGCTAGGATTTATCCCTTAAGATCAAATCTAAAACTGTTCTCCAAGAAATTAAAGAACTCACCATAGATTCTACAAATTGAGTTGAGATTTAATTTTTCCAAGTTCAAAGGTTGCAGGAACCCTCTCTCAAGAGTAAGAAGAAGAGTTTGAAGCAAGCTTGTTCATCCAATTTCATAATCTAAGGTTTGTAGGGTTTTGAACAAGGGTAATCCTTTCAACCTTGTGCCCTAAGGCTTACTTAAACTAAAATTTTCTGCAATCTATGAGATTTTACATGATATTGAATTAAAGTTTTTACCAATTCTTATTGATTGGAATATGTTGATGTTTCCCATGAATTGAAAGTCAAACAGCATGATTTTGCATGTTTTCTAAAGAAATTGAAGCTGGATTTGCACCCTAAGTTGTTACTCCTTGGGAATTTAAGAGTATCAATGTTCTAGAAATTGAAGTACATGAGTATGTTGATATTTTGAGACAAATTGCTGTAACTTCTATATTTATAAATGAATTATGAATCTATATGCTATGTATTACGCATTACGATGAGTGTTAACTTAAGATTGAAATATGTCATTAAGCCCTACTTAAGACTTGAAATTTTATGAACTATTATGCTATAAGCACACATGATTTGAGTATTTTTAGATTATTGAGAAACATTTTGACCTAATGGTTATAGTGTTTTGAAATCCACTCTACCACATAAGATTACATATTTGATTATTGGGTTCTTATGAACCATGAGATTATTTTGAAAGTGGCTTCCCATGAGATGAACGAGATAAACTAAAGGGAGTAGTATTTAGCATAGAGTTGGATAAGTTACCATGGTTTCATACCCCAAAAGTACGTGCAATCGTAGGTTTGAGATTTTGGTCCTGAGGCCAGGATAATTGGGCCCGAGGCTGAGACAAGTGATCACTGAGTTGAGGTTATACTCCTTGACAAGAGTATGATGCCTCACACCTACTTGAGGTTTCTTCTTTAGGAGGACAAGACGTTGGACTCCATGTAGCTCGCATGGTTTATGTCGATTAAGAGAACCTCCCTAAACTAAAGTATTTTCCATTGAGATAGAATATTTTCCCTAAAACTTTGAGATAAGGTATTTTCTAAAGTGAACGAATTGCTTTTGAGTATTATCCAAAGAAGGAAGTAGTTTTCTCCACTAATAAGAGTTGATCATCAGTTTTTAAACCAAAGTCATATGATTCCAAGTTCTAAGTGTTTGAATTCAAAAGAGTTATAAGTTCTTGAGCAATAAAGAAGTTTTACTCTCCATGAGATATATGCATGAGTTGAAAGTATCGTTTAATGCTTCCCTCATCCTATGAGTAATGAGACTAAGAGGAGAGCACAGATTTTAAAGCCAAAGTATAATGAATCACGAGATTTGTGTTACATGCTTCATTCTTTATGATTTATGAGTTTTACATTTTAGACTTATTCAAGCCTGTTAGTCATTCCTATTTGCATGCATAATTTGATTAAAAAGTATTGATATTGTTTTTAGTAAATGCATACACCCCCATATACTCATTACATTCCCAAGTGCTGATCCACATATACGTCTATGTGTTATATTGTCTTCTAATATAGGTTCAGATGCTTAGTCCCAGCCTTGTCAGTGATTCTCGAGTACTATCATCTATATTTCTACAGTGGTGAGTCCTCATGGTTTGAGGACCTATCTTCAGACATTTCAGTATTTGAGTGTTTATGTTATTACTTTTAGTTTATTTTGAGTCAGTTGGGGACCTTTCCCAATGGCTCTCGAGTTCATAGAGTAGTAGAGGCTTTGTAACAAAAGTTATCAGACTGTGGATGTATTCAGATTTCTAGTATTGTTATCATTTGGAATGAGTATTACCTTCGTATTTCCTTTCATTTGATATGAAAGTGCTAGTGTTTTGTATATTCCTTCTTCAATTAATTATTATGATAAGTGATACGCTTAAAGGGTTCGCTTGGGGCTACTTGTAGCCCTAAGCACCGTCTGACATCTCGGGAGGTGATTTTGGGTTGTTACAAACTTGGTATCAGAGCCTAAGGTTTTAAATGAGTCCTAGGGAGTCTGATAAGCCGTGTTGAGTATAGTCTTGATCATCGGTATGTAGCGCGCCATATCTATGAGCAAAAGGCTACAAGGTGTTTTAGGAAAAAGTTGTTTCTTTCTTTTAGATTCCATCGTGCCTACAGTTGTCCCTCTTATCTAATAATTCGTTCTCTTTTATTTCAAAAAATGCCTCTCCGAATAGTGAATGCCCGTGGAAATGATGATGAGCAACCCCTACTTGTTAATCCTTTGAATAAGACCATTTCTCATGCTGAGTTTCGAGCATCCTTTCAGGCATTAGCCCAAGCAGTCACCGCTAATGTTTGGGCCAATAACTAGGCCACAATTGCAAATTAGCAGGGAGATGATGTAGCAGTTTCTAGGATCCATGATTTCATGTGGATGAATCGATAAAGTTTTATGGGTCCAAGGCAGATGAGAACCCATAGTTATACCTTCAGGAGGTGAGAAAGATCGCACAGGTGATGCATGTTTTTGAGGAAGAAAGTGTTGAGTTGGCAACTTACAGGTTGAAGGACATATCTTATAATAGGGTTGTATCATAAAGAAAGGTTAAAGGTGAGGATGTTGCTCCTAAGACTTGGCAGGTTTTCCAAGATGCATTCTTGGACTTATTCTTTCCGCTTGAGATAAGGGAAGAAAAGATTAAGGAGTTTATTAACTTGAGGTAGGGCTCTATAACTGTTAAGGAGTACTGCTTAAAGTTCAACCAGTTGGCCAAGTATGATCCTAATTTGATTTATGACACCCGAGCTAGTATGAGCAAGTTCATGATAGGTGTTTCTGGTTTGGTGATGAAAGAGTATAGTATTACGATGCTGCATAAACATATGGATCTATCTAGGTTGATGATACATGGGCAGCAGATAAAGGCAGATAAGATTAGAAAGAGAGAGAAAGAGAAAGGGGTAACAAAAGGGCTAGATATAACCAGCATGGGTATAGTCAGCCTAGGTTTCATAGAGGAAACTGCCCTTAATTCGGAGATATCTTTCTATTCCAGCACCTTCATCAGCTAGTGCTCCCATTCCTAGAGGCAGACAGGAGTAAGGGAGCAGGTCTTTTATGTCTAGGTAGCAGAACAGTGATAGTAACAAGCCCCGTCATCCTCCTTGTGCTACGTATGGTAGGTATCATCTCGGTGAGTGTTTTGCAGATTTGAGGGGTTGTTTTGGTTGTGGCAAGAAGGTCTACAGACTTAGTGATTGTCCGCATTCTAGGCAGGGGACCAGAGATGCCCGACCTTAGGCACAGACTATTAGTACACCAACTCCTGTCCCTTGTCCTGCCCCTATTCAAGGTGTTTCATCTAACACTGCTAGCGGTCAGCCCCAGAATAGATTCTATGCTTTACCATCCAGTCCGGAGTAGAAGGACTCTCCTAACGTTGTTACTGGTATGCTCCGTGTCTTTTTTTTATGTTTATGTGTTGTTGGACCCCAGGTCAAGTCTCTCCTATGTGACCTTACTTGTGGCTGTTAATTTTAAAATAAGACCCAAAAATATTCCTGAGCCTTTCCTAGTCTCCACACCAGTAAGGGAGTCAGTTATTGCTAAACAAGTGTATAGAGATTGTCCTGTTACTGTTCTTCATAGAGTCATACTTGTTGATTTGATAGAGTTAGACATGGTGGATTTTGACCTTATTCTGCGTATGGATTGGCATTATTCTTTTTATGCATCTATAAACTATCGTACCCATGTGGTCAAGTATCAGTTCCCTAATGAGCTAGTTTTTGAGTGGTCTGGGAGTTTGGTATCTCCCAAAAGTCATTTTATCTCCTATCTCAAAGACAAAAAGCTAATATCCAAGGGTTACATCTATCACCTAGTTAGAGTCAAATGCACTAAGTCCGATGCTCCAACTATTTAGTTAGTTGATATTGTTAATGAGCTTTCAAATATTTTTCCAGAAGATCTCCCAAGGGTACCTCCCAATAGAGAGATAGAATTTGAGATTGACCTTTTTCCTAACACACGTCCCATTTTTATTTCGCCATACCGCATAGCACCTACTGAGATTAAGGAGTTGAAAGAGAAACTCAAAGATTTTTTAGACAAAGGTTTCATAAGGCCCAGTATTTCTTCTTGGGGCGCACCTATTCTATTCGTGAAGAAGAAAGATGGTTCTTTGCATATGTGCATTGACTATTGTCAGTTTAACAAGGTCACAGTCAAAAATAAGTATCCTCTTCTAAGAATTGATGACCTGTTTGATCATTTGTAAGGTGCAAGTTATTTCTCCAAGATAGACCTTAGATCCTCCCATCATCAACTTAAAGTGAGGGAATGTGATATTCCAAAGACAGCCTTCAAAACATGCTATGGTTACCTTGAGTTTCTAGTCATGTCTTTTGGGCTGACCAGTGCCCTAGCAACTTTTATAGACCTCATAAAGCAAGTGCTCAAATAACATCTTGATATGTTTGTCATAGTGTTCATAGATGACATCCTTGTCTACTCCCGCAGTGAGCATGAGCATGTATATCACCTTAGAATTTTCTTGCAAACTGTTAAAGGTCACCAGTAGTTGACCAAGTTCAGTTAGTGTGAATTTTGGCTAAGTTCTGTAGCCTTTCTAGGTCATATTATTTCAGTTGAAGTTATTAGAGTTGATTCCCAAAAGATAGAAGCTGTAAGAAATTGGCCTAGACCTATCTCTTTATCTGACATTAGAAGTTTCTTTGGTCTAGTAGGCTACTACCACCATTTTTTTGAAGGTTTCTACTATAGTGCATCTCCCATGATCCAGTTGACCCAAAAGAAAGTTAAGTTTCATTGGTCAGATTCCTGTGAGAAAAGTTTTCAGGAGTTGAAGACTCGACTTACTTCAGGCCCTGTGTTGACTTTGCCTGATAGTACTGATGGTTTTGTGGTGTGTTGTGATGCCTTTATAATTAGTTTGGGTTTTCTGTTGATGCAAAGAGGTAAGGTTATAAACTATACCTCTAAACATTTAAAGCCGTATGAAAAGAATTACCCAACCCATGATCTTGAGTTTGCTGTTGTGATCTTTTCTTTGAAAATCTAGAGACACTATCTTTATGGTGTTTATGTTGATGTGTTTACTGATCATAAAAGCTTGTAGTTTGTATTTACTTAGAGGGAGTTTAATCTTAGGAAGAGGAGGTGGTTAGAGTTGTTAAAAGACTATGATATAAGTGTGTTGTATCACCCGAGTAAGACCAATATAGTGGCGGATACCCTTAGCGGATTGTCTATGGGTGGTGTTGCTTATGTAGAGGAAGGTAAGAAAGAGTGAGCTTGTGATGTGCATTGTCTAGCTAGATTGGGCATTAGGTTGCTACATTCAGCTGAGAGAAGTACTTTGGTGCAAAGTAGTTCTAAATCCTCTTTAGTTTCGGAAGTGAAGGAGAAGCAAGATAGAGATCCTAGTTTGGTCAGACTGAAGGAGGAAGTTAAGGACCAAAAGGTAGAGGTTTTCTCCCAAGGAGGAGATGATGTGTTGAGATTGAAGGGTATATTGTGCGTTCTATTCGTTGATGATCTGAGGCAGAGGATTATGGCTGAAGCGTATGGCGTGCGGTGTTCTACTCATCCCGGTACTACTAAGATGTACCGCAACTTGCGGGAATTTTGTTAGGGGAATGGTATGAAGAAGTATATAGATGAGTTTATATCAAAGTGTGCAATGTGACAACAGGTGAAGGTAGAGCACCAAAGACCTGGTGGTGTGATACAAGAGTTTGGTATACCCACTTAAAAGTGGGAGGTGGTGAATATAGACTTCATGATCGGGTTACCTCTTTTGTGTTGTGATCATGATTTTATTTGGGTTATTGTAGATAGGCTGACTAAATCTGCACATTTCTTACCCGTGCATACATATTATACTGCTGAGGATTATGCCAGATTGTATATCCAGGAGTTAGTCAGGCTGTATGGAGTTCCCTCGTCTATTATTTCGTATAGGGGTACTCAATTTACATCTCAAGTTTGGAGGCCATTTCAGTAGGGTCATGGTACCCAATTTCTTTTAAGTTTTGCTTTTCATCCGCAGACAGATGGTCAGGCTGAGAGGACCATTCATACCCTAGAAGATATGTTGAGGGCGTGTTCTCTTGATTTCAAAGGTAGTTGGGATGAGCAATTACCATTGATAGAGTTCGCCTATAACAATAGTTACCATACTAGCATTGGGATGGCACCATTTGAAGCCTTATATAGTAGAAGATGTAGATCTCCCACATGTTGGTTTGAAGAGGGTAAAACTGTCGTGATTTGTCCTGATGTAGTGTTTCAAGCTATGGAGAAAGTTAAGTTGGTTAGAGTAAGGTTAAAGACAACTCAGAGTCGTCAAAATTCATATGTCGATGTGAGGAGAAGAGATCTTGAGTTTTAAGTGGGTGATTTGGTGTACTTGAAGATTGCACCCATGAAAGGGGTGCAGAGATGTGGTAAAAAAAAAGAAAGCTTAGTCCCCGTTATGTTGGCCCATATAGAATTTTGAGCCGCATTGGAAAAGTAGCCTATAAGGTTGAGTTGCCTGTGGAGTTGTCAGCTGTTTATCCTATTTTTCATGTCTTTATGCTTAAGAAGCATATTGGCGATTCCGTTGCGGTAGATCCTTTAGAGAGTGCTGATCATATTCAGAACAGTCTTTCATTCGAAGAGATTCCCATTGGGATCCTAGATTTTCAGATCCGTAGAGTGAGGAACAAAGAGGTTCCCTTGGTCAAAGTGTTGTGGCAGAACCAGTCAGTTGAGGGCGCTATTTAGGAGGCAGAAGCAGACATGTGAGACAAGTACCCACACCTTTTTTCCGTGAGTTTAGATTGATCCAAAGGTATTATTCTTCTATAATTCAGCCCTTCTAATCTAAAGTTCAGCTATACATCTATTCTTACATGAGTTCTTGCAATTTCTGAGGTATTCAAGAGTTTAGAAAGAATTTGAGCACGTTTAGAAAATTTCTTCAGCTATGTGTACTCTATTTTTCCAGTGTTCTTAGTCTAACTAGCGCCATTTGAGGACTAATGTTTCCAAGGAGGAGATGTTGTAAGACCCTGCAAAGTTTTCTTGTAGTTTGAGCCTTGAGCGTGTCAAGTGAAGTGTAATTCCGCCCCTAAAAGATTGAGAAGAGACGTCCTAAGTGATTAGTTTTTTAATATTGTTGAATTTTCCTGAAAGAGACTTCGTATAGTGTAGAGATTGAATTAGCTTTCCAATAATACCAATTTCATCAAAATTCAGCATTGGGGTGGGATGTTATGGCCGTGTTGCCAAGAGTTATCAGAACTGCCCAGGGGCAATGGACAGGTTGATGGTCTGTCGTCCAAATCTTCGCAACCAAGGCAGTAACTCAGTTTTTTGTCCCAAGTGCGAAGGCCAGGATAATGGTCCATCAAGACTGCGATGGACCATTACTAAGACCATCGCCACTGAGGCAGTCTAGCCTCATCCTGGCCAACGTGTGATGGACGATTCGACAGACCTTCCCTGAGATCATCACATCAAGGCAGTGTCTTCTTTCTCTGACCAAAGTGGGATGGATGATCCGACGGACCATCAGGAAACCGATGTATTGTCGCTTCGACTGTCGCAACCCCCGTTCAGTATTTTAAGTCATTTTTAAAAGGGACTTTTTGGTCATCCCACTCTTTTATCAACCAAATATATTCCAGATGAAGCAAATGACTTCATTCATCATGCAAAATACAAGAGAACTAGGGTTTCGCCCTCAAGATCAAATCTAAAACCCTTCACCAAGAAATCCAAGAACTCACCATATATTCTATAAAGTGTGTTGAGATTTAAGTTTCCCAAGTTCAACGGATGCAAGAACCCTCTCTCAACAGTAAGAAGAAGATTTTGAAGCAAGCTTGTTCATCCAATTTCATAATCCAAGGTATGTGGTGTTTTGAACAAGGGTAATCCTTTCACCCTTGTGCCCAAAGGCTTATTTAAACTATAATTTTCTGGAATCTATGAGATTTTACATGATATTGAATTAGGTTTTTTCATCCATTTTTATTGATTGCAATATCTTGATGTTCCCATGAATTGAAAGTCAAATAGCATGATTTTGCATGTTTTCTTATGAAATTAAAGCTAGGTTTGTACCCTATGTTGTTACTCCTTGGGAATTTAAGAGTTTCAATGTTCTAGAATTTGAAGTGTATGAGTATGTTGATATTTTGAGACAAATTGCTGTAACTTCCGGATTTCTACATGAATTATAAGTCTATATGCTATCTATAATGCATTATGATGAGTTTTAACTTGAGATTGAAATATGGGTCACTAAGCCCTACTTGAGACTTACAATTTTTTGAAATATTGTGCTATAAGCACCCATGATTTGAGTATTTTGAGATTTTTAATAGCCCTAATGGTCATAGAGTTTTGAAATCCTCTCTACCACATAAGATTATAGATTTGATTGTTGGGTTCTTATGAACCATGAGATTATTTTAAAACTGGATTTCCATGGGATGAGCGAGATAAACTAAAGGGAGTAGTATTTAGCACTGAGTTGGGTAAGTTACCACGATTTCTAACCCCAAAACTACAAGCCACCATAGTTTTGAGATTTTGGGCCTGTGGCCAAGATGATTGGGCCCGAGGCTGAGATAAGTGATCACCGAGTTGAGCTTATACTCCTTGGCAAGAGTATGATTCCTCTCCCCAATGTGAGGTTTCTTCCATGGAAGGACAAGACATTAGACTCCATATAGCTTACATGGTTTATGCTGGTTAAGATAACCTCCCTAAACTAAAGTATTTTCCATTGATATAGAATATTTTTTCTAAAGCTTTGAGGTGAGATTTTTTCAAAAGTGAATGAATTTCTTTTGAGTATTTTCCAAAGAAGGAAGTAGTTTTCTCTATTACTAAGAGTTGATCATCAGTTTTTAAAACCAATATTTCCAGTTCCAAGTGTTTGAGTTCAAAAAAGTTATAAGTTCTGGAGCAATAAAGAAGTTTTACTCTCCATGAGATATATGCATGAGTTGAATGTATTGTTTAAAGCTTCATTCATCCTATGAGTAATGATAATAAGAGGAGAGCGCAGATTTTAAAGCCAAAGTATAATGACTCACGAGATTTGTGTTACATGCTTCATTCTACATAATTTATGAGCTTTACATTTTAGACTTATTGAAGCCATATGAGTCATTCCTATTTTCATGCATGATTTTATTAAAGAGTATTGATCTTATTTTATGTAAATACATACACCCCCATATACTCAGTACATTCTCAAATGTTGATCCACATATACATATATGTGCTACATTGTCTCATAATTTAGGTTCAGATGCTCAGTCCCAGCTTCGTCAGTGATTCCCCAGTACCATCGTCTACATTTCTATAGTGGTGAGTCCTCATGGTCTACGGACCTATCTTATGATATTTCAGTATTCGATTATCTATGTTATTACTTTCAGTTCAGTTTGAGTCAGTTGGAGACCTGTCCCAACGGCTCTCGAGTTCATATAGTAGTAGAGGCTTTGTCAGACTAGTTATCTTTTTTTGGCCATTTTGGTATTCCTCTATTTTAGTTGTTTGGATTAAGTTGGGGGTTTTTCCCATCAACTCCATAGTCAGTTAGTCAGAGGCTTTTCAGACATTCAGACAGTTAGTCAGTTTATCAGTTGTTTATCATTCTTTCTAGCATGTCTTTAGATGTTTAGATTTATGATTCAGTTGTATTCCAATATTTAAAACCTAGCATTATCATTTTTTTTCCGCATATGTCTCTTATTATCAGTTTTACTCAGTTCTCACAGCAGGTACCAACTTATTGTTAGTATGTGGTCACTTGTGACAGTCAGCACCATTGTCATGATGAGGGGTTAGCCTTGGGTTGTGACATTTATATTTCATTAGGCTAAGAGGGTGGTCTCCTATCGTTGATGGAATTTATATGCCCATCAGGGCCAGGCCCTGGTTCGGGTCGTGATACCCTTATTTTATGATCTTATATTAACTATCTCCTCTCAGTTTCAAGTTAATTAGATGAAGCTTGATAACTTCAAAGTACTATTATCAACTCCTTTTCCTAATCTCTACCTCTCTCTCAAAAAAGTATTGAATATGGGTGAGTTCCTAAAGTTTGCAACGGTTATGAAAGCAATCAAAAAAAGAAAATCCCAATACATGCAAAAACACCGATCTAGAATGACTTCACTTAATATGATTTGTTAATCCATTAGAGTTTCTACAACCATGGTTATGGGGTTTAGCTACTGGCGTATGTAATCAAAAAAATATTCCATAGATGAAAGCATAATATTGAACTTACAACGAATAAGATGAGAAAACCCAAAATCTCAATTCAATTATAATCCATTGAACCAAAAACAATAATTCCAAGAACAATAATATATCTCATAACTCAAAATAATCAAAAAAGTATGTAGAGTGTACAAACTTATAATAATACATCTAAGAAGTATTTGGAAATACAAAATAAAATCTATCCTAAACAATATGGAAAATTTGGGTTGGCAGTAACTCACGATTTGTGAGTTGAGTAGTAGGTGCAACCCATAATTCATGACTTGGACTCATGGAAATCAGATAAAACTTCAGTCTTTCACAACCTCAACTCATGATTGCAACCCATGAATAATGGCTTTCACCTACGAATCGTAGGTCGGAGTCATAGGGATTCGATTAACATACATCTTTATAACTTACTAATACTACTCATGACTTGTACGTACTACCCACGAGTCGTAGGTTGAATCGTGGGATACCACTTCAAAAACTTTTAGTCTTTTATTCAATCTTTGTACCAGGCCATGTTTTCCTGCAAAATCAACACAGACACACAAATTTGTGATATCGCCTAAAGCTACACCTCCAAACAAGGATTAAGCAATCGATGCAAAATATAGTAACCCAACTCAGGTTGCGGTTGAACCCATAGGAAAAACGTGAATTATCACTTTAGTTTGCTAAAATCAATAGGTAGTACAAAAAAGTAAATAGGGGGTTTGTTGTTGTAAATAGTAACCAAACTCAAATGCTTCGTTTGTAAATAATCAAAAACAAATACTAGGGTAGTGTTCCCTCGAGCTTCTAACTCCGTAGGCTTCTCATGCTCAATTTAACTATAAAAATACCGTGAATGTAGAATCTCACTCATCTACTCTTATTCTCAGAGTGTTGCATTATAATTCATTTCCCTGGACCCCAGTTTAAACTATCTTCTTTTGCTCTCAAGTTGATTAGATGAAACTAAATTGTCTAATTAGGTAGTGCTAATTAGCCTATTTCGACAATTAACTCCAAATTACTGTTGTGATCTACTTTTTCTAATCTCTACCACCCTTTAAGGTTCGTAGTGAATACATGCTAGATATTAACATTTACAACCATTAAGAAATTAATAAGTGCAAAGAAAACCATAATGCATGCAACAACAATAATCTAGAAGGATTGAACTCTACTTTATTATTCCGCCAGAGTTCCCATAAGCCTAGCTAAGGGAACTAACTACTTATCGTTGTGAAACAATCATTGGAATTCATGTTTGAAAGCATTAAGTAAATATGAAAATAATGAACAATAAAAACCAAAGTCTCAAATTGAATAATCAACTAAAGTCAAAAACCAAGTAATCCCAAGATCAAAATCAAATCTTGAAATCAAATATATGTTTGTAAATACCAAGAGTACATCATCTACTTAAAAAGCATCAAAAGTGTATATCTCTTATTTTACCCTTCTTCATACCTACTTCACATTATGCATCCTTATGATAGCCACCGTCAACTTAGGTAATTTTTTGAGTTGAGGTGAATAATATCCAAGGAGGACCAGGGGAAAAATAAGTTCATTGTACCACAAATAGAAAAGTGAAATATGAAACAAAAAAATCAAAATATGGCTCAAAATAGGGAACAAGGGATACTTATTCACATTTGGAAGGTTGTTTGGGCTAAAAGTGGACTTATTTCAGGAAGACCAATGATTCTTTCCTAACAAACTATTCTACAACCTAGGATAGACTAGCTGAGCAAGTTTTCAATTCAACACACAAAGGGAACAAAATAGTATCTCACACACACATAGCACAAGGTTACATCACAAAATACTACCTATTTGGTTCATGAAATTATTATCTATGATTAATATGTCCCATATCCTAATGTCATAACAAAATTCACAATGGTCACGCATATCTACTCATCACATAACTCTAAAAAAAATATTTGAAGAGGTATCATTTTTCTAAAATATCAACAAAAAACATGTCAACTGCCCTAGATATTCAAAAGTCTCCTAATTACACAAAAATACAAGACAATAAAAAAAACACAATATGACACAAAATTAACCTAGACTATGCATGGTCCTTAGTGCATGAAAATAATATAAAACAAGGGAATGAGGACATACCTGGGATGAACTAGGTGTCTGTGTCATGCTCATCTCCAAATAGAGGTATCTCAACTGGCAAAGGCGATAGTGGTAGTGGTGCACAGTAGAGGATGCACCTACAACTAGCTCAGCACACATCTGACTATTAAAAAATAAAGATCACTATGGCTCATGCATTGCCCTTCTTAGGGATTGATCATATGGCAAGTCAGGATCTTGCAGAACCTCATTTCTACATCTACTGGTCTAAATAGGGACTATCTCCTTATCTTTTGTAAATAATTCAAAACATCTAGGTCCGTGTAGAGGCGCTAGTGAACAAATGAAGGTATAACTGTAGGGATGGCCGAAATATAGTTCTAAGTAAGAGAGCAAATATCTACCCACAGTGTGGCCACCTCTTATCTAATCTCACCTAGATTAGGTTCCTCAATATTACTGAATCGGGATAACACTCGACCCTCAAAAGAATATATACGAGCATGAACCTCAGCTTAAAAGATTGACATCTCGGACCTATTTGCAGCCTGTACTCTAGTCTTAGCGACTTTTAGTGCCATTTGGACCCAAGGCTGAATCTGCATATACAACGATGCCACCTTAACTCAATATTGTCAAGATGGATAGTAGTAGCATGATGAATATCTACTAAGATCCATAAGAAATCCAATTAAAATAATACCATACCTGTGGCAACAGCTGTTATAGAAGCATAAGAGGGCACTAAAGATGTAATAACCAGCTTTGAAGTGGAAGCCGAGGCTAAACTATATATTATTGGGGTCCCCTCACCCTATGTGCTTATCTCAGGTGCCTCTCTCTATTGACCCATCTCAAAATCCATACTTGTACTAACAACACCTCTTTTTCTATCACTAAGATCTACTAGAACTGCTGGGCCTTCAGAATAGGCCAAAATCACTAGCAGAGGCGCATGGGATCTCTGGTTAAGGACCAAGTTTTTTTTGATCTTTGATCATACTTATCTAGGTTGCACCCGTCCTCTTAACTCTGTGGTCAATGCCTATAAACTCAGGTACACCTGCCTCATCACACAACTATTATACAAGGCAAGAAAAAGAAAGACTAGTCATCTCATCAAATGCCTGCTCATGAAACTCATACCTGATAATGGCATCCAAAATAATATCATATCCATCCATCATTCTCATAACCAGTGTATAACCATCTTATGTAAGCAAGTTGTCAATCGCAATTAGATAAAATCTATAACACACTACCAGCCACCAAAACTTTACATCAAAATTTTACATTACCTTCTTAATCACCCCTAGTCCCTCGACCCAGGCGGAATTCTCACCAAGAGGTGAAATATAACTGGAGATCTATATCACCAAACCTATCCTCTAACTCTGATGATCCACATCCCATATAGTGCATCTTTCTCATGAAAATCTTAATTGTCAATCACACTCTATAGTAGATACATGAGTTGTATAATCTAGACCAAAGAGAACTTGATAGATGGCCATCACTGAAATATTAACCATGACACCTTTACCCAATTTCTACTCTTGCTAGGATTGCTATACATCCCTGTTTCCTCTAGGAGTGGTCAACAATAATATAGTGGCGTAGGAGGCATATAACTCCCACACCAATTACTAGCTTTATGAACCCTAGGGCCTAATCATCCACTTAAACTGATAATGATAAAACACAGCCTACAAATGTAGTGCTCCAGCCAACCTAGAGAACTAAATCTATCTCTCCTCCCAGATAGTCTTCTTGTGCTATCCCATCCCATTCACAAAGTTTTCCCTCTTATAAATAGTCCACAAATCTTCTATACATCACCTTAAATTCACCTCATCAATAGGCTCAGCCGGGATCTAAGTAGGGTCAGAATTATGGTCAGTTTAGGCTGTTCGATCTATGTTTCGTATAGGCATCTGATAAGATATCTGGGTTATACCATCCTCAAACTAGGAGATTATTAATGATGGCTGAGAAATTACTATTACAAACTCACTTTATGACCCCTCCTCAACTGAGGGAACTATGTGGCTTTCTCTAGTAATGGATTAGACTCCACCTTCTTATTATTATTGTCCTCTCCCTCCATAGATTGGGGAGAGTTTTAAGGTGACATCCTTGCAGATTTCATCCTCGACCTATAAAGAGGTCATTTAGGATCTGGCAGGGTGCCAGGTCGAGTAGAAATAGGTCGTCTACCCACTGTAGAAATAGGTCATCTACCCACTGTGACTGCGGCTGGATATTGATTCCCAAAGTAGGTCTAATAATCATATCAGCTGTAGTATGTCTCTGAGCCTTAGTCCATGGGAAAACTATACTAGTAAGTACAATCAGGTAATCCTCCACTGTGCCACTTAACTCGGGGGAATCATCCCATTGGCTCGATGATCCTGACTTCACTTTGGAAGACTTTGGTTCATATCTACCTAAAAAAAACAAGTGTTAATCCCCAAAAGATAGTAACAGATTGCAAAATTTGAAGAAAAACTCAAAATTCTAAAACTTCAAATTTTGCTAAATTTTCCATCCCTATAACCTGTACTTAGTCCCAAAAAATTAAATTTTTGCACATTCAGTTATGATCAACTTTTAAACACAAATATGGCATTAAAATCTCTTGGTATTCTGTGACCTTTTCAACTTCTACTTTCATTTAGGCACGACCATAGAGTTTTAATTTAAGAACAATGCACCAATTTAAACTTTTAGGCTAATTCTAGGCGCCTACATACAAGTTTTGTTGAATTCTACATATTTTGCATGCTATTAAATATGTCAACTTACTTATTTCAAGTTTAGCACAATGTACTACTATTAAGAGCCAAGAATTTTTACTTTTTGCTTCAAGAACCAGAAGTGAAGATTGAAGAGATGAAGAAACCCTAGATTGAGTGTGTAATACATGCAATTTGGACAACTTGGTACCAATCACAAGTAATGTTCTTTCCTTATATGAAGTTTAGGGGAAGTGAGGAAGTTTTAATTTTAGATAAAAAGAGAATTTTTCAGGTTTAATGGGGTTTAGAAATTGGATAGGTCATTTAATAGGGTTAGGGGGTCGATTTTTAGTTATGTTAGGTCGAGTTAGGCCTAGAATTTAAAAAAACTTGGCCCAAAAATGGGCCACTTACAACACCACCTATAGGGCATAGGTGGTACCACCTACAACTTGTAGGTGCCCTGCTATAGGTGGGCCCTACTTTTTGGCCTTTTTCTTGGTCTCTCAACTTTTTGTTCTGACATATATTTCACTTCTTATGATATCGTTAGTAGTATTTACAACAATGTACGTAGGTTCATAAGTTAAACTCCAAAAATCAGCCAAACAATCCTAAAAATTTCTTTTTGAGTCGCAATGCACAACTTACCTGGCCCGAGTTAGAGTTATGACCTTCTTGAGTTGGTTATGTAGTTCCTTTACCTAGAATATTCTTAATTAAGCAATGTTTTACCATGTTCCATGTTGTCCCTCATGCTATCTTTTACCTATAAAAAATAAAGCAAAACAATATGAACACTAAAATAGTGCATTTCCTCTTACTTAATGCTTGATTTAACATCATGGTACGACATGTCTATGTTGGTAATTCAGACTTCACCAAAAATCCCATGGGTCGCCTCTTATGCAGCTCTTGATTTAAAATCATGACATGATGCGGGAACCTTGATTCCTCATAAAGTGTCAAGGTACCCAAAGGAGTAACCTCCTAGGTCATTAATATAATGTAAAACCAATACTGCCCTAATGTTAGTTAATTGTCTCATAGTTATGCAAACTTTGAGTGTGACTTCCTTATTATTCACTCTAAACTTGAGCTCTCTTTTCTCCATGTCAACCATCCCTCTACCTATGGCCATGAATGGTCTTCCCAGAAATATGGGTATATCAAAGTCAACTTCGCAATCCAAAATAACAATGTTAGATGGAAAAATAAAGTTATCAACTTTCACCCAAACATTGAACAATATGCTCACAGTTTTATTCATTTTACGGTCAACCATAAACAACCTCATAGTTTTTTATTCTTAATGTCTCAAGATCAATTGGTTTAACACTACAAGCTACATTAAATTAATGTGGGTTCCCAAGTCACACTATGCTCTAGCAAATCTAGATGTCCCAATAGATTATGGGATCGTGAATTCTCTGGGATCACCATTTTTTGGGCCAGATATCTAGACATAACTGCACTACGGTGGTGCAATCCACAAACATCCTCAAAACTCATTGATCTCTTCTTCATCACTGACTCTTTTATAAACTTTATATAATCACGAATCTACTCAAGAGCCTCAAGAATAGGGATGTTCAAGCTCAACTCTTTTATCATGGAGATGAACTTCTTGAACTTTCTTTCTTTCTTCATCTACTTCATCCTTTGAGGAAAAGGCAAGGGAGTCAAAGGATTTTCTTCTAATTCGGCTCATTGACCTTTCCTTATTCATTGTCCTTCTCAGTATTAGCATCAATACCTATCACCTTTTTTTACTCTGCCTCAAGCATCTCATCAATAATAGCACTATAATTCCTCAGTTCATCAATAGTAAGGAAAAAGGGATCAACAGTATTATTACCACTCGGAGTGGTGATGGATAAAAAATGATGGTAATTTTTAGGATTTTGAACTGTATTTCTTAAAAGGGTGCCAGGCTACCTCTAAGTCAAAGTTGTAGACATTTTCCCAAACTGTTGCTCTAATTTCTTTATTGTAGTAGCATGAGATTCCACCTTTTGGGTCAATCTTGAGATATCTGCCCTAATCTATTTAGTGAAAATTTCTTGACTTTCATGACTCTTAACAAGCTTGTACAACATAGCATCCATCCTTGACTCACTATCACAGCTGTCTGGTGGAACATACCTGTCCCCTTCTCCTTGTAGTCATCTTTTCTTCTCTGGTCATCATCATGATATCTACTCTAATCTTCATACCTATCTCCATAATTTTTTTGACCTTGGTTCCCTTTCCTAGATTTCCAAGAGTGTTTGTTAGGCCTTTGGTATTTTTTCCAAAACCTTCAATTTCTCGATATAGAACTTGGCGTCATCTTCCAAGTTAGTATCACACGATCTATAGGTCTTACCCTATGAACCTACTACATTTACCTTCTCAAAATTCATTATTGCAAACTGTATCTGTAGGAGACCAATATAATTTATAAGATATACAATCTCTTGCACCACCGAATCATCCACCACCTTATGCTCTCTAGAAGCCCAATGGAATAAGTGCCAGAACCTCTCTATTCCTCCCCAGTATGTCACCCTCAATTAGTGAGAGAGATTTGGTCTAAAATATCTAATGCTACTTCCCAGTGTAGACACATGAATACTCCACCTATGATCGTATCTTCCATACATCTAGATCTTCCATACATGTAGACACATGATTGGGCACCATGCTTAACTTCTTCTTAAATCGAAACCATGCATCATGCATTGACTCAGAATGTAGCTGGTTGGAATATATATCTCTTCTTTAAATTGCAACCTTCTATTTGGAGTGAAGAAACGGTCAAAAAAATATCTGCATAACTCATTCAAAGTAGTAATCAATCCTCAAAGATATTCCCCTAACCACAATGAAGCTTCAATAATAAACAAAAATAAAAACAACCTAAGTTTGAGCACTTCTTGATTTACCCCAGGTATAGTGTATAAAATATAAATCCCAATAAATTTATAAAGATGCATATTTTCGTAATCCGTAGCCAATCCTACAAACACACCTTTCAAATTCAAGAGCTGAAACATAGAACTAGTAATGTCGAACTTAACATCTAGTGACAAAGTAGGAGGAATAGTGGTTCCTTTCTCGGTAGGCTCAACATTACCCATATCCTCCTCTGCATCATTATAAAATGATAAGTAATACTAGGCAGGGATTAATTGAACTCTACCACCTCTAAATCTATCTCAATTTCCATCGAGTGTTACTCATCGATCTGCTTCTTGTCTTTGCCTTGCTAGCTCTGTCTCCTCAGCATCTACTTCCCTCCTATAGGTAGCATCTTATACTAATAACAACACAGTTATCTGATCAATAATATTCTAAACATTCCTAGGAGGAGGAGTTAAAACATCAGGATCATCCCAAAACCCTTTAGCATAGCCTTTATGTACATATTCTGTCATCGTATGATTCGACTGTACAATTCTCTCTAGGTTAGGATATAGTGGGAGTAAGGGATTTCCTTGACTTCTAATGTTAGAAATACACCATCACATATCCAACTAATTACAGAAAACAAAAACTAAAAAACTTCAACAACTTTGTTCAACAATCACCGTAAATACCCGACAACAATATCAAAGTTTTGGTATCACCCAAAGCTACACCTACAACCAAGACTAAAGTGGTCAATGAAAAATAGTCATCCAACCCAAGTTGGGGTTGAAACTAGAGGGAATACATGAATTATCTCTCTAGTTAGATAAAATCAATGGGCAGTACAGTAAAGTAAGTGGGGGAATTGATGTTGTAAATAGTAACCAAAGTCAAATGCTTTGTTGTAAATAGTCAGAAAAGAACGCTAGGCCTTCGTTCTCTTTGGCTTCAAATTCAGTTGGCTTCTCATGATCAATCAAACTATAGCGCATGTAGAATTTGTCAAGTTATGTATCACCAACCACCGTCAGCATACTTTGGTGAATTTTACCCATCTCCTCTCGATCTTAGAGTGTCATGTTACTAACCTTTTCCCTGGACCCATGTTTCAAATATCTCCTCTCAGTATCAAGTTTATTAAATAAAAGTTAATTGTCTTAAGTAGATAGTGCTAATTTGCTTATTTCTACAATTAACTCTAAATCACTATAGTGATCTACTTTTCCTAATCTCTACCTCCCTCTCAGGTTCAAAGTGAATACAGGTTGGATCCTAACATTTTCCATTGTTAAGAAATAAATAAGTGGGAAAAAAAATCACAATGCATACATCAACAACAATCTAGAAGCATTGAACACTTTTCCTACTTTGTTATTCTGCCAGTGTTCCCACAACCCTAGCTAATGAAGCTAGTCGCTCATCATTGTGAAACAATCAATGAAATTCATGTTTAAAAGAATTAATTCAATATCACAATAATGAATGAATAAAAACCAAAGTCCGAAATTGAATAATCAACCAAAGTCAACAGTCAAACAATCCTAAGACAAAAATTAAACCTTGAAACCAAATATATGTTTTTAAATATCAGGGACGAATCACCTAACTAAAAAATATAAAAAAGGTATATATAGAGTACAAGGAAACCCTAGGAAAAATATCCTAAACAAAAAGGAAAAATTGAGGTCGGTGGCCACTTACTAGAAACCTATGGGCTGTAGGTGAAACATACGAACCGTAGGTGGAATCACATAGTTGATAGGCCTCAAAATATTCTAAATACTCTCTGGACTTTTGATCTTCTAAGACAGCTTCTAGAACCTTTGCACCTACTGGTTGTAGGTTCCCTCCATAAGTAGCAGGGTTAACTTTTTCTGCTTCTAATTCTCAGTTTCTCAACTTTTTGAACACATACTCTGGAACCTACGCCCAGTAAGTAGTACATACAGGGCATAGGTTCCCACTTAGGTGGTCAAAAACTTTAACTTTCACTCCTTTTCTCCATATTAACTTCTAAACCTAATTTTCGGAAAAATACAACATAAAACACATTATATCTAACAAAAATACCTAAGTAACTTGCATATTTTCATTGTTTTAAGCATTGAAAGTGCTATGAAATCATAGCACATCAATATATAAGAAAAGTACCTAATTTCATGAATAATTTGCTCATTTTAAGCATCAAAATTTCTATGAAATCATGGCACATCATGTATGAAACAATAACAAGCCAACATTAATGTTAATTCACCATAGCAATTAAGGAATGCTAAGTTTATTCACATGAACCCATTTTTAAATATGTTATCCATCCAATAACTTCACATGCAAGGCTAAGTATGGAATATCCCATCCATATTTTTTATGCATATATTTTCTAATCGAATTAACTGCTCAAATTAAACCTAGTCGACCTGGGTTCCATAAAGTTACTACAAAAGCATGAACTTGCAATACTTGCTTTGATATAGTTATTTTCAATGTGAAATGCATGAGATATCATTGGATCTTACTCCTTCTATGTGTCCTTCTTCTTTATAATTCAAGAGCCTTAAGGTATCCCTGGGGGGGGGGGGGGGTTAATAAAACCTCATTCTAGTTTACAACTGAAAAGAAAATGGGGCTTTAAAATTTGAAGGGACTTGCTTATTTGGTACCCCGATTTAGAGGAATGACACTAGCCTACTTCTTCAAACTTTTTTCCTACTCCAAACATTTCTAGTCTTTATTTTTACAAATTATTTAAAGGTTGTTAAAAGAATTCTCATACCTCTCACCCTTCAAACATGGTGATTTTTAATAATGTTGGAATGGGTTATTACATGTTGCAATGAATAATAAGAATAGAAAACTTTTAGTTTCATAAATATTTTACTATTTTTATGATTGTGAATTTTGCATTGTTAGTTTCAAAATTGGTTGTTGTATGGATAGAAAAATTGATTACTTTAATAATAAATTTGTAGGAGAAAACAATATCAATAAATTAATTTATTATAATATATAATAGCTCTATTATATCATTGATTAGATGATTATATAGCATTTGGACAATTTGAGAAAACAAGTTTGTACTTTATTTTTGTATAACTATAGATCAAAATTATAATATAGGCTAGACACAAATACTTTATTCCTATTAACTAAATTAAATTAAATTATGTGAATTTATGTTATTCCTGTATTCAAATACAAGTCATATGATCACATAAAAGTCCGTATAAATTACGGGTGGTGATCAAAGAGGTATGAGGATGACTAATGGTTGAAAGATAACATCCTCAGATAAATAGTTGTCAAAGTATAAGTATGTTCTAAGGATGTTATTTGTTCAATCATTACTCATCATCATAACCCTTTGATCACCACCCCTAATTTTTGCAGAATCTTATATAATCTCATAACTATATTAAATGGTTGAATTGTGTAAATACATGTCATGATCTAATTTGTGAAAACTTTCTCTTTATATGTTTTGACTATTTTACTCTTTTCTTTAGTTGGTACATGTTACTTTTGAGTGTGGGAATAGTTGGCATGATTTGCAATATGATCGACAATAATTTGAGCAAGTTTGTAGTTTGTAGAGACTTTAGAAAGTTATATAGTTGACTTCAATCAACATTTGATATTTTGGGTGCGGAACAGTGAATTGGATTGTGCCAATAGATCCAAAATATTAAATTTGTATTAGTATCATGATTTGTTTTGGTTTGGAATCTTTATCTTGTATTTTGACTCTCTATTTAGAAATAGTAAAATACTATCCTAGGGTTCAATTTATTAAAAATAATATTTTTGAAAAAGTAATGTCTCCATTGAGTTCGTAACATCAAAAATAGCTTAGTAGCATAGTTCATTTGCATTCATGGGATTCTGAATAAATTTTGAGGGATCGACCAACAAATTTGGAACTTAGAAAAGTTGCAGGTGTACCTGAAGCTGGTACCTCTTCTTTAGAAGCTAAAACACCACTTTAGAAGTAGCCACTTAAGTGGTAAAGTATCTCTTTAGCAGTCAAACTACACCGGTCGGCTACCGCTGAAGCGAGAACTTTACCGTTTTACTGAGTACCTCTTTAGCATAAGGTGACCACTTTAGCAGACCTAGCCATGTATGCTCAGTTTCTTTAGTAGTCATCCATTTCTTAAGTGTTGACTGCTTAAGAGGCTAGCACTAGGTTGTATATATAGCTCATTTTCACATATTTTCTTCATTTTTTTATCTTGATGCTATGGATTTGGGTGATTCTTAAGGGTTTCTTTGCTATTTGGGGATTAGGTGACCTCCAAACCCGTATTTATATTATTTAATATCAATTGTATCACCAAAAACATATTTAAAACATAATTTCAAAATTGGATTTTGATTATTTTATCGATAAAGATTAAATTTTTTTTATTTCAACCTCATTTTAAACCCCTTTTTGTGTGTTTTTTCTCTTGCAAACTCCTATATACTTCGGGGAGGTATTTTGAAACAACATTAAGGTTTTACCAATTTATTTTAAAACTCTTTCTTTGAACTTTTTTTGGACTCGACTTAATGAAACACCTTATTTTCTGGACCTTAGAAAATTTCTTGAAATTCTCTTCTTTGGACGCAATATGACTCATGGGTACAAGCCATATGTTGTGGTATGGATGATATGGTCCAATCTTTTACTGACCAGTGTTTTTTAGTTGGATAGATTTTTGTTACTAGAATGGATACGACTTAGGGGAACGAGTCATATTTGGGGTTATGGGTCATTTAGTTCCTTAACTTAATATTAGACTTGGTTACATTGGTTGGATATGAGTATAAGTGGCTCACCATGAGTAGTAACCCAGGGTACAAATCATAATAGGGACGCGTATGGTAGATAGTGTTTAATTCTCCAGGTATTTTATTCTGCCAAAGATATGTGTCTTGGATATGGATCGTATATTATGGTTACAACTTAGTTGTATGAGTCATATACCGGACAGTGTTTGGTTCAAAGGTGGAGATTCGGGATACGAGTGATACATACTAATTGTATCGGAGGGTATGACTCGTGTGGGTCAGTCATATCCCTGTGATGGAATTTTGGTACAATTTAAGTGAAGGTATTCTGGATATTTCTCTACTTATCCTAATAGGGTCTCTCAACTTCTAACCTACTTTAGAGGTTATTTACCCAATAATTCTATTAACTAACACTTAAAAACTCACCTAAACAATCTATAATTTTCTCAAAAGCTTTTAGGCTAGGGGAGATAGGGTTTCAACTAAAGGATGAATTTGGGGCTTGTCTTAGTGATTTCTTTCTGTCATCAACATGGTTTAAGGTATGTTCTCTTCCCTCATTATTAATTTTACTTAAAGTCATGGTTCATATAAATGTTTTTATAATTTCATTGACTGTATGATTTTTATTTTCAAATATAATTTGGGAGTTTTGATGTTAAATAGTTGGTTATGATTTTTCATGCTTTTAATCATGGTTTTATATGTATTAAATATAGTTTTGGATAATTGAATTGCATGGGAATCATTTAATGGTAATTAGAATTGGTTTTGGTCATATTATGCCCCTAATATGCTTGATAAAATGCTTATAAATATATCTTCATTGTATTGACTACTTTAATGAAACTTTTGCATGTTTGAAACTTGGTAAATGAATTATGCATGGTTTAAATAGCTTGGAATGGAAAATGGCTTATTGGTTATTCTTGTGGGTAACATGGAAGTATCCCAAGTGGTTTAATATCATAAATAAAAAAGCTCTTAAATATCCCCTTAAAACTAAAAATAGTTGGCTAAGGATGATACTTACATGTAAGGATTGGTATGACGATACTAATACCAATGGCCTTTGTTAATGAATGGATAATGGTCTAGTAATTTGTAAATTGGTTTTAATCAGGAACTAATGGCCTAAGGTTTTGCTATGTTGTGAAAGGTAGAGGTCCCTAAAGGACTAAAACTGGAAACTCATATTTTCCGATATGAGGTTGGTCTTAGTGACCATATGCATGATGTAACACTATATTTGTCATGCAGCTACACGCCCTGGGGTCCTTTTATAAGGGAAAGCTAAACCCATATAGCCTGTTGATGGTTTAGGATGGCAAATCTACACAGCCCAGGTATAGGTTTTTAAAGGCATGCTAAACCTAGTCCCTTTTCCCAGTATGGTTATTTATATATATATATATATATATATATATATATATGAATGTGTCCATATGGATAGTTTTACTTGGTCTTATAAATGGGATTACTTTATCCTTACCCTTAGATCATGCTAGCGGTCACTTGCTAACCCTGTCTACTAGTGTCTGTATGCCCACACTATGTAGGAATTATCTGTTCTACTCCTCCTATATAGTGATTGACTTAGTAATAACATTTTGACTAAAGTGGTGAGCTTCCATCCTTTTGGAGGCATGTACCAACCAAATTCATTACTTATTTAGTTAGAGGCTTTATGGTACCTCTATGGGTTAGAATGGGTGGGATCGGTATAGGTGTCGACTTTAGCATCAAAATAAGCTGGTGGGCTGACATATTTTGAAGATATTGTTGGTTGTTCCATCCTATTTCATTTTGGGATTAAATTATGTTTTGGAACATCCTTGGTTCTAGCATAGTTTATGGCCCTTGTTTTGGTATTATTGGATTATTGGTAGGGGATGGTTAGACTCAGTTTGACCAAAGTCTTCATGTTAGTTGTTACACTATTTTGTTACATACTAGGAATTTATCCAACTCAGGTCAGGCAACTAAAGTTTGGGTCAGGTAATGGGGGTAGTACCCAGTCCTAGACGGACTTAGGATACCGATTACGATAAGTCTCCAGGGTGGGTCCTGTTAAGTTTGTATCAAATCCTAGGTTCATGGTTAATTGGCAGTCCATAAAGATGTGTTAAGTAGAGTCACTTTTAGGGTTGTGCAGCATACCACACTCCTAAAGGAAAGGTTACAAGGTATTTAGGAATGTTTCACTTTCTTTGTATTCTAATTTCAAGCTTGGAGTCTCAGTTCTAGAATATTCTCTATTTCTTTCTTATTCATCTTTTAGATCATGTCTCATAGATTTAGAACACAAAAAAAAATCCTCTATCCCATCTGGGGGTAATGCTGAAGGGGTTCATCTTACTTTTTTATTCATCTTTGATCTCACTGTCCTGTCCCTGATAATTTTCAAGTTCCACCAGTTTCTACTATTTCTCCTTAATATGAGGTGACTAATGTGGAATTTTATTAGTCTATTCATTTTATTGCTAAATTAGTTGTTGCTTAGGTAGAGAGTGATGTGGTTGGTGCTTTGTCTGCTGAGTCAACAAAGGTTGTCCAATTTATGAAAATGATTCCTCTAACTTTTTTGGGAGTAAAGGTGGACAAGGATCCACAAAGTTTCTTTGATGAGATGGAGAAAATATTTTAGGTGATGCAGGCTACCAGTATGGAGAGGGTGAACTTTGCAGTTTATCAGCTCAAAGAGGTTGCATATCAATGGTATAAAAAGTGGGATAGGGATAGAGAAGATATGTAGGATTCAACTCTATGGGATTCCTTCTATGGTTCTTTTATGGATCATTTATTTTCTTAAGAGCTGAGGGAAACAAAGATGGAGGAGTTTGTGAACCTCAAGTAAGGGAGAATGACTGTCAAGGAATATGCCTTAAAGTTTCTTCAATTGTTAAGGTATGTTCCTGATTTAGTGGATAACATGCGGGCTAGAATGAGGAAATTCAATTTTGGGTTAAAGTGGGATCTTATTTCGGAGAGCAAGACTACCTTTCTGATTAAGGATATAGACATCTCTAGGTTGAATGTTCATATATAGCAGGTAAAGGATAAAAAGAGGAAACAGGTAGAGTTTGGGGATAGACAGAGGAAAAAGGAGTAGGTTTTCTTACTAGAGAGGTGCTTAGTCCCAGGGTGGTCGAGATGGTGGGAAATGGCCGAAATAAAAGTAGGGGAGTTTTGGTTCCTACTTTTTTGGTAGTGCTCCTTACCAGTGGAGCAACGGATATCATCATAGTGGTGAAAATTTTCAAGCGCAGGGTGCCTAATCCCAGGAAGGTGGAGGTCAGTTAGTTTTTTTATGCCCTCTTTGTTGGTTCTGTGGTCGTCCTCATCAGGGTTATTGCGATGAAGTAAAGGAAAAATGCTTCAAGTATGGATAGAAAGGCCATCGACTTAGGGATAGTTTGATTAATAAGGTTGCTATGAAGGTGAGTAAGATTTGGTGGTATGGTATATTCTTTTATTACTGCTCCTGGTTCTAGTAATGGTCAAAATAGGTTGTATTCTTTAGCATCTCGATAGGAATCCAAGGCATCACCTAATGTTGCTACTGGTATGTTACAACTTTGCTCTTATGACATATGTTGTTTGCTTGATCTGGGGTATACTCTCTACTATGTGACTCCTTATATGGTTGTATTTTTTGATTTTGATCTAAAAGTTATTTCGGATCCTTTTTCTATTTCTACCCTAGTAAGTGACTTGGTTATTGCTAAGAGAGTCTGTATGGGGTGTGTTGTATATGTGGGTGGCAAGCAGACCCTGGTGGATCTGCTTGTGTTGGATATAGTGGATTTCTTATCGTAGTGCTCGGAGGTCAATTTCCAAAGGTTGTCTTTATCACTTGGTCTGAGTTAATGATTCTAACTTGAAAGGTCCTTATATCCAGTCATTTCTAGTGGTTAATGAGTTTCCAGGGGTCTTTCCGGATGATCTTCCTGGTGTTCCTCTGGATAGGAAAATAGAGTTTGGATAATGGGTTTATTTGTCCTAGTGTACTCCTTGGGGTTCATCGGTGTTGTTTGTGCGCAAGAAGGATGTTTCTCTTTAGATATGTATTGACTATAGGGAGTTCAACAAGATGACGATCAAGAACAAGTATCCTCTTCCAAGGATAGATGATTTGTTTGACCAGTTGCAAGGTGCCATGTTCTTTTTTAAGATAAATCTTCAGTATGGGTACCATCAGCTAAATATGAGGGATGTGTATATCCCTAAGACTGCTTTTCATACTCAATATGGGCATTTTGAGTTTTTTGCTAATGTCATTTAGGTTGACCAATGCTCCGTCGGTGTTTATAAATATGATGAACAAAGTTTTTCATCAGTATTTTGATCCCTTTATCATTATATTTATTGATGACATTCTAGTTTATTCGAAAAGAGAGGTGGATCATGCTAATCACCTCTGACTGGTGTTGTAGAACATAAAGGAACAACAGTTGTATGCCAAGTTCTCCAAGTGTGAGTTTTAGTTAAACACGGTGACTTTCTTGGGTCACATTATTTCTAGTAAAGGGATCAATATGGATCTGCAGAAGGTGGTTGTGATGAATTGGTATCCTAGACCTACAACTCATCTGACATTCGGAGCTTCTTGGGTTTAGCCAGATATTATAAGCTATTTGTGAAAAGCTTTTTGTCTATAGCTTCTCCTTTAACTAAGTTAACTCAAAAGAAGGTTAAGTTTTCTTGGTCAGATGCTTGTGTAGGGAGTTTGAGAAGTTGAAGGATAAGTTAACTTTAGCTCTAATTCTGACTTTGCTGGAAGGCATGATGGGTTCGTGGTTTATTGTGACTTATCTCAATTATGTCTTGGTTGTGTGTTGATGCAGCATGGGAAGGTAATTGCCTATGCTTCCAGGAAGTTGAAGGGGTATGAGAGGAATTATCCTACTCATGATTTAGAGCTATTGGCAGTTGTGTTTGCTTTGAAAATATGGAGTCAATATTTGTATGGTGTTCACATGGATATTTTTTCAGATCATAAGAGTCTATAGTAGGCATTCACTCAGAAAAAGCTTAATCTTAGGCAGAGGAGATAGCTTGAGCTTCTTTAGGATTATGATATGAGTCTTCACTATCACCCAGGTAAGGCTAATATGGTTGTTAATGGTCATAGCAGGTTTTCCATGGGGAGTTTGGCTTAAGTAAAGGAAGGAAAACAAGAATTGGTGACGGATATTCACCGTTTGTCTAATCTTAGAGTTCACCTCTTGGACTCCAAGGATAGTAGTATGATGGTTCAAGAAGTGGTTCAATAGTCTCTTGGTGCGGAGATTAAGGAGAAGCAAGTTTTAGATCCTATCTTGGTGAAAATTAAGAGTGATATTGGTGGGAAAAAAGTAATATTGTTTGAGATCGGTAGTGATGGTACTTTATGCTATCAAGGGAGATTGTGTATTCCTGATGTCGACGAGTTGTAACAAAGAATTTTTGTTGAGGTTCATAAGTCGTGCTATGTTGTTCATCCTGGCTTGACTAAGATGTATCATAGTCTCAAGAAGATCTATTGGTGAAATTTCATAAAGAGAGATGTGGCTGATTTCGTGGCCAAGTGCACGGTATGTCAACAAGTTAAGATTGAGTAAATAAGGCCAAGAGGGTTGTATCAAGAAATTGATTTGCCCAAATGGAAGTAGGAAGTGATCAACATAGACTTTGTTACCAGTCTTCCTCGGTCTCAAAATTAATATGATTTGAATTGGTTATCATGGATAGGATGACTAAGTTTGCCCAATATTTGCTATTGCGGACTACCATCTTGGTGGAGGACTATGCAAAGCCGTATCTTTAGGATATTGTAAAGCTCTATGGGGTGCGTGTTTCGATTATTTTTTATCATGACACACAGTTTATGTCTAACTTCTGAAAATGCTTTTAGAGAGGGTTGGGGACTAAGATGAGTCTAAGTACTGCTTTTCATCCGTAGATAGATGGGCAAGTGGAGAGAACTATACAAAAATTGGAAGATATGCTTTAGGCCTATGTGATTTATAATGGTGGCAATTGGGTTGAGCATCTGCCATTAGTGGAGTTTGCTTACAACAATAGTTATCATTCTAGTATTGGTATGGCCCCTTTTGAGGCATTGTATGGTAGGAGGTGTAGATCTCCTATTGGCTGATTTAAGCTTAGTGAGGTGGACATCTTTTGTCCCAACTTGGCCTACCGGGCTATGGAGAAGGTCAAAATGATTCGATATAGGCTTAAAGATTCCCAAAATTTCCAAAAGTCCTATACGAATGTTAGGCGCAGAGACTTTAAGTTTGAGGTTAGGGATAAGGTTTTCCTTAGTGTTTCTTCCATGAAGGGAGTAGTGCAATTTGGAAAGAAGGGGAAACTTAGTCCCCAGTACATGGGTCCTTATGAAATTTTACGAAGAGTTGGCAATGTTGCTGATGAGCTGGAATTTCCAGCTAGATTGAGCTTGGTTCATCTAGTCTTTCATGTTTCCATTGTTGACGAAGGTCATTAGTGATCCTTCTTTGGTTTTTTCGTTGGAAGGATTGGGTCTCACAAATTCTTTTTCTTATTAAGATGTCCCGGTTAAGATCATAGATAGGCTGGTTCATTGGTTGAAGACCAAGGATGTGGCTTCGATTAATGTTCTTTGGTGGAACAATAAGGTGAAAGAAGCTACATGGGAAGCGGAAGAGGACATGAAGTCCAAATATCCACCTTTGTTTTCTGCTCCTGGGATTCGTGTGGAGAGTGTGTGCCTCCAACACATCTTTATTTATAGAGTTTGTTAAAGGAAAGATTATTATTCTTGCCTCTTTGTTAGAGATTGGGAATATATATTTGATAATGCAAATGACTCTTGCATGTGGTTACCCCTACCTTGTCCATCATTTAGGGATGACTATTCCTAGTGGGGGAGATTGAAACACCTTAGTTTCTAGACCTTAGAAAATTTCCTAGAATTTTTATCTCTGGACCCAATACGACTCACGGGTATGATCTGTATGTTGGGGTACGGATGGTATGGTCCAGTCGTTTACTGACCAGTGTTGGTTGGTGGGATAGATTTTGGCTACTGGAATGGATATGACTTAGGGGTACAAGTCTAATTGGTCGTTACGGATCATTTGGTTCCTTAACCTAATCTTAGACTTGGTTACTTAGGTTGGATCTTAGTAAGAGTAGCTCACTCTAAGTCGTAAGCCAGGGTACGAATCATACCAGAGACTCGTGATCTTGGGCATATTTATGAGCCAGAATCTGTATTTTTATTGTGTCTAATGTACAATTACATGATATGAGCTAATGGACATTATTAGTAATGCGGGATGAATTATGGCTGTATTTTGGTTAAATTGGATGCACAATGGGAATCACGTGACTATTAACTATAATGCCCCGAGATCCCATCCCGAGATGTCACACGGTGCTTATGGACCCGAAGGACCACAAGCTAACCCTTTTTTGATATCTATACCTGTACACTGCATAATATCTGAAATAAATGCAGAAACTTGCCATACGGTTCAACACATCTATACATACTCAAAACTGAAAACTGAATACTAATACATCCATCTGAAAAGCCTCTAAACTGTCTGAACTCGGAGTTGATGGGATAGGTCCCCAACTAACTCCGTCAACTGAAAATAAACAAAATCTGAAACAATAATAGTAAACTGAGATTCATCCTCGAAAGAAGAGGACTCACTGCTACTTCTGCTGATGGGGACTGAACTGCTGAGGATAATTTGGATCGTGTGCCTCTGAACCTACGGTGTAAATAAAACACCATAGCGCAAATACGTCAGTACAGGAATGTACCGAGTATGTAGGCGAGGCAGGCTAATACAAGGACTTATGCATGCACAATATCTAAACTGAATAATCATGAAATATGTTGCATGAGAACACATACATGAATTCACAGAACATGAACACAGTCATCGCAAGTCTAGATACTGAAACTCGCATACCACTTTACTGCAGACTGAACTCACTACTCACACAGAGATACTGAATCACTGACTTCTCTGATACTGATAACTGAGGATCTGGATGTGCTTACATCAAGGACTGTATCTGAGCTTACTACTTTCGACTGAAAGAATTAGAGATTGACTTTACTAACAGATTATTCTGGAAGCAATTATCAATGATAAGAAGTATAATTATATCTGAATCTGACGACAAGAATATTCAATAGAAATCTGATACTATGATCAAGCCTCTCTGGTGGTATATCTCTTAATATGATATCAATAAACTATATATGTGACCAAGACTATCTGTCGGGATGGTCCATGAATCAATGGAACTATCTAAGTTCCTCATAAAGATATATGACTATATCTGACATTCTTGATTTCTGAAGATTGATTCTAAAACTGAGACTGAATATGAAACTGAAACTATAGGAAGTAGTCACTTAACCAACATGCCCCAACCTATCACAGGTGGGGTCCAATCTATACCCCTGGTTGGGAGGGTGCCAATACCGTGCCACGGGTAAATACATTATCTTTATGTGACCCTCATCTATCAGGTGCTCAAATAAGAATGGTGTAGCCCTCATCTAACAGGTCAAGCCACCTCATCAACCCTCATCTAATAGGTATGATGTCTCTCATCTACCCTCAACTAGTAGGTATGATATCTCAACCTACGTTGGCTATGTAGTTTTGGAGCACAAAGATTGCATCTAAGAATCACACCCTCTACTAGTAGGTGAGTTCCCATCTGTTAGCTTGCTCGGTGCTAGTTTCTACTCCCAACTGAAAGACTAAGATTGAATTCTTAGCTGAGCACAACTGAACTGAATTTGATACTGATCATGTTTCTCAAAGATCTAACTGAGTTATGCTGAGATTAAATAGTTTCGTATCTAACGAAAAAGACATCGAATCATATTATCTGACTAACAATACAAAGCTTAAATAGATTACTCAAATCACTTCTGAGATTAGAATTAAATAACTTGAATATTATTAGATCTGAGCTGATTATAGGACTGAGGCTAGATTACTAGCGATATAGAGATTACATAGATTATTGAGATTACTGATCTTTCTTACGTTCTGCACTTTTCTGAGGATACAGAGTTCTATAATTCACTGACTTCTGAGAATCATGGCTCAACTGGAATTATCGATAAACTGATACGGGATCTAGACAACAGCTCTATTATCGGGTATAAATACCCCCAGGACTTGATATCATAAAAGTAAAGCATAATCATTCATTCATCATCACAAGCATTCGTTCATCATCACAATCATTCATGTCTCATCACAATCATTAAAACATCTCATAATCATTAAAGCATCATCATAATCATTAAAGCATTTTTACAGTCGCCGAGGGGTCACTTTAGGCATCTCAAAATCATAATCATATAGTAACGTAGGGGAAACATGGTACAAAATCGTACTCCATTCAACAAGGTTTTACCTCAGTTATTTCATACCTATATCCATCTTGACATGTGTTTGGATATTACATAGCTTGGGGAAACTTCATACTATCACGTCATAACCTACTTTCTAACCACTTGGCATATATTAAAAGCTTAACATATATCAAGAGCACATAATAGTGGAATTTACCACTATCACCTCTCCACTTGTTCACTAAGGTCCTTTTACAAAACACTAAACACGCAGGGGTTCACATTTATTTGGGAATTTCCTACTACTATGGAATAATTCATTCACTTGGGTGTTTTATCAAATACTAAGCACAAACTAACTCACAATTTGGAATTTCCTATTCAACATACTATAATGGACCTTATGCTTCACCTAAGATCTTTATCAAACCTATGGGGGATATGCTTCACTTATTCAACCATTTCTACACCCAAAAGTCATGAACACATCACATAGAAAACAACTTCAAGAAGGTCTATCACAAATATCACATGAATTCCACATACTAGGATCAAAGTTCATAAATTTTATAGGCAAACATAAATCAAAATTCAACTAAACATTAAACATTAACTTAAACTCATACAAATCATTAACAACTCATAAACATAACAATCTTTTAGTTTTAAAATAGGTTATTGAGCTTCTTTAATGTAAGAGACCCCAAAATTAACATCTACATACCTTAACCTTTGATATAGGATGAATTCTAATGCTTGAGACTCTATCCACACTTGTAATAAATGATTCTCGAAGCCCACACTATGAGGAACTTGATTCTTGAAGAAAGCTTGAAGATTTATGAATCAATTTTGGAACATTAGGGTTCTTGATGAACCCTAATTAGATATTCTTGAGAGAATTGGAAGAGAAAAATGATGAAATTAGGGTTTTGGAAGTGGGTTCTCCTATTTATAGAGGCTCACAAAAGGTGAGAAATGACCAAAATACCCTTGCAAAACCGTCTCTAAATTGCTAAAACAATGGCTGACAACATTTGTGACAGGCTGTCAAACCTGTGACAGTCCATCACAAAATGTCATCATAAAAGGGTGGATTTTGTGAGTTTCTGCCTAAGGCTAACGATATCATCATAAATGTCATCAGAAAAGTGACGACCGTCAGAAATGTCGCCACACGTTTCCCAGATAGACATAGTGCAGTAAAATAGGCATAACTCTTTGCTTCGCTATTAGATTTAGGCAAAATTGATATCGTTGGAAAGCTAATTCAAATATCATTCATTTGATATATATAAAACCACTAGATTTTTATATACAACTAGGTATGGTCAATTAAAGTTGACCCAAATTTTTACAGTCACTAAAACTTGATCGATAGGAAAGCTTTCAACTCGATCATGAGTTAGGGGACTTCTATGATCTTAATTCATGCTCAAATAGATTCCCACATGATTCAAAGTATTTCATACATGGGAGGATATTTCTAAAATATTTTGACTCAGATTTTTGCTTTACCAAATACGCTCTAAGGCTCAGACTGGTAGAGGATTTTGGAGGGCATTACATTATCTCCCCCTTGAGAACATTAGTCCTCGAATGTCTCTTAATAGACTGAGATTATGGATTAAGAAATGAAAACATCTTAGATCAGGAATAAGCAACTAGAACGACTGATATATAGAGTTCTCATACTGGGCATGCACATATGATGCATGGAATACTCGATTGATGATACTCATAGATAAATTCTCATAAAACACATGCATATCTGATGCATGGACTCATAACTGGGACAAACTCAGGAATACACGACTGAACAGACACTGACAAAATAAACTCTTTCTACTAAATGTGCATATCTAATGCATGAATGTCCGGCTAAGCTAACTTTTGAAAGCATTACTTGACAATGCAACAATGATTGATACTAAATTTATAAGGAAAATCTGAACATGCATCGATATGAATCTAATGGTATGCAACATCATAATACCATGGGCTATCCCTCCCTTGGGACTCTATGTCCCTCTAAACACACTTCACTAAAATACTGAAGCGGTGGCGGGGTACCTACAGACTGGGTCATAATTGACCGATCAAGGTATGAAACTCATGCATGACTTATGCTAACACATTAGATCTAAATAGGAGCAAAGGATATAAAAATTCATATCACAAAGATGAAGGGCTCAAAACATACCTGGGTCTATTTTAGGGGATCTTTCCCAATCAAGGCAAGCCTAAAACGTATGAAGTCTACCCTTTTGAGTCAGCACTCTACATTCTCGCATTCTATGTCCTGGCTCACCATACCCAAAGCATATATCACTATCATATCGTCACACACCTTGGTGGAGCCTACCACACTCTCCACAACTCAAATGGGTACGAATACGACTAGCACTACTCTGGGCTTTGTAGCTTGGTGCTCCCTCAGATCTTCCACCCCCAAACACAAGTGCAGGTACACTAGCTGAAGATGGAGCTAGGACTAAAAATATCTAACCATACTGAGAAATACTACCACCTTGAGACCCTGACTGTGAGAAACTACGATTGCCTATCTTGGTTTTCTTAATCACTCTCTCTTTTGAGAAACATACATAATTTGGGTGATCTTCTTCAACACTTCTACATAAAGCTGTGGGTTCTCACCTTCTACTAACCCAAAAAATATTGTTGGGTTCATTTTTATGAAATTTCTAACCCTGGCTGCGATGAAATTCTCATCTTTCTGAGGTGGGGCTGCAGCCTGACGGTTCCTCTGAACATTAGTCAAAGCTTGGGCTAGCGCTTGAAAAGCTGCCTGAAACTCTGTATGTGACACACTTTGTTTCTTAAGATTTACTGGCTAGGGGGTTGATCACCAACCCCACGAACAAAATCTTTGTGAGGATTCATACTTTATAATTGGAAGAAATAAGTTGATTAGACTAAGGATCAACTTAAGCTCAGGCTAGCTCGCACGAAATGATCACTAAAAGAAGAGGAACTGCTTCTAAGAACATCCCGTAGCCTCTTTTACATAAATGTGGCATGCTATACACCCATGCACAAGACTCTACTACATGCAGCTCTTCAGACTCCCTAGGATACTCTTGAACCTTAGGCTCTGATACCAAGTTTGTAACACCCCAAGATTCTATCCCGAGATGTCACACAGTGCTTATAGACCCTAAGCACCACAATCTAACCCTTTTCTTATATCTTTACCTGTGCACTGCATAGTATCTAAAATAAATGTGGAAACTTTCCATGTGGTTCAACACATCTAGGCATACACAAAACTGAAAACTAAATACTAATACATCCGTCTGAAAAGCCTCTAAGCTGTTTGAACTGTTGAGTTGATGGGATAGGTTCCCAACTAACTCTGTCAACTGAAAATAAATAAAATCTGAAACAATAATAGTAAATAGAGATTCTTCCTCAAAAGAAGAGGACTCGCTGCTACTGCTACTGATGGGGACTGAACTACTGAGGATAATCTGGATCCTGTGCCTCTAAACCTATGGTGTCAAATAAAACACCATAGCACAAATGCATCAGTACAGGAATGTACCGAGTTTGTAAATGAGGTAGGCTAAGGCAAGGGTTCATGCATGCACAATATCTAAATTGAATAATCATGAAATATGCCGCATGAGAACACATACATGAATGATCAGAACATGAACACAATCATCGTAACTCTAGATACTGAAACTCGCATACCACTTTGCTGTAGACTAAACTCACTACTGACACTGATATACTGAATCACTAACTACTCTAATACTAATAATTAAGGATCTGAATATGTTTACATCAAGGACTGTACTCTGAGCTTACTACTTTTGACTGACAAAATTAGAGATCTACTTTGCTAATAAATTATTCTGGAAGCGATTATCAATGATAAAAATTATAATCATATCTGAATCTGATGACAAGAATATCCAATAGAAATCTAATAATATGATCAAGCCTCTCTGGTGGCATATCTCTGAATATAATATCAGTTAACTATATATGTGACCAAGCTTATCCGTCGGGATGGTCCATGAATCAATGGAACTATCTGAGTTCCTCAAAAAGATAGATGACTGTAACTGACTGTCCTGATTTCTGAAGATTCATTCTGAAACTGAGACTGAATCTGAAACTAAAACTGTGGGAAGTAGTCACTTTACTGACATACCCCAACCTACCACAGGTGGGGTCCAATCTCTACACCCGATTGGGAGGGTTCCAATACTATTCCACAAGTAAATACATTATCTTTGTGTATTATCTTTATGTGACTCTCATCTATCAGGTGCTCAAATGATAATGGTGGAGCCCTCAACTAACAGGTCAATCAACCTCATCTACCCTTATCTAACATGTATGATGTCTCTTATCTGCCCTCAACTAGTAGGTATGATGTCTCAACCTACGTTGGATACGTAGTTTTGGAGCACAAAGATTGCATCTAAGAATCACACCCTCTACTAGTAAGTGAGTTCCCATCTTTGAGCTCGCTCGGTGCTAGTTTCTACTCCCAACTAAAAGACTCTAACTAAATTCTTAACTGAGCACAACTGAATTGAATCTGATATTAATCATGTTTCTCAAAATATCTAACTGAGTTACGCTAAGATTACATAGTTTTGTATATGAAGAAAAAGATATCGAATCATAGTATTTGACTGATGATATAGAGCTTGAATATATTACTCAAATCACTTATGAGATTAGAATTAAATCACTTGAATATTATTAGATCTGAGCTGATTACAAGATTGAGGCTAGATTACTAGTGATATAGAGATTACAGAGATAATTGAGATTACTGATCTTTCTTAAGTTCTGCACTTGTCTGAGGATACAGAGTTCTATATTTCACTGACTTTTGAGAATCATTGCTCAACTGAAATTATCGAAAAACTGACACGGGCTCTAGACAACATCTGTATTATTGGGTATAAATACCCCCAGGACTCAATAACATAAAAGTAAAGAATAATAATTCATTTGTCATCACAATCATTCGTTCCTCATCATAATCATTCATGTCTCATCACAATCATTAAAACATCTCATAATCATTAAAGCATTCTTATAGTCATCGAGAGGTCAAATTAGGCACTCGGAATCATAATCATATAGTAACATAGGGAAAACATGCTACTAAATCATACTCCATTCAACAAGGTTTTACCTCAGCTATTTTATACCTATATCCATCTTGACACGTGTTTGGATATCACATAGCTTAGGGAAACTTCATACTATCACGTCATAACCTACTTGCTAACCACTTGGCATATATATTAAAATCTTAACATATATCAAGAGCACATAATAGTGGAATTTACTACTATAACCTCTCCACTTGTTCACTAAGGTCCTTCAACAAAACACTAGACACGCACGGTTTCACACTTATTTGGGAATTTCCTACTACCATGGAATAATTCATTCACTTGGGCGTTTTATCAAATACTAAGCACAAACTAACTCACGATTCGGGGTTTCCTATTCAACATAAAATAATGTCCCTTATGCTTACTCTAAGCTCTTTATAAAACCTATGGGGGACATGCTTCAATTATTCAACCATTTCTACACCCAAAAGTCATGAACACATCACATAGAAAACAACTTCAAGAAGGTCTATCACAAACATCACATGAATTCCACATACTAGGGTCAAAGCTCATAAATTTTTTAGGCAAACACAAATCTAAACTCAAAAACACATTGAACATCAAGTTAAACTCATACAAATCATTAACAACTCATAAACATAAAAATCTTTTAGTTTTAAAATGGGTTCTTGAGCTTCTTGGATTAAAGGGACCCAAGAATCAACATCTACATACCTTAACCTTTGAAATAGGATAAATTCTAATGCTTGAGACTCTATCCACACTTGCAATAAATGATTCTCGAAGCCCACTCTTTGAGGAACTTGATTTTTGAAAAAATCTTAAAGATTTATGGATGAATTTTAGAAGATTATGGTTCTTGATGAACGCTAATTAGATACTCTTGAGAGAATTGGAAGATAAAAATGATGAAATTAGGGTTTTGGAAGTGGGTTCTCATATTTATAGAGGCTCAAAAAAGGTGGAAAATGACCAAAATACCCTGGCAAAAACGTCTCTAAATTGTTGAAAAAAATGGCTGACGACATTTGTGACCGGCCGCCAAACTTGTGACTGGCCATCACAAAATGTAATCACAAAAGGGTGGATTTTGTGGGTTTCTGCCTAAGGCTAACGAAGTCATTAGAAATGTCATCAAAAATGTGACAGTCCATCAGAAATGTCGTCACACATTTCCCAGCTTAACATGCTGCAGTAAAATGGGCATAACTTTTTGCTCCAATATCGGATTTAGGCGAAATTGGTATCATTGGAATGAGTTATTGTCGATTGAAGTTGACCCAAATTTTTATTGTCACTAAAACTTGAACGATAGGAAAGCTTTCAAATCGACCATGAGTTAGGGGACCTCTATGATCTTAATTCATGCTCATATAGATTCCCATACGATTAAAAGTATTTCATACTTGGGAGGATATTTCTAAAATATTTTAACTCAAATTTTTGCTTTACCAAATACGCTCTAAGGATCAGAATGGAAGAGGATTTTGCAGGACATTACATTAATGCTTTGAGTTGATTATTTGGAGTATTATGTAAACTGGAAGAAGTTTAAAAATATGTTTGGAAATTTGGATTTGGTAGTGGAGGAAGGAGTTTAAAGGAAAGGAATTTATTCCTTAGAAAAATACATGGAGATAATTTCTAGTAGAGGCATGCTATTTGTGTCGTCGTGTGCCCTATTCTAGGGGTCCCAGCACTAAACATGAATTTTGAAGACAAATTCTAGTGGGAGCATACAAATAGCGTGCGTCGCCTGATCTAGTTCAGGGGTTCCATGACTTTTCCAAATTTTTAGAGAAAAATTCCAGTAGGAGCATGCGATTTGCATACGTCGCATGCTCCACTTTAGGGGTCCAATGCCTTAGATAAATTTAAGAATCTAAACTCCATTGTGTGTGTGCATTTATTTTGTGCCACATGCTCCACTACAGTGAAATGCATTGTGGGACGCACACTCTATTGTTGGTAGATGAAGCATGCGATACATGATAGACTCCACCCAGTCTAATTTTGGCTCAGTGTTAAAGGAAAATGTGAATACAACTTCAAGGACTTTTCCAAGCACACCAGTGGAAGAAAATCATAAAATTCTCTCTTTTAGGGTTCTTTGACATTCTTTTGAACTTCTTCACTTCAATAATAATTTTGGGTATGATTAATTACTTATTTTTATGTTGAATTCAAAGATAAGTGGCTAAACACCCTTGTACTATGGTTGAGACCAAGAACATGATTACTCTTTGATATTCTTTTTCGTAGTTTCTTTTTGGATTATCTTCTAGGTTGTTCTTAATTTCTTGAGCTTACTATTTTTATGTGTGGCCACCATTGAAATAAATCTATATTTCTATGTGAATCTGGGTGGAGAATATTAGGATAGAACAAAGAAATTAAGGAGCAAGGTTCTTTTCCTTTTATGAAATATGGGGTTTGAATTGGCATCTAGGATAAGGATATACCTAGAAGCCTTGCTTGGTTCAATAGCAAAAAGATAAATGTATGAATCTAGATGAATGGTTGCATCTATGCAGGAGTTTTAGTTGTAATAGTCAATAGATAGAAGATTTGAGGTTGGGAGGCCAAGATTGTAGCATAAACCTTCCGAATTATCAACCCGATAACCAATAAGACTGTGATAAGAATAGAGATTTTTATGATTGTTCAAAATGCCTCAATCCTGGATTTCTCATCAATACTATTTACAACTGTGCTTGCTTTGTGATTTTCATAAATTGTTATTTCTTATTTATTAATTTACATTTTAATTCTTAAATTTCCAATCATCTTGATACTTTGCAACAATTAATACCTCATTGTCTAAAACTTAAAGTTGGTTGAATTTCTAGTTTCTTAGCCCTAGTGGGAACAATATCTGACTGTCTAAGTCACTATATTACTTGTACAATCATGTTTACTTGCGTGTGCATTTGAGCCGCAACAAGTTTTTGGCACCATTGTCGGGGACTAGTATAATTAGTAAATTGCTAAATTTTTTATTTTTGATAGTAAGTTTAAGTTTTAACGATTTGATCTTAGCGGCTGAATTTTTGTAGAATTAGCTGACTACAAGATTAGTGAGAGATAAAGAGTTTTGCAGAACCAGAACTGATATTTCAACAAAGGCGAAGAGCTCAATATCCCATTCAACAGGTTCAAATGGTTGATCCAGTTGATCCAAATGATCCAGTCAATCCAAATGCTGAAAATATTCCAGCTCCGGTGATCCCAATTGTTCCTGCTCAACTAGTTTTTAGACCTGTTTGTGTCATGGCCATCCCACTCATGAACCATACTACTAACAGTATTCGGAAGCCCAATCCAGGTGGTCGATTTGAATTAAAGCAGAATATGGTACAATTGCTGAATTCAGCGGGCGATTCTCTGCTCTTTCACATGAAGACCTGCAGCAGCATATACAGACCTTCCCGAAAATAAGTGATACTTACATTTCTATAGGGGTGAATACTAATTATGTCAAATTGACACTCTTCTCTTTTTATTATGGGGAAGCAAAGAGGTGGTTACATGCTGAACCACCACTCTCCATTATTTCATAGGAAGATCTAGCTTGGATGTTCCTTATTTAATTCATTCCATCAGGGAAGACCACACATTACAGAAGTGATATTCTGAGTTTCAGACAGAAAGAAGGAGAGAATCTCTACTAAGATTAGGAGATATTAAAGAGTATGCTCAGAAATTAACCTCACCATTATCATTCTAATGATGGTTTTGTTCATACTTTCATTAAGGGGTTAGAGCCAAATACCAAGATTCTCTTAGATTCAGCCGTAGGTGGACAAGCTCTTAAGAAGACTTATAATGAATTGTACACATTGCTGAATAGGATCACTCAAGGGAATCCTAATTGACATGCTGACTCCAGGAGTGCTACTAAGAAGGTTGCAGGGGTATTAGAGGTAGACCAGTTCACCGCATTATTAGCTCAGATTGTAGCAATAGAAAATCCATGCTTACTTAGCTTAATAGCATAAAGTTGGGAGTTCCACAAGCATCAGCTACAGCTAATCCTATCCAATAGGAAAATTTTTGGTGTGAGGTTTGTGAAAGTAGTGAGCATACAACAGATGCTTGTATGTCTAATCTAGATTCTGTTAACTATATGGGAAATGCGAATCATCAGGGACAACAAAATTTTGGTAACACATATAATCCAAACTAGAGGAACCACCCCAATTTCTCATGGGGTGTAAATCAGGCACATAACACTAATAAATATAAGGGTCCAGTGCAACAGAATCAACAGCAGGTTTAGAATAATCAAGCCACTGCTTCAACAGGTATTATAGAGGAGATGCTAAAGAAGATTTTAGCTAATTAAGTGCAATTTGTAGAACTGTTGAAGAGTCAATAGTTGGTTACTAGAAATTTAGAGTTGCAATTCTATCAGATTACAGAAGCACAAAATACAAGACCTCAAGAAGACTTACCTAGAGAAACATAGTCAAATCAAATGCAAGTAAATATAGTTACTACAAGGAGTGGGTTATAGTTAAAGGAGTCAGTATCTGAGCAGGTTAGTCCCACAATCACATACGGTGACCCTAAGTCTAATAAGGAGAAAGAGGTCAAGAAAAAAGCTTTATGGGATGAAACTCTTTTGGAAAAGGAGACTGTACCTCTACCATTCCCTTAAATACAAAGAAAACATCATAAGGAGTCCAACTATAAGAAATTTGTGGATCTTCTAAAGTAGTTTCAAGTAAATCTTTCTCTTTTTGGTATTCTACAGAGCATTTCAAAATATGTAAACTACCTGAAAGATATAGTGACAAACAAGAACTGATTGGCAAAGTATTCTACAATTGCACTTACTGAGTAGTGCACATCCAAGATTCAAAATAAATTTCCCACGAAGCTCAATGATCTAGGTAGTTTCACTTTGCAGATCACTATTGGGCAAACCATCAGTGCTCATAGATTGTGCAACTTGGGAACTAGCATAAATATTATGCCCACATCTTGGTATCAAAAGATGATTGTCCTGTTGCTAGGACAGATGGTATTATTGAAGATGTCTTGTTGCAAGTGACATTAATAATTTTTCTTCTAGACTTTGTGATTCTTGACTTTGAACCTGATCCGATTGTCACATTTATTTTAGGATGGCCCTTTCTAGTAATAAGAAAGTCATTAATTAATATAGCTGCAACGAAGATGACAATGAGAGCATATGACAAAGTAGAGGTTTTTGATGTGTACAAGGCACTAAAATTGCCAGCTATATATGAGGAGTTGTCTGCAATATCTGTTATAGATCTTGAGTCTGATAAAAGGCTACTATTGTCAGATGATCCATTAGAGTGAGCTTTGGTGGGTCATGATCTTTATGGAGATGTGAAGACGTTGGCGTTAATTCAAGTCATGAATTCAGCGGTTATTGAAATGGGAAAGTTGCCTTTTAAGCCTTTGAACAGGCTAATTAGACCATCTCCCAAAGCTTTAATTGATGAAGCTCCGAAATTGGAGCTTAAGGTTCTTTCTCCTTACTTGAAATATGTTTACCTTGGTGACAATAATACTTTGCCTATTAATTTGTCTACAGATTTATCTGATGTATAGGTAACCGAAGCTATGGCAGTCTTGAAAAGAAAAAAAATTCAATTGGTTGGCAAATATCTGATATTATAGGGATAATTCCAAATTTTTGTAGGTACAATATATACATGGAAGACGGTTTCAAACCAAGAGTGCAGCAATAGAAAAAATTGAATTCGATGATGAAGGATGAGGTGTGAAAAGAGGTAATCAAGAGGCTCCATAATGGGATAGTTTATCCAATTTCATATAGCAAGTGGGTAAGCCTAATACACTGTGTTCCAAAGAAAGGTGGGATGACTGTGGTTATCAATGAATCTAATGAGATGATTCCCACTCGCATGGCCACTGGATAGAGGATCTGTATTGACTATCATATGCTGAATGAAGCCATAAGAAAGGACCACTATCCTACCCTATTTATTGATTAGATATTGGATAGGTTAGCAGGGCAGGAGTACTACTATTTTCTTGATGGTTACTTGGGTTATAATCAGTTTACCACCGTGCATGAGGATCAAGACAAGACTATGTTCATTTGTATGAATGGCACATATGCATTCAGACACATGTCTTTTGGCCTATGCAATGCACTTGCAACGTTTTAGAGAAGCATGATGGCAATATTCTATGACATAGTTGAATAATTTGTCAGGGTATTCACTGATGATTTCTCTATTTACGGTGATTCTTTTGATAAATTCTTGTAGAATCTAGATAGAGTCCTAGCTTAATGTGAGAGACAACTTTGGTGTTGAATTGAGAAAAGTTCCACTTTTTTGTGAAGGAAGGAATAGTCCTTAGCCATAAAGCGTCATGTAAAGGATTGGAAGTAGATAGAGCCAAAATTAAAGCGATCGAAAATCTACCACATCCAGTAACAGTCAAGGGAGTGGGGAGTTTCTTGGGGCATGCATGTTTCTATAAGCATTTTATTCAAGACTTTTCAAATATTGCAATCTGGATGTGTAAATTGTTAGAAAAAAATGCCAAGTTAAAGTTTGGAGCGGCTTGTCAAGAAGCTTTTGAGAAGCTGAAAAATAAGCTGACAGAAGCTCCTATTTTGATTTTTCCAGATTGGGAGTTTCTATTTTAATTGATGTGTGATGCCAGTGATGTAGTTGTTGGAGTAGTTTCGGGGCATAGAAAAGACAAAATATTTTACTTGATTTATTATGATAGTAAATTCATGAATGATGCCCAGATAAATTACATAGACACTGAAAAGAGATGTTAGCGGTGTTTTATGCATTCAATAAATTTAGAGCATACTTGGTAGGCACAAAAGTTATTATTTATATAGGCCATGCGTCCATCAAGTATCTCTTCAATAAAAAGGATGCAAATCCTTAATTGATCAAGTGGATTTTATTACTGTAAGAATTTGACCTGAAGGTTCGTGATCAGAAAGGTGTAGAGAATCAGGTTGAAGACCATTTATCATGGTGGAGACTCATAACCATAATGTTGATACAATTCTTACATTCAGGAAGAGCTTCCAGATGAAAAATTATTATCTATAGAGGTGATTGAAATTCTGTGGTAGAGCAGCTATTGTGAACTTGTTAATGTGTAGGGTTTGTCCTCTAGAAGCTACTCAACAAAAAAAGAAATTATTGCATGATTCTCGTGCTTACATAAGGGATGAGCCATATTTGTTCAAGCAGGGTCCTGATGGAATTGTATTCAGATGTATTCCAGAAGCTGGATTGAAACAAGTACTACAAAAGTTCCATTCATCTCCTTATGGTGGCCAACATGGGGTGAAAGAACAGCCAGAAAAGTGTTGCAATCTTGTTTCTTTTTGCCTACTTTGTTTATAGATTTAGTGGCTTTTGTTAGGAGATGTGATCAGTGCCAAAGGTTAGGTATAATTTCAAGGCATCATGAGATACCCCTAAATAATATTCATTAAGTTTAAGTATTTGATGTTTAGAGGATTGATTTTATGGGACCTTTCCCACTATCTAATGGCAACTTATACATTCCAGTGGTAATCGATTATGTATCAAAATGAATGAAAGCTGCAGCTTATCCTACTAATGATGCGAGAGTGGTGCTGAAGTTTGTGAAGAAATGCATATTTTCCTATTTTGGCATACCCAGAGATATAATAAGTGATGGAGGTACGTATTTGATTAATAGTTCATTTAAGAATCTTTTATCTAAATATTTTGTTAGGCACAACGTGGCCACTGCGTACCATCCATAACTAAGTGGTCAGGTTAAGGTATCGAATTGAGAGATAAAGCTAATTTTGTAGAAGACTATCAATGGACAGTGAAAGGACTAGGCTAAAAAGCTTAATCATGCATTATGGGATTATATGACAGCATATAAGATGCCCATAGGGACCTTTCAGAATCGTTTGCTTTATGGTAAATCCTATCATTTTCCTGTGGAGTTGGAACATAAAGCTTATTGGCTAGTAAAAAAATTAAATCTTGACATGAATGCTGCAGGAGAAAAAAGATTGTTATAGCTTACTAAACTTGATGAGTTTTGTCTCCATGCTTACGAGAATGCTAAGTTGTACAAGTAGAAGACTAAAAAGTGGCATGACAAGGAAATTTAAGACATAATATTTGAATCTGAGCAACTTGTTCTATTGTTTAACTAAAGGTTAAAGCTGTTTCCAGTTAACTTATGATCAAATAGGTTTGGGCCATTTGAAGTAGTTCAAATAATGCCTCACGGAGTTGTTGAACTGTTGAAGAAAAAGAAGAATGAAAAGTTTTTGGTGAATGGACAATGTGTGAAGCATTATTTGGGGAATCATGAAGACAAGAAAAATGTGTCCATCTCTTTTTCTAATGAGTGAGGTTGAACTGAGTCATGCCACAACATAAAATAAGGAGTTTCATGGGAGGTAACCCATGAATGTATTAGAATAATAGTAGTTCCTTTTTGTTTTAGTTGTTAGGAAATAAAAAGATAACAAAAATACAAAAAAAAATATTCGTGCCACGACAAAAACAAAGGCACCGAGTGGGAGGCAACCCACTTTTTATTATGTTAGTTTGTTATTTTTGGTGAGTATACAAGAATTGGAAACATGGTAGCATAAAGGTAAATAAAAGGTAAGTAAAAGAATGTCGGGGAAGCATTCAGGTAAGTAACATACTCCCTACTGAAAGGTATAAGAGTGAAAAAGAAAAAGGGAATGCATTACTGCCCCAACACTATGATTAAACTTAAATTGTGCAAGAAAGAACGAAAAATCTAGTAGCATCCTATGAATAGTATGATTCGCACGCTCTACTTTGGTGCAATGCATCGTGTGTTGCACACTCTACTTCTGTGCAATGCATCGTGTGTCGCACGCTTAGTTCACCCTATGTACAAAGTGTAGAAATTTGGGTCAATCACTTCTAAATCCCTTTAAATACCCTTTTATCTCCCAAATTCCCTTTATTTCTAAACCCAAATCGCGTCTCCCCTATAATCCCCAAAGCTAAATCCCCTCAATCAACTTAGCTCTAGTCCCATAGGAACTAAAGAGGCTTTCCCTTGCCTTTTGTTTCAAGATTATTGAGGTAAGTACTTCACTATTCTTTTCTTTACTTTTATGGTTTGTATAAATTGATGAAATTGTACCAAATATTCAAAGATGTGATGTGATTTATGCTATGAGAGTGTGATATTGAACGTGGTAAACTCTTGTAATTGTTGATTGGTGATCACCCATTACTATCAGTGCCTTATTATTTTAGAATATACATGATGATCACGTGTAGGGTTTTGTGTATGATGAATAAGTCATAATGCAGTATGGTGGGAGTACGTTGAGCTTGTTTAATGGTAAAGTCTTTCTTGTTTTGCACATGTATTATTGGATAAAGTTTGTGGGTCAAATATGTTGATGAATTTTTGTTGAATCTGTTATATACTATTGATTGTGATATGGTTAGAGTGGGAAAATTGTATGCATTTTTGTAAAGAGGTGAGTTGTAGCTAAATTGTTGTGTTATAGGGTGTTCTGAGCACCCTTCACTAACATATACTTGTTCTCATATGGTAATATGTCTACTCATTATCTGATCTCAGGGAAAATCATGCAAAAATATTTAATTGAAATCTTGTGTTGATGAAGTGAGGACTATTGTAGGCACTAGTTATTGAATAACAAATGAGCTTAAATTGTTATGACATTTTGGAAATATGTGCTTATGCTGATTTATAATTGAGGGAAGGTCTGAGTACCAAGTTCTTCTACAAAAACAATTGTGTTAGAAACTAAGTGTGGGTATCCTAACTACCACACATTTTATGTTTGCTAGCCCAATATGGATGCCTTGTTTGATGTTGGTGTTCATGTGTGACAGGTACCATATCAAACCACCAACAAAAGGGAAAAACTAAAGTGGGACCTTCTAAGCAAGCTCAAAAAACAAATAGATAAAGTTCTAGTGTGTCTCACCTCCACCGATCCCAAGTGGGCAGCAATAGATATATGGCATTAGAGGGATGTTAGAGTAAGGATGGAAATGGTTTTTAGCACATGATGAGACAAAGTATGTTGAAGATCAGTTCATCAACAGGGAGAACTTCCTAGCATGGTTTGAAGAATAGAAGAGTTACAAATACAGTTCCTGTATGACCAACTGCTTGAGTGTAACCTGAGTTTAACTAGAGAGTTTTATACTAATTAGGATCTGTATGATAGGGATTCTAAAGTAAGGATACAAGGAAGGGTCGTGACTCTTAATCCTCATACATTGAATGAACTCCTTGATATGCCAGAAGTTGATACCGAGCCCCTTAAGTAGATGTATATGAAACCACCGTATTCTTATATTCGCCATTTTTTATGTGGCACTCAATAAACTACAAGATGGACACACAAAAGAGAAAGTGGCATTCACCGTAAATTATTATTCAGCTATATGAATAGGGAGGCCTAAGTATGGGCTAGGATTATTTATGTATGTCTATATCAGGAAACTTATATAAATAATATGACATGTAGTAGGGTTTTTTTGATCTATGCTTTGATGCGGGATGATGTCAACGTGAATATCGGGAATGTGATTTTCTTAGGTATGAAGAAGGCACGGCTTAATTCAGAGCACAAGTATAGGTTTGGGGGCCTAGTGACCAAATTTTTTTGTAATGAATGTGATGAAGAAGAGGCTATGGACTATCGGCCTCCCATAATCACTAAGCCCATTGATGTATCTTGCACTAAGGGGAGTGATACCTACAGTATGACATTGACTATGCCCGAGCATCAAACTCAGATAGATGAGATCAATGCCCGAATATATGGGCTCCAGGCTTCAGTTGAGGATTGGTGGGTGCCCATCCACTAATTAAGAGATTAGAGTCATGAAGTTAGACTATCCCATTGTTCATCGTGCTTGGACCATGCTATGGATAGGTCCTGATATTGTGAAGCCTGTTGATGATAACATTCCTACAGATGAAGAGCGACGGCTGAGGTATTCTGATGATGAGTTGGAGGATGAAAACAATGTTGGTGATGATCAAGACTCTGGAAATAATGATGATGATAGACTGGATGGCATGTGATTAGGGAGTCTTTCCCCACCTCATACCATGCCTTATTACAAGTACTGGGACAGTGCTTCCTTTTAAATGTAGGGTGTAATTATCATTCCTTCTTCTTCGCTATGTTTCTTCTTCTCTATGTTTTATGTTTTTGGACAATTTTATCTTTATGTCATGCTTTATTTTGTTTGGATTTATTGGATGATTTTCGAGCTATTTGGAACATTATGTCTGTAATAGTTAGTAAGTTAAAAGAATTGCAATTTGCCCTCAAGGCATATTTTGCGTATAGTTTCAGTTGAAAGTATTTATTTTCTCCCTCTTTGGCAATTTCAATTGATCATATTTATTTTCATTCTCCTTGGAAATTTAGTTATAGTTATTTTCCCTTCCCTATGATAGATGGATGACGATCGTCTTAAGGGGAGTTAGTGTTTAGAAGCTAAGAATTGATAAGGACCCGATTATGACTTTTGAGAAATGCTTTATGTTAGGCCTAATTTTTTTTTGTGACTTTAAATAAAGATTTTTTTAAAACAAAGACAAAGAAAGAGTTATTTTTAGATCTTAAACCTCAATAGGTATAATGCAATTTGATTATATTAATGTTGAATTTGACAATGAACAAGATCAAGAACCGTAAGGATCCAATTTGATTCCTTGCAGGCACCATGAGAGTGAGTTCTTGTTTATATCCTATATGTAGAGGAATGTTTAGAACCTACTCGGTGTGTTTACAAAGTGAAATAAAGGGTGTTGGGTGTAGGAAGTGATTTAGGAATTTCTTTGTTAGCCGAATTGTAAAGACATTATTTACCTACCTTTATGCATATCCATAGTTAGCTCCGTTGAGATTATAGCCTGATTTGTTTGGTAGCCTTATATGTAGCCTAAATACCTTCTTTGATAGACAATAATTCAATCCAGATCCCCTAAGCGCTTTTGTATAGATGATTAAATAAGTATGGAGTCTAAAATTATAATAGGAGAAAGGTGAAAATTAAGCCCTAAAGAAATAGTTATTTGTATGTTTAATTGTGATGGGTAGGAGTTATAGAAAAGTTGAAAGAAATTTTAGTTTTTGTAGCCCAATATTTGTTACTATGAACCTTCTTGGGCCTGTTCCACCACGTACATAGTGCACCTCAATTGAGGCAAATAGCTTAGGTGGAAGGTGGCTATTATAGGGGTGCATACAGTAAATGGGTAGGAATAAGAGATGAAAAGTGAATCATGATGAAAAAGGAATATATACTCCTACCATAGTTTATATGAATTGCTTAATGAGAGTTGGGATGAAAGGAATAATTTGTGGAAAAGATAAAGTGGAAATTGGGTTGATGAAGTGTGATTTTTATAGTAGATCGAGATGTATTAAAGTGCTTAGGAAAGATTAGTCACTAATTCCTATATAGTTCCTACTCGTCCCTTAGCCTACATTTCAACCATGAAAGACCTAATTGATCCTATATTTCAACATTCGACTATTAGTGGAGTAGTACACTAATGGCAAGCCTATGGTTCATTCAATCATGTAGGAATTCTTTGTTGAGAGTGAGTGATTGAATGTTGATACTCCCCGCATAAGAAATATTGAAAAATTATGAGTGGTATAGGGAAGTTTTTTTGTTGTAAGGTTGCATATGGATGAAAGTCCAGATTACTTATTGAGTTGTCTGATTGAGTGATTTGATTAAGTTTGCCGAACAAATCGGGTGTCACTATTGAGATAATGAAGTTTGAAACTCATTGTGTATGTGCATAAAAGTATTCTTGAAATGTTTAGAACTAAAAAGTCACTGTGATGAATCGTAAGTTCCCAACGCAAGCATAACTCTTAGGTTGTGATATGAAAATTACTTAGGTATTATGTTTGTGATTGTTTGGGACGAACAAGTTTCTAAGTGTGGGGTGGTGATCTTGTGCATATTCGTATGTTTGAGAGCCAAAATTCACCCACAATAGTCCTAGTTTTATGAGCCAAAAATGTATATTTTTATTGTGTTTAATGTACAATTGCATGATATGAGCTAATGGACATGACTAGTAATGCAGGATGGATTATGGATGTATTTTTGGTAAATTGGATACACAATGGGAAGCACATTATGATTGGCTCATTGAGTTGATTATTTGGAGTATTATGGACACTGGAAGAAGTCAAAAAGCATATTTGGAAAGTTGGATTTGGTAGCGGAGAAACAAGCTGAAAGGAATGGAATTTTTGCCTTAGAAAAATACATGGAGACAATTTCTAGTGGGGGCATGCGATTTGAATGTGTCGCATGCCCTATTCAATAGGTCCCAGTACTTAACATAAATTCTAAAGAAAAATTCCAATGGGAGCATGTGAATAGCATGCGTCGCATGCTCCAGTTCAGGGGTTCCATGCCTTAGTCTAATTTTCGGAGGCAAATTCCTATGGGAGCATGCAATTTTCATGTATCGCATGCTTCACTTCAGGGGTCCAATGCCTTATAGAAATTTAAGAATATAAATTCCAGTGTGGGCGTGCGTTTAGCGTGCGCTGCATACTCCACTTTGGGGAAATACATTATTCGACTCATGCTCTAGTGCTCGAAGATGAAGTATGCGATGCATGATAGACTCCACCGAGGATAATTTTGGCTTTGTATAAAAGGAAAACATTAATACAATTTCAAGGACTTTTGCAAGCACAACAGTGGAGGAAAAGAATAACATTCTTTCTTTTAGGGCTATTACACATTCTTTTGAACTTCTTTACTTCAAGATTTATTTTGGATATGATTAATTACTTATTTTTTTATGTTGAATTCAAACATAAGTGGCAAAATACCCATGTTCTAGGGTTGTGGCCAAGAACATGATTACTCTTTGATATTCTTTGTTGTTGTTTCTTTTAGGATTATCATCTGGATTGTTCTTAATTTCTTGAGCTTACTATTTTAATGAGTGGCCACCATTGACATAAATCTATATTTCTAAGTCAATCCGGGAAGAGAATCATAGGATAGAATGAATAAATTAAGGAGAAAGGTTCTTATTCTTTTATGAAATAAAGGGTTTGAATTAGCATCTAGGATGGAGATATACCTAAAAGCCTTGCTTGGTTTAATTGAAAGAAGATAACTTTATGAATCTTGATGAATGGTAGCCTCTCTGCGGGAGTTTTAGTTGTAATATTCAATTGATAAAAGATTTGAGGTCGGTATACCATGATCGTAGCATAAACCTTATGAATCAACAACCTGATAACCAATTAGACTGCGAGAAGAATAGAGATTTTTATGATTCTTCGAAATACCTCAACCCTGGAATTCTCATCATTACTATTTACAACAGTGCTTGCTTTGCGATTTTCACAAATTGTTATTTCTTATTTATTAATTTACATTTTTATTCTTAATTTCCCAATTATTTTTTACTTTGGAACACTTAGTACCTTATTGTCTAAAACTAAAAGTTCGTAGAATTTCTAGTTGCTTAGTCCTCGTGGGAACAATATCTGACTGTCTAAGTCACTATATTATTTGTACGATCACGTGCACTTGCATGTGTGTTTGAGCTACAATAACTCATATGGTACACAACGTTTAATCTTCCAGGTGTTTTATTCTACCAGGGATATGGGTCATGAATATGGATCGTATGTTGTGGTTATGACTTGGTTGGATGAGTCATATAATGGACAGTGTTTGATCCAAGGGTAGGGGTTAAGGATACGAGTGGTGGATACCGATCATATCGGAGGGTACGACTCGTGCGGGTCAATCATATCTCTGTGATGGGATTTTGGTGCAACTTAAGTTGGGGTATTCTGGACATTTCTTTTCTTATAATAATAGGGTCCCACTACTTCTAACCTACTTGGGAGGTTACTTACCCAATTATTTATTCATCAACACTTAGAAACTCTTCTAAACACTCCATAATTCTCTCAAAAGCTTTTAGGCAAGGGGAGCTAGGGTTTCAACTCAAGGATCAATTTGGGGCTTGTCTTGGTGATTTCTTTCCATCATCATCTTTGTTTAAGGCAGGTTCTCTTCCCTATATTTTAATTTTATTTAAATTCATGGTTAATGTAAATGTTTTATGATTTCATTGATTTTATTATTTTGGTTTTCAAATATAATTTGGGGGTTTTGATGTTAAATGGTTGGTTCTGGATATCCATGGTTTTAATTACATTTTATATGCATTAATGGCGGTTTTGGGTAATTGGATTGCATGGGAATAGTTTAATGGCAATTCGAATGGTTTTGGTCATATTATGCCTCCAATGTTTTTGACAAAATGATTAAAAAGATATGTTCATTGCATTGACTACTTTTAATGCAACTCTTGCATGTTTAAAACTTAGTAAAGGAACTATGCATGGATTAAATGTCTTGGAATGGAAAAAGTCCAATTGGCTATTCTTGTAGGGAACATGGAAGTCTCCCAAGTGGTTTAATATGATAAATGGAAAGGCACTTGAAAGTCCCCTTAAACCTATAAATGATTGGCTATGGATGATACTTGTAAGTAAGGATTGGTATGATGATACCAATATCGATGGACTTGGTTAATAAATAGATAATGGTCTAATTATTTAAAAATTGGTATTAATTAGGTAATAATGGTAGGAGGTGTAACTAAACTATAGAAGGTGGAGGTCCTGAGGGGACCAAAACTATGAGGTTGGTGTTGGTAACCGTATTCATTATGTCACACTATTTTTGGGGGATGTAGTAGTCATCCCATGGGATACTTCCCTGGTCATGCGGCCACACACTCTAGGGCCCTTTCAATATGGGGAGGTAAACCCATATAGTCCGTTGGTGGTTTAAGATGGAAAAGCTTTATAGTCCAGGTAAAGATTTGTAAAGGCATTCTTAAACCAATTCTTTTCCCTAACATGGTTATTTATAAATGTATGCTTGTACGAATATGGATGGCTTTACTTGGTTTTATAAATTGCATTATTTTATCCTTACCCTGAGATTATGTTAGTGGTCCCTCGCTAACCCGTCTACTAGAGGCTGTATACCCACGCTATGCAGGAACCAACTGTTCTACTTCTCCTACATAGTGATTGACTCGCGGATTGCATTTAGACTGGAGTGGTGATCTTCCATCCTTTTGAAAGGCTCTATTTCATGTTATGGATATTCTTAGACACTTTAGTTTTATTTTGGATATTAGTTTTAGCTATGGTTGGGGGCATATCCCAATCAGATTTTATTACTCTTTTGGTTAAAGGCTTTGTGGTACTTTTATGGGTTGGAAAGGGTGGGATCGATATAGGTGTTATCCTTTGCATTGGAATAAGTTGGTAGGCTAACATACTTGGAAGGTATTGTTGGTAGTTCCATCCTATTTCATTTTGGGATTAAATTATATTTTGGAACATCCTGAGTTATGGCTCTTGTTTTGGTATGGTTGGATTATTTGTAGGGGATGGTGAGACTCGGTTGGGTCGATCACGATTGTGATCTTATCCCAGAGTCTTGGTATGAGCTACTACACTATTTTTTTTATATGCTCGAAATTCAGCCAACTCAGGGCAAGCGGCTAGAGGTTGGGTCAGGTAACGAGGTGGTCCCTGGTCCTAGTCGAACATAGGACACCCATTACGATAAGGCCCCTGGGCGGTTCATGTCACATAACTATGGCAATATGGTTATTAATTGTATTTTTTGCATACATTCTATTTTTGAATGTTGTAATTATTTTTGAGAATATTTGTAAGGGGAAGTCTCCATGTTGATGAACTTTAGGCTTGGATTTCATCATTTTTAGGTAAGTTATGGCTTAACTTTTTTCAAATTAATCTAGGTAGTTAATATATATGTAAATCATACTACGGGTTGGGGAAAATAACTATGAGATTTGTGTTTTGAGAATAGTATTATTGTTGTGTGACCGTATGGGAGCTTATATTTTGTTGTTGATGACTTATGTTGTCGAATTTTGTGTATTATGTATATGGGGGCTTTATTTAACAACTTTGACCTTATCTATGAATTTAATACTTTCATTCTTGATATAATATTCATGCGGGAGCTTATTTTTCTAATATCGGCCTATTTGAGCATTGGTTACCTTTATCAAGATAGAAATACCCGAGTTAAGGGTTGATATGATATTAATGATGTCTGAGATGCATATTTATTCTGATGGTGCCAAATTAGAGTTGATAGTCATGAATTTTTGACATAGTGAGTTGATTTTTGAGCTTATTTATATGTGTATTAAATTGATTGGAGGTATTCATACTAATTTAATTGTGAGCATTACATAATCATTTCATATATAATTATATATTTATTTATATATATATATATATATATTCATGAGATACTACTATCATTATGAAACATTGTGTTTGAAAGAAAATAAGACATTTTTTTGTAAAATGCTCTCTATAAATACAAACTAGAGAGGTGAGTTGAAATTTGAGATATGAGATACAGTATAGGGGTTAGGAACCCCCATTGGTCCTACTTGGAAGATGCAAGCTCAGTGGGTGTATAATGAAAGTCATGCAATGATTTTCCTCATTTATCCATCTATATTGCATTGCATTGCATTTGCACGTGTACCTTTCATGATTTCTTTTGGGTCCTTGATTTGTGCTTAGTTTAAATTTATTCTCTATTTATATCTTTCTTTTTTTTTCTATTTGCACTCACACACCCACACACACACACATATATACATATTAGAACTATTAGTAGAGATTGTCTGAGCTGCCGTTTGAGACTTTTCTACTTGTAGGTGTCATGCTTATAGTGTTATTTTACTTACCTTATTTTCTACTATGCTCAGTCGTCCTATAGTAATTGCTAAGTACAAGTTGACCATACTCACCCTTCTATGCCCTTTCAGTGCAGATCCTACTTTGAGTACTTCATGTGGAAGTTAAGGTTTCGAGCAAAGTTGATCAGATTTGAGGTACTGGATTGTTCTAATGTACTGGGAAAATTCAGATCTCGTTCCATCCCTATTTATGTCTTTGTTTTTATCAGAGATAGATTTGAATTTTTAGTTTTAGATTTTCTACTTAGATGCTCTTACATTACTACTCTAGATTTTGGGCAGTTTATTTTACTTCTTTAGATATCCACTTTATTATATTCTATGATTGATCTGACTTCATTCTAGAATTTTTATATTACTATTGTCATTTTTGTTGATTTTTTGTGCAAGATTTGGTGATTAGCTTACTTGTCAAGGAAGGAATGTAAAAAGTCCAATCATGACCCCATGTTTAGGTTGTGACAAATTAATATTAGTGTAGATAGTTTTACCGGTCTTATAAGTGTATGAGCAGGATTTCTTGTATAGAATCATGGTTTGATACATAGACTTTAATATACATATTCAAGAGTCTTTAAAATGTCTTTTGAGAAAACTTCTTTATTTTAATTCCTCATCATGTTGGTTACTCTTACCTAATGTTTTAAGTTGTGTCCCACTCTTTCTAGTGCAAATGATGAGGACTAGATATAGAAAGGTTAGGGATGTTGAGCCAACACCTAAGGATGGATCCAAGACTAGAGGGTGTGGTAGGGTTCGTGGATGGCCCAAAGGTAGGGTTTAGTCATGAGGCTTCCCAAATTAGAAGATGTGTTAGGAAAACCTCTCCAAATCCTAAGGTTTAATGTGAGATATATGGTTATCAGACAAGGCATGTGGGTTCAATATAGGTTTCATCAGTTCAATCGATACCCTAGTGCTTCGGGGTCTTTTGGCTCGTCTATTGAGTCATTTGAAGGGTGTTCCCTTGAGTGTATGATAACGCTGAAACTACAGCTCTCGTAAGAGTGTAAGCGGTCGTTGTCAAATATAGAACCCAACTGGGTTGGGTGTCGAATCCCACAGAGAATACTTGGTCACTAAGTAAGCAACGATTATTAGACTTTTGGTGAAAGTTTCGTAAAAAGGAGGGATTTTGTAGCGGGCAATAATGTAAATAAAATAGCAAAGTAAAAACGGAAAATAGCAAAGTAAAAAGAAAGAATGTTTAGTAAGATTTTAATCAATGAGAATTGGAAGTTGGGGTTATGTCCACCTTATGAGTTATACGTCTCTATTGGCTATGAGTTATGCGGAAGTCCGACATGTATGTGCTTATAGAGAATTGTATTCTATGGTAAATCCAAGCGTCTTTCGACCTAACAAGGACTATTTCACTTTAACTCTTTCGAGCTTAAAGAGTATCTAATGATACAAATTCTCCAAGAGGTTAATCCAGTTACGGCACTAACTTTTTAACAGGGGTTGGTGCCCTATTACCTTGACATTATCTCTTTTCCAGACATATAACTTTTCTTTCGAACAAGTTAATGCTATACTGGCGTATCCCATGTGTTTGCAACCACAAGAATTTGCATTAAGATGAAGAGAATAATGATATAAGCAACATACGTGTCAAGAACTCACAAACTCATAGCAATAGATAGTATCTCATAAGGCTTCTATAACCCCAACAGAGAAGTTTAGCTACTCATGAGTGCAAGGGAAATCACAATAGTCATTATCATTATACCAAAATAAAGATCTCACGTGTAGTAGGGTTTGGTATAGCTAGTGGCGTGAAGACCTTGCAAGTAGCGTTTCTCTTGTTGTGAAAATTTAAGACGAATAGATGAAGAGAAAGTAAATAAGAATTAATTGAAAGAAAATTGTTTGGAGTTGTAGATGAATTAGAATGTGAATGATGAGAAGAATGATGTGTACAAACTGCAGCAAAATAGGGTATTTATAATACCCATACCCTATTCCTATAAGGCTACTGCATACTTATCCTAATCCTAATAAATTACTGCATCATTATCCTAATCCTTATAGGTTACTGCTGATCCCCGAAGTCTTGGAAAATGCTGTTTTGGCCCGGGACAGATTTCCCATGCGTCACTTTTGGTCCTTGGCGTCCAAGCTCTCCTTCCCTTCTTTCGTGAAGCTTTCTTTGACATCAAGTTATCCATAAAATGCTGAAATCTGCATCATTTATACCTGAAAACTTGCTAATTACATTTGTTAGCTCACTTACAGGAAAAAGGACTAAAAGTGCATGAATTATATATTTTGTCCTTAAAACTTAGCTAAAATATGGGTCAATTATAGCACTATAGGCGTGTAAATCCGCCTATCATCAACACCCCACACTAAAAGCTTTGTTCGTCCTCGAACAAAATATCCTGTCCTTCTGACCATGTACTTAGGGTTTCATAGTAACAACACAAAATTTTCATCAAGACAGGCATAGTAATTATTAACAAAGAGTAGCTCTCTGATCACTACTAGAAACGATTCAACCTCTAACATAGACTCGTGATGATGGTTAATTCGTATTCACAAGTTAAGGCACAGAGAATCATACACAACTACCCAAAACTCATCAACCATGTATGTCTCAGATAAGATTTTACCCATTATTACTCACAAGTATAGTATATTTATCGAAACATGGGTATAGGATTATCCTTGCTCTCTCTCTCACAAAGAATTCATATGTTGCAACTGATGACCATAGGTTTGCCCTTAGTGTAACGCTCCACTAAATATCAGAATGCTAGGCTTAGGATAAAATAGGTCTTCTATAGGTTGTAATGTAGGCTAAGGGACGGGTAGGACTATTTTGGCCAGAAATAGTGACTATGTTCCTAAGCGCTTTAATACATCACATTATGCCACTTATGCTTTCTTTCAAACAACCTTTCTACTTTCTTTTAATCTACCACCCTTTCTCACCTCTTTTGTTTTTCAATTTTGAACAGAATTAACTTTTTATTTTTCTTTTCCTTTTTCTTTTCATAACACACCTCTTATGATAGCAATTATTTTTCATAATAAATTCAAGCACCAATATACTCTAAGGCACTGTACTCACCCAATTTCCTCTTATTTTGTCACAAGACTTTACAATTTAAAAGCACTTAGGAATTTGGATCAAATTATGGTCTTAAAAAAATGGATTAGGCTTATATATGAGGCTGTCAAAGAAAATAGGCTAAAGGCTCAAAGGGGGTTATCTAGGATGATGTCCATGGGTAGATAAAATGAAGGTCAACAATCATAGGTTGCCAAAGAAATTCCTAAATCATCTCCAAAACTCACACTCTTTATTTCGCTTTACATACATACCAGGCAAGTTCTAGCATCAGCCACAAACATAGAATATACTATCATCTCACACACACAAGGCACATGATCGACTTTATTGGGAGTAGTATAGACTCTTGACCCAATAGATGAAGTAATTGAACCACACAATTATCACATAATGAGTCACTATTAGAGCCTAAACGTCTCAATAGTAATGATTTTATCACAGACTCTTGTTGTAATACCGTGCTGCCTATCAGAACAATTTCATGAAAAGTTAAAAAAATTTATTTTTTTTTTTTTTTTTTTAATTTAACTACTAAAAAAAACAAAACTAACTACTAAAAAAACAAAACAAAAAAACATAAATGAATGCAAATGCAGATAAAGAAGGTTAGCATGCAGATACCAGCACCCCACACTTAGTCGGGACACACTGCGCTCAGTGGAAAATAAATAAGAAGAACCTGGTTAGTCGCACTCCTCCTCTATGTCTGGGGTCATACCCCCTTCGTCGGAATCATCATCAGAGTCGTCGCCATCAGAGTTCTCCTCCACGTCGGAGTTTGGCATTCGATGATCATCGTTGGTTGGTACATCGTCATCAAGAGGTTCCTCAAAGTATACACCTACTCCACATATTTGCCTTGTATGCTCATTCATTGGGTAGTCATAATCCAGCTATTGGAGCTCTGCAGCGGTTGGAACACGACCTCCGCTCATCATGGTAAACCGAATCATGCCATAAAGATGGCGAAAGAAACTCTCATCCCGAGCATGCCTTTCTGCAGTGGTAAGGTTGACGCCATGCATGGTTTTAACATCTTTAACCTTTGTGAGGTAAACCCTTTTTGGGTTGTGTGGAAGTTTATGATCAACCGGTTCCTCTTCGATGTCCTCCTTCCTCAATATTGCGGTCAACAGATTGCCAAAGCTGAAGTGGGACCTCTTGTGTAGCCTGGCCTTTCGCATTGTAGATCGAATAATTGCCCCAATGTTGATAGAAACATTTGTCATCAATGCGTACACCAAGAACACTCTATCTCATGTAATCTTCATGTACTGGGTCCCTGGAATCAGACAAAAGTTGACTATTCGCATCCATATCCGTGCTTCTCTATTCAAGGAAGCATATGGGAAGGTGTTGTGCCGACCGGTGTCCTTGTGTCTGATTCATCATGCCATAGATCTTGTTCCGCACAATGTGTGTCTAATTTGCCTGTACGGAGGTCTTTTATACAGCTCTTTGAGTGGTGATGGATCAACAGATGGCAAACCCAGAAAGGAGTTGAAGAACTCCGCATTTAGTTGCAGAACCTGGCCCTGAATCTTTACTTCACTCCCTGTAGTTTTTGATGACCAGTTGGCATAGAATTCACGTGTTAAATCAAGATTGCACTCTCCCATATCTCAGAAGATGAAATCAAGATGTAACGCCATTATCTTAGCCAACATACGGGGTTCTTTCTTTGCTAGGCTTTCCTTGTGTATCAACTCCACATGAACATATTTTTTCTCTTTATTGTTCCTATACCACTCTTTTCCTTCCTCCTCGAGGACCCATTTAATTCCAAACATACGGCGAGGTATTTGCAGCGAGGAGGATTCTCCTTGCTCTTTTCGTCCCCTTTTTTGGCCTTTTTGTGAAGTGGTTGGTTTTTCTTTCCCTTGTCTTGGTTTTGGTGCCATTGTACCTGAGATTAAAATAATAGTCATGTTAGCTTCATCTCGGTGGATACAATCCATAAACAAGCAGTAGTGGCACCACCCCACACTTAGTTTGTTTGTATGAACTAGTGAAGTGAACGATGTCGAGTACTCAGATTTCATCGATATACGTTCAGGTGTTATGTTCCAACAATATAATTAGTGCAGTCATACTTTTCGGATCATCTTAACTATCCTTTCTCAATTATAGATCATGTAATCTTGGTCATGTTTTCATGCATCACTTTGAACAAGACTACTACATAGAGAATGTATCAAATTATGGCATAGAAATAATCAACATCTCATGTTTATAGTTAACCATGATTTTCATCTCAATGAACAAGTCATCCGAACATGAAAGCTTTCAAGTTACACGATAATGCAATTTTCTTGACCATGTCAATTCCGCAAAAGTATGACAGTGTATCAAAAGCAAATTCAAGTTGGAAACACGTCAAGATCATCCTTACGTATTCTTTCACTCACTTAGTTTCACCACAACAAATCAACCATAATCAAATCATCAATACTACTTCAAGATTAAACAATTCATTATACACGTAGTAGTGTAATACTTACAGAATATAAAAGAAGAACAAAGAAGTACTTACTTGGTTGATGGCCTAGGAAGATGTTCTTGCAAAGTAAAAGAGCAAACGGAAAATTTTTGAGAGAATTTGGAGAGGTAGGCGGTGCTTTAGGGTGGAATTGCAATGCATTTTTGTTCTAAGACTAAGTTCTTATTTATAAGGCAAGATTGGGTCGGGTTTTGACCCATTTAGAATCGGATTTGGGAACAAAAAGTGACCATAGGCGGCGGCGCCTATTGCTTTGTCTATGCTTGGCATAGGCGGTGCCTTTTGCAAATCATTGTTGAGCATAGGCGGCGCCTATGCCATGGAATTTTTAGGCATAGGCGGCGCCTATGCCATGGCATATGAGATTCAGAGACAAAAGGCTTTGGCATAGGCGGCGCCTATGCTATGGCATTCTTAGGCATGGGCGGCGCCTATGCTATGGCACTCTAGAATCCGAGATCTTAGGCCATAGCATAGGCCTTGCCGTGTTCGTGGCCTAGATTTACATAGGCAATGTCTTGTTCCTTGCCTATATTTTGATAAGCAATGCCTAACCCATAGCCTTTTGTTTCTTCATTCCTAACTTACCACCCTCAACATGCAACACGTCCAAATCAAAATTTGAAACCAATCTCCTTCTTCTACCTACATTTACTCAAAAACAACAAAAATGATTAGAACGATGGGTTGCTTCCCATCTAGCGCCTTGGTTTTGGTCGTGGCTCGACTCTTCTTTTTGGATTTTTATGTAGTAAAACAAATGCAAATGAAACGAAAAAAACACAATGGGTTTCCTCCCATCTAGCGCTTGATTTATTATCGCGGCAAGACATAGTTACCTCGATTACTTAAACTTCGTCGAGATAGATGGTGGCCATATAGTTTATCGAGTCAATAGGAACAATAAATGGTTTTACTCGTTGGCCATTCACCTTAAAGACAACACCATTATTGTCTTCTAGCTCAACTACTCCAGACGAGTAGACTTGGCTAATCTTGTACGGACCAGACCATTTGGACCTTAACTTACCTGGGAATAGCTTCAGTCTGGAATTGAAAAGAAGTACCATATCACACTTTTGAAAGTTTTGTTGAACAATTCGCTGATCATGATACTTTTTCAGCCGCTCCTTTTATAGGTCTAATCTTTCATAAGCATGTAGACGGAATTCATCCATCTCATTTAGCTACTCCAATCTCAAATTCATAGCATCATCCCACTTAAAATTTAGTTGCTTCAGCGCCCATAGTTCTTTATACTCAAGCTCAATAGGTAAGTGACAATCCTTCCCGTAAACTAGTTGGTATGGGTACATGCCAATTGGCGTTTTGAATGCAGTCCTATAAGCCCATAGTGCATCGTCCAGCTTTCGAGACCAATCTTTCCTATTAGAATTCACCGTCTTAGCAAGGATTTGCTTGATCTCTCGATTGGAAACCTCTACCTTTCCACTAGTTTGAGGATGATAAGGCGTGGCAACCTTATGTTGCTTGACACTATATTTTGCTAACATGGATTTGAACAGCTTGTTGCAAAAGTGAGATCCTCCGTCGCTTATGATAGTACGTGGTACCCCAAAACGAGAGAAGATGTTCTTCTTTAAGAATGCAACAACACGTTTTCCTTCATTTTCAGCCAATGCTACTGCTTCAACCCATTCTGAAACATAATCTACAGCAACTAGGATATATTTCATTCCAAACGAATTCACGAATGGGCCCATAAAATTGATACCCCATACATCAAAGAGCTCTATTTCAAGGATTTTCGACATGGGCATCTCATGGTGTTTTGAAATTGCACCTTGTCTCTGACATTGGTCGCATCGTCTCATAAAGTCGTCGGCATCTTTAAATATCGAAGGCCAATAATAGCCACTTTGCAATACCTTCTTTGCTATCCGATTACCAGTGTGATGTCCCCCAACTTGGGAAGTGTGACATACGTCCAATATATTCGGCACCTCAACATGGGATACGCATCGCCTAATAACCCCATCCGCACATCATCTAAACATATATGGCTCATCCCAGAAGTAGTGTCTCACATCATGTATAAACTTTCTTTTTTGATGAGATGATAGATTCGTAGGCATCACATAACTTACCATGAAGTTTGCAAAGTATGCATACCATGGTAACTCCTCCATCATCGTGGCTAAGATCTCTTCATCAGGGAATGCATCATCAATCTCTAGATCAGGTTGTGCTATATGCTCGTTCTCGAGTCTGGATAGGTGATCAGCCACTTGGTTTTTGCAACCTCTTCTATCTTTTACCTCGAAATCAAATTCTTCCAGCAACAATACCCATTGAATTAGCCTTGGTTTTGCATCTTTCTTTGTCAACAGATATCTAAGAGCCGCATGGTCTGTATGAACTACCACTTTGGTTCCCAACAAATAAGCACGAAATTTTTCAAACGCATAAACCACTGCTAAGAGTTCTTATTCTGTGACAGTATAGTTCTTTTGGGCTTCGTTCAGGACCTTACTCGCATAGTAGATTGGATGGAATAACTTTTCTCTTCTCTGGCCAAGTACATCACCCAAAGCTACCCCACTAGCATCACACATGACTTCGAATGGTAAAGACCAATCAGGTGCTACAATGATAGGAGCGTCAATTAGCTTCTCTTTGAGGCATTCGAATGCCTACACACAATATTCATTGAAGTCAAACTTTGCATCTTTCTCCAAAAGTTTGCATAATGGACTAGAAATTTTGGAGAAGTCTTTGATAAACCTACGGTAGAAACCTGCATGTCCGAGGAAACTACGAACTCCTTTGACTGAGATTGGGGGTGGTAGTTTTTTTATGACTTCGATTTTGGATCGATCCACCTCAATTCCTCTTTCGAAGATTTTATGCCCAAGCACTATCCCTTCTTTCACCATGAAGTGTCACTTCTCCCAATTCCGCACTAGGTTGGATTCAACACACCTCTGCAATGGCATACTTAAATTTTCCAAGAACGAATCAAATGACTCACCTATCACTGAAAAGTCATCCATGAATACCTCCAAAGTGTCTTCCACCATATCGGAAAATATGGACATCATACAACGCTGAAACGTGGCGGGTGCGTTACATAGTCCAAATGGCATACGTTTGAAGGCAAACGTACCATATAGGCATGTAAACTTTGTCTTCTCTTGGTCTTCTGGAGCAATACAAATCTGATTATAACCGGAATAACCATCTAGGAAACAAAACCATCCTTTCCCTGCTAATCGATCAAGCATTTGGTCTATAAATGGCTTTGGGAAGTGATCTTTAAGTTTCCATGAATTCAGCTTACGGTAGTCCATGCATACTCTCCATCCTGTGATGGGTCTGAGTGGAATAAGCTCATTCTTTTCATTCGCAACTACCGTCATGCCTCCTTTATTGGGAACATATTGTACCGGGCTTACCCATTTACTATCGCAGATTGGATACACAACCCCTGCATCTAACCACTTAATAATTTCTTTCTTCACCACTTCTTGCATAGGTGGATTGAGATGCCTTTGATGTTCAATAGTGGGTGTGAAATTTTCTTCAAGCTGAATTTTGTGTCTATAAATCCCAGGTGGGATACCAATAATGTCAGCGATGGTCCAACCTATGGCTCTTATGTACTTCCTTAGCACAGCCGTGAGAGCTGCAACTTGCTGCTCACCCAAATCTGCTGCCACAATAACCGGAAGTGTGTTACCGCTTCCTAAGAATGCATATTTTAAATAGCTAGGTAGCTCCTTCAATTCTAACGTGGGTGGTTCTTCAATAGATGGTTTAGCTGGTGGTGTTGGTTTTGAGATCAAGGTCCAGCTTTTTGGGAGCATGAGGATATGACCCTAATCCTGTTAGAGCAGAAATAGTTTCTTCATAAGTTTCAGCATCCTTACTCTCAATATTCATAAGCACAACCGCCAATGGGTCATCAACAAGCTGCTTCTCTACAGGTAGATCTTTCTCACCATCAAAATAAATATCAGCTACCAAGAATATGTTCATATCTTTGAATTGCTTCATTGATTTGCACACATCAAAGCGAACTACTTCATCATTTATCCGAAATAAAAGCTCATTAGCTCTTAAATCAATAAGCACAGTTCCTGTTGCAAGAAAAGGGCGCCCCAAGATTATGGGAACCTCTGAGTCTGCCTCACAATCCAAAATAACGAAGTCTGCCGGAAAGATAAATGAAGAAACCTTCACCAACACATCACATAAAATACCAACAGGTCATTTTACCGACCTATCAGCCATTACATGCCTCATATTGGTTGGAGTAGGATCACCCAACCCCAACTTTTTGTGAATGGATAATGTCATCAAGTTGATGCTAGCTCCTAAATCGCATAATTCCTTGGCAAAATTCAAAGATCCGACAGTGCATGGAATAGTGAAGGCACCGGGGTCGGCCTTCTTCTGAACTAGTGATCTGGTAGCGATTGCGCTACAATGATGAACAGCATCTGTCAACTCACCGCTTGTTGCCCGCTTCTTTGTTAAAAGATCCTTCATAAATTTTGCGTAGCCTGGCATTTGTTCTTGTGCCTCAACCAGGGGAACATTAATGGTTAGCTGTTTTAACATTGACATGAATTTATTGAACTTGGTATCATCAGCTCTCTTCTTTAATCTTTGAGGAAAAGGAGGTGGTGGAAGGGAAATTGTTTTCTCCACGACTTTCTTTTCATCATGCTTTGGTTCAGAGACCCTTTCAAGTTGTGGACATCGAGGAATGACGTCATAAGCGTCTTCCTTAGCTTCGACGTCGTCATCCCCTTTTTCCGTATTACCTATGATATTATCGGCCACTTGCTTGCTTTGGGATGAATTTTCCAGCACCTTACCACTCCTAGTAGTAACAGCCATGCATGTTCCATCGTTTCTTGGTTTTTGCACTGTGTCGCTCGGTAGGGTGCCAGCTTTTCTTTGATTTAATGTGGCTGAAATTTGACTTAATTGTTGTTCCAGTTGTCTTATTGAAGTGGAATGTGAATCAACCAATTGCTTCATTGAGGCCAAGTCATTTATTACCTCAGTTACTCCCGTGCTGGTTGCCTCCACTCCTTTCAACAGCTTAGCCATCATATCTTCCATGGACATGTTTCCCAAACCAGATGCAGTGGCCTCACATCGTCCAGGAGGAATATATACGCCACTCCTATCAGTATTGTTTTTCCAACTACCTTGATCACGGTCTTTGTTTCCAGAATTATCATAATAGTTTCGACCTTGGTTTCCTTGGGCATTGCCTCGGAAACCCCCCTGATTGTTCACGTAGTTGGATTCTTCCTCAAAATCGGATTCCTCTCTTCCTTTTGACGCAACTGCTTTGACTTTTTCGGTCTTCCCTAATAGTAGATGCTTTGTAAGAAGATCGACTTGTGTTTTCATGTGTGTCAAATCTTGATCATGTTCTTCTTCTCTTCTCCTTTGTTCTGCAGTCATGCCTATGGAAAAAGTGGGGCTTGCTACCTCAGAATCTCTGGTATGCCATGCCCTACTTTGCTTTGTCATCCGGTCTAGCATATCACTTGCCTGAACAAAGGTGAGGTCCATAAATGATCCTCCAGCCGCATTATCCACCACAGGTTTAGTTACTGAATTCAAGGATCTATATAGTATCTCCATCAAGTGAACATAGGTCATGTGATGGTTTGGGCATCTCATAAGCTTCTTCTTGAATCTCTCTCATGTTTCGTGGAGGGCTTCAGTTGGAAGCTGACGGAATTTGCTGATTTCATCTCTCAATTGTGCTCTTTTGGATGGCGGAAAGAATCTTTCTAAGAAAGCATCTTTTAATTGCCTCCAATTTGTAATAGAATCAGGAGTCATCCCATTCAACCATAGAGTTGCCTCCCCAGATAGAGACAATGGAGATAGGCACAACCGAATTGCATTCTATCCAATGCCAAGATTGTCGAATGACTTGCATGTAGAAATAAAGTTGATCAGATGCATATTCGGATCATCGTCTGCTAGTCCACCAAATAATCCCTTGAGTTGCAATAACTGAATCATGGTTCTCGTGATGTTAAACTTATCTCCCAACGCCAAGGGCGGAGGAATAATGGCTCCTGTGGCACTAGCTCCATCAAGATTATCATCATCATCGAATGGTATTTGCATGGCTCGGCGTTCAGGCCTGAACCTAGCTTGACGATCTCTTCTGTTGGCTAGTGTCACCATCTCAACATCACGCCTCAGGTTTAGTAACTCATCATCACCTAGATCCTCATCTTCAGGATTTGTTGCTCGCCCAAGGTTATCAATATTCTGTTGATGCACTTGAGCGGTGGCCAGAGCAGCTAGTCTAGCCTGTTCCTGTTGAGCAGCCCTTCTTTTAATTTCCTGTTGAGCCTTCATTCTGCCAATACGATATGGTTCAGGATTGAAAGGTAATAATGGTTGACCAGAACTTCGAGTATGGGCATGCACTGGATAAAAAATCTGCAGTAAACAAAAACAACAACTAAAAGTAAAGTACGAGAATCTTTGACCCAAGGGTCTAGTAATTATCACAAACTTAGCTGACAACCCTATTCCCCGGCAACGGTGCCAATTTTTTATAACGCTCAAACTACAGCTCTCGTAAGAGTGTAAGCGGTCGTTGTCAAATATAGAACCCAACTGGGTTGGGTGTCGAATCCCACAGAGAATAATTGGTCACTAAGTAAGCAACGATTATTATAATTTTGGTGAAAGTTTCATAAAAAGGGGGGATTTTGTAGCGGGCAATAATGTAAATAAAATAGCAAAGTAAAAACGGAAAATAGCAAAGTAAAAAGAAAGAATGTTTAGTAAGATTTTAATCAATGAGAATTGGAAGTTGGGGTTATGTCCACCTTATGAGTTATACGTCTCTATTGGCTATGAGTTATGCCGAAGTCAGACATGTATGTGCTTATAGAGAATTGTATTCTATGGTAAATCCAAGCGTCTTTCGACCTAACAAGGACTATTTCACTTTAACTCTTTCGAGCTTAAAGAGTATCTAATGATACAAATTCTCCAAGAGGTTAATCCAGTTACGGCACTAACTTTTTAACAGGGGTTGGTGCCCTATTACCTTGACATTATCTCTTTTCCAGACATAAAACTTTTCTTTCGAACAAGTTAATGCTATACTGGCGTATCCTATGTGTTTGCAACCACAAGAATTTGCATTAAGATGAAGAGAATAATGATATAAGTAGCATACGTGTCAAGAACTCACAAACTCATAACAATAGATAGTATCTCATAAGGCTTCCATAACCCCAACAGAGAAGTTTAGCTACTCATGAGTGCAAGGGAAATCACAATAGTCATTATCATTATACCAAAATAAATATCTCACGTGTAGTAGGGTTTGGTATAGCTTGTGGCGTGAAGACCTTGCAAGTAGCGTTTCTCTTGTTGTGAAAATTCAAGACAAATAGATGAAGAGAAAGTAAATAAGAATCAATTGAAAGAAAATTGTTTGGAGTTGTAGATGAATTAGAATGCGAATGATGAGAAGAATGATGTGTAAAAACTGCAGCAAAATAGGGTATTTATAATACCCATATCCTATTCCTATAAGGCTACTGCATACTTAGCCTAATCCTAATAAATTACTGCATCATTATCCTAATCCTTATAGGTTACTGCTGATCCCCAAAGTTTTGGAAAATGTTGTTTTTGCCCGAGACAGGTTTCCCATGCGTCACTTTTGGTCCTTGGCGTCCAAGCTCTCCTTCCCTTCTTTTGTGAAGCTTCATTTGGCGTCAAGTTATCTATAAAATACTGAAATCTGCATCATTTATACCTGAAAACTTGCTAATCACGTTTGTTAGCTCACTTACAGGAAAAAGGACTAAAAGTGCATGAATTATAGATTTTTTCCTTAAAACTTTGCTAAAATATGGGTCAATTATAGCACTATAGGCGTGTAAATCCGCCTATCATCAGTGTACATGGTATTCCTCGGTCTTTGAGTGATATTCCACCATTACTGTTGATATTTGGTTATGATATTCCTATTTATTTGGTACAAACATAACATGTAGTACCCTCCCCCACATGTGTACTTTTTACCTACTAGACTCACTATTGCTCTAATTCTTTAGGTATTTTTATGTCTTCTGATGATCAAAACAGGTTTGAGAGTTTTATTTTCTTGGATCCACCTATTTTTAGTTGAGATATTGCCTAGGATGACTATGAGTTTTTGATTGATTTCTAGGAGAAGTTACATATTCTTTAATCCCTTGAGTATCATAGAGTTGCTTATTCTACTTATCAGTTCGCAAATGTGGCTTGGGATTGGTGGAGGATTTTTGGCAGTTGTAGGACTTTGGGTGATGAGTGGTAAATTTACCACTAATTTAAATCCAAATTTGTGCGCACTGCTATGATTGACTCATGTAATTGAGCCAAATTTGTTGTTTGAATGCACTAATTCCCATGGTTTGCAGGTTTATGGGTAAATGAAAGAAAAAAGGTGAAGTGAGTGGAAAAGAGAACAAAATAAGAAAAGTTAGTGCAAAGTATGGAAAATTCAGTGCAGGAATTGACCCTCAGTTACCACAATTATGGTCTGAGGTTTGCGATTGTGACAAGGCAAGATCAGTCAAGGATAGTGATCGTGATGGGCTCACCAAGATTGTATGAGCCATGATCGCGATCAAGAAATGGTTATCTCGATTACGTGGACAAATAATCCAGGGCAGTTTTGTAATGTCAAGTAACTGAATCCCAAATTATCTATAGGGAAAAAATCCTTTTGGTTTTTGACATGTCTTGTAACAAGAATTCAAGTTTTTTGCATTGTAAAACCCTACTAAATTAGGAAAGATTATTGTAGTTAATTTTTTGAGGATTTTAGTTGTAATTAATGCTGAATTTAAGATTACCCTTTCCTTACGTCTTCAATGGAAGCTTCGAATGTTACTTTGGGTAAATTGCTTCTCTCAAACTTTATGAGTAACTAAACATCTAGCTTTGGGTTATGTTTGAATAGGGTGGAAATGTGTATGGATCTTGATTGTTAGTGTAGATTCTTTGTTAATGATGTTAGGTTTCAGTAATGCTTGATTGTTAAATTTGAATTTATGAGTGAAAGCTACAATTGTCCAAAATCTCACATAATCCTTGAAAGGGGGATGTGGGTATTCTTTTAGATCCCATATTATCCATGAAAAAGGGATATGGGTGACAAGTATTTGTGAACAATAATTAGGTGTTAGTTTATTACTTTACATGATCTTAGAAATAAGGTTGGATTTTGAATATGCTATGTCTTAGGCATCTTCCTAGAAATAGGGATGCCTAATTGAGGCTGTGGGTTAATTGTTTTGCCATACCCATGAGGTATCAGAAAGAATCAATGGGTGATATTTTGGTGTTTCGTTTAAAAACTAACATCAAAACCCCTATCCAGGCCTACTCATATATTCTTTAGCTAGAGTTTGCATTTGATCCTCATGTTTGCATTTGATCCTCATGTACCCATGCACTATTTGCCCCTAGGAAAATACATGTCCAATATTATTCTCCAATTGGAATCTTATAGATAATTTTTGCTCTAAATTGGTAGTTTAAGTAGTTTTTTTCAACAACCTTTCAAACCATACCCCCCAATCTTAATTTATATCTTATTTTATGTTTACATTGAGGTTAAAGAAAAGTCTCGTGATGGTTAGTGAAAACAAAGAAAAAGCATGTGGCTAGATCTAACAATGAGGCTCTAAAGTTTTAAGAAGGGAATGATGAAGAACCCATGATAAATAAAGAGATGGTTAATGAGGAAGGAACTCCTAAGGTAGTTTAGGGTGATGTAATGCAATGTGACTCATAGTCCCTAATGAAAATTCCTCCTTCTTTTCCTTAAAGACTCAAGAAAAGGGAGAAAACTGTCAAATTCAAGAAGTTCCTTGCCAAGCTTACCAATCTTTCATTCAATATCACATTTCTAGAAGCCATTCAAGAAATTTTAGGATATTCTAAGCTAATGAAAACACTGATGTCCAAAAAGCACCTTGTAGATGGAGAAACCAGTAAAGTTGCCCATGGTTGTAGTGCTATCATGAATAGTGATATACAAAAAAGAAAGAAGATCTGAGAGCCTTCACAATCCCTTGCACTATTGGGTTACACAAATTTGATAAAGCCTTGTGTGACCTTAGTGCAAGTATTAATCTCATGCCATATGCAATTTACTGAAGGCTTAGTTTAGGCACTCCTACTCCTACAAATTGATACACTTGATGGTAGATCACTCCATCAATAAACTAGATAGAGTTATGTATGATGTCTTGGTCAAGCTTGATAGTTTCAATTTGTTGGTGAACTTTATAGTCCTAGATTGTAGAATTGACCAAGAAATAGCCATCATCCTTGCATGACCCATTTTCGTTACCGGGAGAGAAATTATTGATATGGAGCAAGGAGAAATGAAATTTCGGGTTCAAAATGATAAAGTGTCATTTTGGGTTTCTAAAATTAAAAAACAACCAATAGAAATTCAATTGGTGTTCGTCATTGATGTGGTGGAAAAGGTCATAGATGAAGGATCCATCAAGGATCTAACTTGAAAGTTGAATAACGTCGTACAGTGTCGATAAGTTAGGCACTAGGTCGGGGAAACCGCTAATGCCACGAAAGTGGCCCGTACCCTTTGAATGTTGATTAGTAGAGTAGGTTTCATTTTTTTCTGATTAATCCATGAAAATATGGTACTAGGAGGTACTTTGAATATGGTTGGGAAAGGGGAAGTGGGGTGCATTTGAGTAGTGGGTGAAAAAAGGGAAAATAGAGGAAAAAAAATTAGCCACATTTATCGTTACCGTGGTATGTGTACTATTGTGATTGCGATCGCTACATAACTGCGATCACAAAACTTTGATAATGATCATTGTCAAACCAATTTTAAAAACAAATTGGTATCCTATTTTCCACCACACACCTTACAAATTTTCCTCAAATTGCAACTGATTCTGAGTATATTTTGGACATCCAAAAGTGCATAAGCATCACCTCAGCATCTCTCAATCTAGAATATACATCAAATTCTCTTTTATGCTTCAGTGTAGTCCGTAGAACTCATATATTAGAAATGACTTAAAACATTAATTTTCAGGCTAAATATTCATTTATATTGTGCTTGATTGGTGTGGTTCATTGTTGCTATTGGTGTGCACACACTTGGGGAAGTCTTGAGTACCCAAAGTTGTTCAAAATGATAAAAATAGAATATGAACACCAAATGTTCGATAAATACCCAAATGAATTCCTTAATCATTTTCATATGTTATAAGGGCATGTCGAACATCTAGGGACTATGCTTCATGTTCATAATGTAAATTATTGATTTAGGACACAAATGGTCATTAAAGTTGGATGTTTTTTGAACTTTGAAGAATTTGGCCTGATAATGTCTCAATTACCGTAATCACGGTAATTAGATTGCAATCGCATTGGTGTAATCGCATCACAAAACTACAATCGCTTTAGCACAATTGCGGCTTAGTGGACCACGATCACAGTAACTGAGGCTATTTATCAACCTGGACAAATAATCATTCATGTCTATTTTTTGCCCAAAAATTGCAAAGGAACCATCCCAGTAGCTTAATTGAATAAAATAGCATAGTTTTCACATGTAAATGTTGATAATTAATGTTATTTGTTGTTCGTATGTTTTTAAGATAAAAATGGGAGACTACAACCAAACTTATTTAATGGATGTTGAGTACTAGGTGTTGTACTATGCTGATTTACCCAAAACAAAGTTACACCCAGAGAGAGCCATCTGCTTGGACAACATACCAGAGAAGCTCCCAGCATTTTATGACCTCTTGATGGCCACTGGGTGAAAGTTCTTTTCCCCAGATCCATGTCAGGAAAATGAGAATTGGTTGAGGGATTTCTACACAAATCTCATCATAGTCACCATCTTAGAACCAATTATGAGGATCCTAGGAAAGGAAGTTCACTTTGGAGCAAAGCATATAAATAATATATATGGCCTACTGGAAGCTGATATGAAACCATATGAGGATAAGGGTTGTGAACTTGGAAGTTCGCTCGCTAATAAGTATGTCCTAGTAGAGAGGTTTTGTGGGCCTCTACGAAGATGGGGATATCATTACATGACTTCATAGATGAGGCTCAGATTTTGTTGGCTATCATCTATAGCCAGATTTCTACTTGCACTAATATGACCTATGTCCCTGATGTGAGAGACCAGATTATTGCATGTATTTTGGATAACATTCCTCTAAATATTGGGCACCTGATTCTGCTAGACGTCCAACATTTCAAGCTCAAACATGGCTCCTTGATTTTATATTCATCCTTGATTACAAAATTATGCAAGAGAGCCAGGGTTGAAGAGTACCCCAAAGATACTTGGGTCCATCTAAATACACTAATTTACCCTCTAAAGATTTAGGGTGACGACACACCTGGTAAGAGTAAAAAGATGAAGATAGAATTAGAAAAGTCCATAGACAACAACACAGACTCTTGCAGGCTATCCATAGTAGATCCATTTGAGGAGATTTTGGTTGAGATAAGGGAAATCAAGGATCTTGTGACTAGGTTACCTATGGGATTGGTAGAGCCTTCCACTACCCATCATTCCTATGTTGCTTTGTATGATTATGAGAAATACCTGGCGTACCAAAAAAAGCATAGAGCCACTATTTCTTGGCTTGAGAGGGACTATTAATCTTTGGTGCATTCATATAGAAAGCTCAAGAATTCTCATTATAAGATAAAAATAGAGGGAAAAGAAGAGAGATAAATTCTTCATAAAGTTGTAAAAGGGGGGTGAAGGGCCTTTCGAATGTCTTGAAACCCAAAGACCAACTTCCTTTTTATAGAGCTGAGAGTGATGATGAGATCCCAAATGCATCATCAGATTCAAATGATATCAAAGGTGATGCGATAACTGAGGGAAATGATAGTCCTTGATGTGTTACAGGGAGCACCTTTTACCCTTTTTATACTTTCTTAATTATGAAGTGAGTCCACTATAAGCTTTTAGTTGGGGTCCCATCTCCGTATTTATTTATTTTTCCTTTATCGGTGGATGATTTTATTTTGGGTTGTAATAATTGGTCACCCCGATGGTGCCTATACTTCATGGATTAGCTGTTTGTTTTATTCTTAGATTTCAATTTTTTTGTTTTTAGTGATGATGTCGGATGAGCCTTTCCCTATGATAGATTAAGTGACGACATTCTTATGTAAAAATCATTGGGATTGGGATTGGATCTATAGAGGCAGGGGAAGTCTAAGTACCCATAGCATTGGAATTTTAGGATCACTCGTATACCTGTGGTGAAGTTTAAGTAGCCATATGGTTTGCCCTTATGATAGCCGAAATGTGAGATAATGACTTGATTTGGATCCATCAATAGCAAATTTTGTATGGTGTACATATGAAGCAATCACCCATCTCCGTCCAAAATTTTTAAATCCAAGGGAAAGGACGTGAATAATTTTGTAACAATGCTTTATCTTTTTTTGTGACTCCAAGGTCCTTAGTTTGTAGTATATGGTAAATACCTCCTTTGGTATCTAGTAGGAAATGCAATTGAGCCTCCTTGAAAAGTTTGCATGTCATATGCGATGAGCATAGTTGTTTAACTCTCATGCTTGCTTGTATCATCTAGAATTTGCCTCGTTAGTCTCTTAAGGATAATTGTGATTATGCTTGGTTAGTGAAATGATCTTAGGACTTATCTAGAACATGGAGACCCACTTAAGCCTAAAAAGCCTACCCGTACATAGAATAGTATCCCTAGTCATGCATTTTGAGCCTTTAAGTCTTTCTTTGGAAACCACATAACAAGCCTTGAACCATTTGAATTTAACCCCACTTTTGAACACTATCCTCCTTGAACTTGAAAATGCAACTTAATGCCAAAATCCTAAGTTAGGGGTGGTAAGTCTTGGAAGAGGTGATCTTGGGCCATGGTATTGTAAATAGATACCTAAAAGCTAAGAAAAGAGAGTAAGTGAAAGGGTGAAAAACAAAGGAATCATCAAATGAAGAAAAAAGCATAGATTGCACCAAATAAATAATTTAGAAGAAAATTGCTTTCAAAGAGATGGGTAAACCAAGGTAGTGGAAGTAGGCATGTGTGAAGTTTGAAACAATTGAAGTAGCCCATCGTCCAAAGTTTAATTAAATAGTGTGATGTAGATGTTCAAGGAGGTGTCATTACTTTGTTGTCAAATTATCTTACCCTTTCCCAAGCCTATATTACAAGCTTGAAAAAGCCCTTCGGGATCTCCAACCAAGTGTATTCAAAGTAGTGGCGATTGAAAATAAGGAGAAACATATGGTATGATACTTGTGTACATTTAGAGAATATTTTTGAGGGTGAGCTCTTACATTTTAATCCTTTGTTACATGATAGATACTTTGGTGTGTGGGATTTTCTTTTGTGAGGAGTCTTATAGACTAATCGAGGTGGGTGATATTGTCATCGACCGAAAATAAGGCAAGAGAGTATAGTTGAGTAGGTATCGGTGAGGAGTCACTTCTAGAGAGTTAGTGATGGTTGCATTGTTGTTCTTTAAAGTCTTTTGAATCTTTGAAATTGTACTTCATGTTGAGGGGATTTTTAAGAATATCTTATCCATTCTTGAGAGATACTTGTTGGTGCTAATCAAGTTTAAAGTCATTGTGATAATTTAGTTGTATAAATAGGCTTAAAATTCTAGAGTCTCATTGAGTAAGAAGTAATGTTGCTTGGAGACAAGCAAAGGTTTAGGTTGGGAGCATTGATGAGTGGTAAATTTACTACTCATTTACTTCCAAATTTGTGCACACAACTATGATTAACTCCTGTAATTGAGGCAAATTTCCCATTTGAATATACTAATTCCCATTGTTTGTAGTTTTACATGTAAATGAAAGAAAACAACTGAAGTGAACCAAAAAGAGAACGAAATGCAAAAAGTTAGTGCAAAAGCTGGAAAATTTGTAGTAGGAACTGACCCTTAGTTACCACGATTGGTCGTGATCACAAAGAGGAAAGATCGATTAAGGTTGGAAATCACAATGGGCTCACCTCAATCAACTAACGGCAATTGCATTTGATTCTCATGTACGCATTCACTATTTTCCCCTAGCAAAACATAATCCCAAGATTATTCTCCTATTGGAATCTTATCTATAATTGCTACTCTAAATTGGTCATTTAAGTAGTTTTTGTTCAACAACCTTTCAAACCATACCGCCAATATTAATTTTTGTCTTACTTTATGTTTACACTGTGGGTAAATACTTAGAAGCCTTCAACACACATAGGATTTGAATACTAGTTACACTCCCTGTGGATTTGACCCCGACTCAAGTTGGGTTATTATATTTGACAATGATTGTCCTGCAGAAAAATAATGGTATAGGTTAGCATGATTAGTGCGTTTGCTTTCTATAACTTGGACTCAATTTTCCATGGCTTTTTTGGAGAGGTTGTGCCATATATCTTAAGAGATAAAATGAATAATGAGTTTTATCACTTGGAGAAAAGATCCATGTATATTGCTGAGTATGAGGGGCATTTCACAAATCCAAATGTTTAGTCACTAGCATATCTACTAAGTCTATGAGGATTAAGAAATTTATGAAAGGGTTATATTAGAAATCAGTTGGTTACATCCCAAAATATAGTTTTAGGATCTTCTTTTCAGAGTATTATCAAGCATACAAAGATAACTAGTTGTATTATCTAGATTATTCAAGGAGGCACCAAAAAAGTGAATTATCATGGTGGTTTTACTTGACACGTCTTCTAAGGTAGAGATTTCTCTAACACATATTTTTAGGATTATAACGGTATTCCAATTTAGGCCACCTTATAGGGAGAATGTGGCAGACCTTGAGGCTCTGCATATTTAGGTATCAAGTATTAGGTCATGTAAATAGATGTTTTAATTTTGATTCTTGATCCAAGGTGGTTGTTCTACTCCATCCCTACCTCCTAAAATTGAGTCACATCATAAGGAATTCTTTATGTTTTGTGATTGGCCATTATGCTAATATTTTACCTTAATTTGTGTATGGACCAAACTAGCAGGTTTCTTCACTTTAGCTTTGCCCTACTCTAAATTTCATAGTGAGAGGTGGTTCACAAAGTGGTAAGGGTGGTTCTAGTTGTACTAGAGGTGCTAAAGGTAGATGTAGGATTGCTCGTAGAGGTGGTCTCGAGGTTACTCAGTTCCCAATAAACATGGATAGTGTTATGCTATACCTGGAGACCCAAGATAGAGGCTTTTTATATAGTTATTACAGGTATCATCCTAATTTTCCACAAATCTACATCCATGTTATTTGACCTCGAGTTTATATTTTTCTATATATCTATAAATTTTACTTTTTATTTTGATGTTACATATGAGCCCCTTGCTATGATTCTTTATGTTTGTACCCCAGTAGAAGATTCATTAGTGGTGGATTAAGTTTACCAATAGTAAGTTGTTACATTTGCATGCCATGAGACTTGTATTCACTTGCTTATCCTATAAATGGTTAATTTTGATGTTATTTTTGACATGGGTAAATAGTTCCTTATTATGTTATTTTGGACTATTATGCCAAGATTGTGACCATAGCTATAATGGTAGTGCTAAGGTTAGCTTGGAAGGGTGTTCTTAATTTATTTCTGAAGTCTATTATATCTGTTTGCGTGCTCATCGCATGATATAGAAAGGGTGTTCGGCTGCTTTTGCTTATGTCTGTGATTTAGTCTGGCCTCACCACCTCAAACTGATTCTATATGGGTTTTTCATGAGTTCATGGATGCATTTTCTATGGATTTACCTGGAATGCCTACGCATTTTGATAATTATTTTGCTATTAGTTTGGATCCAGGAACCAAGCCCATTTTGATTCTTCCACATAGGATATCCCTAGGTGAGTTGAAAGAGTTAACGGAATAGTTGTGGGATTTGTCGAGTAAGGGGTTCATTAGACCTAGTATATCTTTTTGGGGTGCACCTATCTTATTTGTAAAGAAAAAAATGGTTCTACATGCATATGTATTGGTTATAAATAGTTGAACAAAGTGACGGTTAAGAAAAAGTATCCTCTTCCTCATATTGGTAATCTATTTGACTAGCTTCAGAGTAGTTTGGTATTTTCCTAAATTGATTTGAGTTTCGGGTATAACCGATTAAAGATTAGTTCTTTAGATGTTCTGAAGATGGCCTTTTAAACTCTATATGGTCATTATGAGTGCTTCGTCATGCCTTTTGGATTGACCAATGCCCTTACAACATTATGAAGTAAGTAAACCAGGTATTTCGACCATATTATGACTCATTTGTGGTTATATTTATAAATATTATCTTTGTTTATTCTAATAATGAGGCTGACCATGTGAAGCATTTGAAGATTGTTCTACGAAGGTTGCATCGTGATAAGTTGTATCCAAAGTTTCCCAAGTGTGACTTTTGGTTAGATTCAATCTCTTCTTAGGTCATTTGGTGACCAAGGATTGTATTATGGTTGATTTGGCTAAGATAATAATATTTAATGATTTGGCTAGACTTCTTTCTCCTACCAAAATTTGGAGTTTGACAGGTTATTATGGTGTTTTAGGGAGGCATTTGACCTAGTTAACTCAGGAAAAGGGTGATACTTTAGTGGTTGGATGCATTTTTGAAGAGATTCAAAAAACTATCTAGAATGTATGGATTTAAACCAATTTTATGATTCTTCTGGAGTTGGCTTAGGTGCGGTGCTGATGCAGAAGAATAAGGTGATTGCTTATGTCTCTCTCTAGGTGAAGCCTCATGAGAGAAATTACCCTACCCATGATTTAGAATTGGCAGCCATAGTGTTTTTGGTGAAATTGTGGCGTCATTACTTGTATGAATTTCCTTGTGAGATTTTCTTTGACATCATAACCTACAGTAATTTTTCAGTTAGGGAGATATTACTATGAGGAAGCAGGCTTGTGTTGTTTAAGGATTATGACCTCACGATTCTGTATCATCTAGTAAAGTCTAATGTGGTTGTAGATGTATGGAGACATAATTTGACTAGTATGGAGAGTTTGTGAAATGACTCGGACTTTGGCCTTTGCAAATTTCCTGAGCTTTAGGCTCCCTGCCCTTCTGACGACTCACCATATGAGTCGTATGGTGTGGTTATGGGTCTAGGGAACCAAGTCATAACCAATGCAGTGTGTTAGTGGCCAAGTTCTATCCAGGTTATAAGAGACTCCTTACTGGTCGTATATTCATGTGATGAGTGGTTAAGGATCCAGTCGTATGTTCACCACCATCCAAGCCCTTGGTGGTTAGTGTTGGTCACGACTACACCATGAGAATTGTATGGTCTAGTGACAAGTGGTACTAGGAAGTCGTAAGTTGGACAGTGTGTGAGGTCCAATTTTCTATCTTGGTGACGACTCAATGGTACGATTCATAAGTTGTGGTGACGACTCAATAGCTTGACTTATAGCCACATGAAAACTTGTTACGGTTTTTAAGATGAGGGAATTTTGGTCATTTCTCACCCCAAGCCCTTACGACCCTGCACTTATAACACCTTATGGCCGTTCATTACACACTTTACAATATCAAATACTCTCTAAACTCTCACTAAAACTTCTCAAGAAAGATTGAGCTGGGGTTTCTTCAAAGTGGTCATCTAAGGGCTTTACGATAAAATTCTCTCAGTGAATCTTTGTAACTCAGGAATATGACTCTTCCCTCATTGTTAGTTCACTAAAATCATATGTTTAGAGCATTGTTCGTGAGTCATTAATGGTGGTTTTGAAAACCATGGTTGAGGGTATGAATGTATAATATTGAGTGTGGTTTTCTCATGGTTTAAATTATGATTACCCATGTCTTCAAATTGTTTTTCATATATGGGTAAATGGAAATTGTAGTTTAACTAATAGGTCATGTTTAATCCTAAGTTTGTTGGTTATTGATTTTGATAATTGTATTCCCTCAACCTGTTTGTGAAATTATCAATGAGAATGATCTTGTCAGATGATTCAATGATGTTTTAAACTAAGGCATTGGCCTAAGAATGTTAATGGTTGGTGAATGGTTTATGAAGGCCTTATTGGCCATAAATTGATTTGAACACTAAATGGGTTCGAGTCCCTAAAGTATGAATTGAATTGATGTCTTTATTTAGACAATAGGTTCGAGTCCCAAGTTGATTAATAAGGGTCATGGCATGTTGTATACTTGCAAGTGGGGTTGGTATAATGATATCGTCTAGATGCCTTTGGTAAGTAATTGGATTAAATGTGAAATGAATGTTTTAATTGGGATTTAAAGCGGGATGTGTAGTCCTTCCATGAAAGTGGAGTCCAAAGAACTAACACTAGAAACTGCATTAGCCAGTAAGGGTGTTTATATGACCGGGAGGTTCGAGTTCCCCTACATGAATACATAATTGGGAGGTTTGAGTCTCCCATATTTCATACATTTGTGCTTAAGTCACATTGATTATGTCGGGAGGTTTGAGTCCCTCATAAAGGAATACACAGAAATGGATGTTCTCTTGTTCGTGCGGCTAAACGCACTGGGGGCCTTCTAGCTAGGGGAGATCTGGGCCAATATATTCCTTGGGTGCCTTGTATTGTGTTAGTTAATATAAAAACCCCAAGTTAAGGTTTTCAAAGTTCATGCTAAGCCTTGTTCCCAACCCCGGTATGTTATATTATATGTTCGTGTATATGTATTTCACATGATATTATTCTTTGGATGTTTCACTGGTCTTAAACTGTTATCATGACATTATTTTGTTCCTATATCTCCGAGTTACAAGCTATCACTCCAACTACTAGACATCTTAGGACTCTACATTCCCATCCAAGTAGGCACCGGAACTTCTTCTACTTTTCCGTTACAGTGATCAGGTGCTCAAGTTAGTGTGTGAGTTGATATTGAAGTGGTGGGCTTCCATACTTCAGAAGTCTTCATCTCATGGTCCTTATCTCCTATGTACTAGACCTTGTTTAGAATTTTTTTTTGACTTCTGTCGGGGACATTGACAGCTCCCAAGTGCAAACGCAAGTGTATGTGGACTTATCAAGTAGAACAGTGGCCTAATGAAAGCCAAGTATTGATCCCACAGAGGCTTGATTCAACAACATTTCTAGTTTAGTTCACAGTTTAGATTCAGTAGATACAAACGCAACCAAAAAGACAGTTTGTAATTTATAACTAGAGAAAAGTAAACAACCCGTAAATTAAAGATCTTAAAACAATCAATAGGAAAAAACCCAGGGTTAAAGCACTTTGAATGATCCTACTATGTTATTGAACTTCATTCATTAACTTGATTATTGTGGTTGTTGATTCATCGGGTTAATTAATTTTGTGATCATGGTCTCCCGACCTCTAATCCTTTGCCTAAGTTGAACCTTACAACTACATCATTGAGCGGGGATGTAACAGTCCACTTAAGTTCTTTAAGTTGTCATCCTACATACGAATCAATTAAGGTATATAAGTACAACTCTGTCCGAGACACAAATTTGAATTCCTTATTTTATTAAAGAATACAAACCATACTTTGTTCATCTCCATGTTCTATCCCCTATTACCTCTCCCGAGTTCAAAAGGTAGACAATTGATGTATTCTAAGGGTAGCTAATCCTTAAAATGATTAAATCAAAGATGAACACACAACCAATAATGATAAGAAAATTAAAACGAACTTAATTCAAAACAATAGTACTCATGTCTTTGGCTTTAACCCCATAAGAGGGCGTTTATCCACGCATAATCATAATCGTAAAAACAAGGTTGTAACTATAGACTAAAAACATGTATGAACTAAATTAAAATAATAAAAACCTAAATATGAAGTTGTAGAAGCCCCTCAATCTCCAAAATAGTAAACCCAAGCCGTGTAGGAGTGAAATTCCATCAAATTTGTGAGAAACGAAGTAGAGGGTTTCCCACCCTGGGTTGAGCCCTACTACAAATGATTTTGTGCCCTGTGTTTATCCCCGCTCCAGAAAAGGCTCTGCTCTAGCTATATCCCTGTTCCAGGTGAGGCATCACGGGCTTATAGACTTGGCTCTGTGTAAGTTGCTTCTCGAATTTTTTCTAAGTATTGAGTCTCCCATCTTAGTCCCTTGTCTTGTGGTGTATTATATATGGATTTCCAGCCTTTTCAACTTCAAAATATCATCATATTCATCTCCCAAATATTCCTACACAATCACACACAACGAATTAGCAATTTAAAACAACACTACATCCATGCCGATGAATCAAAAAAAGAGCTAAGGCTAGGCTATTTTGCATTGTTTTTTAACTTTATGTTCCGACTCTTAATTTAATAAAATTTAAACTTTCACATTACCAAAAAGTTATTCCACTCATAATTACACATAAAAACATTTGGAACACATTAAATACAATAGAATCCAACGGTATCAACCAGATAAGCACCTAGGTCAAGCTAGTAACGCCAGTTTCCAAGATTGAACGCTAAATAAATCTTTTAGGTACAAAATTGTTTGGAATTCACTTTTAACATCCTAAACACATTCTTCAACACTTATATGCACATTCATCTCATTATTAACCCATATAGCACATGAATCATCCTAAAAACAAGACTAAAAAGGCTGGAATAGTTATACTAGAATGCATAAATAATCCCAACATCACCACCCCACACTTAAAATCTTGTTCGTCCTCTAAAAACTCTTAGCTATAATCATCATAAAATAAGGACACTCTACACTTCTACTACATGTAAGACTCTCAATCTAGTACTACCATGACTACACAGAATGCAAGTTTCTACACAAAGCATGTTACAAACCCAATTCAAAACTTATAATCACTACTCCAAAACATCTTAACCACAAGAATAGACTCACCTAAATGGAAAACTCATGAAAACCATTCAGTCAAGGACGTCATACAAATCACCCACATTCATCAAACATGTCCCTCTCACAACAAGAGAGTTACCCATAACTATTCACAATTAAGCAATTCATAACATAAGGGGTCCTAGAATCAAATTATGCACACTCTCACAAAGAATTAACAAGTTATACAAAATGAACCATTGGCTTTCCCTTAGTGTAGTGATCCACTAATATCAGAATGATGAACTTAGGATCAATTAGGTCTTTTCCGAGTTGTAATGTAGGCTAAGGAACAAGTTGGAACTATTTTGGAATAGTGACTAACCTCTCTAAGCTTTTTAATACACTATATTATATGTTTAAAACTAATCTCCAAAAACCAAATTACACCTTTTCTGTCCACCCATATCTTTTGTTTTTCCCTATCTTTTTTAAGTATCTTAAAAAACACATGGTGAAGGTATTGTTTATTACCAAATGAATCAAATTTTTTCTTTTTTTTTATTTTTCACAACCATGGTAATATTTCTAGCTCAATGTCTATCACACTCATCCACCACACATCAACTATCAACACCAATAACTATTACCTTGTGGCATCAATTTCACCTTTTTATTCTTTAATTTCTCAAACTCCTTACTCAATTAATTTTTTATTAAAGCGGCTAGGAGTTTTTAGATCAAATTTTGGTCAATCAAATAAGGGATTAGGCTACTTATACGGCTTCTCCAAAGAAAAAGATAATGGCTCAACGGGGTTGACTAAGATTAAGCACAATGGGTAGGTCAAATGAAGGTATAAAACAAGGCTATCAAAGAAATTCCTAAATTATCTCCTAAACCCACACTCTTTATTTCTCTTTACACACACACCGGGTAAGTTCTAGGAATCACATGCAACAAGGAATATACAAAAACCTTACACACACATGGAACATGCTCAAATGAATAGGATCATCATGGAATTTTAGCCAAACAATAACGTGAATTGAATTTAAGCCAAAAAGTATAAAAGGAAAAATATTGAGCATAAGAGTTTCAAAAGTAGCAACCCACTTATTCAACATGTATTTACAATCAAAACATTTTCCTCATGTAATCAAGAACATTACCAATAAGAATACCTTAGACATTAAAAATTTTAAACAAAATTAAGCCAAATTTTTTGAAATTTCCCCACCCTACACTTAAAAATCTACTTTGTCTCTAAAGTGAACTATAGGTAAGAGATAGAAATACTCCCTAAGGCCTCTAGGCCTAGCTAGTAGCATCTGTACACATAAAGAAGGTCTGTGGGACCCCATACTCAGTCTTTGCCATGCTACTTAGCTCAGGTTTCTGGTACTCAAAAATTTCATTAACCTGCGACTCAATTAAAAATATAAACTACGTGAAATAAAAACTAAAAACTAAAAGGAAAACATACCTGCTTAACTGGTGTTTTCTCCCAAGCAGCGCCTGATTTATTGTCGTGTCACGAAAAATTTAATGACTTAGTTGTTCTCTATCCTTCTCTCTCTTACACTTGGTCTCCATCTTCTTATTCTCTTCACCCCTCTTGGGTATGACTTTTCAAGGGTAGAAAATTTCTCAACTTTAGCCTTTTCAGGCTCATTAATTAACATCAAATCGGTCTTTAATGGTTGTGGTAATTGAGGCTTTTACTCCTTAATAAGGGTGTCAGACGATTCCTTTAAAGGACTAGACACCCCACACTTATCCCATTCAATGACACTGATCATACACAATTTTTTATATTGGGATGTTATGTTGAGCGCTTTGTAAACTTTAAATATAGCTTCTTCAGCCTCCAACCTCATCATTAGCGTGCCTTCTCTAACATCAATCAACGTTCCTCCAGTTGCTAAGAATGGATTCCCTAATTTCATTGGTGTCTATTTGTCTTCCTAAAAACCTAGAATAATAAAGTCAGCAGGAATAACAAATTTACCAACCTTTATGAGGACATCCTCAATGATTTCTTTCGGATAGGCAATGAACCCTTTTGCAAGATGTACATGCACAGTGCACGGTCTAGGCTCTCCCAAACCCAATGTCTTGAATAAAATAGTGGCATCAAGTAGATACTCGCCCCTAAGTCACTAAGTGCCTGAACCACCTTGTTGTTTCTAATCTGTATAGGGAGGGTAACTTCCCAGGGTCCTTAATCTTTTTCAAAATCTTTTCTGTTATCAGACCACTGCACTCTTTAGTGAGTATTATTGCCTCCACATTCTACAACTTTACCTTATTCGTTACCATATTTCTCAAGTACTTTGCATATTTTGGCATACCCTGAAAAACATCTAACAAAGGTAAATTATTGTGAAGTTCTCTGAATGTGTCAAAGAACTTCTTAAACATTACATCCTCCTTCGCTTTTATTTGCCTCTGAGAAAAGGGTAGTGGTGGAATTTGTTTCTTTTCTATTGCAACAACTTTTTCTTTTGAGTACTCAAACTTTCTCAATTTCTTAGGAACTTTTACAATTACTTATTCATTCACCATATCAGTGTTCACCTCCTTAGTTTCATTTTGTGGTTCACCTTAAAGTTTTATACCACTCCTCAAGGTGATTTCCATAACCTATTTTCAATTTTCTATATCTACGGGCAATCCACCTTGAGGCCTAGTAGTCAATGCTTGTTGTAACTGCCCCAACTGCAACTCTAAGCTTCTCTAGTCCACTTTCTGATTTTTTAATTCTGCCTGTTGATTTTTCATATTCGCAACCATTTGTGCTTGACCAGCTAAAATCGACTTTATTATCTCTTCCATGTTGCTAGTTTACTGGTTCCCTTGTTCCTGTGGTTACTGAATTTGTTATTGTTGTGCATTCCAAGGCTGAGACTGCCAGTTCCTATTATAGGCATTACCATATTTGGCCTTTGAGAATTGCCCACATATATCATCAACTCTGGATTAGAAACACACATAGCCGCTAAGTGACCACTATTACCGCACACTTTACACCATTATATGACTTTTTGGATGGCATTGACTGTGGCTACAGGTTGTGCTGCTCCTAATTTTATGTTACTGAACTGGGTATTTATTAAATTTTGTAATGCAAAATCCTAAGCTAATAAGGTTGCGAATTGGTCCACCTCTAATATACCCGCAATTCGTTTTATGGAAATTCTAGAATCTGAATGCCACTATCGATTTCATTGTGTTATGTTGTTCAACAATGTGTATAGCTCATCATAAGTTAATTCTAGCACTTGACCACCTGCAGCTGAATCTAACAAAATTTTTATATTATGATCAAAAGCCTATACAAAAGTACGAGCAAGTACCTTGTTGGACTATTGATGGTGTGGACAGTCTCTAAGAAGTGACTTGAATTACTCCCAAGCATGATATAGATTTTTATCTTGATTTTGTCTGAAGCATACTATCTAACTACAAAGTCTTGCAGTCTTGTCAGACGGGAAAAACTGAATAAGAAATTTTCTAGCCAAATCATTCCATGAAGTGATTGAATTTGTCAGTTCCGCAGCCAACCACTTTTTTGCTTCCCCCAACAGGAAAAAGGGGAAAAGTGTCATCCTCACATCATCTTGCTTTATTCCCATCGGGATGAATGTATGACTAATTTCCAAAAAATTCTGCAAGTGGACCTGTGGATATTTATGTGAAAGCCCAGTGAACTATCCAATACTTATCAGAAGCTGAACCATATTGTTTTTTAATTAGAAATTACCTCCAGTTGTTGGCTTCTAAAATGGGGTGGTAAAATCTGTTGGATGTGGGATATCCACTTCTCTGACTGTCCTGCGGACTGCTAGTTCATCATCCATGATGGCAGGATTCTTTTGGTTTTCTTGGATTTATGGAACAGGGGGGAAAGGTTTGTTTCTCTCCTTCTTTGATGGAAAAGTTGATCAGGTTCATCTCCTAGTTCAACCAAGTCCTGATCCCTTGCCAGCTTTTGTAAATCTATTTCCTGCAAAAACACAACCAAAACCAAGCATAAAAAATAAAATAAATTTAAAAGTATAACTAAAATAAACAGTAGCCAAATTTTAAGTCCCCGGCAATGGAGCCAAAAACTTGATAGCTCCCAAGCACACACGCAAGTGTACGTAGTCTTATCAAGTATTAAAGTGGCCAAATAAAAGCCAAATATCAATCCCACTGAGACTTGATTCAACAACATTTCTATTTCAGTTCGCAATTAATTCAGTTGATGTAAATGTAATAAAAAAGAGAGTTTGTAAATTATAACTAGAGAAAAGTAAATAATACATAAAGTAAAGATCTTGAAATAATCAATAGGAGAAAACCCAGGGTTAAAGCACTTTGAACAATCCTACTATGTTATTGACTTTCATTAATTAACTTTCTTATCTTGGTTGTCGATTGATAGGGTTAATTGCATGATCATAGTCTCCCGACCTCTAATCCTTTACCTAAGTTGACTTTACAACTACATCGTTGAGCGGGAATGTAATAGTACACTTAATTTATTTATGCTATCATCCTATGTATGAATCGAGTAAGGTATCTAAGTACATCCCAACCATAGACACTAATTTGAATTCCTTATTTCATAAAAGAATACAAACCATACTTTGTTCATCTCCATGTTCTATCTTCTATTCTGTCTCCCGGGTTCAAAAGGTAAACAATTGATGTCTTCTAAGGGCAGCTAATCCTTAAAATAATTAAATCAAAGATGAACATACAACCAATAATGATAATAAAAGTTAAATGAACTTAATTCAAAACAATATCACTCAAGTCTTTGGCTTTAACCATGGAAGAGGGCTTTTAGCAAGGCATAGTCATAATCGTAATCACAAGGTTGTAATTAATGACTAAAAACATGTATGAACTAAATTAAAATAATACAAACCTAAATATGAAGTCGTAACAGACCCTTAATCTCCAAAATATGTTAAAAGGTATTTAAAAAAGTGACATTAAGTTGTATTTATAGCACAAACTAAACCCAAGTTGTGTAGGAGTCAAATTTCATCAATTTGTGAGTAAGAGAGTAGAGGGGGCGCCACCCTGGGTTGAGCCCTACTTCAGGTGAGGATGATCCCTGTGATGAGCACCGATCTAGACAAGGCTCCACCCTGGATATATCCTTTCTCTAGGTGAGGCCCTGCGGGCTTATAACCTTGGCTCTCTGGAAGTTTCTTCTCGAATTTTCGCTAAGTGTTGAGTCTCCCATCTTAGTCCCTTGTCTTGTGGTGTATTTCCCATGGATTAACATCCTTTTCAACATCAAAATATCATAATATTCAGATCCCAAAGCTTCCTACACAATCACACACCTTAAATTAGCAATTTAAAACAACACTACATCCATTTCGATGAATCAAAAGAAGAGCTAAGGCTAGGCTAATTTGCATTGATCTTTAACTTTATGTTCCGACTCTTAACTTAATCAAATTGAACCTTGAACATTCTCAAAAAGTTATTCCACTCATAATTACACATAAAAACCATTTGGAACACATTAGACACAATATAATTCAATGGTATCAACTAGATAAGCACCTAGCTCAAGCTAGTAACGCTAGTTTCCACGATTGAACTTTAAAAATCTTTTAGGTACAAACTTATTTGGAATTAACTTTGAACAACCTAAACACATGATTTAACAATTATATGCACATTAATCTCATTATCGTCCCATATAGCACATGGATCATGCTCAAAACAAGACTAAAAAGGATAGAATAGTGACACTAGAATGCATAAATACACCCAACATCAGGCATGTCCCAATATTTTATTGATTTAAGATTTTGTAGAGGCTTTGGTGGATTATTGTGGACTTGGGTGGTTTGGTTGATTATTTTGGTGATAGACGGTTGTCCTATTACCCGTGGTTCGTATAGACATATTATCAATTGGTATTAGATTTATTATATCCTATCTTGTTATATGTTCGAAATTCATCCAACAATAGAGGTTATTGTGTTGGTTGGATTAGGCAAGGGGTTAATCTCTGATCCATGAGAGAGTTGAAATCCTAGCCTCCAAAACATCCTAGCCCTAAGAATTGACTCACCTAGTTGGAAAACTCATGCATTTTGTTCAATCAAAGACATCATACAAAATCCCAACTATTATTAAACATGTGCTCTCACAACAAGTGAGTTACCCATAATCACTCACATAAATGTAATTTATTACAAACTGGGTACAAGAATCAAATTTCGCTCACTATCACAAGGAATTCATAAGCTACACATAATGAACCATAGGTTTGCCCTTAGTGCAGTACTCTACTAATAATAGAATAATGAAACTTAGGATCAAATACGTCTTTATGGGTTGTAATATAGGTTAAGGGGCGGGTAGGAACTATTTTGGCTAGTAATAGTGATTATCTCCCCTAAGTAGTTTAATACATCACATAATACAATTAAAACCAATCTCTAACAATAAACTTTCACCTCTATTGTCTTCACACATCTTTTTTTCGCCCTATCTCATTAAGCTCATTCACATACACTATGGTGGGAGGATTATCTATAAACAACTTATTCAATGTGAACAAATTCTTATTCTTTTCATTCCTCAACTCCCAACCACAACACATCAATTTTTTTTAAACACCAATATCTATTATTTAGGGGCTTCAATTTCACCATTTCCTTCTTGAATTTCCAACTCCTTAACTTAATTAGATTATAACTAAAGAACTTAGGAGCTTTGAATCAAATTAAGGTCTATCAAAGAAGGGGATTAGGCTACATATGAGGCTGCCAAAGAAAACAGGCTAAAGGATCAATGGGGTTAACTAGGATTATGCACACGGGTAGGTGAAAAAGGGTATGAAACAAAGCTATCAAAGAAATGTCTATATCATTTTCTAAACCCACACTCTTTATTTCGCTTTGCACACACACCAGGTACGTTCTAGGCGTCACATGAAACAAGAAATAAATAATCACCTCATAAACACATGGCACATGTTCAACGCAAGAAGGATTATAATAGACTCTTAACCAAAAAACCACATGAATTCAACATTAAGCCAGCAAGTACAAGAGTCATAATCATGAACCTTGGAGTCTAAAAAGTAGTAGTTCACACAATCAACATGTTTTTCACAATCAAAACACTTGCAGCATGCAATAAAATATAGCACTAACAAGAATATCCCACTTATTCCTAAAACACAAAATTTTAAAATTACCCTAAAAATGGGAATTTCCCCACACCTAAAAGTCTACTTTGTCTTCAAAGTAAACATAAAAGTATATATAGAAATAATCCCTTAGGCCTATAGGCCTAGTTATTAGCATCTTTATACATCAAAGGGGTCCACGAACACCACACTCAATCTTTGCTATGCTCCTTAGCTTAGGTTTTTCAGTACTCGAACTTACCATCAACCTGTGACTCAATAAAAACAAAAACTAGTGAAGTATAAACTAAAATACTAAAAATAAAACATACCTTTACTTGCCTCTAAAGTAGCACCTGATTTAGTACTATAGCAGGACCCAATCTCCAACTTATCTATTTTCCCTCATCCTGTTTCTTCTACTAGGAGGCCATCTTTTTATTTGTTACTAACATCTTGAGTATGTACTCTCAAGGTCAATATCTCTCTCAACAATAGCCTTTAAAGGCTCATCAATCTGTATCATTTTAGTCTATGGCGGTTGTGCCTTGGGCTGCTAAATGAGGAATTCCAAAGATGTCTTTTATGGAATAGACTCTACCAGCCCCTACTTATCCCTTTCTAATATAGTAATCATGCATAAATCTAGTTTGTACACTTTGAAAATTATCACTTCAGCACCCAGCCTCATTATGAGTGGGCCTTTTCTCACATCTATCAACTCATCTCCCATTTCTAAGAATAAATATTTGACATGACTCATCTAAGGGCCTTTTCATAATTGGTATCCCAAATTCGACCAGGACCAGATACCACACTCGTTACCCAACCCAACCTCTAGCTGCCTTCCCTGAGTTGTATGCATTCTGAATATGTAACAAAGTAGTGTAACTGATTACTTAAAGACTCTGGAATAGATCACAACCGTGAACGATCCAACTGAGTCCAACCACCCCATAACCATAATCCAACGATAACAAAACACACCAAACAAGGCCATAACCAAATATGTTCTAAAACATAATATAATTAATCCCAAAATGAAATATGATGGAACAGTGAGAAATTTTTTCTGATGATGCTGATGATAGGCGAATTTACACGCCTATAGCACTAGATTTTGCCCATATTTTAGCCAAGTTTTGAGAACAAATTATATATTTCTTGCAATTTTAGTCCTTTTTCCTGTAAGTGGGCTAACGAACATGATTAGCAAGTTTTCAGGTATAAATAATGCAGAATTCAGCATTTTATAGATATCTTGATGCCAAAGAAAGCTTCACAAAAGGAGGAAAACAAAGCTTAGATGCCAAGGACCTAAAGTAACGCATGGAAAACCTGTCTCGGGCAAAAACAGTAATTCTGAAGAATTTGGGGACTAGCAGTAATTTATTAGGATTAGGATAATGATACATTAACCTAGTAGGATTGGGTTAAGTAATTCATTAGCTTAGTAGGAATAGGATATGGGTATTATAAATACCCTATTTTGCTAGAGATTTTAATTCATCTTTCAATCTTTCTATTATTTAATCTTCTACTTCTAAGACATTCTTCTATAATTCTACAACTCTTCTAATCCTTCCATTAATTCTACTTTTTATTCTTCTTCTGTTCATCTATTCAAATTCTTAATTTCCGCAACAAGAGAAACGTTACTTGCAAAGAAAGTCACGCCTAAACACCTCCCACACTCTGCTACACAAAATCATTATTGTGGTATAATAAATAATGTCTATTGTGATTTCATTCGCACTCATGGGTAACTAAACTTCTCTGTTGGGGTTATGGAAGCCGTATGAGATACTATCTATTTCTATGAGTTTGTGAGTTCGTGACACCTATGTTGTTTATATCATTATTCTCTTTATCTTAATCTAAATTCTTTGTGGTTTCAAACGCATAGAATATGCCAGTATAGCATTAACTTGTTCGAAAGAAAAGTTATATGTCTGGAAAAGAGATAATGTCAAGGTAGTAGGGTCCCATCCCCTATTAAAATGTTAGTTCCGCAACTGGATTAACCTCTTGGAGAATTTGTACCATTAGATACACTTTAAGCTCGAAAGAGTTAAAGTGAAATAGTCCTTGTTTAGGTCGAAAGATGCTTGGATTTACCATCGAATACAATTCTCTATAAGCACATGCATGTCTGAATTCCGCACAACTCATAGCCAATAGAGACATACAACTCAGAAGGTGGACATAACCCCAACTTCTCAATTCTCATTGTTTTACATCTTACCAAACATTCTTACTTTTTACTTTGCTATTTTCTGTTTTACTCTACTATTTTGTTCACATTATTTTGCACGATAAAATTCCCCCTTTCTTACGAGACTTGCACCAAAAGGCTAGTAATCTTTGCTTACTTGTTGACCAAGCTATTCCCTGTGGGATCGATACCCAACCCAGTTGGGTTCTATATTTGACTACGACCGCTTTACACTCCTACGAGATCTGTAGATTGAGCATTATCAAAAATTGGCGCCGTTGCCGGGGAATACAAGTGTCAATTAAGTTTGTGATAATAACTAGACCCTTTGGTCAAAGATTCTCGTACTTTTACTTTTAGTTTGTGTTTTTGTTCTCCGCAGGTTTTTATTCAGTGCATGCCCCATACTCGAAGTTCTGGTCAACTGTTATTACCTATCAATCCTGAACCACAACGTATTGGCAGAATGGAGGCACAACACGAAATTGAAAGGATGGATGCTCAACATGAACAGGTGAGACTAGCTGCTCTAGCCGCCGCTCAAGTGCATCAACAGAATATTGATAACCCTGGGCGAGCAATAAATCCTGACAACGAGGACCTAGGTGATGATGAGTTACTAAACCCTAGGCATGCTGCTGAGATCGCAACACCTGCCAATAGAAGAGATCGTCAAGCTAGGTATAGGCCTGAACACCGAGCTATGCAACCAGCTTTTGACGATGATGATGATGATCTTGACGGAGCCGGAGCCACAAGAGCCATTATTCCTCCACCATTGGCACCCGGAGCCAAGTTCAACATCATAAGCACCATGATTCAGTTATTGCAACTCAAGGGATTATTTGGTGGACTAGCAAGCGATGATTCAAATATGTATCTCATCAACTCTATTTCTACATGCAAGTCGTTTGACAATCCTGGTGTTGGTCAGAATGCAATTCGATTACGTCTATTTCTATTGTCCTTATCTAGAGAGACAACTCTATGGTTGAATGGGTTGACTCCTGATTCTATTACAAATTAGAGGCAATTGAGAGACACTTTCCTAGAAAGATTCTTTCCGCCATCCAAAAGAGCACAATTAAGAGATGAAATCAGCAACTTTCGGCAGCTTCCAACCAATGCTCTTCATGAAACATGGGAGAGGTTCAAGACGAAGCTTATGAGGTGCCCGAACCATCACATGACCAATGTCCACCTAATGGAGATATTATTCAGAGCCTTGAATTCAATAACTAAACCAGTGGTGGATAATACGGCTGGAGGATCATTTATGGACCTCACCTTTGGGCAGGCAAGCAATATGCTAGATCGGATGACGAAGCAAAGTAGAGCTTGGCATACCAAGGATTCTGAGGTAGCAAGCCCTACTATATCTATTGGCATGACTGCTGAACAAAGGAGAAGAGAAGAAGAACGTGATCAAGATATGGCGCACATGAAAACACAAGTGGATCTTCTTACAAAGCATCTATTATTAGGGAATACCGAAAAAGTCAAAGCTATTGCATCAAAAGGAAGAGACGAATCTGATTCAGAAGAAGAAGCCAACAACTTACACAATCAGGGGGGTTTCCGAGGCAATGCCCAAGGAAACTAAGGTCGGAACTACTATGACAAATCTGGAAACAAGGAGCAAGGTAGTTGGAAGAACAAGAATGACAAAAGTGGTTTGTATGTTCCCCTAGGAAAATGTGACACCACTACATCCGGTTCTGGAAATATGGAAGAGATGATGGCTAAACTATTGAAAGGAGCGGAAGCCACCAGCGCTGGAGTAATGGAGGTAATAAATGACTTGTCCTCAATGAAACAATTGGTTGACTCACACTCCACTTCAATAAAGCAAATAGAGCAGCAATTGAGCCAACTTTCAGCAGCATTGAATCAAAGAAAGGCTGGCACTTTACCTAGAGACACTGTGCAAAACCCAAGGAATGATGGGTCATGCATGGCTGTTACTACCCGAAGTGATAAGGTGCTGGAAACTTCATCAAAAGGAATGCAATTGGTTGACAAAGTAGCGGACGTCGATGACAAGGCAAAAGGAGAAGATTCCGCAGAAGCTACCCACGACGTCCATGATGTCACACCGAGTTTGTTGCAGCCTGAAAGGGCTGAAAAATGGAAGCAAGAGGAGAAGAAAGCTGTGGAGAAAACAATTCCTTATCCTCCACCACCTTTTCCTCAAAGATTGAAGAAAGTGGCAAATGATACAAAGTTCAACAAATTCATGACTATGCTAAAGCAGCTGACCATTAATGTTCCATTGGTAGAGGCACTTGAACAAATGCCTGGGTATGCGAAATTTATGAAGGATCTTTTGATAAAGAAGTGGGAAGCCAGCTATGAGCTGAAAGATGATGTTCATCACTGCAGCGCAATCGCTACCCGATCACTAGTTCAGAAGAAGGCTGACCTCGGTGCTTTTACTATTCCTTGCACCGTTGGATTTTTGAATTTTGCCAAGGCATTATGTGATTTAGTAGCCAGCATCAATTTGATGCCATTATCTATCTATAAAAAGTTGGGGTTGGGAGATCTTACTCCAACCAATATGAGGCTCGTAATGGCGGATAGGTCGGTAAAACAACCTGTTGGTATTCTATGTGATGTATTGGTAAAGGTTTCTTCATTCATCTTTCTGGCAGATTTTGTTATTTTGGATTGTGAGGCAGACTCAGAAGTCCCCATAATCTTGGGGCGCCCTTTCCTTGCTACGGGAAGTGTGCTTATTGATTTGAGAGCTAATGAGCTTTCATTCTGAATAAATGACAAAGTAGTTCGCTTTGATGTGTGCAAATCAATGAAGCAACCCAAAGAGCTGAACGTATTTTTAATGGCCGATGTTTACTTTGATGATGAGAAAGAATTACTTGAAGAAGAGCAAATTATTGATGACCCATTGGCAATTGTGCTCATGAATGGAGAAAGTAAGGATGCTGAAAATTACGAAGAAGCTATTTGTGCTCTATCAAGATTAGGGACATATCGCCATGCTCCTAAGAAGCTGGACCTTGATCTTAAAAATCGGCCCACACCACCAGCGAAGCCGTCTATTGAAGAGCCACCCACGTTAGAATTGAAGGAGTTGTCTAGTCATTTAAAGTATGCATTCTTAGGAAGCGGAAACACACTTCCAGTAATTGTGGCGGAAGATTTGGGTGAGCAACAAGTTCCAGCTCTCATTGCTATTCTACGGAAGTATATAAAAGCCACTGGTTGGACCATCACTGATATTATTGGTATCCCACCTGGGATTTGTACACACAAGATTCAGCTTGAAGAAAATTGCACACCCACCATTGAGCATCAAAGACGTCTAAATCCACCTATGCAAGAAGTGGTAAAGAAAGAAATAATTAAGTGGTTAGACGCAGGAGTTGTGTATCCAATCTCTGACAGTACATGGTTAAGCCCGGTACAATGTGTTCCCAAGAAAGGAGGAATGACGGTGGTCGCGAATAAAAAGAATGATCTTATTCCACTCAGACCCGTCACCGGATGGAGAGTATGCATGGACTACCAAAAGCTGAATTCATGGACGCTCAAAGATCACTTTTCAATGCCATTCATGGACCAAATGCTAGATCGATTAGCGGGGAAAGGATGGTTTTGTTTCTTAGACGGTTATTCAGGCTATAATCAGATTTGCATTGCCCCCGAAGACTAAGAGAAGACAACATTCACATGTCCATATGGCACGTTTGCCTTCAAACGTATGCCATTCGGGCTATGTAATGCACCATCCACCTTTCAGCATTGTATGATGTTCATTTTTTCTGATATGGTTGAAGATACTTTGGAGGTATTCATGGACGACTTTTCAGTTGTTGGCGAATCGTTTGAAGCGTGCTTGGCAAACCTAATTATGGCATTGCAAAGATGTGTAGAATTCAACCTAGTGCTAAATTGGGAAAAGTGCCACTTCATGGTAAAAAAAGGAACCGTTCTTGGGCATAAAATCTCCAAAAGCGGAATTGAGGTTGATCGAGAAAAAATTGAAGTCATCGAGAAGCTACCGCCCCCAATTTCAGTGAAGGGAGTTCGTAGTTTCCTCGGTCATGTAGGTTTCTATCGGCAGTTCATCAAAGACTTCTCCAAAATTGCGAGTCCATTGTGCAAAATCTTGGAGAAAGATGCAAAGTATGACTTCAATGAAGATTGTTTGAAGGCATTCGAATGCCTCAAAAGAAAACTCATTGAAGCCCCTATCATGGTAGCACCAGATTGGTCTCTACCTTTCGAAGTCATGTGTGATGCTAGTGGGGTTGCTGTTGGCGCTGTACTTGGCCAGAGAAAGGAGAAATTATTTCATCCTATCTACTATGCTAGCAAGGTCCGACACGAAGCCCAAAAGAACTATACTGTCATAGAACAAGAGCTCCTAGCAGTTGTGTATGCTTTTGAGAAGTTCCATGCGTATCTGTTGGGAACCAAAGTGATCGTTCATACAGACCATGCATCTCTGAGGTATCTAATGACAAAGAAAGATGCAAAACCAAGACTAATTCGATGGGTTTTGTTGCTGCAAGAATTTGATTTAGAGGTTAAAGATAGAAGAGGTTGTGAGAACCAAGTGGCTGATCATCTATCTAGACTCGAGAACAAGCATGTGGCGCAGCCTGAAATCGAGATTGATGATGCATTCCTTGACGAGGAGATCTTAGCGACAATAATGGAAGGACTACCATGGTATGCCGACTTTGCAAATTTTGTGGTGAGTAATGTAATACCTGCAAACTTATCTTACCATCAAAAGAGGAAGTTTATGCATGATGTAAAACACTACTTTTGGGATAGCCATATTTGTTTCGACGATGCGCGGATGGTGTTATACGATGATGTATATCCCATGTAGAGGTGCCTGATATATTGGAAGCATGCCACACTTCCCAAGTTGGGGGACATCACGCAGGTAATCGGACAACAAGAAAGGTATTGCAAAGTGGATATTATTGGCCTTCGATATTCAGAGATGCCTATGACTTTGTGAGAAGATGCGACAAGTGTCAGCGACAAGGTGCTATTTCAAAACACCATGAGATGACCATGTCGAAAATCCTTGAAGTAGAGATCTTTGACGTATGGGGTATTGATTTCATGGGTCCATTCGTAAATTCGTTTGGAATGAAGTACATCCTAGTTGCTGTAGATTATGTCTCAAAATGGGTTGAAGCTGTAGCGTTGGCCGACAATGAGGGAAAGCGTGTTGTAGCATTCTTAAAGAGAAATATCGTCTCTCGCTTTGGAGTACCACGTACTATCATAAGCGATGGAGGATCTCACTTCTGCAACAAGCTATTCAAATCCGTGTTGGCAAAATATGGTGTCAAGCAACATAAGGTAGCCATGCCGTATCACCCACAAACTAGCGGCCAGGTAGAGGTTTCCAACCGAGAGATCAAGAAAATCCTTGCTAAAACGGTAAATGCTAATAGGACAGATTGGTCTCAGAAGTTGGACGATGCACTATAGGCTTATAGGACTTCACTCAAAACACCAATTGGCATGTCCCCGTACCAACTAGTTTATGGGAAGGCCTGTCACTTGCCCATTGAGCTTGAGCATAAGGCATTGTGGGCTTTGAAACGATTAAATTTGAACTGGGATGATGCAATGAATCTGAGATTGGAGCAACTGAATGAGATGGATGAATTCCATCTACATGCTTATGAAAGATCGGATCTCTACAAGGAGCGGATGAAAAAGTATCATGATCAGCGGATTGTTCGACGAAACTTTCAAAAGGATGATATGTTACTTCTCTTCAATTCCAGACTGAAGTTATTCCTAGGTAAGTTAAAGTCCAAGTGGTCTGGTCCATACAAAGTTAACCAAGTCTACTCGTCTGGAGTAGTTGAGTTTGATGACACTAATGGTGTTGTCTTCAAGGTGAATGGCCAACGAGTAAAACCATATATCGGTCCTCTTAATTTGATAAACTATATGGCCATCACTTATCTCGACGAAGTCTAAGTACTCGAGATAGCCATGTCATGCCGCGACAATAAATCAAGCACTAGATGGGAGGCAACCCATCGTTTTTCATTTTTTGTCTTATTACGTGTTTTCTTTTGATAAATAAAAATCCAAAAAGAAGAGTCGTGCCACGACCAAAACTAAGGCTCTTGATGGGAGGCAACCCATCGTTCTAATCGTCTTTATTGTTTTTGAGTAAATGTAGGTTCAAAGAGGTGTAAAACGAGGAGGTCGGTTTCAAATTTTGATTTGGACGTATTGCATGTTAAAGGTGGTAAGTTAGGAATGAAGAAGCAAAAGGCTATGGATTGAGCATTTCTCATGAAAATATAGGCATCGAACAAGGCTAGGCCAAGGTAAAACTAGGCCACGAACAAGGCAAGGCCTATAATATGGCCTAAGGTCTCGGAATCTAGTGTGCCATAGCATAGGCGCCGCCCATGCCCAAGTATGCCATATCATAGGCGTCGCCTATGCTGATGCCTTTTGTATTTGAATCTCATATGCAAAGTGAAAGGCGCCGCCTATGCCTAGGAATGCCATGGCGTAGGCGCCGCCTATGCTAGACAATGCTTTGCAAAAGGCGCCGCCTATGCCAAGCATAGGCAAAGCTAAAGGCGCCGCCTATGGTCACTTCTTGTCTCCAAATCCGATTTTAAATGGGTCAAAACCCGACCCAACCTTTTCCTATAAATATGAGACTTAGTCTTGAACCAAAAACACATTGGAAACCTAGCTTATGCGCTGCCTATAGCCTCCAAATCCTCTCAAAAAAATTTCCTTTTACTCTTTTTCTTCACAAGAACATCATCCAAAGGCATCAATCAAGTAAGTACTACTTTGTTCTTCATTTATATTCCGTAAGTACTACGTTACTACGTCTATTATGAATTGTTGAATCTTGAAAGAAGTAGTGGTGATGTGAATGTGTTTGAATTGTTGTGATACAACTAAGTGAGTGAATGAATACGTAAGGATGATCTTAACTTGTTCCCAACTTGAATTTGATTTTGATGCATTGTCACACTTTTGCGGAATTGATATGGTCACTAAAATTGCATAATATTGTCACTTGCATACTTACATGTTGGAATGACTTGTTCATCTGAATAAGACTTATAGTTGCCTACCGACATAGGAGGTTGTGATTATTGATAGATACTATACCTTGATTCAATCCCTATGTAGTAGTCTTGATATATCTAACATGAAAGTATTGCAACGATTACAAGAAGTATGACTGCACTGATTTTATGGTTGGATTATAGTACCTAAAACGTATGCCGATGAAGTCTAAGTAATCGACCACTTTCACTTCACTAGTCTGTACCAACAAACTAAGTGTGGGGTGGTGCCCCTATTGCTTGTTTATAGAGTGTATCCATTGAGATGATGCTAACATGAACATTGTTTTAGTCTCAGGTACAATGGAACCCAAAGAAATACAAGGCAAAGATAAGGCTACCACTTCCCAAAAAGGCAAGAAAAGAGGCCGAAAAGAGCAAGGAGAATCATCTTCGATACAACTACCACACCGCATGTTTGGAATAAAATGGGTTCTTGAGGAGGAAGCGAAGGAATGGTATAGGAACAACAAGGAAAGAAAATATGTTCATGTGGACTTGATAAACAAGGAAAGCCTAGCGAAGAAGGAGCCGCGCATGTTGGCCAAGATCATGGCATTACATCTTGATTTCATCTTCCGAGACAAGGGAGAATGTAATCTCGATTTGACAAGTGAATTTTATGCCAACTGGTCACCGAAAACCACAGGAAGCGAGGTCAAGATTCGGGGCCAAGTTTTACAACTCAATGCGGATTTCTTCAACTCCTTTCTTGGCTTGCCTGCTGTTGATCCATCACCATTCAAAGAGTTGTACAGTAGACCTCCATATAGAGCAATTCGACACACACTTTGTGGAACTAGATCCATGGCAAGGTGGAGCAGACATAAAGACACCGGACGACACAACACCTTCCCATATGCTCCTTTGAATAGGGAAGCAAGGATATGGTTGCGTATAGTCAACTCTTGCCTTATTCCAAGGACGCAATACACCAAGATAACAAGAGATAGAGTGTGCCTGGTATATGCATTGATGACGAATGTCCTATCAACATAGGGTCAATCATTCGCTCCACAATGCGGAAAGCTAGGCTACACAAGCGGTCCCACTTCAGCTTCGGCAATTTGTTGACTGCAATCTTGAGGAAGGAAGACATCGAAGAGGAACCGGCTGATCATAAACTCCTACACAACCCAAAGAAGGTTGACCTCATAAAGGTTAAAGATGCTGAATCAACACATGGCGTCAACCTTACTACGACATAGAGACATGCTCGGGATGAGAGTTTCTTTCGCCATCTTTATGGCATGACTCGGTTTACAATGATGAGCGGAGGTTGTGTTTCAACTGCTGCAGAGCTCCAACAGCTGGATCATGACTATCCAATGAATGTGCATGCAAGGGATATGTGTGGAGTAGGTACATACTTTGAGGAACCTCTTGAAGACGATGTACCGACCGATGATGATCGACGAATGCCAGACTCCGACGTGGAGAAGAATTCTGATGATGACGACTCCAATGATGATTCCGACGAAGGGGGTATGACCCCAGACATAGAGGAGGTGTCCAACTAACCAGGTTCTTCTTATTTATTTTCCACTGAGGACAGTGTGTCCCGTCTAAGTGTGGGGTGCTGGTAATTGCATTTATGTTTGTTTTGATTTTCTTTTCTTTTTAGTAGTAAATTTTTTTTAGCTTAACTTCACATGAAATTATTCTAATAGGCAGCATGAGACTATAACAAGAGTTTGTGCTAAAATCATGACTATTGAGATGTTTAGGCTCTAATTGTGACTCACTATGTGATATTGTGTGGTTCAATTCCTTCATCTGTTGGGTCAAGAGTCTATACTACTCCCAATAAAGTCGACCATGTGCCTTGTGTGTGTGAGATAATAGTATATTCTGTGCTTGTGGTGATGCTAGAACTTGCCTGGTATGTATGTAAAGCGAAAATAAAGAATGTAAGTTTAGGAGATGATTTAGGCATTTCTTTGGCAACCTATACTTGTTTACCTTCTTTTTACCTACCCGTGGACATTATCCTAGTTAAACCCTTTTGAGCCTTTAGCCTATTTTCTTTGACAACCTCATATGTAAGCCTAATCCATTTTTTTCAAGACCATAATTTGATCCAAATTCCTAAGTGCTTTAAATTATAAATTTATGTGACGAAATAAGAGGAAAATGGGTGAGTATGATGCTTTAGAATGTATTTGTGCTTGAATTTGTTATGAAAAAAAAGAACTATCACAAGAGGTATGTTATGAAAAGAAAAAGGAAAGAAAAAAATAAAACTGAAAAGTTAGTTTTGTTCAAAATTGAAAAACAAAAGAGGAGAAAAGGGGTGGTAGAATAAAAGAAAGTAGAAAGGTTGTTTGAAAGAAAAGTGTTAATGATACAATGTGATGTATTAAAGCGCTTAGGAACATAGTCACTATTTCTGGCCAAAATAGTCCTACCTGTCCCTTAGCCTACATTACAACCATCAAAAGACCTATTTGATCCTAAGCTTAGCATTCTGACATTTAGTGGAGCATTACACTAAGGGCAAGCCTATGGACATCAGTTGCAGCATATGAATTCTTTGTGAGAGCGAGAGCAAGGATACTTTTATACCAATGTTTGAAAAATATGCTCTACTTATGAGTGATTATGGGTAATATATTATGAGACACACATGGTTGATGAGTTTTGGGTAGTTGTGTATGATTCTTTGTGCCTTAACTTTCAAATATAAGTTGGCCACCGTCACGAGTCTATGCTAGAGGTTAAATTGTTTCTACTAATGATCGGAAAACTACTCTTTGTTGATAATTGTTGTGCTTTTCTTGACGAATATTTTATGTTGATACTGTGAAACCCTAAGTTGATGTTTAGACGGACATGATATTTTGTTCGAGGACGAACAAAGCTTCAAGTGTGGGGTGTTGATGATAGGCGAATTTACACACCTATAGCACTAGATTTTACCCATATTTTAGCCAAGTTTTGAGAACAAATTATATATTTCATGCACTTTTAGTCCTTTTTCCTGTAAGTGGGCTAACGAACATGATTAGCAAGTTTTCAGGTATAAATGATGCAGAATTCAACATTTTATGGATAACTTGACGCCAAAGAAAGCTTCACGAAAGGAGTAAAACAAAGTTTGGACGCCAAGGACCTAAAGTAACGCATGGAAAACCTGTCCCGGGCAAAAACAGCAATTCTGAAGACTTTGGGGACTAGCAGTAATTTATTAGGATTACGATAATGATACATTAACCTAGTAGGATTGGGTTAAGTAATTCATTAGCTTAGTAGGAATAGGATATGGGTATTATAAATACCCTATTTTACTAGAGATTTTAATTCATCTTTCAATCTTTCTATTATTCAATCTTCTACTTCTAAGACATTTTTCTATAATTCTACAACTCTTCTAATCCTTCCATTAATTCTACTTTTTATTCTTCTTCTGTTCATCTATTCAAATTCTTAATTTCCGCAACTAGGCAAACATTACTTGCAAAGAAAGTCACGCCTAAACGCCTCCCACACTTTGCTACACGAAATCTTTATTGTGGTATAATAAATAATGTCTATTGTGATTTCCTCCGCACTCATGGGTAACTAAACTTCTCTGTTGGGGTTATGGAAGCCGTATGAGATACTATCTATTGCTATGAGTTTGTGAGTTCGTGACACATATGCTGCTTATATTATTATTCTCTTCATCTTAATCAAAATTCTTTGTGGTTGCAAACTCATAGAATATGCCAGTACAGCATTAACTTGTTCAAAAGAAAAGTTATATGTCTGGAAAAGAGATAATGTCAAGGTAGTAGGGTCCCATCCCCAATTAAAAAGTTAGTGCCGTAACTAGATTAACCTCTTGGAGAATTTGTACCGTTAGATACGCTTTAAGCTCGAAAGAGTTAAAGTGAAATAGTCCTTGTTTAGGTCGAAAGACGCTTGGATTTACCATCAAATACAATTCTCTATAAGAACATGCATGTCTGAATTCCGCACAACTCATAGCCAATAAAGACGTACAACTCAGAAGGTGGACATATCCCCAACTTCTCAATTCTCATTGTTTTACATCTTACCAAACATTCTTACTTTTTACTTTGCTATTTTCTGTTTTACTCTACTATTTTGTTCACATTATTTTGCACGATAAAATCCCCCCTTTTTTACGAGACTTGCACCAAAAGGCTAGTAATCTTTGCTTACTTGTTGATCAAGCTATTCCCTGTGGGATTGATACCCAACCCACTTGGGTTCTATATTTGACTACGACCGCTTTACACTTCTACGAGAGCTGTAGATTGAGCGTTATCAGATGCCAGCCTCCCAGCCTATTCTAATACCAAGGCCGACATCAATACCGATCCAACCCATTCCAACCCATAGAAGTACTATAAATCCTATAACGAAAAGAGTAATGAAAGTCGATTGGTACATTCCCCTAACCATAGCAAAAACCAATATCCAAAATAAAACCAAAATGTCTAGAAATATCCATAACATTAAATAAATCCTTCCAAATTGATGGAATCTCACCACTTCAGTCTAAATTCTATCCCTGAGTCAATTACTATGTAGGCGGAGTAGAGCGGTCGGTTCCTACATAGAATGGGTATACAGCTGCCAGTAGATAGGGTTAGCAAGTGACTGCTAGCATGATCTCAGGGTAAGAATAAAATAATGCCATTTATAAAACCAAGTAAAACCATCCATATGCTAGCAATAAAACATATATACATATATATAACTATGAAGGAAAAAAGGATAGGGTTTATCATGCCTTTAAAACCTTTACTTGGGTAATGTATCTTTGTCTTCCTAAACCACCCACGGGCTATGTGGGTTTAGCTCCCCAGCTGAAAGGGCTCCAGTGCGTGTAGCCACACGACCAGGAAAGTATACCAAGGGATGACTAGTACATCTCCAAATTAAAGTGTGACATTATGCATACGGTTACCAAGACCAACCTCATATCGGCAAATATGAGTTTCCAGTTTTCGTCCCCCCAGGACCTCCACCCTTAACGACTTTGCTACATATTTTTCCATTATTGCCTAATTTAAACCAGTTTCCAAATAACCAAACCATTATTAATTATTGACCAAGGACATTGATATTGGTAATGTTATACCAACCCTTATTTGCAAGTATCATCCATAGCTAACCATTTATAGGTGTAAGGGGAATTTCAAGTGCCCTTCTATTTACCATATTAAACCACTTGGGAGACTTCCATGTTCCCCACAAGCATAAACAATTAGTCTTTATCCTTTCCAAACTATTTAAACCATGCATAATTCCTTTACCAAGTTTAAAACATGCAGGAGTTCCATTAAAAGAAGTTAATGCAATGAACATATCTTTATAAGCAATTTGTCAAATATATTAGGGGCATAATATAACCAAAAACCAATTCCAGTTACAAATAAACCATTCCCATGAAATCTGATTATCTAAAACCACCATTAATGCATATAAAAGAATAATTAAAACCATGGGATACCATAACCAACTATTTAACATCAAAACCCCCAAATCATTTTCTAAAGCCAAAATTATGTAATAGTAAAATAATGAAAACATTCATCTAAACCATACCTTTAAGTAAAATTAACAAGAGTGAAGAGAACATGCCTTAAACCAAGATGATGATAAAAAAAATCACCAAGATATGCCTCTAATTTATCCCTTAGTTGAAACCCTTGCTCCTCTCACCCAAAATCTCTTGAGAGAATTATAAAGTATTTAGGAAGAGTTTCTAAGTATTATTGAATATAATAATAGGGTAAATAACTTCCCGGGTAGGTTAGAAGTCATTGAACCTTATTAGGTTAAGTGGGGAAATATCCAGAATACCCCCACTTAAGTAGCACCAAAATCCCATCATAGGGATATAATTGACCTACATGAGTCGTACCCTCCGATACAATCGGTATCCACCATTTTTGACCTAACCTCAACCCTAGGATCAAACACTATCCAAAATAAGACTTATCCAATCAAGTCGTAACCACATCATACGATCTATATCCATGACTCTTATCCCTGTCAGAATAAAATACCTGGAAGATTGAACATTGTCTACTATAAGAGTCCCTAGTATGATTCGTACCCTATCTTATGGATGATGGTGAGCCACTCATACTCAGATCCAACCTAAGTAACCAAATCTAAGATTAAGTTAAGGAATCAAATAATCCATAAACACTAATAAGACTTGTACACCTATGTCGTATCCACTTCAGTAACCAAAAATCAATCCCACCAACCAACACAGGTCAGTACTAGACCATACCATCCATACACCAACATATGGCTCATACCTATGAGTCGTATTGATCCTAGAGATTAGAATTCTAGGAAATTTTCTAGGGTCCAGAAACTAGGGTATTTCAACGTCCTAATATGACCGCATTCTTTCATCTACCTTAAAATCCAAAACAATAAAATCAACAGGAATAATAAACTTACCAATCTTTATAAGAATATCCTTTATGATTCCCTTAGGATGGTCTAAGGTTTAGTTTGCTAATTAGAGTATCACAGAGCTCAGTCTCGATTTCCCAAGCCCAAAGTGTTGAACAAGAAAAGGGGCATCAAGTTGATAATTTCCCCCAAATCAATAAGTGTGTGGACCAACTAACTATTGCGAATTTGAATAGGGAGAGTGAACTTCCCAGGGTCTTCAAGCTTTTTGGGCATCTTCTGTACTACTACAGAGCTACAGTCCTTAGTGAATGCTACTATCTTAGTATACTGCAGCCTGACTTTATTGGTGACCACAACCTTCAAGTACTTAGCATAATTAGGCATTCCCTATAAAAAATCTAAAAGAGAAAGGTTAATATGAAGCTCTCTAAATGTGTTAGAGCACTTATTAAAGCATGCATCCTCCATTGCTTTTATATGCCTCTGTGATAAGGGTGGTGGCGGACTCTCCTTTACATGTTTAGCAACTTTTGTTTCACATACTCATACTTCCTCAACTTTTGATAAACCTTGTCATCTACCTATTTAGGAACCACTTATGTATTTATCTCCTTAGTTTCTTTTGGAGTTTCTTCATTAAGCTCCTTACCACTCCTCAAGGCCAGGGAATAATTATGATGATATACCCAGCAAGGCTAAAGGATGATTACATTGACATGCCTATGTGTACATCTACCGATTCTGGCTAGACCTATGTATGGCAATTATATATATTTACCCGACAAAGCCAAAAAATAATTATGATGATGATGGTTATGATGAGGATTATTCTGAAGATGATGGGTATGATAATGATGATTATGGTATTGTGGATTCTGTTGAGTTCATCATTGCAAGTGCATCGCCTATCACCAGTATGTGTCTATATCTATCATCCCATAATAAGGGGTTGCATAGATATGGGTGATGACTATGACTTATGGCGTGTTGTATGTTGGGACTTAGAGTTAGCTCCTAATGTTTAGAGTATTACTTATCTCCATCTTACATACAACACTAGTCTCTATGTTGTATTCGAAGGTAAGTTATATCAGTTTATGCATTTGTACTTCAGTGTGGATTCTTGTTACGTAGAAGCTCTTGTACTAAAACCACTAGGTTTTGGGACTATATTATGTATTTGATCTCTTACTTCATCTTTTTATATTTTTTACTTTATCTAGTTAGGTTTTCCATTACTAGTCATTCCGAACTACGGGTTTGGCTTTCCTACTGGTAGGTTATAGTAGGCACCATCATGAACTAAGAAATTAAGCTGTGACAGATTTTGATGTTATTCTTGGCATGGATTGGTTCCACTCTTTCTATGCCTCAATTAATTTTAGAAATAAAGTAGTCTAGTTTTAATTCCCAAATTAGCCAATTATAGAGTGGAAGGGTATTACCTCAATGCTTATAGGTCGGTTCATCTCTTACCTTAACGCTAGAAAATGAATTTTCAAAAGGTATATCTATTCATCTAAAGTCTGAAACCCTACCATTTGGATAAATTTTTGTGGTAAATGAATTTCTAAAAGTTTTTACTAAAGATCTGCAGAGAGTTTCTCCCGAGGAGGAAATTGACTTCCGAATAGATCTCCTTCCAGATGCCCAACCTATTTCGATTCTACCCTATAAAATGGCTCTAGTCGATCTTATGAAAATAAAGGAATGTTTTGAAGATCTCCTCGACAAGGTTTTCATCAGGCCCAGTGTCACTTCATAGGGTGCTTCTATCCTTTTTGTGTGCAAAAAAAGATGGTTATCTCATAATGTTCATTGACTATCGCTAGTTGAACAAAGACACAATTAAGAATAAGTTTCCTATTTCCAAGATTGATGATTTATTTGACTAACTTTAGGTTGAAAAGTGCTTTTCTAAGATAGACCTCATATTGGGTAACATTAGCTAAGACTTAGAGAACGTGACAATCCAAATACAACCTTCAGAACCTGGTATGGTCACTTCGACTTTGTTGCTATGTCTTTTGGACTAATGAATGCTCCGACAACTTTTATATACTAGATGAACAGGGTGTTAAGGAAGTACTTGGACATATTTTTTATAGTATTCATAGATGACATCTTCAATATTCTCAGAGTGAGGATGAACATGTAGACCATTTGAGATTTATCTTGCAAACTCTCAAAGATCGCCAGTTATTTGTTAAGTTTAGCAAGTTTGAATTTTTTCAGTTGAAATCTATATCATTCCTTGGTTATATCATTTTTTGTGAAGGCATTCCAGTTGATTCTTAAAAGATGAAAGTAGTTAGAAATTATCTCTTCATCAGATAATAGGAGTTTCTTAGGTTTAGATGGTTACTACAGATGGTTTATTGAAGGATTTTCCTCTATTTCTTCTCTCGTGTCCAGGCATAATTGGAAAAAAAGTCAAAATTTTACTGGTTCAATTCTTGCAAGAAGATTTTTTTTGAAGTTGAAAACACGACTCACCATCGCTCCAATTTTAACTCTATTGAAAGGTTTGGATGGTTTTGCAGTTGATGCTTCCATAGCTGGACTTAGTTGGGTGTTGATGCAAAATATAAAGGTTATAGCATATTCCTCTAGATAGCTCGAGCAACATGTGGTAAATTACCCAACTTATTATCTTGAATTTGCAACATTAGTTTTTGCCTTAATGATTTGAAAGGCATTATCTCTATATGGTTAATGTTGATGTATTCCTAGATCACAAGAGCCTCCAATATGTAGTAAATCATAAATATATAAGTTTTTGTCAGAAGAGATTGCTAGAGTTATTGAAGGATTGCAATATGAGTGTCTTGTACCATTTAGGTAATGACAATATGGTAGTTGATGCTCTTAGTAGATTACCTATGGGAAGTTTTGCTCATATAGAAAATAAGAAAAAAGAGTTTTTTCAAAAAGTTCATATAACGACCCGAACTAGGGCCTGGCCGTGATAGGTATCTCAAGTCCACCGAGGACCAGAGACCACCTCCCTTAGCCTAATCAAATAGAATATGATACCCTACTCAGCGAATGAATTCTAAACATATAACAAGATAGAGTAAATAGTAACTCAAAGTCTGAGAATGTCAACAACCAATACCCAGTCCATATTAATCAACAAACACTCTATACGAGAAAACAACCTACGTCTGGACATGCCCCTAACCCTAAAAATAAAAAGGACAATGACAATGTAAATCTAAAGTCTTCAATTGTAATTTATAGAATTAAAACCAATAGAATGATCAAGTTTCCTAGAGGATGGAAGCTCACCTATCACTGTATAGGAAAAGCAGAAGTGCCTTCGGACCCTTCATTGCATGGGGATACAGAGTCTGGAGACGGTTGGTGGGGTGAGCACTAGCATGTAACTCCGAATAAGGATAAAATAAGGTGATTCATAAGTTAAATTTATAATTCACTATATATGTTCACATTAATTCATACATATATATATAGTAGATGTTGTGATAGGGAACAAGGTTCAGCATGAGAGTAAAATGTTATCCTGGACTATGTAGCTCAACTGTCATAAATAGACACCCACGAGCTATATGTCTTTAGCTCTCCTTACTAAAGGGACCCAGTATGTGTTAGCCACATAATCCAGAGGTATCAACAAATACCAGAGAATACCTCAACCCCACGTCAATCCTAGATACAAATATATCAATAGTGTGAGCCATGCACACAATCATCAAGACCAACCCTCATGTCAGCAAACATGAGTTTTCAGTATAAGTCATTCAAAACCCACACCTTCAAGGCTGAGCTACATAACCTCCATTAATCCTAATTAAAAATAATTTTCACATAACACATTTATTAAACCATGAAATCACATATTATGGCACACCACAGGTATCGTCATACCCTGATGCCTATAAGCTTACACTTATGCCATTTAAATTATATTCATCATCTTAAGGGAATGCCTAGACCCTTTTTGCTCATTAAATAAAAAAAATAGCCAACAAAGCCTTCAAAACCCATATTCATTGTTTAAACATTTATGCAATACAAGAGTGTAGGTGAGTAAGTCAAACCAAGAGATGATTCCACAATTCAAATCCATTTACCCAAGTACATTGAGGAAACACAATAATTCAAAACCAATTCCAAGTCTAAAATATCAATTTGGGAGAATATCTAGACCCCTAATCCAATTCCCACACCAATGCCCCCCATTAGTTCAAAAACATTCACATTCAAAACATAAACAACTCATAGAAACCACGGAAAAATAATTCAAGGATCAACATTCCAAAACCCTCAACCCATGTCAAAATCCATATTCAAATCGATACAATTAAACCCTTTAATATACATGTTTTTCACAAAAAATATTTGGGGAAGAGTAACATGCCTGAAAGGATCACAATATTAGAGGGAATTTACCCTTGGAATCTCTAGACAATCAACCTTAAGATAACCCTAACGCTCTTGCTTGAGAGAATTTATAACAAGAGAGAAGTTATTTTTGTGTGTTATGAATAGGAATGGGACCACAATAAGGTTTTAAAGTTGGGTCTCATTTGGGGTAAAGGAGAAATATCCAAGGGCCCTTAATGAAATACTAAAAATTATTGCCTAGTCGTTACGGGCAACCATACGACTCGTAGGGTCACCGTATGACTCATGATCTCCAGTCGTAGTCTGGAAAACATCCATGGGCAGCCACATTGGTCTGGCTACAAGTCGTACCATACTACTCATACTCAAACATTTCAACTGTTTTGGTTAAATCATAGTCAAGAAAGAATGTTTAGGCATTATATTAGTTTTGCTACGGATGGCACTATACAATCTGTATAGAGTCTTTACGACTCGTTAGGATCCAATTATAATTATAAAAAAAAAAACTAACCAATCTACATTGGTTAGGATACAATTAGAGTCCTACGACCTGTAATGACACACTATGCTCGTTGGGAGAGTCGTTGTCTAGGTAATAAGCTTATAGGCCAAGAAATTTCAAGGACCAAAATCCAGGGTGTTTCATCCCCCCCTCCCCAGGATCATTCTCCTCGAATGATGTGTCAAGGAGTCCATTAGCATGATTTAACGCAGAGTAAAACCATATTTACCTTTAACAAAGACCGAAAACAAATATGTTAAGGAAGTACACATACCTCAAGTATGATAATCCATAGTGGGAAACAATAATGGATATCTAAACTTTATGTCATCTTTGACTTCCCAAGTAGCTTTTATGACCATATGATTTGTAAGACCCCACCAAAATTCCTTGCTTAATTCAGTCCTTTAATCTTATTAAGGGGTCCCAGACTTAGAAAATTCTAGTTAAGTATTCAGACATAGTTTAGTTTTAGGCCTTCGAAAGTTGGCAATCTCATTTCGCGACCTTAAAATCCTTTAAATGTCTATATTTTGGATAATTCATGATCAAGAAGGTCAATAGGTGTTTTCGTATAAGTATCGGATTTTTTGGACTTCTTTGAAGCTATTTTGAAATCCCAAAATAGTTTACTAACACGATCTTGGAGCGCCACGTCGCCTATCACGTTGGTTAATATTTTCTCCAACTACCAAGGTCAAATTTTAGTGAGTCAATGCGATATAGCCACGATGCATTGGATATCATATCGGTTCCATCAGTGCGCTGCATTGACCAGCACATCGGCAATCCAGTTTTCACTAATTAAAAGAACACATTCTTAGGGGTATTTTGGTCTTTTTTCCCTAACTCTCAGCTCCCAAAACATGAAATTTAATACCCTAGGAAGAAAATAAACTCATTTTTTCTCAATTTCTCGCAAGAACAAGACTTAGGGTTTTCAATTCAAGATTCAAAACTCAAGAATTCCACTATCAATCTTCTTAAAATCAAGCATCAAGGTTTGTAAAGTGTTCATCCAAGGGTCCCTTCCACCCATGGAGTTCAAGAAACTTCTTTTAAAAACTTGAATTTTTATTTCCATGTTTTGAGGTTTGAATGTAATAATGTTGGTATTGTGGTATGTGTTCCAAGTTGAAATCTTTATGTATTTCTTGATATTATGATAGCATGTAAGTTGAATTTTGATTCTCTTAAATTGAAACCCTTGAATTATGAAGTCATGGTGTATTAACATTGTTGTTTATACCCAAGTATGAAGCTATGCCTACCATGTGTTTGATAAAAATGCTAAATTGAGATTATGGTGCTTTTATATTCCTTTGGTGATCTAAATGATGAACTTATGCTATAGCCATATGTTCACAATGTCTTCCATACTAAAGCTATAGCTTGTATGTGATTGATGGAATGCTCATGAGATTGATTTAGTGAAATTATGATGCGTTAGCATGCATTCCTCTTTATATGCAAGTTTATGACTTTCAAGTGATTGATCAAATGCCCTATAGATTGTATTGTGAGTTGTTGACTATTGTCAAGTATTCAAAAATTTTCATGGCTTATTATTTTTATGCTATCGAGTCCTGGGGGTATTTCATACCTGATAATTTAGTTATGTGCGTAGATCCAGTGTCAGTTATAGAACAGTCTTAATCATGTCACGATCAGTAGTGTTCTAGTTCAGTTACAAAACGCAGGAAAACATAGTAAACTCAGCATCAATCCAGTCCCATTCAGTATTCAATTCATTCCTCAGTAATCTCAGGCAGCTAACAAAACTCAGTAGTATTCCATTAGTCAATGGAACTCTGTAAACTCAGTTCAGTTCAGTTAATCAGTACAGTCAGTAACAGGTCACTCCAGCCTAGTATGAACTAGGAAATCAGTCCAATGTCTATTCAGTTGGGAGAAGGATTCAGCACCCAGTAAACCAAGGGATGGGGGCTCACCCGCTAGCAGAAGGTGTGATCCTTAGAAGCAATCCTTTCATTCTAGAGCTATGTAGATAGCATAGGTTGAGATATAAACCTATGAGTCTAGGGTTAATACATATTATTCAAGTTCTTCTACCAGTGAGGGGTTGACGAAAGAGCTCCCTGTCAGAGAGGGTTAACTCAGAGCTTGTCTTTACCCGTGGCATGGTGATGACACCCTTCCAACTGGGGTTACAGGTTGGTCCACAAATAGTTCAAAAAGGGTCATGACGGTTAGACGATTACCTCCCAAAGTCTCAATCTCAGTCGTCAGTAAAGAACTCGAATAGTTCTACATATTTTATGACTGTTAGATACAGTCACTCAGCTCAGTACGAAACTTAGCTAGTTCCATCAAAAATAGGACTGTCAGACATAGTCACTCAGCTAACAGTATAACAGTTATCAGTTATATCAGTTATTAGTAATCCATTTTATCAGTTAACTCAGTATTCAAAATCCTTATAACTTAGTTACAGTTATGTATTCATGCATGTATTCTTACTTTGTCATGTTCATGTTATTCAGTCAGTTGTAGTTCATGCATATGAACCATTGCATTTAGCCTTACCTCACTTTGCATACTAGTACATTCACACATACTGACGCATACATTACTTTTGCGCTACGGTATTTTATACCATAGGTTCAGACGTACGGGCTCCAAAGCACCCTTAGCACATTAGACTTTCAGCAGACAGAGTAGTGGTGAGTCCTCATAGTTTGAGGACATGTTTATTCATTTAGTATCTCAGGTTATTATCAGTAGTTGGAGTTAGTTGGGGGCTTGTCCCATCAACTCCACAGTTCAGACAGTTTTAGAGGCTTTTCAGACTATATGTTCAAACAGTATTTAGTATTTCTGATTCTGATGTTCTTATCAGATTTTATCACTTCTCTTTATCAGTATTGCAGTTTTAAACCTTACGGCATTTTAGCCCATTATTCCGAATTATACATTATTATTATTCAGTTATTATAGCAGGTACCAGTCATGGGTTAGCTTGTGGTTCTTCGAGATTATGAGCACCGTGTAGTTTCCGGAGTATAGACTCGGGGCGTTACATGGTTCCTCTATAGAACTTTCAGCAAATCCACATCCTTAGTCATCAGAAGACGAGCTTACCAATCTGAAATTTCTATTGGGACTTTCTCATAGGACAAGGAATTTGAAACATCAACACTCTCCAAAGAAACAATCAAGGAAGGATAACGCACATAATTCCTCAACATCAAAATGTGGAAGACCGGATGAATAGAACCCAACTGTATCACTCCCTTCACGGGAGATACCTTCAAGAACACCAAATCATTCACATTAAACTCTAACTCCCTATGCCTCACATCCATATAGGACTTTTGACGACTTTGGGCGGCCTTACATCTATCCCGAATCACTTTAACCTTTTCTATGGCTTGGTGAACCAATTTGAGACCGAATAACCCATTCTCACCAACCTCAAACCACGTAATAGGAGACCTACACCTCCTACCATAAAGGGATTCAAAAGAAGCCATCCCAATACTAGAGTAAAAACTGTTATTATACGCAAACTCTATCAGAGGAAAATGATCAACCCAACTACCACCAAAGTCAATCACACATGACCTTAGTATATCCTCTAATGTTTGAATACTTCTCTCCACATGTCTATCTACTTGAGGGCCAAAAGTGGTGCTAAGTCTCACCATAGCTCCCACACTTCTTTGAAAAGAACGTCAAAAATGAGATGAGAACTAAGTATGTCAATTAGATATGATGGAAATTACAGCATGCAACTTGACAATTCCTTAATGAAGAGCTTAGAATAATTCTCTGTCGAATAAGTAGTTTTCACTAGCAAGAAGTGAGCGGACTTAGTCATCATATTGATGATGACCCAAATTGAATCAAACTGATACCAAGATCGCAAAAGGCCGGTAATGAAAGCCATATTAATAACCTCCTACTCCCACATAGGCAACACAATTTCTCGAACAACCCACTAGGCCTCAAATATTCCACTGTCACTTACTAACACACCATGTACTTAGACACAAAATTTTCCACATCCTACTTCATGTTATTCCACCAGTAGATCTCTTTCAAATCATGGTACATCTTCATTGAACAGTGTACCTCAACTCATGAGCCTCAGCCAATGTCCTATCTCACATTCCCCCAACATGAGGAACACACAATCTACCTTGGTACCTCAATATACCGTCACCACCAATCTCAAAAGCCATCACCCTCTGGTGACCCAAATCATCCTTGATTATCTTCAGAATAGAACCTACTTCTCCTTCACCTCGGCACCCAGAGAGGACTTTGCCACCTCTTTAGAAATCACACCACCTTCCTTATAGTCCAAAAGATGAACTCCAAGATTAGCCAAACGGTGAATATCCTTCACCAACCGTTTCTTCTCCTCGTCAACATGAGTCAAACTCCCTACAGACAACCTTCTAAGAGCATTAGAAACCATGTTAGATTTACCTGGATGATAATTAAGGCTCATATCGTAGTCCTTGACAAACTCAATCCATCTCCTTTGCTTGAGATTCAACTCCTTCTAGGTGAACATACACGGCAAGCTCTTGTGGATTGACAAGATGTCCATATGAACCCCATACATGTAATGGAACTAAATCTTCAAAGTGAAGGTTATCACCAACAACTCTAAGTTATGAGTCGGATAGTTTTTCTCATGCGCCTTTAGTTGCCTAAAATCATATGCCACCACCTTACCATGTTGTATCTAAACACAACCCAATCCTACACGAGATGTATCAAAAAAAATAATGAAGCCATCAGTACCCTCGATAGGATTAAAATATGAGTAGAAGTCAACTTCTTTTTTAACATATCAAAACTACCCTCGCAAGCATCAGACAATAGAAACTTCACCTTTTTGCGAGTCAGCCAAGTCAATAGGGCAACAATAGACAAAAATCTCTCTACAAACCTTCAATAATAACCGACTAAACCCAAGGAACTTTGAAAATTTTTTGTAGTCGTAGTTCTAGGCCACTTCCTAACCACCGTAACTTTTTGTGGATCTATCATGATCCCTTCAATAGAAACAACATGACCTATAAAAGAAACAACATTCAACGAGAACTCATACTTCAAAAACTTAGCATACAAATGATGATCCTTAAGGGTCTACAATACTATACGGAGGTTATAGGTATGTTCTGTCTCTCCCATAGTATATACCAAGATGTCATTAATAAACACAATCATAAACAAATCCAAGAACTGACAGAATACTCAGTTCATAAGATCCATAAATGCCACCAATGCATTAGTCAAACCAAAGGACATCACTAAAAAATCCAAATGACCATACCAGGTTTAGAAAGCAATATTAAGGATATCCACCTCCCTAATATTCTAACCTGACCGAAGGTCAATCTAAGAAAGTACTTTGTACCCTACAGCTGGTCAAACAAGTCATCAATCCTAGGAAGATGATACTTATTTTTTACTATCACCTTATTTAATTAGTTGTAATCTAAACATATTCAAAGAGACCCATCCTTCTTACGCATAAAAAGAATGAGAGCACCCCATGAAGATACACTGGGCGGATAAAACCCTTATTAAGAAGTTCTTTCAACTGCTCCTTAATTTTTTTCAACTCAATAGAGCCATTCTGTAAGAAGATCAATCCCAAAATCAATCTCCCTATTAGGAAAGACACCGGGAAGATCATCAGGAAACACTTAGGGAAGCTCATTAACTACATGGATAGATGATAAGAAAGGACCCTCAAAATTAGAATCTTTAACCCAAATCAAGTGACATAAACACCTTTTGGTAATCAATTTCCATGCTCTTAGATAAGAAACAAATCTTCCCTTAGGAACTAAGGAACTCCCTTCCCATACAATCACCGATTCATTAGGGAATTGGAAACTGACCCTTCAGGTCCTACAATCAAGAGACACACAGAACGAATTAAGCAAATCCATCCCCAAGATAGCATCAAAATCTAACATCTCCAAGTAAATTCTGCCATCGTCTCCCTATCGCACATAAATACCACACAACCACTATAGACTCTCTTAGCCAAAATAGAGTCACCCATAGTGGTAGACACAAAAAAAGAATCAGGAATACACTTAGGACCAAAACCAAAATAAATAGCCACATAAGGGGTCACATAAAAAAGAGTAGACTTGGGATCAAATAGACAATACACATCACGTGAAAAGATTTTTAAAATACCAATAAAAACATCAAGAGATGCCTCAAAATTTTAAATGGTGGCAAGAGCATATAGACGATTTCGATCATTGCTAAAGCAAAAAGTATTACCCTTTGGTAGAGGAGAGGAAGAAGTAACAACTGAGACCTTATTAGCCCTAGTAGCAACATTACCGGAGGGATAGTTACTCTAAATATGGCCAAGTTAGCCATATCTAAAACACTTAATTCTCCCCTCCTCACAAAAATAATGGTGCAACTAGCTGTAAAACCTGCAAGGAGGATCCTATAGAGCTGACTAGACCACACTAGCCTGATATTGGGAACCTTGCACCTTAAACCCATTATTTCTCTAAAAGAAGCAATCACCGAATGGATTAGGATATGGAGCACTAGTCGTATAGTTAAGAACTAAAATTTCCCCACTTCTTCTTAGATTATTGCCTTCTATCTCTAACACTATTCTTCTAGCCTTCACCCATCTCAGAGTACCTAGAATCTTACCTTGCCTTTCCCCTATTTTAACTTTTTTCTTTTTTATATCTTAACTTGATACATCTACACCACAAGACTATAGATATCCACATCACTATTTAATAAGGAATCCTTACACTCTAGCACCAAGTTCTGAGATAAGCCCAAAGTAGACTTCCTTATCTTAGCCCTCATACTTGACACTAGCTTAGGAGCATAACAGGACAACTAATGAAATTTTAGGGCATACTTTTTCACAGACATTCTACCCTATTTAAGATTCATAAACTCCTTATATTTAGTCTCTCTCAACTCCTGAGGAAGGAAACGATTCAAGAAGGGACCTGAAAACTCATCCTATAGTGCAAACTTCACATCATCACCCTTAGACTGATACCACTTCTCATACTACTGATATGCCATATCATTCAACTGATATATGGCAAATTCCATGCCCTTAGAGTCAAAAGCATGCATAACCCAAAATATCTTCTCTATGTCATCTATGAACCCTTGAGGATCCTTCTCAACCTTAGAGCTAGTAAATATCAAAGGATTGAGCCTCATAAACTATTTGAAGTGAGTAACCTTAAAAACACTTATAGTAGTATCAGCGGGACCAGACTAACATGACTAGGATATCACCAACTGGGTGAATAGATGAATAGATCAAAGAAACTCAGCATTAGAAATATGTTATTGGGGCAATAGCGCAAGATCATCATCAGTTCGAGGAGTCCAATGAGGAAAATTAGGGACCAATAAAACTCCACATAGGGTAGAACAATCATAAGACGGAGCCCTAGATTGGGTCTAAACTCTACAATTATGATGAGTTCCATCCACATTGTCCTTGGGTGGGACAGAAGAGGTTCCACGGGCATCAGATCTTCGAGGAGGCAAAATCTGAAATGCAAACAAATAGGAAATAGAGGAGATTTCAACACCCAAGACGTTATATCTCAAAACTAGAAAGATCAAGAAGATAAACATTCCTAAATGTCACGTATATTATCCCTCATAAATATGGTGCAATACACACCCATGAAAGAGACTTTACTTGACATAGATTTGTGGACATCAAATTGACCATAAAACTAGGCTCTAATACTAACTTTTTCATGACCTAAACTTGGTCCTGGATGAATGGGTATCTCAAGGCTACCGAGGAGCAAAGACCACCCTCTTTTTCCTAATCAAATAGAATGTGATACCCTCTACAGCGAATGACTTTTGAACCCTTAAAAAGATAGAGTGAATAGTAATTCAAAGTTTGAGAATTGCAACAACCAATACTCGGTCCTTAGTAATCCACAAAATCTTTGTACCATAAAACAACCTACATCAGGATATGCCCCCGACCCAAACAATGACAAGGAAAATGGCAATCTAAATGTGAAGTCTTTAAGTCTAATATAAGGAACAAAATCAATGGAATGATTAGTTCTTCAAAAGCATAGAAGCTCACCACTTTATTGTAAATGATCGACTCAAAGATCACATATCACTATGTAAGAAAAGTAAAGTTTCTTTTAGACCCTATATCACATGGGGATACAGCATCCTGAGATAATTAGTAGGGTGAGCACTAGCATGTAACTCGGGATAAGAATAAAATAATGTCAATCAGAAGTTTAATGTAAAATTTGTTGTACATTTTTACATTCACAGATACATATATATAGTAGATTTTAGGATAGGTACAAGGTTTAACATGAGAATAAAATATTATCCTGGACTATATAGCTCAACCATCATAAATAGGAACCTACAGGCTATACGAGTTCAGCTTCCTCTACTAAAAGGTCCCTAATGCATATTCTCTGGATGAACCAAAGGTACCAAAGAAGACCAGGAAATGCCCCAACCAGATGTCAATCCTAGATATAGATATATCAATAGTGTAAACCATGCACACAGTCATCAAGACCAACCCTCATGTCAGCAAACATGAGTTTCCAGTATAAGTCATTCGAGACCCACACATTCACGGCTTATCTACATTAATCCCAATTAAAAATAATTTACACATAACCCATACATTAAACAATGGAATCACACATTATGGCACACCACAGGTATCGTCATACCCTTATGCCTATAAGCTTACACTTATGCCATTTAAATTATATTCCATTATCTTGGGGGAATGCCTCGATCCCCTTTGCTCATTAAATTAAAACATAGCCAACAAAGCCTTCAAAACCTATAATTATTGTTTAACCATTTATGAAATACAAGAGTGTAGGTGAGTAAGTCAAACCAACAGTCAATTCCATAATTCAAAGGCATTTACCCAAGTGGTGGAGGGACAAAATAATTCAAAACCAATTCTAAGTCCAAAACATCAACTTAGGGGGTACTCGTCTCCCATTCCAATCCCCACACCAATGCACCATATTAGTTAAAAAATATTCACATTTGAAATAAAAATAACTCATAGAAACCATGGGAAAACAATTCAAGGATCAACCATTCTAAAACCCTCAACCCATGTCAAAATCCATATTGAAATCCATAAAATTAAACCTATTAAATACATGATTTTAACAAAATAAGATTTGGGAAAAAGTAACATGACGGATCACAATCTTGGAGGGAATTTGCCCTTGGAAGATCTAGACAATCAACCTTAAGAAAACCCTAACACCCTTGCTTGAGAGAATTTATGAGAAGATAGAAGTTATTTTGGTGTTTTATGAATGGGAATGAGGCCCCAATAAGACTTTTAAATCATGGACCAAATTTGGGGAAAAGGGTAAATGTCCAAAGTGCCCTTAATAAAATACTAAAAAATTATCACCCAGTCGTTATGGGTGACCTTACAACTTATAGGGTCACCTTATAACTTGTGACTTCTAGTCATAATCTAGACAGAATCCATAGGACCCCAGACTAGTCTGGATAGATGTTGTACCATACTACTCATACTCATAAATTACAACTAGTTTGGTCAAATTATAGCAAGACAAAATGTTTGGGCATCTTATCGATTTTTCTATGGATGGGACTATATGACTCGTATAGAGTCCTAACGACTTGTTGGGAGCTAATCATAATCATAACAAAAACTTTCCAATCCATACTGGCCAAGCTGTGATTAGTGTCCTACGTCCTGTAATGACACCCTACAACTTATAGGCAGTGTTGTTGTCTGGGCAGTAAGCTCATAGGCTAAGAAATTCTTATGGACCAAAATTTTGGGTGTTTTAGTTCACCAGCTTACTAGATTGGGAGTTCAATTGGTCAATTCAACTGAAGGCAATATCTTTATTTAGAATGGTTCAAAATCCTCTTTGATGGTCGAGGTAAAAGAAAAAGCATGGTAGTGATCCAATTTTTCTTAGGTTGAACAAAGTAGTCCAGAGTCAGAAGGTTGACGTTTTTTCTTAAAGGGGAGATGGTGTTTTTCATCGTCAGGGCAGACTATGTGTAATAGATATAGATGATCTAAGACATCAGATGCTAATAGAAGCCCATAATTCTCTTTATTCTTGTCACTACTCGACCCCAGGCCTAGCCGTGATGGGTATCTCGAGCCCACTATGGGATAGAGACCACCCCCATAATCCTTCCAATACAAACATGATATAGTATAATACCAGAAGTGGTCCAAACAAACATATGAAAGATAAATAAACTAAGACCAAGCTTCTAAGATTCCAAGTAGATATCCCAGTCCATAATTGTACACAAAAACCTCTAAAATAATCTAAATATCAACTTGGTTAAGACATGCCCCGACCATGATAGTGACAATGACAATTATAATGTTAATATGAACTCTACAATTCTAAAATTTGGAAGGAAACTAATGGAATGACTAAGCTTTTTGGAGGATAGAAGCTCACTTTACCGCGAACCAACCAATGAACCTGGATTACATAATGCTACACAGGGGTAAAATAGGTGTCTCTAGACCTTACATTATAAAACAATGTAGTATCCTAGGATCGTTAGTAGGGTGAGTGCAAGCATGTAACTCAGGATAGGGATAAATAATACCATTTAAAAAATCAAGTTCAAGTCACTATACATGTTCACATACATTCATACATACATATATAAGATATTGGTATAGGGAACAAAAATCAGCATGAGATTTAAAATAATTAACCTAGATAGTGTAGCTCTATCCATCCTAAGAATACCCACGCAGTATATTGGTTTGGCTTCCTCTACTGGAAAGGCCCCAACGTGTGTTAGCCACACAAACCAGAGAAGTCCATAAAAAGGCCAGGGAATCCATGACCCCATGTAAATCCAAGGTGTATATATATATATCAAGTCTGAACTATCCACATGATCACAAAGATCCCCATCTAGAAAATATAGTTTCCAAAATTGATCTCCCTAGGACCTTCACCTTCCATGGTGAGATACACAACCCTCATTATTCCCAATCAAAACTCTATAACCCATCCATTTATCAATAACATTTATTAAGGTATTTATCATTGGTATTATCATACCAATATGCTTGCAAGTTTATAGAATCATGGCATTCGAATTTACCACCTACTTGGTGGAATCCATGACCCTCAAGACTTAATTTAAAACCAATTCATGGAAACTAATACCTTTCAAAACCATTTATATTCCATTAACACTTTACACAATGAATAGTTTCAAAATGGTTAATTTAGGCATATAGCCATGTTTGCAAAGTCAATTTCACAAAGGTGGGTTGAGATTATTACCTATTTTAATGTCAAAATCCATAAGATTGGAGGAATCCATGACCCCCATTCCATTATCGATACCCATGCACCCAATAATTTCCAAAATCCATCAATAAAGCATAATCAAATGTATGTAAACCGTGGGAAAGCTAACCAAGTAACAATCCTTCAAAACCCTCAACACATCATTTAAAACCCATAATTACATTTACATAAACCATGATTAAACATGTACTTTGATATAAAACCAAAATAAAAAAGAGATAAATTCCTGAAAATACCAAGAATTTGGAGATTAAACTACACTTTGATCCCGAGATGACTAATCCCTAGAAACCCTAGACTTACTTTTAATTAGAAAATTTGAGAGAGAAGAGTTGCTTAGGATTATGTTAAATGGGTGGAAATAGGGAAAAGGGAAGGTTTTAAGTTTTGGTAATAGTGTAAAGGAAAGGAAAAAACCAAATAACCCTTACTGAAAATAGTGCAGGAAAATAACTCTGAATTGCTATGTGTCACGTGATGACTCGTGGTCACTGGTCATGAGTAATCACTACAAATCATATCTTAGGAAGTGAATTATGGTACACATATTAGTGACACAACGAGTTGTACCCTAAGACTTATACTCTTGCATTATGACTCGTGATGCCAAGTTGTAGTCTGGCAGACTCTTGGGTACCCTTTATTAGTTTGGCCATGAGTCACCCCCTATGACTTATAACCATTCCTTATGACTCATAAGGTAATAAGATAGATCAAGGTATAATTATTAGACAACTAAAATGCCCCAAACTTGGACTTTGTAAATTTCTAAAGTGTTAAACTTTTTGTTCATCATACGACTCACAACACAAGTTGTATGGAGTGGTGACGGATCTAGGGAACCTAGTCATATGTTGGTTAATATGTTGTTGGCCAAGTTATATACTAGGTATGAGAGACTCTATACGAGTTATATGGTCAAGTGATGAGTGGGTTAAGGTCCAATCATATATTGTCCAGTGTCTAGCCCTTGGGGTTCTACCGTGGATACAACTTGATGATACTAGTTGTATGGTATGGTGATGAGTTAGGAAAGGTAGTTATATGTTGTGCAAAATATGGTGTCTAAATTTCTATTATGGTGACAACTTATAGGTACCACTCGTATGTAGTGGTAACTAGTTGGAATGTCCAATCGTACCCACCTGCGAGTTTTTTTTATAGCTTTTAAGATGAGGGTATTTTGAATATTTCCCACCTAAGCCCTTAAAACCCCACATATTATAACACTTATTGGGCATTTATTCTATCCTTTAGAAGATCAAACACTCTGTAAACTCTCTCTAAAACTTCTCATGAAAGTTGGGCTAGGTTTCTTCAAGGTGGTTATCTAGAGGCTTAAAGATCAAATTCTCTTTGTGAATCTTTATAACTCAGGCATATAACTCTTCATTTATTGTTAGTTCACAAAAATCATATGTTTTATACATTGTTCATTAATCATTAATGGTGGTTTTAAAAACCATAGTTGAGGTTTTGAATGCATAATGTTGAGTATTATTTTCTCATGGTTTAAATTATGATTATACATATTTTGATAATGGTTTTGCACATGTGGGTTCTTTGGAATTATGATTTAAACTAAAGGGTCATGGTTAACCCTAGTTTGATAGATTTTTGCCTAAATAATGGTTTGATAATGGTATGTCATAAACCTATGTGTGAAAATATCAATGAGAATAATCTTGTCATATATTGAATTATACTTTGAACTAATGCATTGGCCTATGAATTTTAATAATTGGTAAATGGTTTATTAAGGCCTTGTTGGTCATAAATTGATTTAATAAACAAATTATGTTAGAGTCCCTAAACATTGAATTGAATTGATGTCTTGTTTAGGAAATAGGTTTGAATCCCAAGGCTGATTAATATTGATTATGGCTTGTTGTATGTTTGTAATTGAGGTTGGTATAATGATACCAATGGGATTCCTTTGGTAAGTAAATGTATTAATGGTTGTGTATGCGTAATGAATGGTTTAATTAGGCTTTAAAATAGAATGTGTAGCAGGGCTGTGAAAGTAGAGTCCAAAGGAATAACACTGGAAACTATGCTAGTCGATTCAGGTGTCTATATGATCGGGAGGTTTGAGTCTGCCAAATAAATATATAAATGGGAGGTTTAATTCCCCTATATTATATACATTGGTGATTATGTCACCTTAGTTATGTCGGGAGGTTTGAGTCCCCTATAAAGGCATATACTGATATGGATATTCTTTGATTTGTGCGGCTACATGCATTGAGGCCTTTCCACCAAGGGGAGATTTGGGCGCACATAGCCCATGGGTAACTTATTTTATAACGGTTATGCTACACATCCCAGGTTAAGTATTTCAAAGTTATGCTAAGCCTTGTTCTATATCCCAGCATGATATATATATGTGTGTGTGATTGCATATAATGATCTAACTTGGTTTTGAATGATGGCATTATTTTATTCCTCTATACCTGAGTTATATGCTAGTGCTCTAACTGCTAATTATCTCAAGATGTTATATCCCCATGCGATGCAGGTACCAGAACTTCTTTTACTTTTCCAGCATAGTGATCAGGTGTTTGAGTGGTTTGTGGGTTGGCATTGACGTGATGAACTTATATATTTTAGAAGGATTTATTTTTTAGTCTTTATGCTCTATATCTCAAATTTTGTGAGGCTTTGTTTTAGCTATCGTCGGGGGCATGTCTAAATATTCTATTTATTTTGGATTTCATAGAGGCTTTATCAGATTATTGTGGAATTGGGTGTGTTTTTTTGGTATATTAGGTCGATGATGGATAGTTATCTGGTTACCGGTGATTGGCTTTGACATTTAATGAATAAAGATTAGTCTTAGTTTACACTATCTTATTATATGTTTGAATTTATCCAATAACAGAGGTTGTTGTGTTGGTTAGGTTAGGCGAGGGGTTGATCTCTAGTCCACGTGGGACTTGAGATATCCATCACGACCAGGCCCTAGTTTTGGTTGTGAAAAAATTGGTATATATCCTAGGTGCATGGACAATTGGGTGTCCATAAAGTAGTGTTGAGTAGAGTATCTATTATGGATGTAAGGTGCACCACACCACTAAGAGAGAGGCTACGAGACATTTAGGAATGTTTTCCTTTCTTGTTGTCTTACTTTGAGGTATAGAGTCTAAGGTCTTTGGTTTCTCTAATTCTTGTTTGCTTATTTTTTTAGATCATGCCTCCCAGATGATCTGGAGCACATAGAGACTCCTCTGTTCCACTATTGATGGTACATGCACTATTGATGGTACATGCCCTACTTATGAAATGTCAACCCAGTCTAGGGGTCTAGTTCCTGATCTTCCTTCTAAAGTTCCATCGGTTCCCTCTAGACCTCCTCGTGCCCCTCAGGCAGATGTGATGATCGCTGAGTTTTGTCAGTCTAATCATATGTCAGCTCAGTTGGTAGCTTCTCAATCTGAGCATGGTGCGTCTGTTACTCCATTTTCTTAGGCCACAAAGGTTGCCCAATTCATGAGGTTGAGTCCTCCAACTTTTAATAGTGTTACGGTTGAGGAGGATCCTCAAGCTTTTACTGATGAGATGGAGAAGTTCATTTGGATTTTTCATTCTCCTGATGTTGAAGGTGTAGAAGTTGTTGTCGTTCCCCTCAGGCAGATGTAACGATCGCTGCGTTTTGTTAGTCTATTAATATGTCAGCTCAGTTGGTAGCTTCTCAGTCTGAGCATAGTACTTCTATTACTCCATTTTCTGAGGCCACAAGGGTTGGCTAATTCATGAGGTTGAGTTCTCCAACTTTTAGCAGTGTTAAGGTTAGGGAGGATCCTCAAGCTTTTATTGATGAGATGGAGAAGTTCTTTCAGATTTTCCATACTTTAGATGTTGAAGGTATAGAGTTTGTTGCCTACCAATAGAAGGATGTGGCATACCAATGGTACGAAGAGTAGGAACAGTCTAGGGGAAGCGATGCTGACTCTACACTATGGGATGACTTTTCTATTACATTTTTGGACTATTTCTTTCCTCAGAAGTTGAGGGAGGCAAAAATGGAGAAGTTTGTGAATCTGAGACAAGGTAGTATATCGGTCAAAGATTTAGCTTGAAATTCCATTAGTTATGTAGGTATTCTCCTGAGTTGGTGTCTAGCATGAGAACTATAACATTAAGTTTGATTCTAGGTTGTTCCATGTGTTGATTCTTTAGAGTAAGGCTACCTTGTTGAACAAGGATATGGATATTTCTTGGATTGTAGTTAATAAATAATAGGTTGTGGAAGAAAAGATTAAATAGGTTGATATTGGTGAGAGGCAGAGTAAGCAATTTAGATTTTCTAATTAGGGTGGAGCCAGCAGCAAAGTGGTAAAGATAAGAAAAATCGTTTAAGAAGAAGTGGGGGAGTTTTGGCTCTTTATCTATGGCTAGTACTCCTTTCCCAAAGTCATTGAGTGATTATTTATCTTAACTTGGTGGAGGGTATAGGGAACAGGGTTCTTAATCTCAAGTTAGTGGTGCTTAGTACACTCTATCGTATCCTTCTTGCAGATTTTGTGGTCAATCACACCGTGGCCTTTATGAGAAAGGGAGAAACCAATATTTTAACTATTGTTAGATTATCCATATGATGCATGATTGTCCTTCTAGGTTTGCTCTTGGGGACAATAAGATTCCTATTTTCTCTTCATCATCTCCTATACCAAAGGGTGCTACTTTTGCTTCTAGTACCAGTATAGGCCAGAATCTCTTATATGCCATTACTTCTCGCCAGGACGCGGAGGCATATCCCAATGTCGCTACTAGTATGTTTAAAATATTTTCTTGTAATGTGTATTGTTCACTTAATTTGGGGTAAACTCTCTCTTATGTGACCCTATTTTTGGCTTTGTATTTTGGTTTTGGTCCCGAGTGTGTTTCAGACCCTTTTTCTATGTTTACCCCTGTGAGTGAGTCTGTGGTTTCTAGAAAAGTCTATAGGGGTTGTGTGGTATCTAATGGTGGTTGGGATACTTTGGTGGATCTATTTTAATTAGACATGATCAATTTTGAAGTTATATTAGGGATGAATTGGTTGCACTCGTGCTATGCTTCTTTAGACTGTCGGACCTATAAGGTCATCTTTAAATTCCTAAATGAGTTAGTTATTGATTGGGAGGGTGGTTTCATAGCTCCTAAGGAGAGGCTCATATCATTTCTTAAAGCTCAAATATTGATCTCCAAGGGGTGTCTCTATTATCTGGTCCAGGTTAAAGTTCTAACTCAAGGGGTCCTTCTATTCTAGTGGTGAATGAATTTCCTTAGGTCTTCCTTGATGACCTTCCTGGTATTCCTCCCAATATGGAGATTGATTTTTGGATATACCTTGTTCTAGACAATCGTCCTATATGAATTCCACCATATAGAATGGCTTCGGTTGAGTTGAAGGAGCTTAAGGAGAAATTAAGGGATCTTTTAGATAAGGGTTTCATCTATCCTAGTGTGTCTCCGTAGGGTGGTCCAGTGTTATTTGTGAGTAGAAAGGATGGTTCCCTTTGGATGTGTATTGATTACCGATAGCTGAATAAGATGATGGTAAAGAATAAGTACCCTCTTCTGAGAATTGCTGATCTTTTTTATCATCTTCAGGGTGCCAAATTCCTCTCTAAGATCGATCTTTGGTCTGGGTATCATCATTTAAATATAGGTGGATGTCCCTAAGATAGCTTGTTGGATCTGGAATAGGAATTTTGAGTTCTTGGTGATGTCATTTGTCTTGACTAATGCCACTGTGGCTTTCATGGACTTGATGAATAGGGTCTTCCATCAATTTTTGGATTTGTTTGTAATTGTCTTCATTGATGATATTTTGGTACACTATAAGAGTGAAGAGGAATATTTCAATCATCTTAGCATCATGTTGCAGACCTTCAAATATCAACAGTTGTATGTTAAGTTCTCTAAATATGAATTCTAGTTGAAAGTTGATACATGTTTGGGTCATGTTGTGTCTAGTGAAGAGATCATGGTGGTGGATCCTCATAAATTTATTGTGGTTAAGAAGTGGCCTAAACCCACGAATCCAACCAATATTCAGATCTTCTTAGGTTTAGTCGATTATCATAGAAGGTTTATGGAAATTTTTTTTATATTACTTCTCTGTTGAGAGAGATAACTCAAAAAAAGGTAAAGTTCTTGTGGTATGATGCCTACGAGGGTAGTTTTGAGCAACTGAAAAATAAGTTGACTTAAGCTCTTGTCTTGACTCTACCTGAGGGTACCATGGGTTTCGTCGTCTATTGCGATGCATCCCAAGTTGGTTTAGGTTATGTGTTGATATAGTATGGCAAGGTGGTTACTTATTCCTCTAGACAGTTAAAGGTTCATCAGAAAAATTATTCGGCTCAAGACTTAGAGCTATTGCCTGTGGTGTTTGCATTGAAAATTTGGTGCCAGTATCTGTATGGGGTCCATGCTGATATTTTCTCTGATCATAAGATACTGCAACATGTGTTCACTCAGAAAGAGCTTCACATCAGGAAAAGGAGGTGGCTTGAGTTGCTGAAGGACTATGATATGAATCTTCACTACCACATAGAGAGGGCTAATATGGTTGTTGATGCTATTAGCAGGTTATCCATAGGAAGTTTGTCACAAGTGGATGAGGATAAGAGGGAAAAAGTGAAGGATATTCATTGTTTGGCTAACTTTGGATTTTGTATCTTGGACTCTAAGGATGGTGGTGTGTTTGTGCAACCGATGGCTTAATCATCTCATGGTTCTAAAATAAAGTAGAAACAGGTATTAGACCTTATCTTGATGAAAATGAAGGATGATATGGGTAAAAAGAAGTTGATGTCTTTTGAGATTGGCTATGATTGTATCTTAAGGTACTAAGGGAGGTTGTGTGTTTCTGAAGTTGATAGATTGTGAGGCAGGATATTAGTCAAGGCCTATGAACCGCAATATACGATTTATCCTAGTTCAACAAAGATGTATCATGATTTCAAGGAGATGAATTGGTGGAATAATATGAAATGGGATGTAGCCAACTTTGTGGCCAAGTGTATGATATGTAAGCAAGTGAAGGTGGAGAACAAGAGGCCTGGTGGGCTACTTCAAGAGATTGAATTACAGGTGTGGAAATGGGAGATGATTATTATGGATTTCATTATCGCCCTTCTGTGGTCACGGAATTAGTGTGACTGTATTTGGGTTATCGTGGATAGGATGACTAAGTGTGCTCATTTCTTGCCAATGAGGACTAATTATTCTGTCAGGACTACATGAAGTTGTTCTTTCAGGAAGTGGTAAAGTTACATGGTATGCCTGTCATGATTATTTTGGATTGTGGTACTTAGTTCTCATTGCATTTATGGAACTCCTTTCAGCGTGGTTTGGAGACTAAAGTAAGTCCTAATACGGCCTTTCACCCACTATCGGATGGGCAAGCAAAAAGGAATATGACATTGGAAGATATATTGCGAGCTTGTGTAATCAACTTTGGTAGTAGTTGGTATGACCACTTTCCTCTCATTGAATTTACCTAAATTAATAGTTACCCTTCAAGCCTTGGTATGGCTCTGTTTGAGGTGTTGTATAAAAGGAAGTATAGATCTCCTACTGGGTGGTTCGAGGTTGGTAAAGTGGAAATATTTTTCCCATATTTGGTTCACCAAGCTATAGAGAAGGTGAAGGTGATTCAGGATATGCTTAGGACCTTCCAAAGTCTCCAAAAGTCCTATAGGGATGTGAGTCGAAGGGACTTGGAGTTTGAGGTTTGAGGTTTGAGATTTGATGTTCTTGAATGTATCTCCCATAAAGCGAGTAATGAGGTCTGGGAAGAAGGGGAAGCTCAACCCCTAATATGTTGGCTTGTACTTGGTTTTAAGAAGGGTCGGTAGTGTTTTATATGTGTTGGAGTTGCCCTCTAGCATGAGTTCCATTCATTTGGTATTCCATGTATCCATGTTACGAAAATGCGTGGGTGATCCTTCGTTAGTTGTTCCCTTATAGAACATTGATATTTCAGATTCTTTGTCCTACGAGGAGGTCTCGATAAAGATCATGGATCGGCACGTTTTTTAGTTGCAAATGAAAGACGTGGCTTTAGTAAAGGTTCTATGGTGGAACCAAAAGTTCGAGGAAGCTGCTTGGGAAGCTGAGGAGGACATGAAGTCCAAGTATCTGTTCCTATTCCCAATTTTGGAAAGTTGTGCTTAAGGTATGTGTTGATCTTGGCATCTTTTTATATCTAACTTTGTTAAAGAAAATATTGATTTCCCTGGCATTTTTGTTTTCTAACTTGGTTAAAGGTAAGAGTAGAGGCGTGTAGAGTCAAAATCATGCTTGTGTTGCCTTATCCCATCATTCGAGGATGAATTATCCTAAGTGGGGGAGACTGTAAAACCAAAACTTTGGCCCTTGCAAATTTCTTAAGTGTTGAACTTTCTGTTCATCATATGACTTACACCACAAGTCGTATGGTGTGGTGATAGGTCTAGAGACCCTAGTCGTATGCTGGTTAGTGTGTTGCTGACAAAGTTCTTTCCTAGGTACGAGAAAATCCATACGAGTCATATTGCCAACTGACGAGAGGGTTAGGGTCCAATCGTATGTTGTACATTGTCTATCCCTTGGTATCCTGCCTTGGATATGATTTGATGATACCTGTTGTATGGTATGGTGGCGTGTTCGGCAAGGGAGTCGTATGTTTGACAAAATGTGGTGTCCAACTTTCTGTTCTGGTGATGACTTGAAGTCACCACTCATATGTAGTGGTAAATAGTTGGAGTGTCCAATCGTACCCCACCTGTGAGTTTTCTACAGCTTTTTAGCTGAGGATATTTTGGATATTTCCCACCCTAAGCCCTTAAGAAGCCATATCTTATAAAACTTATTGGGCATTCATTCTACACTTTAGAAGATCAAACACACTCTAACTCTCTCTAGCTTGGTCCCTGGATGCAACGGGTATCCGAACTATCAAGGCTCGAGAGACCCCTGTAATGGCCCAACCCACTAGTGATATTGTCTATTTTGGGCCCAGGACCGCACGCCTTTAAAAAGCGTCACTATGGGGTAAGGTTTGCTTACTTATATACCCAGTATCCCTCCAGTGTTTTGTTAATGTGGGACTGCTTATCCTAAGTTGGGTTGTTATAATATCTTTACTGGTTGGACTATGAGTGGTACTGTACGGCTCATAACAAGTGACTATAACTCTTCACTTGGGTCATAGGTTGAGCAGTGAGCTCAATTACAGGGAAAATTTCAGAGTCCAAAACCTGGGGTTTTATAATTCTATTCACCCAAGAGCCACTAATATGTACTATGATTTATGAGAAGTCTATTGATGGAATGGCATGAATAAGGATATCACAGAATTTGTGGCTAAGTGTCTAAATTGCCAACAGGTTAAGGTCGAGCTCTGAAAACCTGGTGGGACCATTCGGGGATATCAATATTCCTACTTATAAGTAGGATTTTGTGAATATGGACTTCATTACAATGTTGCCTCATACTCATTGATTTAGTTTGGGTTATCATAGATCCAATGACTAAGTCAGACTATTTTCTGCTAGTTAACACTACTGATTCAGCTGACAACTATTCCAGACTTTACCTTAAGGAGTTGGTGAAATTGCATGGAGTTCCTTTGACTATCATCTCAAATAGAGTCACTCATTTTACCTCTCAGTTTTAGAAGATACTTCAAATGGGTCTTGGTACCTAGTTTATCCCAGTATGGTTTTTCAGCTGCTGACAGATGGACACGAAGAAACGACCATCTAGACCTTAGAGGACATGTTGAGAGCATGTATGATAATGTGATAATGGAACAGAAGAAAGGACCATCATAATGATCATGCTTGATAATGTAAACATTGATAATTCAACTCAAAATCTAGAACTTACTATAAACATATGAAAATAGGAAGATAGACATACAATTCAACATCAAAATATCTCAAAAACTCATAATCTTGCAAATAACAATAATGGGTATGAACACTAATTTAAATATCATGTATATTCACACCAAATCATGTAAATTTGTAATTAAAGGCTAGTTTTGGGCACAAGGACGAATGATTTGCCCTTGTTCAAAACGACACATACTTTAATTGATGAAATCTCTAAAAAACTTGAACTTTGGATCCCTATTGAGCTTTTGAAGATAAGTTTTTGAAGTTTTTGTATTGGGAATCCTTAATCTTGAATTATCTTGAGAGAATAATGTAGAAAATTTGATTACTTGGAGAGTAAGTTTTGAGCTCTATAGTTTTCTTTTTGAAAGAATTGATGAAAAATGGGCATAAAGTGCTTAGAATAGGTTTAATTTCTTGTTTTGGATGAATTGGGGGCTTGGGGATTTACCAAAATACCCTTTTTAACATTTAATTGGAATTGGAAAAAGAAGCATTTTCCCATTTTTTCATGCCACATGATGTGCTACTACGCGGTGGCTCATGGGAAAAAGGACAATTGGGACCTAAAAAATCTCCGCAACGCGGAGCTATCACGGTGTACTACTGAAATGCCATTTTAGCCATCACCGCGATGTACCACTATTGCAGTGAACCACTGAAAATTGAAAATTGTGAAATGGGACTTCAACGCAACGCTGGTTTATTGCGGAGGTCCACTGGAAAGTGATGATTGCCATTTTTCTTGCCACCGTAACGCAGTGCTTGTCTAAATGGCACACTGTTTTACTAAAAGTATCATAACTTCTTAACCGAGTGTCGGATATTGGCAAAATTGCTATCGTTGGTAAGCTAATACAATTTCCCACATATTGCAGGGTCTAGAATTGGAAAATTCCATATGTATCAAAAGTTATTCATGTTTAAAGCTTACCCTTGATGTTTTAAGGGCTAAATTGAGCTAGGAAAAAGTACGTGGTATTACAATATCTCCCCCATTGGGAACATTCATCCTCGAACGTGGCTAGATAAACTGAAAATATTGAGGAATCTAAGGCCATATGCTGACAAGCACAACTGAAACAACTACATGACTGAATCTAGACATACTAAGCAACTGAGCTAATCAGTGAGTGCATGAATTTACATAAGGATAGCTATATAGATGAATCTGAGACTAAAAAGGAACTGAATAAAGGAGAAATATTAACTTTGGCTAAATCTGAGTTCATGGAGAAAAGGTGAGGATACTTGGTACGCATGTCTGCTTCTGCTTTCCAAGTAGCAGTCAACAGACTAGTTTCGTCACAGAACTTTGAACAAGGGAACTTCTTTATTTCTTAGTCTACGAATTTGATGGTCAAGAATCTCTACTGGAACTTCCTCGTATGAGAGGCTATTCTGAATATCTGTACTCTCTAGAGGAACTATAGTAGATAATTCATCCATGTACTTCTTCAACAAGGATACATAGAACACAGGATGAACTGAAGACAAATCTGTGGGTAGCTCAAGCTCATACGCTACCTTTCCCACACGGATCAAATTCATAAGGGACCTATATATAAAGGGCTAAGCTTCCCCATTTTCACAAATCTCTTCACCCGCTTCATGGGTGAATCTTTCAAATACACAAGGACATCAACCTCAAACTCAAGATCTCTTTTTCTTACATCTGCATAAGATTTCTGAAGACTCTGAGCTTCCTTCAACGACTCTCAAATCTACTGAACTTTCTACATGTCTTAAAACACCATATCTGGCCCAATCAAAGCAGCCTCACCTACTTTGAACCAACCAACTGGCGATCTACATCTCCGCCCACAAAGAGCCTTAAACGGGGCCATCTAAATACTGGCATGAAAACTATTATTATAGGAGAACTCAATCAATGGCAAATGCTCATCCCAACTACCTTTGAAATCAATAACGCATGCCCTCAAGATATCCTCTAGGGTTTGAATGGTCCTTTCTGCCTGACCATCTATCTATGGATGAAAAGCTGAACTAAGTTGAACTTGGGTACCAAGACCTTTCTGAAAATATTTCCAAAAATAAGAGATAAACTGAGTACCCATATCTGAGATGATAGATAAAGGAACTCTATGCAATATGACTAACTCTTTGATATACAACTTAGCATAATCTTCAGTTGTGTAGGATGTGTGAATTAGTAAGAAATGCACAGACTTAGTTAATCTGTCTACTATCACCCAAATTGAATCATGTTGACGACGGGAATACTAAATTCCTATAAAGTGCCATCAGGTCTTTGGTGATCTACCTTAACCTGTTAACAAGTTTCATACTTGGCTAAAAATTCTGCAGTATATTCATTTATATCACTCCACTAATAGACTTCCCCCAGATCGTGGTACATCTTGGTGGCTCCTGAATGGATGGAGTAACGCACACCATGCACTTCTGCCATAATCTGCTACCTTAAGTCATCAGCACATAGCACACACATGTACTCTGGTATCTCAACACACCATCTCTCCCTTGGGAGAAAACCTCTACCTTTTAGTCTTTAATTGACTCCTTCATTTTGACCGAACTGAATCTTTATCCTGCTTTTATTTTACTTCAGAAACTAGAGAAGATTCTAAACTACTTTGAGCCCAAACATTCCCTTCATCTGAATCAACCAATCTCACATCCAATCTAGCTAATTGGTGAACTTCCCGAACTATATCTCTCTTATTATTCTCCAAATGAGCAACACTGCCCATTGAAAATATACTATGGGCGTCTGCCACTACATTGGCCTTTCCCAGATGATGTAACACACTTATATCATAATCTTTCAATAATTCCAACCACCTTCTCTGATGAAGATTCAACTCCCTCTAAGTAAACACATACTGCAAACTTTTGTGATCTATAAACATATCAATATGCAAAATGTCTATAATAACCAGCTAGGCCTTAGAAACTTCTAATGTCTGATGGAGATATAAGTTTAGGCCAATTTCCTACGGCTTTAATCTTTTGGTGATCAACCCTAATACCATCACTGGAAATAATATGACCGAGGAAATCTACTAACCTTAGCCAAAATTCACACTTGTTGAATTTGGTGAATAACTGGTGATCTCTAAGAGTTTGCAAAACAATTCTAAGATGATCTGCATGATCCTCCTCACTATGAAAGTAGACAAGGATATCATCAATAAAGACTATGACAAAATTATCCAGATACTATTTGAACACTCTGTTCATCAAGTCCATAAAAGCTACTAGGGCATTTATTAGCCCGAAAGACATGACTAGAAACTTAAAATGGCCATAACGGGTTCTGAAAGTTGTCTTCAAAATATGACATTCCATTACTTTAAGCTGATGGTAGTCGGATCTAAGGTCTATCTTGGAGAAATAACTTACACCTTGGAGTTGGTCGAATAATTCATCAATTCTAGGAAGAGGATATTTGTTTTTGACTGTAACTTTATTTAGCTGATGATATTCGATGCACATTCGCAAGGAACAATCTTTCTTTCTCACGAATAAGATGGGAGAGCCCCATGGAGAAACACTGGGCCTTATGAAGCCTTTATCTAAGAGATCTTTAACCTTCTCTTTTAACTCTTTAAGATCAGCTAGATCCATATGGTATGGAGGAATAGAGATTAGCTTAGTATCTAGAGGAAGGTCAATACCAAGTTTTATTTCCCTATCAGGAGGCACCCCTAGCAAATCTTCCAGAAAGACTTCAGGAAACTCATTGACTATTTTGACTGACTGAACTATTGGAGTCTCAGACTTAGTGTCTTTGACTCAAACTAGATGATAAATACAACCTTTGGAAATCAACTTTCTAGATTTAATATAAGATATAAAATGACTTTTGTGAGACACTGAATTACCTTCCCACTCAAAGACTGTCTCATATGGAAATTGAAACTTCACCGCTCGAGTGTGATAATCTATGGATGAATAACAAGAATGGATCCAATCCATAACAAGAATAAGGTCAAAGTCAACCATATCTAACTCTATTAAATCTTCTAACATAATTTTATGAAAGACAGTGATTGAACACTTTCTATAGATCTATTTAGCAACGACTGACTCACCTACTGGGTAGAAACCAAGAAGGGATCAGGGATCCTTTCAGAACTTATTTTAAAATTCACGGCAACTAGTGAGGTAACTTAAAAAAAACTCGACCCAATGTCTAACAACACATAAACATCAAGAAGAAAGACACAAAGCATACCAGTAACAATATCTGGTAAATCCTCCTGCTCCTAGAAAGATTGTAAAGAATAAAACTAATTCTGGCACTGACCGCCACCGGTACTGGATGATGTACCCTGAGGAGGGACTGGCCGACCTAGAGGAGCAAGTGCACTAGTAGCTTGAGTTTGGGGATGAACATCTTTGTTTCCATGCTTAGCATGCGGACACTCTCTAATTATATGACCTAACATACCACAACCATAATAACCTCTTTGTCCCAACAAACACTCATTAGGATGACTCTTACCATACTTAGCATAAGGAGGATAATTTGGATTTCCACCCATACAATTCTGAGATTTGGACATTATAGACTTATCCAACTGCTTCGACATAGCTCTGGTAGTGGGAGAACTAGTTGATGATGGTGATAGCATATGTGAATGATTCTGAAATTGTGAATGATTTCCCCCTCCAAATCTAGTCTGGCCATACTCAAATTTCCATGTTCTAGCCCTCTTATTACTATAATCTCTTCCCTTCAACTTCTTTATCTTAATTTTCTAAGCATGAATCATCAACCTAGAAAGATCCAAGTCTCCAATTAGCATGGCAATCCTACACTTCTTGACTACCAAGCCAGATACTCTAGTAACAAACTTACTCATACTTACCCTAGGATCAGCCATCGTATCAGGGGAATACTTAGACAACTGGTTAAACTTAAGGCAGTACTCCCTCACTGTCATTGAGCCTTTCCTTAAACTCACAAAATCATGTATCTTAGCTTCTCTTATCTCACACGGAAAGAACCTATCTAGAAGTCCATTCTAAAATACTTGCCAACTCATAGGATCTGCATTGTCACCTCTACCATTCTCCTACATAACTACCTAATCACATGATACATCTTTCAATCTATAGGATGTCAACTCTACACTATCATCCTCAGAAATATACATAATTTGGGTGATCTTCTTTACCTCATCTAAATAAAGTTCTGGGTCCTCACCTACTTTTAATCTAAAGAATTCTGGCGGATTCATTCTCATGTAATGTGGCTTATCTGACTCCATAGGACTCATATAAAACTTCGGCTCTGATACCAAGTTTTTAACGCCCAAAACCTAGTCTTGAGACACCACATGGTGCTCAAGACTATGAGTAGCCTTAAGTTAACCCTGTCTGCCTTCTACTAAGTCTGAATCTCATAATGACATAAATATTGGTATAAAACCATATTAAATACAGAAATTTGTCTTAGCTAACTAAGAATATCTAAATCATAAAATCTGATATAATAGACTTAAGAGTCTAATCAATTAAAACTGAATAATCTGAATCATATCTATCGGTCTGACAATCTTCTATTACTAATAACTAAAGAGGTACTGGGACAAATCCCCAGCTAACTTGAACTATCTAAATCATATGAACTAAAGAGCTGAAGAAAACTAAAAAACTAAGTCCCCGAACTATGAGGACTCATCAACTGTTAGGATGTAGATGGAGATGATCAAAATCACTTACGCTACTGAAACTTTGTATCTAAACCTACATTAAGTGACAATGTAGCACATAGACGTATATGTGAATCAATACTTGGAGGATATACTGAGTATAGGGGGTGAAATGCATAATTAAAACAAAGTCGGTGAAATGCATAATTAAAACAAAGTCTCAATAGTCATTATAATTTGTAAAACAATGCATGCTAAATGTAAATAACTCATATAAGCTGGAATGTTTGAAAGCTGAGAATCATAATCATGAGTAGTAGATCATAATTTATAAATCTAGTGAGCCATAATATTTAGTTCTAAAAGTTGTACTAGTGTTCTGTCTGTTAATCATGTTGTCTATGTTAGAAAGGAGTCACTTCGGTATCTGAAATCTTAAGACTGAAGTCTGTAGCTAATATCTTTGTGTAAAAAATAATATTAATAAAGTTGTGAGCCTTTACACTTAGTTTTTTAAAGATTTTCAATTATTCTTTTCTTTTTCTTTTAGGGAAATACTTTATTTGAAGGAAATTCTTTCAAATTTTTTCATTACTAGTAGGGAGTTTATTCTAACCGACATAAATCATGTGAGCTAACATGAGCTAAGGGGAAAATCTCACAATGGGGAGAGGTGTCATACTCTTGCCAAAGAGTATAACCTTATCTAAGTGATCACATCTATATCTGTCATCCATATAGAAATGGAAATAATCTAAATCTGTACCTACGTTGGCTAGGTAGTTCTGTAGAAGTTAGGGCACGCTAATCCCACACTTCCTGCTCGGTGCTAAATACTACTCCCTTTAATCCGTATGCTCATTCTATTGGAAATCCACTTAAAAATCTAGTATAATGGTTTATTTCAAAAACCAACTGTACAATTGCTAAGTCAAACTATAATCTAAAACTGTAAAGTGGATTTCATATCTGCACTAGGATCAAAAAATCAAATCTTTATCATGAATCTAAAAATAATCTAGTCATAGGGTGCTTATATAATAAACAATCTTGAAATAACAATATTCAATTAGGGATTTATGACCCCATGCATCAATTTCATGGTAAAACATCAAAATCAGCATGCTTGATAATGTAAACATTGATAATTCAACACAAAATCTGGAATTTATTGCAAAGCCTATGAAAATATGAAGATAGAAATGCAATTCAACATTAAATATCTAAAACTCATAATCTTGCAAACAATAACAATGGGTATGAACCCTAATTTAAATCTCATGTACATTCATACAAAATCATGTAAATTTGTAATTAAAGGCTAGTTTTGGGCACAAGGATGAAATATTTGTCCTTGTTCAAAACCCCACATACCTTAATTGATGAAATCTCTAAGAAAGATTAAACTTTGGATCCTTAATTGACCTTTTAAAAATAAGTTCTTGAAGTTCTTGTATTGGGAATCCTTAATATTGAATTATCTTAAGATAAAATGGAGAAAATATGATTTCATAGAGAGTAAGTTTTGAGCTCTAGGGTTTTCTTTTTTAAAGAATTGATGAAAAATGGGCATAAAGTGCTTAGAATAGGTTTAATTCCTTGTTTTAGACGAATTGGGGGCTTGGGGATTGACCAAAATACCCTTTTCAAAATTTAATTGGAATTAGAAAAAGAAGAATTTTCCCAATTATGCATGCCACCACGATGCACGACTATCGTGGTGGATCACTGGAGAAAGGATAATTGGGACCTAGTAAATCTCTGCGACGTAGAGCTATTTTGGTGTACTACTGAAATACCATTTTGGCCATCACCGCGATGCGCCACCATCGTGGTGAGCCACTGGAAATTGACAATTGGGAAATTAGACTTCAACGTGATGTGGGTTTATCATAGAGGTCCACTAGAAAGTGGCGATTGCCATTTTCCTTGTCACCACAATGTAGTGCTTGCCTAAATGTCATACTGTTTTACTAAAAATGTCATAACTTCTCAATCGAGTGTTGAATTTGGGATAAATTGGTATCATTGGAAAGCTAATTCAATTTCCCACTCATTAGAGGGTCAAATATTGGAAAATTCCATATGAATAAACATTCATTAATCTTTGAAGCTTACTTTGATGTTTTAAGGGCTAAATTGTGCTAGAAAAAAGCATGGGGTATTACAATATCTCCCCCTTGGGAACATTCATCCTCGAACAGCACTAGCTAAACTAAAAATACTGAGGAATCTAAGGCTATATGCTGACATACACAACTAAAACAACTACATGACTGAATCTAAAACATACTGAACGACTGAGCTAATGTGTAAGTGCAAGACTATTACCTTTGGCTAAATCTGAGTTCATGGAGAAAATGTGAGGATACTTGGTACTCATGTCTTCTTCTTCTTCCCAAGTAGCACTCAACAAACTGGTTTAGCCACAGAACTTTGACCAAGGGAACTTCTTTGTTCCTTCATCTATGAATTTGATGGTCAAGAATCTCAACTGGAACTTTTTTGTATGAGAGGCTATTTTGAATATCTGTACTTTCTTAAGGAAATACAGTAGCTAAATCATCCATGCATTTCTTCAATAAGGATACATGGAACATAGGATGAACAGAACAAAAAACTATAGGTAGCTCAAGCTCATATGCTACCTTTCTCACACAGCTCAAAATTCAGAAGGGACCTACATATCGGCGACTAAGCTTCCCCTTTTTTCTAATTCTCTTCACCTCCTTCTTGGGTGAAACTTTCAAATACACAAGGTCATCAACCTCAAACTCAAGATCTATTTTTCTTACGTCTACATAAGATTTTGGATGACTCTGAGCTACCTTTAACCTATATTGAAACAACTAAAGTTTCTCCATACCTCTAAACACTATATCTGGCCCAATCAAAGCGGCCTCACCTACTTCGAACCAACCAACTGGAGATCTATATATCCACCCATAAAGATCCTTAAACGCGGCCATTTGAATACTAGCATGGTAACTTTTATTATAGGCAAACTCAATCAATGGAAAATGCTCATCCCAACTACCTATGAAATCAAGAACACATGCCCTCAACATATCCTCTAGGGTCTGAATGGTCCTTTCTGCCTGACGATCTATCTGCAGATGAAACGCTGAACTACGGTGAACTTAGGTACCAAGACCTTTCTAAAAGGCTTTCAAAAATTAAAAGGTAAACTGAGTACCCCTATCTGAGATGATAGATAAAGGAACTCCATGCAATTTGACTAATTCCCTGATATACAACTTAGCATAATCTTCAGTTGTGTAGGACATGTGAACTAGTTAGAAATACGATGACTTAGTCAATCTATCTACTATCACCCAAATCGAACATGTTGATGATACGAACGGAGTAATCCAGTCACAAAGTCCATATTTACCTCTCCCCACTTCCAAATGGGATTACTAAATTCCTGCAAAGTGCCACCAGATCTTTGGTGCTCTATCTTAACCTATAGACATATTTTATACATGGCTACAAATTCTGCTATATCTTTATTCATACTAATCAACCAATAGACTTTCTGTAGATCATGGTACATCTTGGTGGCTCCTAGTTGGATGGAATAATGTGCACCATGCGCTTCTTCTATAATTCGTTGCCTCAAATCATCAACACATAGCACACACAATCTATATGGTATCTCATCACACCATCTCCCCATTGGGAGAAAACCTCTACCTTTTGTTCTTTTACTAACTCCTTCAGTTTGACCAAACTAGCATCTTTATCCTACTTTTATTTTACTTAAAAAACTAGAGAAAATTTAGAACTACTTTGAACCCAAACATTCCCTTCAGCTGAATCAACCAATCTCATACCCAATCTAGATAATTGGTAAGCTTCTCGAACTAGCTATCTCTTATCATTCTCCATATGAGCAACACTGCCTATTAATAATCTACTAAGGGTATCTGCCACTATATTGGCCTTGCCCACTTGATATAACACACTTATATCATAATATTTTAATAATTCCAACCACCTTCTCTGATAAAGATTCAATTTCCTCTCAGTAAACACATGCTGCAAACTTTTGTGATCTGTAAACACATCAACATGCACCCCATAAAGATAGTGCCTCCAAATTTTCAATGCAAACACAACAGCAGCTAACTTAAGATCATGGTTCAGGTAGTTCTTTTCATGAGGCTTAAGTTTTCTAGAGGTATAGGCTATGTCCATACCTTTTTGCATCAAAACATAACTCAAACCAACTCTAAAGGCTTTATAATAGACAACAAAACAATCTATACCATCCGGCAATGCTAAAACAAGGGCTGAAGTGAGTTGATAATCAACTCCTGAAAACTCTTCTCACAGGAATCTAATCACTGGAACTTAACTTTCTTTTGGTTCAATCTAGGCTAGGGAGATATAATAGACGAGAATCCCTTAACAAAAAATGTAATCGAGGCTAATTTCTTCAGTCTTTTGGGGATCAACCCTAATACCATCACTGGAAATAATCTGATCGAGGAAAGCTACTGACCTTAGCCAAAATTCACACTTGTTAAATTTGGTGAACAATGGGTGATCTCTAAGAGTTTGCTACACCATTCTAAGGTGATCTGCATGATCCTCCTCACTACAAGAGTAGAAAAGGATATCATCAATATAGACTATGACAAACATATCCAGATACTATTTAACACTCTGTTCATAATGTCCATGAAAGTTACTGGCGTATTTGTTAGCCCGAAGGACATGACTAAAAACTTAAAATAACCATAACGGGGCTGTCTACAGAATATCCCATTCCCTTAATTTAAGCTAATGATAGCCGGATCTAAGGTCTATCTTTAATAAATAACTTACACCTTGGATCTGGTCGAATAAGTCATCAATTCTAGGAAAAGGATATTTGTTTTTTATTATAACTTTATTCAGTAGATGATAGTCGATGCACATTCAAAAGAAACCATCTTTATTTCGTACGAATAGGATAGGAGCACCCTATTGAGAAACACTGGGACTTATGAAGACTTTATCTAAGAGATCGTTCAATTGCTCTTTTAAATCCTTTAGCTCAGCTAGATCCATATGGTATGGAGGAATAGAGATAGGGTGAGTATCTGAAGGAAGGTCAATATCGGGTTCTAATTCCCTACCGAAATGTTCCCCTGGCAAATCTTTGGGAAAGACATTTAGAACTCATTGGCTACTCTGACTGACTGAACTGTTGGAGTCTCAGACTTAATGTCTTTGACTCGAACTATATGATAAATACAACCTTTGGAAATCAACATCCTAGCTTTAAAATAAGATATAAAATGACTTTTGAGAGATACTGAATTACCTTCGCACTCAAAGATTGGTTTATCTGGAAACTGAAACTTCACTAAATAGAATGGAGCCAAGCCTTACTAAGAATAAGGTCAAAGTCAACCATATCTAACTCTATTAAATCTGCTAACATGATTTTATGAAGGACAGTGATAGGATACTTTCTATAGATCTATTTAGCAATGAAAGACTCACCTACTAGGGTAAAACCCAAGAAAGGATCAGGGATTCTTTCAGGACTTATTTTAAAATTCACGGCAACTAGTGGGGTCATATAAAAAAAACTAGACTTGGGGTCTAATAACACATGAACATCAAGATGAATAACACGAAGCATACTAGTAACAATATCTGGTGAATCCTCCAGATCCAGGTGGTTTGGTAAAGCATACAACTAATTTTGGAGCTATCCACCACCAGTACTGGAGGATACGCCCTGAGAAGGAACTGGCAACCTAGAGGAGCTGGTGCACTAGTAGCCTAAGTCTGGGAACGAACATCTCTGTTTCCTTTCTTAGCATATGGACACTCTCTAATTACTTAACCCAACATATCACAACCATAACAACCTTTTTGTTCCAATAAACACTCACCAGGATAAATCTTACCACACTTAGCATATGGAGGATAATTGAGCTCTCCACCATCACTATTCTGAGATCTAGATATAGAAACTTACTCCACTGCTCTTGACTAGCTCTGGTAGCGGGAGCACTAGCTAAAGATGGTGCTGACATAGATGAACAATTGTAAAACTATGAACGATTTCCCCCTCTAGACCTAGTCTGGCTAAACTTAAACTACCTTATTCTAACCCTCTTATGACTTTAATTTTTTCTCTACAACTTCTCTATCTCAATGTTCTAAGCATGAATCATCAACCTACTAAGATTCATGTCTATAATAATCATGGTAGTCCTACACTCTTTGATTACTAAGCCAGATACTCCAGTAACAAACTTACTCATACTTGCCATAGGAGCAACCATTGTATCAGGGGAATACTTAGACAACTAGTTGAACTTAAGCTAGTACTCCTTCACTGTTATTGAGCCCTACCTCAAATTCACAAACTCCTTTATCTTAGCTTTTCTTATCTCACATGAAAAAACCTATCTAGAAATGTATTTTGAAATACTTGCCAACTTATAGGAGTTGCATTCTCACCTCTACCATTCTTCAACATAACTACCTAATCATATTCTACATCCATCAATCTATAGGATGCCAACTCTACAATCTCCTCCTCAAAAATATGCATAATCTGGGTGATCTTCTTTACCTCATCTAAATAAAGTTGTGGGTCTTCACCTACTTTTGACCCAAAGAACTCTGGCAGATTCATTCTCATAAAGTCTCAAATTCTAGATACTACTAAAGACCCATTCTTCTAAAGTGGTATTACCGCCTAATGGTTGCCCTAAGCATTAGCAGTCACAGTTTGGGCCAACGCTTGAAAGGCAGCCCAAAATTCAGCATGGGATACATCCTCATTTAGAGGATTAATAGGTTGGGGTGGCTAGTTATAATTTCTGTGAGTTTTAGCTCAATGAGGAGGCATGTTCAATTGTCATATAAAAGTATGAGTTAAAAGCAGATAGAGATACTATAAGCATGATAAATCATCAATAAAAGAAATGATTTCCTAAGAACGTCCTATAGCCTCTTTCTTGTATATATGGCATGCTTCATACCCATAATCAAGACTCTATGTAACGTAGCTTGTCTGACTCCCTAGGACTCTTATAAACCTTATGCTTTGATATCAAGATTGTAAAACCCCCAAACTTGGTCCCGAGATATCACATAGTCCTCAAGACTATGAGGAGCCTTAAGATAACTCTATCTGCCTTCTACTATGTCTGAATCTTATAACAGATAAAATACAGGTATAAAATCATACTAAATACCAAAATCTGTCTGAGCTAACTAAGAATATCTGAATCATAAAATCTAAAATAATAGACTTAAGAGTCTAAACAATCAAATCTAATTCATATCTAGCAGTCTGATAAGCCTCTATTACTAATAACTAAGAGGACTCACCTACTGTCGGGATGTAGATGGAGATGCTCAAAATCACTTATGCTACTAAAACTTTGCACCTAAACCAACATTATGAAACAATGCAGCTCATAGACCTATATATGGATCAGTACTTTGAGTATATACTGAGTATAGGGGGTTAAATGCATAAGTAAAACAAAGTATTAATAGTCATCATAATTTGTAAAATAATACATGCTAAATGTAAATGACTCACATAAGCTGGAATGTCTGAAAGCTGAGAATCATAAGCATGAGTAGTAGATCATAATTTCTAAATCAAGTGAGCCATAATATTTAGGGAATGCTAATTCCATACTTCCCACTCGGTGATAAATACTACTCCCTTTAATTTGTATACTCATTCTGTTGGAAATCCATTTTAAGATCTTATATAATGGTTTATTTCAAAAACCAACTGTATAATTGCTAAGTCACACTGTAATCTAAAACTATAAAGTGGGTTTTATATCTAAACTGGAATTAAAAGATCAAATCTTTATCATAAATCTAAAAATAATCTAGTCATAGGGTGCTTATAGCACAAACAATCTTAAAATAGCAATATTTAATTAGGGCTTTATGACCCATGCATCAATTTCATATTAAAACATCATAATGATCATGCTTGATAATGTAAACATTGAGAATTCAACTCAAAATCTGGAATTTACTGCAAAGCATATGAAAATACGAAGATAGACATGTAATTCAACATCAAAATATCTCAAAAACTCATAATCTTCCAAATAAAAATAATGGGTATAAACCCTAATTTAAATATCATGTATATCATACAAAATCATGTAAATTTTAAATTAAAGGCTAGCTTTGGGCTTAAGGATGAAAGATTTGTCCTTAACCCCACATACCTTAATTCAGGAAATCTCTAAGAAAGCTTGAACTTTGAATCCCTATTTGATCTTTTGAAGATAAGTGCTTGAAGTTCTTGTATTGGAAATCCTTAATCTTGAATTATCTTGAGAGAACAATAAAGGAAATTTGATTTCTTAGAGAGTAAGTTTTGAGCTCTAGGGTTTTCTTTCTGAGAGAATTGATGAAAAATAGTCATAAAGTTCTTAGAATAGGTTTAATACCTTGTTTTGAACGAATTGAGGGCTTGTGAATTAATCAAAATACCCTTTTTAAAATTTAATCATAACTGAAAAAAGTAGCATTTTCCTAATTTTTCATGCCACCGCGATGCGCCATTATCTTGGTGGCTCACTGGAAAAGGGATAATTGGGGCCCGAAAATTCTTCGCGATGCAGAGCTATCGCGGTGTACTACTGAAATGTCATTTTTGCCATCACTGCAATGCGCCACCATCGTGGTGAGCCACTGGAAATTGACAATTGGGAAATTGGACTTCAACATGATGTGGTTTTATCACAGAGGTCCACTGGAAAGTGACTATTTCCATTTTGCTTGTTAATGTGATGCGGTACTTGCATAAATGGCACACTGTTTTACTAAAAATGCCACAACTTCTCAACCGAGTGTCAAATTTTGACAAAATTGGTATTTTTAGAAATCCTATTCAATTTCCCTCACATTGGAGGGTCTAGAATTGGAAAATTCCATATGTATCAAAAGTCATTCATCTTTGAAGCTTACTCTTGATGTTTTAAGGGCTAAATTAAGCTAGAAAAAGTATGGGGTATTGCAGTAAGTTATTAATGAGTTATTGATTAATATTATGATCATTAACGAGCTCTTAAATATGCTATTGATTGGACTACCAAATATACTATTGAATGAAGCCTTGAGTATGATATTGACAAAGACAAAAATTAAGTTAGTGATCATGCTATGAATAAGCTATAGATTATGCCATGGATTACATATTGACCAATCTAATGATAATCTATCTTTTATGATAATGACAATGTAACACCCCATATTTTTGATCTAGAAATCAATCCGTTGTTTCTATTTGTGTAAACTCCAATCCTATGATTTATATTACAATACATGTGTCATGATCTTTATCCTAGTGTGTGAAGTGATTATAAGGTGAAAAATGTTCATATAAATTACTTAGAGCAAGGTTGATCTAAGAGCCTTTGATTTGGATAAAATTTTGGTATTCGATCTATAAGGGTCAACTTTAAACGAGTAATGACCCCTCAGGCCATTTTTCATATTTATGCTTATCTTTGTCGTTTGAACTTCTCCATAGATTTTCAAAGTCATTTATGACTTACTGGGATCGATAGTTCAATTATCGGGCAGTTCATTTGGTTTTTAGAGCCAATTCCCTATTTTGAAGTTTTTGCTGGTTCTAAATGGCTACTAGGTAAAAACTTCTGTAAAACAATCACTGATGCAAATTTTGACTGTGCCAATAGATCTGGAATATTTATTGTAGTCTAGGTATACCTTTTGTTTGGGTCCGAATGAACCCAAGCTCATTTCAACTTATTGATCAGAAAGTTAGAAATTAGAAAGAATGGTGTAGGACCCACATTTGATTAAAACAATCTCAAATTGAAAATCTAACTTTTCCATTGCATTCAAAATGTCAATTTTAGTTTAGGGATACCCTTGGTTCAGTTTCCAAGGCTCCCACACTTATTTTGCGCTATTGAGCAGATTTTATGAAAAGTGATGAAACTATAGGTGTGTGCCCACTTTTTACCTAAACGATTTCCAATGAAAGTTTTTATGATTCTGATAGATTTGAAATGTTGCTTGCACTAAAAATTCACTATTGGATCATGTTATTTGGATTCCAGATGAGTTTCAAGGATCAAAAACTTATTTTTGAGTTTGTTGCAATCTAGTGCAACCGCGATCGCGGCCAAGAGTGTACGATCATGAGAGCACGATTGTGGACCATATGACTATGATAGTGAATCACTTTACCTGTAGGGATATATAAAGGTCCCAAGATGCATTTAGGACATTTCCCCTTTACCATTTAGACCTAGAAAACCCAAAAATAGTATAATAACTCAAAATTGGGCATGGGGGCAAACTTGGGAGCTTAATTATCCTTTTATATCGAGATTATCTTTAATATTAAGGAAAGAATTTCTTAAATTCATGCTTGAATTTCTTAGTTTGGACCCAAAACCCCAATTTAGCTTAAGTCTTGGTTTTATCCCAAAGTATGCCTAATTTTCACATATTCTTTGAAGGTTATGATTCCTTGTTCATGTGTGAACATTGGGTTGGCCATGGAAACTCATTTTCTATATGTGGGACCCACTTGGGGTTTTGGTGTCTTTTTTAGACCCAAAGAATAATAGTGCAATATGGGTATCATTAGACTCGTATTAATGAGTAGATTATGGTTTTGATAGTGTTATGGCATTTTGAGGATTGTAAAGTTAAGAAAAGCATATGGTGAATGAAGTGAGGTATTGTAGTTTTGCCTTGAGGTAGGCTTCTTTAAAATTTTCCTCATAGATAATGTGAGATATATGTTGCATGTCAATATGGATGTTAGGTTTGATTATGTGTAGGATAACTTGTTCTTGATTATTGATGTTTTGGGGAATAAATGAGGGTTTTAGACCCTAAGATGGCATTTTTATGACCCTTTTGTATCTTATTTCCTTCCCTTCTTAGTTTAGATTTGTTATAGCATGGATATGATATAATGCTATGTTTGAAATATGGTATTAGCATTTGAAACATGGTTTGTATATTCAGCCTTAGCTAGTGTGGTAGTTTTGAAACCGTAAATTGGGTAGACTTGACTTGAGTACCCTTGTTTCTAGTTGAAGTTGCTATCTTAGGCTTGAATATGTCTTACTTGGCATCTAGAAGATGAACTAGATACCTTAGCCAAGTTTGGGGCATAGTATGCCTAATTATGGAAATTATGGGTTGGAAGTGGGATCGCTCGACCCACTTAGGCCTAATCTTTTGTTAAGTCTTGTGGACTTAGTTGTGGATGTTAGACATAGATGAGGCTAGTAAACCTTATAATTCATAACTTGGTAACTTGTATTTATGTTCCCAAATTGTAGCTTTTTAGTTATGGTTATGATACTCTTTGCAGATGTTATATTAGGAATTTAGAGATGATGTTCCTCCTAGATACGTTATGTGGCCATAGAGATGCTATTTCCTCTTAGACTTGATGATTGTCCTATAGATATTCTATTCCTCTTAGACTTGATAATTGGACTGTACAGATGATGTTCCTCTTAGACATATAAAATGGCCTAAAGAAGTAATATTACTCGTAGTCACGATGCGTGACCCATTGATTTAAGATATCCTATAGACGATTATATGTCTATCTATATTATGTTTCCTAGATATGAGATGCCTCTTTTGTGAGAGATGATTACATGCTTATTGATATTATGACTCCTATATATGAGATTATTAGATATATGTTATGGATTATAAATATAATTAGTGATATGAGTTCTAAATATGAATTTGGGCCTAAGGTTGTGATTATGATGTCGAGGTTATTCTGTATAAATTAAAGGGCTAAAGGCCATGTTATGACATTGATTGAATATCCGAGAAGTGTTTGTCATTATAAATGATGTGCTTACAGTTTATGAATATGAATATGTATATGTTTATATACATATCTTTTTGGTTTGGTATGGAGGAAGATACGATATGATGCTTATTATTCCACTGATTGAATATTGGTGACGGTATTCTTAAATTTAGTACATTCATGATTATTATATCGGTAATTGATGTAATTCTAGTTGAAATACGATCTTATGACTATTTTTCCTAATTAAGAGTTAAGCTAAGTGGTAGCTAGATGTCTTTTAGATGGCTATAGTACTTGATGGCTAGAAATCTAATGTACTAGTTAATGAACCTTGCTTAGTTGAGATATGGTAACTAACAATGATTGATACATGGCTAATAGTGATGTTGAATAGTTTACAAATAAGGATTAATTGGTAAGTGATGGTTAGTTAATGAAGGGTATTAGTTAATAAATAATGGTTAGATGATAAATGATAAATTGTTGAATATTAATGATTAACGGATATAGTATGGTTAGTTGATAACAATAAATGGTGGATAAATAGTGGTTTTTGTATAGTGATGAACCTTGACTAGATGTTAGATGTTGGCAATTTAATAAAATAGTGGTTAGTTGCTATCCCGTGAGTAAGGATAATGTTTAGGCTAATAACTAGAGGTTATGTGATGATTAGTGAACTAGTGATTCTATTATAATAAGTGTCGGTTAACTAATAATGAGTAGTTGGGAAGTATTGACTAGATAGATATTCTATGGTGATAAGTCTATGTTTATGAGTATTTTAGTATATCTTATTGAGTAATGGTAATTGTGATGATATTGATACCCGGCAAGGCCGGAGGATACTATTGTGATGATATTGATACCCTGCAAGGCCAAATAATATTTTAATGATATGTTGATACTCGTCAAGGCCGAAGGATATATTAATGATATATTGATACCCGGCAAGGCCGAAGGATACTATTGATGATGTGTTAATACTCGACAAGGGCAGAGGTTGATTAGGATAATGATAGTCATAATGAGGATAGTTATGATGAGTTGTGATATTAATTGTGTCATTTTCATTCATTCCTACATGTATATCGCCTATCACCAATATACACCTATATTTATCAGTCGATATAGAACGGTAGCATAAATATGGATGAAGAATATGCCTTGTGTTATTGTATGTTGATTGAACCTTATGAGCCTGGGCGGTGGGGGTATGCATAGGCTTGTCTAGGTATTTGATTATCCGGAGTAGCGGTTATTCACATTGTTATTGATACTGTTGTTAACATTATTGTGATCATTATTATGGCTAGCTTATGACAGATTGGTCGTTGATCTGGTATCTGGATTTGAGGTATATCTTCAGATTATTCTAACTTATGATTGCATGATTATTTCATGTCTAGCCATGTGTATTAGAAACCATGAGTATGATAGAATTTAAATCCTTATAGTGTTGTAATGAGGTCTTAAAATGAGAATATGATGATATAGGTTATGCTTTGAGATGACCTCATGTTTATATATATATATACCTAGATGTATATATATCTAGCTATATAAAGCTATGATACTATTGTATATCCCCTCATTTGCTGTTCATGTTGTATAGTCAATTCTTCAACTTATATATTACTATATATATTTTTATTTTGCTCGTTATTCATATATTAACCTGGGATATACAGTATAGCTTTGACATAATTGAATGTAGCTAGAATAAGATAGTTTACCTTGTTACTTCCTTAGTCTTATTATGTTAGACTCTTGGACATGATTAGGATAGTTGTCCTTTATTATTCTCATTGACTTGTTATATGATTTCTGGACTCTTAGGTGTAGATTTTGTTTTGTTTATATGCTATTTATATCTACTTTATCTTTGGATCTCAATTGGCAGTTGCCTACTGAGTACCATTTATTTGGTACTTATACTACACTTCCACAGTCTACGAATAATATACGAATTGTCGTTATTGATTCATGCATCGTGCGGAGCAACCCTAATTTAGAGACTTAATGTGAGAACTTGATGTTTGAAGTATTACTTATCTCTCTCTTATGTATTAGACAAGTCTCTAAGTTGAATTTGAAGATAAGTTGTATTAATGTATTTCTTTTAATATTTCACTTTCATACTTTTTTATATTAGAAGCTCTTGTACTGATACTATTGGGTTTTAGTATTCTTCTATATATTAATTTTTATTTCATGTATTGTGTATTCTTTTCCTTATATTATTGAGTAGTTTGTTACTAGCCGTTTTGAACTACTGGTTGGCTGGCCTACTAGTGGGTTATGGTAGGCGCCATCATGAACTGAGAAAATTGGGTCGTGATAAATTGGTATTATAGCCTAGGTTTTATTGATGCATTAGTACGAGAGCTAAGTGTTAGTAGAGTCCTATGGATAGGTCCGGAGACGTGCATAACCTATCTTTCAGAGGCTACAATGATATTTTAGGAAATTCACTTAATGAATCCTTATCGTAGTTCCACATTCCTATAAAACTTGAACACATTCTTTGACTCTATTCTATCCCTAAAGGACGATGCGATATTATTGAAGATGCAAACAAGACTCCAATATATGTTTCTAGAATTTTAGTGCAGCATCATACTAGAGAGCTAAAGATAAATATCAAAGATCTCCAATAGCAGCTAAAAGGGATTTAGGTAGAGTCCCCATCAAACTTACGAAGTATAGTATGGCTCTTCGGGCCATGGAAACCATTCTAGATTATGATAGAAAGTATCTCAAAGTATTCTAGGATCTTGGTTTGGCTGTGTTATGATAAGACACTACTTCAAAGAATGCCCCTAGTATGAGATAGGTAATCAGCTAGAGTTAGCATGTTTCCCTGCTAACCTAGAGTTCCTGATACAGGCTGTGATTTTGGAAGTTTGGACATAATTTTGCAAATTTCTCTCAACGTCAGTTGGCCAGCCACTTGGGCTCAGCTTGTGTTCTTTCCATATTGATGCTTCAGGAATTGCTACGGATGCAGAGAGACCGACTACTAGTCTAGGAAGTGTCCCTAACATGAGATTCTAGTCATTCAACTTAGTTAGACTATCTCATGATATTGCAGACTATTCAATTAGAGATGGTGCAATTGGTGCCTAAGTTAATGATTCAGTCGGTCGGTCTAATTTAAACCCATTCTGATTTATTTTCCCTATGCCCATCAGGCATGTGACTGTGGATGTTACCATAATTGGTGTTCTTTTATTTCTCGCATTTACCTCTTATTATGTGTATTGGGATTTTCATGCCCATTGTTAATTATATGTCTTAATGAATTTATATCGGTTATTATGTGCCTTATTGTTGAATTCATGATTATGTTTCTACTCCATGGTTTATTTTTTTTAGTAATGGATGGAGTAGATCTATATTGATATTTCCCCCTATGGGTATGGTTTTGGGTTTGAGTCCCATTTATCTTGGTATATTATCCCTATGGTGGCCATTGAGTGGTATATAATATTGATATTTATTTTGGTACTGCTTGTTTAGTATGTTGATATTGATATTATTGTTTCTATTGCTACCACTATGTGAGGTTATTGATATTACTTGATATTATTAGTTGATGATTGTTACATGATCAATTTGATTCTTGCTAGGTAGCTATATAGACTAGTGTTATCTAGTTATATTTTTATTTTCTTGTGATATTATTTGGTGCCTTAAGTAGATATGCTCAATTTTATGATTTCTTTCCCCTAGCATGGTGAGGTTGACTATGCTCCCTCTGAGTTAGTTGTACTAGATTGATTTTGAGGATGTATTGTGGTATCAAAGGTAAGTTGACATTCCATGGTTATTTGTGTTTTTTAGTCGGCAATTTAGTTATGTTGCTTATTTTTTAGCTTGAGATCCTTAGACTTGCCTCCTAGGTTGTAAAGGATTTTTTTTGGCTATCCCTTCTGGTATAACCCATTTGTGAGATGAACCAAATTAAGGGGTCCATTCTTTATTTGTGCATATTTCATTATCCGATAGCTATTTTGATATTGGTGTTAAGATGCCATGGACTCATTTCATAGGTATGTTGGTTTTGCTCCCTTGGGATGGTTTTCCCTATTGTTAGTATGCAGGTTAGATACTCTTTTATTCTTGTGATATGGTTTTTCCTTAAGTTGTATTAGAGAGTTAGAGGCAGGTGGTATTTCCTGTGATCGCTTTTTAAGTTGGAAAATTAGAAACTCTTTAAGTTATTGGTACTCTGGTGATGGTCTCGACTTTGACCTTATTTTTAAGATTGGTATTTCTTCTTCGATGATGTTGTTCTTGGGTGGATTCAGGAAATCCCTATTTCAGTGTTTACTCATCCTAGTAAGACTTAGTGGACTGATTCTCCTCGATGATATATGCTTGTGGCTATTTCTTTGCCTAGATGGAGTATTGGATTGGTTAGTTTCCAGCTTAAGTTGCACTTCTCCGAGTTGCTAAAGTTTTTACCTTCATTGGTGTGGTTTTCAGCCTTAGGAAGTTTTTGAGTATGTTTGGATAGTTCATGCCCTTCAACGGATATGCAGTGGGTTCTATGCATTTTCAGCCAGTGATTTGTCCTTTGGGATAATTCCTATTTTATGGCTATATTCCATCCTCCATCCGATATATAGTTGGTTTCTTATGTTATCAGTCAGTGGTTATCCCTGTCGTGATTTTGCTCCACAAATATGTCTCAATTGTGGCTTGGCATGATTTATCTTGGATATGTTAGATTTGGATACTAGAGTCTATTTGAGATAGTTGACATTTATATATCCTTATTGGCCCAGTTTTGGACTTTGACTCCTTAGGATGGTGATTTGGAAGTATGATAGATTTGGGGCATTAATGCCTACCCATTTTTTAGTTTTGATTTAGATATTTAAGATTGAGTGATTCAGCCTTGGTATTGAGATTTTAGCTTGGTGTTGTAGATCTTGCGTGCACTTTTGTTTTGGACTTGTCCTTGTTCAGATTTTATTTATAGGCTGGTTGAGCATACTCCGTGGTTTTCTATTAGGTATTCTAGACTTCGGTTGGATTATAGTTAATAAATGTTCAGATGATAGCCCATAGGCCCCCGTATTAGTTTTTTCAGTTTTGACCTCGAGTTGCAGTTTTCTTTGGGAATTTTGGATGATTTACTCAGGAGGAGTAATATTCTCGGGTTGGATTTAGTATGTCTTCATTCTCTGTGAATGAGACATCCTAGAGTGGAATATTCAGTGATGAGTAGTTATACCTTGGAATTTTGAGATTTTAGTTTAATTTTCATCCGGACTGGTTGCAGCATTGGCATGGATTCCATTCCTTAATTATCTCCATTTGTATGCCCAGATAAAGCCTTATGATCCTATTCTCATGTTTGCCTTATGAACTTTTAGCGGATAAGCTTTAGTTCCTTGAGTTCTCTATGATGAGACTGTGTTGAGGAGATTTAAGTGATTTTCCCCCTGGCTTAGAGTAGGTAGTCGTTGCAACAAGGTAAAGAAAGGTTATTTTTTATTGGGAGTCAGTTTTCTGACACAAGTCTTGTTTTCCATTTGGCTTGGATAAGCCTTTGTTGATTTATGTGCATATAGAGATGGTATCATCGTAATGTGATTCAGATATGCGTGCATCAGCCTTTTCAGTTCAGTTAGAGGCTAGTTAGCAGTTAAGTTGAGTTGGCTATTTTGGAAGCAGAATAAGAGTGCTAGTTGAAAAGGGATATCGGGGTGAAATCCCTTGCAAGTGTTTTCTCTCCGTTGTGGTTATTTAGGAAGTCATGCTTAGAGCATGCAGGCCAGGACCACATTCTTTCAAGCTTTTGAGATTTTTTCTGTCCATTGACTTTTGAGGACGAAAGTCCTTTTAGTAATGGATATTGTAATGACCCTTCAGGCCATTTTCCATAATTATGCTTATCTTCACTGTTTGAGCTTCTCCATAGCTGCCTCAAGTCATTTATGACTTGGTGGGACCGACGGTTCGATTATCGGGCAGTTCGTTTGGTTTTTAGAGTTAATTTCCTATTTTGAAGTCTTCACTGCTTCTAAATGGCCACTGGGCAAAAACTTCAGTGAAACGATCTCGGATGCAAACTCTGACTGCACTAACAGATCTAAAATATCAATTTTACTCAAGGAATACCTTTTGTTTAGGTCCCAATGAATCTGAGCTTATTTCAACCTATTGATCAGAAAGTTAGAAATTGGAAAGAATGGGTGTGGGACCCATATTTGGTTCAAATGATCTCGAATTGAAAATCTGACTTTGCCATCACATCTGGAATGTTGATTTTAGTCTAGGGAAACCCTTGGTTTAGGTCCCAAGGCTCCAAGTCTTATTTTGCGCTATTGAGCGGATTTTATGAAAAGTGAGAAAACTATAGGTGTGGGGCCCACTTTTTACTTAAATAATCTCCAATAAAATTTCTAATGATTTCGATAGATTTGAAATGTTGTTTACACTCAAAATTTACTATTATATCATGTTATTTGGATTCCGGATGAGTTTCGAGGATCAAAAACATATTTTTGAGTTTGTTGCCATCTGGTCCAACCGTAATCACGGCCAAGAGTGCAATCGCGGGAGCGCAATCGTCGGTCGTATGACCGAGATAACGGCATCTCTAAACCTGTAGGGGATATATAAAGGCCCCATGACACATTTAGGGCATTTCCCTTTCACTAGTTAGAACTAGAAATCCCAAAATGAGTGTGATGACTCAAAATTGGTCATGGAGGGTGGCTTGGGAGCTTAAGTATCATCTTATATCGCGATCATCTTCAAGATTAAGGTAAGAATTTCTTGAATTCATGCTTGAATTTCTTAGTTTGGACCCCAAAACCCCAATTTAGCTTAGGTCTTGATTTTAGCACAAAGTATGCTTAGTATTCACCCATTCTTCGAGGGTTATGATTCCTTGTATATGTGTGAACATTGTGTTAGACACGGAAACTCATTTTCCCTATGTGGGACCGACTTAGGGTTTTGATTTCATTTTTATACCGAAGCACAATAGTGCAATATGGGTATCATTAGACTCGTATTAATGAGTAGATTATGGTTTTGATAGTGTGATGGCTTTTTGAGGATTGTAAAGTGAAGATGAGCATATAGAGCGAGAAGTAAGGCTTTGTTGTTTGGCCTTAAGGTAGGCTTCTATCTACCTTATTTCATAGATGATGTGTGATTTATGTTGCATGTTAGTTGCGGATGTTAGACATATATGAGGCTAGTAAACCTTAGAATAAGGTTACTTCATAACTTGATAACTTGTATTGTTGTTTCCTAATTTTGTCTTTTTAGTTATGGTTATGATACTCCTTGCGGAAGTGATATTGGGCATTTAGAGATAATATTCCTCCTAGATACGTTATGTGGCCTATAGAGATGCTATTTTCTCTTAGACTTGATGATTGGCCTATAGAGATGTTATTTCCTCTTAGACTTGATAATTGGCCGGTAAAGTTGCTATTTTCTTTAGTTATGATTTTTGGACCTATGGAGACGATATTCCTCTTGGATATATAAATTGGCCTAGAGAAGTGATATTCTCCATAGTCATGATGCATGACCTATTGATATAAGATATCCTATAGACGATTACATGTCTATCTATATTATGTTTCCTAGATATGAGATGCGTCTTATGTGAGAGATGATTACATACTTATTGATATTATACCTCCTATATTTGAGATGCCTCCTAAATGTGAGATGATTAGAGATATTGTACGGCTTATAAATATTATTATTGATATGAGTTCCAAATATGAACATAGGACTAAGGCCATGATTTTGATGTTGAGATTATTTTACATATATTAATGGGTCAAGGGACGCGTTATGACATTGATTGAATATCTAAGAAGTGTTTGTTATTATAAATTATGTGATTTCAGTTTATGAATATGAATATGTATAAGTCTTTATACATATCTCTCTGGTATGGAATGAAGGAGGATGCGGTATGATGCTTATTATTCCACTGATTGAATACTGATAATGGCATTCATAGATTTAGTACATTCATGATTATTATATCGGTAATTGATGTGATTCTAGTTGAAATACGATATTATGACTGTTCTTCCTAATTTAGGGTTAAGCTAAGTGGTAGCTAGATGTCTTTTAGGTGGCTATTGTACTTGATGGCTAGAAATCTATTGTACTTGTTAATAAACCTTGCTTAGTTGCATTATGGTAACTAGTGATGATTGATACATGGCTAATAATGATGTTGAATAGTTTACAAATGAAGATTAGTTGGTAAACAATGGTTAGTTAATGAAAGATATTAATTAATAAAGAATGGTTACATGATAAATGGTAAATTGTTGACTATTAACAATAAACGGATGTACTATGGTTAGTTGATAATAATTAATGGTGGATATATGGCGGTTTTTGTCTAGTGATAAACCTTGACTAGATGTTTGATGTTGGCTATTTAATAAATAATTGTTAGTTGCTATCCCGTGAGTAAGGATAATGTTTAGTCTAATAACTATAGGTTATGTAATGACTAGTGAACTAGTGATTCTATTATAATAAGTGCCAGTTAACTAATAATGAGTAGTTGGGAAGTATTGACTAGATAGATATTCTATGGTGATCTGTCTATGTTTATGAGTATTTTAGTGTATCTTATTCGATAATGGCAATTATGATGATATTTATACCTGGTAAGGCCGGAGGATACTATTGTGATGATATTGATATTCGGCAAGGACAGAGGATACTATTGTGATGATATTGATACCCAGCAAGGTCGAAGGATATTTTTATTATATGTTGATATGTGATAAGGTTGGGGGTATATTGATGATATGTTGATACTCGGCAAGGCCAGAGGATTCTATTAATGATGTGTTGATACCTTGCAAGGCCGGAGATTGATTAAGATGATGATAGTTCTAATGAAGAAAGTTATGATAAGTTATGCTATTGATTGTGTACTTTTCATTTATTCCTGCATGGGCATCGCCTATCACCAGTATGCACCTATATTTATCAACTGCTATGGGTTGGTTGCATGGATAGGGGTGAAGAATATTCCTTGAGTTATTGTATGTTGATTGAACCTTCCAAGCCTGGGGCGGTGGGGGTATGCATAGGCTTGGATAGGTATTTGGTCGTGTTGTTATTGATATTGTTGTTAACATTGTTATGATCATTATTATGTGTAGCTTATGAAAGATTGATCATTGATCCGGTATTTGAATTTGAAGTATGTCTTCGGCCTCTCCTAGCTTATAATTGCATTATTATGCATGATTATTTCATGTCTAGCCATGTGGATTAGAAACCATGAGTATGATATCATTTAAATCCTTGTAGTGTTGTAATGAGGTCTCAAAATGAGAACATGATGATATAGGTTATGCTTTGAGATGACCTCGTGTTTACATGTATATATATATATGTGTGTGTGTGTGTGTGTATGTATATATCTTGCTATATGAACCTATGATACTATCGTATATCTCTTCCTTCATTGTCCATGTTATATAGTCATTTCTTCGACTTGTATATTACTATATATATTTTTCTTTTGCTCTTTATTTTTATATTGACCTGGGATATACAGTATAGCATTGACGTATATTGAATATAGCTAGAATAGGATAGTTCACCTTGATACTTCCTTAGTCTTACTATGTTAGACTCGTGGACATGAATAGGACAGTTGTCCTTTATTATTCTCATTGACTTGTTATATAATTTCTGGACTCTTAGGTGTAGACTGCATTCTGTTTATATGCTAAGTATATCTGATTTATCTTTGGAGCTCAATTGGCAATTGCCCACTGAGTACCATTCATTTGTTACTCATACTATACTTCTGCAACCTGCAGATCATAGTATTGGTTATCGCCATTGATGTGTACATCATGCGGTGCAACCCTGGTTTATAAACTTAGAGTGATCTCTTAATGTTTTGAGTATTAGTTATCTCTCTCTTATGTATTAGACTAGTCTCTAAGTTGTTTTCGAAGATAAGTTGTATCAGTGTATTTCTCTTGATATTTCACTTTTGTACTCTTTTTGTATTGGAATCCCTTGTACCAATACCAGCAGGTTTTGGGATTGTTCTATATATTGATCTTTATTTCGTATATTCTGCATTCTTTTCCTTATATTATTGAGTAGTCCATTACTAGCCATTTCAGACTATGGGTTGGCTTGCTACTGGTGGGTTATGGTAGACGCCATCATGACCTGAGAAAATTGGGTCATGATAGAACGTGTATAACTTTTTATATATGTGGAATTTTTAGCTCAAGACCCACCAAATTCTAGATAATTCAACTAACTTTTCAACGATACCAATTTCACTTTAATCCGATACCCGATCAAAAAGTTATGACCGTTTTTGTAAGAAATAGTAATTTGGCGTGATAGCTCCGCGACGTGATCTTAAGTTACTGTGTCAACCTACCTGACGTGGAGAATAGTTTTCCTGCATCCATAAATACAAGCCCAAAGGGCATTTTAGTTATTTCCCCTTGCCCCCAAGCACCTAAGTGACGGATTGAAGCCCTCAAAGGGAATTATTTGCCTGTTTTTCATTATCAAACCCTTATGTAAACCCTCTTCCTTCCCAAGAACAAAATCAAAACTCTTTTCCCTAAGAAATCAAGAGTTTAAGCTTCTGAGTTCAAGAATATTCACGAAAACATCAAGAATAGGGTTCCTTTCACAAGTTCATCATTCAAGTCCCAAGATTCAAGCTTTCTTCCTCAAGAATTCAAGGATTAAAGTTCCACTTTCAAGCTCCTTTAAGAATTCATTCAATTAATATATGTGGGGTACTCATCAATGGGTCCCTTTCATCCATTGAGCCCAAAAACCTTCTTTTAATTAAAATGTGAAGTTTCTCCTTTGCTATGAAATTTCATATGTTCAAGATGGGTTAAATTATTGTGTTCCCTAGTAATTTGAACTCAATTCACGTTCATGTATGATCCCATGAAAAGTTAGGTTTCTTAATGCTTTAAATTTTAGTTTCCCATGTCATATTCAAGTGAATTTTATGTTAAATCCCCAAACTATGAATTTAGCCATGTAATTATTTTGTTTTCCTCATACTTAACACATTCCCATGTTCAAGTTCATGAATCTCACATTTTTTATGAAATGTCTATGTTTTGGGTCTTTAAACCATGAACCCATACTATAGTTTCAAAGCTTTGTTATCGTATTTTATAGTCATTTAGTACTAGCAGGTTATGAACAACCGATACCCATGTGTTTTACATGATTTTAGCTTTTCAAGTAATGATTCAGTTAAATCATGGATATTATTATTTTACTCAGTTGATATAATCATTATTAGCACTATCAGAAATAATGTTCAGTTAAACTTAGTTCAGTTCAGTACCAGTGTCAGTTCAGTTGGGAGTAGGATTTAGCACTGAGCAAATGCAGGGATAGAGGCTCCCCCATCAGTTTAGGCAAGTCGTTAGTAGCAATACCTAAGTTTCATAACTGCGTATCCAATGTAGGATAAAAGGGGTCACCCATCATTTTAGGCTTGACTTCCTCTTAGGGGTCACCTGTTAGCTTAGGCTTGACACCATGGTCCTTTGGGACACCAGTTTAGTGGATCCACACAGCCAGTGTTAGTACTCGTGGCATGGTAATGACACCCTTCCAACAGGGGTTACAGGTTGTGATATGAGAATAATCACCAAAATAAACTTATGTGGGTGTGCATTGAAAGCAACCAAGTGTATGTGCAAGAGAAGTGTAATTAAAGGCCCAAATATACACCAACACAGCCCACTCCATACACTAGAGGGGCAGCCCATTCTTGAAGGGCCTTTTTGGTCATTTTAACTTCTATTTCTGTTGTAATATATAAGGAACATGTAGGGTTTTATTTACTTAGTTTATGAATAAAATTTTAAGTCTTATAAGACAAAGAAACACAAGCCCTCTTTCCTTAAGGCACCCAAAACCGAAATTAGGGCTTAGACAAGTGTAGAATCACCTGTGTTTGCATTTGCTTGGAAACATTAATGCTGGGAGGTGGATTCCGATCTTGTGTATTTGTAAGATATAGGTTTATTATTGTGGGTAGTGTTAAGGGTCCAAGAGTTACCATTATTGGGTTCTTAATATTATACCTTCATGTGGTCTATCTATCTATCCTTTTTATTTGGTAATCTTGTATCCGTTTTGTATCTTGTATTGTGAAGCCGTTTTTGTTGTTGTTGTTCTCATTGTTGTTTCATCTTGTGTTGTTAACTTAGTTTTTTATTGGCTGCAAAAGGTGTCAAACACCTAGTTATATTGTCCTTGTATTTCATTCTTGAATCCGAGAGTGGTCTTCAAAAGGGTCCTCGATTCTTCGAATTAGTAGACTGTTTTTGGAGTGTTTTTCGACTTTTTTGAGACAATTCCGTGTGTTCCTTGGTTTTCTTGTATCATTTGATATCAAAGTTATATTTGGTGTTGTTCTTACAATACCAATCTTGGGCTTTCTTGCTAAGAAAATTAAAAAAAAAAAACAAATTTGGTGTTCTTGTTGTTCTTGGCCTTGAAAGTGTTGTTCTTGTTGTTCATCTTGGCCAAGGTTGCTTGTAGCGTCTAGATCTAGTAGTCCTTTGGTGTGTATTGTTGTTTCTTGCGTTACCTTCGTAATTCACTAACACTAAAAGGTGTCTAGATCTATTTTTGAGCTTGAACTTGTTAAAGTTGTGTTGTGAATAAGGTCCTAGGGTGAGAATTTGTGACTTATGGCTGGTTGGGTCTTGAATTCGTGAATATTGTTGTTTTTCTTGAATGATTGTTGTGGTGTTAATCTTATTATTAATCTCATCTTACAACTTAAGACAACTAAAAGTGTAATATAGATTCAAAAAGGTGAACCTACAAGTTGTAAAGTTGTTTGTGAGAAGACTTGAGCCATCACTTGACTTGACATCTACTTTTCAACCACTTTTCCTTGTCTCAAGGGATCTTGCTTTGTGAGAATTGTACAAAGTCAAGTCTTTCCTTTTGAAGATTAGACTTAAAGTAGATTCAAGACATATACTTTCCCTCCAAAACCAATTGTTTCCATTACATAGTAACTAAAGTTTGTAAACTTCAACTAGTGGCTAATTGTGGGGCCGTGACCAATGGTGTGCTACCACGTCACCTAAGTTACTGTTAACACAAAAATTTTAATCTTAAATTGTGATCTTTTAGTTTCATTTTGGTGCCTCATTAGTTTCGTCTGTTGATTCCAATACTAACTTACAAACTAGTGACAATTTACTATATTGTGAGTTGGTTTTGAAACTATGTTTTCCGTGTTTACATTTCTTTGTGTGTTTTTATTCTTTTGAGTCATTGTACACACTCGGTTCACCTATCAATGTCTCATGGATTACAATTAAACTTACAATAATTGTGCAATCAAAAGTGAGAAAATCCGAGGGACAAAGGATTAAAGAGAGAGTGTAAGGACCATTCTTTGAACAACTAACTTGTTTATTGTTTTGTAGGTAACTTCTTGGCTACAATGGACAACAATGCTCTTGGTGCTATCTTGGAAAGACTTGAAAATATCAACCGAGGAATGGAAAGTATGCTCATGACTATGTCCTCAATCCGAGGAGAGATGTCTGCTATGGATGAGAGGTTGGATCGAAAGGAGAGTCGACAGAACTCTCGCTTCTACTACTCGATTACATGTTTCCTCAAGTGGTCATGACCAAAACCCTTCCAACACCATTGCCCCTGAGACTTTGCTTACAAAAGTCAAACCTTCAAGTTTACCACAAAATGCCATGAGCCATGTTACTAAATACCCTCTAAATCGAGAACAAGGTAGATCACTTCTCCCGCAAGTTGATCAAGTCCCACAAGAAGGAATTTTAGGACCATTCTCTCCCATCCAATCTCCATAACCGAAGCTCCACATTATCAAAATAACCTCCTCAACCAAAACTCCACTTCCACAAAACCCATATGTCCATATAGAGGAGTATAGAAGAAAGAGACGTGAAGTATATAGAGTCTACGATGATGCTTATATGATGGAAAGAGACTTAAGTCGGATAAGATTAAAGACAAGTCTCAAAATAGAGAGGAAGCCGAGGTTAAAAATGAAGATATTGGCTGATACTTGTTCATATTGAGCTCTCGGGCTCTTTATGTTTTGCGGACTATTTTGAGTGCTTGTTTTTTAAGTGGCCAATTGAATGAAGTGAAGTCGTGAATTTATAGGAAAATTCTTCTTAAGACGGGGAGGATGATATGAGAATAATCATGGAAATAAACTTATGTGGGTGTGCATTGAAAGCAACCAAGTGTATGTGCAAGAGAAGTGTAATTAAATGCCCAAATACACACCAAAATAGCCCACTCCAAACACTAGAGGGGCAGCCCATTCTTGAAGGGCCTTTTTGGTCATTTTAACTTCTATTTCTTTTGTAATACATAAGGAACATGTAGGTTTTTATTTACTTAGTTTAGGAATGAAATTGTAAGTCTTACAAGACAAAGAAACACAAGTCCTCTTTCCTTGAGGCACCCAAAACAAAAATTAGGGCTTAGACAAGTGTAGAATCACTTGTGTTTGCATTTGCTTGGAAACATTGATGCTTGGGAGGTGGATTCCAATCTTGTGTCTTTGTAACAGATAGGTTTATTGGTGTGTGTAGTGTTAAGGTTCCAAGTGTTACCATTATTGGGTTCTTAATATTATACCTTCATGTGGTCTATCTATCTATCCTTTTTCTTTTTTAATCTTGTATCCATTTTGTATCTTGTATTGTGAAGATGTTTTTGTTATTTTTATTGTTGTTCTCATTGTTGTGTCATATTATGTTGTTAAATTAGTTTGTTATTGGCTGCAAAAGGTGTCAAATACCTTGTTATATTATCCTTCTTGTATTTCATTCTTGAATTCGAGAATGTTCTTTAAAAAGGTCCTTGATTCTTTGAATTAGTGGAGTATTTTTGGTGTGTGTTCAGACTATTTTGGGCCAATTCTGCGTGTTCCTTGGTTTTCTTGTATCAGGTTGGACCCCAATTAGCTTAGATTGGGGCATGCCGGTTGATACGGTTATGGCTACCCCTACATGTACACGGCCTTTCACACGAAGCCAAGCGCGGGAGTTACAAACACTCCAAGCCTTGTTCATGCAAATGGCCGTGTGTGAGTTGTTGGCCGAACCAACTAAGGGTCTCAACGTCCTTATGTGTGAGGAGGGGCCTAAAGTGTAATAAATTAAGTCTTCAAGGAGGCCACAACAAAGAAAGGGCGTCTTGGTCTTTTTGCTCATTTTTGTTGTAGTATAAATAGAAGGTGATAGTGAGATATCCTTTAGTTTATTTTGAATGCTGAAATTGTAACCTAAAAACACCAAATATCTTCTCTCTTCTTCTCCAAGAAGCCGGTTCAAGATCTCACAAGTAGAGGAATACTTGTGTTGTCTCCTTGGCTAGAAACAAAGGTTTTGAGGTTGTTGAGTGCCTCTTGGTCTTTGTAAGAGCTTGGTGTTAATATTCATTAGGCTTAGGGTCCTCTCATGTTGTTAGGGTTCTTAGTTTCTTGAATATTGTATGTCAAGTTGTTTATCTTCCATTATCTTGTTGTTGTTGTGTTGCTTTTCTTAACTTGAAAGTCTAGGGAAGCCGTGTGGGGCTTGTTTCGATTCCCTAGCATTATTGTATGTCTTGTCGTTCTCGGCTTGGACTTAAAAACCGAAAACTATATCTTGTGTTGTAATCTCTAAACCGAAAACTAAAACTTGTCACTCTTGTGTTGTTGGACTACAATCCGAAACTCTTGTGTTGTTGGCTTGATCTTGCATCATTTGGTATCAAAGCAAGACCGGTTGTGTTCTCACATAACCCATCTTGGGCTTGTAGTTCTCGGCTTAAAACCAAACTACACCAAGAAAAAAATTCTGAAATCTGAAATTTCTGTCCACTAAAGTTGAAACCGAGAAAGGTGTTGCACACTTAGATCTAGGTGACATTTTGCTTGTTTAGTGAGTTTCTAGTGTTGGTTTCTTTCTCACCAACACTAAGGTGTCTAGATCCAAGGTTGATCTTGAAAAGTTGCATGTTGTAAGGTGGCCGAAAGTTGAATGTTATTGATGACCAAAGAAAAATCGGTGGATGTGTGATAATGTGCTAAGAAGGTGTTGAAGTTTGTGAAGTGTTCATCTCTTGAACTTGTGCATATTGTTCCTCTTGATTGAGTGTTCATCTTGTTGTGTGTTCAAGTGGTAGACTTATAAAGTTGATTGTGGAAGACTTGCACCCATCACTTTGTAGCCTTGTCAATCACTTCCCTTAAATCAAGGAGCCTTGTCTTGTGGAAATTGTCAACCAAACTCACTTTCTTGAGGTTGGACAAAAGTCAAGACTTCAAATTTTTAAAGTTTTCCCACCAAAACGCTTTTCAATTTCTCCCAAGTTGTGTGAATATTAATTCAAGTCAAAAAAAAAAAAAAAAAGTACATATATATACATCCAACCCGAAGAGCAAAACGTGTGGACCATTGCATGCTACCTTGTCACTATAAGCTCAACTTAGGATATATATTCTTGTTGCTAATTGTTGATTCTTGGTTTCTCTTACTTGGTCTTAGAACTAATTAACCAACTAGTATCTTTCCACTAGGTTGTTAACTAGTTCCTTGAGCCGTTATTTCGTGTCAACGATTATTTGTGTGCTTTTATTCGTTTGAATGAGTTGCTGATTTTGGTTCTAGTCCGGCAAGAATTCTTTGAGTCTTCCAAACAAGAATCCATTCCGGCTAAGAGCTCACTCAAACCTTGTAAATCTCACGGTTACTAGCCAATTATACAACACTTGTGGGACACTAACTTGTGGTGATTAAGCGGCTACATCTTGACGATGGAAGGAACAACATCTCACAATCCGGATACTAATGCACTTGATTCAATGAGGACCACTCTTGAGGCCGTCACTAGGACACTTGAACGGATGAATTCGGAGTTCGGGGCCGTGAGGGGGGACTTGGCAGCCATAAGGGGGGAAGTCTCGACTATTAGTGGAAGACTAGATCAAGTGGAGAGTCAAAGGAACTCTCGACCATCGACTCCTCTACATGTCTCTACCAATGGCCATGATCGGACATCCTCCGCAACCATCACTCCCGAAATGGTCCACCAAATGTTAAATGCGCCTCAAGCTCCACAAAATACCGCCAACCAATCTACCACCTTCCCTCCAAACCGAGACTCCACTAGACCACTACGTTTCCAAACTCCTCCAATTCCACAAGAGGGATTTGGACGCCAAGCACCACCACTAAATCCGAACCCTCCTTTCCAAGCTCCACTAAACCAAAGGCCACAAATTCCAATTCCTACGAATCAAAATGGCCAAGGCCGACCAGCCCACTTTGACGGATATGATAGAGAGGAGTATGATGGAGAGGGAGCCTTTGATGATGCTTATATGAGGGAGGAGGAGTTAAGAGGGGGTCGGGTAGAACCTAGGAGGTACCGGGGGTATGGAGATAGGGGAAACCGACACCAAGAGAGAGACGTGGGCATCAACACCATCAAGTTGAGCCTACCTATCTTTAAGGGTGAAAGTGACCCCGAGGCTTACTTGACTTGGGAATCGGCTTGTGACAAAGTTTTCCAAGTTAATGACATCTCGGAGGAAAAGAAGAGTTGTTATGCTATAGCTCACCTCGAGGGCTATGCTAACACTTGGTGGGAGTATATTAAGCGATTTGGTAATGAATTGGTTGATGGGCAGCCACCACCTTGGTTTCGGCTAAGGTATTTGATGAGACAACGATACCTTCCCGAGAGATACCGGCATGAGTTGCTTGCTAGATTGTATGGCTTGCGGCAAGGAGGCAAGAGTGTGATGGCCTATTTTGACGAGTTCCAACAGCTCATGTTGAAACTTGATCACCGTGGGGAACAAATCAGCCACGACATCATCCGGTTCAAGTGTGGATTGAACAAAGAGATTTCCACTCACTTAACCCTTTATCGGTTTGAGACTATTGATGGTATATTCCAAGCGGCCCTGGAGATTGAGAGGGAACTTAAGGAGAGATCCACCTTCAAGGCAAGGGTCCAAACCCCCTCGGGTTGGACCAAGAACAAGGACCAACCCGGTCCTATGAAGCTGCCCGAACCCAAAATAGCTCCTAAGTTTCCTCCGAAGCCGGAGGCTCACAAGTACCCCAACCCAAAGGGGTTCCAATGTTTCAAGTGCCAAGGTTGGGGGCATAAGGCAAATGAATGTCCGAACCGGCGTAATGTGATCCTACGGGAAGGAAAGGTATACTACCTTGGTGAGGAGGTGGTGTCCGAAAGGGGGGAGATTGAGGCCGAGCCTCAAGATGGAGAGGAAGCCGAACATGAACCGAATGAGGAAGGAGTAGATGATGGTGAAGATGTCTATCCTCAAGAAGGGGAATGTGTGGTTCCGAACTTTGTGGTTAGGCGCGTTATGATTAGTAAGGCGGTAGATGACCCGAGCCAAAGGGAAAATCTATTCCATACTAAGTGCCTTGTAAAGGAAAGTGTGTGCACCTTGGTAATTGATAGTGGTAGTTGTACCAATGTTGCGAGCCATGCTATGGTGAATTTTCTGAAGCTACCGACCACACCACACACTAGTCCATACAAGATCCAATGGTTGAATGATTGTGGTGAGTTGAAGGTCACACGGCAATGTGTGATTAGATTTAAGGTGGGCAACTACCACGATGAAGTACTTTGTGACGTGATTCCAATGCAAGCATGTCACTTGTTGTTGGGTAGACCTTGGCAATATGATAGGTCTACTAAACACGATGGGAGGACCAACCGGTACACGCTCGAGAAGGATGGCCGAAGGGTCACACTTCACCCTCTTTCACCCTCCCAAGTGAATGCGTGGTACCAAAAGATGAGAGAATTGAAAGGGAAAGGGGGAGAACCCGAGAAGGGAGAAAAAGGAAGGGAGGCCGTAGGTGAGGAGGTAGGCACATCCGAGACTATCTCAACGCCAATGGAAAGGGAAAACGTAGTGATGTTGGCTAGGAGGAAGGAACTTTTCATGGACCATGATGAAAACAAGCCGATGCTACTTTTGGCCCATTGCTTTAACACTAACCCCACTAATCCTTGTATTTCTCCTTTGATTTCTCATGTGTTGCAGGATTATGAGGATGTATTTCCTAAAGAACTTCCGCAAGGATTGCCCCCACTTCGGGGAATTGAGCATCAAATTGACTTTGTGCCGGGCTCACAATTGCCAAATAAGCCGGCTTACAGGAGCAACCCTACGGACACCAAAGAATTGCAACATCAAGTTGAGGAACTCCTCAACAAAGGTTACATCAAGGAGAGCATGAGTCCGTGCGCGGTTCCGGTGCTACTAGTGCCTAAGAAGGATGGAACTTGGCGTATGTGTGTGGACTGCCGAGCCATCAATAAGATTACGGTAAAATATCGTCACCCTATCCCTAGGTTAGATGATATGTTGTATGAATTGAATGGTTCGTGTTTATTTTCCAAGATTGATTTAAGGAGTGGCTATCACCAAATAAGAATGCAACCCGGTGATGAATGGAAAACCGCCTTCAAGACTAAATTTGGTCTCTATGAATGGATGGTTATGCCATTCGGCCTAACAAATGCTCCAAGTACTTTCATGCGGCTAATGAATCATGTGATGAAGCCATTTATTGGAAAGTTTGTGGTAGTTTACTTTGATGATGTGTTGGTATATAGTAAGTCTATTGATGACCATACAATGCATTTAAGGTGTGTGTTTGATGTACTCCGAAAGGAGAAACTGTATGCCAACATGGAGAAGTGTTCTTTTGGTGTTGATAAAGTTGTATTCTTGGGTTTTGTTGTTAGCTCAAAGGGCGTGGAAGTGGACGACTCCAAGATAGACTCTATACGAAGTTGGCCGACCCCTAAAACTATTGGAGAAATCCGAAGTTTCCACGGGTTGGAAAGCTTTTATAGGAGGTTTGTCAAGGGATTTAGTTCCATAGCAGCCCCCTTAACCGAGGTAATTAGAAAGGACGGACCCTTCAAATGGGGTGAAGAGAAAGCTAAGGCTTTCGAGTCCTTGAAGGCTATGCTCATCTCGGCGCCTTTATTGCAATTACCCGATTTTGATAAAATGTTTGAGGTAGAGTGTGATGCTAGTAAGGTCGGCATCGGGGCTGTTTTGATGCAAGAATGTAAGCCCGTGGCCTATTTCAGTGAAAAGCTCAAAGGGGCAACTCTTAATTATTCGACTTACGACTTGGAGTTGTACGCCCTTGTTAGAGCTTTGGGAAATTGGCAACACTATTTGTGGCCTAAGGAGTTTGTGATACGAACGGATCACGAATCGTTGAAACACCTTAAGAGACAAGACAAGCTGAATAGGCGTCATGCTAAGTGGATTGAGTTCATCGAAACTTTCCCCTATGTAATTCATTACAAAAGGGGAAAGGAAAATGTCGTTGCCGATGCCTTGTCCCGGAAGCATGTGCTTGTTGCTACCTTGTCGTCGAAGTTAATGGGTTTTGAGAGCTTGCGGATGTTGTATCCCGAGGATCCAACCTTTGCTCCTATTTTTAGGGACTGCGAAGAGTGGGGAAGGGACCGTTGGCTTAAGGAAAATAACCATTCCTCCTACTCTCGGTTCGAGGGATATTTGTTCAAAGGAAGGAGGTTATGTGTTCCTTCTAGTTCTTGGAGGGAATTTCTTGTGAGGGAGGCCCACGACGGGGGCCTCATGGGTCATTTTGGGGTAGACAAGACCCTCGGAATCCTAGAGGAGAGCTTCTATTGGCCAAAAATGCGCAAAGATGTCACAAAAATTTGTAGTCAATGTGCGGCCTGCCGGAGTGCTAAATCTCGCCTCCGACCTCAAGGATTATACACCCCGCTCCCTACTCCCCTTAGACCTTGGCTGGACATATCGATGGATTTCGTCTTGGGGCTGCCAAGGACTAGAAAGGGTCAAGATAGTATTTTTGTGGTTGTCGATAGATTTTCAAAAATGGCTCATTTTATTCCATGTGTAAAAACCGAGGATGCTCCTAGTGTAGCTTCATTATTTGTAGAACACGTTGTAAAGCTTCACGGAGTACCAAGGACCATTGTGAGTGATAGGGACTCCAAGTTCCTAAGCCTCTTTTGGAAGTCCATGTGGGGTAGGCTTGGCACGAAGTTACTTTTCTCCACGTCTTGCCACCCGCAAACCGATGGCCAAATGGAGGTAGTAAACAGAACCCTCGGGTCTATGCTACGCTCCATGGTTAAAGGTAAATTGACTTCATGGGAAGAACACCTACCCTTGGTAGAATTTGCATACAATCGGGTAATACATTCGAGTACGGGAATGACTCCCTTTGAATGTGTTTACGGCCTAAACCCCCTTACCCCTTTAGATCTCACTCCTTTGTCTAGTGATCTCATGACCAGCTTAGATGGGAATAAAAGAGCCAAGGCCATGAAAAAGATGCATGAAGCAGTGCGGATCAAGCTTGAAAGGAAGAACCAAGAGGTTGCAAAACGGGCAAACAAAGGGAGAAGGAAGCTAGTGCTTGAACCCGGAGATTGGGTGTGGGTGCACCTTCGAAAGGATCGATTTCCAGCTCAAAGGAAGTCCAAGTTGCTGCCAAGAGGTGATGGTCCTTTCCAAGTACTCGAGAGGATCAATGACAACGCCTATAAGATTGACCTACCACCGGAATATCAAGTGCACAACACCTTCAACGTCGGAGATCTCTCCCTCGTGGATGCGGTTGAAGATGATCACGTGCCGAATTTGACGTCAAATTCCTCTCAAGATGGAGAGGATGATACGGTTATGGCTACCCCTACATGTACACGGCCTTTCACACGAAGCCAAGCGCGGGAGTTACAAACACTCCAAGCCTTGTTCATGCAAATGGCCGTGTGTGAGTTGTTGGCCGAACCAACTAAGGGTCTCAACGTCCTTATGTGTGAGGAGGGGCCTAAAGAGTAATAAATTAAGTCTTCAAGGAGGCCACAACAAAGCAAGGGCGTCTTGGTCTTTTTGCTCATTTTTGTTGTAGTATAAATAGAAGGTGATAGTGAGATATCCTTTAGTTTATTTTGAATGCTGAAATTGTAACCTAAAAACACCAAATATCTTCTCTCTTCTTCTCCAAGAAGCCGGTTCAAGATCTCACAAGTAGAGGAATACTTGTGTTGTCTCCTTGGCTAGAAACAAAGGTTTTGAGGTTGTTGAGTGCCTCTTGGTCTTTGTAAGAGCTTGGTGTTAATATTCATTAGGCTTAGGGTCCTCTCATGTTGTTAGGGTTCTTAGTTTCTTGAATATTGTATGTCAAGTTGTTTATCTTCCATTATCTTGTTGTTGTTGTGTTGCTTTTCTTAACTTGAAAGTCTAGGGAAGCCGTGTGGGGCTTGTTTCGATTCCCTAGCATTATTGTATGTCTTGTCGTTCTCGGCTTGGACTTAAAAACCGAAAACTATATCTTGTGTTGTAATCTCTAAACCGAAAACTAAAACTTGTCACTCTTGTGTTGTTGGACTACAATCCGAAACTCTTGTGTTGTTGGCTTGATCTTGCATCACCGGTTATATGATACCTTCCACAATTTCAGTTAGTTCTCAGTCTATACAAGTTCAGATTTGCTTCAAAGTTATCAGATTTTCAGTTATTCAAATCAGTTTAGCATATTTTTTACTTGGTCTTACATTCTCAGTTTTGCATGTTTATGTTTTCGTGCTCAGTACCATACATGATCCTCAGTGTGTTTTACATTCTATTCAGCTATACATGAGCTTTACATATAGTATTCATGTTTTACTGATTTTTAACTTCCGATCTACTTATTTTACAAAAGTAAAGATATTAAGAAATGAAGTGTAGTGATTCACCAGCTTAAAATATTTTGTTTGTTACTTATGCTTTAAGATACTTCAGCTTTCAGTTTATTTTAGTCTCCTGGTAAGTCTACTTGCACTAAGCATGCGTGTTTTTAAGATTATATATGAAATCAATTTTACTTATTGCATTCACCCCCACTTACTCAGTACATTCCAAAGTACTGATCCACATATATGTCTATGTGCTACATTGTCTCATAATGTAGGTACCAGTTATAGCACACACATGATAACCAGATAGTTTGTAGCTTCTAGCCAGCAAGTGATGAGGTCTCCTAGTTTGAGAATCTCTAGTCAGTTCTAGTTCATGTACTTTATTTTGAGTATTCATATATAATAATTAGTGGTAGTTGGTGTCATATACCATCTATTTGTATTCAGTATAGTAGAGGTTTCATAGAGAGTTAGATTCACTCATATAATTTAAGTTCTTCCTTCAGATTTATCGTATTGTAAACCTTTTTAGTATCATATGTATTCCATTTTTCTTACGATAATGCTTCCATTCAGAAAATTTAGCTTGTATAATCAATTAAATCACTTGCTCAAGTAGTATGCCAGATCATGGGTTAGCTTAGGATCACTTGTAGTTCTAAGCACCGTGTTACGACTAAGGGGTAGTCTCGGGTCATGATGGCCATTAATTAGGCTATTGACAATTTATTTCCTATGCTTGATAGTACATATTGATTATGTTAGAGGCCATGTGTAATGACTATATTGGTGAATACGTTATGGATTATGCTAAAGAGCATGCCTATTGAATATGCTAATGATTATGCCAAAGATTGTGCTTATTTACTGTGTTAGCAATTACGCTATTGGTTATGATAGAATTCATTCTTTGATTATGATTATTAGTCATGTTAATATATTATGTGAATAGTTATCTATTAAATACTCTAATGATTATGCTATTGGTCATATTGATGATGATTTTGATTTATTTATACCTAAAATAAATGCGGAGGATGGTTATGATATTGATAATATATATAGTGACATGATGATGATACATATACTCGGCAAGATAGAGGATAATTCTGATAATATATGCTTGGCAAGGCTGGAGGATAAATACGATAATATATGTTTGGCAAGGCTAGAGGATGATTATGATGATATATGTCTGGCAAGGGTGGAGGATGATTATGATGATATATGCTTGGCAAGCCTGGAGAATGATTACAATGATATATGCCCAAAAAGGATAGAGAATGATTATAATGATATAAATATATGCCCGGCAAGACCAAAATATGACTATGATGATATTATAAGGATATAGATGAATATCCATGTTGGTTCGAGTCCGGCTATGCGCACTATACTATGTTGATATATTATTTATGATATGATGACATTGGTGTGTGAGATTGACAAACTAGCTAAGTCAAAAATGAAGTAATAGTTATAATATAGTATGATATGAATAGACTCTGGTGTTATTATGACAAGCTGCTAAATATTGGTTACTTGATAAATGTTGGCTAGTTTCTAGATATTGTTTAGTTGATAAATATTGACTAGTTGCTAAATATTGGTTAGTTGATAAATATTGGATAGTTGCTAAATATTGGTTAGTTAACAGATATTGGCTAGTTTCTAAATATTGGTTAATTGATAATTAATTATTAGTAGATAAGTGATGATTAGTTGATAAAGGATAATTTATTAATACATGGTGATTAGTTGCTACATGATGGATAGTTGGTACGTGTTGACTTATTTATAAATGATGAATATGAACAATCGATGGTTATGGTGTGGTATGACTTGGATGAATTCTAATTGTATTATGAGAGTTGATAAATGATGGCGGTGAGATATGCTATCTTGTTCGTACCTTCCAGGATTATGGGGGGTTGCAATGGATCATTTAATTTCAACACTAAGTGGTGTATGGGCACTAATTTTGTAGTTATGATTACATGTGTTGATGTTTTATGTTATGTTATGGTGATATTTTGGTTATCTATTTATTCATGTAAAGTGATGTTGGAGATATTCCAGGTTTGTTCCTTACCTTGACTTAGTCATGTTATCTTGCATTTTGTCATACTTATATTATGATTTAGCTTAGTCGGCCGATGATGCCGACTGAGTACCCATTATTTTGGTACTCATACTACACTTCTGTACCTTTTTGGTGTAGATTCAAGTACTAGTTGCCTCCATTGATTCAAGTTTGTGTGGTGTTTATATCCATAGATAGGGTGACCTCTTGGAGTTCGTGTCACCCATTTACTTCTACTTTCTATATTTAGTCTTTTATTTTGAGATAGATGTATTGACTATTCTAGATATTGATTTGTATTTTTATTAAAGATACTCTTGTACTGGCTCTACCGGGTCATGGGATGATATTTAAGTAGTGACAACCTTTGAATAATTTCTATTGCCTTGCTTATTGTTGTGTTGGATTACCTATTAAATCCTTTTGGGGTATTTCCACCAAGTTAACCCATTGTATTTAACTCTGGGTTACGGTTTGGCTTAACTACTGGTAGGATAGAGTAGGTTCCATCATGACTCATAAATCGGGTTGTGAAAAACTAGTATCACAGCCTTGGCTTCACGGGTATTATTGGTACAAGAGCAAGCGTCTAGTAAAGTGATGAGTGGTGAATTTACCACTCATTTACACTAAACATTCATGCACATTACCTTGATTTAAATCTATAAATAAGACATATATAATATCCTCATTTTGCAAAAATATAGGTTATGAGATAGAAAGATGTGGATTTGAGCTAAAAAGAATCAAATGGAGAAAAAAAGTGTAGCTAGAAGACCTAAAGCAGAAACAGGACTCAGCTACCGCGATTGTGGTCTGGTGGCGGTGATCGTGGCTAGTCAAGATAGGTCTAAATATCGCGATCGCAAGTTCTGACCAAGATCTCGATAGCCACAATCGCGGACAAATATCAGCGATCATAGCAAAGTAGGATAATGCCGAGGGGCAGATATATAAATGTACATAGCTGACTCCCAAATTCCCTTAAGAGGCTCAAACCCTATCCCATAGAGGAAATCTGACTTTTGTGGAATTTTTCCAGTATCTAGTTTCTAACTTTTGAAGAGACAACTATTGTATCTATTTATCGATGAAGAATACATTAGAGTAGCTTTCAAGTGGAGGATTGGCAATTTCCATCAAAGAATTATTGGATCATAAATCTTGAAATTTACATTCTCTTTATCTTTAAACAAATAAAATTGATAGAGATTTTTGGATATATCTTTCTTATATGTTAGATTGTTAATGATGGGTTCTATTATTGCTTGATTAAATTGGTTGGGATTTGTGAGTGAAAGCACCAAATACCAAAATGGATTTGTGGGTGAAAATTTCGAGCTCTTGAAAGATAAAACCAACCTTGAAAGAGGGCTTTTGGTGAACTTTTGAAACCCACATCATCCTTGAACGAGGGATGCGGGAACCAAGGCAATAGTACATAATTTATGGTCATAGTTTGCTAATTTTCACTATCTTAGACATAAGGGTGATTATGAGGTTAACTATACCTTATGTATCATCCTAGAAATAGGGATACCCAATTGAGGTGTTGGGTGGCTTCAATTGACACACTTGTTAGGTACTCAAAAGATTCAATGAGGGACACCTTTGAGACCTTGTTAACGAACTAGCCGCAAGGACTTTCTACCTATCCTACCACATCATTAACAACTAGAAATTTGCATCAAAACATCATACTCCCATGCATAATTGGCCTCTCGGAAGTCATAATCCCAAGATCTGTTTCTAATTGATTATACTCAAATTATTCATAGCCCGAAGTTAGTCCTTTAGAATTCTAAAAATAATCATACCCTTGAAAAATAATCAAACCCCCCTAATCTTTGTACCCTAGGTTTGAATTTAGCAAGCAACTTTTATTTTGGACTTACTTGATCACTATTTAGATTGTTCCTCGTAGATTCGACCCCACTCATAGTTGGGTAATTATATTGATGACAACTTTCTTGCACTTAAATTGACGTGTAATCTGAGCATTATCAAAAATGGTGCCGTTGTCGGGGAACTATTTGGCGTATTGAGTTCATTTGAAATTTTGGCCTACTTGCTTGGATCAAACTTGTTAATATTTGTTTGTGATTTTCTTTTGTTTCTTGTGCTAGGTTGATTTTTATTTTTATTTACTAGTCACTATGGCATCTTGGGACTAATATGATTTTGGTAGTTGGAAATCCTATTTTAATGATCCATGTCCATATTGTGACATACCCCGCTTTCGGCAAGATTGTAGATGTGTTTCTCGGAGAAAGATAGAGATACCATCTCGATTCTATTGGGAGTATGATTGTTCTTTATGTGGTGGTCGATATAGACATTGGAGTGATTGTCTGAACGCCCTCCCCTAGTTATGCTAATGAGTATGCTAGTTCTTCTTATGAGTTTGATAGGTCTCATGGTATGAAAAAAGGAAGAACAACATACTGGATACAATAGTGCTGAAGCAATGCTTCAAACTATTTTAGAATAGTCAACTAAATTGGTGGAGGACATGCATGACTTGTATCAATCCAATGAGGCATTCAAAGGGGAAATGGAAAAGATTAAAGAAATAAGCAAGGAGGCTGATCTTGCAAGTACCATGAATATGCTCATTCTTCAAACTGAGCTTGAAATTGAGGAATCATCAATGATTTCCCAACCAACCGAATCTAATATAGTTGAAGATTCCCAAATTGAGGATATGGTGCTAAAGTCAAAAGAAAAATCCAAGTAAATCTCTTATGAATACTCTAGTCCATTTTGGAGAGATGATGCTAATAGGGATGCGATTTGAGAATTAAAGGATAGACCTCATTAGAACCATTTTTCAATATTATGCCTAGTGGGTGTGATGAGAGTCCACCTACCCAAACAAATTATGGATTTTGGGGAGAAGGAGAACCATCCCTAATTTTGTAGTTTGACGTTCTAAATGAGCACATGAGAACCCTGCACTTAAAGGACGAGTATATCAACTTCCGATGTTCAACTAGTGGCCTATTCCTATCATTACCCAAGGAGATGAATCAGAAATTTAAATGTAAAATTGGGTAAAAGGTTCAAGTCTTCAAAGTGAAGAGATAGATGCCGCATCTCCATGCCCTCATTTCTATCACGTTTCATCTTGGAAGATTCAAATCCTCTGTCTCTCTTCTGCTTAATTCATATTGAGCAAAAGTTGGGATGAGGATTCAAATCTTCTAAGTGGAAACACAAATAATAGTTGGGATGGCGTCTTGCCACAAAAGATGGGAAGCAACCCATCATTTCACGAAAGTGGCACGTATCCTTTTATTTCTACATAATAAAGTAGATTTTAATTATCTCATTGATTAATCCATGCAGTTGTGTCACTTTAGAGGGTATATAATAAATTGAAAAAGGAAAATATGAAATGTTTCCATGGTGGACTAAACAAGGAAAATAGATTTGTTTAAATTCCTCTGTTACCACGATTGCAGGCTCTAAGTCGCGATCACGGTCACTCGTATGTTGATAGTGAAACTCTGACCACGATCATGGTCCGATCAAATTTAAAAGACCATCGATCTTTTATTTCTCCCATATTTCCCCTCCAGCTTTTCTCTCTCAAATTACCACTGCTTGTGGCTATATTTTGAACATCTCAAAGGCATCTTTGCATCCACTCTACATCACTAGTACGGTAAGTGCTTCAAGATCATATTTTTAATTGTTATGAGTAGGACTTAGGGTGCATAAACTAGGTAGGGCCTAATATTGAGTTTTTCATTCCTAAACGATTGATAAATCATGCTTGTGTGGTGATTAGCTGTTAGATATGGTGTGCACATATATGGGGAAGTTTTGTGTACCCAAAATTATGTAATATTGAGTAAAATATAGGGTGCACACCAAGTGACCGATCAACTTCCTAAATGAGTCAATAAATATTTATTTCCACATTGTAGGGGAATAATCGGACACTTAGAATGCATGTTTCAGGTTATTAATGATTGGTTCATATTTTAGAGCACATTTTGGCCCCAAAATGGATTTTGAACTGAACAGTCAGGTCTTAGGTACCGCAATTACGGCAATCGAGACTGCAATTACAGCACATGCGATCACAATATTGGAGCTACGATCACAGCAAACACAATTGTGAAAGACATGCCATGATCACTATAATTGAAATTGAATATCAACCTACGCCAAAAATCCTGTAGTTAAAATTTTTGTACAAACACCGCTAAGTACCCACCCCATGAAATTTAGTGGACAATATGGTGTAGTATAATCATGAAAATATTGATAATGAATGATTTTGTATTGTCCTCATGTTTTGCAGGTTTCTATCCTGGAGAACTTCAACCAAATCCTATTCATGACTCCCGAATGTCATAACCAATATTATGATGAGCACCCAAGGACTAAGCTGCCCCCGAAAAGTGGTATATGCTTAGAGAGAGTGCCAGAAAAGCTTTCAGCATTTCATGCTAGACTCGTGGCAACCAGATGGAGTTGTTTTTCCCTGAACCCTTATAAGGCAAATAAGCAGTGGATGTGATAGTTCTATGTTAATCTTAGCGTAGTGTCTTTTGCAAACCCGATTAACAGGATTCGGGGGGATGTGCATTTTAAAGTGGAGCAAATCAACGATCCATATGGGCTCCCAAATACAAATATGGATACTTTTGAGGCCATGGGGTGTGAGTCGGGCAGTTGTATGGCAAAGAAGTTGTGCCCAGGCAAGGAGATTTCAAGGGAGTCAACAAAAAAAGGCATCTCCATGAATGACTTCACATCCGAGGACCGAATTTAGTTGAACATTATTTGCAGTCAAATATTTCCTTTCACGCACATGACTATAGTTATAAATATCTGTTCTTGCATAGTTACCTGCATACTAGACAATATTTCTCTGAATATTGGTCATCTGGTGATATCTGATATGCAGTTCTATAGGAGATATAGTGGTATGTATCTTTTATTCCCTTTTCTTATTACTGAGATGTGCAGGAGAGTAGGGGTGGTGGCATACCTAAATGACACTTAGGTGTGCCCTATAACCCTTATTTACCCACTCAAGATCTAGGGTGAGGGTGCACTTGGTGAGAGCAACAAGAGAAAGATCGACATGGGAAAGTCAATGGATAAGGAGTCAAAGTCATGTAGACCATCCACTGTTGGTCCTCTGGAAGATATTGGTGTTAATATTAGGGTCATAAAGTATATTGTATTAGGATTGCCTCAGGGGCCGAGAGAACCCTCCACCAAGCATCATTATTATGTATCTTGCTCAGATTATGAGAAGTATCAAGAGAAGCAACAGACACCAGGAGCCACTATTACTAGGCTTGAGAGGGCATATTCAGCACTGGAGGAGTCTCATAGGGTGCTTTGGGACTCCCATAAAAAGATAAATAAAAGGGAAAAGAAGAGAGACAATTTCTTCAGCAAGATGTGAAAGGGGGTGAAGGGCCTCTAGAAAGTCCTGAAACCCCATGACAGACTACCTTCTCCCAGAGTAGATAGTGATAATGAGACTCTTTCTGAGTGGTCAGGTTCTGATGCTGGTGGTGATGGTGTAGAGTAAGGAGAGAGTTGCTCGTGATGCAGTTTCAAGGAGCACCCTTTTCTTTTTACTGTGCTATATTGATTATGCGGTGAGTACACAGCTTGCCTTTCAGCTGGGGGTGCTTTGCCCTAGAGTTGTATTATTTAGATATTTTTGAATATTTTGATTGTTATTTTGCAGGTTGTTTTTTATGATATCTGGATGATTTTTATTTTCTATTTCTAGGTTGCTACATTTGGGCACTCTGATGGTGCCCACATTTCATGGATTAGTAATTTGTCTTGTTTTTAGATTTTCTATTTTACTATATCTTTATTCTAGTTGTAATGATATTAGATGAGATTTTTCACATGATAGATTGAGTGATGAAATTCTTAAGGGAAAAGAATTGTGCTTGGGTTTGAAGCCATGGATGCAGGGGGAGTTTGAGTACCTGTGGCATCGAGGTCACAAATGCAAGAGAAATTTGAGTACTAGTGGCATTTTGACTTTGGATCACATTCATACCTATGGAAAAATTGAGTAGTTATATGGTTGGTTTGCCCATATGAAAGCCACAATATGAAACAAAGGCTTGGGTTGTTGTCATGGGTAGCAAATTGTGCATGGTGTAAATGCAAATCAAACACCTCCATCCATCCCAATAATTTTTATCTTTTTGTGACTCTAAAAATTTTGGCTTGTGAAAAGTGGTAGATACTCCATTTTTTCCTCTAATGGGAGGGGCAATTGAGCCTCCTTGGCAAATTTGCATGCCATGTGTGGTGAGCTTATTTGTCCAAATCTAATGTGTACTTGTACCATCTAGAAATTTCCCCATTAGTCTCTCAAAGATAATTTTTATTGTACTTGATTGGTGAGATAATCTTAGGCCATCTTTGTGATATTGGAATTCCACTTTAGTGTAAAAATCCTACCCTTACATAAATGTTATTCCTAGTCACCCACTTTGAGCCTTTAGACCTTTCTTTGGAAAATACATTACAAGCTGTGATCCTTTCAATTTTTATCCCTCTTTTGAACCCTACCCTCCTTGAACTTAAAATTACAACTTGAGGCTAAACTCCTAAGTTGGGGGTGAGGATTATTGAAAGAGGTAACTTTGGGATACTAAGTGGTAAGTGAGTGCCTATGAGCTTAAGTATTAAGAACAGATGAATAAGAAAAAGGAAAGGATTTAGCAAAGAAAAGAGAAGTGAAAAGGGTACAAGAAAAAAAATGAAAAGAAAATAGGTGAACCAAGTAAATAAATGTAGGCACATGTGTAAAAAGTGAATACAAAAGGAAGTGGCCCATGATCAAAAATTAGATAGAATAGTGTGATGTAGATGTTCAAGGAGGGCATAGTCATATTGTTCCTAAATGATACCCTACCCTACCCTGAACCTATGTTACAAGCTCAAAAAGCCCTTTAAGATCTCTAACCAAGTGTATTCATTGTAGTGGCAATTGAAAATAGGGGTAAGCCTATGGCATAGTACTTGTTATCATCGAGAGTTCTTGAGAGAGAGAGTGTTTTTGCACTTAAATTCCTTGTTGCACATTTGATAACTTAGTGTGTGGAATTTTCTTTCTTGTGAGGAGGCATATAATCAAGTTGAGGTGGGTGATTTGGTCATCTCTAAAAAATTGAGGCAAAAGAAGTATATTGTAGTTGAGGTCAAAGGTGAGTTACATCTAGAGTATTAGTGACTATTGCAGGTTGTTTTTGATGTTTTTTGCACCTTTGAACATTGCATTTTATGTTGAGGGAGGTGGGGAGAATATATTTTCCCATATTTGAAGAGCTATATGTGGTAGTAACTAAGTTTGAAGTCATTGTGATCATTGGGTCATTAAATTTGGGCATAAATATGTATTGTCTAGTGGTAAGAGGTAGTGTTGCTTGAGGACAAGCAAAGCTTTAAGTTGGGGGTGTTGATGAGTGGCAAATCAACCACTCATTTACACTAAACACTTGTGGACATTACCATGATTTAAATGTATAAATTATACATATGTGTGATTAAATGCACTAATAACCACTTTTGTAAGCAAACAGGTTATGAGATAGAAAGATGTGGATCTGAGGAAAAAAGAATAAAAAGGAGAAAAGAAGTGCAGCTGGAAGACCTAGAGTAGAAATAGGCCTCAGTTGCTGCGGTCACAGTTTGAGGGTTGGGATCATGGCCAATCAAGATAGGTCAACATACCGTGATCACAAGTTCTGACCATGGTTGCGGTAACCGCGATCACGCACAAATGTCAGCAATTGTGGTACAGCAGGATAATACCCAGGGGCAGATTTGTAAATGCACATAGTTGATTCCCAAATTTTCTTAAGAGGCTCAAACCCTATCCCATAGAGGAGATCCAACTTTTGTGGAATTTTTCTACCATCTAGTTTCCAACTTTCGAAGAGACAACTATTGTATTAATTTATGGGTTAAGAATACATTAGAGTAGCTTTCAAATGGAGGATTGACAATTTCCATTGAAGATTTGTTGGATCCTAAAGCTTGAAATTTGCATTCTCTTTACCTTTCAATAAATCTAATTGATGGAGATTTTTGGATATATCTTGCTTATTAATCTTATGTGTAGATAGTTCTTCCTCTTGGGATTATGTTAGAATAGGGTACAATTGTATGTGGGTTGTGATTCATTTGTGTCTATGTTAGTTTGTTGATGATGGGTTCTACTATTGCTTGATTAAATTGGTTGGGATTTGTGGGTGAAATCCCCAAATACCCAAATGGGTTCATGGGTGAAAATCCCAAGCTCTTGAAAGCTCAAACCATTATTGAAAGGGGGCTTTGGGTGAACTTTGGGCACCCACATCATCCTTGAATAGGGGATGTTGTAACCAAGGCAATAGTTGACAATTTATGGGCATAGTTTGCTAATTTTCATTATCTTAGACATATGGGTGATTATGAGGTTGACTATACCTTAGGTATCATCCTAGAAATAGGGATACCCAATTGATATGTTGGGTGACTTCAATTGACACATTTTTTAGGTACTCAAAAGAGTCAATGAGTGAAATCTTTGAGACTTTGTTGACAAACTAGCCTCAAGGACTTTCAATCTAGCCTACCACATCATTAATAACTAGAATTTGCACCAAATCAACATTCTCCCATGCATAATTTTCCCCTAGGAAAGCATAATACCAAGATCAGTTTCTAATTAATTATACTGTAATTATTAATAGCACCATGTGAGTTCTTCAGAAGTCTACAAACAATCACTTCCTTGAAAACGTTCAAAACCCCCAAATCTTTGTATCTTTGGTTTGAATTTAGCATGCAACCATCATTTCGGACTTACTTGATCACTATTTATATTGTTGTTCATGGATTTGACCCCAACTCATAGTTGGGTAATTATATTGATGATGATTGCCTTGCACTTAAATTTACATATAAGTTGAGCGTTATCATGGAGACCTATGGTTTTGAATGATGCCATCCATTTTACATTTTTAAGAGGCTATAGAACATTCTTTTGAGATCTTTACATCATTCACTCATATCGTGCTAAGAGTCTGAGTTGGTTTATAGAACATTCTTTTGATCTCATTCTTTCATAGATGGCTAGGACATATGCCACTGCTTCATGCAGTATGGGTGCCAAGACTGAGCCTAGGGATCCTACTCCTATTCGTGGATAACCATAGGTCATTGACAACCTAGAGATATGTCCCTGGCTAATTTCCAGGAGAAGGGACCTCTACCAGACCTTATTCATGCTCCTATGCTAGAAATTCTTTCGCTCCTACCAGTGCTAGTCTAGGGACAAGCCCAGGTTCCACCAGGGTTTATTTCTTATTGAATTCTCAAAGATGCTTTAGTTCAGGTTTTGGGTTAGTTAGTGGTACATTATCTGATGATGCACAGTCTACAAATCAGATTTGTACTGAAGCGGGGGTGCAACCTATAGTTGTAGCCCCTAAATTAAGGTCCCTCCTACACTGATGGTTTCTCTATAGGTAGTTGTTTGGCCCGTGGTTGACCAGCTTGATATGTTTGCTCAGGAGCATAAGATGTTGGGTAAATTCTTAATCTTGGATCTGACTAGGTTTTCTGGTGCTCCCAGCGAGGATGCGTATGAGTTTTTGATTGCTTATTAGGATAGGCTCCATAATTTAGGCCTATTTAAGACTCCTAGTGTGGATTACACCATATTTTAGTTATACTTAGCTATTAATATTGGTGGAAAGGGTATATGTATTCTAGAAAAATGGATCTTTTCTTTGACATGGGCTCAATTTTTAGAAATATTTTTGGAGAAGTATATTCCTTGCAGCCTTTGGGGTCAGTTTGCTAGATTGGAGTAGGTCTCCTTGACAGTTGCTGAGTATGACACTTTTTTTTCATGAGTTGGCTAGGCATACGACTTTTATCCTGGATACAAAATATAAGAGAGTTTGTTTCTTTATCAGAGAGTTGAGACTTCCCCTTCGTATGTTTACTTACAGTTTGTCTATTGTGGGTAGGTCTTTTATACAGGTTTTTGATCATGATCATCTTATGGATAAGATGCATTATGAGGCTCATTGGGGCAGCTATAAGAGTCTTAGAAATCAAGACAATTTTAATGGGAGTCCTAGTACTTCCCGATTCAAAGGTAGCCATTTTCATGGTAGATACCATCTGCATTCATCCTATCAGTCTCAGAATTATACTAGTTAACCTGTTCAGGTAGTACTTTAGATTACTAATAGAGGTTAGTTTAGTACTAGTGATCACCTTAGTAAGGGTAGTGGTCAGTCTTCGAGAGGTTCATCGTATAGTCATCCTAGACTTAGTGGCTATTCTGGATCATCCAGATTTGTTGGTTCTATTTCATCTCAGATGTCATGTTATATTTATGGAGTTCCTGGTCACTTTTGGGGAGATTGCCCTTGTCGTGGGTCAATGTTGCTTCAGCTCAAAGTTCTCACGCTATTAGAGCAGGTCATCCCACAGCTAGATATGGTTCTCAAGGACGTAGAAGTAGTTTCCAGAGTACTCGAGGAGGTTCTAATATAGGTAGAATAAAAGGTCGGTCAGGGGCCCAACTAAGTGGCAGGCATAGTTAGTTATACGCAGTACATGCTAGGCCCGAGGCTATATTCAGATGCTATTGTTATAGTTACAATTTTGGTGTGTCGTCAGTTGGACCTTGCTTTATTAATTATGGTATCCACTTATTCTTATGCTTTTGCTTATTATGTCGTATGGTTAGAATTATATTTGGATCTATTATCTATGTCCTTGTGTGTATCTACTCCCATGGGTGATTCTTTAGTAATGGATTGGGTGTTTAAATCCTATATTGTGACTATTAGTGATATTGATTCTCATGTTGATCTTATTATTTTAGATATGGTGGATGATTGAGATGATACTGGAATGGACTGGTTATCCCATTATCATGAGCCCATAGGTTATTTTGCCAAGACTGTTACCTTAGTCATGCCGAGTACACCCTAGTCATGTGGAAGAAAGCTGTTAGTCACGAGCCGATGGGGATTATTTCTTGTGTTCATGCTAGAAAGCTTATTTTGAGGGGTTCACTAATATTTGTGATACTAGTATGGAGAGTCCATCGCTTGACTCTATTCTTGTAGTTTATGAGTTTCCTAATGTATTTTTGACCAACCTACCTAGTATTTCCCATATCCGTGAGGTTGAGTTGCTATTGATCTCGATCCTGGCACCCAACCTATTTCTATGGCACCTTACCCTATGGCTCCTACCGAGCTAAAGAAGCTAAATTATCAACTTTAGGATCTTTTTAGTAAGGGTTTTATTAAATTGAGTGTGTCTTCTTGAGGAAATCCTGTGTTATTTATGAATAAGAAAGATTGCTCCATGCCTATATGCATTGATTATGGGAAGCTTAATAAGGTGACGGTGAAGAACGATTATCTTATGCCTCGCATTAATGATTTGTTTGACCAGTTTTAGGGAGAGGCAGTGTTTTCTAAGATAGATTTGAGATCTAGCTATCATCAGTTGAGGATTTGGGCTGAAGATATCCCAAAGACATCTTTTAGGACCCGTTATGGTCATTATGAGTTCCTTGTGATATCATTTGGCTTGACTAATGCCCCAGCTGCATTTATAGCTTTGATGCACCGAGTATTCAGAACTTATTTGGAGTTTTTTATGATTGTGTTAATCAACAACATACTTGTGTATTCAAAGTGTAGAGAGGCGCATACACAGCATTTAAGGATTGTGCTCCAGACTTTGAGAGATCATGTGTTTTTCACCAAGTTCTCTAAGTGTAAGTTTTGGCTTGAGTTGGTGACATTCCTTGGAAATGTGGTGTCTAAGTATGGTATTATGGTAAACCCAGCGAACATTGAGGCGATTCTTGATAGGGCTAGATCTATATTTCTGACTAAGGTTCATAGATATATTGGGTTGACCACTTAGTATAGATGATTCATCGAGGACTTTGCTACTATTTTAGTGCCTATGACAAGATTAACTTGGAAGGAGGTTCCTTCTTAACTAGTTTTCACATGAATCCTTATGCTAGTTTTAAAAAGTGAATTTCTAATGGTTTGCTCATACAGATTTAAGAGGGAGTAGTATTTAGCACCGAACAAGAAGTTCGGGATTAGAGTGCCCTATCTTCTACAGAACTATGAGCCTAAGTAGGCATAGATTCAGATTATTCCCATTTATATGGATGACAGATTTAGCTTGTGATTGATCACATAGATTAGGTTATACTCCCTATCAAGAGTATTAAACCTCTCCCCAATGTGAGGTTTCTTTCTTAGGAGGTCAAGACATTGGACTCCATGTAGCTCACATGGTTTATATGGGTTAAAAGAACCTCCCTTCAGATAAAGTGTTTTCCTAACAGTAAAAGCTTTTAGAACAATTTTAAAGTATCTCCCTAATAGTAAAGACTTTCAAAAAAATATTTATAGAAAAAAATTTTAGAAAAACCAAGTGTGAAGGCTCACAAGTTTTACTCAGATTATGCCTTATAGAAAGATATTAGCTACAGACTTCAACTTTTAAATTTCAGATTTAAAGAGTGAGTCCTTTTCACACTTAGACAGTATGATTTAAAGGAAGAATACAATTATAGCTATTAGAACTAAATGTTATGGCTCACAAGATTTATAAAGTACGTTTTGTTTCTCATTGCTACATATTTTAGTATTTCAGATATTCCAGCTTATGTGAATCATTTACTTTTAGCATGCAATATTTTACAAATTATGATGATGAGATAGTATTTTACTTATACATTCCACCCCCATATACTTAGTACATCCTCAAAGTACTGATCCACATATATGTTTATGTGCTACATTGACTCATAATGTAGGTATAAGCTCAGTTGTAGCACGCATACTATATTAAGATAATTTGTAGATTTCAGCCGGCAGATAATGAGTCCTTCTACTTTGGGGACTTTAGTTAGATGTTATTGATGTACTTTATTTTCTTATTCATAGGTATTGATTAATGATAGTTTGAGTCGCGTCCCAACTATCTATAATCAGTATAGTAGAGGCTTCACAGATGTCAGTTAGAGTCAGTTAGGTAATTGTATTTCCATTTTTCAGACTTTATTAGAGTGTAAAATGGTATCAGTATTGTATTTTTCACATATTCCATTATATTTATGCTTCCGCACAGTAAGCTCAGTCATTTTATATATATTTTATCAGTTACTTAACAGTATGCCAGGTCATGGGTTAGCTTTGGACCACTTTTGGTCCTTAGCACCGTGTGATATCTCGGGATAGATTTTTGGGGTGTTACAGAGATATGATAGATTTTGTAGCTTGATCCCTATGTTTTCAGCAGGTAAAGGCTAAGCATCAACATCCAGGTAGTTTAAATCAGATATTACCAGTTCTCGAGTATAAATGAGAGCGTATTACAATGGATTTTACTAGTGGTTTGCCTCGTACCACCATGTTTCAGTGGAATTTGGGTCAGCATGGATCGATTGACCAAGTCAGCCAATTTCTTTCCTATTCAAATGTCCTTTTGTGCCGAGAGGTTATCCAGCAACTATGTGCGTGAGGTAGTCCATTTTCATGGTATGCCTATATCTATTATTTTGGATCGAGGTTCCATATTCACTTCTTGGAGAGCTTTTCAGGGGGAGGTTGGTACTCAGGTGGATCTTAGTACCTCCTTCCATCTGCAGACTTATGGCCAGTCCGAGTGAACTATTCAGGTGCTTGAGGATATGCTCCAAGCCTATGTTATGGATTTTGGAGACCAGTGGGAGGATCACTTAGCCTAGGCAAAGTTTTCTTAAAACAACAGTTATTATTTGAGTATTGATATGGTGCCTTTTAAGGCTTTGTATGGTAGGAGATGTCGTTCTCTTATTAAATGGTTTGAGACTTTTGAGATTTGACCCCATGGTACTAATTTACTTCAGGAGTCATTGGATAGAGTCAGGGTGATTCAGAATAGGTTAATAGCAGCATAGAGTAAGCAGAAGGCCTATGAAGATTGTAGTATTCATGCCTTGAGATTTGGAGTTGGTGACCTAGTATATCTCTGAGTATCTTCCATAAAGGGTATGATGAGGTTTGGGAGGAAGAGCAAGCTCATCCCTAGATATATTGGGCCTTTCAATATTCTTCGCACAATTGGTGAGGTGTCTTATGAGTTAGATTTACCTCTAGATCTTACTATTGTCCATCTAGTTTTCTATGTTTCCATGTTGCGGCAATACATTCTTGATCTACCTCAAGTTCTTAGATGGTACTTAATCCAGTTGGACGAGCATTTGACCTTCGTAGAGGAGCTGGTGCTTATTTTGCTAGTGATGTTAGGCAATTGCGCACTAGGGAGATTCCTATAGTTAAGGTTCAGTGGAGGCACCGCCCCGTAAAGGAGGCTACTTGGGAGATTGAGAACGAAATACGAACCCAATATCCTCAACTATTTGAGACTTCAAGTACATCCTAATCCTTAACTTTTTTGGATGAAAGTTCCTTTAGTAATGGATATTATAATGACCCTTTAAGTCATTTTCAATATTTCAATAGATTTTTACCATTAGAGCTTCTCTATAGCTTCCCCAAGTCATTTATAAGTATTGGAACTAACAGTTCAGTCCTCGAGCAGTTCGTTTGATTTTTAAAACCATTTCATTATTTTGAAGTCTTCGCTAGTTTCAAATAGCCACCGGGCAAAAACACTAGTCAAATGACCTCAAATGCAAATTCTGATGGTTTAAGCATCTCCTAAAATATTTATTCTAGGCTAGTTGGACCTTTGCTTTGGGTCCCAAAGCACCCAATCTCATTTCGACCTATTGGTTGAAAGTTACGAAAAATAGAATATGGGTATGGGACCCAAATTTTATCAAAGCTACCTCAGATGGAAATTTCTATTGTGCCATTGAGTCCAGAATGATAAATTTGGTGTGTTAACATTGTTCAGTAGCATATAAGGGATTTTGAATGAATCCCGAGGGGTTGGCGGAGACTTGGAAAATTCCAAGTCTCAGTTATGATCTGATGCCCCCGTGATCACGAAACTTAGATCGCAATCGTGATATGGCACCACCAGTAAGTGTCGCAATTGCAACACTTCACGTTGTGAATACAATATTTTGGACAAACCACCAATTTCATGAAGGCCAAAGGGAAATATTGCAATTGTGACTTCTCTGTCTGATGCTCTGTATCGTGATCGTGATAGTCGAGTTGCAATCACGAGACTCGAGAATCGGGTAATAGTATAAATACCCCCATTTTAGCCCAATTTTGCTCATTCTTCACCCAATCTCTTAAGACCAAAACATTAACTAGAGAGATAGATTAAAGTTGGTACTTGTGGGTGGATCGGGAGCTTGTCTAACACTTATTTTTACAATTATCTACCAATTTGAGGTAACAATTCATTCTTTTCTTGGTAGACTTTCTTTATTTCTTGATACAAACCCCCAAAACCTTGAGGGTTTGATTTTATCCCTAATTTATCTTGGATTTCAATCATTATCAAGGGTGATAATTACTTGAGCATATGAGAAGATTAGGTTGGTTTTTAAAATGTAATTTTCGTGAGTGGGACCCACATAGGATTTTTATGTGATTGTTGGAGTCGAATCATAATAGTGCAATATGGGTATCATTATTCTCGTATTGATGAGTAAAATGTGATTTTTATAGCATCTCGGAAGGAAAAACAGTGATTTAACGGATCTTGTGAGTTTTCTTTGGTGTCCAGGTAAGCTAGGTTTTACCCCTTATTAGATTGAGATAATTCATAGTATGTTTATGATATTGTGTTAGATTTGGGATGATTTTTAGGTGTTGATGTGATAAATTAAAATACTTGAGATTAGTTGGATCATTTAGGCTATTTTGATTATCATTTTGGGCATGATTAGCTTAGTTATTCCTATGTTTGGTGAAATTGACCATGTAGGCTCTTGTTAGGATGGAAATACCCTAGTTACTCAATTAATGAGAAGATTTTCTTGGTTACTTGAATTTAGGATAAAACTTACTCAAACAGCTTAGCCATAGATGAAATTGATCTAGTTGCTCTATATTAGGGGGAATTGCTATCCTAGGATTAGTTATGGATTGTTTAACATCTAAAAGAGGATTTAGATACCTTATCCTAGTCTGGGGTAGATATTTTTTGATAAATTATTTTGGGAGTTTAGAAGTGGGTACTTCGACCCGCCTTAGGTCAAGACTTGTGATAGTTACCAAAGACCCTTGATACGTTTGTGTACATCTAGGATGATGTTATTTTGGTGATATTTAGATGCCTTGGTACTTGTTGTTTAGGATGAATGACGTTGGTAGTAATTCTTAATGAGTATGCTATGAATGAGTTATTGATTAAGCTTATGATCATAGATGAGCTCTTGAATATACTACTGATTTGGTTATTGATTGGGCTACCAAATATACTGTTGAATGAGCCCTTGAGTATGATATTGACTAATCCATAAATTAAGCTAGTGATCATGATATGAATAAGCTATAGTTATGTCATGGATTACATATTGACTAAGCTAATGATAAGCTATCTCTTATGATAATGATAAGCCATTAATTAGGCTATTGACAAGTTATTGTCTATGCTTGATAGTACATATTGATTACGTTAGAGGTCATGTTTAATGACTATATTGCTGAATACACTATGGATTATGCTAAAGAGAATGCTTATTAATTATATTATTGAATATGCTAGTGATTATGCCAAAGATCGTGTTTATTTACTATGTTTCCAATTATGCTATTGTTTATGATAGAATTCATTCTTTGATTATGATTATTGATCATGTTAATATATTATGTGAATAGTTATGCTATTAAATACTCTAATAATTATGCTATTAACCATATCTGTGATGATACTAATTATTTATACCCGGTAGAAACCTGGAGTATGGCTATGATATTGATGATATTAATGATGACATGATGATAATGCATATATACCTGACAAGATCGGAGTATGATGATAATGATATATGCCTGGCAAGACCAGAGAATGATTATGATGATATATGTCTAGCAACGTCGGAGGATGATTCTGATAATATATGTTCAATAAGGTCGGAGGATGATTATGATGATATATATTCGGCAAGGGCGGAGGATGATTATAATGATAATATGTCGGACAAGGCCAGAGGGTGATTATGATATATATATATATATATATATATATATATATATATATATGTCCGAAAAGACCAGAATATGACAATGATGATATTATGAGGATATTATTGAATATCCATACCGGTTTGAGTCAGACTATACGCATTATACTATGATGATATACTATTTATGGTATGATGACATTGGGTGTGATTTTGACAAACTAGCTAAGTTGAAAATGAAGAAATAATTATAATGTAGTATGATATGAATAGACTCTAGGGATATTATGACTAGTTGTTAAATATTGGTTAGTTGATAAATGTTGGCTAGTTGCTAAATATTGGTTAGTTGATAAATATTGACTAGTTGTTAAATATTGGTTCGTTGATAAATATTAGCTAGTTGCTAAATATTGATTAGATTATAGATATTGGATAGTTTCTAAATATTGGTTAATTAAAAATTAATGATTAGTGGATAAGTGATGATTAGTTTATAAAGGATGATTTATTGATACATGATGATTGGTTTCTATATGATGGATAGTTGGTAAGTATTGACTTATTTAAAAAAATGAATATAAACAATCGATGGTTATGGTGTGGTATGACTTGAATGAATTGTAATGGTATTATGAGAGTTGATAAATGACGGTTTTAGGTGTGGGTATGATGAATTGCAATGCTTGGGTTAGTTGGATCCTTTAGGCTATTAGGAAACCGTAAATTAGGCATAATTGACCTAGTTCCTCATAATTTAGGTAAAATTCTTATCTTAGGTCAAAGTGAGGCTTGTTTAAAATCTAAAATTGATTTTCATAACTTAAGCCTAACTCGGGTAGTATTTTTCTAAAATGGAACTTCAGGGACTAGATGTGGTCCTTTGACTCACCTTAGGCTAAGATGCATGTTAGCTTTTGTAGACCTTTATACACTTGTTGGACACTTTGAAACGCTTATTGAGGTGTTATTGAGAATCTTAGACATTTCATGGTTATGTTAGTTGATGATAGAGCCTAAGCACACACACAAGTATACGTGGTATACCAAGTAATATAGTGGTATTAAATGAAGCCGAATATCGATTCCATAGGATCTAGTTCCAACAACTATTCAATTCTAGTTTAACTTTTAAGATTAATCGGTGCAAGCGGAACCAAAAGAGAGTTTGAAAATTGTAAACAAAAGTTAAATTAAATAGTGTGTAAAGTAAAAGACTAAAGACAACCAATAGAGTAAAGCCCAGGGTTAAAGCACTTCGAACAATAATACTACGCTATTGAACTTCATTCGTTAAATCACCTATCTTAGTTGTTGATTCGTAGGGTTTATCGCATGATCATGGTCTTTCGATCTCTAATCGTCTACCTAACTTATATATTACAACTATATCATTCAGCGGGGATGTAATAATCTAATTATATGCATAAAGCTATCATCCTACATTTGAACCAAGCAAGGCTTCTAGGTACATCCCTATCTTAGACGCTAATTTGAATTCCTTATTTCATAAAAGAATAAGAACCCTACTTTATTTACCCCCCATGTTCTATCTTCTTATTCCCCCTCATGAGATCACAAGGTCGACAATGAATATATTCTAAAATCCATGAATCCTTGAAATAGTTAAAACAAGGATAAAGAAATAACCAAAGATGATAATCAATTCAAACGAAATCAATTCAACACGATAGTAGTCATGATCTCGGCTTTAACCCCGGAAAGGGGGAGTTTAGCCACTAATCGACATAATCATGATCTAATTAATTGAATACATAGTGAAATCTATTAAAAAGATCAAGTTAAAGAATAAAAACACTAAATAAAGTATTCATAAGCCCCTTACAATGCTCCAAGACTTCCAAAGATAATCTACAAAGTTTTTAACATTGTGTATTTATAATAGAAGGAAGCCTAGGCCATGTAGGAAAGTGGTGTGTCGCGGGCTATTGAGCACCGGACTGGCAGTCGCGTTGGCGGCTTTTAAGAACTGCTCAAAGGCATGTTGAGAGGGATCTATAGCACCGGTCCAAGGCAGGTGTCTCGGGCCTTATAGATCTTCTATGGATGAGGCCTCGCGGGCATATTTTCATGCCCTCACTGGAATTTGATTCCACAATTTTGTCTAAGTGTTCATCGGCCATCCTCGCCATGTGGTGTTATTTTTCTTTCAATATCAGATTTTTCAACATCAAAATATCATATACATAAAATCCTCAAGAATAATACATGATCAAAAACCACACATGAGAGTTCAACACAGTACAACGTCAAGAACTACAAGCGAGAAACTCAAACAAAGCACTAGTCTCATCCACTTTATGCTTTAACTTATTGTTGACTCTTGGCTCATTTCAATTGAACTTTGCACACTATAAATAAGTTTTCCATACATAATCACACATTCAAAACATAATAAACTCATTATACATGGTAGAATCCACCAAGATCAACTAGAACGACAACTAGGTCAAGCTAGTAAAACTAGTTTTCTCGTCTAGACTCTAAATAATCGATTTGAATCCAAACTTGTTTGACAACAGTTTTAAACATTGTACTCACTTCCTTGAACACTTAAATGTTTATTTATATTACCATCAACATAGAAAACACACGAATTATCCTCAAAATAAGGCTAAATCAGCTAGGATAATGACACTAAAGTGCATAAAAACACCCAACATCACCACCCCACACTTAAAGCCTTGTTCATCCTCGAACAACTTAACTATAAGCATCATAAGTTGAGGTGATTATACACTTATACTAAATGTAAGACACTCACGCTAGTACTACGATGACTACACAGAATGCAAGTTTCTACACTAAGCATGTTATGTACACCATTGAGAGTTCAAGAACACTACGTAAAACATCCTTGCCTCAAGAATTGACTCACCAAGTAGGAAAACTCATGCGTATATCTCAATAAAAGACATCATACAAATCATCCACATTCATAAAACATGTCTCTCACAACAAAAGAGTTACCCATAAACACTCACATAAATGTAATTTACAACACATTAGGTACGACAATCAAGTTACGCTCACTCTCACAAGGAATTCGCAAGTTGCACTAGATGAGCCATAGGTTTGCCCTTAGTGAAGTGCTCCACTAATATTAGAATGATGAATATTAGGATAATGGTTGTAATATAGGTTAAGGGACGGATAGGAACTATTGTGGATAAGAATAGTGACTATCTTTCCTAAGCACTTTAGTACATCACTTTTGATAATTAAGACCAATCTCTAACAACCTATGTACACCACTTTCATATACCACATCTTCTATTTTGCCCCATCTCATTAAGCTCATTCACATATATTATGTTGGTAGTATACTATGTAAATATCATCCAATTTTGCATTTTTTCACACCCATTTTATGCTACATATCCCTATGATAGCCACCCTCAACTTAAGCGATTTTTCTTAACTGAGGTGAACAATGTCCAAGGAGGACCAGGGCCAAAACAAGTTCATTGTAACATAACTGGGCTAAAAATGGGAACTTTTCAAGCACAAATTTCCCTAACTCCCAACCACAACACATAATGATTTTTACACACCTTTTGTTTCTTAAATCTCAAACTCCTTAACTCAATTAATTTTTCCCTCAAGCACTTAGGAGATTCGGATCAAATTAAGGTCAATCAAAGAAGGGGATTAGGCTATATAAAAGGCTACCAAATAATAAGCTAAAGGCTTAATGGGGTTAACTAGGATTATGCACAAGGGTAGATCAAAAAAAGGGTTTGAAACATGTTTATCAAAGAATTGTCTATATCATCTCCTAAACCCACACTCTTTATTTCACGTTTCACACACACCAGGCAAGCTCTAGTCATCACATGAAATAAGGAATATATAAACAATCTTACACGTGTATGGGACATGCTCAACTCTAGCATGATCATCATAGACTCTTAACCACACTATAGCATGAGTTTAACATTAATCCAACATGTACTAGAGTCATAAACAAGAGCATAGGAGTCTTAAAAATAGTAATTCACATAATTAACATGCTCTTTACAACCAAAACACTTGCATCATGCACCAACAAGAACATCCCACATTTACTCTTAACAAAAAAATTAAAAATTACCCTAAAAATAGGAATTTCTCCACCCCACACTTAAAAATATACTTTTTCCCCAAAGTATATTTTAAAAGTAGAGATAAAATACTCCTTGGATCCTCTAGTCCTAGACAATAGCATTTTTTACCATTAAGAGGGTTCAGGGTCCCCATACTTAGTTTTGCCATACTCCTTAGCTCAGGTTTTTTGGCACTTAGACTTTCCATCAACCTGTGACTTAACAAAAACAAAAACTACGTGAAGTAAAAACTAAAAACTAAAAATTTAAAAATAAAACCTACCTGAACTTGGGTTGCCTCCAAGCATCTCCTGATTTAGTGTCGCGGCATGACCCAACTACGACTTAATCATATTTATCCATTCTTTTCCTCATACTAGGATGCCATTTTCTTATTTATTTTTGACCTGTTGAGTATGAACTCTCAAGGTCAACAGCTTTTTCAACATTAGCCTTTTTAGGCTCATCAACCTGCACCAGGTTGGGCTTAGGTGGTTGTGGCTTAGACTGCTCAATGAGGAAGTTTGAGGAGGTCTTTTGTGGTACCATCTCCACCACCCTGTACTTATCCCCTTTAATCACAGTAATCATGCACAAGTCTTTGTACTGAGATAGTGTGTTAAGCGGTTTGTACGATTTAAAAACCATTTCTTCATCCTTCAACCTCACTGTGAGTGTTCCCTCTCTCATATCTATCAAAGTTTCTCTCATCACTAAGAATGGAAGTCAAAAAATTATCATCACCTTTTCATATGCCTAAAAATATAAAACAATAAAGTCAATAGGAATAATAAATTTACTAACTTTTATGAGAATATTCTTTATGGCTCCTTCAGGATGGGCTATGGTTTCGTTTACCTGTTGCATTAGCACAAAGCTTGGTCTAGGATTTACCAATCCCAAAGTATTGAAGAAAGAGAGGGGCATCAAGTTAATACTTGACCCTAAATTACTAAGTCATGAACCACCTCGTTGTTTCCAATTTGAATGGGGAGAGTGAACTTCCCAGGGTCCTTAAGCTCTTGGGGCATCTTTTGAGTCACCACAAAGCTGCACTCCTCAGTGAGTGCTACTATCTCAGCATAATATAGCATAACTTTATTATCAACCACATCCTCAATTACTTAGCATACTTGGACATTCCCTGTAAAACATCTAAAAAAGGTAAATTAATGTGAAGCTCTCTGAACGTGTCAAAGAACTTCTTGAAGCATGCATCCTCCTTCATTTTTATATACTTATGTGGTAAAGGTAGTTGTGGTATCTCCCTCACCTGTTCAGCAACTTTTGTTATCGAGTACTCAAACTTCCTTGAATTTTCAGTAACTTTGTTATTTACCAGTTTGGGCACCAAATTAGCATCTACCTCCTTAGTTTTCTTGGGAACCATACATTAAGATCTTTACCACTCCTCAAAATGATTTTCATGTCTTGTTTAGGAGGCTCAGTATCACCTGGCAAACCACCTTGAGGCCTGGTATTTAGTGTTTGTTGTAGTTGCCCCAACTGCAACTCTAGGTTCCTTATAGTTGCATGTTGAGTCCTTATGTCTTCCCGCTAAATCTTTATATTTGCTACCAATTGTTTTTAATAAGATAACACCTATTTTATCATCTCTTCCATATTGTTATTTGTAGCCTGATTCCCTTGAACCTATGGTTGTTGAAGCTGCTATTGTTGAGCCTACCATGGCTAATTTAGTGGTTGAGTCTGCCACTTTAGATTGTAGCCGTTCCCATATTCTGGCTTTGAGCATTGCCCGCATACATCACGAGATCAGGATTTACAACATATATAACTGTAGAATGGCCACTATTACCACAAATCTCACACCAACCTGCAACTTGTTGAATTGTATAAACTATGGCTACAGGTTGAATGACTCCTAACTTTATGTTGCTTATCTGATTTTGCAATGCAGATATACCAATAAATTGGTCCACCTACAGTACACCTGAACTCTTTTTTATATCATTCCTTGAGTCTGAATACCATTTGAGATTCCCTTGAGCAATGTTGTTCAACAACGTATATAGCTCATCATACGTTAGCTCTAAAGCTTAACCACCTGCAGCTGAATCTAGCAAAATTTTGTGTTATGGTCAAGTGCCTCAAAAAAAGTATAAGATAATACCTTATTGGTTGTTAATGATGTGGACAGTCCTGAAGAAGTTCCTCGAATCACTCCCATGCATGATATAGATTCTCGTCTGGCTTCTGTTTGTAGCACAAAATCTCACTGCAAAGTCTCGTAGTCTTGCCAGATGAGAAGAATCAGATAAAGAACTTCCAGGCTAAGTCATCCCATATTGTGATTGAATATAATGTCTCAGCATTTAACCATTTCCTTGCTTCCCCCAACAGTGAGAAGGGGAATAATGTCAGCCTTATATATTCAGTTGACACACCTATAGGGATGAATGTGTCACTGATCTCCAAAACATTTCACAGGTGGACTTAGGGATCTTTATGTGAAAGACCTGTGAACCATCCACTTCTTATCAAAAACTACACCATATTCTATTTTAGCTCAAAATTACCTCCAGCTGCCAATTTCTGAAAAAGGGAGGCCAAATTTGTTGAAAGTGGGATTGCTACTTCTCGAATTGTCCTATGGGCTTCTTGTCCTTCAGCCATAAGAGCAAAATTGTGTTGGTCTTATTCTATTTGCAGAATATGGGGGAGAAAGATTACTACTCTTCTTTATTGATGGAAGCATTGCTCGGGTTTGGGGCTTGGTTTAACTAAATTCCTATCCTTTGCCAGCTTATTGGCTTGAAAAATTGTTTCCTGCAAATACAAAACCAAGACCAAGGGTAAAGCACCAAATAAATATAAACATCAAAACTAAAACTAAAATAGTTTTCAAATTACAAGTCCTAGATAACGGCGCCAAAAGCCCGACAGCACACAAGCGCACATGCAAGTGTATGTGGTCTACCAAGTAATATACTGCCTTTAAAAAATTCCAAATATCAATCCTACAGGGGCTAGTTCCAACAACTTTTCAATTCTAGTTTATCTTCTAAGATTAATTGGTGTAAGCGTAACCTAAAGAGAGTTTGAAATTTGTAAACTGAAGTTAAAGTAAACAATGTGTAAAGTAAAAGACTAAAGAAAATCTATAGAGTAAAGCACAGGGTTAAAGCACTTCGAACAATCATACTATACTATTGAACTTCATTCGTTAAATCTCTTATCTTGGTTGTTGATTCGCTAGGTTTATCGCATGATCATGGTCTCCTAACCTCTAATTGTCTACCTAACTTGGACATTACAACTACATCATTGAGCGGGGATGTAATAATCCAATTAGATTCATAAATCAATCACCCTACATATGAATCAAGCAAGTCTTCTAGGTACATTCTTATCCTAGATGCTAATTTGAATTCCTTATTTCATAGAAGAGTAAGAACCCTACTTTATTTACCCCTATGTTCTATCTTTCCATTCCCATCCTGAGATCACAAGGTAGACAATGAATATTAGGGGCTATGAATCCTTAAATAGTTAAAACAAGGATAAAAAAAACAACAAAATATGATAATAAATTCAAACAAAATCAATTCAACACAATAGTAGTCATGATCTCGGCTTTAACCCCAGAAAAAGGGCATTTATCCACTAATCGGCATAATTATGATCCAAATAACTAATACATAATCAAATATATTAAAAATCTAAAGTTTAAGAATAAAAACCCTAAATAAAGTGTTTATCAGCCCATCACAATGCTCCAAGACATCCAAAGATAATATACAAAGTGTTTAACATTTTGTATTTATAGTATAAAGAAGCCAAGACCGTGTAGGAAAAGGGTGCATCATGGGCTATTGAGCACCTGAATGGTAGGCGCGTCGCGGGCTGTTGAGAACCACTCAAAGGCATGTTGCACGGGCTCTATAGAACCAGTCCAATTCAGGCATCGTGGGCCTTATAGAGCCACTATGGCTGAGTCATCGCGGTCATATCTACATGCCCTCACTGGAATTTACTTCCACAATTTTGTCTAGGTGTTCATCGTCCAACCTTGCCTTGTGGTGTTATTTTGCTTTTAATAATAGCTTGTTCAACATCAAAATATCATTTAAATAAAATCCTCAAGCATCCTACATTATCAAACACCACACATTAGAGTTCAACACAACACAGCGTCAAAAACTATAAGCTAAAAACTCAAACGAAGCACTAGCCTTTACCACTTTACGCTTTAACTTATTATTGACTCTTGGCTGATTTCAATTGAAATTTGAAAAATGTAAATAAGTTATACACTTAATAAAATATTCAAATCATAAGTAACTCATTATAAATGATAGAATCCACTAAGATCAACTAGAACGACGATTAGCTTAAGCTAGTAAAACTAGTTTTCTCGTCTAGACTCTAACTGATCGATTTGAGCCCAAACTTATTTGAAAATACTTTTAAACATTGTAATAACATCCTTGAACACCTAAATTTTTATTTATATCATTATCAGCACATAAAGAACATGAATTATCCTCAAAACAAGGCTATATAGACTAGGATAATGACACTAAAGTGCATAAATACACCCAACATCAGTTGATGTGAGGGTTGATGCCAATTGACTATGCTATTACTTATGTTATTGATGATACTATTTATTATATTGATATATTTATAATTACGAATCCGAGTTTGGAGAATGGTTAGGATATTGATGATATTTACCCGATTTGAGTCTGAAGGACGATTATGACATTGATGATACATTTATAGGTTCAAGTGCGGATTTTGATTATATTTATTGGTTTGAGTCCAAAAATTGATTATATTTACTGGTTTAAGTCTGCTATTGATTATATATACATATATATTGGTTTGAGTTCAAATATACATATTATACTATGATGATATACTTATTATGATATGATCATATTGGGGTGTGATATTGATAATCTATATAATTTAAAAATGATGAAATGGTTGTATAGTGGTATGATATGAATAGATACTAGTGATAAATATTGGTTAGTTTATAAATATTGGCTAGTTGATAAATAATACTCCCTCTATTTCAAAAAGAATGACCTACTTTGACTTGGCACAAAGTTTAAGAAAATAAAGAAGAATTTTAAATCTTGTGGCCCTAAATTAAAGTTGTGTTAAATGTACCAAAATGCCCTTTAATCTTGTGAACCTAAATATGCGATGTGAAAAGTTGAAATTAAAGTATTGCCAAAAAGGAAAAGGGGTCATTCTTTTTTAAATGGACTAAAAAGGAAAGTAAGTCATTCTTTTTGAAATAGAGGGAGTAGTTGATAAGTGTTGACTCATTTATAAATGATAAATATGTTCAATCGATGTTTATAGTATTGCATAACTTGGATGATTTCAAATGGTATTGCGAGAGTTGAGAAATAATGATGGTGTATTATTCAATCATGTTTGTAGCATCTAGGATTATAGGGGCTTGTGATGGGTTATTTACATTTCCACACTAATTGGTGTATGGGAGCCAATTTTGTAATTATGATTGCATGTGTTGATGTTTTATGTTACATTATTCTATTATTCTGATTTATCTACTTACTTATGCACAACAATGTTAGAGTTAGTTCAGGTTTGTCTATACCTTGACTTAGTTATGTTATCTCGCAATTTATCATTTTTATATTATGATTTAGCTCAGTCGATCGATGATGCCTACTGAGTACTTGTGGTTTTCGTACTCATACTATACTTTTGTACCTTTTTGGTGAAAATTCAAGTACTAGTTGTTGTCGTTGATCAATGTTAGTACTGTGTTGATATCTAGAGATAGGGTAAGCTCTTGGAGTTGGAGTCACCTATTTTCTTCTATCTTAATATGTTCAGTCTTTTATTTCGAGACAGATTATATTGACTATTCTAGATACATAGGTTGTATTATTATTACTAGATGCTCTTGTACTGACTCTACTAGGTCGTGGGATGGAATCTATGTTGATTATCTTTATCTATTTCCAATATTATGCTTAATTAACAGTTGTGTTGTTGATTTTCGCCCATTTTGGGCATTTCCACCAAGTTAACCCATCGTATTAGCTCCAAGTTACGATTTGGCTTACCTACTAGCGGGATTTAGTAGGTGCAATCATGACTTAAATTGGGTTTTGATAAATTGGTATCAGAGCCTAGGTTTTACCAGTATTATTGGTACAAGCATAAGTGTCTAGTAGAGTCATGTAGATCGGAATGATTACATTTGTTTCCTATATTCAAGGGGATATGGGACATTCTTAGGAATTCTTCACTTCTTCCACTCATATCATTCTAAGATTCTGAGTTGGTTTATCGAACATTCCTTTAATTGCACTTTTTCATAGATGGCCAGGATATATGCTACCGTTATACGAGATGAGGGTCCCGAGACCAAGCCTGGAGATCCTACTCCTATTCGTGAATGACCCAAAGGTTGTGAATAGCCTAGAGATGTGATAGCCTAGAGATGTGTCCTTGCTAGGGGATAGGATAAGGGGCCTTCACAAGACCCTATACTTATTCCTAAGTCAGAGATTCTTCCGCCCCAGCCAGCGGTGGGCCAAGGACCAGCCTAGGCTCTACCAGGGTTTATTTATTCTTCAGTGCTCAGAGATACTTTGGTTCAACTTTTAGGGATAGTTAGTGGTGCACCGTGTGATGGTGCACAATCTATAAATCAGAGAGGTACTGAGGTGGAGGCGCGGCCTAAAGTTGTAGTTCCCAGAGTTGAGGTCCTTTCTACACCAATAGTTTCTCAGCCGATAATTGCTCAGCCAGTGATTACCATTCTGTTATGTCTATTAATAATTAGAAAATATTGGGTAGATTCTAGAGGTTGGCTCTGCCTAGGTTTTCTAGCGAACTAGGAAAGAATGCATATGAGTTTTTGTTTGCTTGTGAGGATAGGCTTCATAATTTAGGCCTTATTGAAACTCGTGGTGTCTATTACATCATATTTCAGTTGAATTTGGCTGCTCGGTATTGGTGGAAAGGTTGTATTGATTCTCGACCAACTAGATCTTCTCCTTTGACATGGACTCAGTTCTCTAAGATATTCTTGGAGGAGTACATATCTCACAGCCTTAGGGATTATTTCAGGGATCAGTTCTCTAGATTAAAGCAGGGCTCCATGATAGTTGTGGAGTATGAGTCTTATGTTCACAAGTTTTCTAGGCATGCTACTTCTATTCTAGACACTGAGTATGATAGAGTTCGTTGCTTTGTTCAAGGATTAAGACTTCCCCTTCATATGTCTACTCAGATTCTAGTTGTTGTAGGTAGGTCTTTTGCTGAGGTCTCAAATCGTGCTCAGGTAATGGAGGAGATACATCGTGAGGCCTAAGGGATATAAGTATCCTAGATACTAGGGTAGTTTTAGTAGAAGTCGTAGTAGTTCCCAATTCAGAGATAGCTGTTCTCAAAGAGGGTATCCTCTGTGTCCATCCATCAGCCTCTGAGATAGCCCAGTCAACTAATTCAGAAAGCTCTTTAGATTACTGACGGAGGTTACTCTTACTGACGGAGTTGGGGGTGGTAGTTTTTACTCTTAAGATTTGAAGGCATTACCTTTATGGTCTGCATTGTTATATTTTCATTGATCACCCCAGTCTTCAGCAACTTATGAACTAGAGAGAGGTTATGATATTTCTATCTTAACACTCGAACAACGCTAATGTAGTAGAAGATGCCTTGAATCGGAAGTTAGTGAGTATAGGTAGTTTGGCTGGTATTTTAGTTTCTCAGAGGTCGTTCGTATTGGATGTTCAGTTCTTAGCCAACTTGATGGTTTGCCTTGATAGTTTTGACCCTAGGAGGATTTTTTCTAGTGTTGAGGTGAGGTCTTTGCTTTTAAGAAGATAAGGGATTATTAGTTTGAGAATAGTAAGATTCGCTTCCTTCGTGATTAGGTGCTGAGTGGTGAGTCCGAAAGTATCACCATATATTTTAAGGGAGTTTTGATATTTGATAGCCACATTTATGTTCCAAGGATCGATGGCTTGATCCAGTTGATTCTGCACAAGGCTTGCGGATCTAGATATTTTATACTTCTAGGTACAGCTAAGATGTATACAAATTTGAAAAAGTATTCTTGGTAGAGTGGTATGAAGAGAGATGTGGCAGACTTTATAGCTCGTTACCTTTGTTGTCAGCAGGTGAAGGCCGAGCATTAACTTCCAGGTGGTTTAATCTAGAGATTGCCCATTCCCGAGTGAAAGTGGAAGCGGATTGTCGTGGATTTCGTTAGTAGACATACTTCTCGTGTTTTCAATGGTATTTTGGTCACTATGGATCGATTGACCAAGTCAATGCATTTTATTTTGATTGAAATATCCTTCAATGTTGAGTGGTTAGCTAGATTTTATGTGCGTGAGATAATCTATTTGCATGGTTTGCCCATATCTATTATTTCAGAATAGGGTTTTGTGTTAACTTCTATCTTTTAAAGAGATTTTTCAGAAAGATTTGGGTACTCAAGTGAATCTAAGTACAGCCTTTCATCCACCGACAGGTGGTCAATCTGAGCGAACCATTTAGGTACTTGAGGATATGATCTAAGCCTATGTTATGGATTTTGGAGGCCAGTGGGAGGATAAGCCTTGGCAGTGTTCACTTATAATAATAGTTATTATTTGAGTATTGAGATAGAGCATTTTAAGGCTTTATATGGTAGGAGATGTCATTCTCTGATTGATTTGTTTGAAATTTTAGAGGTTAGACCACGTCGTACTGACTTGCTTCAGGAGTCATTAGATAGAGTAAGGGTAATTAAGGACAGGTTGAGAACAACTCAGAGTAGAAAGAAGTCCTATACAGACCGTAAACTTCGTGCGTTGAGATTTGAAGCGGGTGCTGCTTAATTTTTCTTCCATGCGTCCCTCATGAAAGGTGTGATGAGATTCGAAAGACAGGGCAAGCTCAGCCCTAGTAGTGGATATTGTAATGACCCTTCTGCTTATTTTCTATATTTTTTCTAATTTTCACCGTTAGAGTTTTTCTATAGTTGACCTAAGTCATTTATGACTCGCTAGAACTAACGGTTTGATTACTGGGTAATTCATTTGATTTTTAGAGCCAATTTCCTATTTTGAAGTCATCGTTGGTTCCAAATGCCCAACAGGCAAAAATTTTAGTTAAACAACCTCGTGTGCAAATTTTAACTATTCTAGAAGCTCTGAAATAACGATTTTAGGCTAGGAGTACTCTTGGTTCAGTTCTTGTGACACCTAGGATTATTTTGACCTATTCGTTGAAAAGTTAAGAAATTGGAAATTGGGTGTAGGACCCGCATTTCATCAAAACAAACTCGGATGAAAATTTTGACTGTGGTTTTAGTTTGGAATGTCGAATTTGGCATGATTACACAGTTTATTTACATATACAGAATCCAGATGAATTCTAAGAGGTTGGTAGAGACTTGGAAAAATTGTAACTGGTACACCCATGATTGCGGGCCATGGGTCGCGATAGCGATCAGGCAGCACTAGCAATTTCATGATTGCGACAGCTTTAGTAACGATTGCGACTCCTTGGGTAGACCACTACTTCCACGATTATGATGGGGCAATGTTGATGTTGGGCGTATTTATATGTCTAAGCACCATAACTTACCCATGTTTTAGCTAAGTTTTGAGGATAAAATACATACTTCTTGTACTTTTAGTCCATTTTTAGTTAAGTGAGATGACCTATGTGATTAGCATGCTTTTCAGGTACTAATGAGGAAGATTTCAGCACTTGGGGGACCTGTGGACAGCAAAGGAAAACTTCACATAAAAAGGAGAGCAGCTCTTGGACTGAATGTGACGTATGGGAACTTTTTCCCGAGCAAACTCAATATTTTTAAATAGTTAAGGATGCAGTAGTAATTTATTAGAGAAGGATGTTATTAAAAGCATGATTGCTGAATTTTTAAGTAATTATTGAGATTCTGTATTATTTTGAAAAAGAAGAATAGCAGCATAGCTTGAGGACAGAGAGAGAGAAATGTGTTTCTCTCTTAATTTCGCTAGTCATCTTCATCACCAAGATCGTTCTATGTTTTGGTATGATGAATTTTTCTATGGTGATTTCTGTTTTATTCATGAGTAGTTAAGCTTATTTGTTAGGGTTATGGAAACCTTGTAGTATACTCTCTATTTCTATGGGTTTTGTGAATTTATGATGTGTCACGCCACTTATATCATTACTCTCTTCATTTTGATTGAATTCTCGTGGTTGCAAACATAGGGAATGCGCCATTATAGCAATAACTTGTTCAATAGAAAAGTTACTATTTGGAAAAGAGAGTGTGACGAGAAAATAGGGTTTCCAACCTCTATTTTACATGTTAATGCCTTAGCAGGATTAACTTCTTGGAGAGTTCGTACAATTGGTTGTACACTTTGGATTCGAGAGAATTAAGGTGAATAAATCCTTGATGGTTGAAAAACACTTGGATTTTGAATTAGAATACGTCTCTCTATAAGTGCATGCATGTATAAAATTCATATTACTCATAGTTAATAGAGAAGTAGAAGCTACGAGGTGGACATAACCCTAACTTGTCATTCTGTGTGATCAAATATAATTACACATATAATCTCATCGTTACATTGATAATATTATTGTGCACTTAAACCAAACCCCCTTTTTCTTGGAACCTTCGATCAACAGTCTAATAATAATCGCAATACTTAGTGATCATAGTATTCACTGTGGGATTCGACACCCAACCTAGTTGGGTTCTATATTTGACAGCGACCGCTTGCACTTTCTAACGAGAGTTGTAATTTGGGCGTATCAAACTTTGGTGCCGTTGCCGGGGAATATGGTTGTCAACTAAGTTTGTGATAGTTAATAGACCCTTTGGTCAAAGATTCTCAAATTTTACTTTTTGTTTGTTGTTTTTGTTTTGTTCAGGTTTAGTGGAGTGCATGCCAAATACATGAAGTTCTGGTCAGCCATTATTACCTATAAATCCTAAACCATATCTCATTGGAAGAATGGATGCACAACGAGACCTTGAAAGGATGGCTACTCAACAGGAGCAGGCTAGATTAGCTGCATTGGCAGCTGCGCAAGTAAATCAACAGAATGCTGATAACCCAGGTCGGGTACCAAATCTTGATGATAAGGACCTGGGTGATGATGAGTTATTAAATCCAAGGCGTGCAGATAATGTGGTTGCACTAGTGAACAGGAATGTCAACAGAGATCGTCAAGCTAGAATGAGACCTGAACGCCAAGCCGTGCAAGTTGTTTTTGATGATGATGATGATGACGACTTGGATGGGGCTGGTGCCACAGGGGCTATTATTTCTCCTCCCTTGGCACCCTGAGCCAAGTTCAATATCACTAGCACAATGATCCAGCTATTGCAAATCAAAGGGTTATTTGGTGGACTTGCAGGCGACGATCCGAATATGCATCTGATTAATTTTATCTCAACATGAAAATCGTTTGATAATCCAGGGGTTGGACAGAATGAGATCCGGCTGCGCTTATTTCCATTGTCTCTATCTGGAGAGGCAACCCTATAGTTAAACGGGTTAACTCCTGACTCTATTACCAATTGGAGGCAACTGAAAGAAGCTTTCCTAGAAAGATTCTTTCCGCCATCCAAGAGAGCACAATTAAGAGATGAGATAAGCAATTTCAGACAGCTTTCAACTGAAGCTCTCCACGAGACATGGGAGAGGTTCAAGAAGAAGCTTATGCGATGCCCAAATCATCAGATGACCAATGTTCACTTGAAGGAAATATTATATAGGGCTTTGAACTCGGTGACTAAGCCAGTGGTAGATAATGCTGCGGGTGGGTCATTCATGGACCTTACTTTTATTAAGGCATGAGATATGCTGGATCGTATGACAAAGCAGAGTAGAGCTTGGAATACCAGGGATTTTGAGGTAGCAAGCTCTACTGTATCTATTAGCATGAAGGCAGAACAGAGGCGAAGAGAAGAGAAACGTGACCAGGATATGGCTCACAAGAAAACACAGATGGACCTTCTTACCTAGCATTTATTATCAGGGAAGACAGAAAAGGTCAAGGTTGTTGTATCATAGGGAAGAGATAACTCTGATTCTTAGGAGAAAGCAAATTACTTGAATAATCAGGGGGGTTTCCGAGGCAATGTCCAAGGAAACCAAGGTCGGAACTATTATGAAAAATCTGGATACAAGGACCGAGACCAAGGGAATTGGAAGAATAAGAATGACAGGAGTGGTTTGTAAGTCCCTCCTGGAAATCGTGAAGCTGCTGCACCTAGCTCTGGGAAGATGTCCATAGAGGACATGATGGATAAGCTGTTGAAAAGAGTGGAGGCAACCAACACGGGAGTAACTGAGGTAAAAAATGATTTGTCCTCAATAAATTAATTGGTTGACTCGCATTCCACTTCAATAAAACAGCTGGAACAACAAATGAGTCAACTATCAGCGGCATTCAATCAAAGAAAAGTTGGCACCTTATCGAGTGACACTATCCAAAATCTAAAAAAAGATGGATCATGTTTGGCTATTACAACCAGAAGTGGTAAGGTGTTGGAAAATTCATCCAAAGGCAAGCTCGTGGTTGATAGTACAGAGGAGAATGTTATTGAAGCAGATTGTGATGATTTTGTAGAAGTTGAAGATCAGGATGAGAACGTTCATGACACTACACCTAGATGCCAGCAGTCTGAAAAGTTTGATAATAGGAAGCACAATAAAAAGGAAGTGGTGGAGAAAACTCTTCTAAATCCACCACCACCTTTTCCTCAAAGACTGAAGAAGAAGGCTGATGACACCAGGTTCAATAAATTCATGACCATGCTGAAGCAGTTGACTATAAATGTGCCTTTGGTGGAGGCACTGGAGCAAATACCAGGGTACGCCAAATTCATGAAGGACCTTTTGACAAAGAAAAGGGCAGCGAGCTATGAACTGACAGATAATTTTTATCATTGAAGTGCAATTGCCACGAGGTCTTTGGTTCAGAAGAAGGCAGATCCGAGTGCTTTCACTATTCCTTGCACGGTTGGATCTTTAGACTTTTCTAAGGCTTTATGTGATTTAGGTACTAGCATTAATTTGATGCCACTAGCCATCTATCGACATTTGGGATTGGGCAATCCTACACCAACCAACATGCGGCTTGTAATGGCAGATAGGTCGGTAAAACAACCTGTTGGTATCTTGTATGATGTATTAGTAAAGGTTTCTACCTTCATTTTTCCTACAGACTTTGTTATTTTGGATTGCGAGGTGGATTTTGAGGTGCCCATAATCTTGGGTCGACCTTTCCTCGTAACAGGAAGTGTACTTATTGATTTGCAAGCAAATGAGCTTTTATTTAAAATGAATGACGAAGTGGTACGTTTTGATGCATGCAAATCAATGAAGCAGCCCAAGAATATGAATGTGTTCTCTATAGTTGATGTTTATTGTGAGGATAAGAAGGAATTATCTTTAGAGAAGCAGCTTACTATTGAGCCATTGGCTGCTGTGATTTTGAACTTTGATCGTGAGGATGTTAAAGAGTACGAAGAAACTATCTGTGCTTTGACAGGAATGGGGTCATATTCTTATGCCCCCAAAAAGCTGGACCTTGACCTTAAGAATCGACCTTCACCACCGGCGAAGCCATCCATTGAAGAGCCACCGGTGCTAGAATTGAAAGAGCTACCCAGCTATCTAAGGTATGCGTTCTTGGGTAGTGGAAATACACTGCCAGTTATTATTGTTGCTGATTTAGAAAAACAACAGGTAGAGGCTCTCACCTCTATTCTAAAGAGGTATAAGAGAGCTATTGGTTGGACTATTGTTGATATAATTGGTATCCCTCCTGGCATATGTATGCATAAGATTCAGCTAGAGAAAGATTGCGTACCCACTATTGAGCATCACCATCATCTGAATCCACCTATACAAGAGGTGGTGAAGAAAGAAATCATAAAGTGGTTAAATGCAGAGGTGGTGTATCCAACTCAGACAGTAAATGGGTGAGTCCTATACAATGTGTGCCCAAAAAAGGGGGCATGACAGTAGTAGCGAACGACAAGAATGAGCTAATTCCACTCAGACTTGTCACAGGGTGGAGGGTGTGTATGGATTACCAAAAGCTAAACTCGTGGACGTTAAAGGACCACTTCCCAATGCCATTCATGGATCAAATGCTTGATCGATTGGCAGAAAAGGGATGGTTCTATTTCTTGGATGGTTATTCCGGATATAATCAGATTTTGCATTGCTCCTGAAGATCAGGAGAAGACCACTTTCACATGCTCATATGGTACTTTTGCATTCAAACGAATGCCATTTGGGCTATGTAATGCACCTGCCACTTTTCAGCGGTGTATGATGTTCATTTTCTCTAATATGGTTGAAGAATCCTTGGAGGTATTTATGGATGACTTTTCAGTTGTAGGTGAGTCATTTGAGTCATGCTTGGCAAATCTGAGTATGGCTTTGCAGCGATGTGTGGAATTCAATCTGTTGCTAAATTGGGAGAAGTGTTATTTTATGGTTAAGAAAGCCATTGTTCTCGGGCATAAGGTCTCTGAAAAGTGAATTGAAGTTGATCGAGCTAAGATTGAAGTTATTGAGAGACTACCACCTCTAATTTCTGTGAAGGGGGTTCGTAGTTTTCTCGGTCATGCTAGTTTTTATCGGAGATTTATTAAAGACATCTCCAAGATTGCAAACCCATTATGCAAACTTTTAGAGAAGGAGGAAAAGTTTTACTTTGGTGAAGATTGCTTGAAGGCATTTGAATGCCTCAAAGTAAAGCTAGTTGAAGCCCCTATTATTGTAGCACCCGATTGATCTCTACCTTTTGAAGTTATGTGTGATGCAAGTGGTGTAGCCTTGGGTGCTGTACTTGGTCAGAAAAGAGAAAAGCTATTTCCTCCAATCTACTACGCGAGCAAGGCCTTGAATGGAGCACAGAAGAACTATATCATCATTGAACAAGAGTTTCTAGCAGTTGTTTATGCTTTCAAAAAGTTTCGTGCTTACTTGTTGGGAACCAAGGTAGTGGTTCATACAGATCATGCGGCTCTAAGATATCTAATGGCAAAGAAAGATTCTAAGCCAAGTCTAATTAGGTGGGTGTTACTGCTTCAAGAATTTGATTTTGAGGTAAAGGATAGAAAAGGTTGTGAAAACCAAGTAGCTGATCATCTATCTAGACTTGAGAGTGAGCACACAGTGCAGACCGACCTTGATATTAATGATGCATTCCCCGATGAAGAGATTCTAGCAACTAGGGTGGAAAACTTGTCGTGGTATGCAGATTTCGCTAACTATGTGGTAAGCGAAGTAATTCTTGAGAATCTCTCATTTTATCAAAAGAAAAAGTTCATGCATGATGTGAAACATTACTTCTGGGATGAGCCTTATCTTTTTCGATTATGTGTTGATGGTATTATTAGGCGGTGCATCCCAGATGTAGAGGTGCCAAGCATACTGGAAGCAAGCCATGCTTCCCAAGTTGGAGGTCACCATGCAGGTGAACGGACAGCCAAGAAAGTACTAAAAAGTGGCTATTATTGGCCTTCATTATTCAAGGATGCCTATGATTTTTTAAGAAGATGTGATCAGTGTCAACGGCAAGGTTCTATCTCAAAGCACCATGAGATGCCCATGTCCAAAATGCTTGAAGTAGAGTTATTCAATGTCTGGGGTATCGACTACATGGTCCCATTTGTGAGCTCATTTGGGATGAAATATATCTTAGTTGCTGTGGATTACGTATCCAAATGGGTCGAAGCAGTCGCTCTAGCTGATAATGAAGGTAAGAGTGTTGTGGCATTCTTAAAGAGAAACATCTTCTCTCGTTTTGGGGTACCTCGTACCATCATAAGCGATGGAGGATTACATTTCTGAAACAAGTTGTTCAGGGCCGTATTGGAAAAGTATGGGGTTAAGCAACATAAGGTAGCTACACCGTACCACCCACAAACTAGTGGGCAGGTGGAGGTTTCAAATTGGGAAATCAAGATGATCCTTGCTAAGACTATGAATGCCAGCAGGAAAGATTGGTCCAGGAAGTTGGACGATGCCTTATGGGCATATAGGACCGCGTTTAAGACACCAATCGGCATGTCACCATACCAACTAGTTTATGGAAAGTCTTGTCACTTGCCAATTGAGCTAGAACATAAAGCAATGTGGGCACTGAAGCAGCTTAACCTGAACTGGGATGATGCTATTAATATGAGATTGGGGCAGCTGAACGAGATGGATGAATTCCATCTAAATGCATATGAAAGAGCAGATCTTTACAAGGAAAGGATGAAAAAGTACCATGATCGGAGGATTATCCAACGAAACTTTCAGAAAGGCGATTTGGTACTCCTTTTCAACTCCAGACTGAAGCTGTTTCCAGGTAAGTTAAAGTCTAAATGGTTTGGTCCATTCAGAATCAGCCAAGTTTACTCATCTGGAGTAGTGGAGTTAGAAAACGATGATGGTAGTGTCTTTAAGGTGAATGGACAAAGAGTGAAGTTATATATTGGTCCAACTGACTCGATAAAATGTATAGGCACCATATGTCTTAATGAAGTCTGAGTAATCAAGATAACTATGTCGTGCCGCGACAATAAATTAAGTGCTACATGGGAGGCAACCCATTATTTTTAATCATTTTTGTTTTACTAGGAGTTTGGTTTTGATAAATAATAATTCAAAAAGAAGAGTCAAGCCACGACCAAAACTAAGGCGCTTGGTGGGAGGCAACCCATCCTTCTAATCATTTTTGTTGTTTTCGATTAAGTGTAGGTGCATGAAGTACAAAGGAGGAGATCATCCCCAAATTTTGATTTAAAAGTGAGCCATGTCAAAGGTGGTAAGTCTAGGAGTGATCTCACATAGGCAATGGGCTAGGCGCCGCCAATGCCAACATGGGCGATAGGCTAGGCGCCACCTATGCCAATATTTCGCCTATACTCACTGCCTCACATAGGCAATAGGCTAGGCGCCACCTATGCCAACATGGGCGATAGGCTAGGCGCCGCCTATGCCAACATAGGCAATAGGATAGGCGTCGCCTATGCCAACATAGGCAATAGGTTAGGCGCCGCCTACTTATGCTTAGGCGATGCTATAGGCGTCGCCTATCAACGTGAATTTTGCCTACTAACCAGAGTGTGAATGGACCAACCCAACCCATGCCTCATCTTTTAAATATATCCTTTACCTTTAAACCCCACTAAAGTTTTCTTAAACCTAAGTGCCGCGCAACATTGCCCTCTCCAAGCTTTTCTCTTTTCTCATCTAATCCTGCAGGCTCACCTTCATGATTCATCATGAATTAATCACCAAGTAATTTGTTCTTTCATGTTCCGTAGTTGTTTTAGTGCTACGCTTATAATGGTTAACTATATTTTGTAGTAGTTCTTGGTGATAAGAGTATGGTTAGTTTGTTATGATTTTTGAAAAATACATCTCATTGAGTCAAAGGATTCTTGTGGGTATTCTTGATTTTACTCCGGCATGTATTGATTGGTATTCACTGTCATAATTTTTTTATTATTATGGAGTTGAAATTTTGAAGTTAATGCATAATTTTGGGAGTTGTAAGCTTAACTATGTGAGTCTCGTTCATCGATGTAATGGTTATGGTTAACCAAAAGCATAAGATTGTGTAATTGTTTCTATGCTATAGCATGATAAAATTTCTATGTGGTAGTCTTGATCAAAGATTGCATTGCTCCAATGAAATAAAGTTGGAAATGATAGTCAAGATTACATGATCATTGTGTGCTGCTTCTCTATATCAAACTGAGAAATTGTTATGTAAAGTGAAGGGTTGAAAGTGTGACTGCGCTAATAATGTTGTTGGCACATACCACCTAAATGTATGTCGATGAAGTCTGAGTAATCGACATCACTCACTCAATTAGTTTGTGCCAACAAATTAAGTGTGGGGTGGTTCCATCACTATTTTTTTTCGATTATGGTGAATTTTCCAAAATGAAACTAACATGACTCTAGTGTGATCTCAGGTAACATGACTCCGAAAGAACAACAGGGAAAGGAGAAAGCATCCACCTCACAAAAAGGTCAGAAAAGGTCAAGAAAGGACAAGGCTAATTCCTCCTCTCTTTAAGTGCCTCGATGCACTTTTGGGATCAAGTGGGTTCTGGAGGAGGAAGGAAAGGAATGGTATAGAAATAATAAAGTGAATAAATATGTCCATGTGGAGTTGATGCAGAAGGAAAGTTTAGCAAAGAACTGCCCTCGGATTTTGGCGAAAATTATGGCACTAAATCTTGACTTTATCTTCCGAGACATGGGAGAATGTAATCTTGATTTGACTCGAGATTTTATGCCAACTGGTCCCCAAGGACTACGGGAAATGAAGTAAAGATTCGGGGGCAAGTCTTGCAATTGAATGCTGATTTCTACAACAGACCTCCCTACAGAGCCATCAGACAAACGTTGTGTGGATCAAGGTCCATGACCCGGTGGACTCGTCACAAAGATAATGGTCATCACAATACTTACCCATATGCTTGTTTGAACAGAGAAGCTCGCATATGGTTAAGAATAGTTAATTCCTTCTTGATTCCTAGGACACAATACACTAAGGTCACGTGTGATCAAGTTGTCTTGGTATATGCTCTAATGACGAATGTTCCCATAAACATTGGTGCTGTTATACGAACGTCGATGCAAAAAGCAAGGGTGCACAAATGGCCTCATTTCAGCTTTGTAAACTTGTTGACTGCAATTTTAAGAAAAGAGCACATTGAGGAGGAGCCAGCAGACCATAAGCTGCCACATAACCCGAAGAAGGTAGATCTCACGAAAATCAAAGATCCAAAAACTGGTCAAGGCATCAACCTTACCACTGCTGAGAGACATGCTCGAGATGAGAGTTTTTTTCGCTATCTGTATGGTATGACTAGGTTTACTATGATGAATGGGGGTCATATGCCGACTGATGCAGAGCTTCGGCAGTTGGACTATGACTACCCGCTTAATGAGCATGCTCGGGCCATGTGTGGAGTGGGGGTAAATTTTAAAGAACCTCTAGATGATGATGTGCCGACAGACGATGATCACCAGCTACTAGACTCTGATGTGGAGGGCAACTCTGATGATGAAGACTCTGATGATGATTCTGATGCAGGAGGTATGACCCCAGATATAAAGGAGGAGTCTGACTAACCAGGTTTTTGCTTATTTATTTACACTGAGGATAGTGTGTTCCTTCTTAGTGTGGGGTGTTGTACTGCGTACTGCTTGCCCGCATTTATTCTATAGTCGTTTTAATTTAGTCATGGTTAGTTAGTTGTAATTAGTCAGATTTTGCATAAAATTGTTCTTATAGACGGCATGGCATTATAACAGGAGTTTGTGCTGAATCACTACTATTGAAACATTTAGTATCTAAGTTGTGACTCATTCTGTGATAATTGTTTGTGGTTTAATTCATTTATCGGTTGGGTCAAGAATCTATAATGCTCCTAATTAAGTTGCCATGTGCCATGTGTGTGTAAGGTTATTGTATATTCTTTGTTACGACTGATGCTAGAACTTGCCTAGTGTGTGTGTGAAGAAAAATAAAAATTGTGAGTTTAGGAGATGATTTAGGCATTTCTTTGGCAGCCCTGATTTTGTTTATCTTCTTTTTACCTACCTTTTTACATTGTCCTAGTGAACACCCATTGAGCCTTTAGCTATTTTCTTTGGCAACCCCATATGTAGCCTAATCCATTTTTTTGAAAAGACCATAATTTGATCCAAAAGCTCCTAAGCGCTTTAAATTGTAGAATCAAGTTGAGTAAAGAGTGTGGCAAAATAAGAGGAAAATGGTGAAAGTGATGCCCCAAAGTTTAGTTATTGGTACATGAAAATATTGAGATCATGAGTGGCGCCCTGTTCTTTTCTTGGACATTATGTACCTCGACTAACACAAATAGTCTAAACTGAGGGTGGCTATCATAGGGATGCTAAAAAAAATCATAAAAAATAGATTAAAAAAAAAGAGTTGTATACTCCCATTATAGAGTTTTTGATTGAGTAACAAAATGGGTGAAGAATAAAAAAAGGAGGGGAGGGGGGGGGGGGTTGGTAGATGAAAGAAAGGTAGAGTGGTTGTTAAAAGTTAGTGTAAATGGCATAATGTAGTGTATTAAAGCACTTAGGGAGCATAGTCACCATTTCTGGCCAAAATAGTCCTACCCGTCCCTTTAGCCTACTTTACAACCCGTAAAGACCTATTTGATCCTTTCCAATGGAGCATTACACTAAGGGCAAGCATATGGTCATCATTTGTAATCTAAGAATTCTTTGTGAGAGTGAGAGCAACCAAGTTCTTATACCCATATTTCTGAAAAATGCAAAACTATGAGTGATTATGGGTAACATTTTGTGTGAGCGCACATAGCTGATGATTGTTGGGTAGTTTTATATGATTTTTTGTCTTAACTTGTGTATACGAATTAACCAACTTAATGAGTCTATGTTGGACGGTGAGTTGTTTCTAGTAATGATCAAGAAATCTACTCTTTGTTAATAATTGTCGTGTATGTCTTGTTGAAAATTTTGTGTTGCTCTTGTGAATTTTAGTTAGGTATTCGCATGGATGTACTATTTTGTTCAAGGACAAACAAAGCTTTAAGTGTGGGGTGGTGATGTTTGGCATATTTATACGTCTAAGCACCATAACTTACCCATGTTTTAGCTAAGTTTTGAGGATAAAATACATACTTCTTGCACTTTTAGTCCATTTTTAGTTAAGTGAGCTGACCTATGTGATTAGCATGCTTTTCAGGTACTAATGAGGAAGATTTCAGCACTTTGGGGACCTGTGGACAGCAAAGGAAAACTTCACATAAAAAGGAGAGCAGCTCTTGGACTGAATGTGACGCATGGGAACTTTTTCCCGGGCAAACTCAATATTTTTAAATAGTTAAGGATGCAGTAGCAATTTATCAGAGAAGGATGTTATTAAAAGCATGATTGCTGAATTTTTAAGTCATTATTGAGATTCTGTATTATTTTGAAAAAGAAGAATAGCAGCGTAGCTTGAGGACAGGGAGAGAGAAACGTGTTTCTCTCTTAATTTCGCTAGTCATCTTCATCACCAAGATCGTTCTAAGTTTTGGTATGATGAATTTTTCTATGGTGATTTCTATTTTATTCATGAGTAGTTAAGCTTATTTGTTAGGGTTATGGAAACCTTGTAATGTACTCTCTATTGCTATGGGTTTTGTGAATTTATGATGTGTCACGCCACTTATATCATTACTCTCTTCATTTTGATTGAATTCCCGTGGTTGCAAACATAGGGAATGCATCATTATAGCAATAACTTGTTCGATAGAAAAGTTACTGTTTGGAAAAGAGAGTGTGACGAGAAAAAAGGGTTTCCAACCTCTATTTTACACGTTAATGCCTTAGCAGGATTAACTTCTTGGAGAGTTCGTACAATTGGTTGTACACTTTGAATTCGAGAGATTAAGGTGAATAAATCCTTGATGGTTGAAAAACACTTGGATTTAGAATTAGAATACGTCTCTCTATAAGTGCATGCATGTATAAAATTCGTATTACTCATAGTTAATAGAGAAGTAGAAGCTACGAGGTGGACATAACCCTAACTTGTCATTCTCTGTGATCAAATACAATTACACATATAATCTCATCGTTACACTGATAATAATATTGTGCACTTAAACCAAACCCCCCTTTCCTTGGAATCTTCGATCAACAGTCTAATAATAATCGCAATACTTAGTGATCATAGTATTCCCTGTGGGATTCGACACCCAACCTAGTTGGGTTCTATATTTGACAGCGACCGCTTGCACTTTTTAACGAGAGTTGTAATTTGGGCGTATCAAATATCGCGATAGTGACTTCTACCCCTGATGCCATATATCGCGATCACGATAGTCGGGTCGCAATAGCGACACTCAAGCACCTGAAAGGGGTATAAATACCTTATTTTAGTCTATTTTTGTCATTCTATCATCCACTCTCTTGATATATAAATCCTAAATAGTGCAATAGTTTAAAATTGGAGCTTATGGGTGTATTGGGAGCTTAGCTAACTTTTATTTTCGTGATTCTTCTTCGATTTGTGGTAAGATTTCACCTTTTTATGGTGGATTTTCTATTTCTTGTTCAAAAATCTCAAGACCTTAGGGGATTCATTTTTGCCCTAAATTAGCTAGAATTTAACCCATTCTTGAGGGTAATGACTCCTTGAGAATGAGGGAACATTGGGTTGGTTTCGAAAATATGAATTTTTATAAATGAGACCCACATGAGATTTTGGGTGATTTTTGGATCTGAAGCACAATAATGTAAAATAGGCATCATTATTTTTGTATTGATAAGTAGAATGTAATTTTGATAGCTTGACATACTGCAAAAGCTTCTCGAAGGGAACAAATGGTGATTTAGCAGATCTTTTGAGCTTTCTTCAGTATCTAGGTAGACTAAATTTTTTCCTTATTAGATTGAGCTAGTCCATAGTATTTTTATGATACTGTGTTAGATTTGGGATGGATTTTAGGTGTTGGTATGATGAATTATAATTCTTGGATTACTTGAATTATTTAGCCTATTCGAAAATCATAAATTAGGCATAATTGACCTAGTTGCCCATTTTTTAGGTGAATTTTCTATCTTAGGGTTAAGTAAGGCTTGTTTAAATCTAAAAGTGGATTTAGATACCTTAAACCTAGTTCGGGTAGAATTTTCCTTAAATGAAACTTCGAAGATTAGAAGCGGTCCCTTAACCCACCGTAGGTTAAGACGCATGTTAGCTTTTGTAGACCTTTATACGTTTGTTAGACTCTTGGAAATTCTTATTGTGGTGATAATGAGAAACTTTTACACTTGATGGTTATGTTGGTTAATGTGAGGGTTGACACCTATTGACTATGTTATTACTTATGTTACTGATGATACTATTGATTATATTGATATATTCACAATTACTAGTTTGAGTCCGGAGGATGGTTAGGATATTGATGATATTTACCCGGTTTGAGTCTGGAGGACGATTAATACATTGTTGATATGTTTATAGGTTCAAGTTCGGCTATTGATTATATTTACCAATTTAAGTCAGGCTATTGATTATATTTACCAATTCAAGTCCGGCTATTGATTTTATATATATATATATATATATATATATATATATATATATATATATATATATATATATATCGGTTCAAGTTTGGATATACATATTATACTATGATGATATACTTATTATGATACGATGACATTGGGTGTGAGATTTACAATCTAGCTAAGTTTAAAATGAGGAAATGGTTATAAAGTGGTACAATATGAATAGATACTAGTGATAAATATTATTTAGTTAATAAATATTGATTAGTTGATAGATAATGATAGTTGATATGTGTTGACTCATTTATAAATGATGAATATGGTCAATCGATGTTTATAGTGTGGCATGAATTGATGTTCCAATGGTATTATGAGAGTTGAGAAACGACGGCGGTAGGTTATTCTATTTTGCTTGTACCTTTCAGGCTTATTGGGGCTTGTGATGGGTTATTTATTTTTTTGCACTAATTGGCGTATGGGTTCCAATTTTGTAATTATGATGTCATGTGTTGATGTTTTATGGTACGTTATTCTATTATTTCGGTTTATCTACTTACTTATGCACAACAATGTTGGAGTTACTTTAGGTTTTTCTATACCTTGACTTAGTTATGTTATCTCGCATTTTATCATTCTTATATCATGATTTAGCTTAGTCGGCCAATAATGTCTACTGAGTACTCGTGATTTTGGTACTCATACTATACTTCTGTACCTTTTTGTGCAGATCCGAGTACTAGTTGTCGTCGCTGATCGATGTTTGTGTTGTGTTGATATCCGGAGAGAGGGTGAGATCTTGGAGTCGGAGTCACCTATTTCCTTCTATCTTTCTATTCAATCTTTTATTTTCAGACAAATTGTATTGACTATTCTAGATACTTGGGTTGTATTATTATTACTAGAAGCTCTTGTATTAATTCTATCAGATAGTGGGATGGTATCTATGTGTACTATCTTTATCTATTTCAAATACTATGCTTAATTAATAGTTGTGTTGTTGATTTCCGTCTATGTTGGGCATTTCTGCAAAGTTAACTCATTGTGTTTAGCTTCGGATTACAGTTCGACTTACCTACTGACGCAATTCAATAGGTTTCATCGTGACTTGTAAATCGAATCATGACAAAAATATCATCCATAAGCTCGTAATCATTTAGTAATTGAGTAGAAAAAATAAGTATCAAGCAATAAAATACTCAAAATCAATGAACAATTATGGGTAAAAAGCAACAACAAAAGATAAATACACCCAACATCAATGACACACAGCTACAAAAAGCAAATGCACCCAACATCAGTGACACGCCTACTTATCCTTATTTATCATTAGTTATTTTCTTTTAATTAATATAAATCACATTTATATAAGTAACTCAATTAAATAGGATGTCCAAGCGAGTAGGACATCTAAATAAGTTGGTCACTTTGTCTCGCATTCATTTTACTTTCTAAATCGTATTCTTTTAAACAATTACCTTCACTTTGGTACACTCGAACACCTTACACTTTAGGCTCAAATATAGTATCATTTTTTTGTGCCCAATTAATCTCGCCGACACAACATTTTTAATTTAGAACTCGAATTGACAACGGTTTATTTTTAGAAACTGCACACCATAACCTTTTAATTTGATGGGTAGTACAGCCTTTAACAATCTATAGCTTAGGAGATATGATCATTCAAAGTCAGGCCATAAACATGGTCACTTGGTATTGTGCCCAATTGATGACAATTCCATATTTGGCTTTACTTGTGAACTTAGTCTTTTAAGATCAAATACATTCCCAAATCTTCCAAGTTTAAGTAATTTTATCGATTTCAACTTAGCCGTACATGTCCAAGTTATTACACGGTCTTACAAGTACCCCAAATCAAAAGCAAGAAATAAGCGCCAAAAAAAGAGAGAGAAAAAATACTCCCTTCGTCCCAAATTATGCGCCGCCATTTCCTTTTTGGTCCGTCCCAAAAAGAATGTCGTCTTTTCTTATTTGATAAGTTTTTAAAGACACAATTACAATTTTACCCTTAGTGGTTCCACTTGATTTTAAATGTTATTACTCCTTTTTTTTATTTGTTTTTTCAATTAAAAGTGGTTTCACTTTATTTTAAATACTATTACTCCTTTTTTTAAGAAGGATAATTTTATAACTTTAACAAAGTCAATATTTATTTCTTAAATATTGTGTCCGGTCAAATGACGACACATAATTCGGGATGGAGGAGTAATAGATTAGCACTAATTTTTAACTTAAAATTTTTTTGAATTAATAAGGTTATTAATGATAATGGTATTAGATTCAATGAAAATATTAACTTTGTTTATCAGTTCTAAGACGTGAATTAATTTCTGATATAAATAGGAAACGAGGAACAATTTTCTATTTCGTGAATCATAAAACAAAAGGAAATCTATTAAACTGGTCATATGGTCGCTCTTGGTTCAGTATTTTTTGCCCTGTATTTTCTTCCTTAGTCACCTCTCGCGACGTTGATGACTCCAATGTCAGCTTCTGTGGCTGCCTCTCCTATGAATCTGGCAATAAATCACACAATATTGTTCATACTGCATGCTCGCGAAGTTACCAACATATACTGGAATCATATCAATACACAACGCCAGGTTCAATAATTCCAATATCCCGAAACCACACTACATAATTGTGCCAGAAAATAAAGAACAAGTTCGAGCAGCCATGATTTGTTGCAAAAGCTCTGGATTTGAGACTCGTATTAGAAGTGGTGGACATGACTATGAAGGCCTTCCTTACATTTCTTACAAACCCTTTTGCCTAGTTGACCGATCCAGCCTCCGGAAGATCGATATTGACATGCAAGAAAAGACTGCATGGATAGAAACTGGAGCTACCCTAGGTGAACTTTACTACAACATTGCGAATAAGAGCAATACCCTAGATTTTCCTGCTGGAACTTGTCCCTCTGTAGGTGTTGGAGGCCATATTAGTGGTGACGGACAAGGACCGTTGATGAGAAAACACGGCCTCGCAGCTGATAATGTGCTCGATGCCATCATCATCAACGTTAATGGCACGATTCTCAATAGGAGAGGCATGGGAGAAGACCTATTCTTGGCCATCCGAGGTGGTGGAGCAGCTAGTTTCGGGGTGGTTCTATCTTGGAAGTTACGATTAGTCGAGGTCCCACCTGTGGTCACTCTCTTCACTGTTGCTCGAACAGCTTGTCCAAAAATGGCAAATACTAGTAAAGGAAATCCCAGAGGAGCTTTTCGTAAGAATAAACATAGGCCCTAAAAAGGACTTTAGGGCACCCATCGATGCAAGCTTCATTTAACGCGTTATATTTAGGGACGAGGCGCCATCTTCAGAGACTAATGACAAGGAAATTCCCAGAAGTGAACTTAACGACTAAAGATTGTCAAGAGATGAGCTGGATTAATCAACAATCAGGGTAGATAGTTATAGGAATGATCTAAAAATTCAAGATTTGTTAGAAAGGAAGGACAAGAGACTGACATTTTACAAAACCAAATCGGATTATGTGACAAACCCTCTTGACTGAAAAAGCATTAGAAGGGTTATGGAATGCGTTCAAAAATACAGGAGATGGGACTTGTGATTTTGACCCCTCATGGTGGAAAAATGAGTAAAATATTAGAGGATGCAATTCAATTTCCACATAGAAAAGGAGTTTTGTATAATGTACAATATTTTGCACTGTGGCATCATCCCAACAAAACAGTAGACAAGAAAAAGTTTGATTGGGTCAATGATATTTATGATTACATGGGGAAGTTTGTTTCTAAGCCAGGAACAGCATATCTAAATACAAGGGGTTTGGATTTGGGAAGAACAAAAAATGGAAACGAGAAATACTCACAAGCAAAGAGTTGGGGAGAAATGTATTTCAAACAAAATTTTGACAAATTTGCTAGGGACTAGGGTGAAATATTGTGTTGATCCAGCAAACTACTTCAGGAATAAGCGAAGTATCCCACCTCTTGCTCCATAATTTTATATTAGGAGCGAACTGAAAGATTATCAAGTCTATCCTTCCTCTCTTTTGTTAACGACATAATCGAGATATGAATGATTTTTAAGGTGCAAATGTTGATAATCTTATAAAAAGGAAACAATTTCTTCAAAGCAAAGATGCTTCAAGAAGACGGAAAAATAATCCCTCGACAACGGTAATTTAATTAATTTATCTTCACGACGACGGTAATTTAATTAATTTATCTTCGCTAGTACACATCAAGACAGAATGCAGGGTACTATTATAAAATAGCTCATCTATATTTCACCAAAAAAAAAAAAAGTAGCTCATCTATAGATGCATGCGGTTTTCTTCCTCAGATAATGCTAAAATACGCTTGACCAATCTTTCATATTCAAATTGACTGTATATTTTCATGTATTACTTTCTTTAATGAAATGTTCGCACACCTCGTTGAAAACCCAGTGCAACAAATTTGAAGACAACAAGGTGCAACAAAACTTAATGCAACTTAAGCATCACATTCCCTCCATTTCACATAGTCCTCTTTCTAAAAAAAACTGTTTCAATTTAGTTCCTCCAATAAATCAAGAGAACACTATTATGTTCCTCCAATACTACCCTTATTATTAATGACTAAACGAAGTATATATATATACTCAAATTTGTATTTTCAAAGCATAATTAATAAGGCTAATTTGATAAAATAAACTTAAAATAATTATTTTCTTTAGAGAAGCACCGAGTCAACAAGGATCAACTATTTTGAAATGAAAGGAGCATATGAAACTTTGGATGGATAATATTGTTGGCATTGCAAAAAATGTTGCCTCAGTTCAACCATTGTCCTAAATGTGAACAATTGGAACAAGGGCATTGCCCAACAATCGCCAATCATATCCAAAAGCAGAAATGGCAAAGGCCGACCAAAAATAGAAAAAAAGATCTGCCTTTTCTGTACAACTCCTCGACTACTGCTAATTATCTACAGTAACAAAAACACAAATAGGCAATTTTCATCTATTGCTCTCCCCCAAAACTTTTTGTCAATCTTTGCACATTTTCCCTTGGGCATCTAGCAGAATATACAAGCCTTGAAGAATAACCGATGTTCGCTGCTCAATGAAGAGAACCACTTTCTTAGGCAATAAGTTGGATCACATGGATTTGCAGCTGCTGCAACGTCAATGTTACTTCCAACAAGTTCCTCGAACCTGAGAGGAATTAGGTCAATCAAAGCAATTCCAATGGAGAACTGGAGGTGAAGACCCATTCTTTTGGAGTCATAGCGCCAAAGTAATGCACATAAAGAGCTTCTTATTCTTTGTATCCTAACATCTTCATATCCAAAAGCTGTAAGTCCACACCTGTAAGAGATAATTTATATAAAATATCGGTTCAGAGACTTTAGCATGAACTGAATAAAATCAAAAAAAGTAATCCAAGTAGAAACACCGCGACAAACATAAACACAAAATACAATTAAGAGATGCTAACCACAAAAAAATACAATTAAGAGAGAAAAGCGTTGAGGTCATAGCAAGTAGCCCTCCATCCAAAGGTTCAATTATTTCATCCAACTAACTGATGATAGTGACCTTGACCTACATCACTACTCATTCACATACCTTAAAAGATGGTACCTAGTTCTAAAATAATCAAGTGCCCAAACAGAAGGTGACTAGTGGTTCAACGTGTTCCCAGTCAATTTCATTCCAAAAGCTGGTTGCAGCAAAAGGAAATTCAAATAGCCAATTACTGTATGAAATTCTATCCTTTCTATTGCTGATAAGAAGTTGATAGTCTGTAGCAAATGCAGAATGAGTTTGTTCATTCATCTCTGTAGGCCTAGAAGACTTTCCCATACACCCCTCAGAGTTCCAACTCATGTCGCTGACTGTAAGGCAATAAAAAACTAATTTTCTTGATATATAACAACATAATATAGGTCAAATACATCGCCAGACACCTAAATTTGACATGAATTTTCATTTTGGCACCTAAAGTTGACATTGTTCATTTTACGCAGTATTTCGATGTGTTATTTTAGAACTTTTTACACAATCAGCAAAGCAAAATATATTATGTGCGTGTATGACGACATTTGTCATTTTTCTCCAAAATAATTTTTAAATAATTAATTTAAATTGAAAAAAAAAAATCAATCAATAAATGAGCCCCCACCCCCACAAAAAACATCTTCTCCAAATACCCCACCCCCAATATTGTCTTCTCTAACCCACCATCATCCCCTGAATCCCTCAAATCCCAAAGTCCAACTCATTAGAGAAGGACGTCATTGGTGGACCTTCACCGAACACACACAAAATTTCTTTTGTCCTGATGATACATGTGTAGAAAAATGAGTTCTTTAATTAAATTGGGGCAAAACTCAGGTCGTTGACAACGGAACATAGTGCAACAATAACTGAAGGAAAAACAATGATGATGGACGATGACAATAGCTGAAGGAAAAAAAAAACATTGCACTGTGCAACAGTAACTGACAATGGAACCATTTTTTTTTTTTTCATTTTTTAACCTTGCGGGTGTATTCTTTCGGGTTCTTTAATCAAATGGGTTCTCTCTTCCTCTCAATGTATGTATATTTGGGGAAAATGAAATTTTTAATCAAATTTGACAAACCCAGTTACAATTGAGCAAACTCCAATTAGGAAAATGAATTTTTTAATTAAATTGTGTAAAATTTAGTTGAAAAAGTAGTATATTGGATCAAATTAAGAGACACTGAATTGGAAAGAATGAAATTAATAGTATAATTCAATAAAAATTGTTAAATTTTATCAAAAGTTTGAGGAATGATAGAGAGAAAAAATGAGGAACAGAGGATTAGAACTGTTTATTAGAATTTTTGGGTGAATAAGATGTAGAGAAGTATAATGATGAAGAAAATGAAGACCAAAAATGTTTGAGGATTTTAAATGATGGAAATTACAAAAGCACCCCTCAAACACGCTGAAAATGTGTGTAGCACACGTGTTAGGATGAGTCAGCAAAAAAAGTCAAAATAACACTCTGAGACGTTAGTTGAGGTGCTTAAAATAAACAACGTCCACTTTATGTGCCAAAATGAAAGATCGTGCCAAGTTGAGGTGTCTGTCGATGTGTTTGACAAACTATCTACAGATACACCTGGTTGGCTTTATCCTTTCCTGTTAATGTCTATAGCCATGTCTTAAAGCTTCTCTGCTGGCAACAGCTATAGACATAGACTAGGTTTATGCAAATTCTATCTACCAAATCAATGAAATAGTGAGTTCGGTGTTAAGTCCAAAAGAGATCAGGCCAATAGTGTCCATTAAAGTTTTTATCTGCATCAGCATTATACCATAGACCTTGTTCGGTTCCCTGAGCAGATGGATTACGATCAAGATGGATAAAATGGTCAAAAAGATCTCCGGATTGCAAACAAAATCTTATAACCACGTCCAATATCAGCAACGCCACTTATATTGAACTATGGAAAAACTTCAGCATAGGGAGAAATAGGCCAAATGGTCTACTAAACCCTTTTACTTGTCCGAGTTTGCAAAGTGGACACTTCTACTTGACAATTTTTCATATGAACCCTTCACTCCATTAAAATACAAGATTTTAAACCCTTCTGACCATGTGTGTGACTCACTCTCAAAAAAAATTCCACGTCATATCCACGTCACATAAATCAATGGCATGTCATAATATCTTCATTAATTAATTTTTAAAATGATTAATCAATAATATTAAATAAAAAATAAAATACTGAATTTAAAAATTATTGTTTTAAAATAAAATTCATCTCCACCATTAATTAAAAATAACAAATTAACCAAAAATTAGTGTCATGTCATTATTATTTATATTAACCATTTTTAATTATTAACCAAAAATATTAAACAACTGCAACTCCAACCCCGCTGCTCCGCCTCCCACAACCACACTATCTTCACCTTTCTCTCTTGTCTTCTCCGGCAAATGATCTGTGGAATTCCGATAACCCACAAACAACTCCAACCCTACTACTGTCCACTCTTTCTTTCTTTGATTGTTCTCAATAAGAATTCAATTTCTGCATATTTCCTCAAAAAAAGATCACAAAGTTCATGCCAAATAAGTAGAATTTTTTTCTCTTACAATTTTGAATTGATTTCACAAATTCACAAGACCCATTTGCTATCCTTTAAGCTTATTAATGGAGTTTTTTTAGTTATTCAATACCCACCATTATACCCATATACTTCCTCTTTGAATCCAACTAACACAAACAATGATCTTAACTTTTTCGAAATCTAAAAAATTAAAAAATTAGAAGGAAATTTAAAAAATACTCATGGAATTAGTTTTTTTTCCGGTGGGAGAGGAATGCAAGGTTGCAGTAAGAACGAAGGGATGAGGAGATGAAGAAGAAGAATATTGGAGGTTTTTTTTTTTCTTTTGGGGGGTGGGGGGGAGGGAGGTCAGTGTAGAAGAAAGTGGAATTTTTTTTTTTCTTAATTTACTATTTTTAAAATTTTTTTAAAAAAAATTAAAATATTTTAAATGTTTTTTTATCTCACTCGCCCAAAAAAACGCGTGCAAACACACATTTGCCACCTCAGCAATTTAATGTCACATATGCAACAAAAGGGTTTAAAATGTTGAGTCAGGGGGTTCAAATAACAAAAGTCTAAAAGAGGTATTCACTTTACAAATTCGGACTAGTACAAAGATCCACCAAACCATTTTTCTGTTATCTCATAAGAAATGATTGATTTGGGTTCATTCCAATATTACTTCATAATATGCTGCTTCAAAGATTCTGAAAGAGAACGAATACATCATCTATGATCAGAAAATGGTAAGCACACACGTATGCAGCTGAGGCCATCGACAACAATCAAAATACCAATAGAGCTCTCTCTCATATTCCCTCCGTTAAGACTTACGCACTATGTACAAGATAATGCTGAAAATAATTTAATATGTTTGGTCAATTACCTTCCAAGTTGGCCAAGAAGAGTAGTAATAGCAGCAGCATTGTGCTCTGTAGAAGAATATTCCAATAAATTCAATAGTGGACAGGCAATTTTGTCAAACATCCAATCCCAGCTCTGCTTGAGAGATTAAATAACAGAATTAGGCAGAAATGTCAGAGAAATAAACTGAAAAGTAGGAAAGTAATTACCTAACCTCCCCACCCCCCACCCCCAAAACCCTCTACTGCCCACTAGGAACCGAGCAAGAGAATTATGCCAGATATTATTTTAAAAGGAAAAAGATTCTCCAAGAAGATCCTCCATTTAGAAAAGATCAACAAAAGATGGAGTGAGCATAAAGATCAACAAAAGATGAAGTGCGCATAAAGAAGATTCAAATACAACAATTTCAGAGTAAAAAAAGTTAGGAATTAGGGTGGAGTAGTAGTAGGCATTAAAACTTCAATTGCTCCCCAAAAATGTCTACTAGACAAATCAATTGAGAGAATTTCACAATCACCATGCAACCCAGTTAACAACATATCCAATGTAATCCTACAAGTGGGTCTGGGGTGGGGAGGATAAAGTGTACACAGACCTTATTAGGAGGTAGAGAGGTTGTGTCCACAGACCCTCGGCACAAGAAAAAGCATATCAAAACAAATCAAAAAAAAAATAACGGAAGTGAAAAAATCCTGGCGAAATATTATAGAAAGCATGACAAAGCAATCTGAAGAAAAGAACAATAACAACAAAATAGTGTGATAATCAAAGTACAAGAGTCAGTAGATAGTGGTAGAAATCGAAGGATCGAAGGTCAAGAAGCTACATGAGTACACCTTTCTAAACCGCGAAAAACTAAGCATAGAGCTAAAGTGTGCGAGAACTAACTGAAGACGTTAAAAGGGGAAGAAACATAACTCATATACAATTAAATGGTGTAATTCCTAATAAGATACACCGAAACACATTTTGATTTTTCAATGAAATCCAGTTATATTTTCTTTCTTTTCTTTCTGATATTCTATCCTTCCGCAAATACAAAGTCCAGGACGTAGAAGCACCATATTAAGTTATTGTGTTTGTAATATAAATATCTCATTTTGAGATAACAAGAATTAGAGTGGATTGAAACTCCCATGCCAAAAGATGATATTGTGGATGCCATGCCAAAAGATGGTGTTGTGGATGCGTTTGTGGGAAAGAAATATGGCCCCAGGAAAGACAATTAAATTAAGAGATTAATTTTATTGTTAGCATCTTTATTTATTCTAAAATAGGAAATATGCTAGTCGTTGTTATTAGTCTCGAATAAGGTTTAATGTTGCCTAATTTCATAAGGATTAGACTTTTTATTTTACGATAATAAAAACTCCTATTTAAAAGGGAAATTTACGAAATAAAGACTTGAGAAAAATTTCAATCAGAACCAGGAGATCGGAGTTCCCTTCCACTGAACTCTAAGGTTTCAGCCTCCTTTAAATGAGTTGAATTTATATACGAAATATCTTGATACAAAATAGGTAGATCTAGGAATTCTAACAAAGACAAGGGAAAGTCAAAAGGATTGATTCATATTTTCCTGTTAATCGTCCTGTGACTCAGTACTAACAATCTGGTACCAGAGCCTTACATAATGGACGATAAGGTCAATTCTAAATTCCAATAAGAACGTGCGATTACAGAAATCCTAATGGACTCTAAACTTATAGCTATGGAACAACTTCTAGGAGAGAATTATCCAAGTCATCCGAGAACAATTTTCGGGCATGAGAATTGGATCCACAAAACCAGCGAATCATGGAACTGAGTCGAGTAGCTCCCCGGCGGTGGGGAAATCAACAACTTCAGCTCCTAGAGGCAATACTCTGACTATTCCAACCATAGGTGACCAGAATAATCCAACAAGTGGTACTTCCCATCCGACAGTACCAAAGTATGCAAGGATGGATTTTCCTACTTTTGAAGGTGTCGATGACCCATTAATTTGGGCACATTGTTGCAAACAAGTTTTCGAAAATCAACACATAACCAAAGCAGAAGAATTTAGGGTGGTCAGGTTTCATATGTAGAGATAACCAAAGCAGAAGAATTTAGGGTGGTCGGGTTTCATATGTAGAGAAGCGCAGTTATGGTATTATCAGCTTAAATGAGCAAAGGATCCAATGACTTGGGAGAAATTTCAAAAACATTGTTTCCAGCGATTTGGACCTCCTGAAAGTAGCAACCCGGTGGGTGAATTGGTCACGCTTCAACAAACTGGTACAGTTGAAACTTATCAACGTCAATCTCAACAAAAGTTTGCTAGGGCTATTGAGCTTATTCCAAAACACTTGCACGATAATATTTATGGCAGAGTTAGATGATTCAATCAGAATGGACATGCAACTGCGCAAACCACCTGACTTATCGGCAACTATGAGTGTAGCTCGAGCTTTTGAACAAAAACAACAATTGCAGAAAGTCAGTAATATTTGCAAGGTGGCATGACAGCAATCTCGAACAAGTCTTGGCAGCACGGTAAACTAGACAAAATCTATTAGTAGTTTAGTTGGTTCATCTACCTCGCCTAGTACCCATATAGGCAACCAAACCCCTTTTGTCAAGTGATTAACTTGGGTAGAAATAGCAGAGATGAGAGCTAAGGGATTATGTTATATTATACAACCACTCACCAGTGCAAACGACATTTTTGGTTGGAATTGGATCATTCAGTTGATGACACGATTCCAAAAGTTTTGAAGGACTGCCTGGAAATTTTTTTACATGCTATTACCAATCAAAGGCATGCACAGACTATGCAATTACCTGTAATCATTAATGGGCAATACATGCTCAGTCTTACTGATTCTGGAAGTACCCAGTTATAAGTTCTATTGTTGCTAACCAATTACTCCTTGAGGCTTTCTTCTTGCACAACATCAGAATCTTCATTGCTAATGGAGAGAAGGTTCCTGTTTGAGGGTCTGCACATGGGTAACAATATTCATTGGTGACCATTGTTTTATTGTAGATCTTTATGTTATACCCTTGGACAAATTTGATATTGTTTTAGGAGTTAAGTGGTTACACACCTTGGGTCCTATACTTTCGGATTTTGTAGCACTTACTATGAGTTTTTCACTGGAAGCTAATTCAATTTTGCTTCAAGGACAACAACAATATTGCGAGAAGGTTTTGCATTTGTTAGGAAAGGCAGCAACGAACGAGCAATGATTGAAATACCTTTTAACCGAGTTCAATGATATGTTCCAGGAACCTACAAGTTCACCACCATTGAGACAATGTGGCCACCGCATCAGTATGTTGCTTGTGACAGACCATGTTGTTTTTCGTCCTTATCAATACCCTCATCGACAAAAAGATGAGATTGAGAAGTAATGTAATCAAATGTTGCAGCAAGAATTTATATGGCCAAGCAAGTCCCCTTTTTCTTCACCTGTGTCATTGGTATCCAAGCAAGATAGATCTTGGCACCTTTGTATTGATTATTGTGAATTGAATACTAAAACAATAAAGGACAAGTTCCCAATTTCGATAGTGGACGAGTTACTAGACGAGTTACACGAGGCCAAGCACTTTTCTAAATTGGATTTGAAGACTGGATACCATCAAGTACGCATGTCTCCCGTAGGTGTGGAAAAGACGGCCTTTCGATCTCATCACCGGCACTTTGATATCCTTGTTATGTCATTTGAGCTCACTAATGCCCCATCCACTTATCAAGCTTTGATGAATGAGGTCTTTAATGAGTACATACTTCATGAGTACATACGCCAATTTGTGTTAGTTTTCTTTGTTGATATCTTAATTTACAGTAGTGGTAGGGAGGAGCATTTGGTCCACGTGAGAAAGGTGTTTCTATTATTGAGTGCACATCGACTCTATTTGAAACGATCTAAATATTGCTTTGGTACAACTCAAGTAGCTTATTTGGGGCATATTATCTCAATTACAAGTGTGGGGGTAGATAGGAGCAAAGTCCATGCAATTTTAGACGGACTCAACCTCATAATTACCTCTCTTCATGGCCTCTTGGGATTGACGGGGTACTACTACAAATTTATTCGTGACTATGGACAATTGCAACACCCTTAACTAGTCTACTCTAGAAAAACTCCTTCCAGTCGAATGTTTTGACCCTAGCTGCATTCCAGAAGCTTCAGCAAGCACTAGCACTATCCTCTGCTACTATCCTCTGCTCCAATACTAAGGTTCTGACTTTAACATGAATTTCATTGTAGAATGTGATGCTTCCCGAGGTGGTGTAAGAGCTACTTTGCAATAGGTCGGTCAGCCCACAGCATTTTTTAGCCAACAACTGGCAACTCGTCACCAAAAATTAGTTGCATATGAAAGGGAGCTTATTGAACTTGCAAAGGCAGTCCAGCATTAGCAGCCATACTTGTGGGGCACCCCTTTCTTATCCGAACGGATCATTACAGCCTGAAATACTTGCTAGAACGACTCACTACAACCCCCAAACAACATTAGTTGAGGAAACATGGTTTACGACATCAGAGTGCTGTACCGAGCTGGTTATCTCAATAAAGTTGCGGATGCTTTATCCAAAACGACACCTAAGGACCCTTCTTTGAATGTCATTAACTACCCTCATAGCAAATTATTGGCCATCATCCATGAGGAACTTACGAGATCGACAAAACTATTAGGTTTATGTGATATAATCAAGCTAGGAGAATTAAGTTCGGATAGGCAAGTTCCAGATGGGTTGCTTTTGTTTAAAAGTCGCATTTACCTTTTACAGAACTCTCCTTTGCTAGTACTATCTGCTTATCATGATAGTGCGCATGGACACACAAAACCTTGCAACAAATTCATGGGGATTTTTACTGAAAAGCTATGAAAACTGACAATGCCACATGTCGTTGCCTGCCCGATTTGTTAACATAATAAATCAAAACATTTAAGTCCGTAGGATTGTTACAACCTCTCCAGCTACCAGCCCAAACCTGGGAAGACATCTCGAGTGTGAGCACATATCATGTAATGATTTGTTTAGGGACAATCTTCATAAAGGTAACCACATCTTGTTCCCTTATAGATATTAATGCCAAATCACTATCTTTATTCTCTGGAAGGCTGAGAACTATAATTTCTTCATCTTTTTTCTCTTCCCTGCCTTCATTCTCACCAAATTGATAATGTATTACCTCGGCAATTTTATTTTCCTTCTCCACAAACTCATTATTCTTCTTTTATTTTTGACTTATGTTTTCCCCTTTACTGCTTGAGTTCCCATCACACACCTTATTCACTTGTGAATATTATACTATTTACACTATGTCTTGTTGCAATTCTTTCATAAAAATTGCTTCTTCATTTTCTTCCTTTCCCATTTCAACTAGATCACCCCATTTGTCACTGCAAAGGATTTTGTGACCCACCTCTTTGTTGTGTCCGAACTTGTTCTCTTGTGGTTAGCAATATTTCTTCTTTGTTAATCATTTCTTTGGTGATCATTTGGTTTGTTGTAATCTTTCAGCTACATGTTTGTCATCTCCGTCTTCAACTAACACATCAAACTTGTTATTTGTTGTAATGGTATCTTTTTTGGGGCTTTCAGGCTTCCCATGCTCCTTCGCAGGCAATGCAGTGCTGCTCTCCAAAGCCCAAGCATTTGGATCTCCCACTACCTTTCCACTTACAAGAACATTTGGTGGATATTTGTTGTTGATATTTTCTAGTGTAGATTGTTGATTTGATCATTGTTGTTGTTCCTTTTGTTGGGGAATAAATTCTCCATCTTCCACTTCTTTCTTCTCATTGTGTTTTAATTTTCTAGAAATCTCCTCATTATGGCCTTGTAACTTACATAATTTGCAATATTTTGGTAACGTATCATAATGGACTCTAACATGCACTGTACGCTCTGCTCCTGTGGTTTCATTCACTCTGATCATGCATACAGTTTTTGGCAAATTGAATGCTAAGTCCAATTGCACCTTTACCCTCGTACAATTAGGTCTTGTTTTTTTTTAATGGTAGCCAAATCCAATTGTAATGGTGTGCCAACTGTTGGAGCTAGAGAAAACAATACTTCTTTGACAAAGAATGTTGGCAACAGGTTTGGAAAAGAAATCCACGTCACTGTTTTAGTGGTTTCCTCATCTACTCTAAAATCATTATGTATGAGGGTGCGCATTTGATATTCCTGACCATCTCTCCCTTCGATATGGTGAACATTCTTTCCCATTAAATTGGTGAAGTCTTCCACCAAAGCACATCTAATGAGAATATGTTTGTGTCTCAACAGACCAATCTTAACCTAGCTCTTTATCCCATAGTGCGTTGGAATATTCTTCCTTAAATCATCTAATTCGGGCCAACCATATGAAAATTTACCGACAACTGCATATTGAAGGTCTTCAATTTTGTTCATTCTTTGTATTTCTGCTTCAGTCCATCTAATTGTAGGCATTCCATTCTACATTGTAAACAACTTTAACGGAATCGGCTCTACCTCAGTTTTTTCCGTAAGGAAAAAATCATTCATGATATCAGGTTTAAACAGGTTTCCAAAATCCATAGTAGATCCCAAGTTCATCTCACAATTAGTAGAAGAATGGTGGATTAGAGGTGGAAATAGTAAGGAAGAAGGTGCTGAGGTTGGCCCAATCACCGGATGTGACTGGCCGGGGGCTGTATCGGCCATGAGGGTTAGGGTTCAGGCTAGGGTTTATGCCATCAAGTCTAAAGAATATTCTTATCCAATGGTCAGGTATGCCAGAGGTTAGAGGTTGAAGCTACGATGGAGGATGCACTCTTTTTGCCAGGCTTATCCATCGTTCAAACTTGAGGACAAGATCTTCCAGCATGAGGAGATAATGTTGTGGATGCGTTTGCAGGAAAGAAACAAGGCCGAAGGAAAAACAATTAAATTAAGAGATTAATTTTATCAGTAGTAGCTTTATTTATTATTCTAAAATAGGATATATGCTAATTGTCGTTATTAGTCTGGAATAGTATTTAGTGTTTCCTAGTTTCATAATGATTAGGCTATCTATTTTGTTGTAATAAAGACTCCTATTTAAAGGGAGATTTGGGGAATAAAAACTTAAAACAGAATTTTAACCAAAACCAAGAGATCAGAGTTTTCTCCCACTAAACTCTAAGGTTTCATCCTCCCTTTAACGAGCTTAATTTATATACGAAATATCTTGATACAAAATAGGTCGATCTAGAAATTCTAACAAAGGCAAGGGAAAGTCGAAGGGAATTGATTCAGATTTTCCTGTTAATCGTCATGTGACTCGATCCTTCACAAGAAATCCTATCCGATGGTGTAGTAATTACTACTAAGAAGTGTTACTCATTTTCCATCTATAACAATAAGAAATGGTGCACTAATTACTACTAAGAAATCAGCATCCACTACTGAAAGAACAACAACGAACAGATTTTGGCTCTCCCCTTGCAAATGGGGTTCCTAAATATGGATACCAAACAATGTGCATATGGATACCAGAAAATGATGGAAGATAATGTGCAAAATGTTGAAACAATTCTATAAAAGTACACAAAAAAAAAACACATGCTGTTCATTTGAATAACCTTTCACAAACTTATACAAGCAATAAAAAGGACAGCTCTACTTGGAACTGTGTTTTCTTTAGATAAGGTAAAACCATTTTGTTAAAAATAAGCAAATCACCAAGAAGACAGAAGTATGCAGAAGTACTTACCATTGCCTTGTGATAAGATTTTTCTTTTATTCGGGGGGTGGTTAAGTCACTAATTGTCGATAATATATTCAGACGGAACTTTTAAAATTTATAAAAGAAACGAAACTGTGTCCTGATATAGCAATGCCATTTTTTAAAAAAGAAAAAAAAAATTAACAGCAATGCCATTCATTTAACGAATTGTCCTACAATAGCACTCAAATCTTCATGCTTCCTTTAGACCTAAAGAAATAAAAGAGAAACAAGAAAGAGGATAGAAGTTCACAATATTACAGAGCATACGAACAAAATAAGAATCATACCATGAAACCTGCAACAAGCTCCACAAGTGCAAGGGTATCAATGAACTGGCTTGAATCGCACGAAGTAACATAAGCTGACTGGACTAAATCTACATCATCTGAGGATTCCTCAGTTTGGCTTCCACCATTTTTGATTTCATGTTTTGATAAGTTAAATAATTCCATCAAATCCAACCCCGCAGCAGAGCAAGTATTACTCTTAAGAGTATCCAAGAGTGAGGATGCAACAGCATCCATAGTAGCTGCACTCTCTGAAAACGGGCACTTACTACCTGAACAAATCTTAGACAAAGACTCAAATGCACCACAGGAAACAGGATTATGAGATGATCTATTCTTGTGAATAAGCATCACCAACGACTTCACCACAGTCATAACTAAGTCATACTCTTTGAGGGTAACGTATTTAGAACCACATAGATAAGCAAATATATGGAGAATATTTAGAGCATCAGATCTCAGCGCCTTTAAAATGTTGCAGGAAGCCTCACAAACAAAACCAATATGATCAACTGCTGCACATACTGATGCTAGCAGAACTGCTCCAGTTAGCAACAATTGAGAAGGAGCTGGTTGCCTGCACAAGCTTATACTACGACCATCCAAAATAAGATTGATTCCTGAATTGGATGACAGCTTTGAACTTACAGCATGCACCAGCAAGTTACCATGCAAAAGAAAATCCTCCATAAGAGAGAGTACATCATACAAGTCGCAAGACTCCACAAATATCCTTCTCGTATCTTCATGTGAGAGTTCTGCAAATAAGGAAGAGATTGTAGTATATACACGGTAAAATTTTCCAGGAACATCTTAATCCAAATGGACAAAAAGTTTAGCAACCTGTATATATATGCTGAGCAACAGAATTTGTTAAAAGGATCGGGTCTCTCTCCCAATCATCTCCATAGGCTCTCGTTGCAGTATCAGAAAAGTAGAGCAGTAAGAGTGAAAAGAAGACACATGTCTTCTCCCTGAAAAAAGTGGCAAGGGATAAAATGTTAGCTCCTGTTTCATTATCAACATATCAAATTTGAAACATTTGCTAACTAATGAGGGATAGGAATAACACTTGAGATGGACGGGGACAAGACTAATGCCATAAACAAAAGAACACCCTTGGTCGAAAGCATCTTAAACACGTGCAAACAACTTAGGACCCGTTTGGCCATGAGAATTTTTCACTTTTTTCCCAACAAAAAAAAATTCAATTTATTTGAAAGCAACAGTTGGCCATGAAATCCCAATACAACTTGAAGTTGTATTTGGAATTTGAATAACACCCACAACCATGTTTTCACTTTCACTATAATTTTCTTTATCAAATTTGCCCTAAATTTTTTATTTTTATAAAATATCCCCATTTAAATTATATTTTATGTTTAAACCATAATTCTTGTTTTAAGGAAAAGTTCATCCAAACAACCAAATATTATTTGCAAAAACAATAACCAAACTGTTGTGGATGCGTCGAAGCAATTAAATTAAGTATTTAATTTATATTATTATTATCAGCTTTCTTTATTATTCTGGAATAGATTTTATGTCTCCTGGTTTCATAAGGATTAGGTTTAGTTATAGTTATTAGTTTAGAATAGGATTTACGTTTCCTACTTTATAAAGATTAGACTTCTTATTATTGTAATAAGACACCTATTTAAAGGGGGTTTTGAAGAATAATTCAGTAAGTCATACTTCAACAAAAAAGCAAGAGATCGGATTCTCTCTTCCATTGAACTCTAAGGTTTCAGCCTCCCTTTAACAAGCTGAAGCTATATACAAAATAGGTCACCTAGGAATTCGAATAAAGGCAAGGAAAAGTCGAAGTCAATTGATTTAGATTTTCCTGTTCATCGTCCTGCGACTCGATCATTCTCTAAGGATCCTAACATAAACACAACTCTATCTTCAACTCCAACTTAAAAAATTCCAAATATAAGTGAAAAAAAAATTGTAATTGTATGTAGTAGCTCGTATGTGAGATCTAATCTATGAAATTATGTGATTATCTATTTTGAGACATTGCTCTTTTAGAGCAAATTTGATTGTATGTTTGAGGTAAATTAATCAAGTTAAGTGATTCTTCTAGTTCTTAGAAATTGGGAATTATAAATATTTTTTGCAAAAAGTATGGCCAGACCCAACTCCAAAACCAAGTCCAGCTCTGAGAATTCCAAATAATGTGATATTTTTTTGGTTTTCATGGTCAAACGCCCACTTAAAATGTGTAAACACTCCATATTGCTATATGAAACAAGGCATCTAGAAAATAGATTAGAAAAACTAATCCAGTATAAGTCATCAATAAAATTACATAAACCTCCATACATTATCATCACAACCTCCTGTTTTCTTCAAGAACAAGCGATACCTGTTCCATGTTGTAAATAATCCTTTCATATCACAATCAACGTGTGCCAAAAGAACAGGTGCTTTTCAATTGTTACATACAGGCAAAGTTTTTGGACAGTATGAGCTTGGGATGTCAAAGGTTGTACAGATTAAGTTTGGACAAGTAATACTCCCAATGTAAATTTGACTAGTATAAGTTAGTACTGTTCATCCATTTTTCAATTGAGGCCAGGTACTTCATGTGAGCAAACTAAGCCTTCTAATTTCTTCGTACCAGCTGGAAGTAAAATTGAGCAAAGTAGCATCATTGTGTCATATTACGAGAACAAACAATATAGAAAATTGTAAGGTACTTCTTCCGGAAGAAAAGCTCGTGCTTTTTGGATATCCTACAAACATGAAAATTGTAAGGTAATTCTTCCGGAAGAAAAGCACGTGCTTTTTGGATATCCTACAAACATGATGTAACATGAATGACAAATTTGGTACGAGCATAAACCATATGGTGTAACACATCTAAAATTTCAGTCTGTCAAGTGTCATATTTGAATATTTCATTCATGGCCATTTGACCTTAGGCTAGATCTTATTATCTCTTCTCTCTAATACGTGCAAACCTTGGACTAAATCCTACCTTCTAACTGTTAGGGTGTGTTTAGAAATCAATGTAAATTACTAGGTTGTGTAATTACTGGGGTAGCAATAACATAACTTACTAATTTCAAATATTTGTTCCTATAACATAGCACATAGCAACTCCTTGACTCATTGATTGCACAAGTGTTATTTACACAGTTAGTACTCCCCAGATCCCATTTTATGTGGCACCTTTGACTTGGCATGGTGTTTAGGAAAAAAAAGGAAGACTTTTGAAACTTGTGGTCTAAAATGATTCTTCACTATTGATGTGGTTGTAAATCATTTCAATAAGGGGAACTTTAAAGTTAAATTGTTTCTAATTAGAGTAAGGTGACATACTTTTTGAGACGGACTAAAAAGGTAAGTGTGCCACATAAAATGGGACAGAGGGAGTAATATTTAAAATTTAAATTAGAAGTGAAGTAAACCTTTTTTTTCCTCAAAAAAAAAAGGTTTACTTCAATCCTATTTTAAAATTTAAAAATAACTATGTAACTACACTTGTGCAATCAATGACTCCAGGAGTTGCTTTGTAACGCATTATTTACTTATAATGTCTTAGAAAGGTTTAATGTATTACAAATATATATAAATGTAAGAAATATTACATATTATTTATTACTAGGTATTTGAAATACATATTTTTAAGAATATAATCAATGATTATAAGCAAGTGACAAATACTATAGTAAAGAGTAACTGATACTTTCCAACTTGTGTGAATATAATATAAAATAGCATTTAAAAAACAAAAGGATAGATATGAATTTAGAAGAAGTATTCTAGAATAAGTTTTTATACTAATGAATAAAGAACAAAGCTAGTAGAACACGGAATTGTTTTTAATAAGTGTCCCTCATATATTTGAAATGGAAGAGAAAGAATATAAAAAAGAAATATTTATTTGAAAAAGAGAAATAAAAGAGAATTTGAAATGTCACCTTGAGAACGGAGAGTGTAATTGCTCCTCGAATTACACCAAACTCCATGCTGACCAAATAATCTTTTGACCAGATATATAAACAACTCAATATTGTGTAGTTACACCCAAACTAATTACAAGGTGGTTTTCCAAACAAGCTCTTATAAACATATAGAAGTAAAACAAATTTAACACAAAGACCTTTGCTTATGTCATATATATATATGAAGAACAAAGTATAGGTGGACATCCCTGATTAAAAAAATACATAGTTTAGAGGACATAATTTTGGTATGTCCAATGCAAAGTAAGCATGAAACCCAACTCATAATAGAATAGCTTAGCTTACTTGTTTGAAATTTCTTGAAGATTCAAAAGAGTGACCAGAATACTCCTAAGAGAAGTATCTGATGATGCTGCGCATTGAGCAAGACAATGGCTGGTAGCACGGTAAACACTTGAAATGCTATTCTCTTCATTGTTATTTGAAAAGATGACACAATACTTGGCAAACCCATCCCGTAATGGGACGACTCTCCTTTCCAATGAAATCTGCAAGCCCTCACTTGCAGGAGCAGCTAGATCTGATCTGCACAATGCTTCCAATGTATCTGCATTGAAATTGCAGGAAGACTTGCAAGTTATGTCAAGGTTTAAGCTCTTAGATGAATCAACATGATCTTTTCTCTCGGTTAATGATGATTTTTTGGGGGCATCAAAGATAGTGTGTGTTAACTGGTTAGAATTGATTTCCACATTGATGAAATCAAAATGGCCTGATGAAGCCACAGTCCCCATTGCATTTGACAGTCCCTCATATAAAGGTGTTTTAATCGATTCAAGTGTCACACTACTATGGTACTGAATCTCAGGAAGTGTAGGTGATAAAGGCATTTCAATTGCTAGACGATAAGACTCTTCATCTGTATCATTATCCAAATTGAGAAGCTTTATATAATCACCATTGACAAGTTCATCAATATCTCCCAGATCATCATCTTTCCCATCCTTACAATACTGGGCAGTTTCTGGAAGGTTATAGACATTTGGAGATGGATGTCTGCAGACATCAGATTTGACACCACAATTGCCGAACTTTGTCTGTGCCACACTATTACTGTTTAAAAGCTGCAGGCCTAATTCACTGGATGTTCTTCTCTTCTTGCTAGATCTAAAATGGTCGCTGAACATGTCATGTTGTATGCCAGCTACCAAATGCTTTTTCTCATCATGAGGTCCATTTGTTCTACTATTTAACATACCATCATGTAGAGAGCTTTTCTGTGCCAGCTGCCTTTGCCACTTGTTACCCTCATAATTCAAGTTTCCATTATATTCAATGGCATCAATAGATCTGCTCATCCTTTTATGTCTCCTCTCATTAGAAATACAATTGATAGGACTCTTGACATTACTTTCCGCAATTGCTACAACATTCTCGTTGTACTTTTTTCTTGCATCTTCAGACAAACTTGATATGGTCGGTTCTGTGTCCAATTTTTCAGCTGATTTAGCTGATGTTGTTATTGAAGCACATCTTTCCTGTGAGCCCACCAATAGCCTATCAGAAAAAGATGCCGAACTGGAATTCATGGCAGAACTCTGTAACACTTTTTTGTTGGAACCTCTAAGCAAAGGCTCCAATTTAGAGTTAATACCTGATATTGATCCAGGGTTGTTCCCTCCACATATAGGACGCGAAGGTACAGTACATTTTATCTTTTGCTTGGTCGGATCAGAGACAGCAGCTAAATGCACTGAATCATTTCCAAGATGATAGTGTGTATCACAAGCTTTCGAACCAGAATAATTATTTTTCAAGTTAAAGCTGCAAACCTGCACAGCAGGAAGATTGCATCATCAAGAAACCATAGAAACGGACAACAACAACAATTTAATTAAAGAAATCAGAGGAGGAAAGACGACCCCAAAATAAATTAAATGGGTGTGTATGTGAAAATGGAGCACGCATAGAGGAGTGAGCTCTTCTGAACATATCATATACTATGTTCAAAGTTTTGCTGAACATTCTGCAGTGTGTGCTTGACTTCAAAAATAGTCAAAAAAAAGCAATGTTAATGATGTTCAAGAAATTCTTGAAAATGTTAAGCTAATTTGTCCAAACAGTCACAATTTCTACTTCTATCGACTCATGTTCTGGTAGAAAATTTCCAAATAAAACACATACCTCCCCAAGGTTTCGTGAGAGAGACTTAATCAAAAATACCTTCCTTACTATAATAAGAGCTTTAATGTACATGCACGAGAGATACAAACCTTTTCCTGGTTATGCTCATTATCTTGAAAGACGCAACCATAGAACATATTAAGATGTCTTGAGATATCAACAAACTTTTGTTGTAAGCTAAGTAGATTTTCCTGTCGTATTAAATTATGAGTTCTTTCAACCTTAGCTTCTCTTTTGGCCTGCTTCACCCGCTTCTTTTCAAAATTCAATTGCTTCTTCAACAGCTTAACTTCACCAGTTTCAACATGCACATTACTGTCACATGCACAAAGAGGGCAGTCAACTAAAGACCTTGCAGAAATTAGATTTTTAATTTCCTTCTGCAGTTCTTCAACCTTTTTTGTGTAATTTTTAACCTCTTCGGATAGCTTATCAGCACGATCTTTTTCTTTGGATGCCTTCTTTTTATATGCTTCTGCAGCCTTTCTTTGCTTTTCCACTTTTTTCATCTCGGATTTAACACGTTTTTTCTCAACCACCACCTTATGTTCCATTTTGTGGAGCTTTCTTTGTGTTACATCAGAATCCAGAGCTACATCTACCGTGGTAGCATCTCTATCCAGTGGCTGTAGATCAAGCTCAGATGGTAATTGAGCAGTTCCTATAGCTGTCCCTTCACTAGGTATGGTGTTAACCATTTTACCAGATGCCATGAGTTCAGCATTCTCCTTCTTCAAATTATCAATCTTTTGCCTATCCTGCTCCAACTGCTGAAATAGAGCAGTAGCACGACTTTTTTCATCCATGGCCATCTGGTAGTTGGCTTCGGCAATCTTTTTTTGCTCTACAGCTTTCATCCCTGCTGCATCTGCACGTTTTCTCTCTTTAGATGTGTTTTCTCTTTCTGCCTCCAGCTTCTTCTTAGCATCTTCAAACTCCAAAATGACCAAAGCTAACTTCGATTTCACTTGATCAGCTTCCTTCTTCAGATTTTCCAAATCTAGACTATCTCCTTCTGCTCTTTTCCTTTCAACATCAGCAAGTCTCCTCTCTGCATCAGCCATTATTTTCTCACCCTTGAATTTTGTCCTCAAGTCATCCGCCTTTTTCTTTTCCAACTCAGCCTTCTTTTTCTCAGACTCTGCTCTCACTCGTTCTTTCTCAACAAGCTTCTTCAGTTCATTTATCTTTGTTTCCCTCTCAGAGAGAAGCTCCTTAAGCTCACTAATTTCTCTACCTCCATCATCAGCCACCAATTTTTTCTTCAAGGAAAGAATTTCATTTTTCAACCCAGTAACTTCACTCTCTAAAGAAACCCTTAAAGCAGACTCCTTTACCTTTTCCTCTTTTTCATTGTTTGCCCTAACTTTTTCATCCTCGAGATCTGGAAAGAAAAAAGTCAAACAAAATACAGTGTCAAATCAATGTGTGTCACTCACAAGAAACAAGGCATGCAATCAACAAGGGACACAGACTCTCACTACCAAAGTTAAACAAGACCAAAGAATGTCAGCTTCTAACTATACATTATTTAGTATGTCCTACGCCCCAAGTTTTTGTGACACCAATAAAGATGAAGTGCTTAGGCACTTTCCACCTTACAAGCACCTTGACAAATTAAACCGGCAGCCAGTGTATAGTTGGTAGGATTTTCTTTAACCATAGTGGAGTCCCAGCGAACTGAACTAATTCACCAAGTAGCCTGGTATGGTCATATTCCTAGGCAGTAATTTCCAGTGCTTTACTTGTTTTTCTTTTCTAAATTACGAAATCTCATCCTTTTGAATTAATACTCAAAAATCTAATTTTAGAAACTAAAAGAGAGTAACTATACCCTTCGTGAGAGACAAATTTTCTGATTGCATCTTGGGGACTTGTTCCCCTAAAATGGAGAGAGCCTTACGAAGAGCTTTTCTTCGATCTTCAAGCTTCGTGTAGCTGTCTTTCAATTTACTGCACTTGTCTTTCCACTGCCCAAAAAAAAAAAAAAAAAAAAAAGGCAATCCAAAATCAGTCAAAAATCAACAGAAGCATGTGAAAAAGAAATAAAAAAATAGAAAACGTTAAACTTGAATACTTACAGCAATGCAGCAGGGATTTGTAAGGTCTTCTTTTATCATTACATCATCCGCCATTGATGCTCTTTCATACATATATAAGCTTAAAATCAATGCTTATGAATACACATGGAAACTAGGGCATTACAGCTCACAAAAATCCTTGACTAAACCCTAGAATTCAAAAGATTCACTCAACCGCCATTACAGCTCTACTTAAAACCTTTCTCTAAACCCTATTTTCGAATTCTTAATAACCAGTTAAAACATTACTCCTATATATAAATGGAAAGTTGGTGAACTACAACTTTGTCCTATATGAGAAGGGTTTTTGGATAAATATAAATACTATGAGGGCTTTTTGCTAAATATCATATTTTCAACAATGAGTTATTTACAGTTGTTTTCTTCCACTGCCTTTAATAATTTCCCCAAAATTTACTTCCTCTTTCTTAAAACAATAAGTAAATAGCTCGAAAAAGTGGGAATTTCGTGCGATTTCTGTGTTCTTAACTTCTGGTAAAATTTTTGTTTGTGCTTTCTATTGATGAATTCATGTCTGAAATTTATGTTATTATTGTGATATTGATTTCTATTGGTGAAGAAAACAACTCCAAAAAATTAGGAAGTTTGCTTGATTTTTGCCTTCTTAACTACTGCTAAATGGTATTCGTTTGATACTGAGTTGATGAGAAGCCAGTTTACTTCCTCTTTTCCTATCTTAACAAAAAAACGAAGAAAATAGTTCGAAAAATTGGGGATTTTGCGTGATTTCTGCGTCCTTAACTTCTGGTAAAATCTTTCTTTGTGATTTCTATTGATGAATGCATGTCTGAAATTTATCTTATTGTTGTGATATTGATTTCTCTTGGTGAAGAAAATAGCTCCAAAAAATTGGGGATTTCGCTTGATTTCTGCCTTCTTAACTTCTGATAAATGGTATTTGTTTAATACGGAGTTGATGAGAAGCCAGTTCTAAATAAAAGAAGGCATCTATTAAATGAAGAAGTGGGGACTCAATTTTGGAGACCCAAACTTGTTGGATTGTTCTAAAGTTTGCATCTTTCTGTCTTTCCAGATGTTTTTCTTTTTCTTTTTGTGTTAGTATGTGGTTATGTTTTTCAATTCTTTTGGAACTTTTAAGATGATGAGAGTTTGAGAAGGTGGAAGAAGCATCTTCTTGGAAGTGTGGATAGCAATTCTGTTGGAGGTAATCATTCTTTTTTATTTCAAGATTTGCTACAGGAATGAACTTTGTGGAAGCAGCTATAGTAGAAAAAACTAATCCATATATAGACATTAAGATTTTTTCCTCACGAACTAGCATGTGAAATTTGAGATCTTGTGCTTTTCTTGTTTATGATGTGGATTACATCACTGATGATAATTGGAGGCTTAACATAACATACGGTATGACACGGGATTTTCATATGTACAGAAAATAGTATGCGTACTGCTACATACACGATTTATTGGACCTCGTGTTTCACAGAAGGAGGAGTGCATTATAGGTTCAACAATACCGCCCCTAAGATATGTTTAATACTCACTTGATTCTTTTGTTCAAACTGCATCAACATTAACCGACAGAGCTCTAACAGTGTTAGATTTACAGACAGAAATTCGAATTGCACTATAAACATATCTTTTTCAGTTCCATATCTGATTCCACACCAAATGACAACTAAGGCATGAGATTCCCCAATAAATTTTAGGAGCACATATATGATTACACCAAGGCTATCCTCCAAGGAATATAGAACGATGATGAAAGAGAAGATGTTTACTAATACATTTAGTACTAAAAGACACAACACATTTCAAACTTGGTAGATGCATTCTCAACAACTTCATCTATTCATAGTCTTGCCATTTTACAAGAATTTAGGCTGATAAATATAATAGATGTAGAAATAAGAGCTTTGTTCAACTGGTAAGAGAATTTGTGTTAAACTAATTGATTATACAGCTCGGAAATTGAGCTTGATTTTTCCCATTTAGCCTTGAGAAGATGTAATTTGATAACAGTTTTCTAAATGTCTACTTTTGTCTACTTTACTTTATCGTGCTTCATGTTTTACAATGCAGGAAGTATCTACTTTTTGTTTGGAATTGTTGTGCTACTAGAAATGAAACCTTCTTTAAGTTCTCACGATAATGGTACTGACTTTTCTTCCGCTCCCTTTTTCCCTATTTTCCATCTTTTATTACATTTTAAAAGGAGTCATGTAGAGTTTCAGGGACTGTTGCAATTATGTAAAAGGTAATTTGGATGCCTTTCATATTGTTGTGAAGTATTGAAGTTATAATAGCTAATTGCACAAAATGTTTACTTTAGTGTTTATGGACCCTTACAATTTGATGAAAGTAATTCTTGTGTTGGATATAACAAATGACATCAACTGCAACATTGATAAACTAAGTTATTCTAACTCTCCAAAAAAATTGTTGTATCATGTCGGATTCTTTAAAAGTACACTATTTTCCAAGGATCTGATACGCACTCATTCTATTAACTTATACTGAAGAATTTCAACTATCCTTGAACACCACTGTGGTAGAAAAAGAAGAGAAATCTTGAGGTGCAACTATTATTCGACACAAAAAGGAACCCTGCACATGCAAATAGTACATCAATATTAGAGACGAACAATTGCAAACCAAGGACAACAGCAGACCATAATTGTATCTAATTTACCATTGTTCACTTACCATTTCACATTTTTAATAATAAGTTTATTTTTTAGTTCTATGGATAATTTTGAAATTGTTCACTATCTTAATAACAAAGTCATTTTTCACTTTTTCAATTCTCTTCCTTTGATTAATAGATGTATCTACAAAATATCATATTTTAGGTACAACACTTCTGGCCATAGATCTTAACTTTCCGATGTTCTATTAGCTTCTTTTCATTTGCATTATTTGGTAATGCAAGTGATAAGGTATACAAGTGGTTGGAAAAGGACCTCAATAATGTTGATAAGCCAGTTACTCCATGCCTGGTAGCCACTTGGAATTCTCCTTGGTACTCTACTTACGCGGCATACTATCAAGAAGCTGAATGTATGAAGGTAGTGGTAGAGGTGATGGTGAAAATCGTGAGAAGATGGCTATAGAACCTGCTGATGAGCCTAGCAAATGTCCTGAACCAGCTAGCACACTGGACAAATTTATGGCCAGATTCTGTGCCTATAATTTTACATCAGATCCAGCAGCTGGCAACTTCTGCTGGGATCAACAACCTAAATATACTGCATATAGAGAAAATAGCTTCGAACATGGAATACTCAAGGTAAATATATCTCTTTCAGAAAAATTTAGAGTTACTTGTAACACACACTTAAACAATCACCTTTTTGGCGCGTTTCATACCTTTTTGGCACCATCAAAAGTGAAAAATTTACGTAACTTAGGTTGAGGTGATAAAGGTGATCTTATTAGAAATAGCAGCATTCTCTGTTTTCCAGAGTTCTTTCAATATTGTTATGAATTCTAAGCTTTAAGTGATTTTCTACTTGGTAAGACTATTGCTAAGACATCTGATTTCGGTAGATGGCTGCTGCCAATGGCTCAAGTGACTTATATTCAGAGATGGAGGTGGATGCATTTAGACACCTTTTCCATCTGCGCTATCATGAGCAGCATCTTCTTAAATATGTCCGAACTGATGCCTGAAAGCTTGGAAGTGCTAGAGATATGACACTTGCACTTGGTTTGTCTAATCATCAATTCAACTTAATTAGTTGTATGTTTTGGATGTATACTTGAAGTATTTTGCTTTGGGTATTATTGACGGTGTTATTTTCCATTTATCTTATTTTATTGCTATTCCTTATCTCATCTTAGATTGCTTTATTTTGAGCCAGGGATCTATCGAAAAAGCCTTGCTATCTCACTTTAAGGTAGTGGTATGGACTGCGTACAACTACCCTCCCCAGACCCCACTTGGTGGGAATATACTGGGTATGTTGAGATTTATTTCAAATAGTAGATATAAGGATACAATGAATACGAGATGTGGTGTTTGAGAATATTGAATGAATATGAGATGTGATATTTGAGAATATTGACACTTGGGTCATAAGCCCTAGGTATAGTATAGAAAGGATGAATTAAACCTGAAATTTAGCTTCGAGGAAAAGTGACTTTCACTGTTAGCTACTATTTGAGTGTCTATAGTTTCCTTGCAATTAATGTAGACAAAAGAAACTTCTGGTAATCAAATTGTGCTTTCAAATGTTAGTGTTGCCTTTGTTATTTATCATTTAGCCGAACATCTGTTCTCTGAGATGGTTATAATTTTGGTGCACGTAAGGCATCAGTACTCTTTATTTTTAGGTCATTGCTCTGTGCCAAGCTCCGTTTTTACTGGATGATCCTAATGTTGGACTCTTATTCCCTGCTGATGCGATCGCCAAGGCTAAACATTATCTTGCATTGAATTCCGGAGGTCTAGGTATCCTTTTCTCACCTAAACTGTATTATTGTATGAATTGCGTAATTTTATCATACGCTGCTCGGACCCTCCGAAAATGCTGCCACGCTTATGTCAGTTCTTTGAAAAATGTATAGCTTTTGGAGGATCCGACACACACCTGACCGGACAATATCTTTGAAGAGTCGGAGCAACATAGTGGTTAAGTGAACATCAAATTATTGCTTTCATCGTTTATTCCCTTTGCTCTTTTAAATTATGGTCCCTTCTTATGTGTTTAAGGATCTAATCTATCATCTCATGTAGAAAGCCTTCCATTTCTCATCCGTACTTCTTGAGCTTTATCCGTTAGCAACTACTTATCCACATTGTTGTTAGAGATCTTTCTGCCTCGACTTTCTGACAGTCCTACAATCTTTTGTTTTGAGAAATGAGTAACTTTATAAAAGATCTTTCTGCCTCAACTTTCCAACAGTCCTATGATCTCTTGTTTTGAAAAATGAGTAACTTTATTCTGCTGGTTAATTAGGTGCTTATAGCGACTCTCGTGGCATTCCTGGTGTAAGCAAAGAAGTTGCGGATTTCATTGAGAGACGTGATGGATATCCAAGGTCATATCATTTTTCTCTTCATTTTAACTGATCTCATTCCGATAAGTTCAATTTTAGTTACTGGGATTATGTTTCTGGTTGTTTCTTTTGACAGTGATCCGGAAAACATATTTCTCACGGATGGTGGCAGCAAAGGAATAATGCAGATCTTACGAACCACCATTCTAGGCCACACTGACGGGGGGACTATATAACAGTATTTTCTAAAAATTCTTTTAGGTTATAGGTCTTACGCGCATTGTAATATTCCTTATGGTAACGTACTTGTTGTTAGTAGTATTTTCCTTGGGCTGAATATGCTATTCAGATAATTAGGCCTCTGATTTTCCTGATTTAATGATTGAATCTCCAATCAATACTAACATGTTAATTTATGTGGTTAGGTTGGGACGCTGTACGGAAAATGAGAAGATGAGGCAATCCTATTGGATTTGTGTTATACAATAAGTGAAATTTCTTTTGTAATGTATGCTAAGTTATAATTGTCGGGGACTCAACTTATCTAAGTGAATACGAACAATCTAACACTTCTCTTTAAAACCTCTCTCATAACCAAGCTTAACAAGATAATCTTCAACTTTGTTTTGCATGAATAAAATAACATGACTTATATCATATTTATATTGACTCGGTTTGATGGTATTGCTTCCTTTGTTTTGCTCTTTTATATAAGAAGATAGTAGGAAAATGCCCGTACACAGTACGGATATGGGCCATCTAGTCTCAATAACAAGTGGGTTCGGGTTTTTATCGTCCACCCACACAGAGCGGTAGGGGTGGGCATATGGTATGATGTATACCGAATTATCATATTAAATTAAAATTTTGGTATGATGGTATTTGGTATAGTATATGGTATATATTTTAAATTTTTTTGATATATAATATGATATACGATATTTATAAATGACATACCAAAATACCGAAGTATATGTAGTTATATTAGTATAAAAATGTTACTTTGAAACTTTTGTTGCTCTATCTTAATTGAAATATTTTTTTGGTGTAATTGCCTAATCAAAGAAATTATTTGTACTTCTTTTTCAATATTTCTACATGTGTAATGCATTTTTATGATATAATTAAGATATGCTTTTGAAAAGTCGAAGTAATAATACTCTAGTATACGAGTATATATTGTCAAAGTTAAACAAACTATGGTTACCGATTACAACAATAACATACCCAATGTATTCCCATCTAGTGGGGGTCTGGAGAGTGTAGAGTGTACATAGACCATACCACTACCTCAAGAGAAGTAGAGAGGCAGTTTCTGAGAGACCCTCGGTTTAGGACCAATAACAGTATAACAAATATAAAAGGTAAGTGCATCTAAACTAGTATGGTACATAAAATAAATTAACAGTATAACAAACACAAAAATAAGTGTAAAATAAACTAGTACGGGATGCAAAAAAGCCAACACCACTAGCCCCAAACTACAACCACAACACTACGAACCAGAAACTCCAGACCCAAAGGAGGATTCCCCTATTATTACCTCCGCGCTCCCACCCCCTAACCCTCTACCCTAATCTGCATCCTTTACACCTTCCTATCAAGGATCATGTCCTTTGTAAGTTGTAATTGCTCCATATCATGCCTAATCACTTCCCTTCAATATTTCTTCGGTCTACCTTTAGCCCGCCTAAAACCATCCCTAGCCAGAGTCTCATACCTCCGCACTAGAGCATCAGGCCCCTCCTCATCACATGCCCAAACTAACGTAGCCTCATTTCTCACAACTTATCCTCCACCGAGGCAACTCCTACCTTCTACCGAATAATCTCATTCCTCACCCTATCTTTCCTGGTATGTCCATACATCCATCGCAACATTCACATCTCCGCCACCTTCACCTTTTGGATATAGGAGTTCTTAACTGGCCAACACTCCGCTCTATACAACATAGTCGTCCAGACTACCACTCTGTAGAACTTACCTTTAAGCTTTAGGGGCACATTTTTATCACAAAGGACTCCCAAAGCGAGCCTCCACTTCAACTACCCTGCCTCAATATGATGCGTGACATCCTCGTCAATCTCACCATTACCCTGAATTATAGACCCCAGATACTTGACTGGATGGCCTTAGAGTCTAGCTTCAGAACCACTCCATCTTCTTGCGACATATCACTGAACTTACACTTCAAGTACTCCGTCTTGATTCTACTATGGTTACCGATTACCATACCGCAAAATACCAAAATCAAACGTCAAAATACCGAACCATACCGAATTAATATAGTATGGTAATGGCATAATATTTTTAAAAATCAAATACCAAAATTACAGTACCGAAGTTTCAAATACCGTACCATACCATACCATGCCCACCCCTACACAGCGGATATCAAACCGGGTCCGCCCCCGTCACTGACAGCTGTTGCTTAACTTGTACTTTCACAACTAGAGTACCTGTTTAGATTAGGGGTGTGCATAGGTTGGGTCAGGTCGGTTTTATATATTATCGATTGGATTTATCGTTTTTCAATTTTTAAATATGCTAAAGCAATAAGATATTTTTATTGATTTTCGGTTTATCGATTTTTAGTCCTTAACGGTTCGATTTTCGGTTTAATCAAAAAGAAAATACTCATAAAATAAAAATAGTAGTAACTAATATGAAAAAAAATTGAATCTTAGTTGCATCTAAAAACCCTACATAATGTGTTTTAATTTACAAGAATCTTCAAGTTTAAACTAAATGTTGTTAGGAGAAATTAAGAGTGTGTATAATTGAAATAATAGGTTTGTTAATTGGTAGAAATTAAGAGAAATAAATAAATAAATAAATAAATAAATATATATATATATATATATATATATATATATATATATATATATATATATATTCTTATTGGGTTATCGGTTTACCCTATAACCCAAATAAAAAAAAATCAAACCAAACCAATAACCCAATAATTTTTTTTATATAAAACTATTAACAAACCGTTAACCCAATAACCCAATAATAGTAAACCAATAACATTTTTATCGATTCGATTTATCGGTCGGTTCGGTTTTTGCACACACCTAGTTTGATCACAATACAAATCTCTATAACCTCATAATAATGAGAGCAATTATATTTATCATTTATTATATTAGTACACTTTTTATAAAATTAACTCTATTTAACAATATATTCATATATTATGTAGTAATAATATTTTATAAAAATATATATTATATATAAAAATAAAATATTAAAATATTTATGTTAATCATCATTAATATCATGCACAGAATAAATTTTAAATACGAATATTTAATTTAAAATAAAAAATTATATTTAAATAATGCATATCAGTTATTTCATAACTTCACGGGAAAAAAGGCTACTAATATTTGTCTTTTTTATACCAATACTTCTAATTTTTTATATTTCTATTTATAATAGCTAAATGAGATTTGAATGTTAAATATCAGTATGTTTGTATATATATATATGTACTAGTTTAGTGTACGTGCGTTGCACGTGTGAAAATCTATCGAAATTAATTCTCCTTATTTGAATCCAAATCTATAGTCGCACCAACAATTGCTTTTCTTATACCCTTAATTGTCTTGCTGGAACACCTACCGAAACCTGATTGAGGACTTCATCCATAACTTCAACATTAGCTGTTCTTGAGCTTCAACACTACAAACTAAAAAATTAACATGCACAACAACGTAAATCAATACAATACAAATAAACAAATATATTATCAAATTAATAAAAATAACAAAAAACTCTTGTCCATATGATTGTTACTTTATTCCTAACTTCTTATTTTCTTTTGAGTCATTGGCCATCTTTATAATAATATTCATCAGAGAATACTTAATAATATTCAAAGTTCATGATGCGGTATAAAAATATCAAGAGAAGGAAGACTATTTTATTCTGAATAGAAACTGATAATAGTAAAATCTTCAAAAATAATACCCATAATTGTCAACCTAATTGGTGCCTTAAAAACTTTAAATTTTTTAATCTCTGCTTGAATTTGCAAAGTCTATACTTTTCTTTTGTTATACCATTTTCTGATATTTTGATTCTGCATATTGTCTATTGCAAGTTACGCGAACCCTTGCGCTATTGTTAAAAAGGCAGTTTAGTGCAGTAAAGCTTCCGCTATTGCAGGGTTCGAGAAAGGGCCACTCCACAAGGGTGTATTGCACGCAGTCTTACCTTGCATTTCTACTAGAAGTTGTTTCCAAATAATTCACCAAAATCCTTTTACCTCTTCAATAGATATCACACACATAAATTCAAACAAGTAAAATTGATTGAAAAAAAAAACCCAACAATTCAAAATAACAAATAAGTATGATTACAGAATTCTACAAACAATAAGTGATTAAGAGCATACGTAGAAAAACAAAGAACATGAGATGCCTATTGTTCTAATGTTGGAACGCAAGTCAACATTCAAAACAAAATCCTAGGCATACAAATATATTCATATAGGCAACAACAACAATATATAGACACACAAAACTTACCCCTAAACTACTATTACTAAGAGATTGTTTTTGATAATTCTCGGTTGATGAAATAATAATAATAATAATATAATTAGATCAAAGAATAACATAACAAAATTTTATAATCGAAAAGTCACACTTGTGACTTGTTTGAGATGGTCTGCAAAAATAAAATCAATTAGATTTTAATATGCTTAATATTAGGACACCCTACATACATATGAAACCAAGGCAAACAATTTCGTATTTCAGCGATGATTTCTTTTTGGAGAGGAGAATCATGTAAAACATAAGTAAAATAGACATTTTTTAAGAAAAAATCAACCAACCCACCCAAAATGAAAAGTCAACCAAATTTTTAAATTTGTGAAAAAGTGATGAAATCAAAACCATAATGACCTTTTTTTGACTTTTTAATTTGTAGAAAAGTTACAAAATCAAAACCAAAACCAATAAGGACTATCCTTAATATTACCTCCCATTGTCTCATTCATTTAGGTAATAGAAAATATAGGTTACACTCTCTTCTTTTGATCCAATCAAATCTAAAACTCTTATTTGTGAAATAAAACCTAACCTTAATATTAACAAATGACTACTACCATCGTCGGTGGGGCTCTCCCGCCGGAGGAATTCCCATTACTACAATCCAAAAACAGCCCCAACAGTGAATCACCTAAATCAACAAACCCAACTACCCCTGACTTTTCTAATCTGCTTAAACCTAAACCCAATCCTGTTATACCAATAATACCACCAAACCCAGTTATTAAGTTGTATACAGAACCAAACATTACGTGAAAATCTTCTAAGATAAAGATATTGATAGTAAAAGAAAATCTACAATATGCAATTGTGGGAAAGTTCTCAGATGACAAACCAGAAAATAAAGGAACTAAGAAGAAACATCCCAGGCCAATATGAATTAAAAGTGAATGTTTTTAGGAGTATTGAATTCGAGACATTAATGCTTGGAGGATTATGTGCAACTGTTATCAGCTTCAGCATTTTATGTAAAGACAAGAAAGATGTACTGACAGATGAAAACTTTAAAATAGGATCCATGGTTTGAACTATGTGGAGACAATAATTGGTGTTGCATGGATCTCATTACCTGACCTCCTTCTAAATTTTTTTTGTAAAGAAAAAAACTCTCTCCATTGCATTTGCAGTAGGGAAACCACTGACAGTAGATTTAACAATCATAAATTAAACAAGGCCAAGTTGTGCTAAGGTTAAGGTAGAGGTTGATCTAGTTGTGAAGCTACCACAAAGAGTTAGAATTAATGAAGAAAATGATATAACGGGGGAAATCAAGATAAAATGGATTAAAATTCAGTATGATTACATGCTTAAGTATCATAAGGAATGTTGTTTACAAGGACAAGATGAAACTACATGCTGAACAATACATCCCGAACTACTTGAGGAAAAATATGAAGCTAAACAAACAGATGAAATACAAGTAGGGCTAGGGACTAGTTAGAGGAAAGTCTTGACAAGTGAAAAAATTGTAGGGAATAATCACAACAAGGTGGAATGGATGAAAAGAAGGAAAAATAAGTACAAAAAAGATAAATATGGACATATTGAATGGGAGGTAGACAGTAAGGATGAAAATTCTTTTGATGCATTAAGAGATATTAATGAAACAGAAAAAGACAAGGTTATTCAAGAGAAAGGTGAAGAATTAGGTGACAAGTAAAAGCAATCCATAGAAATGGGTGATGAATAATTTTCACAAGGAAAGCTTATCCACAAAGTTATAAGTGAAGAAATAGAGAAGAGAAAGAAAAAAAGTCAAAAGAAAGAAGATAGTAAAAAGGTAAGGCAAATTATAGTTAAATCAGTAGAACTTCAAACACATAATACAGGTGAACTAATGGTTTCAAAAGTGGACAATGAAAAAGTACTTCCTTTAGAAGTGAAAGATGATTTTAATTAAAGTGAAATAGGAGGGAAGCAAGAGATGATATGGATAGAGCAGATATAGACCAAAGTATTGAAAAAGTTGCAAGAACGGGAGATTTATCACCAAAGAGATTGACAGAATAAAAGAAAGCCAAGGCAAGCAAAAGAGGAAAATAGATGGAGACAAAAATACTACACGAACATTATTAAGGATTACAAGGGTCACTGCAGCTAGAATTAACCAATGATGAATACATTAATTTGGAACACAAGATTAGTGAATTCATAGAAGACATTCCCTAGGATTATCAATATGCACAAACAACACTATCTTTACTTTGTAGGGCTCATGGAATTATTTCAGGGTGTACGTGAGTTGGAAAAATACAGAATAAAGTTAGAACTTCAACATGTAGTTTTCAATGCAAATAGAAATATATGGGTACTTATAGATGATATGTATGATTTCAAGTAGTAAAAGATGAGGAGAAACAATTAACAATTCAGTTACCAGACTAGCACCGAGAGGTAAAAACGTTAGTAACTTTGATATATGCAAAGTGTACACGAAAGGAAAGATTGCAACTATGGGAATCATTAGAGATGGTAGCTAATAATATACAAATACCATATCTAGTAGGAATAAAGTAAGCAATGAATATGAAAAACTAGGTGGTTTACCAGTTATAGATGCAGAGGTGAGGGATTTCAATCATTGTATAAATGTATGTTTATTAGAAAATATGGGATATAAAGGAAATAAGTATACTTAGTGGAATGGTAGAACAGATAAAGAGTGCATATTTAAAAGATTGGATAGAGTTATATGCAATGACAAGATGATCAGTTCATATCCAGTTTTGGAAGTTGAGCATCTGATTAGAAGTGGTTTAGATCATGCACCACTCTTGGTCAATTTTTTAAAAACATCAGTGAAAAGATAGCTAAAGTTTTTTGATTTTTGAATTTTTGGATCAAGGATGACTCTTTTAAGGAGGTAGTTAGACAAAATAAGAAGGCAGCCTTTGAAGGAAATCTATTTATGGTATTCTAATAAAAGATGAAAAAAATGAAGAAAGCTCTAGAACAATGGAGTAGGGAGACATTTGAGAATATTTTAATATATAAAAACTCTAGAGGACACCATACAAGTGACGGAATTAAAATTTGAGGAAGGCCCCACAGGTGAGAACAAGGAACAACTGCATAGTACACAGGCTAAACTGAGTAAATACTTATATTTAGAAGAAGGATTTTGGAAATAGATTGTAAAAATAGAATGGTTCAAATATGGAGAAAGAAACACAAAGTTCTTTTAATACAGTAGTGAATGAAAAAAGAAACAGATTAAAGGTAAGAAGAATTTAAAATAATAAAGGTCAATGATTGGAGGGCCACGAAGAAATAGCAGAAGCATTAGTAGAGTTGATGAAAGCTTATGATAGGGTGGAGTGAGTATATCTGATGATGGTATTAAGAAAAGTAGGGTTTGTAGAAAGAATAATTGACACGATATTCAGATCGGTGAGTAATAACTGGCTCTCCATTCTTCTAAATGAGCAACCTACAGGATTTTTCAAATCCACAAGAAGGGTCAAACAAGGTAACCCTCCTTTTTCTATTCTTTTCATTATAACAGCAAAAGTATTGTCAAGAGCTTTAAAAAAGTTAATGACCATGAAAGAGTCTAAAAGACTTGGGATGCCTAGGGGAAGCCCGTTAATCAATCATCTTGCATTTGAAGATGATATAATTATCTTAGGCAAAGTAGAAGTGATATGTAGGTTGTAGCATCAACATTACAGAAATATGAAAAGGTGTCAGAACAGAAGATAAATAAAGAAAAGAGTATTATCTATTTGCATCACAGTGTACGGGAAGTGATTACTGTTGAGGTGGCAACAGGAATATTGAGAAGAGAGTTTTTTTTTACTTATTTGGGATTTCCTATATTTTATAAGAGGAAGTAGAATAACTATTATCAACTTTAATTCAGAAAATAGGGGCAAAACTCTAGGCTTGGACATATAAAGGAAAAACAGTATTGATAAGAATGTGTTACAAAGTATCCTAATACATGTCTTTCAATCATGAATCCTCTCCCGTTAATGTGTTTAATCACATTCATAAAATGATTGCTCAATTTTTTTGGAGCAGTGTAATGCCCCGAGTCTATACCCTGAATACTATACGATGCTTACGACCCCGAAGAACCATAAGTTAACCCATGACTGATATCTGTTGTGAACACTGAAATATGATACTACCAATAAATGCGAAATAATGGGTTGATATGCCAAAAGGTTCAAAATATGTGAATAGTAATAAAGTGTATCAACTAAAATAACAATCTATAAAATTAAACATTATCTGAAAACTAGTCTGAAAAGCCTCTAATATGAAACTTTCTGAAAGTAGAGTTGATGGGACAATCCCCCAACTAATTCGATCTACTAAAATACTGAGTCTACTGAAATGATAAAATAAAAGAATATCCTCAAATGGTGAGGGCTCACAGCTAAATCTATTGCTGGCTAAATCTGAATCTGTTTATTTGCGGTCGGGAACCTAAGTGTCCGAACCTATGATATAAGACATCATAATGCAAAGAAAGAGTATGCGTCAGTACATAGAATGTACTGGTATACTAGATGGGGTAAGGCTGAATGCATGGGTTTAAATGCATGAACAATAACTAACTGAATGATATAGAGTAACTACACATAAGAGTACATGGATAATCTAAAATTGCTGTAAATACTGAGTATGCAATTCTGTGCATATATGTACTGTAACTGAGCTTTTCTGAAGCTAAGTACTGAGTTCTGATACTGACTTACTGATAATTTAAAGTTATTGATATCTGAGTTACTGATACTAATTAACTGTTTTTGATAGTCCTAATTCTATTAAACTAAACTAAGTTCTATTCTGAAGATTGAGACTGAAACTGTGGGAGGTAATCATCATCTAACTGACATGCCCCATATAAGATAAGATAACTGAGTTAGGGTCTAATCTGTAACCCCAATTGGAAGGGTGTTAGTACCGTGCCACTAATAAAGATAAGCTGAGAGTTACCCTCATCTAGCGGTACTCTAATGAGAATGGTGGAACCCTTATCTAGAAGGTTAAAATACCTCATCAACTCTCAACTAGCAGGTTTGATGTCTCAACCTACACTGGCTACGTAGTTCTAGAATGTAAGGATTGCTTCTAAGAATTACACCCTCTACTGGCAGGTGAACTCCTATGCTTGGGTTCACTCGGTGCTGAATCCTACTCCCAACTGAAAGACACTGAACAGAGCATACTGAACTGGACTGAATTGAGATTGAGTTTTCCTGAGTTCTGTAACTGTCTGAGTTCTAATGAGTTCTGTAATTGACTAGAGTACTACTGATCATGATATGACTGATACTATTCTGTAACTAACTATGGCTCTAGGTAAACAGCTAAATTGTTGGGTATTAAATACCCCCAGGACTCGATAGCATGAAAAGTAAAAAGCATAACATAATCTTGAAAACATAATAATGGCTACTTGATCACAACCCACTCATTAAGATCTTTTAGCAAACACTTGTAGTACATTTAATCATACATGAATAGAGAATACATGCTATCATGTTATAATGACACTATTTCATTCACATAGGCATTTTATCAAATACATGAGGAGCATGCTTAGATCATACAATAATCAACACATATAGTTATCATGGTTACATAAATCAACTTTTAAATTAAAGGGTTTATCATGAAGATCTTGTAATTCAACACATAAGATGATTAATTTTATAAAAGCTTGCAATTTAATCATGAACTAAAACCCAACAATAACATGAACATGAATTCAATTCAATTCAAGCATGGACGTTCATAATTCAACAATTTTTTCATTTGAAAATGGATTCGTGGACTCTATGGGTGAAAGAAACCCATATATGAACACCTAACATACCTTGGAATATTTTTCTTGAAGGTTCTTGGAGAAATTTTGGAGATTGACCTTGATTTATAGGATTTGCATTCTTGAGAGAGAATGCTTTTAATTTGGGGGAAAAATTTATTAAGAATGACCTTTAAATCATTTTTGGGGATTAAATACCATACCTGGGCGAATTAAAATTATGGTAAAGGACCAATTTGACCTTGGACGAAACTTTGTACTTTTGTTGAAAATTTTTGAAATTACCCCTTGGCGCGACGCGGCACTATCGCACCGTGTCACTATAAATTGACAATCTGGAAATGAGGGCTTGGCATAGTGCGACTGAATTGCGGTGCCCTTTTGATTCTGAAATTTGGACTCATCGCGACGCGGTGGGATCGCATTGGTACACTGGAAATTAAAAAATGTGAACTGGGTCCTTGGCGCGATGTTCCAATATCGCAATACCTCACTAGAAACTGATAATTATCATTTTGACATACTCTATGACGCGCTACTGGCCTGAATGATGATGTTTACTAACTGAAACTTAAAATAGCATAACTTCTTATCTGGTTATCGAATTTAGGCAAATTTTATATCGTTGGAAAGCTAATTCAATTTCTTACGTAATGGTAGGCTCTAAACTAAAAAATACTGAGTGTTTCAAAAATTTTATATTAGATGACTCATAGAGTAAGAGTTAAGATAAGTTTGAGAAATACGGGGTATTATAATATCTCCCCTTAGAAACATTCGTCCTCGAATAAGACTGATCAAGTTGAGAAACACTCATAGACTGAGCTGACATACTGAATATGCATATCTGATGCATGACTACATGATTGAGCTACTGATAAGCTGAGTTTTCATACTGAACATGCATATCTGATGCATGTGTACATGACTGAACTGATTCATGAATGCATGACTGAATATGCAACAGTAATGGATACCAAGTTTATAATTACATTTGAACATAGAACTGAGTAAAGCTAAGAAAGACTGTTACCTTAAGTCGGATCTGAGGTTGTGGAGAATAGATGGGGATACTTGGTCTGTATATCTACTTCTACTTCCCAAGTAGCTCCTTCAACATACTGATTTCGCCAAAGAACTTTGACTAAGGGAATGTCTTTGTTTCTCAGTCTGTGAACTTGATAATCGAGGATCTGGATTGGAACCTTCTTGAAAGAAAAATTATTTTGAATATGTACGTCCTCTAAATTAACTTTGACTGCTGGGTCACCAATGCATTTCTTTAGCAGGGAGACATGGAATACTGGATGCACTGAAGCTAGATCTGAAGGCAACTCGAGCTCATAGACTACCTTTCTAAAACAATTGAGAATTCTTTAAAGGACCTACATATCGGGGACTGAGCTTTTACTTCTTGCTGAACCTCTTTACCCCCTTCATGGGAGAGATTTTCAAGTACAAAAAATCACCGACTTCAAACTCGAGATCCTTTCTCCTCACATCAGCATAGGATTTTTATCAGCTTTGGATTTCTTAAGTCTTTCTCTGATTAACTGAACCTTCTGTAAGGAATCAAACACTAAATCAAGTTCTACTACTACGGCCTTACCTATCTCGAACCAACCGATTAGAGATCTGCATCTTCTACTGCAGAGAGCTTCAAATGGGGCCATCTGAATACTGGAATGATAGCTATTATTGTATGCGAACTCAATCAAAGGCAAGTGGTCATCCCAACTACCCTTAAAATCAACAATGCTTGCTTTCAATATATCTTCTAGAGTCTGAATGGTCCTTTCTTCTTGACCATCTGTCTGAGGGTGGAAGGCTGTACTGAGATGAACTTGGGTACCAAGACCTTTTTGGAGTGATTTCTAGAAATGAGAGGTAAACTAGGTACCTCTATCTGAGATGACAGATACTAGGACTCTGTGCAACTTGACCAACTCTCTAATATAGAGTTTGGCATAGTCCTCGGCTAAATAGAAAGTATAAACTAGCAAGAAATGAGCTGATTTGGTCATCTTGTCTATTATAACCCATATAGAATCATGCTGACGATGAGTACGAGGTAAACCTATCACAAAGTCCATGTTCACTTCTTCCTATTTCCATGTGGGAATACTAAGCTCCTTCATGGACCCACTAAGCTTCTGGTTCTCAACCTTAACTTGCTAATATGTAGAGCACTTAGCTACAAACTCCGTAATATCTCTCTTCACCTCACTCCACCAATAGATCCCCCACAAGCCGTGATACATCTTAGTGGCCCCTGTATGAATAGAGTTACGCATACCATGCACTTCTATAAGAATTTGTTGCCTCAAGTCGTCTACTCCTGGCATACATAGGCAACTCTAGCAATGCAACAAACCATCTCCCTCTTAGGAGAAAACCTCTACTTTCTGATCTATGACTGATTCTTTCAACTTAACTAGACTGGGATCTCTATCCTACTTTTCCTTTACCTTAGAATCTAGAGAGGATTTAAAACTATTTTTCACCCATACATTACCTATTGCTTAATCGACTAAGCAGACACATAGTCGGGAAAGCCGATAAACTTCTTAAGCTAGCTTCTTATTATCATCCTTAACATGTGTAACACTACCCATAGACAATCTACTGAGAGTATCAGCCACCATATTGGCCTTGCCCAGATGGTATAGAACACTCATAATCTTTCAATAACTCTAACCAACTTCTCTTATGCAAATTTAAACCTTTCTGAGAAAAGACATACTGCACGCTCTTGTAATCTGTAAAAACATCTACATGCTCCCCATACCAGTAGTGCCTCTAAATCTTTAAGGTAAATACTACGACTGCTAACTCAAGATCATGACTCGAATAATTCTTCTCATAGGGCTTAAGCTATCTAGAGACATAGGCTATGAACTTACCTCTCTGCATGAGGACACAACCCAAACCTACTCTTGATGCATCACAGTGCACAACAAACTTATCTGAACCATCTGGTAAGGTTAGGATTGAGGCTGAGGTTAGTCAAGTCTTCAGCTCCTAAAAACTTTTCTCGCATGAATTTGACCACTGAAACTGGACTTTCTTCTGAGTCAATCTGGATATGGGGATGCATAAAAGAAAACCCTTTGACATACCGATGGTAATAGCCATCTAAACCCAAGAAACTCTTATTATTTGATGGAGAGATGGGTCTAGGCTTGTTTCTTACCGCCTTGATATTTTGAGGATTAACTCTAATGCCATCACTGAAAATAATATGACCAAGGAATGCTACTGACCTTAGCCAAAATTTGCACTTACTAAATTTGGTGAACAATTAGTGAGTTCTGAGAGTTTGAAGTACAATTATATGGTAATCTGTGTGATCGTTCTCGCTATGGGAATAGATAAGAATGTCATCAATGAAGACTATAACGAACATGTCTAAGTACTACTTGAACACTCGGTTCATCAAGTCTATGAAAGCTGTTGGGGAATTAGTAAGACCAAAGGACATGACTAGAAACTCGAAGTGACCATACCGGGTTCGGAAAAATGTTTTCAGAATGTTATATTCTCTGACTTTGAGCTGATGATAACCTGATCTGAGGTTTATTTTAGAAAAGTAACTAGAACCTTGAAGTTGATCAAACAAGTTATCGATTCTAGGAAGTGGGTACTTATTCTTGACTGTGACTTTGTTCAACTGACGGTAGTCTATACACATTCTGATAGAACCGGCTTTATTACACACGAATAAGACTGGTACAACCCATGAAGAGATTCTAGGTCTGATGAATCCCTTATATAAGGGATCCTTTAACTATTTCTTTAACTATCTGAGTTCTACTAGAGCCATTCTATATGGTAGAATAGATATGGGCTGAGTATCTAGAAGAATTTCTATTCTAAAGTCTATTTCCCTAATGGGAGGAACTCCAGGAAAATCTTTAGGAAACATATCTGAGAATTCATTTACTACTGGAACTATCTCAAAATTGGAGTTTCTGAACTAGAGTCCTTGACTCGTACAAGATGATAGACACATCCATTGGATATAGTTTTTCTCGCTCTAGGGTATCAAATTAATAGACCTTTAAGCGCTGTAGTACTATCCCTCTATTCAAGGACTGGTTTATTTGAAAATTGAAAATAAACTATTCTATTTCTACAATCAACTGAGGTATAGCATGTGTAGAGCCAATCCATGCCGAGAATGATGTCAAAATCTATCATCCCTAACTCCATGAGATCAACTGAGGTAACTTTCTGAGATATTATGACCGAGAAATTCCTATATACCTATTTGGCTACAATGGAAACACCTGATGGGGTAGACACTAAAAAGAGCTCCGCTAGAGTTTCAGAACTGACTCCAAAATTGATGGCTATATATGAAGTTTCAAAAGATAGAGAAACTCCTAGATTTAATTAGGCATAAATATGTAAATAGAAGATCTATAACATACCAGTGACCACATCCGGAGAATTTTCCTGATCTTGTCTGGACTAAAGTTCATAGAGATGAATGGGCATTGCCTACTGGTGGCATTGGAAGTGGCACCCTGCTGATTCGGGCGACCGGACTGAGCTGGGGGACGATTATACTGAACCTGGGAGCCTAATTGAGGACAATATTTGACTCTATGGCCTGGCTTTCCACATTCAAAACAAACATCATTGCCAGCTCTTCAGACACCTTTATGGTTCTTGCCACAAGTCTGACAAACAAAATTTATCTGGGTACTGTTAACACAGCCTTGGGACTTAGAGCCTGGTGCCCTATACCTATTATTATTTTTGAATTTAGGTACTGGATCACTAGCTGACGATGGAGCTGGAACTGAAAACTTTGGGCAAAATTGAGAACGGTTACCGCTCTCTGACTTAGGCTGATTAAAGTTGAAGCTACCTATTCTAGATCTCTTGTTCTGTCTCTCTATCTATTATATTAGCCTCTTGTATCTACTAAGGATGGACCATGAGCCTAGATATATCCATCTTCTTAATCAACATCGTTGTTCTACACTCCTTAACCATACTATCTGACACTCTAGATACAAATTTACTCATTCTGGACTTACTGTCTGCCACTACATGGGGAGCGTACCTGGATAACTGAGTAAACTTGAGAGAATACTCTTTAAAACTCATACTACTTTGCATAAGGTTGATGAACTCTAACACTTTGGCCTCTATCGGCTCTAAGGAAAAGAATCTATCTAGGAAGGCAGTAGCAAACTCTTTCCACTCTATAGGCTTTGCATCTGTGCCACTGTCTACCTTTCACTTCTTAAACCACATAAGATCCATATCCTGTAGCTAATAAGTGGCTAACTCAACACTCTCACAGAAAGTCACTCCCATGATGTCTGTGACTTTTTGAACCTGATTGAGGAACTTTTGCGGATCCTCTTCTAACTTAGATCCTAAAAATAAGGGAGGATTCATTCGAGTGAAGTCTCGAATCCTGGATGCAGTAGTATTGGCCATTGGGTTGGCCGGAACAATAGCTGGTCATTTATTTTAAGCTGCTACGGAATTGGCTAGAGTAGTGAATATGGCACTAAATTTTACATGAGAGACATGCTCGTCTAGGGGATCTGCCTAAACGGTCTGAGGTGCTGACTAATTTCCAGTTCTTCTTTTGTTAGTCTTTTTGGGAGGCATGTTCTGTAAATAAAAAGGAGAAACAGATTAGACTGAGAGTTTAACTTGAGCTCACGCTCACTCACACGACATGAATACTGAAAAAGGGGGACTTTTCTTAAAACATCTCATAGTCTCCTGTCCATAAGTGTGGCACGCTACCCGCCCATACACAAGACTCTACGTGATGTGACTTTCAGACTTCTTAAGACACTGTTGAACCTAAGGCTCTAGTATCAAGTTTATAACACCCTGAGTTTGTACCCCAGATGCTGCACAATGCTTACGACCTCGAAGAACCACAAGCTAACCCATGACTGATATCTGTTATGAGCACTGAAATATGATACTATAATAAGTATAGAATAATAGGCTGATATGCCATAAGGTTCAAATTTGTAAAAACTAATAAAGTATATTAACTGAAATAACAATCTATAAAACTAAACACTATCTAAAAACTAGGTTAAAAAGCCTCTAATCTGAAACTGTCTGAAAATGAAGTTGATGGGATAATCTCCCATCTAACTCCATCTACTAAACTACTAAGTCTACTAAAATAATAAAATAAATGAATATCCTCAAATGATGAGGACTCACTGCTAAATCTACTGTTGGCTGAATCTAAATATTTCTATGCGTGGTGGGAACTTGAGTGTCCGAACCTATGATATAAGACATCATAGTGCAAAGAAAGAGTACGTCAGTACGTGGAATGTACTGGTATGCTAGATAGGGTAAGACTGAATGCAAAGGTTCAAATGCATGAATAATAACTAACTAAAATAAGATAGAGTAGCTTAACATGAGAGTACATGGATAATCTGAAACTGCTGTAAATACTAAGTATACAATTCTGTGCATATATGTGCTGTAACTGAGTTTTTTAAGCTAAGTACTGAGTTCTGATACTGAGTAACTGATAATCTAAAGTTATTGATATCTGAGTTATTGATACGGATTGACTGTATTTGACAGTCCTGATTCTGTAGAACTAAATTGAGTTCTATTCTGAAGACTGAGACTGAAACTATGGGAGGTAATTATATAACCGATATGCCCCATATAAGATAAGATAACTCAGTTAGAGTCCAATCTGTAACCCCAATTGAAAGGGTGTCAATACCGTGTCATGGGTAAAGATAAGCTGAGAGTTACTCTCATCTGGCAGGTACTCTAACGAGAATGGTGGAACCCTTTTCTAGCAGGTTAAAACACCTCATCAACCCTCAACTAGCAGGTTTGATGTCTCAACCTACGCTGGCTACATAGTTTTGAAATGCAAGGATTGCTTCTAAGGATCACACCCTCTACTGGCAGGTGAGCCCCCATCCATGGGTTCACTCGGTGCTAAATCTTACTCCCAACTGAAAGACACTGAACTGAGCATACTAAACTGATCTGGATTGAGACTGAGTTTTCCTGAGTTCTGTAACTGACTGAGTTCTATTGTGTTCTATAACTAACTAAGAGTACTATTAATTGTGACCTGACTGATACTATTCTGTAACTGACAGTGGCTCTAGGTAAACAACTAAATTGGTGGGTATTAAATACCCCAAGGACGCGATAGCATGAAAAGTAAAACATAACATAATCTTGAAAACATAATAATGGGTACTTGATCACAACCCACTCATTGAGACATTTTAGCAAACACTTGTAATATATTTAATCATACATAAATGGAGAATATATGCTATCATGTTATAATTACACTATTTCATTCACATAGGCATTTTATCAAACACATGGGGAGCATGCTTAGATCATACAATAATCAACACATATAGTTATCATGGCTACATAAATCAACTTGCAAATTGAAAGGTTTATCATGAAGATCATGTAATTCAACACATAATATGATTAATTTTATAAAAACTTGTAATTTAATCAGATAGAAAAATTTATGTCTTCTAGAGAGTGAAGAAGGACTGGGTTTAAGATGTCTACAGGATGTGTCAATGGCACTCTTCTACAAGCTATTATGGTATTTTAGGACTAAATCTTCAATTTGGAGTGTATACATGAATAATAAGTATTGCAAAAATGAGACTCATAATCAAGTTATATGGAAAACAGGGAATAATGTGTGGAAGAAGATGATATAAGCAAGGGATTTAATAGAAGATCCAATTTAGAGGAAGCTAAAATGGGTAACTTCATTGATATGGCATGATGATTGGACTGGATTAAGAGATTTGAATACCATTATTAGAGAAAATTTTCCTTTAGATATGTGATATCAATTTGTTGGGGAATTCATCAAAGAAGGAGGATAGGATGAAGGGATTCTTAGGGAAATTTTTCCAGAAGAATATGCCAATTACATATTGGTTAATATGAAAGCTCCAGAAGTTGATAAAGACAGTGATATAATAAGATGGATGTTGGGCATGAAAGGGCAATTCACAGATAAATTTTCTTGGGAATATGTCAGGCAAAAAGATCAGCTATACAATATTTATGATAAAATATAGGTGAAGGATTTACCATTGAAAATGTCATTCCTTATATGGCGAGCATGGAAATTCATGATTCTAGTGGATAATAGAGTGAGGAGATGGGGATATGAGGGAAATTTTAGATATTGGTGTTGTGAAAGCCCCAGTCAGGAGAATATTTCTCATGTATTTCTAAAAGCTTTTATTGCTAACAGGACTTGGTCCTACTTTGCCACTTGTGTAGGAATAATCATAAATGATCTTTCTTTAAAGGAGGTTTTAATACAGTGATGGACAGATAAAGTGAAGAAAGGCATGGATCCATATTATAATGATCTACCTAGAATTGTGATGTGAGAGCTATGGAGAAGAAGAAATAACAACAAACATGAAGGAAAACTCATAACACATCAAATGAGTATTTATAATGTTACTTGACACATGCTAATGTTACTAAAGGTGAGGAAATCAAAGAGAATTTTTCCTAACAGTTAGCAGGGGATACTTAATGAATTGGATACATACATACCTACACTAAAGGTGATGAAGAATTTATGGGAATTTCTCTCATATAACTGGGTTAAATACAACACTGATAGAGCTTTGAGGGGTAATCCTGGACCTAGTTCTTATGCATTTAGTGTCAGAGCTAAGAAGAAGATCTATTATATGCAGAATACAGTCAGATAGAGAATATAAAAAGTACACAAACATAAATAACAACACTACAACAATCCAACAAATACTTTAACAAAACAACATATAATTGATGTTGGGTGTATATATGCATTCTAGCATCACTATGATAACCTTTTTAGCCTTGTTTTAAGGATGATTCTTATGCTATATGTTTTGATAGTATTATAAATGAGAATTTATGTGTCCAATTATATGTTAACAATGTTTAATGGTGTTTCCACAAAAACTTTGATTCAATTCGACTATTTAGAGTTCAACCAAGAAAACTAGTGTGACTAGCTTGAGCTAGGTGTTGTCTAGTCTCTTGTGTTGGGTTATAATGTGTTTTAATAAGTTACTAAAGTTATTATTATGTATTTATATACGAAAAAACTTATTTATAATGTTCAAGGGTCAATTGGATCAAGAAAAGAGTCAAAACAAGGGGTGAAAGCTCAATGTGAAATTAGCCTATGCTTAGCTCGTGTTTCTAGTTCACCATTGAGAATTTTGTGTTATTTTGAGCCCTAAATTGTTGTGTTTAATACTACATAATGCTTTTTGAATGGATTATGATGATATATAAAGGATATACAAGCTTCAAATCAAGTGGAAATAACTTAAAAAGGCTCGGAAATGACCACGGAAGCACAAGACACAAACTGGATGCAATTTGGATACCTGAATGTTTTGGGCACATATAGGCAGTAGAAAGGTCCAATGGACGCATTCAAAACACCAATGGATTCAGAAGAGTCCCAATTTTGTGACCCATAGGCGCGTGTAGCATGTGGTGGAGTTTGAGAAGGCGCCGCGATGCGGTGAGATTCTGGAAATTGACAATTGTCAATTGGCATGTCACCATGTCACGATGGCAATCAAAATCGGAATAAAAACTGCCTAGATGAAGGTCAATAATGTGGAAACCCAATCCTAGTCGGTTTATGACTTGTTTACTATAAATATAACGTGTTAAATCACGTTTTATGAATCTTGGAACCCCTAGATCGCTTGGAACAACATTGCAGGCTACCAAAACTTCTTTTTCGTTTTTTATTTCTTTAATTTAGTTTTATTTATGGTTTTAATCATACATACAACTATTTGGATGTTGATTATGACTATGAGTGGCTAAAAACTCCTCTTTCCGGGGTTGAAGCCAAGAACATGAGTATTATTGCTATGGATTAAGTTTGTTTTGTTTACTTAACACTATTGGTTGTTTGTTTATTCTTGTTTTAATTATTTTGAGGATTGATTACCCTTAGAATACATCAATTCTCAACCTTGTGAACTCGGGAGAAGGAATATGGCAATAGAACATGGGAATAAGTAGAGTACAGTTCTTGATTCTTTTTAAGATAAGAAAGAATTAGTATCTAGGACATGGATATACTTAGATACCTTACTTGATTCATACGTAGGATGATATTTGTTAAGATATTAAGTTAACTATTATATCCCCGTTCAATGATGTAGGTGTAAGTTTCAACTTAAGTAAAAGATTAGAGGTTGGAAAAACGTAATCATGTAATTAATCCTACGAATCAACAGCCAAGATAAGCAAGTTAATGAATAAAATCTAGAAACATAATATGATTGTTCAGAGTGCTTCAACCCTGGGTTTTCTCTTACTGATTGTCTTAGGACTTTTACTTTCCGCTTTGTTTAGTTTTAATTTACAATCCAAACTCTTTATTTGGTTACTCTCGCATCAATTGAATCTGAATTGTAAACTAAAATAAAATAATTACCGAATCAAGTCTCTGTGGGATCGATAACACAACTTTCTTGAAGGCCACTATATTAATTGGTAGATCACGTACACTTGTATTTGAACTTGGGCGCTGTTAATAATCAAGCTATTTTCCAAATTGATTCATTTGTGATGTACAAAGTCATGCAAAAAAAATGGGCATGTCCATGGAGTATTACAGATAAGGTAGAGGAAATTGAGTACTTGCTAGCAGAAAAGGCATACAAATTTTAGAACATACAAAGAGAATGAAACAAATTAGCTAATTTCTTAGCTAATAGAGTAATTGATTAAAAGAGCTATAGGTGTTCAACATTCAACAATCTTAAAACCACAGGAAGGAAATTAATTAATAGTGATAAGCTACAATGCCCATATATAAGATTATCACCAAACATGGGGTGTTAGGTCTGGGAAAGCTGAGCATAATGTTCTTCACAAATCATAATTATAAATGCCTCACATGTAGCAAAAAGTATGAAATGCTATCTAGCCTTTATACTCCAGCCAACAAAAAAGACCCAGCAAAATGGGAGGATCTTGGGTCAAATCAAATATGGAGAACCTAGAGCTTGAATTTCTAATAACTGGGGTGGTGGATTGGAGATACTCATGCACTCCATTCCAGCTCCACCTACAAAAGGAGAAAGATAATAATGGAAAAAAAGAAGCCAACTACAGTTTCTATAGTTTCACAACTCACCAGTTGAAAGGATAAACTAACAGCAAACTAGATCCTATGTTGTATTGCAATGAACCTACACCATCCACCAATGAGCATAGTTAGAAAATAAGAAGGTTCAACCAATGCAACAAGGAAGATAAAAGAAATGGAAGAAGAAGAGAGTCTTACTCTTGCAAGCTGATAATGCTAGAAACAACAGAGGTCGACCAAGAAGATTAATAATCCAAATAATGAGGGTGATGAATTTGGTGTTGGCATGCAATGATGACATTGTCTTAGATAGGAGGGAATGAAATAGGAAAGTAAGTGTGATTTAGAACCCTAAAAAGGGTATATGTAAAGGGAGGGTGGACACATGTCATTGAGTTAGGTCAAGGGTGTTTTTTAATTTTGTTTTGTTTTTGTTTGTGGACTAATAAGGGCGTTGGGCCCAGTATTTTGTATTAGTTACCATTAATCAATAAAACCCACAAAATTTTGCCAAAAAACCAATAAAGATTTTTTGTGTGAAAAGATGATTTTGTCTATTGCAAATACTTTTATTGAAGGGCAAAAAGTTCAAATCACATTTATAAGGGTTGTCACACTTTTGTGTGTGTGCGTGTATATATATACACACACACACACATATATATATACACGCATGCGCACACACACACATATATATGTATATATGTATATATATATTGCAGCATCTCTCTATAACAGCAATGAATTTTTTGAAAAAACTGTTGTCACTATTGCCAGATTTGACTATACTTATTTGGATTGGTTTATTTAAGTGCTTTTAGCTTTTAACTGTTTTTTAAAACTTTTTGCACTTTTTGAGAAAGATAATAATACTTCTTTTGTCTCATTTATGTGGCATCCTTTCCTTTTTAGTCTTGTAAAAATAATGTCACTTTATTTTTATAAAAATAAAATAAAGTAAAAAGGGGCTAATTGGCTATTTTATTATATAAAGCAAATCTATACAAGTATAAGAGCCTACATAAAAAAAAGAATATAGGTCCAAAAGCCCATAATATGAAAAACAAAATAAATCAAAAAAACAAAACAAAAGAACCAAATAAAGGATATGGAAATCAGACCTTCCAAAAAGAATAGGTAATCATCTCCTCTTTTTATTCTTTTTCACATTCATAAACTATTGTCGTGGAGCTTGGCCTGATGTACGAAGAGCACAAAGTAGGAAAGGAACAATAAAGCTCCTTCTACAACATAGTTGTAGCAACATATTTATGGAAAAACAAACTTGGAGAGATTTCGTAAAACATACTCAAAGGTGTCATGAAATTAAACCCCAACGAAGACTTTTTCAACTCACCATCACAAATCTGGACAACATATATATTAATACAATATTTTCTTCCACTCTCGTAAACCTCTGAGTAGTTTTTAGACTGATTTACTGTAGCTCCACTTTCTAAGAAGGTGAGCCTCCAAGAAGCTAATACTACTGCTAAAGAAAATAAAAACAATAGGTTTATCTCTTCCAACTTTAACTTTTTATATCTAAGTTGAAAATAAAGTAATAAAAAATCTCTAATATCATTTGATATAGTGTTGCTCGAGTTGTATTTATATTTTTATTTTCTTTAATGTTTATAAATGTAATGACCCTTCATGTCATTTCTCATATTTTTGCTTATCTCCGCCATTTGATCTTCTCCATAGTGGCTCGGGGATTGATCATAGGATTATCAGGCAGTTCATTTGGTTTTTAGAACTAATTCCCTATTTGAAAGTCTTTGCTGATTCTAGATGGTCACCAGACAAAGGCATTCATAAAATTCGTATGCAAATTCTAACTGTGCCAACAACTCTAAAATACGTTTTAAGCTAGGTAGAACTTTCGTTCAGGTCCCAATGTAACCAAGCTTATTTCGGCCTATTGGTCAAAAATTTAAAAATTCAAAAATATGGATGTGGGCCCCATATTTGGTCAAAACAATCTCAAATTGAAAATCTAACTTTGTCAACATATCCCAAAAGTTAAATTTAGCATGGTTATATGATTCATTTGTGAAAATAAGATTTTGAATGAATTTTGAGGCATCGTTGCAAATTTGGAAAAATTTCCAAGTTGCTGGTACTGGTTCCATGACGATCGCATAAGGATCGCCATGATCATGCCATGGAGATTTCGATAGGGTGATTACAACCCACGTGATGGCGATTGCAATATCTCTTTGCCTGAAGGGTCTATAAATAGACCCTAATATCGCAAATTTTGTCATTTCCCCTTCATCCTTGAGATCCAAGAACCCTAAATAGGTATGATAACTCTTAATTAAGTTTTATGGGTGACTTGAGAGCTTTATTGTCATCTATTATCATGAATATTCAAATATAAGTAAGAATCTTTTGAATTCTTGCTTGAATTTCTTATTTTGGACCCAAAACCCCAAATTCACTTAGCACTTGATTTTAGCCCCAAATTAGCTTTGGTTTCAGACATTTCTTAAGTGTTATGGTTCCATGATCATGTATGAACTTTGGGTTGAACTTAAAAGTACGTTTTTCATAAGTGGAACCCATTTGGGGTTTTTGGTGTCATTTTTGAACCTAAAGCACAATGGTGAAATATGAGTATCGTTATTCTCATATTGATGAGTTGATTATGATTTTTATAGTGGGATGGCATTTTAGGAATTGTAAAGTGAAGGCGAGTATGTGGTGGATGATGTAAGGTTTTGCAATTTGGCTTTGAGGTAGGCTTTTATCTACTCTTCTTCGTAAGATGATGTCGATATATATTGTGTGTGAATGTGAATTTTCAGATTAATTATGAGTAGAATGACTTAGTATTAAATGTTAAAGTTTGGGGTTAGATAAGGATTTTGACCCGTAAGTTTAAATGCTTAATACTCTTTTAGGATCTTCTTTCCTTCTCCCTAGATTGGACTAAATGATAGCATGGATATGATATAATGCTAGGTTTGGGATATATATTATGTTCTTGGAATCATGGTTAGTATGATTAACCTTTGTTAGGATAGTTTAGTGATCTTGAAACCGTAATTTGGGTAGAGTTAGCATAGCCCATATTTCTAGTCAAAGTCCCTATCTTAGGATTGGTTGTCTTACTTGACATCTAGTATTTGAACTATATACCTTATCCTAGTTTGGTATATTATTTGCCTAAATATGGAAATTGAGGATTAGAGGTGGGATTATCTGACCTACCTTAGGCCAAGACTTGTGTTAGCCTTTGTGGACTTATTTACGGATGTTAGGCATAGTTGAGACTACTAAACCTTAGTGTAAGTTTACTTGGTGGTTTGACGAATAGTGATGGTATTTTCCCCAGATAGTGACCAATAGTCATCGCCATGATATTTCTTATAGAAATGATATTGGTCCTGTAGAGATGTTATTCCTCTTAGATATGATAATTGTCCTATATAGATGATATTAAATAATACATAAACTATATATATGAGATGCCTCGTAGATGTGATATTCCTTATAGTTATGAGATATGTTTTTTTATGCATTATGCCTTCTAGAGGTGAGATGCCTCCTATATGGGAGATGATTATAGACATGCTTCATCGTTTATAGAGATGTTATGCCTCATGAACATTCTATGGCCTATATTTATAGGATGATTTATATATATATGATTATCGATATGAGTTTCAGATATATAGATAAGCCTAAGGCTGTGATTTTGATGTTGTGATTATTCCAGATATATTATTGGGCTAAGGGTCGTGTTATGATATTGGTTTGACATTCAAAGAGAAATTATCCTTATAAATGATACGGTTGTAGTTTATCAATATAAATATATATATATTGATATATATATATGTACTTATCACATTTCTTTGGTGTAGGACGGAGGAATATGCAGTATGATGTTTATGATTTCAATGTTTGAATACTGGTGATGAAATGCATACATTTCATACATTCATGATCATCATATAGGTAAATGATGTGATTCTAGTTAAGTATGATATTATGACTATTCTTCCTAAATAGGAGTTAAAACATACTTTATATCCTAAAAGAAGATTTCTTTACAATGATAATCACCTAGCTTAATGGATAATCTATATGTATAAAAGAGGTTAACAATGATGATTTAAAGATTTAATCAAGACAGATTCCGATACATAAATTGACACTATTATTTACTATAATCATAAGATCTTTCGACCCTTTTTATTCTTTATAATGATTTAGTCTCGACGATCATTTCAGGCAATGGATTTACAAACTTATACTCTTTTAGCCACGACTTGAGTTCGTGCACCTATTATATATATATGCTTATGGATAATGTGATATTGATGATGAACGATGAATTATGGAAATAACTCTACCTTAATTCCTTTTGTGATTAGTTACTTTAGACCTCGTAGGGCTTGTTCTTTACTTTAGCTTTTGTGGGGCTTGCATTTTACTTTAGCCTTCATGGGGTTTGCACTTTATTTTAGCCCTCGTAGGGCTCAATATCTATTATTGACATTGATTTGGATATTATGATGATATGATGATACCCAACAAGGCTATAGGATATTATGATATAATGATGCCCGGTAAGGCCAGAGGATATTATGATACTATAATGATACTCGACAAGGTCGAAGGATGTTATGATGATGATATTGATACCTGGTAAGGCCAAAGGTTGATTATGATGATGATGACAGTTATGATGGAGATGGTTATGATGATGAGGTTGTGATATTAATTGTGTACCTTAAACTCATTCTTGTATACGCATCGTCTATCACTAGTATGAGCCTATGTCTATCAGCTGGTATGGGATGGTTGTATAAATATGGGTGATGACTATGCCTTGTGTTGTTGTATGCTGATTGAACCTTCTAAGCCTGGGCTAGTGTAGGCACACATAGGCTCGGCTAGGTATTTGGTTATCCAGAATAGTTGCTTACTCGTGTGGCTATTGATATTGTTACTATCATTGTCATGATCATTGTTATGTCTAGCTTATGACAGATTGGTCATTGATTCAATATTGAGATTGAGGTATGATTCTGGCCTCTTCTATCTTATGATTTTATTATTATGCATGATTAATTCATGATGAGATATATGTATTATAAACCCTGAGCATGTTAGTACTAAATCATGATCGGATTATAACAAGGCCTTAAAATAAAGATATGATAATATAGGTTGTGCTTCGAGATGACCTCACATCTACATAAATATATGCATATTTGGATATATGTAGCTATGGTATTATCATATATCCCTTTCTTTATTTGTTCATACTGTATATTCATTCTTTGGCCTTATATATAGCTGTATGATCTTTCTTCATCCTTCATTCTTATAGTGGCTAGGATATACGGTATAGTGTTGAGATTTTGGAGTATGGCTGAAATAGGATAGTTTATCCTTGATATTTTTGTAACCTTATTATGTTAGTCTCTTGGACATGAATAGGATAGGTTATCCTTATTGTAGCATTGTCTAGTTATATGATTACTGGACTCTTGGGTGTAGTTTTCCATTCTATTTATATGTTATGTATATCTGCTTTATCTTTGGAGCTCAGTTGGTAGTTGTCTATTGAGTACCATTCATTTGGTACTCATATTATACTTCTGTAGCCTGCAGATGATAGTATAGGTTATCGCTATTGATGTGTACATCATGCGGAGCAACCATGGTTCAGAGATTTAGAGTGTGCTCCTAATGTTCGAAGTATTACTTACCTCCTTCTTATGTACTAGATTTTTCTTCATGTTGTAATCATAGATAAGTTGTAATAGTATAATTCCCTCTATATTTCTTTCTTGTACAGTTGTTGTATTAAAGGCTCTTGTACTGATACCACTCGTTTTAGGACTTTATTATATATTTGATTCTTTTATTTCATCTATTTCACATTCTTTTCTATATATATAAGGGTAGTTGTAAGACCCCACAAAAGTTTCCTTGTAGTCTGAGCCTTAGTGCGTGTCAAGTTAAGTGTAATTCCGGCCCTAAAATATTGAGAAATGAATTCCCAAGTGATTAGTTTGTTAACCTTTATTGAATATTCCTATAAATGACTTTCTATCATGTGAGAAATTGAATTAGCTTTCCAATGATACCAATTTTGTCCAAATCCAATATCGGGGTGAGAAGTTATGGTCGTTTTACTAAGAGCTGTCGGAATCGCCCAGGTGCGACGGGAAGGTTGACGGAGCGTCAAGCTAGCGATGGACTGTCGCTAAAACTATTGCAACTGAGGTAGTGTGGCCTTTGTCTAACCAACATGCGACGAAAGATCCAACGGGCCGTCGAGCTAGCGACGGACTGTCACTCCGACCGTCGCAAATCCTGTTCATTATTTTTAAGTCATTTTTAAAAGAACTTTTGATCTTTTCCACTTTTAACAATTAGATATATGCAAAACGAAGCATATGAATTCATTATCTCCCAAAATATCCAAAGGCTAGGGTTTCTTCCTCAAGAACAAATCTAAAACCCTTCTCTAAGAAATTCAAAAACTCACCATAGATTCTACAAATTGATTTCAGATTCGAGTTCCCCAATTCGAAGGCTTCAAGAACCCTCTCTTAAAGAGTAAGAAGAAGAGTTTCAAGAAAGCTTGTTCATCTAGTTTCACAATCTAAGGTATGTGGAATTTAAACAAGGACAATTCTTTCGTTCTTCTGCCCAATACTTGTTTTAAATTACAAATATATATGACTTTATGAGTTCTCCTATGAATTTGAAGTGTGGGTTCATACCCAATATTACTATGCATGAGATTTTGAAATTTCCCAATGTTCTAGAAATTGAAGTACATGAGTATGTTGTGATTTTAAGACAAATTGCTGAACATTCCAAATTTCTATATGATTTGGGTAACCTTATGACATCTAGTATGCATTGTGATGAGTCTTAACTTGAGATTGAACTATGGGCCACCAAGCCCGACTTGAAAATTACAGTTTTATGAACTTCTATGCTATAATCACCTATGATTTGAGTACTTTGAGATTATTGAGAAGTATTTGACCTTTTTGGTCCTAATAGAGTTGGAATCCACAATGATGTTCTATTAAAACAAATAGTAATACATTTTGGTCTTCAGTATAGATCCTTGAGTTATTTGAGGTGGATTTCCTAAGAGTTCTGAGATAACTAAGGAAGTAGTATTTAGCACCGAGTTGGGTATGATTTTAAGGTCTCATACCCAGTACTACATGCCACCATAGGACTGAGATTTATGGGCCTGAGGCTGAGATAGTAATCACTGAGTTAAGGTTATACTCCCTGGTAAGAGTATGATGCCTCTCCCCAATGTGAGGTTTCTTCCTTAGGATGACAAGACGTTGGACTACATGTAGCTCACATGGTTTATGTCGGTTAGAATAAACTCCCGAGTGTCCAAAGTTATATAATCCCGAGTTCTAAGTGTCCCAAGTCTAAAAGAGTTCTGGAGTTCCCAAGTGTTGAAAGTTCATAAAAGTTCTGAGTCCTTGAGTTTTTAAAGAAGTTTTATTCTCCATGAGATAAAAGTAGGAGTTTGAAAGTATTGTTTAAAGTTCCTTTAGCCGTCAAGTATTGAGAATAAGAGGAGAGTAGAGATTTTTAAAGTTAAGTATAATGACTCACGAGATTTGTATTTCATGCTTCACTATTCACGATTTATGAGAATTATATTTCAGATTTATTTAAGCCATGTGAGTCATTCATATATGCATGCATGATTTTATAAAGTTTAATGATAATATTTATTTAAATGCATACACCCCCATATACTCAGTACACTCCTAAGTGCTGATCCACATATACGTCTATGTGCTACATTATTTTATAATGTAGGTTCAGGTGCTCAGTCCCAGCCTCGTCAGTGATTTTTGAGTATCTTTGTCTACATCTCTACAGTGGTAAGTCCTCATGGTTCGAGGACCTATCTTCAGATATTTCAGTCTTATTAGTAGACATATTATTGCTTTCAGTTTAGTTTGAGTCAGTTGGGGACCTATCCTAATGGCTCTCTAGTTAATGAAGTAGTAGAGGCTTTGTCAGACTAGTTATCAAATTGTTAGTATGTTGAGATTTACAGTATTGTGATTGTTTAACTGAGTATTTTCTTTGCATTTCCTATCATTTTATGTAACAGTACTAGGGTTTTGTTTTTTTATCGTGAAATAAGTTATTATATGTAGTAACAAACTCAAAGGGTTAGCTTGAGGCTACTTGTAGCCTTAAGCACCATGTGATGTTTTGGGAAGAGATTTTGGGGTGTTACAAACTCTCTATCAGAGCCTACGTTTTAAGGAGTCCTAGGGAGTCTGACAACCCACGTTGAGTAGAGTCTTGATCATCGGTGTGTAGCGCACCACATATATGAGTAAGAGTCTATGAGACATTTTAGGAAAAAGTTATTTCTTTCTTTCTGATTCTATCGTGTATACAGTTGTCCCTCTCATCTAATAATTCATGCTCTCTTATTTTAGAAATGCCTCTCCGAAGAGCGAACGCCCGTAGAAACAATAATGAGCAACTTTAGCCTGTTGATCCTTTAAAGAAGACAGTGTTTTATGCTGAGTTTTGGGCGGCCTTTCAGGCGTTAACCTAAGCAGTCATCGCTAATGTTTAGGCCAATAACCAGGCCGCAGTTTCAAATCAGCTGGGTGGTGATTTAGCTGCTACTAGGATTCATGATTTCATGCGGATGAATCCGCTAGAGTTTTATGGGTCTAAGGAAGGTGACGACCCATAATTATACCTTGAGGAGGTGATAAAGATGTCACAGGTGATGCATGTTTATGAGGATGAAAGTGTTAAGCTTGCGTCTTATAGGTGTAAAGATATTGCTTATGACTGGGTTGTATCATGGAGGAAGGGTAGAGTTGAGGATGCTGCTCCTCTGACTTGGTAGGTATTCCAAGATACATTCTTAGACAAGTTCTTTCCTCTTGAGATGAGGGAAGCAAGTTTGAGGAGTTTATGAACTTAAGGAAGGGCTCCATGACTCTTAAGAAGTACTACTTGAAGTTTAACCAGTTAGCTAAGTATGCTCTTGATTTGATTTCTGACACTCGAGCTAGTATGAGCAAGTTTGTGACAGGTGTTTCTGGTTTGGTACTAAAAGAGTGTAGGATTGTGATGCTGAATAGGGATATGGATCTGTCTAGGTTGATGATACATGCACAACAGATAGAGGCAGACAAGATAAGGAAGAAATAAAGTGAGGGGTAACAAGAGGGATAGATCTGACCACCAGCATAAGTATGGTCAGGCTAGGCCCTATGGAGGGAACCGCCCACAGTTCTAGAGTTGTTCATCTATGCCAGCGCCTTCATCAGCTAGGGCTCCCGTACCTAGCGGTAGATAAGAGCAAGGGAACACGTCTTTTATGTCTAGGTCCCAGAACAGTGTAATAGACCCCGCTATCCTCCTTGTGCTAAGTATGGTAGGGACCATCCTGGTGAGTGCTTAGCAGACTAGAGGGGTTGTTTTAGTTGTGGAAAGATGGGCCACAGACTTAGAGATTGCTCGTGTGCTAGGCAGGGAACCAGAGATGCCCGACCTCAGGCACAGACTACTAGTGCACCAGCTCTTGTACCCCGTCCTGCCCCTACTCAGGGTGTTTCATCTAGCACTGCTGGCGGTTAGTGCCAGAACAGGTTCTATGCCTTACTATCCTGTCAGGAGCAGGAGGATTCTCCTGATATTGTTACTGGTATGCTCCATGTCTTTTGTTTTAATGTTTTTGTGTTGTTGGACCCCGAGTCAAGTTTCTCTTATGTGACCCTACTTGAAGCTATGGATTTCAGAATGAGTCCCGAGAAGATTCCCGAGCCTTTCCTAGTTTCCACATCAGTAGGGGAGTCAATTATTGCTAAATAAGTGTATAGAGATTGTCCTATTACTGTTCCTCATAGAGTCATATTTTCTGATTTGATAAAGTTGGACATGGTGGATTTCGACCTTATTCTGGGTATGGATTGGCTTTATTATTGTCATGCATCTATAAACTGTTGTATCTATGTGGTCAAGTTTCAACCAGTTTTTGAGTGGTCTGAGAGCTCGGTATCTCCCAAGAGTCATTTTATCTCCTATCTCAAGGCCAGAAAGCTAATATCCAAAGGTTGCATTTATCACCTAGTTAGCATCAAAGACACTAAATCCGAGGCTCCAACTATTCAGTCAGTCAGCATTGTTAATGAGTTTCCTAATGTTTTTCTGAAAGATATCTCAGGGGTACCTCTCGAAAGAGAGATAGAATTCGGGATTGACCTTCTTCCAGACACTCAACCTACTTCTATTTTGCCATACCATATGGCACCTGCAAAGCTTAAAGAGTTGAAAGAGCAACTCAAAGATCTTTTAGATAAAGCTTTCATAAGGCCCAGTGTTTCTTCTTGGGGCGCACCTATTTTATTCATGCGGAAGAAAGATGGTTCATTGCATATGTGCATTGACTATCGTCAAGGTGACAGTAAAAAATAAGTAGCCTCTTTTTAGAATTGATGACCTGTTTGATAAGTTGGAAGGTGCACGGTATTTTTCCAAGATAGACCTTAGATTCGGCTATTAGCAGTTTAAAGTGAGGGAATGTGATATTCCAAAAATAGGCCTTCAAACCCGCTATGGTCACTTTGAGTTTCTAGTCATGTATTTTGGGCTAACCAATGCCCCAGAAACCTTTATGGACCTCATAAATTGAGTGTTCAAGCAATATCTTGATATATTTGTCATTGTTTTCATAGATGATATCCTTGTGTACTCCCATTCTGAGAACGACCATGTAGATCATATTAGAATTGTCTTGCAAACTCTTAGAGATTATCAGTTGTTTGCCAAATTTAACAAGTGTGAATTTTGGCTAAGATCAGTAGCCTTTTTGGGTCATATCATTTTAGCCGAAGGCATTAGAGTTGATCTCCAAAAGACAGAAGCTGTAAGAAATTAGCCTAGAACTATTTTCTCATCTGACATTAGAAGTTTCTTAGGTCTAGCGGGCTACTACCACCATTTTGTTTAATGTTTCTCTTCTATTGCGTCTTCCATGACCTGATTGACCCAAAAAAAAGTTAAGTTCCAGTGGTCAGATTCCTGTGAGAAGAGTTTTCAAGAGTTGAGGACTCAAATTACTTTAGCCCCCGTGTTGACTTTGCCTGATGGTACAGATGCTTTTGTGGTGTATTATGATACCTCTATAGTTGGTTTGGGTTGTATGTTGATGCAAAGAGGTAAGGTTATAGCCTATGCCTCTAGACAGTTGAAGTCGTATGAAAAGAATTACCCAACCCATGATCTTGAATTAGCTGTTGTGGTCTTCTCTTTGAAAATCTAGAGACACTATTTGTATGGTGTCCATGTTGATGTGTTTACTGATCATAAGAGCCAGCAATATGTGTTTACCTTGAAGGAGTTGAATCTTAGGCAGTGAAGGTGGTTAGAGTTATTAAAAAACTATGATATAAGTGTGTTATATCACCCGAGAAAGGCCAATGTAGTGGCAGATGGCCTTAGCAGGTTATCCATGGGTAGTGTTACTCATGTAGAAGAAGGTAATAAAGAGTTAGCTCGTGATGTGCATCGTTTGGATAGACTGGGTGTTAGGTTTCTTGATTTCACTGAGGGAAGTACTTTGATGCAAAGTAGTTCTGAATCCTCTTTAGTTTCGGACGTGAAGGAGAAGCAAGACTTAGATGATAGTTTGGTCAAACTGAAGGGGTCAGTTAAGGACCCAAAGGTAAAGGTCTTCTTCCAAGGAAGAGACGGTGTGTTGAGATTGCAGGGTAGATTGTGTGTTCCTTGTGTTTATGATCTAAGGTAGAGAATTATAGATGAAGTATATGGCGTACAATATTCTATTCATCTTGGCGCTACCAAGATGTACCGCGACTTATGGGAAATCTATTGGTTGAGTGGTATGAAAAAGGATATAACTAGGTTTATACCAAAGTGTGCAACATGCCAATAGGTTAAGGTAGAACACTAAAGACCTGGTGGTGTGATGCAAGAGTTTGGTATTCCTACTTAGAAGTGGGAAGAGGTGAATATAGATTTTATGACTGGTTTACCTTTTTCGCGATGTCATCATAATTCTATTTGGGTTGTTGTGGACAGATTGACTAAGTTAGCGTATTTCCTTCCTATGCATACATCTTATATAACTGAGGATTATGCTAGATTATATATTCGGGAGTTGGTCAGGTTGAATGGAGTCCCCTTGTCTATCATTTCGGATAGGGGTACTCAATTCACGTCCCAGTTTTGGAGATCTTTCCAGAAGGGTCTTGGCACCCAAGTTCATTTGAGTTCCGCATTTTATTCGCAGACTGATGGTCAGGCTGAGAGGACCATCCAAACTTTGGAGAATATGTTGAGGGTGTGTACTCTAGATTTCAAAGGCAGTTGGGATGAGCATTTACCATTGATAGAGTTTGCTTATAACAATAGTTATCATGCTAGCATCGAGATAGCACCATTTGAGGGTTTATATGGTAGAAGATATAGATCACCCATAGATTGGTTTGAAGTAGGTGAAGCTGCTTTGGTTGGACCTAAGGCAGTATTTGAGGTTATAGAAAAGGTGAAGTTGATTAGAGAAAGGTTGGAGACTACTCAGAGTCATCAAAAGTCATATACCGATGTGAGAAGAAGGGATCTTGAGTTCGAGGTGGGTGATTCGGTATACTTAAATATTTCACCCATGAAAGGGGTGAAGAGGTTTGGTAAAAAGGGGAAGCTTAGTCCCCGTTATGTGGGCCCCAATAGAGTCTTGAGCTGTGTTGGTAAAGTAGCCTATGAAGTTGAGTTGCCCGCAGAGTTTTCAGCCGTTCATCTTATTTTTCATGTCTCTATGCTTAAAAAATATATTGGTGATTCTGTTGTCGTAGATCTTTTAGAGAGTGCTGATATTCAGAACAATATTTCGTTCGATGAGATTCCTATTAAGATCCTAGATTTTCAGATCCATAGACTGAGGAGCAAAGAAATTCCCTTGGTCAAAGTTTTATGGCGAAACTAGTCTGTGGAGGGCGCTACTTGGGAGGCAGAAGCAGACATGCGATCCAAGTACCCGTACCTCTTCTCCGCGAGTTCAAATCAAGCCAAAGGTATTATTCTTCCTTAATTCAGCCCTTCTAATCTAAAGTTCAGCTATGTTTCTATTCTTACATGAGTTCATGCAAATTTTGAAGTATTCAAGAGTTTAGAATGATTTTAAGCCCGTTTAGCAAATTGCTTCAGCTATGTGTACTCAGTTTTTCTTGTGTTCTTAGTCTAACTAGAGGCATTCAAGGATGAATGTTCCCAAGGGAGAGATATTGTAAGACTCCGAAAAAGTTCCCTCATAGTATGAGCCTTAGAGTGTGTCAAGTGAAGTGTAATTCCAGCCCTAAGAGATTGAGAAATGACTTCCGAAGTGATTAGTGTGTTAACATTGATTGAATTTTCCTAAAAATGACTTTCCATCGTGTGGGAAATTGAATTAGCTTCACTATTTCATGACTCACGAGATTTGTATTTCATACTTCACTATTCCCGATTTATGAGAATTATTTTTTAAATTTATTCAAGCCATGTGAGTCATTCACATATGCATGCATGATTTTATAAAGAGTAATGATAATGTTTATTTAAATGCATACACCCCCATATACTCAGTACATTCCCAAGTGCTGATCCACATATACGTCTATGTGCTGCATTATTTTATAATGTAGGTTCAGGCGCTCAGTCCCAGCCTCGCTAGTGATTTTTGATTACCTTTGTCTACATCTCTACAGTGGTGAGTCCTCATGGTTTGAGGACCTATCCTCAAACATTTCAGTATTGTTAGTAGACATATTATTGCTTTTAGTTCAGTTTGAGTCAGTTGGGGACCTATCCCAATGGCTCTTTAGTTCATGAAGTAGTAGAGGCTTTGTTAGACTATTTATCAAATTATTAGTATGTTGAGATTTCTAGTATTATGGTCGTTTAACCGAGTATTTTCTTCGGATTTCCTATCATTTGATGTGGCAGTACCAGTGTTTTGTTTATTTTATCTTGAAATAAGTTATTATATGTAGTAACAGGCTCAAAGGGTTAACGTTGGGCTACTTTTAGCCTCAAGCACCGTGTGACATTCCAGGAGGAGATTTTGGTACGTTACAATAGTCCCTTACTATTCATTCAGGACTACGAGGATTGGCTTGCTTATTGGTGGGCTATGGTAAGAGCTATCATGACCTAAGATATTGGGTCGTGACAAATTGGTATCTGAGCCAGGTGTCACCGGTGTGTTATTACAAGATCTAAGTGTTTAGTAGAGCCTTACGGATTGGTGCAGAGATATTCATAACCTTTATTCGGGAGGCTATAGGGACATTTTGGAAAATTCACTTCTTAACTCCTTATTGTGTGTTCGTATTGCTATGAACTTTGAACACATTCTTTGACTCTATTCTATCCTCGATAAATGATGCAAAATGGTCAAAAGATGTGGATGATACCTCGACACTCATTTCCAGAATTTCAATGTAACGTCAGACTAGAGATCAGAGATGCATGTCAAAGATATTCAGCGTTAGCCAAAAGGATCTGGGCTAGCATACACTCCAATTGAGCTTGTGACTACTTCGCCCTTTAAGGTTCAGCATTAGAGATCTAAGTCATATTTTAGATCCCTCTTATCCATGGATCTAAAATATGAGTTATTATGTTGCATGCTCCAAATGTGAGTTAGTGATCAGGTAGAGTTAGCATGTATTTTTCCTACCAGCCTAGAGTTCCTGAGTTAGGTTATGATTGCGGGAAAAATAACCATTATATTAGAGATTGCTCTCAATGTCAGTTGGTCAGCCATATGGGCTTGGTTTGTATTTCTCGCCAAGATAGAGCTTCAAGAGTTTGTTGCTACTGTAGAGAGATCAATCATTGGTCTAAAGAGTGTTCCTGACATGGAATTTCTAGTCATTCAACTTATTTATATTATCCATGTGATGCTATGGCATCTTCAGTTAGAGATAGTATGCTTTGGCGCCTTAGTTGATGACTTAGTCAGTCTATCCAAGTTTGGGTCCATTCAAATTTATTCTCCCTATGCCTATCAGGTATGTGATTATGGATTTCATCGCGATAGATGTGCTTTTATTACCCACACTTATCTTTTATTATGTGTATTAGGGTTTTTATACCTATTGATGATTATATGCCTTGATGAGTTGATATTTGTTATTATGTGTCATATTATTGAATTCATGATTATGCTACTACTCTGTGATTTATTTTCTTTAGTAGTGGATGGAGTAGATCTGTGTTGATATTTTCTCCCTATGGGTGTAGCTTATGGGATCGAGTCCCATTTATCTTGGCATATTGACCTTATTGTGGCCCTTGAGTGGTACATGATATTGATGTTCATTTTGATACCGCCTATTCGTTATAATAATGTTGGTATTGTTGTTATTATTGCTATCACTTCTTGAGTTTATTGATATTATTTGATATTATTACTTAATTTAATTTATCCTTGCTAGGTAGATCTTTAGACTAGTGTTATCTAGTTAAAATTTTATTCTTTGTGATCTTATTTGGTGGCTTGAGTAGATAAAGCCCAATTTGATAATTTCTTTCTCGTAACGCGACAAGGTTGATTATTTTCTCTCTTGGTTAGTGTGTTAGATTGATTCAGGAATGTATGGTGGCATCATGTAAGTTGACCTGTAGTAGTTTTGTATGACTCTAGAGTTGGCATTTTAGTTATATTGCCTATTTTTGAGTTTGAGATTCTTAGACATGCTTTCTAGGTGCGAAGGCTTTTGTATTGGCTGTCCCTTTCTATATAGCCCATTTTTAGCTTGCCCAATTTGGGTCCGTTCTATTTTTGTGGCTATTTCATCACCTGATAGTGGGATTGGCTTTGAGATTGAATCCCCTGAGTTCATCTCTTAGACTTGTTGGGTTCATTTTCTTTTGATAGTTGTCCTTATTATTAATGTGGAGATTGGAAGCTCCTTTTGTGTTATGATAGGGTTTTGTCTAGCGGAGTTGAAGAGTTAGAGGCAGGTGGCCTTTCCTGTGATAGCTTCTTGAGTTGTCAAATTAGAAATTCTCTATCTTGAGTTATTCATTTTCTGGTGGAGGTCTTGACTTTGATCTTGGTTTCGAGATTGGCATATTTCTTCATTAATGATGTGATTCTTGACTGGATCAAGTTATGATTGTCCTTCTTGGGTGAATTCAGGAAATCCCCATTTCAGAGTTTATTTAGCCTGATGAGGCTTGATGAAGTGTTCCTCCTTGATGATATGTCCTATGGCTATTCTTTATCGAGATAGAGTATTGGACTGGTTAATTTAGGCTTTAGTTGCATTTCTCCGAGTAGGTTGAGTTTTTGCCATATCTGGTGTGGTTTGCAGCCTTGCGGAGTTCTTAAGTATGTTTTGATAGTTCATGCCCTCCAATATATATGGAGTGGAGCTCCTGAGTTTTCAACTGGTGATTTAACCTTTATTGTGATTTTATGCTTTAATTATGTTTCAATTTGTGCTCGGTATAATTTAACACTGATATGTCTGATTTAGACCGTATGGTCGATGTGAGTGTTTAACCTTGAATTGGATTTGTTGGCTCAAATTTGGATTTGATGCCTTGGGATGGCGATTTGGGAGTTATGATAGCGTTAGAGTATGTATACCTACCCGTCTTTAGGTTTTGTTAGGGTAGTTGAGACTAAGTGATTCAACCTTGGTGTGGATATTTTATCTCAGCGTTGCAGAGCTTGCATGCAACCTTCATTTTAGATTTTCCTCTATTTGGATTTCAGTTATAGGCTAGTTGAGCTTACTCCATGCTTAACTATTCGGTCTTCTTTCCTTTTGATGGATTATAATTGCTAAGTGTTTAGAAGATGGACCATGGACCCGATATTGCTTGTTTTAGCTTTGGCCTCAAGCTTCTACTTTTCTAAGGGAATTTTGGATGATATGCTTAGTAGGAAAAACATACTTGAGTTGGATTCAATATGGCTTCATTCTTGGGTGTTGGGACATCCTGGAGCAGATCATGCAGTGATGAGCCTTGATCATTTGGATTTCAGCTTGATCACCAATCGGTCTCGTTGTAGCATTGACATAGATTGCATTCCTTGATTATCTCTATTTGTGGTCCCAGATCGTGCCTTATGGGATTACTCTCATGTTTGTCGTATGGACTTTTAGCATATAAGTTTCAGTTCTTCGGGTTCTTTGTGATGAGATTGCACAGACAGAACTCAGGTGGTTTTCATCCTGATTCGGAGTAGATAGTGAGTATGGATTGGTAAAAAAAAGTTAAATTTGGATTGAGAGTCGGTGGTATGACTTATGTATTGGTTTGTTTTTGGCTTGGATAAGCCTTTGTTGATTTGTATGGATATCGAGATGGTTTTAGTGTGATGAGGTTCATATTTGCATGCATCAGCCTTTTTGGTTCAGTTGGAGTCACTTAGTTGTTAAAGTTAAGTTTTGTTTATTTGGAAATAAGGTGAGAGTGCTGGTTGGAAAAGGGATACCTCTGCTGAAATGCCTTAGAAGTTTTCTCTCTTCGTGGAGGTTGTATGGGAGTCTTGCTCGAAGTACGCAGACCTAATACTCCACCCCTTTGAGCTCTTGAGATTTTTTCTATCCATTGACTTTTGGGGACAAAAGTTTAGTATTGGATGTTGTAAGGACCCTTAAGGACATTCTTTTTTTTTCACTTATCTTTGCCATTTGAGCTTCTCTATAGCTGCCTAAAGTCATTTATGACTTGTTGGGACTGACCGTTCGGTTACTGAGCTGTTTATTTGTTTTTTTAGAATCATTTCCTGTTCGGAAGTCTTTGTTGGTTCCAAATAGCCACCAGGCAAAAACTTTAGTAAAACAATCTCATATAAAACTTCTGACTGTGCTAATAGCTCCTAAAAATGGATTTTATTCTAGGTAGACCTTTGGTTCGGGTCCCAATGCACCTAAGCTCATTTTGACCTATTCGTCGAAAAGTTAAAAATTTGGAAATATGGGTGTGAGCTCATATTTGGTCGAAATGACCTCGGATTGAAAAGCTGACTCTGCCAATCCATCTGAAATGTTAAATTTAGCATGGTTACATAGTTCATTTGCAAAAATTGGATTTTGAATGAATTTTGAGGCATCATTGCAAACTTAGAAATATTTCTAAGTTGCTGGTAATGGTAGCATGACGATCGCGCAATGATCACCATGATCGTACCATGGAGATCGCGAAATGGCTATTATAGCCCGCATGATGGCGATTATGGCATCTCTTTGCGTGAAGGGTCTATAAATAGACCCCAATATCACGAACTTGGTCATTTTTCCTTCATCCTTATGATCAAGAACCCTAAATGGGTGTAATGCCCCGAATCTGGTACCCAAAATGTTACATGGTGCTCATGACCCCGAAGGACCATAAGCTAACCCATGACTGATATCTGTACCTGTATACTGCATAAAATACTTTATAATGTGGAAACATGAACTACAAGGCCATAAGGTTCAATACTGAATATGATCTGAATGATATAACATCTGTGTGGGGGTTTGACTGTGTATAACAATCCTGAAGATGAATATGATGACATGAGTTCAGATAACTGATATGACTGATAACATGAGTAACTGTATTTGACAGTCCTTAATCTGATGGAACAAGCTGAGTTCCGTACTGTATCTGAGTAACTGAACCTGAGATTAGTCCTATCTGGCTGGTAATCTCTAAATCTGATGATACCGTTACTGATTGACCATAGTTGAGATCAGTCCTGTCTAATGGGTGATCCCGGAGTCTATTTATAATGATAAGAAGTGACTGTATTTGATAGTCCTAAATCTATACTACTGAGCTGAATTGAATGTATTTAACAGTCCTTATTCTATAACTGAAACTGTGGGATGTATTCATCTAACCGACATGCCCCATACTAAGCTAACTGGTGTCTAACCTGTAACCCCAACTAGAAGGGTGTCAGTACCGCGCCACTGGTAAAGACAACTGCTGTGGAGTTAGTCCTAATCTAGCAGGTGACCCCTGGGATCAGTCTTATACATTTAAATACGCTAATGGGTGATCCCTGAGTATGCCAGTCCTATCTAACGGGTGACATCTCGTACCTACGCTGGCTACATAGTTCTGGAACTAAGGGATTGCTTCTAGGGATCTCAGTCCTATCTAGCGGGTGAGTCCCCATCCCTAGGATCGCTCGGTGCTGAATCCTACTCCCATCTGAAAGACACTGAACTGATTAATTGAGCTGAACTGATTAACTGAACTGAACTGATACTAGTGGTATTATTTAGCGAAGCTAAACTAAATTTATTGAGTTCCGTTGACTGACGGAATGTACTGAGTTCTGAGGACTGATTGAGAATATTGAAGTTACTGAGATTGACTGGGAATACTGAGGTTACTGAGATTATTGAGTATTGATTTCATTGAGATTATTGAACTACTAAGATTACTGAGATTTCCTCTGTCACATGACTGAGTGAGTTCTATGGATCATAGCTTGACTAAGGAGATCGTGAAAAAATGACATGGCTCTAGGCACACAGCTAAATGTTCGGGTACAAGTACCCCCAGGACTCGATGAGAAAAAACTGACATAGTATGGCTTACTTGAACACATGACCAACAACACAATCCATAATTCATATATTGAAGCACTTCACCAAACATGTGATATGCATAATCTTGTACATACATGAGGATTTCATGATATCATACTAGTTGGGCATTGTTCCTTCATCTAGGCATTTAATCAAACACATGGTAGGCATAGCACATGTAGACAACATTATACAATAATTATTCATCATAATTCATCTCTAATTTTATCATACTAGGGTTTACTCATTGGTTCACATGAATATACATTTATGCAAATCAATTCAACATAAAATTGATCACCCAACAAGGATTTGAATTCAATTGATCATTCTCAACATAAACAAAACAAACCCAATATGAAATTCATAAAGAAATCCATAGACTTAAACTTAGAAAAGAGATTCTTGGGCTTCATGGATGAAAGGAGTCCATGAATAAACACTATGCATACCTTAGCTTGTGATTCTACGAAGATTGACGGAGAGATTCTTGAAATTTGATGGTGAATTCCCTTGGAATTGAACCTTCTATGAAAACCCTAGGGCTTTTTATTGAGAGTTTTTTTAGAAATTGAGTATAAGCTGCTGAATTATGGCTAAATCTCATGTTATAAGGCTTATATAGGGTGGGAAATTGACCCTTTTAACCCTAGGACACGTAATTAATTTCTGAGAAAATTTCTCGATTTTCATACTTGGCGCGACGCGCCACTATCCCGCCAAGTCACTGGCAAGTAACAAATAGGAAATTGCACGGTGGTGCGATGCAGCGCTATCACGTTTCCACCTTGTCTACGACCTTGAAGTTTGGCACAACACGCGACTATTGCGGAGCAACACCGGAAATTGACAATTGCCATTTGAGCTATCTCCGCGACGCGCTGAAGGCTCAGGTGATACACTGTCTCACTAAAAAGGCTCTAACTTTCACCCAGGTGTCGAATTTGGGAAAATTTGGTATCGATAGAAATCTTATTTGATTCTCCACATGATTAAAATTGAAAATATTGAAAATACCATGTGTACAAAAGTAGATTCATCTTTCAAAGAAAGATTCTTACATTCTTGAGGAAACTTTTCAAGCTAGGAAAAGTACGGGGTATTACACCCTCATCTGATAGTGTCCTTAAAAGAGAATGGTGGGGACCTTATCTGACAGTTCTTATCCACTTCATCAACCCCCATCGGATAGTGTTGATGTCTCAACCTATGCTGACGATATAGTTCTAGAATGCAAGGATGACTTCTAAGAATCACACCCTCATATGATAGTATGTGTTCCCATCCTTGGGTTCACTCGGTGCTAATTCCTACTCCTATCTGAATAGACTCCGAACATGATTTACTAAACTGAATATAGGTTGAGTTACTGAATTTTTTAACTGACGGAATACTACTGATATCTGACAACTGACTGAGTTCATGAGATCATGGAGATTTCCTGAGTCATAATTCTATCTGAAGTCTTAAGATCATAGCTTGACTGAGAGTATTGTGAAAACATGACATGGCTCTAGGCACACAACTAATATTTCAGGTACGAGTACCCCCAGGACTCGATGGAAGGAAACTGACCAAGCATAACTTACTTGAACATATAATTAACATCATAATCCATAATACATTTATAGAAGCATTTCATCAAAACATGTGATAGGCATAACTTGTACATATATGGGGATTTCATGGTATCATGCTAGTTAGGCACTTTTCTTTCATCTAGGCATTTAATCAAACATATTGTAGGCATGGTACATGTAAACATCATTGTACAACAATTAAAAATCATGGTCACATTCTAATTTCATGATAAGGGTTTAGTCATAGGTTTGCATGAATCTATATCTATAATACTTTAACCCACATAGAATTTATCACTCAACATGGAGTAGAATTCAATTTCTCATTATCCACATGAACAAGAGCAACCCATCATGAAATTCATAAGAAAATCCATAAACTTAAATTTAGAAAAGGGATTCTTGGGCTTCATGGATGAAAAAAGTCCATGAACGAACACTATGCATACCTTAGTTCGTGATTTCGTGACGAATTACGGAGGAAATTATTGATCTTCTATGAAAAGCCCTAGGTAGTTCTTCAGAGGTTTTTGAGAGAAGAGAGTGTATTTTGGGTGAAAAGTGGTTGAACCACGTGTTAAAGGGCTTAAATAGGGGTAGGAATTTGACTCTTTTAATCCTTGGATGCGTCATTTAAAATTGTAAAAATTTTTTGAACTGGACCTTTAGCGCGATGCAGCGCTATCGTTCCGTGTCACTCGATTTTGACAATTGAGAAATTGAGGGATGGCGCGACGCGGGGTCATCGCGTTGCCACTTCCTTTGTGACCTGGAACTTTGGTGCAACACGGGGAAAATTGCGCTAAGACACTGGAAAATGGACAATTTTGAATTTGGGCCCTGGCGCGATGTGCCATAATCGTGGACCCTACTAGAATTTGTCAAATTCCTTTTCTTCTTGTGGAGTATGGCGCTGTTTTACGATGGGAACTTAAAATAGTCGTAACTTCTGACCCGGTTATTGGATTTGGGAAAATCTTATATTGATGGAACGTTTATTGAATTTCCTACATGAGAAAAAGTAAAAATCTTGAAAATTCCTCATGAAATAATCATCATTAAATTTAGAAGCTAATACTAGATATTCTTGAGATGAAATTATTTAGGAAAAGGTACAAGGTATTACAATGGGTATGATAACTCTAAATTAAGTTTTGTGTGTGACTTGGGAGCTTGATTATCGTTGATTATTGCGAATGTCTTCAAATTTAAGGTAAGAATCCTTCGAATTCATGCTTAAATTTTTTAATTTGATCTCAAAATCCTAAATTCACTTAGGGCTTGATCTTAGCCCCCCAATTTGCTTTGTTTGCACACATTTCTTGAGGGTTATGGTTCCTTGTTCATGTATAAATGTTGGGTTCACCTTGAAAATGCATTTTTTGTAAGTGAAACCAACGTGAGGTTTTTGGTGTCGATTTTAGACCTGAAGCACAATGGTGCAATATGGGTATCTTTATTCTCGTATTAATAAGTATATTATGATTTTGATAGCATGATGTCATTTAGGGGATTGTAAAGTGAAGGCAATCATATGGTGAATTAAGTAAGGTTTTGTGATTTGACTTTGAGGTAGTCTGCTATCTACTTTTCTTCATAAGATGATGTTGATGTATATTGCGTATGAATGTGAATGTTAAGATTGATTATGGGTAGAGTGACTTAGTTTCAAAGATTGAAGTTGGGGGTTAGATGAGGGTTTTGACTCGTAAGTTGAAATACTTATGACCCTTATATTGAAATTAGGGTTAGATGAAGGTTTTGACTCGTAAGTTAAAATGCTTAATACCCTTTTTGGATCTTATTGCCTTCTCCCCAGATTGGACTAAATGGTAGAATGTATATGATATAATTCTAGGTTTGGGATATGGCTTATGTGTTTGGAATCCTGGTTAGTATGAGTAACCTTAGTTAGGCTAGTCTAGTGATCTTAAAATCATAATTTGGGTAGAGTTGACATAAATGCCCATGTTTCTAGTCAAAGTTCCTATCTTAGGATTGGTTGTCGCTTACTCGAAACCTAGAAGTTGAACTAGATACCTTAGCCTAGTTTAGGGTATAGGTTGCCTAAATATGGAAATTGAGGATTAGAGGTGGGATCGTCGGATCCACCTTAGGCCAGGACTTGTGGACTTATACTGATTTTAGGCATAGTTGAGACTAATAAACCTTAGTGTAAAGTTACTTGGTGGTTTGATGAATATTGATGATATTTCCCCCCCAGATAATGACTAATGGCTTATGGCCATGATATTCCTTATAGAAATAATATTGAGTCTTCAGAGATGTTATTCCTCTTAGATATGATAATTGGCCTATAGAGATGATATTCTTCATAGTCATTATACATGACCTATAGATACAAAATGCCTCATAGATGTGATATGCCTCGTAATTATGAAATATGCTTATTAATGCATTATGCCTCCTAGAAGTGAGATGCCTTATATATGCGAGATGATTATAGATATGCTTGCTTATAGATATGTTATGCCTCATGAATACGTTATGGCCTATAGTTATGGGATGATTTCTATCTATCTGTCTGTCTGTCTGTCTGTCTGTCTACCTGTCTATCTATCTATCTATCTGTCTGTCTGTCTGTCTGTCTGTCTATCTATCTATCTATCTATCTATCTATATACATGTATAGCCTGAGGGATCCAACTTAACATCTTGAGGGTCATAAGCAGATAGGCAAGCTAGGACTGGCGTTACAAGGGTTCTTAATCATAATGTAACTTCACCAATAATAAAAGAGGAGAAAAAATAGAAACATATTGACAATCCTGCGTACTAGTAAATAACCATCCGGTCATGAAATAACCACAATAACAATAATCGACTAGTCCAGACAAATAATAGCTAATCGAGCCCCCATGAGCCTGAAAGGTTCAATTTACTCAGCAAACAACAATCATAGACTAAACATATAAAACTCCCCATAAGGCCGATAAATTTAAGCACCAAACAATATACTGATGATAGGCAATATATATGAATGATAAAAGGCAAAGTAAATCAATAGTACCATATCTGATCCGAGTGTCATAATGTACCAAGTGTAACACATTCTCGATATACAGATACATACATATATATGTATGTATGTATATATATGTTTGTGTTTGAGCATATATATATGTATGTATAGCCTGAGGGATCTAACCTAACATCTTAAGGGTTATAACCAGATAGGCAAGCTAGGACTGGCATAAAGAAGGCCCCTAATCATAATGTAATATCACCAATAATAATGGAAGAAAAGAAAGTAGAAATGTACCAACAATCCTGGGTACTATTCCATAACCAGCCTGTCTTAAACTAACCACAATAACAACAAAAAAGTAACCAACTAGTCTGAACAAACAACACCCTAATTGGGCCCCCATATGCCTTAAAGGTTCAATTCACTCAACAAACAGTAACTATAGCCTATACCTATCAAACCCCCCTTAAGGCTGATATATATAAGCATCAAACAATATACTGGTGATACGCAGTGCATATAAATGATAGAATGCAAAGTAAATCCATAGTACCATATATGAATTGAGTGACATAATGTACAAAGTTTACACACCTCCTTTGACTCAACAACTTGCAAAGGCAGAACCTACCATGACCTCTCTTCTGAGGTACTGTGGCTCACAGACGAAGGGGCCCTAGGGTATTCAAGGCTATTTATAAATACTCCTAGTCTCGGTATAGGGCTTCCAATAATTATCATCATCAATCTACTCTTTTCAGTACCATAGAGATGTATATATAACAAGTGCACAGACTCAAATCATGACTAAAAAAGTGTACATCTGTGAATCCATTGCCTGAGATCAACTCTGGCACTAAATCAACATAACAAAGTAGATAGGATCGGAAACTCTCTCGCCCAAAGTAAATAGAGTAATAAAAGAGTAGGTAAACTACAAATAAAATCAATCTCAATCTAATTTCTAAATCAAAGTACATAAATCGTTAAGTAAGGTAGTATGATTCCCATTATAAAAGAATCCATTTTAAAATTAAAAAGTGGGAATAAATCCTTATTTTAGAAAACAATAGTAAAATCATATTTTTGGTTGACATGGTGCCCCTAAGTGAGCATGAATGCGCCTAAAAGTAAGGATCTATCACCAGTATCCAAACAAAATAGCCATAAGTATCTAAGCATCTATAAAATAAAGCCACGCCCTTCATAAGAATAGAATACTTTCCCGGAGTCCAACTGACATTGGAAACATGGACTCGGTCCCAACAGTATATAACTAGCATGATAATAATACAATAATTTGGGAAACTATGGTCCAATTCACTAAGTCAAAAAGTAAACCTCATACTAAAGGATCCTTGAATCAAACTATGTGTCAACATACTTATAATCTAGGTTGAGATGATTCTATGCCCATAACAAGTATTTTGTACTAAGATTTGGGACACATTTCTACCCCAAATTCCCTAACTAGGCTATGTCATAATATACTACTCATAAACACGACTTATCATCCTTACCTAGCATGCAATCTATTCTATACATCATCTCATGAAGAAAAGTAGAGAGAAGGCTACCTCGATACTAAAACTACATGTCTTGAATCATCCATTAATTACTTGTCTTTGCTCCACAATCCTTGTGATACTATCAAAACAATAATATACATGTCAATAGGAGTAAAATGAGATCCACATTGCTATATAAAATAAGGGTCAGAATTTGGGTCAAGAATGGGTCTACGGGCCCACAAACAAAACCCAAAATTGAATCCATCAAAAGGTCCCTCGAAGGACAAGGAATGTGTGCTCAAAAGTTAAGCACAAATGAAGCATAAATTGGGGTCCAAATCAACCCCTAAAGCCCAAGGATTTAAGACCTAATTTTTATGAATTTACAATGAAAAAGATGAAATTTGATGGGGAAAATAAAGGGAAATGACCAAGGAGTGTTGGTTTAACATAACTTAGTTTCAATGAATAATTCCCCACACTCTCCCATGTTCCATGCTCTCAAAATGGAGGAAAAGAGTTAAAAATAAGGAGAAAATCGAGTGTAGACGGGGGGATTTAACACCCTAGGTACCACTAAAGAGGTCACTTAGTTGCTTAAGTGACTATTTCTAATGCGACACATATTTGCTTAGGCGGTCGGGCAAGGAAATGTAGGTATTGTTAAAGCGGCGTCCTATCCGCTAAATCGCCGTCCACTAAAGCAGACAAGGAGCGCTTAAGGGACCCTCAACTAAACAACCAAGGCCGCTAAAGCGACTCAATGTTGCTAAGGCGATTACCGTTTAAACAGTCATTTGGAGGCTTAACCGACTGCACCTACAACTTGAGGCATCAGATTTTTCTAAGTCTAAATGAACTCTGATCGGGTGCTCGGAATTTATTCAGAACCCGTGCATGCAAACAAACAATGCTACCATCCCAAATTTTGTATTTCGAACTCAATGGAACCATTAAAACTTTCATCAGAGATCATTTTGAATAAATATAAGGCCCACACCTATGGTTCTATTTTACATAGAATCCACCCAATGACCCAAAACGAGTCTGGAAGCCTTGGGACTTGAACCAAGGGTCCCCTTAGCCTAAAATCAATATTTTAGAGTTGATGATGCTATCAAAATTTTATTTTAAGGTTGTTTAATAGGAGTTTTTTTCCAAGACCAATTTCTTAATAGTGATAACTCAAAAATAAGAAAAGAGCTTAAATCCCAAATGAGCTGCCGAATAATTGAACCGACAATTTCGATAAGTCATAAATGACTTGTAGCCGCTGTAAGAATGCATAAAACATAAAAAATATGAGTAAATTGATGAAATAACATGGAGGGTCATTACAATGTCTGCCACTAAAAGGACTTTCATCTGTGAAAGTTAATTGATAGAAAAAACTTGAGAGCTTGAATGAGCTAGGTACTAGGCCTACATGCCCCGAGCATGGCTCCCCTGATAACTTCTACATAGAGACAACGCTTCTAGGGGATTTTGCTATAGGTTTTCCTTTCTTTAACCAACTTTTTTACATAAAACTCAACCTAAACAACTTACATGCCTCTAACTACATTGAGAAAGGCTTATGTATGCAAATCCATGCCATAACACACAAATATCATACTGATTCAAGCACCACCCAACAAAAACTCAACCAAGCTTAAGGTAATCCAAGTCATGAATCATACAACCACCTCCAATATCCAAATACAACCTTATTTTGCCTTCCCAAACCTACTATCCACTCCAAACAACGCAAAATGTCATCCAAGTCATGTCGACACAACCCCATCATGCTAACCTCAAAGAATTGAAGATGATCCATCTAATATCCATAATAGAAAGCATAAAGATAAGCCCATAAGGTGCTACTTGGACATAAATGGTGATGATCAATGTCTGTAATCTAGTCCAAAGCTGCTAACTAATCTGGGTGACCCTCAAAACTAGTAGTCAGGAGTACGAGCACAAATACTCATAACTGAATGATCTCTCTTGAGGGTCCCACCAATTGAGGATGAAACCATGTCAAGTCTAAATCGAGTACACTTCTTCTGCTGAGTAGATATTCAAAATTTCTACCAAAAAATAAAAACCATGGTCAAAACTAGAAGAAACCATCATCAAGTGCCAACAGGATATCATTTGAACATTTATCAACTATAATATATCTGTACTGAAGAATACCAAATAGGTAGATAAAGAGTATGCTCAGCTAGCCTATAAATGAAACCCCAGCAGAGTCAAACCCGAAATGAAGGTTGCAACCAAGTCACGCAATCCAAAATTATATTTCAGCATTGAAGCTGAACTACTCAATCTCAACTATCAAAATCAATACTGTGGACGAGGAAGAATTCATACTTTAGGTTCTAGCATAACTCCTAAATTGCCATTTATAAGAGTCAAAAATCCAAAACTTGAGCCACTAAGTCTGAACTAATATCAAATACCCAAATCAACCTTGCTATTATATATCTGGCATATCCCTAATAATTCCTACAAGAACTAAAACTGAAAGGTTGTCAAAGAATATAACCACAACTGGGGAAAACCACCAACTGAAGACACAAGCAGTCAACTCCACATCTATTGAAGGCATAATGCATTAAGGCATAACCAAGAGCTTACTAAGGCTGCAGATAGTACTACTGATAACCAAAACTCTAGAAACTCAGAGGAATGCAACCTTAGCTGGAAACTGGTCGAACCAATGCTCCATCTATGGAGAAAAATACCCATAGGCAAATACCACCAAGGAGAAGCACTCCACAAAGTCTTATTAGGATGAACAATTACTAAAAGGAGAAATTTCTGAATTCATCCATGTAAAACAATGTTAGTCCAATTAAACCATAAATCACTTCATAGGAGAATAGAGTACCAATCTCAACATCAATGTCAAGTCAAGGCTACTGCCGAAGAATGAACCAATCAAATCAAGATAATAAAGTCCCAATTGGTCAACTTAAGAAGCGACTATAGAAAAGGATCACCCATATCCACCACCCTTAACTCAATTGGACCAAGAACAACACCACAGAGAGAACAAAGCATCTAATACCAAGATCAAAACTATCACACAGAGATGAACCCAATAACTAGAATGACAAAACTAAGACTCTTTGGCATCAACATTAAGATCACCCCAACTAATAAACTGGACAAATCAGTAAAACGGATCCCAAACTAGCCAACCTCAGAAATAGGCTATAAAAAAATATAAGCAATGCTAGAATCTCAGCAAACCAGGATCTCAACTAAAAAATAGGCAATAAAAGTAAATTTACACTTTGGAATAATAATAGAACCATAGAAGGCCAACCTATCTTCACTTTTATATCCACTCAACAACCAATCTAACCTTACCAAGAAAAGAGGAAAATAACCAACCATACCTCACCAAAAGAGAGAAAACCATCCAATTGAGCTAGCCATCTATGCTAACAAACAAGAATTGTAGAAAGGAAATTCTAACTAGATAATGCTAGTCTAGTCGTCTATCAAGTAAGGATTGATTAACATCAAAACCATCACAATAGTTACAATAATAATAGTGAAACTAATATAGGCTCTAGGTGGTACCAAAAATAAAAATCAATAAAAAGTACCAATATAGGGCCATAAGAAGGCTAATATGCAAAAGTGAAGGGAGTTTAACCCAAATGCTACACTACTAGGAAAATATGATACTGAAATACTCTATCTACTAATAAAAGAAATCATCTACGAGGATAGTCACATATGTATGAAATCTACACCAAGGCATATAATAACTTATATAAAAATATCAAGCCATATAATCATCGATAGGTATGAAAACCCCAATTAAAATCAAATAGAAGGTAAAGGCAGGAATCCAAAGGTGCACTTATCACAGTGAAAACCCAAAGTCATAGTCTTGATGTGCCTGAAATAGTCCGAATCTGAGCGTGTCAAAACTCGAACTGAGCTCCTGAATCACCAACTAAGGCATTGAGTGCACTACCTTTAACTGAAGGCACCACATCTCTACAAGATTGATCTGCATGAACTGAATAGCTAATAATCCCACATTGGCGACACTTTCATGATCAATGACCAATTTTTCTATAGTCGTGGCAAACCCTATAGCCCTAACCTGGCAAGAAATATGGGTTGACGCTAACTGGATGACCAACTAACTTTGGGGACACTCCCTATTAGAATGACCTTTCTTCTAACAATCATAACTTACCTTAGGAGTTCTAGCCTGGCAAGAAACATATGTTGAACTGGCTGAACATCCAACTCATGTCTGGGACACTCTTTAGACCAATGGTCAATCTCGTCATAACTAAAACAAGTTCTTACAATACTCTGAGGTATTGCACCCACTGATCTAGAATAGTTTCCACGACCTAAAGATCCATATTGAATACTTCCTATGGTCTAATGAGAACTTTGCCTATTTGACCACCATAATCAATTTGAGAGCCACCTGTAGCCTAAGATTTTACCTGTGTTGAACTAATAGGTAGAAAGTAAAGATAATCCCTACACTCAAAAAAAGTACCAATAACACTGTACTGATGACATGACCTCTTACCGCCACCCCCATAAGTCCCAATACATGTTTTTTATATGGCCCTCACACAATTAACAATGTGAGAGAAAGAAGACTCAGGTGCTATCAAATGCTTTGACGCCAAATGGAATGGATTATCTAATCCTCTAAAAAATTCACATACTCTTTTATGCTCTAAAAGATATAGCATAGGAGTATGTCTGGCCCACTTAAGAAACCTAATCTCATACTCTAAAACTAATAAGGAACCCTACTAAACAACAACAAACCCAATTCTAGTCTGAAAACTTCTTAATATACCAAATATTATTTCTAGCTGTAAGGTACCCGTAAAAGGCTAAGCATCACTAATGTTGAATGTTGAAAAGATGATGTGGTCACAGGATTTACCTGGGCTGGCCCTAAATTCTCTAGATGACACTCAAGACCTTTGATATTAATCTTTAACTCCCTACTTTAATACTGAGCTGAAGCTCTAGAAGCACGTGCAAAAGCCTCATTCATATCTATCGGTAACCTCGTGTCATTCATATGGAATAAAATAGGGTCAAAGAATACATTAGAGGTTCATATAAATATGGACACAAGGCATGGAGTCAAAAATAGAATTTCCTAGTAATGCCCTGTAGACTTCTGAAGATAGGATTTCTTCTTGTCGATCCACAAGACTCCACTATACACTTAGCTCTTGTACCAATATATCGGTAAACCTAGGGTCTGATACAGATTTATCACGTCCCAATTTCTCTAGTCATGATTGCACCTACAATGACCCACTACTAGGTAAGCCAACCCATAATTTGGAATAGCTAGTAACAGACTATCAAAAGAGATGAAAGAAGTCAGCAAAATAAATATAATAAAAAGACTAATATATATAAAGCAACCCCAAGGACTAGTGAAGTTAGTACAAGAGTTTCTAATACAATTAGAGTATAGAGTGAAATACTGAATAAATACATATACAAAGATGTCTCTAAATTCAAAATAGAGACCAGTCCCCAAATACCAAGAGTTCACCCTAAATCTTTGATCATGGCTGCTCTGCATGATGCACACACCAATGGCAAGAACTTATACTATGATCTGCAGGCTGCAGAAGTGTCGTATAAGTACCAAACATGTGGTACTCAGTAGACATCGGCCGATTGAGCTTCAAAAATAATGCAAGCATAAATAACACATAAAACAGGAATATAAACTATAGGCAAATATCCAGGAAGCTAAACATGATAATGCTAAGAGAGAAATAGGATAAATTTATCCAATTGCTAATTGTATACAGGAACTAAAGTGAAATACTGTTTATCACTGGTCAATTTACAAAGAAAGAGTAAAAGAAATTTATTTAATAATATACAAGGCCAAGAATGCATGTACGACATGAATAGGCAAGGGAGAGAGGGATATACAGTAATACCATACATGTGTATATACATACATACATACATACATACACACACGCACACACACATATATATACACACACATACTAGTCTATTGAAATGTGAGTTGCACGTTTATCCCAAAATATTTAATACACTTAAATTTTGTAATTGTAAATATTAAATTTTGAAGTATAAAAAAAGGCACATACAATACTGTCCTTTTGGGTGAAATTTTCTTCACAATCATTTGAATTGTAAATTCTTTAGATTCGGTTTGTTTATAAGTCGTGTATATTTATTTTTGTGATTTAAAACTAACCGTTTTAAGTAGAACAAAATGTGATTTTTCCATATGTGAATTGTCAAAGAGTTTAAAGAGAAACAACTATGCAAATTTAACTTTACTTAAATCAGGATCTTCCAAAAAAATATCTTTATTTCGGTGAGATAGGGGTAAAATTTGCATCTACTTTGTTTTCTCCAACCCTATGATAACTTTAATTGTATGAATTTTTAAAAAGGTGTTATCTCAATCTCATGCATCAAACTATCCAAAAGGTAATAATAAGAGATACATGTTCTAAATTTTAAAAATAAATACTATATTTTATATGAACAACACTTAAAAATAACCTATGTTATGTTATGAGATTTTTCTATCAATATAATAAATTTTCTTACAATCATCAAGAGAGTCTTACAGGTTGTTTTCATGAGCGTACATTTGGTGGAAAAGACTTTGTAGTGTATAGTAGCTCTTGCAATTTTTAGACCTGATTTTTATATGGACGCATATATTTAATTTCTGGGGAGGGTAAGATGTACACAGTCATACCACTACTTCCGGAGAAGTAGCAAGACTATTCCGATAGACCTCCGGCTCAAGTCAAGGAATAGTAATCAAAGTCATCCCAAAAAATCTGAAACAAGACAAAACATAGAGACACCACATACAAGGAAAGAGTAAAAAAAGACTAGTAAACAATTGTAATAGTACAAGCAACAAGAAATCATAATAAGAATACTACACCCACCAAGTAATGCCCTACCCTACCTACCCAAAATGGCACTAGCCATTCATCCTAATACACGTCCTCCAGATCTTTCTATCTAAGGTCATGTCCTCAGTAAGATACTCCATGTCCCGCCTAATCACCTCTCTCTAGTACTTCTTCGACCTACTTCTGCCCCATCTGAAACCATCCAAAGTAAGCCTCTCACACCTATGAACCGGTACCTCTGTGCCCCTCCTCATCACGTATCCGAAACATCTCAAATGAACCTCCCGCATCTTTTCCTCCACAGAAGCCACTCCAACCTTTTCTCGGATAGTCTCATTCCGAACTCTATTTTAGAACTATATCATGAACGTAATTATATTATTATAGAAGAAAAAACGATTCTTAATTTATAGAAAACTTTCTCCCCTAAAAAATTAGTATTTAAATATGGAAAGATTTTTATTTTTTTCATAAATTACCAGTATTAGTTATTTCATAATTAAAGTTACAACCTATATAAGGCAAAATATTTGAAAACAATGGTTTACTTATCAAACGTCCATTAAGAAATTTAAAAATAACTGTTTACCTAATATCAAACTACCACTTTCCCTACAATATTATAAAGGAGTTGAATCATTATTATAATCCATAAATACATATCTATCTATAATCTATATCTATAATCAATAATCTATAATCTATAATATATTAAAAGTATGAAGATCCTTAAAAAATGATTTGAACTTTTTGACCTTCACTAAAACTCTCTCCTTTAGATAAAATCATTTTTTCACCTTTTTTCTCCAATTATTATATCAAAAAAATAAATTTCCAAATAAATAATTGAAAGATTTTTTTCCTTTATGCGAGTGCAAGTTTTAAGTTTATGGAAAAAAATTAAATATATGGAAAATTCTGCTAAAAGTTAATTAGTGAAATTTTTTTTCTTTTACGTGAGTGTAAGTTTTAAGTTTATGAAAAAAATTAAAAATGTGGAAATTTCTGCTAAAAGTTAATTAGTGTCCTTTTTAGTTTATGAATCATCTACTTCTATAAAAAGCCTCATAATGTCGATTCTTCTGTGGTCACTTTTGCTACGACTTGGGTTCACTTTTGTATTAGAATTTTCATTCAAGAATGTTATTCCTAGACGAGCTCATAAGAAGCTATTAACCATAAGTGAGTCTATAATTACTTTCGTATGCTTGTTTTGTTGTAGTTTTTGATCGGTTACTATATGTTGTTTTTTCTTTTTAATACAGGTGGTCTATGAATGTTCAGTTGTAGTTTGAAAAAAATTCGTATATAGGTTAGATTAATTGTATTATTTTGATATCTCTATTATCATATTATTTTGTTATAGTTTACATATGGTAGATGAATGTTGGTCGGTTTTCAGGATTTTTTCATATAATCTTGATTATCCTTCAATATTTGGGTAATTAGGTTAGTAAGTTTTTTTTATATATATATATATATATATAAATATAGTATATGTTCAGGGAACCTTTAATCTTGGTTAATAATAAGGTTCTTCATTCTCTATTTTCACGAGCATGAGTTCTCTTTTGTATAAAATAGCATTCATACAGGTTGTGCTTTGTATTTCAATTGAGTTCCATTAAATTAAACTTCATGTTAACTTTTGTTTGTTAACTCAAGCGGAGGGTTTTTCGATTCATTAGTTTAAGAATTCTAAATCAACTAAATTTGATTTTAAGAAGATTTTATAGTTTAAAATTTTTTAAAAGTTTAAGTACATAATAAGAATTAATCAATGATTTTATAAATATTTGACTTTAAAAATAAGGAAAGATTTTAAATATAGAAAAGAAAAATAACTGTAGAAGAAACAAAAAACAAGGAAATAGAAAAAATAAAACAACAAACTATAGAAGAAATATGAAAAATAGAAGAAACTAAAAATAGTAGGATTGCTGAATTAGAAAAAGAACTACAAATATTAAAAGATATGTATGAACAAAGACAAAAGGAAAAGGAAGAAAAAGATAAAAAACAACAATTACTAAACAAGATAAATCAATTTAAAGAAAAATTAGAAATAAACAATAAAGAAACAAAAAACAAGGAATTAGAAATAAATAATATAGATGTTGAAGAGACAGATAATCATGATTCAGAAGATAGTGAAATATATACAGAAATATTAACAAATACAAAAAAAATAAAAATCAATGAAAAACAAGAAGTAATTAATGAAGAAAACTTAGAAAATATCAACACAGAGATAAATACTCTTGATAAAAAAGAAGAAGAAAATATAATACCTAGAACATCAGAAATAAGAAAACCTACATATTATGAGAATAAGTTTAAAAGATATAATCTAAAGAATGAATATGACAAATGGACACCAAAACAAATAGTTAATAAAAATTATAACTTCTTAGACTTAGACTGTGTAATAGATATAGTAAAAATAATACAATTATTAGATAATAATATAAACATAACAGATGCACCAGAATATATAGAAAGAACACTAATAGGAACAGTGAAATTATGGTTTTCAAATTTAACTGAAAATAGCAAGAAGGTATTAAGAACTAACAAACCTACAGAAGGAACATCATCAACAACAACTAAACTAACACCTATAGAATTACTAAAAAAATATGAAACAGCTATAAAAGATGAATTTGGTAGTATGACAACAATAGAAGAAGAACAAGATGAAGAAAAAGATACAAATAGGAATTTAATGTTAAAATTAGCAATATGTAATATGTGTTATATAGATGAATATACTTGCGCATTTAAGGAATATTATTATAAAGGAGCATATAATATAGAAGAAAGTAAAGAAATAAGAAAATTATATTTTAATAAATTATCCGAACCATTTAGTTCAAAGATAATAAAGAGTTGGGAAGAAGCAAAAATAGTAGATACTCTAGGAGCAAGAATAAAATTCTTACAACAATGGTATAGAAACTTATGTGAAAAATATAGAGAATAATTAAAAATGGAAAAAACATTGATAAGAAATTTAGCATGTTGCAAAAATAAAATAGCACTCCAATTCGGATGTGAAGAAAGATATTATAAGAAAAGAAAAAGACAGAAGAAATATAAAAAATATTAAAAATCAAAATATAAATACAAGAAACCAAGAAAAAGATATTATGTAAAAAATTATAAATAAAAAAGACCATATAGAAAAAAGAAATCTATAAAAGAATGTACTTGTTATAATTGTGGAAAAATAGGACATTTAGCTAGAGATTGTAAATTACCTAAAAATCCAAAAAATAAATAAATATCAGAAATAAAAATAGATAATACAAAATATATGCAGATAGATTATATAGATTATGAATTAGAAAGTGAGGATAGTATATATGAAATTTCAGAAAATGAAACATATAATGAAATAAATAGTGAAATAGATGAATCAGATGAGTGAAGAAGATATAAAAATAATAACAAAGGAAGAATATTTAAATGATGAAGGAACATAACAAAAAATAATATTTGACAGTAACATATTTGATGAAATAAAAGGAAAAGAATTAGACTTAAGTGTAGAAAAAATATTTAAAATACCAACAATAAGAAATCTATTTATTAAGAAAAAAGAAGAATATTATGTAGTATGCCAAAAGGAACATGTAATAGACTGTAGATATGAAAAAGGTAAAACAAGTATACCACTAGTAACAAAAATAATAATTAATAAAGAGATAAACGATATAAAAAATAGAGACCCAATAAAATATGTACACCTTGGAGGTACAGAGATATTAATAAAAGCATGTTTTAGAGAAGGAATAGATACACCAATAGAATTATATTTAGCAAATGATAGAATTATAAAACCTGTAGAAAAAAGCATAATAACTGTCATAAAAGGAAATTTAATATACCAAAAATTTAAATTTATAATAAGTGCAAATTATTCAGTAGCGGTAACAGATAAAAATATAGATAAATCATTAGTATTATATTGGAAAATATCAGGAATAGAACTAACCCCAGGAAGTAAAATATTTACAGCAAGATGCAAAAATTTATATGTATTAACAACAAATCATAAAATAACAGGAAAAACAAGATTAACAAAATACGAATAGAAAGTCCATTCGAACAAATTGTAAAAACAATAGATTATAATGATTATAGCTATAGAGACATAGGTATAGAAGAAAATTTAGAAATAGTAAATGATAGAATAAGTACAACGAAAAGAATAGCTGATGAAAAACCAAAATCATCAAGCTCATCAAATAGAACAAGTTATGAAATAAATTCAACAAATAATTTAAACCAATATTACATAACAGGAAAGGTAAATGAAAAAGAATATTTAATACTCTTAAATACAGGACAAGAAGAAAATTATATAGCAAAATATCTAGTAAAAAATGAAGAAATAAAAACTGATAATGATATATGCCCAGATCTACCAAGAAGTTTAATAAATAGTAAAAATATAGCAGAAAAAGATAATAATAGGAATTAGAAAAATAAAAATAGAATTTGAAGTAAAGGAAGAAATGCAAAAAGCATACATAATATTAGGAATAAAATGGCTAGAACAAGTAAAACCATATAATATAGAACATACACAATTAACCTTAACATATAACAGAGAGAAATTATTCTTAAGAAGAGCCTTAACATAAAAAGAAAATATATGTATTAATGAAGATAGAAGTAGAAGGATATTATAGTAGATATTATATGCCTATGATAGATACAAGAGCAGAAGCTAATTTATGTAGATATAATTGCTTACCAGAAAGAAAATGGGATAAATTAAAAACACCAATAGTAGTTAAAGGATTTAATAATGAAGGAAGCTTAATTACTTATAAAGCTAAGAATGTAAAAATACAAGTATGAGATAAGATATTAACAATAGAAGAAATTTATAATTATGAACTAACATCAAAAGATATACTTTTAGAAATGTCGTTTTTAGATAAATTATACCCACATATAATAACTAAAACAGATTGGTGGTTTACAACACCATGTAAACAGAAAGTAAGAGGAAAAAGAGTTAATAATAAAATAAGAAAGAAAACTGATGGGATAAAAGGAAGAGAAAAAATTACACAAAATTTAGAAAATATAAAAAATATTGAAGATACAATAGAACTAGTTGTATTTTTGATAAATAAAACAGAAATAACTATATTTTCAATAAATAAGATAGAAATAATTAAGAAAAAATTAGAACAATTATATAGTGAAGATCCATTAAAAGGATGGGAAAAACATAAAACTATTATAAAAATTGAATTAATAGATTAAAATAGCACAATAACCCAGAAACCATTAACATATAATTTTGACGATTTAAAAGAATTTAAAATGCATATAGATGAATTATTAGAAAAACAGTATATACAAAAAAGTAATAGTAAACATAATAGTCCAGCATTTATAGTAAATAAACATAGTGAACAAAAAAGAGGAAAAAGTAGAATGGTTATTGACTATAGAAATTTAAATGCAAAGACTATGACATATAATTATCCAATACCAAATAAGATATTAAAAATAAGACAAATACAGGGATATAATTATTTTAGTAAATTCGATTGTAAATCAGGATTTTACCATTTAAAGTTAGAAGAAGAATCTAAAGAATTAACCGCATTTAAGGTACCACAAGGATTTTGTGAATGAAACATATTACCATTTGGATATAAAAATGCACCAGGTAGATATCAACATTTTATGGATAGTTATTTTAAATAATTATCTAATTGTATAGTATACATAGATGATATATTATTATATGCAAAAACTAAAGAGGAACATTTAAAATTATTAGGACAATTTACAGATATAATAGAAAAATCGGGAATAAGTCTAAGCGAAAAGAAAGCTAAAATTACGAAAAATCATATAGAATTTTTAGGAATACAAATAGATAAGAGTGGAGTAAAGTACAAAAAATAATAAATTCGAAAGAAGAATTAGATACAAAAAAGAAATTACAATCATTTTTAGGATTAGTAAACCAAGTAAGGGAATATATTCCAAAATTAGTAGAAACTTTAAAACCACTACAGAAAAAATTAAAAAAGGATGTAGAATATAACTATAATGAAGAAGATAAAAAACAAGTTCAAAAAATAAAATTACTTTGTAAAGAATTACCAAAACTACAATTCGCAGATGAAAATAGAAAATTTATATATATAGTAGAAGCAAATGCTAGTGAATGTAGTTATGGAGGAGTACTTAAATACCGATACGAAGCAGAAAAATTAGAACACCATTGTAGATACTACTCAGGTACGTTCAATGAAACAGAAATAAAATGGGAAATAAATAGGAAAGAATTATGTTCATTACATAAATGTTTGTTAGCATTTGAGCCATATATTGTATATAACAAGTTTATTGTACGAACAGATAATACACAGGTACGCTGGTGGTTAACAAAGAAAATACAAAATTCAGTTACAACAAAAGAGATTCGGAGACTAGTCTTGAAAATATTAAATTTCATATTTATAATTGAAGTAATTAGTACTAACAAAAATGTTAAAGAGGATACTCTAGAAAAAAAATACTCAACACCCTAACTACGCTTTCAATGAAAGTGGACAGTATGGATAATGAGATAGAAAAGCTAAAGACTAATGAAGATAAACTGAAGTCTATAGCTACAAATCAGCTAACTCAGCAGTGTGCAGAGCTATGTCGATCGGAAGACATTAAAGTTTCAGAGCTAGAAGGAGACGATGGGACACTTCATAAAACCCATAACGTTTATCAATCTACTTCTGCAGGTACAAGCAAAGGAGTTAGTAGACAAAGATATCAGAACATTAATATGAATAAGATATTTGAGAAACCATTTATACCAAAAACACAAAAAGATCCCTTGTTCATACCCCCACAAATTGCCACATACTGAGATAGTCTGAACCAAGATAAAAAAATTTACAACTATACAACCCAAAAATACATAGAAAATGTCTACAGAGTACAAACTTTCCTAAACCTTAACCCCAGAGCTACAAATATCAAAGAACCAAACACAAATTATATAACCCAAAAATTATAAGGTTACAACAAGCTAATTGCACTACCCCAAACCAACCCAAGCTTAATAAAAACTTGTTTTGACTATAGATTGTTAAATATCATATACACCCGAGATGGAGAAGAACTAACAGCTATGGAAGAATTACATAAAATATTCACCAACTATAAAAGAATAACCAAAGAAAATCTATTTTATATAAAGTGTTATACTGCACCAGCAGAGATATTATACGACGAAATAAAACCAGTTATACAAGTTGTAAAAATAGGATTAACCAGAGATATGATTATACCGGAGATATTATGCAACAACCAGAAATACCCAGAATTGAGATACCTGATTTCTACGCAAATAAATAACTCATTGGACTAGCTACAATTATTCAAGAATTAGCAAATAATTATACCAATGGAAATCCAATATGGAGTTATTATTCAAGAGACCATCAGATGATTTATTCAAATTCAAAAGAACTACGACAAACAGATATGGAAGATGTTAGGCAATGGATAATGACATTACTTAACCCAGAAAAATAATCTACTGTAAGAGCAATTAAGAGAGAATTTATTTCAGACGGATTATTGACAAGATATTGCAAGATAATTGGACACAAATATCCAGACCATCAATGTTTGAGATATAATGAAGAAGATAATATTATCCCAGAAGTCCACCTAGAATAAAAGAATCAAGAAGATAAGCATGCCAGCTGGAAGATACAAGATAAGAAGCAATAATGGAGATATGGAAAAGTAGCAGATACGACAACGAGAAGATATCAATGGAGTAATAATAGAAGACAAGCTATTAAATTCATTTTACATAAAGTTTTTGTATAGCTTAGATTTATAGACTTTTAGCCTTTTTAGACTTTTTAGGCTTTTTGACTATTATTAGTCTAGGCATTAATGATTTTTGTCTTATTAGAAGACTTTTTTGTAAAGTAGATTAATTTTAAAAACGTGCAAATTCTTGTAAAGATTCATTCAGTCTATAAATAAGATGAACCGAAGGCATTGCAAAGCAAGCCTTCATGTGTTGAAGCACAAATACTATCTCCTGTCCACAATAAATATTTTGCTCAGTTATTAAAAAACAGATTTATTTCAATGGAAAAAGCTATGGAGGAACAAACCTCAGAAATATCAAACCTACCCGAACAGGTATATTTATTTATGATTATGAATAACTAAATTCATAATTCCCAACAATCATAGTATGATAAAATAAATTCATGTTATTTACTTTATAGTAGAATTATTCGAAGAATAATATGTTAAGAAGTTTATTAGAAAAGTGAAAACGGAGAAAAATCCCTAAGAACTATGCCATCCTAAAGGTGAAACCAATGAAGCAAGAAGCCGTGGTGGGGAGTAACCAGAGTAGAGGCGTTGTTTAAGGGAAAAGTATCAGATTACCATGCTAATAGTAACCGAAGAACATGTTATTTAAGAATAATCTAGTATATAGTAATCTAAGATGACCATATTTTGTTATGTACATGGTTGAAGAAAATATTTTGAAAATAACAATTTGATGAAAGTGAATAATTATTAATCTGATGCAATGGTAGATAAATTAAAAATACTTATTTTGTATGCACTTAAGGATATAAAAGTAGTAGATATAAGGAAAATCATATTAGAAAAAACATTTGGTAAATATTATATGACTAGAATAAATTACATACCATACCTACCTAACTACTCTTACAAATACTTATCATGATAAATTACATATATCTAGAAATTTTGAAAAAAGATATGAGAAACATACAGTTAATAGAAAAAACAGATGAAAGTAAATTTAGACAAATACATGAAAACTAAAGATATAAAATATATAGAATTTCTTAATGAAAATATGCAAGAACTACTAAGACTAAGACAAACAACTACAAAGTATTATAATAAAATATTTAGTCAATTTTAAATGATAGATAATCTTAAAGTTCTAATCTTATATATACTTAGAGATATAGAAATTATAGACCTAAAGAAAATAATATGGGAAAAATTACAAGATTATGAAGAGGAAGAATTATTAAACAGTATAGAAAACCTACACATATACTATGAATATCAATATTACTTAGATTCAGATGGATATTATTCAGAATAAATAAATGTTAGAATATATAAAAAAAATTAGAGAAAGGCAAAATTGGATATATGAAGAAGTTAATTACAGAAATCAACTTGAAATGGAAAAAAGACAACTAGAAGAAAAATTACTTAAAATGAAATTAACCTTAGATGCATATAATGATTTATTTAAATACAAAAAATTATTTAATACAGATGAAAAATTACCTATACATGAACAACAAATACTAGTTAATCAGATAAAGAACATAAACCTACTCATTGAATATAGCAAAGTCAGAATAAAATATTACACAGAAATTGCTAAAATTTCAATAGGATAATAAACTACATAAATTAATGAATACATCTTACGAAAAGAATAAATCATTAAAAGATATTGAAACTAAATTTAAGAAATATCCACGCATAAAGAAACATAGATTCATTATACATATAATAGATCTATTTCACAAGTTAGTTATCCGCATAGATCCGCACCCCCTACTAATTTCTGTTTATTTTGAAAAAAATTGTTTCGCGTGCATAATAAAATTATAGAGAGGTCATGACAAATTATCCAGATTCAAGAACATACCTGCTTAGGATTTGTATTGAAATTATCTTGAAAGGTTGTAAGGTTGTAAGGTTAGAAGGTTACGTGCTATATAATGTTCCATTGCATTTTGGTTAACTTAAATTTAGTTAAGTGAAATTTAGTTAACTTTAAATATCTAACTTAAATTTAATCAATAAGAGAACACTTATCAAGTTATCAATTGTGAGTTTGATTCTCGACTTCTTCTACTTCCACTTGGAGTCTTATTATAGTTTTGATTCAAGTAATCTTTTTGAATTTATTCATGTTTTCTTACTTTGTATTTATATTTTTTTGTATGTCGTACGCATAATTATATTTACATTATTTTTTGTTGTCTACATATAATTGTTATTTTAAGCTTAAACGTGTTCAGGGACATTCGTGCAATTCAAGTATGTATAAACCTAATATGTCCTTAAACCTAATTGTATATATTATATTAGTTCATGTCCCTTATGGTTTATGAATGGTGATAAAATCAGGACTTTTAAACCTAATATGTTTTATCTTGTCATCATGTACTCTTAAATTATGAAGATGGTGAGTTGTTGAAGTTATATAACCCTTTTGCTATGGCCAACTTATTCTACAATATTTCCGGTGGTATTTCTGAGCAAGTCATCTGTCTTTTGTCTCAAATGGTTATGATGTTGCTCCCTTATACCAGAGGTTTTAAGCTTATTTCAGTTGGAAAAATTAAATTATTTGGGAGAGAAATAATATGGGAGAGACACCAATTTATATTATTTTTCGAATGGAAATAAGTATTCACTTCAATGGTTGATATTGAGTGATCATAAATTTATTATGGCGAGGAACGGTGGAAGAATTGTATTTCATGAAGGCGCAACTCACGAGTATTATTGTAAGTATATTTTTCTACGGCCCTTTTTTAATTACTATTATGAACAATTACATACAATTATTTGAGTTTAATAATTTTAATTAGTGTACAAGACATTTCGCATTAAGTCTGAGTATTATATGTCGTATTTAGGAATACGATTAAGGGGCTTATGATTATAACATGTATCAATTTGTTGATTATATGATTAAGGGGTTTATGAGTATCATATATTGCATTGGCTCTTTGATTTTATAATATAAAAAGAATTATTAAGGGACACATAAGGATAATATTATTTTCATTCACATAATTGTCTAATTATCACGAGAATACCAAACTAAGAGAGCCACAATGACCTTACAAACTTGTCACAATATGCAGTTAGGTAGGTCTAGGTTTCGTAGCATTATGATGTGTCAAAATATGTTACTATTTAACTTATTTTGGCATACTAAATTGACAATTAAATTGTGATATGATTAATAATTCTATGAATTTATAAATAATACTATTTCTTTATATATATATATATATATCGATTATTTCTTGAATAATATTTTTTTATACTTTCCTCTCATCAGTATGTATGTTTGTTGTCTTTATAAAGTTATTAGGCTTTCTTACCTTCTTCAAATGGTGTATGAAAAAATGTATATAACTTATTATTGATTGTTTCTTTAGTATTCTTGTGCAGGTGAAGGTAGATCTATGTGAAGCATGTGATTAAGATGAATTACTGATTAAGAGTTAAATAGACATGCTAGCTTAAGGAGGAAACAGAGAAGTGGTCTTATAACAAACAAGAATTTACAAGGGATTCTACTTTTGATGCTAATCAAGCTTCAATTTTAAGTCTTAATTATTCTTAAAGTTAATGACGTAGTAGTAATTCATATGAAATAAAACACATTGATGAATTCTAGAATTATAAGGTTGTAACTGAGGATTGGGCTCAAAGACTAACTTATTAGCACTTTAAACATAAGTAAATATTGTGTATTTTTAGTGTTCTATTTTTATAGAACCACTTCATGATTGAAGTGTACGTAAGATGAAATTTGTCGATATTAAGTTATTTTAATTATGTAAGTGTACAACTAGAAATCAATAATCGACAGTTAATTCTCCTCTTTTGACAATTTCTTATATCATTTCTTTTGATCGAAGTATTGGACGAAATAAGTGGTGTTGTCGATGAATGAAGAAGGTGATAGTTCACTATTATGTGGTGAAAAAGTTGAAGGTTTTAATCTTTTTTTTTTTTGGTTTAAACAGAAACTTTGTCCACGTGAGATAAGTAAATAAAACATTATATTTTTTATTGAATAATACATATATACACGTGCAAAGCACGTACCAAAAACTAGTTATACATAAACATATATTTTCCTAAAATTTTGCAAAAGTGCAAAATATTTTTTATTTTTTTAAAAAAATTAATGTACTACTTATCCTATACTTTAGGACTCCCAATTTTAGAAAAAGTCTTATCGTACTTTTTAAAGTCCTGATCCTATTTTAGAAGTCATTATCACAAACATAATTCAACAATAATTTGAAGAAAATTGTAGAAAGATATTTTCTTTGAAGCAGATATATACGGCTAAACCAAGGTAGTAGCCTAAGGGAATCAAGCTAGAATCTCAAGGGTCATAAGCAAATAGGCAAACTAGGATTATCATAAAGAGGCCCGTAATCATAATGTAATTTCACCAATAATTAAGGAAGAAAAGGATCCGAAAATGTACTGACAATCCTGGGTACTAGTCCATAACCATCTTGCCATGAACTAACCAGAACAATAACAACCGGCTAGTTCGGATAAACAGTACCTAACCGGGCCTCCATAAGCTCAAAAGGTTCAATTAAACACTTAAAAACAACAATTCATATCTTATACCTATACAACACCTTATAAGGCTGATAGATATAAATACCAAATGATATGTTGGTGATAAGCAATGCATATGAATGATAGAATGCAAAGTAAATCTATAGTACCATATCTGATCTGACTGCTATAATGTATCAAGTGTATACACCTCCTCCAGCTTAACATCTCGCAAAGGCAGGACCTATGATGACCTCTCTTCTCCGACACTGTGGCTCACGAATGAAGGGACCCCTAGGGTATTAAAAATATTCGTATACACCATCTGGTCCCGATCTAGGACTTTCAATAATCATCATCATTAATCTACTTTGTCCAATATCAGAGATATGTATATAATAAGTGCACAGACTCGAACTGTGACTAAAGAGTGTAAATCTGTGAATCGATTGCCTGAGATCAACTCTGAAATTAAATCAGCATAAAAGCATTGAAAGAGTTGAAATTTCTCTCGACCAAATTAAATAATTGTTAGAAAAGAGTGGGTAGACTACAAAACAAAATCAATCTCAATCTAGTTTCCAAATATCATCTTTAGTTCGAAAAGTTCATAAATTATTAAGTAAGGTAGTACGATTCCCGTTATAAAAGAATCCATTTTAAAAGTAAAAAGTGGAAATAAATTTCCTTTTTAGAAAACAATAGTAAAATCATAGTTTTGGTTGAAATCATACTCCTTAGTGAGCATGAATGCACCTGAAATTATGTATGCCATCACCAATATCAAAATAATACAACCATAAGCCTCTAAATGTCTATAGACTAAAGCCACATCCTTTATAAGGATAGAATACTCATATGGAGTCCAATTGGCATCACAACCATGACCTCAAGCCCAACAATATATAACTAGCATGATAGTAATACTATAATCCAAAAAACTAGGGTCTAATTCACTAAGTCAAATAGTAAACCTCATGCTAAAGGATCCTTAGCATCAAACTATGGTCAATATTCTAATAATCTAGGGTGATAGGATTCTATGGCCATAATAAGTATTTTATACTAAAGTTCACGTCATATTTCTACCCTAAATTCCCTAAATAGGCTGTCATAATATACTAGTGATAAACATGACATATCATTCTTACCTAACATATAATCTATATTATACACCATCTCATGAAGAAAAGTTGATAGAAGCCAACCTTGATGTTGAAACCACAAGTCTTGAGTTATCCACCAACTGCTCACCTTTTGTCCATATTTTGGAAATACAACCACACTATCAAAATAATAATCTATACGACAATAAGAGTAAAATAAGATCCATATTGCTATATAAAATTTTAAGCCAGAATTTGGGTGACAATGAGCTCGCGAGGACTGTAAATGAAACTCAAAATTGTATTCATCAGGAGGTCTCTCAAAGGACAAGAGATGTGTGCTAAGAAGTTAAGAACAAATTGAGCATAAATTGGAGCCCAAATCAGCCCCTAAAGCCTAAGAATTTAAGACCTAATTTCTAAGAATTTACAATGAAAAAAGTTGGAATTTGATGGAAAAAATAATAGGAAATGACCAAGGTGTGCTGACTAACTTACCTTAACTTTAATGGATGATTCCCCATACTTTCCCATGTCTCATGCTCTCGAAAAGAAAGAAAAGGGGTTTAGAAAATAAGGATAAATTTGGGTGAATAAGGGAGATTTAACACCCCATGTACCTATAAAGAGGTCACTTGGTTGCTTAAGCAGCACATGTCCACTTAGGCGGTCGGGCAAGGAAAGGCAGGGATCGCTAAAGCAGTATCTTGGACGCTAAAGCGATGCTCACTAAAGTGACAAGGCACACTTAAGTAGCTCTCAGAAAAACAACCAAGGTTTTTAAAATGACTCAACGTCACTAAAGTGACTACCGGTTAAGCGGCTGCACCAGCAACTTGAGGCATCAAATTTTTCTAAGTTTAGACTCTGATCGAGTGCTTAAGATTCATTTGGAACCCCGTGCATGTAAATAAACTATTCTATTCTACCAAATTTGATATTTTAGACTCAATAGAACTATTGAAACTTTTATTCGATATTATTTTGACTAAATATGAGCCCCTCTTATATTTTACATAGAATTTACCCAATAGACCAAAATAAGTATAAAATCCTTGGGACCTGAACCAAGGATTTCTTAGCCTAAAATTAACGTTCTGGAGCTAATAGTTTGATAGGAATTTTCATCCAAAGTCATTTATTAGGACTTTTGGTCTGAGACCAATTCCTTAAAAACAATAGCTCCAAAATAGAGAAATGAGCCTAAATTCTAAATGAACTACCTGATAATCAAATTGATAGTTTTGGCAAGTCATAAATGACCTACATCCACTATGGGAAAGTTGAAAAATATTGGAAATGCATGTAAAGCAAGGAAATAACTAGAGGGTCATTACATGAAGCAAAACGCGGCCAAAGATTTATCAAAATGCCACCACACACAACTTTGCTGATGGGACTTTGGCATCGCCAAAGTATTGGATCATACACTGATGTGTTTTCATGATCACCAAACTAACATTGACGTTAAGCTTTAGTGAATTACGCCTGATGACTTTGGTGATTGATTTTGCTTCACCAAACTGTCCGACGATACACTAAACTTTCTCCTCATCGATAAAATACTTCAATTGGATCTTAATCAAACTATTATTTTTGCAATGAAATTTATTTTAAGGGATAAGCTAATGTCTTTTGCGTTCTTCCAAAAGTCAAAGATTATACTCTTTTGTATTTTAGCTATTCTGTATCTTTTTTTTTTTTGCTTTTGTATGCTTTATCAACCACTTCTTGATTTCTACTCTAAAAATAAACTGAACTAACATTAAGACTAACTCAAATTAGCATTGAAGACTAGATTTCTTACCGTTTTAAGCCACATGATTCGCAAATTTCCGACTATAAGAAGTTAACCTTATAAGCAAAAGGGTGCACTGGAAATTTTTAATAAAATTACTTTACCCATAGTTTAATGATTTTGAATATAAAATCTCATCAAAATGGTGTAGCAATCAAGTTAGAAATATAAAAAAATCAATATTTTATTTTACTGCAAAATCCCAAAATCTAAGGTTTAAAAATCTATGATTTGAAAATGATTTTGCAATTTTATCAATAGTTAATGATGAAACAAGTTTCAAAATCTCCTCTATGTTTTAGATCTTGTAAGCCTACTTCAAATTGCCTCAATTCGAGCTACCAAGATTTAAAATGGATAAGATAAGATTTTGCACCAAAATAGGGATTATTTTTCTATCTGGGGTAAATTACTCTATGCACATACACCTTATAGGACTCATAAGCGGTGACCAATTTGGACTGTTAAGTGCACATTCAGTGGTATATTTGCCTTCACGTTGAGAAAGAACCAGTTGATAGCAAACTACTAAGGTACCAAATCACCAACGGACCCTCAAAATACATTTAGAATTCAGTGAGCATTCCAACAATGCTACTGGACTGATTTAGACATTCCAAACTCAATGAAACTATTAGAATCACCAATAGAGGTCATTATCAATAGGTTACTCCTAAAACTAACTCTTGGCAGCTTTAAACCAATTCTCATCAAATAGCTTAAAATCAAATCAAAATCCTTGGAATCCAAGCCAACCATGCTTCTAAACCAAAATTAACATTCTGATTCTAATAGAGTTGACGAAATGTCCATCCAACACTTGGATCAATAAATGTTGATCAAAGTCAACTCTAACAACTTAAAATCTTCTAAAAACCAAAAACCTACATTAAACTCTTCCAAAAACTTTGAAGACTATGCCACCCACTCTCATAACTCACAAATGTTATAAGGCAAGAACAAAAAGAGGTAAAATGGTAAAAACACAAAAAACTCTAAAAATCACTATGAGAATTATTACACATATACTGGCTAAACGTACATTGATGAGTATCCCTGAAAAGGAGGAGCGGGTTAGGAAGTTAGTGAAAGGACTAACTATTATTTTTACTAAGATGTACTTTTCAATAGGTGGCTAATCATGCGAAGATTATAGATAAGATTTGTTATCGTGCCTATGAAGGCAATAACAAGAAGATTCATAGATATGGTAGTTTCAATGGTTCCTCATTTCAAGCAAAGAATTTTCAGGAAAGATTCATTATTTCAACATGTCTAACTAGTTTATATAGCATTGCAGACTTTTGAGGATAGATATTCTAGGTATAGTAGGCCAATCAACTTGAGTTCAAGGTTGATTCTAGGAGTTTTTATTCCAGATTTTTCAATCATGGTATACACTCTAATTCATTTGGGACATCTCATCATCTTATTACCAGTGGTGTTTGCTTAAATTATAGGGAGGTTGGTCATTTTCCTAGAGAATGTTTAGGATATAAGAAAGGTCAAACATTGTAGAAATCTCAAATTAGACTCATCGGACATTATCACGACCAGCTAGGAGAGATATATATAATGGTAGAAACAGTTCTCAAATTGCTAAGGGTTGAGTTCATAGATGTCGTAGAGGTATACAGTCAGACATGGTCAGTATATGATGTTTTGAGTAGACCAGAGGTCGAGTTTTTAGATACAGTGATTACAAGTACTATTTTAGTTTGCCGTCTTCCAACTTTGGTATTATTTGATATAGGATGTAAATATTCATATGTATCCTCTTAGTTTACTACACACTTGGATATGTTGTGTGATTCCCTGGTAGTCCCTATTTGTATTTCTACTTAGGTGATTCACTAATAGTGGATCAAATGTATCTATCTAGTTTTGTGACTTTGTTGAGGTATTATACTTGGTGTGCATGGACACAGTTAGCCATGTATAAAATAAGGTGTTTTAATTTTCTAGGATAAAAAGGATGGTAGATAAAGGGTATTTGTTTATCTAACATACAATCAAGATACTAGTGTTAATGCTCTCTCTTTTGAGAGTTTCTATATGGGAGTTCATTGAGGTATTTCTGATAGATTTGCTAGTATTCCAATATTTATTTTTGGTAGTGATCTTTAGTCATGCGCTCATCCTATTTTACTCTACCCAATAGGATGGAATAAATCCAGCTGAAAGAATTATAAGATCAATTGCAAAATTTGTTAAGTAATGGGTTTATTAGACCTAGTGTCTCCCTTAGGGTGATCCTATCTTATTTGTTAAGAATAAGGATGGTTTCATGAAAATATGTATTGATAGTTGAATAAAGTGACTAATAAAAAAAAGTATCTAATACCACTCACTATTGATTTTTTTAGCTTCATGATACTTTAGTGCTCTTAAAGATTGATGTGAGATTAGGCTACCATTAGTTGAAGATCAGGATTTCATATATTCTGAACACCACTTTTAGGCCTCGGGATGACCACTATGAGTTCCTTTTCATGTCTTTTGTCCTAAAAAAATTCATGGTGGCATTCTTGAAGTTGATAAATCGGGTATTTCAGCCTTATTTGGACTTGTTCTTAACTGAATTCATTGATGATATCTTGGTATACTGTAGGAGTAAAGAGGTGCATGAGAAGCATTTGAGGATTGTGTTTCAGGCCGTGAAGTACAAGTAGTTGTATGTAAAGTTCTCCAAGTTTGAGTTTTGGCTTGAGTTTTTGGAATTCTTGGGATGTGTTTTTCAAGAAAAGGATTATGGTGGTTCCAAACAAGATAGAAGTTATGTGGGATTGGGCTAGGCCTACTTCAGCTACTAATATTCAAAGGTTTGTTGAATTAGCCAGCTACTACAAATGGTTTATAAAAGGGTTTTCTTTAGTTGCATCTCCTTTGAATAAGTTAACTGTGAAGAACATGATTTTCCAGTGATATAATGAGTGAGAAGAGAGGTTTTAAAATCTCAAATCTTTATCGACTTTGGCTCTGATTTTGTCTTTATCAATGATAATCAAGGCTTTATTGTGAATTATGATACTTCCAAGATTGGTCTTGGTTGTTTATTGATGCAGAATGGCAAGGTTATTACATATGGTTCTAGGCAGTTGAAGGTTCATAAGAGATACAATCCTAACTATAATTTTGAACTGGCAATAGTGGTGTTTGCTTTTAATATTTAGTAACATTACCTTTATGGCGTTTATTATGAGATTTTCATCGATCATCATTATCTTTGACCAGAACGATAGCAATTTGGAGACTCATAAATGGTTGGAGTTGCTCAAAGCCTATGATATGATAATTCTTTATCACCCTATCAAGGGAATCGGGTAATGGATGGCATGAGTACGAAGGCAGCAAGAATAGGAAGCCTTGCATTGTTACTAGTTGAAGAGTGTCCTTTGGCTTTAGATGGTCAATCACTGACCAACTGTTTAGTGAGACTTGACATTTTTGAATGTTGCATGCCAAAAAAAAAGTCTTGATGACACTTTTGTTCCTAACTAATAGGTAAAAAAACCCAATGATTCTAATAATCTAATTTAATTGATCATAGTAAAGAAACAAACCAATATCTAAAATATTAAATCTTTCATAAATAAAATATGGAAAATCTGACATACCCCCAAGATAGGTGCCATAAGTACAATCGCTTCAACTGCATGATGTAAGTCTGACCTAGAATAACAAGTCCAAATATAATAAATGCACTATCTGAAACTAATGACAAAATGAATAAAAAGATAGAGGAAGGTGTGAGCCACGGAATAACCAAGCAACTCACCACAACTCGAATGTAATCCTAACCCAGACTATGAAAGCTCCACGATATGCACTCGCACCCTGAACCAGATTTGCACCACAAAAGAATTCAACATATATAGTATGAGTACAAAACTATGTGTACCACTATGTCACATAGAGCGGCAATGAAAAAGTAGTGATATGACTTATGAAAGAAATCATTCTAATTTACATGTCTATACTATACTTATGAGTCAAGTTTTCACTGAAGCAAGGATAATAATTGCATAAAAATATTCAAACATCAATTAAGTGCATAATCAAGTATGTACGGAGGATGTGACGTGATGCATGTAATGTAATAAGATGATATACCTCAAATACCCAACAATCCCTAAATTGTATACACACGATATTCCTAAAGAATACATTGAGAGTTTTTGAAATATAGAGGACTTGTGAGGTCTATATACCAGCACAAATGGTATCTGTGTGCCTATACAGTGATCTCAATGCACTATCACAGAGCAATCAATCCCCAATATGGATGACCTCCACGTGCCCAACTCATAATCATAATTGATTGCAGCATTGACGATTTCCATGTGCTCAACCTTTACTCATGCTCAATCTCATATTAATACATGTGTATAATATAATATCAATGGATTAGGGGATGATCATGCATCTTATTTCAATGAAATAACGGGAATGAAATATATTTACCTTAACATCACAATTATATGGGTTAAATGAAGAGATGAAAACACACAACCAAATTAATAAAACATCAACTAATGCTTATATGCTTTGGCATTCTCAAATTACATAGTAATAAACTTTCCCTTTTAAAACATTGGTACTCGCACAAATGCCTGTCATACCTTGGGTATGAGGCCATCATTTCTTTGACCTTGCCCATTCTTTAATTTAATTTTGTCTTTTCTAGAAAAACGCCCCTCAATGAATTATTCTAGAAAGTCTTAGCATACCTCAAATGTCAAACGACGTGTTACAAATCCTCAAGATTTTGGCTTTCCCTCATGCAAAGAATTAGAACATTCCCAATATAACAAATATGCCCTATTCATAAGTAAACGACTCTGTAGATGTCCAAACTTAATTAATAATATTCTATCCAATATACTGATACTCATATTCTAACATAAATAAATAAATTTACATAACATTCAAAAATATATAAATTAAGATTGTTAAACCAGTGACTTTAAGAAAATGAAAACCTAGTATCTGGGCATGAATTTTTTTTTGTATGAATAATATGGATTTTAAGAAGAAGAAGAAACAAAGCAAAGTTCTAATTTTACATAATAGTTACCAATTAGGTATCGAGATGATCAATCCTCAAAAGTAAAACAAATAAATTATATCTTGCCATATTCTTCCTAATTATTATCCAATCACAAGTATCAATCATGGGCTAATTAACATAACCCAAACCAGGGCCTTGTCATAATAGGCATCTCAAGTCGAACCAGGACTGGTAACCACCCTCGATACCCAACCCGACCAACCATACATGTATTCCGAGTCGGATGAATTTTGAACATATAACAAGATAGCGTGTTTGTACAATTCCAAACTCTGGGATAGGTTCATAATGGTGACCCACCCAAATAAGTCCAACTGTCCAACACCCAACCATTATCCAATTACCAAACCAAAACCATAAACCAAAACCAAAATGATAACCAAATTCCTGTCCATGACATAACATAAGAGGATGGAACAATTATAAATTTAGTCAAAAGGTAACATCCCCAATACTAGTGCCAATACTAAGGCTAACACCACTACCGACACTGCCTATTCCAACCCATAGTAGTTCCATAAAGCCTCTAGAAAAAAGAAAAAAAATATCTGATTGGGACATGCTCCCAACCATAGCCAAAACTAATATTCATAAAATAACCAAAGTATGAAAAAATAACCATGATATGAAATGGAGTCTTCCAAAGTATGGAAGCTCATCACTTTAATCCAAAGCTTATACAATATGATTACTAAGCGGGAGAAATAGAATGGCTGATTCCAACATTGAGTGGGGATACATCCGCCCGAAGACGGGTTAGCGGGTGAATGCCAGCAAGTACTCAGGATAAGGATAAAGTAATGCCAACCTTTAAAATTAAGTAAGCATACATATGCATACACATTGATACATATATATATATATATAATCATATATATATATATAATCATGTCGGAAAAGGGAATTCGGGTTTAGCATGCATTTAAAATCATTAACCTAGGTATATGTAGCTTAACCGTCCTAGAACTATTCATGGGCTATATGGGTCCAGTGTAACCCCCTGAACGGGCCCCGATGCATGTAGCCACATTAATTGGAGATACCATAGGAGTAGGGGATTCCTAAGTACCCTTCTCTCTCCATAATACCTATCTACAAATGTAACTTCGGGGATTCCCATGTACCCTATATGGTCATCATAACCAATCATCATGTTGGAAAACATGAGTTTCCTGTGTTCATTCGTTGGACTCACATCTTCATGGTTATCTATCACACCCTGCCATTATTGTCCAATCAAAACTATTTCCACATAACCAAACCACCATTCCATTTGTTATTAACTAAGGCTACAAGTAGTGGTATCGCCATACCGACTATAGCTTGAAAGCAATGTCCTAAGCCAACCTTTTAGAGAAGAAGGGATTCCCATGTACCCATAGAGTACATTATTTAGTTGCTAGGGGGGTTCCCATGTACCCAACAAATATGTTCATTATTATGTTTTCTTGGGGGATTACCCCACAAGGATGTTCATTATTATGTTTTCTTGAGGGATTACCTTGTACCCCATAAGGATGTTCAATTAACTATAACCATGACCACCAAGACCTTACCAATTAACCATTCCGACCATTTAGGGTTGCATTACCAAGTTATACCATGCAATAGCTCCATTAAAAGTTCAATAATATAGTAAAAGCATTCTCATAGGTATTCATCAAACACATTTGGGGTATAGTGTTTCCAAAGCCAAAACCAAGTACCAATTAACCATTCCCATAAAACCAAATGTTCAAACCATCACTATAATATGAAAACCATGAGTAAAAGGCATGGGGAAACCATTTACAACCATTATAACCAAAAACCCTAACATATATATGAAAACCCAAAACCATAAAACAATAATACCATGAAAACAATTCATAAAACATGTCTTTAGTTGGAACTAACAATGAGGGAGGAGTAACTTTCCTTAAATTGAGAAAAAGAGAAGAAGAAACCACCCTCTTAAGCCCCAAATTGATTGTATTGAAGAAACCCTAGCCTTTCTTAACCTAAGAGGCTTTGAGAGAATTTGGGAGTGTTACTAAGTGTTTAAGATTAGATTAATAGGGGAAATGATTTCCCAATAGAGTTCTAAGTCATGGGGTCCCAATAAGTTATATGGGGAAATATCGAGATTACCCCCAACTTAAACTGTATAAAATCCTCGCAGGTGGGTACGACTCCACCACAAAATCCATACTTTATGGTACGAGTGGTGCCTAGGCAGAACCTCAACCCCCATACCGTCCAGCATACGAATCCTAAGTCCCACTTGTACCTAATCATATGATTGGTACCCATAAATCATACCCATTCTAGAAACCAAAACCCAACCATCCAACACTGGACAACATATGATTGCTAACATACCACTCGTACCCCAAGGTATGATTGGCATGGTCCACTTGTACCTTGAACAATATCTAACCCAGCCACACTATCTAAGATACGACCAAGACCAACCAAATTTTATCACAACATACAACTAGTACACCAAGTCGTATGATCTCTAGTGAGTCCAAAGCCTAGGAAATTTCTAAGGATAAACCCCAGGGTGTTTCAATTCTCCCCTATTAGTATCATTCATCCCTAAATTACGAACAAGGTAGGACAAGCACGATTTACACCCGTTAGATGCCTCTACTCTTACCTTTAATAAAGATGCAAAGAAATTAATCTTTTATTTAATCAAAACCAGCAAATAAGAATGTCATAAAGAACACATACCTTAAGAAAAAAATATCTGGATTGGAAAACAAATACGAATACTTGGACTTTATGTCCTTTTTTGCTTCCTAATAGCCTCTTCCACCTTGTAGTTCCTCTATAGAACCTTAACCGAGGACATATCCTTGGTCCACAACTGACGAACCTAACAATCTAAGATCTCAATCGGGATCTCTTCATATGCCAGAGAATCCAAAATACCTAACCTTTCTAAAGGAACAACCAATAAAGGATCACCTACACACTTTCTCAACATAGAGACATAGAATACCCGATGAATGGAGCTCAAACTAAAAGGCAACTCCAATTCATACATCATATCACCAACCCTTCTCAAAACCACATAAGGACCTATACCAGAGACTGGGCTTCCCCTTTTTTCCAAATGCATTACTTCCTTTATGGGAGACTTAGGAACACTCTATCCCCAACCTTAAACTCCAAGTCCCTACGCCTTAAATTTGCGTAGAACTTTTGGATACTTTGGACAGCCTTAAGCCTGTCCTGAATCACCTTCACCTTTTCTATATCCTGATAAACCAAGTCCAAACCTAACATATCCGCTTCACCAATCTTAAACCACCCAATAGAAGATCTATACCTCCTACCATACAATACTTTGAAAGGGGCCATTCCAATGCTATAATGGTAACTATTATTTTAAGCAAACTCTACAAGAGGTAGATGCTCAACCCAATTACCACCATAGTCAGTTACACAAGCCCGAAGCATATACTCTAATGCTGAATAGTCCTTTTTACTTGCCCATCCATCTGCGGATGAAAAGCAGTACTTAGACTAACTTTAGTCCCCAACCTCTTCTGAAATGATCGCCAGAAGTGAGACAAAAACTGCATACCATGATCAGAGATAATAGAAAAAGGTACCCTATGAAGTTTCGCAATCTCATGAAGATATAGCCTCGCATAATCCTCAGCCAAAAAGTTAGTTCTCATTGGCAACAAGTGAGCCAACTTTGTCATCCTATCCACATTAACCCAAACTGAATTGAATTGATTTTGAGATCGAGGAAGACCAGTAACGAAATCCATGTTAACCATTTCTCATTTCCCTTATGGAAATTCAATTTCCTGATATAACTCTCTGGGCCTCATGTGCTCAACTTTTACTTGTTGTTACACCATACACTTGGCTACAAAATTAGCCACATTCCTCTTCATTGCATTCCATTAATACATCTCCTTGAGGCCATGATACATTTTAGTCAAACTAGGATGAACAACATAGCGCGATTCATGTCCTCAGCCAATATCCTTTCACGTAAACCATCTACGTTAGGAACATATAACCTTCCTTGATACCTCAAGGTACCATCACCACTAACATCAAATACGATCAGCTTTTTTCCACCTACCTCCCCCTTAGCTTTCATTAAAACAGGATCTAGTGTTTGCTTCTCCTTGATTTCTACACCAAGAGACGACCGTACCACTTCCTGTACCATCATACCACCTTCTTCGAAGTCTAAATGATGGACCCCAAGATTAGCCAAATGGTGAATATCCTTCACCAACTCCCATCCTTCTTTTCCACATGAAACTCCCTATGGATAACCTACTAAGAGCATCACCAACCATGTTAGCTTTACCTAGGTGGTAGTGGAGACTTATGTCATAGTCCTTAAGAAGCACAAGCCATCTTCTCTGCCTGAGATTAAGCTCCTTATGAGTAAATACATACTGCAAAATCTAATGATCCAAGAAATATCCACATGCACTATATACAAATCGTGCCGCCAAATCTTTAATGCAAATACCACAACCAACACTTCCAAATCATGAGTAGGATAGTTCCTCTCATGCACCTTCAACTGCCTAGAAGAATAGGCTATCACCTTTCCATGCTGAATCAAAACAAAACCAAGTCCTACCCGGGATGCATCACAATAAACCACAAACCCCGTATTGCCTTCAAGCAAAGTCAAAATCAGAGCTGAAGTTAGTTTATACTTTAGCTTCTTAAAACTTTCCTCACAATCATTGGACCATAGAAATTTTACCTTCTTCTGAGTTAACCTAGCCAAAGGGGCAACTATAGAAGAAAAGCTCTCCATAAAGCTCTTGTAATAACCCGCTAAACCCAAGAAGCTCCAAATACCGATAGGAGTTATGGGTCTAGGACATTTCCTAACCACTACAACCTTTTGTGGATCCACCATGATCCCCTCACTAAAAATAATATGACCTAAAAAAGTGATAGTGTTTAACCAAAATTCACATTTCGAGAACTTAGCATACAACTAATTTTCCCTCAAGGTCAGTAACACAAGATAGAGGTGATTGGCATGATCGACCTTACTCTTAGAGTACACCAAGATGTCATCTATGAATACAATGACAAACAGATCCAAAAACTATCAGAATACCCTATTTATCAAATCCATAAACACTGCTAGAGCATTGGTCAATCGAAATAACATTACCACTAACTCAAAGTGCCCATACTAGGTTAAAAAAAGTCATCTTAGGGATATCCACCCCCTAATCTTAAGCTGATGATACCCCAATCTAAGATCAATCTTGGAGAAGAATTTGGCACCTTACAACTGATCAAATAAGTCATCTATCCTTGGAAGAGGATACTTTTTCTTAACTGTCACCTTATTCAACTACCTATAGTCAATGCACATCCAAAGGGAACTGTCCTTCTTGTACACAAATAAAACTGGTGCATGCCACGGGAATTCACTAGGATGGATGAAACCCTTATCCAAAAAAATTCTTAAGTTACTCCTTGAGTTTCTTCAACTCAGCTAGAGCCTTTCTATAAGGAGGAATAGATATTGGACGAGTGTCCCGAACCAAATTAATACCAAAATCAATCTCCCTATTTGGAGGAACAAGACCTTGGGAAATTCATTCACCACCAAAATTGAATGCAAAGGAGGACCTTCTGAGTTAAAATCTTTAACCCATACTAGGTGATAGCAACACCCTTCGAAGATTAATCTCCGAGCTCTAAGATAAGATACAAAATCCCCCTTAGGAGCTAAGGAACCACCCTCCCATTCAATAGCTGGTTCACCAGGGAACCTAAAGACAACTCTACGGGTCCGATAATCTAAGGACGCGTAGCATGAAGGTAACCAATCCATACCCAGAATAACATCAAAATCCATCATTTCTAATTCATACAAACCCACTAAGGTCTCCTTACTACCAACAGATACGGCACACCCCCTATAGACTCTTTTAGCAACAACAAAGTCACCTACTAGGGTAGAAATAGAAAAGAATATGAAATAAGCTCGAGATCAAAATCAAAATACACAACCATATATAAGTTCACATAAGAAAGAGTGGACCCCAGATCAAGTAAGCAATACACTTCATGAGAAAAGAGTTGTAACATACCAGCCACAACATTAGGCGTTGCATCAGACTCCTGTTGGGTAGCATGAGCATATAACTTATTCTAGACTATGTCAGTACCAACAATAGAAATAGATGCAGAAGTACCACCCTTTGTGTAGGAGCAAATGAAGAAGAAACCGCAAACTTAATTGCTCCTAAAGAAACCTTACCAACTAAATAATTTCTAAGAATATATCCTGGCTGACCATATTTAAAACACTTGTCCCTTCCCTCATCATAGAAACCTCAATGCAACCAACTATAAAACCTACAAAAGGGATATGAAGAAGTCAACTGTACCTCATTTGCCTGAGATTGGGCACCGTGATCCCTAAAATTATTGCCACCCTACTAACGCCTATCACCTGAAGGCTTTGGGTAAGGTGCAATAACTGTGGAGAAAGAACCAGAACTTCCTCATTATTTTCATCCACTTACCACCATCCCTACCACTTTGTTGTTGACACCACCTTGATCAGAGAACCTAAACTTTTTACCTTGTCTTTCCCCTACCTCAGCCTTCTTTCTCTTTTCCTCCTCTACTACCTATTGCATATGAACAATTAACCTAGAGATATCCATGTCATTGATCAGCAACGCAACCTTACTTTTAAGCATCAAATCCCATGATAGTCCTGAGGTAAACTTCCTCATCCTGGCCCTTTTATCAGCTACTATTTTTGGAGCATACCTAGGCAACTGGTGAAACTTCAAGGCATACTCCTTGAATGATATCTTCCCCTGCTTCATATTAATAAATTCCTTCATTTTTGCTTCTCTCAGCTCCTGAGGAAAGAAATGATCTAGAATTCTTTAGAGAAAGTTTCCCACAAAGATGACTTCTCAATATCACCGCTTGTGCTATCCCATTCCTCGTACCATTGGTATGCAATATCCTTAAGATGATAAGTTATAAAATCCACCCTTTTTCATATTCGTGTCATGTATAATCCTGATATCTTTTCCATCTCATCCAGAAATCCCTAAGGATTCTCCTCCACCATAACACCGATAAAGGTTGAAGGACTTATCTTCATATATTTGCCAACCCTTGTGGCCTTAGAAGATGGAATACTAGATGCATCCCGCTCAGCCTGAGAAGCCACCAACTGAGTAATCATGTGAATCGACTAACAAAACTCTGCATTTGTCACATAGGTCTGAAGAGGACTAGAAAAAAACTAGTAGAACTCTAAGGTTATCAAGGATGGACCCCTAGACTGAGTATAGATCCCCTGAGTAGAATGAGTCCTATCAACATTGTCTCCAGTTAGGATAAAAGAGTTTTTGTGAGCTTTAGATCGTCGAGGAATGATCTGAAAAGTGAACAAACAAAAATTAGAAAGGACCTTAGACCTTAAAGCTTGAAATAGAACACAAGAAAGAGAAACACTCCTAAATTCCTTGTAGCCTCTCTCTTATGAGTGTGGCGCACTACACACCCCTAAAAGAGACTCTATTTGACATGTCTTTGTGGAATCTTAATTGAGCATGAACCTAAAACTCTGATACCAACTTGACATGACCTAAACCAAGGCCTTATCGTAATAGGCATCTCAAGTCCAACCAGGATCGGAGACCACCCCCGATATCCAACCCAACCAACCATTCATGTATTTTTAGTTGGATAATTTTCAAAGATATAACAAGATAGAATATTCATACAATTTCAGACTCTGGGATAGGTTCATAATCATAACCCACCCAAACAAGTCCAACCATGTAACACCCAACCATTATCCAATCACCAAACCAAAACCATAAAGTAAACCAGAATAATAACCAAGTTCCTGTCCATGACATAATATAAGAGGATGGAACAATCATAAATTCAGTCAAATAGTATCCACCCCAATACCGATGCCAATACTAAGGATGACACCACTACCCACACTGCCCATTCCAACCTATAGTAGTTCCATAAAGCCTCTAACTAAAAGAAAAATAATATTCAATTGTGACATGCCCTCAACCATAGCCAAAACTAATATCCATAAAATAACTAAAGTATGAAAATATGTCCATGACATGAAATGGAGCCTTTTAAAGTATGGAAGCTCACCATTTCAATCCAATAACTAATCCCGAATCCAATTACTAAGCAGGAGGAGTAAAATAGCCAGTTCTTGCATCGCGTGGGTATACAACCTCCCAAAGATGGGTTAGCAGTTGAACTTTAGCTAGTACTCAAGATAAGGATAAAGTAATGAAGACCTTTAAAATCAAGTAAACAACCATATGCATACACATCCATACATATATATATGTATATATAACCATATCGGGAAAGGAAAATCGGGTTTAGCATGCATTTAACCATTAACCTTGTTAAGTGTAGCTTAAACATCATAGAACTACCTATGGTCTATATGGATCCAGTGTAACCCCCTGAATAAGCCCCGATACGTGTAGTCGCATGAATTAGAGATACCATAGGAGTAGGTGATTCCCAAGTACCCCTCGCTCTCCGTGATACATATATACAAGTTTAACTTAGGGGATTCCCCTATACCCCATATGGTCATCATAACCAATCCTCATTTAGGCAAATATGAGTTTCCAGTGTCTATCCATTGGACTGACATCTTCATGTTTAGCTATCATACTCCACCATTATTGCCTAATTAAAACCATTTCCAAGTAACCAAACCACTATTCCGTTGATTATTAACCAACGCTATAAGTAGTGGTATCGTCATTCCGACTATAACTTGCAAGAAATATCATTAGTCAACCTTTTAGAGAAGAAGGGATTCCCATGTTCCTATAGATTATATTATTTAGTTTCTTGGGGGATTCCCATGTACGCCACAAGTATGTTCATTATTATGTTTGCTTCGGGATTCCCTTGTAACCCACAAGGATGTTCAATTAACCATAACCATGACCACCAAGTGTAACACCCCAAAATATTATCCCAGGATGCCACATGGTGCCCAAGGCTACACGTAGCCTCAAGCTAACCCTTTAAGACAAAACACTACCCTTGGGTTCTAACACAACAACATACATGCTACGCTAAGGATATATATATAAGTAAATATCATATCACATCACACATGGCATAAAATATCGTTAGACTCTACATATATGGAATGTCTATACACAAACCAACCCAACAATACACTAGTCTAATATAGCCTCTATACAACAAAATCAATGAGCCATTGGGACAAACCCCCAACTGGCTCAACAGACCAAAGGGAACACAAAAAACCAGCACCAAAACTAGTAACTTGGTCCTCGAACCATGAGGACTCACAAACGTAGATGCAACACTCGGATATCACTGTCACGGCTGCGGCTGAGTACCCAAACCTATATCATGGTAAGAATGTAGCCCATAGAGAAATATATGGGTCAACATAAGATACGTACTGAGTATGTGGAGGCGCATGCAAAATGTAAATAATATCATAAATTTCATAAAAACGTACATACGGACCATAATGACACACCTGGCTTGAGTAACACTCAATCATGCAACTCATAACATCTTAGATAGGAAATGTAGGAGAAAAACCTCATAAATCATCATATATCATCATAGGCAATTTGACTTACCACATCAAAACTCGGAGTGACTCGGTATTTCAATAAACATGACTCTTATGGACAGGGGAGTTTCCTATAACCGACAACCCCACGTGAGCTACATGGAATACCAACATTTGAAACCCCCGTTGGCGGGAGCGTCCTCTTTGCCAGGGAGTACGACCTTAAAACTATAATAATCACAATCGGGCTCTCTCGCCAATAATATCATAATCAAACAACCCTACGGTGGCACATAGGTTTGGGGAAATACCAAATTTCCTTCTCGATGCTAAGTACTACTCCCTGACAAGCTCAGAACATGTTATAAAATCCACCACAACATCACAAGGGTCTATCATAAAGACCAAATCAAATATCTTTCTCATTTATCAAATCATATCAATTTGTGGATTCCTAACTCAACACATTTTAGCTCAAAATATTTTGATCTTCCTCAACATAAACAAGGTATCAATGCATTGAACCATAGCCAACTCGACATTTGGACAAGGTTATGAAGACTCAATACATAATATTTTCAACAATTTAACTCATCAAAATCATCCAGAAAATACCAAGACTCATTGCAACTTCAATATCAATATTTCTCAATTTTCCATCCAACTCTCATTTAAAGGTACTTGAGACATCAACCCATAGTAGGGATATAGAATTTCCAATATCAATTATAAATTCATAATAAGGAAATAGTGGAATGATAGTATAAATTAAGGCTTAACAACTTAAATCATCATACTCTCATAATCAAATACTTTTTGGACATAATTCTATCTCAACATCATACACATATCGGATGACATAATCCCATGGATCATGGACAATAATATAAGATATAAAATCTTATTTCCAATTTATGGTAAAACATGTAAAATCTCATGTCAATGTAATTCAACAAAAATACCTGGCACAAGATCGAAAGGATAATCTTGTTCAAAGCCCCACATACCTAAAAATGGAAGATGAATATGAATTTCTGACTCTAGAACTTTATTCATAAAAATAAAGGGTGCTTCTCGAAGACATTAACATGATCAACTCGAATCCCAAATCAATTTAAAATTTCTATGGTTCAATCAAGAGACATAGAAGGATGAAATTTGGAGTAGTAGGGTTGGGGTTTGAGCCTTAGGAAATTTTGGAGAAAAATGAGTTATTGACTACTCTTAATGGACTTAAATTCATGGTTTACCCAGATGAATTGTAGTGGGAATGACCAAAATACCCTTAAAAATCAAATAATGTCAAATCTGTCATTTGATGGACTGTTTTGATACGCTGAAGTAGATCGATCATAAATTTTTGATCCGATGGCCAAATTGGATGAAACCAATTTCATTGGAAAGAGGACTTTCATAGATTTTTGTTGATATATAGTAGCTCACCCAGATCATTATGTACAAGGAGTTATGATCATTTGAAGTTGACCTTAAAATTTGTCTTGCCTGAGTATTTTTTTCCTGCACATTTACTGTTCACCACTATTCACGGTTAGATCGAAATGATCATAACTCATCGCTCGAGTGTCCGTTTTGGATGATCCACATATTATTGGAAATCTTATTCTATGCTCTACGCGATGATGGGTCGCATATCCAAAAATTCCACACAGAAAAATTATTAATCACGATAAAGAACAAAATTCAACACATTTTCGTCCGAGATCTTAACGAAAATTTTTTCTGGGGCATCACATCATCTCTCCCTTGGAAACATTCATCCTCAAATGTTGATTGGTAGGTCACGAATACTATGAAAATGAGTATATAGAGAACAATCATCTTGCCCCAGCATATACTCCATTCTAGATTTTTTTGGATATCGTAGAAAACACACAAGCCAAGATAAACATAGCAATAAGGATTAAATCAAAAGAGAACAATTTGAAATGCTCAGGATTCGTAGAAAAGAGGTGGGGATATTTGCGCGCATATCCGCTTCGGCTTCCCAAGTAGCACTCTCCACGGATTGATTTCGCCAAAGCACTTTAACCAAAGGAACTTCCTTGTTTCTTAGCCTACGAACTTGAAAGTCAAAAACCTCAACCGGAATATCTTTATATGAAAGACTATCTTGAATACCCGAGCTTTTGGAAGGATCAATCACAACAGAATCACCAATAGACTTCTTAAGCATAGAAACATAGAAAATCGGATGGACGTTAGATAACTCCGCGGGAAATTCAACCTTATACTTTACCTTCCCAACGCGATCCACAATCTTATAGGGACCAATGTAATGGGGACTTAGTTTTCCTTTCTTCCCAAATCTCTTCACCCCTTTCATGGGTGAAACTTTCAAGTACACTAAATCACCAACATCAAATTCAAGGTCTTTCCTCCTTACATCTGCGTATGATTTTTGACGACTTTGGATAGTTTTCAACCTTTTCTGAATTAACTTAACCTTCTCCATGGCCTCGAACACCGCATCCCGTCTAGTCGCGACAGCTTCACCAACTTCAAACCAACTAATGGGTGATCTACACCTTCTGCCATACAAAGCTTCAAATGAGGCCATTCTAATAGTAGCTTGAAAACTGTTATTATAAGGAAACTCGATTATTGCTAAGTGCTCATCCCAACTACCTTTAAAATCAAGCACACAAGCCCTCAACATATCTTCTAAAGTCTAAATGGTCCGCTCTGCCTGGCCTTCTGTTTGTGGATGAAAAGCAAAACTTAAACGAATTTGGGTACCGAGACCCTTCTGGAAATATTTCCAAAACTGAGAGGTAAACTGAGTACCTCTGTCAGAAATAATAGCCAAAGGGATTCCATGAATTCTGACGAGTTCCCGAATATATATTCTAGCATAATCTTCAGCTGTATACGATGAATGCATAGGCAATAAATGAGCTGATTTCTTCAGCCGATCTACGACAACCCAAATCGAACCATAATCGCGACGAGAAGGAGGCAAACCAACTATAAAGTCCATATTCACTTTTTCCCGCTTCCAAGTAGGAATGCTAAACTCTTGCATCACGCCATTTGGCCTTTAATGCTCTATTTTAACCTGTTGACACGTGGAACACTTCGCCAAAATTCTGCTATGTTTCTCTTCATACCGTTCCACCAATAGATTTCCCACAAATCATGGTACATCTTGGTAGCACCAGGATGGATGGAGTATCATGTACTATGCGCTTCCGCCATAATCCTCTGCTTCAAGTTATCAACATCAGGAACACATAATCTTTCTCGGAGTCTCAAAACGCCATCTCTCCCTTGGGAGAAAACCTCCACCTTTCGGTCTTTAACTGACTTTTTTAACCTGACCAAGGTAGGATCCCTGTCTTGCTTCTCCTTCACTTTTGAAACTAAAGAGGATTCGGAACCGCTTTGCACTCCTATACTACCCTCAGCATCATAAAACAACCTAACCCCCAATCTATCCAAACGATATACCTCACGGCCCAACTCCTTCTTACCAATCTCCACATGTGCTATGCTACCCATGGACTTCAGACTAAGGGCATCTGCTACTACATTGGCCTTTCCCGGATGATATAGCACGCTCATATCATAATGTTTCAACAGTTCTAACCATCATCTCTGCCTTAGATTCAACTCCTTTTGGGTGAATACATACTGCAAGCTCTTATGGTCCGTGAAGATGTCGACATGGACACCATACAAATAATGTCTCCAAATTTTCAAAGCAAAAACCACGGGAGCTAATTCCAGGTCATGGGTAGGATAATTCTTCTCGTGAGGCTTTAGCTGCCGGTAAGCATAAACTATAACCTTGACCTTTTGAATCAATACACAACCCAAACCAACTTTGGAAGCATCGCAATACACCACAAAACCATCAACACCATCAGGTAAAGTCAACATAGGGGCTGAAGTGAGTCGAGTCTTCAACTCCTGAAAACTCTTCTCGCAAGATTTGGACCACATGAACTTCACTTTCTTTTGGGTCAAACGGGTCATAGGAGACGCAATAGATCCCTTCAACAAAACGACGATAATAACCAGCTAGACCCAAGAAAATTTGGATATCAGAAGGAGAAATAGGTCTAGGCCAACTCTTTATAGCCTCTATCTTTTAAGGATCAACTATAATACCTTCGAAAGAAACAATATAACCCAAAAAGGCTACAGAGTTCAGCCAGAACTCACACTTACTGAACTTAGCATACAACCAATGAGTTCAAAGAGTTTCCAACATGATTCGGAGATGATCCGCATGGTCACCAGGAGTAAATAAGAATATCATCAAGAAACACTATTACAAATAAATCCAGATATGGTCGGAATACATGGTGCATAAGATCTATGAAAGCCGTTGGAGAATTAGTTAATCCGAAAGACATCACTAGAAATTCAAAATGACCGTAACGGGTTCGGAAGGCTGTCTTGGGGATATCACATTCCCTAACCTTAAGTTGGTGATAACCGGATCTGAGGTCTATCTTTGAAAAGTAGCTCGCACCTTGCAATTGATCAAATAAATCATCAATTCGAGGAAGCGACTATTTATTCTTGATAGTAACCCTATTAAGCTACCGATAATCAATACACATCCGCAAATAACTATCTTTCTTAGGCACAAATAGGACAGGTGCACCCCACGGGGACACACTAGGTCTGATAAAGCTTTTGTCTAAAAGATCTTTCAATTGCTCCTTCAATTCTTTAAGTTCCCTGGGAGCCATGCGATATGGAGAAATGGAAATAGGCTGAGTATCGGGAAGAAGGTCAATCCTGAACTCTATCTTTTTATCAAGAGGTACTCCAGGGAGATCTTCTGGAAAGATATCAAGAAACTCATTAACAACATTAATTGACTGAATGGTGGGTTTCAGACTTAGTGTCTTTAACCCAAACCAAATGGTAGATGCAACCCTTGGAAATCAACTTCCTAGCTTTGAGATAGGCTATGAAACGACCCTTAGGAATCACAGAACTCCCTAACCATTTGAGGATAGGTTCATCAGGAAACTAAAACTAGACCACACGGGCATGACAATCAATAGACGCATAGCATGAGTAAAGCCAATCCATACCCAGAATGATATCATAGTCAATCATATCTAGCTCAATCAAATCAGCATACATAACCCGATGAAAGACAGTATTGGGACATTTCTTATACACCCGCTTAGCAATGACAGACTCTCCTACCGGAGTAGAAACCAAAATAGGCTCAAAAATTAGTTCAGGCTCCGTTTTAAAATTTACAGCAACCAGAGTTGTCACATAAGAAAAACTCAAACCGGGGTCCATAAACACATAGACATCAAAATAGAAAACATAGAGCATACCAGTGACAACATTGGGAGATTCCTCCTGCAACTGACGAGGTGGTATAACATAGATACGATTCTAGAGTCGACCGCCAGTAGTACTAGATGAAGAACCCTGAGGAGAAACTGGACCGGTGTGGGAGGCGGGGCACTAGTAACCTGACTCTGGGGAAGGGCATCACAACTCCGCTGTCTGGCATACGGGCAGTCTCTAAGTATGTGGCCCAACTTGCCATAACCAAAACAGCCTCGGTTCCCCATATAACACTCCCCAAAATGGTTTTTACTACACTTAGCACACGAAGGAGGATGAGGCTGGTTGCTTACACTGTCCTAAGACCTGGAAGGTACCGACCTATTATCGAGCTCCTGCCTGCCCTGATATATGGGAGCACTAGCTGAGAAAGGCGCAGGTATAAATGGACGTCTTTGAAACTGAGGGCGACTTCCTTCGGAGAATCTAATCTGACCAGACCCCTGTTGCTCTGATCTGACTCTCTTAATCCCTCTTACTCTTTCTCTTTCCTTTATCTTGTTTGACTCAATATATTGGGCGTGAATCATTAACGTAGGAAGATCAATATCTCTGTTGATCATAGCAGATTTATATTCTTTCACAACATAACTCGACACCCTAGTTAGAAACTTGCTCATACTAGTCCTCGAGTCAGCTATCATATTGGGAGTGTACTTTGATAGCTGATTAAACTCAAGACAATACTCCTTAACCGATATGAAGCCTTGTCTCAAATTCATAGACTCCTCTATCTTAGATTTCCGTAACTCAAAAGGAAAGAATCTATCCAATAAAGCATCTTGGAACAATTGCCAAGTCACCGGAGTGGTATTTTCCTCTCTACCCTTATTCCACATCTGCATCCAGTCATAGGCAACATCCTTCAACCTATAAGAAGCCAGCTCCATACTTTCTTCCTCGATCACGTGCATAATCTTTGTAATTTTCTTAATTTCATCAACATACATCTGCGGGTCCTCACCTGCTCTCAACCCATGAAACTCCGGCAGATTCATCCGCATAAAGTCACAAATTCGTGCTGCTGCTGAATTATTTTCCTGTGGAGATAGAGCGTTGGCCTGAGTATTGGCGGTAACTACCTGGGCTAGTGTCTGAAAAGCTGCCTAAAATTCGGCACGGGATACCGTCTCATGTAACGGATTAATGGGTTGAGGTTGGTTGTTGTTTCCGTGAGTTCGACATGGAGGCATTTTTTGTCATAAGAACGCACGATTTAACAGCAGAAGTAAACAGCTGTAAGCATGATAGACTCTTGTAGAAAGAAAAAAATGACTTTTCCTAGAATTCCCCAAAGCCTCTTGATCATAGGTGTGGCGCGCTACACACCGATGCTCAAGACTCTACGTAACGCGGCTTGTCAGACTCCCTAGGACTTTTCACAACCTTAGGCTCTGATACCAAGTTTGTAACGCCCCAAAATATCATTCCGAGATGCCACACGGTTTCCAAGGCTACACGTAACCTCAAGCTAACCCTTTAAGACAAAACACTACCCTTGGGTTCCAACACAACAACATACACGCTACGCTAAGGATATATATATAAGTACATATCATATCACATCGTACATGGCACGAAATATCGTTAGATTGTACATATAGGGAATGTATATACACAAACCAACCCAACAATACACTAGTTTGACATAACCTCTACACAACAAAATCAATGAGACATTGGGACAAACCCCCAACTGACTCAACAGACCAAAGGGATCACAAAACAACAGCCCCAAAACTAGAAACTTGGTCCTCAAACCATGAGGACTCACCACTGAAAGAATGTAAATACGACACTCGAATATCACTGTCGCGGCTACGACTGAGTACCCGAACTTACATCATGGTAAAAATTTATCCCATATAGAAATATGTGGGCCAGCACAAGATACGTACTGAGTATGTGGAGGCGCATGCAAAATATAAATAATATCATAAATTTTGTAAAAACATACATACGGAACATAATGACACACCTGGCTTGAGTGACACTAAATCATGCAACTCATAACATCTTAGATAGGAAATGTAGGAGAAAAACCTCATAAATCATTATAGATCATCATAGGCAACTTGACTTACCACATCAAAACTTGGAGTAACTCGGTATTTCAATAAACATGACTCTTATGGACAGGAGAGTTTCCTATAACTGACAATCCCACGTGAGCTATGTGGAATACCAACATTTGAAAACCCTATTGGCGAGGGAGTACGACCTTAAAATTGCAATAATCATAAATGGGGTCTCTGGCCAATAATATCATCATCAAACAACCCTACGGTGGCACATAGGTTTGGGGAAATACCAAATTTCCCTCTCGGTTCTAAGTACTACTCCCCGATAAGCTCAGAATGCGTTAGAAAATCAACCACAACATCACAAGGGTCTATCATAAATACCAAATCAAATCTCTCTCTCATTTATCAAATCATATCAATTTATGGATTCCTAACTCAACACATTTTAGCTCAAAATATTTTAATCTTCCTCAACATCAACAAGTATCAATGCATTGAACCATAACCGACTCGAAATTTGGACAAGGATATGAAGACTCAATACATAATATTTTCAACAATTTAACTCATCAAAACCATCCATAAAATACCAAGGCTCATTGCCACTTTAATATCAACATTTCTCAATTTGTCATCCAACTCTCATTTAAAGGTATTTGAGACATCAACCAATAGTAGGAATATAGAATTTCCAATATCAATTATAAATTCATAATAAGGAAAGAGTGGAATGATAGTATAAATCAAGGCTTAACGAATTAAGTCATCATACTCTCATAATCAAATACTTTTTGGACATAATTCCATCTCAGCATCATACACATATCGGATGACATAATCCCATAGCTCATGGACAATAATATAATATATAAAACCTTATTTCCAATTCATGGTAAAATATGTAAAATCTCATGTCAATGTAATTCAACAAAAATACCTGGCACAAGATTGAAAGGATAATCTTGTTCAAAGCCCCACATACCTAAAAATGGAAGATGAATATGAACTTCCGACTTTGGAACTTTATTCACGAAAATAAAGGGTGCTTCTTGAAGCCCTTACCATGATCAACTCGAATCCCAAATCAATTTGAAATTTCTATGGTTCAATCAAGAGACATAGAAGGATGAAATTTGGAGTAGTAGGGTTGGGGTTTGAGCTTTAGAAAATTTTAGAGAAAAATAAGCTATTGAATGCTCTTAATGGACTTAAATCCACGGTTTACCTAGATGGATTGGATAGGGAATGACGAAAATACCCTTAAAAATCAAATAATGTCAAATCTGTCCTTTGGTGGACTGTTTTGATAGGCTGAAGTAGATCGACCATAACCTTTTGCTCCGATGGCCAAATTGGATGAAACCAATTTCATTGGAAAGAGGACTTTTAGAGATTTCTGGTGATATATAGTAGCTCACCCAGATCATTATGTACAAGGAGTTATGATCATTTGAAGTTGACCCTAAAATTCGTCTGGCCTTAGTATTTTTTTCCTGCACATTTACTGATCACCACTATTCACGGTTAGATCGGAATGATCAAAACTCATCGCTCGAGTGTCCGTTTTGGATGATCCACATATCGTTGGAAAGATTATTCGATGCTATACACGATGACGGGTTGCATATCAAGAAATTCTACACAGAAAAATTATTAATCACAATAAAGAACAGAATTCAATACATTTTCGTCCGAGATCCTAACAGAAAATTTTTCCGGGGCATCACACCAAGACTTTACTAATTAACCATTCCAACTATTTAGACCATTTAGGGTTCCATTACCAAGTTATACCAAGCAATAGTTCCATTAAAAGTTCAATAATATAGTAACAACATTCTCATAGGCATTTTATCAAACACATTGGGGGTATAGTATTTCTAAAGCCAAAATCAGGTACCAATTAACCATTCCCATGCAACCAAATATTCAAACCATCATTATAATATGAAAACCATATGTAAAAGAATGGGAAAACCATTACCAACCATTATAACCAAAACCCCCAACATATATTTGAAAACCCAAAACTATACAATAATTATTCCATAAAAAAAATTCATAAGACATGCCTTTAGTTGGAACTAACAATGAGGAAGGAGTAACTTGCCTTAAATTGAGAAGAAGATAAGAAAAAACCACCCTCTTAAGCCCCAAATTTATTTTATTGAAGAAACTCTAGCCTTACTTGACCCAAGAGCCTTTGAGAGAGTTTCTAAGTATTTAAGATTAGAATAATAGGGTAAATAATGTCCCAATAGAGTTATAAGTCGTAGGGTCCCAAGGAGTTGTAAGGGAAAATGTCCAGATTACCACCAACTTAAACTGTATGAAATCCTCGCAGGTGGGTACAACTCCACCACATGATTCGTACCATATGGTACGAGTGGTACCCACTACGCATACCCTCGGTAGAACCTCAACCTCCACACCGAATAGCATATGACTCCAAAGTCCCACTCGTATCCATCATATGATTGGTACTCATAAACCATACCCATTCTAAAAACCAAAACCCAACCATCAAACACTGGACAACATACGATTTCCAACATACCACTCATACCCCAAGGTACGATTGGTATGGTACACTCGTACCTTGAGCAGTAGCCAACCCAACAACATTGTCTAAGATGTGACTAACAACGCCCAAACACACATGCAAGTGTGTGTGGTCTTATCAAGTAGTAAAGTGACCTTCAAGAAGCCATGTATTGATCCCACAGAGACTTGATCTAACAACAGTTCAATTCTAGTTTACAGTTTAGACTAATTCGGTACAAGAGTAACCAAATAGAGAGTTTGGAAATTGTGAATTAAAACTAAAATAAATAATGCATAAATTAAAGTTGTGAAATAATTAATGGAGTAAAGACCAAGGTTAAAGTACTTTGAACAATAATACCATGTTATTGAAATTCATTCGCTAATTTGCTTATCTTGGTTGTTGATTCGTAGGGTTAATTGCATGATCATGGTTTCCCAACCTCTAATATTTTACCTAATATGGATATTACAACTACATCGTTTAGCGGGGAAGTAATAATCCAATTAAGTGAATTAAAGCTATCATCCTATGTTTGAATCAAGTAAGGTATCTAAGTGCATTTCTGTCCTAGACACTAATTTGAATTCTTTATTTTATAAGAAAATACAAACCCTACTTTGTTTATTCCCGTGTTTTATCTCCCTATTCCCTCTCCCAAGATCAAAAGGTTGATAATTGATGTATTTTATGGGTGATAAATCCATAAAATAATTAAAATAAGAATAAACAAACAACCAAATATGATAAGCAAATCCAACGAAATTAATCCAAAATAATAGTACTCATGTTCTTGGCTTTAACCCCGAAAAGAGGGCGTTTAGCTAATAATATTTATAATCACGATCCAAATAATTGAATACATGTTATGAATAATTAAAAGCTAATTAAATAATTAAAAAAAACCTACAAAATAATTGCAACATCCACCTCAAATTACTCCACACCGTCACACCACTTAATGTTATCCAAGACTTTTCCAAAGTTATCCACAGTGTGTATATATACTATAATATTCCTAATCCATGTAGGATTAAGGAAATTGTCACCAACATCCAAAAGATTCCCATCCAAAAATTCCCACATCACCAATCCGTGTATAAGTATGATTTGCATTATTGGAATGGTAGAATGCAGCGTGCATCACATAATGTACTTCATAGCAGTAGAGCATGCGTCGAATGATGTATTATGCGGCAGTGGAGCATGCGTCGCATGCTATTTGCATGCACACACTAGAATTAAACTTCTAAAATTTCTCAAAGGCAAGGATCACCATTTTGGAGCATGCTTTGCATGAAAATCGCATGAACACACTGGAAGTTATGTCTATAATTTTGATTAAGTCTTTATCATCCCATCTTTCATTCCTTGTATCCTGGTGTATTACCATGGATTTCCAGCCTTTATATCATAATTATATAACAGTATTCAGATCACAAAGCTTCCTACATAATCAAACACCATAGATTAGAGATCATAACAACACAATATCCACGATGACAAACCAAAAACACTATCTAAGACTAGGCTAATTCGCATTTATCTTTAACTTTTATGTTCTGACTCTCAACTTAATCAAATTGAACTTTGAAATTTACCTACAAGTTATAACACTCATAATTACACATTTAAACCATTTGGAACTCCTTTAACACAATAGAATCAAATGAAACCAACTAGACACACAACTAGATCAAGCTAGTAAAACTAGTTTTCATAATTGAACTCTAAATGACTCAATTAAATACAAACTTGTTTGGAAAATACTTTGAACATTATAATCACGTACTTGGACACTTAAATTCTTATTTAAATCAATATTAACACGTTAAGTACACAGATTTATCTCAAAACAAGGCTAAACAAGCTAGAATAGTAACACTAGAGTGCATAATTACATCCAACTTCAACGACCAAGAACAACAAAATCGTATCACAATATACGACTAGTACCTTAAGTTGTATGCTTTCCAATGAGTCCAAAACCCGAAAAATTCCTAAGGATCAAAACCCAGGGTGTTTCACTAATCTTACACCAATTGGCTGTATTTTATTTCTGCCCTCATTAATTTGTTACTCTGTAAGGACCAAGTCTTATTAGTTTACAACCAAACTTTACCCTCAAATTTTCTTCACCCTCACATAATATTATCCTTATATATAAGTAACCCTACTTATAGCAACTATAGATTTCTTCTTCCAATTTTCTTCCATCCAAAATTATTGTAGTAATAATGATAATTAGTGTCCTTCCAAAAACAAGATGAAAATTTACAAGATTCGCACTTCAATAACGACATTACTTGAAGCACTTCACCACTTTCTTCCCTTTCTATGAAAAGTTGGCTTTATGGATATCACAATTCAAAATAAAGTTCGTGATGGCACCTAACACACCTTCGGAATGGATAAGTATATCCTAACCCTAACTCAATAATCAAAGTAAATCAAAAGTGGAAAAAAATGTATAACCCAAAACGATACAGAAGGAAATAAAATATCAATGATACATCAGATGTATGGTTGTCACTAGTATAAGCATCAAATATAAATTATAATCAAATAAGCTAAAGTATCTTAAATACAGATAAGAAATGATTCAAGTAAGCTCTGAGATCCATCAGCTGCTACCTTAATCTCTACAATGCCAATACTAAGAGAATAAAAATCTTCACTCTACTTCTCAGATCAATACCTATATGGGGTGCAGAAAGAGGATAGAAAAAGCAAGGTTAAGTACAGAACATGTGTACTCAACAAGCATCATCGATAATTGATCCTAATCTAAAGTTATTGCGAGGACCACCATACTAATTATCCAATATACATCAAATCAGCCTATATTCAGAAAAATCCTAGCCTGTCCTAGAGATAAAACATTTATCAAGATAATCAAGTTAGTGTATTAAGGTAGACATGTACATATTCAATATCAATGGTGATAAATATAAGTCACATTAAAGAGAATCTCATAACATAATATGTAATATCAACTTACCATCTTAAGCCAATAATGCCGACTAAAGTCAAGGAGGTGCGTATCCTACAAAAACTAGATGTGACACAACACTCTCAATGGATCAAGCCATAAAAATACCCTACATATCATAATATCTCAACCACCAAACCAACCAAGAGAAGGTTTTCACTAACCATGACTACCCCCTTGTCATAACATAGTGCTTAGACCCACAGTGATCCCAAGCTAACCTATAGTACTGGTATAATGCATGAGCAATTGAATATAAGTATATATATAAGGACAAAAATGACTAATAAAAGCATAATCATGATAAAAGATATTTCAATACACTATTATTAAGCTATTTCAATACACTACTATTGAAAGTTTACAACACTATACTTTGAAAAAAAAAACTGAAACTACATACAATGATTCTAATTGACTACCTATGAAGCTTCTACTAATACTGACTTTAGGTAGTTGGAACATGACCCCTAAATATACCTAATAAATGCATCCAAATAGAAATAAACTACTAGAGCTATTAAACTGACTTGATTCCCCAAATCAATAGAGATCATCAACTGCCAACTAGAAGTTGTGATCTGCATGACAATGACCTTGATAGTAAGCACCTAAACCTACATTATATGAAAAATATAGGAAAAAGAGGTATGCAATCAATACTTTGGAATGTAATGAGTATGTAATAGATGCACTATAAATAACTAAATATAAAACTGGTATGAATGACAATATTTAACGATTCACTAACTGATGAGCATAAGTGTTGGAACACCAAGATATTGTAAAACTACAAAGTGATATATAATTGGACATATAGACAATAAAAATATTCAAGTTAAAAGTAATGTTGATGTATACTAAGATGAAAAGACCCATCCGGATAAGCTTGAATACTGAATGCATGAATATTCTGAGATAATTAAAATACTATGAACTAGACTAAACTGTGAGTCATGCAAATACAGAAATATGAAGTTGTGGGACAGTGGGGGATACTATTAAGCAACATATAACCATATCAGATAAACATTAAGTTTGATGTATAATCCCCATTGATAAGGGCCCAATATACCTTGCCAACACATAAAGTCTGATCTGATCTAATGTGGTATAATAAACCTATGGTGGCACATAGTTCTGTGATTAGGGAATACTATTAAATATCTCATCCTAACAGTAATGTGAGCCTTTATCCCCTCTTTTGCTCGGTGCTAGTACTACTCCCAACTGAACATAATTAATAATGAGATAACATATTTGGATGTCAACCTAAGATGACATATCTGGATGTCAACCTATCCATAATCATGAATGTCATACCTAAATACTATATTACTAATGAACCTTGATTTTATAAGAAAATCAATCTACATATATTGATGGAATTCTGGATATCATCCTAATTGGGAAACTTACTTTTTTTTTTTGGAAAAATATTCAAAAGCATTGATTGCATATCTGGATGTCATGTATGTCATGTATTTTACTGTTATGAGTCAAAGCTTCTAATCATGATATAAGAATGCATGTATACATATATAAATCATGTATTTTAAATCATGAGACCCGTAAATTTATAGGGGAAATGAGATGGATGGAGTAAATGCATAAAACGAATAAATATAAGGATTAAGCTTTAGAATGATTCTATAAGGCTAAACTTAAGCCTAATTATTGACTCATGAAGATTTTATTAGTCTAATAGTATGTATTATCAAAAGATACTATTTAGAATAGTCTTTGTCAAAAAATCTCTGTGAAGGTTTGCAAAACTAATAATACTGAAGGTTATTGATACTGATGTCTGAGATTAAGTGAGAGACGCTTTATTTGAAGTATCCTAAAGCATATAAAATTTAAGGACTGAGTATTTAATTATCAAGCATATAATCCTAAGTCATTTAGTGTTTATAACCCGCCATCTCTAAGGAATGCAACTAATCATGGCAATACTATAAGTTGAATGTAATAGAGATTACATAACTTAAAATCCAAAATCAGGAATTTATCAATATAATGATAGTTCATAGTCATACTTAACTTTATGGGCAGTTGATTATTCGAATCATGTGGGGAATTTTGAAGAAAGAGAATGAAAAAAAAAAGAATAGAAAGAGAAAGAGACAAAGGACATAGGATGAAGAGGTTGAGCAGTAGTAAAAGAAAGCATACAGAGTGCGAAGGATCGGGAAGTGAGGGTCCAAAAGATGGTGGCAGGGGTTGGTAGTTTGATACCCGTTGATACTATTAAGAGGGCAGTGATGGAGTCCCACCACCTAATCCACCACTAAGTGCACCAGCCACCACCGGTGCCACTATTGTTGGGGATGTCCCTATAGCAGTAAGGACCACTACAGATGAAAGTGGGGCCCGATCTAAGGGCCTTCGTACTGATGATGCTTGATTCGGTGCCTGGTGTGCCGAAGTATGTATTTGTCCCTTATTTTACATTGCTAAATACACTAGAGATAGTACATAGGTATTTAATTAGGGGTAGAGGTGTACCTTATAGCTACAGTAGGTTCTTGTTGTCATGTTTCTTTCGATGTTGGCTACGATTTGAATATGGAACCAACATGTTTTGTGTTTCTAATTTTTGTTTAGTTTGGTGTTTTTGTGATGTGTGATGCTAATCTAGGAAAATAATTTGTACCTGAGGCAGTGAATATATTTTGACTAATGTCTGATGCTGAAACTATTATGTTTAAAGGATACCCCTCCTAAAATTTTGATAATTGTGTGATGTGTGCATGTTAGGGACTACTATGAATCTGATAATGGCATTAGAATTAGGGATGAAACGACCATGGCAGAAAATTCCATAACTGGATAATTAGTAACTACAAACATGACCCTGTATGATGTATGTGTGAGCGTTACTTAGTTCCTGGTGTGTACAAAATCCAAAACTTGTTTGGTTTCTCTTACCTAGGTTTTAGGTTATCACGACCCGAGACAGGGCCCTGGCTGCGACGGGCATCCCAAACCATCAAATCCCAAGAGACCCCTATAATGACCCAACCTCTAGTGATATTGTCATTTTTGGGTCCAGGACCGCACGACTTTAAAATACGCCACTAGGAAATAAGGCTTGCTTACTTATATACTCAGCATCCCTCTTATGTTTGGCTGATGTGGGACTCTTTATCCTAAGTTGGGGTGTTACATACACCCCCCTTATGGACTCAATATCGTCGCTGAGGTTTACCCCACCGAATAGAATTTACCTAGACTCAGGACTAAGGTTTGACCCACCTTATTGAGATTTGCCTAAACTTATTATGAGCTCTAGCCTACATCGATCTAAAAGTACCCCCTAGACGTCTATCATGGCCTGAGGCTACCCCCTAGTTGACTCAGTTATAAATGATCACAAGATTACCCATGAGATAGTACCTGCTGTGAGCACTGAACAAAGTAACAATAGTACACATGTGCGGAAGATAAATTGCTAAATGTAATACTAGTCCAAATACTGAAAATATGGTTCAACCATAAGTTTGAAACATATGATGAAATACTGAAAAGACTAATAAGCTGAAAAACTATCTAACCAACTGTCTAATTGTTTAATTGTTTAAAAAACGTCTAACTGATTGAGGAGTTGATGGGACAAGACCTTAACTAACTCTAAATGGCTGAACATAATGAAATACTGAAGTGCTGAATGAAAGACAATATTTCCTCGATGAATGAGGACTCACCACTATGGCTACTGAGTAGCACTAGATATCTAACTTCGATTATGAAATTGAGCCTCTGAACCTATGATATAAGACATCATAATGCAAAGAAGAGTATGCGGTAAGTACTTTAAATGTACTGGTTATGAGTAAGGTCTGGCTGAAATGCATAGGGTATTGTGCACATGAGATAAGGACTAATTGAATAGCATGAGATATCTGAGCATGAATTCATGCAAACTATAATATTTAAGAATGCAAGACCAAGAATGTACATATTTCTGAAATAATCTGAAATCTAAAAGACTGAAATTTATTTAATTGATTAACTGTAAACCTGTATGCTTTGGTCAAGCAAACCTAAATTGAATATACACTGAATACTGTAGTAAAGACTGTGGGAGGTATCATCTACTCTACATGCCCCAATCTAAGCTAATCGGGGTCCAGCCTATAACCCTAGTTTGAAAGGTGTTAATACCGTGACACGAGTACTAACACTGGCTGTGTAGATCCACTAAACTGGTGTCCCAAAGGACTAATGAGTCACCCTCAACTGGCAGGTGCTCTAATGAGATATGTGTTACCCTTAATTGGTAGGTTAACACTTTGTCAACCTTCAACTGGCAGGTAGACATCTCTAACATATGTTGGCTATATAGTTCTAGAACTTGGGGATTGCTATTAAGGGTCACACCCTCCATTGGTAGGTGAGCCCCCATCCCTGGGTTCGCTCGGTTTAAAATCCTACTCCCAACTGAACTGACACTGGAACCAAAATTGGACTAAGTTTAACTGAACATGATTTCATGACTGATAGTGCTCATTATGATCATTATAACTGAATAGATAGGAATAATCATGGTTTAACTAAATCATACTTAAAAATCTAAAAATCATGTAAAACACATAGGTATCGGGTGTTCATAACCCGCCAACACTGAATGATCACTGAATACACTAATAAGCTTAAAACTATAGTAAAGGATCATGGTTCAAACCCCATAAGCATAGACATTCCATAAACATGTGGGGATTATGAATTTAAACATGGGAATGCTTGATAAGAATCATGAATTTAGGATTTATCATGGAATTCACTTGATTAAAGCATGGAAACTCAAATTCGTAGCATGAGTTCAAAATCTTGTGTGGAATCTACATGGGCTGAATTGAATTAAAATCGCCACTAAAACATGAATTAAACCAATCTTAAGCAATACAAAATACAATAATGATAGAAAAATCCATTCTTTAATTGAAAAGAGGGATTTTTGTCTCCATGGGTGAAAGGACCCATGAATGAACACCCCACATACCTTAAAATTTTAACTAGAAAGAGAGACACCAATCTTGATGCTTTCTTGAAGGTTCTTTAACTTGGTGAACTTGAATTCTTGATTTCTTAGGGATGAAGGAATTGAATTTGTGTTCTTGGGGAAAGGGAACGGTTTTCTTGACGAGAAAATTGGAGAAGGGCAAAATTATGCCCTAAATGATGCCAAAGTCATGTTATGAATGATTGGTTGAGGGGGGAAATACCCAATTGCCCCTCAGTCATTTAAATTAGAAATTGGATATAACACACTTACCATGACGCGGTCTTATGGCAGTTGTTGAATTCCCTCACCTCGATAAGGTGAAAATGAGTTTGGGAATATTACCGTGCTGCAGCCTTATCACGATAACACTCGGGTTTCGTGATCCAAACATGACCCAAACCCCGTCCAAAAATCCAAAACTTCTCTGAGACATGCTCCTTATACCTTTGAACATAAATTAACTCAAAAAACAAAATCTCGAAGGTTGAGAAAACCAAGTAAAAAATCCTCCAATTTTGAAGCCTTAAAAATGACTAAGTCCCCAACACTTAGTGAAATTTTTAGGCCTTAAGCCCCTTAAGCAAGTCACTAGAATCTGAACTAATCTAAGAATAGTATGGGGTGTTACAATATCTCCCCCTTGGGAACATTCATCCTCGAATGAGGCTAGTTATACTAAGAGTACTGAACTAAGGTAACTGAGATCACATACTGAACATGTATGAGTGGAAACATGATTACATAACTGAGTCCAAACCATGAAACATGAACTAAACTAATTTCGTGAATGCATGCAATGACATAAGATTGATTATATAACGGGAACTGAGAATGGGAAAGAGTCAATCATAGTAAAATTGTTACCTTAAGCTGAGTCTGAGTTTGAGAAGAAAAGATGAGGGTACTTGGTACACATAACTGCTTCTACTTCCCAAGTCGCTCCCTCTATAGAACGATTCTGCCATAGAAATTTAACCAAGGGAAGTTCTTTGTTCCTTAGTCTACGAATCTGATGATCAAGGATCTCAATTGGGACTTCATCATAGGAAAGATTATCCTTAACATCGGTACTTTCTAAAGGAACAACAACAGCTGAATCACCAATGCACTTCTTTAACAATGAAATATGAAACACCGAATGCACTGAAGCCAAATCTGCAGGCAACTCTAGCTCATAAGCTACTATCCCAAAATGGCTCAAAATTCTATAAGGGCCAACATATCGGGGACTAAGCTTCCCCTTCTTACCAAATCTCTTCACTCCCTTCATGGAAAAGATTTTCAAATAGACTAAGTCACTAACATCAAACTTAAGATCTCTCTTTCTTATATCTTCATAAGATTTCTGACGGCTTTGGGTTGTCTTAAACCTCACCCTAATCAACTGAACTTTCTCTATTACACCAAACACTAAATTTGACCCTATAAAAGTTACCTCACCTACTTCAAACCAACCAATAGGAGACCTACATATCCTCCTATAGAGATCATCAAATGAAGCCATCTGAATACTAGAGTGACAACTATTATTGTAGGAAAACTCAATCAAGGGTAAGTGGTCATCCCAACTACCTTTAAAATCAATAACACATGCCCTCAACATGTCATCTAAGGTTTGAATGGTCCTCTCTACCTGACCATCTATCTGAGGATGAGAAGTTGTATCGAGATGAATTTGGGTACCAAGACCCTTCTGAAAAGCCTTCCAAAAGTAAAAGGTAAACTGAGTACCTCTATCTTAAATAATAGACAATGGAATTCTTTATAACTTAACCAAATCCCTAATATAAATTTTGGCATAATCCTCACTGAGTATGAAGTATGAACTGGCAAAAAATGAGTTGATTTAGTCATTTAATCTATAATGACCCATATTGAATCATGCTGACGATATGTATGAGGAAAACCTATTACAAAATCCATGTTCAGAACTTCCCACTTCTAAGTGAAGATGTTGATCTCTTGTAATTAGGGGACAGATCAGGATAACGGGGAGCAAAATAATAGTTTATAATAATTACTACTTTAAAAGTAGTTTAAACTTTAAAAATTAAATTTAGAACAACAAAATAAAAACAAAGTAAATTAATTAAAACAGTAGAGAAATAGAGAAATTTATATATACAAAAACTTTTTATTGATATGGGAAATGAGATAACTTTACAGAGGGAGATGGGAATATGGGAGATGGTAGAGAGATTTCTGAGTTGGGAATTTTCAGAATGCCCTCTACTATTATAATTTGAAAGCCTTAAATAGGCCTAAGAAGTGCTGACTAATATTTAACAAACACTATCTATTTTACATCTATCCATATACTAATACAAACTATTTATTTTATGCCTATCTAGGAGTAGCTGATGACTATTCATTTGTTCTCCACGTGTCTCTAACTATCTTTTCATCTTTATCTTGAACTTGTCTTTTAATAATTTTGAGAAGATTTTGGCTTTTTCTTCCTTGAAGATTGATGCCATTTGTCTTCTAGTGTCCATTTAGTTTGTGGAATCCATTAAGTAGCTTATCAATCTTTGAAGGGGTGTGGGCACCTTTCTTTCAATTAAGAAGGTATGCCTGTGCAATTTATTATGGGTCTAGCATATCCCCATTGCTAGGTTCACTGGCATGAGAGGATGCAGTCTCTAATAACTCCATAATCTGTTTTGAATGCTTCTCATTATCTAGATTTGACAATGCTTCTTTGTGCCTTCTTTTTAATTCCTCTTTGGAGAGTGTGCTTCCTTCTGTGATGATGAGATTGTTGTTGGCTTCTCCGTTGGACTCTAGCCTTTAATCTTGATGGTTTTGCTTAAGTATTTGATTCTTTTGATTTCATGAATATCAAAGGACCAATAGATAATATATGAAATTCTTTTAGCGATAAAAAATTTACACTATTTAGCATTTTTAGGTAGTATAGAAATATTCTGCTCTACCTAGAACTTTTCAAATTGCTATTGAAACTGTGTTGACAATACCTGTTTATTCCTCCAAACTGATTCCACCAATCGTAGAACCATTGGGGAATTACAACAGTCATCATCTGCTTTGAATATTTCACAAACCAAGAGTGAGTGTTGGGCCTAACATACATAAAGTTGTACTAGGCCGCCTTATAATCATACTAATTATAGGTCTGAGGTTGGTGATTTCTCGACAGAGGAATGGGTCTATGTAGGTGATCTATATACCATTCAAGTGGGCTTAAATCCTTTTTATTGTAAACATTAAATATTGAATACTATTAGGATCACTTATATCTGCTAATTTATACTCGATTTGCAATGAATCCGTATCTGTTAATATGAACTCATAATACCTTGAGATCACGAGGGGATCATCTGTCTCCACATAGTCCCAATTTGTATAACAAGGCTTTGACAATTCTGGTACTTCAAATTTTTTGTACTTTTTATCAAGTGATAGAAGGTATTCCTTTTATCACTAAAATAAAACCTTATATTGCCGACCTTAGATGGCATCCACACCACTATAAAAAGTACAAAAAAATTTTGAGTACCAAAATTATTAAAGCCTTGTTATATAGATTGGGACTATGTGGAGACAGATAATCCCCTCAAGACTCAAAGTTATTATGAGTTAATATTAACAGATACAGATTCATTGCAAATTGAGCATAAATTAGCAGATATAAGTGATATCAATAGTGTTCAATATTCAAAGTTTACAATCAAAAGGATATTAAGCCAATTTGAATAGTATGTAGATCACCTACATACACCCATTCCTCTGTTGAGAAATCACCAACCTCATATGGTACAAGAAATACATGGAAAGGCACAAAACAAACACCAAAACAGTCCATGAGTTTGAAGAATTGAGGACCGCTTTGGTGACCACTCTTGAGTTCACTACCAACAACAAGAATATAATATATAATGGTGTATTTGAAACCAAAACAGCCAACCCAAACTAATGTAATAAGAATAAGGAGATGAACAACACAATAATATTTTAACAATAGAACGATTACAAGGTTACACAACAAGAGCACTACCAAAAGTTACAATAAAATAAAGATAGAAAGATAGACAAATAAAGGTATAATCTTAAGAACCCAAGAACAATGACACTCTAGGACCCTTAACACTACCCACTATAATCACCTATCTCTTACAATTGACACAAGAGAGGCATCTACCACCCAAGCACCAATGTATCAAGCAATGCAACACATAAGTGATTCCACACTTGTATATGGCCCTAGTTATGATTTTGGGAATCTCTCTCCCTAAGAGGAGTGTTCTCTTAATATCATTAAGCAACTAAGTAAATAAACCCAACAATGTTCTATTTATACTACATTACAATAATAGACAAAATGACAAAATAGCCCTTTAGTGACTAGTCTACAAAAATACTCAAAAGTGTCATGATCATAATCATACTTGTATCATCCTCTCCATCTTGATAGGAATTTGACCACAAATTCACGGGCTCACCTCTTTTACAAAGGCACTTCATAATCTCCTTATTGCGTCAAAACATCTTCTCCATACTCTTTATTTTGCACTTTGTCTTTGTTTTACTCTCCATCTTGTGGTTTCCATCATTCTTAACTGATTTAATTCCCACCTCTTCTCCAAGATAGTATAATCTACCCTCCCTTAGGATTATATTTCTCTGGTTTGGGCATTCACTAGCCTTGTGCCCCACCATTGACACTTGAAACATTGAAATCCCTTGGGATTGGAAGTAGAATTTAATTTACCTTTATACCTTGGAGGATTTTTTTGGACAGCCTTGGTGGCCTCGGGTTGGGCATCCATGAATGATTTCTCTTTAAGCTTCCTCTCAACCTCTAAATCTGTGTGGAAGATACCATCTATGGTGTCAAATTTGTAAAGCATCATGCGAGTAGAGATGTCCTTGTTTAACCCAACCTTGAAGCACAAAATGTCATGACTTACTTGCTCGCCTCGGTGGTCAAGTTTCAACGTCACTTGTTGAAATTCATCATAGTAAGCCATGACAATCATGCTCCCTTGTCTCAAATTGTACAATTTGGAAATAAGTTCATTCTTATAATTCTCGGGCAAGTACCTTTGCCTCATAAGGTTCTTCAACCGAAACCAAGGAGGAGGTTGTCCCCCAATCATCTCATTCCCAAACAATTTAACATACTCCCACCATGTATTAGCATACAACATCGAAACTTTTATTTTATTCAGTGAGATCATTAAGTTGGAAGTTCTTGTAACAAGATGACTCCCATGCAAGGTAGGCTTTAGGATCACTCTCACCTTTGAAAATGGGAAGGCTCACTTTGATAGAATTAAGACCTACATCTCGGTTTGGGTAGCCATCTCTCACCTCTTGGACTAACTCCCCATGTCTACTCCTAATTGTTTCTTCCCTCAAGTAAAAATCATCATAAGTCCCATAAACATCATGTTTTCCTCCCCTACCATATCCCTCAGCATAGATGGGTCTATTTGGGTTAAGTGTAGCTTGAAGTGGCAGGATTGGATTTGGATAGTGAGGTTTTTGGTCAAGTGGAATTTAGATGGGAGGATTAGGGTTTGGTGGTGGTATTTGGGTTCAAAGTCCATCTTGGTGGCATGGAGGATGTCTTGGTCTATCTTGTTCTCAGCTTCGGGAGTAAAGATTGGTTTGATTTGTGGCAATTAGTGGATATAGCATTTAGTGCAAGGTCTTGAGAGTATTAGTTGGGGAAATGTTTTGAGGAGTGAAAGTTCGAATCCTTTGGATTTCCACATGTTCTAATCTCCCACATCCGTATCTAATTTCTCAAGACCCACATTCAACCTAGCCACATCTCGGGACATAGTTTCATGGTGAGCCAAAATAAGATTGATGGCATTATTGTCCTTTGTTTGAGCATTTGAAGCCTCGAATTCATTGTGATTGTACCAAAAATAACTCTTCAAGTTACAGTACAATCAAGACACCAAATCAGTCAGGAATGTCACACACGACCATACAATATAAAACCTACAACACAAAACACGTGTTAGTTCAAAACAACCTTACTTTACTCTCACACACTTTGTGCTCTCACACTTGATTTCACAAATGTTTGCAATCTTGGTTGTATCCCATGCTTGAGATGTTAAGAGGTAAACCAATTGTTTACAATGACTCCAAAGAATAAAGCACACAAAGGAACGTTAACATGAAGGACGGTTTTAAGGCTAACTTACAATCTAGGACTAGCTTGTAAGTTAGTAATGGAATCAATAAATGAGACTAAAAAGACAACAAAATGAAACTAGAAGATCAAAATTTTGAGCTTAAAATTGTCGTGTGAATAGTAATTTGATGACATATCCCTCTCTAATTGGTTTCGAGTTCAACAAATTTCAATTATCAATTTAATGATTTGGTTACTTCTTAATTTGGAATGGATGAAATTGGTTTTGAAGGGAAAGTGTAAGTCTTAGAACCTTTTTCATTTTCAATCTTCAAAAAGGTGTGACTTTGACTTGTACAATTCCCACAAAACAAGGCCCTTGAAATAGGGAAAGTGGTAGGAAAAGTCTATGAAGTGATGGGTTCAAGTCCTCTCACCAACAAGTCTTACAACTTTATACTTCCCCTTTTTAGATCTAAAGTTCACTTTTCTTGTTTTAACAAAAGATGAAAGGTAAATAACAACAAGAACTCACAATAAAATTCAAGAACAACAATAAGATCCACACATCTAAGACCCAACCCGCCATAACAAACCCCCAAATTTCGACCAAGGTTTTTGTTCATAACACAACTTTAACAAGTTTAAGACCAAATATAGATCTAGATACCTTTAGTGTTAGTGATTCAAGAAAATAACACAAGAAACAACAATAACAACAAAAGAAACCCTAGACCTAGACTCCACAAATTTTGGCCAAGAATGTAACAACAACAAGCTCAACTTCTCGGCCAAGAACAAACACAAGAAACACTTTTTTTTTTCAACTACCAAGTCCAAGATTGATTTTGTTGAAACAAAATCAACCACAAGCTCTGATACCAAATGATACAAGAAAGACAAGCAAAGGCCAAAAACATACACCAAAACAGTTCACAAGTTTGAGGAATCGAGGACCCCTTTGGTGACCACTCTCGAATTCACTACCAATAACAAGAATACAAAATATATAATGGTGTATTTGATACCAAAACAGCCTGTATAAAATAATGTAAGAACAATAAGAAGATGAATAACACAATAAGATTTCAAAAATAGAATGATTACAAAGTTACACAACACGAACACTACCAACGGTTACAACAAAATAAAGATAGAAAGATAGACAAATAGAGGTATAATCTTAAGAACCCAAGAAAAATAATACTCTTGGCCCTTAACACTACATAATACAATCACCTATCCCTTACAATTAACATAAGAGAGGCGTTCACTACCCAAGCATGAATGTATCAAGCAATGGAACACACAAGTGATTCTACACTTGTATATGGCCCTAGTTACGGTTTTGGGACTTTCTCTCTCTAAGAGGAGTGTTCTCTTAATATTATTAAGTAACTAAAGAAATAAACCCTACAATGTTCTATTTATACTATATTACAATAATAGACAAAATGACAAAAGAGCCCTTTTATGACTAGTCTACAAAAATACTCAAAAGTTTCATGATCATGATCATACTTGTATCATCATACCTATAATTGGTATGATTAAAAGGCAGCCTGGTATGAATTTATGTATGTTAGGGACAATACTCACTCTTGGTTCGTGAAATATTCAGAGCAGATAAAGACTGTTGTAATTCCCTGATGGTTCTATGACTGGTGGAATTAGTTTGGAGAAAATAAACAGGAATTGTCTACATAGTTTCAAAAGCAATTTAAAAAGTTCTAGGTAGAGTAAAATATTTCTACACTATCGAAAAATGTTAAATAGTGTAAATTCTTTATCGCTAAGAGAATTTTATATATTATCTATTGGTCCTTTGATATTCATGAAATCGAAAGGATCAAATACTTAAGAAAAACTATCAAGATTAAAGACTGGAGTCCAATGAAGAAGCCAGCAACAAGCTCATCCTCGCAGAAGGAAGCACACCTCTCCAAGGAGGAATTAAAAAAAAGGCTAAAAAAGGCCTTGTCAAATCTAGATAATGAGAATCATTCAAAAAAATTATGGAGTTATTAGATACTGTATCCTCTCATGCAGCAAACCTAGCAACGGGGATATGCTGGACCCACAAGAAATAGCACAGGCATACCTTATCAATTGAAAGAAAGGTTCCCACACCCCTTTAAAGTTTGAAAAGCTACTTAATAGACCCCACAAATAAAACAACGACAAAAATACAAATGGCATCAATCTTTAAGGAAGAAAAAGACAAAATCTTCTCAAAATCATCAAAAGACAAGATCAAGATAAGGATGAAAAGATAGTTAGAGACACGTGCAAAAAAGTGAATAGTCATCAGTTACTCCTAGATAGGTGTAAAATAAATAGCTTGTATTAGTGTATGGACAGATGTAAAATAGATAGTGTTTGTTAAATATTAGTCAGCACTTTTGAGCCCTATTTAAGGCTTTTAACTTGTAATAGCATAGAGCATTCTGAAATTTCCCAACTCAAAAATCTCTCTACCATCTCTCTTTGTAAAGTTCTCTTATTTTCCATATCAATAAAAAGTTTTTGTATACTAAATATAGTAGAATTCATGAATTAAAAATGATGAGAAAAATATTAAGATGATGAAATAGGGTAAATTATGATTAAAATCAGTGATTTTTAACCCTAGTTGTTAAAAAATGATGAATTATTGAAATGTGTGTATATTTGGTGGTTGTATAGATAAAAAATAATTTGAACGAGAACAAAAAAAGGAAAATTTTGGCTTAAAGGTGACCTTGAGCAAGTTTTTTGTGATAGGCTATGGTATTGTGTAGTACTTAGGCTTCCTTGGCTTTGCGTTTGTTTGTGATTTATGCATGTATGATTTCCTTCTAGCATGGATTGTAATTTAATGTTTGCATTGCATTTTCATTACATACTAATGTGGCGTTGAGGTGATGGGTAAGGGTATAACACTAGTACATTATGATGTGATACGGTGATGGATCAGGTACCACACTGATATCTTATATTGATAATGAGAAGGGTACGAGATTATGTGTACATTTTGCATACATTCACTCATTTATATAAATCGTGTTCTATTTGATGAATATATGTGATGATGAATGATTGATTAAAATAATTAAGTATGAACTCCCACAAAATGAATTTGTGAGCATAACTACATGATAATTTATGATGTATCATTTCATTGATATCATTGATTATGGATCTTGTTATGATCACTCTTATACTTGTTTGACTCGCTTACTTGTACATTGTTAAGTTAGTGGACCTATGATTCTTACTAGTACTTGTTGATGTACTGATGTTACTTGTACTATTTTTTCCTAAGTGCAACATATCTTCCAGCAGTTAACATATGATCTCAGCTCTAGCTAATGTCCTAATTTTATTTAGAGGGTGAACACTATATTCAGAAATCCTATAATTCTTCTATGATTTCATATCCTTTTATTCGATACTAAGACAATTTCCTCTTTTATTATGTTTGGATATTCCTATTTCTTTTGGAGATGGTTGATTCATTTAGATATTCTTGTATGGTGACTTCATGTCCTGGGATTATAATAAGTAGAGGTTTCATATTATAATCATTTTTCTTGGGAAAGACATTATCAACTAAGATGTTATTGAATGAATCATATTCTTTTTAACTAGTTAAACGTATGATATGATATTATAATGAAAATGAGTGTAGTACCCGATTGATTATATGAGTGTAGTATGGTTCTCCTAGTATAGGTTAGAGCAGTTACCAATCATGATTGATTGGGTCATGACAAAGATAGTATCAGAGCACTGGATTCATAGATCATATTGTACAAGAATTGGTCTAGTAGAGTCCTATGAAATGGTACGAATCTGTCTGTACTTTTCTTTGGGAGGCTATAGGACTTTGAGAATGTTCTCTTTTCTTTCATTCTTTCAAGCTATAACTTGATTCTAATATGTTTCTGGTGATCCAAATTAGAATTTAATTCCTTAACTCTTGTTTGCAGATGGTTAATACTCGTTCCACTAGTTCAATAGTAGCACCTACAGTGACATCTACAGTAGCACCTGAACCTGCTACTGAAGCCACAATGAGGTAGGACTTGGGCTAGAGGCAGACCAATACAAGGAAGATATGGAGCAGCTCCCACTAGGGTAGAGCAAAGGCAAATAGTATACTGGAAAGGAAGAGTTTAATATTCCTTCTCCACTATAGAAGGCCCAGAACATATTTAGAAGGAAAAGGAGGTGACTATGAAAAAGGAGACGATAACCCCAGAACATGTGGTGCCAACACCAAATATTGCAGCTCAAGTGCTTTTGTCTATAGGGGTAGGAAGTTTGGGGTATCTTGGCTTACACTATCTACACTCCAGTTATTCAAACCATTAGGCTACAGCCTTGCAACATTCCACTAACATAACACCAAGAATGTATGTAAGATCTGAAATAGGGTTGTATCCTCAATAGGTACTTGGATTAGTAATGACTAATGTTGAGCATGGAATGTTTTGTAAGTTCATGAAGATAAAGCCCCTAATTTTCCTAGGTTCAGGGTCTGAGGATGATTTAGAATTCTTATTAGACTATCAGGAATATTGTTACAAGAAGGGAATTATTAAAAAGTATGTTGTGGAGTTTATTTCCTTTCAACTACAAAATAAGTCTAAGTGGTGGTGAAGGTCATTGTGGAGTGTAGCCCTGCCTACCTCCACTTACTTGGACTGTGCATGGATTTTTTTGTAAGTTTATGCCAATGAATCCTCCATTTCCTAGGTATAGGGTCTAAGGATGATTTGAAAGTCTTAATCGACTGTTATGAATATTTGCACAAGATGGGAATTGTTGAAAAAATATGGGGAGGAGTTTGTTTCCTTTCAGATGCAAAATGGGGCTAAATAGTGGTGGAGGTCATTTGTGGAGTGCATCATTGCCCTACATCTACTTACCTGGACTCAATTTCAGAACATATTCCTTAAAAAATATGTTCCTCATACTTATCTTAGTCAAAAGAAGGATGAGTTTCTAGGTTGGAGAAGGGTAACATGTCTATGGCAGCCTGTGAAGCCTCAGAGGAGGAATGTATTAGGTACTTCATACAGGAATTGAATTAATGGATTTAATTGGCCACCTTATTTATGACTGATAAGTCATTTTAAGATGTTAGTGATTTTACGAAGAAGGCTGAAGCACTTGAGAGATAGGGTGAGGTGAAAGCAAAACAAAAGAAGAATCAAACGTCGAGCCAATTTAGTGGTACTTTAACAAAGGGCCATGGTTCTTCTAAGACTTTCCATTCATCTATGCCAATAGAAGTAGGGTCCCATCAGGGGCAAGCTATTAGCCTTCCTAAGACGACAGCGACACGTCCTTTTCTTCTTCAGTTCAGAGGCCTACTTTGGGGCCAAATGATTTGAATGTAAAAGTTTGGAACATGTAAGGAGAAATTTCCCTAATTTCTTGTATGCATGAAATTTGACATAATAACCAATTTATACCTCTCTAGTTTGGATAGGTAGAGATGGTGGAGGAAACGGTAGGGGTCATCTGCCAGGTGTGTGTGGTGTCTAGGCTAGGCGAGGCAACAAAGGCAAATGAAGAGGAGGACAAGTGGGTTAAAATATATCACAGAGTGGTAGAGGCAATGGTTAAGGTGGTGATGAGGCTCACCCTTATGCAATTCAAGCTTGTCTTAAGGTAGAATAAAATGAGAACAATGATACCCATATTGTATTATTGTGTTTTGGGTCCAAATTTACGTAAAAATCTCATATTGGTCCCGCTTGAAAAATTGCACTTTCAAAACTGACAATACGTCCCTCTATGCTTAAGGAAAATTTAACCTCATAAATGGGTGAATTCCGAGATCTAATGGTGCTACAATCAACCCACCAATATTTTAGGTATTTTGGAAAAGGATGGAGGATTTAATCAAGAGATTGATGGAAGCTTACCACAAATTCAGAGAAGAAATACATAATTTAAGTTCACAGATGCTCCAAAATCACCCACCAGCAATTCTACCAGGTTTTTAGACATCTTTAGTGTTCTATACTCTTGAAAATAGGTGGAAAATGGGAGAAATTGGGCTAAGTGGGGAATATATATGCACCAGGTGCCGCCAAAATGGGTCCTAGGCCGCTTTAGCGGTCAGCGCTAAAGCGCCTAGGCGACCGCTAAAGTGGTACATATTGGCTGTGCTAGGGCCGCTAAAGAGCCTGATCGGATACTATATCACCCTCTATTAAAGTGTCCAAAGGATTCTATAGCAGTCACACAAGATTTCATGCACTAGGTGGAGGCTAAAAATTTTGGGTCTCTATCGACCCGTCGAGATTCATCCGAAATCCTGTATATGCAAATGAACTTTGCTACCCTAACATATTTAATGTTTCACAATCGATGGATCAATCAAAATTTCCATTTGAGGTTGTTTTAATGAAAAGTAGGTCCCACACCCATGATCTATTTTTCTTAATTTCCAGCCAATCACTTAAAATGAGTTTGGAAGCTTTGGGACCCGAACCAAGGGTCCACCTAGCCTAATATCTTTCAGAGCTATTGGAATTATCAAAATTAGCATAAGAGGTCCTTTTATTGAAGTTTTCACCGATTAGCCAATTTAAACCAATACACGTCAAAATAGGTAATTGGCTCTAAAAATCCAATGAACTACCCGGTAACTAAACTATCAGCTCTAGCAAATCATAAATGACTTGGGGAAGCTATAGGAAAGCTCTAAAGGGCAAAAATAAGTGAAAATACATAAAATGCCTTAGAAGGTCATTACAATTTCCACTGCTAAAAGAACATACACCTACAAAAATAATGGATTAGGATGTACTTGAAGCCATGAACATGTGAGGATGCTGGGTCCACATCTCGCTCTTGACCTCCCAAGGATCCTCCTCTACTGGGCGATGCCTTCATTGAACCTTAACTACTATAATCTCTTTAGTGCACTACCACCTAACATCACTGGCTAATATGAGCACAGGCTCCTGCACAAAGGTTAATCAATCATCCAACTAGGTATAATCCTATCAAAGAACATGAGACAGATCAGGAATGCATCATCAACAGATAGAAACATGAAAAACTGACTGAACAGTATAAAAATCTTGGGGTAATACTAACTCATAAGCCACCACACCAACTGTGCAAAGAATCTTAAAAAATCCCTAAGACTGCAAGGCATATACTTCTCCAAGAAGATCTTAGAGAAATGAGTCTGTGTTAATGGGTGAGATCCAGCTGGCTAAAATATAAATAACCTCTCCAGCAGTGTCAAGCTTCCAATTTGAGCTAAAAGGTAGTGTACACCATACCACAAGGCTCAACTAGGACCAAATTATGGAGCCCCTCCTCACAAGCATTCAAGAGCTCATAAGCATCCTTGGCCAGTGCACCAGAAAACCTAGGTGGAGACAATCTCAAGAATCTAACCAACATCTTATGCTTATCAATAGATATAGTCGGTTGGGAAACTACCAGCTAAGCAACCACCGACATAGAAGGGACCTCAACTCTGGAAGTCATAGCTATAGGTTACACCCCCGTCTTAGTACCTCTCTAATTCATAGACTATGCACCACCAACCAATCCCAAAAGCTAAATCAAAGAAACCCTAAGCACTAAAGAAAAAATAAACCTAGTGGAGCCTGGGCTGGTCCTTGGCCTATCGCTAGCTAGGTAAAAAAATCTTTGGCTTAAAAGATGGAATAGGGTCTAATGAAGGCACCTATGCTAGACCCTATCTGGGGATACATCTCTTAGTTATCCAAGAACAACAACAGGATCCCTAAGCTCGATCTTGGGATCCTCATCTTATATAGCGATAGTATGTGTCCTAGCTATCTATGAAAGAGTGAAATCAAAGGAGTTCTTTAGAAACCAACTCAGACTCTTAGAAAAAAAAAGAGTGAAGGAAATGAAGAAATCCTAAATATGTCCTATAGCCTCCCAAACATAAGAAATGAATGTCATCATTCCAATTCGCTAGACTTTACTAGATATTTGCTCTTGTACTAACAATACTGATAAACCTGGCTTTGATACCAATTTTTCATGAACCAATTTATTAGTCATGAATGCACCTACTTTATCCCCCTACTAGGTAAGCCAAACAGTAGCCTACAGCTATAAGTAATGGGCTAAATTTATGGAAAAATGGCCTAAAATCCAAAAATCATCAAGTAAAGACTTATAATAACATTAAGATAGTAATGATAGTCTAAAATATAGATAAAATATCCATAACCATCCCACGACCTAGTAGTGTTAGTACAAGAGCTACTATGAAAGAAACATAAGTATTGAAATAGTTAAATACAATCTGTCTTCGATAATGAAAGACTAGACATAGATAATAGAAGGAAAAATAGGAAACTCCAACTTTTATAGCTCACCTTATCTCCAAAATCAAGTTAGCAAAAACGTCATGTGAGTGATGGCTAGTACTTGGATCTGAACAAAAAAGATGTAGAAGTGCAGTATGAGTACTAAAAGCATGGGTACTCTGTAGGCTCATTGGCCGACTAAGCTAAATCATGATATAAATATGATAATGATGCAAGATAAATAAACTATGTCGAGGTAAAAGGAAAACCTATAAATAAGCTCCAACACTATAAATAAATAACCGGAACAAACATAATATGAAAGAAACCATAATTAATACTACTAGACTGGCCCCCATAAGCTAGTAAGTATGAAAATATAAATAACCCAATAGGGGCCCCATAATCCCAGAGGATGCAATCAACGAAAAATAAATAACCGAATATCAAGCCATAACCATGAATCCATCTATACCGTATTATATCATGAATAACTCTCAATGAAAGACTCAAACTAGAACTCTATAGCATCATTATCATATTATCATTTGTCGAACTTAAACCAAGATTTATATAATTAATATCATTATCAATTGCTGGACTTGAACCGAAACTCAGAATCAATAAACCACCGGGCTTCGCCTAGAATTAGCACCAACTCCCAAAGACAAAATAAACATGATCATTAAGTATCTAATCTCCTCAAAGTCCTAAAATTAGTATTTCAAAGGGTATAACATGTGTATACAAGTCTATAAATGCAAACATAAGTCTTGGCCTAAGGTGGGTTGGAGGGTGTAACACCCTGAATCTGGTACCCAGAACGCTACATGGTGCTCATGACCCCAAAGGACCATAAGCTAACCCATGACTGATATTTATACCTGAACACTACATAATATACTGTATAAATACAGAATAAAAGACTGAAAGTCTATTAGGTTCAAATATCTTATAAAACACAACATCTAAAAAATGGTATATCAATACCAAAATAATTGAAATAACTATTTGAACATACTATAGTCTGAAAGTCTCTAACACTATACTGTCTGAATAAAAAGTTGATGGGATATGTCCCTATCTAACTCCAACAACTAAAATAAACTAAGTACTCTAGAAGTAAAGTAATCAAATCATAACATACTCGAATGATGAGGACTCACTACAGACTTTGACTGCTGAAACTGGAATGCTACTGATGTTCTGGAGCTCATACTTCTGAATCTATGGTATAAAACACCATAGCAAAAATATGTCAGTACGATTGAAAGTGTTGGTATGATAGTGAGGTAGGTTGAATGCAAAGAGTTTATATGCATAAACAATACTTACTGACTATATAACATGAACGAGAGAATACACACATGGATAAGTAACTGTAACTGAATTCGTAATAATACTGACTACTGAGTCTGAATACTAATATCATGAGTTACTGATAATTGATATAATTAATACTGATTGACTGTATTTAACAGTCTAAATTCTGATGGAACTAGGTAAGTTTCGTACTGTATTGGGTGACTGTATCTGACAGCCCTGAATTCTATAGAAGTATCTGAGTTCTATTACTGAGATCTGAGACTGAGACTGTAGGAAGTAGTCCTTTAAACGATATGCCCCTAATAAGCTATTATAGCTGAGTTGGGGTCCAATCTGTAATCCCAATAGGAAGGGTTTCAATACCATACCACTGGTAAGGACAAGCTGCTAGTGACCCTCATCTAACAGGTACTCTAATGAGAATGGCGAGACCCTCATCTAATATGTTAAGCCACCTCATCTACCTACATCTAGCAGATTTGATTTCTTAACCTACGCTGGCTATGTAATTTTGGAGTGCAAGGATTGCTTCTAAGAATCACACCCTCTAGTCGTAGATGAGTTCCCATCCTTGGGCTCACTCGGTGCTGAATCCTACTCTCATCTAAAGAGACACTAAAACTGAATATATTGGACTGAATTGTACTGAGTTTCACTGAATTCCATTGAGTGACAAAATATTACTAAGATCTAATAACTGATTGAGATTACTGAGATTACTGGACTAATACTGAATTTACTGGAGTTTTTCTGAATCATGTAACTGACTTAATTCTTCTGATCATGTCTTGACTGAGATTATCATAAAACTGACACTAGCTCTAGGCACATAGTTAAATATTTGGGTACATGTACCCCCAGGACTCGATAGCATGAAATTGACAAGACATGACACTTCTTAAACACATGACCATAATTAATAATTCATAATACAATCACTTGGGAGTTTCATGAAGAACTTGGTCCTCATACTCTTGTACATGAATAGGAATGCATTCAAATATATCATGGTTACATAATTCTAGTTTTATGGGCATTCCATCATACAATTTCAACGCATCACAATAGCATAAGAGTCATTTTGAAATATAAGGATAAAGCATGGATTCATTATTTAGGCCCTATTGAGTCAATAAGCATAAATCTTACTCTCTTAGGCATTTTATCGATCATCTAGTATGCATTACTTAGGGCTTAAGAATGAACATCAACTTAATAAATTAAGTTCCTTCATTCAGCCCAATTTCATCGATTCCAATCCATACATTAACAAAATTTCATGTAAACATATAAAAGCTTCCAACTTAGAAGTCGCACCACAACATAAACATGATTATAATCAATCCACAACATGGTTTTTACAATTCATGATTTTAAAATAGGATTCTTGAGCTTCATGGGTGAAAGAAACCCATGAATCAATACTAAACATACCTCAAAAGCCTGGATCTTAAAAGATAACTAACATTTCTTGAATGTTATTGGATTGGGAAACATAGATCTTGATGGTTTCTTGATGGTTCTTGAAATTAAAGAACTTGAATTTCTTAGTTTCTTGAAGAAGGTTTTAGATCTTGTTCTTAGGGATTGATCTTTGAGAGGAACCCTAATTTGGTGTTGTAGGTGAATAATGAAGTTATGAGCTCTGATCTAGTATAATTAGGTGTTACAAAGGGTGGAAAAAGATGCAAACACCCTTTTAAAACTGGCTTTAAATTGCTGAATAGGATCTGCGATGGCTTGGGCGACGGTTCGTCGCTCTGTCCGTCGCAGTCTAGCCAGAAAATGGGTTACTGCCATATAAGCGATGGTCTAGGTGACGGTCCATCGCAGGCTTGATGGTTTGTTGCTCTTTTAATCGTGGTTTGAATAGAAGTTAGTCTCACTGTTATGATGGTCCATCACTAGCTTGATGGTTCATCGTTCCTTCCGTCGCTCCTGGGCAGTTCAGGCAGCTCACTGTAAAACATCCATATCTTTTTACCCCAATATCAGATTTTTACAAAATTGGTATCGTTGGAAAGATAATTGAATTTCCTATATGATGAAAAGTTGAAATTGAGAAAATTCTATCTGATTTAAACATCAATCACTTAGGAAGTCATCCCTAAATCTTTTAGAGACTAAATTAGACTTCAAAAAAAGTTTGGAGTATTACAATATCTCCCCCTTGGGAACATTCTTCCTCAAATGGGACTATCTAATCTGGGATTTCTGATAGACCAAACTTACTTAAGGGATGTGAACATCTGAAATATGATTATATAAATGAAACTTCTGATATATTAAAATTTCATACTGAACATGCATATCTTATGCATGAATACTGACTCATGAATACATGAATGGAATAATAAGCTGAATTTGTCAAGCTAAACATGCATATCTAATGAATGAGTACATGACTGAGTTGATACATGAATGAATGACTGAATATGCAATGGTACTTTAAAATACCGAGATTGTAACTGAAATCTGAACATGAAACTGAATAGGCTTAAGAACAGCTATTACCTTGGGTTGAGTCTGAATTAACAGAGAAAAGGTGAGGATACTTGATCCGCATATCTACTTCTGCTTTCCAAGTAGCTCCCTTAATAGACTGGTTTTACCAAATAACTTTGACTAGAGAGACTTCTTTGTTCCTCATTCTGCGAATTTGGTAATCAAGTATTTTGACTAGAATTTCCTCGTAAGAGAGACTGTTCTAAATATCTATTCCTTTAACAGGGACTATGACTGCTGGGTCACCTATGTACTTCTTAATAAAGGAGACATGAAAGATTGGATGCACTGAAGCTACATCTAAAGGTAACTTGAGCTTATAAGCTACCTTGCCAAAACGACTAAGAATTTTGCAGGGACCAACATATTGGGGACTGATCTTTCCCTTCTTTCCAAATCTCTTCACTCCCTTTAGGGGAGAGATATTTAGATAGATAAATTCATTAATCTCAAACTTGAGATCCTTTTCTGGACACACATGAATAGGAACATGAGAATATGACTTAGTCTGCAATGTGTGACATGGACTGAGTATCGTGAACTGAACTGAGCGATTTCTTAAATGGCTTACTACTGAGATTGGAGCTTGAGGGTCCACCTATGAGTACCCACTACTTAAATCTAAGTTCCTTACATGAAGAGGGAATGACATGTTTAAGTAATGAAAGTTCAGGGGATTATAGTGTATCTTCCCTTGGGACACTACATCCCTCGAAGAATGCTGACTTTGACGAGATACTAAGGAGAGACTGGAATAATGCACAGGTCACCCATGAATGAAATCGCAAATGAATATCCAGGATCTGAGACTGAGTCATAAAACATGAATTGAAATAAACTCGCAACTTCTTGATTGGTCCATCTTAGAATGGTTACATCCATGAGACTTCAAATAGTATGACTAGGTGGACAGAATAGGAAAATATGTGAACTTGTCCATCTAACTGTTGGACTGAAGTACTGGTTATTCAAACTAATTCCTACTAACTGAATCATCTGATCTGTTGACTGACTGATGACTGAGTACTGGGCATGTAAGATTGAACTGTACTTAGTATGAATAACTAGACTAAGAATGTGGAGTTTTTATGAACATGAGAAAGGGATTAACTGAGTAACAAATGATAGTTGAGCATGAATTCATGAAATACTTGTATTTTCTGAGAATATAAGACCAGGAGTATAACATGATTCAGAAATATTCTGTAAGATGAGGTACTGAAACACTGATAACATGCATAACTGATACTACATGCTATGGTCAAGCAAACCTAAAATTGGACTATAGTACTAATATGATTTTTGAACTGAGGCTGAGGCTGACACTTTATCTAAGACTTTAGCAGAGACTGCAACTAAATCTGTAATTGAGACTTATACTGGGATTGAATGTTGTTTTTGATAATTGAGGTTTAGACTAGTATTGAAGTACTGAATTCTAATGGCTAAGTAATTGATAACTGAAAGCCATGGTCCTATAAGACTAAGTCCTTTACAGAATACCGATTACTAAACTGATGCTGCAATTGAGGCCTGAGGGATAGAACATCGATACCACAAATTCATTGAGGGGTCAAAATTGAGGGTATATGTGACATAACCTGAGTTTGGCTAGTCACTAGGAGTTGAAAAAGAGTCATGTGGGTTGATCATACTGTAAAGCACGACATGAGTACATGAGTCGTGAGTTGCATGACCTGAGTCTGAAGGTTCTGTATTCATGGGACATGATCTGTACTATTGAGTAAACTAGAACTCCTTATACTAGGAACTGAAATCGTACATTATTTTCACTAATATGCACAAATATATGCGATGATCATGGAGCTAACAAGTAGGAAATGAATAGATATCATGATATTTAATAGGTTTTGACGATCTGTAATACTATTCTCAGATGATCTATATGATTATGTTCACTGCGAGGATAGACGAGGATGTCATCTATGAAGACTATGATGAACATGTCCAAGTACTACTTGAGCACATGGTTCATCAAGTCCTTGAAGGCTACTGGGGCATTGGTAAAACCAAAGGTCATGACTAAGAATTCAAAGTGACCGTATTGAGTTTGAAAAGTTGTTCTCAGAATGTCACATTCTCTAACTCTAGGTTGATGATAGATTGATCTTAGGTATATCTTAGAGAAATAGATGGCACCCTGAATTTGGCCAAATAAGTCATTGATTCTGAGAAGTGGATACTTGTTCATAACCATGACTTTATTAAGCTGGCGGTAGTCTATACATATTCTGAGAGAACTATCTCTTTTTTGCACGAATAGAACTGGTACACCCCACGAGGAAACACTGGGCTTGATGAATCCCTTATCTAAGAGATCCTTCAACTGTTCTTTTAGTTCTCTGAGTTCTGCTGGTGCCATTCTGTATGGCGGAATAGATAAAGGTTGAGTATCTAAAAGAAGATCAATGCCAAAGTCTATTTTACTTTCGGGAGAAACTCTACGAAAATCTTTGGGAAACACATCTGAATATTCATTCACTACTAAAATTGATTCAAGACTGGGAATTTCAAAACTAGAATTCTTAACTTGAACAAGATGATAGACACGTCACTTAGATATCATTTTCCTAGCATGTAGGTAGGAAATAAGCTGACCTTTGAATGCTGAAATACTACCCTTCACTCTAGGACTGGTTCATTCAAAAACTAAAACTGGACAGTAGTGACTATGGCATAGAAGGAATGAAGTCAATCCATGTCGAGAATGATATCAAAATCTGTTATCTCTAATTTGAATAAGTCTGCTAAAGTGACTTTCTCAGTTACCATGACCAGACAGTTCCTGTATACCCATCGAGCTATGATGGTTTTACCCACTGGAGTAGAGATTGAAAAGGGCTCTGCTAGAATTTCTAGACTGACTCCAAAATCAACTGCTATATAAGGAGTAACAAAATACAAGGAAGCTCCTGGACCTACCAAAGCATAAACATACAAGTAAAAGATTTGTAATGGACCAGTAACCATATCAAGAGAATTTTCCTAATTTTGTTAGGACTGGAGAGCATAGAGTCTATTTGGGAGTTTCCCACTGTAGCACTGAAGGTGGTACCCTACTGATTCAGGCAACCAGATTGAGCTGAGGAACGATTATGCTGACCCTAAAAACCTGACTGGGAACAATCTCTGACTCTATGGCCTGGCTTTCTACATTCAAAAACCAATGTCGTTTCTAGCTCTGCAAATACCCTGATGGTTCTTACCACAAGTCTGACAAAGGGAATGTGTTTGGGCACTGCTAACACTGCCCTGAGGTTTACGGCTTGGTGCCCTATCCCTATTGCCGTCTTTGAATTTTGGCACTGGAGCACTGGCTGAATAAGGGTCTGGGACTACAAACTATTGATTGCTCTGAGCTACTACTGAGTAAGATAAAGTGAGGAAGTTGGTTCTGAATTTTCCATGAAAGGCATGCTCATCCAGGAAATCTACCTGAATGGGCGAAGGACCGACTAGTTTATGGTTCTTCTTTTGTTAGCCCTTTTGGGAGACATATTCATTAAATGAAATAGAAAAATGGATTAGACTGGGAGTCTACATTTGAGCTTATGTTCACTGGCACGATATGAATACTGAAAGAAGAGAAACTGGTCCAAAACATCTTATAGCCTCATGTCCATAAGTTTGGTATACAACACACCCATGCACAAGACTCTACTAGATGCGGCTTTTTAGACTTTCTAGGAAACTGTTGAACCTTAGGCTCTGATACCAAATTTGTAATGCCATGAATCCGGTACCTAGAATGCTACATGGTGCTCATGACACCAAAGGACCAGAAGCTAACCCATGAATAATATCTGTACCTGAACACTGCATAATATACTGTATAAATATAGAATAAAAGGTTTAAAGGCCATAAGGTTCAAATATATGATAAAACACAATATCTGAAAATATGGTATATCAATCCCAAAACAACTAAAATAACTGTCTAAACATACTATAGTTTGAAAGCCTCTAACACTGTAATGTCTGAATAAGGAGTTGATAGGAAATGTCCCCAAATAAATCCAACTACTGAAATAAACTAAGTACTATAGAAGTAAAGTAATAAAATCATAACATCCTCGAATGATGAGGACTCACTCTGACTCTGATTGCTGAAACTGGAATGTTACTGATGTTCTGGAGCTTACACTTCTGAACCTATGGTATAAAGCACCATAGTGCAAATGCATCAGTAAGATTGAATGTACTAGTATGCTAGTGAGGTAGGATGAACACAAAGGGTTCATATGCAAGAACAATACTAACTAACTGTATAATGTGAATGAGAGAATATATGCATGAATAAGTAACTGTAACTGAATTCGTGATAATACTGACTACTAAGTCTGAATACTGATATCATGAGTTACTGATAACTAATGTAACTTATACTGAGTGACTGTATTTAACAGTCTAGATTCTAATGGAACTAGCTGAGTTCCATACTATACTGGGTGATTATATCTGATAGTCCTGAATTTTGTAGAACTATCTAAGTTCTATTACTAAGACCTGAGACTGAGACTGTGGGAAGTAGTCCTTTAACTGACATACCCCTAATAAGCTCTTATAGCTGAGTTGGGGTCCAATATGTAACCCCAATTAGAATGGTATAATACCGTGCCACTAGTAAGGATAAGCTGTAAGTGACCCTCATCTAATAGGTACTCTAATAAAAATGGCGGGACCCTCATCTAACAGGTTAAGCCACCTTATCTACCCTTATCTAGCAGGTTTGATGTCTCAAACTATGCTGGCTATGTAGTTTTGGAGTTCAAGGATTGCTTCAAAGAATCATACCCTCTACTCGAATGTGAGTTCCCATCCTTGGGCTCACTCGATGCTGAATCCTACTCCCATTTGAATAGATACTGAACTAAATATACTGGACTAAACTAGACTGAGTTTCACTGAATTCCATTGACTGGCAGAATATTACTGAGATCTGATAACTGAATGAGATTACTGAGATTATTGAGATTACTGAGATTACTGAGATTTACTGAGATTACTAAGATTACTGAGATTACTGGACTGATATTGAATTTACTGAGTTTTCCTGAGTCATGTAACTGACTAAATTATATTGATAATGGCTTGACTAAGATTATCATGAAACTGACACTGCCTCTAGGCACATAGCTAAATTGTTGGGTACAAGTACATTCAATAGCATAAAACTGACAAGACATGATATTTCTTGAACACATGACCATAATCATTAATTCATAATACAATCACTTGGGATTTTCATAAAGAACTTGGTTCTCATACTCTTGTACATAAATAGGAATGCATTCAAATATATCACGGTTACATAATTCTAGTGTCACGGGCATTCCATGACAATTTCAATGCATCACAATAGCATGAGAGTTATTTTGAAACATAAGGATAAAGCATGGATTCATTATTTAGGCCCTATTGAGTCAATAAGCATAAATATTACTCTCTTAGGCATTTTATCAAAAATCTAGTATGCATTACTTAGGGATTAAGCATGAACATCAACTTAATACATAAAGTTCCTTTAGTTAACTCAATTTCATTGATTTCAATCAATATATTAACAAAATTTCATGAAAACATATAAAAGCTTCCAACTTGGAAGTCGCACAACAACATAAACATGATTATAATCAATCCATAACATGGGTTTCACAATTCATGATTTTAAAATCAGATTCTTGAGCTTCATGGGAGAAAGAAACATATGAATCAACACTAAACATACCTCAAAAGCCTGGATCTTGAAATATAAGTAACCTTTCTTGAATGTTCTTGGATTGGGAAACACATATCTTGATGTTTTCTTGATGGTTCTTGAACTTAAAGAACTTGAATTTCTTAGTTTCTTGAAGAAGGGTTTAGATCTTGTTCTTGGGGATTGATCTTTAAGAGGAACCCTAATTTGGTGTTGTAGGTGAATAATGAAGTTATGAGCTCTGGTCTGGTATAATTAGGTGTTAAAAAAGGTGGAAAAAGATCCAAACACCTTTTTAAAATGGCTTTAAATTGCTGAATGGGAACTATGATGGCTTGGGTGATGGTCCATCACTGGCTCGATGGTTCGTTGCTCTGTCCATCCCAGTTTAGCCAAAAAATATATTCCTGCCATATTAGCAATGGTCCGTCGCTGGCTCGACGATTCGTCGCAGTTTGACCAGAAGGCAGTCTCAATGCCTCAATTGTCACGATCTGAGTGATGGTCCATTTCTAGCTCGATGGTTCATCACACCTTCCATTGCTCTTGGCAGTTCAGACAGCTCACTGTAAAATGTCCATATCTTTTTACCCCGATATCAGATTTTTGCGAAATTAGTATAGTTGGAAAGCTAATTGAATTTCCCATATGATAAAAAATCATAATTGGAAAAATTCTATCTGATTTGAACATCATTCACTTAGGAAGTCATCCCTAAATCTTCTGGAGACTAAATTAGACTTAAAAAAAAGTTTGGGGTATTACCGAGGGGCCCACTTCTAATCCCCAAAATCTATTCTTAGGCAAATTCTACCTCAAACTAGGATAATTTATCTAATTTCACTTTTCGATGTTAATTAATCTATAACTATCCCTAAGATATCAATTCTACCTAAAACATGAGCAACTAAGTTAATTTTGCCTAAATTACAACTCCAAAATAGGCTAAACAGTCCAGATAATTACTAATTATATCAATCATAACCCCAATACCTAAATCCCATCCCATATCAAGCATAATATCATAATGATACTATAAATTAGCTCAATTTATGAAGAAGGTAAGGCTAGCCCACCTAGACGATGAAGAAAAGCCCAAAGAATCTACTAAACCAATGATTTCCTTTTTCAAGGAGCTCCTATAAGGTGTCATGCTATCAAAATAACAATTTACTCATCGAAATAAGAATAATGATACCCATATTACACTATTGTGCTTCAGGTTCAAAATTACATAAAAAACTCATGTAGGGCTCACTTGCAGAATCACTCTTTCAAAATTGACAATACATCCCTCTATGCTCAAGGAAAATTTACCCTCAAAATGGGTGAATTTCAAGATCTAATGGTGCTATAATTAGCCCACTAATATTTTATGAATTTTGGAAATAGATGGAGAATTTAATCTGGAGACAAATGGATGCAACCATAAATTTGTAGAAGAAATACATAATTTAAGTTCACAAATTCTCCAAAATCATCCACCAATAATTTTCCTAATTTTTCACAAAAAAGGGATGAAATGGGAAAAACTGGCTAAGTGGAGATATATATGCACCAAGTGTTGCTAAAGCGGTCCTGGGTCGCTTTAGCGGTAAAGCACCCAGGTGACCACTAAAGCAGTACCTATTGGTTGTGACAAGACCTATAAATCACCCAATGGTACACTAAAGATCCCTTCTCTAAAGCTCCCAAAGGGCCACTTTAGCGTTCATACCAGATTTCATGCATTAGTTGGATGCTTAAAATTATTTCAGGTCTCTACCGACCACTCGAGATTAATCTGGAATCCTGTATACGCAACCCAAGTATGCTACCTATCAAATTCAAAATTCTAGAATTATTGGTGTAATTTAAATTTTCATCCAAGTTTATTTTGATAAAAAATAAATCCCATACCTATGTTCAATTTTTCTTAACTTCCGATCAATATCCCAAAATAAGTCTGGGAGCTTTGGGACCTGAACTAAAAGTCCACCTAGCCTAAAATAGATATTTTGAAGCTATTGGAACTCTCAGAATTAGCATACAAGTTTGTTTGACTAGAATATTTTCCCGATAGATAATTTGAACCAGAAAAGACTTCAAAATATGGAATTAGCTCTAAAAACCAAATGAACTGCTCTAACCACACTGTTAGTTCCAGTAAGTTATAAATGACTTAAAGGAGTTATTGGAAAGCTGTAAATGGTAAACATAAGCAAAAATATAGAAAATGATCTAGAGGGTCACTACACATCACCCTACTACTCTGGATTACCTTGTACAATTTGGTTAAGGAGAGTATACAGCTTATCATAGGTTTTCTCTAAAGCCTGACCACCTATAGTTGAATGTTGAAATTTTTTGTGTTACGGTTAATTTATTCAACAAAAGTGTGAGCTAATACCTTATTTTTTGTTAGTGATGCGGGCAATCTCTGAGAAGGAGCTTGACTCTCTCCTATGCATGATAGATATTTTCATATGGACTCTACTAAAAACTTAGAATCTTACTCCTCAACCTTGCAGTTTTTCCGAAAAGAAAAAAGTAGATGAGGAACTTCTTTGGACAAATCATCCCAATTTATGATTGTGTTTGAAGGTTTTGCCTTTAACCATTTTGTTGTTTTCCCTAATAATGAAAATGGGAAAAGATTTAGCCCTTCGTAGCCTGTGGAAATCTCATGAGAATGAAAGTTTCACTGAAACAATGGCACCATGTTCTGCTTAAGCTCAAATCAAACTCCAAAAGTTAGTCTATGAATATTGGAGGTAACATTAGATATGAATAGGATTGCTACTTCGCACATGTCTCGTGGGCTAGTTGTTCATCACCATGACTGTAAGAATAACCTTGCCTCATTGAACTTGTAGGATTGGATAGAGAAATGATGCTTCTCTCCACAACTAGTACAAGCGTCGTTGGGGTTCAAGATATGGTTCAACCAAATCTTTTTCCCTTGACAGTTTACAAAGATTCCAACCTATACCTGTAAGTTCAATAGCTAAGATCAAGTTGTCAGGACTTACTAAATAGAATAGTAAAACTAAAAATTAGAAGGTTTCTAATTTCTTAAGTCCCTAGCAACGACACCAAAAATTATTGCACTTAAGCGCATACACAAGTATATGTGGTCAAATAAGTAGTGAAGTGACTCTTACAAGCCGGTTATCGATCCACAAGGATTTGATTTTTAGCATACTATCCAACATAAGTGTTACTATTAAAGTTTAAATAAATACAATTTGTAACCAACAAGAGATTGAGTTTTGGGTTTAAAATAACAATGATATGACACTTATATTGTGAACAATATATGGAGAATTCTAGGGTTGGGCCATTTACATCACATTCATGCATAACTATGATTTTAGCCAGTGTTGGTGTTTATCATGATTATTAATTACGAGGTTGATATTATAACTCGAGGATGGTCACCCTCTGAGTCATCTACCCAAATTAGTCTTACAAACACATCGCTGAGAGGGGATGTGAGGCTCAAATTCAAATGCACTAAGTTATCTTCCTATTTCATTAACCAAGTGAGGCATTTAGGTATATCTCTATCCTAACTACAAATCATCTTTTAATAATTTATATTACATAATCTACACTCTCTGCATTTTTTTCCCATCCCTCTGCTCCTATGGTTAATTCATTTTGGGACTTAGATTTATTCCAAAGTTTATGATGCTTTAGAATAGTAAAATTAGACTGCAAGAATAATCAATTACTTGATAAACACATTAACCAGCTAATAAAACCATAATTACACAATCATATTGTAGCCTAAACTCTAGAAATAGGGTGTTTATCCATTCATAGTCGTACAGAATCATAATAAATGTTTTCATAAGTAAAAACTACAAGTAAATTAAAGTTAAAGAACAAAGAACCATAGTTTGGAGCCCTTGATGATTTCTCCTATCTCCAATTGTAAATTGATCCAAAATGAGGTGTAAATATGGCTAAGTATTCTTTATATAGATTTTAGGTCTTCCATAGGATTCCCTATATGAAATATATGCATTTAAAACTTTACCCCTACTTAAATAACAAAAAAAATCAATGAAACATATGCATTTAAAACTTTACCCCCACATAAATAACATTGAAATCAACTTTTGATATCCTTTGGGGAGGAGGGTTGCGCTGAATGGCCAAGGGGGTATAATGCTTGCCAATATAAAGGGTAAAGTAGTGTTCCATTTCCCTAGGTATTTCAGCTCAAGGCCCCATCCTATGTGATGGGGGTGCGTCTTAAGGCCCCCTCCAAAGGGTGAAAGTTCACTCCTTCTTTATTCCTTTCTCGTCGTGCACTTATTCCTTGTTTACCCTCATATTATGGATTGTTTAGGTTTCAATTAGCTCTCATATAACATCCAATGGTCTCATACAACCCATATAACAAGCATTAGTTCGTACAACACAATAGAGCTCATCAAAGTACACAAGAACAAGCATAGTTAAAGCAACATCAGTAGTTTTCTCGTCTAAATGTTATTTGATCCTTTGAATCCACACTTGTTTAAAATACACCTTAAATAATTTTAAAATGTAACTTAGCATATAAATACAGAAATACACACTTTATAATTCATTAAGAACATCAATTTATCCTCAAAACTAAGCTAAATATACATAGATAATGATACTTGGGTATATAAATACACCTAAGATTACCCGACAATAGTGATTAGGGATAGATCAATCGATAAGAAGAATAAGAATAAGAAAAAGAAGAAGAAGAAGTTAGGAAGAAGACACAAAAATAAGATCGAATGAGAGGGAAAAGTCTTTAGGATTTTACCAAAATAATTCATTACCCTACTTCACAATAGTTCATATTGCATACAGTAAAGTAGATTTTTTGTGCCTCTCATGTGACCCTAACATATGCCTCTCACATGATCCTAATTTATGACTCTCACATGACCGTTAATATAGGCCATGACAGTTAAGAAGTTGCCAAGAAGCCATGTTCATAACCAAATAAAATGATGAACTGACTTTCACTAAGTTGAAATTGTTGAGGTACAAACTGAAAGTTGATAAATTGAAAAGGTATCTAGAGTTTCCAATTTTCAAGGGCAAAAGTAAACCAATCTTTTATTTATAAAATGTTCAGATAGTTTAACTATCATATTCCTATGTCAAATTCTTATTGCCGCACTAGACATTAGAATCTGTAACTATCATATATTTTGTCTACTCTCACAGACAAAAAAATCACTAGACTATCATACTTCTCCCCCTTTTTATCTTTCTTATTTACCTCCTATTATTTTGCCCTCCCAACTTTTTCCCATTTTGGAGAAGAAAAAAGGAGAAAAAAGTTCATTGTATAATCAAGAAAACACAAAAAGAAACAACAGTATGCAGGAAAAGAGCAACGTTCATTATTCTGCCATTCTTACAATCATTTTTATGTTATTAGCTTTACAAAGTATATATGGTGACAACCCTTATCGGTACTACACTTGGAAAATCACTTATTTTGATATTTACCTCTAGGCGTCAAACAATAGGTATATAATTCTTCATAATATATGTTTCTTGAAGTTTCTTGGATTTGCACTAAGGTGATTTACTAATATTATGTACATGTAAGCGTGGTGGCAGGGGATCTTGATAAATGGGCATTTTTTAGGGCCACAAATGGACTGTGTAACAAATGAAAATTTGATTATAGTGACTATAGCCACTTGAATGAGCCTTTTCTCATTTCTTGGAAAGATTTCAATCAAAATATACTATTTTTTCCTAATACCTTGTTAATATTGGTACAATATTTTGGTTGTTAAGTAATGTGGCTGATATTTTAGAAACACCAAACTACTTGATGTAGATCTAATTCATATTTTGTCTCCTATATATGTTTATGAACAATGAAGTATCTAATAAAATCTTTTTTGTTTCAAATGCAACTTCAATAATATGTTACTTTTTGTACCTCAATTCTTCTCTTCATAATTAATGATTTTGTTTTTTGTTATACCTAATACGACAGTATAATACTATAGTAAAGTGCACATCTTTGTAACAAAAGAATACAACTTTTTACGAAAAGCTAAATGGGGTCCTTGAAATGAAAAAGACAAGCAGGTAAAAGATAAGATCCTTGGCCTTTTTAATGTTAATAAAGTTCTTGAATTCAAGTTATTTGAATAAAGAAGTTTCTAAATATCATATCAATAGACACGTTATATGATAGTTACACTATTCTAGGAAGAGTAGACTGCAGCGCTATCACATTAGACATTAGAATCTCCACTAAACATAGTATTAATAGACACGTTATCTTAACTCAAAATAAAATAAATCGATCACTAAACTACCATCAAACAAAATTTGATTCTAAGCAAGCTGAGTTGGGACAAAAAAGAAGAGGAAAATCTCACCTTTTGTAGAGCGGCAAATTGGAGACCACAAGCTTCAACAGATAATTTAACTAGTTTTTTAAAAGTTTAATTTCTCAAAAGTTCCAAAGAAAAGGTTATGTTTCCAAAATAAAGAGAGAATTGGAGCTATTTATTGAATTATTTGATGAAACAAACACCAAGCCTAATGAATCCTCTTCAATGTTTGGTCTGAAAAAGAAAAAATCCGCAATCCTAATTTATTCACAAATCCTAAATGTAAAGTAAAATAAAAAAAATAAAAAAATTTATGATGAAATCCTAATGAAACCCAAAAATAGTGAATCGCATATCAATAATTTTAGAATAAACCCAAAAAGCTAAGCAAAATCTAAGCAAAGCCTGGTGAAACAATTTTTAAGCAAAATAAAGAATAACTAAGATATTTTGAACTAACTTATATCAACGATTTTGGAATCAACTAAGAGATATTGATCTAACTAAGAGATTTGAGAATCTCAAAACCCAGTACACTTTCTACTGCTACTTTACTAGAGCACAAATTTCAACTTCTAGAACCTTCCATCTACCTATTACTTGCTTTTCATCATATCAAATGGAAAAGAGAATCTGGAGTTAGAGGAAATAGATGTAAAATTGGTGAGCAAAGTCAGTGGAAATAATAATTTTAGTGTGCGTGAAGTAAGAGTATCTTCTGAGAGTAAAGTTTTGGGGTAGTTGGGTAAAGTTAGCGATATAATAAAAACTAGAGGAAAAATAAATAGGGAATAATTCAACCATAGCAATAGAGATAACACTATTACCAAAATAATTTATTGCAATGGGTAAAAATAACTGTTGCTTTACAACATTTATGAAAATGGGCATTACATAGTTACAACATTTGTTTGTCATATGTAATGATATCTTATGCAACGGTTCTAAACATTTTGACAGGCAGTCTATGGAAAAAGTTTTAGAATGTTGCTACAGAGATCATTTCTATAGGCTCAATTTCTAATAGTGTGATGTCAAAATTTTAGAAGTGTGTTGTAAAATAGTTAAGATTGGGAACAATTCTCAAGCTACTATTTTAGAATTGCTACAGGGATAGGTCCATTATTATAGTAATACTGTCACAGAAACGGAAGCATTGCGACAATGATGATCTATTTTGCTAGAGTGTCACCACAATGATAGATCCATTGATGTGGTGATGTCTCTACAATGATAAATCCATCACTGTAGTGATGAACTTTTAGTTTTTTTAGTTAAAATAGAAAAGTAGCATTTGTTTGTTCCCATTATTTTAGTTTTTATCTAAGGGCTGATAGAGAGCGATTTTCACAATATTTGGGGGTCTTCTATCTTTGAGGTAAGGCTATTTTATCATTCAAACTTATAATTATTCCCTTTTATTCTTGGAATTGTAAGGATCATAATAATGGTTGAAAATTTGGATTTAGCCCTAGGTTTATAAACTGATGGGAATTGGTTAGAATGACATAAATTCAATTGTTATTGACTCTGGGTGGTTAGAAATCACCTACTAGCACAAAATTCTTCATTTTAATCATAAAATATAGAGAATTAAAAGATATTAAAAGGTAGAAAACCCTAGAATAATGAACTAAGTTAAGTTCATAGGTTGAAATTGAAGGGTTTGGATTTATAATGCCTAGAAGTGGATAATGGTGTATTCAATTATGCTTATTTATTGTTTAAAGACTAGGAACATATTGAAATTAAAAGGAAAGTCTTTGGTCCAATAGTGCTTTAGGATGAGGATACAAGGAAGTTTATTCTTTAGATATAGTTGTAGACTTAATTTAACTTAGTGCTTATAATTGAGTTGAATGTTTGCGATTAGATTTTATACATACTTTTATCTAGTGATTGTTATTTTGCATTGAGAATTTTGGTTATATTACTTATTGAGTTGATATTGGGGGTGGGTGCTATGCCGATATAGATTCATATTGGGAATGGGTGTCACAACGACATAGATTGATTTTGGGATTGAGTGTCTCACCGACACTGGTACATGAGACCCTAGTATGTATGCATATATTTTATGCATGCATTCCTTATTGCATTTTCACCTATGGTTGTCTTGGACTATGGTTGACTAAAATTTCCTAAGTTCAAGTGATGTGTTTTGAAATACTTGAAAGGGATTGATATGAAGAGAACAGTTATTGGTCTTTTGAGTTGAAGTGTTATGAAAATACATTTAAATTTTAGTTGATTATGAGTTGTGGCTTGATCGCTTATTACTTTCATTTAACTTATCTATTTGTATGGTGTTGAATTATGTTGACTGATGATGCTTACCTGATGATAACTATTAATATATAATTATTGTACTAATACTGTATGTACTCTTTTTTTTGTTAAGTGCAGAGTGTGTTCTAGCACTAGAGATGAGACCTCGGCTTTTTTTGGTGATTCCAACTTCAACTCAAGGGTAATCACCATGTTCAAGAAACCATTAGATCTTCTTCTAGTTCATATCCTTTATTTCTATACAATGAATTTCCTATTGGTTTAGAAATTTTGGATTATGTTTTAGATCGTATTTTGGATTTAAAATTTCCTATTGGAATGTAATATATAGAGATATTTCTACACTTCTTATTTTATTTTTGTATAAATGGATTATCAAATGATTAATTATGTATGAAATGGTTTAAGTTTAATAAATACTATTTGATTAAGAAATGGGTAAGTGTGAATTCTATATAGTTGGATAAGGGTTGGGTTGATTGGTTCTTCCATTGTAGAGTTAGGGAGGTTTTCATTCCCGACCATTAGGGTCGTGACATAGAGATTTCTCTAGTAGAGCTCACAATCACTCTCATCTTAACAACCTATATAGATAGTGCCTCAAAGTATAGATAGGGCTCAGACAGGTCACAGTGGATACAATGGTTAGAGTTTTGGTTAGACATTATGGGGGTCTCATTCTAGGACTTTAGGTTATAGGATTAGTGTAATACCCTGTACTTTTCCTAACTTGAAAAATTTCCCCAATAATGTTAGAATATTTATTTGAAAGATGAATCTACTTTCGTACATGTGGTATTTTCATGATTTTTACTTTTTTATCATATGGGGAATCGAATAAGATTTCCATCGATACGAAATTCACCCAAATCCGACACCAGGCAAAGAGTTAGAGCCTATTTAGTGAGACAATGTATCACCTGATCCTTCAGCGCGTCGTGGAGATAGCTCAAATGGCAATTGTTAATTTCCAGTATTGCTCTGCGATAGTGGTGCGTCACGCCAAACTTCCAGGTCATAGACAAGGTATCAATGCAGTAGCTCCACATCGCGCCACCGTACAATTTCCCATTCATCACTTTCCAGTGACTTGGTGAGATAGCAGCGCGTCGCACCAAGGATAAAAATCAAAAAAAATTCTTAGAAATTAAAGACGTGTCCCAGGATTATAAGGGTCAATTTCCCACCATATATAAGCCTTATAACATGAGATTTGGCCATAATTCAGCATCTTAAACTCAATTACTCTCAAAAACTCTCCAGAACAAGCCCTAGGGTTTTCATAGAAGGTTTAATTCCAAGGGAATTCACCGTCAAATTCAATCTTCATAGAATCACAAGCTAAGGTATGCGTAGTATTCATTCATAGACTTCTTTCATCCATGAAGTCCAAGAATCTCTTTTCTAAATTTAAGTTATGGATTTTCTTTATGAATTTCATGATTGGATTGCTCTTGTTTATGTTGATAATGACTAATTGCATTCTAATCCATGTTTGGTGATAAATTGCATATGTAATCGATTTGTAATGATGTAGATTCATGTAAACCTAGGACCAAAACCCTTGGATGATGAAATTAGACATGAATCATGATATTTGATTGTTGTATAGTGTTGTTTACACATACTATGCCTATTATGTTTATGATTAAATGCCTAGATGAAGGAAACATTCCCAACTAGTATGATATCATGAAATCCCCAATCATGTACAAGTTTATGCATATCACATGTTTGAAAAAATGCTTCAATATATGAATTATGAATTGTGTTGTTGGTCATGTATTCACGTAAGTTATGTTATCTCAGTTTCTTCTCATTGAGTCCTGGGGATACTTGTACCCAAAATATTTAGCTGTGTGCCTAGAGACATGTCATGTTTTCATGATCTCCTCAGTTAAGCTATGATCCATAGAACTCAGTCAGTCATGTGACTTAGAAAATCTCAGTAATTTCAGTAGCTCAGTAATCTTAGTAACCTCAGTATTCCTAGTCAATCTTAGTAACTTCAGTATTCTCAGTCAATCCTCAAAACTCAGTATAATCTGTCAGTCAACGAAACTCAGTAAATTCAGTTTTAGCTCTGCTAAACGATACAATCAGTTAATCAGTTTAGTTTAGTTAATCAGTTCAGTGTCTATTCAGTTGGGAGTAGGATTCAGCACCGAGTGAACCCAAGGATGGGAACTCACCTATTATTCAGTAGAGGGTGTGATCCTTAGAAGTTAGAAGTAATCCTTGTGTTCCAGAACTACATAACCAGCATAGGTTAAGATGCACCCTACTCATTTAGCGATATATATATACATCTCACTTGGGTTACCTACTAGGAGGGGTTGATAGAAGAGCTCCCTGTCAGCGAGGGTATACTCACAGTAGGTATTCTCACATTCATGTTAGTCAGTTAGTTAGTATTGTTCATGTATATAAACCACTTTTATTTATCCTACCTCACTTTCATACTAGTACATTCAAAGTACTGATACATTTATGTTATGGTGTCTTATACCATAGGTTTAGAAGCACGAGCTCCAAAGAACCAATAGCATCCCAGTTCAGCAATAGAGTTAGCAGTGAGTCCTCATCCTTCGAGGACATGATAATCACATTACTATTTCAGTTTTTAGTTTATTTTTGTAGTTGGAGTTAGTTGGGGACATATCCTATCAACTCTTTATTCAGATAGTTTAGAGGGTTTCAGACTATAATACGTTCAGACAATTATTTCAGTTATTTTGGTATCGTTATACCATATTTTTCAGTTATGTACTAGTATTGAACCTGATGGCCTTTCAGTTCATATTTTCACATTTACGATATCATTACTATTATTTATTACTCAGTTTACAGATATCAATCATAGATTAGCTTGTGGTCCTTTAGGGTCATGAGCACCGTGTAGCATTCCAGTTCAGCAAATCGGGTCGTTACAGTTAGATTTAGGTTATCAGATGCACTTTGCTAGTTTAGGTCTTCTTAGACTTGTTATAACTATAGAGAGATGGCTCATATTTCTAGAGAGTGTCCATGACATGGAATTATTAGGTAGTCATTATTTTTAGGGTTCTGATGAAACCAATTAGAGGCGGTGCCCATGACATTAGTAGTAGTCACTAGAGTGTTAGATGTGATTCAAATTAAGGTGGTGTCGATGGTTGTTTTGATGCTCAATCAGGGATGAATACAATCTGTAATTTGCTTTTTTGGGTAGGCTAGAGGTTGAGGCTTTACCTGCAACCATCAAAGCAATGATTTTAATTTATTACCCTTCTCTTTCTATGTTATTTGATTTGGGATATTTGCATACATATGTTTTACTTACTTTTCCATTTGTTTGTATTGTCCTTGTGGACTATTTTTGGTCCTTATATGTGTAGATACCCTCATAAATGCTTTTTTTAATAGCAGATCAAGTGGTTGAATCTTGTGTTTTGTTGTTCTCTCTTAGTAGTGGATGGAGTGGTTTGATCCTGTGTTGCAATTTACAACATGATGATTTGTTTTGATATGATACAAGGTTAAGATAATTTTTTCCAATTGCGTGGTCCTTCATTGCTTTGTTAAAACTATTGTCTTTATTATGATATGCCTTCTTCAAATTGTGAGGTGAGATTTTGAGAGGTCAGTTATTGAGAGGGGTTATGCATTTATTTTGGGGTAATAAGGTGTTCACAACAAAAAAAGTATATAGTGTTCTTGATTTCATTCTTGGCGCTCGCATTTACAGTCTTTTACTCCAGTCAGTTACTAAGGTTGGTTAGTGATTAATGTGATTCTCCTAGTTTGCAACCTGATCATGATCTTTTTTCATGGTGTTTATGTTGGGTCGGGTACTCAATTTATTATGCTATATCATACTGTATGGCTTCAGTTGAGTTAGGGGAAGCTAAAAATGGTAGTTTTAGGATCTTTTGTGTATGGTGGTACTTGGTCAGGTATGTCTAAATTGTATATTTCTATTGGTTCAATAGAAAGGTGGTTTTTATATTTGTCTTTTACCTATTGATTATTAGGAGTGAGTATATAATGTTGCATATTGGGAATTGATTCAACCAACTTCAGGATATAACCTATTCTTTAAGTTGCTTAAGGCCTAACTACCATTAGGACTCTTAATAGCCACCACAAGTTCTTGACTACGTTCTTGGTTTGGCCAGCACCCCATAGTAGGTATGGATTTGAAGGATCATGTGATCAGGCCTTAAAAGGACTTATTTATAATAGTGATCGTCAATGATGCCTTAGCTTCAGCCTTTGTGAGATTATACAATATATGCTAAGTTTTTTAATGTAAGATTGACTTGGGTTTAAGATATTCTTAGGGCACATAGTATTCTAGAATGGGATTATGCAGGCTTGGCAAGGATTAAAGTAATTTTTGTTTAGAGCTAGGAATATTTCCTTAATCAAGGAAAATGTTGTGTCTAGATAGCAGGTTTATATCAAATAGCTTGGTGGAGAGATTTCTTTTTTTTGTAGCACGATTGACCAGATTATTTCAGAGAAATCCATCTCTAATAGACCAATGAGTGCGAGGTGGGATTTCTAGGGTTCAAGTCCTTACTGGCCCTAATTTTGATTTTGACTCTTCTGGATGAGGGCATAAGATGTGTGTTAGATCTTTTATTCGAATTCTTGTTTGTTAGTGGTTATAGTTTGGATACTTGAGGCCTGGTGGTTTGGCTCTATGCTTAGTAGATAGAAATGGATTTTATGACTTATTTTGGTCTGCAATTTAGGGATTTGATTTCATTTAGGGCATTATTGATAGGATGTCTAGGCCTTCTACCTTCAACGCCTTATGGCCCTAGTTTTGACTTTTACTCTTCTGGATGAGGGTGTAAGGTGTGTGTTACATCTTTTATTCGAATTTTTGTTTCTTAGTGGTTATAGTTTGGCTACTTAAGGCCTGGTGGTTTTGTTCTAATGCTTAGCGGATAGCAATGGATTTTGTGACTTATTTTGGTGTGTAATTCAGGTATTTGATTCCATTTAGGGCATTATTGATAGGACGGCTAGGCCTAATCATTACCTACATGTTTTATCTTTCTTCAGCTCAGTCTTGTATATAAGAGATGGTCTGTTTGCATAGGGTGTCAGTTTCTACCACTTTTGACTTTGGTTCATAATCTATTTTAGTTTTTAAAAGTCCATTCAGTATGAGATAGGTACTCGGGTTGTGCTTTAGACATATATTGTTGGTTTCAAGGTTCGTTAGGACCACTTTTAAGCCTTAATAGAGATCATATATATTAGCCTCCATATTTAAGTATTCATGTGGGTTACTTTTATCCTTTCAAGGTTGCTTTTATGTTTAATGAGATAAGTTGTTTCAATACGTCACTATAAAAAGTTTACAACATTGTAATTTGAAAGAAGGAGCACTGAAACTACATACAACAACTCTAACTGACTATAGGTAGTTGGGACATGATCCCAACTATCCCTAATCAATACATACAAATAAAATAATAGAACTGCAACTAACTTGAGTCCTCAAATTAAGAGAACTCATCACCTGTTGGCTGAATGTTATGATCTGCCTGACTATGATCCTAGGAGTAAGCACCTCAATCTACATCACATAAAATATATAGCTAAAATAGATATGTGATCAGTACTTTAGAATTTGCGAGTACGTGAGATATGCACTAGTCATGAAAACACTTAACGAGTGCATTAAAATTGAGGACGTAAGTCATTTGCTGAAATATGCCTTAAACTTGTCTGTACGCAAAAAGCTGTGAGGCATAGTGAAACCTCTAAATTATGAGATAAAACAATTCTATAAACTGAAAAGTAGTAGAAGTATAACTATCATATTTAATCTCAAGTTAATGTTGAATATGATGTAAAACTATACTAAATGCTAACTAAAAATAAAGAGAAGAACTTGAGTGCAAACTGAATTGATGGAGTTGAACTGTAGTACAATGACCCTATATAAAATACATATATACTGTCGTGCAGTGATAGTTTGAGAATTCATACTATAAAAGAAAACTAAATTGAAGGTATGTATAAATATTAGGTCTGGAACTGTGGGGTGTGAGCTGATATATTGACCAAGTAAATAAACTTGAAACTGATCAATACTATACTAAATAAATTGATTACAAGGTCAGGTAATAACTGAATTTTGATGTGGGAGAGACTATTAACCGACATATAACCATGTGAGCTAAACATAGAGTTCGATGTATAAATTCAATCAAAAAGGACCCAATATACCTTGCTACGGTATAAAGGCTGAGCTGATATGGTACCACTAAACTGATGTCCAAAAAGACTAAGGTGTTAATCCTGGTCTGATGGGTGACCCTTTAGAACCTACGGTGGTGTTGTAGCTCTAGAACTTAGGGACTTCTAATAAAGGTCTCAACCTAAATGATAAGTGAGCCTCCATCCCTGTGTTTTCTTGGTTCTAAGTACTACTCCCAATGGAAATGTAAATTGATATACTAAATAGCTCAATAATACGGAAGTCGTGAGGTTGAAAGACAAGTTTTGTGTCTAAAAGTATTCTAAATCATGAAAATTAAAGGACTGAGTGCTTGACTGACAATGCATGACATCCTAGGTAATCAGGTGTTACAACCCGCCTTCTCTAAAGACTGCAACTAACACTGACAATGCAATGCTAGAAAGAAAGAAGGTAAATTTCATAGAATAAGTCCAAAATCATGAATTTATCAATATACTAAGGGTTCATAATTCTAAGTATGTAAAGATACTAATTCTTATGGGAAAACATGGTAGTTAACTTATATATACTAAAACCTACAAAATCATAATAAATAATGCTTAATAGTCTTGAAAATTGATGCATCATACACAACTTGATCATATGCTTTAAATCTGAGGTAATATCATGTAAATAATGCATGAACATGAGAATATTGTGAATACTGTAATATAGCCATAAGGAATTATAAGTAATCATGAAAATATGCTCATGAATGTAAATATATCAAGGAAAGTTGAATTGAAGCTTGGAATTCTATTTGGGTAAAAACCCTAATTCATAGGAATCATAGAAATCATAACTGAAATTCATAATTTAAAACAAGGTTTTGGGAATAAGGGTTAAAGGAAACCCATATACCTGAGGTTTAAAACCTTGAAGAAATATTTGGATTTGGAGCCTAATGTTTAAAAGCCTTATTTCTTGCTTGGAGAGGAAAATCACCTCTTTCTCTCTCTAAAATTTCTAAGTGTTGAATGAATTTTGAGGAATGGGGGACTTATAGGTTTTTTAGTATAATTATTCATCTCTTGGATTGCTTAAACGATGTAGTTTTGGTGTTAAAATGGTGAGAAAATACCATACAACCCCTCTAAAATCATTTAGAAAACTTCTGGAAGTAGTCCCAATGACTTAGGCTACGACTCTAGGGCCTGGCCATGAGTTGTGGCTTGAATTATGGTCAAAGGATCTAAATGTTGGTCTCCACTTCCGTGAAAATGAGTTCTCCTGGCGACTCATAGGGTCTGACAATGAGTTGTCGTCGAGAGTCATCGTCATTGGCATCTTTGATAGTGCTTCAGTAATTTGGCCATAAGTATTTGCTCCAATATCAGATTAAGGAAAAACTAGAGGTGTTGGAAAGCTAATTAAATCATGTATTTTTATGGCTATTTAACTCAAAAATAATTTGTAATTTTTAATTTATGCTTGTTTGAAGATAGCTATAGCAATATTCTTTATCCAAATTCAATCTGTAAGGGATATTTTGACTTGTCTATAAGTTAGGAGTTATTTGGGGCCTTAATATATGTCTAAATCACTTACCAAAATCTGAAAAATTAATGTTTGATTTTTCATGAACTTGAAGTATGGTTCTAATACTAACTTGGATTTTTGGGGTGTTACAATTAGCCTTCTTGGGGATCTAAGAGTAGATTACTAGCTTGTGTAATAGTTTAGAATACTTGTACTTGTATGCTTCTATAGTGCTGGGATTAAGCTAGTGGACCTTAGTGTAGGCTAGAGATAGTACTTTGGCATGGGAGGAGTATTCCTCAATTTGTGGATATTTACTATCATGGGTAACCCTGTTTACTCTCATCTACATATTGGTATATATACATATTGTTTTGCATATCGGTGGGCGTGAGGCCTTGGATGTGAATCAGTCAAATAACAAGTTAGTGATCTTTGCTCTAAAAGAGTAGTTATTTCACTTTATAGATACTTGAGTGATTATTCCCTTATTATTTATATATGTAATTCATACATTCACATGCGCATATACATGTATTGTTATTCGATTCTATTAAAACATAGATTTTTAATACTATTTTCAAAAAGGGATTTATTCTAATATTTCACTCATAAACTGAATTTAAAATGGAAATCATCCTACCCTTACTATTAGATGATGACTTTTAATACTAAAATGCACTATCTATGCTTCAGTTAGAGTTTTAGCATGCGCCTTACTACTGATTTACTCTATCATATTTTGCAAATGATTTGTCCTAATTTTGACTTTTTCATGGTATTTGAAAAGATTTTATTGATGCATTGGTATTAAAAAGGGTAAAATGAATTATTTTATCCCTGGTTCAATTGCACACACCTATCATACTCATGATTATTATAACTTATTATGTGAAAATCTTAATTCAGGAATAGGCAATGTATAAAATATCTTGAGTCCCTAATAGGTCCCTTCATTTATTAGAGAAAGAGCCAGAAGAGGGATATTTTCCATGGGTTCTTCCTTTATGAGCCACAAGACTGGATAAGGTGTTTCACTTAATTGGATATGGTTGGATGTAGCACTAATCTCAAATTAATTCACTTGATTTCTGTTGCACTCATATATTCATATCCATTGTCATTACTAGTATGATTGTTGTTTGGTACCTCTCATAATTATGGGGTGGTTGGGTTATGTTTTTTGTTTGTACTTTTCGTGCTTATGGAGGCCCATTGGGCTTTTGTCCATTGATCTGTACCTTTTGGGCTTGTTAAGGGCTGGTTAGGTTAATATTTAATTATTATTAAACTTTTGATAGATTGCTTACAGGTTTGTACTCCCAGTCTAGGTATGTCTTGTGAACTCTCCATCTTTAGCATTACCATATCTAGGGTTAGATTATCTTGTTGTTTCTCTTACTTTAGGTAGACATCCTGAGTATACTACTATTGACATTTGTCCTTAATATGATTCTTTTTATGTTAGACTATTAGGCTAGTTTCTGCAAGTAAGTACCTTTTTTCCTGTTACCTAATTTGTATATTATCTCATTTTATATTACTTACATTGTTCATTATCTCCTTTCACATTATTTATACTTGCATTTATTTGTTTAGATCACCTCGCCAATGATGCCTATAGGGCACAACGTGTTTTGATACTCATACTACACTTCTATATCTTTTACCTTGATGCAGATCCTAGTGTGAGTTCTCATCCTTAACATGAACTTTGTGTAAAGTTGTCTTGGATTGGAGACTTGGGGGAGCTCCTAACATCTAGAATTGTTCCGTCTCTCTCTATTTGGTTAGAAAATTTATTATTTTGTATATCCGGGGATGGTCCTACATATATTGTATCTAGGTAGTGCACTTGATATGTTTAGAAACTTTTGTACATACTATACCAAGTCTTGCAGTGTATTTTTGTTCCTTCAACCTTTTTATGTATATTTTATGGGCTCTATTATTTGTGTGATACTTTTATCTGGGCCACCAATTCCATGACTGTTCTTTCTTGCTATTATCCCATTACTTACTATTCCAAACCCAGCTTACCTACTGATGGATTTAGTAGGTTCCATCATGACCTACAATTTTGGATTGTGACATAAAACAAGTCGGATCTTTGCCCATGGTCTTTTTAGCTAGATATATATGTGTGTGTGAGTACATATAATATATATATATATATGTGTGTGTGTGTGTGTGTGCGTGTAAATATCCAATAAAAGTGCTAAAATTCAAGAAGATATTTGATCCCATGACTATTCAAATTGAGTATGAATAGTATGTATGATCAGAATAAATACAAACCTTGATATGTGTCAATAATGTGCAGAACAACGTAATAATCTAAAGCATGGATCGTTTTTCCCAACTACAACCAAATCATCAATACAAGCCCCCACAAATGAATCACAATAAAAAATTGGCATACTTACCATAATGTTTACTAATCCTCACAATCCATAGATTGTTTTACATGATAAGCCACCGCCTAAGCAAAGTCAAAAGAATGTTTAACCATAAACTACCCCAAAGCTGAAATGCAATCCCAAAACAATCAACATGAGACCTTTCCTTTTCGAGTGACCTCAGAACTCTCCCAATCTGTAAGAATAGCTTATCCACATAAATATAAGTCCAGCGATACCTATATAAGGTTTTAGATCGGGTCCAAAAAGTCACCTCAAAAATCCATCATAAGAACTCAAGGTAAACAAAATTTTAGGAGAATCAATTTACCCACAACCGAAGGAGTTCACATCTAAAGTTTCACCAAAAATATGGTTGAAATCAAGTTCAAAATCATCGAATATCAACTTTATCTTTATGAATAAAGCCCCAAAAATTACAATTGAAAAAATAAAGATTTGAGGATTGAATCATGAAATAATCATTGTGGAATGATAAATTAGGGATATAAAAACTTACCCCATGAAGAATTATCAAAAACCACCTTTGGAACCTCTCTAAAACGTGTCTCCAAGATAAAAATTGAGTGTAACTAGATGACCCACCCTAACCCCAACTTATCTATTTATGAATGCGGGTCCTCCATCATATTCGTGAAAGCCAGACGAATTACTTTTTCATGAACAATAAGTGAAAAGTGCAATTGCACCACCAGTAGCTCAAGTGTGAAAAATATCTTAACGGACACTCAAAATACTTTGTGATCCGACAAAAATAAACTAATTATGCTATTAAATTAAATTCAATGTTTCAAACTAAATAGAACTATCAGAATTTCAAACAGACATCATGTTCGCCAGATGTTGACAAAAGTCAACCATATGCCATTTCAACATCTCACCTATGTAATATGCCGCCAGATCCTAGTCAAGTTTTTAGCTCTTAATTACATGTTTAAAGGGGTCCAAGGCATTTATTTTACACTAAGTACAAAAGACTTAGTCAATTTAAGACTCCACGAATGAGAACATTTTATTTTTGGCCTTTCTAATTCCGAAAAATTTATTTTTGAGTTGAAATGTGTTTTGGGGTATTAAAAGGGTCATTCGGGAGAGTTTTAGAATTTTCTAATAAGTGCAGGGTGTTTGTAACTCCCCAAAAACTAATTCCAAGATGTCACATGGTGCTCAAGGCTACGAGTATCCCCAAGCTAACCCTTTGACCCTACTACTAGATCTGAACCTTACTTTAAGATAATCTAATCAAGAAATAATGTTGTATTATACCAAAAATTGAACTGAATAACAAATACTAGAAGTTTGTAATTAAACTCATAGTCTGACAAGCCTCTACTACTAAATAACTAGAGAGCCATTGGGACAGGACCCCAACTAACTCGAGCTAAACTGAAAATGATAACTCAATTACTATGAAAGTTGGAGATCTGAAGAAGTAGGTCCTCGAATCATGAGGACTCACCAACTATGAGAGCGTAGATAGAGATGCTCGAATTACTCACACTACTGATACTAAGCACCTGAACCTATATTATAAGACATTGTAGCACATAGACATATATGTGGATCATCACTTTGAGGATGTACTGAGTATATGGGGGTGTAATGCATAAGTAAACATCATCATAATTAGAAAGTAAATGCATGTGGATGTATATGACTCACATAAACTTGATTATCTAAAATATCGAAATATAAATTCATGTATAACAAATCATACTTGTAAATCTAGTGAGTCATAACACTTAGTCTTATAAAAGCTTTTCTATCATTTTTTTCTTTTGAAACTTAGAAGCTTTGGGAGCTTCGGAAATCTTGGAACTTGGGGACTTAGGGAGTTTCTTCTAACCGACATAAACCATATGAGCTTACATAGAGTCAATCGTCTTACCCACGTTGGGGAGAGCTATTCTACCTTTGCCATCGGAATAGAATCTTAACTTAAGTAATCACTATCTTAGCCCGCTATGGGCAAATCAAAAACCTATGGTGGCACGTAGTTTTGGGGCATAAGACCTTAGAATCATACCCAACTCGGTGATAAATACTACTCCCATACCTATTGCTCAGAACTTTTAGGAAATCCACCTTAAAACATCACAAGGGTTTATATTGAAAATCAATTATACTTCTCTTTGCTTTAAATCATAAATAATGTGGATTCCTATGTTAGCTTAGGTTTGGAATATCAATCTTTATTTAAAATATGAATACTTGATTGTTAAAGCATGATAATAATATTCTCTTCATGAAATATCAAAATTCATACTTGGCTTTTGTAATGCCTCAAGCCTGTACCCTGGACAATACGCGGTGCTCACAATCCCGAAGGATTACAAGCTAACCCATGACTGGTACCTGATGTAATGAATGTGTAATAAATATTGTAATGATTATGGAAATAGGCGGAAACATATGTCACAAAGTTTGTATCTGTAAATAAATCTGAATGCGGTATCAAAATACCAAAACTGAATATAAGTATTGAAAAAAACTAAAATAACTATCTTAAAACACTCTAGTCTGAAAAGCCTCTGACTGTTTGAACTTGGAGTTGATAGGATAAGTCCGTAACTAACTCCGTCTACTGAAATAAAACTGAAGTACTGTAAATAATGAGCATATCCTCGAACTATGAGGATATACCACTACTCTGAAAACTGAGAATCTGAACTGCTAAGGGTGCTCTGGAGCTCGTGCATCTGAACCTATGATATAAGATATTATAGCGCAAAAAAGCATGTGTCAGTACTTTGAATGTACTGGTATGCTCAGTGAGGTAGGCTAAAATGCATGGATTCATGTGCATGCACAATAATAACTAAATAACATGGGTATGACTAAGTAGAAGTACATGCATGACTACATAGACTGTAACTGAGATCGTGCTAATACGGAGTACTGAATATAAATACTAATAATCGATATTTGTGTTCATGAATATTATTTTACTGATTATTTGAATAACTGTATCTGATAGTTCTGAATACTGCGAAACCATACCAAGTTCTATACTGAGCTAAGTGACTATGTCTGATAGTCTTAAATTTGTAGAACTAAACTGAGTTCTATCTTGAGACTGAGACTGGAACTGAGACTGTGGGAAGTAATCATCTAACTGACATGCCCTTTTTTTAATTGATTTGGGGTCCAACCTGTAACCCCAGATTGAAGGGTATCAATACCGTGCCATGGGAAAGGACAAGTGTTGAGTCACCCTCAGCTGGCAGGTACTCTAAACGAGGATGGTGGTACCCTCAACTGGCAGGTAGATCACCTCATCAACCCTCAACTAGTAGGTTGATGTCTCAACCTACGCTGGCTATGTAGTTTTGGAATGCAAGGACTACTTCTAAGGATTACACCCTCTACTAGTAGGTGAGTCCCCATCCTTGGGTTCACTCGATGTTGAATCCTACGCCTAACTAGATAGATGATGGACTGAATTCTAAACTATGCTAGGATGGATTGAACTATTACTGATTGTACTGTATAAATGAACTGAACTAATTTTATTGAACTGAGATAGACTGATTCCATGTTCACTGAGTTTTCCTAAGCTCTGTAACTGACTGAATTCTACTGATCGAGACATAACTGATTCTACTATGTGACTGACCATGGCTCTAGACAAGCAACTAAATTAGCTAGTATTAAACACCGCCAAGACCTGATACCACAAACTTAAAAGACATTGCATAATTCTTGAGACATGGTAACTAACTACTTAGTCATCATTCATTCATTTAGGCATTCAAGCAAACACTTGCGTACAAGCTTAACATGATATAAATTTTACTATTCAACTCACATGGACAATTCATCAAACACTTGTTGGGTATAATAGATGCACATAATACTAAAATAACATGTAGGCAACGTGATTCAATTTTAATTACATAATTCCAAGAGTTTAAACATGAAGTCACATGATAAAGCACACATATCAATTAACTCTACATGAATCTTGCAATAAATCTTGAATACACTTTAATTCAACTCATGAAAATCATGAAATCACTCTACATAAACTTTAAAAAAGTTTTTGGAATACAAAGGTGGAAGGAACCCTTGTATGAACATTTCACATACTTTAGTTAAGGAATTTCTGAAAGTTGATGGTGGAATCTTTAGTTCTTGATTTGAAATTGAAGCTTCTAGGGTTTTGTTCTTGAGCAAATTTGAGAAAGAATGAGTTTATTTGCTCCCTAAAGTGATTAATTTCGTGATTTAGGGGCTGAAGGTTGAGGAAAAAAATACCTAAATACCCCCAAGGATGCGATCTTTTAATGACTGAAAATTGCACTATCAACGTATATACAAACGCGTCGTATCATTGGCATCAACGTAATGTATCACGTCGAGTCTGCGTCGAATCACTAGAAATTGATGTTGGGAGCTAGGTAAAACATTCATCAACACGATAGTCGATACGGCATGCCAAGATCGCATTAATCCACTATTTGGTATTCCAAAGGAGCTTCAAACAAAGTTTAAAAAAATTGAAACTTGTCCGGAAACAACTACGGACATTCCTGATCATGAATCAACCTAAATATCCATATTTAATGGATGTAAAGGCCATGAAATAAGATTGTCAACTTTCAAAGGCTAAAATAACATAAGTCTGAATACTTAGCTAAAATATTCTAAGTCTGGGACACATTAACAAGCTTGGAGGACTAAATTAAGCTAACAATTTTTGCAGGGTTTTACATTATCTCCCCCTTAGGAACATTCATCATCTAATGAGACTGCTGAGACTGAGAATACTGAGAGACTGAACTTAGACATTGGCATACATAACTAAAATATGGTTTTGGGACTAAGATCACTGATACACTGAATTATCGTACTAAGCATACATATATGATACATGAGTACATAGCTAAACATGATTCATGAAACATGCAATGGTAACTGATACCAAGTTTGTAACTGAAATCAGAACAAGAAATTGAATAATCTTAAGGAAAACTATTACCTTGAGCTAAATCTGAGGTTACGTAGAAGAGGTGAGGATACTTGGTCCGCATATCTGCTTTTACTTCCCAAGTAGCTCCCTCAACAGAATGATTCCACCATAGAACTTTGACTAGAGAGATTTCTTTGTTCCTCAGTCTGTAAATCTGATAATCAAGGATTTCGACTGGAATGTCTTTGTAAGAGAGGCTATCCTGAACATCTATGTCCTCTATGGGGATTATAGCTGATGGGTCATCTATGCATTTCTTTAGCAAGGAGACATAAAACACTGGATAGACTAAAGATAGATTTGAAGAAACCTCAAGATCATAAGCTACCTTTTTGAAACGATTTAGAATTAGGTAAGGATCGATATATTAGGGACTGAGCTTTCCCTTCTTTCCAAACCGCTTCACTCCTTTCATAGAAGAGATCTTCAAGTTTACATAGTCACCAATCTCAAACTCAAGATCTTTTCTGCACACATCTACATATGATTTCCGTCAGTTCTAAGCTATCTTAAGTCTTTCCCTGATCAACTAGACTTTCTCTAAGGTATCAAATACCAAGTTAGTCCCTACCACTGTAGCCTCACCCACTTTAAACTAACCAATAGAAGATTTATACCTCCTCTCATAAAGTGCCTCAAATAGAGCCATTTGAATACTGGAGTGATAGCTGTTGTTATATGCGAACTCAATCAAAGGCAAGTGGTCATCCCAACTACCTTTGAAATCTATCGTGCACGCTCGCAGCATATCTTCTAAGGTCTGGATGGTCCTTTCTGCTTAACCATCTGTCATAGGATAAAAATTTATGATGAGTTAAACTCAGGTATTAAGACCCTTTTGGAATGCGTTCCAGAAATAAGAGGTGAACTAGGTACCTTTATCTAAGAAAATGGACAATGAAAAATCGTGCAATCTAACAAACTCCATGATATAGATTTGGCATAATCCTCGATTGAGTAAGAAGTATGGACTGGTAGAAATGATCTGATTTGGTCATCCTGTCTACAATGACCCAAACTAAATCATGCTGACGATGAGTATGAGGCAAACCCATCACAAAGTCCATGTTCACTTTTTCTAACTTCTAGGTAGAAATGCTGAACTCCTGCATGGACCCACTAGGCTTCCGATGCTCAATATTAACCTTCTAATATGTTGAGCACTTATCCACAAACTCTGCAATATTTCTATTCATCCCACTCTACTAATAGATCTCCTACAAATCACGGTACATTCAGTGGCCCCTGGATGAATAGAGTAGCGCACACCATGCGCTGCTGCAAGAATTTGATGCCTTAAGTCATCTACTCCTGGCATACATAGTTGACCCTAACAACGCAAAACACCATCTCCCCCTTGAGAGAAAACCTCTACTTTCTAATATCTGACTGATTCCTTCAACTTAACTAAACTGGGATCCCTATCCTTCTTTTTCTTTAGCTCAAAAACTAGGGATGACACTGAACTACTCTACACCCATATACTATCTTCTATTCAATCGACTAAGCAGACACCTAGCCGGACTAACTGATGGACTTCCTGAGCTAACTTCTTCTTACTGTCCTCCACATGAGCAACACTACCCATAGACATTCTACAAAAAGCATCGGCCACTATATTGGCCTTGCTCAGATGATATAAGACACTCATGTCGTAGTCTTTCAACAACTCCAACTACCTTCTCTAACACAGGTTTAAATCTTTTTGAGAGAACACATATTGCAGGCTCTTGTGATCAGTGAACATATCAACGTGCACCACATACAAATAGTGCCTCCAAATCTTTAAGGTAAACACTACTGTTGCAAACTCAAGATCATGAGTAGGATAGTTCTTCTCATAGGGTTTAAGCTACCTAGAGGCATAGGTTATGACCGTACCTCGCTGCATCAGAACATACCCCAAGCCAACTTTGGAGGCATCACAATACACAACAAAGCCATCTGAACCATCTGGTAAGGTTTAAATTGGAGCTGTAGTGAGTCAAGTCTTCAAATCTTGAAAACTCTTTTGTCAAGAATCTAACCACTGGAATTTGACTTTATTCTGAGCCATTCTGGACATAGGGGATACAATAGATAAAAATCCCACAACAAACCATTGGCAGTAATCAGCCAAACCCAAGAAACTCTTGATATTTGATAGAGAGATAGGACTGGGCCAGTTTCTTACTGCTTCGTTCTTTTGGGGATCAACTCTAATTCCATAACCAGAAATTATATAGCCAAGGAAGGCTACTGACCTTATCCAAAATTTGCACTTACTGAATTTGGTGAATAGCTGATGGTTTCTGAGAGTCTGTAATACTATTCTAAGATGGTATGCATAATCGTGTTCACTGTAGGAGAAGGCGAGAATATCGTCTATAAAAACTATGACAAACATGTCTAAGTACTACTTGAACACACGGTTCATCAAGTCCATGAAAGTTGCTGGGGCATTGGTAAGACCAAAGGACATGACTAAGAATTTGAAGTGACCATACCGAGTTTAGAAAGCTATTTTTCAGATGTCACACTCCCTGACTCTGAGCTAATGATAGCCTGATCTGAGGTCTATATTAGAGAAATAACTGGCACCCTAAAGCTGGTCAAACATGTCATCGATTCTGGGAAGTAGATACTTGTTCTTGATTATAACTTTATTTAACTGACAATAGTCAATACACATTTTGAGAGATCCATCTTTCTTATGCACGAATAAAATAGGTGCACCCCACAGGGACATACTGGGTTTAATGAATCCCTTATTTAGAAGATCTTTTAACTTCTCTTTTAATTCTTTGAGTTCTGCTGGAGCCATTCTGTATAGAGGAATAGATATGGGCTGAGTATCTGGGAGAAGATCTATTTCGAAATCAATTTCACTTTTGGGAGGAACTCCAGGAAGGTCTTCAGGAAACACACTGGGAATTCACATGCTACTGACACTGATTCAAGTGTAAGGATTTCTGAACTAGAGTCCTGGACTCAAATAATAAGGTAGACACATCCCTTAGCTATTATTTTTATAGCTCAAAGGTAAGAAATAAGCTGACCCCTAAGTGCTGAAGTATTACCCCTCCACTCTAGGGCGGGATCATATGGAAACTAAAACTGAACAATTCTATTTCCAAATTTGACTGAGGCATAGTAGGAATGAATCCAATCCATGCCAGGAATGACATCAAAATCAATCATCTCTAATTTGACTAAGCCTGTTAAAGTGACTTTCGGAGATACTAAAACTAGACAGTTCCTGCATACCCTCTGGTCTATGATAGATTTACCCACTGGGTAGAGACTAAGAAAGGATTTTCTAGAATTTTGGGACTGACTCCGAGGTCAATAGTTATATAAGGAGTAATTAAGGACAAAAAGGCTCCTGTATCTAGTAAAGCATAAACACACAAATGATAAACTTGTAATGTACCAATGAACACATCAGGAGAACATTCCTGCTCTTGTCATGATTAAAGAGCATAGAGTCTGTTTGGGCATTGCCCACTGGTGGCACTGGAAACGGCACCCTACTAATTCGGGCAACTGAACTAAGCTAGGAGACGGTTATTCTGACCCTGAGAACCTGAATAGGGATAATATCTGACTCTGTGGCATAGCTTGCCACCCCCAAAACATATATCAGTGCATACTCTATAGATACCTTGGTGATTTTTTCCACACTTCTGACAAAGGGGATTGGTTCAGGCACTGCTAACACTGCCCTAGAGTTTAGGGTTTAGGGCCTAGTGCCCTATCCCTATTGCCATCTTTGAATTTCTACACAGGAGTACTGGATGAGGACGGAGCTAGAACTGAAGATTTTGGGCAGAATTGAGAATGATTCCCACTCTCTGACTTAGGTTGCACGAAGTTGAAACTACTAGTTCTGGATCTCTTATTCTCCCTCTCCTTCTCTCTATTCTTATCCTTTTCTATCTGCTGAGCATGGACCATGAGCCTATATATGTCCATCTTCTTGACCATGCTACTAGATATCCCTAACATGAACTTACTCATTCGAGATCTGTTGTCTGCCACCACATAAGGAGTATATCAAGCTAATTGAGTAAACTTGAGAGAATACTCTTTCACTATCATATTGCCCTACTTCAAATTAATAAATTCCATAACCTTTGCTTCCCTCAACTCCAATAGTAAGAACCTATCTAGAAAAGCAGTGGCAAACTACTCCCACTCTATGGGCCCTGCATCTACGGCCCTCTTTGCCTTCCACTATTTAAACCATGAGTGAGACATATCCTACAACTGATATGCGGCCAACTCAACACTCTCAACAGCAGTCGCCCCTATAATATCAGTAACCTTCTGCCCTTAATCAAGAAATTATTGAGGGTCCTCATCTGACTTAGACCCGATAAATAATGGAGAGTTCATTTGGTGAAGTCTCGAATCCTAACAGCAGTAGTATTGTCCACTAGGTTGGTGAAAACCACAGCTGGACATTCATTTTGGGCTGATACAGAATGAGCTAGGGTAGTGAAGGCAGCTCTGAACTCCGCCTGGGAGAAATGATCACCTAAAGGAACTGGATGGACGGCCTGAGGGCCTAACTGGTCTCCCGTTCCTCTTTCCTGAGTCTTTTTTGGAAGCATATTTTGTAAATGGAAAAAAAGGTAGGATTAGAAAGAGAGTGTAACAGGAGCTCATCCTCACTCGAATGATATGAATACTGAAAGAAGGAAAACTTTTCCTAAAACATCCCGTAGCCTCTTGTCCATAAGTGTGGCATACTATACACCCATGCACAAGACTCTACTAGATGCAGCTTTCAGACTTTCTAAGACTCTATTGAACCTGGCTCTGATACAAAGTTTGTAAAGCCCCGAGTCTATACCCCAGATGCTATATAGTGCTCACAATCTCGAAGGACCACAAGCTAACCCAAGACTAGTACCTACTACAATGACTGTGTAATAAATACTGTAATGATTGCAGAAATAGTCAGAAACATATGCCATAAGGTTCATATCTGTAAATAAATCTGAATATGGTATCAAAATACCAAAATTGAATATTAGTACTGAAAAAAATTGAACAACTATCTGAAAATACTCTAGTCTGAAAAGCCTCTAAATGTCTGTGACACCTCAAAAAGTTTTGAATCCAAGTTTAATATTTTAAGTGAATATAAGGTGTACGCATTTTATGGAGAATCATAGTCTGTGCATATGTATATAATTGTAGTATATATAAGTTATATGGTTGCTACTAGTAGAAAGAAAAAAGAAAAGGGAAATGGAAAAGTCTTATAAAACTTTAAATTACTACTTCCAAGTGGGGGCCACTTTAAAGGGAAACAAAAAGAAAAGATTTTGGTTTTGGGGGGAAACTAACATACAGTACATATATTTATCCAAAAGAAAGGCAGCAGGTACAAAATAAAAAGTTATTAGCGTTAGTGGCTTACCTGCTACTATTATTCTTTCTTTGTTCCTTCTTTCCAGGAACTACGAAGCAAATTAAATGATTTAAGAGAAAATAAGAGGCGGCAAATGGACTACTTAAACTCAATTTTGTTCTCTTCTATCATCGTCCAAAAATTCATTAGAGGAGTAAGGGAGAAAGGAATTCTTATAGTAATTTTGTAATAATCTTGGAGAAGTGACTTTAATAACCTAAAGTTGGAATTGAATTCCTAGAGGTAATTCTCTACCCCTTTCTTTTTTAATTTAATTACAGACAAGTATTTAAGGTGTCTAATTTGAATTTTTATACTAGTTTTTGAAATGGGTTCATGAGAACAAAAGGGGAGAAAATGAGCAATTTTGGTGAAAGAGGGGCTTTTAGGGATTTCTATCGATTGAGTGAATTTACCATTGAATTGTATAAGTTGTTAAAGTTGGAATTCATTCCGTATTCTTGTTAAGGAATTCAATTGGTTCCGGCCATAATTGAAGATTTTGTAATAAATTATTAAACACCCATATGAGTCATTGATGGACACATATCTTTTCCTTGTAGTTAATCGATTGGCTAGTGGATACATGGAATTAGTGGTTGGAAGGATAAGGGCTACCTTTTTGTGGGGTAAATTGCTTGAGGCTCAAAAATATATCATAGATAGTTAAGAGATAAGGTATGTAAATCTAAGCCTTCCCTCGTCACTAAGGCACCACCCTACATTTCATACTCTTTCCCAATTGATGTTAGTATAACTCTTATGAAATATGAAAGTGGAATCTTTATATTGCCTTCACATCACTCCCTCGTTTTACCATCAAGCTTATAAGTATCTATCTTTTCTTTGTTTTAAATTTATATCATACTCCCATATTATTATAAGTTTATATACTTGAAGCCCTTTCACTTTAGGAGTTAATAGTAATAGCATAGTTCACTTGTGTATGGTAGGTAAACGATCATTATCGTAACTCACATGTCATAGGCCTTTAAGGAATTAATCGATAAACATTAATGACGGAAGGCTATATAGGTTTGGCTTGGCATATCACTCGATATGATTCTGTGCACAGGATCGAGACCAGACCACTATAATGAGCCCAACCATTGGGCATACCCGCCTTTGTTACATCATTTATATTTGAAGTCAGTTCAAATATCTTATATTGGTTTCCCCTAACTCGAGTCAACATGTGGCATATATGTCCTGCGGGTAAACCCATAGTGAGACCCTAGTGGGGCATACTTGATTACAGACTGCGGTTATAGTTACACACATGAGATCATAATAATGAGTATGTGAGCAACATATGATTTATACTAGCCTCAAATCGCCTTCGGAAGGCCATCTTGTGATCATTTCTAAGACTTATAGGATAAATGCATTTCTTGGGCAAAGTAGAGGCCCTACATTATAATGAACATTTTTTTAAATATTATATTTGATGCTAATAAGGTTGGTGCATAAGTTATCAGTTCATATTGCATATGTGTTATTTGTTGGCTCATACGTTTCTCACTTTATCATTTGACTCATATGGGCATCTGTACTTGTCCAGCTATTATTCTGTCTGCTTTCATACCAGTACATGTTGTTTATGTACTGACGTCTCGAGCCCACCATTCAAGATAGCAGACATCCACAGTAGACTTTTTTGCTATTTTAAGCTGGTATTTTGGTGAGTTCCAACTCTCTATGGAATTGGTCTATGCCTAGTATTTTTATGTTATGTATAGATCTTTGGTTGGGTAGGACGGGCCTAATGCCAACTAGTCACTTGTAGTATAGTGTGTTAAACTTACTAGAGGCTTCATGGACATCGTGTAGTATTGTATAGTTTTGTAAATGTAACTCCTTTTGTATATATGCAAAGTTTATTAAATATCCTACTTGTTATTATACCATAACCTCGTGTATGTCCTAAAATGTTTGCTAAGTAAGTACATGCGGTTTTTGTCCGTCATTATTGTTTTAGGGTGTGGCAAAGTTGGTATCAGAGTGCCTAGGTTCAGGTGTCCTAGGAAGTCTATGAGGCCGTGTCAAGTAGGACTTTACTTATTGATGTGTTGCGCGCCATATTTATAATTAAGGAACTACATGGACATTTAGAAATTTGTTCGTCATATATAATCTAGATCATGCAATAGAGCTAAGTTATTGAAAGTTACTTCTAACTCCTATTCTGCTTATTTGTGATACAAACCATGTCTGCTTCAGAAAAGGATAAAATAGCACAGCAGACTGCTACAAACGCTAGTCAAGAGGCAACAACTACCAGGCCATCTCCCGTATTGGTGGATCTGAATAGGACTCAAGAAAGTTTGTTGGGTTCTATGCTTCCAGGTTCTCAAACTCCTAGAACGGAAAGACTTACTAGGGTTTCTACACCTCCAGTGGTGCCAATGGTAGTTCTTATCTCGCCACCAAGTGCCTCAAACCCAGATCTTAAGGGAGCAATTCAGTTGCTTACCCTATTGGTCACCGCTCAAGACCAAAGACAGAGTGTTGATGTACCTATTGCTACTCAGGAAGGTTTAGCTGAATCTAGGATCAAAGATGTCCTCCGTATCAATCCACCAGAATTCACAAGTTCTAACCTTACAGAGGATTCTCAACAATTCATTGATGAGGCTTATAGAATTTGTAAGGTGATGCAGGTATCAGATACGGATGCAGTTGAATTAGTCACCTATCAACTAAAAGGTATTGCAGTTGATAAGTATGAGAGTGGGTTTCCTCGAGAGGTCAGGAAGCTCCTCCAGCGATCTGGGTAGAATTTTTAGAAGCCTTCATGGATCATTTCATGCCATTAGAGCTTTGAGAGGTGAAAGTGGATGAATTTATATCTGTAATGCAAGGTAATCTTAGTGCCAAGGAGTATTGTTTGCGGTTTACACAGTTGTCCAACTATACTCCAGAGGTGGTTAGCACATAAGCAAAATGGATTCATCGCTTTGTGAATGGCCTGGCAGGTCCCTTGAAGGACCTTCTTTCTGTTGCTTCTATGAAAAAAGATTTGGATATAGCAAGAATTATGGCACATACTCAGTAGATAGAGAAAGATCAATGCAATCATGAAATAGATAGTGAAAGGGAGCAAAGTAAGAGAGCTAGGGCGACCAGCCAGTATCAGGGAAGTAGTAGATCTACCACTAGTAGAGGACCACCTAGGCAGATCCAGTAGGCTATGCACTCCACGTCTAATGCTTCAACTTATTTCTTGAGGCATAGGTATGAGCATAGCTAGACTTTAGAGCACCAGACTTACGACCTCAGAGGGGCGCTAGTCGAGGGTTACTACCTCGACCTTCTTACAGCACTGCGACCGACCATATGGAGGAGAGTGTCGGCATAGTTCAAATACCTGTTACTAGTGTGGTATAGAGGGCCATATGGTACGTGATTATCCATAGCTCAGAGGTAAAGGTAGAGGCAATTGATCATAGCCTATAGGGTCTATATCAGCTTTATCTTTATTAGTGCCTTCTTCTTCTCATGGTCCTCAAGCATCAGCAGGCAGAGGATCTAGTAGGGGAAGAGGGCCTAGTTTGAGCGCAGGCCTAAACCGTATGTATGCACTAGCTGGTCGGCAGGATTCAGAGGCATCTCCAAATGTGGACATAGGTATCTTAGCTATCTTTTCACATGATGTATATGCCTTGATAGACCCAGGATCCACCTTGTCATATGTTACTCCATTTGTTGCTAAGAAGTTTGGAATAGAGCCAGAGTTGTTATGCAAACCATTTGCGGTATCGACTCTAGTAGAAGATTCTATTATAGCTACACGGGTCTATTATAATTGTGTTGTGACAGTATATGGTCGGGCTACATTGGTTAATCTTATTGAACTTAAAATGGTCGACTTTGACATTACTATGGGTATGGATTGGTTATTCTCTTGTTATGCTATAGTTGATTGTCGAACCAAGATAGCTCATTTCTATTTCCCTAAAGAGCCAATCCTAGAGTCGAGAGATGATTCTATGATGCCTAGAGGGAGGTTTATTTCTTTTCTTAAGGCACAAAAGCTTATTTCAAAGGGGTTTTTGAATCACCTAGTTCAGGTGAAAGACATTGAAGCCAAAAAGCAGGCACCAAATTTAGGATTCGTACCTGTGGTGAATGAGTACTCAGATATGTTTCATGATAAACTTCCTGGATTACCTCCTACTAGAGAGATCGATTTTGGTATTGATGTGGATCCCGGTACTCAGCCAATATCAGTTCCACCTTATAGAATGGCCCCTGCCAAATTAAAAGAGTTGAAAGAGTAGTTAAAAGACTTACTTGACAAAGGTTTCATTCGACTTAGTATATTACCTTAGGGTGTGCCAGTGTTTTTTGTACTCAAGAAAGATCGCACGTTGTGAATATTTATCGATTATAGGAAGCTAAAAAAAGTGAAAATAAGGAATAAGTACCCTCTCCCCCTGATAAATAATTTATTTGATCAATTATAGGGAGATAGATACTTTTAAAAGATTGATTTGAGGTTTGATCATCACCAGCTAAGAATTCGTGAAGCAGATATTCCAAAAATAGCCTTTCAAATAAGATATGGTTACTTTGAGTTTTTGGTCATGTCATTTGGACTAACGAATGCTCCGTCAGCCTTCATGGACATAATGAACAGAATTTTTAAACCTTTTCTTGATATGTACGTGATGTATTTATAGATGATATTTTGATATATTCACGTAATGAAGTTGAGCATCCAGATCATTTGAGGTTAGTATTGTAGACATTGAGAGAGCACCAGTTGTATGCTAAGTTCTCTAAGTGTGAATTTTGGTTGACCTCAGCAGCCTTTCTTGGTCATGTGGTATCTGGAGAAGGCATTAGAGTAGATTTTCAGAAGATACAAGCTATGAAGAATTGCCCTCGACCAACCACTCCTACTGAGATGGGTAGTTTCTTAGGGCTATCCGGTTATTATAGTAGATTTATAGAGGGGTTTTCCTCTATTTCTGCCCCATTGACCAAGTTGGTGTAGAAAACAGTTAAGTACCGGTGGTCTGATGCTTGTGAAAGAAGTTTTCAAGAGTTAAAACATAGATTGACTACTGTGCCAGTATTAGCCTTACCATAGGGCATCAAAGGATATGTGTTGTATTGTGATGCTTCGGGTGTTGGTTTGGATTGCGTCCTAATGCAGCATGGAAGAGTTATAGCATATGATCCTCGACAATTAAAGAAGTATGAACAGAATTATCCCACTCATGACTTCAAGCTTGTAGCAGTGGTATTTGTACTAAAAATTTGGCGTCATTATTTATATGGAGTATATGTTTATATCTTTACAGATCATAAAAGTCTTCAATATCTATTCAAGCAGAAAGAGCTGAACTTGAGACAAAGGAGATAGCTAGAGTTACTGAAGGATTATGATGTCAATATTCTCTATAATCCTGATAAAGTTAACATTGTAGCTGATGCTCTTAGTCGACTATCCATGGGTAGTCTAGCACACCTGCCACCTGTTCAATGAGAAGTAGTGAGAGATGTTCACAAATGGCCAGTCTGGGCGTTCTCCTTGTGGCTTCTAAAGATCGTGTTTTTGTGCTTAATTAAGCTGAGCCATTGCTCGTGGCATCAGTTAAGCAGAAGCAGTATGATGATCCCTTATTATTCCAGTACAGAGAGAAAATTCAACAAAACCGAGTAATATATTTTGAGCTAGCAAGTGATGGTACTTTGAGATGTCAAGGCAGATTATGTGTACCTGATGTAGATGGGTTGTGACAACAGATCATGGCTGAAGCACATTGCTTTCGTTATTTAATTTATCCCAACTCTACAAAAATGTATCATGATCTAAAAGATATCTACTGGTTGAACGACATGAAAAGAGATATAGCAGAATATCTGGTGCAATTCTCTCATTGTCAACAAGTAAAAGCGGAACATCAAAGACCCGGTGGCCTAGCTCAAACCTTTTTTATTCCTATGTGGAAGTTGGATGCTATTAATATGGACTTCGTGGTAGGCTTACCTTTTTCTTATCGAAAATATGACTCTATTTGGGTAATAGTTGATCGGTTGATAAAATCAGCCCATTTTCATCCTATTAAATCTACCAGCACGGCTGAAGATTATGCCAAGCTATATGTAAAAGAGATTGTCTGCGTACATGGAACCCCGATGTCCATTATTTCAAATAGAGGTTCCCCATTTAAAACTCAATTTTGGAAGTCATTTCATAGGAGCTTGGGCACTCAGGTGAACCTTAGCACTGCATTTTATCCGCAGACAGACGGCCAACCTGAGCGCACCATTCAGATGCTCGAAGATATGTTGAGAGTATGCATTCTTGATTTTAAAGGTAATTGGGATGATCATTTGTCCTTAATAGAATTTTCTTAAGATAACAGTTATCACTCTAGCATTGGCATGGCTCTATTCGAAGCTCTCTATGGGAGGCAATGTAGATCACCTATTGGTTGGTTCAAAGTAGGCGAGACATAGGTATTAGGTCTTGATTTAGTCCATCAAGATATCAAAAAGGTTAAACTGATACGAGAGCGGTTGAAGATTGCCCAAAGTAGACAAAAATCATATACGGATGTGCAATGTAGATATTTAGAGTTTTATGTTAATGATTTTGTGTTCTTAAAGATGTCACCTATGAAAGACGTTATGTGATTTGGCAAAAAGGGTAAATTGAGTCCCAGGTATAATGGGCCCTATAGAGTAATTCACAAAATTGGCCAGGTAGCTTATGAGCTAGAATTACCTCCAGAGTTAGATGTAGTGCATCCTGTATTTCATGTGTCCATGCTATGTAAATTCTTAGGAGAGCCATCTCGCATCATCCCTATAGAGGGTATTGAACTTGCTAGAGACTTAGCATTCGAGAAAGTTCCCGTGGCCATATTGGATCAATAGGTCAGGAAGTTCAGATCTAGAGACATTACTTCAGTAAAGGTTTTGTGAAGGAGCTAGAACGTAGAAGAAGCCACATGGGAAGCAGAAGCGGATATGAAAACTAAATACCCTTATTTATTTCAAGAAATATATAAGGTTCTTGAACTACTTAACCCTTTATATGATCATTAGTTCCTACTATATTTTGTTATGTTGATAGCTAATTCTTACCTGTTATGTTTAGCTACATGTTTTGTGCCTATGAGCCCTGATATTTACATGGAAATAGCATGCACATGCAGGGTATAAGGTAAGTTACATGGTTGGTTATGACTTTTAATTATGTGTAAGGCCAAGAGAAGCCTCGTGTACTATTTTTGGTGTTTAAGGCCAAGTGGAGCCTCGTGTGTTAGTTGTTGAGTATTATATGTGTTGTGACACTCTGTGAAGTGTATTTTGATGTGTTCTAGCTAGCTGACAGGTACCCGATAGTCCTATTTACAAGGGAAACTCTGGCAAAATTTTTAGAAATTTAGAGAGTTGGTCAAATTTTTTACTATCATTCAATAAAGTAAGACCAAACTTGGTTAAATGTTATAATGAAGGTGTTGGATCATGGTGGAATGGATAAGAAGCTATAAGCATCATTCGAGGATCAATGATCCTAAGTGGGGGAGATTGTGACACCTCAAAAAGTTTTGAATCCAAGTTTAATATTTTAAGTGAATATAAGGTGTACGCATTTTACGGAGAATCATAGTATGTGCATATGTATATAATTGTAAAATATATAAGTTATATGGTTGCTACTAGTAGAAAGAAAAAAGAAAAGGGAAATGGAAAAGTCTTATAAAACTTTAAATTACTACTTCCAAGTGGGGGGCATTTTAAAGGGAAACAAAAATAAAAGATTTTGGTTTTGCGGGAAATCTAACGAACAGTACATATATTTATCCAAAAGAAAGGCAGCAGGTACAAAATGAAAAGTTATTAGCGTTAGAGGCTTACTTGTTACTATTATTCTTTCTTTGTTCCTTCTTTCCAGCAACTACGAAGTAAATCAAATGATTTAAGAGGAAATAAGAGGCGACAGTTGGACTACTTGAACTCAATTTTGTTCTCTTCTATCGGCGTCCAAGAATTCATTAGAGGAGGAAGGGAGAAAGGGATTCTTATAGTAATTTTGAAATAATCTTGGAGAAGTGACTTTAATAACCTAAAGTTGGAATTGAATTCCTAGAGGTAATTCTCTATCCCTTTCTTTTTTAATTTAATTACAGACAAGTATTTGGGGTATCTAATTTGAATTTTTATACAAGTTTTTTAAATGGGTTCATGAGAAGAAAAAGGAATAAAATGAGCAATTTTGGTGAAAGAGAAGCTTTTAGGGATTTCTATCAATTGGATAAATTTACCTTGAATTGTATAAGTTGTTAAAGTTGGAATTCATTCCGGATTCTTGTTAAGGAATTCAATTGGTTTAGGCCATAATTGAATATTTTTGGAATAAATAGTTAAACACTCATACGAGTCAATGATGGACATATATCTTATCCTTGTAGTTAATCAATTGGCAAGTGGATACGTGGAATTAGTGGTTGGAAGGATAAGGGCTACCATTTTGCGGGGTAAATTGCTTGAGGCTCGGAAAGCTATCGTAGATAGTTAAGTGCTAAGGTATGTAAATCTAAACCTTCCCTCGCCACTAAGTCACCACCCTATGTTTCATGCTCTTTCCCAATTGATGTTAGTATAACTCTCTTGAAATGTGAAAGTGGAATCTTTATATTGCCTTCACATCACTCCCTCGTTCTACCATCAAGCTTATAAGTATCTATCTTTCCTTTGTGTTAAATTTCTACGATACTCCCATATTATTCTAAGTTTATATACTTGAAGCCCTTTCACTTTAGGAGTGAATAGTAATAGCATAGTTTCACTTGTGTATGGTAGGTAAACGATCATTATCGTAACTCACATGTCATAGGCCTTTAAGGCATTAATTGGTAAACATTAATGACAGGAGGGTACATAGGTTTGGCATGGCATATCGCTCGACGTGATTCTGTGCATACGATTGAGACTAAACCACTATAGCGAGCCCAATCATTGGGCGTACCCTCCTTTGTGGCATCATTTGTATTTGAAGTCAGTTAGAACATCTTGTATTGGTTTTCCCTAACTCGAGCCAACATATGGCGTATATGTCCTGCGGGTTGACCCTCATAGTGAGCCCCTGGTGGGGCATACCTAATTACAAATTGCGGTTATAGTTACACACATAAGATCATAGTAATGAGTATGTGAGCAACATAAGCTTTATACTTGCCTCAGATCGCCTTCGAAAGGCCATCTTGTGATCATTTGTAAGACTTATAGGATAAATGCATTACTTAGGCAAAGTGTAGGCCCTACATTATAATGAACATTTTTCTAAATATTATATATTATGCTAATTAGGTTGGTGTATAAGTTATCAGTTCATATCGCATATGTGTTATTTGTTAGCTTATATGTTTCTCACTTTACCATTTGACTCATATGAGCTTCTGTACTTGTCCAGCTGCTATTCTATCTACTTTCATACCAGCACATGTTGTTTATGTACTGACATCTCGGGCCCACCATATTTTATTCATGCAAGCTCAGATTCTCAGGATAGCAGACGTCTACATTAGACTTTCTTGCTATTTCCAGCTGGTATTTTGGTGAGTTCCAACTCTCTCTGGAGCTGGTATATGCCTAGTATTTTTTATTATATTTATAGGTCTCTGGTTTGGAATGATAGGCCTAATGCCAACTAGTCACTTGTAGTATAGTGTGTTAAACTGACTAGAGGCTTCATGGACATCGTGTAGTATTGTATAGTTTTATAAATGTAACCCCCTTGTGTCTATATGAAACATTTATTGAATATCCTGCTCGTTATTATCCCATAACCTTGTTTATGTCATAGAATGCTTGTCGAGTAAGTACATGCGATTCTTGTCCATCATTATTGTTTTGGGGTGTCACAAACTTGGTATCAAAGCGCCTCAATTCAGGTGTCCTAGGAAGTCTATGAGGCCGTGTCAAGTAGGACCTTACTTATCGATATGTTGCGCGCCACATTTATAATTAATGGACTGCATGGATATTTAGGAATTTGACCTTCATATATAATCTAGATCGTGCAATAGAGCTAAGTTATTGAAAGTTACTTCTGACTACTATTCTGCTTATTTGTGATACAGACAGTGTCTGCTACAAAAAAGGATAAAGTAGCATAGTAGGCTGCTACAAGCGCTAGTCAGAAGGCAACCACTATCGGGCCATCTCCCGTATTGGTGGATATGAATAGGACTCAAGAAAGTTTGTTGGGTTCTATGCTTCCAGGTTCTCAAACTCCTAGAATGGAAGGACTTACTAGGGTTTCTACACCTCCAGTGGTGCCAATGGGTAGTTCTTATCTCGCCACCAAGTGCCTCAGACCCAGGTCTTAAGGGAGCAATTCTGTTGCTTACACAATTGGTCGCCGCTCAAGCCCAAAGACAGAGTGTGGACATACTTTTTGCTACTCAGGGAGGGATAGATGAATCTAGGATCAAAGATTTTCTCCGTATGAATCCACCAGAATTCACAGGTTCTAAGCTTGCAGAGGATCCTCAATAATTCATTGATGAGGCTTATCGAATTTGAAAGGTGATGCAGGTCTCGGATACAGATGTAGTTGAATTAGTTGCACATCAATTAAAAGGTATTGTAATTGATTGTTATGAGACGTAGTTTTACTCGAGAGGTCAGGAAGCTCCTCTAGCAGTCTGGGCAGATTTTTTTGAAGCCTTCATGGATCATTTTATGCCATTAGAGCTTTGAGAGATGAAAGTGGACGAATTTCTATCTTTAAAGCAGGGTAATCTTAGTGTCAAAAAGTATTGTTTACGGTTTACATAGTTGTCCAACTATGCTTCAGAGGTGGTTAGAACATAAGAAAAATGGATTCATCGCTTTATGAATGGCCTTACGGGTCCCTTGAAGGACCTTTTTTCTGTTGCTTCTATGAATAAAGATTTGGATGTAGTAAGAATTATGGCACGTGCTCAGCAGATAGAGAAAGATCAATGCAATAGTGAAATAGATAGTGAAAGGGGGCAGAGTAAGAGAGCAAGGACAACCAGCCAGTATCACGGAAGTAGAGGAGCTACCACTAGTCCACCTAGGCATACCCAGTCGGTTGTCCTCTTCACATATAATGCTCTAACTTAGTTCTTAAGGCATAGGTATGAGCAGATCTAGACTTCTAGAGCACCGTACTTACAACCTCAGAGAGGCGCTAGTCGAGGGTTACCACATCGACCTTCTTGTAGGCAGTGCAGCCGACCACATGGAGGAGAGTGTCGGCATGGTTCAAATACGTGTTACTGGTGTGGTATAGAATGCTTGTCCAATAAGTACATGCGGTTCTTGTCCGTCATTATTGTTTTGGGGTGTGACACTGTCTGAACTGTGTAGTTGATGGGACAACTCCATGACTAACTCCGTCCACTGAAATAAAACTAAAGTACTATAAATAATAAGCATCTCTTCAAACTATGAGTACTCACCACTACAATGAAAACTAAGAATCTAAAATGCTATGGGTGCTCTGGAGCCCGTGCCTCTGAACCTATGATATAAGATAACATAGCGTAAAGAAAAGCACACGTTAGTACTTTGAATGTACTGGTATGCTCAGTGAGGTAGGATGAAATACATGGGTTCATGTGCATGCACAATAATAACTGAATAACATGAGTATGACTGAGTAGGAGTACATGCATGACTACATAGACTTTAACTGAGATCATGCTAATAATGAGTACTGAATCTAATACTGATAACTGATATCTGAGTTCACGAATACTGTATTACTGATTATCTGAATGACTGTATCTGATAGTTTTAAATACTGTGAACCCATACCGAGTTTTATACTGAGCGTAGTGACTATTTCTGATAGTCCTGAATTTGTAGAACTGAACTGAGTTCTATCTTGAGACTAATACTGGAACTGAGACTGTGGGAATTAATCATCTAACCGATATGCCCCTTCTCTAACTCATTTGGGGTCCAACCTATAACCCCAGTTGGAAGGGTGTCAATACCATGCCACGGGTAAGGACAAATACTGAGTCACCCTCATCTGTCAGGAACTCTAAACGAGGATGGTGGTACCCTCAACTGGCAGGTTGATGTCTCAACCTACGTTAGCTACGTAGTTTTGGAATGCAAAGACTATTTCTAAGGATTACACCCTCTACTGGCAGGTAAGTGCCCATCCTTGGGTTTACTCGGTTCTAAATTTTACTCTCAACTGGATAGATGCTGGACTGAATTCTAAACTATAATGGGTTGGACTGAACTGTTGCAGATCGTACTATATAACTGAACTGAACTGATTTTACTGAACTGAGCTGGACTGATACCAAGTTCGCTGAGTTTTCCTAAGTTCCATAACTAACTGAATTCTATTGATCGAGACATGACTGATTCTACTCTGTGACTGACCATGGATCTAGACAAGAAGCTAAATTGTCAAGTATTAAATACCCCCAAGACTCGATAGCATAAACTTAAAAGACATAGCATAATTCTTGAGACATGGTAGCTAACTACTTAGTCATCATTCATTCAATTGGGCATTCAAGCAAACACGTGCATACATGCTAAACATGATATAATTTTTACTATTCAATTCACATGGACAATTCATCAAACACTTGTGGGGCATAATATATGCACATAATACTAAGACAACATGTAGGCAATGTGATTCAATTCCAGTTACATAATTCCAAGAGTTTAAACATGGATTCACATGATAAAGTACACATATCAATTAACTCTACATGAATCTTGCAATAAATCATGAATACATTTTAATTCAACTCATGGAAATCATGAAATCACTCTACATGAACTTTAAAAGAGTTTATTGGACTCCAAGGGTGGAAGGAACCCTTAGATGAACACTTTACATACCTTAGTTAAGGAATTTCAGAAATTTGATGGTGGAATCTTAAGTTCTCGATTTGAAATTGAAGCTTCTGGGTTTTGTTCTTGAGCAAATTTGAGAAAGAATGAGTTTATTTGCTCCCTAAAGTGATTAATTTCATGTTTGAAGGGCTGAAGGTTGAGGGAAAATACCTAAATACCCCCAAGGATGCGGTCTTTTAATGACTAAAAACTGAACTATCGATGCGCTGACCGACACGCTGCGTCGTTGGCATCGATACGATAGCCAACGCATCATATCGAGTCCGGGTCAACTCACTGGAAATTATTGCTGGGAACTGGGGAAAACATTCATCAACGCGATTGTCGATGCAGCGCGCTAAGATCGCATTGATCCACAATTTTGGGATTCCAAAGGATCTTCAAACGAAGTCCCAAAAATCTGAAACTTCTCCGGAAACAACTATGAACATTACTGACCATGAATCAACCTAAATATCCACATTTAATGGACATGATTGCCAACTTTCAAAGTCTAAAATAACTCTAAATCTAAATACTTAGCTAAAATATTCCAAGTCTGGGACCCCTTAAAAAGCTTAGAGGACTGAATTAAGCTAAGGATTTTTGCGGGGTCTTACAGGTTTAAAGCATATGTACTTAAATGATCACAATTTCATAAAGAAGCTTAATTCTCAACAATTATCTTGGAAACACTTGAAAATATCAATTCACAATAGGGATGTATAATTCATGATATAAATCCTCAATTCAAAGCATAAATAGGTGAGATAAACATACAATTCAAGGTTTAAATCACTTATATCTTCATAAACTTAAAACAAGATGCTTTGGGTATAAACCCCAACTTGTAAATCATGTAATCTTTAATAGAATTCAACTTTTTGGGCACAAGAATGAAAGATTTGTCCTTATTCAAACCCCACATACCTTGGATGATGAACTAGATGAACAATCTTGCTTTTGAAACTCTATTTGGGCTCTTAAATGATGGTTCTTGGAATTCTTTTGTTGGAAATCTTGAATCTTGAAATAATTTGGAAAAAGTATGGTGGAATCTTGGGATTCTTGAGGTTGATTATTGAAGCTTAGGATTTTTGGTTGAGAAAAAAATTGAGAAATATATCATAAGATGCTTGTAGTAGCCTTAAATGTTGTGCTTGGATGGAATTGGGGGCTGGGAAAAGTTCAAAATACCTCCTTTAACTTCTAAATGAAACTAAAAAAAATAACCGGAGTCCTGATTTAATGGGCCACCACGATGCGCCACTATCGCGGTGGCTCACTAAAAACTGATGAATGCGAAATTGGGGTCCTCCACAATGCGGACATATCGCATTGTCCCACTAGATTTTGATAATTAGGACCTGGAACTTCAACACGATACGCCACCATCGCGGTGCCCTATAGAAATGCCATTTTGTCCTTCAGAGTGACGCACCACTATCGTGTTGGGCTATTGGAATTCGACAATTGGGAAAATGGACCTCTCCACAATGCGTCAATATCATGGAGGTCCACTGAAAATTGACAATTATGGAATTTTCCTTCACCGCGATGCAGTGATTGCCCAGTTGGCACGTTCTCAACTTAAAAATGTTGTAACTTCTTCACCGAGTGTTGGATTTGAACAAATTTGGTATTGATGGAAATCTTATTTAATTACCACACAATGAAAAGTTGAAATCTACAAAATTCTATGCGAAAAAAATATTAATCATTTTGGAAAACATCCCTTAACATTCTATGAACGAATTTAAGCTAGAAAAAGTTTGGGGTATTAAAGTATTCTTGGACCATGGAGGTAGAATGCCTCCATAATATAGGCTTTTCATGGAGGCAGAACCTCCATGATACATAACTTGTCATAGAGGTTAGCCTCTTCGATATACGTCGCATCATAAAGGATAGCCTCTGCGATAACCTCTATGATACGGAGGCTGTGTTTTCTGCAGTATTCTTATTAACTTATAAAGGGATATTTTGGTCTTTTCCCTCACCACAAACACCCAAATTGACAACTTAAATCTTAAAAGGGGCATTACTTTCCTCATTCCCCAGCAGTTATCACACATAAAACCCATCCCCTTTTTCGAGAACATAAAAATCAAGCCTCTTCTCAAGAATGCAAGCATTAAAGGTCCAAATTTCATGCTTTTTCTTCAATAATTCAAGCAATTAACATATGTGGGATATTCATCAATGGGTTTCTTCCACCCATTGAGTCCAAAAAAAAATCCCTTTTTGTTCAAGTATGAAACTTTTATCCTCTTTTATGAATACATCCATATATTATGAATTTAATTCGTGATTTATTAGTAGTTTTGAATTCAAGCCATGCCAAGATGTTTCCCCTATCTAAATTATGTTATTACATATTTTAAATTTCAGTCACCCACATCATGTTCAATAAATACCATGTCAATTTCTCAAGTTATGAAATAAATCATGTGATCATGTTGTTCTCATAAGTGTAGCATATTCACATGCTTATAATCATGAATTCCATCAGTTTAGTGAAATATACTATGTTTTGGGGTTTACGAATCATAAATTCCCTTACAGTGTTTTCAATAACAATTTTGTATTTAAAGCATTATTCAGTGCTGGGGGGTTATGAACACCTGATACATATATGTTCACCATGATTCAGAATTATAAGTAGCAAGTCAGTCAGATCATGATTTTACTATTATACTCAGTTTGTTATGATCATGTTGAGCATTATCAGTTGTGATGTCCAGTTGACTTTAAATTAGTACTAGTGTCAGTTTAGTTAGGAGTAGGATTTAGCACCGAGTGAAACTAGGGGTTAAGGCCCACCCACTAGTAGAGGACTAAAACCTTTAGTATCAGTCCCTATATTTTAGACCTACGTAGCCAATGTAGGTTATAGGATGTCACCCGCTAGTAGAGGACTGACACTCTCTTAGGGATCACCCGCCAATAAAGTATTGACACCCTAGTCCTTCGGGACATCAATTTAGTGGATCCATACAGGTAGTGTTAGTACCTGTGGCAAGATACTGACACCCTTCTAATAGGGGTTATAATTTAGACCCCAATTAACTCAGATTGGGGCATGTCGATTACATGATAGCTCCCATAATTTTAGTCAGTACTCAGGTTATATCAGTATGGGTTTGCATGACCAAGTATTTAGTTTATCAATTATTCAGTCGGCCAGTTTTACAGATTATCTTAGTACATGTTTTACTTGGTCTTGCATTCTTTCTACATGTTCATGCATCCATGTTCAGTATCCATATGTGTTTTTAGGTAGTCCCTATATCATGTACTAGTACATTCAAAGTACTAACCTCATACTCTCTTTTGCGTTATATTGATTCCATAATATAGGTTCGGACGCTCAGTTCCCGATCGCCCTTAGTCAGCTTAGTGTCTCTCAGCAGTAATAGTAGTGAGTCTTTATCCATTGAGGACAAGTTATGTTTAGTTACTTTTAGTATTTATTTTATTTCACTTATTCAGAGTTAGTTGGGGGTTTGTCCCATCAAATCCACATATCTTAGAGGCTTTCAGACTAGATGTTTAGACATTCAAATATTCAGAATAGATATTCAGCTATTTAGACTTGTTTTTAGTTTATTTCATAATTCAAACATGTTGGTATTTTCTTCAATTCTATATCTTAACAGGCTTTTGTCAGTTTAAATTCTTCACATGATGTTTCATTATTATATTACTCAGTGCTCACAATAGATACCAGGTCATGGGTTAGCTTTGGGGTACTTGTGGCCTTAAAAACTGTGTTACAACTAGAGGGTAGCCTCTGGTAAAATATGGTATTAGAGCCAAGTTTTAAAGTATCCTAGGGTGTCTGAAAGCCACGTCGAGTAGATTTTTATGCATGGGTGTAAAGTGGGCCATACTTATGGGTAAGAGGCTACGAGACATTTTAGGAAAGTTTTCCTTCTTTTAGTATTCATGTCTTCGTATTCTGCTAGTATTATCTCCTGTATCTTGACTTGCATTTGATTTGTTGATATTGTCTGTTGTCATTTCTTGCACTGCTTTTTATTGGGTTATCGGCTTGGGGCTCTATTTTTGGGGTTTTGGGTGCTGAGTCCATTGGTGTTTGCTCTCTATTTGAGTTTAGTTTTGTTTCTTGATTATTTCTTCGAATTTGTGTAAGCCTTGTATTTCTTGCTGCTGCTTTGTTACTACCATTGTTTATTTTTTCTTATATTTTTTTGTAGTAGTGGATGTGGGCGTTGATGGTTGGATAGGGTCATGTCCGAGGGGGTTGGGGCGGGGGGCTGTTGTGGGGGCGAGGGAAAAAGAATTGGAGGAAGTGGGAGGGAGGCCAAGGCTTGGCCTCAGGGGTGGTAGAGAAAGACGTGTGGATAGTGATGGTAGACTGAGGGTTGGGTCTTAGAATATAGGGACTCTTCAGGGTAAGTCCATAGAGCTTGTGAAGATTCTTAGAAAGAGGAGGATTAATATTACGTGTATTCAAGAGACCAAGTGGGTAGGGTCTAAGGCTAGGGATGTGCATGGTTACAAGCTTTGGTACTCTGGGAGCGAGAGGTGTAGGAATGGAGTTGGCATCTTAGTAGATGAAGAGCTTAGAGATCAGGTAGTAGAGGTAAAGAGGATCAACGATAGGTTGATGACTATTAAGTTGGTCATTCGGGGGTTTACCCTGAACGTGTGTAGTGCTTATGTGCCGCAAGTGGGCTTGGAGGGGGAGAAGAAGATGCGGTTTTGGGAGGCTTTGGATGAGGTGGTGAGAGGCGTGCCTAGCTCGAAGAAGATTGTTGTAGCAGGATATTTCAACGAGCACATCAGGGCGTTATCGGGAGGCTTTGGTAATGTGCATGGTGGTTTTGGTTTTAGGGAAAGAAATGAAGAGGGGGCTACTCTTTTGGATTTTGCAAGGTCCTTTGGGCTGGTGGTGGTGAACTCGGGCTTTCCAAAGAAGGACGATCACCTGATCACCTTTCGAAGTGCGATAGCCAAGACCTAGATTGACTTTTTGTTGCTTAGAAAAGGGGATAGGGTGTTGTGTAAGGACTATAAGGTCATCCCGAGTGAGAATCTTTTGACCCAGCATAGGCTCTTGGTTATGGATTTGGGTATAAAGAAGAATAGAAAGAGGAGGGGTGAGGAGTGTAGACCTAGAATTAAGTGGGGCGACTTGACACCAGTGAATGCGTGGGAGATAGGGGAAAAGTTGGCAGGAATGGGGGTGTGTGAGTGTAGGGGAGACATGGATAGTATGTGGGATAAGGTGGCTAGGTGCATCAGGGAGAATGCAAGTGAGGTGTTGGGCGTTTCTAGGGGCTGGGCCGGGCATCATCGGGGGACTTGGTGGTGGAATGAAGAGGTTAAGAAGAAAGTGGGGACCAAGAAAGGGGCGTATGCTAAGTTGGTTGAGAGTAAGGACGAAGAAGAGAAGCGGGTAAATAGGAAAGAGTACAAGTTAGCTAGGAAGGAGGCTAAGTTAGCAGTTACGGCGGCTAAGACGGTCGCTTTTGAGAGCTTGTATGCAGGGTTACAGGGGAAAGGAGGGGGGAAAAAGTTGTTTAGACTCGCTAAGGTTAGGGAGAGGAAGGGTCGTGACCTCGACCAGGTGAAGTGCATTAAGGGGAAGGACGGTACAGTGTTGGTGGAGGACGGCCACATTAAGAATAGATGGCAGTCGTATTTTCATAAGCTCTTGAATGACGAAGGGGATAGAGCTATTGTGTTAGGGGAGCTGGGGCACTCAGAGGAGTGTCGGGATTTTAGTTATTGTAGACGTTTTAAGGTAGAAGTGGTTAGAGAGGTTGTTCGCAAGATGCGAAGGGGTAGGGCGACGGGGCCGGATGAGATACCGGTGGATTTTTGGAAGTTTGCTGGAGAGGCTGGTGTAAGGTGGTTGACTGGATTGTTTAATGAAATCTTCAAGACGGCAAAAATGCCTGAGGCTTGGAGGTGGAGTACCATGATCCCTCTTTATAAGAATAAGGGTGACATTCAGAGTTGCAATAACTATAGGGAGATTAAGTTATTGAGTCACTCTATGAAGATTTGGGAGAGAGTGGTCGAGGTGAGGCTGAGACGGATAGTGTTTATTTCGGAAAACCAGTTTGGATTTATGCCTGGCCTCTCGACGACAGAGGCAATTCACCTGGTACGAAGGCTGGTGGAATAGCATAGGGAAAGAAAGAAGGACCTGCATATGGTATTTATCGACCTAGAGAAGGCATACGACAAAGTCCCCAGGGAGGTGCTTTGGATATGCTTGGAGGTGAGTGGAGTCCCGCTGGCATATATCAGAGCAATTAAGGACATGTATGATGGAGCAAAAACTCAGGTGAGGACAGCGGGAGGAGACTCAGAGCATTTCACTGTCTTGATAGGATTGCATCAGGGATCTACTCTTAGCCCCTTTTTGTTTGCTTTGGTGATGGATGTGTTGACGCGGCGTATTCAAGGGGAGGTGCCTTGGTGTATGCTTTTTGCAGATGATTTAGTTTTGATTGATGAGACGCGAGGGGGTGTGAATGACAAATTAGAGGTGTGGAGACAAACTCTTGAGTCTAAAGGGTTCAGGTTGAGTAGAAGCAAGACAGAGTATTTGGAATGCAAGTTTAATGATGTGAGGCTGGAGAATGAGGTGGTAGTGAAGTTGGAATCACAGGAGGTATGTAAGAGGGATAGTTTCAAGTATCTCGGGTCTGTGATTCAGGGTAACGGTAAGATTGATGACGATGTCTCACACCGTATTGGGGCGGGATGGATGAAGTGGAAGCTCGCGTCGGGGGTGTTGTGTGATAAGAAGGTTCCGCCCAAGCTTAAAGGCAAATTCTACAGGGTGGTAGTCCGTCCGGCCATGTTGTATGGAGTGGAGTGTTGGCCAATTAAGAATTCTCATATTCAAAAAATGAAGGTGGCAGAAATGCGGATGTTGCATTGGATGTGTGGGCTGACTAGAGGGGATAGAGTTTGGAATGAGACTATCAGGGAGAAGGTTGGTGTGACTCCAGTGGAGTATAAGATGCGGGAAGTCCGATTGAGATGGTTCGGACACGTGATGAGGAGGGGCATGGATGCCTCGGTTCGTAGGTGTGAGAGGCTAGCTTTGGATGGTTTTAGGCGGGGTAGGGGTAGGCCAAAAAAGTACTGAGGTGAGGTGATTAGGCGGGACATGGAGCAGCTACAGCTCACCGAGGACATGACCCTAGATAGGAAGATCTGGAGGACGCGAATTAGGGCAGAAGGCTAGGGCCAGTTTGGGTCGCTAGTGTAGGGAATTACTTGGTGGGGGTATTATTCTTGTTATGATACCTTGTTCCATGTTTTATTATGAATCTGTTTGCTTTTCTCTATTTTTATTACTTATGGGTGTCGCATTTATGTTATGACATCTTGTTCTATTCTTTACTATGTATTTGTGTAGTATCTCATGTCTCGAGCCGGGGGTCTATCGGAAATAGCCTTTCTACTTCTTTAGAGGTAGAGGTATGGACTGCGTACATCTTACCCCCCTCCCCCAGACCCCATTATGTGGGAATACACTGGGTTTGTTGTTGTTGTTGTTGTTGTTGATCAGCTTGCATCACCACCTATTTAGGAAGATCCCTTGAATGAACATGTTTCCCACACCGAGTTCAGGGCTTCTTTTACCACTTTGGACTATTCTGTGGATGCTCAGAATAATCAGTAGGCTATTTCCCTAGCCAACTCTATGATGAAATGGTAGCAGCTAGGATCTGAGACTTTACTCGGATGAATCATTTATTTTTTCTAGATCTAAGTTTGAGGAGGATCTACATGAGTTTCTAGATGGTATGCAAAAAGTGACAAATATGATGGGTGTTACTGCTTGTGAGGGTGCTGATTTAGCTGTATACCAATTGTAAGGGGTAGCTCATAATTTGTTCAGGCAGTGGAAGGAGGACAAAGGTGTTGAGGCAGGGCCTATAGAGTCGGAGGAGTTTGCCATAGCCTTTTTAGATAGGTTCTTCCCATTTGAGTTACTAGAGGCTAAGGTGCAGGAATTCATAAATATGAAACAAGGTAACATGAATGTGAAGGAGTACTCACTCAAGTTTACTTAGTTGATGAGGTATACTCTGACTATGGTGGTTCATTCTAGGTTTAGGATGACTAAGTTTGTGTCTGGGGTATCTAATAGTGTACTCAAAGAGTGTAGGACAGACATATTGATTAAGGAAATAGACCTTTTTAGGCTGATGGTTTATGCTCAGCAGATTGAGGAGTAGAAGTTCAAGGAGAAGGAAGGGAGAAGAAGAGGGCCAGAACAGGTAGCTTCAACTTTTCATAATAGAGTTCTGATAGTGAAAATCATTCTCAGTTCCACCAATTATTATCAGTCCCAGCTCCATCTTCAGCCAGTGCCTAAGTTCAAGCTGGATAATAGGGATAGGGCGCCAGGCTCTAAAACCTAAGGTAGCATGAACAATGGGCATACCAACCCACTTTTTAGGAAATATAGTATGAATCATCAGGGAGAGTGCAGGGCAGGCACTAATGAGTGTTTTGGATGTGTCAAGCCAGGACACAGGATCAGGGATTGCCCAGTGGTTGTGTAGAAGGGAAAGAATCTTTGTCAACAAGTTCAATCCAACTTTTCATCAGCTCCAGCAGGTCGCCTGACTCTGTAGGGTGCCACCAGTGGGCATCGTCAGAACTAACTTTATGTTCTCCTATCTCGATAGGATCAAAAAAGTTCTCCTGATATAGTTACGGGTACGTTACAAGTATTTCATCTTCATGTTTATGCATTATTAAACCCTAGAGATTCACTCTTTTTTGTGACTCCTTATATAGATGTAGACTTTGGCGTCAGTCTTAAACTCTTAGCAGAACCCATTTTGGTGTCTACCCTAGTGGGTAGCTCTATCACAACCAAACGGGTATACAAAAATTGCCCGATCACAGTATCTTAAAGAGTTACTTCAGTTGATCTTGTGGAGTTAAAGATGTCTGATTCTAATGTTATTCTTGGTATAGATTGGCTCCACTCGTGTTATGCCTCAGTTGATTATAGAAATAAAATTGTCCAATTTCAGAGTCCTAATAAGCCCGTTATTGAATGGATAGGTAGTACTTTAGTTCCTAAGAGTCAGTTTGTCTCCTATCTTAAGGAAAGAAAGATGATATCCAGGATATGTATATACCATCTTATCTGAGTCAAGGACTCAAATTCTGAAACTCCAAGTCTTGAGTTAGTTTCTGTAGTGAATAAGTTTCCAAAAGTATTCCCTAAAAATCTTCCTAAAGTTTCCCCCAAAAGGGAAATTGACTTTAGAATAGACCTCATTCCAGATACCCAGCCTATCTCAATTTCACCTTAAAGAATGGCTCTATTTGAACCTAAAAAATTGAAAGAACAGTTGAAAGATCTCTTAGATAAGGGTTTCATCAGGTCCAACATTTCTCCATGGGGTGCTACAATTCTTTTTGTGGTCTAGAAAGATAGTTCCCTCCAAATGTGCATTGACTACCACCAGTTGAACAAAGTCATAATCAAGAATAAATATCCTCTCCCCAGGATTAATGACTTGTTCGGCCAACTTCAGGGTACAAGCTATTTTCCTAAGATAGACCTCAAATTCAGCTATCATTAGCTCAGAGTTAGAGAATATGACATTCTGAAGACAACCTTCAGAAGTCGGTATGGTCACTTTGAATTCTTAGTTATTTTCTTTGGACTAACAAATGCTTTCGCAACTTTTATGGACTGAACAAACAAGGTGTTCAAGAAGTACTTGGACATGTTCGTTATAGTCTTCTTAGATGACATCCTCATTTATTCCCGTAGTGAAAGTGATCATGAATACCATTTAAGGGTTGTATTACATACCCTTACGAATCATCAATTATTCGCAAAGTTCAGCAAGTAAGAATTCTAGTTGAGATAAATAGATTTTCTTAACCATATTATTTCTGGTGATGACATTCGAGTTGATCCTCAAAATACCAGAGCAGCAAAAAACTATCCTAGACTTATCTCTCCTTCATATATCAGGATTTTCCTGGGTTTAGTTGGTTACTACAGATGACTTGTTGAAGGGTTTTCTTCTATTGCTTCTCCCTTGTCTCGATTAACCCAAAAGAAAGTCAAATATTAGTTTAGATCCCTACAAAAAAAGTTTTTAGGAGCTGAAAACTCAACTCACTTCTACTTCAATCTTGACGTTACCAGATGGCATAGATGGTTTTGTAGTTTATTTTGATACTTCTAGAGTTGGTCTTGGTTGAGTGTTAATGCATAGAGGTAAGGTCATTGCCTATGCCTCTATATAGCTTAAACCCTATGAGAAGAATTACCTGACCCATAACCTTAACTTAGCAGCAGTAGTCTTTTCCTTAAAGATTTAGAGGCATTGGGGTTCATGTTGATGTATTCACGGATCATAAGAGTTTACAATATGTGTTCACTCAGAAGGATCTAAATCTTTGTCAAAGAAGTTGGTTGAAATTGTTAAAGCACTATGATATGAGTATATTGTATCACTCGGGTAAGACCAATGTAGTGGTTGATGCCCTTAGTAGATTATCTATGGGAAGTGTTGCTCATGTTTAGGATAATAAGAAGGAATTAGTTTGTGAGGTTCATCAGCTAGCCACGCTAGGTGTTCGGTTGGTTAATTTGACCGAAGGTAGTATATGGGTTTAGAATAGTTAAGAATCTTCATCAATTGTCAAAGTGAAAGAAAAACAAGACATGGATTCTATTTTGGTCAAGCTGAAGGAGGCAGTTAAGGATCAGAAGGTTGAGGTTTTCTTCTAAGAGGGAGATAGTGTGCTTTATTGTCAAGAAAGGTTATGTGTTCTGAGTATGGATGGTCTGAGGTAGCAGATATTAGCAGAAGTGCATGGTGTGCGGTATTCTATTCACCCAGGATCCATTACGATATACTATGATTTGCGAGAAATCTACTAGTGGAATGGTATGAAGAAAGATATTGCAGAATTAGTGGATAAGTGTTCGAATTATCAACAGAATAAGGTTGAACACCAGAGGGCTAGTGGTATGATCCAGGAGATCAGCATCCCTACTTGGAAGTAGGAGGTGGTCAACATGGATTTTGTGACAGGGTTACCTCATACGCATTGTTAGCATGATTCAATTTGGGTCATTGTAGATAGAATAGCCAAGTCAACCCATTTTTTATTAGTTCATACATTGTATTCGGCTAAGCATTATGCTAGGCTCTATCTCAGGGAGTTGGTAAAGTTGTATGGGGTTTTGATTGACTATCATTTTATACAGAGGTACCCTGTTTACCCTCACTTTTAGAAGGCATTTTAGAAGGTTTTTGGTACCCAAGTCCATTTCAGTACAGCATTTCATCCTCGAACAGATGGTCAGTTGGGAAAAATATTCGGACTTTAGAGGACATGTTGAGGGCTTGTGCTATCGACTTTAAAGTTAGTTGGGATAACCACTTACCATTGTTTGAGTTTTCCTACAACAATAGCTATCACTCCAGTATTTAGATGGATCCATTTGAGGCTCCTATGGAAGGAGGTGTAGATCTCTTATTTTTTGGTTTGAAGTAGGTGAGGCCTCTTTAGTAGGGCCAGATATAGTTTATGAGATGATGGAGAAAGTTCAATTAATCCGCAAAAGGCTTAAGACAGCCCAAAGTCATCAGAAATCTTATGCAGATGTGAGAAAAAGAGATATTGAGTTTGACCTTGGTGATTTAGTTTATCTAAAAATTTGCCTATAAAAGGGGTGAAGATATTTGGCAAGAAGGGGAAGTTAGTCCCCACTATGTTGTCCCATACAGGATTTTGATCCATGTTGGAAAGGTAGATTATGAGTTAGAATTGCCTGAAGATCTAGCATTAGTGCATCCGGTGTTCCATGTCTCTTTGCTAAGGAAATGTATTAGTGACTCAGCTTTTGTTGTTCCTTTAGAAAATGTAGATATGAAAGATAGTCTCTTCTACGAATAAGTCCCATTTGAGATCCTTGACCTTCAGATTCATAGGTTGAGGAATAAGAAAGTTCCCTTAGTTAAGGTTCTACGATGGAATCAATCCATTGTGGGACCTACTTGGGAAGCAGAAGAAGATATGCGAGCCAAGTATCCTTATTTTTTCTCTACGGATTCTGATCTAGTGTGAGGTAATAATTTTCCTTAAGTGATTCTCTTATTTTTTATCTCAGCTATAGAACCATCCTCGTTTCATAGCATGCATTCATAAATTCAGTTCAGCCCATGTATTGTGTTTCAAATTTAGTTACTTAATCATGATTCAACTTATAAGTATTTAGTGTACGATCTCAGTTTTCCTAGTATCTTAGCTCAAACAGTTTTATTCGGGGATGAATGATTCCAGGAGGGAGATATTGTAGTACCCCACAAGATCTTAGTCAAGTTTTCAGCTCTTACTTATATGTTTAAAGGGGTTCAAGTCATTTATTTTAAACTAAGTACAAAAGACTTAGCCAATTTAAGACCCCAAGAATCCAAACATTTTATTTTTGGCCTTTCTGAGTCCGAAACGTTGATTTTTGAGTTGAAATATGTTTAGGGGTGTTAAAAGGGTCATCCGGGAGAGTTTAAGAATTTTTTAAAATAAGTTCAGGGTGTTTTTGGACAACGAAGGAAGAATGCCTCCGTGATATAGGTGTGTTACGGAGATAGGACCTCTGCGATACAAGGCATATCACGAAGGTTAGCCTCCGCAATATATGTTATGTCACGGAGGATAGCCTCCTTGATAACCTCTGTGATACAGAGGCTGTGTTTTTTACAGTATTTTCATTAACTTATAGAGGGGCATTTTGGTCTTTCCCCTCACCCCAAACACCCAAATTAACGACTTAAAGCTCAAAAGGAGCATTTTTTGTTCCATTCCGCATCAGTTATCATACGTAAAACCCATCCCCTTTGCCAAGAACGTGAAAATCAAGCCTCTTCTCAAGAATTCAAGCATTCAAGGTCCAAATTATAGATTTTTCTTCAAGGATTCAAGAAATTAAGGTATGTGGAATATTCATCAATGGGTTTCTTCCAACTATTGAGCCCCCCAAAAAAACAAAAATCTCTTTTTGTTAAAGTATGAAACTTTTATCCTCTTTTATGAAAATATCCATGTTAACAATCAATTTAATCCATGCTTTCTTAGTAGTTTTGAATTTAAGTCATGCCAAGATGTTTCCCCCATGTGAATTATGTTATTACATGTTCTGAATTTCAATCACTCACATCATGTTCAGTTAATATCATGTCAATTTCTCAAGTTATGAAATAAACCATGTGATTATGTTGTTCTCATAAGTTTATCGTATTCACGTACTCATAATCATGAATTCTATTAGTTTAGTGAAATATACTATATTTTGGGGTTTACGAATCATGAATTCCCTTATAGTGTTTTAAATGATAATTTTGTATTTAAATCATTATTCAGTGCTGGAGGTTATGAACACTTGATACCTATATGTTCACCCATGTTTCAGAATTACAAGTAGTAAGTCAGTCAGATCATGATTTTACTATCATACTTAGTTTGTTATGATCATGTTAAGCATTATCAGTTATGATGTCCAGTTGACTTTAAATCAGTACCAGTTTCAATTCATTTGGGAGTAGGATTTAGCACCAAGTGAACCTAGGGATGAAGCTTACCCGCCAGTAAAGGACTGAGACCTTTAGTAGTAGTCCCTAAGTTTTAGAACTACGTAGCCAATGTAGGTTATAAGATTTCACCCACCAATAGAGGAATGACATTCTCTTAGGGATCACCCTCCAATAGAGGACTGACACCCTATCCCTTTGAGACACTATTTTAGTGGATCCACACAGCAGTGTTAGTACCCGTGGAAAGGTACTGACACCTTTCCAACTAGGGTTATAGGTTGGACCCCGATTAGCTCAAATTGGAGCATGTCGATTATATGATAGCTCCCACAGTTTTAGCCAATACTAAGGTTATATCAGTATAGGTTTGCATGACCAAGTATTTAGTTTATCAGCTATTCATTCAGTTAGTTTTACAGATTATCTTAGTACATGTTTTACTTGGTCTTGTATTCTTTCTACATATTCATGCATCTATGTTCAGTATCCATATGTGTTTTTCGTTGGTTTGTCATGACTCAAACCAGGTCTTGGCCATGATAGGTATCTCAAGTTCCACTTGGACCGGAGATCACCCCCTTCGCCTAACCTAACCAACATATTAACCACAAGTTTTGGATGAATTTTGAATATATAGAAAGATTGCAGAAAGTAAGTCTAATAATACTCATAAAGTATCTAGGTCAATCCACCAAACAACATACTGAACCATCACACCCAAGTCCATAGTAATCCATAAATCCTCTACAAAACTAAAGTGAATAATATATCGGTACATGCCCCCGACAATAGACAAAAACAACATATAAACCAAGTATAAGGCAAAGAGTAACACACCATGAAATGAATGCTTTTTGAAGTATGGAAGTTCACCACTTCAATGTCAATCTCACGAACCACTGGATCACCTAGTCACTACGCAGGAGAAGAAAAAGCTCTGGTCCCTATATCGCATGGGGATATAGCATACGGAGATAGTTAACAGTTGGAGCGCTAGCATGTAACTAAGGGATAGAGGAATAAAATAATGCCATCAATAAAATCAATTCAAATTATCATATGCAATCACCTGTATGCATACATATATATATATATCGTGTCGGGATAGAGAATAAGGCTTAGCATGAAATTTGAAAACATTAACCTGCACTAAATAGCATAACCATCATAAAATAAGACACTTATGGGCTATGTGGGTCTAGCTCTTTCCTATCTGGAAGGGCCTCAGTGTGTATAGCCACATGAACCATAGAATATCCATATCCATATATGTCATTATGGGAGACTCGAACCTCCCAACATAATTAAGGTGTTGTAGCACCAATTTATACAATATGGGGGACTAGAAACTCCCATTCATATATCCATTTGGGGGACTCAAACCTCCTGGGTCATATAAATACCCGTACTGGCTAGCACAATTTTTAGTGTTAGTCCTTCGGACTTCACTTTCACGGACCGACTACACATCCTACTTTAAATCCCAATTAAAATATTTTTTACACATACACTCAACCATTAGTCCAATTACTTACCAAAGGCATTCCGTTGGTATCGTCATACCAACCCCACTTGCAATCGCACAACATGCCATAACCATTTTTATTAATTGTTCATCGGGGCTCGAACCTATTTAGTTAATTAAACCACCAAGATTACAATTCAAATCAATGATTCATAATCTTTCGGCCAATTCCTTAGTTCAAAACACAATTCAACGTGTGACTATTAGTTCTCTTAGATATTATCACAAACACATTGAAGGCATATATTTACCAAGACAAAAATCAAAGTAAAAAACCATAAAGTTTAGGGTTAACCATGACTCAATTGTTAAAACACAATTACCAAGCATCCACATATGCAAAACCATTATTAAAACAGGTATATTCATAATTTAACCCAAGAGCAAATGATACTCAACAATATGAAATGAAACCCTCAACATTTGTTTTCCAAACCACCCTTAACGATTCATAAACAAAGCTTTAAACACATAATTTTCATTAACTAACAATGGGGGAAGAGTCACATGCCTTATTCACGAAGGTTCACAAAAAGAACTTGAATCTTGAGCCTCTAGATGACCACCTTGTAGAAACCCTAGCCCAATCTTCAATAGAGAGTTTAGAGAGGATTTTAAGAGTGTTTTGATTCTTCAAAGTGTGTTATAAGAAGATACAATGTGTTATAATACATGGGGTCTTAAGGGTTTTGAGATGAAAAATGTTCAAAATATCCTTAACTTAAAAGATGAAAAATATGCGCTCGAGGGTACAGTTGGATCCCTCACGTCGTACCCATATCATACGAGTGGTACCCTCCACTCGTACCTTGATCAGAATGTTAGATGCCATATTCTTTCCATCATATGACGCCTTATCCTAAAATGTACCCATACAATATGATAAGTACCCTCAAACCATACCTTAAGTAGAATCCTATAGGCTAGACTTTGGACATCATACGATTTAGCACTATACTTCTCGTACCCTAACATATGACTAGTATAATTCCTTCTCGTACCAAGAACAGAACTTGGCTAATGTGAAACTGACTAACATATGACCAAGGACTTCAAACCGCATCCACTCTATACAAGTGGTATAATGTAGTCATATGATGCATGGAATATTCAAGGCTCAAAGAATTTTTGCAAGGGCCAAAGTTTGGGGTGTTTCGTAGTCCCTATCTCACGTACCAGTACATTCAAAGTACTGACCTCATATTTCTATTTTGCGCTATATTGATTTCACAATATAGGTCTAGACGCTCAGTTGTCTGATTGCCCTTAGTCAACTCAGTGCCCCTCAGCAACAGTAGTGGTGAGTCCTTATCCATCAAGGACAAGATATGTTCAGTTACTTTCAGTATTTCATTCATTTCAGTCAGTCGGATTTAGTTAGGGGTTTGTACCATCAACTCCACATGTCTTAGAGGCTCTCAGACTAGATGTTTAGATATTTAGATATTCAGACTAGATATTCAGCTATTCATACTTGTTTTCGATTTATTTCATAATTCATATATGTTGGTATTTGCTTCAATTTTATATCTTAATAAACTTTTATCAGTTTAACTTCTGCACATAATGTTTCATTATTATATTATTGAGTGCTCAAAGCATGTACCAGATCATGGGTTAGTTTGGGGGCACTTATGGCCTTAAGCAACGTGTTACGACTAGGGGGTAGCCTCGAGTCATGACAACCTAAAAGATAAAAATCACAGCAAAAGCCTCGAATCTAGAACTAACTATGCTACTAACCCCAAAATGATGCTCCGGATCTAATGGAACTGATAAAATTTTGATCTGGCACTCAGATCTTTGAATGTTGACCAAAGTCAATGGTATTAACTTAAAAGCTTTTCAAAATCAAAAACTTGAATATAACTCAATGAATACATTGGCAACTATTCCACCCACTCTCGTGACTCACAAATACCACAAGTCTACTATGGGAAGGAATAAAATGGTCAAAATGCAAAAAAAATAAAAATTACTATAAGGTTTGTTACAAACAAACTATACCTTTGTGATACTAACTTAGATGCAAACACTAGATATATTTTGGTAGTATGATAATTTTTTTTTATGAAAATAGATGTTGAAATAAAGACTGCCATTTTGATATTGTTTTGGTGGAAAACTATTGTGTTGTTAGTCTCTTGGTAAATAACTTTCAGTTTTCGCCCATATTAACTTTTAGGTTGTCATCTTCTAAAGTTCATAATCCATTCTGTTATTATTAATCTGCTATAAGTACTTGTATTATATTTTTATGCTCATATACAATGCAGTTCGTTTTTTCTTTACCTTATTATTTTAGAATATGTTTATGTGTATCAGTATATATCAACATAATTTTGACTTTTGATATCAACAACGAAATTTTATTCAATGCATCTAATTTTCTCCTTAATTATTAATGTGATCTTGAGTAATCATGTGCCTCTTTTTGTACATTTTTTATCTTTAAAAGTTTATTTTTGTTATTAAGTTTCATACTAAATAATATAAATACACATAATAATTTGTTCTTATTATATACATCCATTATTAATTAACAGAATACACACATCCATATCATTTGAAAAATACAAATCCAATTTCAATCTCTAGTCCAAAGAAATGTTCTGACCTAGTTGAGAAAGAAAAAAACTAGCTGGCTCAAACAATGTTTACCTCATGGATAGAGGAAGACATCTTCAATATAGAAACAAAATCATTTCCTACAAAATACTAGAATCCAACTAAGAAGCCAGCCCTTCCGACTCCCAATAATGTAAAGTCTTGTAGGTGCCAAAGACCTTGTCGTATCGCCAACTATTGTCAATTCTCCCAAAATAGTATCTTTCCAACTATGGCATAAATGTACTATCTTTCATGAATATCAACAAAGTTAATGAATGGCAAAATGTATGAACCCAAATCTCAATAAGGTCAACTTATGATTATGAGCCGAAAGTGGTAACTTATGGATATGAGTCAAAAGACCAAACTAAAATAATATGAGCTTAAGAAAGATAGTTAATCAAGAAACACAGGTCTGAAACATGAACGCCTAAAACTACGTTTACCAATGTAGATATAGATCATTTCATTTATTTTGGTGACTCTTTTTATGTATCATAAAAGAGAATGCATGTTTTTTTGTTGTTATATATAGACCATACTAACCCATGCAGCATACATGGTCAGGTGCCTAGTAGATCGAGTATTGATCGACTCCATATAGCTCATGGTGTGTGTATACATATGAGTCAGTTAGATATAACTCCCACATAAAACTAAAATGCTAATGAACTGCTTATCTCCAACAGTTACTGATAAGTGCCCATATTTCTCTTTATCTCATGTCTTTTAATACTTATTATTTCAATTTCATTGATATATGTTATGTCATGCTCTTTCCTGTCATTTAGATAATGTTCATTCAATGTACTGATGTCACCCAATGCTACGTCATTTTACAATGCAGATTCAGGTACACGGATTTGTGATCAAGCTCATCGTTGAGTTCTTTACTCCCAACTATTGATGTGCTCTTCCTAATTCCCGGGGAATAAGGGGATTAGTCTGGAAGTGCTTAGTTATTATCAATTATTTAAGATATGTCGGGGGTCTTATCTCAGTAGATATTATTTTCTCTTTTTTAGAGGATTCAGATATAGTTTAGTTCTCATACATGAGTTATCTTTAGTTTTTGACTTTCGTATCATCTTGTTTATGAAACTTATATTTTCTTTTGATTAATAATTGAAATTCATTTTGTTAAAAAGGCATCTACATCCTTTACTTACGTCTTCCGCAATAGATGAAAGTTAAATGCTTATGTCATATAATAGATGGTTCCCTAATGATAATCTTAAAAGTACTCACTTAACTGATAATTATTAATTAAAAAAAAATACTTAGAGGGTGTTTGAGTTGGATTTTTAAAAATACTCTCACCGTTCACTTTTACTTGTTACATTTGGATATTGTATACCCATTAAAAAATAATTATTCACATGATTATTTTACCACACTATCTCTATTAATTGATATTTAGTATTAGGTATTGAAAAATAATTTTAAAAAAATAGTAATTTATGCTACGGGTAAAAGATGGAAAAAATATTTTTTAAACTTATTTTTTGAAATAGTGGATGATTAAAAGTTAATGGAGGGAGTAACTTATGAGCTAAAAGCTACTTCCTTAGGTCCATATTAAGTGTCTATTTGGTCATGCGAGATGCAATCACGATATAAAATTATTTGAGATCAAGATTTATTTGGACATGTAGTTTGGATTTTTTAAGTTGTAATTTTTCTTATGGACAAAAAAAATCTATAAGTTGTGAAAACTATCAAACTCTCAACTCTTGTACAATCTTACCAAATAAGCAAAAGTCCACAATAAAGTATAATACACTGTCACACAGTTATTCTAAAAAAGTACAATATTTATTCATCAAACATTGGTTCATTAAAAAGGAAAGTGAACATGAATTGTAGTATACTACTCTTTAATATAATCCTCCCACATAGCACGACTAAACTTCTCACGTTGAGCATACATTTCTCGATCAGATATAAATAGTTAGCAAAGGTTGGTAATAATACCAACTACAAATTAATAGTTAACATCTCAAATAAAATGTTGGTAGATAGAAAATGGTGGGGTCTTTTTATACCGAGGGTGAAATCATGGAATCGTTTGACTTGACACACTATTTAAGAAAAAAAAATTTAAAATTTATGATCTAAAATAATTTTTATATATTTGTATGATTATAATTATTCATTAAAGACAAAAAGAGAATTTTAAAGTTAAATTTTTCCAAGAGACTTGGCAGCTATTATGACTCCACCTGAAAAGGAATTGCTATTGCTATGCCTTTGAGATTCTCTTAGATGAAGACAATGGCCACCATGGTGATGATTCTCAGGAAATGCAGATGACTAGCACTAGCAAGGGGAAACGTCTTCAAAACAAGGATTATGAGGTTGATGGGGATGCAAATAAACATGCTTAAACAAAGATATAATAGAAACAGTTGGCACAATTAATGATACCCAAGCAATAGAGATGACCTGCACTAGTATGGAGAATGATCATCAAAACAAAGGTGATGAGATGGATGGGCTACAGATATACATGATTAAGCAGAGGATGGAAAATAACAACAATTATAATATACATTTTCTTTTTCTTTTTCTTTTTCTTTTTCTATATGCTAGAAGAGAAGGTTTCAACATGTCAGTATTTTGTTTTTACATTCAAAATTGAGAATATCAAGGTCTTTAAAATAAGTTTTAAGCTCAATTTTGATAATTTTTTGTCCTTTGCTTTTTGAACCTTCTCAAAAAATTTTAATAAAAGCTCATTCTTTTCTCTTTAATTACCAACAATGTCATATAAGAAATTTATCATAATGTCATCACACGTGGCCTTGCATATATTTCCACACATGTGGGCCCTCTATCTTCTATTTATTTTTCATTTTTATTTGTCTTTTTTATGTATAAAATTATTTCAAATATATTATATTTAAGCAAATTGATTAGTAAGATGATAATTTATTGTAAAAATTAATTATTGATATAATTAAATAAATTTTATTCTTTATTTAATTTCATATCAAACATATAATTTACTTTCTTTTCTTATTTGTTACTACAATTTCACCTAATTTAATTTTTTATTCCTAATATGTAGAAGAGAAAAATTTGATATGCCTGCTTATGTTGTCTGCTTCAACTGCTTCTATCGTGATTTTATTATATCATTTATATATTAAAAAATAATAATATTTAATTTTAAAAATAGGCATTTATGACATGTCTATTTCAGTTGCTTCCATCGTAATTTTACTTTTTATTATATCATTTTTAATTAATTATTATAAATTATTTATATATTAAAATTAATAATATTTAATAAAAAATGTAAAATAGACATTTGTAACATGTCTACTTCAGCTGTTTTAATCGTAATTTTACTAAATATCACCCCTAATTAATTATTATAAGTCATCTAAATATTTAAAGAAGCTCTCCATCGACCTGTCGGCTTCAGCTGTTTTCTCTGTGATTTTACTATATCATTCCTAATTGACCTGTCGGCTTCAGCTGTTTTCTCTGTGATTTTACTATATCATTCCTAATTAATTATTATAAATTATTTACATACTACAAAATTAATAATATTTAATAAACAATAAAATAGACATATATGACATGTCTGTTTCATCTGTTTTAATCATAATTTTACTAAATATCACCTCTAATTAATTATTATAAGCCATCTAAGTATTAAATAAATAAATAATATTTAATAAAAAGATAAAATAGATATAAAATGATAAGTTAACTCTTGATGTTTTAAAATAACTTGGCGTCTTATATGAGATTTCACTTACTTTTTTTTCACAAGTATCTTTATAGTAATTTTATTATATCACTTCTAATTAGTTGTTGTGAGTCATTTAAGACATGTTTATTGCATTGCTTCAATCGTGATTTTACTATATCACCTCTAATTAATTATTATGGTCATCGAAGCATCATGTCACTTAAATTGGAGTAGAAAAATTTTAACACAATAATTAAAATTTTAAATTATTTATAAAATATAATTGACTATCAGTGATACAAAACTCTAGACAAAGAAAGTAGCATATATTTTTTGAAAATTACATAAAAAAATTATAAATTACAATAATTAAAAACTTGAAATATCTAAAAATAAATTAATCTATTACATATTTTAAAAAAATATTTAAAAAATACTATAAATGACAATAATTAACAACTTAAAAAACTTACATAGATCTATTATAGCTCTAATGGATCTATTTTTATTTGTACGTGGATATTTCTTAACTTCTCTAATCATTTTTATTTTTAGTTTATTTATTTTAATTTTATTAATGTTCATATCTTGGGGGGTGATTATATGGTAATTGATTAAATGTTTTACTGTAATATTCTTTAGTTTTTTCTGTTAGTTTTTGTAATTCTTGTATATTATTTTGAAGGTATTCTAACTATTCTATGTCTTTTGTTTCAAAATATTCAATTAAATTGTCTTTCATAAGTATTTTTATTAATCTTATTTCTTCCATATTTTTTTTCAGTATTTTAAATACTTGTAGTCTATCATTTTATTCTAAAGTAGTTGCTTGTTTACTAATTTCTGTGTAATATTCTATTCTGATTGTACTATAATTTATATCTGAATTAAGGTTATTAATACTATTAATTATCTCTCCTTCTTCTTCTCTTAATGAGTTTTTTATGTTATATAAACTATTATCTGTACTTTTTTCTAAATTTTCTAAGGTTTCTTTTATACATATTAATTTTTCTTTTAGATTTTCCATTATTTCTTTGAGTCGGTTTCTATAATTAATTTCTTCATATAGGTCACTTTGGTTTTCTCTAATTTTTCTAATATATTCTAATATTTCTAATCTGTATAATATCCATCTGAGTAACAACTATCTAAATATAAGCAGTAGCTTTCATTATATAGGTGTAAGTTTTCTATAGAACTTAATAAATCTTCATTAAAATAAAATACCTCTTCGCATATAATTTTTCTTATATCTACTATTTCTATATCTTTAAGTACATACAAAACAAGTATTTTAAATTTATCTAGCATTCCATCAGATAAATAGGTAGTCATGCTTTTTCATATGATGTTATTTTTAAAATATTCCCTTCAATCATACACATAACAAAATATGATCATTTTAGATTACTATACACTAGATTATTCTTAAATAACATGTTCTTTGGTCACTATTAGCATGGTAATCTGGATACTTTTTCCTTAAACAGCGTCTCTACTCTGGCTACTCCCCTATCACGGCTTTCTTACCTCACCGGTTTCACCTTTAGGATGGCATAGTTCTTAAGGATTTTTCTCCTTTTCCACTTTGCTAATAAACTTCTTAACATGCTATTTTTCGAATAATTCTACTATAAAGTAACTAACATGAACTTATTTTATCATATTATGATTGTTAGGAATTTATGAATTTAGCTATTCATAATTATAAATGAATATATCTGTTCTGGTAGATTTGATAATTCTGGGCTTTGTTCATCCATATCTTTTCCTTAGAAATATATCTGATTTTATTAAATATTCAAAAAAAAATTATGTATAATAGTGAAGGCTTGCTTTCAACACATAAAAGTCTTTCCTTTATCTTGCCGAATGGCTTACATATTTATAAGAGAAAAATAAACTATTTCTAATTTACACGTTTTACATGTAAACTATTTTCTACTTTACCCTTGTCCTATTTGCAAAAGATTTCACAAAAAATCTTAAGACTATTCTACAAAAGACAAAATTAATAAAGACTAAAGCTATACAATAATGGCACTTTGCTATAGAAAAGTCAAAAAGTTATCAAAAACTAGTAAATGTTATAATAACTTACGTATCTAAAGTCAAGGAAACTATTCACATGTCATTTTCTTTCATAACTTTTACTATTTTTTCTTCTTTCTCTTTCATTATTGCTCCGTTGATTTTTATTTTCTAGCTGGCGTCCTTATCTTCTTGGTTGATTTTTTCTTTTATTCTAGCCGGACTTCCGGGATAATATTATCTTCTCCATTACATCTTGAACATTGATGGTCTGGATATTTATGTTCAATTATCTTGTAATATCTTGTTAATAATCCTTCTGAAATAAATCCCTTCCTAATTGCTCTTGCAGTAGATTATAATTCTAGGTTAAGTAACGTCATTATCCATTGCCTAACATCTTCCATATCTGTTTATCGTAGTTCTCTTGAATTTGAATAAATCATTTGATGATCTCTTAAATAATAGCTCCATATTGGGTTTCCATTGATATAACTATTTGCTAATTCTTGAATAATTATAGTTATTCCAATAAGTCGTTTATTTGCGTAAAAATCAGGTATCTCGATTTTGGGTATCTCTGGCTGCTGCACAATATCTTACAGTATAATCATATCTCTGGTTAATCCTATTTTTACAATTTGTATAACTGGTTTGATTTCGTCGTATAATATTTTTGCTGGTGCAGTATAAAAATTTTATATAAAATAGATTTCCTTTGGTTACTCTTTTATAGGTGGTGAATACTTTATGTAATTCTTCTATAGCTGTTAGTTCTTCTCCATCTTGGGTATATACGATATTTAATAATCCATAGTCGAAACAAATTTTTACTAAGCTTGGGTTGATTTTGGGTAGTGCGATTAGCTTGTTGTAACCTTGCAATTTTTGGGTTATATAGTTTGTGTTTGGTTCTTGGATATTTGTAGCTCTGGGGTTAAGGTTTAGAAAAGTTTGTACTTTGTAGATATTTTCTATATATCCTCGGGCTATATGGTTATAAACTTTTTTATCTTCGTTCAAACTATCTCGATATGTGGTAATTTGTGGGAGTATGAACAAAGGGTCTTTTTGTGCTTTTGGTATAAATGATTTTTCAAATATCTTATTCATGTTCATGTTCTGGTATCTTTGTCCACTAACTCCTTTGTTTGTACCTGCAATTATAGATTGATAAACGTTATGGGTTTTATGGAGTGTCCCAACGTCTCCTTTTAGCTTTGAAATTTTATTGTCTTCCGATTGATATAGCTCTGCATACTGCTGAGTTAGCTGATTCATAGCTTTAGACTTCAGTTTAACTTCATTAGTTTTTAGCTTTTCTATTTCATTACCCATACTGTCCACTTTCATTGAAAGCGTAGTTAGGGTTTTGAGTATTTTTTCTAAAGTATCATCTTCTATTATATCAGTTTGTGTAGCTTTATCTTGATATGTAATCTGCAATAACATTTTTGTTAGTACTAATTACTTCAATTGTAAATGTAAAATTTAATATATTCAATACTAGTCTTTGAATTTCTTTCGTTGTAACTGAATTTTGTATCTTCTTTGTTAACCACCAACGTACCTGTGCATTATCTATTCGTACAATAAATTTGTTGTATACAATATATGGCTCAAATGTTAATAAACATTTATATAATGAAAATAATTCTTTTCTATTTATTTTTATTTCATTAAACGTACCTGAGTACTATCTACAATGATGTTCTATTTTTTCTTCTTCATATCTATATTTAAGTACTCCTCCATAACTATATTCACTAGCATCTGTTTCTACTATATATATAAATTTTTTATTTTCCTCTGGAATTGTAATTTTGATAACTCTTTACAAAATATTTTTATTTTCTGAACTTGTTTTTTATATTCTTATCTGAAGTAAATACTCTAGATAAAAATATAATACCTAGTACATCAGAAATAAGAAAACCAACCTATAATTACAAAAATAAGTTTAAAAGATATAATTCAAAGGATGATATAATAAATGGAGACCAAAACAAATAATTAATTACGACATTTTAGATTTAGACTGTGTAATACACCAGAATATATAGAAAAGACATTAATAGGAACACTAAATTATAATTTTTAAACCTAGCCGAAACAAGTAAAAAATTACTAAGATCTGATAATAAAACAGAAGAAACATCAACACCTACTAAAATACTACCAACAAAAATATTGAAAAAATATGAAATAGCTATAAAATATGAATTTAGCAGTGTAACAACAGAAGAAAAAGATCAAAATAAAGAAAAGATATAAATAGAAATTTAATATTAAAACTAGCAATATGTAATATGTGTTATATAGATGAGTATACGTGCGCATTTAAAGAATATTATTATAAAGGAACATATAATATGGAAGAAAGTAAAGAAATAAGAAGATTATATTTTAGTAAATTACCTGAACCATTTAGTTCAAAAATAATAAAAAGTTGGGATGAAGCAAAAGTAGTAGATACCCTAGGAGCAAGAATAAAATTTTTACAATAATGGTATAGAAATCTATGTGAAAAATATAGAGAAGAAATAAAAATGGAAAAAATATTAATAAGAAATTTAGCATGTTGCAAAGATAAAATAGCACCTCAATTTGGATGTGAGGAAAGATATTATAAGAAAAGAAAAAGACATAACAATATAAGAAATAAAAAAAAATAAAATATAAATATAAGAAACCAAGAAAAAAATATTATTTAAAAAATTATAAACATAAAAGACCATATAGAAAAAAGAAATCTATAAAAGAATGTACTTATTATAATTGTGGAAAACTAGGACATTTAGCTAGAGATTGTAAATTACCAAAAAAACTCAATAAATAAATAAATATCAGAAATAAAAATAGAAAATACAGAATATATGCAGATAGATTATATAGATTATGAATTAGAAAGTGAAGATAGTATATATGAAATTTCGGAGAATGAAATGGATAATGAAATAGATAGTGAATTAGATGAATCAAATGACTGAAGAAGATATAAAAATGAATCAAATAACTGAAGAAGATATAAAAATAATATCAAAGGAAGAATATTTAAATGAAAAAGGAACAGATCAAAAAATAATATTTGACAGTAATATATTTGACGAAATAAAAGGAAAAGAGTTAGACTTAAGTGTAGAAAAAATATTTAAAATACCAACAATAAAAAATATATTTAGTAGAAAAAAGAAAGAATACTACGTAGTAAGTCAAAAAGAACATGTAATAGACTGTAGATATGCAAAAGGTAGAGCTAGTATACCACTAGTAACAAAAAGAATAATTAATAAAGAAATAAACGATATAAAAAGTAAAGACCCAATAAAATATATACAACTTAGAGGAACAGAGATATTAATAAAAGCATATTTTAGAGAAGGAATAGATACACCAATAGAATTATGTTTAGAAGATGATAGAATTATAAAACCTATGAATCAGCTAACTCGGCAGTGTGCAGAGCTATGTCGATTAGAAGACATTAAAATTCCAGAGCTAAAAGGAGACGTTGGGACACTCCATAAAATTCATAACGTTTATCAATCTACAATTGCAGGTACAAACAAAGGAGTTAGTGGACAAAGATATCAGAACATGAACATGAATAAGAAATTTAAAAAACCATTTATACCAAAAATACAAAAAGACCCCTTGTACATACCCCCATAAATTACCACATATCGAGATAGTTTGAACCAAGAAAAAAAAACTTATAACCATATAGCCTGAGGATATATAGAAAATATCTACAAAGTACAAACTTTTCCAAACCTTAACCCCAGAGCTACAATTATCAAAGAACCAAACACAAACTATATAACCCAAAAATTACAAGGTTACAACAAGCTAATCGTACTACCCAAAACCAATCGAAGCTTAATAAAAACATGTTTCGACTATGGATTATTAAATACCGTATATACCCAAGATGAAGAAGAACTAACAACCATAGAAGAATTACATAAAGTATTCACCACCTATAAAAGAGTAACCAAAGGAAATCCATTTTATATGAAAGTTTTATACTGCACCGGCAGAGATATTATACAACGAGATCAAACCAGTTATACAAGTTGTAAAAATAGAATTGACCAGAGATATGATTATCCCAGAAGATATTATGCAGCAGCCAGAGATACCCAAAATCGAGATACCTGATTTTTATGCAAATAAATGATTTATTGGATTAGCTACAATTATTCAAGAATTAGCAAATAATTACATCAATGAAAACTCAATATGGAGCTATTATTCAAGAGATCATCAAATGATTTATTCAAATTCAAGAGAACTACGACAAACAAATATGGAAGATGTTAGACAATGGATAATGACGTTACTTAATCTAGAAAAATAATCTACTACAAGAGCAATTAAGAAAGGATTTATTTCAAACAAATTATTAACAAGATATTGCAAGATAATTGAACACAAATATCCAGACCATCAATGTTGGAAATATAATGGAGGAGATAATATTATCCCAGAAGTCCAGCTAGAATAAAACCAAGAAGATAAGGATGCCAGCTAGAAGATAAAAATCAATGAAGCAATAATGGAAGGAGACAATGAAAATGACATATGGAAGAAAAGTTAGCCTTTCCTGAAATTTCTTTACATAAAGAGATAGTAGATTAGATTTTTTGAAATTTAGTGTCATTATTACTTTTTGACTTCCTTGTACCTACTATTAATAGTCTTTTAGACTTTTTAGCACCCACTTTGTCAAAAATAAGGCACGTGTAAAGTAAGAACAGTGTAGATAAGTTTTACGTATTTTCTTAGGCTATAAATATGTAAGCCTCCGGCAAGTTAAGGGCAAGTCTTCATGTGTTGAAGCAAAAAGCCCTCCTTTGTAAACAAAAAACTTTTGAATATTTAATAAAAAAAACAGATATATTTCAAAGCAAAAGTTATGGATGAACAAAACCCAAAATTATCAAATCTACCAGAGCAGGTATATTTATTTATGGTTATGAATAGCTAAATTCATAAATTCCTGATAATCATGATATGATAAAATAAGTTCATGTTAGTTACTTTATAGTAGAATTATTCAAAAAATAGCATGCTAAAAAGTTTATTAGCAAAGTGAAAAAGGAGAAAAATCTCTAAGAACTATGTCATCCTAAAGGTGAAACCGGTGAGGCAAGAAAGCTGTGATAGGGGAGTAGACAGAGTAGAGACGTTGTTTAAGGGAAAAGTATCCAGATTACCATGCTAATAGTGACCGAAGAACATGTTATTTAAGAATAATCTAGTATATAGTGATCTAAAAAGATCATATTTTATTATGTGTATGATTGAAGGAAATATTTTGAAAAAGCATCATATGAAAAATGAATACTTATTTATCTGACAAAATGATATATAAATTTAAAATACTTATTTTGTATGTACTTAAGGATATAGAAATTGTAGATATAAGAAAAATCATATTGAAAAAAATATTTGATAAATATTTTATGACTATAATAAATTACATACCTCACCTACCTAACTACTCTTATAAATACTTACATATCAAACCTACACATCAACCATGATAAATTATGTATAATATTGGAAAATGGATATGAAAAATATACAATTAATAGAAACACTAATGAAAACAAATTTAGAAAAATATATGAGAACCAAAGATATAAAATATATAGAATACCTTAATGGAAATATAGAGGAATTAATAAAATTAAAACAAACAACTAAAGAATATTATGAAAAAGCATTTAATTAACCCACCTAAATGACATATAATTTTGACGTACTAGTTTTATACATACATAGAGATATAGAAATTATAGACGTAAAGAAAATAATTTGGGAAAAATATTTAACATTGAAGATGAAGAGTTAGATATAAATCAGATAGAAGACGAGTTAGGAGAAATATACTTAAGTGATGACAATCACTATGACTACCGAGATAATTAGTCAGATAGATATTATATAGATTAAGAAATGCTAGAATATATTCAAAGAGTTAGAGAAAAACAAAGTTGGCTATACGAAGAAATTAATTATAGAAACCAGGTTAGAAAAGGAAGAGAACAATTAAAAGAAAGATTAATTTGGATAAATAAAATCATAAAACAACTAGAATTAAAAGACAGTTTAGAATATGATTTAGACATGAAATTATTCATAGACGAAAAAGATAGGATAATTAACGAAATAGATAACTTAGAATTTAATATCAGATATAGTACAATTAGAATAAATTATTACAAAGAAATTTGCAGTATCACAACTACTTTATAATAAAATGATAGACTATGAGTATTTAAAATATTGGAGACAAGATATGGAAGAAATAAGATTAACATAAATACTTATGAAAGAGAATTTAATTGAATATTTTAGAATAAAAAATATAGAATATTTAGAATATCTCTACAATAATAAACAAGAATTACAAAGACTAAGAAAAAAAACTAAAGAATATTAAAGTAAAGCATTTAATCAAATACCATCTAATCACCCCCAAGATATAAACATTAATAACTATAATGGATCTATTTTTATTTGTTTACCCAAGTTATTTTCTTTATTAATTACTTCTTGTTTTTCATTAATTTCTAGTTTTCCTATGTTTTCTAGAATTTCTATATATGTTTCACTATCTTTCGAATCACAATTATTTGTTTCTTCAGTATCTATTACATTTATTTCTAATTCACTAGTTTCTGGTTCTTTATTTTTTATTTCTAATATTTTTTTAAATTGATTTATCTCAATTAATAATTTTTATTCTTTATTTTTTCTTCTTTTTCTTTCTGTTTTTTTTTTCATACAAATCTTTTAGCATTTGTAGTTTTTTTTCTAATTCAGCAATCCTATTATTTTTAGTTTCTTCTATTTTTTGTATTTCTTCTGTGGTGTGTTGTTTTATTTATCTATTTCCTTTTTTCTATCTATCTCTTTGTTTTCTCTTTCTATTCTTACCATGAGTGCCAACTTATCTTCTAATTTTAATTTTAATTTTTCTAACATTAAATATAAATGTTCACCTATTTTCTTATATCTCCTCCTAAATTAGAGAATACAATTTTTATTTTTAATCCTTCATGATTTTCATATGTTTTTTCATCTATTATAAATTCTTCTTTGTTCATTTTATTTAAATGTATATAGGTTATGTTGATATATATATATATATATATATATATATATATATATATATATATATATATATATATATATATATATATATATTATATATTCTAGATTATATATTGTTGATTCTAAATTTGACATTTCTTCTTTTTGTGCATTTATTGAGTTTTTACTAACTCCGACAATTATGTTATACTATAGTCTTTCTATCCTTATTTTTAATTCCTTACATTTTTCAGATATTATTTGTTTTAATTATTTATATTGTTGTGGTTTTTATACGTTATTCATCCAAACAATATTTATAATATTTTGGTGATATCTAAATCTAATTTTATCATAATTAATAAATTAATCAAATAAATCCAAACATATACTACTTCCGTAACTTTAATTAGCATATGGCTTTGATACCATTTGTAAACAAATGGTATCAACTAGTTCTACTATATCTTCTATATTTTTTATATTTTCTAACTTTTGTGTAATTTTTTCACTTTCTTTTATCCAATTAGTTTTCTTTCTTATTCTATTAATAACTTTTTTTGCTCTTACTTTTTGTTTACATGGTGTTGTAAACCACCAATCTATTCTAGTTATTATATGTGGGTATAATTTATCTAAAATGGCATTCCTAAAAGCATATCTTTTGATGTTAGTTCATAATTATAGATTTCTTCTATTGTTATTATTTTATCCCATATCTGTATTTTTACATTTTTAGCTTTATATGTAATGAAGTTCCTTCATTATTAAATCATTTGACTACTATTGGTATTTTTAATTTATCCCATTTACTTTCTGGTAAACAGTTGTATCTACATAAGTTTGTTTTTGCTTCTGTATCTATCATAGGTGTATAATACCTATTATAATATCCTTCTACTATTATTTTTACAAGTACATATATTTTCATACCATGTTAAAGTTCCTTTTATGAATGATTTCTCTTAATTATATGTTATAGATAATTGTGTATGTTCTATATTGTATGATTTTACTTGTTCTAACCATTTTATTCCTAATATTATGTCTGCTTTTTGCATTTCTTCCTTTATTTCAAATTCTATTTTTATTTTTCTGACTCCTATTATTTTTTTTTTCTGTCGTATCTTTAATGTTTATTAGACTCGGTAAATCTAGGCATATATTACTATTTGATTTTATTTCTTCACTTTTTACTAGATATTTTGCTATATAATTTTCTTATTGTCCTGCGTTTAGGAGTATTAAATATTCTTTTTTATTTACTGTTCCCGTTATGTAATATTGATTTAAATTAACTGTTGAAGTTGTTTCATAACTTGTTTTTTTTATGAGCTTGATGATTCTGGTTTTCATGAGCTATTCTTTTTGTTGTACTTATTCTATCATTTATTATTTTAAAATTTTCTTCTATATCTATGTCTTTGTAACTATAATCATTATTATCAATTGTTTTTACAAATTGTTCGAAAGGACTTTCTATTTGTATTTTTTTAATTTTATTTTTTCCCTTCATTTTATGTTTTGTTGTTAATACATATAGATTTTTACATCTTGCTGTAAATATTTTACTTCCTGGGGTTATTTCTATTTCTGATATTTTCCAATATAATACTAATGATTTATCTATATTTTTATCTGTTATTGCTACTGAATAATTCGCATTTATTATAAATTTAAATTTTTGATATATTAAATTTCCTTTTATGGTCGTTATTATACTTTTTTCTATAGTTTTTATAATTCTATCATCTGCTAAATATAATTCTATTGGTGTATCTATTCCTTCTCTAAAACATGCTTTTATTAATATCTCTGTTCCTCCAAGTTGTATATATTTTATTGGGTCTTTACTTTTTATGTCGTTTATTTCTTTATTAATTATTCTTTTTGTTACTAGTGGTATACTAGCTCTACCTTTTGCATATCTACAGTCTATTACATGTTCTTTTTGATTTACTACATAGTATTCTTTCTTTTTTCTACTAAATATATTTTTTATTGTTGGTATTTTAAATATTTTTTCTACACTTAAGTCTAACTCTTTTTCTTTTATTTCGTCAAATATATTGCTGTCAAATATTTTTTTTTGATCTGTTCTTTCTTCATTTAAATATTCTTCCTTTGTTATTATTTTTATATCTTCTTCAGTTATTTGATTCATTTTTATATCTTCTTCAGTCATTTGATTCATCTAATTCACTATCTATTTCATTCTCCGAAATTTCATATATACTATCTTCACTTTCTAATTCATAATCTATATAATCTATCTACATATATTCTGTATTTTCTATTTTTATTTCTGATATTTATTTATTTTTTGAGTTTTTTTGGTAATTTACAATCTCTAGCTAAATGTCCTAGTTTTCCACAATTATAACAAGTACATTCTTTTGTAGATTTTTTTTTTCTATATGGTCTCTTATGTTTATAATTTTTTACATAATATCTTTTTTTTGGTTTCTTATATTTATATTTTGATTTTTTGTATTTCTTATATTGTTATGTCTTTTTCTTTTCTTATAATATCTTTCCTCACATCCAAATTGAGGTGCTATTTTATCTTTGCAACATGCTAAATTTCTTATTAATATTTTTTTCATTTTTATTTCTTCTTTATATTTTTCACATAGATTTCTATACCATTATTGTAAAAATTTTATTCTTGCTCCTAGGGTATCTACTACTTTTGCTTCATCCAAGCTTTTTATTATTTTTGAACTAAATGGTTCAGGTAATTTACTAAAATATAATCTTCTTATTTCTTTACTTTCTTCTATATTATATGTTCCTTTATAATAATATTCTTTAAATGCGCACGTATACTCATCTATATAACACATATTACATATTGCTAGTTTTAACATTAAATTCCTATTTGTATCTTTTTCTTTATTTTGTTCTGCTTCTTTTGTTGTCATACTGCTAAATTCATCTCTTATAGCTATTTCTTTTGTTGGTGATCTTTTAGTAGTTGTTGATGTTCCTTCTATTTTATTATCAGATTTTAATACTTTTTTACTTTCTTCGGCTAGGTTTAAAAATCATAATTTTACTGTTCCTATTAGTGTCTTTTCTATATATTCTGGTGTGTTTGTTTATCTATTTTATTATCTAATAATTATTTTGACATGTATCCTACCCATAGTTGTATTATTTTATTTGTATTTATTACACAGTCTAAATCTAAAAAGTTGTAATTAATTATTGGTTTTGGTGTCCATTTATTATATTCATCATTTGGATTATATCTTTTAAACTTACTTTTGTAATTATATGTTGGTTTTCTTATTTCTGATGTACTAGGTATTATATTTTTATCTAGAGTATTTACTTCTGTATTTATTAGTTCTAGATTTTATTTATTAATTACTTCTTGTTCTCCATTAATTTCTAGTTTTCCTATGTTTTCTAGAATTTCTGTATATGTTTCACTATCTTCCGAATCAAAATTATCTGTTTCTTCAGCATCTATTGTATTTATTTCTAATTCACTGATTTCTGGTTCTTTATTTTTTATTTCTAATTTTTCTTTAAATCGATTTATCTCGTTTAATAATTTTTTATCTTTATCTTTTTCTTCTTCTTCTTTCTGTCCTTTTTCATACAAATCTTTTAGCATTTGTAGTTCTTTTTCTAATTCAACAATCCTTTTGTTTTTAGTTTCTTCTATTTTTTATATTTCTTCTGTGGTTTGTTGTTTTATTTTATCTATTTCTTTTTTCTGTCTATTTCTTCGTTTTCTCTTTCAATTCTTACCATGGCTGCCAACTTATCTTCTAAGTTTAATTCTTCTTTTTCTAACATTAAATATAAATGTTCACCTATTTTCTTATATCTTCTTCCTAAATTAGAGAATACTATTTTTATTTTTAATCCTTCGTGATTTTCATATGTTTTTTCGTCTATTATAAATTCTTCTTTGTTCATTTTATTTAAATGTATATAGGTTATGTTGATATATATATTCTAGACTATCTATTATTGATTCTAAATTTAATATTTCTTCTTTTTGTGCATTTATTGAATTTTTATTAACTCCAACAATTATATTATACTGTAGTCTTTCTATCCTTATTTTTAATTCTTTACGTTTTCAAATATTATTTGTTTTTAATTCCTTATATTTTTGTAATTTCTATACGTTATTCATCTAAATAATATTTATAATATTTTGGTGGATATCTAAATCTAATTTTATCATAATTAATAAATTAATCAAAATAAATCCAAATATATACTACTTTCGATAACTTTAAACAACATAGGCTTTGATACCAATTGTAGGGGGTACGAATAACTTGGGAAACTTAAATAAATCTATTATAGTTTTCTTTTTTGTATAATTTTTGAAACACCTAAAATTTGAATTTAAAATATTAATTTAGTTTAACTTCAAAAAGCAAGTTGACAAATAAAAAAGAGCAGGAGATAATAAAAGCAAATGATGTTTATAGCGGCTTAGTAAGGGAACCAACGCGGGTTATTAATTGCAACCCACATGTGATATAATATGCAATGACTAGATAACCCTTTATCTTTTTCAACAATTATTCTCTATTTTATACAAGTGTCTTATGTATCAATTTTAATCTCATATTTTCTACTTAATGTAGCAAATCTCAATCATATGATTAAAGATATAAACTTCTAAATACATCGAATTTTGTTATTTATATGAGTAAGTTATACATAATTATCTTGTAAGACTTGGCTCCTTGAAAAATACTACCAAGTAGTTAATATGCTTTATATATTCATGTTTTATAATTCATAATTCAAACTAATATCAATTTAACTTACTGTATATAGTAAAAATATCTTAACGTTAGGTCCGTGCAGACACGGGCCATGCTCCTCTTGTTTATATACAAGCAGAGCTCTTTCAATATGTGTGCTTGTTGTAAAAAAAATTACTCTAAGGGCATTATTGTCAATTTAAACAAAATCTTGTGCATTGTTGGATTGTATGCAACTTAAAAAAGGAACATAAATATCTAGACAAAACAATCACCCAACTTTCTCTTAATACCAATTGTATCCCCATGTGATGTAATCTTTTCACATGTGGACTCACTTTTATGGGAGTAGTGCAAATACCTTATGTTTTTCTTTATGGAATAAAAAAATAATTCTAATTTTTGTTCCAATTTCTTATGCATGTTTAAATAGCTTTTATAATTTTAATATAATTAAGTAATTTTAAACAAATTATAATTTATATTAATTAATTATAATTAAATTTTAAAAGTAACAAAAATATATAATAAAATTTTACTATTGTGAGAGATAAACATAATGTACTATCCAATAATTTTTAATAATATCATATTTTGTATATGAAAAATATAGCATCTTAAATTTAATTAATTTAATAATATAATAATTTTATCTTAATTAATTGCAACTAAATATTTAAGGTAAATTAATTTTATTATTTTAATTGACTTTTATATCCAAAATTAATTTTTTTTAGTTAGTTATTTAGTAAATCTAAATTTGAAAATTATTTTTTTCTTATATAGAAATACTAATATTTGAACTTAACTTTAAAATTTTATAGTACAAAATTAATAAATTTCATGTAATAAATAAATTTCTAATGAATATTTTCTTAAGATTTGTGTTGGGTCAATTGGAATCAAATAAAAATAAATAAATAAAAATATATAATAAAATTTTACTATTGTGAGAGATAAACATAATGCACCATCCAATAATGTTTAATAATATCATATCTTGTATATGCAAAATATAGCATCTTAAATTTAAGTAATTAATAATATAATAATTTTATCTTAATTAGTTTCAACTAAATATTTAAAGTAAATCAATTTTATTATTTTAATCGACTTTTATATTCAAAATTAATTTTTTTACTTATTTATTTTAGCAATTTAATTTTTAAAATTATGTTTTCTTAGATAGAAATACTAATATTTGAACTTAACTTTAAAATTTTAAAGTACAAAATCAATAAATTTAATTTAATAAAATAAATTCCTAATGAATATTTTCTTAAGATTTGTGTTGGGTCAATATATATCAAGTAAATAAGAAATAAATAAAAATATATAATAAAATTTTATTATTGTGAGAGATAAACATAATGCAGTATTCAATAATGTTTAATAATATCAAATTTTGTAGATGCAAAACATAACATCCCATATTTAATTAAAATATTGCTTCGGTGAGTTATCGATGATTACTATTGGCCATGATAAAATTATATTAATTTTTATAGGAGTAACATAATCGATCGCTCTTAATTAATTATCATGAGTCTTCTAGATATTAAGAAAATAAATAATATTTAATAAAAAAATAAAATAGACATAAAATGCAAAATTAACTCTTGCTGTTTTAAATTAAATTATCATATTTGAAATGATGATTTTACTATACCACCCCTTATTATAAGTCATTTATGTATCAAAAAATTAAGAATAACAAAATGCTATGGCAACATAAAAATTTGGTTAACTATCAAAATTATATTAGTGTAATATAAATTGAGACGGGACAGAAGAAGATATAAAACAACATGTATTATTTAAAAATGAAATAAAAAGTACTATAAATAACAATAATTAACAAAAATATTTAAAAAATTGACTGTTTGCCAAAATTTTATCTTTACCGCATAAATTGGGACGAAGAGCGTATTCACATCTTAATCTTACTGAAAAATTATGTAAAAAATATTATAAATCAGATAATTAACAATTTTAAAAATTTAAAAATATAAAATATTTGGCTGGCTCTCAAAATTATATTATTGTCACTTAATTGAAATAGAAGAAAAATATTATAAATCACAATAATTAAAAATTTAAATTATTTTAATGATTAATTATCTAAATTCTATTTACATCACATAAGTTTGAACAAAAAAAATATATATTGGGCCTGTGCTGTGCGTATCTAGTAGTTGTTATAGGGCACAAAAACAACAACAACAACAACAAAATGTACATCTATAATCTATAATATATTAAAAGTGTAAAGACCCTTAGAAAAGTGAATCAAACTTTTTGCCCTTCATTAAAAGATCTCACAATAGAAAAAATTGACTTTTCACTTTTTTCTCTAATTGTTATTTTTATTAAATTAAGAACTCCTAAAATATATAGGAAGAACCCACATTACATAAATACATTAAAAAAAATTAAAATCCTAAAATACATAAAATATATGAATCCTAAAATAAAAGAGGTTCTAAAATATATGGAAAGAAATTAAGAGTCCTAAACTATAGGTAAAAAATTTATCACCTATATAAAAAGTTATATTCTACTTATGCGGGCAATGACTGATAATTATAGATTGGTGAAACCCATCGATAGCTCCTCAAACTTGTCCCTAAAATTCACTTAGGCCCCTAAACTAAAACCTGTACCTATTAAACCCCTCCCCCCCAATTTGATTTCAATTGCGCATTTTTTGCCCAATCAGCTAAAAGCTCAAAGTGTGTGTTGCACACACGCGCTGATGTGGCAAAAAGGGCTAATTGGAAGCTGTCACGTGGAATTGTGGGTCCGATAATTATTAAAAATTAATTATATAATTATTTTAAAAATAAAAAATTTATTATTAAAAATAAATTTTAAAATAAAAAATATTAAAAATAATTATAAAATAATTAAAAAATATAAAAATGAAAACAATAATTATTAAAAAAAATTATAATTTTTTTTTTAAAATTTCATTGAAGATCCAAATTATTAATAAATAATTATAAAATTATTTTAAACATATAAAAAAATTATTATTAAAAAAAATTATAATTTTTTTAAAAATAGCATTGAGGATCCAAATTATTAAAAAATAATTACAAAATTATTTAAAAAATATAAATAAAAATAAAAAAATTTCATTGAGGATTCCAATTATTAAAAAATAATTATAAAATTATTTAAAAATTAAAAATAAAAAACTGAATATTTAAAAAAAATCACAAAATTGTAAAAAAATAAAAATAAAAACTTGCATTGAGGATTCCAATTATTAAAAAATAATTATAAAATTATTTAAAAAATAAAAATAAAAAACTGATTATTAAAAAATAGATTATAAAATTATTTAAAAAATAAATAAAACTTATTATTAAAAATATATTATAAAATTTTTTAAAAAATGAAAATAAAAAATGACATTGAGGATCAAAATTATTAAAAAATAATCATAAAATTATTTATAAAATAAAAATTAAAAACTAATTATTGAAAAGAAATTATAAAATCATTTAGAAACCCCCACCTTCCCCAGCCCAGCCCCGCTCCCCAGCCCCCACATTCTCAAGTGTTAATCTCCCCCCCCCCCCCTTCTTCCTCTTCTTCTCCATTAAAGTGAATCTTGCTTCTCCACGATCCTAAAAAATAAACACATAAAATTTTTGTTTAAATCTACTTCAAGAATTCAAAAGGGGTCTATAAAAAAGTCATTTTTATTGAAATTATTTATAAAATGGTGATATTAATGAAAAAAAAAGTGATATTTCTTGTGGAGGAAAAAAAGAAATGGCGATAAAAGTTATCTATCTTGAAGAAAAAAGTGATCTTTATTGAAATTTGTTGTAATTTTTCAAGAAATGGTGATACTAATGAAGTAAAAAAAGTGAATCTTGTTGAAAATTTTCTAGAAATGGGAATAATTATGGTGGACTAAAATGAATTTGTTCATGTGAAGATGTGGGTTGTGTGTGTGGGGGGGTGATGGCGAAGACGCGGGGGTGGGGTAAGGTTGAAATGATGAAGACGCGGGGTGGGGTGGAGATGCAGGGGGTGGGGGGTGGGGTGCTGTGAAGAAGATGACATAGGGGGGGGTGAGGTGCTTTTTATCAAAAAAGAATTAAGAAATTATATTAATAAAATAATTAAAATATAAATTTTTTAATTAATTTTTTTGGGGCCCTCAGTGCCACTTGACACATTTTTATTCGTAATTTAATTAAAAAAAAGTACCTCACACACTTCCCGAAGTGCACTGCACACGCAGTGCCATGTGGGCAAAAAATGTTCAGTTGGAACCAAATTGGGGGGGGGGGGGGGGGTTAGGGGTTTAATAGGTACAAACCTTAGTTTAGGGGCTTAAGTGAATTTTAGGGACAAATTTGAGGGGCTATTGATGGGTTTGGCCTTATAGATTTGAGACTCTTTAAATGTAGATATATTTTGTCCATCAATGAAAGAGGCTCAACACTTGGCCGACAGGATATTTGTATCTTTTACAATTCAAGTATGTCGTCCATTGACAGTTAGGCTATATATACATTCATCTTAGTTGTTTCTTGCTTAGTTTTGCATGCAAGGGTTTACAAAAGAAAATTATTTATCAAAAGATAACATACTAGGATTATTAATATGAGATCCAGGGGCGGATCTATTAAGGCTCGTGGGGGTGGCATGCCACCCGCAAATTTCGACGGAAACACTGTATATATAGTTGTATATATATAAGAATATAGTTATATATTAAATCTGCCACCCACAATAATAAAGTATTGTCTAGTGCAAGTGGCAGAGTGCTGCTTTTATATCCCCAAGGTTTGTGTGTTCGAACTTGGCTAGCTGCACTTGTTTTTTAAATTTTTTTTGGTTAACAATTGTTTCATTAAAACAAGGCAACAACATAAAGGGATACTTTACACCTAATAAAGACGTCTTACCAGATAACTTTTATAGAAAAGTATTGTTAGTTTTTGACTTTTTTTAAATTTAATTTTTTAAAAAGGTTAATAAAGTATCTCACATTAAAATAAACAAAAAAAAACCTATTTGGCTATTTCCAAATCAGAGCAAATCAAAACGCTCTCTTGTTCTTGACTGTTGAGGTTTGCTGTTGCTGCTCTGCTTGCTCTCTCTCTGGTTGGTCCTTGCCCTCTTTGTAAGTTGTTTTGAAAAATTATTTTGTTTCTCTTTCTTGAGCTTAGAAATTCAAATTTGAAATTATCTTGATTTAGGAGAAAGTATTCTAATTTTGTGAATTGAGATGGAGAATTTTTCCAAGAAGGTTAATTATTCTCAATCAAATTCTAGAAGGTTAATTATTCTCAATCAAGTTCTAGAAGGTTAATTATTCTCAATCAAGTTCTAGTAATGTCAATGTCAATCGTTCTTATCTTATAACTGACCCCGATTTGTGTTCACTTAAAGCTGATTCGGGATAAAGTAGACCTATTTCTGATTATGATCCTTGAATACGAGATGAAGTGAGGAAATATTATATTGAAAAAGGGCCTTGTCAACCTGTCTTAAAACTATATCCTTCAAGTAAAATAGGAGGTAGAATGCGTAAATTTGCTTCAAATGGTTTAAAGGTTCACATTCGACTTGGTTGAAGTATAGTGGGGAGAAATATGCCGTATATTGTCTTTGTTATTATTTGATCGATAAGTTTACTTGGCAGTTAGTACCCACAGAGTTCGAATCCTGGATCCGCCTCTGATGAGAGCACTTTTTTTTTATTTGTTCTCGAAGAAGTAAGTTACACATTTAATTTCTTTTATTCATACACCTTGTTTCATACTTTATATAAGTGAATTGCTGAAAAAATATTATTTTCTTTGTTTTAGTTTGTTTGGATTGATTAGGAATCTCACAATTAAATTGATTAATGTTTAGTATAATTGCCTAATGTTTTTATGCAACAAAAAATTATTAATACTACATAATAATGCAATTAATAGCTTTTTAATATAAAAATAGAATTGAATTGTTATAATACTTAAGAACATATGTGTCAGAATTGCTTCTTTTCTTCAAAATTCGAAATATCTATTTAAAATTTGGATTTCATTGATTTCAGTCATTCAAATCAATTACAGTTGTCAATGTATAATTAGATGTTATGAATAATTTTCTTATTTTATTGGTATAAAGTAATGTAGAGTATGAAGGTTACAGATTAGGGTGTAAGGTTAAATTCTTTTGAATTTATGAATTATGTTTTTTGTAAAATCGTAATTTTTATGTGCAATATAGTTTTAATATTGTTGCATATCCATAGTATATTTGTTTTCAAAAATTTATGATTCTTTTTTATATATGAGCATTAGATAGGAGGGTATGAAGATAACAAATTAGGGTAAAAGGTTAAATTCCTTTTGATTTATGAATTATAATTAGGGTAAAAGGTTAAATTCCTTTTGATTTATGAATCATGTGTATTTTTTTTTAATAATTTCATAGTTTTTATGCGCAATTTAGTTTTAATGTTGTTGTATGCTTCACAGTATATTGTTTTAAAAAATTTGCAATTCTTTTTTATACATGTGCATTAGATAGAAAGGTATGGAGGTCACATATTAGGCTAGATAGTTAGTAGGTATTTATGTTTTGACTTGCTTTGGTTTGGTGGGAAGCTGAAAACATTTTGTCTGCCATTGATTTAGACTCATATGCATGGATTTACTTGCTTTGATGTCTGTTATTATTTATTATATATTGTGTTTCAGTTTCGTTGCAACAGATAACTAGTTTGTTGCAACAGAAATCTAGTCTGTTGCAATAGATGGGTCATATGTTCCAACAGATAACCCATCTTTTTGATTCATGTTACGACATTATAGAACCATAAATATGGATCCAACATATGAGTCTTCCATTGCAATAGATGGCTCATCTGTCGCAATAGATTAGTGTTTTGTTTAAATAGATAGCTCTTATGTTGCATTTATGTTCGCATGCTAGCTATTGTTGAAAAAACAACACAATAGCAATTGCCCAGATGACAATTTCAACTAAATATCATAATTTAACTTATCAAAGTTTCCTATGAAGTAATGCCAAAGTGGAAAGTGATGTACGAAATAAAATTTGACCTAACAAATTGGTAAGATAGCAGCAGTATTGGTAACAACAATAATAATGGTCAACAAGAAGAAGATAAAGATGATAATGAAGTAGAAGATGATGAATAAAACAACAGTAGCAATAATGAATAATAAAAATCGCTAAGAGAGAGAGAAAACAACAATGGATGAGCAGGGAGAGAAACACACATTTTTTTCCCTCCGTTTTCTGTTATATTAGGTTAATATTTGGATCAAAGTGTAAATTTAAAAACTTGTGGATTATCCTCAAACTTCCCCAACTTTCTTAATCCATAATAAAGTAATTGTCACCTCCACTCAATTGTTAATACTTGAGTCACCTACACCTCATTTTCAAACTCTTTTGTTACTTTTAACTAAATAAACTATGGAATAAGAATATACTCCCCGTTTCTATCTTTTTTTAAAAAATTTATTTGCCTTAGCTGGACAGTTAATAGAAAATAGTACATGAAATACTTTATGCTTTAGACTACCTTATTTGTACCAATCAATGAAAATTATTACCATTACTTATTTGTCGAGGTCATGGTAATTAATTATTAAAGGTTATTAGACACATATTTCTTTATTTATTTTTTATGAGTTATAAATACACAGTAAAGTAATCATGACCTCTTATGAGAATATTAATATAACCCAACGACTTGTAACAAATTATTTAACAATGGTAAAAATGATTATGATAAAGTAAAAAATGACAACCTAAGAATCGCAATAAAAGAAAATTGAAAATTATTTACCAAGAGGCTAATAACACAATCTTATTATTTAGACTTTTATTAAAAGTTTAATTAGATTCTCATAATCTGTACTCTGTAAAATTATAATGTAAGGCATTTAGTTCTGAACTCAAATAAATTTTAATAATAATACTAACTACGAAATTAAAATGAAAAGTATTATATGCACTTAGTTTTCAAATTCTTAATTCTGATTTAAGTAAGAACTCTTTCGAGAGTCCTAATACAATCCACTGCATTCTTTACTAATTAACATGTTTTCTTTATTGTCATATTTTCTTTTCATAAAGTTTACTTAATACATTGTACTAACGTTGATATCTTTATTGCAGTGATTTCACAGAGCAAAGCAAAGAATAACTTTATTAATAGAAATTCTCATAAATCCTTCACGACATTGTTGGCTACGTTTTTCAAGCATATTAGTTTCTTCAGTTTCATTCGTCAGCTTAAAAATAAGTACGAATCTTTTTACTTCTAATCCATATCTAATAATATTATTCCATTTTAGATTATGAATATTTTCCATGTGTTAGTTTCAATTTGATTAGTTAGGATTTCTAAATAGCCCGAGTTAGAATTTTATTTTACATTATATTAAGTGTAATATTTTAATGATGATAAGTTAGAATTCACATGCAACGCACGTACACTAATCTACAATAGAGAAGCATGCCAGTGTAGACAAGGGCAATGACCTGTAGGGAAATATGAGCAATATCATAGTTCATCTAGAAAAAACAGGAATGGAAATGGGAGTACCAGGGATGTTGAGGGTAGGAAATTACTTTTTTCAATATTTGAGGCCAACAAGGCATCTAAATTGCAGCTCTTTATCCGGTTAGTTGAACGAGAACTAGATGATATAAAGGCTTTACCTTTACAAGCAGAAAGCTCAAGGATGACTGATGATTTAGTAGTAGTAAATGACCACCATGGTATTGGAAGATTCCCAGCCAAAACCATAGAGGTTGATAACTCACGAAGAAGGGAGTGTGTTAGATCTTGTACCACAATTTACCTTAAAAGAAGATATCTCCAATTAAAATATATTGTATCAAACTAGCATCAGGATATAGAGGATTTATAGTGATAAAGAACAATGGAAAATATAAAGATCCAACAACAACACTAATCCTTTGGTGGAAGAACAATCTAACCAAAGATTAACCTAAATACATAGCCATTTTTAGGACAGGATATCATAAAACCAACATTAATGATAAAAGAATCCAAACCAATCAATTAAAAATTGCAAAAAAATCAGCCTAACTACTACAATTCCCAAGGATCCAAAAGTTATCGTACAAGAACTTCTATCCATAAATTGTCATTACTCGAGACTACTCTCTAATAGTAACAAGGTGCTTAGAGACACAAGTGATCCCAAGCTAACCCATGGTCTGGAATAACACTAAGAATTGCTTAGAGTCACAAGTGGCCCAAGCTAACCCATGACATGGAATAACACTAAAAATACTAAACTAAATGATGAGCAAAAACCAAACTAAAATGACATAATCATAATAAAAGAAAAATCAATACTGAATGTCAAAACTAAGACTATTTGACATAATCCACATGTTGAAAATATAATTGTCTGTGTGAATGCCTCTAAATATAATGAGTTTCTGGGACAATCTCCTAGCTAACTCTAACTGTCTAAAATTGGAGTAATAACATAATGAAAGTACTAAAATCTAGTCCCCATATGACGAGGAATCACTAAACTCTACTACTAATATGGGTATAGAATCGTGCTATCCGTGAGCTGGATGCTAAACCTCTAAACCTATATTTTAAAACAATATAGCGTAAAGAAATTATGTGGTCAGTACTTTAAATGTACTAATTATGTGGTATAGAACTATGTTATACAAACTGAATATGTTGAAGATGACATGATAAACTGAACATGAGTTGGAATATGTAAACTGATACAATGACTATGTAATGAACATGTAATTGTATAAAAATACTGAATAAATTGAATACTAGGTCATTCGAGGTTTAAGTATAAATTGTGGAAGCTATTGTTAACTGACATACCCTAATTTAAGCTAACTAGGGTCCAACCTGTAATCCCAGCGGGAAGGGTGTTTTTTACTTGCCAAGGGTACGAACACCGACTGATGTGGATCCACTAAACTGATGTCTAAAAGGACTAAGTATCAAGCCTAGTCTGACAGAGGACTCTTTAGAGCCTAAAATGGTGTTGTAGTTCTGACACTAGGGACTTATACTAAAGGTCTCAGCCTAATTGATGGGTGAGTCTTCATCCCTATGTCCGCTCAATGCTGAGTACTACTCTCAATTGAATATAGCTGATAACTAGATAATTTATTTAGCAGGGATAACTGACAAGATCATAACACTGATATGTAGCACTGAAATAGAAGAATAAGTATTCATTATATATGCATGAAATCCTAGGTCATTGGGTGTTCATAACCCGCCATCTCAAGAAGGATGCAATACTAATGATAATTTATAAATTGAACATAATCAGGGATTTCATAAATCAAATCCAAAATAAAGAATTTATCAATATAATGAGAGTTCATAGTCATGAGTATATAAAGATACATAAATATATTGAAAAACATATATTTGTGGTTTAGTCAGAGCAAGAAGGTGAAAGCTAAACGAATTCACACTTTTTATGAAACCCTAAGCTTTAAAGGTGAATTAAACTTGAGGAATTGAGTTAACTTTTCAACTCAATGGATGAAAGGTGACCCATTGATAAAATCCCACATACCTGGAGATGGAAACCTTGGTGAAACCTTTGAATTTGGAGTCTGAAGTTGAAGAACCATAATTTTGACTTAGGAGAAAAAAATCATTTGTTTCACTATTTTCTCTCTGTGTGTTGATTGAATTTTGAGTTAATGGGTGAAACAAAGGCATTTTAGTCTTAAATTTTGACCTTATGATAGCTTAAATGACATTGTATTGGTGTTAAAAGAGTGAAAAAAGACTAAACAACCCCTTTAAAAATATTATAAAAGTGCAAAACAATTTCGATTGGCGATTTGGGTGAGGGACCATCAATCTCTTGACTAAACATCACTCGAACAGTCACAAAATAACCAAAATTTGGTGTTAATATTTAAGCCTGACGGCTTGCTATAATGAGTCATTAGAGGTGTGATAGTTCGTCACCCAATCCGTCACACTCTAATGGATAGACATCATCTGGTAATTTAAGCATAATGTTTTACTCTAGTATCGAGTTAACAAACAGTAGGTGGCTTGGAAAATAAGACTCAAAAACCTTTTATTAAGTGTGTCTTAAGTCCTAAAAATCTTTATACTATAGGAATTATGATCATTTTAAGTTTACTATAGAAAGATTCTTCATAAGAATTCAACTGGTAAGAAAGGTTTCAACTTGTCTATGATCTAGGACTTACTTGTGGTCTTAATACTTGTCTAAATCACTTCTCAAGCTATCAAAACATAATATTTAATTCTACATGTACTTGAATCATAGCTTTAATCTTAGCTTGGATTTTTGAGGTGTTACAATATCTCTCCCTTAGGGTCATTCATTCCCGAGTGAAAACTAATTAGCTGAAAGGTTTGGGAAAGAGCTGTAATCCCAACACCAATTTTCTAAGAGTTGAATACTGATATGATAGTTGAATTTATAACTAAAACACAAACTGAACTAAACTTGTGAATGCATACTATGACATGAGAATGACTGACTGGCATGATATAAAAAGAATTAATTAAGAGAAACTATTACCTCAAGATGGAACTGAGTTTGAAGAGAAAAAATAGGGGTACTTGGTCATCATACCCGCCTCTGATTCCCAAGTAGCTCCCTCAACTAACTGGTTTTGCCTAAAAACTTATACTGAAGTGACCTTCGTATTCCTCAACTTACAAACTTGATGATCAAGAATCTCAAGTGGGACCTCCTCGCAAGAGAGCTATCTTTCAGACCCACACTATCTAAAGGCACAACCGATATTGGATCACTAATGCATTTCTTTAATAGAGACACAATAAAAATAAATGCAAGAAAAACTAGATGCATTAATGCTAAGTCTGCAGACAAATCTAACTCATAGGCTATATTGACAAAGGACCCATAATTTATAAAGACCAACATAGCAAGGACTGCATTTTCCTTTCTTGCCAAATCTCTTCCCTCCATTCATGGATGAAGCTTTTAAGTGTACAAAATTGCTAATAGTAAACTCAAGCTCCCTTTTCCTCATATTTGCATAGGACTTCTAATGAATTGGGCTATTTTCAGCCTTTGTCTAATCAACTGAACTTTCTTCATAGCCTTATGAATTTAATATAGCTCTATCAAAGTAGCTTTACCAACCTCAAACCAACTAAATGGAGATCTATACCTCCTGCCATAAAGTTCTTTAAATGATACTATTTGAATACTAGAGTGATTGTTATTATTATAGGCAAACTCAATCAAGGGAAAATGGTTATCGCAACTACCCTTGAAGTCAATCAGACATGCTCTCAATATATCCTCTAAAGTCTAAATGGTTTGCTCTGCCTAACCATCTGTCTACAGATGAAAAGTCATACTAAGATGAACTTGAGTACCAAAACCCTTCTGAAAAATATTCCAGAACTGGGAGATAAAATGAGCGCCCCTATCTGAGATAATTATCAGAGGGACTCCATGCAGTTTCACCAATGCCCTAATATAAAGTCTAGTATAATATTCAGTTGAATTTGAAGTGTTAACTAGCAGGAAATGGGCTTACTTAATTATTTGATCTAAAATAACCCAAATAGAATCATATTGTTGGTGAGTACGAGTTAACCTTGTAATGGAGTCCACATTCATAACTTTACACTTCCAAGTAGGAATACTGATACACTAAAGCATACTGCCAGGTATTTGGTGCTTAAACTTAACCTGCTGGCAATTTGGACACTTAGCCATAAATTTTATGATATTCTTCTTCCTGCCACTCTACCAACAAATATCCTATAGACTATGATACATCTTAGTGGCTCTTGGGTGAATAGAATACAAAGAATTGCAAGCTTCTGTTAGCATTCACTATCTTAAGTCATCTATATCTGGAACACATAGTCTACCCTTACAACGAAGAACACTATCTCCTTCTTAGGAGAAACCCTCAACCTTCTGACTCAAGACCGCTCCTTTCAACTTAAGAAAAATAGAATCACTATCTTGCTTTTTTTTCACCTCAGCTATTAATGAAGATTCTAAACTATTCTATACTAATATATTATCTTTAGTTGATTAAACCAACTGAACTCCCAATCTAACAAGCCAATCAACCTCACAACCTAACACTTCCTTCTCATCCTCTAATAGGCATTGTTTTTCATAAATAACATGCTAAGAGTGCCAGTCGTAACCTTGGCTTTACTCGAATAGTAAAAGTCACTCATATAATAATCATTAAAAAACTCTAGCCATCTCCTTTTATGAAGATTTAGATCTTTCTAACTCAATATATACTGAAGGATCTTATGATCCGTGAACACATTAACATGAACTCCATAAAGATAACGACTCTGAATATTTAAAGCAAAAACCACTATGCAAACTCAAGGTCATGAGTTGGTAATTCTTCTTATGAAGCTTGACTTATCTAGAGGAATATGTTATAACCTTGTCATACTTCATCAACATGCAACCAAGGCCAATCTAGAAGCATTACAATAGACCACAAACCCATTTGAACCCACTGGCAGTGTCAAAACTAAAGAGAAATTGAATTGAATCTTCAACTGTTGAAAACTTTTCTCACACAAATCAAACCATTGAAACTTGAACTTCTTTTGTATCAGTCTCGAGGGGAAGAAATGTTGAGAAAATCCCTCAAAAATACTCTTTGTAATAACTAACTAAATCAAGAAACTCCTGATATCTAATGGAGAGATGGACATAGGCCAATTCCTAACTGCTTCAATCATTTGAGGATCAACCTGAATTCCTTCATTGGAAATGACATGACCAAGGAAGGCTACCAATTTGAATAAGAATTCACACTAGCTAAACTTAGCAAATAATTAGTGATTTTTTGGAGTCTACAAGTTAATTCTCAAATAGTTTGCATGTTCATCCCCGTTTTGAGAATAAATAGGGATGTCATTAATAAAGATAATGATGAATATATCCAAATATTTCTTGAACACACCTATTCATCAAGTCCATAAAAGCTCCAAGAGCCTTTGTTAGTCTAAAAGACATAACAACAAACTTGAAGTGACCATACCGAGTTTTAAAAGTTGTTTTTAGAATTTTACATTCTTGACTCTGAGTTTATGATAGCCAGATCTTAGGTTTATCTTAGAGAAGAAATTGGCACCCCGAAGTTGGTTGAACAAGTCACTAATACTAGGAATAGGATACTTATTTTTTATTATGACTTTGTTCAACTATGTAGTCGATACACATTCTAAGAGAATCGTCTTTCTTGTGCATGAAAAGAACTGAAGCACCTTATATAGAGATGTTGGGCCTTATAAAATCCTTGTTTAGGAGGTCTTTATACTGTTCCTTCAACTCTTTAAGGTCAGTTAGAGCCATTTTATAAGGTGGAATCAAAATAGGTTGGGTATTTAGAAAGAGATCTATTTCGAAGTCAATTTCCTGCTTGAGAGGAACTCTAGGCAAATCTTCAGGAAACACTTCTGGAAATTCATTAATGACTGGTACTGACTCAAGAATTGGAGTCTCAGACTTTAAATCCTTAACTCTAACAGGATGATAGATACACCCTTTGGAAATTATTTTTCTAGCCTTAAAGTAAAAGACAAACTAACCATAGGAATGTTTTACTACCTTTCTATGATTGACTTACTTAGAAATTAAAACTAGACTACTATGTTTCGACAATTAACTGAGGCATAAAAAGAGTAGAGCCAATCCATATCAAGAATAACATCATAATCTGTGATGTCTAACTTTACAAGATCAACTGAGGTGACTTTCTAGGAAACTATAACCAGACAATTTTGGTATACCCATCTAGCTGTGAATGAATTTACAACTGGAGTAGAAACGAAGAAGGGTTCTGAGAGAATTTTAGAACCGATACCAAAGTATACTTCTATATAGGAAGTCATAAAGAAAAGTATGGCTCTGGGATCTAAAATTATATAAATACGAATATGAAGGGCATAGAACTTGTTATAATGTTATTCGCTTATTACACTAGATAAGGAGCTACCAAAGAGTTAGGCTGACATTGTTGTCGAGCATCCCTACCTATTTGTGAAGCCACTGGTTATTAAATCAATCTGTGTTGGGCTTGCCACACCCAAAATAAACATTACCTTAGCCATATACTTACCCGTGTGGTTTTTACAACATTTCTTGAAAATTAAATTAGTGCAACCAATATTCACACTGCCCTAGGAATTAGAAACTGGTGTCTAGCTCAATTATCTTACCTAAACTTAGGCACTGGAGCACTAGGAGAAGATGGGGATAAAACTAAATTATTTTTGCAAAATTGAGAATGATTACCTCCATTTGACCTTGCTGAAAGAAATTAAAGCTACCTATTCTGGCCCTCATACTCTTCCGTTCCTTCTTCTTAATTTTCTCTTCTTTAATATGTTGAGATTGAACCATAAATATAGAGCTTTCTATCTCTTTAACCAACATAGAAGCCCTACATCTTTTGGCTACATCCTCAGAAATACTAGACACAAACTTACTCATACATGACTTAGAGTCAGTAACAGTTATTGGTGCATACTTATCCAGTTGACTAGACTTGAGACAATACTCCTTTACAATCATATTACCCTACTTTATATTAATGAACTCCTAAAATTTGGCTTCCCATACCTCAAGTGGGAAGAACATATCCAAGAAAGTAGAAACAAACTCATCCTACTATACCGGTCTAGCATACACACCTCTATTATCTTTCTATCGTTTGTACCAAGTATAAGCTATTTTTTGCAACTGATAAGTAGCCAATTCATCACTTTCAATTGGAGTGATGCCCATGATCTTAGTAACTTTCTAAATATTATCCAGGAATTCTTGTATATCCTTTTCAGACTTAGACCCAAAGAATACTGAAGGATTCATCTAAGTGATTCTCAAACTGTAGCACTACCGTATTCACTATCGGGTTAACTGGTGCCATAAATTTCTAGTTATTCTGGGTGGTCATGGACTTGGCTAACTCTGTAAAAGTAGCCCTGAGTTCGGTGTGAGAGACTTGCTCATTCAAAGGGTTTGCTAGAGTTGGTGGTACTTGCTGGTTCCTATTCTTTTTACCATTTCTATTACTCCTTCCATTGGATTTTCTGTGAGGTATTTTCTATAAGCGCATCGAGAACGAGTTAGAAAAAAGTTTTAATAGAGTTCAGGCTCTATTTCATGACATGAACATGCAATAAGTGAAACTTTTTCTAAAATATTTTATAGCCATTCACTCATAAGTATAACACGCTTCACACCCATGAATAAGAATCTACCTAAGAAGGCTTTTAGACATCTTAGGAAACTTATAAGTGTGGAACACTTCATATTGAATAGTCCATATCTCACATGCTCAATATATTCAAAGTACTGAGGTCCAAAAAGATTAAGGTATAATTCTTCTCTGACAGGTGACCTTTTAGAACCTATGGTGGCACTGTAGTTCTGGGACTCAGGGACTTCTACTAAAGGCATCAGTCTAACTTAGGAGTGAGCCTTTATCATTGTGTCCACTCGATGCTAATTACTACTCCCAACTGAATATAACTGATAATTGGATAGTTCACTTAGAATGGATAGCTAGCAAGCTTATAACTCTGATATCAAATACTAAAATAGTATACACCTATCTAAAAAGTACTATACATCATGTAACCTTAGAGAAATCAGTATTCATTACATATGCATGAAATCTTAGGTCATAAAGTTTTCATAACCCACCATCTCAAATGAATGCAACTATTAATGGCAATTCTATATATCAAATGTAATTAGGGATTTTTTAATTCAAACCCAAAATAGGAAATATATCAATATAATGTGAGTTCAAAGTCATGAGTATTGTGCCCTATTTTGAACTGGTCAAAATAGTGCACAACATATGGTGATTGTTGTGACTCTTGAGTTTTGAAAAATTATTTTTTAGAGTCGCCACCTAAATTTTAGGAAAAATTAGGAAAACTCATTTCTTGTGCAAAACTCTATTTTTTGGTCTTTGAAAAACATTTGAAATTCTGAATAAGGATTTTTTATGCCAAGAAAAAGATGTTAAGCACTCCTCAAAGTCTATCCGAAGATAGTCCTTAAACCCAATTTAGAAAATATTTAAAAAAATATTGGTTGCTAAAAGTGTTGATAAGAAACTTTTGTTATTTCGAGTTAAAGAAACCTTACACTAAAAAATATATTTATTTTCAAATGTTACGTATATAAATATAATTGATTTGAAATGTTGATAATTTAATAGCAAAATATCACAAGGAGACAATATATGCACCTATATCAAAATATAGGAAAAGTTTTTATGACCTTATAAAAAATGCATACTTAAAATTTCACACACATATATACACTACCTTAAAAGCACCATCTCAAAAAACTTAAAGTGAAATTACTAAATTACCTCCAACTCATTTAATTAAAAAAACTTATTTGAATTCTGAAATTACTCCCAACCCATTTTAATTAAATAAGAATAAGAATTTATTACAAACCTACACATATGAACACTGCAAACTCCAAGCGACACCAACAAAACATTCAGACTCGTCCTTCAATGAGCAGGTACTAAACAATTCCACCTGTTTAATCTCCTTAAAAACAAGAAACGAATGGCAGTGCCCAAATCAGAAAAAATGGTGAAAATATTAGATCCATAAATCAACCAGAAACAAAAATCAAACGCTGCTTAGAAATTAATGTTTGCTACAAAAATATCTGCAATAGGTACACGAGTCAAAGCAGAGATAGAAACGAAACTTCTCTACTCCACCTTTAGCATATTTTGGAATGTCTGCTATATAGATTAACTAAGGTTCTTTTGTCAACATTTCATTTCCTGGATTTCTTCTTTTTCTTTGAAAAGATAATCTATATATATCTACTGAACTTGTCTAGATTTGTCTTTTTGCTTTAATCCGTTCACAAATGTATTTGCTTGGAGCATTTCTCAAATGGATAGAACAAATTTGTGAATGCTTCTGACAATATAGGAACTGATTATGAGAGTTTAGTGAGACTTCATTCCAATTTTCACAACTTAAGTTACATTACATCTATATTGCTCGAACTCTTCAAAGGTTTCAATGGGTGCATGTTGGATTCTTCAAAAGTAGTGAATTTTTGGAGAATCCGACAGGAGTGCAACATTGAAAGGAAAGATTCAGTGCAACTTAGCATTACATAATGGTGTGGTTTATTAAGATATGTATTTATTGTCAGAGATGGAGGATAGTAATGGTAGTGAAATGAAGATGGATGGTATGGTAGAGGATGGTAGTGGTTGTCATGGTTGTGAAATAAAGAAGAAACGAAACTATTTAAAGGATGACAATGGTTTTGGTAGTGGCTATGAAAAGAAGAGCACGAGTGTCATGGGTGAGGGAAAGAAAAATTGCTCGGTATAGCATATTTTAAGATCTTATTTTTTCCCAGGTGAATTATTAATTTGCTGCTTTGTTGTGTGAGAATGATCACACTCTTCATTGATGTGAGAGATAGTTACTATTGTTTAGAGTTAATACATAAAAATATCCTAAACTTGACACCAAATTATAACTTTGACCTTAAACTTTGACAGTGCATAAATATGACCTTTAACTATTCAAAACTGCACAAATATGACCTCCAATCCTACATGACAAAACGCATGTTCAACATGCAAAACTGAGCGCGTCCATCTTAAAATCTAAGGGCATAATACATAAATATGACCTTAAACTTTGACAATACACAAATAGACCTTTAACTATTCAAAACTGCATAAATATGACCATTAAATAACTCTTCACTATTATTTTTTCATTATTTTCGGGCTCAAAGATGAAAATGACATCTAATTTCTTTTGTCATTACGAAAAAATAGTAATATTGAAGATTTATTAATTAGACGGGTCAGCCTCATATGAAAAAATCGAGCGGGTATGTATATATATTGTAAAGCAGGGGATGAATTTAAGTTATATAATACATCTAAATATTATTTATTTAAATATTAAATTAAATATGAAACTATACTAATAATAAAATTATAGTTTTAATAAAATATTATTAAATTAATGTTATTAAGGATAGTAGTAGTATATTAAATTAACGTTATCAAATTAACGTAATTAAAATATTATTAAATTAACGTTATTAAAATGTTATTAAATTAACGAGGGGTGGACCCACATAGTTTCCTGGGGTTCACCCGAACCCCCTCGGTAAAAAAATTACGTTGTATATATATAAGATAGAAAATCTATATTTATGTACGTATATTAATGTTGAACCACATGAAACAAGACGCTTAAATAACCCAGTGGTGTTATTTGTTCTTCTTGGGCACTTCCTTCAGCCTACTGTGCGGGTTCGATCCCTGCTAGTGGCTATTTTTTTTAATTAAAAAAAGTTAGGTACTGTTGCTATAGAAATAAATAAAATAATAATAATAATATTTTTTTTTTAAATTAAAAAAAAAGTTAGGTGCTGCTACTATAAAAATAAATAAAAATTTATTATAATAATAATAATAATAATAACAATAACAACAACAACAACAACAATAACAACAACAACAACAACAACAACAAGAACAACAACAACAACAATAATAATAATAATAATAATAAAAACGATGTCGTTTTAACACAAAAAAACAAAACTTTGACAGTGCACAAATGTACTATCTTTTCACTTTAGATTGATATTAATATTGAAGTTTGAAACATCATAGTCTTATTGACATGTTTTAGTAACAAGAACCAACTTTTGGTACTTAAATCAAATGTCATTTGTATTTTGTATACTATTCACTTATTATCTTTGGCTTTTCGCAACATATTAGGCAACATTTAAATCCAAAGTTGTACTTTATCTGATTTATTGAGTTGAATGTAAGGGAAAGAGTCATCCATTGATATTCTTGGAGAAGAGTACTAAGAATCTTAAATGTATTATTCTTACATTGACAACAACCCTCTTTTATGGTCCTTGAACAACCGGAAGACCTCCAATGTCATTGTACCTCATTACTAAAATTAGATCACCACTTTGTATGCTAACAACCTGGTGCACAAATTTATTTTATAAGTGGGATGCTGCTTAGTTGAAAGTTAGATGCGAAAATACCTTCAAAAAAATTACCTCTCATCCTTATAGATTCTAATTCTAAATACTTATACTAGCTTATGAAGAAAGGTGATAGAGAAGTCAAAAAGTACCACTCTGTAGCTTAAGTTAATGGGAGGAGGCGTAAATAAATGCTTTGTGGTGTTGAAGTTTCAATTCCCACATTCATCAAAGCCGTAATACATGGTTCACTAAGATGAGTTGCTACCATTTTATTTTCTCTTTAGAAGTTAAATCTACCTATGCACTTTCTTCTCACTCCTCAATCTTCTCTGCTTTGAGTTTTGAAAGATATTGATTCTTTATCATTTAATAAAGAAAGAAAATATTGCAGCCAATGATTATTTCATGTGTTATTGCAATTGATATCTGGATTGGTTCCTTTGGTGTGTTTATTGTGGAAGTTGGTGAATGAACACATGTAATGGGAGTGGTGGTTGTAGTAATAATATTGGGGCAAGTTCAGGATACAATCACCAAATAAGGAGAATTTTTTGTGGCGGCCAACAAAGAAAAAAAAAAAAGAAATGAATTGAATCTATGGTGTTTCTGCTACACTTATGCAGTTGTAATCGGTATCTACTTTGCTAATGTAGCACCACATTGATAGATTTACATGAGAAGTCGAAGCCTTCGCAAGAAGATCGAAAGAGAAAGCATCTGAGGACCGATGTTCTCACTTATCATCTCTATATTCGTCCTTGAAACAGTCTAAAAATGCTAATGACACTATTGATTCTTCCATCAGCAACGATCCATTCCATCACGCAAGAGGAGTGTTGATTCACACTTGATAGAGATCTCTTGACACTCCATGGTTTAGATATATTAAGTACCGTGAGCAAAAATCAAATGGCATTAATAATAGTATTGGAGATAAAGATGATTAGTCTTGCTGAGTTTTGAAAAGAGATTAATATTGTAAATTCTTTTGAATTAAACTCCATATAATTCCATTCTTCGAGCAGAGATTTTGGTGTCAAACAGTGTTTGGTACTACAACTACTAGCACCACAGTTATTTTTAACACAAGAACTAGATGCCTTGAGGACTAAGCCATCGGATGTTAGTTGTGACTATTGCTAACTATGAAAAGAAATGCTAAGTGGTGAATTCAAATACACTTATTAAACATTGAATATTCTCATGTTTTGATCTTTTTGATGGTACAATCTAATAAATAAGTGCTTAATGATACTTAGTTATATTTACGACTTAACCTAGAATTTAATCTTTCTCATTTATTGTGCCAGTCTTTTCTAGCCTATTGAAATAGGAAGAATGATAAGAATTTTTAACTTTATATATAAAAGGACATGCGGAAGCTTGAAAATATTTTAAATCATGCATTAATGAAAAAAATATCAAATCAAGATGTCTAATAAAACAAAAGGAAAACAGTGTTGGTAGGATCAGGAATTTGGGCAGTGCGAAAGTTAAATAATGTTATAATAACAATAATAAAGACGACAATAACGATAATTTATGAAAATAAAGAAGGCAACGATTTGTTTATCTAATGTGATCTTTTTCCCATTTTAGCAAATATTTTTTTTTCACAGGGAATATTGATGTATGACCAACATCATGTTGCACTTTCAAGTGAGATATAAATATCGACATAAGAGCACTGGCCATGATTATACAATGGAAATCAAAATAAGTGAAAAAAGTTATATGTATTTAATTAAACATTGATTTTTCATCTTCGTATATTTAGACAATATCCAAGTATCTAGACCTCTACAAATAAGTCACAATATAACAATCCATATTAATCATCTGCAGAAACATGGGCTTCATTCTTGCATTTTCTTAAACTTTTGTTATCATATTATTGATATTATTTTTTTAAATTATGTGTTACATGATTTTGTATACATGTGCAATGCACGTGTCGTGAAACTAGTATATATATATATCAAACCCTTATTTATAAGTGAACAAGCAAGGACTAACACAACATCTCCTAATTATACTAAAGATAGTATAAATTGTACATTAAATTTGGCTTTCTTTTATTGGTGAAAGAACAGGTGTCTCATTTTTGCTTCAATTTATGTTGTCACTTTTTGCAGTATCACTTTCCATTTTCATCTCGTTCATGTTTTTCTTTTGATTTCTCTGTCTTCCTCTGCTAAGTTTCATCTATTTTCTCAATTTTTTTCTATTTAGTGAGTGATTCTGTTGTTTTTTTCCTTTTGTGAATTCATTCTAATGGTTGACTCACACATTGTTTGTCATCTTCAAAAATTACATCTATCGAGTAATTGGATTTCCTAACTTGGCAATGAGGAGATGATAGACCATTGAATCTAATCAAAAGTTTATGAACATAAAAGGAATGCTATGGTGAGGGTCTAGAGTTCTTGTCCTTTTGCTTTAGTTTTTATTTTAGTTAGTGTTTTTAAGTAATTTAATTTATTCACATCTCAACTTTTCTCTTTCTTCATGTTTTATTGATTAATTTTATACATGCACTTAGTTATTTGTTCAAATACTTTTATGAAATGTTTCTGCTTTATTGATCATTGAACTCACTAATTTTTGAATTGAAGAAAAAATAGTAATTGAAAAGGATGAAATTCTATGTTACTAATTAAGGTGTTTGTTGACATGTCCAAGATAAGGAAGCTCCATTTTTTTCTTAAGAGTTCTATTACTCAAACATTATTGTCATTTAGCAACTCCATGATGCATTATTTACATTCGAGTTATAAAAAAATATAAATTATTGTCATTCACTAAAAATATTATTGAATTCCTTTCACTTTCACTATGACTCTGACTCAGTCCCTTATTGGTGATGTGCATGCATGCTTTTATTTTTGGTAATGGGAAAGTCCAAAGATGGATTGAGAGATTTTTAATAGGAGTTTAATTCTATAGCGTCTTTAGTTATATCAGCTACAAGTTATTTGTGTATTATAAAATTCTTTTTTATTTTTAAATTTTTAAAGTTTTAATTAAGGTACAAAAAGGAATATATTGAGAAGAACATTGCTTATGAAAATAGATAACACATTTTAAAAATAAAATGATATCACACCAGTGACATTATTTGTGCAATGTGTTATTTGTGACCTCTAATGTTTTCTTTCAATGCTATGTTCCAACAACTTTCAGATGTACTACATATTTGACATCAAATTCAAATGCAATGATATGTTTGCTTGAAATAGAAAAAAAAGGTATGTCCAATGTATTTGATACGAGAATAATGGCCACCTTAGCTTTCACCGACATCATTCAAAGTTACTATGTGAAGAATCAAGCTTTGGCCGCATGGAGGGCACGTGATTATACTTGGAGGGAACGTTTTGAGCCTACCATTGATCAAATTCGAGTGTAGAAGATTGCTTGGAGAATTGAAGACTTAAGGACTCTCGGGTTTGGACCACCTTTATTGGTTCACGATTTTGATTCCCTTTATTAAGGGCATTTTGGTCACTTATATTTGTCCAAGTGACACTCCATGACCATTCCTCCTCATTAAGGGCATTGGAGTCATTTTGTGTTCATTTTGTAATGGATTATAAATAGGCTCCTTTAGTCATATTTTCATTAGTTTAAAAAATATGAAAGATTGAAACATTAAAAATCCTTTCTCTTGAGAGTAGAACACTTAGTCTTAGTTTAGGGCTTGAAAAAGCTAATATTGTTCTTTGCTTGGAAACAGTGGATCTTGAGGTGAGTTGATTCCCTTGGTGGTCACCGTAAGAGTGTGTTTTTGATTATTACATTCATTAGGGGTCAATGTTGAAATATACTTGGTCCTTAATCTTGTAATAATCTTGGTCTCGCTATCCATCCTTTACTTTTTTGCACATTGTGTATGAGTTGTGTAGTGGACTGTTTTGGGCCCTTTGTTGAATCCAAAACTTGTATTATTATTGTTCATATTGTTCATTACATTTTGTAGCTATTTTGGTGTTAAAATACACTCTTGTATCTTGTATTTTTGTAGTATTTGTTGAATTTGAGAGTTGTCTCCAATAGGTCCCCGGATCTTGTAGTTTGTGGACTAATTTGGGGTGTGTTTCGTCCTTCCATTGTCTTTATTGTATCATTTGGTATCAAACCATGGCTTGATTTTGTTCTCACAAGATCAATCTTGGGCTTGCTTGCTTGAAAATTCACAAAAAAAAATTGAAATCTGAAAATTCCGAAAAAAGAACAATCTGTCCATTTTGTGTTCTTGGCCAAACAATGTATTTTTTGTTGTGTCTTGGCCGAGATTTTTACTTGTCTTTGTTGTCTATAATTGTTAGTTTTGTTCCTCTCTAACACATTGAGTCTACATCTTGATTTGAGCTTGTGTTTTGATGTTGTTGTTGTGAACATAAGTTTGGTCCATTGTTGTTGAACATTTTTGTGGTAGACATTGTTGTTAAGAAACTTGATTGGCCGTGTGTTTAGTCGTTGTTGTTGAAAGGAGTGTTGTTGTTGTTGTTCTTGGTGAATTTTGTTGTTGTTCTTGAAGTTCTTCACAACCTTCATTTCTTGTTAAAACCAAAGACATAACACTAAAGAGACTTGACCATTTATTGTTGTGGATTGGAGTTGGCTATTGGAATTGTTGTTGTTCTTGAAGATTGTTGTTATTGTTCTTGGTGTGGTTGTTGTTGTTCTTTAAGTTCTTCACCTTCCTTCATAAAGTGAATGATAGATCCTGAAAGGTGAAGGAAAGAGGTGTAAGTAATTATTAGTCTTGAAAGACCCCCAACCACCAAAAGACTTTACATCACTTCTAAACCACTTTCCCATGAAACAAGGGTCACTTTCCCATGAAACTAGGGTCCATGTTTTAAGGAAAAGTACTACAAAAGTCAATTCTTGAAATTTGAAACTGGAAAAAAGGATCCAAGACTTATTCTTCCCTCCTTAAAACAAATTCCACCAATCCAAATTAAAATTGGTCAAGACTTGGGCTTTGAAAAATAAAAAATTGTAGAAACCACAACCAATACGTAGCTGCCACATAATCAAATTACTGTTCACGCATCAAATTTTGGCTCAAATTCTAGATTATTAGTTTCACTTTATTGTTTCCTTAGTTTTCGGTCTTGATTCTAGAATTAATTAACAACTAGTAATCACCTACTTAGTTGTAGATTAATTGTTGAATCCGTTCCTTTTGTGTTTTCGTTATTTGTGTGCTTTTTTTCGTTTTTAACTCATAGTAAATTCTTTTTTCAAGTTTGTAATTAAATTTTATTTTTGTGTCTTGAGACGATCAAACAAGAATCTATTCCGGCCGCCAAGTAGAATTGACATCCTATTGACTACCGGAGTATAAGCAACTTTTAATATTCGCGCTCCAATTGTGAGAATCACAAAGGTAAGAGTATACGAGTGTTAGTGAGAAGCTTTTACTACTAATCTTGTTTGTTCATTGTGTAGGTATAAAGGTGATATAAGGGGAACATGTCTTCGATAGCCGGGAATTTTTATGACTACAACATGGGAGACTATGATTGTAGCGAGGGGTTTTATGGCTACGAAGTTGAGGGAAATTGCGGAGGCTATGAAAATTGCCTTGAACAAAACTTGGGCAGATTTGAAAGTTATTGTTTTAAGGGAGAAAATGAGGTGAATGAAGTGCCTAGTGCTCATGGTAACTTTGGAGATGATGTAGGACCTCGTGATGGATCTTATGATGATGTTGGGGCATGTGAGGAGTCTTACACTTCTTGCTCTGAACCTAGATTTGGTGTTAGGTTTAACCCTTTCGTTCGCAAAGCTTATGAGAGCTGTGATGAGAGTACACATTAGGAGTATGAAGATTCAATTCTCCACCTTGTAGTACTTTTTATTAAAGTCGATATAGTTGGGATGGTTGTACTAGCTATAGTGGAGATTGTCCAACGAGAAGAAGAGGGTATGTATCTCTAAAGTCAAGGGGTACTCATATGCTTTATGATATTGATCCGATAAAAAGTATACACTCCGGAAAGGTAACCATCTGTGGGATACCGGATTATCTCGTTGTGTTAAATGATAGGTACTATAGAAACTACATCGTTCCATCCATGGTTGACTACTTGGGGTTATTTTGCGAGCCTTTACTTGTTCCATACTTCTTGGATGGGTTCAAGGTTACCGAGAGGGTAAAAGTTATCTTCACCCAATATGAATACCATGAGAAGGTGTGGTGCGATATTCTTTCCTTGGCCTACAGTCATGTATACTTAGGCACCGATTGGTTTGCATGACATCAAGTTCCTAACGTGCAAAATTGGAGAACCTTAGTTGTTCTTCTATTACTAAGGATATTTGTGTAGGTACCAACATGGCAAGAGAATGAGAACAATGCCGAAAGAAAGTTGCTATCCAAGCTTGTGGAGAACCTTCACACCATGACAAAGAAGAATATACTCAAGGACTTCAAGGTAAAATAGATTACTCTTACACTTTTGTGCATGTGAATGATAATTGTGTGGCGAGTAGCCCATTGAGTGTGACTTGTAGCTTTCCTATATGTGAGCCTATTGTTTCTTTGCCACTTGATGATGATGTACATATTGTGAGTGTGGATACACTGGTTGATCCTAGTGATGACCGAATTGACTCTTCTTGTAAGATTAATTTATGTCCACCTAGTGTTGAATGAAAGTACATTATCTTGTGAAATTTGTATTGATCAACTTATGAATGAAAATTGCCTACTACTTGAGGATATGTATGATGTGATTAATGAACCTCAAGTATGTGATGATGTTGAAAATGTTGATCAAAGGAATAGAAGTGAACCCGTGAGCTTACCCTTTGACTTTAATATTTGCTTGGATCATAGGGATAATCATGTGCTTAAGACATCTTTAAAACTTGATAATGAACTTTTAGAGAGTGAACTTACTTGCTCCAAATCTTCCCGTGGGATATATCATGCTCGCTTTAGGTATAATGTCTTGTTTGAAGATGATATAAACACTCCTAATGAACCTAGTGGTGAAAATGATGGTATAGCTTTCTATAAAGCTATAGCCGATATGCTTACCCACTATGGTGTGACAACATTCCTCCTAAAGATGGAAATCTCTTTTTGAAAAATGAGAGTACTCTTAAGGGTAAGGAATGAGTAGTCCTTGAAAACCCAAGGGCAAAGGTGTCATTGACTCCTTGGGGTAACATTCCTAAATGTGCATCCTTGTTTGACACACTTGTGCCTAAATTACATGAATTCGAAGTTGTGGATGCCAAGTTGTCTAGTTGTTTGAAGAAAAGAATGTGTATGTGTTTAAATGCTTATTCTTCACCTGTGAATTCTTTTGCACGTGATTCTTTCCTATACTACCTCTTTGCCTATGATGATATCCATGCTAGTTTTGGATTTATTTTATGTCGAGGTAGGAAGTTTTTTGGTTTTTCCATGTGTGTGTGATAATTCTATATGGATTTTATGGACTTTAGAAACAATCGAAACACCCCCCTTAGTGTTGTTTTTTGAAGAGATAAAGAAACAATGGTGTCTTATGGCTTATAAGATGAAGGAAGTTCTACCTTGTGGATTATTTGATGCCATTGGGACCTATGTAGTTTCTTCATCTCTTGGTAATTCCCATAACCAAATCCTTTGTGCACCTTTTATTGGGCTTTTAATATTTAATTTAAAGAATCCTTGGTCATATTACAAATATGTGCAACCTTGGCATGTTCAGATAATTTATTGTGTTAACCCTAACCCTCATGCCAGGGGGAGTTTGTATTGTTTTACCTCTCTTCATTTTTGCAAGGTTTGGATTCGAGGTCGAATCCTTTTCAAGAAGGGGAGGATGATACGAGAATAATGGCCACCTTAGCTTTCGTTGACATCATTCAAAGTTACTATATGAATAATCAAGCTTTGGTCGCATGGAGGGCACGAGATTATACTTGGATGGGATGTTTTGAGCCTTCCATTGATCAAACCCGAGTGTGGAAGATTGCTTGGAGAATTGAAGACTTAAGGACTCTCGGGTTTGGACCACCTTTGTTGGTTCACGATTTTGGTTCCCTTTATTAAGGGCATTTTGGTCACTTATCTTTGTTTAAGTGACACTCCATGACCATCCCTCCTCATTAAGGGCATTAGAGTCATTTTGTGTTTATTTTGTAATAGATTATAAATAGGCTCCTTTAGTCTTATTTTCATTAGTTTATAAAATATGAAAGATTGAAACATTAAAAATCCTTTCTCTTGAGAGTAGAACACTTAGTCTTAGTTTAGGGCTTGCAAAAGCTAATATTGTTCTTTGCTTGGAAACGGTGGATCTTGAGGTGAGTTGATCCCCTTGGTGGTCACTGTAAGAGTGTAGTTTTAATTATTACATTCATTAGGGGTTAATGTTGAAATATAATTAGTTCTTAATCTTGTAATAATCTTGGTCTCACTATCTGTCCTTTACTTTCTTGAAAATCGTGTATGTGTTGTGTAGTGGACTTTGGGCTCTTCTTTGAATCCAAAACTTGTATTATTGTTGTTCATCTTGTTCATCACATTTTGTAGCTATTTTGGTGTTAAAATACACTGTTGTATCTTGTATTCTTGTTGTATTTGTTGAATCCGAGTGTTGTCTCCAATAGATCCTCAGATCTTGTGATTTGTGGATTATTTTGGGGTGTGTTTCGTCCTTCCATTGTCTTTATTGTATCATTTGGTATTAAAGAATGGCTTGATTTTGTTCTCTCAAGATCAATCTTGGGCTTGCTTGCTTGAAAATTCAAAAAAAAAATTGAAATCTGAAAATTTCGTAAAAAGAACATCTGTCCATTTTGTGTTCTTGGCCGAAAATTATATTTTTTGTTGTGTCTCGGCCAAGGTTTTTACTTGTCTTTGTTGTCGCTAAGTGTTAGTTTTGTTCCTCTCTAACACATTGAGTCTACATCTTGATTTTAGCTTGTATTTTGATGTTGTTGTTGTGAATATAAGCTTGGCCCATTGTTGTTGAACATTGTTGTGGTAGACATTGTTGTTGAGAAACTTGATTGGACATGTGTTTGGTTGTTGTTGTTGAAAGTAGTGTTGTTGTTGTTGTTCTTGGTGAATGTTGTTTTTGTTCTTGAAGTTCTTCACATCCTTCATCTCTTGTTAAAATCGAAGACAGAACACTAAAGAGACTTGGCCATTTATTGTTGTGGATTGGAGTTGGCCGTTGGAATTGTTGTTGTTCTTGAAGATTATTGTTATTGTTCTTGGTGTGGTTGTTGTTGTTCTTTAAGTTCTTCACCTTCCTTCATAAAGTGAATGATAGATCCTAAAAGGTGAAGGAAAGAGGTGTAAGTAATTGTTAGTCTTGAAAGATTCCCAACCACCAAAAAACTTTACTTCACTTCTAAACTACCTTCCCATGAAACAAGGTCCATGTTTTAAGGAAAAGTAATACAAAAGTCAAGTCTTGAAATTTGAAACTTGAAAAAAGGCTCCAAGACTTATTCTTTCCTCCTTAAAAGAAATTTCACCAATTCAAATTAAAATTGGTCAAGACTTGGTCTTTGGAAAATAAAAAATTATAGAAACCGCAACCAATACGTGGCTGCCACGGCATCAAGTTACTGTTCATGCATCAAATTTTGGCTCAAATTTTAGATTATTAGTTTCACTTTATTATTTCCTTAGTTTCCTATTTTGATTCTAGAATTAATTAACAACTAGTAATCACCTACTTAGTTGTAGATTAATTGTGGAATCTGTTGCTTTCGTGTCTTCGTTATTTGTGTGTTTTTTCTCGTTTTTAACTCGTAGTAACTTATTTGTTTCAAGTTTGTAAGTAAATTTTGTTTTTGTGTCTTGAGTCGATCAAACAAGAATCTATTCTGGCCGCCAAGTAGAATTGACATCCTATTAACTATCGGAGTATAAACAACTTTCAATATTCGCCGCTCCAATTGTGAGAATCACAAAGGTAAGAGTATACGAGTGTTTGTGAAAAGCTCTTACTACTAATCTTGTTTGTTCATTGTGTAGGTTCAAAGGTGATATAAGGGGAACATGTCTTCGATAGCCAGGGATTATTATGACTACAACATGGGAGACTATGATTGTAGCGAGGGATTTTATGGCTACGAAGTTGAGGGAAATTGCGGAGGCTATGAAAATTGCCTTGAACAAAACTTGGGCAGATTTGAAAGTTACTGTTTTGAGAGAGAAAATGAGGTGAATGAAGTGCCTAGTGCTCATGGTAACTTTGAAGCTGATGTAGGACCTCGTGATGGATCTTATGATGATGTTGGGGCATGTGAGGAGTCTTACACTTCTTACTCCGAACCTAGATTTGGTGTTAGGTTTAACCCTTTCGTTCACAAAGCTTATGAGAGCTGTGATGAGAGTACACATGAGGAGTATGAAGATTCAATTCTCCACCTTGTAGTACTTCTTATTAAAGTCGATATAGTTGGGATGGTTGTATTAGCTATAGTGGAGGTTGCCCAACGAGAAAAAGAGGGTATGTATCTCCAAAATCGAGGGGTACTCGTATGCTTTATAATGTTGATCTGAGAAGGAGTATACACTTCGAAAAAGTGACCATCTGTGGGATACCGGACTTCCTCGTTGTGTTAAATGATAGGTAATATAGAAACTACATCGTTCCATCCATGGTTGACTACTTGGGGTTATTTTATGAGCCTTTACTTGTTCCATACTTCTTGGACGGGTTTAAGATTACCAAGAGGGTAAAAGTTGTCTTCTCCCAATATGAATACCATGAAGAGGTGTGGTGCGATATTCTTTCCTTGGCCTACGTTCATGTATACTTAGGTGCCGATTAGTTTGTACGACATCAAGTTCCTAATATGCAAAATTGACCTAATATTGTAAGAGACCAATAGGGGAATCGCCTCATGACTTACTTGCTGCCTAAGCCGCAAAGAGTACCTACCTACTCCAATCTAAATTATTATGAGAGATAAAAGATTTAAAGGAGTAAGAGAATGCAAGGTGGTAATCCGAGAGTGGAAAAAGGAGAGGTTGTGTAGAGCGAAGTGAGGGGATTACCACCAAACCGTGCTAACATTTGTTGTTCATCTATTTCTAAGGACATTTGTGTAGGTACCAACATGACAAGCGAAGGCAAACAATGCCGAAAGGAAGTTGCTATCCAAACTTGTGGAGAACCTTCACACCATGACAACGAAGAATGTACTCAAGGACTTCAAGATAAAATAACTAACTCTTACACTTTTTGTGCATGTGAATGATAATTGTGTGGCTAGTAATCCATTGAATGTGAGTTGTAACTTGCCTATATGTGAGTCTATTATTTCTTTTCCACTTTATGATGATGTACATGTTGTGAGTGTGGATACACTAGTTGATGACCAAATTGAATCTTCTTAAAAGATTAATTTATGTCCACCTAGTGTTGAAACCATTGTGTTGAATGAAAGTACATTATCTTGTGAAATTTATGTTGATCAACTTATGTGTGAAAATTGCCCACCAATTGAGGATGTGTATGATATGATTAATGAACCTCAAGTGTGTGATGATGTTGGAAATGTTGATCAAAGGAATAGGAGTGAACCCGTGAGCTTACCCTTTGACTTTAATATTTGCTTGGATCATAGGGATAATCATGTGCTTAAGACATCTTTAAAACTTGATAATGAACTTTTAGAGAGTGAACTTACTTGTTCCAAATCTTCCCGTGGGATATATCATGCTCGCTTTAGGTATAATGTCTTGTTTGAAGATGATATAAACACTTCTAATGAACCTAGTGGTGAAAATGATGGTATAGCTTGCTTTGGAAGCTATAGCCGATATTCTAACCCACTATGGTGTGAAAATATTTCTCCTAAAGATGGAAATCTCTTTTTAAAAGATGAGAGTACTTTTAAGGATAAGGAATATGTATTCCTTGAAAACCCGAGGGCAAAGGTGTCATTGACTCCTTGGGGTAACATTCCTAAATGTGCATCCTTGTTTGACATACTTGTGCCTAAATTACATGAATTCCAACTTGTGGATGCCAAGATGTCTAGTTGTTTGAATGAAAGAATATGTATATGTTTAAATGCTTATTCTTCACCTGTGAATTCCTTTGCACGTGATTCTTTCCTATACTACCTCTTTGCCTATGATAATGTCCATGCTAGTTTTGGATTTGTTTTATGTCGAGGTAGGAAGTTTGTTGGTCTGTCCATGTGAGTGTGTGATAATGCTATATGGATTTTATGGACTTTAGAAACAATCGAAACACCCCCCTTGGTGTTGTCTTTTGACGAGATAAAGAAGCAATGGTTTCTTATGGTTCATAAAATGAAGGAAGTTCTACCTTGTGGATTATTTGATGCCATTGGGACCTATTTAGTTTCTTTTTCTCTTGGTAATTCCCATAACCAAATCCTTTGTGCATTTTTTATTGGGATTTTAATATTTAATTCAAAGGATTCTTGGTCATATTACAAATACGTGCAACCTTGGCATGTTCAGATGATTTATTGTGCTAACCCTAACCCTCATGCCATGAGGAGTTTGTATTGTTTTCCCTCTCTTCGTTTTTGCAAGGTTTGGATTCGAGGTCGAATCCTTTTCAAGAAGGGGAGGATGATACGAGAATAATGGCCACCTTAGCTTTCGCCAACATCATTCAAAGTTACTATGTGAAGAATCAAGCTTTGGTCGCATGGAGGGCACGGGATTATATTTGGAGGGGACGTTTTGAGCCTACCATTGATCAAACCCGAGTTTGGAGGATTGCTTGGAGAATTGAAGACTTAAGGACTCTCGAGTTTGGACCGCCTTTGTTGGTTCACGGTTTTGGTTCCCTTTATTAAGAGCATTTTGGTCACTTATCTTTGTTTAAGTGACACTCCATGACCATCCCTCCTCATTAATGGCATTGGAGTCATTTTTGTGTTTATTTTGTAATAGATTATAAATAGGCTTCTTTATTCTTATTTTTATTAGTTTATAAAAGATGAAAGATTGAAACATTAAAAATCCTTTCTCTTGAGAGTAGAACACTTGGTATTAGTTTAGGGCTCGGAAAAGCTAATATTGTTCTTTGCTTGGTAACGATGGATCTTGAGGTGAGTTGATTCCCTTGGTGGTCACCGTAAGAGTGTGGTTTTGATTATTACATTCATTAGGGGTTAATGTTGAAATATAATTAGTTCTTAATCTTGTAATAATCTTGGTCTCACTATCTGTCCTTTACTTTCTTGTAAATCGTGTATGTGTTGCGTAGTGGAATTTTGGCCCTTTGTTGAATCCAAAACTTGTATTATTGTTGTTCATCACGTTTTGTAGCTGTTTTGGTGTTAAAATACACTCTTGTATCTTGTATTCCTGTTGTATTTGATGAATCCAAGAATTGTCTCCAATAGGTGCTTGGATCTTGTGATTTGTGGACTGTTTCGGGGTGTGTTTCATCCTTCCGTTGTCTTTATTGTATCAGTAGTGAAAGCATGTACTGGTAATGGTTTTTAAGTATTGATTTCATATTTTTGCCCAGTTCTTTTTAAGAACCTTTTTCATGTTTCTTTGTTTGCTTATTCATGAAGAGCCTTTGCATTTCTCTCACTTTTAACTATATAATAGATAAGTATTGTTTAAACTTATTGATTAACAACAATTCAGAAACTTATGGAGGTTTTATTTAAATTTTCTTTTTACTTGATTCTAATGTATAAATGAAAGTCAACCTGTTCCTTTTCTACTATTGCTCTAAGCGCATTCTTTGAACTATATGCTTTATTAATATAAATGAAATTATTGATATTTGATTCAACTGGAGGATTTCACTGTTTAGATAGTTGTTGATTATGCATAATTAACAAGAAAACAAGAACCACACAAGAGCTTAGTTCGACCCATACGGTACATATGATGATTTTTCCACCATTATTAATTTTGAGAAATTTTGAGGAAATCTTCAAAATTATTTTATTTTCCAATTAAAAGTTTAAATCTTGATAGCATTGTTGAGTTTCTTTCTCAGGCTTCCATAAATGTATTATGATGTTAGGATACTTTTAGTTTAGTATTACACTTTACTACTTTCTAATTTATGTTTAAATTTTTTCACTCATTAGACAAGTTTATTATTTGTTTATTGTCAATGGAGTTTTTCTTTTTCATTTTGCTGCTAGGTGAGCAAAGTGAAGCAGTCTCAAACAAATGGTGTAAGCAGAAGGGAAGACACAAAGGTTATACTTCTAATATCCTTCACTTAATTGGAGTATCAAGATTGGCAGCATTATTACTCATAATTTCTTAGGAATCTATAATCTCAAAGGATTATATGTTTATGTCATATGACTTCTTCTTTCTATTATCTTGTATATCTTAAAGTAAGTACAACTTGAACTAAAATTTTGTTTCTGTGGGAGTAGAAAAAATAGGAGTATTAATAGAAGTGAAATTGTGGGAACTTCACAGCCACCATCATACTTTCAAAATTGGTAAGTTGGAAAGAAGATATTAACCTTTTATTCTTTATCAAACTTTACATAGTTTTAGGTTCTAAAATGGTGTCAAGCTATTTATAAAAAGACTGTTGTTGTAGGACCTCAAGTATGCTACAAATTGCTCTCAGAGATATATCTTGTGTAGATAATTCATTTCAATAATATATTAACAAAATTTTTTTTTTGCACAAGTCAAAATCGCCAATGCCTTAGTAATCAATGTGTGCATAAAGCTATTAGAGATTAGTTGAATAAATAATTCTTTTATATTGTTTGTAAGCAAAATTGTTGCACATGCATCATAAAAACAATGGAATAGACAAGACTCTTCAACTACTGTTGAATTTGTGTTTTGTTGAATATGAAAATTTTGTTGGCTCTTAAAAGCTTAGATAGTTTTGGGGGGGATACATATTTAAGGACAAATAGTGTGCAGTTATTTTCTAGGATTGAAAGGTTTAAGAATACTGTTAAGTCTACTTTGGATTCAGATACACAGACTCTTCTTCAGGGATGTAAGACGAAATAGAAGAAGAGCTCCTTATGGAAGAAAAGGAAATACATGACAATTTTAAAATCTCATTAGTTTTATAATGCACCAAAAAAATAACAAAAGCTTCATTAGAAAAAGCAAAGAAATAAACTCTTATATCTCCATTATCAAAGCTAAGGAGAACATGTGTTAAGGTGCACCACTTTTCAATTTGTACAAGAATTAGTATTAAAAATAACAAACCTGTATAGATTGGCCTCTTAAGTTACTAAGATAGAGTTATCATGTTACCTTCAAAACTTACCAAAACATTAAGTGAATTTATGCCATGATATGTGCAGCTACAGAGAAGTGTCTTATTACTTATCAAATTACTACAACGTGGACTCAGATATGGTTGCAGGCGCTGCAGGATAATTAGAGGCAAATCTTTTTTTCTCTCGCTGGTGGACTCTTCTGTTGGCAGTAACCTTTATATTTTTAGCATCTTTCACAAGTCCTTTATTGAGGTAATTGAGGAGGAAACATAACCTACCGCTGCAACTGCTGGTGTTGGTAAACTAAGAGCATTGATGGGAGAAGAAAAAGTAGATTTTATTACTGATCATCTGTATCTCTTCCTGATAAGAGAAGATGCAACGGGTGTGGTACTGTTTGTTTGAAATGTGCTTTATCCTCTCACAGATTAAGCGTTATTTCACTATGTATATGGAGGCTTATATAAGTTGTTTACGTATTTTTGTAAACCTTTGACTTCGTTGGTGCCTAGGGTTAGCTCAAACTGCCTTCTCAAGTTTCTTATTTGATTTGTATTGACCTGTTTTTAAAGGTACCTCTAGATCTCCCAATGTTGTGGCCTTCGGGATGCAAAAAATTGACTACTAAGCTTATGGTTGCAGCTCCAACTCATTGTAAATGTTGAATTATAATATGTTTGTGTTGTATTTGGAAGGTTCAACAAGATAATGTAATCGATATGCATTCTTTCATGTCTTCTGCAGATGTTAATATATATATAAATGTATGTTATAAACTCACGTTTGAGTGATATTGTGTTGAATATGTTAAAGGAAATATTTTTTGATAGTAAAGAATTGGTAAAAAAAAGTTAGTTTTACAACATAGGTGATAAAAGTAAGGTAGGCTTACAAGACAGGCTTTTAGGATACATATGCATTTTGCTTATTAAATGATATTGCTTCTTTAGTTGCACCTACTCTTCTTTATTTGAAGTAGGTTGCACTCTTCTTGAATGAGCTACACTGCTTGGGGCTAAGATTTAATTATTTTTTCTTTACTATTATCCTTTCCTTCATGACTAAAAGCATCCAGAACTTGAGCATTGCTGAAAATATAAAATGTTGGGCTCGTGCTCAAGCACAGGTCTTGCCCATCTAGTATATATATATATATAATGTTATTTACAAAAATATGCTTACTATGAAGTGAAAATAAATTTAAAAGTATGTGAAAATTTAATCATCATCTTTAAAAAATAAAATATAGATGCGTGCATTTTCAAAATGTAGGAAAATATGTGAAAATGTTATAAGTGTATTTACATTATAGTAAATGTCTATCAAAATCTATCAAGATCTACTTTGATAACTATTAGGATTTGAAGCATCCGTCTTTTACTCAGACTAGGAGTAAATTTTCCCTATAAATAGAGGAGTTTTGTTCATTGTATTTACAATCTTATGATCTCTCATCCCTCAAGCGAAGAAATAAGAATTACTCTCTCTATTCTCTTTACTCTTCTTCTTTATTTTTTCTTGTTTTATAACACGTTATCAGTGATACGCCCAAATTACAACTCTCGTTAGAAAGTGTAAGCGGTCACTGTCAAATATAGAACCCAACTAGGTTGGGTGTTGAATCCCACAGGGAATACTATAGTCACTAAGTATTGCAATTATTATTAGACTGTTGGTAAAAAATTCCAAGGAAAGGGGGGTTTCGGTTTAGGTGCAAAATACTATTATCAGTGTAACGATGAAATGATATGTGTAATTATACTTGATCACAGAGAACGACAAGTTAGGGTTATGTCTACCTTGTAGTTTCTACTTCTCTATTAGCTATGAGTAATATGGAGTTTATGCATGCATGCACTTATAGAGAGCCGTATTCTAATTCTAAACCCAAGTGTTTTTTAACCATCGAGGATTTATTCACTTTAGTTCTTTCGAACCCAAAGTGTACAACAAATTATATGAACTCTCCAAGAAGTTAATCCTGCTAGGGCATTAACGTGTAAATAGAGGTTGGAAACCCTATTTTCTTGTCACACTCTCTTTTCCAAACAATAAATTTTCTATCGAACAAGTTATTGCTATAATGACGCATTCCCTATGTTTGCAACCACGAGAATTCAATCAATATGAAGAGAGTAATGATATAAGTGGCATGACACATCATAAATTCACAAACTCATAGCAATAGAGAGTATATTACAAGGTTTCCATAACCCTAACAAATAAGCTTAGCTACTCATGAATACAATGGAAATCAACATAGAAATCTTCATCATAACAAAACTTAGACGAATCTTTGTGATAAAGATTGCTAACGACAATAAGAGAGAAGACGTGATTCTCTCTCTCCGTTGTTCAAGCTACGTTACTTTCCCTGCTTCCTAAAATATTACAGAATCTGAATAATGAATTCCCCCTAAAAATTCAGCAATAATGCTTTTAATAACATTCTTGTCTAATAAATTACTACTGCATCCTTAACTATTTAAAAATACTGAGTCTGCCCGGAAAAAAGTTTCCATGCATCACATTCAGTCCAAAAGTTGTCTTCCCTTTTATGTGAAGTTTTCCTTTGCTCTCCACAGGTCCCCAAAGTGTTGAAATCTTCCTCATTAGTACCTGAAAAGCATGCTAATCACATAGGTCAGCTCACATAATTGAAAATAGACTAAAAGTGCAAGAATTATGTATTTTATCCTCAAAACTTAGCTAAAACATGGGTAAGTTATGGTGCTTAGACGTATAAATACGCCCAACATCACCACACCACACTTAAAAATTTGTTTGTCCTCGAACAAAATAGTACATCCATGCGAATACCTAACTAAAATTCACAAAAGCAACACAAAATTTTCAACAAGACATACACGGTAATTATTAACAAAGAGTAGATTTCTTGATCATTACTAGAAACAACTCACCCTCCAACATAGACTCATCAAGTTGGTTAATTCGTATACACAAGTTAAGCCAAAGAAAATCATATAAAACTAACCAACAATCATCAACCATGTGCGCTCACACAAAATCTTACCCATAATCACTCATAGTTTTGCTTTTTTCAGAAATATGGGTATAAGAACTTGCTTGCTCTCACTCTCACAAAGAATTCTTAGATTACAACTGATGACCATATGCTTGCCCTTAGTGTAATGCTCCACTAATATCAGAATGCTAAGGTTAGGATCAAATAGGTCTTTACGGGTTGTAATGTAGGCTAAAGGGACAGGTAGGACTATTTTGGCCAGAAATAGTGACTATGTTCCCTAAGTGCTTTAATACACTACATTTTGCCATTTACACTAACTTTTAACAACCACTCTACCTTCCTTTCATGTCCAACCCCCTTTCACCCATTTTGTTACTCAATTAGAAACACAATGATGGGAATATACAACTTTCTTTTTTTTTTCTTTTTTTTCTTTTTTTTTCTTTTTATTTATTTACTAAGCATCCCTATGATAGCCACCATCGATCACAATATTTTCATGTGCCAATAACTAAATTTTGGGGCATCACTTTCAATATTTTCCTCTTATTTTGCCACAGTCTTTACTCAACTTGATTCCACAATTTAAAGCGCTTAGGAGCTTTTGGATCAAATTATGGTCTTTTAAAAAAAATGGAATAGGCTACATATGAGGTTGCCAAAGAAAATAGCTAAAGGCTCAAAGGGTGTTCACTAGGACAATGTACAAAGGTAGGTAAAAAGAAGATAAACAAAATCAGGGCTGCCAAAAAAATGCCTAAATCATCTCCTAAACTCACAATCTTTATTTCGCTTCACACACACACCGGGCAAGTTCTAGCATCAGTCACAACAAAGAATATACAATAACCTTACATACACATGGCACATGGTCAACTTAATTAGGAGCATTATAGATTCTTAACCCAACATATAAATGAATTAAACCACAAGCAATTATCACAGAATGAGTCACAACTTAGAGCCTAAATGTTTCAATAGTAGTGATTCAGCACAAACTCCTGTTATAATGCCATGCCGTCTATGTGAACAATTTCATGCAAAAATCTGACTAATTACAACTAACTAATTACGACTAAATCAAAACAACTATAGAATAAATGCAGGCAAGCAGTACGAATCCACAGACATATACCCGCACCCCACACTTAGACGAAACACGCTGCCCTCGGTGTAAATAAATAAGCAAAAACCTGGTCAGTCAGACTCCTCCTCTACATCCGAGGTCATAACCCCTTCTTCAGAATCATCATCAGAGTCTTCATCATCAGAGTTTCCCTCCACATCAGAGTCTAGCAGTCGGTGATCATCGTCTATCGGCACATCATCATCTAGAGGTTTCTGAAAATTTACCCCCACTCCATACATGGCCCGAGCATGCTCATTAAACGGGTAGTCATAGTCCAACTGCCGAAGCTCTACATCAGTCGGCATACGACCCCCATTCATCATAGTAAACCTAGTCATGCCATACAGATGACGGAAAAAACTCTCATCTCGAGCATGTCTCTCAGCAGTGGTGAGGTTTATGCCTTGACCAGTTTCTGGATCTTTGATTTTTGTGAGATCTACCTTCTTTGGGTTATGTGGCAACTTATGGTCTGCTGGCTCCTCCTCAATGTGATCTTTTCTCAAAATTGCAGTCAACAAGTTGTCGAAGCTGAAATGAGACCTTTTTTGCACCCTTGCTTTTTGCATCGACATTCGTATTACTGCACCAATGTTGATGGGAACATTTGTCATTAGAGAATACACCAAGCAGACTCGATCACGCGTGACCTTAGTGTACTGTGTCCCAGGAATCAAACAGGAGTTGACTATTCTTAACCATATGCGAGCTTCTCTGTTCAAACAAGTATATGGGTAAGTATTATGACGACCATTATCTTTGTGATGAGTCCACCGAGTCATGGACCGTGATCCACACAACGTATGTCTGATGGCTCTGTAGGGAGGTCTGTGGTAGAGCTCCTTGAGTGGTGAGTGATCCACACTTGGAGTACCCAGGAAAGAGTTGAAGAAATCAGCATTCAATTGCAAGACTTGCCCTCGAATCTTTACTTCGTTACCCGTAGTCCTTGGGGACCAGTTGGCATAAAATTCTCGAGTCAAATCAAGATTACATTCACCCATATCTCAAAAGATAAAATCAAGATTTAGTGCCATGATCTTAGCCAAAATGTGAGGGTCTCTCTTTGCTAAACTTTCCTTCTGCATTAACTCCACATGGACATATTTCTTCACTTTATTATTTCTATACCATTCCTTCCCTTCCTCCTCCAGAACCCACTTGATCCCAAAAATACGTCGAGGCACTTGATGAGAGGAGAAATCAGCCTGGTCCTTTCTTGACCTCTTTTGACGTTTTTGTGAGGTAGATGCTTTTTCCTTTCCCTGTCGTCCTTTCGGAGCCATGCTACCTGAGATCATAATAGGGTCATGTCAGTCTCATTTCGTAAAATTCACTATAATCGAAAAAGAAAATAGTAATGGCACCACCCCACACTTAATTCATTTGCACAAACTAATTGAGTGAGTGATGTCGATTACTCAGACTTCATCGACATACATTTAGGTGGTATGTGCCAACAACATTGTTAGCGCAGTCACACTTTCAACCCTTTACTTTTCATAACAATTTCTCAGTTTGATACAGAGAAGCAACACACAATGGTTATGTAATCTTGACTATCATTTCCAACTTTATTTCGTTGGAGCAATGCAATCTATGAGCAAGACTACCACATAGAAATCTTATCATGCTACAGCAGAGAAATAATTACACAATCTGATGCTTTTGGTTAACCATGACCATTACATCGATGAACGAGTCATTTACATAGTCAATCTTACAACTCCCAAAATTATGCAATACCAATCAATACATGCCAAAAAATCATAACAAACTAACCATATTCTTATCACCAAGCACTACTACAAAATCTAGTTAACCATTATAAGCGTAGCACTAAAACAACTACGGAACATGAAAGAACAACTTACTTGGTAATTAATGCGTGATGAATCGGGAAGTTAAGCCTGCAGGATTAGATGAGAAAAGAGAAAAGCTTGTAGAGGGCAAGGATGCTTGGGCGACGCCTAGGTTTAAGAAAAATTGAGTGGTGTTTAAAGGTAGAGGATCTATTTAAAGAGTGAGCCATGGGTCGGGTTGATCCATTCACAAACAGGTTAGTAGGCAATATTTATGGTGATAGGCGGCGCCTATAGCTTCGCTTCAGCATAAGTAGGCGGCGCCTAACCTATTGCCTATGTTGGCATAGGCGGCGCCTAGCCTATCGCCTATGTGAGGAAGTGAGCATAGGCAATGGCATAGGAGACGCCTAACCTATTGCCTATGTTAGCATAGGCGGCGCCTAACCTATTGCCTATGTTGGCATAGGCAGCGCCTAACCTATTGCCTATGTTGGCATAGGCAGCGCCTAGCCTATTGCCTATGTTGGCATAGACAATTGGAAAAACGACGCTCTTTTGGTCGAAAAGGTCCATACCACGGGGGCTTCGCCCCCGCACCCCCATCGAGGTCAGTGGTGGCCTTTGGGATCAGGCCTATCGGACCGATCCCTACGCTACCACCACAAACCTCATTGAAAGTCACAAAATAAAGTCGCACCACGAAACTTTTTAGGTCAAATCTGCATAATTCGAGGCGCAACTCTAATGCAAATCATACTTGAACCTTACGCATATGACTACTCCCACTTACCTGTATTGCTCTATTATTCCTAGACTTACCACCATTGACATGACTTACTTCCAAATCAAAATTGGGACTAATCTCCTCTTTTGTACTCCATGCACCTAAACTTAATCAAAAACAACAAAAATGATTAGAAAGATGGGTTTCCTCCCACCAAGCGCCTTAGTTTTGGTCGTGGCTCGACTCTTCTTTTTGAATTTTTATTTACCAAAAACAAAATCCTAGTAAAATGATGGGTTGCCTCCCATGTAGCGCTTGATTTATTTTCGCGGCATGACATAGTTATCTCGATTACTCAGACTTCATCAAGATATATGGTGGCTTCGCCGGTGGTGAAGGTCGATTCTTAAGGTCGAGGTCCAGATTCTTGGGGGCATATGAATACGACCCCATTCTTGTCAAAGCACAAATAGTTTCTTCGTACTCTTCTACATCCTCACGCTCAAAGTTCAAAAGCACAGCGGCCAATGGCTCAATAATAAGCTGCTTCTCTAACGATAATTCCTTATCATCCTCATATTAAACATCAACTATAGAAAACACATTCATATCTTTGGGCTGCTTCATTGATTTGCATACATCAAAACGTACCACTTCATCATTCATCCGAAATAAAAGTTCATTTGCTCGCAAATCAATAAGCACACTTCCTGTTGCGAGGAAAGGTCGACCCAAGATTATGGGCACCTCAAAATCCACCTTGCAATACAAAATAACAAAGTCTGCAGGAAAAATGAAGGTAGAAACCTTCACTAGTACATCATATCAGATACCAACAGGTCGTTTTACCGACCTATCTGCCATTAGGAGCTGCATATTGGATGGTGTAGGATCGCCCAACCCCAACTGTCTATAGATGGCTAGTGGCATCAAATTAATGATAGCCCCCAAATTTCACAACGCCTTAGCAAAATCTAAAGATCCAACCGTACAAGGAATAGTGAAAGCACCCAGATCTGCCTTCTTCTGTACTAAAGACCTCATGGCAATTGCACTGCAATGATGAAAATTATCTTCCAGTTCATAGCTTACTGCCCTTTTCTTAGTCAAATGGTTCTTCATGAATTTGGCGTACCCTGGCATCTGCTCCAGTGCCTCCACCAAAGGAACATTAATAGTCAGTTGCTTCAGCATGGTCATGAATTTACTGAACCTGGTGTCATCAACCTTCTTCTTTAGTCTCTGAGGAAAAACTGGTGATGGATTTGGAAGAGTTTTCTCCACCACTTCGTTTTTATTTTGCTTCCCATTATCAATCTTTTCAGACTGCTGACATCTAGGTGTAGTATCATGAACGTTCTCATTCTGATTTTTAGCTTCTACAGAATCATCACAATCTGCTTCAATAACATTCTCTTCTATATTATCAACCATCGACTTGCCCTTGGATGGATTTTCCAACACCTTACCACTCCTGGTAGTAATAGCCAAACATGATCCATCATTCCTTGGATTTTGCATAGTGTCACTAGGTAAAGTGCCAGCTTTTCTTTGATTGAATGCCGCTGATAGTTGACTTATTTGTTGTTCCAGCTATTTTATTGCAGTGGAATGCGAGTCAAATAATTGATTTATTGAGGACAAATCATTTTTTACCTCAGTTACTCCCGTGTTGGTTGCCTCCACTCCTTTCAAAAGCATAGCCATCATGTCTTCCATGGACATCTTCCCAGAGCCAGATGTAGCAGCTTCATGATTTCCAGGGGGAATATACAAACCACTCCTGTCAGTCTTATTCTTCCAACTCCCTTGGTCTCGGTCCTTGTATCTAGATTTTCATAATAGTTCCGACCTTGGTTTCCTTGGACATTGCCTCAGAAACCCCCCTGATTATTTGAGTAATTTGCTTCCTCCTCAGAATCGGAGTCATCTGTTCCCTGTGATACAACAGCCTTGACCTTTTTTATTTTCCCTGATAATAAATGCTTGGTAATAAGGTCCATCTGCATTTTCATGTGCGCCACATCTTGGTCACGCTCCTCTTCTCTTCGCCTTTGTTCTGCTGTCATACCAGTAGATACAGTACAGCTTGCTACCTCAGAATCCCTGGTATGCCAAGCTCTACTCTGCTTTGTCATACGATCCAGCATATCACATGCCTCAATAAAAGTAAGGTCCATGAATGACCCACCCGCAACATTATCAACCACTGGCTTAGTCACCGAGTTTAAAGCCCTGTATAATATCTCCATCAAGTGGACATTGGTCATCTGATGATTTGGGCGCCGCATAAGCTTCTTCTTGAACCTCTCTCATGTCTCATGGAGAGCTTCAGTTGGAAGCTGTCTGAAATTGCTTATCTCATCTCTTAACTATGCTCTCTTGGATGGCGGAAAGAACCTTTCTAGGAAAGCTTCTTTCAGTTGCCTCCAATTAGTAATAGAGTCAGGAGTTAGCCAGTTTAACCATAGAGTTGCCTCTCTAGATAGAGACAGTAGGAATAAGTACAGTCAGATTGCATTTTGTCCAACCCCTGGATTATCAAATGATTTGCATGTTGAGATAAAATTAATCAGATGCATATTTGGATCGTCGCCTGCAAGTCTACCAAATAACCCTTTGAGATGCAATAATTGGATCATAGTGCTAGTGATATTAAACTTGGCTCCGGGTGCCAAGGGCGGAGGAATAATAGCCCATGTGGCACCAGCCCCATCCAAATCATCATCATCATCATCAAAAGGGACCTGCACAGCTCGGCGTTCAGGTCTCAATCTAACCTGACAATCTCTATTGACATTCCTGTTCATAGGTGTAGCCACATCATCTGCACGTCTTTGATTTAATAACTCGTCATCATCCAGGTCCTCATCATAAAGATTTGTTGCCTGACCTGGGTTATCAGCATTCTGTTGATTTACTTGCGCAGCTGCCAATGCAGCTAATCTAGCCTGCTCCTATTGAGCAGCCCTTCTTTCAAGGTCTCGTTGTGCATCCATTTTGCCAATAAGATGTGGTTCAGGATTTATAGGTAATAACGGTTGACCAGAACTTCGTGTATTTGGCATGCACTCCACTAACCTGAGCAAAACAAAAACAACAAACAAAAAGTAAAATTTGAGAATCTTTGACCAAAGGGTCTATTAACTATCACAAACTTAGTTGACAACCGTATTCCCCAGCAACGGCGCCAAAATTTGATACGCCCAAATTACAACTCTCGTTAGAAAGTGTAAGCGGTCGCTGTCAAATATAGAACCCAACTGGGTTGGGTGTCGAATCCCACAGGGAGTACTATAGTCACTAAGTATTGCAATTATTATTAGACTGTTGGTCGAAAATTCCAAGGAAAGGGGGGTTTCGGTTTAGGTACAAAATACTATTATCAGTGTAACGATGAAATGATATGTGTAATTATACTTGATCACAGAGAATGACAAGTTAGGGTTATGTCCACCTTGTAATTTCTACTTCTCTATTAGCTATGAGTAATACGGAGTTTATGCATGCATGCACTTATAGAGAGCCGTATTCTAATTCTAAACCCAAGTGTTTTTCAGCCATCGAGGATTTATTCACTTTAGTTCTTTCGAACCCAAAGTGTATAACAAATTATACGAACTCTCCAAGAAGTTAATCCTGCTAGGGCATTAACTTGTAAATAAAGGTTGGAAACCCTATTTTCTTGTCACACTCTCTTTTCCAAACAATAGCTTTTCTATCAAATAAGTTATTGCTATAATGGTGCATTCCCTATGTTTGCAACCACGAGAATTCAATCAATATGAAGAGAGTAATGATATAAGTGGCATGACACATCATAAATTCACAAACTCATAGCAATAGAGAGTATATTACAAGGTTTCCATAACCCTAACAGATAAGCTTAGCTACTCATGAATACAGCGGAAATCAACATAGAAATCTTCATCATACCAAAACTTAGACGAATCTTCGTGATAAAGATTTCTAACGACAATAAGAGAGAAGAAGTGATTCTCTCTCTCCGTTGTTCAAGCTATGTTACTGTCCCTGCCTCCCAAAATATTACAGAATCTGAATAATGAATTCCCCCTAAAAATTCAGCAATAATGCTTTTAATAACATTCTTGTCTAATAAATTGCTACTGCAACCTTAACTATTTAAAAATACTGAGTTTGCCCGGAAAAAAGTTTCCATGCATCACATTCAGTCCAAAAGTTGTCTTCCCTTTTATGTGAAGTTTTCCTTTGCTCTCCACATGTCCCCAAAGTGCTGAAATCTTCCTCATTAGTACCTGAAAAGCATGCTAATCACATAGGTCAGCTCACTTAATTGAAAATAGACTAAAAGTGCAAGAATTATGTATTTTATCCTCAAAACTTAGCAAAAATATGGGTAAGTTATGGTGCTTAGATGTATAAATACGCCCAACATCAATCAGCACGAAACTCTGCCAAACAAGGTGAGATTATAAATCTAAAGGTCAAGGTTAGTAATTCCTTATGTTATTTGTATTTTTCTATTAATGATATAATTTTTATTGGATTTGAGAAAAAATAATTGGTTTGGAACCATTTATATTTTGAATTTATTTCTCAAGAACAATATTATCAAAAGAAACGATAATAAATTGGGTTCAAGTCCTATCGATTTATCCCTAAGACGCCTTTATATGGATAAGACGTTGAGTTTGAATCTCAATGCACCATATTGATATATTATGATGGCTAAGGCAAAATAATGGGTATTTTATGAAAATTCATGAAATTCGACCCATTGAATATGCTCCATTCCATGTAATGAATGTGGTAGCAATATATGATAAGTCTGAAATATGACAACTTACTTCATTCTTGAGGTGTATGTGGTAGCAGTGCATAATATGTCTGAAAGAAGACGAGTTATTGAATGCACGAATATACGCGTGGAGGGATAATATGATAATGATCATGAAAAGTGATGATATTTTTACACGCTTATATGATTATAAAATATGATAGATAAAAATTCTCTACATTATATGTATGCCTCGATTTGCTTCTGAAGTAGCAAAATCTTGAAAGAGGTTATAATCTATCATAATTTGATAGACGTAAGGTACGATTATATTCCATTCCTTGGGAATAGGAAACTTATTAATGCAAACGTGCACTTGATTGTGATTGTATCACAACTCACTTCCGAAAAAGGTTGAATAATTTTGAAATCTACTTCTGAAGTAGTAAATCTAAAATTTATTCATGTAATAGTAAATTTGAAATTTACTAAACAAAAAGTATATGTCATGGTAAACTTGGAGTTTGTAGAATAAAATTTCATAAATCGATATAAACGATTGTGACATCTCGAAGATGTGCATGTATTGAAGAACTAGAAGATTCTTCAAGAATTGTTTATGTCATTTTTTCTCATGATAAGTTGGTTGGACCAACTAATATTGAGATTGGATCCCTTCAAATTTGAAAAGAATAAAAGGTGAATAAGGGCCCGTTCACCTATCATGTGATATGTTAAAAAGATGCATCAATAAAATGATCACATGTACTTTCATAGTCAACCTACGTTTGACATTCATAAAGTTACTTGTTCAATATAAATTGAGCATAATTTTCAGATTGTGTAATCAAGATAATTCATCTTGGTGATGATGGTTTAGCATTGAATGTCTTCGATAAATATCTAAACCATTGTTAATGAGAACAAGACTTAATGTATTGGTCTGAAATATAATATTTTGCAATAGTATTTGTATGCATTAGACCAATAAATTATGATTATTTCTTCCCTTTTAATTGGTTCAAAGTCGGGAACCAATTAATCTATCTAATTCCTCAAAGAAGTAGAGGATGTATGTTCATTTTCTAACATAAGGGGGAAATTATAAGCGCTATGAAATATGTTAGGAATTATCACCATATCCTCATCCAAAATATAATTCAAGTCAAATGCTGAAAGCATCTCATATTAAGCGCAAGTGCTCTTATTTTGTATTCTTAAAGGACAAAGTCTATGCATGCGTGAAGTGTGGTAGATTGATCGGTTCCAAATGAAATAGTCCTTGAAAAATAAGGAGCAAATAATCATAATAAGAAGGCAATGAACTCTTGAAGAGCCTACGACATAACACTTCATGAAACCTTATGTAAGGTTCATGTGCCTGAAAATAATAAAGTGATGAGATCTCAAAATATTATGTCGGATTGTGAACCAATACGAAATGATATATCATCAATATATTTGACACAATATTAGCGCAATATTGTGAAAGATTACGAGGATCTAAATTCTACGTTTATTTAAGTATGCTGACGTAGAAATATTTATCAAGTGACATGAAAGGATGTATCTTGGCAAGTATAAAACTTATTTGATTCGCAGTTCAGATATTTGAAGAAGTCACTCATGAAATGTTGAATATTGTCACTTGACAAAACTTATGTGAAAACTTTTAAGGATTCAAACTGCTTGAAGCATTTAAAGTTTCTGGGAAACTTATTTATGATCCTTAATTGTATAAGCTTATTTCTTGAACATCATTGGAACTCTTGGAAAGTTTTCAAAGCAATAGATTATTTGTTGAAACACGAAATATATCGAATTAGATTGGTTATCAAGTACCATATCTTAGTGCAATTGATGTACTCATGTACCTTGCAAATACTACAAGGCCTGTAGCCTTTTTAGTCAATTTGTTAGCAAGGTATATTTCTGCTCCTACTATGAGACATCAAAATGGGATAAAACACATGAGCTTGTTTTATTCTAATGATTGTTGTCCTGATATTATTGGTCATGCTGATGTTGGGTACTTATCTGACCTGCATAAAGCTCGGTCTCAAATAGGCTATCTGTTCATATGTGATGGCACTGCCATATCTTGGAGATATACATAGCAGTCTATCGTAGCCACTTCATCGAATTATGCTGAGATAATAGCTATTCATGAAGCAAGCCGAGAATGTGTATGGTTGAGGTCCATGATACATCTCATTCGATAAAAATATGGTGTGAAATATGACAATTTACCCATAATTTTTTACAGAGATAATTTAGCATACATAGCACATCTTAAGGAAGGATTCATAAATGGAGATAGAGCGAAGCACATTTTGCCAAAGCTTTTCTACATACATGGGCTACAAAAGAATAATGATATTAACGTACAACAGATTCGTTCAACTGACAATGTGATTGATTTATTCACCAAATCTTCTCCAACTGCAACTTTCAAGAAGATGCTGCACAAGATCGGGATGCAAAAGTTCAATAATATTCTCATTAGGGGGAGCAAATACACGCTGTACTCTTTTTTTCTTTCAAGGTTTTGTCCCACCGGGTTTTCCTTGTAAGATTTTTAATGAGGCAGCCGAAATGCGTATTATTAGAGATGTGCACTCTTTTTCCTTCACTAGATTTTTTTTCCTACTGGTTTTTTTCTAGTAAGGTTTTAACGAGGCACATTATCTACTAATTAGACATTTAAGGGGGAGTGTTATAAATATATTTACATTATAGTGAATGTCTATCAAGATCTACTTTGATATCAATTAGGATTTGAAACATCCGTCTTTTACTCAGACTAGGAGTAAATTTCTCCTATAAATAGAGGGGTTTTGTTCATTGTATTTACAATCTTATGATATCTCATCCCTCAAGAGAAGAATTAAGAATTACTCTCTATTCTCTCTACTCTTCTTCTTTAGTCTTTCTTATTTTATAACAGAAAACTTATTTTTATATGTGAAATTTCAGTAAATGAACTAGATGAGAAATAAATCCACTAGTAATAAAATAATATATATGTATAAAAAGTAGAGATGAAGTATATTCAAAAGATAGAGTATAAATATACAAGTGTATTACTTTACTAGCGGTAAAGCAGGCATCTCTTTGTCGACGTGCCTGCTTGCTTCGTAATTTTCCTATATCACCATTAATTAATTATTATATTTCATTTGCGTATTAGAGATTAATAATATTTAATAAAAAAAGTTTATGCTTCAGTTGCTTGAACCGTACGTGTTCGTCAACATGTCTACTTGCTCTGTGATTATTTTATATCATCCCTAATTAATTATTGGTAAAATGGCTTGATGGACCCTTGTACTATGTCCGTTTTGTAATGTGGATACTTTGACTTACACGTTTGTCATCTGGACCCTTGAACCCATTCAAAAGTAAAATTTTAAACACTTATTTGCTTATGTGGCATTAACTCGATGATGTGGCAAAATGCATGTAAAACACGTTTTTTAGTATCGTGATTAAATTAAAAAAATATTTGTAACATTTAAAATATTAAAACACAGTAAATTAAAAAAAAACTAAAATAATATCCCCCCAATCTCCGTTCCAAAATCATCCCCCCTCCGCCGCCGCCGTACACCACCACCCCGCCACGCCGTCCACCACCTTCCCCCATCCCCCACGCCATCCACCACCTTCCTAGCCCCTATGCCATCCACCACCTTCCTCTATCACCCTCCCCCATCCCCCACGCCATCCACCACCCTCACTTAAATCCCTTTTGTTTTCATCTAAAATCCTCTACGCCATAAATTTATATATGTTGCCATAACAATACAACCTTAAATTAGAAAAGCCACTATCCACCATGTGCATGATTCAATATTTTTTTAGTTGTTAAATAGCCAAATACAATAAAATTACCAAAAATGTACAAAACCCACCAGTTATAAAGTGCAAGATTTAATCTTCTTCAATTCTTGAATAGCCAAAATCCAAAAGCACAAAATTACAGTCTAAGTATACACAAAACTGGTACTCAGATTCTTTAAGTTTTTGATTGTACGATTCAAATTAAAAATCGACTCTCTTTGATTTTTTTGAATTTTGAACAAAAAATACTTCTCAGATTCTTCGGCCCTCACTTATCAATATTCCCAAAGAGCAAGTGTAATACCCCGAGACTCTGACCAATAGTGCAACCATGAATCAAGCTCATGAGAAATAAATTATAATATTTTGGGTTATTTTCTGATCAAGGATGGTGTGTATTAAGGCCATAAAGATGTCCTAACGATTGGGTGAATCAAAACATTCCTTACTGATTGAATTCTTGGAATGGATATTGGCATAGTCAACTTCAAACGAGCATATCTCTCACTATACTTAGAATTTTTGAGCTCATGACCTATCAACAGATAGATAATTGAATTATATTTTCAATGTTACCAATTTCACCAAAATCCAATACTGGAGCAAAGAGTTATACCTATTTTACTCCAGCATATCAATTTGGAAAAGGGTGACGACGTTTTTGATGGCCTGTCACGTTTCTGACGACATTTCTGATGACGTCATCATGTTTCTGATGACATTTCTGATGATATTTTCAGCCTTAGGAAGTAAATCATAAAATTCGACCCTTTTGTGATGACATTTCATGATGGCCTATCATGGGTCTGACGGCATGTCACGGTTGTCATCAACTATTTTTTTTCCAGCAATTTAGAGACGTTTTTGCAAGGATATTTTGGTCTTTTTCCATCTTTTATAGGCCTCTATAAATATGAGAATCCCATCCAAACCCTAATTCCATCATTTTCTCTTCCAATTCTCTTGAGATAATATATCTAGGGTTATATCAAGAACATAAATCTTCCAAGAATCATCCATAAATCTTTAAAATTTGTTCAAGAACCAAGTTCCTCATAGTGTGAGATTCAAGAATTATTTATTTCAAGTGCGGATAAAGTCTCAAGCACTAAAGTTCATCCAATTTCAAAGATTAATGTATGCGGGGTTTTGAACAAGAGCACTTCTTTCGTTCTTGTACCTTAAGATTTAATTTCTATTGAATTTCATGAATTTTGCAAAGTGGGTTTACACCCAAATTACTTTATCAAGGATTTATGATATTTGAGCTATACAGGATTGATACATATGACTACTTCGTTGTCTTATTTCTTAAATTAAGAATTTATGTCATGAGTTGTATATTGTTATCATGAAATGATAATTTCTAAATGATTTATGATAAGTGTCATGATTTATGTTTTTGTATGAGAAGTTTGTCTATTGAATATATATTGATATTGATCTTGAGAGTCAAGAATGAGTTCTATGATGTTTTCTGGAAGATTTGATACTTGATATGATTTGATAAGCAAGTGTACTTGATGATGAGAAAGATTATTTTGAGATTTAGTCGAGTTAGGAATCTACAAGTTGATTATGATTTACAAGTGAGATATATATTTATATTTTGGTCTTCATGATAGACCCTTGAGTTGATTAAGGTGGATTTACTAACGCGTTCTGAGCTTAAGTTTGGGAGTAGTATTTAGCATTGAGCGGGAAGTATGGGTTCAACGTATCCTACTTCTCCAGAACTACGTGCCACCATAGGATTAAGATTAAGAGCAAAAGGCCAAGACAGTTATCACTAAAGTTAAGGTTCTACTCCGATGGCAAGGATAGAACAACTCTCCCCAACGTGGGCAAGACATTGGACTCCATGTAAGCTCACATGGTTTATGTCGGTTATAAGAAACTCCCAAGTCCATAATAGTCCAAGTTTCATAAGTTACTGAGTCTCTCTAAGTCATGAGTCAAAGAGTTTGAGTTGAGTCCAACGGTTTGTAAGATTTATGAAACATGTGTTATTATTGATGATTTATGAAAAATATGTTTCAGGTAACTCAAGTGAAGAGAGTCATTATTATCAGTATGCATGATTTTCTTATGCATTTATGATATTATTTAAACGTTGCCTGCACCCCCACATACTCAGTACATTCCCAAGTACTGATTCTCATACTCTTCTGTGTTCTATATTTTCTCGTGATGTAGGTTTAGGTGCTCAGTCTCAGTAGCGACAGTGATCTTCGAGTACCTCCATCTACATTTGTACAGTTGGTGAGTCCTCATGGTTCGCGGACCTATGTTGCCAATTTTTGTCTTGATAGTAGATGGTTGTTTATTTCTAGTTCAGTACGGGTCTGGGGATCTATCCCAATGGCTCCTCAGTCTTATGTAGTAGAGGCTTTGTCAGACTAGAGTACCAGTATGTACAGAACTTCAGTGTTTTGATTGTACAGGATAATATCTCTTTGTATTCTAGTATGTTCATGACATGATTATTCTTCTTTATTATACCTTGATTATTGTCATAGTGAGTTATAGAGGAGATGACAGGCTTAGAGGGTTAGCTTGAGGTCGCGTGTGGCCTTAATCACCGTGTGACGTCTTGGGATGGGATCTTGGGGCGTTACAAGCTTGGTATCAGAGCCTAAGGTTTAAAGGAGTCCTAGGGAGTCTGAAAAGCCACATTACATAGAGTCTTGATCATCGGTGTGTAGCGCGCCACATTTATGAGCAAGAGGCTATGAGACATTTTATGAAAAGTCATTTCTTTCTTTTAGAAGTCTTTCGTACCTATGACTGTTTCTCTATGCTATTAATTCATGCTCTCTTATGAGAGAAAATGCCTCCTCGTAAAGCTCACAGAAACAACGAACGACCTCAACTCGTTGATCCTTTAAATGAGACAGTGGATTATGCCGAATTTCGAGCAGCTTTTTAGGCGCTAGCCCAGGCAGTTACCGCCAAAGATCAGGCCAATATTCAGGCCGTTGTTCCACCTCCACAAGAAGGTAATTCTGTAGTAGCTTGAGTTCAGGATTTTTTACGAATGAATCCGCCAGAGTTTTATGGGTCAAAGGTAGGTGAGGACCCACAGATGTATCTTGATGAGGTGAAAAAGATCACCTAAATTATGCAGTAACAGATAAAGAAAGTGTGGAGCTAGCTTTATATCATTTGAAAGATATTGCTTATGATTAGCTGGAGTTGTGGAGGAAGAGTAGAGGGGAAGATGTCGTTCCCATGACTTGGCAGTTATTCCAGGATGCGTTCTTAGACCAATTCTTTCCCCTGGAGCTGAGGGAAGCAAAACTAGAAGAATTTATGATCTTGAGACAAGGCTCCATGACAGTTTAGGAATATTGTCTTAAATTTAACCAATTGTCTAAGTATGCTCCCGGTATGATGGATGATTCCAGGACCAGTATGAGTAAGTTTTTGATTGGCCTATTGAGTTATGTTGTGAAAGAGTGTAGGTCTGCTATGCTCAATAGGGAAATGGATCTTTCTAGATTGATGATACATGCCCAGCAAATTGAAGCAGACAAAGTGAAAAAGAGAGAGAGTGAGAGAGAATAAGAGAGTTAGATTAGAGAAGCAGGGGTATAGTCAGATTAGATTTTATGGTGGGATCCGCCCTCAGTTTTAGAGCCGTTCTTTTATGCCAGCACCGTCATCAGCTAGTACTCCTGCATCTAGAGTCAGGCAGGAGCAGGGTAACAGACCTACTGTGTCTAGGTCTCAGGACAGTATGAGTAATAGACCTAACTATCCCCCGTATGCTAAGTGTGGTAGGACACATCCTGGAGAGTGTATGGCTGAGCAGAGAGCTTGTTTTAGTTGTGGTAAGTTGGGCCACAAATTCAGGGATTGCCCATATTCTAGACAGGAGAGTCGTGATATTCGTCCTCAAAGTCAGGCTATTAGTGCTCCGCCCCTTGGGTTTGTCCTCCTCCTCCTCAGGGTGCCTCATCTAGTACTGCCGGTGGTCAGTGCCAGAATCACTTTTATACTATACCACCCTACCAGGAGAAGGAGGATTCACTATATGTTGTTACTGGTACGCTCCGTGTATTTCATTTTGATGTGTATAAGTTGATGGTCCCTGGGTCAAGTCTTTTTTATATAACTTCGTTAGTGGCTGTGAATTTTGAGATCAATGCTGAAAAGATTCCTGAGCCTTTTCGAGTTTCTACTCCAGTAGGTGAACCTATTGTTACTAAGTAAGTATATACGAAGTGTCCTATCACTGTCCTTCACAGAGTTATGTTTGCAGATTTCATTGAGCTAGACATAGTTAATTTTGACATTATTCTGGGTATGGATTGTCTTCACTCTTGTTATGCATCTATAGGCTGTCATAGCCATGTATTCAAGTTTTAGTTTTCCAATGAGCCAACCTTTGAGTGGTTCGGAAATTCTGTATCTCCCAGGAGTCATTTCATATCATATCTTAAAGCTAGGAAATTGATATCCAAGGGTTGCATCTATCATTTGGTTCAATTTAAAGATACTAAGTTCGAGACTCTGACCATTCAGTCGGTCAACATTGTTAATGAGTTTTATAATGTTTTTTAGAAGATCTCCCCGGGGTACCTCCTGATAGAGAGATCTCCATATCATATGTCCCCCACAGAACTTAGAGAGTTAAAAGAGAAACTCAAAGATCTTTTAGATAAGGGTTTCATAAGGCCTAACATATCTCCTTGGGGTGCACCCATTCTGTTCGTGCAAAAGAAAGATAGGTTATCATGGATGTGCATTGATTATCGTCGGCTTAACAAGGTCACAGTCAAGAACAAGTACCCTCTTCCTAGAATTGATGACCTGTTTGATCAGCTGTAAGGTGCTAAGTATTTCTCAAAATAGACTTGAGATACGGTTATCACCAGCTTAAAGTTAGGGAGTGTGATATTCCAAAGACAGCTTTTCGCACTCGATATGGTCATTTTGAGTTCTTGGCCATGTCCTTCGGGCTAACAAATTCCCCAGCAGCCTTTATGGACCTCATGAATCGGGTGTTCAGAGAGTACCTGGATATGTTTGTTATTGTGTTCATAGATGATATTCTTGTATACTCCCAAAGTGAGAACGACCATGAAGATCATCTCTGAATAGTCTTGCAAACCCTTAGAGATCATCAACTATTTGCCAAATTTAGCAAGTGCAAATTTTGGCTAAGATCAGTTGCTTTTCTGGGTCATATTGTTTCTTCTGAAGGTATTCGAGTTGACCTCAAAAGATAAAAGCTGTGAAAAATTATCGTAGACCTATTTCCCCATTTGATATTAGGAGTTTCTTGGGTCTAGCTGGCTACTACCATCATTTTGCTGAGGGTTTCTCTTCCATTGCATCTCCTTTGACTCGGTTGACCCAAAGAAAATTAAATTCCTGTGGTCTGACTCGTGCGAGAAGACTTTTTAGGAGTTGAAGACTCGACTCACTTCGGCCCTTGTGTTGACCCTTCTAAATAGTGTAGATGATTTTGTGGTATACTGTGATAATTCTAGAGTTGGGTTGGGTTGTGTGTTGATGCAGAAAGGTAAGGTTATATCCTATGCCTCCAGACAGTTGAAACCGCATGAAAAGAACTACCCAACCCATGACCTCAAGTTAGGTGTAGTAGTTTTTGCCTTGAAATATGGAGACATTATTTGTACGGCGTTCATGTTGATTTCTTTATGGATCACAAGAGTTTGCAGTATGTGTTTACTCAGAAAGAGTTGAATCTTCATCAGAGGCTATGTGATAACGCCCAAACTACAGTTCTCGTAAGAGTGTAAGCAGTCACTGTCAAATATAGAACCCAACTGGGTTGGGTGTCGAATCCCACAGGGAATACTCGGTCACTAAGGATGCAACTATTAGTAGACTGTTGGTCGAAAATTCTATGGAAAAGGAGGGATTTTGGGTTTGGCCTGAATTAAGAATAGCAAAGTAAAAATGGAAAGCTTTGTTTAGTAGGTTTTAATCAACGAGAATTATAAGTTAGGGTTATGTCCACCTTATGAGTTCTACGTATCTATTAACTATGAGTATTGCAGAATTCAGACAAGCATGCACTTATAGAGATTCGTATTCTAATGGTAAAGCCTAGTGTATCTCGACCATCCAGGATTATTTCACTTTAACTCTCTCGAGCTTAAAGTGTATAACTAACGGTACAAATTCTCCAAGAGGTTAATCTAGTTACGGCACTAACGTGTAAACAGGGGTTGGTAGCCCTATTTCCTTGTCACACTCTCTTTTCCAAGCATGTAACTTTTCTCTCGAACAAGTTAATGCTATATTGGCGTATTCCTATGTTTGCAACCACAAGAATTTAATTAAGATGAAGAGAGTAATGATATAAGTAGCATGCGCATCAAGAATTCACAAACTCATAGTAATAGATAGTATCTCATAAGGCTTCCATAACCCTAACAGAGAAGTTTAGCTACTCATGAGTGCAACGGAGATCACAATAAACATCATCATCGTACCAAAGCTTGAACGATCTCACGTTGGTCACAAGAGTCGTGCTTTCTCTATCAGAAAGTAACGTGAATAGTACTAAATGTCGAATGAAAGAAAAATAGAATTGAATAGAAAATAGGATGAATATGGCATCCAAGAGAAAAATAACGACAATGAGAATGAATGAATGCTGAAAAATTCAGCAAAATAGGGTTTTTATAGCATCCATATCCTATTCCTACTAAGTTACTGCATCCTTGTCCTAGTCCTACTAAGTTACTGCTGATCTCCAAGTCTTTAGAAATACTGTTTTTGCCCGGGACAGGTTTTCCATGCATCACTTTTAGTTCTCAAGCTTCCAAAGGCTGCCTTCCTTCTTACGTGAAGTTCCCTTTGCTACCCAAAGATCCACAAAATGCTGAAATCTTCATCATTTATACCTGAAAACATGCTAATCACGTTGGTTAGCTCACTTACAGGAAAAAGGACTAAAAGTGCAGGAATTATATGTTTTGTCCTTAAAACTTAGCTAAAATATGGGTAAATTATAGTACATTAGGCGTGTAAATACGCCCAACATCAACACCCCACACTTAAAGCTTTGTTCGTCCTCAAACAAAATTTTATGTCCATGCAAACATCTACTTAGGATTTCATAGTAACAACACAAAATGTTCAATAAGACATGCACGACAATCATTAACAAAGAGTAGTTTTATTGATCACTACTAGAAACAATTCAACCTCCAACATAGGCTCGTGATGATGGTTAATTCGTATCCACAAGTTAAGGCACAAAGAATCATACAAAACTACCCAAAACTCATCAACCATGTGTGTCTCACACAAGATATCACCCATAATCACTTACAAGTTTTGAATTTTTTGAAACATGGGTCTAAGATTCTCCTTGCTCTCTCTCTCATAAAGAATTCATATGTTGCAATTGATGACCATAGGCTTGCCCTTAGTGTAATGCTCTACTAATATCAGAATGCTAAGCTTAGGATCAAATAGGTCTTTTACAGGTTGTAATGTAGGGTAAGGGACAGGTAGGACTATTTTGGCCAGAAATAGTGACTATGTTCCCTAAGCGCTTTTAATACATCACATTATGCCATTAATACTCTCTTTAAAACAACCTTGCTACCTTTCTTTCATATACCACCCCTTTTTACCTTATTTTGTTATTCAACAATAAACACAATTATCTTTTTAGTTTTCTATTTCTTTTTCTTTTCTTTCTCCCCTTTTTTTTCATATTATAATGCACCTCTATGATAGCACTTCTATGATAGCCACTCTTTTTCACAACAATTTCAAGTACCAATATGCTCTGAGGCATCACTCTCACCCAATTTCCTCTTATTTTGTCACATGACTCTATGATTTAAAGCGCCTAGGAATTAGGATCAAATTATTTCTTGAAAAAAAATGGATTAGGCTACATATGAGGCTTTCAAAGAAAATAGCTAAAGGCTCAAAGGGGGTTAGCTAGGATAATGTACAAGGGTAGGTTAAAAGAAGGCAAACAATTACAGACTGCCAAAGAAATGCCTAAATCATCTCCTAAACCCGCACTCTTTATTTCGCTTTACACACACACCAGGCAAGTTCTAGCATCAGTCACAACACAGAATATACTATAACCTCACACACACAAGGCACATGGTCAACTTTATTGGGAGCAGTATAGACTCTTGACCCAATAGATGAATGAACTAAACCATACACTTATCACATAGTGAGTCACACTTAGAGCCTAAACGTCTCAATAGTAATGATTTTAGCACAAACTCTTGTCATAATACCATGCCGCCTATCAGAACAATTTCATGCACTTCATGCAAAATCTAAAAAAAAATTTAAAAATTAACTACTAAATACTAACTACGACAAAATCAAACAAACAAACATAAATAAATGTAGGCAAGGAAGTACAGCATACAAATACCAGTACCCCACACTTAGACGAGACACACTGCCCTCAGTGGAAAATAAATAAGGAAAACCTGATTAGTCGGACTCCTCCTTTATGTCTGGGGTCATGCCCCCTGTGTCGGAATCATCACCAGAGTCGTCATCCTCAGAAGTTCCTCAAAATGTACCCCACTTGATTCCAAGAGTGCGTCGAGGTATTTGCAGCGAGGAGGATTCAGCTTGCTCTTTTCTTCCCCTTTTCTTACCTTTTTGTGAGGTGGACGCTTTTTCTTTTCCTTGTCGTCCTTTTAGTGCCATTCTACTTGGTGATGGCCTCGGAAGATGATCTTGCAAGGTTAGAAGAGCAAAAAGAAAATCTTTGAGAGATTTGGTAAGGGTAGGTGGCGCTTAGGTTGAGCAAACAAGTGCCTTTTGTCTTAAGGTTGAAGTTCTATTTATAGACCAAGGCTTGGGTCGGGTTTGACCCATTTAAAATCAGGCTAGGAGACCAAAAAGTAAGCATAGGCGGCGCCTAATGCTTTGCCTAGTTGGGCATAGGCGGCGCCTATGCTATGGCATTGTAGATTCAGAGACCAAAGGCATTGGCATAGGCGGCGCCTATGCTATGACATTGTTGGGCATAGGCGGAGCCTATGCTATGGCATTGTAGATTCAGAGAGCTTAGGCCATAGAATAGGCCTTGCCTTGTCTGTTACCTAGATTTACATAGGCCTTGCCTTGTTCGTTGCCTAGATTCGCATAGGCATGGCCTTGTCTATTTCCTTTACTCCTTCATTCCTAACTTACCACCTTTAACATGGCACCCTTCCAAATCAAAATTTGAGACCAATCTCCTCCTTTATATGTCTTGCACCTACACTTACTCAAAAACAATAAAAACGATTAGAAAGATGGGTTGCCTCCCACCAAGCGCCTTAGTTTTGGTTATGGCTCGACTACAAAAACAAACTCCTAGTAAAATAAAACAATTAAAGATGATGGGTTGCCTCCCATCTAGCACCTGATTTATTGTCGCGGCACGACATAGTTATCTCGATTACTTAGACTTCATCGAGATATATGGTGCATCATTTTCTGAATGGATTCAGACGACGCTGATGCTTACTTGCAGGCATGCAATCTTCTTCGAGATGACTCTTGTGCATACATATCCCAGGTTGGATACCAATTATATCATCAATAGTCCAACCCATAGCTCTCTTGTACCTCTTCAGAGCAGAGATGAGAGCCTCTAAGTGCTGTTCACCTGAATCAGCCGCAACAATAACTGGAAGTGTATCACCACTTCCCAAGAATGCATACCTTAGATGACTAGGGAGCTCTTTCAATTCTAGCACTGGTGGCTCTGCAATGGAATTCTTCATTGTTGGTGAAGGTCGATTCTTAAGATCAAGGTCCAGCTTCTTAGGTCCATAAGAATAAGACCCAATTCCTGTTAGAGCACAAACGGTTTCATCATGTTCTTCAGCCTCCTCACGCTCAAAATTCAGCAGCACATCAGATAGTGACTCAATATTAAGCTGCTTCTCTACAGATAATTCTTTCTCATCCTCATAATAAACATCATCTACAGAGAATACATTCATATCGCTGGGATTGCTTTGTATACATCAAAATGGATCACTTCGTCATTCATCCGAAATAAAAGCTCATTAGCTCTTAAGTCAATAAACACACTTCCAGTTGTGAGGAAAGGGCGTCCCAAGATTATGGGAACTTCAGAATCCATCTCGCAATCCAAAATAACAAAGTCTGCAAGAAAGATGAAGGTGAAAACCTTCACCAACACATCATTCAAGATACCCACAGGTCGTTTTACCGACCTATTTGCCATCACCAATGCATAATAACCATATGCGAATACATATATATGTCATGTCAGGATAGGGAACAAGTTTAGCATGCACAATAAAAACTTAACCTGGATTGTGTAGCCCAACCATCATATAATAGTACCCACGTGCTATATGAGCACCAACTCTCACTCTCTGGTAGGGCCCCAGTGCGTGAATCCAAACGAACCGGAGAATAATCTCATATATATACACACGGGGGACTCGAACCTTCCAACATATACTAAGGTGACTTAAAACACCCAATTATATAATAATTTACAGGGGACTCGAACCTCCCTAATTATGAAATAATAATAAGGGGGACTCGAACCTCCCTGGTCACTTAGACCCTCGCGTCGACAAATGTGGTTCCTAGTATCGGTCACCCAGATCTCTACTTTCACGACTCAGCTACACAACCCTATATATAGATAGTTAAAGCATTTATAACACAATCCCATTAATGAACCACATTCCACATTAAGACATACATTATTGGTATCGTCATACCAACTAAACTTGCAAGGTAACAACATACCAAAATAATTTTCATTAACTTGGAGAAAATAACTCCTTTTGTTCATTAGTACAAGGTGGGGGACACCGACTCCCTTTGTTTGTTAAATCAGACCATTGTGTTTCAATTACCTCTTTATATTATGCAATAGTTCAAGACTAGTTCAATTTTACAAATTCCCACCCTTCTCATAACTCAAAACCAATTTCATACTATGGGTTGGGGTCGTAACCATTTCAAAAGTTACAAGTTTGGGAAAATCACAATTACCTAATTCATCCACCATACCCATGCACCCACAAGTTCAAAACCATAATTAAAGCATGAATAATCATAGTTAAATCATGGGAAAACATTATTCAACAATAAGCATTCAAAACCCACAACCTTTGTTTTTAAAACCAAAATACTTCCATTTGCATAACACTTTAATAGATATAATTTTTAATAAATTAACAATGAGGGAAGATTCACATGCCTGACACAGTAAGATGTACGGAGAGAAATCACCCTTGAAAGCCCTAATTGATCAACCTCTTGAAAACCCTAAGTGTTCTTGACCTTGAGGAATTTGAAAGTGTTAAAAAGTTGCTTTGATGTGCTCATAGGGGATAATGATACCCTAAAGGGGTTATAATATGTGGGTTTCAAGTTGGATAAGAGAGAAAATATCTAGAATGCCCTTAACTTAAAAGCTGAAAAAGGGTCGTTCTTGACTACGAGTCAACCTTAACTCGTAGCCACTCCTTACGACTTGTCACCATGAGTCGTAATTAAGGTAGTACCACCAAGGCAACATACACTGTTGACCTTATAACTCAGCCATAGGAATCGTTACTTGACCTTAGAACCCAAGTTGGGACTTATACTAGACATCCTGCGATTACACCTAACGACTCGTAATATATCCTTAGGCTCTTAGTGAGCCACTTTTACTCAGAGCAAAATATAGCCACAAACTAACTGGTTTAGTTACGACTTGTCCCAACTACTCGTCAGGATACCCTACGACACATAGAGCGAGTCGTAACCAGGGCAGTGGGCACAAAACTCAAGGAATTTTCAAAGGTCAAAATCCGAGGTGTTTCAAATTATCATTATGATATCCGAGTGGGAGCTTGTGTTAACTTTATTATTGATTGAAGAGATTATTATCATTGTGATGCTCGAGTCAGGGCTTGTGTTGAATTTATTAGTTTCTTATATGGTTCTTTTACTATTATAATGTGTTGAGGGCTTGTTGGAGATTTTATCAATACCTTGCATTGATTACATATTATGTTGCCATGAAAGGCCTTATATCATATTTACTGAGATTTGTGTGAATTGGGTTAATTTATACCATTATTGATCTAATTATTGCGCATTGTTGATTTTTCATGATCATGCATACTCATTCATAATTTATTTTCACAGAACTAGTACTATTACAAAACTTGAATTCTTTGCGAAAGAAAGTGGACCATTTTATAAATGCCTTAGCCGAGGAAAGTTTCGGCAAGGTTGATTGATGATATTGTGATTAGTATATGGATTGGGGACCCCTATGAGGTCATCTCCTGGAGCTTAGGCTTGAACGGAGTACATAGGTTGTACTTTGGGCATTACATTTCATCTCATATCACTACATTGTATTGCACCTTCTCTTGGGTGATATTATGGTTTAGATATTACTATATGTTATGTATTGGTTACGACTTTATCTGTTAAGATTGTTGTGCTATATTCATTGGTTGGATGATATGCATTTCCCTATCTTATCCTGAACTACTGGTTTGACATGGTGAATGGATGTAATATACTGTGGTGATAAAGTTCTCTTCAATTATGACCTATTACTATTACTGTTGATATTAAACCTGTATGTGTCTGCTTTAATTAAACTGATTTGGCTACCTTGTTAATTGTTCCGACAACAACAAAAACAAAAATATACCAGTATATTCTCCCAAAGTGGAGTTTGGTGAGGGTAAGTGTAGTAATTTATGCCACTACCTTAAAGGTGAGGTAGAGAGGTTGTTTCTGATAGATCTCGGGCTCAAGACAAAAATAGTTCATAAGAGCCTTAATATAGTAACAACAGATATTAACAAAATAAATAATAACAGAAACCAGATTACCACAAAGTAATACTCTAATCGATTTATCCAAGATAACAAACATTACCATAACTCCACAAATAAGACACTACAAACATATCGCTATGACCACTAGCACAGATAGCAAAATAAAGCACTACTACCTACCAGAACAAGGACACACTCCTTTCTACCAGCGTTCTACTCTAATACCTCCTCCATACCTTCCTATTTAGGGTCATGTCTTTGATAAGCTATAGATGCTCCATATCATATTTAAAACTTCCATCTAATACTTTTTCAATCTACCTCTACCTCGCTTGAATTCGTCCATAGTCAACCTTTCACAACTCTGTACTGGAGCACCATGCACCACCTCATTACATGTCTGAACAATTTCAATCTCATTTTTCACACCTTGACATCCATTGAAACCACTCTCACCTTATCACGAATAACCTTATTTTTAATCTTATCTCTCCTAGTAAACCCACATATCCATCGTAGCATCCTCATCTCTGTCACATTTATTCTTTGGATGTGAGAGTTCTTGACTGGCCAACACTCCGCCCCATACAATATATCAGGTCTAAATGCCACCTTGTAAAACTTCCTTTTAAGTTTAGGAGGCACATTCTAATCATACAAGACTCCGGATGCGAGACCTTGTTAATTATTGTTATCTGTTAAAATAAGTTGTGACTTTTTTGAGTACAGGTTTACATGAGGTAATCTTGGATAATTGGTGTGATAGTTCTCGCAATCACATTAGATTAGGACCGGTTGTCAACTATGCTTGCTTAGTATGTGTGTTTTGTACTTACCCCTACTTTTCTTTTACCTACATACAGGTATTGAACGAGTGGATGAGCATTGATTGTAACTCCTATTGTCGACTTTTCTAGAAACTGAGGCATCAATTGTCGGATCTCAGAGCATACCCATATCTTTTCTTCTTTTATTTTATGTTTATTCGCATTTGAGGTACATCAGACTATTTCATTTTAGTTAGTATTAAAGGCTAGTACTAGTGACAACCAAATCTGGGATAGTGTGTTGATATTCGACTCTTTTTTTTTTTATGTCTTTTGGGGATTATTTCTATTTCTTAGTTCTTTTGCTTTTGTGTTACTTCTATAATTATGTTCGGATTGTGATAGACTCACTTGTACCGGAGAGTGTGATAGATGTCATTATAGTCCTTATTTTGGATCACGACAGTATGTAACCTGCTTCATACTTAAAATCACAAAATGACCTTGATGGTCATCACAAAAAATTTAATCATCTATAATTATTGTTAATATTTTTGCAATTGCAAATTTAATTTAATAATTAAAATTTTAGAAAATAGTCTACTTGATATTCGATAAAAAAAATAGTGAAAGCAAAGATTTTCATCGAACGTTGCAATGAAAATTCTCGTTAATGACAATTTCTTTTCATTATCTAATCAAAGATTTTGAATATAGTTTAATTTTTATTCTAGTTATGCATTTTAATTAGGAAAGAAAAATATTAAATTTAACAATACCTTTTTAAATGCGTAATACAAGTGATCACTTGTAGGATATAAAATAGCCTCAGATAAGTAATATTGGTCATATTACTCACAAAATAAAATTTCTAGTTTCTGGAGATAAGGATCAAAGATATACGAGTGATTCTGCACCTGAAAAGTTATCTTCCTAGATTTTGTGTTTAAAGTTTAAACTTGTCGTTTGGCCATAAAAATAATAATTTTTTGAAGTTGGAGTTGGAATTAGAGTTGAAGTTGAAGTTGGTGTTGAGTTTGATCATGAATATAAATTGAAGTTATTTTTGAATTTTCGTGAGAGGAATTAAAGTGAAAAATATTTTTCACTAAAATAAAATAAGTTTAATGGCCAAACAATACGATTTTTTTTTTTTCAATTTTCGAAAGGAAAATATTTGTGGCCAAAAGCCTACTTAGTTTTGAGAGTTGCCGTGAGTTTACGGGTAAACACGTCCAGTTATTGTTTATATCAGGGGCTATTTCTGTGGAGGGTTTTACATCAAGGACCAAAATAGCCCATTCCCTATACCTAAAATACCAATTTGATCATTTTCAGCAAGTAATTCACCTATCTACTTAACCCCTAACGCCTTGCAAGGTTTTTGAGACAAAGCATGACTGCAGTTTGTGTTGTTGAAAATTAGCAGGATGGTTCTTCTTCCTTATCGCAGAATTGTTGTGAATAACTCTAACAAGTTTGTCATGGGCTCCAAATATTTTCTCCATAAGCCATCCATTGCTTTTACAACCATACGCAAGACAATTCCTGTCCTTTTTCAAACCCAAAGACTCATCTTTTCAACATTTGTTTCAAAACCCATCTTCCGAAATCGAGGCTTTTCATATAGGCCCCAAAGAATTCCTCTACCAGGTACCCTTTTGTCGAAGGATTAATTTCTAAACCCAATATCGATCTGTTATGTAGGAGACCTTGCACAACAGTTAGAAAAGAACCTTTTGTTTGAAAAATGTTGTGCAGAAAGACTTGTGCTTGGATGGTTGTAGTTTCTTTGAAGATTTTTCCATTACTGGAACACAAAACCTTTTTCTATAAAACCACTTCAGAACTCTTTTTTTTCCTCAAGATGCTTGCTGGAAAAACCTAACAAACAGCTTCTGATTTTTCGTTGCTAGATTTTAAAAAGATTTTCCATGAACAGATGCCACCTCTGTTACTGTAAGTTATTTTTTTTTTTAATATAATTTCAGTTTCTGGAGTAATGCTGGAAGACCCAGCAGAGGAAATTGCAGAGTCAGAACACATAATGGCATTGAAGCAGAAATTGAGCCAGATTGGAATAGATATTGGTTCTTGTGGACCAGGCCAGTACTCAGGTTTGCTTTGTCCAATGGTGAGTTCCTTAGAGTTCTTTTGCTAACCCTTTTTTGAAGAATATTTTGTATGAACGAGAGAGTGTTCAAAAGGATGGTCTTCATTAGCTGGAAAAAAATCTCTCTATTGAGTCGAGAATGTTGCTTTGATTAGCAAATTGTGCTGGAAAACCAACCTGCTAGAATCTGTTTTGTCTTGGTCGTTTGCAATGACAAAATATTGAAATAATATTAATTTATATCATGGCTCTTATGCTAAATAAGAAGTAAGAACTAAGGGGTTGTTTGGTTTGTAAACAAGTTATGATGAGATTAGTTATCCTGATTCAATTTGTTATTGACTGTTTAGTTTGTTGTATTAAAAATAATATTAAAAGAAGGGTAGCCCGGTGCACTAAACTCCCGCCATGCGCCGGGTCCGGGGAATGGCCCGTCCACAAGGGTCTATTGTACTCAACCTTACCTTGTATTTATGCCAGAGGCTGTTTCCAAGGCTTAAACCTATGACCTCTTGATCACATGACAACAGCTTTATCGGTTACTCCAAGGCTCCTCTTCGTATTAAAAATAATATGCATTGTATAATTTCTAAGAATAAGTTGTTTGTTTACAAAAATACCCTCCACGTTATTTAACTTTTTAAGTTTTCTTTGCGAAGCTTTAGTTATTCATTCTTAAAAACAACCCCCCCCCCCCCCCCCCCCCCCTAAAAACAATGCAAATCTATCATCAAGATCAGTTGAATCATGACAATAAGCTTTACCTCGAAGCTTTGAAATTTTGGCATGTTTAAGAACATCCACTTTCTTGATCTAATGGTCACAACTCACAACTATGGCCTATGATGATCTAAATTTTTCTTTTGATGGCTCTAGAAAATCGGCCATTATTTTAAAAAAAATTCCCTTGTGATTACATCTTGTCAACAAAAATATCCATGGGGAGAAAATTTTGCCAAATTATTGGTTGATTACATTAACTCACATTATTCAGCCAAAGGTGCAAAGTTAACCTACTGTACATCACTATATTCCAAGTATAGCAACCAAGAAAGGGTTTGAGGGGGTATTTTTGTCAATTTAACTATCTTATCCCCGGATAAGTTATCCTAGTATTGTTCATCCATCCAAAGATAGGGATATATCCCAGACTTTGTAGCCAAACAAGGGATTAAGAGGGATTGAAAATTTTTCCCATGATTATTTCCCCTTATCCATCATACCAAATGTCTCCTAAGTTCATTAAGATAGAAGTGTGATATGGTTGTTATTGCATTCGATTTAAAGAATGACATCAACATATTGTTTAGAATGAAAAAAGAAGATGAACAAGGAGCAATTATATGCAACTTCACAATGATTATACATATCATTACTTAATTTTACTCATTTCTAGATTTTCATAGAATTGGTCAGGGCAACTCCAGGTAATATCATTGTTGGAGCTAACTGAAAATTTGTTAGCTATATCCGGACAAGTGGATGAAGTGTTAAATAAACTTAGTCTTCATATTGAAAAATACAATTGAAAAGGCTTATGCTTGTACTAAATAAAATTGCATTGCATTTAGGATAAATTATATAGTATTAACATAGGACTCAATTCGGCTACCTTTTCTTAGGAAGAGAGATAGAGGTTTATGCAAGGACTTCAAAGTTATTCCAAGTGAGCATCTTACAAAACCAACATAAGCTCTTGATAACGGATTCAGATATTATGAGCTATTTTGCTCGGACCCTTCAAAAATATCAACGGGTGCGTGTCGGATTCGCCAAAGCTAGTGTATTTTTGGAGAATCCGACACAGGTGCGTCATCGAAAGTGAAGAGTCCAGGCAACGTAGATTATGAGGAAAGAGAGGATGAGGGGTTTATATAATCAGTTAAGGATTAAATTTTTTTTTTGGGGGGGGGGTTGACTAATGATAAAATTGATGAGTTCGAGAGAAGTTGATGGGTATGGGAGCTTGAGAGATTAATATGGATGCAAATGGTATGGTACTTGGATAGCTAATTGTATTAGGAACATAATTAGAGAGGTTTTAGGTGTCTCGAAGATGTAACTTTGGTAGACATGGAGGGCACCAGTGATGGAATGGAGATCATGGGAAAGTGGGAGCCAAGAAGGTTTGTTTACGTGAAGTTAGTAGAGAGCAAAATAATGAGGAGGACATAAGGACAAATAGGGAGAGATACAAGACGGTGAAGAAAGAAGCAAGGATAGCGGTACGACAACTAAAACAAAAACATTTGAATGTTTGTAAAAAGAATTAAGGGACAAAGGTGGAGAGAATAAGCTGTATAAGCTCACCAATGCTAGAGGGATGAGTGCTCGCGATCTAGGCCAAGTGAGGTGTATTAAAGATGAGATGGCTAAAAGTGGTGGAAGAGGCACAAATTAAGCAAAGATGACAATCATACTTCCATAATAAACTCTTAAATGTAGAAGGAGACAAGAATATTGTGCTGGGTGACTTAGAACACTCTGAGAACCGTTGAGATTTTGACTATTGTAGGTGTAAAGAGTTTGAGGAGGTTAAGGGGCAATTCGTAAATGAGAAGGAGAGGAGTGATTGGGCCAGATGAGATTGTTGTAGATTTTTGAAAGAGTGCAGAAAAGGTAGGTATTGGGTGGTTGATTGAGTTGTTTAATGCCACTTTTTTGGACAACTAAAATGCCATAAGAAAGGAGGCGGAGTACAATGATCCGATTGTACAAGAACAAGGATGATATTCAAAATTTCAACAACTATAGGGGTATTAAACTACTAAGCCATAGCATGAAACTTTGGGAGAGGGTGGTAGGGATGAGGATGTGAAGGGATGTGTCTATTTTCGAGAATCAATTTGGATTCACGCCAAGACGATCGACTACAAAAGCCATTCATCTTTTGAAGAAATTGTTGTAGTAGTATTGGGATAAGAAAAAGGACTTCCATATGATTTCCAATAAACTTGAAAAAGGCATATGATAAAGTCTTTAGGGATGTTTTACGGAGATTCTAGGAGTCTCGAGGTGTACCTCTAATATATGTAAGTGGTAAAGGACGTGTATAAAGGAGCCAAAATCCGAGTGGGAACGTTGGTATGAGACTCGCAAGTCTACCCCGTCGAGATGGGGTTCTTCAGGGATAACCTCTTAGCCCTTTTTTATTTGCATTGGTGATAGATGAATTGACATGACATATTCAAGAGGAGGTACTATGGCGTATGTTACTTACAAATGACATAGTATTGATTGACGAGACACAAGATGGGGTTAACAATAGACCGGAGGCTTGGGGACAGATCCTAGAGCCTAAAGGTTTCAGGATGAGCAGGACTAAGAGCACATGGAGTGCAAGTTCAATGGCTTCACACGAGGCTGATGTGAAAGTGATGATTGATACACATGTCATCCCCAAGAGAGGAAGCTTTAATTATTAGCACCCATAAAGATGGCTAGAATGGAAGGAACACATTTCTTACAAAGAAACCTTAAGAGTGACTGACGCTAGATCTGGGAGGAAGCTGCCAGAGGATGGATGCTGAAAGAAAACCTCGTTTCACACTGTCTAACGAGCATACCCAAAGACAAGACGTGTTTTTGAAGATTTGCGTGGTCGAATCCTTCCCAAAATGGGTTGGGTAGCCAGAGGGTACGAGGAACTGGGCTGCTGAAGCTTGGGGAGTCTCAGAGGGTGTATATACATATACATATATATATATATGTATATATATGTATATGTATATGTATATGTATGCATATATATATGTATGTATATATATATATATGTATGTATATGTATATGTATGTATATATATGTATATGTATGTATATATATGTATGTATATGTATATATATGTATGTATATATATGTATATGTATATGTATATGTATATATATATATGTATGTATATGTATATGTATGTATATATATGTATATGAATGTATATATATATATGTATGTATATATATGTATATATATGTATGTATATATATATATATGTATATATATATATATATATATATACACATACATATTGATGGTAATTCAAAGGGTATTTAGAATTTATGCATATTGATCAATTAATTGATTAATAGCTTTCATTTGTTCATGTTACTGACTGTGTTGTCGATTGTACTTCCAAGCTGTAATGACTGAATTTCATACATCAGGTTGACTATGTAGAAAAAGTTGAGATTTCAATGCATGCATGATCATCTCGTTGGACTGACAAATATTTCCTGATTTGATTTGAAACTGAAACAGATTTAAGGAGGTGAACAGTTAGGATGTAAACTATAAATGCTTACAACCCTTTCAGCGATTAAAGTGAATGGAGCTATTGCCTTGTCAAGTAGAGTGATAAAAGAAAGTGAAGTAAAGAAAGGAAATAGTTGTTGTATGAAATAGAAGAACAGAAAGTAATCATAAAATTACAGGTGTTCCTTCTGGTAGTTGAATCTTTTTCTTAGAAAGAAAACTGTGATTCATATCTTCCACATGTGGCTGGGAAATAAATTAAACACGATACTAATAGGTGTTATGTGTTTAATGTTTTAACTTTTACAAATTGTCTAGTATTATTGCATCTGTAAGGCACTTAGAATATCCCATATTGACAGTTAGCACAATGTTTTTGCTTTGTAGTGCAAAGGTGGGGACTCAAATGAAAAGAGCTTATCTCTCTTCATTACTCAGGATGGGTAACTAACTTTTTACTTTGCACCTCGTTTTCAAGGTATACTTTCTTTCTTCTCTAGCAATATATTGGTAAAGCATGTGAGTGATATCTAGGCATGCAGCTACATGGACATGCTTTCGAGCTAAATGTGGATGGAGAGGTGGTACGCGGGTATAATATGGTTTAGATACGCTCATTAAACCTTTTATGTTGTATTTTCTTTGGTAACTTCTTACATTCTCTTTGTCATGCGGTTTCAGGCCTTTGCAGATGTGAGGACAGCTTATGCTGATATGAAAAAGTTTGGAAAAGTGAATAAGAGATGTAGGCAGATAACGGAGGAGAGTTTGGGACTGGAACCTTTATGTGATGTGGTATGCTGATCTTTCTTTTTGTTGTCGCTTAATTTTGTATTTGTATATGCATGTTGTAGTTGTTTGCTTATGACCTGAGAGGTCAATACATTTTTTTTTTTAAAAACTTTGTGATATTTTGTATACATTTTCATGTTTATAAATTTATGACTTAGGATTGTGGTTTCAATATTTCAAATTTAGGCCTGTGTGTATTCTAATTTCACCGCACTGACTGCAACTCCCGATCCAGTTTAGACAAATGCTCGAAGTTTGGTTAATTTTGAAGTTCCTTTCTTGAATGACAATTGTAGCTGATTTTATGATTTTCCTAAAAGGGTTCTACATTAGTCATGGAGTCTTAAGGTAGATAGGAGGACTCCTCCTTTATACAATTTTGAAATGGTGAAATATTAACAAAATAGACTCAAAAGACTGACGTGTGTACTCTGTTGCTTCATCATTTGGGTCAATCCTTTTTTTTTTGTTGAAATCTGAAGGATGCCTGCTGTATCTTGTCTGGTATTAGCAGTGTTCTTGTCTGTTTATGCAACCTCTTGTAGTGTTTTGAGGACTGTTCCTTTTGGTGTCTTTGTCTCTAGTTGCAGACTATCCTCCATTCTGTTTCCCTCCCTGTGGTGATGCTGCATTTCAAACTTCTCAATGCCCATATTTACCTTCATTTGTTCTGCATAGACCTCCAATTTCCAAGGCAGAACTACTGTACCTTACTATGTTGAGAAGCAACAGAGAGTCAGCTTCTAGTATGTATCTGTATGTTTATTTTCAAAGAACAAGTATATGACGTAGTAGCATCTAGAATAGAATCCAGAGAGGCCAAGAAAAATAATCAGGGAACCTTACCTTCCTTGATCCATTTGATACTTGCGAAGATTTCTTTTTCTATTTTTCCTGTTGGTTTATAGAACTTTTTTCTTGTATCAATAAACCATCACCCATCAATACAAAGAGTAGCAAATTCTGCCTCTGCAATGTTATTGCTACATTTTCCAAAATAGATATAGAAAAAGCCATTGTGAGGTCTTGTCTGTGATTTTTAGTCACATTCCACCAAGGTAAATTACAGATGCCTTACGTGGTTGTCTTCTTTGATCCTCAATACATTGCTTCTTGATTATGTTCTATTTGGACATGTATTAATGAGCTTCTGATTAGTTAATTTTCTTCTTGCTGTTCTTCAGTTACTTGCATACTTTTCTGAGCGAATAATATCAAGAGAAACATTGCAGAGAAATGCTGTTATGCAACGAAGATATGGTGATCAGGTCTGACATCCTGTCATTTTCTTACATATTGCTGATCTCTTTCTATTGGTCTCTATCCTAGGTCCATAGACTTGATCACCTTTTGCCTGCATGTTAGCACCCCTAAGACTAAGACAGACCTCTAAATTATATTCAGTTAAGTGTTCTATCAGATGGTGACATACTGGTTGACCATATGAGTATATGTGATTCCACTTGGTAGTACGGAAATCGATTAAATCCCTGCCCTTGCATTAGGTTTACGATGGAATATCTGTGGATGATACACCTAGAATGATTCATCCTTGGGTAAGGAAAGGTGATGCGATTCAATATTCTGCTCAGTTAATTGGATTCAACGTTCGGAAAATTCCTCGACTGTCAAAATTTTATCTGCTTGATTAACATAATTTAAACCTTCTCATAATTTCTGTCCAAAATATGGTGCATTTTGAATTAGTAACTTAGATGATGAATCTCGTATTACTTGATGTTTAAGAGGGTGTTTTGGATAAGGTTAAAAGGTAGTCAAATTAGAATTGCTTTTAATCACTTTTTGTCTAATTTTAGTGTTTGCCAACTGTGGGCTTTTACAACCAAAACAAACCAAAAGGCATGAGTTTGGTACCTTTTTTTTTCTGATCAAGTAAACATATTTCATTCATAAACAAGGCCATTAAAAGACCTTATACAAGTGGTATATCAAAAAGTAAAGAATCTACACAATCAATTGATTCTCTACAAACTCCACCCATTTGTCTATACAATAGGGGACTTTCTGAGTGCACCAACAGAAAATAAGGGAATGAAGGCTACTCCTTAGCGGGGGAAACTCAACTTTATACCTTCAAAAGCTCTTCTATTCCTTTCCCTCCAAAAAACCTACATTAATGCAAGTGGCACCACATTTCATGCCCTTAGTCTAATCTTTTTTCTCCCTCTCTTCCAACTGGACATCAACTCGTTCACCGTTTTTGGCATCACCCATGGGGTGTTGAACCATCTGAACATATTTCACCATAATCTCAGTTAAACCGCAATGTAGGAGAAGTCGATCTACATCCTCACCTCCTCCTTGCACATGTAACAGCAACTGATACGTACAACCTTCTGTTTTTCTCAAGTTCTCCGCTGTCAGATGTGCCTTTCTTGTAGCTAGCCAAGTGAAAAAGCACACACCTCCCTTGGTACCTTTGGGTTTCATATTGCATTACATGGGAACACTTGCTCCTCCAACAGACTCTCATAGAAAGTTTTCATAGAAAACACACCATTATTCCCTATTCTCCACCACCAAGCATCAGGCTTATCAATCGGGTTACCTTGCTTATGTAATAAGGCTAATTATCTTTGGAGCTCACCTACTTCCCGATCGTTGAACTCCATTTCAAACCTCAAATCCCAAAAAGTTTCTCTATGTTCAGTCCCCCTAATTTGTTGAATTGTCATCTCTCTTTGACAAGAAAATCTGTACGTGCTCTGGAAGTCACATTTCAAAATATCGTCGCCGCACCATCTATTTCCCTTAAAATTAACCCTTCTCTCACCTCCGACCTTGAATGGGATGTTTCCCAGAACACATCCCATCCCTTCAAAATATTTCTCCACAACCCACACCCAAAAGGCAAGTTGGTGTCTCTAATTCTCCACCCTCCTTCCAAAATTCCATATTTATCCTTTATTACCCCCTCAATAAAGTTTGTCTCCAACCCGAACCTCCATAACCATTCTCCCAATAAAGCTTTGTTGAAGACCTTTAAATCTTTAATTCCAAGGCCTCCCCATTTTTGGGAGGTGTAACAATGTCTCGCACCGTATTGGGGCGGGATGGATGAAGTGGAAGCTCGCGTCGGGGGTGTTGTGTGATAAGAAGGTGCCGCCCAAGCTGAAAGGCAAATTCTACAGGGTGGTAGTCCGTCCGGCCATGTTGTATGAAGCGGAGTGTTGGCCAGTTAAGAACTCCCACATCCAGAAAATGAAGGTGACAGAAATGCGGATGTTGCGTTGGATGTGTGGGCTGACTAGAGGGGATAGAGTTCGGAACGAGACTATCAGGGAGAAGGTTGGGGTGACTCTAGTGGAGTATAAGATGCGGGAAGTCCGATTGAGATGGTTCGGACACGTGAGGAGGAGGGGAATGGATGCCCTGGTTCGTAGGTGTGAGAGGCTAGCTTTGGATGGTTTTAGGCGGGGTAGGGGTAGGCCGAAGAAGTACTGGGGTGAGGTGATTAGGCGGGACATGGAGCAGTTACAGCTCACCGAGGACATGACCCTAGATAGGAAGATCTGGAGGACGCAAATTAGGGCAGACGGCTAGGGCCAGTTTGGGTCGCTAGTGTAGGGAATTACTTTTTGGGGGGGTATTATTCTTGTTAGGGTACCTTGTTCCATATTTTATTACGAATCTGTTTGCTGTTTGCTTTCCTCTGTTTTTATTACTTACGGGTGTCAGATTCATGTTATGTTTTCTTGTTCTATGCTGTACTATGTATATGTGTAGTATCTCGTGTCTCGAGCCGGGGGTTTATTGGAAACAGCCTTTCTACTTCTTTAGAGGTAGAGGTATGGACTGCGTACATCTTACCCCCCAGATCCCACTATGTGGGAATACACTGGGTTTGTTGTTGTTGTTGTTGTAACAATGTCCCACCTCACCAAATGAAACTTTCTAGTCCCATCCGCCGCATTCCACAGAAGATTCCTTTGAATCTTTTCCAACTTCTCTGCGACCGGAGTTGACACAAGAAACAAAGACATGTAGTAGGTAGGAGTACTCGAAAGAGTACTCTTAATAAGCACTCCCTTCCCTCCTTTGCACAATTATGTTTTCTGCCACCCTTCTACCTTCTTCTCCACCCTCTGGATAACCTCTTCCTTCCCTTGGAAGAGTCTTAACCATGTTGCTTAAACCTTCCATAGCTAGTGTAAATATGAAAGGAGACGCGGGATCTCCTTTTCATAATCCTCTATGAGCACTGAAAAACCCACCATGTGATCCATTAATAAGTACTAGGATCCATTAATAAGAACTGAAGATCTGAGAGTAGATATGCAGTGTTGTATCCAATTTATCCATTTCTTCCAAAAGTGCATCCTTTCCATCAATTTCATTGGGTAACTCCAGTTGACATGGTCAAGTGCCTTCTCTGTCTAGTTTGCAAAGTATTGCTGGCTTCGCTTGCTTGAATCTAGAGTCTATTGTCTATCTTTGATGAAATTCATTGGTTGAGAATATACCAGCCTTGCAATCACAATTTTCAATCTCTTTGTTTGGACTTTTTAGAACACCTTATAGATTTTACCTATAAAACTGTTAGGTCTGAAGTCTCTCACCTCCCTGGCTCCTGTCTTTTTAGGGACGAGAGCTATATATGTTGCATTGAAGCTTCTTTTAACAAATTCTTGATCATGAACTGGAAAACACCCATAATATCTTTGCTTCAAAGCCTCCCAGGATTTGATAAAAACCCCATAGTAACTCCTGATACCAGGAGCTTTGTCTGCTACACACATCTTCAAACATCTCAGGACCTCTTGTTCCTCAAATCTGCCTTGAAGTGATTGCTTTTCTTCTTCTGAGATTGTAGGACAATTGTCAAATTTGCAACTTGTTTTCCATTCTGGTTTTTCTGAATAAAGATTCTGTTAGAACGCAATAATCTCCCCCTTGATTCTGATTGAATATAGTTATTTCACTTTGGATCAATAGTTTATCAATGTTGTTATTTCTCTTGTGTTGGCCATTTTGTGGATTTTTTTTTTTTTTTTGGTGTAGCTGTCACCTTCTTTTAACCAAAGAGTCTTGGATATCTGTCTCCAAGCTATTTCTTCCTTTTTGATGAGTTTCTCATATTCCATCAAGAGTGCAACCTTTTTTGCTATTTCCTACTTAGTCATATGTCTCACAATGAGAACTGAGTCTAAATATGTCATCTGATTCAGTAAGGTGCTTCTTTGCTCACCCAAGTTTCCTGGATAACATTTGCTCCACTCCTTAAGCTTCATTTTGGGAGCTTGGAGCTTGCAAGTAAGTATGTAATCTGGTTTCCCTGTAAACGCAAAAGAACTTCACCAGCATTTGATTTTGTCAACGAATCCATCAGTGCCGAACAACCAATTTTCAAACATGAAATTGGATTTGGGTTGCTCCGAAGAACCAAATTGAAGAGCCGTAGGGACACGTTCTGAAACTAGTTTCTGTACAAGAACTTGTTTTATATTATCCCATTCTTCTGAGAATACGAATTCTTTCGATTCTTGATGTTATTGTTTGGTTGTCCCCTTTGAATCAAGTAAAAGGACCTTCATCCAGTTGAAGATCAGTAAGGCTCTTGTGTCACGGGCCTATTTTTAGAAGCGTGCGGACAGCTTAACACCCTCGAAAGCTATGCTAAACTCAGTCCTTGCACTCACTAAAACAGTCCCCAAGAATCAATGAACATTCACACAAACTAGTAAGGAAAAACGTTAAAGGAAGACAATGTTTTGGGAGGCCAAAGAGCCAAGGTTTTTCTGATATATTTCTTGAATAATACAAGTATGAGATGCTGCCCAAGAGGGCTTTACAACATATATTTAAAGTCCCTAAGTCTAAGGGCACAATAAATGCTAGAAAACGACTCCATACAATTGTCCACAACAAGCTAGTCAAACTTTCTATATTTGGCCATGCAACTAGTGAGATGCCTTTGTCTTGCTGCCTACTTTTCTGTCTAGCAGCTGGACAAGGCTCCAAAGCCTCATAAATGTCGACCCATGCTTGTAATTTGACCTCCCAAAGATGCCTCCACGTTGGCTTTGTCAATTGACCTCGTGGCAGCCCCGTCAAGCTTGGAAACATACCCGAACAGCTCGGAAACATGTCCAAAACATGAGGAATTTAATGGGTAGTGACGCAGGGCGTCACACTCTCCCCAACCTGATTTGGCAACGACCGCGGCGCCACATAGTTGTAAATATTTGTGGACTTGCTCCTTGAACTGCCACAAGTCCTCATATTTTTCCCATGACGCCTCCTCTGGCGATTGGCCCTTTCAATGGACTAGGAATTGGGCACTCGAATTGCCCCAACCCTTGCCTCGAACCAATTGATGATCAATGATTTCTTCAATTTGCTTATCCGTGGCAGCGGGCATCATGAAGATATGAGCCCGGCTAGACTTACCTCGCTCCACGTCTTCCTTGTCTTCAAAGTACGGTTTTAATTGACTCGCATGGAGGACGGGGTAAATCTTGAAATGAGAAGGCATGTCCAGCTTGTACGAGATTTTTCCCACCTTGGAAACAATCTCAAAAGGCCCCTAATAACGTCGGATTAGAATTTGCTTAACGCTTCTCAATGACATGAATTGCCTCGGATTGAGCTTGACCATCACTTTGTCTCCAATCCGATAGTGGACTGGACGTCACTTGCGATCAACAAATTTCTTCATTTTACGGGCTGCTTTATCAAGATATGAGCTCGCTATGTCGACTTGCTCCTCCCAAGCCTTGGCCATATGATAAGCACCCGGATTTTGCATTCCGGCATTATCCGACAAAGAATGCGGTGTGTTTGGTTGCTTCCCTATAACGAGTTCAAATGGACTACGTCCCGTAGCCTCACTTCGCTGCAAGTTGTATGAGAATTGGGCCATGTCAAGCAACTTTGCCCAATCTTTTTTGTTGGCACTAACAAAGTGCGTCAAGTAGCACTCGAGAAGCCCATTTACCTGCTCTGTTTGTCCATCAGTTTGCGGATGAAAGCTGGTCGAAAAGTGCAATTTGGAGCCTAATAAGCTGAATAACTCCTTCCAAAATGCACCCGTAAACCGAGGGTCTCGGTCGCTAATGATGGGGCAGCCGTGAAAGTTGCATACTTTGAAAAACGATCTACGACCACCATGATCGTGCCACAACCTTTCGAGTTTGGCAAACACATAATAAAATCCATGGTGATGTTGTCCCATGGTTTCTCCGCGACAGGCAGCGGCTCAAGTAATCCCCCAGGTGCCTTGTGCTCTACCTTGTCTTGTTGGCAAACAAGGCAAGTACGGACATATACCTCGATATCATCCCTCATTCGAAGCCAACAATAAGCAGCCTCTAACAGCGCCATAGTGCGTTTCTGCCCCGGATGACCAGCCCATGTTGTGTCATGGCCTTCCTTGATCAAAAAACGCCTAAGATTTTTCCATCTAGGCACATACACTCGCCTTCCGGTGGTGTATAACAGTCCCTCCTCTTCTCAAAACTTTTGGGTCTTGCCTTGGCGGGCCAACGCAATAAGTTGTTTGGCAACGGGATCATGTTCCATCCGCTCTTTGATAGTTTCCAGTATGCTACAGATGGTAGTACTCAAAAGTGTCGCCAAAATAGCCTTGCGACTTAACACGCCGGCAACAACGTTTGCTTTCCCCGGTTTATACTCCAATGAGTAATCAAATTCCGCCAAGAAATCTTGCCATCGAGCTTGCTTTGGCTAGAGTTTCTTTTGGGATTGGAAGTAGCTGGTCCGTCTTAACGATAAAGTGAGCTCCCAAGAAACAATGACGCCATGTCCTTAGGCAATGGACAATGGCCGTCATCTCCCTTTCGTGGACTGTATAGCGCCGCTCCGTATCGTTCAATTTTCTTCTTTCGAATGCTATCGGATGGCCCCTTTGCATTAGGACACCACCAATAGCAAAATCGGATGCATCCGTTTGCACCTCAAACAGTTTTGTGAAATCCGGTAAAGCTAAAACCAGTTCCTTGATGATGGCTGCCTTGAGGTTGTTGAATGCCTTTTGACACGAACTATTCCACTCCCAAACACGATTCTTCTTCGATAAATCCGTGAGTGAAGCAGCAATATCCGAGTATCCAAGAATAAATCTCCGGTAATAATTAGCAAGGCCAAGGAAGGACCTTAATTCGGGCACCTTCATTGGAGCCTCCCAATCTCTTATTGCTTCAACTTTGTCGCTATCCATCCGAATCTGCCCTTGACTGATTGTATGGCCCAAGAATTGCACCTTTGGCTGGGCAAACGTGCACTTCTCTCTCTTGACGCATAGCTCATTTTCTTGCAGCACATTAAACACTAGTTGAAGGTGTCTAACGTGCTCCTCCATTGAGCTACCATAAACAACAATGTTGTCCAGGTATATGACCATGAATTGATCCAAGTGGTTGGAAAATCTTGTTTATTAGGGTGCAAAACGTGGCTGGTGTGTTGGTCATGGGACCCATAACGAGTCACACAAGTCGTCTTGGCTTCATCTCCTTCGGCTATGTGAACTTGATAATAGCCCTTCCTTAAATCCATCTTCGCGAACACTTTGGCTTGCCTCAAGTAAGGGTGGCAACGGACCGGAACCGGAAACTCCGGACCGGAATTACCGGATCCGGAACGTTTCCGGAACCTCGTTACCGGGTTATGTCTCCGGAACCGGAGTTACCGGAACCGGAATACCGGAATATATACCATGTTCGGACCGGTCCGGTAGGTACCGGTGTGGAACCGGAACGGACCGGTCCGATACCGGAACGTTACCGGAATTTTGGTCGGCTACCAGTTTTTTTTTTTTTTTCTTTTTTTAACTTTTAATTGAAATTGTAACTTAATTGAGATTAATTTATAAGTTAAATATATATATTTTTAACTTATATAGTTTATATAATTTATTAACTTTTTTTAATAAGTTTAAGTTGTAATTATTGTAAATTAAAATCCAAATTCTGACCGTTATTCCGGACCGGAAACCGGTCAACCGGAAATACCGGAACCGGAAATACCGGAACCGGAATTACCGGAAATTTTCGAAGGTCCGGTCCGGTTTCGTTATCCGGAACATTTGGTACCGGTAAACCGGAACCAACCGGACCGGTTTGTTACCGGAACCGGAATTCAACCGGAACCGGAACGGAACGGAAGGTTCCGGTTCCGTTGCCACCCTTAGCCTCAAGCGATCAAACAAATCAACAATCAAAGGAATTGGATATTTGTTTTCACCGTGACCTTGTTAAGAGCACGGTAATTAATACACAACCTCAACGTCCCTTCTTTCTTCTTTTGAAATAAGACCAGAGCTCCAAAGGGTGCCTTAGATGGTCGGATGTGGCCTGATTCCAGCAACTCCTTGAGTTGTTTTCTAAGTTCTTCAAGCTCCGGAGGCGACAATTTGATACGGGGTCATAGCTGGTGGCTTTACCCCGGGAACCAACTCAATTTAGTGATAAACTTTCCTTCCTGGAGGTAACCATTTGGGCAGCTCCTCCGGCATTACATCCTTGTTCTCTTCAAGAACACGTTGGACACATGAGGGCAATAATTCAGCTTCTTGGCAGCCCACAATCTCCCATCAATGTCGCAAGAAAGGTTGGTTCCCCTTTCTTGAAACCTTTAACAAGCTGCTTCGCCGACAAACGTGTGCCACTTTGAGCGACACAAATAAGTGGAACAATGCAAGAACCACCCACATCACAAATGGCTAGCTGGTTGAGACGTGGCGAAATAGACACATTAATCTCATACCAAAAATCCAGCCCCAAAACAATATCAAAGACATCCATCGGGATAACCGAAAAATCTGTTTCTCCCTTCCAACCTTCCAAGGTGAGACTCATCCGAGGAGCGAGGCCATTGACATTGGTAGGGAGACAATTAACGGTCTTCAACATCGAATCGCTGGTCACGAACGCAAGGCCAAGTTCTTTAGCCTTTTCCTCCGTAACAAAGTTATGCATTGCTCCGGTGTCCACCATAATGCGGACTGCTCAGCCATTCACTTCCCCATCAACAAATAATGACTCTCGAGGTCTAACGCTATGCTTATTTGCAGCAAGAGCTGCAAGCGTCATGTGGTTAAACAAAGCCATGTGGTTGAACAACCCACGGCATGTCCCTTTCCTTTCTCCGGATCGGCAGCTTGCGCTTCTTTCTCCCGGAGCCCCCGGCTTGCGCACTAGCTTGCTCCTTTCGTGTTGCTGCAATCATCGCCCCAAGCTTGCTCAATGACGGGCAAGACCTTGCAAAGTGAGACGTATCCCCAGTCCCCACAAAGGTAGCAACCGCTATCGTGGTTAGCTACAACCTTTTTCTTCTCCTCATAGTTCTTGTGGAATGACGAAGGCTGGTTGCGTTCGCCTTTGAACTCACGATTTTTGTTGGGAACGAATTTATCTTTGCCCCTATCTCGACGATCTATCTTGGCAGCAGCTGGTATGTTCCGATTATCCTTCGCCTTGGCATAATCGGAATGAAAATCGCTCAAGGATTCCGCCACTTTAATGGCCTCATCCACGGTCTTGACATTACGTCTCCTCAACTCTTGTTTGGCCCAATTTCGGAGGCCATCCAAGAAGAAAAACAGCAAGTCCTCACTGCGGAAACTTGTTTCGAGCAGTGAGATTTTTGTAAACTCCCTCACATAGTTGTGGATTGAGGAAGTTTGCTTAAGTTCCCTCAATTTTCGTCGGGCTTCATCGACAACGTTTTGAGGGTAGAATTGTTCCTTCAATTCATCCTTGAACTGATCCCAATCAACAATGGTGCAAAGACTCCTCTCCATGTCTACCTTTTTCCTACGCCACCACAATATTGCGACGTCACTAAAGTACATGGTTGCAATCCGGATCCTCGCTGCCCCGTCAACAACTTTGACATGCTCAAAGTATGACTCCAATTGCCATGTGAAGTTTTCAATGTCTTGAGCATTCCTCTCACCCTTAAACACGTTGGGTTTTGGCGCCTCAATACGAACATCATGGTAAGTCGCGGAACCATGATTTCCTTGAACATGGGCTGCTTCGAGTTGGTGCTTCAAATCAGCAACTTCTTTCTGCAAAGCGGACTGCCCCAACATCACCGCGGACAGTTTTGACTCAAACTCCTCGTGTAGTGCCGATAACGCTTCCGTAAGCTTGAGTTCCAAGCTGGTCAGCCCCTCCTTGTGCTCCTCATTTTGCTCGGACAAGTCGGCTTTGACTTCGTCCAGCCCTTCAAGAGCAGCCGCCTCAAGAGTGCTAACGTTGGACTCAAGGGTCTTGAAACGATGGCCTAAAACCGCCAAACCAGCCTCCGTGCTAACAATCCTCTCGTCAAGAGTGCCAGTTGCTGATCCTTCGCCATCCTCAACGTTTGTAACAGCCTCACTAACTGGAATTTGAGCCTCATCCTTGTTCCTACTCTTATCACGCTTCTTGCTCTTCGTCTTGCCCAAATTGTCTCCACCGTGAACCTCCTCGTCGCCGTCGTATGCCATGTTCAAAGTGCTGCTTTGATACCACTTCTCACGGGCCCATTTTTAGACGCGTGCGGACAGCTTAACACCCTCGAAAGCTATGCTAAACTCAGTCCTTGCACTCACTAAAACAATCCCCAAGAATCAATGAACATTCACACAAACTACTAGTAAGGAAAAACGTTAAAGGAAGACAATGTTTTGGGAGGCCAAAGAGCCAAGGTTTTTCTAATATATTTCTTGAATAATACAAGTATGAGAGGCTGCCCAAGAGGGCTTTACAACATATATTTAAAGTCCGTAAGTCAAAGGGCACAATAAATGCTAGAAAACGACCCTATACAATTGTCCACAACAAACTAGTCAAACTTTCTATATTTGGCCATGCAAGCCATGCAACTAGTGAGATGCCTTTGTCTTGCTGCCTACTTTTCTGTCTAGCAGCTGGACAAGGCTCCAAAGCCTCATAAATGTCGACCCATGCTTGTAATTTGACCTCCCAAAGATGCCTCCACGTTGGCTTTGTCAATTGACCTCATGGCAGCCCCATCAAGCTTGAAAACATACCCGAACAGCTCGGAAACATGTCCAAAACGTGAGGAATTTAATGGGTAGTGACGCGGGGCGTCACATCTTGTCTTCAATAAAATCTGAGAACTCCATTTCTCTCAATCTCGTGTTGCAGTTCCTGTGAAGCAAACCTGGTGATATTGAAGTCGCCACAAACAGCCCAACGTCCTACCACCAGTCCTCTAACTGCATTGATCTCATCCCAGACTGATCTTCTTTCACATACCACAATTGGGGCATTAACTCCTGTTTATGACCGACAAAGTCCTGCAACTGGGCCTCAAAACTACAGGTCAGTGTGTAGCCACCAATTTCCAAAATGTCCATCTATACACCTATTCAACAACCCAACGTTCCTTGTTCCAGAGAATTTAGATGTAGGGATGTAACCCTTCTTGTTATTTACAGAGGCTTCAGGAAGGTTTCTGTATTGCCATTTACTTTCTTGAACAACTTTTGCATATGGGTAGTTGAATTATGTAAATCTGGGAGGATTTGCCTTTTACAGGTGTCTTTAATGAAGCTCTCTTATCTTAAATGAAATATCTTGCCAGCTAGCATTCAAAGCTACTTTAGGGGTAATCAATAATGATCTCCTTTCATGTTGTAGTGACAAAATACTCATTTCTGTTGAGTTTCAAGTATTCAATTTCACCAATATCTAGAACTGCACAAAAAAGACTAACGTATCTGGCTGTCTGCCATGAGCATTGTACTTTCTGGTACAACAGTATTCTCTCATAAGATCTTTGGTTTGCATCTTCTCACCACGTTCTTTTGATCTTTCGTTGCTTCTTTAAGAATGAAAAAAAATCCACTCCATGATCTTCTCTCTCATACATGGACGTCTTATCATACTACTGCTTCTGTCCACCCATTCAAACCAAATATTTTTATCAGAGGGCCATCTAGTGATTGAAAGATTTAAAACCTACATTGAAATATTTTATGTTTTCCCCCATCGTCAGAAAATCCACAAGAATTAAAGAAGAAGGTTTAATTAGTAATTACGAAAGGTGAAAACTATATTATGGTCAAGAAAAGAGGTGGTTTCTGGTGAAAGAACCTCCAGAAAGTGTATTCGGCGCTCCTAAGAAGTAGGAGAGAGTAGAATCTGAGAACTCCAGAAAGAACCTCCAGAAAGTACCTGAGAGCATTTTTCAAAAACAGTCTAGATTATATGTATAAGAACTTCGTCTTTTTTTCATTGTGAAATTAGCGAACTGTGGGTAGTGATGTCACTTCTTTCTGGTATAGCAATTTTGTTAGGATGTGAACCGAGCATCTTCTTTTGTGCACAACCTTTTAAGTCCTCAAACCAGTTTATTGTAACATATAATGATGTCTTTGGTCCTTTTGATGTCAATTCTGTCGATATTTCTTTTATTTAGCATTTCATTGGAGCTTCTTTCACCTTGTACTTTTCAAATCTGTTTTGAAATGTTTTTCTTGAGCCGAGGGTCTATCAAAAATAAGCTCCTTGCCTCACAAGGTAGGGGTAAGGTGCAGCGCGTACACAGTACCCTTCCCAGACCCCACTTGTGGGATCACACTTGGGTATGTTATTGACTTGTTATCATTGGTCCTGGTAGAGTAGCAACTTTTTTTACAATATAAAGTTGCGACTTTTTTTGGGTAAAGAGTGGCTAATAATGTTTTTTGTTGATGTTCATAATACACCATAGCAGTGTTGACAAAGGCGCGCTTAAGCCCTGAAGCGAGGTTCTTTTTTTCTTTTTGTTTTTTTGTCCATAATTACGCCACAGCAGTGTTGACAACGGCGCGCTTAAGCCCTGAAGCGAAGCTTAAAACGTGTTGAGTGCTTCGTTTCGCTGAATGTGCTCTTCAATCTCGTCATCAAGGTTCTAAGACATGCTTTTCCTCGTCAACAAGCCTCTTCTTAAGAGGCGACACTAACCAACTGATCACTTTATCATTTTTTTTTTGCAATTTCTTTGTTCATATATTTGTCATTCATGTGACCAGGAGATTATGAGTTCAAGCCTTGGAAACAGCCTCCGGCAGAAATGCAAGGTAAAGGCTGCGTACGATACACCCTTGTTGGGCCCTTCCTCGGACTTTGCACATAATGGGAGCTTTAGTGCACCTGATTGCCCTTTTAATGTATATATATATATATATGTATTTGTCATTCATGCTTAGTGCTTATAATTATTAGCCTTGGACTAAAACATATATATTTATATTTTTTTCCATTTGCCCTTTTTCTCATTAAAGCCCACACTTTATTTGTGCTTTTCGCTTAAAGCCCCAAGGACCTTAGAAGTTTTTTGCGTTTTCTGCTTTTGATAACACTGCTACATTTTATCCACAATCAAACTATTTTACCGTTGTTATAATGAGAAGAATATTTTAATACAGCTGTGGGATTATTTTTGATGAAGTGGATTGTGCATCAAATTTTTTTTAAAGCACCCTTAACATGGATGATAACGGGATATACTTCAATACCAACTTTAAGTCCTTTGACATTACTAAATGGACATCTAGGAGTTCCGTTTGGTATGAATGGGTCGAAAGAAGTCGCAGGCTCATCAGATCGACAACACTGAGCAGTAGGATTGTAGAATGGATATGCTTCACGCTTAGAGAAGCATCTAGAGATCAGAAGAATGTGGTTAGGAGATGGAAAAGCACAGATGGAGGCTCAGAGCACTTTAGCTCCAGGAAGCACAACCAACATGGAAGATTTATGAGTATTCTGTCCTTTAATAAGGGGGGAAGGTCTGTACTGATTATACCAGAACCAGCCTTAAATGCATGTTGGTGTGATATTGCATTTAATATTTAAAAGTTCATCAAAGGCCCAAAGAGACAAGATGTGGTAGGCACCCCTATGCGAAAGTGGTACAGGAAAGCAAATGGCAGAACATGAATATTCGTGAACCAGAGCTAAGAAGCAGTGAAGGTAGAATCGAGATTGGAGGGAAGTCTGATCCTCAGGAAGGTGGTCTGCTAGAGAGATGCTTGGTTGGAGGTCTAGGAGTAGCTAGTAAGGAGTAAACTTCACCAGCAGATATCAGATTGTCGTCGCAAACTTGGAAAAATATTTTGGGGTTAACATCTATGAAGTTTATAATGACAAGTTTCTGTTCGAGTTTCCCACTAGAAACATGGCAGAACAAACTCTTCCAGGAAAATGGAGGTGGAAAAATCTGATATTCAACCTGGAAAGGTGGAATCCAACAGTGGGATGCAAATCAAAATCAATTGTTGATGAGCAGACATGGATTAGGGCAATCGGAATTCCCCTACATCTATGGTCTAATAATTTTGTCAAGAAATTATAAAATTGTGTGGGTGATAGCTGACAACAGAGGAAGAGACGGAACTTAAAAATCATATGAAGTGGGCTAGAACTCTGGTCGCTAACGAGGTTAGAAGCTTGCCAAGAGAAGTAACGAGATCTCATAGCTGAATTTTGTATTTCATTCCAATATGGGCAGAATGCGAGCCAAGATACGAGATGTCACTGGAAAGAAGCAGAGAGACCATCGGAGAAGAAGAAGCACAGAAATATTCGGTCCAACCTTTTGTCCAACAGCTTGCAAGCAGTGATTTTCAAAAATCCCCGCAATCTAGGGATTTGAAAATCAGAGATGACGTGGTTGAGATCTCCGTTCCGGCTGGATCAAGTGGCAATAGGCAACCACGTGATAGGCACACACCAATTTTTAATGAAAGCTTTCTTTTGGTCTCAATCCGGAAACCCACTCTGGACAATTCAAATTTTAAAGATCTTGGGCTAGATTTTGCAGCCCATGTCATCTTTAATTTGACCACACACAGGACTCTTGTTTACAAACTAGAGACGGTTATTTCGACATCTTCAGAGACTCACTCTCTTAAAGTCAGTTAAATCAGCCATGCAGATGACAGAGATTCCTGCGAATTTGCAAGAGAAGATTGTTGTGACACTAGATGAGAAGAGAGATGAAGCCCACAGGTGAGTTGATTGAAATAGAAGTTCTGGGGAGTTGGTAGAGAGGGACAAACAAATTGCAGAAGGGTTGACTGATTTAGTGTCGCAGAGGGGGAAAATTGCAATGGAGAATTGGGAAGTCGAGGATGCCGAACCTCTGCAACGAATGATTCAAGAGAAAGAAGGGTGACATCACTGTGGGTTCGACAAAATATGCTGAAGCTAGGGAAACTGTTAGGGGCAGACTTTCAGGGACATGCGGAGGAAGCTGATAGAAACTAGATGAAGAAGAGATGAAAATGAAATTTTACTGGTTAAGGAAAACTCCACGCAAACACTGTGCTGTCCAATTTTGCACACGCGCTGCCCGTTTTGCAAATTCTTGCTTATAGTCATACTTATCCAGTCTGTTGGATGGCACACAGATGTTCATCTGGATGTTGAAACTCAACGGGTCCATAATTTTCTTGCATAACTTTAACCAATTCATCCCAGTAATAAATGGTCCTTTCACTTTTGATCCAAGCAAAAAGATCCAATACATCTCGTTCCAAAGACATTGAAGCCATATCGACCTTGCAATCATCTGGTGTTTGATAGTTTTGAAAATACTTCTGTGCTTTCAGAATCCAACCTCTAGGATCTCCTCCTGCATACTTTGGAAATTCCATTCTTGTGTGTGAACATGTTTAAGTTTCTCGATGCCTCCAAGCTCTATCAACTTCGCCCTCTTCCAGTAAAACTTTAGATTTTCCTCGTTGATTCTACTGTTTTGTGCTTTTAATGCAGCCACATCAGCAGCCAAAGCGTCCATGGCTCCCAATTTTGCTGCTATAGTGGCCATTTGTTGGCTGATCTGCTTAGGAGTCTACATGATAGGTTCACTATGGGAAGCGTTGGTTCGTGTGTTAACCATGGCAGATCTTACTGCTCTGATACCAATGTTAGAAACTAGGATGAAGAAGAGATGAAAATGAAATTTTACTGGTTAAATAAAGTGCAAGAATCTTGAACACTGCATTAACCAACAACCATGTCCGTATGGTGTGGACAAATTTCCATAAATACAGATAATACCAATACTTTTTCTCCCCTGTCCAGAATTGTCCAGAATTCTACAGACACATCTATTTAAACTAAGACATAAAGATAACTCCTACTACATAGACACAGTTTCTGCTGTAGATAACTACTATAGATAACTACTAATAACTACAAGTAGGTAACCGTCTTTTTTCTTATCTGTAACTAAGGAACAAAGTACATTATCTTCAAGAGCATTCCTGTCAGAAGCTCTGGAATTATTACTCCAAGTAGATAGCAGTAGAATGGCAAGAAAACGGAGTCTGATGTGATCAGTAACAAGACCAGGCTCAAAGGGGCCAAAGAACTAAATTTGGTTAATCTTGATGTAAAATTCAAAAGTGGTGGCGAGAGGGTTAAGAGGAAAAACAATTTGATCATTGTATAATGCATATTAAAGTTGTTTCATGGACTGTGAGGGGACTGAATTGCTGGGATAAAAGAAGACTAGGCAAAAGCATGGTGGTTAACTGGAATGCTGATATATACTGTTTCCAAGTAACTAAGTTGGAGGGGGACTTGACAGAGATCGTAAACCAAATTTGGGGAGGAAGATGGGTTAAGTTTGCCTGCCTGGAGGCAACTGAAACAAGAGGGAGATTTTGATGATGTGGGATAGTAGAGCTTGGAAAGGCGAGATCTTAGAAGCAGGTTCATATACTTTAACCTGCAAGTTTGAAGCTCAACTTCACGTTTTCTCTTGTCATATCACTTGGCTTTATGCTCCAAATTGTTACTTAGAAAGGAGGTTCGTGGGGAGGATATAGGCTCTGTTAGGGGAATAAGGGAAGGACCTTAGGCTATATGTGTGGACTTTTATGTTTGCAGATTTATTTTAGAAAAAAGAATTGCATAAGAAGATCAAAAGGGATGAAAGAATTTTCAGACTTTGCAGAAGACATGAGCCTTATTGATTTGCCATTGGAGGATGCCAAGCGAAGGGACAACCAAGTAGCAGCTTCTGGAATTGATAGATTCCTAATTCCTGAGGATTGGGATGACTATTTTAAAAATCTGAAACAGAGTCCACTATAAAGACATCTGATCATACACCTTTAGCTCTACGCGGAGGGTCTTGGAGAATAAGCAAAAGTTATTTCAAGTTTGAAAATTGGTGGATAACTTCGGAGGGGTTCATTGATAGAGTTAAAGGATAGTGGGACAACTTCAGTTCCAGTGGAAAACCAAATATATTGGCTTGCAAGTTGAATGCTTTGAAACACGAGTTAAAAGAATGGAGTAAATGTGAACAAGGTAGCTTAAGCTCCCAGAAAAAGAGTTTATTAGGGAAATTGTCAGAATTGGAAAGAGTCTTAGAAGATAGATTCTCACAGAAGAGGAAACAGTCAGAAAAACAGAATTACTTCTAGAATATGAACGGTTGATTAAAAAAGAAGAAATAGAATGGAGACAATGATCTAGGGCCTTATGGTTGACGGAGGGGGACATAAATACTAATTTTTTTCACAAGATTGTCAATTCAGATAAGAGGTACAACAACACAGGTCAATTGCTGATGCAGGATGTGGCTATAATTGAAGGGAAATAGTAGCCTACTATTTCATCTCCGAGGTAGTGGTTGAACTGCGTACACTTAACCTCCCTAGACCCCACTTTGTGATAATATGCTGGGTATGTTGTTGTAAATAGTAGACTACTACCAAATCTTTATTTAGAAACAATACAATGTAGACCTACCAATAATTTACCTAATTGCCCAGTGTTAACAACAACAACAACAACAACAACAAACCCAGTGTATTCCCACCTGGTGGGGTCTGGGGGGTAAGATGTACGCAGTCCATACCTCTACCTCTAAAGAAGTAGAAAGGCTGTTTCCGATAGACCCCCGGCTCAAGACACAAGATACCACACAAATACAAAGTAAAGCATCGAACAAGGTTACAAGATTACATAACATAACATGCATAACATAAATACGACATAAATACGGCAGCCATAAGTAAAAGAAAAAGAAAACAAAAAGGAAACAGAGGAAAGCACCCAGATTCGTACTAAAACAAGGGACAAGGAACACAGAATCATAACCAAGATACTACCCCCAGCAAGTAATTCCCTACACTAGCGACCCAAACTGGCCCTAGTCCTCTGCCCTAATTCGCGTTCTCCAGACTTTCCTATCTAGGGTCATATCTTCGGAGAGCTGTAACTGCTCCATGTCCCGCCTAATCACCTCACCCCAGTACTTCTTCGGCCTACCCCTATCCCGCCTAAAACCATCCAACGCTAGCCTCTCACACCTACGAACCGGGGCATCCATGCCCCTCCTCTTCAGTAATTGCCCAGTGTTAACAGTGGATGATTTGAAGAGGAGGAAGTGTTGAGATGTCTGAAGATGTGTTGATGTGTGCAACAGATAAGACCCGGGGGCTCGGGGGCCTGATGGTTTTACAATAGGGTTTTTTCATTAAATGTTGGGTGGTGGTGAGAAAGGATATTATGAATGCTGTCCATAGTTTCTATGACCAAGAAATATTTGAAATGAGCTTCAATGCCACATTAATAACACTCATTCCAAAGAAGAAAGGGGCCAAAAAGCTTAGAGTTTTCAGACCAATTAACCTAATTGGTATATACAAAATCTCTCCAAGGTTGTCACAAAGAAGATAAAAAAGGTGATGGTAAGCTGGTAGATACACAATAAATGACATTTATCAGGGCAGACAAATAATGGATGCGGTGTTGGTAGCTAATAAAGCAGTGGGATCCAGACAGAGGCTTGGAAAACCAGGCATTCTCTGTAAGCTTGATATAGAGAAGGCCTTTGATAATGTCAATTGGGTATATCTTTTAGTTCTGGAAAGAATGGGTTTTGGAGATAAGGTTTTGTATGTCAACTAGAAGGTTCTCAGTCTGTATCAATGGGGTACCAATAGGGTTCGTGAAAGCACAAAAAGGGCTAAGACAGGATGATCCTTTATCTCTCTTTTTGTTCTTTCAGTCTGTATAATGGGGTACCAATAGGGTTCGTGAAAGCACAAAAAGGGCTAAGACAGGATGATCCCTTATCTCTCTTTTTGTTCTTAACGGCAATGAAAGGGCTCAATAATATGATTAAAACTGCCAACTCAAATGGTTCGGTTAGGGGTTTTAATATGGCTAGAGGTGGTAGGAAAGTTGGAGGTGACTCATCTACAATATGCAGAGGACACTAATATTTTGTGATCCAGAAGAAGATAAACTTAGCGTTCTAAGGGTGATACTTGTATTGTTTGAAAGGATGTCTGGACTACACATTAATTGGAGAAAGAGCTTTCTATATCCAATCAACGTTAGCAAATATGGAAAGTTTGAATGCAATTCTAGGTGGTGAGATAGGTAATTTACCTACCACTTACCTTGGCATGTCTTTAGGTGCTAAAACAAAGTCCAAAGAGATATGGAACAGTGTGGTGGAGAAATGAGAAAAAAAGCTGGCCAGATGGAAAAGGTGGATGGAAAAAGCAGTATTTGTCACTTTGTGGCAAATTAACTCTTATTGATTCAGTTTTAGATTCATTGCCAACTTACATGATGTCTCTGTTCCCAATCCCAGTAGGAGTCACCACCAGGCTAGATAGAATAAGAAAAAAGTTCTTGTGGTAGGGGAACAAGGAAAAGATATGCTACTATTTATTTAGTCAAATGGAAACCACTGATTGTGGATAAGAAGTTAGGGGTATTGGGGATCAAGAACTTGGGAAACCATAGCAAGGCCCTCACAATGAAATGGTTGTGGATGTATGCCAATGATAAACAAACTCTGTGGGGAAAAGTGATAGAAGCTAAGTAAGAAGAGGAAGATAGGTGGATGATTAGCAGATGGCCTTGGAAAAACATTTGGAAAACAAAAATCCCTTACAAAGTAGCATTGTGTGGTTATTGGCTAAGGAACCAGTGCTTATTCAGGAGAATCTCATGAAGAGGGGGATAGTTTGTGTCCCAGATATTACTCGTGTGGAGAGACCATAGAGATAGTGAGCCGTCTATTTTTACATTGGAAAATAACTATACAACTTTAGAGATTATTTTTAAGTCTAAGTGGAACACTATGGTGCATTTCTGGAAGAATTTCAGAGGCACTTCTTAGTTGGGAACGGGCTGGATTATAGGCCAAGTGCAGAAGCAAATGGAGGATTGTTCCTGCTAGCATACAACAACAACAACAACATACCTAGTACATTCCCCCAAAGTGGGGTCTGGGAGGGTAAGTGTACGTAGACAGTGAGACGGTGAGACCGTTTCCGATAAACCCCCGACTCAAAAAAAAGTCTAAAACTAGTAAAGGGAACAAGAATAATAGGTGTTAATCACCAAATAATAACATAAACAAGAGTATCACTAAGTAATATGACAAACAAGAACACACTCTGGAACAAGATTAGTACTATGGCCATTAGCACAGATAACAAAGCAAAGTCCTACCTACTAGCAAGGACAAACTCCTACCTACTATCCCTCTACCCTAATTCGCATCCTCCACACTTTTCTATCTAGGGTCATGTCCTTGGTAAGTTGAAGCTACTCCATGTCATGTCTAATCACCTCCTTCGAATATTTCTTCAGTCTATCTCTACCTCCCTTGAAATCATCCCTAGCCAACCTCTCATACTTCCGCACTGAGGCATCCGTGCACCTTCTCATCACATGTTCAAACCATCTCAACCTCGCTTCCCGCATCTTGTTCCTGCAAGCATCTGGTGGACAATTTGGAAGGAAAGAAACTTTAGGTGTTTTGAGAATATAGAAAATACTATACATCAGATTAAGCTATCAAAACAACATTTTATTCCTTTGTTTTTCGTGTAATCTATGCTTCACTAATGATCCTGTTTCTATTATTGATGTTTTAGATTCACTATAGATATAGGATCATAGTTTCTTTTTGGAAGGCTTCATGTAGATATGGTTGTAGGACAACCTTTGTACTGACTTGTTTAAAGATGTATATAACAAAGTTACTAGTTTCAAAAAAGAAGTAGCACTTAATGAAGGAGGAGCAGAAGAAGGTTTCATTTAACTGAAAATTGAAGATATTCATAAACATAACAAAAACGGCCGTATACAAAGGTTATACCAAAAGATCAAGACTCTACATAATATGATTCTCTACAAACTCCATCCAATCTTCTAAACAACAAGGAATTTTCTGTTTACACCAAAAGAAATAAAGGAGCGAAGACTACTCAGTTGTAAGAAACTCCACTCTACACCTTCAAAAACTCTCCTATTTCTCTCTCTAAACTACCCACATTAATGCAATCGGAACCAAGTTCCAAGCCTTTGTCTTCTCATTCCTCTCTTACTCTTCCAAATAGGCATCAAATCTTTCACAGTTCTTGGCATAACCCTGGAAGTTCAAAACCATTGAAACATATCTTTATCATATTAAGGGCATTAGATCTGTTTCGTCGTTATTTGGTTAGTTCATCATTTTCTGGTTGGTTCCGAGTATCCAGGAAGGGTAATATCTATTCTCACCCTAATAGTAACTCTGAATATTCAAAGCAAGATAATAACCTTTTTTCTATGGAATTCACTAAAGACTTCCTCACAAGGAGATTTTCCAAGGAAAGCTGTGACCAACCACTTTTTCTCATTTAATATTTCCTTTTCCATTAAACAAAATCCGAAGAGAATGACTTCTCTTTGACATCTAAAAAACCAAGAATATGGGCCTGCCCACCATCCACACCAAAATATATAGAGTTTTTTCAAGAAACTATTGTTGGGGGGAGACCTCCTAGGGAATTTATGAAAGAGAGCCAAATGAAGCAATATTGTTCCTTTCTGGTAAAATCTTTATAAAAGGATCAAGTCATAGGATGATGAACAAAAAAGTCTGAACCAATTGATTTTTCCTTTGCCTTTGTTCGAATTCCTAGATCGACCTATAGGTGACTTCAACTCGTTAAAGGGATGTTGATACCTTAGAGTTCAATGGAAGAGAGAGCTCCGATCTCTTTTTTTTGGGTTGAAATACGACTTACTGATTTTAATCTCCTAGAACCTTTTTAAATGAGAGTCATATTACAATAATAGTCTAATCCTTATTGTTAGAATATGAGTAGGAATAGGAATATCATATAGAATCGTACTTGGAAAAAGATTCTAATGTAGTGTCTTATTTGGAAAAGGATTGAAATGTAGTGGCGATAAATAAGGTCTCAGTGTAATAATGTAGTTACAACAATTCAATAATATGCTTCACCTATATTTCTCACATGGTATCAGGTCCTCCACGATCTTGGTGTGCATCTTTTCGGTGACTAGCATCATGCATCTTTTCAGACTACTTTCTCATATTTTAGTTGCATAGCACTATGCGCCTTTAAGGTGACTCCTCAGATCTGATTTTTGTAGGGTCGTGCTATTATTTTGACCCTACTCATAATTTCTCTTTTTTAGTAGGGGCATGTCGTCATTTTGACCCTACCCATATAGTTTCTCTTTTTAGTAGGGTCGTGTCGTTATTTTGACCCTACCCATATTATTTTTCTTTTTTCAGTAGGGTCGTGTCATCATTCTGACTCTACCCATAAAATTTCTATTTTCTAGTAGGGTCGTGCCATCATTCCGATCCTACCCATATAATTTTTCTATCTTGTTAGGGTCGTGCTATCATTCCGACTTTTCCCATATAATTTTTTCCCAGATTGTGACCACATTTCAACCATCAAATCTAATAATCCGGCGCGTGAGCATGTTTCGATCAGTCTTTTGGTGACTTTTGTGTTCAAGAACTACTCATCTCTTGATTCCGAGACGATCCATAAATTTTATAATATCAGTTTTCGACAATTTTCCAGCGACAGACTTTTCGGCGAAGTTTACTACTTTTTCGACCACTTCTTCAGTTTGTTCCTTTTCAACTAGGCTGTCCCAAGCGTCCAGAGCAGTCCTTACCCTTTTTCTTGCTGATATCTTCCTCAAGTCTCGCACTGATCCTTATATTAATTACATCCATAACAAGCTTGGTACATATGACTTGTATGCACCTGTTTGAGGGGGTGTATTAGACTATGTGTAGGAATTGGAATAACGTATAAAATCCTACTTGGAAAAGGATTGTAATGTAGTGTCCTATTTGGAAAAGTATTAGAATGTGGTGTCTATAAATATGGTCTGAGTGTAATAATGTAGTTTCAACAATTCAATAATATTCTTCACCTATACTTCTCACACTTGCGAAAGTAGGAAACATAAAACCGTATTCTAGAAAGGTTAATCCGTATGAAAGTAGGAAACGTAAAACCCAAAACCCTATTGTAGACTAATAACTATAGCTATCATAAATCCTATTCTAGAACAACAAATAAAAGATTTAAAAATCTAATTCATTTCTTATTTTAATTGTCTTCAACACATCCACAGCACTTTATATGCTCAAGGGCCTTCAATAAGTCACTTCCTCGTCACGTCTTGACTGTTCAAACATTAATGTAAATTTGTTTTCAGATTGTTATTGCATTTACGTATCGGAGGGATGGAGCACTTGTAAGCTGCAAGTATCGGGACATGGCCAAGAAGTTTTGGCAGGTTAGTGTCAATGTTCTTGATTTGCTACTTTTTAACATATTTATTTTGAGTTGAAGGTAAAGATACTATGGAGTATTTGTTTGCAAATCATTTTAGTTGAGGCTTCCATCTCATGTTTAATGTTCACGCGCTTAACATCTATGTTGCTCAGACTCTTCAAAAATGTCAATAGGTGCGTGTTGGATTCTCTGAAATTAGTGTATTTTTGGAGAATCCGGCACGGGTGCGGCATCGAAAAAGTGAAGAGTCCGCACAACTTAGCGTAACTGAGGCGAAACTTAGAACCTTATATAAATTTCCGTGGTAAGAAAGGGTGGGAGAAACTTCAATGCAGAATGAAAATCCTGGGTTTCGTAACCAGTATTCTTGATTCAGTTTTGCTTTCTGTTTTCGATGTTCTTTTGGGCTTTAATAGTTGAAGACTGCTTGATCTTAGTGTCTGTTGCTGGTTCCTGTCCATGTTAATTGATCTTAGGGTCTGTTGCTCCCTAGAATGCCTCCAACATCTGCTATAGTTCAACAGCTTTGTCAATTTCTCAATCATTTAGTAACCTCCTGAAACTGAAATTCCACCCCTGATGACTCCATAAATATGTTATTTTGTCTGTAGGATTTGATACCAAACTAAATAGATCAGGAAATGTCTTTGATAGGTTCATGCCCAAGCCAGTTGTCACCTCAAGGCTGTCTTTCTACCGTTGCCTATGTGGTAGCCCAAAAATCTAGCAAGGTTGGACCACAAAGATCTGGTAGATCTCCAATTACTCACTCCATATGGAGAAGTCACTGTTTTAGTACACCATATAGATTCTTGTCCATATTTGCAACTGATAACTTGTCTCCACAGGGCATGTTCATAATTATACCTCCACAACCACTTGAACAGCAGACTTTGGTTGTTCCTCCTCAAGTTTCTAGTGGCCAGCGCTCCCTCTCTTTCTGTATGTTACTGATTTCTAGTTAACCAAATGGAATGCTCTACTTCCCTTGTTGTTTGCCAAATAAAGTTTCTTCTTAGAATCCAGTCTTTTTTTCCACCTTAACTGGCTGTGAAAATTAAGACATCACATATGTGGTAATGGAATCCAATACACTATTCGCAAGAACTACTCTACTACCAGGAGAAAGATACTGGCTCTTTCATTTTGCTAACTCTTCACTTCTTTTAACCACCTCTTACCGTATTTCCAGTGACTTGTTTTCACTCCCAGAGCTAACCCTAGGTTGTTGGCAGATACCTTATTTCACATCCAGTGTTCCTGTGAGGTTGTATCTTACCTCTTTAATTGGATATAACATGCTTTTCCTCCACTTAATTTGTAACCCTGAAACTGCCTCTTGACTGAGCCTCATCTTCCTTTTCTGATCTATCGAATGGTTGCTCGTTTTCTATCAAGTTTTGGATGTACAAATAATATTAAATTTCAAATTTCATCTAAATTAGTAGTTTATGTATTAAAGTCTTGCTCCCATCTCTTGTTTTTAAGATGTTATTAGTTGAATTAACTAATAACATCGCTACTTCTCTTGAGGTAGGGGTATGTTCTGCGTACACTCTACCCTCCCCAGACCCCACTAGGTGGGAATATACTGGGTATGTTGTTGTTGTTGTATTAGTTGAATTAACTGGATCCTACACTTATTTTGACCCTCATTATTATACTGTTGACTTGTAGAAAGCTAATACAGGAAATATTATTAGTTGAACCTCATTAATATGTTGTTCGTTTGCAGGAAGCTGATACGTTAAAAATATTTTATGGTCTAGACGATATAAAGGGATCAAGTGATATCATCATTGTAACTTCTGATTCATCATCATTCCATTCTTGAAAAGACTTTTTCGTTTCTGGTAATATCTATTTACTTACCTTTTTTTTATGTTAGGTTGAGGGTGAGATGGACAAGCTTGCTATGGAAGAAGCTGGCTTTCGGAACTGTGTGAGCGTTCCGGATGGAGCACCTCCATTTATTTCAGATAAAGAGTTGCCGCCTGTGGATAAGGTTTCTGTTCTATAGTTTGTCCTAAAATATGAACTTTTAAGTAAATCCTTTATCATCATAGATTTTGTGTATTTGATCTAGTACCCAACTTTTGTTTATTTTTGAGAAGGAATGTCGTATCTTAGCTCAATTCTCATGCATTCGCTTCTTTGTTTTCTCATCAGCCTTTTATGGTTTCAGGCCAGAGTTACAAATTCTTATTTCCTGTTTCTTCCCTCTCTAATTGTAATATAACCATTATTCTGACCAGTTCATCCTCGTATTGTATTATGACACTGTACCTTTTTGAGTCATTCATGCATTTACTGTGTTAATCCACATTCTGCTGCTTTTGCTCCATCCTTTATGAGAGTGCAGAGGCAGCTCTACAGTGAAGAGCTCCTCATAGTTGTACAATATTTAGCTGACATCTTAACATATGCTGGATCTAATGCTCCTTTTGGTGCATTTTGTGAAGCTAGGACACAAAGTATCAGTATCTTTGGAACTGCAAAGAGTACTTAGAAAAGGTTTGAAAACTACTTTTTTGCTTTTGTGTTTCCTATGTTTATTATGTAATCATGACTGGTTCTTTCACCAATATAGGCATCTCGCATAATACTAGCAACTGATGGCGATCCACCTGGTCAAGCATTAGCTGAAGAACTTGCCCGCCGCTTAGGGAGAGAAAGGTCTGGTATACTTTATTCAGTGCAAATGATGGTAGTTTTGATAGTATATATTATAACTTAATAATGAGCCTTCTCAACATTTTCTCTTTGGCAATGTAGGTGCTGGCGAGTTACATGGCCAAACAAGACCTCTATAGACCGTTGCAAAGATGCAAATGAGGTCCTCATGCATGATTTTTTCTTACCTATTTGTTTGTAACCGAAGAAAAAAAGAGATTCTTGAATCAGATCTTTTGTCGTACTCCATGAGCCTTCTGATTTATTATTGACAGTTGTGTACTTCCCCCGGTCCCTTGGTTCGAATTTGTTCGGTTCAATTTTATGCTTTGATTTTTCATATGGACTGCAAGTCTACGGTTGATAGAAGTCTTATTAAGCCTGCTGTAGTTCCAAGCACTAGTAAAATTGAGAGTTGTTTTGAGAGACATTTAGCTTGGTTCTCAAAATAGCATCCTTTCGAAAATATTGGTTGTTGAATAACCCATTTGTAGTTCTCTCGATGAAATTACACCATCATTTACCGCCACACAGTTATTTAATTTTATTTGTCGCTTTATATCGTGCCTCCTCAATAACATCCTTCCAGAGGCAAAGCGGAAACGTGCATCTTTTTGATAAATATGGACAAAAGGTGATCTATGCCCATGATTCAGCATGCACGGATCTCTGTTTTTAACTTCTAGATGCAAATAGTTTTATCTTTATCTTTTATATTGTATATTGGATCATTTGTAGCCTATTTCCAGCCATTATGAGTTTCCATTTACTAACTGACAATACTTCTGTAGTTGTCTTACTCATTTTAGTTCATCAAATTATTCATTTGGCCTGTTTTTACCATTACTCTCTGGTAACCTCTAGTTAATCTTTCTGTATTTGGGCATTAATAGGTGCTTATGTATCTGGGGCCTGGTGCACTGAGGGAAGTTATTGAAGGTGCAGAGCTGTATCCAATACAAGGATTATTCAACTTTAAAGATTACTTTACTGAGATTGATGCATATTATCACCAAACAATTGGCTATGAGCTTGGAGTTTCAACTGGATGGAGGTCCTTAAATCAACTATACAATGTGAGTAGGTTCTTATTTGGGAATCAAGTGTGTTTGATATCTAAAGGAAGGCTAAAACCGAAAATGGACACACAAGGAACAAAAAACAGCAACTACAATAAAAAGGAAAACACACAAAGAAGAAAGGAGATGAAGAAGATTTGCATAGAAATAGAAGGATAGATAATGAGACCCTTACTATTACTAATGATTAGCATAAGAAAGTGTATCAAACCTCACTCTTAGGTGGACCAAAGGAACTCACACTCCTCAATCACACCTTTCTTGCCAAATGTTCAACACAAATGAAAATCCATTCAATTGCATTAAAACACTCAAGTTTTGATGTCTTTTCCAAGACCTACACTAAGATGGCTTTTCCAAGCCCTACACTAAGGAAAGAAACTACACTAAGAGTAATACTCAATTTCAATTCATCAAAGTCTAATGAAAAGAGAAGCTAAAATGTCTATTTATACTTATTACAACACAATGACTAAAATACCCTTAATGAGGGCTTAGAAAAGGCGCCTCTTGAGTGTGGCCTTTTGTAGTGTAAAGACCTCCATGCCCTTAGTAATTAGGCGCGGCCTCTTGAGTGTAAGCTTTCCTTCTCCCCTTTCATTTTGGTCACGGCTTGAGAAGGATTCCAAAAGGGTCTCAAATGTCTTGCCAATTCCGAGCTTGGTCCTTTGAGAAGTCCTTACAATCCTTATGCACTTTAGGCTTGTATCAGTGTCTCTAGCCTCTCAGTACTTAAACAGGATAGGGATGGATGTGTATTTGTGCCAGGGATTCCCGCTAGACTGGGGGTTTGTGATTTACCGATTTGATTCGACAATAATGTAAAGACGTTTAATGGAGTGTAACCTTTTTGGGTATACTTTTGGAGCATGGATGATCCTTTTTATCTGAGATTTTCTACATTTTTATATGCTTTGTATGAGAGGATTTTCTATATTTCTTCAATAAGAGTATTCACTTATCAAGTCCCCAACGAGGTGGTCTAGCAGTTGAAAAGTTGGAGTAACAGCCTTGGCAACCAAAGCTTGAAAACCCAGCAGCAGATGAGACACTAGGTTAATTCTTCCCATCTACTAATCCTTGGTGGACTGAGTTACCCGGTGCTCCTGTTTGAGGGAAGTAGCAGGTACCTGGCGGAGATTAATCAAATGGTAAAAAGGTAATGTAAACTGCCTCTCTACCCCACTAAGGTAGGGGTAAGGTCCGCGTACATCATTCTCCTTAGATCTCACTTGTGGGACTACACTGGGTTATTGTTGTTGTAATCAAAAGGCAAAAAGGTAATGCCGGGAACAAAAAAAATATGAAAAGAGATATTCTGGGGAATGGAGAGGGATAGTAGAGTGTTTACTGGCCTTGTGACACAAGTATAATACCAAAAGACAAGATACTGAAGTAAGAACCAAAACAATAAAACTGTCCCTGAGAATGATACATAATCCGATTCTTCAGCATAATATTCTGAACAAGTATTATTACTCTAGATCAGTAGATTGGGACTTATTATTGGCATATTGGCATGAAAACAAGACATAAAATTATACAGAGTGGCTGATTTTTGTTTCTTTCTTCTTGATTCTGTACAGGTTGTGCCTGGAGAGTTGACTATTGTTACAGGAGTCCCAAACTCGGGGAAGAGTGAATGGATTGATGCTCTTTTGTGCAATCTCAATCATAGTGTTGGCTGGAAATTCGCACTTTGCTCTATGGAAAATAGGGTAAGCACTTTTGAATCCTTTTCTCATCTTATCAAACTGGGATAAATGATAGTGATTGAATTCGTTGGAAATTAGATGCCTTTTTTTATTTTTTATTTGTTTTTCAAACCGGTAACTTAGATGCCCAGTTTATTCCCATATGGGTTTCCTAGATGAGGCTTGTCATAAATGGATCCTAAGAAGATTCTTTATTGTTACTTCCCTCTAGAAAGATTTATTGGTAGTATAATATTGCAGGATGTCATGCAATGGATAACATCTTTCTGCATTTTCTAGCTCGTCTAGTTTACTTAAAATGGGAGTTCCGAGATATATAACCTGCACAAGAATTAAATTCCTCAGACTTTTATGAGGCATTTCTGAAAGAAAAACTCAAAATAACAAGTGATTTGCTTTTTTGCTCTGGTTTAGATGCTTAAATCATTTTGCAATTTCAGTAAGCATAACCAGAGATCTTATCGGCCGGCAAACCGGAGACGGACGAAAAAGCTTTACTCATATTGTACTAACTAGGAGTTGAGAGAATCATTAAGTCAAACCATTATCAGTCCTACTTTCTTTACAAGCTTGTTTGGTTTGGATTACTTACCTGTTTTAGTAAGCTGCATTAGTTTTAATTGTATCAACACCGTTAATCAGCTATTCTTGTGTGAGTTTCACATTCATGTGAGTTTATATTTCCGGTATGAAGCCTAAAGAGGTTCATCCTTTCTGTATTGGTGTTGGGTGGTGCTAGATACGAAAGGGCTCCCACATCTTAATGGACGATGATGTTAAAGAAGCCAGTACAAGAGATTCAAATTTAGGTAGGTAGTTGAGTGTTGTATCGCTGGAAGAGAAGTCAATACAATAGTGGATACTACAAAGAGGAGGTGCGTTGATATTGCATGTCTACAAGAGATTAAATAGATGAGAAAATGCTCCCCAGACCCACTTTGTGGGAATACACTGGGTATTTTGTTATTGTTGTTAGAAAAGGCTAGTGAATTTCGGCATTGATTTTCTATTATATAGAAGAGGCTTGAAGCACCTCAAGGTTGTCATGCTTGCTTCCCACGTAGGGGCTATTAGGGTATTTCATTATTACTAGCTTTGAGGCTATTGTACCAAATAAGTGTTGTTATATTCCTTTTCACTGCTGGAGTGAAAAACCAGCAAACATTTGCTTTATTCTCTAGACGAAAAGATGTATACCTTTTTAGACTTGTGGGCCCCTTTTACTTTCTTCCTTCATTTATAGCTTTTTGAAGTTGCTGCATTAGTTATGAAATGGGTTCTCTCAAGATGAGTTATTCAAGTTTTTAACATTTACGTAATTTACAAGTGAATATCTTTTGCAAGGCAATAAAGAGAAATTGTAGTTCAATAACATTTACAATTTCTCTTGTAATGATAATTCAAAAAAAGTTCGTAGGTTTTCTAGATTAAAAAAAGGGGCTTTTAAAACTGATCAAAAAACATAATCTTATTTTTTAACATTTCAATTAATAATTTGTTCACCAAATTATTTTTCAATACCTGAGACAAACACCAATCAATATGGATATTGTGATAAAATACAATTGTCAATCATTAATTATTTCTTAAAGGGCATGCAACATCCAAACTAAACAGGCTTGAAAGTGAACAAGGGAGTACTTATTAGATATTTCTCCCGAGAAAAAGATTGGATAAACTTTAAATAAAGAAAATGCACTATAACACAAACGTCGTAGAATTTGTTAATTTTTTTAATTACATATAAATAAATTTATAAATCTATGGTTGGGCCCGTGCTGGCATGGGCTATGATTTCTAGTGTCAATAGAGAAGGAAACAAAGTTACCTGAGAGAGAGGGTAGTGTTGATATTCACACAAGTTGATCCAACATTTGTTGTTAAAATATCATGGTCCATTTTTTGATCCGGCAAACTTATATTCCTCAGCATTAAGGGTATGCTGACCACCTCCTGAAATGAGTTTACAAGGAGAATATTAATTACATAACTCGTAAGAAGTCCACTATCTGTACTTCCTCTTTACATTGTTCTTCACTCCAAAAACATAAAGATGTAATACAGTTCCATTTGATCTTTTATATGGAGCTGGATCTGCCTTCGAAAATCCTTCCATTTCTCTCCATCCGCATGTTCCACTACATACAGGCTGGTGCTATTTTCACCACTTTTTTGGTCTCCTTACTCCCACCCCTTCTGATCCAGCCGGTAAATCTGCTGTGTGCTGTCTTTGTCCAATCTTCCCTAGCCAAATCGATAAAAAGTGCCTAGATTTGTGCTGTTACCTTACAGTGAAGAACAAGGGACTATTAGTTTCTGTTGCTTCCATACATAAAGGGCATCTAGATGCTGTCTGAATTTTCCTCCCAGTGTTCAGGGAAGCGTGAAGCAGAAAAAAGCGACAAGGCTCCTCTTGACACATTAAGCGAAGCGCTTGCTATATTGAAATGAACAATCTAAAAGTAAAAAATACTAAACAGAGCAGCAAAACAGTAAGACAGAACTGAACAGACCACAACAACAATATAATCTGCAATAGACAACATATATAAGAAAAAGAATCATTTAAAAACCAAAATCAGAGGTTGATCACTGAAACACCTACTGCGAAACAGACCAGCAAAACATTGCAGACCACAACAACAAAACAGACCAGAAAAAAGGAGAGAGAAAAAGAAGAAAAAAACAAATCAAAGTTATTAATGTTCACCATCTAATTCTTGTTCCTCTAAAGCTCTATTTCTTCAAGATCATCAAAATCTTGTATTCTTCCATTAAAGCTCTACTTCTTCAAGATCGTCAAAATATTGTTTTCTTCCTTTATCCCCTTCTTCAACTTCTTCAACTTCCTCATCTTCCTCAACTTCATCAACTCGGCTTGAAGTAGCTACTTCTTTTCCCTTGTTTTATAAGCTTGAAATACGGTTCTTATCAACTCCACTTACCTCAGCAACAACACCCTTAGTGAAATCAGAATTTCCCTAAAATATTGCATTATCTTTAGCATTCTCAACTCCATTTAGCCATTTATTGGCCTCATCAATATTGTCCGAACTAATTGGTCAATTTTATTGTCAGCGGTGTAACAACGCCTCAATGTTCTATTGTATTTTATGAATGTCGAATTGCTGAGGCATTTTAGGGTTAGTCTAATTCTCTTCTTGGTATGAATCTGCAAATAATATCGGCAAGTAATTTGTAGGGGTTAAGACATTTGATATTTAATATAGTTATCTCAATATACTAAAGCTTTCTTCTAGGTCGTACATGTTCAAACACACTCCAGCTTCTCTCACACCCGGATAAGGTACGAGTTAGATCCTAAACTCTGACGGCGAGCTTTTTTAACTCCGGAGCTTCTGAACCATAAAGCCTCCAACATTCAGCTATTAAAGTAGAATAATTATTCAAAAATTAGCAACTATAAAGAAATAACGTAAGTGTTAACTCAAAAGAAACATAGAAGGAGTCATTCACCCGGTGACTTTTTGTCTCTTGTCTTATGGCCGTTCGTAAACCAAAAAGTCCATCAGCACTGCGGTAAGTACTAATATTATCGGTTATTTTATCTTGTGTATCTTCATCGACAACCAACTTTGCAATTCGCTTATGGAATCTCTCCATCAGATTCCTATTCAATAGATCATTCTCACGTTTATAATAGAGTGATGGGTTCATGATATTACCAACTGCATGCAACAGTTGATGGAGCTGATCCTTCAACCTTCTGTCGATGATCTCAAAGACCTTTGCAGGGTAAATTTTTTTGTAATAATCTCCTTAGCGTTATCTATCGCTTCATAAATGTAACTCATTTATGGTTTTGCTTCACTTTCTACCAAACAAAGAAAGGGGCGAGAGACTTAGAACATAGACTACACCATTCTTCTGAAATGAACATGGTTCTCATGGTTCTCAGATTGCCATTTTGTTTGTGCATCCTTTGCAAGTTAAAAAAAACAGTAGCAAATCTAGTCTGTCATGTTTCACCAAGTTTCTTTGTTTAGTGAATCTCCTCGTCTTTGAACAATGTGAGAATGGACCCTAATTGCATTAATGAAAACACCTTAGAAGGGTCTTTCCTTGACAATATTTCCCAATGTCAAAGTTACATTATGGGTTGCACATGGAGTCCAATATATGTGTGGGAACACTCCCTTTAACGTATTACCTACTTTAACATTTTCAGCTACATTATCTATAGCAACTTGAACAACATTCTTTGCTCCAATCTTCTCTATTGTGCTCTGAAACAGGGAGAACATTTTGATGGAATCAGTAGACATTCAAGAAATAAAGCTTTCTTTCGTAGAATTCACCAACACATTGATGATCATTTTTCTAGGTTTTGTTGTCCACTTATCCATTATAATAGAGTATTCGAACTTGTTCCATTCAACCCGATCCTCTATAATATTGTGTCTCTTCCACTTCATTATTTAGGTAAGTGACACTAACTTCATGATAAGTGGGGTGCTTCATTCTTGGACCATATTGGCCTACGACCTCAATGAAGGCTCCAAAAGCATCGGTATAATCGACACAATTGGAGGGGATCACTGCATTGTACAATCACCGTGAAAAGGCCGCAACTGCAGGATCCCTCAAAATTCCCTTGGCTGTATCATGCAAATTCTTTTTATCATTTTCCCATGCATTATCTACTGGCTTCTGTGAAAGTAACAATCTAATGGACCTTTCTTATCGGTTGATCCATAACTTGAAGAGACATGCATTTCGCAACTGTTTTTGTGATTTTGAAGGAAGTGAAAAATCAATAGCTTCTCCTTCTTCCATTTCATCATCATCATCATCAAGATTAGTAATTTTTGCTTGAGATAACATTTGATGTTTTAGGTCCTTTTTCTTTTGTCCTCACATACTCCTTTATTTCTTTCCTCACAATATCCAAACATTATTTTACAGTGAGCTATATCGCTGTAAGTACCAATAAGATGTTTATTGGTGAAAAATTCCTCCATTAAATTTCAAGTCACAGAAAAGACATGTAACTTTGATACTATTGGTCTCACTAGCTCTTTTACCATAAACCCAACACGGATCATATGTTTTGAATGACTCTTAAGATATAAGAAACAAATCAGCAACATATTTATGAAGCAAACAAAATCATAATTGAAAGAAAAAAATAGCAGAAACGAGAAAACGCCGAGCATTACATGAAAAAAGAACAAAGCAGAACTGAAAAAAATAGAGCACTGCTTTGTAAAAATAGAGCAGAACCAAACAAAAAAAGAAGATAAAGAAAGAAGAAAGAAGAAAAGAAAATCGTAAGTCTGAACTCATTGAGACTGCTCGCACTTATCTCATTGAATCCCATTTTCCGTTGCGTTTTTGGGGCGATGCAGTCCTCGGATCTTGCTATATCATTGATAGAATGCCATCATCTTTGATTCAAAATTAGGTTCCCCAATCACTATTTTTTCCTCAGTCACATCTCTTCTCCATCCCTCCAGTCTTTGGGAGCATATATTTTGTTTATAACTTAATCCTAGGAAAAGATAAATTATCCTCTCGTGCTCGCAAATTTGTCTTCCTTGGTTGCTTTCGAGTTCAAAAAAGGTATCAGTGCTATTCACCTGTTCTTGGTCGCTATTTTATGTTCGCCGATGTCACATTCTTTGAATCTCAACTGTACTATACATTTTTTGATCATCTTGATATCTCTGAGGTCTTACCCATTCCTCCAGTCTTACATGCACCAACTTTTGAGGAATCTATAGTTACGTCGACATCTTTAGCTGCAGTGCCACCACTTTCGACTTATCATCACCGTCTACGTCCAACATTAGTCCTAGATGATTTATGTCATGCGCCTGAAGCAACCCCTACTAAGGACTTGCCTCCTTCTAGCCAATTAGTTGCACTTCGAAAAAGTAAATGATCCACTCGTAATGCAAACCCACACTATACTTTCTTGTGAGAGTTGAGGCTATGGCCTTTGTTGCTAAATAATATTGATGGGACTTACTTGAGGAAATCATTCCTCTTAAGGGTATCTCTATAGTATAGGTGCTTATTTCATGTGCTTAATAGGAGATCTTGATTCTAGTATAACATGGTTGCCTATTAGTCTCATTCTTGTGTCTTGCTTTTGAGGTTTAGATGTTTATCATGAATATTAAGGAAGTCTTTAGTTTCATATAGTATTGGTTGTCTTGATTTTAATTTTTGTCTCTACCTTTCTATCCTCTTATCTTTAATTTCTCGTTTTAGTGTTAGGGTTTCCATTCTGCGTATTTTGTAGACTATTTTGATATGATATTTTGAAAGAGCTATGGCCTTTGTTGCTAAACAATGTTGATAGGATTGCTTGCTTGAAGAAATCATTCCTCTTGAGGGTATTTCTATAGTATAGTTGCTTATTTGGTGTTCTTAACAGGAGGTTTTGATTTTAGTATATTCATGGTTGCCTATTAGTTCCATTCTTGTGTCTTGCTTTTAAGGTTTAGATGTTTTTCTTGAATATTAAGGTCTTTACTTTCATATAGTATTGGTTGCCTTGATTTTTGTGTGTCTACCTTTCTATCCTTTTATCTTTAATTTCTTCTTTTAGTGTTAGGGTTTCTTATTAGCTTCCGTGTATTTCTTTATTGTATCATTTGGTATCAAGAGCCTATGTTTAGGTTTGTTTTCACAAATCTAAATCTTGGGATTTTGATCTATTCAAAAATCAAAAAAAAAAAAAAATCCAAAAATCCCATAAAAAAATTCAAAAATGGCTTTGTTTTGATTTGTTATTTTCGACGCTAGATCTTGATTCTCTAGTGTTTTTTGAGCCTAAATTTCGAATTTCACTTGATTTAGAGGTGTAGAATTGAAGATACCATGGAATGGTTTTGAGCTTTTAAAACTTCATGGATTTTGAAAAGTAGGTTCCTTTTTTAGCTTGGTTTTGAAGGCTAAAAATTATTGGGGTTTGTTCGTGGCGTCGAAAGGAGTACGTGGGTGAAATTTTCATCGAATTTGAAGTTGAAATGAAGAAGTTATTAAGATGTGAAGATTGGGGTATTTCATTATTGTTCTCGAGCATCTTCATCTTGTTCTTGAAGAAGAAGATAGCAAAAGTACACTTTGATCCAAAAATTTTGAAGTCAAAGTGTTAGTGGGTCCATTTGTGAAATTTGAAAAAAAATCAAAATTAGAAAAAAAAAAAAAAGTAAATTGAAATCTGAATTTTTTATTTTGAAAATTTCATGTTGACATGCCATGTACACAGTCTGTGCTTGTTTTCCCTATGGTTTTGCTAGGTTTGGATTCGAAGACGAATCCTTTTCAAGAAAAGGAGAATGATGCAGATTGAGCTTCATCAATAATGATGCAAATTGAGTTTCATCAATATCATGGAACGAAGAATTGAAGCTCAAGAATGTGCTTATGTGGAAGTACAAGGAAGAAAGGTGAAAAAGGTAGAAAGAGGCTATGGATGCAAAAGTGGCGGTTCTTGAAATTCAAGTCTCATGCTAAAAAAGATCCTTATTTCATTAAGGGTATTTTTATAATTACTAGTGTAGGCTATAAATAAGAGAGAATAACTCATTTTAGAGTAGACTATTTTGAATGATGAATTGATGTGTGAAACTCTTGAGAGAGTTGAGGCTAATGTCATAGTTGCTAGGAAATGTTGATGGGATTTCTTGCTTGAGGATTTTATTCCTCTTGAGGGTGTTTCGATAGTATAAGTGCTTGTTTGGATTTTTTTTTTTTTAGAAAGGTCTTGTTTGGATTTCTTAATAGGAGGTCTTGGTTTTCGTATAGCCTTAGTTACCTATTAAATCCTGGCTTGTGTATTACTTTTATTGATTTGGTACTTTTTGGACTTTGTATTTGAAGATATTGGTTTTGATATAGCCACTGTTCTCATTGGATATCATTGGATATACAGATGCTGGTTGAGCAGGGTCACTCTCTAATAGACGTTCTACCTTCGGATATTGTGTTTTAGTAAGAGGTAATTTGGTGTCCTGGAAGAGTAAGAAACAGAGTGTGGTTGCTCGTCCTAGTACGGAATCAGAATATTGAGCAATGACTACAACAACTTGTGAGCTAGTTTTGATCAAACAGTTGTTAAGAGAACCAAAATTTGGAGAAACCGGTAAGATGAAACTTATGTGTGATAATCAAGCAACCATTCATATCGCATCAAATCCAGTGTTTCATGAGAGGACTAAGCACATAGAGATCGATTGTCACTTTGTCAGAGAAAAGATACTTTCAAGGATATATTGTTACAAAATTTGTGAAGCCAAGTGATGATCACTTGCGGATATCTTCACTGCGTCCCTCACCAGTCCTCGTCTTAATTACTTTTGTAACAAGCTAGGTACATTTGACTTGTATGCACCAGTTTGACAGGGTAGTGTTAGAATATGAGTAGGAGTAGGAATAAGAATAGTATATTGAATCCTACTTGAAAAAGGATTGAAAAATGGTGCCTATAAATCGAGTCTCAATGTAATTATGCAAACACAACAATTCAATAATATTTTTTCTCCTATATTTCTCACAGTTCTATTGGATTACCTTCTTCCAAATAGCTTGGCCCTCCTCATTATATCCCCATAACCATTTCATGTGTGAACTGTTATTTTGTAGCTTCAAGTTTTTGACCTCCGTACTTGCTCTCTGCTCTGTTGGACTCTTTTCCATTTCACCCGGTTGAAGCCTTTGGCCTCTTTGTGACCATGCCACATAAAGTTCCTTCTCAATCTGTCAATAGTCTTGATTACCTTGTTTGGCATGGGGAATAAGGACATAACATTTGTTGGTAAAGAAGCCAAGACAAAGCTTATTAAAATTAATCTTCCTCCTAGACAGATTTCCACAATGCAAAGTTTCTTTTTTCTGTCTTCTCTATGATGCCATCCCAGATCTCAAGTGCCTTGTGTTTTGAACACAAGCTCATCCCAAGATATACAGTAGGCAACTTTCCACCCACACCCCCAAAATGTTTGCCAACTCCTGAAATGGAATAATCCAGAGTTTCTAACTAAACTTTCCACCTCTTGCTTTCATAAAAAAAGAATTTAGGAGATGAAATTCCAATTACATTACTGCAGGTCAAAATTGGATTTGAAAGAGCAATCTGTGTAACGTCCTTAATAGGAAATATGTTGCTTTTCCTCCGGTTTACTTTCAGTCCTAATGTAGCTTCAAAAATGATTACCAACATCCTTAGGTAACTGATTTTCTCAGGATTAGCATCACAGAAGACTACTGTATCATCTACTCACAGTAGATAATAGATTTCCAGTGTCTCATCTACCCTCTTTCCATTTGTAAAGCCTTGTAACCATTTCTTCTGGGTGGCAATCTTCATCATGCTATTAAACCCTCCATGGCCATGTTAAATAGAAAGGGTGGCAGGGATCACCCTGTCTGAACCCTCCTTTTGCTGGATAAAAACCAATTGGTTCTCCATTAACCAGAATTGAAGAACCGTGTTGTTTTTATGCATAATTCCATCCATCCATTTCAACCATTTGTTGCCAAATCCCATTTGTTTGAGAGCGCCAAGTCGGAAATTCCAATTGAGGTGGATATAAGCCTTCTCAATATCCAATTTGTACATTATACTAGACTCCATACCCTTTGTTCTAGTGTCAACACTCAGTTGCTATCAAAGCAACATCCATAATTTGTCTTCAATTTATGGAATCTATCCGGTGAGTACTGATCAACTTATCAATCACCTTCTTTAGTCTTTCAACCAACACTATGTCAACATTTGGAATGCCACCAGCAAACATGGTTAATTGCTCCAGCTCAGCATTAGTTCCTCTGCAAGTCTCTTCGATCTGAACTATGTCATCCACAAATAACATATGCCATGACACTTCACCTTGGATGTGTCATGTCAATTCATCAATACCTAGGTAGATAAAAGTGGGCTTAGAGTTGATCCCTGGTGCAACCCCGTCACAACTGGGAAGTGCTCTGAGTCACCTCCCACTATCAAAACCAGTAAATACTACATCGAGAGTTCTAATGGAAAAAGATTAAATATAGTTAAAATAATGTTTCAACTTATATAATCATGTTTTGGACCAATAATAATGCTTATTTTATGATGTTGCCACGTTAAATGCCTCGAAGGTCAACTGCAGTTACAACAGTTCCCCAGTCATTTGCTAGAGTTCTTTCATAGCCTGCAATCTCGTCTTTTCTTCAATAATAAATTTGAGCTTTTAAAATCTTTCGGACAGCTATTTAACAGTTTGGCTTCACCTTTGGCTAAAGATTTGTCTCATAAAATTTGGGCGTTCCATTTTTTCTTTTCTGCCACTGTAAGGAACAGTTTATCCTTCAGTGCTTTCACCCTTGCCCATTTGTCTTTGCTCATTTTGCGTGGTTTTTCTTACTTTCTGTCTGTTTTATTGATCTGTAGGTACGGGAGCATGCTAGGAAACTTTTGGAGAAGCACATGAAAAAACCTTTCTTTGATGTGAGGCAAGTAGGAAACATCCTACACTTATTAAATCTGTAATTTTCCTTTTACTATTGCTAATGTAGGCAAGATGCCTAGCAATATACTTGATGCATTACACATTTTAAGTTACATATTTGGTAGCATTGTGATAACGGAGATGGTAATAAGTTGCATAGTTGTACTCTAAATTGTTTAATAGATTATAATATCATTCAGGGCATTAATTTTATAAAAAGCTTGGAGTAAACAAAGAATGAAAATGCTATGTATATTTAGAGAAAGCATGAAATTCTCATGTTGTTTTATATCCTTGGTTACCAATACTGAAAAGTTAAATACAATGGAAGGAAACAAAGATGGAAGAGTACCTCATTTTACATCTTTTGTTCATTTAGAAGAAAAAGAAATAAGGGTACGTTTTTAAAGAGCAAGAGTCCGACTACATGTGACAAGAGTTCTCTCTTGTTGCGTTTGTATTCTTCATGTGAAATGGACTTTGTATATTGAGCTATAACATCTCATTTCTAGTTAACTTTTGTGCATCTGTGACATTCCTGGTTGTAAAGAACACTGGTTGTTGTTCGTAAAGAATTATGTTGTAGATTCTCTACTTGTTGGTATATTGCTTGTATTCAGAAGGTTTTTCCATTATTAATAACACTATTTACCTGATTTTTTTTTTTTTTGTGTAAAATTGATTTATCCACATGTTTTGATAGATAGCTAGTCCTTTGAACTCATAATGGATTTTGTATTTTCTAACCTATATAATCATACTACCATCTTGGTCTAGTGATATTGAGTTCATGATTACTTGAAATAAAAGAGATGGGTAGTTAATTGTCATTTTCACTATGAGAAATAGTTCATGCAACTGGATTTACCCCAAATATCATTAGTTAGAAGATAGGGCTTGAAATGATTACTATGTAAATTTATCCTGACATGTTATACTTGATAGCAAATTAAATATTTTAGGGAACCAAACAAATTATTTCAAACTAAAGAACCTCTTAGAACGGGAAGTTCATCTTCAAAATGTGATTGGTTAGAACAACTTGTTTCTGATTGAATTCTCCTGCAAGGGACTTCATGACTCTCAGTTGAGTGCATTATAACGGCCCCTCAAGCGACAAAAGATGACAATATCAGTGGCTATTGAAAGGGTAACAGCATGGTAGAACTTATCCACAAAACGAGGGGATAAGTCCCCTGTACAAAATAATACCACCATTACAATCTTTAGTGTCGCAATGGGCAAAACCTACTATAATTGCGTGCTTGTGTTATTTTTGAATTATGGATAAGAATATATGTGCATTTAATTTCCATGTTCAAAAATATTTGTGCATGTAACTTCATAACTAGCACTGTTTACTTGAGCCACTATGTTGGCGAGTATCTAGTGTTGACCTATTACAAGCATTCTCTGTATGTTTAGGATTAAATTAGTAAAGTTTTGTAATTCATAATGACACAATTGGTGCGTGCAATGTTGGTATTTGAGGTATTTAGTTTGCTTTCAAAAATAGCTTTGGAGGTATACACAAGAGGACTATGCTTTGTGGAAGGAGGTAATACATCACAAATATGGTGAAGAGGGTCGTGGCAGGTATACCGTAGATTTAATCGAGGTGCGCGAAAGCTGGTCCAGATACCGCGGTTATCACAAAAAAAAAATGGTCAAGAGGGGCACTGGTGCACTAATGTAGTCACAGATACAAAAGGTGTTGAAATGTGGAGGACCATCAGGAACTACTGGAAGGACCTCAAGAGTAGCAGTAAGCTTCCGGTCGGCAGAGGTAATCAAACTAGGTTTTGGTTGGATGACTGGAGTGGGCAAATCTTAAAAGGATCTGTTCCCTTTAAGATTTGTTGTATAGGAGAAAAATATTATTGAATTGTTGTGTCTAAATTATTACATTGAGACCCTATTTATAGAAACTACATTAGACTACTATTTCGACTCATATTCTAACTCTTCCCCTCAATCTGGTGCATACAAGTCATATGTATCGAACTTGTTACAATTGTAATTAATATGAGGAAGTAACGGTTGTTGTGAAAATATCTGCAAGCTGATCACTCGATTTCACAAAATTTTGTAACAATATCTCTGGAAAGTATCTTCTCTCTCACAAAGTGACAATCAATCTCAATGTACTTTGTCCTCTCGTGAAATATCGGATTTGATGTGATATGAAGAGCTGCTTGGTTATTACACACAAGTTCCATTTCACTGATTTCTCCAAACTTTAATGTTCTCAGCAATTGTTTTATCCAAACTAGCGCAAAATTGACTACCGCCATCGCTTGATATTCTGCTTCTGCAGTAGATCGAGAAACCACACTTTATTTCTTTTTCTTCCAGGACACAATATCCGGATGCAAAACGTGTATCACAAGTTGATCCTGCCCAATCAACATCTGTATATCCAATGATCTGCTCATGACCTTGATCCTCGAAGAGTAGTCCTTTCCCTAGAGCTAATGTAATATATTGCACAACGCGAACAACTGTATCATAATGATGATCAGAGGGAGAATCCATAAACTGACTTACAACACTCATAGAATAGGAAATGTTAGGTTCGGTCACTATGGGATAATTCAACTTACTAGACGCTTATATCTTCTAGGATCATTAACTCCTCTGTTCTGGCGGGATTTTAGTATTCTATCACCTCCCAAATTAGGACCATGACCGACGCTAAGGAGGTTAGAACTCCAAAGCAAGGCTCGTCAATATTCTACACAAAACTGGGCAGAGTTTCCTCTGTTTGTGGGCCTATCAAAAATTTTCCTATCTCAATTCAACAATACAACAACCAATATCACCAAAACCATTCACCAGTATCATCAACCTATTCACCACAAAATAACAATACAAAATCTATTTCCCAAATATGAGAAGTCAAATACTCCACAAGTCCGTAAAAATAGATGGATACTCACGACTCTATTAGAGGAAATGACTAAGGAGCTACTCTGACAGTTTTCAAAAAGACACCCACGCGAACAAATGCGTGACTCACCAGGAATATGCCAACTCGTAGGCTCTAGCTAATGAAATCCCTACCATCACCTGCGTTCTTTGGTAAAAATAGCGAGGAGTGAGACATTGACTCAGTGAGTAATAACACTTAACCACAATCGTTTTAATGAGGCAAGTCATAAAATTGGTTAATATGAAAATAAAAAAATTTCATGAAATAATGCTCTTTTAGAAAGTGATAACCATCATATAAGAAATCAATTTAACAATTTGATAAATCCAACAAATACTATCACATCAAGTCTTTTCGTTTGGGAGGTTTCCAAGAATGAATCATGTAATCAGTGTGATATTTTACTTTCAAGAAATAGCCAATAACAATGGAGCCCTCGTGAAGGAGTCGAATATCATATCAGGAGGTCCTTACTTGAGGGAGATTAGTAACAGTATGCTAGTTCGACCTTCCCACTAGCGGGAACTGTAACAATAATCTGTAAATACAAGGTGTACCAGTCTAACGAACCCGCCGTTAGCTAGGGATGCAAATCAAAGTCTACACCTTTTTAAACTTTCTTCTTAGACAATAGGTACTCGTATGAAAACATTTTCAAAATAGTACAAGACATTGAAGTTCATATCAAATCATATTGCATATAAACTTGTATGGAACACATGTCAAATACTTATTTCACAAGTGAAGATTATTCACAGTAACTATAATCATATCACAAATAATGGTAAATATGTCTTCTAATAGTGAAAACATCTCAAATAACCATTTCAGTATCATATAAGTAAAGAACTTGTCCTACGTGCAATTTTAAAGCATTTAGTAATATCATTCATAAAAATCATGTATAGACAATGCAATTTGTGATAACACAAATTATGGTATGGTTACTACTCACAGTACACTTGTCGAAATACCGAACTTGTCACCTTACCATATGGCTTTCTTCAATCAATCTATAATCATATCATATCAGTCTCGTGTTAATTTCTTCGTTTACGCTAAAACATAACCACTTTAGACTACTCAACTTTAGAAATTTTCTTATTGGCTCTCAATTGTCAATTTATACTAAATTTGTGTTTCAGTCCAAGAAAACAATCTCATAGTTTACTTTCACACAATCATACACTAAAATAACCTTACTGCCCAAAATTTTATTTTTTGGTTAAGCTGAAAATATAAAAATTACAATCCTATCGCTTAATATTCTTGTTGCGTTCATGAGGATTTAAAGATTTCTCTATCACCTTTAACCCTTGATTCTTAAACTCTCAACCCCAAATCTATACCCATGAATTATACGAGTTAAATTTGTGGACCAAGTTAAGAAATTTACCTTCTTTTCCTACTTCTCTGTAATTATCTTATCAATAGTTAGGTCATCTTCGTGCTTCTCTAGAAAAATGCCAAAAAAATTGAAACCTTGCTACTTTTTTTGTTAAAAGAATTGGCTAGTTGAAAACTTTTTGTTTTCCTTTCGCAAGGCTGGGCAGAAGTCACTAATTGACTTAAGTCAGTTATGATGTCCTCATTCACGTATAATGGGCTAAGGCCTAATTGTTTCCTTTTCTTTTTTTGTCTTGAAGTTAAATGGGCTTTAGCCCATTGTTTCTCTTTCTTTTTATTTTGTTTTTCTTTGTAACTATAATACTCATTATTTAATGATATGGAGTATCACATATTCGGATCCATAGGAGTGTCAATAGGTTTATATCCCATCATTCCTGTCTCCTCAAGAATGTCTAATGCACACTTGCATTACGAAATAACAATATCTGATCTGGACTAAGCAACTTGAATACCTAAAAGTACTTCAGTATGCTGAGGCCTTTAGTCTGGAAATGTTGAAAGAGGTGTTGCTTCAAACTAATGATACCATCTTGATCATTGTCAGTAATAATGATATCATCAACATAAACCACTAAATAAATATATAAATAGTGATAGTTGGAAGAGACTATGGATAAACAATATTTGATAGAAGTGATTTATCACCAGATCAAGTACCAGAGTCCACACCCCATGATCCAAAGGTAGGAGATTGTGCAATTGAGGCTACTGGTAGAGATATTTGCTTGCTTGCTCGATACTGAAGATACTCATTATATTCTTTTTCAGTCAAATACACCCATTGATTACCTGTGGCGTTAGACTGAGCAACATGAACATTTTTAGGTGGTCGAGCATGCAAAGAATAGCATATTCCACGTGTATGTCCAAGTCTTTTACAATAACTATACTTAATGATGAGAATAACATACGTCACGAGTATGTCCAAGCCTTTTACAATAACTACACCTTGGTCAAGATCTTCCAAAATGACCTCCCCTCTTCGATTCTTCATGGACTGGGAGGTTTGATTTTTTGATATCCTCATTAAGGGTTCAGATTTAGTCATAAAGCAAAAAATTTGAAAATATATTGTTGGAATTTGAACTAAAAGTGGTCAGTTGAAAATCAGAAAGTGGCTGGAAACAGTTGCGTGTGATGTGCGTGTTGACGCAGATCTAAGACTGCCGGCGGCGCGTGGCTCATCAGAACTGAGAGTGGCTCACTGGGTTTTACTCGCTTGTGTGTTTCACACCTCGTGGTAGTGTTGGTTTTTGCGCAATACTTACAGAACAGATGAGGGCGCAAATCAGCCTTGACAGTGGCCAAAAATTGACGCATGGTGGCGGTCGGGTTGAGTTTTCTTTCCAATAAGTTTCTCACCAGACTTGCTCATCTAAATTATTACATGAGACCTTATTTATTTGTACTACATTAGACTTCTTTTCCAACTACGACATTGGCATTACAATCCTTTTCCAAGTAGGATTCTGAGTGGTTTCGGTGGAGGACAAGATGCGAGAAGGCAGATTGAGATGGTTTGGGCATGTGATGAGGAGGAGCACGGATGACCCTGTTCTGAGGTGTGAGAGGCTAGCTTTGGATGGATTCAGAAGGAGTAGAGGTAGGCCAAAGAAATACTGAAGAGAGGTGATTAGGCATGACATGAAGCAGCTTCAGCTTACTGAAGACATGACCCTGGATAGGGGAGGTGTGGAGGTCGCGGATTAGGGTAGAAGACTAGTGTGAGTGTGTGGGTTGTGGCTAGGGATTAGAAGAGTTTGGGTGTGGTGGGTGTCTTAGGTATTGTGAGAGTATGTCACTACTAGGTGAGTATCCGTTTTCTTATATTTATCGTGTATTGCTCGTATTTTCTCTTATTTCGAAATTCTCTGATATTTATTGTTATTATTTCTTATCTCTTATTTCTGTTTGTGTTATCCACCATGTCTCTTGTTTCATTACGGCCTTGGTATACTATTCTCATTCTTGAGCCAGGGGTCTATTGGAAACAACCTCTCTACCTCTTCGGAGGTAGTGGTATGGACTGCGTACATTTTACCCTCCCCAGACCTCACTTTGTGGAAATACACTGGGTCTGTTGTTGTTGTTGTTGTATTGTAACAGACTTTTCTCAGTTTGCTCCAATCCAAACAGCAAGATAGAGGAGATGGGGTCTTCACAGGGGTGGAACATAGTTTTTAGAGGACTGCTTATCGACTGGGAAATAGCTGGTGGGTGGTGGAGTTGCTGAATCAAATAGCGGTTTTCTCTGGTACTAGCTTGGAACCATACATACTAGTATGGGGGCATCACGAAGATGGGAAGTTCACAGTAAACAGATTCTACAACTGGGATCTACTAGAATTTGCAGGTAGAAGTAGAGGCCCATGGACAACAATCTGGAAGAGTGTGACACCAACCAAGGTGAAGTGTTTTACTTGGCTAGCCAGGAAAGCTCGTCTGACCCATGAAGCAATGCAGAAGAGGTTATCAACATAGCTTCAAGGTGCTTCCTGTGTAAAGAGGCTTTAGAGACAAACAAGCATTTGTTCCTTCACTGTAAGGTAACAACACTGGTCTGGGCATTAGTCTCAAGCATAGCCATTATTAATTGGACTATGCCTGAACACACAGCAGACCTTCTCAGCTGCTGGATCTAGAGGGGAGGCAGTAAGAGTCAGAAGAGGTGGTGGAAAACAGTTCCAGCATGTATATGGTGGAACATCTGCAAGGAAAGAAATCAAAGAATTTCTGAAGGGAAAGAATGTAAAATACAAAAGATTAAGTGGAAAGTAGTTACTTCCTTAGATTTTTGGTGTAAAGAACAGGATATAGAAGAGATCCGACTAGTAGATTTTATAGGCTTTCTGTAAGTATTTCTGGTTTTCCTTTCTCATTGTAAAATCTTTTTTGAGGTGGCCAGCATAACCCTTAATGCTGAGGAATCCAAAGCTACCAGTTTCAAAAATAGAAGTATTTAGGTGTCATAAACTGATTGCTTCCATTCTTGCAAATGTGTAGGCACATGTTTGAAGCCTTCATTCTTGGCGAGCATAGCTTGCAGGATGGACAAAGAACCTATTTTTATTTTACTAGTATATCGACCCATTATAACTTCTGTGCCCGCTGGTCCATGAAGTTTGGATAGTCATATTCTGCTACTATATTTGCTTATAAAACTTTTGTTGCTCTTCTCTTTCAATTTTTCCTTTAAACAGAACCTGACCTTCTTTTGCACAAAAGAAATATCTTGCTCATACTTACACGTTCAATTTTCTTTTATTCTTTGAGAATTTGTTTGTTAATGTTTTGATCACTGGCAATGCAGATACGGGGAATCTGTTGAACGGATGACTGTTCAGGAGTTTGAAATGGGAAAGCAATGGCTCGGTGATACTTTTTTCCTCATAAGGTGATGGTTGCAGTTTCCTGAAATATGAATCATGATGCTTGCCTAACAATCTGACTGACTTCTATTTAGAATTTACAATGTTCTCGAAGTGTACTCTCCATGTTTCAATGTTTGTTTTAATGACAAATCCTGGATCAACTGATAGCTGATCCATATTAAGGATGCCAATTAGTTATGATTTGGTTATTACGGATTCTTTTTTGATGAAATAGTTGTTGGGGATTCTTTTTTCTAAATAAAGTCTTGAATAGGTAGTATTTGAGATATTAGGAATCTGTTTTTATCTTTTGTGTCCCACATCAGTTGAGAAAATGGGCTATTGTCTCCTTATTTCGTATTGAGCACCTCTCTTCTCGTGAGCTAGCTATTGAGGTTGAGTCAGGAATAAGGTGCACTTTCTATACATGGTATAAGAGCTAGACCCATTGCTTTTTTTTTTTTTTGTTATTTTGATCAAGTAAAAGTACTTTCATTCATAAACATGACCAAACGGTCATGTACAAAGGTGAGCTCGACCTATTGCTATTTCTGGGTTTACCCAATATTAGGGCCCTAACTTTTGTTGTCCACACAATAGATATTCAACCTGGCATCTGACGGTACTACGTCCCATATTGATTTGGGTGTACAGGCTTTTGTCTCTTTATTTGGTCTTGAGATATCGTATAAAAATAATGGTCTTGGTAATTCTCACCTCCTGAGCTATTCTTTAGGGTTGAGACCCTGAGTTAGGCCCAAAATTCATGTTTCTTTACTGTGATCACGCAACAAAATGATGTGAACGAGGGGTTATTGCTTTTATTGGGTGAAGCGCAACGCGATTCGGAAGAAGAGCACATTTATGATAATGCTTCTCCTCGTGGTTAGCCACTAGGGAGGTGATTTGACGGCTGAGAATCTTAGGAAACGAAAGGTTGTTTGCTTGAGCTGGTGTTTCCTTTGTAAGGAGGCGGAGGAGTGCTTGAATTTTATTTTGTTATTACATTGCAATTTAGCCACGAAGTTATAAGGGTTGTCCCCAGATGGTTAGGCACTTCTTGGATAATGGCAAGTTCCATGAAAGAGTTGAGGTTCGGTTGGAAGAGTGGAGCATGGAGAAGGCTGCACAATGGTTGCAATGTTACTACTCTTGTTTTAATATGGGTCATTTGGAAATAGAGAAATGGGAGAGCTTTTAAGGGGCGGAGCAGAGCTTTGCTCAATTGAGTAGTTGTCTCCGATCCTTTATTTTCCTTTGGTGCACCCATGTAGATCCTATTTGTATAGAGGATTTGGTATCTTTTTGGAGAGAACCATATTTTGTAGCTTTCGCTTTTTTGGTATACCTCTTGTATACAGCTAAGTTGGCATTGTTATTATCAATGAAATCTTTTACTTGATTTTAAGAAACACCCCTATTCCTGTTAAGTTTCTATAAAATCTAGAATTTTATGTTCATCCTTTACATATAGAAGATTACACCAAAACGCCAGCAACCACATACATTTGTATTTAAGTTTCTGCACAGCATTTGTTATCCCTTCAAAACATTTGTCATTCCTTTCCTTCCATATAACCCAACAAACATGAGCACAGGTATTATAGTCTAAATCTTCTTTAGTCATTTATTGATTCCTTTGAGTTCCCAGTTGTTTCATCGCTCTTTAACTTAGTATGGCATAACAAAATGTAACCTAAAAGTTGAAGAATGATGACCAGATCTGGCTGGTCATGGGAAAATGCAAAAAGAAATGGCTGTAGCTTTCCACCTCTCTATTACACATAATGCACCACCTGCAAATTGACTTCCCATTTTGTGCAGATTGCGATGGGTGAGGTAAGCTTCATGAGTGGCCAACCACATAAAATAACTAACTTTGGTGTTTTCGACTTCCACCACTGCTTCTATGACCAATATGTTGGACTGTTATTCACGCTTGTTGATCACCATATAGCATGATTTAACAGAAAGTAGCCCATTTTGCTCTCTTGTCCGTCGATGCAAATAATGCAATCGTCAACTTCTGCAATAGTACTCACACACACTAAATCTGTTAACAGGACTAATCTGGAAAGTTCCCAATAGAATCAATTTCTTCTAAAATTTATGAACCAAGAGCTTGATTCCAGCATTTTGAGACAAAGCAACCTGCATTATTCGTGAATCCATAAAGATCCCGATACCTATCTTTAATGGTGAGTCCTATCCAAGCATCATGCTGAAATCCTGAGTTCCTGTCACTGCCAATCGTGACCTTTGTGTAAGCTTCCAAACTGGGCCAAAAGCTACCGATATGCTTTCCATAACCTACATCATGAGAAGTGTAGACAGGATCCCTCCAACTTTGATCTCCATATTTTGGTTAATTGCTCTTCTCCAAAAATGTGGAAGCAACCATTAATACTTGCATTATTGTAGACTGTCTACATCACATCCCTTGAGGTCAGGCCCTTCCCCGACCCAGCTAATGCAGGATGCTTTGTGCAGTGAGATGCCCTTTTCCCTTTTTTCACTGTTCTCCAAAAGCTGTGCTTTTGTGCATCTCCACAACCATGTCATGGGTAAATTATTGTTATGTACTTTCAAGTTACTAAACCCCCTCCCCTTTATCCATCAAGACCGTATTCCATTTTACGAAGTGATTAGATATCTTATATCACATTCGCCGCTAAAAGAAACAAGGACATAAGAAAGGTTGGTAGCGAGTCAAGGACACTATTGACGAGAATCACACCGCTTTCCTGTGAAAGGTATCGTCTTTTCCATGTAATCCTCAATTTTTTCCCATGCCTGCTTTGACAAGTTTACATAGATATTCTGTAGGACATTCTTTGATTCATTTGACAGCCCAGCATCTCCCCAGATCTATCTCCTAGAGGGGATCATATTTGTCATTTCTCTGTTTGCATTCATGGTTCTCCTTTATTTGCCATGACAAATTGTTTCTGGATAACCTCTTTTTCTAAAGCCATTTACTGGCATTGGTGATTCCTTGAATAAGCTATGTGTTGGTTTCTTGCTACTACAATTAGATTACTGTATGCCAGTATTTTGGGCTAATATTGTTCAACTTCCATAAATCTTCATAGATAGGATTTTAGTTAATCACATTGGGTGGTTCTGAAGAAGCTTTTACTTCTTGAGCCGTCTTTTTCTTTTTATTTGTTGAATCTCATATTCATGAAGAAGCTTTACTTTTAAGCCATCCATTTCTTTTTTATTTGTTGAATCTCTCTTTTCTTCACTAACCAGAAAAGTAGGATAATTGAACAGGTGTGAGAATGATTGCCTGCCGAATATTGACTGGGTTCTCTCGCTTGCAAAAGCTGCAGTTTTAAGACATGGGGTGAATGGACTTGTAATTGATCCATACAATGAACTGGATCATCAGCGTCCTTCAAGCCAGTGAGTAATCTTTTTTGCATTTCCCCTAATTGGTGAATCCATATTAACGTGTAGTCATGATAATCCCAGGGAAGCAAAGCTAGTTGCTCAATTTTATGCCCTGCAATTTTTGTTAATTTAATCTCTTCTTCAGATTTCTTTTCAGCAGCTTATTTTCATGTTTTTTTTTTTTTGTTTGATTTTGCCGTCCTATGAAGGATCTTTTTGCATCTGCTTTTAGTTTTTTAATTGAAACTTTTGCTATTGGTGGTTTGAACTGTTGGAGTCCCACATCGGTGGGTTAAAGGGTCTTGATCTCCTTATATGGTCTTGAGCAATTCTCCCCTCATGAGCTAGCTTTTGATATGAGCTAGTCTCACATGAACATAGAGGTTTCACTAATGTCACACCCCTATTTTTTACCGCATCCAACCCCGCTAGGGAGTTGGTTTTTAAGAAAATGGGTTTTTCCAATTAAAGTGACATTTAGAATAGGGATTATTTTATTTATAGAGTCGTCACTTGGAATTGAGTTTGGATGTTCCAAGTCACCTTATTGAATCCCTATTCAAAAGGAAATGACTCTTTATTTTTGGTCTGCAAACTAGAAATCCGGATAAGGAATTCTGTTGACCGAGGGGAAGGTGTTAGGCACCCCTCGAGTCTTGTGGTTCTAGTAATGTCGTTTTAATGACTTACGTCTGGCTTAAATTAATCTCTTGGATACATAATATTTGTTAACCTAAAAGTTACTTACATCTTGCTTTATTTATTTAAAATTATTTAATTATATTAATGTGTGGCTTGTCGGTAGCAGTACTTTCCGATCATGCCACGGGTTTGATATATTTCTCACGCCTTTGAGTCCTTTATGGATCGTTCCATTTTTCCAAGTCTAGATAAACACCTAACAGGTTTAGAATCTACCCAACCCGGTTCAAACGACTTCAAATAGTATATTAAATTTTATTATAACGAATGATCGGTAGCAGGGCTTTCCAACTTCATCGTTAACTATCACTTATATATTAAAATTTTAATTTCCTAAAAATTAATAACCTAACTCATTCTTTTACGAATTATAAAATCCTATTAATAATGAGTTTGGAGGTAGTGCTTGTGTCTCACCTTGTCTCGCTCTTTTTCATAGTAATAAATGATAATTTTAAGCCACGATAACATTAGCATATATAAATAATAATGATTTGACAAAGTATGAAAATTACAAATAAATATAAGTGAAAGGGATATGAACTCAAATTAAGACTTAAATAGATTATTATATGGTACGAACAAAACAACAAACATGAGAAAATTTCAAACTCAAATACTGGACAATGCTATGTATGGAATTTACATGTGAATGTTTATGAATACTTTTAACTCATTTATTGAAGGAAACAACATTCAGGATGCATGGATCAAAATATTTTATTAATTTCATAGCCTTAGTCAAATATGTTATGTAATATTTTTAAATTAAAGACAAAGAAAAAGAATTATTCAACTGACTAGAATAAAGTAAAGGTGCTTGTGCAACAATAGGATAATTTCATCATATACACCATGGATTAGTACACTGGAATAAAACAATCCACCTTTGACTTCGTTTATATCACATGTTTTCTTAAACAGTAAAGTATGATATTTCTTTAACAATTAATTTTATCATGCTTTTTTTTTTTTTTACTTTTTTTATTCGTTTGAAAATCAATTTGAATATGAACTAATTCTTCCGACTAATTATTAAGTCTTAAGTGTATAAGCATAAATATTTAATAATTTAAACGTACCATTCAGATAAGAATAAAGACTCACGTAATGAATCAATCACACATACTAAATAACATATGAAATTATTTAAACCAACTTTATTTAGGATTTAGTTACAATAAAAACTTATAAAATAAAAGATACGGGATCGGATAAAACCTGTGTAATGAATTAATTAAAAGAGAAGTAAAGATGTCTTTACGGGAAATTCAAACGGAGATCCCGAACTCAAACCCAAGCTCAACTCGCGTCTCTTTTCTTTCGTTTCCTCTTTTTCTTTTTTGTTTTCTTTCGTTTTTTTTTTTTGACAGAATGTGGTTTTTCAATGTTTGTCTTCTTCTGTTTCTTTTTTTTTTTTTTCTCTCTAAATTGTGCTATATATTGTGTTCTCTTTTTCTGTGTCCTTTTTTTAACTATCCGTGTATCCCCTTTTTCTGTAATGTCCTCCCTCCCAATATCTCTAATTTTTTTTTTCTTTTAGTTTCTCCCGTGTGTGTGTTTATATAGGGAGTACTGTGAGTGTATGGTGTTATGTGTGTTTGTAGTGAAGTTGGAGATTGGGGTAAGGGACTTGTGGATGTGTGTGTATCGTGTGTGGATGTGGAGGAAGTGGGGAGAGGTTGAGTGAAAGTGGGTATGTGGGGGAGTAGTTTAGGGTTTCTTTTTTCTTTTTTTCTTTTTTTTATTATTATTTTAAAATTAATGTTTTAAATAAAATAAAAATAAAAAATAAATTTTTTTATCTAAAACCAATAAAATACACGTTAAATAATTAGTCTTAAAACATGATTACGGAGTATTAATATCACTAGATTATTTATTAAAAGTTAAAAGAAGAAAACAAATATAGTTTAGCAAATTTTCTTTTTCCTAAAAATAAATAAATAAACAATAATAAAAAAACTTTAAAATGTGACTCTATTTTTGTAGTTTTCAAAATTTTTAAAACATATTTAGTAAAAATAAGATAAGCTTAAAATATCTAATTTAGACCCTAAAAAACAAATCGAACACTAAAAAGACGAAAAAAACCTAAAAACGTTAGGTTAGGTAAAAAATTAGGTGTTTACAACTGATCTAGTGGATAATTGGTGGAACTCTTATGTAGCTGAGGGAGAAGCCTTGAAAAGAAGCTAAGGTTATTGAAAGAGGCTTTGAAAATTGGAACGAGTGTTTGAAAGTTGGAAGATGGGTAAAACAAGGCCCTGGCTAGGCTGGAAGAGGGTCATGGTGGGAGGGTGTTCACCTAATCATAATGCATTTATCAAAGTAAGATAGATTATTATGCTGCTACGGAAACAAACGAGAGTGTTGATTCTTTGTTTAAGAATAAGTAGAAAGGGGTGTTTTGTAAGTTAGATCTTGAGAAGGCATATGATCATGTCAACTGCTCTTATCTGGTGGATGGTACTGAAATACATGAATTTTGGTGAAAAATGAACTGAATGGATCAGATACTGCATCTAAGATTCTCCACATTGATAAATGGTTTCAAGTCTGGAAGGTGAGGTAGAGTGATCCTTTATTTTCCTACCTCTCCGCTTTAGTGAAGAAAATTCTTAGCCCTATGCTCAAGAAGGTAGAAACTCTTGGATGGTTAAAGGGCCTATAGATTGACAGCTATGCAGCTGAAGAAATGATATTTACCCATTTTCTACATGCTGATGCTACACTCCATTATTGTGAAGCCGAAAAAAGAGAATTACTGTATCCCTGAGGGATTCTTTTAACTTTTAAAACATTTTCTGGTTTGAGGTCAATCTTTCTGGGTGGGTGTTCGGTTTGGTTCTTTGGTTTTCAGTTTTGAGGAAGTGTGCACCGAACACTGAACCGAATCGGTTTGGTTTGGTTTATTTCAACAACAGTTCGGTTTGGTTCGGTGCAAATGAAAAATAAAATGAAGACCAGATCAAACTATAAGAGACTAATAAACTTAAAATAGTACAAGCTACAACTTCAAGTACCAGCTATTCAAGAATGTGTGAAGGACTCCATTTTGCAGTGCCCAGGAACACCATAACAGTAAAGCATATTTTCCTTTCTATAACAGAATCTATGTTCTTACAATTTTTTTTATACATTCTGCAAACTTCACATTACATACATATTTGTAATTTTTTTACTTTTACATATACTTTGATATGTTTCAAAGAAAGAAAAAGGCCCGCTGCAGTCTGCTTGCGGCCGCATATGCTGCATGGAAATTAAGAATTACAATTAGCAAATTAGATTTAGGTCTGGAATAAAAATCAAAGAACCGCGATCCTTACACTGCCGAACTTCTGAAAAAAAAATAAGGTACCGAACACAAGAATCAAAGAACCAAATTAGTTCGGTTGGGTCAACATAAACCACCAAATAAATACACAGATTTGGTTTAGTATGGCGATAAAACACTGAATGATCAGCTCCACTACGAATCATGCCAAACTCCTGAATAACTATGCTAAACTTTCAGAACCAGGCTTGAGGAGATTGTTTCAAACCATAGAGTGGCTTGCGCAATCGACATACAAGGCTAGTAGACTCCCCCCGAGCAACAAACCAGGTGGTTGCTCCATATAAACTTCTTCCTCAAGATCACTGCAGAAAAACATTCTTAATGTCCAACTGATAAAGAGGCCAATGACGAACGACAGTCATAGAGAGAAAAGATGGACAAATGCTATTTTAGCCATGGGAGAGCAAGTGTCACTATAATCAAGCCCAAATATCTATGTATATCCGTTGGCAATAAGGTGAGCCTTCAATCGATTAACCTGACCATCTGGACCAATTTTGACTGTATAAACCCAACGACAATCAACAGTAGATTTACCTGCAGGAAGGGAAAGAAGCTTCCAAGTACCATTCGTATGTAAAGCAGACATCTCATCAATCATAGCCTGTTTCCATCCTAAATGAGAAAGTGCTTCACCTATAGTCTTAGGAATGGAAATAGAGGACAAAGATGATACAAAAGAATAATGGGGTGATGAGAAACGATGATAACTCAAAAAAGTATAATGTGGGTTAGCGTTACGAGTGGATCTTATACCTTTTTGAAGTGCAACTGACTGACTAGGAAGAGACAGGTCCGCAGTAGAGGTAGCGTCAGGCGCAGGATATGGATCATCTGGGACTGATACTGGACGTGGGCGGCAGTGATGAGTCAAAAGTGGTGGCACTGTAGCTGGAGATGGAGAAGTAACCATAGATTCCTCAAAGATTGGTGTGGGTAATACTGGAGGTTTGGGTAAAACCTCAGAGATATTAAGATGATCAAAAGATGTATTAAAAGGTTGAGATTCAAAGAATGTGACATCAACGGACATAAGGTAGCGACCCAGATCAGGTGAATAGCATCGATACCCTTTTTGAACTCGAGAGTAACAAAGGAAGACACATTTGAGAGCACGAGGGGCCAATTTATCTTTACCTGGGGCTAAGTTATGAATAAAACATGTGCTCCCGAAAACACGAGGGGGGATAGAGTAGAGATGTGACTGAGGAAATAGTATGGAATGGGGAACCTTATTCTGGATCGAAGATGATGGCATTCTGTTAATGAGATAGCAAGATGCGAGGACCGCATCGCCCCAAAAAATGCAGTGGAACTTGGGATTCAATGAGAAGAGTGCAAGCAGTCTCATTGAGATGCCTATTTTTCCTTTCTGCTATACCGTTCTGTTGAGGAGTGTATGGACATGATGTTTGGTGAATGATTCCTTGATGAGTCATGAACTCCTGAAACTGGGAGGATAAGTATTCTAAGGCATTATCACTACGAAAAGCACGAATAGAAACACCAAATTGATTTTGTATCTTAGCACAAAAACTTTGAATATAGAGAATAACTCGGAACGATCTTTCATTAAGTAAACCCAAGTACATCTTGAAAAATAATCGATGAAAGTAACAAAGTAACGAAATCCTAAGGGTGAACTGACTTTACTAGGATCCCAAATATCGGAATAAACTAATGAGAAAATAGACTCTGAGTGGCTCTCAATACTACGTGAAAAAGTAGCACGGGTGTGTTTCCCAAGTTGACACGGCTCACAATCTAATGTGGATAGACTAGACAAACTAGGCACCATTTTTTGTAGCTTGGATAGACTGGGATGTCCCAAACGTTTGTGAATAAGGTCGGGAGGATCTATAGCGGAGCATGCTGTGAAGGAAGTTGATAAGTTAAGATGGTAAAGGCCCTATGATTCATGTCCTATGCCAATTGTCTGTCCCGTTTTGCGGTCCTGCATTAGAAAAGAATCATAAAAAAAAGTTATACTATAATTAAGGGCACGTGTCAAACGACTAATAGATGCAAGATTAAAAGGACAACCAGGGACATAAAGAACAGAGTCTAGAGTGACAGAAGATAACGATTTGGCTTGTCCAACTCCTTTTGGCTCTGTTTGAATTCCATTAGCTAAAGTAATAGCAGAAAGAGATTGTGAATAAATAATATCAGACAAAAGTGATTTTATCATGGTATCAGAGCCAGGCTCACCCAGTTCATTGTTTTCAATGTTGGCCCCCCCCCCCCCCCCCCCGCCTCATATTGTCTATGCTCCAGATGTCCAACCCTGGGCGTGGGGGGAGCACATCGGTGGATTAAAGGGTCCTTGGCTCCTTATACTTGGGCAATCCTCCCCTCATGAGCTAGCTTTGAGGTTGAGTTAGGCCCAAGGTCCATTTCTTTATCATGTTAGAATATGAATAGGAATAGCATATTTCACGAGCATGTCCAAGCCTTTTACAATAACTACACTTAGGTCGAGAATAGCATACGCCACTAGTATGTCCAAGCCTTTTACAATAACTACACCTAGATCGAGATTTTCCAAATCGACCTTCCCTTCGTTGATTCTTCATAAGCTCTGACATCTGAGTTTCTGATCTCCTCATTAAGATTCAGATTTAATCATGAAAAAGAAATACTGTTGGAATTTGGCCCGAAAAAAAGGAAAGTCCCCAAATATAAGATCTGATGTTCGAAAGTTTCTCGGAATTAGAAAATAATCATATGAGCAGCCTCAGAATGAATAAGCGAGGCTACTAAAAAAGAAACTATCGGAAAAATCGTCGGAATTTAGGTTCCGGTGATCGGAATCTTGAAAGACTTGTCGGAATCAAGAAAAAACTATTGGTATAGCCTTGTAATAAAGTGGTGACCTAGCTGAAAGAAAAACTTGGCCGGAATAAACCGCACGCGCCAGCGCGTGAGGCGCAGATCTGAAAGTTCCGGCGGCGCGTGGATCGTCGGAGATAAGATTTGAGCACTGGGGTTTGCTCGCCTAGGCTCAAATTGGACTTAACAGTCGCCAGAAATTGAAATATCAGGTTGTTTTATTGAGTTTTCTTCCCAGAAATTTTTTCACAAAACCTGCTCTGATACCATGCGAAATATATGAGAGAAAGTATCATTGAATTGTTGTATCTAAGTTATTACATTGAGACCCTATTTATAGACACTACATTTCAATCCTATTTCTAATAGGACACTACATCACAATCCCTTTCTAAGTAGAATTCAATATGCTATTAATATTCTAACAGTCTCGTATGCCTTTTTTTGGGGTACTATCTTGCTATTGCTTATGTCTTCATAAATGTTGTGTTTTTGGTTTCTTTGAGCTGAGGATCTTTTGGAAGCAACCTCTTTACCTAACAAGGTAGGGGTAAGGTCTGCATACACTCTATTCTCCCTAGACCCCACTTGTAGGACTACATTGGGTTTTTTGTTATTGTATATTTGGTTCGCAAATCACAACTGATGACTTCATTTCATAAGCAAATAGAGAATGATTTGCAATACCCTGGGCCTTGACCCTGTCCTACACTTGGCTAGTGTGAAAAATATAATAGAAGAATATTATTAAATTATTATATCTACACTATTACACTAAGATCCTATTTAATATTTATAGATACTATTATAATTCTTTTCCAACCAGGATACTACACTATAATCCTTTTTCAGCTAGGGCACAGAAATTACAATTCCTTTTCAAGTAGGATTTTATTAGGGTTTTTGTCCTGATTTTCTTACCAAATTTGAGGTTTATTTTATCTTGAGAAAAAGTCAAAAGTAGTACGATAATTTCTTTACTTTTTCTTAAAGGAAAGGGATAATACTCACAAAAATACCTGAACTTTGATCGAATTTTTAGTTGAGCATATTGAAATTTGCGGGGAGGGGGGGTTCCTTTTATCTCCCCAGATTTTTTTTCGTATTTTAATAGCATATATCTTTCCACTTGGACCATTGCATGTAATTCACGTGCATTGGGCGCTTGAAAGTGTTAAAAAATCGTTAAAAACTTTTTTTTTGGTCAAATAGCCCCTCAATTATCTAATTTTTATAAATTGTATGTTTTTTTTCATTTATATCTTCTTTCTTTTCCCTCTTCTTTCTTTCTTCTCTTCAATGGTGCTCCATTAGTGTTCCATTGTTGAGTTAGAATTGAATTGAACACAATTTCATCACACACACATCCCAAATAAGTTATCTTCAACACACCCAAATCAATTACATTAATTTGACCCAATTTCATACACACACCAAATGAGTCTTCTTTAATTCTATCAAAATAACAAAATTAACCCATCATTGCCATCATCAACCAACCTACTATTGGCGCCAGAAAGGAATTTGTCGGCACAATCTTGATAGTAATTGAAATTTCGAATTTTCAAGAAATCAGTGAAGATGATTTTCTCAAATTATGAATTTTTTGTTCTTTTTTTTAAAATGATGCATTTTGAAGTTTCTTGTAGTTTACAATGGGAAGAAAGATATTTCAGAAAGTTGAATTCCTTGTATCTACATTGGCTGATCCAACCACTACTAATGGTGGCTTTGATTCTTTCAAGATTGGGTGATTTGGATTCTCTGAAGCAAAACAAGATATGGGTTTCACTTTTCTTGAGGAGTGTAAAGATTGAAACTTTCTGAGGTTTTGGTTGCTTTGGGATGTTGGATGCCAATGTTTTGGTTGTAATGGTGTTGTTAGACCTCTCATGTTTGTCTTCTACACTGTCCCCTATTTTCTTATTGAAAATTTTGGTCTTGTATTTAAGTTATTCTTGTTTGAGTTATTGATGGAGATGGGTAATTGTGAATTTTGAAGAATAAAAATGGAGAAGAAATTAAATGTCCATTAAATTTCCAATTCATAATGGAGAATAAAATGAGAATAGAAAATGAAGAAGAATAAGAATGGAAAAGAAATTAAATAAAAATTAATTTTAAATAAAAAATTCATATGTCAATATAAGATTGGCGCGTGTATTACACTTTCTACTTCAAAACCGGGTATAAGGTTTTAGGGGGGAATTAATTCCACTTTAAAAAGTCCAGGGGGTAATAGGACCCCCCGCAAAGTTCAGTATACTCAACTGAAAATCCGGTCAAAGTTCAGGTATTTTTTTGAGTATTATCCCTAAAGAAAAATATAATTCTCTTTCATATTTGGCTAACATCTTTCTTGGAAGAAATATTTTGTAACTCTATAAATTGAAGATCCCTTTTCTCATACATTAACATAATAACATTTACAATATAGTCCTCAAAAGGGTCTGGTTTAGGGGGATATTTCTCCCCATAGGTTTATGCTTTTTCATTTTTAGTTTATAATATGTTGGTTGTTTGGCCAAATCATATTAATAATATGTTTTTTAGTATAGTTTAGTTTTATGTGTTATCTGAATTATCGTTTGTATGGTTTGCAACCAATAACTTTCGCATGATGCCCATGATTTCGAACCCAACAAGTGGTAACAGAGCTTAAGGTTTAAAGATCCATTGGTTCAAATTGAGGACATTTGATCAAAGTTGTTGCAACCAACTTGACGATAGTGAAATCTTTTGTCAAAAAGAACATTAAAAAAAACTACATGTGGAGATATTTTTGGGGAAAAAGGTGCAAAATATACTCAAACATTGGTGGATTTTGTTGTAACACGCCTGAACTTTGTGGGTGTTGTGCGACCCCCCTGAACTATTTATTAGTGTATTTTAGTGACATTTATAAGATAATAAAAAAATAAAAAATGCTAATAAATAAATTAAGAAAAAAGAGTTTGGTGCAAATAAATGTCTGTAAAATACGCTAATAAATAGTTCAGAGGGGTCATAGACCTCCGCAAAGTTCTAGGGGGTCATAGGACCCCGCAAAGTTCAGGCGTGTTATAACAAATTTTGTCAAAGTTTAGGTATATTTCAAACCATTTTTCCTATATTTTTTCAATCATATTTTAAACAATCCTGTTGCTACATATTTAAAAACAAAAATACTTTTAACCATATGTCCATTGGTTCAAATTGAGGACATTTGATCAAAGTTGCTGCAACCAACTTGACGATAGTGAAATCTTTTGTCAAAAAGAACATTAAAAAAAACTACATGTGGAGATATTTTTGGGGAAAAAGGTGCAAAATATACTCAAACATTGGTGAATTTTGTTGTAACACGTCTGAACTTTGTGGGTGTTGTGCGACTCCCCTGAACTATTTATTAGTGTATTTTAGTGACATTTATAAGATAATAAAAAAATAAAAAATGCTAATAAATAAATTAAGAAAAAAGAGTTTGGTGCAAATAAATGTCTGTAAAATACGCTAATAAATAGTTCAGAGGGGTCATAGACCTCCGCAAAGTTCAGGGTGTTATAACAAATTTTGTCAAAGTTTAGGTATATTTCAAACCATTTTTCCTATATTTTTTCAATCATATTTTAAACAATCCTGTTGCTACATATTTAAAAACAAAAATACTTTTAACCATATGAAGGGCTCACTTTTAACCCGAGAGGGCTCCAATGCTTTTAACCCGAGAGATCTCCAATACTTTTAACCTAAAAAGGCTCCAATACTTTTAACCCAAAAGGGCTCCATTTTAAACATGACAAGCAACAATAATAAAGATTATCTGAAGAATAAAAATCATGCACGTGATATGAAGAAGAAGGATCAAGTTTTGTCAAGAAAATCAGCTAAAAAGGGGAGATTTTTTAGGGGTTTTGCTGTGATTTTCTAACCAAATTTAAGGTTTAAGGAAAAGTCAAAGTAGTAAAATAATTACTTTACTTTTTCTAAAAGAAAAGTATAATGCTCTTCTATATTTTGTCAACAACTTTCTTGGCGGAAATATTTTGTAACTCTATAAATGGAAGGTCCCTTTTCCCATACCATAGCACAATAACATCCACAATGTAGTCCTCAAAAATTCTGGTTTAGAGAAAAATTTCTCCCAATAGGTTTATATTTTTTCAGTATTTATTTATAATATGTAGGTGGTTTGACCAAATTATATTAATAATATGTTTTTTAGTATAATTTAGTTTTATGTGTCATCTAATTTATCGTCTATATAGTTTGCAATTAATTGCTTCCGCATGACGCCCATGATTTCGAACCCAACATTCCCCAACATATAAGAAAAATTAAACCATATTAAAACTGGTGATACTAACGAAAATATTCTTCTCCATTAAATAAGAAAAAAAAAGAAGTATTTATGAAGAATAGTTTCGCGTTTTAATTGAAAGCAGGTGGTTAGAATTATTTTTAGCATCCAGTAACTAAAGAAATAATAGATAAAGAACTTTAAAAAAATTCTATATTGATTTGCTTTTCTATCGGCCTCTTCTAAGATGCGTGATGAAAGATCTATTTATAGATTTTTTCCATGGCACTAATTTAAATAACCTGCCCTTTTTGGTAAGTTTTGAAATACAAGTTGAAACTTTTGCAATATTCTATATAATATTTTCTATTGGTTATTCCTACTCATATTCTAACACTCCCCCTCAAGCTGGTGCATATAAGTCATATTTACCAAGCTTGTTACAAATGTAATTAATATGAGAAAGTGTAGAACTTGGTAAAATATCTGCAAGCTGATTACTCGATTTCACAAATTTTGTAACAATATCTCTGAAAAGTATTTCTCTATCATAAATTGACAATCAATCTCAATGTGCTTAGTCCTCTTATGAAATACTGGATTTGATGCGATATGAAGAACCGCTTGGTTATCACACACAAGTTCCATTTCACTAATTTCTCCAAATTTAAACTCTCAATAATTGTTTAATCCAAATGAGCTCGTAAGTGGCTGCCACCATTGCTCGATATTTTACTTTTGCACTAGATCGAGCAACCACACTCTGTTTTCTATTTTTTACTTTTCCAGGACACCAAATTACCACCTACTTAAACACAATATCCAATATCCGGATGTAGAACGTCTATCACAAAGCGATCCTGCCAATCGACATCTGTATATCCAAAGTTCTGCTCATGCCCTCGATCCTCGGAGAGTAGTTCCTCCATTGCATGTCTAGTTACTGATCCTCTGGATGTAATTCACAAACGTTTGGGACATCCTTGTTTGTTCAAGCTACAAAAGATAGTGCCTAGTTTGTCTATTCTATCCACATTAGATTGTGAGTTGTATCAACTTGGGAAACACACCCAAACTACCTTTGAACATAGTGCTGAGAGTCATGCGGAGTATCTTTTCCTCTTCCTACTCCAGTTCTAACCACTACCAACTGATCAAGGTGGCACTTTCGACTGTTGGAATGCCGCCAGCAGTCTATATAATTTTTGCTTTTGAAATTTGTTCTGTAGATTTTTCCTGCTCTCTAGGAATTTTGAATTACTTGTATCTTAAGCACCAGTTTTTCCTACAATGTATGTTGGTTGGCCTTGTTGTTGGACGTTTTCCTCTCAGGAGGAACCTCCTACTTGGATCTTGAACACTCATTTTTCTCCACATAGATTGAGTACCCTTGTCAACCCCGAAGAATGAAATTTTGGGGCGTTCAATATTCTTGGTTATAGGCGCCTTTCAAGATATTACCGACAGAAATATTCAACTTGGTGAATCATCAACTTGTTCTTGTCCAACTCTTGATAAACATCCTTAGGTTGCTCTCTTACCTATTGTTTCATTTCTATACTATGTTTTGTTCGTGAAACTAATGTGAGTTCTCTTTGTGCTTGAAACATTGAATTGTAGTTGTAATGTTCCATGTTCATTACCATTCAGTTTCCTCAAATATCGAGATCTCTAGGAAAATGTTCTCTTTCATTGTGACTTGTTGGAGTTGGGTCATTTAAAATCATTCATTCAACTTTTCAGGACTGAAACAGAGTATGTCAGCCAGATGCTGACGAAGATAAAACGGTTCGCGCAACACCATTCCTGTCATGTTTGGTTTGTTGCACATCCGAGACAGGTTGGTTGACTTGAATTTGATACTTGCTGCTTTGTTTGCCTTTGTTCTTTTTCAATTCTAATAATGTCAATGACCATCAAAAATTCTTTTGCCAGTTGCATCACTGGGTAGGAGGTCCTCCAAATCTGTACGATATTAGTGGAAGTGCACACTTCATAAACAAATGTGACAATGGTATCGTTATTCATCGTAACAGAGATCCTTCGTCTGGCCCTGTGGATCAAGTGCAGGTTTGATTTGCTTAGTAAGATTACTAGTTGTTTTCCTTAGATATTGAATATCGCTAAAAGTTCGTTTTATCTATTTCTAGGTTTGTGTAAGAAAGGTACGGAATAAAGTTAGTGGAACAATTGGTGATGCCTTCTTGTCATATGACAGGTACTTGATTTTTTAATGCAGACTCTGCGCACATTATTTGGAGTTTTTGTGTTATTATTTCTTCTTGCGACTTACTGCCTTTTACTTTTAACACTGGAAACTCACTCCTCATGACAGAATCTATTCAGAATAGCAACTTCTTGACGTGTGAGATCTGTGATTCGTCACTGCTTGCCTCTCTTATTTTGCAGAGTTACTGGTGAATTCATGGACATTGATGAGCACCCAAGGAAAGGCTAGCAAATTCTCGATATTTTTCCATTGTACATAATGTGTGCGATACTTGGACTTCTGATGAGAGATCACAGCTCCTACCAGAAGTTTGGAGCCATTGTGTGGAAAATTCTGGCAGTAATGAGAGCATTGTGCTTAGTGATGCTCTTCGCTTCAGTGGCTCTTGTAAGATAAGGTAACAAGAAACTATTAAGCTGTTGCACCTTAGGGCATCCATTTTCTTAGGCGGCGCGAGATGGAGGTGTTGGAAGCCTTAAATTTTCACGCTTCAGCTGTTGTTAAATTATTCAGTAAGCGTGCTTGATGCCTGGCAGTTTAACTAGTCTGAATGTCTTTGTCAGTAGTGCTTAGGTGAGCAGATGCGATATTCTCAAAGTTAAAAATATACTTCTTATTATAATTTTTTAGTTTGTTTTATTTTTACAGTTTCTATGTTTTCGAAGGCGTATTTTTGGTAATGATTCATGTTTTAGTGTTGACGGGGGCGGTTTATTGGTTATGTTAAGTTACTCCATCTCGTCGTTTAATTCATTTTTGTTGATGTTCAAAATGGGAGATTGTTATGTGGCTGTTTGCAACTAATTTTAAAGTGAAAATAAATTGCAATAACAAATAAACTATGATGAGATAAAGATTTTACTGTAAAATTTTCTGAGTATAATTTTTGTGATTCAAGGGCTATTAGTAATGTCTTCCTATGTTGAATGATATGGACGTTCCTTGTAATGTATTTGATCGCTATGAACGTCGGGTGGTTATTTTAACAGTGCTTTTCATCTCATTATGAATATCTCAAGGGATTTCAATAGGCCTGAATTAGGATTTAGGATAAAGTAGTTTTCGAGAATTCTAATGACATTAGGTTCATCCGTAGAGTTTCACAAATTCTTGATGTTTATCGTAGTGTTGTGTTCCCATCAATGATTGAAGGCAGGCATTATCTATTATCCTTCTTTCATGGGTTTTGAAGGGGAGCCTTGAAGTAACTGGTAAAGTTGTTCTTGAAGGGGAGCCTTGGAGTAACTGGTAAAATTGTTGTCATGTGATCAGGAGATCACGGGTTCAAGCCTTGGAAACAGCTTCTGGTAGAAATGCAAGGTAAGACTGCGTACGATACACCCTTATGGTGGGATCCTTTTCCGGACATAGCGCATAGTGGTAGCTTTAGTGCACCAAACTGTTCTTTCTTCTTTAGTGCACCAAACCGTCCTTTTTCTACTTTCACAGGTCTTGTTGGATCAAAACTGCTTTGCCCGTTTAATCTTGTGACATAGTCGAAGATCTCAACACTTTTAACCAATTATTTTAAGCACCTGTTGGAGTCTTGCTTTGTCATTTAACGCTTTCTTGACAATCAATTAAACTTACCTGTATAATACATTAGGTGATGATATGACATGATGACTAACTAAAAGAGGGTGTAAATTTCTCAATGGTCACTCATGTTTGGAAAAATTGCTTATTAAAATTACTTTCTTTTTTATTTTCTTTAATGACTACAATAGCACCCAACTAATACATTTTTTCTGAAAATATACTCAGCTAATAAAAACATCCCTCTCTTCTAGTTCGTTGTCGTAGCACATTAATTTCTTCTTAATAATTCATTTATTAATCCATTTAACACAATCATATATTAGACACGATAAAAAATGTACAAACACACAAAAGATTTCCTATACCACTTCAAATACTTAATGAGGTGATTTATGGCCATGCAAATGTTAATATTTTGTTTGAATCATAAATTTTGAAGTTTTTTTCTTATTTCTTAAATTTTGTCCGCAGTCAAATACAATCAAATAAATTAGGATGAAATAATAATAGAAAATCAAATAATATGACTTACTTAGAAAAAAAACTTAGCTGCATTTATTGGGGGTTTTAGCAGCTGCTGTTACATAAAGAAACTAACAGTAACCACAAGGGTTGGTATGGTGGTTCAGCACCTTATCCCTTTAGTAAGAGGTTGGGGGTTCGATACCCACCTTTGGTGAATGGAAAAAATTTTGTGGCCAATTTCCTATCGCTTAGTGCGCTGACAGTAGGAACGGAGGATTAGTCTCACGGCTGTCAGATGTGAGATACTTGGGAAACAAAAAAAAAAAAAAAAATACAAAGAAACTAACAGCTACCATCGAAGAAATCTGAGATTGTTTGCGGAGGTTATAGCAAGCTGATTCAATTAGGAAATAAGTAGGGTCGGTTATAATAATGTTAAAAATACTTGATGCCTCTTACTTGTAAATATTTTTTGAATAATTTAATAATATAAAAAATTGCTTACTCTTATATACTTCCTCCATTTAAAAAAGAATGACCTACTTTCCTTTTTAATCTGCTTAAAAAAGAATAATCCCTTTTCTTTTTTGGCAATACTTTAATTTCAACTTCCACATGACATGTTTAAAACCATAAGATTAAAGAATATTTTGATACATTTGACATAACTTTAATTTAAGGCCAGAAGATTCAAAAGTTTTCTTTATTTTTTTAAACTTTGTGTCAAGTTAAAATAGATTATTCTTTTTTAAACGGAGAAAGTATTAAACATGTGAAATCAATCTATTCCAAGTGCTCTTTTCGTTTTCTAGCTTACTCAACCATAATGCAGACATCAACCTAGAAAATCGGCCTAAAAATATTGAGTGTATATATATAGATATATTACATAGCTTTAAGCTAGCCACAATTTTTTTAAAAATAAATTCAAAGCTCAAGGCTTCATCTAACGAGAACAAGTGTCTTTACTAATTATTATTACAAAAGCCTTTTTGCCGATATTTACATGCACCATGCAAACAGATGAAATGATTTGGTATTGTTTTTTTACTGAATAGTGTTTGAAGAAATTTTGGCGTCTTTGTATTATTTTTTCATCGGGTTTAAAATATGATTGTTCAATGAGTTAATAAATATATTATTAAAAAAAGAAACAAATTTAATGCGACATGAGAATCCAACTAAGAGAAAAGGAAATTTTTATTAATTAAATATCTTTTGAGAAAAATAGAGATAGTTGAATGATATTATTGTCCTAAAAAATAAAAGTGATTTTAATAGACAATTTTTCAAATATGAATATTAAAAGAGGTCATGTGACATTTTGGAGTAAAATAACAATTTAAAAATAAATTTAAAAAACATCTAATTTTCAAAAAGATAATAAATAAAAATTACCTGTTTTCGACACCCCCACCCCAACTTACCTCCTCACCCCCTTCCTCGTCCTCTTGAACTTCCCCCTCCCTTCTCCCCCACTTCTTTCATTTTTTTTTTCATTAGATTGTAATTTTCTTTTTTGGTTGTAGATTTGGTTTGGAAGATTAATTTGTCGATAGTGAGTCTTCGGCGAGATGTCGACAATGATGATAGGATTCTTTTAATATTTTTTCTTTCAATTTTGGTGTTTTGTTTTTTCATCTTCTTGTAAAGTTTTTCAAAATTAGTGTGCTGGTTTTTAATTTTGTTCTTCCATATTTTGTAAGTTTTTCCACCGAGATTTTGCATCGTGAAAGGTGGAGTGGGTTGTAGGGATAAAGAGTGAAGAAAAAGAGGGAAAAGAATATTTTTACAAAACTAAATGCTTTTCATGTGCTAAGAATGAGTGCGCCCACAATGGGTCAATTGAGCAAAAAGTGTCAAGATAACAGAAGCAAAATTTTATTTGAGGTATTTAAAATAAACAAGATTTACTTGAGGTGTCTAAAGTGAAAGTTGGTGCCCACTTTAAGGGGCTGTTGATGGGTTCAAGTCTAAATTTTTTTTGGTTCTTATAATAATGTGATGTTTATATATGTATAGTGACTTTAATGCATAAATCACATTTATTTATTACAAACAAAAGCATGTAAAAAAATGATTTGTTAATTGTGTATCATAAAGAAGGAATGTACTTGTTAACAAAGTGCGTGTAAAAATTGAATCAACCGATAAATTGAATTGATAAAAATGTTATTGGCTTATTTCTATTTGGGTTATTGGGTTAATAATTTTTTAACAATTTTATAAATTTTTTTATTGGGCTATCGGTTCATTTTCGATTTGAAGGTTTTAATTAATGGTTAGACCGATAATTCAATAAGATTATATTAAAACTATATTTTTATTCACACTTATATAATAGTTGTTTTAAATTCTATATACATATCTTATTGTCTTTTAGATTTTATAGTTGTTGTCTTAGTTTTTTTAATTTGTGTAAAATTTATACATTAAGATAGTGTACAACAAATAAAAATAAGAGAAAGTAAAAAAGAATTAAGGGAGTATTTTCTTATCGGTTAAATAAAAAAATCGAACCGCTAAAGATCAAAAGTTGATTAACCGAAAACCTATATCGAATATCTTGTTGATTCGGTTTCGGATTAGCATGTTTAAAAATTAAAAACCGATCAATCAGATTGATAATGTACAAACTAAACTGAATTGATTGATGCACACCCCTACTTGTTAATCAATTTAATCAAAAAAATATAAAGAGTATGAATGTATTGTCTTTATTCATGAAGTTATGACCATAATTGATGGACATTATTTAAATTTATTTTTTTATTTTAGACATTCATACTTGAAGTATGATATGTGCATGATATTAATGAGGATTATCATAAATATTTTAATAATTAATTTTATACGTAATATACTAATACAATTCAAATAACCTTCAGACCTATGAATGGGATGCTCATAAAGTTAAAGGTGTTTGATGATTCCTTAGTGCTATCAGAAAGTGCCAAAGGATGGAGATTACCTTCAAGAAGGTCAAGGGGCCTTCGCAAGGTTAAACGGAAGCAAAAGAAGAGATGGAGAAGCACTGGAGGGACATGCGTGCCACATGCATAAGCAGGTCAAGGACAGGTCATTCCAGTGTCACCCGTGTGCCATAAGAGTGAGCAAGTAAAGGATCGGTCAAGAGCATGCATCAATTTTCTGAAATGATTCACTTTTGGACCCATAAGTTGTAATAATTAATCCTAAACTATAAATAAGAGCTCTCTTTCATTTTCTAGACCAACTTTGATGCTAATAAACTATTACTCTCTTGTGAGTGTATGTGAACTTGGATTAGCTTGCGTTGAAACTTTATTTAGAAATATTAATTACGTGGGAATCGATTCTCTTGTTATCGACATATGATTTAGGTGCTTGGTTTGGATTATTGAATAGAGGATTAAAGGTTTAACATACCCTTTATTTGCTTCAATTTCATTCTTGTGTCTATTTTATTGCTTGTTCTGTCTATCTTTTTATTTTCATTCCTTATATCGTAGTTAGTTTTTATTTTCGTAGTTTTCTTTGGTATCATTTGGTATCAAAGGCAAGTTTAGATTCATTCCTACAAGTCTAGTCTTGAGTGTGATATCTAGAAAACTAAAAAAAAGTCTCCAAAAATGTTTTTAGAAAAAATCCCCCAAATAATTTATGTTTTTGAGTCATATTTGTTGTTTCCACACTCGACTTGTTCTATCTAGTGATATATAGGTTGAATCTTGAGCCTTGGATGTGTTTGGAAGAGTATTGAAGTAGGCCACTATTGTTGAGCTTGTTCTTAAAGAAGTAGTGAATCGGGTCCTTAAATCTTGCTCATTTGGTGGTTATTTGTAGGTTGAAAAGTATTTTCCACATCAAAAGAACCCTAGATCTATGTTGTGATGCTATTTGTAGAAGTTCCAAATTTTACCATTTTGGTATTCTTGAAGGTTGAAGAAACTAGCAAGTGGGTTAAAAAATTTGAAGAAATTGGTTGAAATTTTGGGGCTTAAGATTGTTTGGAATGTGTTTGGGAGGTTGAAAGGAGCGTGGGTTTCAAATTTCATCACATTTCGAACAATGAAGAAGTAGTTGAAAAATTTGGTGCTCATTGTGTTCTTGAAGACCTTCATATCTTCAAGAAGGCAATTTCATTCCTAAATTGTTGTTTAATCCAAGAAAGAGAAAGGAAAAAGTGAGAAAAGTTGTTGGCATAAAGCATACCCCAAAAGGCCTAAGGAATATTCCAAGAGAGAGAAGCAAAAGGGGGCCACAGAGGGGGAAAATTTGGTCATTTCTAGATGTTTTTCCTGGGCATCTGTGCCCCACCTGCTCACGTAGGTGGAACTTGTGCCCCATCTTCTCACGCAGGTAACTCCATCAAGGTCCTCCCTTGACCTATGAAGTGGCACCTACGAGGGTATGTGCCCACCTACAACCACAACTTATCAAACGCATGTTAGACACTCCAAAATTTCTTTTCACCCAGGTTCCATCATCCTAATTTCTTTTCTTGATTTCTAAATACTAATTAATGACTAGTAATTGATCTATTAGCTGATTAATTAGTTTTAGAGTTCATTTTCTTTCTTGTATCCTTTTTGTGTGTTTTTCTCTTTTGTTTTAATTGTTTTTTCTTGATTCAAGTATGTTAGTTTTATTTTTGAGCCTTTGTTTTCAATTTCAAACAAGAATCCACTCTGATCACAAGTCACAATTGATGCCACATTTTCTAATTGGAGTACAAACGATCTTTCAATGCTAGCGACACCAATTAAAATAAAAGATCAAAGGTAAGTATCCTAAGGGATTGTAAGGTTAATTTCTTAACCGTAACTTGTTTGTTATTTTTGTGTAGTATTTCTTTTGTTAGGAACAATGGATTCGGATAATGATACCCCATAAGATATGGATAATAATACCTCAAACTCAATCTTAGCCGTACTTGAATCTTTTAGTCGAAAAATGAAAAACATGGAAAGATCCTTCATAAGGAGGATGGACAACTTGGAAAACCGTATAGATTCCACTAATTCAACCCCTCAAAACTCTTATGGCTCTACTAATGGACGTGATCAAAACACTTCTCTTACTATAACCCCCAAAACCCTGCACCAAATATACCATCCTCAACCATAAAACCATGAACCCATCCCACAAAACACTACTTATCCATACAATTGAAATCCCATATGACCACTAAAACCTCAATACCATCTTAAAATCCCATAAAATTAGGAACCACACTTCAAATTCCACAACCCTAAGGACTACCCCAAGCTCCACTTAACCAAAATCCACTATCTAGAGTCTTGACTAACCACAATCAGCCAATATAAGTTGAAGATATAAGGAAAGAGGGACTTTAAAGAGATTATGAAATGATGGATAAGATAGCCATATGTGAGGAATTTATACGGGATAGGAGAGAAATGCACAGGGGAGGATATAGAAGACGGGAAGAAAGATTTGGTTCGGTTCCCACAGAAGAGGAAATTTAGAAAACCAACCAAATTTGGGAAATATGGGTCGAGTCATGGGTCTTAACTCTATTAAGTAGTGATCCATTGATTTGCCTTGATTAGGAAGTAAAATGCAACCAGATCTTCCAACTCAATGAGTTAACTGGATACAAGAAAGTTGTCCATGTAGTTGCTCAATTTGAAGGGTATGCTTCTACTTGGTGGGAAACTCAAAGGGTGCAATAAGAAAGATATAGTAATCTAACTTTTTAGATTGGGATGAATTAAGGGCACTTATAAGGGAGAAGAATATGATAAAAAGGTTCAAACAAGAGCAATTCACTAAGATCTATAATTTACGACAATGAGGTAGAGCTTTGGAAGACTACTTGAGGAATTCCAAACCTTGATCCTTCGCCTTGAGATTATTTCCACTAAATTATTTTATGGCTCAATTCAAAGGTGGTTTGGACTATGTCATTTCTTCTCAATTAGTAGTCCATAATTTTAAGTAGATAGAAGACCTTGTTGAAGCGATTATTGAGGTTGAGAGAAACAATAATGCAAAGAAATATTTTAATAATGGTGGCTACATCTCTTCTAGTTCATTCGGATGGAACAAGAACAAGGATTTCACCAAGTCCTATGAGAAGAAGCCTATTGAGAAGGACATCCCAAGGTATCCACTAAAGAATAAAGATAATCACTATCCTAACAGCAATCATATAGGTATTGTTTATTTTAAATGTCAAGGTTGGGGTCATAAGGCAAGTGAATGCCCCAGTCAAAGAAATATAATATTGGTGAAAGGTAATGCTTACTTTGTTGGGGATAAGATAAACTAAGAAGATGAGGAGGAGGAAGAAACCTAAGAGGGTGATGACTTTGGGAGTGAAGGAGAAATAAGGATTAGTGTACCTAATGATTTGATGATGAAAGCTTCCTATGAAGATGTTTGGCCTCAAGAAGGAGAGATCATAAATTTTAACTTTATGATGAGACGGAATATGAGTAGTAAGGTTAAGGTGCTTTGGGCTCATAAAGAGGAGATTAGTAACAAACCCAAGCACTTGTTGTTTTCTACCTTTGGCACTAGTATTTTGCCAACTTCCAAGTTGATGCATGAGATGAAAAGTCCACATGGTGAAAGTATAGAAGGCAAAAGAGAAAGATCAAGGCTTTGCTCCAAAGATATGTACCTATCCCCTCTTACTCCTAGGAATCCTTAGAATCATGATGACATTAACCTATGATAGATAATATCTTTAAGAGATTTGACTTAAAATTCTACCTAAATGGTGTTGATGTCTCTCAAATCACCTTGGAATGTCTTAAATGTGCATAGACTATGTGTCCTCCCCAACCCGAATGGCCAATTATTTGTTGTCTTGAGAAGACTCTATGGTCCCTACTTGACAAACAACTATTATTCATTGTCCCTTGTCACACTTATGTGGATAGAAAATCTATATTTATTTGTGAGTTGCTTAAGTGAAAGGGATGTGAGGTTCTTAAGACACTTGTTCTTACCTTTATGTGATTTTGTCCTTGATATCACCTTAGATGATGTTGGTTCCTTTCATTCTATTCTCTTTTCTTGTAAAAATAACCATATTTATGTTGAGAAGGTCTTGTGTATAAACATGGCTTATTGTTAAAGGAAAGGTAATCTACACCCTAATGACTACTTGACTTTATCCTCGGTTGTTCCAACATGTAATGATTTTCTTGGCAATTTTGTTAAAGTAAATGCCTTGGAATAGTTTATTGATGTTTGTTGTAGCTAATTCCTTTATGCTCTAAACGATGAGATCTTTTCATTTAACCTAAGGGATGATTGATTATATATGAAGTAGGTGTCTTATTGGCATGAAAATATTAATGTTAACCCTTGTGCTAACCCTCATGCTTCGAGGATGTATTGTTTGTTTGTTCTTCTCTTGTGCTCTATGGTTGCAGATTCGAGGACAAATCTTTTTTAAGAAAGAGAGGATTATACAATCTAAATTTCCTTGGGACATTTGGATGAGATGCTCATGAATTTAGAGGTGCTTGAAGACTCCTTAGTTCTATCAAAAGGTGCCAAAGGATGGAAATTATCTTTAAGGAGGGTCAAGGTACCTTGGCAAGGTCAAACAGAAGCAAAAGAAGAGCTTGATGAATCATATGAGGGACATGTGTGTCACAAGCGTTAGAAGGTCAATGACAAGTCATTTTAGTGTCACTTACGTGTCATATACGTGAGCTGGTCAAGTGCTGGTCAAGGACATGTGCCCAATTTTTTGAATGGATCACTTTTGGGCCCATAAGTCGTAATAATTAACCCTAGACTATAAACCAGAGTTCTCTTTCATTTTCTAGAACAACTTTAATGCTAATGAACTATTATTCTCTTATGAGTGTGTATGAGTTTGGATTAGCTTGCGTTGAAACTTTGTTTAGAAATATTGGTTCCTTAGGAATCAATTCCCTTATGATCGACGTATGATTTAGGTGCTTGGTTTGGATTATTGAATCGAGAATTAAGGGTTTAACATACCTTTTGTTTGCTTTTAGTTACATTTTTATGTTTATCTTATTTCTTGTTCTATCTATCCTTTTATCTTTCATTCCTCATATCATAGTTACTTTTCATTTTTGTAGTTTTCTCCAGTATCATATATTTCTTATTAAACACTACTCCATTCGTTCTAATTTATGTGGTACCATTTCACTTGACTTAATGTTTAACAAAGAAAGAAAGACTTTTGAAATTTTTGATCTAAATCATTCCTTGACTATTGTAGACACGTGATTTTTGATCCTCCCTAAATTTTAACTTGTTTATCGATATTAAATATTTATATTCATATTTAATTATATATTATTTTGACTATTATTTTATTTTTAATTTATAAAAATAATTAAATGAAGTTAATTTTAGGATATTATTTTATTTTATTCCTATTTAAAAAAAAATAATACAAAAAATAAAAAAAAATATTTTTCTTTTTAAATAAATAAGTTAGTAGTTTTTGTACTATCTTAATTATATAATTTATTTTTGACTATTTTTAGACTTTTATTGTATTTTTTGAAATATAAAAATTAATTAATTATTATTATTATTATTATATTATTATTATTATTTTATTTGTTACTATTATATTATTTATTTATTTATTATTTTTTGTTATTATTATTATTTTTTTTAAAAAAATATAAATAAAAAAATTAATCCTATCCTATCCTAAAAAAAACTACCCCATCCAATCCCACATTTTCCTCACACCTTCCCCTTGGTCAACAGAATTCCTTACCCGATCTCCTATTTTGACAGACCAAAATAAGAGTCATTTCCCTTTTATTAGGGATTCAAAAGGTGACTTGGAATACCATAACTCAATTCCAAGTGGCGACTCTGAAAATAATAAAAATAATCCTTATTCAATACCGTCACTTTAATTGGAAAAACCTTTCGACTCGTCCCTCGAGCGGAAAAAGGGGTGTGACAACTATTTGTGTGGGTATAAACATTTCATTAAAGAAAAAAGAAGAATTTTGAAGTTAAATTATTTCTAAATATAGAAATGTGACCTTTTCCTAGGGATAGACTATAAAGAAAAGTGTGTCATATAAAAATTATGAGCGAGAAAGTATACAAAATATTTCAGTATAATTGTTATAAAAAGTAATTTTATAAAGAGTTTACTACTATAATGAATGTCACTGCTCTTATAGGTAGAATATTATTATAAAATTCGATTCTAAAAAAGTTAGCTTACTATAGTAAGATATTATCATAATAAATTGTTATTATAATATGGTTTGTATAATAAATCCTATATGCATTTACTTAATATTGTATGAATTTTTCTAGCAAATTACATTGTAGTTGGTTAACGGTATCCTATTTTTGCTGTCTCTTAAATGCCCATGACAACACACAGTGGGATTTATGTCCCTGTATTCACCCATTTTTCCTTCATTAAAGAGCATGTATGAAGATTTAGACATTTTAAGAAGACCTATGACAATATCTCAAATAAGAAAATTTCAAGACATGCTCAATGGCCTGAAATTAATATTTAAAAAGTGTCATTGATGGAAAAAGAGCTTCAATCCAATAAATATAATTTTTCATGTCTGATTAACCATATATATAAGCCAACAACAAGAGGACCAACACTGCATCATCCAGCAGTAGAAAAAGTTATATCTATTGTACTTTGAGGAGGACCAACGCTGCATCAAATAATTGTACTAAAAGTAATATGAATTGTACCTGGGCCCATTTTATTTCTTTCTTCTCTTGCTTAACCACGTGTCTATGCATGTAAATTCAATCTTTCTTCTCTTCTTCCATTTCAGTTCTGTTTTCTTAATTTCCTCTCACTATTTAATTTTTTTTCTCTGCCAAATTGATGCATTCGTTTGCTCCAAAGTGGTCCTTCTTCAACATTGGTGGAATCTTTTGAATGTGTTACGTTTTTCTTTTCTCATCAGTTTATTTTTTTGAAAATTTTATGCCTCTTTTATATTGAAACAATTGGATCGGGTAATTTTGTTTAAGGTGTTTCTTCAATTGATGATTTGAGAATAATTATATCCATTATTTGCACATTATTTTTCATGACCTCTTATTGTTTGAAGTTTCTTGAATTTTGTATTTTTCATGAGATTTGGGATTGTGACATGACTATTCAAAGTTACTGCATGTAAGTATTTCGTCAATTTTTGCTTATTTTCTATTTGGAATTGAAAAGTCAAGAGGAGGTCGTTTTCGCCGGCTTGAGCAACAACAATTTCACGACGCTGTTCCTCCAGTAGGGCGGTTGATCATCGTTAACTTTTATTTTCTCTTTGGAGGTTTTAGGAACTGTTAAAATGGGTATGGGCTATTCACCTTCTGTTTTGTTTACCACTGTGGAGGTTTACTCTATATTAGAGACTGTCAAGAATATGGAAAAGAGTATTAAACAAGTCTTGGAGTAGATTTGCTTAAAATTTGAGATCTACATATATGTGAACTCTATGAACCTGGTGAATTTAGTACTAAATAGATTTCTTGAAAATTTTGGACATGAATTGCTATTCCTGGAAGTTTACAGGACTTTCTTTGAATCTTTATTTAAAATTTGAGACCTACATATATGTGAAAACTTTATGAACTTGGTGACTTTAATACTAAATATATTACCTGCTTTTTGGAAAGGGATAGTTCGTGGTTAAGCCTTTTGATGTTTACTGCAGTGTGATGTTGAGAGAAGTGTAGGATGTGGGATAAGGTTTTATTTAAGACTAGTTGTTCACTTTCGGTGCTGCACGGCGTCGACATGACATGGGTGTGGGGGGGGGGGGATCCAGGATTCATATTATATAAAAGATTTTGTAAGAAAGAGAAATGCTAAGAAATATCACAATAACTCGGCAACAAACATTCAGAAATTATAATGATGCACTTAAATACCAAGATTTATACAATGACGAAACAAGGGAATGAAAGGCCGCTTTGTGTTGGGTTCTCTTTAACCTCTCCATGATGATGACCCGTTGTCTTGGGATCAGAACCATCCAATGAAGAATAAGAGAAGAGCAAAGCGCCAAATGGCATACCCTATTGAATCCATTGAATCATATAGAAGCGGATGTAGTGTTTACTTGAGCTCAATATTTTCACACGAAACGTAAATATACCTGTTAAATTACTAAAATTTCAACAAACATCAAACTCTAAACTCATAATTTCAACAATAAAATAAGCACTTAAGACATTGATAATGCTGATGTTGTGTTTTCATTTGCTTAGGGAACTTTTACTCATCAAGATTTTGCTGGTCACAAGGGTACAATCAATACTGGTGATGTGCAGGTATAGAATATTCAGCTCTTTAACATTTTCACTTACAGGCTATGTTGCTCAAACCCTCCAAAAAAGCCTAACTTTTAGAGTATTCGACAGACATCCGACAGTATATTTGAAGAACATAGCTTACAAGAACAAAAGGAAAATTTTGTTTACTGATATATGTTTCTTGCTTTGAATGATGTTGCAGTGGATGACAGCAGGAAGAGGTATAATTCACTCTGAAATGCCTGCAGGAGAAGGCAGTGAAAAAGGGTTGCAACTTTGGATAAATCTCTCTTCTAAGGACAAAATATAAGTTATTTTCACCAGCTGTCTTCTCTTTTCTACAGTCCATTGTAAACTTACAACTATAGGAAACTTTTAGTCTTATAATTCCTTTTGACCTATGTCGCTCGAACTCTTTGAAAGTGCTGGTGTACCCGTGTCAGACCTCCAAAGATGCACTACTGTTGGAGGATTCGACACGCACCCATTGGCATTTTTAAAGAGTCTAAGCAACACAACTTTTGACCTGACCCCATATATATACTTCACACACCATTACTTTATTGCACTTTAGCATTTAGTAGTAAAAATAATGGTTACCCTTTGTCACCACTGTTTCTTTACATGCTAAAGGACATGAATCAACTATTTTTGTAGGACAAAAGAACGTCAGTAGAAGTAGGCAAAGGTGGAGTAAACGAGCACGCCGGAAAGGGTCATCACTCTGGCAGCGGGACAAACGTCAACGTTGGTCATAAAGGCGTTGGTGTTCACACTAGAAAGGGTAGCTCCATTAATGGCACAAACGTCAACGTTGGTCACAAAGACGTCTACGCAAACACCTCGCGTGGAACTCATGTTGGCGTTGGCAAAGGAGGAGTTGGTGTCACTACCCATGGCCACAAAGGAAAGCCGCCCGTCTATGTCAGCATAGGTAAAGGAAATTCACCTTTTGTTTATAATTATGCAGCTAAAGATGATTAACTTAATGATAATCCCAATGTGGCATTGTTTTTTCTTGAAAAGGATTTGCACCAAGGGAGGAAAATGAAGCTGCAGTTTGTGAAAACTGCAAATGGTATTGCTTTCTTGCCTCGTCAAGTAGCAGATTCTATTTCGTTTGTTCAAACAAAATTTCGAAAATTCTTAACCAGTTTTCTATTGATCTAAACTCTGAAGAGACCCAAGCCATGAAACAGTCTGTCCAAGAATCTGAAGAGCCAGGTATACATAGTAATAGCATAAATTTTCTTAATAATATAAAAACAATTTAATCATTATAGTGTAGTAGAATATTATCTGTCTATTTGTGCTGCTTTTATCTCTTGTCCACCATCGACCTCCGTCTCTGTCCCAATTCCCTCCAGAAAAAGTAAAAATATGTTGGCCATTCAGACGTTTTTCCTTCAAGTCTCTGTATGAGTTCTCCTTTCTTCTCATTCATCAGTCACCACTAGGTGCCGCAAAGTTTTCGTTAAATTCACCATCTTATGTTGCTCGGAGGCATCTCCTTTGACTTTTGTGAGCGGTAATGTGGATAAGAAACCTTATGATAGAACCGAAGTTTGACTCGCCTAGGAAAGGCCAATGGCTACTGACTCTCGATCTTCTCAAGGTATACAAATTCCTACGCCGATTTTCCTTGTAAACTACAATTAAATACTGAATTTTACTTGTTTATCTTTTTGTTGGTTAATTACATGATTGTCAGCTATCAGTTAAGCAGGTGAATCACGATAGTATGTTGCAGAAATTCCACAGGTATGTGGTGTTTCTGCTTTTCTGAAATCTGGCTCTAATATATTGTTAATTATTTTGGTTGCTATCAGTTTCAGCTCCTCATGTCAGACTCTACGAGTTAAGAATAGAAAACAACATGTATCCTGTTGTTTTTTTACTGGGTCATGAAAAGATGACTCTACCTATTGATGAACTGATTGAAAAAGCAGAAGAGTCTTGCTGGTGTTTTTCCTGTCAAGGGTTGTGGTCCAGATTTACCTTTGGCTGCTAAGATTATTTTTAAGCCTACTATTTGGTAATGATGTTTAATTAAGTGTTAAAGCAAAATAAATATGAACATAATTTAGTTTGGAAAAATTCTTCATTCTTGTGATTCATTTTTCTTTAGCCTACAGTGCTACCTATCCTTTTTACTTCTTCTGCCTTTCTTTTGGTTCTTTCGAATGGTAATAGTAATTTTTTTGTTTCTATTGTTCCGAAGAAGAATTGCAAGAAGACGAATGACTTGGTTGCTGGTTCATGGAATTAGTTACAATATCAAAGATTAATATTGGAGTACGTAGTAAGTAGAAATTGCATATAGTATTACATGTACTGAACATATCATGTTGTGTAATAAATAATGTTCTACCTTTTCTTTGATGATGATTATAGAATCTGGTAACTACGTCTCCTTCCCTATTTATTTCCAAATTAATAGCACGGGCCTTGCCTTATATAGAGGCACAAACTAAAGTCAAAATGAGGTGAAATGTGGTTCCAAATTAAAGACCACAGATCGTACTCTGCTGACCACGAGCCGTGACTCCAACCTACGATTCGTGGTATGCTGACTGGCTTGCCATTCTTTTTTAATTAAAGGACCATTGAGCCAATTGATTGAAACGAACAAAAATATACAAAATTTGGGTAGGCCTAAAAAGTCAAAGCCCCCCAAAATTAAACAAAATAACAAAAAAAAACAAAAAATCCTAAACAATTTATGAAAGTAGAGTAAAATATCTAAAGCATCCTAGAAGCTGTCACGACCCAAACTAGGGCCTGACCATGATGGGTATCTCAAGTCCCACGTGGATCGGAGATTAACCCCTTCACCTTACTGAACCAACACAACATCCTCAAATATCGAATGAATTCCGAACATATAACAAGATAACACATAATAAAACTAATGATAATTCATGATATGTCTATATCAACTACCGATAACCGGACAATCGTCCATCACCAAACAATCAACCACACCACCCAAGTCCATAGTAATCTAAGCCTCTACAAATCAAAGGTCAATAAAATATCGATACATGCCCCCGATAATAGCCAAAATCAATATCCAAAAGGTAGTCAAAACCTAAAAAGGAAACCACAATATGAACTTGGGTCTTTCGAAGGATGAAAGCTCACCACTTCAATCTGACTCGCTAGATTATCCCAAATCTATGTCACTGAGCAGGAGATGTGGAAGTATGGCCAGTTCCTGCATCGCGTGTGTAATACCCCGAAAAATTTTTCGTTGAAATTTTGTGCGTAAACGTATTGGAATCTATCTTCTAGAATGAATTATAAATTTTTTGTGCAAAATGTCTTAGATTATGACCCACCATTGCGGAGAGTATCGAATAAGCTTTCCAAATATATGTGGATAATCCAAAACGATCACTCGAGCGACGAGTTATGAACATTTCGATCGAACCGTGAATAATAGTGAACAGTAAAACGTGCAGGAAAACATACTGAGACCTGGCGTATTTTTGCTCCAACTTTAAATGATCATAAATCCTTGTACATAATGAGCTGGGTGAACTACTATATATCAACAAAAAGCTCTACGAGTCCTCTTTCCAATGAAATTAGTTTCATCCAATATGTCTATCGGAGCAAAAAGTTATGGTCGATCTACTCCAGCCTATCAAAAGTGAATTGTTGGGTCAACTTCAAATGATCATAACTCCTCGTACACAATGATCTGGGTGATATACTATATATCAAAGAAAAGATATGAGAGTCCTCTTTCTAATGAAATTGGTTTCATCTAATTTGAATATCAAAGTAAAACGTTATGGTTGATCTACTTCAGACTATCAAACTAGTCCACCAAAGGACAGATTCGAGAATTTTTTTTGATTTTTAGGGGTGTTTCGGTCATTTTCCCTCACCCAAAATCCGTCCAAACCCTATATTAAAGCCTATTAGAAGCATTATATGTTATATTTCATCAAACTCCCTAAAAAAGAAAACCCTAAGCTCCTACATCCAACTTCAAGAACCTCCAAAGTTCACCATTAATTCTGCAAATTTATTCAAGATTCCAAGTTTCTAGTTCAAGAACTCCAAGAACCATCATTCAAAGGCACGATTAACATCTCAAAAATGAGTATTGATCTAAAGTTCATCATTCAAGGTATGTGGGGTTTTTCAACAAGAACTCTCTTTCGTTCTTGTGTCCAAAAGTAACTTTCTTTACAAAGGCATGATTTTTATTTGATTTTTATGAATTTAAAGCATGAACCCATATCTTATGATGATTATTATGAAATCTTGATGTTTATGATTTTGAAAGATGAATTTACATGTGTGGAGATATAAAGCATGAATCTTAAACGATATTTATCATGATTTTCATATTTGGGTTGTGAATCCCCATTGAAAATTATATTTTTTTGAGAAAGTATGTGTTATAAGCACGTTGATGTTAAATATTTGACATATATTGAATGATTTGACCTTTTGGTCTTAATGGAGTTGTTTTGAACTCGAGTGTGAAAAAAATCCACAACGTGGTTGATTTTGATAGATGGGAAGCATGATGGATCCCGATGTATATTTATATATTACTGAAATTGTTTTGTTGTAGATTGTCTTTGAAATAATCTAAGCTAAGTCTGGGAGAAATCTTTAGCACCGAGTGAGAGGTATAAAGCGACCTTACTTTCCTAGAACTACGCGCCTCGGTAGGAGTGAGCCTGAGGCTGATTTATATGGTGATCACTAGTTTGTGTGGATTTGATATCGATATTCCTACTCCGATGGAAAGGATAGGGTGGATCTCCCCAACGTGGGTTGTACGTTGGACTCTATATAGCTCACATGGTTTATGTCGGTTATAGGATCTCCTAGTGTGTGTGTGTTTCCTTGTGTCTATGGTGAATAGTGAAGTGATTTAAAAGTGGAATTGTGAATGTTATTCTTTCGAAAGATTTAAATGATATTGACATTATGAGAATTGATATTCTTGATGAACTGAAAGTGATTAACAAATTATATGATGACTCACATGTGTTATTGTACTTATTTCGTCCTCTCATGATTATGATGATTTTCTTCGGGCTATGTGAGTCTTTCATAAATCCTGCATATTTCTTATAAATATTTATGATGATGATGTTTATACAACTACATACACTCCCATATACTCGGTCCCTTTCCATGGTACTGACCCACATCTTCGAATGTGGATTGCATTTTCTCAGAATATAGGTTTCGGTGCTCAGTTCCAAATTCGATAGTGATTCTTTAGGCACGATTTTCTACATCCTCTGTTATGGTGAGTCCTTATGTTCCGAGGACGTGATGTCTGATGTTGGTTTCACGAAATTATTTACATTTGATAACTGAGTATAAGTCAGTCGGGGCATGTCTCAATGGCTCGCTGGTTTTATTGATTTTCTTAGAGGTTTGTCAGACTAGTATAGATGTTGGGAGTTGACTAATAAGTCATATTTTGTTATCTTTCTGAAATTCTTTTATTCTTGGATGATGATTACTCTATTGATAATTGAGGTTTATTTATGGAAACCCCATTAATTTGTGTTGAACTGAATGAAAATGGCTCAAAGGGTTAGCTTGGGGCTACTTGTAGCCTCAAGCACCTGTGACGCTCCGGGACCCATTTTCCGGGGCGTTACAAACTTGGTATCAAATCCTAAGGTTTTATGGTGTCCTAGGGAGTCTGACAAGCCACGTTAAGTAGAGTCTTGATCATCGGTGTGTAGCGCGCCACATTTATGAGCAAGAGGCTACAAGAAGTTTTAGGAAAAAGTGTGATTCTTTCTTTCAGAAGTCTATCGTGCTTAAAGTGTTTCTCTCTACTATTGATTCGTTCTCTCCTCTTTCAGAAATATGCCTCCACATCAAGCGAGAAAAAATAATGATGGTCAGTAACCTCAACCCGCTGACCCATTGAATGAAAACGTGTCTCATACTGAATTTAGGGTAGCCTTTCAGGCACTGGCCCAAGCTATTACTGCAAATATTTAGGACAACCCAGCCCCGGCTCCACAGTAGTAAAGAGGTGATTCAGCTGCTTCCAGGATCCGTGACTTCATGTGGATGAATCTGCCGGAATTCTATGGGTCCAAGTCTAATGAGGATCCACGGTTATTTTTAGAGGAGGTGCGGAAGATTACTCAGGTGATGCATGTATCTGAGGAACATAATGTGGAGTTGGCTGTGTATAGGTTGAAAGACCTTGCTTATGGCTGGGTTGTTTCTTGGAGGAAAGGTAGAGGTAAGGGAGCTGTCCCTACAACTTGGCAAGAGTTCCAGGATGCATTCCTGGATAAGTTTTTCCCTTTGGAGATGAGGGAGGCAAAGGTGGAAGAGTTTATGAACCTGTGATAGGGCTCTATGACTGTTAGGGAGTACTGTCTAAAGTTTAATCAGTTGGCCAAGTATGCTCCTGACTTAGTGGCTAATAATCGGGCTAGTATGAATACGTTTGTGACTGGAGTGTCTAGTTATGTGGTTAAGGAGTGTAGGTATGCTATGCTGAATAGTGAGATGAATCTTTTTAGGTTGATGACTCATGCCCAACAGATTGAGGTAGACAAGATTAAGGAGAGAGATAGAATAAAAGGGAATAAGAGAGCTAGGTCCGAGCAGAACGAACAGTGTCAGACTAGATCGCATGAAGGGATTCGCCCTCAGTATCAGGATCGTTCGTCTATGACAGCACCGTCATCTGCTAGTGCTCCCGTGCCTAGAGGTAGACAAGATCAAGGTAGTAGGTCATATGCATCTAGGTCCCAGTACAGTGCTGGTAGTAAGCCAAATCATCCCCTGTGTCCTAAGTATGGTAGGGCTCATTCGGGTGAGTGTTGGGGTGAGAAGAGGGGTTATTTCCGGTGTGGTGAAGTGGGTCACAGAGTTAGAGATTGTCCACAGGATGGAAAAGGGCGTCGTGATTATCGCCCTCAGACCCAGACTCAGACTATTAGTGCTCCAATTCCAGCGGCTCGCCCAGCCCTAGCTCAGGGCGCCTCTTCTAGCAATGCTGGCAGGCAGAGCCAGAATAGATTCTATGCTTTATCATCCTGCCAGGAATAGAAGGACTCTCCCGATGTTGTTACTAGTATGCTTCGTATATTTTAGTTTGATGTGTATGCTTTGTTGGATCCTAGATCCAGTTTCTCATATGTTACACCTTTGATTGCTGTGAATTTTGAAATGACTCCTAATATTATTCTTGAGCCTATCCTAGTTTCTACCTCAGTGGGTGATTCGATTGTTGCCCAGAAAGTGTATAAAAAGTGTCCTGTTACCGTTCTTCATAGAGTCTTGTTGGCTGATCTGATTGAGTTAGAAATGGTAGATTTTGATATAATTCTGGGTATCGACTGGCTGTATTCTTCTTATGCCTCTATTGATTGTCGGACCTGAGTGGTCAAGTTTCAGTTTCTAGGTGCATTCGTGTTTGAGTGGTCTGGGAATTCTGTGTCACCCAAGAGTCATTTTATCTCTTACCTCAAAGCTAGAAAGCTTATTTCCAAGGGGTGTATTTACTATTTGGTTAGAGTCAAAGACACTAAGTCTGAGACTCCAACTCTCTAGTCTGTTAACATCGTCAATGAGTTTTCTAATGTCTTTCCGGATGATCTCCTAGGAATACCTCCTGATAGAGAGATAGAGTTCAAGATTGATCTTCTTCTCAATACTCAGCCCATTTCTATTCCTCCTTACTGTATGGCCTCTGTAGAACTTAAGGAGTTGAAAGAGCAACTCAAAGTCTACTAGATAAGGGTTTCATAAGGCCCAGCGTTTCTCCTTTGGGTGCTCTTGTGTTGTTTGTGAGAAAGAAAGATGGCTCTTTGTGTATGTGCATTGATTACCGCCAACTGAATAAAGTCACCGTAAAAAATAAGTGCCCCCTTTCGAGAATAGATAATTTGTTTGACCAATTTCAAGGTGCAAGTTATTTCTCAAAGATAGACCTTCGTTCCGGCTATCATCAACTCAAAGTTAGGGAGTGTGACATCCCAAAAACTGCTTTCCAAACTCGTTATGGCCATTTTGAGTTTCTTGTTATATCTTTCGGGTTAACTAATGCCCCAGCAACTTTCATGGACCTCATGAATCGAGTGTTCAGACCATATCTGGATATGTTTGTCATAGTGTTCATCGATGATATACTGGTGTACTCCCATAGTGAGGATGAATATTCTGATCATCTCCGAACTGTCTTGCAAACCCTTAGAGATCATAAGTTGTTTGCCAAGTTCAGTAAGTGTGAGTTTTGGCTAAGGTCAGTTCCTTTTTTGGGTCATATCATTTCTTCTGAGGGTATTAGAGTTGATCCCCAAAAGACCGAAGCTGTTAGAAATTAGCCTAGACCTCTTTCTCCGACTGATATCCAAAGTTTCTTAGATTTACCTGGATATTACCGCTGTTTTGTTGAGGGTTTCTCCTCTATAGTGTCTCCTATGACTCGGTTGACCCAAAAGAAAGTGAAATTCTTGTGGTCCGAATCTTGTAAGAAGAGTTTTCAGGAGTTAAAGACTCGACTCACTTCAGCCCCTGTTTTGACTTTGCCTGATGGTGTTGATGATTTTGTGGTGTACTGTGATACTTCGAGAGTTGGGTTGGGTTGCGTATTGATGCAGAAGGGTAAGGTGATAGCTTATGCTTATAGACAGTTGAAACCCCATGAGAAAAATTACCCCACCCATGACCTTGAGTTGGTTGCTGTTGTGTTTGCTTTGAAAATATCAAGACACTATTTGTATGGTGTCCATGTTGATGTTTTCACTGATCATAAGAGTCTGCAGTATGTGTTTACCCAGAGAGAATTGAATCTTAGGCAGAGACGATGGTTAGAATTGTTAAAGGACTATGATATAAGTGTGCTGTACCATCCGGGCAAGGCAAATATTGTGGCGGATGCCCTAAGTAGAGTGTCCATGGGTAGTGTTTCACATGTGGTAGAAGGTAAGAAAGAGTTGGCTCATGATGTATATCGTTTGGATAGATTGGGGGTTAGGTTGTTTGACTCTGCTGAAGGTAGTATAGGGGTTCAGAGTAGTTCCGAATCCTCCTTGGTTTCGAAAGTGAAGGAAAAGCAATACTTAGATGCTAGTTTTGTCAGACTGAAGGAGTCAGTCAAGGACCAAAAAGTAGAGGTTTTCTCCCAAGGGGGAGATGGTATGTTGAGATTGCAGGGTAGATTGTGTGTCTCGAATGTTGATGATCTGAGATAGAGGATTATGGCTGAAGCGCACGGGGCGCGATATTCTATTCATCCTGGTGCCACCGAGATGTACCGAGACTTGCGGGAAATCTATTGGTGGATTGACATGAAGAAAGATATAGCAGCATTGGTAGCTAAGTGTGCAACATGCCAACAGGTTAAGGTTGAACACCAAAAACCTGGTGGTATGATGCAAGAGTTTAGTATTCCCACCTGGAAGTGGGAAGAGATAAATATGGACTTCGTGATTGGTTTACCTCCTTCCCGATACCATCGTGATTCCAGTTGGGTTGTGGTTAATAGGTTGACTAAGTTTGCTCATTTCTTTCCTGTTCATACTTCATATACTGCTGAGGATTACGCTATATTCGAGAGCTAGTCAGACTGCATGGAGTTCCCTTGTCTATCATTTCAGATAAGGGTACTCAGTTCACTTCACAATTTTGGAAAGCTTTTCAGAAGGGTCTTGGTACCCAAGCGCTTTTGAGTTCTGCTTTTCATTCGTAGACCGATGTCAGGATGAACGGACCATCCAAACCATAGAGGATATGTTGAGAGCTTGTGCACTTGACTTTAAGGGAAGTTGGGATGATTACTTACCGTTGATAGAGTTTACTTACAATAATAGTTTCCACTCTAGTATTGGCATGGCTCTGTTTGAAGCCTTATATAAGAGGAAGTGTAGATCACCCATAGGTTGGTTCGAGGTGGGTGAAGCGGCTTTGAGTGGTCCTGATTCGGTATTTGAGGCTATGGAAAAAGTTAAGTTGATTAGGGAAAGGTTGAAAACTGCGCAGAGTCGTCAGAAGTCATATGCGGATGTTAGAAGGAGAGACCTTAAGTTTGAAGTTGGTGACCTAGTGTATCTGTAAATTTCACCCATGAGGGGGGTGAAGAGATTCAGAAAGAAGGGGAAGCTTAGTCCCCGTTAAGTTGGTCCTTACAAAATTCTTAGCCGTGTTGGTAAGGTAGCTTATGAGGTCGAATTGCCTTCCGAGTTGTCCTCTGTTTATCCAATATTCCATGTCTCCATGCTTAGAAAGCATATTAGCAATGCTGTGGTAGTGGATTCCTCTGTGAGTTCTGACATTCAAGAAAATCTTTCTTTTGATGAGATTACTGTTGAGATTCTTGATTTCAGTGTCCGAAGACTAAGGAACAAAGAAATTTCCTTTGTCAAGGTGTTGTGGCAAAACCAATCTGTTGAGGGTGCAACTTAGGAAGTTGAGGTGAATATGCGATCCAAGTACCCGTACCTATTTTCTGTGAACTCCGATCAAGCCGAAGGTACCGTTCTTTCCTAAATCAAGCACTTTTGATAAAAGTTGCCGCAGTTCAGCTGTTATTTATTATGTGTTCAGCTGTAGTTTCTTGAATTTATGCATTCTATGTTGCATTCGGAGTGAGAAACAATGTAGTGATTAGTCTAACGAATGGTTTCAGCTGTATGCTCTATTCCCTATCTAATCTTGGCATGTCTAGCATCATTCAAGGATGAATGTTTCCAGGGGGGATGATGTAATACCCTGGAAAATTTTTCGTTGAAATTTTATGCGTAAACGTGTTGGGTTCTATCTTCTAGAATGAATTATAAATTTTTCATACGGAATGTCTTAGATTATGACCCACCATTGTGTAGAGTATCGAATAAGCTTTCCAACGATATGTGGATCATCCTAAACAGACACCCAAGCGACGAGTTATGAACATTCTGATCGAACCGTGAATAGTAGTAAACAGTAAAACATGCAGGAAAAAGTACTGAGGCCTGGCGTATTTTTGCTCCAAATTTAAACAATCATAACTCTTTGTACATAATGATCTGGGTGATCCAATATATATCAACGGAAATCTCTGCGAGTCCTCTTTCCAATGAAATTGGTTTCATCCAATTTGTCTATCGGAGCAAAAAGTTATGGTCGATCTACTTCAGCCTACCAAAAGCGAATTTTTGGGTCAACTTCAAACGATCATAAATCCTCTTACAGAATGATCTGGGTGAGATACTATATATCAATGGAAATATATGAGAGTCCTCTTTCTAATGAAATTGGTTTCATCTAATTTGGATATCGGAGAAAAACATTATAGTTGATCTACTTCAGACTATTAAAACAGTCCACCAAAGGACAAATTCGAGAATTATTTGATTTTTAGGGGCGTTTTGGTCATTCATCCTCACCTAAAATCCGTCCAAACCCTATATTAAAACCTATTAGAAGCATTATATGTTATATTTCATTAAATTCCTTCAAAAAGAAAATCCTAAGCTCCTACATCTAACTTCAAGAACCTCCAAAGTTCACCATTAATTCTGCAAATTTATTCAAGATTCCAAGTTCCTAGTTCAAGAACTTCAAGAACCATCATTCAAAGGCACGATTAACATCTCAAAACTGAGTATCGATCTAAAGTTCATCATTCAAGGTATATGAGAGTTTTTCAACAAGAACTCTCTTTCGTTCTTGTGCCCAAAAGTAATTTTCTTTACAAAGGCATGATTTTTATTTGATTTTTATGAATTTAAAGCATGAACCCATATCTTATGATGATTATTATGAAATCTTGATATTTATGATTTTGAAATATGAATTTACATGTGTGGAGATATAATGCATGAATCCTGAATGATATTTATCATGATTTAGATATTTGGGTCGTGAATCCCCATTGGAAATTGTATTTTTTTTGAGAAAGTGTGTGTTATAAGCACGTTGATGTTGAATATTTGAAATATTTTGAATGGTTTGACCTTTTGGTCTTAATGGAGTTTTTTTGAACTTGACTATGAAAAAAATCCACAACGTGGTTGATTTTAATATATGGGAAGTATGATGGCTCCCGATGTATATTTATATATTACTGAAATTGTTTTGTTGTGGATTGTCTTTGAAATAATCTGAGCTAAGTACGGGAGAAATCCTTAGCACCGAGTGGGAGGTATAAAGAGACCTTACTTCCCTAGAACTACGTGCTCCCATAGGAGTGAGCCTGAGGCTGATTTATATAGTGATCACTAGTTTGTGTGAATTTGATATCGGTAGTCCTACTCCGATGGCAAGGATAGGACGGCTCTCCCCAACGTGGGTTGTATGTTGGACTCCATGTAGCTCACATGGTTTATGTCGGTTGTAGGATCTTCCAGTGTGTGTGTTTCCTTGTGTCTATGGTGAATGGTGAAGTGATTTGAAAGTGGAATTGTGAAAGTTATTCTTTCGAAAGATTTAATTGATATTTACATTATGAGAGTTTATATTCTTGATGAACTGAAAGTGATTGACAAATTATATGATGACTCACATGTGTTATTGTACTTATTTCAACCTCTCATGATTATGATGATTTTCTTCGGGCTATGTGAGTCTTTCATACATCATGTATATTTCTTATAAATATTTATGATGATGATGTTTATACAACTACATACAACCCCATATACTAGGTCTCTTTCCATGGTACTGACCCACATCTTCGGATGTGGGCTGCATTTTCTCAGAATGTAGGTTTAGGTTCTCAGTTCCAGGTTCTACAGTGATTCTTTGGGCATGCTGTTCTACATCCTCTGTTGTGGTGAGTCCTCATGTTCCGAGGACGTGATGTCTGATGTTGGTTTCACAGAATTGTTTACATTTGGTAACTGAGTATGAGTCAGTCGGGGCATGTCTCAATGGCTCGCTGGTTTTATTGATTTTCTTAGAGGCTTGTCAAACTAGTATAGATGTTGGGAGTTGACTAATATGTCATATTTTGTTATCTTTCTGAAATTCTTTTATTCTTGGATGATGATTACTCTGTTGATATTTGAGGGTTATTTATGGAAACCCCATTGATTTGTGTTGAACTGAATGAAAATGGCTCAAAGGGTTAGCTTGGGGCTACTCATAGCCTCAAGCACCGTGTGACGCTTCGGGACCCATTTTTCGGGGCGTTACAGCGTGGGGATACAATGTTTGAAGACGTTTAGTGGCTGGAGCGCTAGCATGTAAGTCAGGGATAGAGGAATAAAATAATGCCACGATAACAGTTCAAAACCAATACAACATTCAATGCATAAGATCATTTGAAGTATATATACATATATAATACCACATGTTGGGGTGGGGAGCAAGGCTTAGCATGAACTTCAAAAATCTTAACCTGGTCTGTGTAGCATAACCATCATGTAATCAGGAACCCACAACTATATGGGCCCAACTATCCCCTAGCTAGAAGGGCCCCAGTGTGTGTAGCCATTTGAATCCAATAATATCCATATCCGTATATGCCTTTATGGAGGAATCAAACCTCCCAGCATAGTTAAGGTGACTTAAGCACCAATGTCTACAATATGAGGGACTCGAACCTCCCGATCATTTAGACACCCGTACTGGCTAGCGTGGTTTCCAGTGTTAGTTCTTCGAGACCTCCACTTTCACGACCCGGCTACACACACCGCTCTTAAGACCAATTTAAAATATTTGACTTGCATCAACATTTATTAACCTATTATACATATAGGCACCCCATTGATATCGTCATACCAACCCTACTTGCAAGTGTACATTATGTGATAACAATAATTTCATCATGTGGGACTCGAACCCATAGTTCAAACATGGACATTAAGTTAATTTAATATTTGGGACTCGAACCCATTTAGCTAACCAAACCCCAAGGTTACAATTTAAATCAATCTATGGCCATCAAGGCCTTTACAAAGTCCGTCATCAATCATTATCATGGTTATGCCAAAACCTTAGTTCAAAAACAAAATTCAACTAGTGACAATATCATTCTCATTAACAATTTCACAAATAGGTTGAGGGCATGCCACTGTCAAATCCAAAATTACAAAGTTTGGGGTTCAACCATGACCCCTCAATTAAATCACCATTCCCATGCACCCACAAGTGCAAAACCATAATTAAAACATGCATAATCACAATTTAAACCATATAAAATAATATTCAATGATTTGTATTCAAATCCCTCAACCATGGTTTCAAAACTACCATTAATGATTCATGAACAATGCTTTAAACATATGATTTTAGTACACTAACAATGAGGGAAGAGTCTATTTATGCCTGAATTATGAAGATTCACGGAGAGAAATTGACTCTTGAATCCTTAGATGGCCACTTTGGAGAAACCCTAGCCAATTTTTCTTAAGAGGATTTGAGAGAGTAAAAGGTCGTTTTGATCTTGTAAAGTGTAGAGTGAATTCCCCAAAGTGTTGATGTGGGGCCTAAGGGTTTTAAGTGAAAAATGTCCAAAGTACCCCCAACTAAAAGCTGTAAAAAGGCCATCCTTGGTTATCATTCGACCCATCGACTCGTCACCAAATCATACGACTCATAGCCATGAGTCATATCCTAAACAGTGAGTTGAACACCCATACATCATCCACCTTACAACTCCATGATCCCACATGTAACCTAACCATACGACTCGTATGGTCTAGTCGTATGCAAGACAAAACCTAAAGGGATTAGATGCTGGACAACATTGAATCTACTCTACCACTTGTAGTGAGTCACTCGTACTCAGGGAAGAACTTAACCAATTACACTTTTTTTGGTTACGACTTGGGTCCCTAGACCCATAACTACACCATACGACTAGTATGATGAGTCTTCATTAGGGCAGTGAGCTCAAAGCTTAAGAAATTTTCAAGTGCCAAATCCTAGGAAGTTTTAATCTCCCCCCTTAGGATCATTCATCCTCGAATGATGGGAAGAGGTATTTCTAGTACAATTAGAGCTCAAACATCATTGTTCTTACCTTTAATATAGAAAAAAATACCAAGGAAATTTTCAATCTTTCTTTAACAAAGACAGAAAACAAAGATGTTATGGACAATACATACCTTAAGCACGATTTTTCAGAATAGGGAATAGAAAGGATACTTGGACTTTGCGTCCTCCTCGGCTTCCCACGTAGCTTTCTCAAACTTTTGATTTTACCATAGAACCTTTACTGAAGCCATGTCCTTCATTCGCAACCGACGATCTTGCCGATCCAAGATCCTTACCGGGACCTCCTCATAGGACAAGGAATCCAAAATACGAATGTTTTTCAAGGAAAGAACAAATGAAGGATAACCTATGCATTTTTGCAACATGGACGCATGGAATACCGGATGAATGGAACTCATGATATGGACAAATCCAATTCATATACAATATTACCAACCCTTCTAAAAACCAAGTACGGGCTAATATATCGGGGACTGAACTTCCCCTTCTTTCCAAACTGCATTACTCCCTTCATGGGAGACACCTTCAAGAACACCTAATATCTAACCTCAAACTCCAACTCTCTTTCCCTTAAGTCCGCATAGGCCTTTTGGCGACTTTGGGCTGTCTTAAGCCTATATCAAATCACCTTCACCTCACCTTCTCCATAGCTTGAAGAACCAAATCCGTGCCAAGCACCTTCGGTCCACAAACCTCGAACCACCCAATAGGAGATCTACTCCTCCTACCATATAATTCCTCAAATGAAGCCATACTAATGCTAGAATGGTAACTATTGTTATAGGAAAATTCAACAGGAGGCAAGTGGTCGAACCAACTACTACCAAAGTCGATTACACAAGCTTATAGCATATCTTTCAAAGTCTGAATGGTTCTTTCCTCTTGCTCATCCGCCTATGGGTGAAAGGAGGTGCTAAGGCTCACTTTAATCCCCAAACTATGTTAAAAAGTGCACCAGAAATGGGATGAAAACTAAGTATCACGATCCAAAATAATTGTGAAAGGTGCACCATAAAACTTTATGATCTCCTAAAGAAATAACTTTGCATAGTCCTCAATAGAATAATTAGTCCTCATTGGCAAGAAGTGAGCAGACTTAGTCATCCTATCCACGATGACCCAAATAGAGTCACACTTATTCCGTGACCGTGGAAGGACGGTAACGAAATCCATTTTAATTATCTACCATTTCCACATTGGCAGTTTAATATCTTGGATTAGCCTACCGGCCCTCATGTGCTCCATATTTACTTGTTGACACACCATACACTTAGCCACAAAGTTGGCTACATCCCGCTCCGTATTATTCCACTAATAAATCTCCTTAATGTTATGATACATCTTTGTTGAACTGGGATAAATCGTATACAGTGATTCATAGCCCCGACCAAGATCCTGCCTCACAACCCATCGATATTGGGAACACATAATTCCCTTGGTACCTCAAGATACCATCACTACCAATCTCAAAGGCCATTACCACCGATCTCAAAGACCATCACCTTCTGCTCACCCACATAATACTCGGTCTTCATTAAGAGAGGGTCTAATACCGGTTTCTCCTTTATTTCAGAACCTAGAGATGCTTGTGCCACTTGTTTTACAAACATACTATATTCCTCAGAGTCTAATAGACGAACCCCAAGGTTAGACAAATGGTGAATATCCTTCACTAATTCCTTTTTATCTTTATCCACATATGACAAACTGCCCATTAAAAACTTGCTAAAAGAATCAACAACTATGTTAGCTTTACCTGCATGGTAGTGAAGGCTCAAGTCATAATCCTTCAGCAGATCAAGCCACCTCCTTTGCTTGAGATTAAGCTCTTTTTAGGTAAACATGTACTATAGGCTCTTATGATCAGAAAAGGTATCAACATGTACCCCATGCATATAGTGATGCTAGATTTTCAATGAGAACACCACAACAAATAACTCCAAGTCATAGTTTAGATAGTTCTTCTCATGAACCATTTTGACATGCTGCATCAAAACACACCCCAAACCAACCCGAGACACATTAAAATAGTTAAAAAAACCCTCGATGCCTTCAGAAAGAGTCAATATTAGAGAAAAAGTCAACTTATCCTTAAGCTTCTCAAAGCTACCCTCGCAAGAATCAAACCACAAGAACTTTTCCTTCTTCTGAGTTAATTTGGTTAATGGAGCAGCAGTAGAAGAAAAGCTTTTTACAAACCTCCTAAAATAACCACCTAAGCCTAAGAAGCTCTGAATATCAATTGGATTCGTAGGTCTAGGCCACTTCTTAACCACCGCAACCTTCTAAGGATCCACCATGATCCTCTAACTAGATACAACATGACATAAAATGAACCAGGGCCTTGTCGTAATAGGCATCCCAAGTCTAACTAGGACTGGAGATCACCCCCGTTACCCAACCCAACCTAACCCAACCCAACTGACCTACGCACATCCTAAGTTAGATTAATTCCGATCATATAATATGATAGCATTTTTGCATAATCTAAGACTCTGGGATAAATCAATATCTGTGACCATCCAAAGGAGTCCAACCATCCGAAACCCAACCAATAACCAATACCAACCAAACCATAATCCTAACCATATGAGTTCCATAATAATTATATATAGTACTAAAATAAAAAAGGATGGAACAACCAACAATATAGTCAACTAGTGTGATCCCCAAAACCAATAGCAATACGAATACTAAGACTAAACCAATACCGATACCGCCCATTCCAACCCATAGAAGTTCCACAAAATCCTCAAACTAAACAATACCAAAATTCGATTGAGACATGCCCCAACCATAGCCAAAACCAATATCAATAAATAAACCAAAGTATGAAATAACATCCATGAAATAGAGCCTTCCAAAAAGATGGTACCTTACCACTTCAATCTAATAGATAATCCCGAAGTTCGATTGCTAAGTAGGAGGTGTAGAACGACCGATTCCTGTATTGGGTGGCGATACAACCACCCAAAGATGTGCTAGAGGGTGAATGATAGCATGAACTTAGGATAAGGATAAAATAATGCCATTCAACAAAACCAAATAAACCATCCATATGGGAAAGGAAATCGTGTTTAGCATGTATTTCCGTTAACCTGAGTATGTGCAACTTAACCATCCTTAACCACCCATGGGCTATATGGGTCCAATGTAACCCCCTGAATGGGCCCCGATACGTGTAGCCGCTTGAACCAAAGATACCATAAGAGTAAGGAATTCCTAAGTACCCTTCACCCTACATGATACATATGTATGGTGTACTTAGAGGATTCCCGTATACCTCATACTATCATATAAGGTCGCCATGACCTACCCCTCATGTCGGCAAACATGAGTTTCTAGTGTTCATCCATTGGACTTCCACCTTCACGGTTAGCTATCACACCCTGCCTTTACTGCCCAATTAAAACCATTTCTAACTAGCCAAACCTTTGTAATTAACCAAGGCTATATATAATGGTATCGTCATACTGACTATAACTTGCAAGTACTGTCCTTAGCCAAACCTTTTTGAGATTAATGGGTTCCCATGTACCCATAGATCACATTCTCCAATTAACTTGGGGAAGTCCCATGTACCCCACAAGCATTCCATTATTATGATTACTTGGAGGATTCCATTGTACCCACAAGAATGATTGTTAAACCCAAAATCGTTTTATTTTGACAATTCCAAACCATTTAACAATTTAGGGTTCCATTACCAAGTTTAAACCATGCATAAGTTCCATTACAAATCCAACAATATAGGAAAAACATTATCATAGGAATTTTATCAAACATATTAGGGGAATAGTATTTCCCAAACCAAAGCCAATTTCCAAATACTCATTCCCATGCAACCAATTATCCAAAACCACCACTAAAACATATAAAAGCATAATTAAAACATGAGAAAACCATAAAGAAGCATTTATATCCAAAACCCCCAAATTATATTTGAAAACCCAAATCCATACAATAATCAAGCCATGAAAACATTATATAAAATATGCCTTTAGTTGGAACTAACAACGAAGGAATAGAACATGCCTTAAACCAAGAAGATGATGGAGAGAGATCACCAACACAAGTCCCAAATTAATCCTTAAGATAAAACCCTAGCTTTCTTTGCCCATGAACTTTGGAGAGGATTAGATAGTGTTTTTATAAGTATTAAAGAATAGAATAATAAGGCAAATAACCTCCCATGTGAGTTAAAAGTCGTGGGGCCTTATTAGGTTACATGAAGAATTATTTAGATTGCCCTCACTTGAACTGTACCAAAATCTCATCAAAAGGATATGATTATCCGTACCAGTTGTACCCTCTAATATGAGTGGTACCTACCACTCGTACCCAAGGCCATCTCCCTTGGACCCAACATTGTCCAAGGTACGACTCACCCTAAACCATGTTGTATCCATGGATACAACTGGTACCCATGATTCGTACCCCTGGTAGAATAGAATCTAAAGAGAATTGAGAATTGCCTACTATACGAGTCCATGGTACGACTCGTACCCTGGCTTACGACTCATGGTGAGAAACTTGTACTCAGATCCAACTTAGTCTACCGATTCTAAGATTAAGTCGAGGAAAAACCCAAACCAATGACCCGTGTCCACCGATATATTTCGTACTACCCAAGTCGTATCCATTCCAGAAAACAAATCCAACCCACCAACCTATAATGGTACAAATAGGACCAACCCATACCACTCGAATTCCAGTGTACGAGTTGTTTCCCCTAGTTTTATCCTGTCCAGAGACCAGAAATTTAGGAAATTTTCTAACAGCCAGAAACCCAGGGTGTTTTAGTCTCCCCTACTAGGAACATTCATCTCTAAATAACAGACAAGGTAGGGTAACCACAAGTACAATTTATTTTTATTATCAAATATCAATCCAGCCTTTAACTGAGTTAGAAAACACAGATGCAAAGATATAAATCTTTCCTTTTTCAAAGTTTAAAAAAAAAGTATGTTGAAGAAGACATATGTTCCGCACGAATCCCAGGAGCAGAAATCAAATGTGGATACTTGGACTGCATGTCATCCTCTATTTCCTATGTAGCCTCTTCCACCTTGTGGTTCTGCCATAGAACCTTAACCGAGGCCATATCCTTGGTTCGTAATCGATGAACCTAGCTATCCAAGATCTTGACTAGGTCCTTTTCATAAGAAAGAGAATCCGAGATACCCAAGCCCTCCAAAGGAACCACCAAAGAAGGATTACCAATACACTTTCTTAACATAGATACATGAAATACCAGATGAATGGAGCTTAAACCAGAAGGCAACTCTAATTCATAAGCTACATTACCAACCCTCCGCAAAATCATATAAGGACCAATATACCGGGGACTGATCTTACCCTTTTTACCAAACCATATTACTTTCTTCGTGGTATATACCATGAGGAACACCTTATCCCCAACCTTAAAACTCTAAGTCTCTACGACTTACATTTGCATAGGACTTTTAGCGACTTTGGGTAACCTTAAGCCTATCCCGAATCACCTTTACCTTCTCCATATCTTGATAAACCAAATCTGGACCGAACACATCTGCCTCACCAAGCTCGAACCAACCAATAGGAGATCTAAAACTCCTACCATACAATGCCTCAAAAGGGGCCATCAAAATACTTGAATGATAGCTATTGTTGTAAGCAAACTCTACATAGGTAGGTGCTCAATCCAACTGTCTCCATAGGCAATCAAACATGCCCGAAGCATATCATCCAATGTTTGAATAGTCCTTTTCGCTTGCCCATCCATCGAAGGATGAAAATTTTACTCAGACTCACCTTAGTATCCAACCCCTTCTGAAAAGACCATAAAAAATAAGATGAAAATAGTGTACCCCAATCAGAGATGATTGAAACAGCTACCCCATACAACTTTACTACCTTATGAAGAGACAACTTCGCATAGTCCTCCACCGAAAAGTTAGTCCTCACTGGCAAGAATTGAGCAGAATCCTATCCATGATGACCCAAATTGAATCAAATTGGTTCCGAGACCGAGGAAGACTGATAATGAAATCCATGTTAATCACCTCCCATTTCTATTTAAGCTAATCAATTTCTTGATACAACCCACTAGGCCTCATGTGCTCAACTTTGACTTGTTGTCACACCATGCACTTGACTAGAAAATCCTCCATAACTCACTTCATACCATTCCACTAATATATCTCCTTGAGATTATGATACATTAATATCAAATCGGGATGAATAACATAACATGATTCATGTGCCTCAGCGAAAACCCTTTGTTGCAAACCGTCGATATCAGGAACACACAACTTTTCTTGGTACCGTAAAGTACCATTGCCACCAATCTCAAAGACCATCACCTTTTGCCTACCAATATCACTCTTGATTTTTATCAAGATAGGATCTAGCACTTGCTTCTCTTTGATCTCACCACCAAGAGATGACCTAACCACTTCTTATATCATAACCCCACCATCCTTAGAGTCTAAGATACGAACTCTAAGATTGGATAAGCGGTGAATATCTTTCACTAATTCCCACTTTCCTTTCTCTACATAAGCCAAATATTTCATAAGGAAATCGGTAAGAACATCAACAACCATGTTAGCTTTACTTGGGTGGTAGTGAAGACTCATATTAGTCCTTGAGAATCTCCAACCACCTCCTTTGCTTCAGATTTAAATCCCTTTGAGTAAACACATACTGTAGAATTTTATGATCAGAAAAGATGTTTACGTGCACTACATACAATTAATGTCGCTATATTTTCAAATAAAAAATATCTGCCAACAACTCCAAATCATGTGTGGGATAATTCTTTTTATGCCCCTTCAACTGCCTGGAATCATAGGCAATCACCTTCCAATGCTGCGTCAAAATACAACAAAGTCCCACCCGGAATGCAACACTATAACCCACAAACCCCTCCGTACCTTATGGCAAGGTCAAAACTGAAGCCGAAGTTAGATAATTATTAGGCTTATCGAAACTCCCTTCACACACATTCGACTAAGAAACTTTACCTTCCTCTGAGTTAACTTAGTCAAAGGAGTAGCTATTGTAAAAAATCTTTCCACAAACTTCCTACAATACCCCGCTAAACCCAAGAAGCTCCGAATGTCGGTTGGAGTCGTGGGCCTAGGCCACCTTGTAACCACAACCACATTTTGAGGATCCACCATGATCCTCTTACTAGAAATAATATGACCAAGAAAAGCCACAACGTTCAACCAAAACTCACACTTGGAGAATTTGGCATACAACTATTGCTCTTTTAAGGTCTGAAACACCACACTGAGGTGATTGGCATAATACACCTCACTCTTAGATTACACCAGGATGGCATCAATAAACACAATGAAAAAAAGATCCCAGAACTGCCTAAAAACTCTGTTCATCAAATTTATAAACTCCGTCGGGGCATTAGTTAAGCCAAATGACATAACGAAGAAGTCAAAGTGCCCATACCGAGTACACAATACCGTCTAAGGGATATCACCCTCCCTAATCTTAAGTTGATGATACCCAGACCAAAGATCTATCTTAGAAAAGAACTTGGCACCTTGAAACTGATCAAACAAGTCATCTAACCTTGGAAGAAGATACTTGTTCTTAACCGTTACCTTATTCAACTATCGATAATCTATTCACATACGAAGGGAACTATCTTTCTTGCACACAAACAATACCTGTGCACCCCACGGGGATACACTAAGATGAATAAACCCCTTATCTAGAAGATACTTATATTGCTCCTTGAGTTCCCTCAACTCAGCTAGAGTCATTCTGTAAGGAGGAATAAATATTGGACAAGTTTCTAGAACCAAGTCAATACCAAGCTCGATTTCCTTATCCAGAGGAACACCCGGCAGATCATTCGAAAAGACCTCAGGAAACTCACTAACTATCAGATTCGACTGAAAAGAAGGACCCTTTGAGTTAAAAATCTTTAACCCGGACCAAGTGATAAAGACACCCTTTGGAGATTAATCCCTGAGATCTAAGATAAGAAATAAACCTTCCCCTAGGAGCTAGGGAACCACCCTCCCTCTCTATAATCGGTTCACCAGGGAACCTAAAGATACACTTATGAGTTCGCTAATCTAAGGATGCGTAAAAAGAGTGTAATCAATCCATCCCTAGAATAAAGTTAAAATCCAGCATATCTAGCTCAAATAAATCTACCAAGGTTTTCTTATTACCAACAAATATCACACATCCGTTATAGACTCTTTTAGCAATAATCGAGTCACCTACCGGGGTAGAAATAGAATAAGAATCCAAAACAACCTTAGGATCAAAACCAATACATACAACCATATTTTGGGTCACAGAGAAAAGAGTGAATCCCGAATAAAGAAAATAATACACGTCACGAGAAAAGGTTTGTGATGTACCAGTCATGATATTCGGAGATGCATCAGACTTCTATCGAGATGCAAGAGCTTACAACCTATTTTAGCCAGTGTCGATACTAGAAATAGGAGTAAACATTGAAGCAACACCACAAGGAGCAGAAGCAGAAGATGAAGCAACTGGAGCTTTGATTGCCCCCGAAGCACCCTTACCAACCAAATAGTTTTTGAGCATATCGCCCGGCTGACTATATTAAAAACACATGTCCCTCCCTTCATCAGAAAATCCGTGATAGAAACGACCATAAAATTGGTAAGGAGGGCATGAAGAAGCCGATTGAGCTCCACTCGCCTGCGATTAGGCATCCTATGCCCAAAAACTATCACCACCTTGCAGACGTTTATCACCCGACTACTTCAGGTAAAGAGCGATAGTAGTAGAGAAGGAACTAGAACTCCCCCACTTTTTATTTGGCCATTTACCACCATCCCGACCATCCTTCTCAGAGAACTTGCTTCTCTTACCCTGCCTTTCTCCAAACACTTCCTATTTCCTCTTTTCATCCTCCTCCTGCTGCATGTGGACAACCAACCTCAAAATATCCATATCCTTAATAAACAAAGTAGTCTTGCTTTCAAGGATTAAATCCTGAGATAGCCAGAAGTGAACTTTCTCATCCTTTCTTTCGTATTAGACACCAAATCTAGAGCATAACTTGACAACTAATGGATTTTTAAGGAATATCCCTTGACAAACATTCTTCCCTACTTAAGATTCACAAACTCTTCCATCTTCGCTTCCCTCAGCTCTTGAGGAATGAAGTGATCCAAAAAAGCATTAGAATAGGCCTCCCATAAGGATAACTCCTAAACATCACACCTATATCTATCCCACTCCTTGTACCATGGTATGCAGCATCCCTGAGCTAATAAGCTACAAAGTTTACCCCTTCCACATTCATGGCCTGTATCACCTTGAAGATTTTCTCCATTTCATCCAAGAAATCCTAAGGATCCTCCTCCATCTTTACTCCAGTAAAAGTAGGAGGATTCATCTTCATAAACTGGCCAACCCTTGTGGCCTCAATAGATAAAACACCACATGCATCCCGCTCAGCCTAACAAGCAACTAACTGAGTAATAACATAAACTGATTAGCAAAATTCCACATTAGTCACCTCACCTTGAGGAGGATTAGTAGCAATTGGGGGAACTCTAGAACAATCAGGGATATGACCCTGAGATTGAGTGCAAACTCCAAGTGTGGGGATAGAAGAATTTCCTTGTGTTTCAGATTGTCGAGGCATGATCTGAAAAGAAAACAACCAAATCTAAAAGAAAATTTTAGGACTTAGACTCCAAGCTTGAAAATAGAATACCAAGAGAGTGAAACATTCCTAAATGCCTTGTAGACTTTTTCTTATGAGTGTAGCACGCTACACACCCCTAAAAGAGACTCTACTGGACATGACTTTGTGGAATCTCAATTGACCATGAACTTAAAGCTCTGATACCAACTTTACATGACCCGAATTAAGGCAGTCATAATGGGCATTCCAAGTCCAACCAGGACTGAAAACCACCCCCGTTACCCAATCCAACCGACCTACGCATATCCTGAGTCAGATGAATTCCGAACATATAATACGATACCATTATTTCATAATCTAAGACTCTGGGATAAATCTATATCCGTGACCACCCAAACGAGCTCAACTATCCAAAACCCAACCAATAACTAATACCAACCAAATCCTAACCATATGAGTTCCATAATAATTGTATATAGTACCAAAATAAAAAATGATGGAAAAACCAACAATACAGTCAACTGGTGTGATCCCTAATACCAATACCAATACTAAGACTAAAACAAATGCCGATACTGCCTATTCCAACCAATAGAAGTTCCACAAAATCCTCTAACCAAAAGAATACCAAAATTTGATTGAGACATGCCCCAACCATAGCCAAAACCAATATCCATAAATAAACCAAAGTATAAAATAACATTCATGAAATGGAGCCTTCCAAAAATATGGTAGCTTACCACTTTAATATAATAGATGATCCTAAAGTTTGATTGCTAAGTAGGAGGTGTAAAACGATCGACTCTTGCATCGGGTGGGGATACAACCACCTAAAGATGTGCTAGAGTGTGAATGCTAGCATGAACTTAGGATAAGGATAAAATAATGCCATTCAACAAAACCAAGTAAAACATCCATATGCATACAAACCATACATATATATAACCATGTCGGGAAAGGGAATCGAGTTTAGCATGTATTTAAAACTATTAACCTAGGTATGTGTAGCTTAACCGTCCTTAACCACCCATGGGCTAGATGGGTCTCGTGTAACCCCCTGAGTGGGACCCGATGTGTGTTACCAAACGAACCGAAGATACCATAAGAGTAAGGATTCCCAAGTACCCTTCACCTTCTATGATATAAATGTATACTGTACTTAGAGTATTCCTATGTACCTCGTTGTATCACATATGGTCTCCATGACCTACCCCTCATGTCAGAAAACATGAGTTTCTAGTGTTCATCCATTGGACTCCCACCTTTTCGGTTTGCTATCACACCCCTCTTTTATTGCCCAATTAAAACCATTTTCAACCAACCAAACCATTGTTATTAACCGAGGCTATAAATAGTGGTATCGTTATACCCATTATAACTTGCAAGTATTGTCCTTAGCCAAACATTTTAGAGATCAAGGGATTTCCATGTACCCTTAGATCACATTATCCAATTAACTTGGGGGAGTCCCATGTACCCCACAAACGTTCCATTATTATGATTACTTGGGGGATTCATTTATACCCCACAAGAATGATTGTTAGAACCCAAACCATTCCATTTTAACCATTCCAAACTATTTAACTATTTAGGGTTCCACTACCAAGTTTAAACCATGCATAATCCATTAAAAATCCAACAATGTAAGGAAAACATTCTCATAGGAATTTCATCAAATATATTAGGGCCATAGTATTTCCAAAACTCAAGCCAATTACAAAATACCCATTCCCATGCAACCAATTATCCAAAACCACCATCAAAGCATATAAAAGCATAATTAAACTATAGGAAAACCATAATCAACCATTTATAACCAAAACCCCCAAATTATATTTGAAACCCAAAGCCATATAACAATCAAGCCATGAAAACATTGTATAAAACCATGCCATTTGTTGGAACTAACAATCAGGGAAGAAAACATGCCTTAAACCAAGAAGATTATGGAGAGAAATCACTAACACAAGCCCCAAATTAATCCTTATGATAAAAACCTAGCTTCCTTACCCATGAACTTTAGAAAGGATTAGATAGTGTTTTTCTAAGTGTTAAAGAATAGAATAATAGGGAAAACAACCTGCCAAGTGAGTTAAAGTCGTGGGAACTTATTAGGTTAAGTGGAGAAATGTATAGTTTTCCCTTACTTAAACTACACCAAAATCTCGTCAGAGAGCTACGACTATCCATACCAGCCGTACCCTTCAATATGAGTGGTACCCACCACTCATACCTAAGGCCATCTTTCTTGGACCCAACACTGTCCAAGGTGTGACTCACCCTAAACCATGTTATATCCATACATATGACTAGTACCCATGATTCGTACCCCTTATAAAAGAGAATCTAAAGAGGATTGAACACTACCCACCATACGAGTCCATGGTATGAATCATACCCTGGCTTATGACTCATGGTGAGACACTCGTACTCAGACCTAACTTAGTCTACCAAGTCTAAGATTAACTGAAGGAAAGACCCAAACCAAATGAACCATGTCCATCAATATGACTCATACCACCTAAGTTGTGTCTATTTTAGAAACCAAATCCAACATACCAACTAACATTATTCAATATACGACTAACCCAAACCATTCGTATCCCAGTGTATGAGTCATTTACCCTAGTCATAGCCTATCTAGAGTCCAAAAATCTAGGAAATTTCTAAGGGCAAGAAACCTAGGGTATTTCCCAACATGACCTAGATAAGTCGTAACATTCAATCGAAACTCACATTTAGAAAACTTAGCATACAACTGCTGATCTTTTAAGTTCTGCAACACAAGGTAGAAGTGATAGACATGATCCTTGTTACTCTTAGAGTACACTAAGATGTCATCAATGAAGACAATTATGAACGATACTAGAAAATGATGAAAACCTCTATTTATCAGGTCTATGAATGTCACGGAGGCATTAGTCAAGCCAAACGATATCACCAAGAACTTAAAATGCCCATATCGAGTGCAAAAAACTATCTTAGGGATATCTACCTCCCTAATCTTTGACTGATGATATCTGGACCAAAGATCAATCTTAGAGAAGAATTTGGTACCCTTAAGCTAATTAAAGAGATCATTAATTCTTGAAAGTGGACACTTATTCTTTATCGTCACTTTGTACAATTGTTGATAATCAATACACATCCAAAGGGAACCATCCTTCTCATGCACAAATAAGATAAGTACACCCCATGAGGACACAGTAGGATGGATGAAACCCTTGTCTAAGAGATCTTTCAATTTCTTCTTGAGTTTCTTCAACTCAGCTAGAACTATTTTATACGGGGTAATAGAGATAAGACGAGTGTCCAGAAAAAGGTCAATACCAAAATAATCCTCCCTATTGGAAGGGACCCCAAGAGGATTACCAGAGAAGAATTTAGTCAACTCATTTACCGTAGGAACAAAATATAAGGAATGGCCATCCGAGTTAAAGTCTTTAACCCATACCAAATAATATAGACAACCCTTGGAAATTAATTTTCAGGCTCTATGATATGATATGACCCTTTCCTTAGGAACTACGAAACTTTACTTTCATTCAACAATTGGCTCATAAGGAAATTTAAATATGACCTTATGGGTCCAACAATCTAGAAAAGCATAGCACGAGTGCAACCAATCCATCCCTAATATATCCTCGATATCAAACATATCTAATTCAAATAGATCCACCAAATTCTCCCAATCACCCCCAAATACTACACAACCCCTATAGACTCTTCTAGCAACTATAGAGTTACCCATCAGGGTGGAAATAGAAAAAGGGTCCGATGTACCCCTAAGATCAAAACCAAAATGTACATCCACAAATGGGGTCACATAAGGAAGAGTTGACCCTAGATCAAGTAAATAGTACACATCATAGGAAAAGAGTTTCAACATACAGTAACGATATTTGGAGATGCCTTGGACTCCTGACGAGTAGTGAGAGCATAAAGACAGTTCTGACCACTGCCTGAGCAAGAGGTGGCACCCTTTGCTGTAGGAGCTGATAAAGAGGCAACATGAATCTTATTTTCCCTAAAGGCAACTCTAGAGGGACAATCCCGCTGCATATGTCTAATCTGACCATACATAAAACATCGATTCCTCCCCTTCTCGCGCTGACCACAGTGGTGCTGATCGTAGAATCTGCAAAAAGGGTAGGATAGTGCTGATTGGGCCCCACTTGCCTGATATTGGGCACCCTATTCCCTAGAAGCATCACCACCCTAAAAATGTCAATCATCAGATGGCATTGGGTAGGGAGCACTAGCCATCAAATAGGAGTTAGGACTCTCCCAATTGTTCTTTTTAGACCACTATCCACTTTACTGCTGGCCTTCACCCTATTCTGAATACTGACATTTCTTATTCTGCCTTCCCTCTTTTTTTTCTTCCTCAACCTTCTGCATGTACGTAAGTAATCTTGAGATATCTATGTCCTTGTTCAAAAAGGCAGCCTTACTCTAAAGAATCAATGCATGGGACAATCTAGAATCAAATTTATGCATTTTAGCCCTCACATTAGATGCCAACTTAGGAGCATACCTAGACAACTTATTAAATTTCAAGGAATACTCCTTGACTCTCATGATCCCTTATTTCAAGTTAATAAATTCTTCCGCCTTCACCTTCCTCAACTCCTGAAGAAAGAAGCAGTCCACAAATGCACTAGACAAATTAGCCCATAAGGTAGAACCAACATCTTTACCTCTCAAATGTTCACACTCTTTGTACCATGGGTATGCCACATCCTTCAGTTGGTAGGCAACAAACTCTATACCTTCAATCTCTAAAGCATGCAAACTCAGAAGGACTTCTCCATCTCATTAATAAAACCTTGAGGATCCCCTCAACCTTAGTACTTTTAAATATTAGAGGATGTAATCTCATAAATTATCTAACTCTAGTATCCTCAGATGAACCCATAGCAAAACCAGTAGAATGCAACTGTTGTGACTGAGATGCAACCAACTAGGTCAATAGGTTAATGGAGTGATGGAACTCAGTATTAGTAACCTTCTATTGAGGAGACTGAGTATGAGTATCACCCTCAAGAGTAAGATTAGTTGGTACAGGTGGGACTCTATGAGGATAGTCAGATACAACAACCCTTGACCAAATCTGGACCCTAGAAGTTGGATGAGTTCCATCCATATTGCCTTTAGACGGGACCAAAAAAGTTCCGTGGACATCAGATCTTCTTGGAGGCATGTTCTGAAAGATGAACAAATAAAAATCAGAGGGATCCAAGGCCTTAGACTCTACAACCCAAAATTAAGACAACAAAAAAAGGAAACATTCCTAAATGTCTCATAGCCCCCCTTATAAGTGTGGCATGCTACATACCCTAAAAAAGACTCCACTTGACATGACTTTGTGGACACCAAATCAACCATGAACCTAGTATCTAATACCACCTTTTTCATGACCCGAACCAGGGCCTGGCTGTGACTGGTATCTTAAGTCCAATGTAGATTAAAGATCTCCCCCTTCACCTAACCAAACCAAACATAACATCCTCAAATGTCAAATGAATTCTGAATTTATAGAAAAAGGTACATAATAAAACTAATGATATGTCTATACCAACCACCGATAACTAGACAACCATTCATCACCAAATAATCAATCACACTACCCAAGTCTATAGTAATCCAACAAAGCCTCTACAAACTAAAGGTCAGTAAAATATTGGGACAAGCCCCCGATAATAGCAAAAACTAATATCTAAAAATATAGTAAAAACATAAAAAGAAAACCACAATATGCGACTGGGGTTTTCTAAAGGATGACAACTCACCACTTTAATAAAATTTTCTAGCTGATCCCGAATCTAAGTCACTGAGCAGGAGATATAGAAGTATGGCTAGTTCCTACATCATGTGGGGATACAATGTCTAGAGATGGTTAGCAGTTACAGCACTAGCATGTAACTCAGGAATAGAGGAACCAAATAATGCCATGATGGAAAATCAAAACTAATATAACATTCAATGCCTAATATTATATAAAGTATATATACATATTTAATACTACATGCCGGGGTAGGGATCAAGGCTTAGAAATAACTTCAAAAACCTTAACCTAGTCTATCTAGTGTAACCGTTATATAATGATCTGAGGTGGTTTTATGCACCTTAGTGTTGTATCCTAGCTTATTTAGTTTTGCTTTGAGGATAACTTATGTGTGTAATGTGTTAACAATGATATAACTAAGCATATAAGTGTTTACGTATTTGATTACAATGTTTAAGGTTTATTTCAAACAAGTTTGTACTTAAATTGGTCACTTAGAGTTCAAATGAGAAAACAAGTGTTACTAGCTTAAGCTTACTTTTGTCTAGTTTATCACGATGGATTCTAATATGTTAAATGAGTTCCGAAGGTTATTATTGTGTAATTATGTGTGTAAAAACTTGTCTATAGTTTTCAAAGTTCAATTGAATCAAGCGAAGAGTCAAACAATAAGTTAAAGATCAAAGTGGGCAAGACTAGTCTTAACTTTAGTTTCTAGTTCATTATCTTGAATGTTTTGTTGTGATGAGCTCTAATCTGTGGTGTTTGATGCTATAAGATACTTGGTGAGTTGATTTTTATGATATATGGAGGATATACAAGATGGGATTGAAGTGGGAACAACACTAAAAGGCTTTGGATGAAAGACAAATGTACAAGGAGAGTTAGAAGTCAAATTGAGCTTTTCCAATGAGCCCTCACAATAGAGAGGAGGCATGACCCATATTTCATGGGAATGAATGGATTGTTGAAACCCCTACTACCTTGGAATGAGTGGCGCATCCCGACCCTCATTCCACACACGGCTAAAACATGAATCCTATTAATAGGATACTTATACACATTGGTATTACCTTGGACGTCTTGGAGGCTCTGAGAGGGGATGGAAAAAGCTTCAAATAGGGTTTTTATTCTCCTACTTTAGTTGATTTATGGATTATATTATGTATCCATTGATTTTGATTACAGATGCCCATTAGTGGCTAAAAGCCCCTTTCCGGTGTTAAGGCCATGAACATGATTACGATTACTTTGAATTGATTTAGTTTTGATTGCTTATCATATTTGGTTTTTTATTTATCCTTGTTATAACTATTTTAAGGATTCACGACCCTTATAATACATCTATTGTCGCCTTGTAAGCCTAGAAGGGGGAATAAGAGGATAGAACATGGGGATAAGTAGAATAAGGTTGTTGTTTTTTTTATAAAATAAGGAATTGAAATTAGCATATAGGATAGGGATTTACCTAGAAGCCTTTTTTGGTTCACTTGAAGGATAATATCTTAATGCATCTAAAGGGATTATTATATCCTCGCTCAACAATGTAGTTGTAATGTCCAGTTAGGTAGAAGATTAGAGGTCAGAAGACCATGATCATACAATAAACCATGTGAATCAACAACCAAGATAAGTAATCTAACCAATGAAGTTCAATAGCTTAGTTTGATTGTTCGTAGAGCCTTAACCCCAGGTTTTATCCTTATTGATAGTCCAAGCTTTACTTTTACGCACTGTTTATTTGACCTTTAGTTTATACAACTCTCAAACTCTTTTGGTTACCTTTGTACTAATTTAATCTGAATAGTGAAAATTGAATTGGATAGTTGCTTAACACAATTCTCTGAGGGATCCATATTCGGCTTTATTTAAGGCCACAATATTACTTGGTGAGACCACATAAACTTGCGTGTGCACTTTGGTGCAATGAGTTTTTGGCGCCATTGCTGGGGACTTGAAAATTGGCAATTATTTTAGTTTTTGTTTTACATTTTAGATTTCTTTGGCGATTTACACTTGGTCTTGGTATTGAATTTGTAGGAAATAGGTTTATAGGCTTATAAGCTATCAAGGGATAGGAAATTGGTCAAACCAAGCCCCAAACTAGAGGAGCGCTTTAACCAATTAAGGAGACAAGTAGTCCTTCTTTATTGAATCCTGAAAATTCAAGACGAACAAGACAAATATGCTCCCATGGCTAAAGATCAACTAGCCCACATGATAGTTGGCAAAGTGGCAATCCCACTTCAGATAAATTTTACCTCCTCTTTTAAAAAATTGGCTGCTAGAGGTAACTTTGAGCTAAAATAGAACATGGTGCAACTTTTGATCAGCAGCAGACAATTTATAGGGCTTTCACATAAAGATCCACAAGTTTATCTAAAGAACTTCTTTGAGATCAGTGACATATTCATCCTTATAGGTATGTTAACTGACTATGTTAGGCTGACACTTCTCCATTTTTTACTATTGAAGGAAGCAAAGAAGTGGTTGAACACCGAGCTGACAAGTTTAATCATAACCTGGGATGACTTAGCCTAAAAATTCCTTATTTAATTCCTTCTATCTGGCAAGACGGTGAGACTGCGCAGTGAGATTGTGATCTTTAAAAAGAAGCAAAATAAGAACTTATATCATGCATATGAGAGGTTCAAAGCCATTCTTTGAGACTGTCCATATCATCAACAATCCTATAAGGTATTAGCTCATACTTTTGTGAAGGTACTTGATCACAACACAAAATTTTTGCTAGATTCAGCTGCAGGTGGTCAATCATTGGAATTGGCATTTGATGAGTTATACAACTTGTTAAACCATATTTAACAAGGGCATCCTGAGTGGCATTATGATGTAAGAAGTGCTACAAAGAAGGTTGCAGTGTGTTAGAGGTGGATAGTTTACTATTATATCAGCTCAAATTACTGCACTACAAAATTAGTTGACTACTCACCTCAAAAATATGGAATTAGGGGTTATATAGCCTGCAACAAAAACTAATGCAATTCATCAGTCAAGTAATTGGTTTGAGATTTGTGGAAACAGTGGTCATTCTACAGCCATGTGTGGTACAAATCTTGAGTCAGTAATGTTTATGGGCAATTCTCAAAGGCCAAATTATGAGAATGCCTACAAACAAAAGTGGCAGACTCAACCACCAATTCCATTATGGAACAACCAACAATAACAGTTTTAGCAAAAATAGGTTCAATCAAATTAGACCACTACCAATATAGAAGTAATGCTGAAATTTTTTTTAGCTTCTCAAGCACAGTTGGCAGCAAATATGAAGAGCTAGAAGATGGATACAAAGAACTTGGAGAATTAGTTAGGGAAGATGCAGTAGGCAAAAAATACCAGGACTCAAGGTGGTTTCTTAAGTAATACTGAATCTCTCAAACAAGTAATGGAAATCACTTTAAGGAGTGGTAAAATTCTAAATGAAGAATCTCCAAAGACAGCTAAGGAGGTTGATGCGGAGTTGGTTCCTCAATAGGTAGATGACAAAGTTGCTAAAAGTTCGAGAAAGTCTAAGTACTCAAAAACCAAGGTTGCTGAATAGGTGAAGAAGAGACCACCACTACCTTTCCTACAGAGGCTTAGAAAAGAGAAGGAGGATGCATACTTTAAGAAGCTCTTTGACACATTCAGAGAGCTTCACATTAATCTTCCTCTTTTAGATGTTTTACAGGAAATGTCCAAGTATGCTAAGTACTTGAAGGACGTGGTCACTAATAAATATAAGTTGTAGGATATTGAGACTGTAATGCTCACTGATAAGTGTATCTTTGTGGTGATACAGAAGATGCCAAAAAAACCTCAAAGACCCTGGGAGTTTTACTCTCCCTATTCAAATTAGCAATAGTGAGGTGGTCTATGCACTTAGTGATTTGGGGGCAAGTATTAATTTTATGCCCCTCTCCTTGTTCAACACATTGGGCTTGGGGTAAGCCGAAGTCGAGCTTTGTGTTACTCTTATTGGCAGACCGGACCATAGCCCATCTTGAAGAAATCATAAAAGATGTTCTCATCAAGGTTTGTAAGTTTATTATTCCTGCTGATTTTACTATTTTAGATTTTCAGGTAGATGAAAGAGTGCCAATCATCTTGGGATGTCAATTCTTGACGGCAGAAGGATTATTGATAGATGTGAGAGAGGGCACACTCACAATAAGGTTGGATGATAAAGAGATAGTTTTCAAAGAGTACAAACCACTCAACACAATATCCCACTACAAAAATTTAAGCACTATTACAGTAATTGAAGGGGATGAGTATGGGGTGGTGGAGTTCAATCCACCAAAAACCTCTTCGAACTTCCTCATTAAGTGACCCAAGACACTACCACCCCAATCTAAATTAATGAAGATTGATGATCCTGAAAAGGATATTGTTGAGAGAGGTGTTAACCTTGAGAGTTCACACTTAAGAGGTAAGAAACAAATAAGAAGATGGAATCCAAGTAAGAGAAAGAGGATGAAGGAAAATGGATGAGTCAAATATTGGGTCATGCCACGACGTTAAATTAGGCACTGCTTGGGATGCAACCCAAGTTAAGGTATGTTTTGTTTTTAGTATTTTAGTTTTTACTTCACTAGAATTTTATTTTTGTTGAGTTACAGGTTGATGGAAAGTCTAAGTACCGAAAAACCTAAGCTAAAGAGCTTGGCAAAGACTAAGTATGGGGTCCCTAATACAAGTCAAATGGTTGTCTTATATTTTGATGATATCTTTAGAGGACAACACCTATAAAATAAAGATGTGGTCACCTCGAGGACACATGTACATTCGTGGAGGCCCCATTTTGAGCATAAATAATTCTATGAGTGGAAGATTGCTTGGAGCATTGAAAACTTGAGGACTTATGGATTTGGATAAAACTTAATTTCTCATGGTTTGGTCACCTCATTAAGGGTATTTTAGTCACTTCACTTGGCCCAAATGCACACCATGGCCACCCCTCCCATTAAGGGTATTGTTGTTATTTTTGTCTTGTCTTATAATAATATAAATAGCACATTTTAGGTCTTTTCTCATTAGTTCATGAATAATGAAATATTGAAAGACTTATTCTCTCTCTTTGAGAGTGTTTCACGTTAGTGTAGTTCTTAGATAGGGCTTGGAATAGCCATGGTACTATAGTTCTTGGAAAAGCTATTATTGACCTTTGCATAGAAATGATGGATCTTGAGGTGAGTTGATTACCTTGGCGGTCACCGTAAGAATGTTGGATCGATTATTACATTCATTAGGGGTTAGTGTGTGATATACACTTGGTTATTAATCTTGTAATAATCTTTGTCTCAGTATGTATCCTTTCATTCTTGCAAACTTGTTGTGTTGTTCTTGTTCTCTACTCTTAGTTTACTTTTGTTCTTATTGGCCGAAATTGTTGTCTTATTGTTCATCATTTTATGTGTTGTTAATCTAGTTTGGGTTGGCTGAAATTGGTGTCAGACACCTTGTTATCTTCTCATTCTTGTGTTGTATTGTGAATCCGAGAGAGGTCTCCAATCGGTCCAAAGATCTTAGTGATTTGTGGACTGTTTTGGAGTATGTTTGTGGAATATTTTGAGTCATTTCATGAGTTCCTTGGTTTTATTGTATCATTTGGTATCAAAGTGTGTCTTGATATTGTTCCCATAAGATCAATCTTGGGCTCATAAACTTAAAAAAATTGTTGAACAACTGAAAATTTTAGAAAAGGTGTAATCTGCCTGTGTTGTGTTCTTGGCCAAGAATTGTGTTATTGTTGTGTCTTGACCAAGAATTTTTACTTGTTTTGTTGTTTCTAGTGTTAAATTTCTTCATCTCTAACACTCTTGAGTCTAAATCCAAATTTGAGCTTAAAATGTTGATCTTGGTAACATGGCCGATTGTGTTGGCATTGTTGTTGTGGCTTCACCTTTGGCTGTGTATTGGTGACATTATTGATCGTTGTGGACTTTGAAGTTGTTTTTCTTAAGCTTGGAAGTGAATGTTGTTATAAATTGGTAGCCTAAGAATATTTTTTTGAAGTGTTGTAGTCTTGGCCATGTGAGACATTATTGTTGTGGGGTTGGCCGTGTGAAAAATTATTGGTGTTCTTGGAGATTATTGTTGTAGTTCTTGGTGTTTTTATTTATGTTCATCACCACCTTCATATATTGTTGAAGATAAAGTGAATGCTAAATCCAAAAATTTAGAAGGAAAAGGGGTGTATTATTTGTTAGTCTTGAAAGACACTACAACCAACCAAGACCTATCAATCAAGTCTCAACCACTTTTAAACACTTTTCCATGAATTAAGGATCCATGTTTTAAGGAGAAGTGTAAGAAAAAGTCAAGTCTTGAAAATTAAAAAAGGCTCCAAGACTTATTCTTCCCTCCTTCAAACAAATTTGACCAATCCAAATTAAAAATGGGTCAAGACTTGGACTTTGAAAAATAAAATTGTAGAAATCGCAACCAAAATGTGGTTGCCACATCATCATTTTACTGTTCATGCAACTTTAATTAAGCTCAAATTTTATATTCTTAGTTTTATTTTATTGTTTCATTAGTTTCATGTCTTGATTCTAGAATTAACTAACAACTAGTAATCACCTACTTAGTTGTATATTAATTGTTGAATCCGTTTCTTTCTTGTCTTCATTATTTGTGTGTTTTTCTCATTTTTAACTCATAGTAACTTCTTTGTTTCATATCCGTAAGTAAATTTTGTTTTTGTGTCTTGTGTCGATCAAACAAAAATCCATTCCTTCCGCCAAGTAGAATTGACATCCTATTGACTACCGGAGTATAAGCAACTTTTAATATTCGTCACTCCAATTGTGAGAATCACAATGGTGAGTGTATACGAGTGTTGGTGAGGAGCTGTTACTATTAATCTTGTTTGTTCATTGTGTAGGTACAAAGGTGATATAAGGGGAACATGTCTGAGGAGCTTTTACTATTGATCTTGTTTGTTCATTGTGTAGGTACAAAGGAGATATAAGGGGAACATGTCTTCGATAGCTAGGGATTATTGTGACTACAACATGGGAGACTATAATTGTAGTGAGGGGTTTTGTGGCTACGAAGTTTAGAGAGATTGCGGAGGCTATGAAAATAGCCATGATCAAAACTTGGAAAGATTTGAGAGACATGGTTTTAGGGGAGAAAATAAGGGGAATGAAGTATCTAGTGCTTATGGTGAATTTGGACATGATATAGGACCTTGTGATGGTTCTTATGATGACATTGGGGCATGTGAGGAGTCTTACACTCCCACTCCGAACCTATATTTGGTGTTACGTATAACCCTTTCATTCGCAAAACTTATGAGAGCTATGATAAGAGTACACGTGAGAAGTGCGAAGATTTATATTCTTCACCTTGTAGTACTTCTTATCAAGGTCAATATAGTGTGAATGGTCATACTAGTTCAAGTGGAGGTTGTCCAACGAGAAGAAGAGGGGGTGCATCTCCAAAACCGAGGGGTACTTGTGTGCCTTATTATGTTGATCCTAGAAGGAGTATACACTCTGAAAAGGTGACAATTTGTGGTATACCGGGCTGCCTTATTGTGTTGAATGATAGGTACTATAGAAAATACATCCTTCCATCCATGGTTAACTACTTAGGGTTGTTTTGAGATCCTTTACTTGTTCCATACTCATTGGATGGGTTCAAGGTTACCGAGAGGGTAAAAGTTGTCTTCGCCCAATATTAATACCATGAGGAGGTGTGGTGCGATATTATTCCCTTGGCCTACGGTCATGTATACTTAGGTGCCGATTCGTTTGCACGACATCAAGTTCCTAACATACAAAATTAGCCTAATATTGTAAGAGACCAATGAGGGAATTACTTCATGACTTACTTGCTGCCCAAGGCACAAAGATAAATGCCTACCTCCTCCGATCCAAATTATTATGAGAGACAAAAGATTGAGAGGAGTAAGGAAGTGCAAGGTGGTATTCCAAGAGTGGAAAAAAAGAGAGGTTGTGTGGAGAAAAGTGAGGGGATTACCACAAAACCATGCTAACGTTGGTTGTTCTTCTATTTCTAAGGACATTTGTGTAGGTACAACCCTAGCAAGAGAAGTCAAACAATACCGAAAGGAAGTTGCTTTCCAAGCTTGTGGAGGACTTTCACACCGCAACAAAGAAGAATCTACTCAAGAACTTTAAGGTAAAATAGCTAACTCTTACACTTTGGTGCATGTGATTGATAATTGTGTAGCTAGTAGCCCATTGAGTATGAGTTGTAGCTTAATTACTTCTTAATCTAATGATTCTTTTCCACTTGTGGATGATGTACATATTGTGCAAGTAGATACACTATTAGATCCTATAGATGATCGAATTGACTCTTTTCGTAAGGTTGATTTGTGTCCACTTAGTATTGAAGCTATTGTGTTGAATGAAAGTACATCATTGTGTGAAAATTGTGTTGACCCACTTATTTGTAAAAATTTTCCACCACTTGAGTATGTGTGTGATGTGCTTAATAGAACTCAAGTGAGTAAAGTACTTGGAATTGTTGGGGTAATCTTGTGCGTGAAACTTGACAATTGTCTTTTAAAAAGTGAAGAACTTGCTTGTTCCAAATCTGTTTGTGGGTTAGATCATGCTCTCTTTAGGTATATTGTCTTGTTTGAAGGTGATATAATCACTCCTAATGAACCTAGTGGTGACAATGATGGTATATCTTGCCTTGGAAGCTATAGCTGATATGCTAACCCACTATGGTGTGACAACATTCCTCCTAAAGATGGAAATATCTTTTTGAAAGATGAGAGTACTCTTAAGGGTAAGGAATGTGAAGTCCTTCTTGAAAACTTGAGGACAAAGGTGTAATTGACTCCTTGGGGTAATGTTTCAAAATGCGCATCCTTGCATGACACGTTTGTGCTTGAATTACGTGAATATCAACTTGTGGATGCCGAGTTGTTTATTTGTTTAAAGGAAGGAAATTGTATGTTTTTTAAAAAGGTTTGTATTCATCCGTGTATGCCTCTACACTTGATTCATTCCTATAATACCTCTTTGCCAATGATAACATCCATACTAGTTTTGGATTTGTTTTTGTAGAGGTAGAAAATTTATTGGTAAGTCTACTTGTGTGAGTAATAATGCTATATGGATCTCGTGGACTTTAGAACCAATTAAATCACCATCCTTGTTGGGTTCTCTTGAAGGTATAAAAGGGCAATTGTGTCTTGTGGCTCATGAGATCCTAATTCTACCTTTTGGACCAAGTGATGCCATTAGGACCCTTGTAGCTTCTTTATCTCTTGGTGATTCCCATAACCAAATCCTTTTTGCAACTTTCATTGAGTTTTTAATATTTAATTAAAGGATCCTTGGTTATATTACAAATATGTGCAACCTTGGCATGTTGAGCTGATTTGTTTTGTTAACCCTAACTGTAATACCCCGAACATTTCTAGCTCAGTACAACCCTTAGTACGTACTTGTAACACTTAGAAGTTGGAAAATAGCTTGTTTTAGGTAAGTTTTGGGATTTTTGAATGGGTATTGGACTGCATTCGAATTGGCAAAATAGTAGCTCACTAGGATTACGCCCCGTCGTAGTAAGTATCATGATGTGCATGTCATCGCATTGCGATGAAGGCCAATTTGGAATTTGTCAATTTCTAGAGGGGCACCGCGGTTGCACCACATCGTGGTGAACCCCAAAATAGCAATTGTCATGATCTAGAGAGTCACCGAGATTCCACCGCGTCACGGTGGGTATCACGATGACCCACTCATCGCATCGCGGTGAGGCCTTAATCAGTGTTCCAGTTGTGGGATTTTAAATCCCAAAGGAAATCTTTTCTTTCATCAAGCCCCCAAATCATGTAAACAGAAGACTGATCTTGAAATTGAGAAAAATATGCTCATTGTTCATCAAATTTCTCTCCGTTAAAAACCTAGGTCTCAAATACTAGATCAAATCTCAGGAAAAACTCGCCATCAATCCTCTCAAATTTATTAACTCGGGTATGTTAGATGTTCATCCATGGGTTTCTTTCACCCATGGAGTCCAAGTATCCGATTTAAATTGCAAAATTGTGATCTTTTCAAGTTATCTCGATTTTAAATTATGATTAAACCATGAATTTCCATGAATCTTGTTCTATACCATGTTTTAGCGAAATTGATGTCTATTACTATACTTCATATGTTTGAATATTATTGTCCACTGATTTAATTCATGATTTGTGATAATAGTGTTGAAGTTGTCTTTACTACAAGCTTTAACTAATTCCCATGCTCTATATACACCATGCATATCAAGTATTTGATAAAATGCTTACAAGGATGATTATTTAATAAAAGCCTTCATGCTATGTCCTCCAAGATTTAAGGTCATTTTACTATTATTGCTTTTGAGTATTGGGGGTATTAAATACCCAAAATTCATAGTTGTTTACTTAGTATCATCTTAGTATCTTTAGAATAACTTCAGAATACATCATGAGCATTACTAGATCAGTTAGTTAAACTCAAAAATAATTAGTAGCTTAGTGTCATTCAGTTGGGAGTAGGATTTAGCACTGGATGAGTGTAGGCATGGTGGCTTCACCGTTAGATAGGCAGAGTCACTAGTAGGAGTCCCTATATTCCAGAACTATGTAACCAGTGTAGGATATGAGAGGTCACCAGTCAGTATAGTCTTGACTATCTCGCAGAGGTCACCCGTCAGATTAGGCTTGACACCCTTCATTCTTTGGGACAATAAAGTATACCAGACTAGTGGATCCACATAGCCAACGTTAGTACCTGTGGCACAGTATTAATACCCTTCCAACTAAGATTACAAGTTGGACCCTGATTAGCTCAGATTAGGGCATGTCGGTTAGATGATAGCTCTCACAGTCTCAATCAAGTAATCAAACTAGTAGTTCAATCTCAGTGTTGTTTGACCAAGGTATACAAATATCAGTTATTTCAGTATTTCAGTTTACAAATTTTTATTCAGTTCATGTTATATGATTGGTCATGTATCCCGAGTATCTACAGATTTCACGTACCTTCAGTATTTATAGACTTTTATGCATACACAGTATTTATAGATTTCACATATTTTTAGTATCTACAAATTTCATGCTCTCTATTTAATACTCCATGTTTTACATGTATATTCAGACAATTATTATTCCTGTTCATGAAACCATGCATGTTAGCCTACCTCATTTAGCATACCAGTATATTTAAAGTACTGATCATATACTTTTGTTTTGCGCTATGTTGTATTATATTATAGGTTCTGACGCTCAGTTCTCAGATCGTGCTTAGACTTCTCATACTCTCAGCAGTAGCAGTAGTGAGTCCTCATATTTCGAGGACTAATTATTTTACATTATATCCTTAGTTTAGTAGTTAGTGGAGTTAGTTGGGGCCTATCCTATCAACTCACAGTCAGTCAGTTTAGAGGCTTTCAGACATTATAGTTAGTTATTTAGTATTCATACTTTATTTGGCATGTCAGTCAGTTATTTAGATTTTCTTTATCTTATCAGATTCAGATAGTCATTTCTTTAGATTCATAATTCAATATTTATTTTGGATATTAAACCCTTATGGCATATCATTTATTATTTTGCATTTATAATTTTGTTATTTAGTGCTCACAGCAAGTACCAGATCATGGGTTATCTTGTGGTCCCTCAAAACTGTAAGCACCGTGTGATGCCCAGGGTGTACTCTTGGGGTGTTACACTAACCCTCATGCCATGAAAATTTTGTATTTATTTGTCCTCTCTTTGATTTTATAAGGTTTGGATTTTAGGTCGAATCTTTTTCAAGAAGGGGAGGATGATACAAGTCAAATGGCCGTCTTATTTTTTGATGACATCTTTAGAGGCCAACACTTAGAAAATCAAGACATGGTCACCTCAAGGACACATAGACATGCATGGAGGACCCATTTTGAGCATAAACAAGGCCGTGAGTGAAAGATTGCTTGGAGCATTGAAGACTTGAGGACTTACGGATTTGGATAACACTTAATGTCTCATGGTTTGGCTACCTCATTAAGGGTATTTTGGTCACTTCACTTTGCCCAAATACACACCATGTCCACCCCACCCATTAAGGGTATTGTTGTCATTTTTGTCTTGTTTTATAATTATATAAATAGAACATTTTAGGTCTTTTCTCATTAGTTCATGAATAATGAAATATTGAAAGACTTATTCTCTCTATTTAAGAGTGTTTCATGTTAGTGAAGTTCTTAGATAGGGCTTGGAATAGCCATAGTAGTATAAGGCTTGAAAAAGCTATTATTGACCTTTGCTTAGAAACAGTAGATCTTGAGGTGAGTCGATTACTTTGGCAGTCACCGTAAGAGTGTGGTATCGATTATTACATTCATTAAAGGTTAGTGTATGATATACACTTGGTTCTTAATCTTGTAAAAATCTTTGTCTCACTATCTAGCCTTTTCATTTTTGTAAACTTGTTGTGTTGTTCTTGTTCTCTACTCTCGGTTTATGTTTGTTCTTTTTGGCCAAAATTGTTGTCTTCTTATTCTTCATTTTATATGTTGTTAATCTAGTTCGGGTTGGCAGAAATTGGTGTCAAATACCTTGTTATCTTCTCATTCTTGTGTTGTATTGTGAATCCGAGAGAGGTTTCCAATCGCTCCAATGACCTTAGTGATTTGTGGACTATTTTTGCGTGCGTTTGTAGACTATTTTAAGTTATTTAATGGGTTTCTTGGTTTTCTTGTATCATTCCCCGAGCCCCCTTGATGTGTAAAGATGTTAATAGCTAGGCTTAGAGGCTTCAGGGAGTATTTTTATCTCTACTTTTAAGTATATTTTAGGGACAAAGTAGATTTTTAAGTGTGAGGTGGGAAAATTCCCATTTTTAGGAGTAATTTTAAAATTTTTTGTGTTAGGAATAAGTGGGATGTTCTTGTTGGTGCTATGTGTGATTGCATGATGCAAGTGGTTTTGTTGTAAAGAGCATGTTGATTGCGTGAATGACTACTTTTGAGATACCTAGGCTCATGATTATGACTCTTGTACTTGTTGGCTTAATGATTGAATTTATGTGATTGTTTGGTTGGGAGTCTATGATGATCTTACTTGAGTTGAGCATGTGCCATATGTGTGTGAGGTGTTTGTATACTCCTTGTTGTATTTGATGCTAGAACTTGCCTGGTGTGTATGCAAAGCAAAATAAAGAGTGTGTGTTTAGGAGATGATATAGACATTTCTTTGATAGCCATGTTTATATTCTTTTTCTGGCCTACCATTGTGCATAATCCTAGCTAACCCCATTGAGCCTTTAACTTATTTTCTTTGGTAGCCTCATATGTAGATTGTATCCCCTTCTTTGACATACCTTAATTTTATCCAAAGATCCTAAGCACTTTAGTGTAAAATTAATTAAGGAGTTTGATAAAAAGTAGGAGAGAGGTAAAAATTAATCCCCAAAGTAATAGTTATTGGTGTGTGAAATTAATATGTTATAGTTGGAGGTTAGAGATATTTGTGATAAAGAAATTCCCATTTTTAGCCCAGTTATGTTATAATGAACCTATTTTGGCCTTGGTTCTACTTGAACATTGTGTACCTTAAATAAGGTAAATTGCTTAAGTTGAGGGTGGCTATCATAGGGGTGCGTAACGTGAAGTGGGTGTGAAAAAGGATAAAATTGAATCATGGATTAATAGATAATACTACCACCATATTATATGTGAGTGAGCTTAATGAGATGGGGTAAAACAAAATATGCGTGAAGGTATTAGAGGTGAAAGTTGGTTGTTGAAGATTGGTCTTAATTGTAAAATGTGATGTATTAAAGAACTAAGGGAAGATAATCACTATTTTTGGCCAAAATAGTTCCTATCCATCCTTTTGACTATATTACAACCCCTTAAAGACCTATCTAATCCTAAGTTTCATCATTCTGATATTAGTGGAGTACTACACTAAAGGCAAGCCTATGGTCTATCTTGTGTAACTTGTGAATTTCTTGTAAGAGTGAGTGTAATTTAATTCTTGTACCCATTTTGCTATAAATTGCATTTATGTGAGTGATTATGGGTAACTCTCTTGTGGTGAGGGCACATGTTTTGTGATACTTGGGTGAATTATGTAACATCTGTGATTGAACAATGTGTATGAGTTTTCCAACTTGGCGAGTCAATTTTTGAGGCTAGGATGTTTTGAAATAGTATTCTTGAACTTTCAATTGTGTACATAACATGCATAGTGTAGAAACTTGCATTTTCTGTAGTCGTTGTAGTACTAGCATGATTATCTTGATCATAGTAGAAATGTAGAGTTTCCTCAGCTTATGATGCTTAGAGTAAGGAATTATTTGAGTACGAACAAGTCTTTAAGTGTGGGGTGGTGATCTGAGGTGGTTTTATGCACCTTAGTATTGTTATCCTAGCTTATTTAGCTTGAGTTTCTAGTTCATTGTCTTGAATGTTTAGTTGTTTTGATATCTAATCTATGTTTTTTGATGATATATTATGCTTGTTGATTTTATTTTGATGATCTATGGAGTATATACAAGCTTCAAATCAAGTGGGAACAACACCAAAAGGCTTGGGATGGAAGACAAATGCACAAGGAGAGTTAGAAGTCGAATTGATCCTTTCCCTCATGATGGAGGGGCGGAACGACCCATATTCCATGGGAATGGGAAGCATGTTGTGACCCATATTCCATTGGAATGAATGGAGTGTTTCAACCCCTACTTCCTTGGAATGGGTGGTGCGTCTGGACCCTTATTCCACACACGGACAAAACGTGAATCCTATAAATAGGACACTTCTACACATTGTTATGTACCTTGGATGTCTTGGAATCTTTGAGAGGGGATATAAAACACTTCAAATAGGGTTTTTATTCTTTTAATTTAGTTAATTTATGGATTATATCATGTATTCATTGATTTTGATTACGGTTATGCCCATTAATGGCTAAATGCCCCCTTTCCGGGGTTAAGGCCAAGAACATGATTACGATTGATTTGAATTGATTTAGTTTTGATTGGTTATAATATTTGGTTGTTTATTTATACTTGTTATAACTATTTAAGGACTCACGACCCTTAGAATAAATCCATACGATCCAAGTGGGAAATGTACAAAGTACCCCCAACTAAGAGCTTTAAAAAGGTCATCCTTGGTTACGAGTCGACCCATTGTCTCATCACCACATCATATGAATCGTAGCCATGATTAATATCCTAAAAATTAAGTTGAACACCCATACACTATCCACCTTACAAATTAATGATCCCACACGTAACTTGACTATACGACTTGTATGGTTTAGACGTATGTAAGATAGAACCCTAAGGAATTAGACATTGGACAACGTACGACTCAATCCTACCACTCGTAGCATGGTCTTATGACTCGCAGTGAGTCACTTGTACTCATAGAAAAACTTAACCAATTATACACTGGTTTGGTTACGACTTTGGTCCCTAGACCCGTAACCATACTATACGACTTGTATGATGAGTTATCAACGGGGTAGTGAGGTCAAAGCTCAAGTAATTTTAAAAGGCCAAAGCCTGGGAAGTGTTAGAAGCTAAATGAAAAAGAGCATTCTAGAGAACTCTAATACCAGTGTCAACGCTTCTATTTAGAAATCAAGGTGAGATGAATCTGTACTTTTGCTACCACAATAAGGTACCACTTTATCTTCTCAAAAATGCGATCTATGAGATCGATATGGTTTTGAGTTATACAATTTATTTGTACTGACTAACATCATTGTCACAATTAAAGCTTGAGCTTTCCATCAAATATCAGGTACCAAATTGGTTTTATTTCCTTAGATCTAAGTTTTAATGGGTTGAATCCTCAAAAGGGAATTAATACAATTATTGATATTTAAATTCTTAAAAGTTCAATAAGTTTTTATGTTTCTCAGGTTGGAAACAAGTGGAATTAACGAGATTGAAATTTTATCCTCTCATGCTTGGAAAAATGTTCACCAACTTTAATGGTGGCTAATCTCTTCAAAGTCAAAGGTATGGACTAGTAAAAATTCTTTACTGACACCTTAATTTCGTAAGTCTTTTCTTTATTGAAATGAATCCAAAAAGGTTAATACCACCATATAACTCACGAGTATCAAGGCTAAAGTGTCTTATTAAGATCTTTAACAATTGTATGTAAATACACAATATTTGTCAAAGAAAAAACTAATTATTCCATACGATTCATGGTTTCATACCATATGTAACATCCCAAAGTTCTCACTAGGTGCATGGTATTGTCTAATAGAAACTATGTCAGACATCACAAGGTAGTTAAGTGGGTGATATCTTTTTACAAAGCTGTAATATTTATAAAATAACACTGTAATAGTGACTATAATGTTTTATTCTTATTAGTTTGCTTATCTAAATTTATGATTCTTTTTCCTTTAGGTGGAAAGTCTTGAAATGTTTTGTATTCAAATGTATGTGCAAAATCAAAAACTAGGTTAGTAAAATAGTCAATATGAATATTTGTTTTCCTTGAGAAGTGTTGTACTCTTACTGGCATGACCTCTTTTAACCTATTAATTAAATTGATATCCATTATCAAAATCCATGGGACTTTCCAAACACCATTAAGGATTTGCACCAAAAATAAAGAGTCTATTTTAATAATGATATTATAGAATTATTCTCCTATAAGTACTGTAAATCTTGTCTAATATCAATAGCCTCACCTACGAGGTTAGTTGAACTAACAAGCTTCAATCCCTTAGAACCCACTAGATCTCCATCATTTTCTCACATAAAATGTTGCAGCACTAGGACTTGGATTACCTTTCGAAGCCCCATATGTGTTGCATTTCCACCAACAAATTAGAGGGGGAAATAATTTTACCAATTTATACTTAAACTTGGTCTATAACTATTAAGAAGTGCTACTGTATAAGGGAAAGTTCTAGGAATATATGAACAAAACTTCATATGGATAAACTTTTGAATAGTACTGTTAATTTATCATAACACCTTATCTATTGAGTAAAATCTACCATGTGATGTTGTATTTCTCTTATTTAATAAGAACCACAAAATAATATTAAGATTAGCTCGAAAGATCAACTTATTCCTAGTATTTTCTTGTGCATTCCACCACTTTTTGGTTGTATCTCTCACTTGAATCTAAGGGCCAATGATACCATTTGCATTTGAAAAATAGTTTCAAACTCTGCCATCTCTTTCACCCTTAAGAAATAGGTCTTTCATTGTCTCTATAGGTGGTACAGTACAACAAGAATAATGTTGTGAATGCCGGGATTTTAATTCGCCAAAACTTTTGCTACAGGAACCTGTTAGACCATACTCTCCACATATAGAAAGATATCTGAAAATATTGTTATAAAATAATCAATAACTTCATCCTTCTTCATCTCTGATGTACTCTTTACAAAAAATTTACCAAAATATTTTTTTGTCCACTAAGATTTGTTCCCCATATCCAATTGCCTAACATGATTCATATGATATCTAAAATATTCCACAATGTGTTCAGATAACTGATTATGCATTTTATCATAATTCCAAGCAATCCCCTTCATAAACACATCAATATCTATCAAACAATAACAAAAATGTACCTTTTGATTGCTGATCATAAAGTGGACCAAGTATTGCCCAATTATAATACCAAACACTAACTGAACCTCTCTTAGGTCCCACCATAGTTGATTTTCAAGGAAATCCCCATTATGTATCATATGTTTCCACTATTAAGAACATCCTCTTTACAATACCAATGAAGGTATTTGTTTCTTACAATACTTGTTCAACATAAAGTTAGACCATAAAGTATTCTGAGTTTTAAGCCTCCACCACAGTTTAGCAAACATTGCTTGTGATACATCAAACATAGATCTAAAGACCAATCCTTTTTTTTTGTTTTGAAGATAGACTTTATCGCAATCAACCCAATGTTTACTCCTACCATTGAACTTATTACTCCAAAAGAATTTAGGAAAAATTTAATCCAACTCCTTGACAACATACTTATGAGGAATAATAGCTTATATAACATGAATGGGAACACTTTGTAAAATACTTGTAAAAACCTCTTTACCTTCATATGACATGTTCCCTTTCCAAGCTTGTAACTTTGCCGTGAATCTCTTTATAAGATCAGCATAGTGGTCCTTTCTTTTCCTAGCATGTGTTATGGGACACCTTAAGCATTTCAAAGAAAATTCACCTCTTGAAAAACTCGTATAGTCCTCCACCAATTGTCTCACATTAGCTGCTATATTTTGGTGTAAGTAAAAGACACTCTTATTCATTTTGATCTTCTAACCTGATTGAGCTTTTTTCTACAAAATTGCCACTATTTTATCCCAATAATACTTATTAATTAAAGAAAATATAATAGTGTCATCTGAATGTGAAAGGTGATTTAGATTTTCACTTTACTTAGGTAAATCATACCCTACAAACTTAGCATCTTTAAACAAAGAGTTTAGGATTTTATTTAAAACTTCTGTTGATAGAATGAATAAATCGAGAAAAAGGATCTCTTTTGTTTACTATCGTAGTAGAATAAAAGAATTCATGAGAGTGACATATATGTAAGCTAAATTTATGAAAATATAGCACAAGAAAAGTATACATCCATATAGGGAAGGTCTTGAGTATGTACGACAAAGGCTAAGCAATTTAAAAAAATTGACATACATTTTGAAACTGAAACTGGATAATTGAAGAATTACGTGACTAAATCATACCATCTAAGATAATAAACTAATTTAAACATTAAACCTCAAGAAAATTTCAAAAACAAAGTAATGTCAATAATTGTGTCTTAAAAATTGGAGGTATGCAAAAGATAATTTTTTCTGGAAAATGCAGAAAATAAATCTAAATAAATGAAATCATATCTATGTCATAATTTGAGGAAAAACCTAAAATGAGACTTTTAGAGATATAAATATCAAACTAAGCAAATGGAATTAAAAATCATGAATAAGTATTTCTGAAATGTGCATGTCTAAAATCATGCCATGTTGTCTAAATTGTGTAATGATATATAAAGTAAGCTATCAAAATAGAGTATAGTTTTAGGTAAGAGTTCTTACAACCGATATCAACTATGTGAGCATCGTGGAGTCTAGTGTCATACAGGCTAAAAAAGGTTGTTCTAACCATCTAAAGTTAGAACCACATATATAAGGATCCTAAAAGCATGCCTCTTGGTTGAATATATAACTTACGATAACAACGTAGTTCTCAAACAATATTATCTAGAATGAAACTCTACTTAGTTCTAACTAATCTATCCAAAATATATCTATATCGCTCATATCACATCTATTTGTGGCATATCAAATGTCATATTATTCATAACTCATATTGAACACATCTAGATGTCATAAAGTTCATAAACATTTCTGCAGTGAGCCTAAGTTACATATCATGTCATAAGTAATATGTTGAAAATCTCTTTCTAAAACATATCTTTCAAATTATGCTTATAGCTTCAATCATGTGAGTATACTTAAATATATATAACTTGTAAATGTTCAAAGCAGCTTTCATAATAGTATGAAGGCTCTAAATCATGCTTTAAATATAAAATTCAAGAAGTAATGCATAAGATCATATCAAAATAAGAAGGGAAACAAGGAAACCTTGATAAGCTTAAAAGTAGATTCAACATATATACGATTCAAAATCATAGATAATGACTTTAAAAAAATCATATAATTTAACAAATAAAAAGAGAATTTAAAAGTTGGTTTACAAACCTAATTAGAATAATTAATTTAATAAATCATAAAATCTTGAACACGGGGATGAAAGAAAATTCTCATTAAATTCTTAGATATTTGAATTTGAAGAATTACCGGTGAAAAGATTTGCGCTTGGAACCTAGAAATTTGAAACCCTTATTGGAGATTCTTGAAATTGAAGAGGAAGAGATTTAGGAATTCACTAAAAGATTTTCTCACAAACACTAACTATATTCATGGATTACACCTACAATTGAAATTGATTTTAGGGAGAATGGGGCTCCACACTTGAAGGATTACCTTACATATCTTGGAAATAGAAGAACATGGAGGAAGGATTGGAAAAAAACCTGAATTGATCCCTAGCTTTATTTTTCTTGAAATCCTTAAGGTTCTTGTGTAACACCCTGCATTTTGGGCTAGAATGAAAACCATCATTTTTATGCATACATGATCCAAAATCCATAAATCCTATGTAAATTTTCCATATTAATCAATTATGTAGTGTGGAAAAGTGAATGAGCTTTCCGTCGATATAGGATTCTCCCAAATTCGATACTCGAGCAAGATGTTATGGCTAATTTAAGTTCTAATCGTAAAACACCGTCATTTTGGTACTTGGCGCATTGTGGAGGTGGTCTATTTAACAATTGTCAAATTCCTGTAGCCTAACTCGATTATGGTGTATCGCGCTGAAGTTCCAGGTCCCAACTAGTAGGACAACGCGATGGCTTTGCATTGCAGCGACCATAAGAATCCCATTCATCAATTCCTAGTGAGCCACCGTGGTAGTGGCGCGTCGCTGTGGCCCATAAAATTGGGCTCCCAGTTATATTTTATTCCATCTCATTAAGGGTATATTGGGTAATTTTCACCCCCTTATTAGCTTAAATACGAGAGTTTTCTCCCAAGTGACCACATTATTCATATTCTCTTCAAAATAATTCACAAGAACACTCTGTAGGGTTTCAAACTAAAAACTCAATTAACTCAAGATTCAACCGTGAGTTTTCAAAACTGAGTGAAGATTTGAAATCCCCAAACCATAGACTTCAAGAATCATCCATCAAATTTTTAAATTGAGGTACGTGGAGTTTATCCTAAAACTACATGGGCTTGTTGAAAAAACCCAATTATGATTTAAAAATCATCAAGAATGAATTTATTAAAGGAGTTTTGAGATTCATGATTTTTTATGCCTTATGCATGTTTAATAATATTATTGTTTTGGCCTTTAGTCCTTATCCCCTTAAATTAATTTACACATATAAGTATATGTATGAAACTTGAAATTGAAGATTTGTTTGAGAGCACAAATAATGAAAAATCCCTCTCTGTGATAACCTTATATTTATGATCTTATGGTGATTGATTGAAATGAATAATTTATGACTTGAAAATAGTTTACTCAAATACCATAGTATTTTGAGCACGATTTAGAGATTTAAGAGAGGGTGTTTCTTAATGTAAATATATTTTGTTAAAAGAGAAAGATTTGCATGAGATTAAGAGCTTTGACATGACCACCTTTCATCATTTAAAGTGTGACAAAGAGAGTTGCATACATGTGTTTACATGAGTTTTAGAGAAAGAGTTCTTTTAAATAATTTATTGATATGGTAATCCCGAATTTATGTTTTGAAAATAGAGATGGTAATATGCTAAGAATGGCTAAGAGATGTGACTTGCAAGTCAATGATATGACGATACCATATAAATGTATGCCATAACAGAGTTAGAGTTTTTAGAGTATATTTTCAGAGAATGCATGTCTTAAAGAGTTAAAAATGGGCATAAAGAGAGTTAGGTAGTTGCCTGAAGAGGGCTGAAGTTCAAGTAACTCTTAGCCTGAAATTATGGTTTGACGATCTGGGTATATTAATTTTACGCTAGCGACGTCCCTTCCGAGTCAATGACGGATTCTATATAGCCTATGAAATTTTAGAGTTGTAGGGTATACTACCTAGTGCAGAAGTAAAACAAAGAGTTCAAATGATTTTACAAAGTCTTTCGAAAATGCCCATAAGATTTCTTACTATATGATATATTTATGAACTATTTTAAATTGCTCTCATATATGTTGAATATAAATTATTATTTTGGATCTGCTCTGTATACCAGTACATCTATATTGACCCCCTACCTCTCAGGTTCGGGAGAAGTAATCCATACAGTAGTGAGCCTTCTTTGCTCCAAAAGTCCTGTTAAATTAGATTATGTTATTTCGTTGTTTTGGTCTACTGGGGGCCTTGAACCTATTTTTAGAACAATTTTGAGATGTAGTAGAGATTTCGCAGATTGAGTCAGATCTTATTCAGATATTTTGAATTGTAATTTTCATTCTCATGTCTTGAACATCAGAGTTAATAACCATGTTTCCCTATCAGATTGTATTTGCGTATCTTCTCTTATTATATGAATGTTGTGTATGGATACCAGATAGAGTAGGACATTCGGGCCTTCATAGTTCGGAATGTTCGTCACGGCCAGGCCCTAGTTCGGTCATGATAAACTTGGTATCAGAGCATGGTTCATGGTCCCATGGTGTCTGCAAAATTGCATCGAGTAGAGTCTTATTTATGGGTGTGTAGCGTGCTATACTTATAAGCAGGAGACTACTAGGCATTTAGGAATGTCTTTTTTTTATGTTCTAGTTCACGCTATCGAATCAGAATATTCCTCTTACATACTCTAATTCGTGCTACGGTGTCACCCATATAAAAGTAAAGTCATCCATATTCTTTCCTTACTTTGATGTGCTCAGATATGTGTAATTATTGGAGTGATTCATGTGCATAAGTTTAGAGTCTAAAAAATATGGTCCTTTTTGGTTAAGCCATATAAAATTTTAAAATTGGGCAAAGACCTATGAAGAGTTCGTTAGTGCCTCAGAGTATGTTGATTCTAGTGTGAATTTTGATTCTGATGAAATCGTGCTTTTGAGCCTACGGTATTAAGTGTATTTAGTCCTTTTCAAAAAAAATTATGTTGTAGATGTCATGCTTAAGAGGGAATGAGGTGTAACAGAATGTTGGAACTGTATTTCCACCCGAGTAGTAGTATGAGTTAAAGTGTCGGTGTCAAGACCTATTGGTAGTGAGATTAGACCAAAATGTTAGTGATACGAAGTCACAAGGTTAAAAATCAGAGTGAGGATGACTTTTGTGTAGATAAATATGTTTAGTTAAATAACTAATGTTTGAGGATAATTTACCCTTTTATGGTGATAGACTAATGTGGTATCTAGTAATATATGTGGATTGTATGGTAGTCTGTGGGGGGAGTGTTTGACTCAATTTTGGATTCATACAGAGTAAGATATGTATTCTTAGGTCATTGATTATTGTGTGTCGAGTTTCTATCTCTTGTAACCTTGTTATCGTTGTGTTATTAAAAATCAAAGTCTAGTGAAGCTGTTTGGGGTCTATTTTGATTCACTAGCAACTTGTTATCCATCTTGTTGATTCTTGTATTGGTTGGAACTAGGGGTTTAGAGGCGTAATGGCAAGAAAAGTAGTAAGGGCGATTTATTGAATGTATGTATAGCTGAACCTTTTTGTATGAGATTGAGTTGGTATTAAAGTGATACGTCCTTGTGTGTTAGTTTAGTAGAAGGTAGAGAAGGAGTTATTTGTTAAGGTGAATTGTTGTTTGCTTGAAGCATGAAAAGAGTAGTTGACAGTGTTTGTTCTGCAAGAAGAGTATAGGTTATTGATGAAGGTACTTGGTAGATGAGTGTAGTTAATTTAGGCGTCCTTGAGATTGCAAGAGGGAGTTTAATTGAAACTTATAAAGTTATGGACTAAGCTTAGCTGTAAGAAAAAAGGGGTAGATAGTAATGGTGTGTAGAAGGAGGATGTGTTAATGGATTGTGAATAGGGTAGGCCATATGATTATGGTCGATTGTTTTTGTTATGGAGTTCTAGTGTACTAGCGTTTCTTGATGTTTTATTTCATATTTTTTTCCAAGTGAGAATTGTGTGTAAGGTTGGATTGTAAACCATTTTTAGCACTAGACATTAAGTTTGAGCAGTTGATGGCCATGAAGGTAGATGTGATGATTTCTTAGTTAATGATACTAGTTATAGGGAAGTGATCTAATAGGCTTAAACAGCATACGCAAGAGCTTAAGTTTATTTGAGTTGTAGTGAAGTATGATCTTGTATGTATGATATAGAAATATGACCAAAGTGATATAGAGTTGGGGCATTTTCTAAGGCTATTGCATGTTGTGTGTGGCTAGTAGTACTATTAAGTTGCTAGATGAAGAAAGACTAGTTAGATGGTACATGGTGTTCTAAATGGCCAAGTTAAAAAGTTATGATTAGTGATGTTAATCCTTTGATATGATCTTCACTCTCATAGTAGAGAAATATAAGTTTGGAGTCGTGATGCTGGTAGACTATGATAGAAGTAGTATGGCCCATCAAAGGTTTGGAGATATCTATGTTTAGTGTTAGAAGAATCTGAGTTGGTGAAAGTTTAAGATGTTATATGATGACTTTTGGGGCTATAGAAACCTAAGAGTTGAATCTTAGAAAAAGGTATTAGCATTGGTTGCTATACATAAACATACCATCTTACAGGGTAAGTTTAGTTTTATGTGTATTGTTATATCCCCGACTCTAGAGTAAAGTGATTTCAGTTTATACCAGAGTGTATATAGTGGTCCACAGACTTAGAGTAATGGCTTAAATCTAAGGGGGAGATGATAGAATGAGTAACCAAGTCAAGTTTTCAGATGCTAATAGATGTTCCAGTAAGTTGTGGAATTGGCTGTGAGAAACAATGATGCTCAATCTATTCTTATTTTGGCAGTTTACCTCAGTTATTTCGACACATACTTATGCTTTATTTTTCCTTTTCATGATCATAGCTCATGTTCATGAATATGGTAAGGAATCATGTATTGTCCTAGTTCCTAGTATGATGAGTTCCCAGTTTGTTTAGCAGCCAAAATCTTTTTTCGTAAGTTATGAATTCCAAAATTCAGATCATGCAGTTCATGACTCTTGTGCACATGTGATACTCTTAACGATTAGTGAAAATTCAAATTTATATCAGGTACATCCTCAGATTAGATATCTTTAATGAGTCCATGCCGTGAGTGCTCTATTCATCATGCCTCAGTAGGGTATCAAGTTATTCTTAGTACTCCCCTTATGTTCCGGATCCCGATATTCCAATTTGCAGTGACATTTTCCCTTAGGTCGAGACAGTGATGATGAACAGTTGTTTAGATGGGAAAGAGTAAACATTTCTTGTTGATGAAAGATGGTTGTATGCTTATTTGAGTTAAGGTGGTAATTGTGGAGTAAGATTAAGGCCGAGTCTGTGATACGTGTCAAGGTTAGTTGATTTTTTATGTATTATATTTGGGAAAAATTATTGTGTGCTTGTTTTATGTGAGTTTATAAGTTGAAAGAATTTTTGGGTGAAGTTTCGTGTATGGTTTGGTTAGTTGAGGATATTTAATGTGTATCATCTGAATAATACAGGGAAGTTGTCATGGATAGAAGTATTAGAGAATATGAGAAATATGCTTTATGAGTGGTTGTTTAGAAGTGCATAGGTGGGTAAGAAGATAGGCTTGAATGTCATGTTTGTATGCATATGAATGGGTGCAATCATCGATGGCACAAAAACCCCAAATTCACAAATAAAAAGGGCACATAAAGAAAATAAAAATGCACCTATCACAGTGAAATCCAAAATACATACCTGAAGAGTTCGAGGAAGAACAAATCTAAACGAGTCCGAAATCAGACTGAGCATCCAAATCATCAAATAGGGCACAAAATGCATTAACTCTAACTGAAGGTGTCATAATACTATAATACTAATCAAAATGAGTTGAGTGGCAAACAATCCCACACCGAGAAAACTCTCTAGACCAGTGATCGATCTCTCTGCAGTTGTAGAAAACCCTTGAAGCCCTAACCTGGAGAGGAACACGAACTAACCCTAACTGGCTGACCAACTAAAAAATAGGGCATTCCCTACTGAAATGACCATTCTTTCTGTAATCACAACATACCTCAAGAACTCTAGGTCGATGAGAAATACATGCTAACTCATTCGAAGCAACCAACCCATATTCGAGGCACTCTCAAGATTAATACCCCATCTTATCACTACTAAAAAAGATCTCAAAATACTTTAAGGTGTTACACCCTCCGATCTTGAACGACCGCCATGACCTAAAGATCCATACCCAATACTCCATGAGATCCAATAAGAACTCTGCATGCAGTGTCATCCCAACAAATTTGAGAACCAACCATAGTTTAAAATGCTACATTCATAGAATCGATAGGTTGCAAGTGAATTTGACCTCCATCGGGAGAATCCTCACTCCCAGATCGTATACTAATAACATTATACTGATAACATGACCTCTTACCTCCACCTCCAAAAGTCTCAATACATGCTCTCCCTGTGGCCCTTGCATAACCAATAACCTGAAGGAAGGAAGACCCAACTGCTATCCTATGCCCTGATGCTAAATAGAGTAGCAATTTTAATCCTTTACAAAATCCATACACCATCTCATGCTCTAAAGGATATATCATAGGACTATGCTTGTCCCACTCAAGAAATCCAGCCTCGTACTCTAAAATAAATAAGGAACCCTAATGAACACCAATAAACCCAACTCTATCCTGAGAACTACTCGATGAATCGAATGTCATCTCTAGATGTGAGGTATTTACAAAAGGACTTAGAATCTCTAGTGTTGAATATCTAAAGGACAAAGCAGTTATGCACTCTACCGAAGCCTGGGCTGGACCCAAATTCTCTAACTGACGTTGAAGATCTTTGACATCTATTCCTGACTCCTAGTCTAACGCTATAGTAAAGCTTTGGAAATACGTGTCAAAGTCTCATCTATATCTATCAAAAAATTTGCATCATACATATGGGATAGAATAGAGCCAAAGAACGTATTTGAGGCTCATTAAAATACAGACTAACAACAAGAGTCAAGAACTGAATTTTCTAAGAATGACCTGTAGCCTCCTGAAGATAGGTTATAGAAGTTTCCTGTACCGATTCGTAGGACTCTACTAGAAAATTAGCTCTCATACCAACACACCGATAAACCTAGGCTCTGATACCAATTTTTCATAACCTAATTTATCATGTCGTAATGGAACCTACTATAACCCACTAGTAGGTAACCTAACCCCGCAGTTCAAAACAATTAGTAGTATAAATGACATAAAGTCTAACATACATAAGATAGTCCCAAAACCTAAACGAATTAATACAAGGTATTCTAATATAATGAGAATACAACGTAAAGTAATGAAAAAATATACTGATACAACCTATCTCTGAATACAACATAGAGACTAGTCTAAGGCATACGAGGTAGAATAGCAATACTCTAAATGCCTGGAGCTCACTCTATATCTCTGAATCATAACTACTCTACACGATGCACATAACAATGGCAAGAACCCATATTATGATCTGCAAGCTATAGAAATATAGTATTAGTACTAAACACATAATTCTTAGTAGAAAACTACCAACTGAGCTCTAATGATTATGCAAATATAATAGTATGCAAGCAGGCATACAAACTAAACTTTAATATCCAACAAACTACACAATAAAGCTATTGAGACAATAAGGATAAATTATCCTATTCTAGCCATACTCGAGAACCTAAAAGCCATACCATATATCACCGACCAATACACGAATAAAGAGCAGAAAAAAGATATATAATAGCATATAAGGTAAAGAAATGGGTATACAACATAAATAAATAAATAAAGGAAGAGATATACAATAATACCATCATACACATATATAGATATGCATATATATATATATACACACACACACATAATGTTAACTCAAGTTACCACCTAAGTAATCACACTAGCCTCTCAAGGCCTCTAAATCATAGTAGGAACTATTACTAACATAATCAGGTTCTAAAACCATACAGTCTAACCATGGGATAATCATGTGTAATAATTTATCCATAATAATAAGAAATTAGAATCATACCTCAAATATCAATACCAGTCCAATCATCAACCTGTGATGAGCTGATCCAAATAACTACAATAGCAATGTTAAATAACTGGCTAGCTTAAACAAATAATATCTAAATTGGGACCCATAATTTGAAAGGTCTAATCAGTACACATAACATACTACAAGCAATACTCATTGCCTATACCTATGAAAAATCCCATAAGGTTGATAGTTATAGGTGCATACCGTTGATAGGCAATATGCAAGTAAGGATGAATGCAAATCAAATCCATAATATCATAACAAATGCAAGTATCATAACTCACAAAGGTAAGACCTACGATGATCTCCTTTCTGCGGCATTATGGCTTACAGATGAAGGGGTCCCTAAGGGGTTTGGGAGTACCCGTACACCAACCTAGTTTTGATCCAGGATTTCTAATAACCATCATCATCAATCCATACAATATATATTTATACATATATGTATATATATATACTTAGAATGCATATGCGAGAACTGTAGCTAAAATAGTATAGGTTTGATAATACATTGTACGAGGTAAACTCCGGGATGAAATCATCATTAAAATGTAGAAATGGTCAGAATCTCTCATAACTGTGGTAAATAACAGTAAAAATTATGGCTACAATCTATCTTGATCAAATCTCTAAAATATTATTTTTAGTCTCAGGCTCATAAGTTATTCATTAAGATGGTACGATTCCCGTTATGGAGAAATCCAATTTAAAAGTAAAAAGTGAGAATAAATTTCTTTTTAGGAAAAGAGTAGTAAGACCATATTTTTAGTTGAAATCATACCATATACTATCGATGTGATCATAAATGTACTGAATATATGCATATCATCCCTAGTATCCAAATAATGTGATCAAAAAAGCATCAAAACATGTATAAACTATGAAAACATCCTTTACAAGGGTAAACCACTTTATGAAATCCAACCAATATCATGAACACAGCCTTGCGCCCAATAATATAAATCTGACATAGCCATACCATCATAATCAAGAAAAAAATCATCACAATCCATCGAGTAACGTAGTAACCTTATACTGAAGGTTCATTAGCCTCAACTATGTCTAACATGTGAATATGTGTATATAAGTCTATAAAAGCTAACACAAGTCTTAGCCTAAGGTGGGCCAGAGGGGCCCACTTCCAATTCCCAAAATTTATTTTTAGAAGAGCTTTTACTCTGGACTAGGCTTAGGTATCTACATTCACTTCTAGATCTTAGATAAGTCATTATTAGCCCTAAGAAAGCAATTCCACCTAAAACATGACCAACTAAGTCAATTCCACCTATTATAGTCCAAGGTAGTCTAAAAAGTCTAAATAAGACTAATGATAGCAATCACGCTTTCAATACCTAAATCCCATCCCACATCTAGCATAATATTATAATTATACTATGAATTATCAATATATGAAGAAGGTAATAGGATCATAAAATTATAATAATTATTTTACCTTAAGGTCAATTACCGTTTTAGCTCTCAAAATCATAAATTAGACTAAGTCATGGTGTTCTACCCACAATCTTATCCTAACATCCATATATAACATGCAATATATATCAAACACCATCTCAAGAAGAAGAGTAGACAGAAGCCTACTTCAATGTCGAATCACAAATCCTTGAATCATCAACGAATCATCCGTCTTACTCCATGATCTTGAAATATTGTCAAGCCATCAAAATAGTAAACTACACACCATTAGAAGTAAAACAAGACCCATATTGCTATAATATGGGCCAAGTCAAATTTTGGGTCAAGAATCGACCCGTGGGGCCCGCAAATAGAATCCCAAATTGAACCTGTCTTGAGGTCTCTCAAAGGACAGGGAATGTGTGATAAACAATTGAGCATAAATGAAGCATAAATCGGGTCTCAAATCAATCCTCAAAATTTAGGAATTAGGACCTAATTTCTAAGAATTTTACAATGAATTAGAATGAAAATTGAAGGAAAAATTAATGAAAAATGACCAAGAAAGGTTAGGTTATCTTACCTTAACTTATATGGATAGTTTCTCACTTTTTTCTTTTTTTTTTTGAGTTCTCAACTTAGTGTAAAAAATAGTGAAAGAAGTGATACAAAATCTAGAGGGGAAGAGGGTATTTAAAGCTACCAGGAGCCACTTAAGTGGCTCCAGCATCGCTTAAGTGATCTGGCAAGCCTGGTCACGTATCACAGAAGTGACTCCTAGGATTCTTAAGCGATGCCCACTTAAGCGGAGAAAACACCGCTTTTCATTGACCAGATGGTCAATGTCACTTAAGTGACACAATATCGCATATGCGATGACCATTAAAGCGATCATATTATTTCTTAAGCGGTCGCATCAGCAACCTGATACACCAGATTTTGCTAAGTCCGAAATAAACTTCGATCGGGTGCTCGGGATTTATTTGAAACCCATGCGTGCAAACAAAATATTCTACTATACTGTATTCGACTTTCTGGACTTAATAAAACCATCAAAACTTTAATTCGAGATTGTTTCAACTAAATATGTGGCCCATACCTATAGTTTCATTTTTTATATAATCCGCATAATATCCAAAAATAAGTCTGAAAGCCTCAGGACCTGAACCAAGGGTCCTCATAGCCTAAAATCTATGTTTCAGAGCTGATGGCATTATCGTAATTATCATATGAATTCATCTACTAGGAGTTTTGATCTGAGACCAAATACTAACAATAAAAGCTCCAAAATAAGAAAATGAGTCTAAAATCCAAATGAACTGTCTGGTAACCGAACCGATAGCTCTGACAAGTCATAAAAGACTTGTAGCCACTTTGGAAAGGCTTAAAATACCAGAAATACATGCAAATCAAAGAAATTACCTAGAGGGTCATTACACTGAAATGGCCAACTAGTTATATTAGAGACCAAGGCTTTCCCAGCTGTGTCACTTAAGCGGTGGTCTGCCTGCCAAAGAAGATGTCGTTTAAGTAGAAAACTTTCCACTAAAGTGAAAGGGGAAGAGTCATCATGTACCACTTAAGTGATACTTTATCTCTTTAGCGATGACTTCTTAAGAGGCACCTAGGAGGTCATTAAATTCCTCTCTTACCTAATTTTCTCTCATATTCTCACAAGTCTCAAGAGACAAAAGCCCAAGAGAATTTTGAAAATTGGGAGACTAATTATTTGGAGATCATAGGGTAATTGTAAGCTTGGATTAATTATTTCCTCACCGAAATATTGGTATATTTCTTCTTAGTTATTGATTTAATTTTTCTATTTAGACCCAAAACTCTAAATCCTTATTGGATTATTTTAGCGTCATTTGAGCTCGAAATTTACCCATTCTTAAGGGTAAATATTACTTAAGCAAGAGGGATGTGTTGACAGTTTCAAAAGTTTGATTCCATAAGCAGGCTCCACATGAGATTTTGACTTGATTTTAGAATCAAAGAATAAAAATTTAATATTGGAACCGTTGTTTTCTGATTGATGAGTAGACTACCATGTTTATAGCATGACATCATAGAAAGCTACTCAAAAGGGCAAATCATCGACTTAACGGACTTCATAGACATTCTTCGGCGTCTACATAAGTTAGGCTTATCTTTCTCTAAGATTGGACTTAATTATAGTATTGACATGATATTATGCTAGTTTTGAGATAAAAATTAGTTCTTAAAAGTATATTTAGCGTAATTTAAATTATTTAGTTGGTTAAGCAATCGTAATTAGGTGTAATTGACTTAACTACTCGTTCTTTAGGTAGAATTATTATTTAAGGATTCAATGAGGCTTATTTAGTATCTTGTAGTAAAATTTGACGCCTTATCCTAGTATAGAATAGAATTTAACTTAGTATGAATTATTGGAGTTAGAACTGAGCCCCCTCCGAGCCACCTTAAGTCAAGATTGTTATTAGGTCCTTATAGACATAATAGGCATGTTATGTGATCTTATTTACTTTCTTGTGTCCAAGGGTATTGTAGACATGTGATGGTATATTCTAGGTTGATGCTTGAGAGGTGATGAGACCGGTTCAATTTCGACATTGTTGATGATATGATTTTCAATTCAAATACTGTGATTTATGACAATAGAATGGTGTGATTCCGATATCATTGATGATTTGAGTTCCGATTTATGTCTGGCATATGAGATACTAGTTTTAGTTCGAGTTCAGCATTGAGAGATTATTTATTACGATTGTGTTTACGGTATGGGATGTTCCATGATTGTAATTTCGAGATATGATTACTTAGTATAGTTCATGTTACTACCTCTCCTTGATTGCACCCTCTAAGCTTATGGAAGCCCGCATTGGTTATTTACTTTATTATACCTCATGGGCTTATGTGGATCCAGTTTTGCAGTGATAGTTATGCTTTATTTAATATTATTATTCCTGTTATTTACTTACAGTAGTTAGAGAATTATTTCAGATTTTCCTTCTTAGCTTGAATTTAGCTTATTTATTTCACATTTTGTTATATTTATATTATGATTTAGCTCAGTTGATCGACGATGCCTACTGAGTATTCATGGCTTTGGTACTCATACTACACTTCTACATCCTTTTTGGTATAGATCCAAGTACTAGTTATCGTTGTGATAGTGTTGGTCTGAGTTCGGAGACAGAGTGAGCTCTTGGAGTTGGAGTTGATCATTTCTCCACCTTCAACTTTTGCATAGTCTTCCTATTTTCGAGACTATTGTAAGTTGACTTGTATAGTACACACACTTTGATTAGTGGCTCTTGCACCGACTTTACTAGGTTGTTGGATGATATTGTTTTTCCCTTATTCCACTTCATTATCGCTATTGTCTTTATGATTTATGTCTTGTAATTTAGTTACTTTCATAATTCTGACATTTATGTCATTTTTCACTAAATAGTCCATTAATTATAATTTTGAGTTATGATTTAGCTTACCTAGAAGTGATGGAATAAAGTAAATGGCATCATAGCTCACCAAAAATTCAAAACCCAAGTAACTTATCTATTGGGTTAGTATCTAAATTAAAGATTTCTGAAAGCAAAGAAAATTAAAGGAAAGTCTAGCTCCATGTTACGAACAAAGGAATAAAAATAGACAATAATCCCCTTATTGTGTTTAGTTTTTTGTTTTTATTTGTTGTTCATAATTGAAAAAGTGCAGACTAATTGCAAACATTTTATTTAATTATGTCTTTGCGTATAGTCAACATGGTAATTGGTATGAATATACAACTCTGTTGGGTATCTCAGGATTATTTTTTAATTAATCAAGTTCAAAAACATGTGATATGTAAAAAGAAGTAATTTATTTTACCTAAATAATAATTTATTAACAAAAATAATGGGTTAAAAATTATTTACCATCACATTATAGTATCTATATTATGTGTGAGATGCTCAAAAACTACTGCTCCCTCCGTCTCATTTTACCCGTTCCAAATTTTCTAATCTGGTGTCTCAAGTTATTTGTCCTTTTTACTTATCAAGATAAAGACAATTTTTTTTTTATGTTTTACCCTTTGCATTAATTACTTTTTCTTTAAATTAAAATGTAAACATCATTTAATAGGGATACTATGATAAACTAGTCATGTTATTTATTATTTTTCTTAATAATTGTGTCATCCCAATTTGGGACAGGTAAAATGGAACGGAGGGAGTAAAACAAAAGAAGAAAACATTGACGACAGAAAAAGTTTACAAAAAAAATAAAATAATAATTTGTAGGCTAAGTAGCTCATTAAAGATAATTCTTTCGTTTAAAAAAAAAAGACCTATTTTTTTTTATTTCGTTTTAAAAAGAATGTTTTCTTTCTTTTTTTAAAATCTTTTTAATTTTAACTTTTCACATGACATGTTTAAGACCATAAGATTGAAGGGTATTTTGGTATATTTGATATATTTTTAATTTAACATCATAAGATTCAAAAGTATTTTTTATTTTCTTAAACTCTGTGGCAAGTCAAATAAGGTCATTCTTTTTTTAGCGAGAGGAAGTATATTTTAAAGTTAAAATAGTATAAACATTGGCATTGATTTGATCCGCATGATGATGTAGACATTGAAAATGAACCAGCTCAAGGCCCCAATAGATTAATCAAACTATTAATTGATATTCCTTCCCTCCAATAAGATTTCTTCAGTGTATTAAAAATAATTATTCAATAATATTTATTTAGTTTGAAAAATAAAGAATAATTTATCCTTTTTAATATATTTTACCCCTGTTATTAAATATTTTCATCGCTTAACACATCTTCAAATGCATTAAATTTATTACTTTCTCCGTTTCAAATTACCCTTCTAAATTTTCTAATTTGATTTTCTATTTTACTTGTCCTTTTTCATTAATTAAGAAAAGATAATTTTTTTTTTTTCATGTTTTACCCTTTGCATTAATTACTTTTTCTTCAAATTAAAATGTAAATATCATTTAATAGGGGCACTATGGTAAACTAGCCATGTTATTAATTATTTTTCATAATCAATTTGTTATCTTAATTTGAGACGGATAATTTGGGACGGACAGAATATATTTAAAGAATGATACATTTCCTCCACTAGAATTTTCCTTGTCACTATTTTTCTATTTTGATTTTCATTTTTGACAAATTAAGAAAAGATAATATTTCTTTTCATATTTTACTCTTATCATTAATTACTTATTCCCCAATCATTTTTCAATATCTATTATCAAACATTAATTAATTAATTTGAATAATCTTGTAAAGTCATTATATCAATCATTGTTTTTTGTTAATAGACATGACAAATAATCAAGTCAAAATATGATAAATAAATTTAAACGTAGGAAGTAGTAAAATTATTTTTATTATTTACTCCCTCTATCCCATTTTATGTGACAGGATATGAAGTTTAAGAAATAAGGAAAGGTTTGATAATATTTATCAAATTATCCATTATTTAAAAAAATATTATATCAATCTTTAATTAAATGAGATCTTATAATGGGGATCAATAAAGGCACAAATGAAATTATATCTTTAAACAGTTATTAAATATGAAAAAAATGATATTTTCTGGGATGGACTAAAAAAAAAATAACTACATACTCCCTCAATTTAAAAAAGAATAACCTACTTTGACTTGACACAAAATTTAAGAAAATAAAGAAGACTTTTGAATTTTGTAATCTTAAATTAAAGTTGTGTCAAATGTACCAAAATGTACTTTAATCTTAGATTCTAAACATGCCATGTGGAAAATTGAAATTAAAGTATTGCCATAAAAGGAAAATGGTCATTCTTTTTTAAATGGATTGAAAAGAAAAGTAAGTCATTATTTTTTAAACGGAGAGTATAAAATACGAGAGAAGAGAGTACTATTTATGTTATTACGTAACATATGTGTGAAATTAATAGGCAAATTAATATTAGAGAAGTATTGTTGTACATAGAACTACTCTACTAGTTGTTTAAAAACTTTTTTCCATCCCCACTTGTTGCGTATGGAAATGAGCACTTTTATGTGAAAAGTCAGCGACCTCCCTTTTCTTCCTCTTTCTCTCTTCAGAATAACCATCAACCCATTTTCTCTCTCTTACTCTCTGCTCTCTTGGAAAGAAGTAGAGAAAACAAGCATTTGTTTCAATATTCTCTGAGCTTTTGCTTCTTCATAAAATTACCGAGAGTTTTTCTTGGCCTGATATACAAAAGTGCATGTTCTTTACGTTTGTTCGGTGCAAAACATACCAAACTAAGTAGACTATCAAAAATATAGAGGTCAAATCAAGAATCTTCTGGTTCAAAATCTTTCTCAAAGTCGTCATAATCATACATAGTTAAAGAAAGAGAATTGCATATAGAGAGAGAGGGGGGGGGGGGGGGGTAAGGCATGTGCAGCCCGCAAAAAGACATGACGAATAATTATCAAGGTGATTTAGCTGATATATTCAGAGGTGGAAATAGTACCACTTCCGGTGATCAGTCATCAACTAGTGTTGTTCCTGTTCCTGACGGATGGCAGTTTCCTAGCATAAACTATTCGGCCTCTGTGATTGAAGAACCGACGGCGTCGTTGGTTCAAGATTTTGGAGATCCATTTTGTAACTTGAGAGATCCACTACTCTTCCATGATCTTGATATGATTCCACAGGCCAGTTCAAGCTTATTCAACCCGACCCAAGAAAATAATAATCATTTTGGACCAAACATTGATTCTCCATCAATGAAAATTAGACGACCTAACATCTTTTCAAGGATGCTTCAGATCTCTCCTACCACCAAGTTGGCCATTTCACCATGTGATATAGCCTGCTCCTCCCCCAACTCTAATGTTAATGTTATTGGTGCATTAGTTCCTACTCAAGATGCTATTATCTCTCCTAATTCCTCCAAAACATGCTTAGTGGAAAACTCTGGCTTGCAGATCTCATCTCCGCGAAATACGGGTATCAAAAGAAGGTGAGTAAATTCTTCTAGATTTTAGTACATACTAGAATTGAAAGTGGTATATTTTATGTAATACCCACACCATTAGTAGTCTAAGTTATTTGATAAGAACATGGTTGATGTCTAGTTTAAAGAGATTTTTATGACTTGCACTTTTTTTTATTAATTATACGAGCATATAGAAGAAAGACAGAAAACTAATCATGTATATAAATAGTAGTATATTAATGTATTACTATTTAGCTTTTACAGAACCAATTCAACATAGGGTCCTGAGTGAACAATATAAATGAAGAGAAAGAGAAACGGAAAACCTTACACATGTGCATGAAATCCGGATGATATTTTCCATCTAACTCGATAAAAGAACCCAGAATTACTTCTTCTGCCACAGAATTACCTTTCAACTTATTTATCTTTCTTTACTTTTTCAATTTGTGTCCATCACTTTCAGCTTCTAAATGGAAAAAAAGTATTTTCCATGATTACCTCTTTGAGGTAAGCTTGAGAAATGAACTCTATGTTATGGCCAAAGCCATCATTTTCAACTTCTAAACAGGAAAGAAGTATTTTCCATGATTACCTCTTGTCAAAAAGAACACGTAGAACTGGTTTGATACGGCTGGAAGTAAAATAAATTGCAAATTAATCTTCTAAAAACCGTGGGTTTCTTCTAAAATTTCTCACTTTTTGGTCATGTTTAGGTCTCACCCTATAAATATAATTGATTTTCAACCAACCCTGCAATAATTTTCAGTCAACGGTTGGCTTGTTATTAATTAAAATGAAGATATCCAGCAAAGAAAGCTAAACTTGGCATAATATATTCCAGGGAGCATCCCTTTGAGAATTAATGACAGACATTTATTAATGAAGGATTAATGTATTGGAGTAACTGGTAAAATTGTTATCATATGGTCATAGATTAACCATAGATTTCAGATTCAGAAAATGAAAAGCAGCAGATTGATATAAATTGGAGCTACCGTTGTGCTTATGGGTTCGGCAGAACTGATCAATAGCATTGGTGCATATTTTTGTTGTTCAAAAATTGACTTAATTGTTATTTATATATAATTTTTGAAGAATCTAGTAACTTTCCTTTTCTAGAATTTAGAACCCATATATAAACTCAAAATCCTTACTTCACCAGGAGTATTTTACTTGTTACTGGGCGAATATATGGACTATATTTGGGCAGTATTAAGTTTCAACTATCAGATGCCTAAAGAAAAAAAAAGTTGATACAAATTATAGGTGTCGTTGATTGTATAATTAGGGTTTATTGGGGAAGTGAAGTACGTGGTATATATATTTATTTGTTTATTTGCAGAAAGTGTCAGGCAAAAAAGGTGGTGTGTATACCAGCACCAGCACCTGCAAATAGCCGGCAAGGGGGAGAAGTTGTTCCATCTGATTTATGGGCTTGGAGAAAGTACGGTCAGAAGCCAATCAAAGGCTCCCCTTACCCAAGGTGAGTCCTCTAATTACTAGTTCATACTAACTTGAATTAATTTTTTTTTTTCGGATCTGACATTGTTTTTTTACTCTAACGAGATTCTTTCTTTCCATTGCGACAATCTGCACTCTGAATTTTCTATTGAACTTATCAACTGTTTTAATTCGTACTGCCATAATAAATACTTATATTCTCCATGTTTCTCTATCATTCATGCCTGTAATAATAAGACCAAGCTTTTGCAAAGTCCAGTAGATGTTTTTACATTGTACGAAATTAAGAGATATGAACTACTACTATCATGTGTTAGGCTATTGTTTTAAGTGGTATACTAAATTGTTATGTCATATGAAGACACGAGTAAGAGAGCAAAAACAAAATTAAGAGATCGTCAAGTAATACTGTCGTGATATTCACGTTTAGTTTGGATTACTGTTAATTTCACTAGTTGTTATCAATTCCCCCAAAAGATTCTTCGGGAGTAAAGTTCTTTTCCTTCAAAATAGAATTGGGCCTATTTATTCAGAAAAATCTTAGAGCTTTTCATCGGTGTTTTTAAAGGTGGAGGAATAAGGTGAGATATTTTATTTGGTATGAGGCAGCCTCGAGGTGTTGGGGTATAGGCCCCACAGATCGTTTATTTTTTTAATGTTTTATAAATTAATATAATTAAAAATAAATACTTTTTGAAATAGATAAATCACCCAGAAAAAAGAGTAAAGCTACATCAAAATTATATAAAAAAAATACATATAAATAAGTGAAATATTTATCTAGAACTACTTGAGAAAAAAGAAAAACTAATCAAAGCTACATGCTACAACCAATAGATAAAATCAACTTTCATATAATAAGCTATTGTATGTCCTCAAAAACACGAGTTTATTTAAAAAATTATACATAATTAATTAATCCTAACCTGTCAATTACTCGATCAATATATTTACGCACTCATATATCATATATTGTATTTTAATAGAGAGTAAAAAAGGTAGATAACTTAAAAGCTTGTCACTATGTGACTTGAAAAGAACAAAAAAAAATCCTGAAAATCCTAGTTCCGCCTCACTGAAAATCCTAGATCCGCCCCTGTCTACTACCTTTCTTGAGTTGCAACGTCTTGGACATTCATCGACAAATACATTTAAAAGTGTAATTTTTAAGTTGTCTTTTACATTTGATTTGAGTATTTAAATATTTACCAATCATATATTTTAGTATTAAGTTTAAATTAGAGACTTAAAAGGAAAACATCATTTTACTTTATAAATTTTCAAGACTTACCCCTAATTTGCTCCTCATGCTTACGCAAAAACTCCAATACTTAGACGAATGCCTCAAATTTTGAGACATTCGCCTTTTCTTACTTTCGCCTTATGACAACGTTCCGAGGCCTTTTTGGTTATGGCTCACCCTGTGGAGAGCCTCAATGCAAGTCCCAGACTGTCTTTTAAAACACTGTTTTTCGGTCTGAAGTAGTATTTTTCATTTGCATTTAATTTATATGTATAATTTTTTTTTTTACACTACTTAACAACATAGTTCAGTATGTTATAGCATACTGAAAAATTATATTACAACACTAATGAATTTATCATATCTACATAATATTTCATATCTTTTATTTAATTATATCACATCACATATTTTGAATGTATTCGAAAAATAATGTATTCGAAAAGTAATGTAGTAAAAAAAAATCTGAGATAGAGAGTTTATACTATTAAGTAGTACATACAATTTTTTCCAAGTTATTGGATAGTCCCATATTTAAGTTTCTTCTATGAGATATGATAGTATAAATTTTATTTTTGACACGTCCATTTATTACAGGATTTGAATTTTACTTTTTCATCTTGTTAAAATAATATACAGAGGTTACTATAGGTGCAGTAGTTCCAAGGGATGTTCAGCAAGGAAGCAAGTGGAAAGAAGCAGGACAGACCCAAACATGTTAGTCATCACCTACACTTCAGAACATAACCATCCATGGCCAACTCAAAGAAATGCCCTTGCTGGATCAACCAGGTCTCAGCCTAATAATTCCAAACACACTACAACCTCAAAGAACAACACTAATATTATGCCAAATAATTCTCAATACCAAGGTGATACAAGTTTCAATGAAGATGAACAAAATGAGAGAAACATTAATCATGACAATAATGTTGCACAAGCGAACATTTCAACGTACCCAAAAGTGAAGGAAGAGGTGGCCGAAGAAGATCTTCAACAGCAACTAGGGGAAATGCGTAATGTTGAATTTTCTAAAGGGAGTTATCAGCCAATATTAACAGACTCGTCGAATCAGTGTCATGAGGATTTCTTTGCAGATTTGGTGGAACTTGAAGCTGACCCTCTAAACTTTTTGTTTGCCAATACTCTCTCGGGAGATATCAATGAAGTGGGACAGAAGAAGGCCATCGACGCATTCAACTTGTACAATTGGAGCAAAGACCGTAACACCAACATAAACAACAAGGGTACTCAAGCCGACACATAACATGATTCGAACAAAAAATAAAGAAGCAAATTAAATTCCACTTGGTGCATATATATTCTTGACTGATGCTAAGTTTCTTTGGTGAGAATTTTCTTCAAGCATAAGCCAAGTAGGGAAGGTTTAATTTCTCTTGGCCATAATTTTCCTTCTCTTTTTTTCGGTTGGTTGGGCATTTGGTCTAATATACCTTTTCATACTGTACAAGTATATCTTTTCATAATCCTGTCTTCTGTCATACCAGAACAGTAAAGAGATAACAGGCGGGAGGGGGGGGGGGGGGGGGGAATGGTAAAGAAGTGCTGGTTGATTGGGAGCAGGCCCCACGAGAGTCCTCCATTCCTTTTGGGAATATTAGTGGATGGGACAGAAAGCTGAGGAACAGAAGGTTTCAACAGTTAAAGCTAGCAAGTACATCTATCAGATCAGACATGACCAGATATAGCTCATAAAGAGACGATTGACGTGAGATGGAACTCCCATTTTTTTAGTGGGAAAAATAATTGAACCCTCCCCGGCCCTCATTCCAATTCCAACTAAAATAAAAAGGACCCGAAATATTCACTATTTCCTTTGTACTTATGGATCGTTTGGCGGATATATGTAAGAATCAAAATGTATTACTAATGTAGTAATATTGATATATATTAATTATGCTGATACTTTTTTATATATATTATTTAATTTGTTATATTAGATTAACATTTCTTGCATAATTTTTATTAGAAATTATTTATTTTTAAAAAATACCCTTCCTTAGCTAAGTAAACTTTTTGTGCAGTAAAATTTTGAATTCATTCAAGCGTAGAAGTGAAAAAAAAAAAGTTAGAAATGATAGTTCCAAACAATTTCTATTTTACTTTTACTATTCAGCATCTCCTAGTTTTCTGTATGCGTGTTTAATTCCATGTCATGGTGACAACTATTTGATGAATAGTTGATTTATGGCTGTGCCCCCCCCCCCCCCGCTCCCCATCCCCCCACAAAAAACCTTTCATTGTCCAACAACATTCACTGAAAAATGGTATGACATTATTTTGGTCATTTTGAAATTCAAAAAGACCAGAATTTTTTTCTCATTTTGGTCGCAGTTATCACTGATGCTTTTTCATGGCAAAGTATAGAGAAAAGAAGCAAAGTGAAACACCCCGAAACTTTGACCCTTGCAAAATTCTTAAGTCTTGAAACTTTTGTTCATCATACGACTCACATCATACGAGTCATATGGTTGTGATGGGTCTAGGGACCCTAGTCGTATGTTGGTCAGTGTGATATTAGCCATGTCCTGCCTAGGTACGATGAGACTCCATAAGAGTCGTATGATCAACTGACAAGAAGTATATGGTCCAATTGTATGTTGTCCAGTGTCTAGCCCTTGATGTTCTGCCTTGGATACGAATTGAGGATACTAGTTGTATGGTGAAGATACGAGTTAGGCAATATAGTTGTATATGGGAAAAAATGTGGTGTCCAACTTTCTGATCAAGTGACGAGTTGAGGGTACCACTCGTATAATGTGGTGACAAGTTGGAGGGTCCACTCGTACCCACCTACGAGTTTTTTACAGCTTTTAAGCTGAGGGCATTTTGGACATTTTTCACCCCAAGCCCTTAAGACCCACGTCTTATAACACTTTTTGGCCACTCATTATACACTTTAGAAGAACAAAACACTCTCTAAAAACCTCTCAAGAAGATTGGGTTAGAGTTTCTTCAAGGTGGTCATCTATAGGCTTAAGGATCAAAATCTCTCCGTGAATCTTCGTACCATAGGCATGCGACTCTTCTTTCATTGATAGTTCACAACAATCATGTGTTTTAAACATTAGTTATGAATCATTAATGGTGGTTTTGAAAACCATGGTTGAGGGTTTGAATGCATAATGTTGTGTATTGTTTTCTCATGTTTCAAATTTTGGTTATACATGTTTTGATAATGGTTTTGCTCATATGGGTGCATGGTAATTGTGGTTAATGAAAGGGGTCATGTTTAAGCCTAGATTTGATGATTGGCTTGAATAATAGTTTGATTATGGCATGCCCTCAACCTATTAGTGAAAATGTTAATGAGAAGAATCTTGTCACATATAAACTTTGTTTTGAACTATGGCATTGGCCTATGAATGTTGATGATTAGTAAATGATTTATGAAGGTCTTGATGACCATAAATTGATTTGAATTATAACCTTGGTGGTTTAATGGGCCAATTGAGTCCCTAAATGTTGAATTAAATTGAGGTCTTTTTTAGTCAATGAATCTGAGTCCCAAAGTTGACTAATCATGGTTATGGCCTATTGTATGCTTGCAAGTAGGGTTGGTATGACGATACCAGCGAGATGCCTTTGGTAAGTAATTGGACTAATGGTTGTGTTTGTGTGGTGAATATTTTAATTGGCCTTTAAATCAGGTGTATAGTCAGACCATGAAAGTAGAGTTTGAAGGACTAACACTAGAAACCGCGCTAGTCAGAGTTGGTATCCATATGATCGGGAGTTTCGAATCCCTCAAATGAGTATATGAATGTGAAGTTTGAGCCCTCCATATTGTTTACATTGGTGCTTAAGTAACCTCGATTATGTTGAGAGGTTTGAGTCCCCCATAAAGGCATATACGGATATGGATATTCTCTATTTCGTGCGGCTACACGCATTAGGTCCCTTCCAGGTAGGGGAGTGCTGGACCCATATATCCCGTGGTACCTTATTTTATGACGTTTATGCTACACAGTCCAGGTTAAGGTTTTTAAAGTGCATGCTAAACGTTGTTCCTTATCCTAACATGATATATATTTATATGTATACATGTGATTTCTTATAATGATTTGACTTAGTTTTGAATGATGGAATTATTTTATTCCTCTATCCCTAAGTTACATGCTTGCATTCCAACCGCTAACCGTCTCCGAATGTTGTATCCTCACGCAATGCATGCATCAAAATTTTTTCTACTTTTCCTGCACAGTGATCTTATGTTCGAATGTTTCATGAGTTGACATTAAAGTGGTGAGCTTCCATACATTAGAAGACTTCATGTTATGTTCTTTATTTTCTATGTATTAGAGTTTTTTTAGACTCTATTTTGGCTATCGTTGGGGGCATGCTCGATATTTTATTGACTTCGAATTTGTAGAGGCTTTGTTGGATTACTGTGGACTTGGGTGTGTTGTTTTTGGTGGATTGGTTTAGATATTTCATGAGTTATTATTAGTCTTATTTTGCACTATTTTGTTATGTGTTCGAAATTCATCTGACACTTAAGGTTGTTGAGCTGACTAGGCTAGGCTAAAGGGGTAATCTCGGGTATTCGTAGGAATTTAGATACCCGTCACTGCTAGGACCTGGTTTGGATCGTGACAAAGTTGGTATCAGAGCATAGGTTCATGGTCATTTGGGTATCCACAAAGCCGTGTCAAGTAGAGCCTCTTTTATGGGTGTGTAGTTACCACACTTAGAAGAGAGAGACTTTGAGGCATTTAGGAATATTTACGTTTCTTGTTATCTTAATTTTGAGCTATAGAGTCTTAGCTCTTGGATTCTTCTAATTTTTTTTTGCTCATCTTTCATATCATGCCTCCAAGAAGATCTACTATTCGTGTAAACTCTTCTATCCCGTCTGAGGATAATATGGACGGAGCTCGTCCAACTTTGAGAGTTTCTACTCAGTCAAGGGTCATTGCATCTCATGGGGTCCCATCTGTCCCAACTAATCAAACTTTTGAGGGTGATACTCATACTTGGTCACCTCCCGGAGAGGTTAGAAATACTGAGTTCGGTCACTCTATTACCTTATTAACTCAGTTGGTGATGTTTCATTCGCAATAGTCGAGTTCCGCTGGTGTTGTTATGGGTTCTTCTGAGGCTACTAGAGTTGGCCAATTTATAAGGTTACATCCTCCAATTTTTACTTGTATAAAGGTTGAGAAGGATCCTCAAAATTTTATTGATGAGATAGAGAAGATCTTCTGGGTTATACATGCTTTGGAGCTTGAAGGTGTAGAGTTTACTGCCTATCAATTGAAGGATATGGCGTACCACTTAAATGAAGAGTGGGAATAGTTGAGAGGTAAGGATATTGTCTCTGCCTTATGAGATAATTTCTCTAGTGCGTTTCTAGATCTCTTCTTCCCCAAGAGACGAGGGAGGAAAAAGTACAAAGATTTGTTAACTTGAAGTAAGAAAGAATGATAATCAAGGAGTATGCTTTGAAATTCCACCAGTTGTCCTAGTATACTCCTAATTTGGTATCTAATATGAGGGCTCGAATGGGAAAGTTTGCCTCGATATTATATAGTGAGTTGATTCTTGAGAGTAAGGATGCCTTGTTGATCAAGGACATGGATATCTCTAGAATGGTTATGTATATTCAGCAGGTCAAAGAGGAGAAAAAGAAGCAGGCTGAAACTGGTGAGAGACAAAGTAAGAAATTTTTGCATTTCGAGCAGAGTGGGAACCAATGACAGAGTGGTAAATGGTCTAAGAAGAAGTGTTTGAGGAGTTTTAACTCCTACTCGACAGTTAGTATTCCCTACCCATAGCCTTCTAGTGACCGATGTTCTTAGGGTAATGAAGCTTCTAGGGCACAAGGTGACCAATCTCAGGCAAGTGAGGCCCAATCAATACTATCCTACCCTTCTTGCAGATTTTGTGGTCAGTATCATAATGGTCAATAAGAGAAGAGAAGGAACCAATGTTTTAGGTGTGGTCAAATTAGGTATATGCAGCAGGATTATCTCTCTAGAGTTTCTTCTAGAGAGAACAAGGTTCCTGTTGCATCTTCTTCAGATCCTGCAACAAGGGGTGCTACTTTTGGCTTTGGCACTGGTTGAAACCATCTTTAAGCACTCACTACTCGTAAGAAATCTGAGGCATCTCCAAATATTATTACTGGTCTTTAGAAAATATTTTCCTGTGATGTGTACTATTTACTTAATCCATTGTCCACTTTCTCTTATGTGACCCTATTTGTGGCTGTGCATTTTTGGTTTTGGTCTCGAGTGTCTATCAGGTCCTTTTTCTATTTCTACCCCCATAGGAGACTTTGTGGTTGTCAAAAGAGTCTATAGGGTATGTGTGGTATCTGTTGGTTGTAAAAAAACTATTGTAGATTTGAGAAAGTTAGACATAGTTGACTTTGATGTTATTTTTGGAATAGACTAGTTTCACTCATGCTATGCTTCTTTCAACTGTAGAACCTGTAAGGTCATGTTTAAATTCCCAAATGAGTTGGTTATTCAGTAGGGAGGTGGCTCACTAGCTCCTTCGAGGAAATTCCTATCATATCTTAGATCTCGGAGATTGATTTCCAAAGGTTGTCTCTATTATATGGTTCAGGTTAAAGATTCTAAATTGGAAGGTCCTTGCTTACATTTTCTTCCAGTGGTAAATGAGTTTCCTGAAATCTTTCCTGATGATCTCTCTGGCGTCCTTCTTAATAGAAAAATTGATTTTGGTATTGACCTTGTTTCGGATACTTACCCTATTTTTATTTCTCCATATCGAATGGCTCCAACTGAGTTGAAGAAACTTAAGAAGCATTTGAAGGATCTTTTAGACAAAGGTTTTATCCATCCTAGTGTGTCTCTATGGGGTGCACCTATCTTGTTCTTGTGAAAAAAGGATGGTTCTCTTCGAATGTATATTGACTACCAAAAATTAAATAAGGTGACGGTACAAAATAAGTATCCTCTTTCGAGATTTGATGATCTTTTAGATCAGCTTCAGGGTACCAAATTCTTCTCTAAGATGAATTTTTATTTCGGGCATCATTAGTTAAAGATTAGGGTGGTGGATATCCCTAAGACAACTTTCTGTACCTGGTATGGGCATTTTGAGTTCTTGGTGATGTCGTTTAGCTTGACCGATTCCCCTGCGGCATTTATGGATTTGATGAATATGGTCTTCCTTTATTTTTTGGATCTATTTTTGTTTGTTTTATTTGATGACATCTTAGTGTACTCTAAGAGTAAGGAGGCTCATATCGATTACCTCCATCTTGTGTTGCAGACCTGGAAAGATCAACAGTTGTATGCAAAGTTCTCCAAATATGAATTTTGGTTGAATGTCGTAACTTATCTAGATTATATTATGTCTAGTGAGGAGTTTATGGTGGATCCTCAAAATATTTTTATGGTTAAGAAGTGGCCTAGACCCACGACCCCAATCGACATTTGAAGCTTCTTGGGTTTAGTCGGGTATTATATGAGGTCTTTGGAGATTTTTTCTTTTATTATTGCTCTATTGACCAAGTTGACTTAGAAGAAGGTGAAGTTATTGTGGTCAGATACTCGTGATGGTAGCTTTGAGAATTTAAAGAATAAGTTGACTTCAGCTCTGAACTTGGCTCTACCTTAGTGTAACGAGGGTTTTGTTGTCTATTGTAATGCATCCCGGGTTAGTTTGGGCTGTGTTTTGATGCAGCATAGTAAGGTGGTTTCTTATGCCTCTAGACAGTTAAAGGTTCATCAGAAGAACTATCCGACTCATGACTTAGAATTGTTAGTTGAGGTATTCGCATTGAGAATTTAGTGTCACTATCTGTATAGGGTCTTTGTTGATACCTTTCTAATCATAAGAGCCTATAGTATGCATTCACTCAGAAAGAGATTAATCTCAGGCAAAGAAGGTGGATTGAGTTACTAAAAGACTATGACATGAATCATCACTAACATTTAGGTAAATCTATTATGGTTGTTGATGCTCTTAGCAGGTTGTACACAGGTAGCTTGTCACATGTGAATAAGAATAAGCAAGAATTGGTAAAGGATATCCACCATTTGGCTAAAATTTGAGTTCGTTTCTTAGACTCTAAGGATGGTGGTGTGTTGGTGCAACTGGTGGCATAGTCATCTCTTGGTTCGGAGATAAAGAAGAAACAAGTATTATATCCTCTTTTGATAAAGATAAGGAATGATGTGGGTAAGTAAAATATGATGGCATTCCAGATTGTTATAGATGATATCTTGAGGTACCAAGAGAGGTTGTGGTGTTCCCTATGTGGATGAGTTGCAAGGCAGGATTTTGGCTGAGGCACATGAATTGCAGTACACGGTTTATCCCAGTTCAACTAAGATGTAGCATGACCTTAAGGAGATGTATTGATGGAAAAACATAAAATAAGATATAGCCAACTTTGTGGCAAAGTGTATGGTGTGTCAACAAATAAAGATGGAGCACATGAGGCTTGGTGGGTTAAATCAAGAGATTGAATTGCCAGTGTGGAAGTGGGAGATAATTAATATGGATTTCATTATCGGCCTTCTGTGGTTTTGGTATCAGCGTGAGTTCATTTGGGTCATTGTGGATAGGATAAATAAGTTCACTTACTTCTTACTAGTGAGGACTACCTATTCTGCCGAGGATTATACGAAGTTGTTCCTTCAGAAAGTTGTAAAGTTCCATGTGGCGCCTATCTCAATTATTTTAGATCATGGTACTCAGTTCTCATTGCATTTTGGTGCTTGTTTTAGCATGATTTGGGGACTAAAGTGTGTCTTAGCACGGCCTTTCACTCCTAGTAGGATAGGCAGGCTAAAAGGATTATTCAGACTTTGGAAGATATGTTGCGAGCCTGTGTGATTGAGTATAGTGGTACTTGGTTCTACCATTTTCCTTGCATTCAGTTTGCTTATAACAATAGTTACCATTGTAGCATTAGTATGGCCTTGTTTGATTCATTGTATGGTAAGAGGTGTAGATCTCCTATTGAGTGGTTCAAGGTTGGTGAAGCAGAAATGTTTGGCTCAAATTTTGTTCACCAAGCCATGGAAAAGGTGAAGATAATTTGGGAGAGTATTAAGATTGCCTAAAGTCTCCAAAATTCCTATACAGATGTGAGGTAAAGGGACTTGGAGTTTGAGATTAGAGATTGGGTGTTCTTGAAGGTATCTCTCATGAATGGAGTAATGTAGTTTAGGAAGAAAGAAAAGCTCGATCCCCAGTATGTTGAACCGTACATGGTGTTGATAAATGTTGGAAGTGTTACGTATGAGTTGAATTTTCCCTCTAACATGAGTTCTATTCATCTGATATTTCATGTGTCCATGTTATGGAAATGCATGGGTGGTCCTTCGTTGTTTTTTCCCTCAGAGAACATTGTTTTTTTTATTCTTTGTCCTATGAGGAGGTCCCTACGAGGATCATAGATCGGAAAGTTCGTTGGTTGCAAATGAAAGATGTGGCTTCAGTAAAGGCTCTATGGTGGAACCAAAAGTTCGAGAAAGCTACTCGGGAAGCCAAGGAGGACATAAAGTCCAAGTATCCGTTCCTATTTTTGATTTAGAAAAATTGTGCTTGAAGTATGTATTATTCCTAACATCATTGTTTTCTGTCTTTGTTAAAAGTAGATTGTGAATTCCTTGGCATTTTATTTTCTATCTTAAAGGTAAGATTAGAGACGTTCGGGTTTAGTCATGCTTGTATTTCCTTATCCCATCTTTCAAGGATAAATGATTCTAAGGAAGGGAGACTACAACAACCCAAACTTTGGCCCTTGCAAAATTCTTGAGTCTTGAACCTTCTGTTCATTAGATGACTGATAACGCTCAATCTACAGCTCACGTAGGAGTGTAAAGCGGTCGTTAGCAAATATAGAACCCAACCTGGGTTGGGTATCGATCCCACAGGGAATAGCTTGGCCAACAAGTAAGCAAACTTACTAGACTTTTAGTGCAAGTCTCGTAAGAAGGGGGGATTGTGATGTGTAACCAAAACAATGAAGTAAAAGCTGAAAATAGCAAAGTAAAAAGAAAAGGATTGTTACGTAAGTTGTAAACAATGAGAATTGAAGCGTTGGGGTTATGTCCACCTCCTGAGTTATACGTCTCTATTGGCTATGAGTGTGTAGAATTGTGACATGCATGTGCTTATAGAGAATTGTATTCGATGGTAAATCCAGGCGTCTATCGACCTATTCGAGGATTATTTCACTTTAACTCTTTCGAGCTTAAAGAGTGTCTAACGGTACGAATTCTCCAAGAGGTTAGTCCAGTTATGGCACTAGCTTTTTAATAGGAAAGGGTGTCCTACTACCTTGACACTATCTCTTTTCCAGACAAATAACCTTTCTTTCGAACAAGTTAAATGTTATACTGGCGTATTCTTGCGTTTGCAACCACAAAGAATGTAGATTAAGATGAAGAGAATAATGGTATAAGCAGTATACGTGTCACAAACTCACAGCAATAGATAGTATCTCAGTTGGCTTCCATAACCCCAATAGAGAAGTTTAGTTGCCCATGAATGTGAAGGAGATCACGATTGACATTGTTATTATATCACAATATTGGTTAATTGCGTGTAGCTCAAGTGATAGACGTGAGGCGTGAATTCCTTAGCAAAGTAACGGTTCTCTTATTGCGGGTTTTAAGAATAGAAGAAAATAAGATTAATGGAAAGATTAGAAGAGTTGTAGAATTGTTGTGGTGGAAGAAGAGAGGGATGGAAGAAGATTAATTGTTGAATAGAAGATTGTTAAAAATCTCTAGCATGATAGGGTATTTATAATACCCATATCCTAATCCTACTAGGTAAATAAATATCTAACCAAATCCTACTAGGCTAATGGAATACTTAACCCAAATGTACTAGGTTAATGTAACATTATCATAATCCAAATAAACTAATGAAATACATAACCCAATTGTACTAGGTTAATGCATCATTGTCCAAATCCAACTAAGTTACTGCAAGTCCCCAAAGTCTTCAGAAATGCTGTTTTAGCCCGGGACAGATTTTCCATGCAGCGTTTTTGATCCTTAGGTGTGTAAACTCTCTTTCCTTCCTTCGTGAGCTTTCTTTTGCGTCAAGTAAGCCATAAAATGCTGAATTCCGTATAATTTATTCCTGAAACTTTGCTAATCATGTTCGTTAGCTCACTTATAGGAAAAAGGACTAAAAGTGCATGAAATATATAATTTGTTCTCAAAACTAGGCTAAAATATGGGCAAAATATATTGATATAGGCGTGTAAATTCGCCTATCATCAACACCCCACACTTGAAGCTTTGTTCGTCCTCGAACAAATATCATGTCCCTCTAAACATCAACTTAGGGTTTCACAGCAACAACACAAAACATTCTTCAAGACAAGCGCAACAGTTATCAACAAAGAGTAGTTTTCCGATCATTAGTAGAAACAGTTTAGCCTCTAGCATAGACTCGTGATGGTGGTCAACTTGCATGCAAAAGTTAAGGTACAAGAAATCATATACAACTACCCAAAACTCATCAACCATGTGTGTCTCACAATATTTTACCCATAGTCACTCATAAGTATAGCATATTTTTCAAACATGGGTATCAAAATATCCTTGCTCTCACTCTCACGAAGAATTCATATGCAGCAACTGATGACCATAGACTTGCCCTTAGTGTAATACTCCACTAAATGTCAGAATGTTAAGATTAGGATCAAGTAGGTCTTTTGATGGTTGTAATGTAGGCTAAGGGACGGGTAGGACTATTTTGGCCAGAAATAGTGACTAAGTTCCTAAGCACTTTAATACATCACATTGTATCATTGACACTTTCTTCTTTCAACCTTTCTTCTTTCTTTTATTCTTCCACCCTTGTTCTCCTCTTTTGTTTTTCAATTTTTAAGCATGACTCACTTTTCAACTTTCTTTTCACAACATACCTCTTATTATAACACTTTCTTTTTCATAACACATTCAAGCACCATTACAATTTAAAGCATCATACTCACCCAATTTCCTATTATGTTGTCACATGACTTTTTCACTTTAAAGTACTTAGGAATTTGGATCAAATTATGGTCTTGAAAAAGTGGATTAGGCTTACATACAAGGTTGTCAAAGAAATAGGCTAAAGGCTCAAAAGAGTTTAACTAGGATGATGTCCAAGGGTAGGTAAAACGAAGGTAAACATGTATAAGTTGCCAAAGAAATGCCTAAATCATCTCCTAGACTTACACTCCTTATTTTCGCTTTGCATACATACCAGGCAAGTTCTAGCATCAGCCACAAACATAGAATATACTATAAATCTCACACACACAAGGCACATGGTCGACTTTATTGGAAGTAATATAGACTCTCGACCCAACAAGTGAAGGAATTAAACCACAAAATATCACATAATGAGTCACAACTAGAGCCTAAACGTCTCAATAGTCATGATGTTAGCACAAACTCTTGTTATAATCTCATGCTGCCTATTAGAATAATTTCGTGCGACGCTAAGTAAAAAAAATTTACTAAAAAAAATTTACTACTAAAAAAACTTAACTTAACTAAAAAACGAAACACACAAAAAAAAAACACACAAAAAAACACATAAAAAAGTAAACAAACATAGATGCGATAGAGAAGTATAGCATGCGATACCGCCACCCCACACTTAAACGGGACACTGCCCTCAGTGGAAAGTAAATACAAAGACCCTGGTCAGTAGGACTCTTCCTCAATGTCGGGGGTCATACCCCCTTTGTCGGAATCAGCATAAGAGTCGTCGTCAGAGTTCTCCTCCTCATCGGAGTCTGGCAAGCGTCGATCGTCATCGGTCGGCACGTCATCGTCTAGAGGTTCCTCAAAGTATACACCCACTCCACACATCTCTCGTGCATGCATGTTCATTGGATAATCATGGTCCAGCTGGTGGAGCTCTTCAACAGTTGGAATACGACCTCCACTCATCATTGTGAAGCGTGTCATGCCATAAAGATGACGGAAGAAACTCTCATCACGAGCATGTCTATCCGCAGTAGTAAGGTTGACACCATGAGTTGTTTCAGCATCTTTGACCTTGGTGAGGTCAACCTTCTTTGGGTTATGTGGGAGTTTGTGATCAGCTGGTTCCTCTTCAATATCCTCCTTCCGCAAGAGTGTTGTCAACAGATTACCAAAAGTGAAGTAGGACCTTTTGTGGAGTCTGGCTTTCCGCATTGTAGAGCGAATGATTTCCCCAAAGTTGATAGGGACATTCGTCATCAAAGCATAGACCAAACACACTCTATCTCTTGATATCTTGGTGTATTGAGTCCCAGGAATAAGGCATGAGTTGACAATGCGCATCCAGATTCTTGCTTCCTTATTCAGTGAAGCATAGGGGAAAGTGTTGTGTTGGCTGGTGTCTTTATGTCTGCCCCACCTTGCCATCGATCTACTTCCACAAAGTGTGTGTCGTATTGCTCTATAAGGAGGCCTGCTGTACAACTCTTTGAATGGTGCTGTGTCGACCGAAGGTAAGCCAAGAAAGGAATTGATCCAATCCGCGTTGAGCTGTATTACTTGGCCCCGAATTTTGACTTCGTTGCCTGTTGTGTTAGGCAACCATTTGGCATAAAACTCTCTTGTTAAATCAAGGTTGAATTCTCCCATATCGCGGAAGATGAAATCCACCTTCCATGCCATTATTTGCGCCAACATACGCGGCTCCTTCTTCGCTAAGGTGTCCTTGTTGATCAAGTCGACGTGAACATATTTTCTCTCTTTGTTGTTCCTGTACCATTCTTTGGCTTCTTCCTCAAGAACCCATTTGATTACAAACATTCGGCGTGGTAGTTGCTTTGAGGATGATTCTCCTTGGTCCTTGCGACCTCTCTTCTTGCCCTTTTGGGAAGTGGTAGCCTTCTCCTTGCCTTGCCTCGCTTTAGGTGCCATTGTACCTGAGACTAGAAATAGTGTTAATGGCAGCACAATCTCAATTGATACAATCTATCAACAAGCAGTAGGGGTACCACCCCACACTTAGTTTTGTTAACACAAATCAGTGAAGCGAAAGTGGTCGATTACTTAAATTTTGTTGATATACGTTTTAGGATTATATTCCAACAAGAAAATCAGCATTGCATCGCTTACTTGCAGCCATTGCACTACTTTCATGTTAGATAAAACAACACTACTACATAGGGGTTGTATCATGGTATGGACATTTTCAACAATTGCAACCTCCTAAGTTGGTAGGCAACTATAAGGCTTATCCTGATGAACGGGATAGTCTAACATGTAAGCATCCAAGTAACAAGATCATAACATGATAGTCGATGTTCATAACCCTAGCAATTCCGCAAATAGTATAACAACGCTATTAAGACCAAATTCAAGTCGGAAACAAGTCAAGATGATTCTAACGTATATATTCACTCACATGATTTTGCATTAACAATCCAATCACATGAACATCACCAACAATCTTATATGATGTAGCAATTCATAATATACATAGCAATGAAATACTTACGAGAAATAAATGAAGAATAAGAGAGTACTTACTTGCTTGAAGCTTTTGGAGATGGTTTTGTGAAATTGGAAGAGCAAAGAAGAAAATTTTGAGAGGTTTTGGATGAATATGCGGCGCCTTTAGGTTACTTTGCAATGTGATTTGTGTTTCAAGACCAAGTCCCCTTTATATAGGAGGATAATGGGTCAGGTTTTGACCCATTTCCAAACGGTTTTGGAGACAAAAATACCACATATGCGGCGCATAATGCTCGGCATAGTCATGACATATGCGGCGCATAGTCTATGACATTTAGGTACATATGCGCCGCATAGTCTATGGCATTTTGAGACATATGCGCCGCATAGTTTATGGCATATGAGATCCTGAGACCTAATGCCATAGCATAGGCGGCGCATAGTCAAAAGCACACTTAAGAATGGGCGGCGCATAGTGTATAGCACACTAGATTCCGAGACCTTAGGCTATAGGATAGGTTTTGCGTTGTTCGTGGCCTAGTTTTACCTAGGCCTAGACCTCCTCGATGCCTATTTAAGCATGAGTAATGCTCAATCCATAGCCTTATGCATCCTTATAACCAACTTACCACCTTTGCCATCCAATACGTCAAAATCGTCATTTGAGACCAATCTCCTCGTTGAAAACTTCTCGCACCTATATTTGCTCAAAACCAATGAAAACGATTAGTACGATGGGTTGCCTCCCACCAAGCGCCTTAGTTTTGGTCGTGGCACGACTCGTATTTTTGGATTTTTATTTATCAAAAGCAAAACAAGTACTAAACCAAATGATAAAATGATAAAACGATAAAATGATAAAACGATGGGTTGCCTCCCATCTAGCGCCTTATTTATTGTCGTGGCTCGACATAGTTACCTCGAGTACTTAGACTTCGTCGAGATAAGTGATGTCCATATAATTCATCGAGTCGAGAGGACCGATATAAGGTTTAACACGTTGGCCATTCACTTTGAAGACAACACCATTATTGTCTTCCAATTCGACTACTCCAGACGAGTAGACTTGGATAACTTTGTATGGACCAGACCACTTAGATTTTAACTTACCTGGGAAGAGCTTCAATCTGGAGTTGAAGAGAAGTACCATATCACCCCTTTGGAAGTTTCGTCGAACAATCCGCTGATCATGATACTTTTTCATCCTCTCCTTGTATAGGTCTGTCCTTTCATATGCATGGAGACGGAATTCATCTAATTCGTTCAGCTGCTCCAACCTCAGATTCATAGCATCATCCCAATTCAAATTCAATTTCTTCAATGCCCATAACGCCTTATGCTCAAGCTCGATGGGTAAGTGACAAGCCTTCCCATAAACTAGTTGATAAGGAGACATGCCAATGGGTGTTTTGAATGCAGTCCTGTACGCCCATAGTACATCATCAAGCTTCCTAGACCAATCCTTCCTATTAGCATTGACTGTCTTCGCAAGGATTTGCTTGATCTCCCGATTGGAAACTTCTACTTGTCCACTAGTTTGGGGATGATAAGGCGTAGCTACCTTATGTTGCTTGACACCATACTTGGCCAAAACTGATTTGAATAGCTTGTTGCAAAAGTGAGATCCTCCATCACTTATGATAGTACGTGGTACTCCAAAGTGAGAGAAGATATTCTTCTTTAAGAACGCTACAACACGCTTCCCTTCATTGTCGGCCAAAGCTACAGCTTCTACCCATTTTGAAACATAATCTACAGCAACCAAGATGTACTTTATTCCAAACGAATTCACGAATGGACCCATGAAATAAATACCCCACACATCAAAGAGTTCTACCTCAAGAATTTTGGACATGGGCATTTCATGGTGTTTTGAAATAGCACCTTGACGTTGGCATTGGTCGCACCTTCTAACATTGTCGTAGGCATCTCTAAATATCGAAGGCCAATAATAACCACTTTGCAAAACTTTTCTTGTCGTCTGATTGCTTGCGTGATGTCCTCCAACTTGGGAAGTGTGGCATGCTTCCAATATAGTAGGCACTTCTTTATGAGATATACATTGTCAAATGATACCAGCCGCACATCGTCGAAACAAATAAGGTTCACCCCAATAGTAGTGCTTGACGTCATGCATAAACTTCCTCCTTTGGTGGTAAGATAAATTGGCAGGTATCACATTACTCGCCACGAAATTTGAAAAGTCGGCATACCATGGTAGTTCCTCAATTGTTGTTGCTAATATCTCTTTGTCCGGGAATGCATCATCAATTTGATTTTTAGGTTGCGCCACATGTTCATTCTCAAGTCGAGATAGGTGATCGGCCACTTGGTTCTCGCAACCTCGTCTATCTTTGACCTCAAAATCGAACTCTTGTAGCAGCAACACCCATCAAATTAACCTTGGTTTTGCATCCTTCTTTGTCATGAGATACCTAAGAGCTGCATGGTCTGTATGAATGATCACCTTGGTACCCAATAGATAGGCACGAAACTTCTCAAACGCATACACCACCGCTAGGAGCTCTTGTTCAGTAACAGTGTAGTTCCTTTGGGCTTCATTTAGAACCTTACTCGCATAGTAGATAGGATGAAACAGTTTCTCCTTTCTCTGATCGAGAACAGCACCAACGGCTACACCACTAGCATCACACATGACTTCGAACGGGAGAGACCAATCTGGTGCTACCATGATAGGGGCTTCAATGAGTTTTCCTTTAAGGCATTCGAATGCCTTTAGGCAATCTTCATTGAAGTCGAACTTCATATCTTTCTCCAAGAGTTTGCACAATGGACTAGCAATTTTGGAGAAGTCTTTGATGAACCGACGATAGAAGCCTGCATGGCCGAGAAAACTACGAACTCCCTTCACCAAAATTGGAGGTGGTAGCTTCTTAATAACCTCTATTTTTGCTTGATCAACCTCTATTCCTCTTGCGGAGATCTTGTGCCCAAGAACGATTTCTTCTTTCACCATGAAGTGGCATTTTTCCCAATTCAGCACAAGGTTGAATTCTACACATCTTTGCAATGCCATGCTCAAGTTTTCCAAGCACGACTCAAAACATTCACCAACAACTGAAAAATCATCCATGAATACCTCCAAAGTGTCCTCAACCATATCAGAGAAAATGGACATCATACAGCGTTGAAAGGTGGCTGGTGCGTTACATAACCCGAATGGCATACGTTTGAAGGCAAACGTACCATATGGGCATGTAAACATTGTCTTCTCTTGGTCTTCGGGTGCAATACAAATCTGATTGTAGCCTGAATAATAGTCCAAGAAGCAAAACCATCCTTTCCCCGCTAATCGATCTATCATTTGGTCCATAAAGGGCATTGGGAAGTGATCTTTGAGTGTCCAAGAATTCAGCTTTCGGTAGTCCATGCATACTCTCCATCCAGTGACGGGTCTGAGTGGAATAAGCTTATTCTTTGCTTTCACGACCACCGTCATGCCTCCTTTCTTGGGAACACATTGTACCAGGCTTACCCATGTACTATCAAAGATAGGATACACAACCCCAGCGTCTAACCACTTGATAATTTCTTTCTTCACCACTTCTTGCATAGGTGGGTTTAGACGTCTTTGATGTTCAATGGTGGGCGTGCAATTTTCTTGAAGCTGAATTTTATGTGTGCAAATCCCAGGTGGAATACCAATAATATCCGCAATGGTCTATCCAATGGCTCTAATATACTTGCGTAGAATAGCAATAAGAGCTGCAACTTGTTTCTCACCCAAATCGGCTGCTACAATAACTGGAAGTGTGTTTCTGCTTCCTAAAAAGGCGTACTTCAAATGACTTGGCATCTCCTTCAATTCTAACGTGGGTGGTTCTTCAATAGATGGCTTAGCTGGTGGTGTGGGTCGATTCTTAAGATCAATATCCAGCTTCTTGGGAGCATAGCGATATGTCCCTAATCCCGATAGAGCACAAGTAGCTTCTTCAGAATTTTCAGCATCCTCATTCTCTCTATTCATGAGCACAACCGCCAAAGGGTCATCAATAATTTGCTCTTCTTCAAGTAATTCTTTCTCATCATCAAAGAAAACATCAGCCACCGAAAATACACTTAGATCTTTGGGTTGCTTCATTGATTTGCAAACATCAAAGCGAACCACTTCGTCATTTATTCGGAATGAAAGCTCATTGGCTCTCAAATCAATGAGCACGCTTCCTGTAGCAAGGAAAGGGCGCCCCATGATTATGGGAACTTCTGAGTCTGCTTCACAATCCAAAATAACAAAGTCTGCCGGAAATATGAATGAAGAAACCTTTACCAATACGTCACATAGAATACTAACAGGTCGTTTTACCGACCTATCCGCATGACGAGCCTCATATTGGTTGGAGTAGGGTCACCCAACCCCAACTTCTTGTATATCGATAATGGCATCAAATTGATGCTGGATCCCAAGTCACATAATGCTTTGGCAAAATTTAAAGATCCAACGGTGCAAGGAATAGTGAAAGCTCCGGGGTCGGTCTTCTTCTGAACTATCGATCGGGTAGCAATTGCACTACAATGATGCACATCTTCTCTCAACTCATAACTTGCTGCCCGCTTCTTAGTCAGAAGATCCTTCATAAATTTCGCATACCCAGGTATTTGTTCAAGTGCCTCCACCAATGGAATATTAATGGTCAGCTGCTTTAACATAGTCATGAATTTGCTGAACTTCGTGTCATCCTCCACCTTCTTAAATCGTTGGGGAAAAGGTGGTGGTGGGTATGGAAGTGTTCTCTCCACAGTTTTCTTCTCCTCTTGCTTCCGTTTTCCAGATTTTTCAGGTTGCACAGCACTGGGTGAGGCGTCCTTGACATCAGGAGTTGCGACATCTTCTCCTTTTTCATTGTCATCTAGGTCCGAAACCTCGTCAACCACTTGCTTGCCTTTTGCTGAAGTTTCCAGCACCTTACCACTTTTGGTAGTGATGGCCATGCATGACCCCTCATTCCTTGGGTTTTGCATAGTATCACTAGGTAAAGTGTCGGCCTTTCTTTGATTGAGTGCTGCTGAAAGTTGGCTCAATTGCTGCTCTATTTGCTTGATTGAAGTGGAATGAGAATCAACTAATTGTTTCATGGAGGACAAATCATTAACTACCTCCGTTACTCCCGTGCTTGTTGCTTCCACTCCTTTCAAGATTTTAGCCATCATGTCTTCTATGCTTCCAGAATTAGATGTGGTGGTGTCACGTCTACCAGGGGGAACATACAAACCACTCTTTTCATTCTTGTTTTTCCAACTACCTTGGTCTTTGTTTCCAGATTTATCATAATAGTTCCGACCTTGGTTTCCTTGGGCATTCCCGCGGAAACCCCCCTGATTGTTCAAGTAGTTGGCCTCCTCTTCCGAATCAGATTTGTCTTTTCCTTTTGATGCAATAGCTTTCACTTTTTCGGTATTCCCTGACAATAAATGCTTTGTAAGAAGATCCATTTGTGTTTTCAAGTGCGCCATATCCTTATCACGTTCTTCTTCTCTTCTTTTTTGGTCTGTGGTCATGCCACTAGATAAAGTGGGGCTTGCTACCTCAGAATCCCTGGTATGCCAAGCTCTACTTTGTTTCGTCATACGATCTAGCATATTGCTTGCTTGACCAAAGGTGAGGTCCATGAAAGATCCTCCAGCTGCATTATCCACCACTGGTTTAGTTATTGAATTCAAGGCTCTATACAAGATCTCTATTAGGTGAACATTGGTCATGTGATGGTTTGGGCACCTTGCTAACTTTGTCTTGAACCTCTCCCATGTTTCATGAAGAGCTTCAGTGGGAAGCTGACGAAAGTTGCTGATTTCATCTCTCCATTGCGCCCTCTTGAATGGTGGAAAGAATCTTTCTAGGAAAGCATCTCTCAATTGCCTCCAATTTGTAATAGAATCAGGAGTCAGCCCATTCAACCATAGTGTTGCCTCCCCAGACAGAGACAATGGAAATAGACATAATCGAATTGCATTCTGACCAACACCAGGATTGTCAAACGACTTGCATGTAGAAATAAAGTTGATGAGATTCATATTCGGATCATCGCCTGCTAGTCCACCAAATAATCCCTTGAGTTGCAATAACTGAATCATGGTGCTTGTGATGTTGAACTTAGCTCCGGTCGCTAATGGTGGAGGAATTATGGCTCCAGTGGCTCCGGCACCATCAAGATCATCATCATCATCGTTGAAAGCTGGCTGCATAGGTTGGCGATCATACCTAAACCGAGCTTGTCGACCTCTTCGGTTGGCAGGTGTTATAATTTCAGCATCACGCCTAGGGTTTAGTAACTCGTCATCACCTAAATCCTCATCGTCGGGATTTGTTGCTCGTGCAGGGTTATCAATGTTCTGTTGTTGAACCTGGGCAGCGGCAAGGGCAACTAATCTTGCTTGTTCCTGTTGAGCAGCCATCCTTTCGATTTCTGCTTGTGCTTCCATTCTTCCAATGCGTTGTGGTTCAGGATTGATAGGTAATAACGGTTGACCAGAACTTCTAGTATGGGGCATGCACTGAATAAAAACCTGCAGTAAACAAAAACAAAAACTGAAAGTAAAAGTACGAGAATCTTTGACCAAAGGGTCTAGTAATTATTCCTAACTTGATTGACACTCGTATTCCCCGGCAACGGCGCCAATTTTTGATAACGCTCAATCTACAGCTCACGTAGGAGTGTAAAGCGGTTGTTAGCAAATATAGAACCCATCCTGGGTTGGGTATCGATCCCACAGGGAATAGCTTGGCCAACAAGTAAGCAAAATTACTAGACTTTTAGTGCAAGTCTCGTAAGAAGGGGGGATTGTGATGTGTAACCAAAACAATGAAGTAAAAGCTGAAAATAGCAAAGTAAAAAGAAAAGGATTGTTACGTAAGTTGTAAACAATGAGAATTGAAGCGTTGGGGTTATGTCCACCTCCTGAGTTATACGTCTCTATTGGCTATGAGTGTGTAGAATTGTGACATGCATGTGCTTATAGAGAATTGTATTCGATGGTAAATCCAGGCGTCTTTCGACCTATTCGAGGATTATTTCACTTTAACTCTTTCGAGCTTAAAGAGTGTCTAACGGTACGAATTCTCCAAGAGGTTAGTCCAGTTATGGCACTAGCTTTTTAATAGGAAAGGGTGTCCTACTACCTTGACACTATCTCTTTTCCAGACAAATAACCTTTCTTTCGAACAAGTTAAATGTTATACTGGCGTATTCTTGCGTTTGCAACCACAAAGAATGTAGATTAAGATGAAGAGAATAATAATATAAGCAGTATACGTGTCACAAACTCACAGCAATAGATAGTATCTAAGTTGGCTTCCATAACCCCAACAGAGAAGTTTAGTTACCCATGAATGCGAAGGAGATCACGATTGACATTGTTATTATATCACAATATTGGTTAATTGCGTGTAGCTCAAGTGATAGACGTGAGGCGTGAATTCCTTAGCAAAGTAACGGTTCTCTTTATTGCGGGTTTTAAGAATAGAAGAAAATAAGATTAATGGAAAGATTAGAAGAGTTGTAGAATTGTTGTGGTGGAAGAAGAGAGGGATGGAAGAAGATTAATTGTTGAATAGAAGATTGTTAAAAATCTCTAGCATGATAGGGTATTTATAATACCCATATCCTAATCCTACTAGGTAAATAAATATCTAACCAAATCCTACTAGGCTAATGGAATACTTAACCCAAATGTACTAGGTTAATGTAACATTATCATAATCCAAATAAACTAATGAATTACATAACCCAATTGTACTAGGTTAATGCATCATTGTCCAAATCCAACTAAGTTACTGTAAGTCCCCAAAGTCTTCAAAAATGCTGTTTTAGCCCGGGACAGATTTTCCATGCAGCGTTTTTGGTCCTTAGGCATGTAAACTCCCTTTCCTTCCTTCGTGAGCTTTCTTTTGCGTCAAGTAATCCATAAAATGCTTAATTCCGCATAATTTATACCTGAAACTTTGCTAATCATGTTCGTTAGCTCACTTATAGGAAAAAGGACTAAAAGTGCATGAAATATATAATTTGTTCTCAAAACTAGGCTAAAATATGGGCAAAATATATTGATATAGGCGTGTAAATTCGCCTGTCATCAATGACTCATATCATATGAGTTGTATGGTGTGGTGAAGGGTCTAGGGACCCTAGTCCGTTATTGGTCAGTATGATATTGGCCATGTCCTGCCCTAGGTATGAAAAACTCCATACGAGTCATAAGATCAAGTGACGAGAAATATGGGGTCCAATTGTATGTTGTCCAGTGTCTAGCCCTTGATGTTCTACCTTGGATACGACTTGAGGGTACTATTCGTATAGTATAACATGAGTTAGGCAAGGGAGTCGTATGTTGGAAAAAATATCGTGTCTAACTTTCTGATTAAGTGATGACTTGAGGGTACAACTCGTATGATATGGTGATGAGTTGGAGGGTCCACTCGTACCTACCTTTGAGTTTTCTACAACTTTTATTTAGAGGGTATTTTGGACATTTCCCACCACAATCCCTTAAGACCCAATGTCTTATAACACTTTTTGGCCATTTATTATATACTTTAGAAGATCAAGACACTGTCTAAAAACCTCTCAAGAAGATTGGGCTAGTGTTTCTTCAAGGTGGTCATCTACAGGCTTAAGGATCAACATATCTCCGTGAATCTTCGTAACTCAGGCATGTAACTCTTTCTTCATTGTTATTTCCTAACAATCATGTCTTTTTAACATTGTTTATGAATAATTAATGGTGGTTTTTAAAACCATGGTTGAAGATTTGTATGCATAATGATGAGTATTATTTTCTCATGTTTTATATTTTTGTTATACATGATTTGATAATAGTTTTTCTCATGTGGGTGCATGGGAATTTTGGTTAGTGAAAGGGGTCTTGTTTAATCCTAGACTTGATATTTTTTGTCTTGAATAATGGTTTGAATATGGTATCCTCAACTTGTTTCTGAAAATGTCAATGAGAAAAATCTTGTCATATATGAACTATATTTTGAACTATGGCAATGGCTTATGAATGTTGATGATTGGTAAATGGTTTATGAAGGTCTTGATGGATACAAGTTGATTTGAACTATTACCTTGATAGCTTAATAGGCTAAATGGGTTCAAGTCCCTAAATGTTTAATTGAATTGAGGTCTTTGTTTAGACAGTGGGTTCGAGTCCCAAAGTTGATTAATAATGGTTATGACACGTTATGCGCTTGTATGTGAGAGTTGGTATGACGATACCAATGGGATGCCTTTGGTAAGTAATTAGACTAGCGGTTGTGTCTGTGTGATGAATTTTTTTATTGGGATTTAAAGAGGGATGTGTAGCTGGGCCGTGAAAGTGGAGTCCGAAGGACTAACACTAAAAACCACGCTAGCCAGTGCGGGTGTCTATATGACCGGGAATTTTGAGTCCTCCAAACGAGTATATGAATGGGAGGTTTGAGTCTCCCATATTGTATACATTGGTTCTTAAGTCACCTTGATTATGCCAAGTTGTTCGAGTCCACCATAAAGGAATGTATGACTATGTATATTCTCTGGTTCGTACGGCTACATACACTGGGGCTCTTCCAGCTAGGGGAGAGCTGGACCCATATAGCCCATGGGTGCCTTGTTTTATGACCTACATAACCCAGGTTAAGATTTTTCAAAGTTCATGCTAAGCATTATCCCCATCCCGGCATGATATATATATATATATATATATATATATATATGATGATTTGATTTGGTTTTAAATGATGTTATTATTTTATTTCTCTATCCTTGAGTTTCATGCTAGCGTTGTATCCTCTAACCGTCTCCGGATTCTATATCCCCACGTGATACAGGCACCAAAACTACTTTTACTTTTCGTGCGCAGTGATCAGGTGTTCGAGTGGTTCGTGATTTAACTTTGATGTGGTGAGCTTCCGTACTTTGGAAGACTTTATTTCATGGTCTTCATGTTCTATGTCTTAGATTTAGTTTAGACTTTGTTTTGGCTATTATTGGGGGCATGTCCCGATATTTTATTGACTTCGAATTTGTAAAGGTTTTATTGAATTATTATGGTCTGTGAACATATGAACATGCACACTATATAGTTAATGTCTCCAAATTTTCAAAGCAAACACCACAACAAGTAATTCGAGATCATGGGTTGGGTAAACCTTTTCATAAGGTTTTAACTGTCTAGAGGCACAGTCTATGACCTTACCTCTCTGCATCAACATACAACCCAAACCAACTCTAGAGGCATTATAATAAACAACAAAGACATCTGTACCATTAGGTAATGCTAGAACTAGGGCTGAAGTGAGTCAAGTCATCAACTCCTTGAAACACTTTTCACAAGAATTTGACCATAGGAATTTAACTTTCTTTTGGGTCAATCTAGATTTAGGAGATGCGATAGAAGAGAAACCTTCAAAAAAATGGCGGTAATAACCAGCTAGACCCAAGAAACTCCTAATGTCTAATGGAGAGATAGGTCTAGCCTAATTTCTTATGATTTTTGTCTTTAGGGATCGACTCTAATTCCAACGGAAGAGACAATATGACCGAGAAAGGCTACTGATCTTATCCTTAATTCATACTTGCTGATTTTGGCAAATAATTGATGGTCTCTAAGAGTTTACAAGACATCTTTAAGATGATCTACATGGTCATCCTCACTATGGGAGTACACAAGGATGTCATCTATGAATATTATGACAGACATTTCTAGATACGGTTTGAGCACTCGATTTATAAGGTCCATGAAAGATGCTGGGGTATTGGTTAGCCAAAAAGACATGACTAGAAACTTAAAATGACCATAACGGGGTCTAAAGGCTATCATTAGAATATCATATTCCCTTACCTTAAGCTGATGATAACCAGATCTAAGGTCTATCTTTGAGAAATAACTTGCACCTTGGATTTTCTCAAATAAGTCATCAATTCTTAGAAGAGGATACTTGTTCTTAACTATAACTCTATTTAGATGACGATAATCAAAGCATATATGCAAAGAACCATCTTTCTTTCACAAGAATGGGATGGGAGCAACCTATGGAGAAACACCAAGACTTTTGAAACCTTTATCTAGAAGTTCTTTGAGTTTCTCGTTCAACTTCTTAAGCTCTATGGGAGCCATATGATAAGAAAGTTGTAACGCCCCGAATCTGGTACCCGAAATGCTACATAGTACTCATGACCTCAAAGGACCACAAGTTAACCCATGATTGATATCTACGCCTGTATACTTCATGATATACTGTATAATGCAGAAACATGAACTAAAAGGCTATAAGGTTCAAACTGTAACATAATATCTGATAAAATATAATATCTGGGATGGGGTATAAATGCCTAAACAAAACTGTCTAAACATACTGTAGTCTGAAAAGCCTCTAAAACATAACTGTCTGAATAAGAAGATGATGGGACATGTCCCAAACTAACTCCAACTAATAAACTAATGAATGAGATAATAAAGAAATGATCATGTCCTCGAATGATGAGGATTCACTGCTAACTCTAATGGAAGAGAATGGAATGCTACTGATGCTCTAGAGCTTATGCTTCTAACCCTATAGTATAAAACACCATAGTGCAAATTGATCAATACTTTGAATGTATTGGTATGCATGTGAGGTAGGCTGAATACAAAGGGTTTACAAGCATGATTTATACTAACTGACTAAATGATATAAATGTGAGAATACATATTAACTGTAACTTGGGTCTTGATAAAATGATTACTGAGTTTGAGTACTGATAACATGAGATACTGATAACTGTCTAATAGAAATAACTGATACTGAGCGACTGTACCTGACAGTCTAGTTTTTGATGGAACTTGCTGAGTTCCAAACTATTCTGAGTTAACTGTATCTAATAGCCCTGAATTCTATAGAACTATCTAAGTTATATTACTGAGATTGAATGACTGTATCTTAAAGTTCTGATTCTGTAATTGAAATTGTGGGAGATAATCATCTAACTAACATGGCCCAAAACTGAACTGGTAAGGTCCAACCTATAACCCCAGATGGAAGGGTGTCACTTCTATGCCATGGGTAAAGACTAGCTGTGAGTATACCCTCTCTAATAGAGAGCTTTTTCGTTAACCCTTCCTGATAGGTAACCCAAAAGAGATGTATAAGTCTCTAAATACGTAGGGTACATGTCAAGCTAGGCTGTCTATATAGTTCTGGAATATAAGGATTGTTTTTATAGATCACACCCTCCACTGAATAATAGGTGAGTCCCCATCCTTGGGTTTACTCGGTGCTGAATCTTATTCCCAACTGAATAGACACTGAACTGATTAACCGAACTGAACTGATACTAATGGTATAGTTTAGCTGAGCTTAACTGAGTTCACTTAGTTCCGTTGATTAATGGAATGCTACTCAGATCTGAGGACTGACTGAGAGTACTGAAGTTACTCAGATTTACTTGAAATACTGAGGTTACCAAGTTTACTGAGTACTGAGATCACTGAGATTGCTGAGATTTCTAAGATTTTTGTTTTTTCTTGAGTCACATGACTGACTGGGTTCTATGAATCATGGCTTGATTGAGAGTGTCGTGAAAATATGACACTGGATCTAGGAACACAACTAAATTGTTGGGTACAAGTACCCCCAAGACTCGATAGAAAGAAACTGACAAAGCATGACTTTCTTGAATACACGACTAACATCAACAATCCATAGATCATTGATTAAGACATTCCATCAAACACTTGACATGCATGAACTTATACATGAATGGGGATTACATATTATTATACTAGTATGACACTTTTCCTTTGCATAGGCATTTTATCAAACACATGGGAAGCATGTTGTGGTTATACAATTATCAACACATCTAATAATCATGGATACATTAATCAACTTGTAAATTGAAGGGTGTTTATCATGGTTATTATGCAAATCTTTATTTACTAGGGTCAATTATTGGAATATGTAATTTAAAACATGAATCAAACCCCCACAACATCATGAACACAAATTTCAATTCAATTTAAATCATGAACATTCATTAATACACAAATCCTGGATTTTGAAAAGAGATTCTTGAGCTTTATGGGTGAAAGGGACCCATGAATCAACACATGACATACTTTAATTGTGAGTTTCTTGAAGTTCTTGAACTGGAAGAACTTAAATTTCTTGGTTTCTTGAAGAAGGATTTGTATATTGCTCTTAGGGATTATCTTTGAGAGAAAACCCTAATTTGATGTTGTGAATTAATAATGAACTTATAAGCCATAATCTGATATAATTAGGGGTTAAAACGGGTGAAAAAGACCCAAATACCCTTTATAAACAACTTAAAGTTTTCTGAATGGGACCTGCGATGACTCATGCGATGGTCCATCACTGGCTCGATGGTCCGGTATTTTGATCATTGTACATGGACCAAAAAAGGACTCACTACCTTATAGTGATGGCTTGGGCATCTGTCCATCGCAACTTCGATGGTCCATCAACCAGTCCATTGCACCTTATCCAGAAGTTTGACTCATTGCCTTGGCTATGAAGGTCTTGGTGATGGTCCATCACTAGATCAATGGTCCGTCAACCTGGCCATCACACCTGGGCAATTTTGACAGCTCTAAGTAAAATGTCCATAACTTTTTAATCCACTACTGGATTTGGACCAAATTGGTAACGTTGGAAAGAAAATTCAATTTCCCACATGATATAAACTGAAAATATTAAAAATTCCACATGTACAAAAATGGATTCATATTTTAATGGTCCAGTCGATGGCTCTCATGTACTTTCATAGAACCGTGATGAGAGCTGCAACTTGCTGCTCACCCAAATCTGCCGCCACAATAACCGGAAGTGTGTTACTGCTTTCCAAGAATGCATACTTTAAATGGTTAGGCAGCTCCTTCAATTCTAACGTGGGTGGTTCCTCAATAGATGGTTTAGCTGGTGGTGTTGGTCGGTTTTGCAAATCAAGGTCCAGCTTTTTGGGAGCATGAAGATATGACCCTAATTCTGTTAGAGCACAAATAGTTTCTTCATAATTTTCAAGATCCTTATGCTCAACATTCATAAGCACAACCGCCAATGGATCATCAACAAGCTGCTCCTCTACGGGTAATTCTTTCTTATCATCAATATAAACATTAGCTACCGAGAACACGTTCAGATCTTTGGGTTGCTTCATTGATTTACATACATCAAAGCAGACTACTTCGTCATTCACCCGGAATAGAATCTCATTAGCTCTTAAATCAATAAGCACACTTACTGTTGCAAGGAAAGGATGCCCCAAGATTATGGGAACTTCATAGTCTACCTCACAATCTAAAATAACGAAGTCCGCTGGAAAGATGAATGAAGAAAACTTCACCAATACATCACATAAAATACCAACAGGTCATTTTACCGACCTATCAGCCATTACAAGCCTCATATTGGTTGGAGTAGGATAACCCAACCCCAACTTTTTATAAATGGATAATGGCATCAAGTTGATGCTGGCTCCTAAATCGCATAATGCCTTAACAAAATTCAAAGATCCGACAGTGCAAGGAATAGTGAAAGATCCTGGGTCTGTCTTCTTCTGAACTAATGATCTGGTAGTAATTGCACTACAATGATGAACAACATCTGTCAACTCACCACTTGCTTCTCGCTTCTTTGTTAATAGATCCTTCATAAATTTTGTGTAGCCTGGAATTTGTTCTAGTGCCTCAACCAAGGGAACATTAATAGTCAGCTGTTTTAACATCGACATGAATTTGTTGAACTTGGTATCATCAGCTCTCTTCTTTAATCTTTGTGGAAAAGGAGGTGGTGGAAGGGGAATTGTTTTTTCCATGACTTTTTTTTCATCATGCTTAGGTCCGGAGATCTTTTCAGGCTATGGACGTCGAGGACTGACGTCATGAACATCTTCATCAGTTTCGACGGCGTCATCTCCTACGATATCTTTGGCCACTTGCTTGCTTTGGGATGAATTTTCCAGCACCTTACCACTTCTGGTAGTAACAGCCATGCTTGTTCCATCATTTCTTGGGTTTTGCACTATGTCGTTTGGTAGGGTGCCAGCTTTTCTTTGATTTAATGTGGCTAAAATTTGACTCAATTGTTGTTCCAGCTGTCTTATTGAAGTGGAATATGAGTCAACCAATTGCTTCATTGAGGCCAAGTCATTTATTACCTCAGTTACTCCCATGATGGTTGCTTCCACTCCTTTCAACAGGTTAGCCATCATAACTTCCATTGACATATTTGTCGAACCAGATGCAGTGGCCTCTTGTCGTCTAGGAGGAATATACATGCCACTCCTGTCAGTCTTGTTCTTCCAACTACCTTGATCCCGGTCCTTGTTTCCAGAATTATCATAATAGTTCCGACCTTAGTTTCCTTGGGCATTGCCTTGGAAACCCCCCTGATTGTTCACGTAGTTGGCTTCTTCTTCAAAATTGGATTCCTCTCTTCCTTTTGATGCAGCTGCTTTGACTTTTACGGTCTTCCCTGATAGTAGATTCTTTGTAAGAAGATCCACTTGTGTTTTCATGTGCGCCAAATATTGATCACGTTCTTCTTCTCTTCTCCTTTGTTCTGCAGTCATGCCTATAGAAAAAGTGGGGCTTGCTACCTCAGAATCTCTGGTATGCCATGCCCTACTTTGCTTCCTCATCCGGTCTAGCATATCACTTGCCTGAACAAAGGTGAGGTCCTTAAATGATCCTCCAGCCGTATTATCCACCACAGGTTTAGTTACTGAATTCAAGGATCTATATAGTATCTCCATCAAGTGAACATTGGTCATGTGATGGTTTGGGCACCTCATAAGCTTCTTCTTGAATCTCTCCCATGTTTTGTGGAGGGCTTCAGTTGGAAGCTGTCGAAAATTACTGATTTCATCTCTCAATTGTGCTCTCTTGGATGGCGGAAAGAATCTTTCTAGGAAAATGTCATTCAATTGCCTCCAATTAGTGATAGAATCAGGAGTCAGCCCATTCAACCATAGAGTTGCCTCCCCTAAAGAGACAATGGAAATAAATGCAACCGAATTGCATTCTGTCCAACGCCAGGATTGTCGAATGACTTGCATGTAGAAAGAAAGTTGATCAGATGCATATTCGGATCATCGCCTGCTAGTCCACCGAATAATCCCTTGAGTTGCAATAACTGAATCATGGTGCTCGTGATGTTGAACTTGGCTCTGGGTGCCAATGGCAGAGGAATAATGGCTCCTGTGGCACCAGCTCCATCAACATCATCATCATCATCATCGAATGGTATGGCTCGGCATTCAGTCCTGAACGTAGCTTGACGATCTCTTCTGTTGGCTGGTGTCGCCATCTCAGCATCACGCCTAGGGTTTAGTAACTCATCATCACCTAGATCCTCATCGTCAGGATTTGTTGCTCTCCCAGGATTATCAATATTTTGTTGATGCACTTAAGCGGCGGCCAGAGCAGCTAGTCTAGCCTGTTCCTGTTGAGCAGCCCTTCTTTCAATTTCCTGTTGAACCTCTATTCTGCCAATACGATGTGGTTCAGGATTGAAAGGTAATAATGGTTGACCAGAACTTCGAGTATGGGGCATGCACTGGATAAAAAAAACTGCAGAAAACAAAAACAACAACTAAACGTAAAGTACGAGAATCTTTGACCAAAGGGTATAGTAACTATCACAAACTTGGTAGACAACCGTATTCCCCGGCAACGGCGCCAAAATTTGATAAAGCTCAAACTATAGCTTTCGTAAGAGTGTAAGCGTTCGTTGTCAAATATAGAACCCAACTGGGTTTGGTGTCGAATACCACAGAGAATACTTGGTCTCTAAGTAAGCAAAGATTATTAGACTTTTGGTAAAAGTTTCGTAAAAAGGGGGGATTGTAGACTGCAATAATGTAACAAAGTGAAATACGGAAAATAGCAAAGTAAAAAGAAAGAATGTTTAGTAAAATGTTTAACCAATGAGAATTGAGAGTTGGGGTTATGTCCTCCTTATGAGTTATACGTCTCTATTGGCTATGAGTTATGCGGAATTCAGACATGCATGTGCTTATAGAGAATTGTATTCTATGGTAAATCCAGGCGTCTTTCGACCATCAAGGATTATTTCACTTTAAGTCTTTCGAGCTTAAAGCGTATCTAACGGTACAAATTCTCCAAGAGGTTAATCTAGTTATGGCACTAACTTTTTAACAGGGGTTGGTGCCCTATTACGTTGACATTATCTCTTTTCCAGACATATAAATTTTCTTTCGAACAAGTTAATGCTATATTAGCGTATTCTATGTGTTTGCAACCACAAGAATTTGCATTAAGATGAAGAGAATAATGATATAAGCAGCATACGTGTTACGAATTCAAAAACTCATAGCAATATATAGTATCTCATAAGGCTTCCATAACCCCAATAGAGAAGTTTAGCTACTCATGAGTGCAATGGAAATCACAATAGACATTATCATTATACCAAAATAAAGATCTCACGTGTAGTATATGTTGGTAGGGTTTGTGGCATGAATTCCTTTAAGAATAACGTTTCTCTTGTTGTGAAAATTAAGAGTTGAATAGACGAAGAGAATAAGAATTAAGAGTGTTGAAAAAGTAGAAGTATGAGAATTCGAATTAATGGAAGAATTAGAATGATTCAGAATTATAAAAACTTCAGGAAAATAGGGTATTTATAACACCCATATCCTATTCCTACTAAGCTACTGCATTACTTAACCTAATCCTACTAGGTTACTGCATCATTATCCTAATCCTAATAAGTTACTGCTGATCCCCAAAGTCTTTAGATTGCTGTTTTTGCCCGGGACAGGTTTTCCATGCGTCACTTTTAGTCCTTGGCGTCCAAGCTCTCCTTTCCTTCTTTCGTGAAGCTTCCTTTGGCGTCAAGTTATCCATAAAATGCTGAAATCTGCATCATTTATACCTGAAAACTTGCTAATCACGTTTGTTAGCTCACTTACAGGAAAAAGGACTAAAAGTGCATGAATTATATATTTTTCCCTCAAAACTTAGCTAAAATATGGGTAGATTATAGTACTTTAGGCGTGTAAATACGCCTATCATCAACACCCCACACTTAAAGCTTTGTTCTTCCTCGAACAAAATATCATGTCCTTCTAAACATCCACTTAGGGTTTCACAGTAACAACACAAAATATTCATCAAGACAGGCATGACAATTATCAACAAAGAGTAGTTTTCTGTTCACTTCTAGAAACAATTCAACCTCTAATATAGAATCGTGATGATGGTTAATTCGTATTCAAAAGTTAAGGCACAAAGAATCATACACAACTACCCAAAACTCATCAACCATGTGTGTCTCACATAAGATCTTTACCCATAATCACTCACAAATTTTGCATTTTTCGAAACATGGGTACCATATTTTCATTGCTCTCACTCTCACAAAGAATTCATATGTTGCAACTAATGACCATAGGCTTGCCCTTAGTGTAATACTCCACTAAATATCAGAATGCTAAGCTTAGGATCAAATAGGTCTTTTACAGGTTGTAATGTAGGCTAAGGGACAGGTAGGACTATTTTGGCCAGAAATAGTGACTATGTTCCTAAGCGCTTTAATACATCACATTATGCCATTTATGCTTTCTTTCAAACTACCTTTCTACTTTCTTTTAATCTACCACCCTTTCTCACCTCTTTTGTTTTTCAATTTTGAATAGAATTAACTTTTTATTTTTCTTTTACTTTTTCTTTTCATAACACACTTCTTATCCTAGCAATTATTTTTCATAACAAATTCAAGCACCAATACATTCTAAGGCGCTATTCTCACCCAATTTCATCTTATTTTGTCACATGACTTTATAATTTAAAGCACTTAGGAATTTGGATCAAATTATGGTCTTGAAAAAAATGGATTAGGCTTACATATGAGGTTGTCAAAGAAAAATAGGCTAAAGACTCAAAGGGGGTAATCTAGGATGATGTCTATGGATAGATAAAATGAAGGTAAAGAATCATACGTTGCCAAAGAAATGCCTAAATCATCTCCTAAACTCACACTCTTTATTTTTCTTTACATACATACCAGGCAAGTTCTAGCATCAGCCACAAACATAGAATATACTATCATCTCACACACACAAGGCACATGGTCGACTTTATTGGAAGCAGTATAGACTATTGTCCCAACAGATAAAGGAATTGAACCATATGATGAGTCACTATTAGAGCCTAAACGTCTTAATAGTAATGATTTTATCACAGACTCTCATCGTAATACTATGCTGCCTATCAGAACAATTTCATACAAAGTTAAAAAAAATTTAACTACTAAAAAAACAAAACAAACAAACATAAATGAATGCAAATGTAGATAAAGAAGGTTAGCATGCAAATACCAGCACCCCACACTTAGTCGGGACACACTGCCCTCAGTGGAAAATAAATAAGAAGAACCTGGTTAGTCGGACACCTCCTCTATGTCTGGGGTCATACCCCCTTCTTCGGAATCATCATCAGAGTCGTCGCCATCAGAGTTCTCCTCAACGTCGGAGTCTGGCATTCGACGATCATCATCGGTTGGCACATCGTCATTAAGAGGTTCCTCAAAGTACACACCTACTCTACACATTTGCCTTGCATGCTCATTCATTGGGTAGTCATAATCCAGCTGTTGGAGCTCTACAGCAGTTGGAACATGACCTCCGCTCATCATGGTAAACCGAGTCATGCCATAAAGGTGGCAAAAAAAACTCTCATCCCGAGCATGCCTTTCCGCAGTGGTAAGGTTGCTTCCATGCGTGGTTTCAACATTTTTAACCTTTGTGAGGTCAACCTTATTTGGGTTGTGTGGAAGTTTATGATCATCCAGTTCCTCTTCTATGTCCTCCTTCCTCAATATTGCGGTCAACAGATTGCCAAAGCTGAACTGGGACCTCTTGTGTAGCCTAGCCTTTCGCATTGTAGATCGAATAATTGCCCCAATGTTGATAGGAACAGTCGTCATCAACGCGTACACCAAGCACACTCTATCTCGTGTAATCTTCGTGTACTGGGTCTCTGGAATCAAACAAGAGTTGACTATTCGCATCCATATCCGAGCTTCTCTATTCAAGGAAGCATATGGGAAGGTGTTGTGCCGATCGGTGTCCTTGTGTCTGCTCCATCGTGCCATAGATCTTGTTCCGCACAATGTGTGTCTAATTTGCCTGTACGGAGGTCTGTTATACAGCTCTTTGAGTGGTGATGGATCAATAGATGGCAAACCCAGAAAGGAGTTGAAGAACTCCGCATTTAGTTGCAGAACTTGGCCCCGAATCTTTACTTCACTCCCTGTAGTTTTTGGTGACCAGTTGGCATAGAATTCACGTGTTAAATCAAGTTTGCACTCTCCCATACCTCGAAAGATGAAATCAAGATGTAACTCCATTATCTTAGCCAACATACGAGGTTCTTTCTTTGCTAGGCTTTCCTTGTGTATCAACTCCACATGAACATATTTTTTCTCTTTATTGTTCCTATACCACTCCTTTCCTTCCTCCTCGAGGACCCATTTAATTCCAAACATACGGCGAGGTATTTGCAGCGAGGAGGATTCACCTTGCTCTTTTCGTCCCCTTTTTTGGCCTTTTTGTGAAGTGGTTGCTTTTTCTTTCCCTTGTCTTGGTTTTGGTGCCATTGTACCTAAGATTAAAATAATAGTCATGTTAGCTTCATCTCGGTGGATACAATCAATAAATAAGCAGTAGTGGCACCACCCCACACTTAGTTTGTTTGTACGAACTAGTGAAGTGAACGATGTCGATTTCTCAGATTTCATCGATATACGTTTAGGTGTTATGTTCCAACAATATAATCAGTGCAGTCATACTTTTCGTATCATCTTAACTATCCTTTCTCAGTTCTAGATCATGTAATCTTGGTAATTCTTTCATGTCTTGGACTAATGCATCACTTTGAATAAAACTACTACATAGATATTGTATCAATTTATGGCTTGGAATAATCACAACATCTTATGTTTGTAGTTAACCATGATTTTCTTTGCAATAAACAAGTCATTCAAGCAAGCTTTCAAGTTACAAGGTTATGCAATTATCTTGACCATGTCAATTCCGCAAAAGTATGACAGTGTATCAAAATCAAATACAAGTTGGACACAAGTCAAGAGAATCCTTATATATTCTTTCACTTACTTAGTTTCACCACAACAAATCAACCATATTCAAATCATCAATACTACTTCAAGATTAAACAATTCATTATAGACGTAGTAGTGTAGTATTTATGGAACATAAAAGAAGAACAAAGAAGTACTTACTTGGTTGATGGCCTTGGAAGATGTTCTTGCAAAGTAAAAGAGCAAAAGGAAAATTTTTGAGAGAATTTGGAGAGGTAGGCGGCTCTTTAGGGTGAATTGCAATGTGTTTTTGATTTAAGACTAAGTTTCTATTTATAGGACAAGCTTGGGTCGGGTTTTGACCCATTTGGAATCGGATTTGGAGACCAAAAGTGACCATAGGCGGCGCCTAATGCTTTGCCTATGCTTAGCATAGGTGGCGCCTTTTGCAAAGCATTGTTGAGCATAGGCGGTGCCTATTCTATGGCATTGTTAGGCATAGGTGGCGCCTATGCCATGGCATATGAGATTCAGAGACAAAATGCTTTTGCATAGGCGGCGCCTATGCTATGGCATTGTTGAGCATAGGCGGCGCCTATGCTATGGCACTCTAGAATCCGAGAGCTTAGGCCATAGCATAGGCCTTGCCTTGTTCGTGACCTAGATTTACATAGGCCGTGCCTTGTTCTTTGCCTATATTTTCATAAGCAATGCCTAAACCATAGCCTTTCGCTTCTTCATTCCTAACTTACCACCTTCAACATGCAACACTTCCAAATCAAAATTTGAAACCAATCTCCTCTTTTACACCTCTTGCACCTACATTCACTCAAAAATGACACAAATGATTAGAACGATGGGTTGCCTCCCATCAAGCGCCTTAGTTTTGGTCGTGGATTGACTCTTCTTTTTGGATTTTTATTTAGTAAAAACAAATGCAAAGGAAACAAAAAAATCACGATGGGTTGCCTCCCATCTAGCGCTTGATTTATTGTCGTGACACGTCATAGTTACCTAGAGTACTTAAACTTCGTCGAGATAGATGGTGGCCATATTCTTCATCGAGTCAAGGGGCCCGATATATGGTTTTACTCATTGGCCATTCACCTTAAAGACAACACCATTATTGTCTTCTAGCTCAACTACTCCAGACGAGTAAACTTGGCTAATCTTGTAAGGACCAGACCATTTGGACCTTAACTTACCTGGGAATAGCTTTAGTCTGGAATTGAAAAGAAGTACCATATCACCCTTTTGGAAGTTTCGTTGAACAATCCGCAATCATGATACTTTTTTATCCGCTCCTTGTAGAGGTCTGATCTTTCATATGCATGTAGACAGAATTCATCCATCTCATTCAGCTGCTCCAACCTCAAGTTCATAGCATCATCCCAATTCAAATTCAGTTGCTTCAGCGCCCACAATGCTTTGTGCACGAGCTCAATGGGTAAATGACAAGCTTTCCCATAAACTAGTTGGTACGGGGACATGCCAATTGGCATTTTGAATGTAGTCCTATAAGACCATAGTGCATCGTCCAGCTTTCGAGACCAATCTTTCCTATTCGTATTTACAGTCTTAGCAAGGATTTTCTTGATCTCTTGATTGGAAACCTCTACTTGTCCACTAGTTTGTAGGTGATAAGGCGTGGCTACCTTATGTTGCTTGACACCATATTTTGGCAACACGGATTTGAACAGTTTGTTGCAAAAGTGAGATCCTCCATCGCTTATGATAGTACGTGGTACCCCAAAATGAGAAAAGATGTTTTTCTTTAAGAATGCAACAACACGTTTTCCTTCATTATCAGCCAATGCTACTGCTTCGACCCATTTTGAAACATAATCTACCGCAACTAGGATATATTTCATTCCAAACGAATTCACGAATGGACCCATAAAATCGATACCCCATACATCAAAGAGCTCTACTTCAAGGATTTTCGACATGGGCATCTCATGGTATTTCGAAATCGCACCTTGTCTCTGACATTGGTCGCATCTTCTCACAAAGTCGTAGGCATCTTTAAATATCGAAGGCCAATAATAGCCACTTTGCAATACCTTCCTTGCTATCCGATTTCCTGCATGATGTCCCCCAACTTGGGAAGTGTGACATGCTTCCAATATATTCGGCACCTCAACATGGGATATGCATCGCCTGATAACACCATCTGCGCATCGTCTAAACAAATATGGCTCATCCCAGAAATAGTGTCTCACGTCATGCATGAACTTCCTCTTTTGATGAAATGATAGATTCGTAGGCATCACATTACTTACCACGAAGTTTGCAAAATCTGCATACCATGGTAACTCCTCCATCATTGTGGCTAAAATCTCTTCATCAGGTAAGGCATCATCAATCTCGCGATCTTACTGTGCTATATGCTCATTCTCGAGTCTGGATAGATGATCAGCCACTTGGTTTTCGCAACCTCTTCTATCTTTTACATCAAAAACAAATTCTTACAGCAACAATACCCATCGAATTAGCCTTGGTTTTGCATCCTTCTTTGTCATCAGATATCTAAGGGCTGCATGGTCTGTATGAACTATCACTTTGGTTCCCAACAAATAAGCACGGAACTTTTCGAAGGCATACACAACTGCTAGAAGCTCTTGTTCTGTGACAGTATAGTTTTTCTGGTCTTCACTCAAGGCCTTACTCGCATAGTAGATTGGATGAAATAACTTTTCTCTTCTCAGGCAAAGTACAGCACCCAAAGCTACCCCGCTAGCATCACACATGACTTCAAACGGTAAAGACTAATCTGGTGCTACCATGATAGGAGCTTCAATTAGCTTCTCTTTGAGGCATTCAAATTCCTTATAACAATCCTCATTGAAGTCAAACTTTGCATCTTTCTCTAAAAGTTTGCATAATGGACTAGAAATTTTGGAGAAGTCTTTGATAAACCTTCGGTAGAAACCTGCATGACCGAGGAAACTACGAACTCCTTTGACCGAAATTGGGGGTGGTAGTTTCTCGATAACTTCGATTTTAGCTCGATCCACTTCAATTCCTCTTTTGGAGATTTTATGCCCAAGAACAATACCTTCTTTCACCATAAAGTGGTACTTCTCCCAATTCAGCACTAGGTTGAACTCCACACATCTCTGCAACGCCATACTTAGATTTGTCAAGCACGATTCAAACGACTCACCCATAATTGAAAAATCGTCCATGAATACCTCCAGCGTTTCTTCCACCATATCAGAAAAAATGGACATTATACAATGCTAAAAAGTGGCTGGTGCGTTACATAGCGCAAATGGCATACGTTTGAAGGCAAACGTACCATAGGGGCATGTAAACATTTTCTTCTCTTGATCTTCGGGGGCGATACATATCTGATTATAGCCGGAATAACCGTCTAAGAAACAAAACCATCCTTTCCCTGCTAATCGATCAAGCATTTGGTCAATAAAGGGCATTGGAAAGTGATCTTTAAGGGTCCACGAATTCAGCTTACGGTAGTCCATTCATACTCTCCACCCTGTGATAGGTCTGAGTGGAATTAACTCATTTTTTTCATTTGCAACTACCGTCATGCCACCTTTCTTTGGTACACATTGTATCGGGCTTACCCATTTACTGTCAGAGATTGGATACACAACCCCTGCATCTAACCATTTAATAATTTCTTTCTTCACCACCTCTTGCATAGGTGGATTTAGACGCCTTTGATGCTCAATAGTGGGTATGCAATTTTCTTCAAGCTGAATCTTGTGTGTACAAATCCCAGGCAAAATACGAATGATATCAGCGATGGTCTAGCCGATGGCTCTCATGTACTTTCGTAGAACCGTGATGAGAGCTGCAACTTGATGCTCACCCAAATCTACCGCCACAATAATCGGAAGTGTATTACCGCTTCCCAAGAATGCATACTTTAAATGGTTAGGCAACTCCTTCAATTCTAACGTGGGTGGTTCCTCAATAGATGGTTTAGCTGGTGGTGTTGGTCGGTTTTTGAGATCAAGGTCCAGCTTTTTGAGAGCATGAGGATATGACCCTAATCCTGTTGGAGCACAAATAGTTTCTTCATAATTTTCGGCATCCTTATGCTCAACATTCATAAGAACAACCGCCAATGGATCATCAACAAGCTGCTCCTCTACGGGTAATTCTTTCTCATCATCAATATAAACATCAGCTACCGAGAACACATTCAGATCTTTGGGTCGCTTCATTGATTTACATACATCAAAGAGGACTACTTCGTCATTCATCCGGAATAGAAGCTCATTTGCTCTTAAATCAATAAGCATACTTCCTGTTGCAAGGAAAGGACGCCCCAAGATTATGGGAACTTCAGAGTCTACCTCACAATCCAAAATAACGAAGTCCGCTGGAAAGATGAATGAAGAAATCTTCACCAATACATCACATAAAATACCAACAGGTCATTTTACCGACCTATCAGCCATCACAAGCCTCATATTGGTTGCAGTAGGATCACCCAACCCCAACTTTTTGTAAATGGATAATGGCATCAAGTTGATGCTGGCTCCTAAATCGCATAATGCCTTCGCAAAATTCAAAGATCCGATAGTGTAAGGAATAGTGAAGGCTCCTGGGTCTGCCTTCTTCTGAACTAATGATCTGGTAGTAATTGCACTACAATGATGAACAACATCTGTCAACTCACCACTTTCTGCTCGCTTCTTTGTTAAAAGATCCTTCATAAATTTTGTGTAGCCTGGCATTTGTTCTAGTGCCTCAACCAAGGGAACATTAATGGTTAGTTGTTTTAACATCGACATGAATTTATTGAACTTGGTATCATCAGCTCTCTTCTTTAATCTTTGCGGAAAAGGAGGTGGTGGAAGGGGATTTGTTTTTTCCACGACTTTCTTTTCATCATGCTTAGGTTCAGAGATCTTTTCAGGTAGTGGACGTCGAGGACTGACGTCATGAACGTCTTCATCAGTTTTGATGGCGTCATCTCCTACGATATCTTCGGCCACTTGCTTGCTTTGGGATAAATTTTCCAGCACCTTACCACTTCTGGTAGTAACAGCCATGCATGTTCCATCATTTCTTGGGTTTTGCACTGTGTCGCTTGGTAGGGTGCCAGCTTTTCTTTGATTTAATGTGGCTGAAATTTGACTCAATTGTTTCTCCAGCTGTCTTATTGAAGTGGAATATGAGTCAACCAATTGCTTCATTGAGGCCAAGTCATTTATTACCTCCGTTACTCCCGTGTTGGTTGCTTCCACTCCTTTCAACATCTTAGACATCATATCTTCCATTGACATATTTCCTAAACCAGATACAGTGGCCTCTCATCGTCCAGGAGGAATATACACGCCACTCCTGTCAGTCTTGTTCTTCCAACTACCTTGATTCCGGTCCTTGTTTCCAGAATTATCATAATAGTTCCGACCTTGGTTTCCTTGGGCATTGCCTCGGAAACCCCCCTGATTGTTCACGTAGTTGGCTTTTTCCTCAGAATTGGATTCCTCTCTTCCTTTTGACGCAACTGCTTTAACTTTTTTGGTCTTCCGTGATAGTAGATGCTTTGTAAGAAGATCCACTTGTGTTTTCATGTGCGCCAAATCTTGATCACGTTCTTCTTCTCTTCTCCTTTGTTCTGCAGTCATGCCTATAGAAAAAGTGGGGCTTGCTACCTCAGAATCTCTGGTATGCCATGCCCTACTTTGCTTCCTCATCCGGTCTAGCATATCACTTGCCTGAACAAAGGTGAGGTCCATAAATGATCCTCCAGCCGTATTATCCACCACGGGTTTAGTTACTGAATTCAAGGATCAGTATAGTATCTCCATCAAGTGAACATTGGTCATGTGATGGTTTGGGCACCTCATAAGCTTCTTCTTGAATCTCTCCCATGTTTCGTGGAGGGCTTCAGTTGGAAGCTGTCGAAAATTGCTGATTTCATCTCTCAATTGTGTTCTCTTAGATGGCGGAAAGAATCTTTCTAGGAAAATGTCATTCAATTGCCTCCAATTAGTGATAGAATCAGGAGTCAGCCCATTCAACCATAGAGTTGCCTCCCCTAATAGAGACAATGGAAATAAACGCAACCGAATTGTATTCTGTCCAATGCCAGGATTGTCAAATGACTTGCATGTAGAAATAAAGTTGATCAGATGCATATTCGGATCATCGCCTGCTAGTCCACCGAATAATCCCTTGAGTTGCAATAACTGAATCATGGTGCTCGTGATGTTGAACTTGGCTCCGGGTGCCAATGGCGGAGGAATAATGGCTCCTGTGGCACCAGCTCCATCAAGATCATCATCATCATCATCGAACGGTATGTCTCGACGTTCAGGCCTGAACATAGCTTGACGATCTCTTCTGTTGGCTGGTGTCGCCATCTCAGCATCACGCCTAGGGTTTAGTAACTCATCATCACCTAGATCCTCATCGTCAAGATTTGTTGCTCTTCCAGGATTATCAATATTTTGTTGATGCACTTGAGCGGCGGCCAGAGCAGCTAGTCTAGCATGTTCCTGTTGAGCAGCCCTTCTTTCAATTTCCTATTGAGCCTCTATTCTGCCAATACGATGTGGTTCAGGATTGAAAGGTAATAATGGTTGACCAGAACTTCGAGTATGGGGCATGCACCGGATAAAAAAAACTACAGAAAACAAAAACAACAACTAAAAGTAAAGCACGAGAATCTTTGACCAAAGGGTCTAGTAACTATCACAAACTTAGTAGACAACCGTATTCCCCGGCAACGGCGCCAAAATTTGATAACGCTCAAACTACAGCTCTCGTAAGAGTGTAAGCGGTTGTTGTCAAATATAGAACCCAACTGGGTTGGGTGTCGAATCCTACAGAGAATACTTGGTCACTAAGTAAGCAAAGATTATTAGACTTTTGGTGAAAGTTTCATAAAAAGGGGGGATTGTAGCGTGCAATAATGTAACAAAGTGAAAAATGGAAAATAGCAAAGTAAAAAGAAAGAATGTTTAGTAAGATGTTTAACCAATGAGAATTGAGAGTTGGGGTTATGTCCACCTTATGAGTTATACGTCTCTATTGCCTATGAGTTATGCAGAATTAAGACATGCATGTGCTTATAGAGAAGTGTATTCTATGGTAAATCCAGGCGTCTTTCGACCATCAAGGATTATTTCACTTTAACTCTTTCGAGCTTAAAGCGTATCTAACGGTACAAATTCTCCAAGAGGTTAATCCAGTTACGACACTAACTTTTTAACAGGGGTTGGTGCCCTATTACCTTGACATTATCTCTTTTCCAGACATATAAATTTTCTTTCGAACAAGTTAATGCTATACTGGCATATTCTATGTGTTTGCAACCACAAGAATTTGCATTAAGATGAAGAGAATAATGATATAAGCAGCATACGTGTCACGAATTCACAAACTCATAGCAATAGATAGTATCTCATAAGGCTTCCATAACCCTAACAAAGAAGTTTAGCTACTCATGAGTGCAATAGAAATCACAATAGACATTATCATTATACCAAAATAAAGATCTCACGTGTAGTATATGTTGGTAGGGCTTGTGGCGTGAATTCCTTTAAGAATAGCGTTTCTCTTATTGTGAAAATTAAGAGTTGAATAGACGAAGAGAATAAGAATTAAGAGTGTTGAAAAAGTAGAAGTATGAGAATTCGAATTAATGGAAGAATTAGAATGATTCGGAATTATAAAAACTTCAGCAAAATAGGGTATTTATAACACCCATATCCTATTCCTACTAAGCTACTGCATTACATAACCTAATCCTACTAGGTTACTGCATCATTATCCTAATCCTAATAAGTTACTGCTGATCCCCAAAGTCTTTAGATTGCTGTTTTTGCCCGGGACAGGTTTTCCATGCGTCACTTTTAGTCCTTGGCGTCCAAGCTCTCCTTTCCTTCTTTCGTGAAGCTTCCTTTGGCGTCAAGTTATCCATAAAATGCTGAAATCTGCATCATTTATACCTAAAAACTTGCTAATCACGTTTGTTATCTCACTTACAGGAAAAAAGACTAAAAGTGCATGAATTATAAATTTTTGCCCTCAAAACTTAGCTAAAATATGGGTAGATTATAGTACTTTAGGCATGTAAATACGCCTATCATCAACACCCCACACTTAAAGCTTTGTTCGTCCTCGAACAAAATATCATGTCCTTCTAAACATCCACTTAGGGTTTCACAGTAACAACACAAAATATTCTTCAAGACAGGCACGACAATTATCAACAAAGCTGTAGAAGAGACTGTAACAAAGTCTGTAATTGAGACTCATATAGGTACCAAATGCTAGTAACTGAGGCTGATACTGATACTAACATACTTAATCCTAATAGCTAAGTAACTTATAATGGATAGCCATGGTCCCGTTGGAATATTTGAGTCCTTTATAGAATATCAATTACCAAACTAATGTTGTAACTGAGGATTGAGGGATAAAACATCAATGTATCGATTTATCGAGGAATCTAAATTAAGATTATACATGGCATAAGCTGATTTTCGGTAATCACTAGGGGAGGAACATGAGTCATATGGGCTGGAGATACTGTAAGATGTGACATGAGTACATAAGTCATGAGCTACATGACCTGAGTCAGGAATTTCTGTGTTCATAGGATATGATTCATAACGCTGAGTGAACTGGAATTCCTCATACTAGGAACTTAAAATACACACTATTCTATGAGAAGCATACATATACAAGCTATATTCATAGAACTAAAACCGGTAGCATACATAAATATCGTGATGATTATAGTATGAAACTTTGTACTAAGACAGGAATGGGTCAGAAATTGTCTTCCCTTACTAATTATCTACACATACTGGAACTATAACTAGAATCTGAAGGCTTGAATTTCTGACCCCAAAGTTTAACTGCTATGCAAGGTTTTAAAAGAAAATAAACTCATGAATCTGAAGAAATGTGAACATGTAAATAAGGGATCTATAACATACCAGTAAATACATCAGGAGGACTTGCCTAATTCTGCCAGTACCGAAGTGCATAGTCTATTTGGGTATTGCCCACTGATAGTGTTGGAATTGGTACCCTGCCATTTCGGGCAGCCTGACTAAGCTGAAGAATGACCATACTGACTTTGAGTACTGGGTTTAGGATAATCTCAAACTTTGTGACCTACTTCGCCACATACAAAACATACAATACTGCTAGATTTACACTCCCTTATGATACTTACCACACTCTTTATTAAACGAATGAGTAAAAATCCTGCTCTCACTACCCTGGGCCTTGGAGCCTGGTGTACTAGCTGAAGGGGGAATTAGGACTAAAAATTTCTAGCTATGCTGAGAACGGTTACCACCCTACATCCTGGCTGAAAAAAATTATAACTACCTGTTCTGACCCTCTTATTTTCCCTCTCTTTCTTCTTAAGCTTCTATTTCTCTATCCGTTGAGCATAAACCATGAGCCTAGATATGTCCATATCGCTAATTAACATTGAAGTTCTGCACTCCTTAACCAATCTACCTGATACCCTTGACACAAATTTACTCATTCTGGATCTGCTATCTACTACTACATGGGGAGCATACCTGGCTAACTGAGTGAACTTAAGGGAGTATTCTTTCGCACTCATGGTGCCTTGTATAAGATTTATGAACTATAACACTTTGGCTTCTTTCTTCTCTAGGGGAAAGAATCTATCTTAAAAGGCCCTAACAAACTCTTCCCACTCTATGGGCTCTGTATCTGTACCCGTGTCTACCTTCCACTGCTTATACTATGTACGGGCTATGTCTTGTAGCTAATAGGTGGCTAACTCTATGCTATCTCTAGAAGTCACTTCCATGATGTCTGTGACTCTCTAAACCTGGTCTAGGAACTCCTGTGGATCCTCTTTGAACTTAGAACCGCTGAATAGGGGAGGATTTATTTGGGTAAAGTCCTAAATCCTGGCTGCAGTAGCTTTGACCCCTGGGTTGGTCGAAATGGTGGCTGGATGTTCATTCTGAGTTGTGACTGGATGAGCTAGACTAGTGAATGGAATCCTAAATTTTGCATGAGAGATGTTCTCATCCAGAGGACCTAGCTGGACGGGCTGAGTTGCTGACTAATTTCCATTTCCCCCTTTGCTAGCCCTTTTGGGAGGCATGATCTGTAAACAAAGTGAAGAAGTGGATTAGACTGAGAGTTTTACTAGAGCTTATTCTTACTGGCGCGACATGAATACTGAAAGAAGGGAAACTGTTCCTAAAACATCTCATAGCCTTATGAACATAAGTGTGGGGCACAACACCCCCATGCACAAGACTCTACTAGATACAACTTTCAGACTTTTTAGGACTCTATTGAACCTTTCTCTAATACCAAAATTGTAATGCCCTGAATCTGGTACCCAAAATGCTACACGCTACTCATGACCCCGAAGGACCATAAGCTAACCTAGGACTGATATCTATGCCTGTATACTGCTAGATATACTGTATAGTGCGGCAAAATGAACTGAAAGGCCATAAGGTTCAAACTGTAACATAATATTCGATAAAATATAACATCTAGGAAGAGGTATAAATCCTAAAACAAAACTATCTAAACATACAATAGTCTAAAAAGCCTCTGAAACATAACTTTCTGAATAAGGAGATGATAGGACATATCCCCAACTAACTCCTTCTAATAAACTAATTAATGAGATAATAAGAAAATGATCATGTCCTCAATAGATAAGGACTCACTGCTAACTCTGACTGCCAAAATTGGAATGCTACTGATGCTCTAGAGCTCGTTCTTCTGAACCTATGGTATAAGACACTATAGCACAAATGCGCCAGTACTTTGAATGTATTGGTATGCATGTGAGGTAGGTTTAATGAAAAGGTTTTACATGCATGATCTATTCTAACTGACTGAATAATATAAATGTGAGACTATATGCATGAATACATAATAACTATAACTAGGGTCGTAATAACATGAATACTGAGTCTGAGTATTGATAACATGAGATACTGATAACTGTATAATAGAAATAACTGATACTAAGCGACTGCATCTGACAGTCTAGTTTTTGATAAAACTAGCTGAGTTACGCACTATTCTATGTTGACTGTATCTAATAGCCCTGAATTCTGTAGAACTATCTGAGTTCTATCACTGAGACTAAATGACTATATCTGACGGTCCTAATTCTATAACTAAAACTGTGAGAGGGAATCATCTAAAAAAATGCCCCATAAGTGAAATGGTGGGGTCCAACCTGTAACCTCAATTGGAAGAGTGCCAATACCGTGCCACGGGTAAAGACTAGCTGTGATTATACACTCTTTGATAGAGAGATCTTCTATTAACCCCTCCTGGTATTAACCCAAATGAGATGTATAAGTCCATAAACAAGTAGGGTGCATCTCAAACTACGCTGGCTACGTAGTTCTGGAACACAAAGATTGCTTTTAAGGGTCACACCTTTCACTGAATAATAGGTGAGTCCCCATCCTTGGGTTTACTCGGTGCTAAATCCTACTCCCAACTAAATAGATACTGAACTGATACTAATGATATTGTTTAGCGGAGTTAAATTAAGTTTACTAAGTTACATTTACTGACGGAATGTTACTGATATTTGAGGACTGACTAAGGGTGCTGAAGTTATTGAGATTTATTCGGAATACTGAGTTTACCAAGATTATTGAGTACTGAGATCACTGAGATTACTAAACTACTGAGATTACTGAGATTTCTGGGTTTTCCTGTGTCATATGACTGACTGGGTTCTATGGATCATGGCTTGACTGAGAGTATCGTGAAAACATGACACTGGCTCTAGGTACACAGCTAAATTGTCGAGTATAAGTACCCCCAGGACTCAATGGAATGAAACAAACAAAGCATGAATTTCTTGTATACATGACTAACATCAACAATCCATAGTCATAGATTAAGACATTTTATCAAACACTTGACATGCATGAACTTGTACATGAATGAGGATTACATATTATTATACTAGTTTGGCACTTTTCCTTCGCATTGGCATTTAATCAAATACATGGGGAGTATGCTATGGTTATACAATCATCAACACATCTAATAATTATGGGTATATTAATCAAATTTTAAATTGAAGGGGGTTTATCATAGTTATTATGCAAATCTTTATATACTAGGGTAAATTATTGGAATATGTAATTTAAAACATAAATCAAAACCTCACAACATCATTAACACGAATTTCAATTCAATTTAAATCATAAAGATTCATCAATAAACAAATCTTGGATTTTGAAAAGAGATTCTTGAGCTTTATGGGTGAAAGGGACCCATGAATTAACACTGACATACCTTGATATTTATTTTCTTGAAGTTTTTGGACTTGAAGAACTTGAATTTATTTGGTTCTTGAAGAAGGATTTAGATCCTGTTCTTGTGGATTATCTTTGAGAGGAAACCCTAATTTGTTGTTGTGAATGAATAATGAATTTATGAGCCTTGGTTTAATATAATTAGGGGTTCAAATGGGTGGGAAAAGACCCAAATACCCTTTAAAAATGACTTAAAATTCACTAAACAGGACCAAAAACACGTACCTTAAATGCGCAGACAACTCTTTCAATTTCTACAAGTAGTGATACCTTGGTCAAGAGAGGAAACACTTAATGGTGAACTCTCTTGTTTCCTTTTAATACTCCCCTTCATTACTAAACACTTAATCTTATTGTAAATTCCCCAATGCATAACTTGGGTCTATCAAGTAGGTTGTGAGTCCACAAGATCGACTTTCCATCATAGGAAAAGATACCAACACTTTTAATCAAACCTTACTTATCATCTTGACCAAGCATCAAGTTGGATGTGTAACAATCTCTACATCCCAAGAGTCTACCGAGGTCAAATAGGTGAAGTAGCTAAGGACATAGGTTTTAGTTATTCCTATTTTCTCTATGGTTCCATCCCTAAAATTAGGCATACCCTATTTATCATCATTATAAATATCATGATCAAAAAGAGGGTTGAGAAAGGTGTTCCCCAAGTCAACTTCAAACATTGGTTTCTCATGCATGCACTTACGACTAGTTTTAAGATCTCCACTAGGAGTATGCCCAACATTAGAAACACATAAAGAAAAAGTAGATGAAATTTCTAAACATGCACCGCCTTCTTTTTCAAGAGAGTAATTCGTACATAGATACAAATAACAATGAGCAAAAAAAGAATCACAATTAAAACCATTTTTACAAAGACAATCGCAATTCGGGTTTCCTAAACATTCAAGAACATCAAGGTCATCTTCTCCCGGTTGATTATTTTTCATAACATTTTTATTCTCATGATTTCTATGAGGTAAAATAAGGCTTTCATCACACAACACGCTCAAACAATCATCTCCATTCTCATGACCAAGACTATTAACATCATCACTAAATTGAGATTCATCAACCACCATACATATGCTCAAGTAGTAGATAACATTCTTGAGAAAGTTGATCATTGTACACACCCTTACTAGTTGTTGGCAACTCACATACTAACGTAAACTCAACTTGGTTTTCACAAGGGTTAACTAGTGTGTGAATACTCTTATCACATGATAATAGGTCCTTGTTCAAGTTATAAGTGCTAGCACTAGGTGGACACAAACTATTATAATAAAAAGAATTAACTTTGTCATCTATAGGATCAGCTATTGCTTGTGTACTTACAACAAAAGTTTAGTATTTATGCAACCTAGCAATAGCTGAAGTGTCATAAAGGTAAGACTTATTCCATTGTTGTAAGACCTCACAAAGTTTCCTCATAGTTTGATCCTTAGGGTGTGTGAAGTGAGGTGTGATTCTGGCCATAAAAGATTAAGAAATGGCTTCTCAAGTGAGAATCATGTTAAACATATGGTATTTCCCTAATTTCAAATTTTTATCCGATAAGAAATTTGATAAGCTTTCCATCGATATAAGATTTTTCCAAATTCGATACCCGAGTAAGAAGTTATGGCTAATTTGAGTCCTAGTCATAAAACAACATCATTTTAGTTCTTGACGCATCACGGAGAGGGTCTATTTGACAATTGTCAAATTCCAGTGGAACTTTACAATAGTGGCACATCACGTTGAAGGTCCAGGTCCCAACTAGTGGGACAACACAATGGCTCCACGTCGCAGGGACTCCCAATTTCCTAATTTTTAATTCTAGTGAGCCACCGCGATAAGTGGCGCATCGCGGTGACCCACAAAATTGGGTTCCCAGTTCAATTTTTCCAGATTCGTGCAAAAGCCAAAGAGGGCACTTCACACTTTTTCCAAGACTATAAAACCATGCAAATACCAAATATAAGTCATTTTCAAGCATCCTATAAGATTTTTCTCAAGTTTTTTCTCATCAAAAACCTTAAGTATCCAAAACCTCTTCTAAGAATCTCAAGAATACACCATAGATTTTCTAAATACAGTCAAGATTCAAGGTTCCCAAGTCAAGGGCTTCAAGAATCCTCTCCCATGAGTAACAAAAGGAAGTTTAGAGCAAGATTGTTCATCCAATTCCATAATCCAAGGTATATGGGATTTTGGACAATGGTAACCCTTTCACCCTTGTGCCCAAAGGCTTACTTAAATCATGATTTTCCTAAAATCTATGAGGTTTTACATGAATTTGAACTAGGGTTTTTCACCCATTATTATTGAATGCATTATCTTGATATTTCCTAGGAATTTAGAGTTAAATAGCATGATTTCTGCATGTTTTCTTGAGAAATTACAGCTGGGTCTATACCCCATGATTTTAATACTTGAGAAGTCAATAGTTAAAATATTTGAGATATTAAAGTATATGAGTATGTTGAGATTTTGAGATATATTGCTGACATTTCTAGATTTCTACATGAGTTATGAATCTATATGACATCTATTATGATTTTGATGAGTTTTATCTTGAGATTGAATAATGGGTTAGTAAGACCAACTTGAGACTTGAAATTTTATGAACTCTTAAGCTATAAGCACCCATAATTTGAGTATTTTGAGATCTGTTGAGAAATGATTTGACCTAATGGTCATAGAGTTTTGAAATCCACTTCTTACATGAGATTACATATTTGATTATTAGGTTCGTCGTGAACCATGAGATTATTTCTAAAAGTAGATTTTTACTATATGAGCGCAGATAATCCAAAGGGAGTAGTATTTAGCACCGAGCGGGTAAGTTATTACAGTTTTTTACTCAAAAACTATGTGCCACCGTAGGTTGGGCCTGAGGCCGAGTTTATGATTATTATTGGGCCTAAGTCTGAGTTGATATTGAGCTCAAGGTCGAGTTTGTTTAGTGATCACTAGACCTAGGTTATACTCCCTGGCAAGAGTATAACGCTCCTCCCCATCGTGGGGTCTCCTCCTTCAGAGGAAAAAACGTTGGATTCCATATAGCTCTCATGGTTTATGTCAGTTTACCCATTAAACACTGAGATTAGTACTTCCTTTAAAACTAAGGTATTTTCCCTTCCTATGAGCTATTTTCCAAATGGTAAAGTTGCAAAATGGTTCTCTAACTAAAGTATTTCCTTGATATGAGTTGTTTCTCTAAATGGAATTATTCTCCCTTGATATGTTATTTTCCATGAAGCTTTGAGATAAGTTACTTCCCTAAACTAAAGTATCTTTCCGTTGAGATTGAATAATTTTCCTAAAGCTTGTAATGAGATATTTTCCTAAAGTGGATGAAATACCTTCTAATATGTTTCAAAGTTATATGATTCCGAATTCCAAGTATTTGAGTTCAAAAGATTTATGAGATCTTGAGCATTAAAGAAATCTTACTCTCCATGAGACATATGAATGAGTCGAAAGCATTGTGTAAAGTTCCTTTAGCCATTGAGTATTGAGATTAAGAGGAGATTTGTTATATTGAAGTTAAAGTATGATGGCTCACAAGATCTGTGTTACATGCTTTATCTTGCATGACTTATGAGCCTTAAATTATATACTTGTTCAAAACATGTGAGTCATCCCATATTGCATACATGATTTGATTGAATAAGATTGATACTATTTTATACATATGCATTCACCCCCGTATACTCAGTACATTCCCAAGTGATGATCCATATATACGTATATGTGCTACATTATCTCAAAACATAGGTGCAAAGATTTGTAGTGCATGCACCATATCCAGTTAGTTCGCAACTTCTTGTCAGCAGGTGATGGGTCCCCTTTTTATTCATGGGCTCGAGTCAGTGATATAGTTTAATCGTGTCGTATTTTATTTATTCTATCATATCCAGTTAGGGTGGTTGGGAGTCATGATCCATCTACCTATAGTCCGTGCTAGTAGAGGCTTCATAGACAGTTAGTAGGAGTGGATGCATTCAGTTTAAGTTTTAATGTAAATATAGAGTAGTAACCTTGTGACTTTAGTTTTATATTGAGCCAATTCATAATAGAGTTATTTTTGCCTTATTCTTTCATATTTATGCACTTTGTTCAGTTGCTTATGAGTTATGCCAATAGAAGGGTTAGCTTGGGGTCCCTTGTGGCCCTAGGTACCGTGTGGCATCCCGAGGGGTGATTTTGGATCTTTATAAACTTGGTATCAGAGAACAAGGTTTAAGTGTCCCAGGGTGTCTATGAAGTCGTGTCTAGTAGAGTCTTGTAGAATGGTATGGAGACATTTGTATTTTTATTCGAGAGGCTACAAGACATTTAGGAAATGTCTCTATTCTTTTGAGTCTTAGCTCGTGCTATAGAAAGATTCTTTATGCGCCTATGCAGATCCTCAACTTCCTCTATACAGGCTATCTCTGCCTTATTTTCAAGGTATCAAAAATATTCAATCTTGAATATTTATAGATAGTAGTAGGATTATAATCGAGCTACAAAGTATCCCATCAGTTCTTTTTAGTTCTGATGATTGAAGTGTTGTATTCATGATTCATGAAAGTCGGGCACTAGGCCCAAGTCAGAGGTACTTTCAGATTCCTCCTCAGAATCCATAATGTTAAGCTATGCTTCCTTACCCTTGTATTATTATTGAGATATCATGATTAGTAAGTTCCAGTTCCTTTCCAGATAATGTTATCAGATTCGCTAGTAAGAAGGTTCAGAAGTCGCAAAACGCGGTTCAATAAGAGCCTTCTAGTGTGTCATGAGTACCTCATGTTTAAAGTTTTTCCTCACTCTTATAAGTCATGCGAGTGAGACAGAATGAGATGCCTATTCTTAGATCATTGAATATTGCATGTTAAGTTTCTATCTCTTGCAATATGTAACCTTGTTATCATTGTGTTTTTTAAAAGAAAAATCAAAGTCTAGTGAAGCCGTATGGGTCTTTTTCGATTCACTAGCATATTTGCTTTGTTATTCATCTCATTTTCTTGTTCAAAACATAAAACCAAAGTCTAGTGGATCCGTGTGAGGCCTATTTCGATTCACTAGCAACTTGTTGTGCATCCTATTGTTCTTTTGTTGGTTGAAACTAGAGGTTTAGATTTGTATTGAAAAGAAAGGTGGTAACGGCCATTTATTGAATTTATATGCATATATGTATAGCTGAATTTATTGCACATGTTTGGGCTTGTAATAAAGTGTTATGTCCTTGTTTGTTTGTTAGTGCGAGGTGGATAAGGGGCTATTAATTAAGGGGAAATATTGTTTGTTTGAAGTATGAAAAGTTGTTGATGATAATTGTTGTTGGAAAGTATAGGTTATTAATGAAAGTACTTGGTGGATGGGTGTTGTTAAGTTAGTCATCTTTGAGATTTGTAAGATGGAGTTTAGTTGAAACTTATAGAGCTATGAGCTAAGTTGGGGATATATAAGTAGGTGGATAGTAATGACCTGTAGTAGGAGGATGTGTTAATGAATTGGGAATAGATGGGCCATGTAATTATGATCGGTTATTATTGATTACGAAGTTTGAGTGGGCAATGAAAGTTTTGGTTATTGTTGATGTTTTATTTCATAGCTTGTGAGTGAGATTAGTGCTAGACACTAAGTTTGAACAATTGGTGGTCGTGAAAGTGGAGGCGACGATTTCTTATTTAATTGTACTAGTTATAGGGGAGTGACCTAATAGGCTTGAACAGTTTATGTAAGAGCTTAAGTTTGTTTGATTATTAATCAAGTTTGATATTGTATGTATGATATAGAAGTACACCTAGGGTGCCATGAAGTTGATTTGTTTCTCAAGGATTATTCCATATGGTCTGGTTAGTAGTAATGTTAAGTTGTTAGGTGAGGCTAGTGAGATAACAAATGATATCCTTGATAGCTAAGTCGAGGAGCTATGAACGAAGGTGTTGTGTATGGCTTTGATTCTCATGGTTTAAAAATATAAGTTTATAGGCGATATAGTGGTAGGCTATAATAGAAGTGGTGTGATTCATCAAAGATTTGGAGATACCCATTTCAAGAGAAGGTAGTGAATGATGACTATTGGGGCCATAAAAGGATGATATATGTCTCAAGAGGTAGTATTATGAGTGGATGTTATGCTTTGAGGAGTGAAGTGATTAAACTTGACATGGAGCAGTTATAGCGGACTGAGGACATAACCCTAGATAGGAAGATTTTGAGGAAAAGCATTAGAATAGAGGGCTAAGGGTATAGATGAGTCGTAGTCAGTAATTGGGTAAACTTTGGTGTCCTCGGCTTGGCAATGTGCAATTTGTTGCGGATGTCATACCTATTTCATTTTTATGGTGTCTTATGCTTTTGATATTTTTGGTATACTACCTTTTTCTTGAGCTGGAAGCCTATTGGAAGCGGCCTCTCTACTTTTCTACAGGTAGTGGTATGGACTACGTACAATTTACCCTCCCCAGGCCCCACTTATGTGGTAATTTACTGGGTTTGTTGTTATTGTTGTTGCTGTTGTTGTTGATGTTTTATTCTTTGAAGTGTAGTCATTCAGGTTAAGTTCTTCTGTTCATATGCATTGTTATATCCCCGACTCTAGAGCAAAGTGATTACAACTAGACTAGAATTCATGTGGTGGTTCACCGCCTTGGAGTGATGGCTTAAGTATAAGGGGGAGATAATAGAACCGGTAACCGATTCAAACCTTAAGACTCTAGTAGATGTACTAGTGAGTTGTAGAATAACTTTGAGTAAGATTGATGCTTGACCCAATCTTATTTTAGCACTTTCAGTTGTCCTGTTTCCTGCTCATGTTTTACGTTTCTGTTCCATGATCTTAATTTATGTTCATGCATATGATAGAGAATTATGTACTCTCCTAGTGCCTAAAATAAGGATTTCTAGTTCATTCGGTAGTCGGGATCACATCCCATAAATTTTGAACTACAAATTCAGGTCATGCAACTTGCGACTTAAGTACTTGAGCAATGCTTTTAGTGATTCGTGAAGTCCAAATTTATATCATGTATGTCCTTGGGTTAGACCGTTTTAATAAGTTCATAATGTTTAATACCTTATGCCTCAGTTGAGTGCTAGGTAGATACAATGTCCCTTTATACTCCAGGTCCTCATGTTCTAACTTTTCAGTGATCTCTTCCTTAGGTCGCGATAGATATAATGAACAGTGGTGCCATTAGGAGAGAGTAAATGGGTTGTGTTGGAGAGGATATTCATATGTAGGTATTTATTCTTAGGTCCCTACTATCCAAAAAGCTCAAGAACCTTAGATTATCAAGTTTTGACCTTAGTATGTGATACTCATGTTACGTTCATGATAAATCCTCTTCAAGTTGTTTGTTAAGTGGTGTGTTAATGTCAATTAAGTGTAGAAATTTTTGAATAAGCAAAGCATGCTCCCCATATGTTTGATAAAATGCTTATATGAGGGAATTAGAGCCATTATGGAATGTTGACCAGGAATCCCCAATTGTGTGTAAGCCCATGTATGCCAAGTGGTTGTTGAAAAGCCTTAGTGAATGAATTGTGGAATGATAGCATGAAATTCCCCAGTTATGTGTTCTTTTCTATATGCTAAGACTTTAATAAATTCTAAGTGTTTTACGAATGCACTGTGACATGATAGCATGAAGTTTTCCCCAAGTATGTGCTCTCCGATAAATGCCAAGACTTAAATACATGCTAAGTGTTTGGGGCAAGACCTTGTTGAATGGCATATGAGCCAATAGCATATCCCCCTATGTTATCGCGTTCTTATAATTCCTGAGTGTGTGAAGTGATGCTTTAGTGATTGTGATGGTGAATGGATGTCCATGGTCTCAATTATTCATGAATGGTTATGATTTACTTTTTGTTGTCGAGTCCTGGGGGTATATATGTACCCGACAACTTAGCTGTTGTCTAGAGCCCGTGTCAGTTTTTGAGATAATCTTAGTCGTTCCATGATTCTCAAAACCCAGTAAGTTACAAAACTCCAAACTCTCAGCCTGTTGCAGAATTTGAGCAATCTCAGTACCGTTAGCAGTTTAACCTCAATTTTGTACTTGGCTCAGATCTAGTAGTGTACAAGTGTTCAGTGAAAGCCTCAGTAGTATGCGAGTACTCTATTCAGAGCTTCATGTCTTTCTTCCAAATAACGAGATTCAGTAATATTTCGTCATCTAAGGAACCAAGTAAATTCAGCTATTCATACGAGTAGACTTAGTTAATCAGCTTCATTACCGTCAGTTCCCAAGATCGCTTGCTAGAGAGGACTAATCTCAACCTGAAAAATGAGTTACCTATATCAGCAGATTTAGTTATTCAGTATCAGTGTTGTCAGGCTCGGAGATCACCCATCAGGTAGGCTTGATCTTAGTTTCGGGTTCAGTTGATTGTCTTCTTTGGTAGATCATGAGATTCCCCCTACATAGGTCGGGTCTCAAATGTAATCATTTATTATCATTGATAGTAGATTCAGGGATCATCCGTTAGGGAGGTTCGATCCCAGATTTAGTCAGTCAATGATTGCAAGCTCTGAATTCAACGTGAGTTAACTCTTCGTTATGAGACTAAGTGAAGTTACCCCCGATTCAGACAAAGGTAACACCCTTCCTTCATTCAACTCCTCTCTAATCTGAGAGTCAGTTACATAGTTATTCCTATTATGAATCTATGTATTCATTGAGTATGCCAAGTTTGTTGAGATTAAGGTAAAAAAATCAGTTTGGAAAGTATTTCAACTGTACGTCCTCAATTCATCCCGTATTCTTAGCCTGACTAGCGACATTCGAGGATGAATGTTCCCAAGGGGGAGATATTGTAAGACTCCGCAAAGTTCACTCATAGTTTAAGCATTAGGGCATGAAAAGTGAGGCGTGATTCTGGCCCTAAAATATTGAGAAGTGGCTTCACAAGTGAGAATCCTTTTAACTATATGGAATTTCCCTAATTTTGAGTTTTTATCACATAGTAAATTTGATAAGCTTTCCATCGATATAAGATTTTCCCAAATCCCATACCCGAGTAAGAAGTTATGGCTAATTTAAGTCTTAGTCGTAAAACAACATCAGTTTAGTGCTTGACGCATCGCAGAGAGGGTCTATTTGACAATTGTCAAATTCCAGTGGAACTTGGTGATATTGCAGTGTCGCACTGAAGGGTCAGGTCCCAACCAATGGGAAAACACGATGGCTCCGCATCGCGGGGACTCCTAGTTTCCTAATTTTCAATTTCAGTGAGCCACCGGGATAAGTGGCGCGTTGCGGTGACCCACGAAATCAGGTTCCCAGTTTAATTTTTCCAGATTTGTGCAAAAGCCAAAAAGGGCACTTTGAAATTTTTCCAAGCTTATAAAACCGTTCAAACACCAAATCAAAGTCATTTTCAAGCATCCTATAAGTATTTTCTCAAGTTTCTTCTCATAAAAAACCCTAAGTATCCAAAACCTCTTCCAAAAATCTCAAGAATCCACCATAGATTTTCTAAATTGAGTCAAGATTCAAGGTTACCAAGTCAAGGGCTTCAAGAACCCTCTCCAAAGATTAAGAAAAGGAAGTTTAGAGCAAGCTTGTTCACCCAATTCCATAATTCAAGGTATGTGGGGTTTTGAACTAGGGTAAGCCTTTCACCCTTGTGCCCAAAGTCTTACTTAAATCATGATTTTCCTTAAATCTATGAGGTTTTACATGAATTTGAACTAGGGGTTTTCACCCGTTATTATTGAATACATTATTTTGATATTTCCCATGAATTGAGAGTTAAATGGGATGATTTCTGCATGTTTTCTTGAGAAATTACAATTGGGTCTATACCCCATGATTTTAGTCCTTGAGAATTCAATAGTTGAAATGTTTGAGATATTGAAGTATATGAGTATGTTGAGATTTTGAGACATATTGCTGAAATTTCCATATTTCTACATGAGTTATGAATCTATATGCCATCTATTATGCTTTTGATGAGTTTTATCTTGAGATTGAATTATGGGTTAGTATGCCCTACTTGAGACTTGAAATTTTACGAACTCTTGTTCTATAAGAACCCATGATTTGAGTATTTTGAGATCTGGTGAGAAATGATTTGACCTAATGGTCATAGAGTTTTGAAATCCACTTCCTACATGAGATTACAGATTTGATTATTGGGTTCGTGGTGAACCATGATATTATTTCTAAAAGTGGATTTTTATGAGATGAGTGCAGATAATCTAAAGGGAGTAGTATTTAGCACCGAGAGGGTAAGTTACTATGGTTTCTTACCTCAAAACTATGCGCAATCGCAGGTTGGGCTTGAGGTCGAGTTTATGATTATTATTGGGCCTAAGGCCGAGTTGATATTGGGCCCAAGGCTGAATTTATTTAGTGATCACTAGACATAGGTTATTCTCCGTGGCAAGAGTATAACGCTCCTGTCCAACGTGGGGTCTCCTCCTTAGGAGGACAAAATGTTGGATTCCATGTAGCTCGCATGGTTAATGTCGGTTAAGAGAACCTCCCTTGCTCTTTAAACTTTAAGATTAGTACTTCCTTGAAAACTAGAGTATTTTCCCTTCCCATGAGCTATTTTCCAGATGGTAAAGTTGCAAAATGGTTCCCTAACTAAAGTATTTCCTTGATATTTGTTATTTCTCTAAACGGAAGTATTCTCCATATATATGGTATTTTCCATAAAGCTTTGAGATAAGTTACTTCCTTAAACTAGAGTATCTTTCCATTGAGATTGAATAATTTTGCTAAAGCTTGAAATGATATATTTTCCTAAAGTGGATGAAATGTCTTCTAGTATGTTTCAAATGTTATATGATTTCGAATTCCAAGTATTTGAGTTCAAAAGAGTTATGAGATCTTGAGCATTAAAGAAATCTTACTCTCCATGAGACATATAAATGAGTTGAAAGCATTGTATAAAGTTCCTTTAGCCTTTGAGTATTGAGATTAAGAGGATATTTGTGATTTTAAAGTTAAAGTATGATAAATCATGAGATTTGTGTTACATGCTTCATATTTCATGATTTATGAGCTTTACAATTTATACTTGTTCAAGCCATGTGAGTCATCCCATATTGTATGCATAATTTGATTGAAAAAGATTGATACTATTTTATACATATGCATTCACCCCCATATATTCAGTACATTCCCAAGTGCTGATCCACATATACGTCTATGTGCTACATTGTCTCAAACTGTAAGTGCAAAGATTTGTAGAGCATGTACCATCTCCAGTCTGTTTGCAGCTTCTAGTCAGCAGGTGATGGGTCCTCTTTTTATTCAAGGGCTCGATTCAGTGATATAGTTGAATCGTGTCGTATTTTCTTTATTCTGTCATATTGAGTTGGGGTGGTTGTGTGTCATGAACCAACTATCTATAGTCAGTACTAGTAGAGGCTTCATAGACAGTCAGTAGGAGTTGATGCATTCAGTTTCAGTTTTATTGTAAAACAAGAGTTGTAACCTTGTGACTTCAGTTTTGTATTGAGCCAATTCATAATAGAGTTATTTTTACCTTATTCTTTTAGATTTATGCACTTTGTTCAGTTTCTTATGAGTTATGCCAATAAAAGGGTTAGCTTGGGGTCACTTGTGACCCTAGGCACCGTGTGGCATCCCGAGGGGTGATTTCAGGTCATTATAATTGTCCCCTAGGAAAACACAAAACTACACCCACTTGGCTACTACTAGCCACATCATAACATGCTCAGTTCATAAGAGTGTAAGGGATAGCATCATTACCTCGTAGCTCACATGTTTTTGGTGTAGCTTGGGGCATTTATTTAAGTGGATCTTGGAATAGAGGGATTGGCTTTGGTATAGTTTTGGAGTTCTCTGGACCTTCTATGTGACCCAACCTTCCCCTTATAGTGGACATATCTCTGGCTGATGTCTTCAAGAGAGGCGAAGATATTGTGGGAAACATTATTATCCATGGTACCTAAGAAATACAAAAACAACACAAACAACTGTCCTTACTATACTCTCACACTTTTGGTTACCTCACACTTGGCTTCACAAGTGTTGAAAGTTGGCTTATAGTCCATGATAAGTTGAGGGATGAGTTCTAATCTTGTCCGAAATGTATTTTCATTTGACGTCTCAAATAAATCTTTTATGTACTTCATCTAAGAAACTACAATGAATTAAAATGATAAAAGCACACAAGGAACGTAAACACGAATAAACCAAACTCAAAACTAACTTAAAACCTAGTAGGTGATTACTAGTTTGGAAATTAGCATCAGAATCAAAAAATAAAAGTAAAGAAATAAATAAAAGAAACTAAGAACTCTAAAAGTTGAGCCTTAGGTCATTTTTGGAAGGGTGATGATGTGGCAACCTTGGATTGAGCGTTGGAATTGTGAAATTTGAAATTTTTTTGTTCCAAAGTTGAATTGTTCAATCTTCAATTGGAGGATTGAAGTTTTGGTTTTACTAAAGAGATAAACAATACTTTTGAGCCTTTTTTAAAAAATTCAAAGAACTTTGACTTTGTTGCACCTTTTTGGCAAGACAAACTTGTTGCAAGTCCTTGTCTCTTTTCCTTTTTTGTCAACCTTGGAATGTGCCCTTTCTCCTTTTTGGTAACAAGGCTTTTGGGAAGGCTTTTGTTCCCTTAATTTTTTTGTGATGTCTTGGAAAGGTTTCCAAGAGAAACAAAGAGCCACACTCTCTTTCCACTTGTTGTAATATCAAACAACCTCCTTTGAAGAATATTCTTCAACACAACATGAAGATGGTGAAGAACTGCAAGAACACCAAGAACATCAAGAATGGAAACCAAACCAAATGAGCCCCAAATTGAATGATTTTGTTAATTTTAGATCACGTTGAACTCCTTAACAACAACAACATGTACTAAAGTCACAACCCTCAAAACATTTTGAGATCACCTTTTTAAGATTCTTCAACCTTCAAGTCCAACAATGGCAAGGAACTCAAACAAACTCTAATTAAGCTCAAATATTAGATCTAGACCCTATTAGTGTGAGGGAAAAATGAGATAATACTAGAAATAACAAAAGACAAAAAAAATACAAGAAACCTAAGCCTCAATTTTTGGACTAGGTACAAAAATGAGATAAAATTTTCTTTTTGAGATTTTTGGTTTTTCAACACTTTTTTTTATTTCCAAGTTAACAAGCCCAAGATTGATCACGTAGGAATGAAATCAATCCTTGATTTGATGCCAAATGATGCAGGACATCCCAAAAACACATAATATAACAAGAAGAACACAAGCTACGGAAATAAGACAATAAGATAACAAGAAAAAATATCAACTATTGCAATAAGGAGAAGATAGATAGTTTGACAAAGGAGTATAAAAGCACTAAGAACCCTAGAATGTATCAAATCCTTAGAACCCTAATACTTACATATATATCACCAAAATATTACGTATAAATAAGAGAGATGTAAATCTCCCCAAGCACCAATGTTTAAAAACCAAATTACAGCACAAGTGAATCGACACTTGCAAACCCAATTTTTGGGTTACACTTGCACAAATGAGAAAATGTTTCAAATATTTCTTTCAATTATTCATCAAGATTAAAAACTAAAGAAATAACCTAAAAAGATTTTATTTATAAGCTATTACAAAATAAAGATAAAATAACCCTAATACCATTAATGAGAGAGGCGCCTATGGAGTGTAAGAAGGGGGCATAAAATGAAAAAAACACTCTTAAGTAGAGGGGTGGTTTTGAAGTGTTTGAAGGCTCTTCAATGCTCCAAAGACATGGGTTTTATTTTAATCTCGATTAGGCATCAAAATCAAGCCCCAAGCAACCTTCCGCATGTGTAATTATCTGTTAGAGTGTTCAAGATGGGTCCTCTATGCATGCTCTTGTGTCCTCGAGGTAGCCAAAGCTTGAATCTTCATGCATTAGCCTCTCACGATGTCATCAAAAACTATGGTGGCTATTTTACTCATATTAAATTCACATAAACCATGATTAAACAATGTTTTTATATATTACCAAGTTAAATAAGAGATATATGTCTGAAGACACCAACTTAAATCCTAAATGATTAATCCCTTGAAAAACCTTAAATGATTAATCCCTTGAAAAACCTAAGTGTTTTTTCCTAAATATTTAAGAAAGAAGAGAGTGATGAAATCGTGCAGGAAATTCAATGCCCGATCGTGATGGGTCTTGTAATGATTGATGGTCACTGGTCATGAGTCATTCCTGTGACTCGTAGCTTGGGCAACTTAAATGGTAAGGTTATGACTCATACCCTATGACTTATGACCAGTCCTTATGACTCATAGGTTCATAGTCATAATCACAATAGAAATAATGGACTACATCACTAGTTAATAAAACCATGGTTGGCGCTATACAATTTGTAAGGAGTCTTCACACTCGTCACTTGAGCCATAGCCTAGAAAATGACGATTGAACCCAGAAATTTAAAGCATCCAAAACCTTGGTTATTTTAGTTTTTATCTAGTACTCCTGTTATAGTTAGTAGATCTTGTATAATTATAGTTGGTCTTGGGGTAGGTTATATATATTTTGGTTCTTTCACTAATTATATACTTCTTTTTATTTCATATCCCTAATTTGACCTATATATACTATGTTTTACTCCATTTCTTATTATTTTATTACTTGCCTTTCTGAGCTATGGGTTTTGCTTACCTACTAATGGGTCAAAGTAGGATCCATCATGACCCAAATTATTTTGTTATGATAGTTTTTAATCATAGTCTAGGTTCATTTGTATCGTTGGTGCTTGAGAAAAATATCTAGTAGTGTTTCAAAGATTTGTACAATAATTTATGTTTTTAATAATTTGGAGTCTATAGGGCATTCATATGGAAATTCAGCCTTTTTAATTCCTTATCTTGTGCCTTTATTCATATCAGTTCCAGAATCCAATTTATTTCACCTTTTGTAAATGGATAGGATGAAGGATATGATGATAGAGGGAAAAACCTTGGTATCTATAGCTAGGTCTTAAATTATCAATTGTGATAGAGGTAAGGCCCGATATCGGGGCCCATCATGAGATACCATATAAACTAAAAACCATGCTAGAGTTCCATAACAAGAGCTAGTTATTAATCCAAAGAAAGAGACAATAGATTTTCCATCACATGTGTCAATGGGTTAGGGACCAACCTAGACTTTACTGAATTCATGGCTATATCAATTTTACAAGATGCCATATCTATTTAACTGATTCTTATCAAGGGTCAGGCTATATATGGGGCACAAACATCAACTCAAGTGGTAACTCATGGTGTTTAGGGTAGAAGAGAATAAATTGCCATTGTCGCTCCCCTTGTTGAGGTACTAATAGTGCCAATTGTTTCTTAGTTGATGGCTGGCCCAATAAGCCATGACTTTGAAAGAGCAGAAGATGTTGGGTTAATTTTTTAGATTGGGTCCACTCAGGTACTTTAAAGGAGAATATGCATGAGTTTTTCATATCTTTTTAGGAGAGGTTTAATAACAATAGTCTAGAGGATTCACATGGAGTGGATTATACAATATTTTAGATGGATGGGTTGGTAAAATAATGGTAGAGAGCTTATGTCGAGTGCGGACCAGTTAGGTCCTCACTTATGACTTGGGCTAAATTCGTTGAGGCTTCCTTGAGGAATTATATACCTCATATCATGAGAGAGAGATGAGTTCACATATTTACAATAGGGTTTTACGACTTTGTTAAAGTATGAGCTCAGGTTTTATAAGTTGTCCAGATTTGCTACTTTGATTATGTCTACTGAGCATGAGAGCCAACATTGATTTGTTATAGGGTTAGTGAGAAATTGCATTTTACTACTAAGCCTATGGTATATTTTGAGTGAACATTTTGGATGTGGTTAAAAAAGTATGACCTATTAAAGGCATATATCTTGAAACCTATAGTAGAGTAATAAGATCCCCTATTGTAGGGCAGTTTAAATGGTTCTTAGTTCAAATAAAGGGTTTCTCAAGTAGAGATCAACAAAAACATTATATTCAGCCTGGTAGTCCCAGATATGTAGCTTTCTAACTCTCAGGTGGTATTCAGGTAGGTTATATTGGTCAGAGCATTGTTCAGACTTTGTATGGTTCTCATTCTAAGTCTTCAAATGTAATGACCTTTAGGTCATTTTTCATATCCCCACTTATTTTACTGTTAGAGCCTTTCCATAGTTTGTCTAAGTAATTTATGACTTGATGGAATTAACAGTTCAGTTACAAGGTAGTTCATTAGGTTTATAAAGTCATTTCCCTATTTTGAATTCTTCGCTGGTTCCAAATGGCCAACAGGTGAAAACTTTGGCAAAATAACCTCATATGCAAATTTTTACTGAGTCATCAGCTCTGAAATATTGATTTTAGGCTAGGTAGAACTTTGGTTTTTCTCCTAAGGCACCCGAGCTTATTTCAACCTATTGGTCAAAAAGTTATGAAAATAAAATATGGGTGTGAGACCCATATTTTGTAGAAATGACCTCAGATGGAAATTTTGGGAGCAACATCATATCAGAAAGGTCAAATTTGGTGTGGTTAAATAGTTTGTTTGCATATACATGGATTTTGTATGAATTCTAATGGATTGATTAAAACTTGGAAGCCAAGTTTTGGTTGTAATCTGGTGCAGCTGTAATTACAAGCGAAGTGCTGCGAGTGCGGTGCGATTGATAGATAAAGTATTGTAATCGAAAAGGCATATTATGATCACAACTAGGTTTTGTAGCATCAAAGTGGTGCGATCGTAGGTCTTGGTCTGCGGTAATGGGACATGAGTACCTAGTATGGGTATAAATAGACTCTAAATATCATCAATTTATCCATTTCTTACCCCTTTATTGAGAGCATAAACCCTAAATACCATGAAAGCTTAAAATTGGGACTTTTAGGTGGCATGGGAGCTAGAATAAAACTGATTTTTGTGATTATTTTTTGATTTGCGATTTACCTTTTTCTTGGTGGATTTCATTGATTTCTTTCTCAAAACCTCAAACGATTGGGAGCTTTATTTTAGTCCCAATTTAGCTTATTTTTCACATATTTTTTGGTTAATGATTCCTTAAGCATGTAAAATATGATTTTTCGTAATTGGGAGCCATATGGGTTTTTTTATGTGATTTTTGGACCTGAAACACAATGTTAAAATATGTGTATCATTATTCTCATATTGATGAGTGGAATATATTTATGATATCTTGGCATCTCTAGAAGGCTTTTTGAAGGAAAAAGTAATGCTTCAGCGGTTTGTTGAGATTTCGTTGGCGCCGAGGTAGGCTAAGTTTATCCTTTGTCAGATTGAGCTATTTCATAGAACTATTATTACATTGTTTTAGATTTGGGATGAATTTTAGGTGTTATATTGATGAAACGCAAGACTTGGGTTAGTTTGACTATTTAGGAAATTTTGAAACTGTAGAGTTGAAATACTTGTCTTGTTTCCTTATGCATTTGGTGAATTGAACTTCATTAATCATGTTTAGAATGAGAACACCTTAGCTGACTAAGGTAAAATTCTCTAGTTACTCATACAAAGTTTTTCTTAGTTGCTTACACTAATAAAGGTTGCCACAGTTTCCATTTGACTTAGTTAAACTGCTTGAGAAGAATTTTTACCTTAGGGAAAATTATGGCTTGCTATACATCTAAGAGTGGGTTTATATACCTTATCCTAGTCTAAGATAAAATTTGACTTAGAAGGTATATCGGGGCCTTAGAAGTGGGCTCTTTGACCCACCTTTAATCAAGTTTGATGATTAGTTTTCTTGAAACCCTTATACGCTTGTCGAATACCTATAGAATGCCATTTTGGGTAAATATTAAAGAGTCATGGTATTTGATTATGGTGATAACAACATAAAAAGTAATGATCATGGACTAATTGATTAGAATGTGGTTATCTTATGATAAGCTATGGATCATGTTATATAAGTGAGTAAAATGCTATAGATTTCTCTATGAAGGTGCTACAAATCAAATATTGATAATTATTGATGATTCAAATGCTAACATATCATTTATTCTAATTATAATCCATTTCCATTCCTTATGATGTTTCTTATGATTATGATTATGCAAAGAAATTATGCTAGTAATCATTCTTGAAAACATCCCTACCAATGATGTTAGCAACTGTGCAATGAATTATATTAGAAGCCATGATTATTAATTATATGGGAAGTTATGCTATTAATTATACATGAAATAGTGATTATTGATTATTAGATCACTAATGCTATTATTTTTCCACCAACTATAATGAAGTGGCTGTCGGTTCATGTACGGATAGTATGATTGTAATTATATTGATACTCTAAAAGGACAATTGATGATTATGATAATATATTGTTGCCCGGTAAGGTTGGAGAATGATTATTATGATATATTGATAACCATAAATATTGGGGGATGATTATGATGATTAATGTACACTCAACAAGGCCAGTGGATGATTATAATGATATATCAATATCCGACAAAGCCGCAGAAAGATTATGATGATATATTTATACCTGGAAAGGCTAGAGAATGATTATGATGGTATATTAATACCCAAAAAGGTCAGTGGATGATTATGTTGGTATATTGATACTCAGAAAGAAAGGAAATGATTATATTTTTTTGATTAACAAATTTCTTCATTAATAAAAAAAAAGTGAGTCGTTATATAATCGATTAGAAGCTAACCATCTACCTCCTCAATTTAGTTTCCTATGGACTATTCATTTTATCTATACATATAAGAGTTTATAATATACATAATTTAATTACAATAAGTATCATAATCTGCTTATCCAAAGGAAAATGATTTAGCAAGTATAGCTTTTCCTGCCAAGAAGTTTAGTTCCTCTCTTGAATGTGCAGGTTCATAGCTATGTCAAGATAGGTTTTGGTTTCATCAACCCTACCATTTTAGAATCTTAGAGTATTTATATTTGTCTAAATGCTATATAGAACCATTTCAAATACATAATAGATCTTCTGATCAAAAGAAGCTCTCTTTCTTTCTAATATGCATATCCATTCTACCTCTTGATGCCATGTACCTATGGTTCTGCTAGCTCTCATCCATGTAAGTAGTATAGTACATATCTTATTTCTACAAGGATATATGAAGAATAGATGGTTTAGTATTTCTACCTCTTGGTCATAGAAGACATAACTCATAGGAACTTAGACCCTCATCTTTCGAAGCCTATAAACTGTAGACATCTCTCTTGTACTACGATCCATAAATGGAATTTGAATCTTTGATGCAATATCTTATGAAGTAAGATGTTCTTCCATAACATCCAAGGCAGCTAAGGCTGAAGTACTAGATAATCTTTCTTAACCTTGAATTTGTCACCCTGCACTAGGCTTCCTAAGGTGTGATGTATAATTCCCTGGTAAAATTGTTGTAACATGATGAACTTTCCACTGTCTATGATTTCTTGGACCACCTGAGCTGAGTTCTTTGGGATTGTCAGGTCCTCTAACTTTGTTTTCTTTATGTAGTAGTAGTGCACCCATCGAATCCATAAGGCATCTTTTGTCATAGAGATAACCCATAAGTTCTTCATAATGGCTGCCTTATTCCACAACTTGAGGTTAATCTCTTAGACCAACTATGGCTTATAGGTTGAATATTTTTTCCCATGCTACTAATTCTTTCTTTGCTAATTTTCTATTGTTTGGAGGAATGACCTACAAACTGGCTCCAGCATCTTAATTATCTTGTTAGGTAGAACAAAATTTAAGCCCAGTAGCTTTGCATACCAAACAAAACAACCTTTATCAGTTGTAACTTACAAGAGTAGAACAATAGTTTAGTTGAACAGTAGGTAATTCTAGTTGTGAACTTCTCTACTAAAGTTATACATTGAGATATTGTCAGTTTCTTTGTGGAAAAAGGCACTCCTAAGTACTTAAAATGAAAGCTTCCTTACACATATCCCAAAATTTGCAAAATATCTTCTTCCAGGTTAGATGTGACCTCTTTCATATAAATAAATCTCTTCTCTATATTGGCTTACAATCCATAGGAACATGAAAACTTATGAAATGGGTCTTATAGCACATTTACAGAAGAGAGATCAACCTTACAAAACATTATAGATCATCAGCAAAGCATATATGGATTAGACAAAATCTTTTACATTTTTGATGGAAGTGGAACTGCCTGTTTATATCAAGTTGCATTATCTCTCTGTGTAAGTATTCCATTGCTATAACAAATAGATTTGGTGACATAGGGTGACCCTGCCTCAACCCACTTCTAGCATTAAAAGGATTTGGGAGTCCTCCATTTAGCATTAAGAAGTAGGATGCTGTAGACATACACTCTATTATCCATTGGATGTTCTTTTAAGGAAAGCCCAACTCAGCCATCATAGCTTTTAAAAAACTCCATTCAAGGGTGTCATAATATTTCATGATTCCACCTTTTACATAGATCTAGTAGATATCCATTTCCTGGTGTACACTTTAAATAGATCATAACTCAAGAGTATATTATCTAAAATGTTCCTCCCTTATATAAATGTAGATTGTGATTCTCCAAATATATTATTCAATACCTTTTTCATTCTGTTGGTAAAGATTTTTGCAACCACATTATACATGGAGGAAAAACAAGCTATAGGTCTAAAGTACTTCAATTTAATATGTGAAGTTACTTTAGGTATTGATATGATTGTAGTGTAATTCCATGCCTTCAACATCTTGCCTTGTAGAAAATATTATTGCACAGCTTCACATAACTTTCCTTTAACCAGATCCCCCAAATGGATTGAAAGAATTCAATAGGATATCCATCAACTCTGGGGCTTTTATCATGTGGCATACCTTTTATAGCTTTCTGTCTTTCCTCTATATTCACCTCTTCTATTAATATAAATTACTTGTCTCTATCTAGAAATGGACTTTGTTTTATTAACAGTGAGTTAGAACAAGGTAATTTCTCTTATTTCTTCTCTATAAGTGATTAAAAAGGAGATAAATTCATTTTAAACCTCTCAAGGATTATTTATTTTCACCCCACCATTCGTGTAGATAGAGGCTATAGTGTTGTGAGTAGTTAGGATTTTCAACTGAGCATGAATGTACTTTGAATTTTCATCCCTATAATCAGTCCAATATGCTCTTGATTTTTGTCTCAATACCTTCTCTTCCACTAGTCTCCACTTTTAGATGTCTGCTAAAATAGCTTTCTCCTGATGAAATAGTGAATGATCAAACAATTTTATTGTAATATGTTCTTGCATTGTCTGTAATTGTTTCCTTGCTTGTGTTAGTTTTTGAGATAAGAGGTCATATAAGCAATCAAATCTTTAAATGTTATCTTTAACTTTTTCATCTTATTCCAGATAACCATCATTGCATTTCCTTCCTCAGGTTATTTCCATGTTTGTTGTACTATTTCCTAGAATTGGGGTGTACCATGAGAATATAATATAACCTGTCTAGTTTTGGGTACAAGATAACTTTCTACATATACTGGGTTACAACAGGGTGATGATGTTAGGCGAATTTACACGCCTAAAGTACCATAATGTACCCATATTTTAGCTGAGTTTTGAGGACAAATTATATAATTCATGCACTTTTAGTCCTTTTTCCTATAATTGAGCTAACAAACGTGATTAGCAAGTTTTTAGGTACAAATAATGCAGATTTCAGCATTTTATGGATAACCTGACGCCAAAGGAAGCTTCACGAAAGAAGTATGGGAAAGCTTGGACGCCAAGGACCAAAAGTGACACATGGGAAACCTGTCCCGAGCAAAAACAGCAATTCTAAAGACTTTGGGGACTAGCAGTAACTTATTAGAATTAGGATAATGATGCAGTAACCTAGTAGGATTGGGTTAAGTAATGCATTAGCTTAGTAGGAATAGGATATGGGTGTTATAAATACCCTATTTTGCTAGAGATTTTTAGCATTCTTCAATTAGACATTCTACTTCTAATTCTTCCATTAATTCTACTTTTTATTCTTCTTCTATTCAGCTATTCAATTCTTAAATTCCACAACAAGAGAAACTCTACTTTGAAAGGGAGTTCACGCCTAAAGCCATACCACACCATACTACACGTGATATCTTTATTGTGGTATAATAATAATGTCTATTGTGAGTTCCATCGCACTCATGAGTAGCTAAACTTCTCTGTTGGGGTTATGGAAGCCGTATGAGATACTATCTATTGCTATGAGTTTGTGAATTCGCAACACGTATGCTGCTTATATCATTATTCTCTTCATCTTAATGCAAATTCTTGTGGTTGCAAACGCATAGAATCCGCCAGTATAGCATTAACTTGTTCGAAAGAAAAGTTATATGTCTGGAAAAGAGATAATGTCAAGGTAATAGGGCACCAACCCCTGTTAAAAAGTTAGTGCTGTAACTGGATTAACCTCTTGGAGAATTTGTACCGTTAGATACGCTTTAAGCTCGAAAGAGTTAAAGTGAAATAGTCCTTGTTAGGTCGAAAGACTCTTGGATTTACCATAGAATACAATTCTCTATAAGCACATGCATGTCTGAATTCCGCATAACTCATAGCCAATAGAGACGTATAACTCATAAGGTGGACATAACCCCAACTCTCAATTCTCATTGGTTAAACATCTTACTAGACACTCTTTCTGTTTACTTTGCTATTTCTGTTTTTACTTTACTATTTTGTTTACATTATTTGCATATTAAAATCCCCCCTTTTACGAGACTTGCACCAAAAGTCTAATAATCTTTGCTTACTTATTGACCGGCTATTCCCTGTGGGATCGATACCCAACCCAGTTGGGTTATATATTTGACAATGACCGCTTTACACTCTTACAAGAGCTGTAGATTGAGCGTTATAAAAAATTAGCGCCGTTGCAGGGGAATACGGTTGTCAACTAAGTTTGTGATAATTACTAGACCCTTTGGTCAAAGATTCTCGTACATTTACTTTTAGTTTTTGTTTTTGTTTTCTGCAGGTTTTTATTCAGTGCATGCCCCATACTCGAAGTTCTGGTCAACCGTTATTACCTATCAATCCTGAACCACAACGTATTGGCAGAATGGAGGCACAACAGGAAATTGAAAGGATGGTTGTTCAACATGAACAGGCGAGACTAGCTGCTCTAGCCGCTGCTCAAGTTCATCAATAGAATATTGATAACCCTGGGCGAGCATTAAATCCTGACGACGAGGACCTAGGTGATGACGAGTTACTAAACTCTAGGCATGCTGCTGAGATCGCAACACTTGCTAACAGAAGAGATCGTCAAGCTATGTTTAGTCATGAACGCCGACCCGTGCAACCAGCATTCGACGATGATGATGATGATCTAGATGGAGCCAGAGCAACAGGAGCCATTATTCCTCCACCATTGGCACCCGGAGCCAAGTTCAACATCACAAGCACCATGATTCAGTTATTGCAACTCAAGGGATTATTTGGTGGACTAGCAGGTGATGAACCGAATATGCACCTGATCAACTTTATTTCTACATGCAAGTCGTTTGACAATCCTGGTGTTGGTCAGAATGCAATACAATTACGCTTATTTCCATTGTCTCTGTCTGGGGAGGCAACTCTATGGTTGAATGGGCTGACTCCTGATTCTATTACAAATTGGAGGCAATTGAAAGATGCTTTCCAAGAAAGATTCTTTCCACCATCCAAAAAAGCACAATTGAGAGATGAAATCAGCAATTTTCGGCAGCTTCCAACCGAAGCTCTTCATGAAATATGGGAAAGGTTCAAGACGAAGCTTATGCGGTGCCCAAACCATCATATGACCAATGTTTACCTAATGGAGATACTATACAGATCTTTGAATTCAATAACTAAACCAGTGGTGGATAATGCGGCTGGAGGATCATTTATGGATCTCACCTTTGGTCAGGCAAGCAATATGCTAGATCGGATGACGAAGCAAAGTAGAGCTTGGAATACCAGGGATTCTGAGGTAGCAAGCCCCACTTTATCTATTGGCATGACTCCAGACCAAAGGAGAAGAGAAGAAGAATGTGATCAAGATATGGCACACCTGAAAACACAAGTGGATCTTCTTACAAAACATCTATTATCAGAGAAGACCGAAAAAGTCAAAGCTGTTGCGTCAAAAGGAAGAGATGAATCCGATTCGGAAGAAGAGGCCAACTACTTAAACAATCAGGGGGGTTTCTGAGGTAATACCTAAGGAAACCAAGGTCGGAACTATTATGATAAATCTGGAAACAAGGACCAAGGTAGTTGGAAGAACAAGAATGACAAGAGTGGTTTGTATGTTCCCCCAGGAAGACGTGACGCCACTACATCTGGTTCTGGAAATATGGAAGATATGATGGCTAAACTGTTAAAAGGAGTGGAAGCAACCATCGCAGGAGTAACGGAGGTGATAAATGATTTGTCCTCAATGAAGCAATTGGTTGACTCACATTCCACTTCATTAAAGCAAATAGAGCAGCAATTGAGCCAACTTTCTGCAGCACTCAATCAAAGAAAGGATGGCACTTTACCTAGCGACACTGTGCAAAATCCAAGGAATGATGGATCATGCATGGCTATTACTACTCGAAGTAGTATGGTGCTGGAAACTTCATCCAAAGGCAAGCAAGTGGTCGACGATGTAGCGGACAACGATGATAAGGCTAATGGAGAAAATGCAGTAGAAGCCAACCACGACGTCCATAACATCACACTAAGTATATTACAGCCTGAAAAGACTGAAATACGGAAGCAAGAGGATAAGAAAGCTGTGGAGAAAACAATCCCATTTCCACCACCACCTTTTCCTCAAAGATTGAAGAAGATTGCGGATGATACAAGGTTCAGCAAATTCATGACGATGTTAAAGCAGCTGACCATAAATGTTCCGTTGGTGGAGGCACTAGAACAAATGCCTGGATATGCAAAATTTATGAAAGATCTTTTGACAAAGAAGCGGGCAGCAAGCTATGAGTTGGAAGATACTGTGCATCATTGCAGTGCAATTGCTACCCGATCACTAGTTCAGAAGAAAGCCGACCCCGGTGCTTTCACTATTCCATGCACAGTTGGTTCTTTAAATTTTGCCAAGGCATTATGCGATTTAGGAGCCAGCATCAATTTGATGCCATTATCTATTTACAAAAAGTTGGGGTTGGGTGATCCTACTCCAACCAATATGAGGCTCGTAATGGCGGATAGGTTGGTAAAACGACCTGTTGGTATTCTATGTGATGTATTGGTAAAGCTTTCTTCATTTATCTTTCCGGAAGACTTCGTTATTTTGGATTGTGAGGCAGATTCAGAAGTTCCCATAATTTTGGGGCGCCCTTTCCTTACAACAGGAAGTGTGCTTATCGATTTAAGAGCTAATGAGATTTTATTCTGGATAAATGACAAAGTAGTTCACTTTGATGTGTGTAAATCAATGAAGCAACCCAAAGAGCTGAACGTATTCTCGGTGGCTGATGTTTACTTTGATGATGAGAAAGAATTACTTGAAGAGGAGCAAATTATTGATGACCCATTGGCGGTTGTGCTCATGAATGTTGAGCATAAGGATGCCGAAAATTATGAAGAGAATATTGATTCTCTAACAGGATTTGGGTCATATCCTCATGCTCCCAAAAAGCTGGACCTTGATCTCAAAAATCAACCCACACCACCAGCTAAACCATCTATTGAGGAGCCACCCAAGTTAGAATTGAAAGAGCTGCCTAGCCATTTAAAGTATGCATTCTTAGGAACCGGAAACACACTTCCAGTCATTGTGGCGGCAGATTTGGATGAGCAGCAAGTTGCAGCTCTCATTGCTATTCTACAGAAGTATATAAGAGCCATTGGTTGGACTATCGCTGATATTATTGGTATCCCACCTGGGATTTGTACACACAAGATTCAGCTTGAAGAAAATTGCACACCCACTATTGAACATCAAAGGCGTCTAAATCCACCTATGCAAGAAGTGGTGAAGAAAGAAATTATTAAGTGGTTAGATGTAGGGGTAGTGTATCCAATCTCTGACAGTACATGGGTAAGCCCGATACAATGTGTTCCCAAGAAAGGAGGCATGACGGTAGTAGCGAATGAGAAGAATGAGCTTATTCCACTCAGACCCGTCACCGGATGGAGAGTATGCATGGACCACCGAAAGCTGAATTCATGGACGCTCAAAGATCACTTTCCACTGCCATTCATGGACCAAATACTCGATCGATTAGTGGGAAAAGGCTGGTTTTGTTTCTTAGACGGTTATTTTAGCTATAATCAGATTTGTATTGCCCCCGAAGACCAAGAGAAGACAACGTTCATATGCCCATATGGTACGTTTGCCTTTAAACGTATGCCATTCGGGCTATGTAACACACCAGCCACCTTTCAGCATTGTATGATGTCCATCTTTTCTGATATGGTTGAATATACTTTGGAGGTATTCATGGACAATTTTTCAGTTGTGGGCGAGTCATTTGAATCGTGTTTGGTAAACCTGAGTATGGCGTTGCAAAGATATATAGAATTCAACCTAGTGCTGAATTGGGAGAAGTTCCACTTTATGGTTAAGGAAGGCATTGTACTTGGGCACAAAATCTTTGAAAAAGGAATTGAGGTTGATCGAGCTAAAATTGAAGTCATCGAGAAGCTACCACCTCTAATATCCGTAAAGGGAGTTCGTAGTTTTCTCGGGCACGCAGGTTTCTATCGGCGGTTCATCAAAGACTCCTCCAAAGTGGCTAGTCCATTATGCAAACTTCTGGAGAAAGATGCAAAGTTTGACTTTAATGGAGATTGTTTGAAGGCATTCAAATGCCTCAAAGGGAAGCTAATTAAAGCTCCTATCATGGTAGCTACAGATTGGTCCCTACCATTTGAAGTCATGTGTGACGCCAGTGGGGTAGCTTTGGGCGCTGTACTTGGCCAGAGAAGGGAAAAGTTATTCCATCCTATCTATTATGCGAGCAAGGTCCTGAACGAAGCCCAAAAGAACTATACTATCACAGAACAAGAGCTCCTAGCGGTTGTGTATGCTTTTGATAAGTTTCGTGCTTACTTGTTGGGAACCAAAGTGATCGTTCATATAGACCATGCAACTCTGAGATACCTATGACGAAGAAGGACGCAAAGCCGAGGCTAATTCGATGGGTATTGTTGCTGCAAGAATTTGATTTCGAGGTAAAAGATAGAAGGGGTTGCGAGAACCAAGTGGCTGACCATCTATCTAGGCTTGAGAACGAGCATATGGCGCAGCCTGAAATCGAGATTGATGATGCATTCCCTAACGAGGAGATCTTACCCACGATAATGGAAGAGTTACCATGGTATTCCGACTTTGCGAATTTTGTGGTGAGTAATGTCATACCTGCAAATTTATCTTTCCATCAAAAGAGGAAGTTTATGTATGATGTAAAACACTACTTTTGGGATGAGCCATATTTGTTTCGACGATGCGCGGATGGTGTTATCCGGCGATGCATATCCCATGTAGAGGTGCCTAATATATTGGAAGCATGTCATACTTCCCAAGTTGGAGGACATCACGCAGGTAATCGAATAGCAAGAAAGGTATTACAAAGTGGATATTATTGGCCGTCGATATTTAGAGATGCCTATGAATTTGTGAGAAGATGCGACCAATGTCAGAGACAAGGTTCTATTTCAAAACACCATGAGATGCCCATGTCAAAAATTCTTGAAGTCGAGCTCTTTGATGTATGGGGTATTGATTTCATGGGTCCATTCGTAAATTCGTTCGGAATGAAATATATCCTAGTCGCTGTAGATTATGTTTCAAAATGGGTTGAAGCAGTAGCGTTGGCCGACAATGAGGGAAAGTGTGTTGTAGCATTCTTGAAGAAGAATATCTTCTCCCACTTTGGAGTACCACGTACTATCATAAGCGATGGAGGATCTCACTTTTGCAACAAGCTATTCAAATCCGTGTTGGCAAAATATGGTGTCAAGCAACATAAGGTAGCCACACCTTATCACCCACAAACTAGTGGGCAGGTAGAGGTTTCCAATCGAGAGATCAAGCAAATCCTTGCAAAGACGGTAAATGCTAATAGGAAAGATTGGTCTCGGAAGCTGGACGATGCACTATGGGCTTATAGGTCTGCATTCAAAATGCCAATTGGCATGTCCCCGTACCAACTAGTTTATGGGAAGGCTTGTCACTTACCCATTGAGCTCGAGCATACAGCATTATGGGCGTTGAAGCGATTGAATTTGAATTGGGATGATGCAATCAATCTGAGATTGGAGCAGCTGAACGAGATGGATGAATTCCGTCTACATGCTTATGAAAGATCAGACCTATACAAGGAGCGGATGAAAAAGTATCATGATCAGCGGATTGTTCAACAAAACTTTCAAAACGATGATATGGTACTCCTCTTCAATTCCAGATTGAAGCTATTCCCAAGTAAGTTGAAGTCCAAGTGGTCTGGTCCGTACAAAGTTAACCAAGTCTACTCGTCTGGAATAGTTGAGTTGAAAGACAATAATGGTGTTGTCTTCAAGGTGAATGGCCAACGAGTAAAACCTTATATCGGTCCTCTCGACTCAATAAATTATATGGCCATCACTTATCTCGACGAAGTCTAAGTACTCGAGGTAACTATGTCGTGCCGCGATAATAAATCCAGCGCTAGATGGGAGGCAACCCATAGTTTTACATTTTTTTCCTTTCTTTCGTTCTATTTCGTGTTTGCCTTTGATAAATAAAAATCCAAAAAGAAGAGTCGTGCCACGACCAAAACTAAGGCGCTTGATGGGAGGCAACCCATCGTTCTAATCGTGTTTGTTGTCTTTGAGCAAGTGTAGGTACAAGAGGCGTAAACAAGGAGATTGGTTCCAAATTTTGATTTGGTCGTATTGCATGTGAAAGTGGTAAGTTAGTAATGAAGATGCAAAAGGCTATGGATTAGGCATTGCTTATGAAAATATAGGCAACAAACAAGGCTAGGCCTATGTAAAACTAGGCCACGAACAAGGCAAGGCCTATTCTATGGCCTAAGCTCTCGGAATCTAGTGTGCCATAGCATAGGCACCGCCCATGCCCAAGTAGGCCATAGCACAGGCGCCGCCTATGCCAATGCCTTTTGTCTCTGAATCTCATATGCTATGCAAAAGGCGCCGCCTATGCCTAACAATGCCATGGCATAGGCGCCGCCTATGCTCAACAATGCTTTGCAAAAGGCGCCGCCTATGGTCACTTCTTGTCTCCAAAACCGATTTTAAATGGGTCAAAACCCGACCCAAGCTTGCCCTATAAATAAGAGACTTAGTCTTAGACCAAAAATACATTGCAAACCTCGCATAAGCGCCGCCTACCTCTCCAAATCCTTTCAAAAATTTTCCTTTTGCTCTTTTACTTTGCAAGAACATCATCCAAGGTCATCAAGCAAGTAAGTATTTCATTGTTCTTCATTTATATTCCTTAAGTACTACACTACTACTCTTATTATGAATTGTTAAATCTTGAAGTATTATTGGTGATTTGAATGTGGTTGATGTGTTGTGATACAACTAAGTGAGTGAAAGAATACGTAAGAATGATCTTAACATGTTTCCAACTTGAATCTGATTTTGATGCACTATCATACTTTTGTGGAATTAACATGGTCAAGAAAATTGTATAATATTGTCAATAGAAATCTTACATGTTGGAATGCCTTGTTCATCGAGATAAGAATTATGGTTGACTACCACATATGAGGTTGTGATTATTTCTAGACGCTATACTTTGCTTCAATCACTATGTAGTAAGTCTTGATACATCAAACATGAAAGTATTACCAAGGTCACAAGAAGTATGACTGCACTAATTTTATTGCTGGAATATAACGCCTAAAATGTATGTCGATGAAGTCTGAGTAATCGACAAACTTTCACTTCACTAGTTGATGCCAACAAACTAAGTGTGGGGTGGTGCCACTACTGCCTATTTATTGATTGTATCCACCGAGATGATGCTAACTTGACTATCGTTATAATCTCAGGTACAATGGCACCCAAAGCAAGACAATTCAAAGATAAAGCAACCACTTCACAAAAAGGCAAGAAAAGAGGACGAAAAGAGCAAGGAGAATCATCCTTGATGCAATTACCACGCCGCATGTTCGGAATTAAATGGGTCCTCGAGGAGTAAGCAAAGGAGTGGTATAGGAACAATAAAGAGAGAAAATATGTTCATGTGGACCTGATACACAAAGAAAGCCTAGCAAAGAAAGAACCGCGCATGTTGTCCAAGATAATGGCATTACATCTTGATTTCATCTTCTGAGATATGGGAGAGTACAATCTCGATTTAACACAAGAATTCTATGCCAACTGGTCACCGAAACCCACAGGGAATGAAGTCAAGATTCGGGGCCAAGTTTTACAACTAAATGCGGATTTCTTCAACTCCTTTCTAGGTTTGCCTTCAGTTGATCCATCACCACTCAAGGAGATGCACAATAGACCTCCATATAGGGACATGCGACACACACTTTGTGGCACAAGATATATGGCATGATGGAGTAGACACAAGGACACCGGTCGGCACAACACCTTCCCATATGCTCCTTTGAATAGGGAAGCAAGGATATGGTTGCGCATAGTCAACTCTTGCCTAATTCTAGGGACCCAGTGCACCAAGATAACACGAGATAGAGTGTTCTTGGTATACGCATTGATGATGAATGTCCCTAGCAACATTGGGGCAATTATTCGATCTACAATGCGGAAAGCTAGGCTATACAAGAGGTCCCACTTCAGTTTTGGCAACCTGTCGACTGTAATATTGAGGAAGGAAGACATCGAAGAGGAACCGGCGGATCATAAGCTTCCACACAACCTGAAGAAAGTTGACCTCACAAAGGTTAAAGATGTTGAATCTACATATGGCGTCAACCTTACTACTGCTGAGAGACATGCTCGGGATGAGAGTTTCTTTCGCCATCTTTATGGCATGACTCGGTTTACCATGATGAGCGGAGGTCGTGTTCCAACTGCTGCAGAGCTCCAAAAGCTGGATTATGACTACCCAATGAATGAGCATGCAAGGCAAATATGGGGAGTTGGTGTGTACTTTGAGGAACCTCTTGATGACGATGTGCCAACCAATGATGATCGACGAATGCCAGACTCTGACGTGGAGGAGAATTCTGATGACGACGACTCCAATGATGATTCCAACGAAGGGGGAATGACCCCAGACATAGAGGAGTCTGACTAACCAAGTTCTTCTTATTTATTTTCCACTGAGGGCAGTGTGTCCCGTCTAAGTGTGGGGTGCTGGTATTTTCATGCTATACTTCCTTATATGTATTTGCTTATTTATGTTTGTTTGTTTTAATTTTTTTATTTTTTAGGAATTTTTTTTTTACAAACTTTGCATAAAATTGTTCTGATAGGCAACATGGTATTATGACAAGAGTTTGTGATAAAATCATTACTATTGAGATGTTTAGGCTCTAAGTGTGACTCACTGTGATAATTGTGTGGTTTAATTCCTTCATACGTTGGGTCAAGAGTCTATACTGCTGCCAATAAAGTCAACCATGTGCCTTGTGTGTGTGAGATGATAGTATATTCTATGTTTGTGGCTGATGCTAGAACTTGCCTGGTATGTATGTAAAGCAAAATAAAGAGTGTGAGTTTAGGAGATGATTTAGGCATTTCTTTGGCAACCTATGATTGTTTACCTTCATTTTACCTACCCATGGACATCATCCTAGATAACCCCTTTTGAGCCTTTAGCCTATTTTCTTTGACATCCTCATATGTAAGCCTAATCCATTTTTTCAAGACCATAATTTGATCCAAATTCCTAAGTGCTTTAAATTGTAAAGTCATGTGACAAAATAAGAGGAAATTGGGTAAGAGTGATGCCTTAGAGTGTATTGGTACTTGAAATTGTTACAAAAAAGAGTGGTTATCATAGAGGTGTATTATAAAAAAAAGAGAAGAAAAGAAAAAGAAATAGAAAAACAAAAAGATAAATTCTGTTCAAAAGTGAATAACAAAAGAGGTGCGAAGGGGTGGTAGATTAAAAGAAAGTAGAAAGGTTGTTTGAAAGAAAGTGTTAATGGCATAATGTGATGTATTAAAGCGCTTAGGAACATAGTCACTATTTCTGGCCAAAATAGTCCTACCCGTCCCTTAGCCTGCATTACAACCTGTAAAGACCTATTTGATCCTAAGCTTAGCATTCCGATATTTAGTGGAGCATTACACTAAGGGAAAGCCTATGGTCATCAGCTGCAATATATGAATTCTTTGTGAGAGTGAGAGCAAGGATAATCCTATACCCATGTTCGAAATATACAATACTTGTGAGTGATTATGGGTAATATATTGTGAGACACACATGGTTGATGAGTTTTGGGTAGTTGTGTATGATTCTCTGTGCCTTAACTTTTTGAATACGAATTGACCATCATCACGAGTCTATGTTGTAGGTTGAATTGTTTCTACTAATGATCAAAAAACTACTCTTTGTTGATAATTGTCGTGCTTGCCTTGATGAATATTTGGTGTTGTTACTGTGAAACCCTAAGTAGATGTTTAGATGGACATGATATTTTGTTCGAGGAAGAACAAAGCTTTAAGTGTGGGGTGTTGATGTTAGGCGAATTTACACGCCTAAAGTACCATAATGTACCCATATTTTAGCTGAGTTTTGCAGAAAAATTATATAATTCATGCACTTTTAGTCCTTTTTCCTATAATTGAGCTAACAAATGTGATTAGCAAGTTTTCAGGTACAAATGATGCAGATTTCAGCATTTTATGGATAACTTGACGCCAAAGGAAGCTTCACGAAAGAAGGAAGGGAAAGCTTGGACGCCAAGGATCAAAAGTGATGCATGGGAAACTTGTCCCGGGCAAAAACAACAATTCTGAAGACTTTGGGGACTAGCAGTAACTTATTAGGATTAGGATAATGATGCAGTAACCTAGTAGGATTGGGTTAAGTAATGCATTAGCTTAGTAGGAATAGGATATGGGTGTTATAAATACCCTATTTTGCTAGAGATTTTTAGCATTCTTCAATTAGACATTCTACTTCTAATTCTTCCATTAATTCTACTTTTTATTTTTCTTCTATTCATCTATTTAATTCTTAAATTCCACAACAAGAGAAACGCTACTTTGAAAGGGAGTTCACGCCTAAAGCCATACCACACCATACTACACGTGATATCTTTATTGTGGTATAATAATAATGTCTATTGTGAGTTCCATCGCACTCATGAGTAGCTAAACTTCTCTGTTGGGGTTATGGAAGCCGTATGAGATACTATCTATTGCTATGAGTTTGTGAATTCGTGACACGTATGCTCCTTATAGCATTATTCTCTTCATCTTAATGCAAATTCTTGTGGTTGCAAATGCATAGAATCCGCCAGTATAGCATTAACTTGTTCGAAAGAAAAGTTATATGTCTGGAAAAGAGATAATGTCAAGGTAATAGGGCACCAACCCCTGTTAAAAAGTTAGTGTCGTAACTAGATTAACCTCTTGGAGAATTTGTGCCGTTAGATACGCTTTAAGCTCGAAAGAGTTAAAGTGAAATAGTCCTTGTTAGGTCAAAAGACGCTTGGATTTACCATAGAATACAATTGTCTATAAGCACATGCATGTCTGAATTCCGCATAACTCATAGCCAATAGAGACATATGACTCATAAGGTGGACATAACCCCAACTCTCAATTCTCATTGGTTAAACATCTTACTACAAACTCTTTCTGTTTACTTTGCTATTTCTGTTTTTACTTTACTATTTTGTTTACATTATTTGCATATTAAAATCCCCCCTTTTACGAGACTTGCACCAAAAGTCTAGTAATCTTTGCTTACTTATTGACCGGCTATTCCCTGTGGGATCGATACCAAACCCAGTTGGGTTATATATTTGACAACGACCGCTTTACACTCTTACGAGAGCTGTAGATTGAGCGTTATCAGGTGATCACATACACCTGGCACCTTGTAATCAACTTCAACATAGACAGATTGTTGAAGCCATTCAAAGTTTCCAAGTATGTAATCTAACCTACTGTACGCCCTATTTCCTCCAGTTATTTGTTGCACTAAGTGTATAAATAACCTTTTGATATAAAGAAGTGAGATACAACTTTTCAATTATATCTTTGAATCCTTGCACCTCTAAATCTGTAATTTGTTGCCCCACTCTGTCTTTTGTATTTAGTACTTTATTAAAGTCACCTCTGAGCATCCAAAGGTCTTGGCCTCCTGTACCTATTTGCTACAATTCATGCCAAAGAATAGTTCTTATATTCATCTTATTTCTAGCACACACCATAGTTATATTAGCTTTAAAGCTATTAGCCAGGATTTCTACCTTACAATGAATATACTGCTTGTGTATTTATAAGACCTACATATTAAGATTTTTCTATCATAGAAGCCATATACACCCATTCTCACCATAAGGATTGTTACAACAATGATTCTATTATTTAGCAAATTTAAACAAAATTGGTTTATCTTCCCACTTCTTTATTCTACTCTAAACAACCAAAGAGATCAATCTTATTCTTTCTTAGAATGAGTAACACCTCTTTTTGGTAAAAGGGTTAATTAAGCCTTCTCACTTCTATGTGCGTATAATTATAGGAATGATAGGTAGCAAAAGTTGTTTCCCATATACTTGAGGGGGCCTCCCATATACTCTGGTAATCCATGTTTGTACTATTATCTTCCTTTATCTACCCCATCTCCTTTTATTATGTGGTTCTTTAAATTCTCCATACTCTTGGAGTGGTTGGTTTTCTTCTTTCTTTGGAGGTTGCTTTATACCATAGTCCTCGGTGTTATGCCAATATTGAATACACTCTTTACAAAATTTGGGCCTCCAATCATACTCCACCTCTTATTGGATTATTCCATCAGAGCTTCAATTTCTATAGCCTCAACCAGGGGACATGATATATCTACCTCCACAAATATTCTTACATATAAAATGCAATTCATATCTGTGTACAATGTTTTTTATATTGAACTCGCTACTTTGTTCAAGGCTTCAATTGACTTATATCCAACTAGTAATATAATACCCCAGGGATTTTACCCTTGTAAGAATTTCCTTGGTTTTGGTCTCACTATACTTGGTACAACTCATGGGTACAAATCGTACCCTTGAATATGACTAGTAAGATGGGTTGGTAGTTCACTCATACACTAGGAAGTGTATTTAGTGTAGCTACTGCCCAAGATATGACTCATCGTACGAATTGTATAGGAATATACACGTTGTGCAAGGAAAGTCATTGGTGTACGTTTGGGTTTTCTTGTGGAATCTGGCCAAGGTGTGATTGGTGGGTAAGGTTTGGTATACCACTCATACCCTTAGATAAGAGTTAGAGAGGTGTGAGTCTTATAGAAACTAGTAGGTAGGGTCTTGTCAAGGTCTTGGGTATGTGTTGGGATACCACTTGCACTCTAGGATACATATGGTATAGGTGAGTCGTACCCCTAGACGTGGTTTTTTTTAATTTTAAGTAATGGTAGTACAGATATTTCCTACTTTAAAACCCTTATGTTCTTACATCATATAACCCTTGGTGGCCTTCCATAACACTTGTTTAAAGATTAAAACACTCCAAATACTCTCTCAAAGTTACTCTTGAAGAATTAGAGGCTAGGGTTTCTTCATGTGTTATTCAAAGGGCTTAAAGGTCAAGATTTCATTCTTGAATCTTCACGTTTAAGGCATGTACTCCTTCTCTCATTGTTAGTTTCAACAAAAGGCATGTATATTATGTTTTAAACATTGTTTATGGATCATGAATGGTGGTTTTTGAAAATATATGTTGAGGGTCGTGGTGCATATGTTTTTGTATTGTCTTAAACGATGTTTTACATGCTTTTGGTAATGGTTTGCTTATGTGGTTATTTGTTGGTTATGGTTTGACAAATAGGTCTTGAGTGACCCTAATTATGGTGGTTTATGCTTTGGGTTTGGTCTTGGTAAAGGTATTCCCTTAACATATTTGATAAAATGCCTCAAAGAATGTTTTTACTCTATTGTTGAACTTTCATTGGGACTCTTGCATGGTTTGTCTTGGTAATGGAACCTTAAATGAATTTGGATGGTTTTTCATGGTTTAAATGGTTTACATAATATAAATGCTTTAAATGTTTCGTATGGTTTAAAAGGGTTTGGAAATTATTTTAAATGGTATTAATGGTTTACATGGTTTGTAAGGATTAAATGGTAAAGCCTTGGTGGATAATGGTTATGCTTGTGGAGTACATAGAATCCCCCAAGTAGTTTAATATGATAAATTGAAGGGAACTTGAAATTCTCCTTAAACCTATATATGGTTGGCTATAGATGGTACTTACAAGTATGGTTGGTATGACAATATCACCCCTAAATTGCCTTGGTTAATAAATGGTAATAGTTTTGGGTACGCTTTTAAAATATAGCCTTGAATTTTATCATTAAGCCACGATAATTTTGACATTGCTTGTAAAGAATACTCTTTAATGCTATATGCTACACTTTATAAATGTTACTATATTATTATATAATTGGCAACACTTTTCTACAAATATGGTTACACTTTTAGAATTGACTATTTTTATTATTCAGAAATAATAATTTACAAGTGTTGTCTTATTAGTTTTATAAGATTTATACAAAAATATGATATTTCCTCCAAATTCTAATTATCCAAAAAAAGTCATAAAACATAATTAATAACATCTAGAAAAAATGTTGCACAACTAGGGTTTATTCACAATTTTAAAGTCCCACACCATATACAACATCTTGAAGAGAAATGTCATAGGGTTTATCCAACTGTGTTATACTTAAACAGAACACATCGTATTTCACCATCGGTGTAGCTTAAGCACAATGCTGAAAATTTGGATTCTCTTCATCGGCATTGCTTAAACACTCACCAGTGTTTGTACAACACTAGATTCTCTTCGTCATTCATAAATTTAACAACTCCAACAACCTTCTCTAATTTGTACAACGTATTCATTCTTAGGTTAGGAACTCCTGTTTATGATGCCTCAAAACCATTTGATAATTTTATTGTAATTCTTTAAATTAAACATTTCTTGGGTGTTGATTATCTGTTGAAACCTCAAATTCGTATTATATATTTCCATCGATTTTGAAATTAATTGAAAATTAGAATTTAGTATTTAATTGATTTAGGGTTTTGGGATGTGGATTTTCGTATAATTTGTTATCAAATTGGGGAAGTCTGAGTACCTATTGGTTGAAAACACCATTGTTGATTGTGACTTGCCAAATTGGATGGCTGATTTGCTCAAGCTTTGCTTAAAACATATGGATCTAATTTAGATTACGTCACAGTTCAGAAGAAAATACAACATTAATGGTTATGGCCTTTCATTGTTAGATGTTTGTGAATTTTGTATGGACTTTCATTATTATCTATTTCGTGCGTTCGATTAGTTTTTTTGTAAATTTATATTCTTCTATATGTCTTAGACATTCATATTTTAGGTCTTGTAGGATTTATGAGAGTATGAAAATCTTTACAGTGGTTCAGTATTGTTACAAGTATCATACTTTATGCTTGCTAAAAACTTCATCTATGGTTTGTTATGAATCTGACCAACCTCTTTGCTTGCTCAAACTGACTCTATAGACTTTATGATCAATAAGGAATAAGTAGATAAGGTTTACTAGAATTTATGTTAAGATCCATCACTGGTAGCAATAATTATTTAAAAATTTGATATGTGTTCATTAATGATATTTGCTTCTTTTCAAAAGTGTGTAAGATACGAGTTGAGGTCTATTTTTGTTGCCATTTGGTGTTCTAATTTGGCTATCCACATTAGAGAGGTTCTATCCAGTCACAAGCCTATTTATCCCTTTCCTGTCTCCTTTTTATGCTCACTATTTTGGGTCTATTTAGGAGGTAGAAATAACAAACGTTATATGTGTTTTGAAATTCTATCAACTATTTTGCAAAAATTAAAATCTTGGCTTTCACTTTGTAGATGAAAGTCGAGTTTCAATTCGGTCATTTACAAGTTGTTCATTAGACATATGGTTATTAAAGGATCTTCTTGTGTGAGCATTTTATTTTAGATCATGTTTGGCTGGAGTGAATTTTTTTTCAAATTCTTTAAGTACCTGAGGAAATTCTTAATTGACATCTCTTTAGGATAATATTCTATGAATTGGTCTATTTGTTTTCCTTGTTTGCTTGAAATCCTGCAACCTCTTCATTTTCTCTTTGATTTGACGTAATAGGAAATATCTGGTTGTTTGTTAAAGCATGTAGCATTGGGGTTTAATTTTTGACTTCCTTGAATATGAGTTGTTTAGTTAGTAATGTTTGATTTGATTGTATCATGTCTAAATGATTCCGAAATTCCAAAGTATGGTACCACCCTCTCTCAGTAGTTACTGGACATTTTGTAAAATGTGTTGCCTGCCAAATATGAATTCCTAAATATATAATAAAGTAAAGAGATTGATGGGGTGTTTGTTAGTAGTGAAAAATATGGCAACTTTCTTGTAAATATGTGTTTAAGAGTTTTACATGTGCTGGAAAATAATCTTTGTTGTGAGTGTTGACAATAATAGTTATAAAACTATTGTAACTTTGTCTCAGACAATTCACAATCTCATATTTTCCATTGATCTTCATATTAAAAATCATCATGTCAGTACATTTGTTGTCTTTTTAATAATCTAATAGTGTGATTTATTGTTTTTGGTATGAGTTGTCCACCAAACCATTTGGATGGTTGTTATCTGTTACGTTGTTAGTTTAAAAACAATATATGTTAATTGAAATACTTTCTTTTGTGGCTTAAGTGTGTAAATATATGAATACCCCCACGTATTACATTGGTACCAAGCATGATTAAGTTTTTTACCTCCATTAACGAACATTTCCTTGACTTTAGGGGCAATTTAGAATGTGTTTGGATTGCAAAAGTGGGCAATTTGAGAGGGGAGTTTTTGTTCAAGCTTGATAAATTCTATTTTAGTTGCTGAGATCTATCGAGATCATAGTTTTGATGCTCTATTTTCATTTTCCTTAAATTCCAGCCTGCCTGATAAATTACCAATAAATCTTTGATCTTTACTAAAGTAATATCCACCCATTTTTAGTGCATAATCTGAGTACTGAACACTTAGACGAGTTCCTAATGTATTTCCGTATTAGTTTCAGGGGTCAAGTGAAGTTAATCTAGTAAGAATTTTTTAAAAATAACTATCTGATTCGGTATTAAAAAGGAATATTTTTGGTGACTTTACACTTTGCAAATTCATATATCCTATCCAACTAGTTTGGAATTGAAGAGTAGTTGTTGTTGGTGATCATTTATCCTTAATCTGTAAGTCAATATACTAGAAATCTAGTTTGCATCCATCTTGCTAGGTCAGTTTGATATTTTAGATTTGTTCTGATTGTCTTAGTAGTAGAAAGTAATATCTGGACTCCATATATTTGGTAACTTTGCTTGTTCACAATTTGGTAGTTAGTTATTTAACCTGTATTTGGTCTGTCCCGCCCTTATGTGGTGATCTGTGTGGTTCATAATTCATTGTTGGTTGCTTGATTGACAACCTATAGCTGGTCCCCAATGGAAATTCATACAAGTCCTATTTAAAATATAATCTTGGACATATTTTGTAGCATAATGTGGATTTTCTAGAAGATGAAACATGTAACACAGAGCAAACATATCATTGGGAAATCTTGGTTGCTTACAATTTGTGTTATTGTTCTATATCATATTCTATAGCATAGGACAAACAACAATTATTTTGTTGTTTTCTAGAATGGGTAGCTTATTGTTACATGTTCTTTCACTCTCTAAGTTGATCTTTAATTCTCAGAACAAATAGATTATTATATCTCTTCCGGTCTTCATCCCAATCTAGTTTCATTAGGTTCTCTTGCATACTATGGTTAATTTTTATTACTATTTTTGTAGAGTATATATGTAAAGAATAACGTGTACCAGCCAAACACTATTTAAGACCTTGCAAAATCCTAAGCTTGATTCAGTCTTGTAAAAGCTATCAAGGGGTCCCAGACTTATAAAAAATTTAGCTAAGTGTTCATACTTAGAGTTATTTTAGCCTTCATAAGTTGGAGATCATTTTACACGACCCTTATAACATTTAAATAACAATTTTTAGGTTAATTCATGATTAGGAATATAAGTAGGTGTTCTTGGATAAGTTTGAATTTTTCGGACATCGTTTGAAACACATTAGAAAGCTTAAACCAATGGATCGACGCGATCTCAATGCGCCGCATCGCCCATCGCATCGATGAGTATTTTTCCCCAATTCCCAGTGCTAATTCCAGTGAACCAACGCAAACTCGATGTGGTACATTATATATCACGTCGATTCCAGTGACGTGGTGCATAGGTCTGCGTGTCTCTAAATCAGTTTTTAGTTATTAAAAAAGTCACATCCTCAGGGGTAATTGGGTCATTTCCCACCTTAGGTCAACCCCCAAAATATGAAATTAAGCCCTTTTAGAGGCAAAATCCATTCATCTTTCTCAAAAATTCTCAAGAAGAAAACCCTAGGATCTCTAATTCAAGATTCGTCCTTCAAGAACACTCCATCATTCTTCACAAATTTGAGTACCAAGGTATGTGAAATATTCATCCAAGGAATTCCTTACATCCTTGGAGTTCAAAAAACTCTTTCTAAATGCAAGTTAATTGATTTAATGTATTTCAAGTTGGATCTTGAATGTATTAATGATTATGATGTTAATGGTGATCTAATTCCATGATTTGTCCCAAGTTTCATGCAAACTAGTTAAATTGTGAATTGAATTTTGTGAACTACATGTCAAATGCTTGAATTGCAAGTTGAATGTAGAATCCATGATATTACTACAGGTTTATTGACATGTGAAATACCCATGCTCTCAAAGTGTTTGTCAAAATCCCTATGTGATTAGACTAGTTCAAGCATAACATGTTATTGTGTGATATCAATCATACACAAGCTCATGTATAACAAGTGTTTGACCAAAGATGTCTAATTTAATGTATTATTAGCAAGATAGTACCATGATGCTACTAAACTCATGCAGTGATTTACTTTTCATGCTATTGTGTCCTGGGGGTACTTAATACCCGATAATTTAGCTGCTTACCTAGAGCCAGTGTCAGTTACAGAATGATCTCAGTCATATCACAATCAGTAGTAGTCTCAGTTAGTTCCAAAACTCAGGAAAAATTAAGTAGACTCAGTATCAGTCCAATCCAGTTCAGTATCCAGTTCAGACCTCCATAAATTTAGTTAGTTAACAAAATCCAGTAGAATTCCATCAATCAATGAAACTCAGTTCAGTTCAGTTAGATAGTATAATCAGTAACAATTCAATCAAACCTAGTATAAATAAGGAATCAGTTCAGTGTCCATTCAGTTAGGAGTAGGATTCATCATTGATCAAACACAGGGATGGGGGCATTCCTGTCAGAGAGGGCTTGACCCTTAGTAGAAATACCTGCATTACAAAACAATGTAGCCAGTGTAGGTTGAGATATTTTCATTCCAAACTAGGGTTGATATATCTCATACAAGTTTTTCTGCCTGTGAGGGTTGATGAAAGAGCTTCCTGTCAGAGAGGGCTAACTCACAATTTTCTTACCCGTTTCATAGTACTGACATCCTTCCAACTGGAATTATAGGTTGAACCCTAATCTATTCTGAAAGAGGAATGTCGACTAGATGATTACCTTCCACAGTGTCAATTTCAGTCTTCAGAATAGAACTTAGTTGAATTCTACCAAAATTAGAACTGTCAGACACAGTCACTCAGTTCAGTACGAAACTCAAAATAGTTCCATAAAATTAGGACTTTCATACATAGTCGCTTAGTTAACAGTAATACAGAATTAGTAAACTCAGATATCAGTAGATCAGTAATTCAGAACTCATGTATCCAATGTTTTACGACCTCTGTTACAGTTTATGTATTCATGCATGTAGTCTCATTTAGTTGTACTCATGTTATTCAGACAATATTTTTCCTGCATATGAACCCAAGCATCTTAGAATACCTCACATAGCATACTATTACATTAAAAGTACTAATACATGCCTTTCTTTTGAGCTATGGTGTCTTATATCATAGGTTCAGACACATAGGCTCCCGATCATACTTGGCATCCTCCATTAGCATCAAACTAGTGGTGAGTCCTCATTGTTCAAGGTCAGATTTATTATTCCAGTATTTCAGTACTCATTTTATTTTAGTAGTTGAAGTTAGTTAGGAACTTGTCTCATCAACTCTTTGTTTAGACAGTAGAAGCTTTTCAGACTAGAGTATTTCATACAATTGTATTAGTATTCATTTTTCAATACTCAGTATTTATTTATAGTTTTAAATGTGATGGTAAGTTTTTGCCTAATTTTCACATAATATAGTATTATTAGTCAGTTATTGAAGCAGGTACCAGTCATAGGTTAGCTTGTGGTCCTTCAGGATTTTAAGCACAGTGTAGCATCCGGGGTATAGACTCGGGGCATTACTAACTTGGTATCAATGACTAAGTTTCAACAGAGTCCTATGAACTTTGAAATCCACATCTAGTAGAGTCTTGTGCATGGGTGTGTAGCGTGCCATACTTATGGACAACAGGCTATTAGCTGTTTTAGGAGAACTTTTTCTTCTTTTAACATTCTTGTTGCGTAAGTGAGCATGAGCTCAAGTAAAACTCTCAGTCTAATCCATTCTCTCCTTTTTATTTACAGTATATGCCTCCCAAAAAGACTAACAAAAGGAGAACCGTAAATCAGTCAGCACCTCAGCCCATCCAGCCAGATCCCCTGGATGAATATGTCTTTCATGCTGGATTCAGAGCAGCTTTCACAACCCTAGATCATTCTGTAGTAGCCTATAATGAACGCCCAGTAGCCGTTCTGGCCAACCCACTGTCCAATACTACTGCAGCCGGGATTCGGGACTTCACCCAAATAAACCTTCCATGTTTAACTAGGTCAAAGTCTGATGAGAACCCACAGGAATTCCTTGATCATCTATAAAAGGTTACAGATATTATGGGGGTGACAACTACTGATAGTGCTGAGTTAGCTACATATAAATTACAGGATGTGGCTCACTTATTGTTCAAATAATGGAAAGCAGAGAGGGTACAGATACAGGGCCCATAGAATAGGAGGACTTTGCTATTGCTTTTCTGGATAGGTTCTTCCTGCTAGAGTTGAGGGAAGTAAAGGTTTTGGAATTTATAAATTTGAAGCAGGGCAACATGATGGTACAAGAGTATTCTCTTAAGTTTACTCAAGTAGCCAGTTACGCTCCTCATGTGGTAGAAGATAGAAGATCTAAGATGAGTAAGTTTGTGACTGGCGTGTCTAATAATGCATTCAATGAGTATAGGACTGTAATGTTGATTAAGGATATGTACATATCTAGGCTCATGTTACACGCTTAGAAGATAGAGGAGGCTAAGAATAAGGAGAAGAAGAGTGAGAACAATAGAGCAAGAACACGTATTTTCAACTTTACTCAACCTAAGTCAGAGGGTGGAAATTATTCCCAGTCCTTCCTAAAATCCCCAGTTCCAGCTCCATCCTTAGCCATTGCTCCTATTCCAAAATTCAGAGACAATAATAGAGACAGGGTGTCAGGCTCTAAGTCCCAGGGTTGTGTTAGCAATGCTGGAACAAATCCTCTTTGCCAGAAGTATGGCAGAAACCATCAGGGTGTCTACAGAGCTGGCAGTGACGTATGTTTTGAATGTGGAATGCCAAGCCACAGAGCTAGACAATGTCCTTAGGTGGGTTTGTAGAGTCAGCATAACCGTCCCTCAGCTCAATTTGTTCATCTGAATTAGCAGAGTGACACTTCCAGTGCCATTACTAGGCAATACCCAAAGAGACTCTATGCACTTCAGTCCCGACAGGATCAGGAAAGTTCCCCTGATGTGCTTACTAGTATGTTACAAGTTTATCATTTGCATATTTATGCTTTGCTAGATCTAGGAGCTTCTTTAGCCTTTGTTACTCCTTATATAGCTGTTGACTTTGGAGTCAATCCCAAAATCTTGATAGAGCCATTCTCAGTCTCTACCCTAGTGGGTAAATCTATCATAGCCCAGCGGGTTTACAAGAACTTTCCAGTTGTAGTATCTCAGAAAGTCACTTAAGCAGTCTTAGTCGAATTAGAGATGCCAAATTTTGATGTCATTCTTGGCATGGATTGGCTTCATTCCTGCTATACCTCAATCGACTGTAAAAATAGAATTGTCCAATTTTAGTTTCCAAATGAGCCCATCCTAGAGTGGAGGGGTAGTACTTTAGAACTTAGAGGTCAGCTCATTTCCTACCTTATTTCAAGGAAAATAATATCTAAGGGATATGTTTACCATCTCGTTCGAATTCAAGAATCTAGATAAGAAACCCCTACTCTTAAGTTAGTATTAGTAGCGTGTGAGTTCCCAGACATATTTCTTGAAGATCTTCCTAGAATTGCTCATGAAAGGGGAATCGACTTCGGAATAGACCTTCTTCCAGATACTCAGCCCATATCTATTTTGCCATATAGAATGGCACCTATAAAACTCAAAGAATTAAAAGAATAGTTGAAGGATCTCCGAGATAAGGGATTCATCCAACCCAGTGTGTCCCTATGGCGAGTACTAGTTTTATTCATGCATAGCCAAGATGGTTCCCTCAGAATGTTTATATACTACCATCAGCTAAGTAAAGTCAAGATTAAGAACAAGTATCTACTTTCCAGAATCGATGACCTATTTGACCAAATTCAGGGTGCCAGTTAATTTTCTAAGATAGATCTCAGATCAGGCTATCATCATCTCACAGTCAGAGAATGTGACATTTTGAAGACAGCTTTCAAAACTTGATATTGTCACTTCGAATTCTTAGTCATGTCCTTTGGTCTTACCAATGCCCCAACAGCTTTCATGCACTTGATGAATCGTGTGTTCAAGTAGTACTTAGACATGTTTGTCATAGTTTTCAAAGACGATATCCTTGTTTACTCCCACAGTGAGCATGATCATGCAGACTATCTTAGAATAGTATTAAAGACTCTTACGAACCATCAGTTATTTTCCTTTAGTAAGTGTTAATTTTTGCTATGTTTAGTATCTTTCCTTGGCCTTATCATTTCCAGTGATGGTATTAGAGTTGATTCCTAAAATATTAAAGCAGTCAAAAACTAGCCCAGACCTATCTCTCCATCAGATATCAGGAGTTTCTTGGGCTTGAATGGCTATTACCAATGGTTTTTAAAGGTCTTTTCATCTATTGCATCCCCTATGTCCAGATTGTCTCAAAAAAATGTCAAATTTCAGTGGTCAGATTCTAATGAGAAGATTTTTTAGGAGTTGAAGACTCGACTCACTACAACTCTGGTTTTGACCCTGCCAGATGGTTTAGAAAGATTTATGGTATATTATGATGCTTCTAGGGTTGTTTTGGGGTGTGTTTTGATGTAGAGAGGTAAGGTCATAGCCTACACCTCTAGACATCTCAAACCCCACGAAAAGAACTATCCAACTTATGATCTTGAGTTAGCAATAGTAGTATTTACCTTAAAGATTTGGAGGTACTACCTGAATAGTGTGCACGTTGATGTGTTCACTGAACGTAAAAGCCTACAGTATGTGTTCTCTCAGAAATACCTAAACCTTTGTCTGAGAAAGTGGTTAGAGTTGTTAAAGGACTATCATCCAGGAAAATCTAATATAGTGGTTGATTCCCTTAGTAGGATGTCTATGGGTAGTACTGATCACGTGGATGATGGTAGGAAAAAGTTAGCTTAGGAAGTTCATCAGCTTGCCTGACTGGGTGTCTGCTTAGTCGATTCAGTAGAAGGTAATGTATAGGTGCAGAGTATTTTAGAATCATCTCTGGTTTCTAAGGTGAAGTAAAAGCAAGATAGAAAAGCAAGATAGGGCTCCCAACCTAGTTAAGTTGAAAGAATTATTCAGAGATCAGAAGATAGAGGTTTTCTCTAAAGGGGGAGATGGTGTATTGCGTTGTTAGGGTCGGCTATATGTGTCAAGTACAGATGACCTGAGACAATGGATTTTTGTAGAAGCTAATGGTGTGTGTTACTCTATTCATGTAGGGTCCACTAAGATGTACAGTGATTTGTGAAAGATCTATTGGTGGAGTGGGATAAATAGAGTCATTATAAAGTTTATGGCTAAGTACTCAATATATCAGCAGTTTAAGATTAAGCATTAGAAGCCAAGCGGGTCTATACAGGAGTTCAGTATTCCCACTTGGAAATGGGAAGAAGTTTACATGGACTTCGAGATGGTTTGCCTCATACTCGTCACCAACATGATTCAGTTTGGGTCATTATAGACAAGATGACCAAATCAACTTATTTCCTACCAGTCCATACTCTTATTCAGCCGAGGAATATGCCACGCTATATGTCAGGGAGTTGGTCAGATTACACGGAGTTTCGTTATCTATTATCTGAGATAGAGGTACATGGTTCACCTCTAAATTATGGAAGGCGTTCAAAAAAGGTCTTGGTACCTAAGTCCACCTTAGTACAGCTTTTCAGTCTCATACAGATGGTCAAGTAGAATAGAGAATTCAGATATTAGAGGTTATGCTTCGAGCAGGTGCGATAGAATTTAAAGGTAGTTGGGATGACCACTTGCCTTTGATTAAGTTTGGATATAACAACAGCTATCATTCCAGCATTTAGATGGCTCCATTTAAGGAGCTCTATGGGAGGATATTTAGATTTCCTATTGGTTGGTTTGAAGTGGGTGAGGCCATAGTGGTAGGGACTAACTTGGTATTTGATAACTTAGAAAAAGTTTAGTTAATCGGGGGAAGGCTTAAGACAACTCATAGCCAATAGAAATCGTATACAGATGTGCACAAAAAAGATCTTGAGTTTGAGATTGGTAATTATGTATATTTGAAAATCTCTCCTATGAAAGGAGTAAAGAGGTTTATAAAGAAGGGGAAGCTCAGTCCCCGATATATCGGTCCTAACAGAATTCTCAGCCATTTCAGAAAGATAGTTTACGAGCTTGAGGTGCCTTTAAATTTAGCTTCAGTATATCCAGTGTTCTATGTCTCCTTTCTAAAGAAATTCATAGGTGACTGATAACGCTCAATCTACAGCTCTCGTAGGAGTGTAAAGCGGTCGTAGTCAAATATAGAACCCAACTGGGTTGGGTATCGATCCCACAGGGAATAGCTTGGTCAACAAGTATGAAAAGATTACTAGACTTTTAGTGCAAGTCTCGTAAAAAGGGGGATTTTATCGTGCAAAATAATGTAAACAAAGTAATAAAGTAAAAATGGAAAATAGCAAAGTAAAAAGTAAGAATGTTTGGTAAGATGTAAAACAATGAGAATTGAGGAGTTGGGGTTATGTCCACCTTATGAGTTGTACGTCTCTATTGGCTATGAGTTGTGCGGAATTCAGACATGCATGTGCTTATAGAGAATTGTATTCGATGGTACATCCAAGCGTCTTTCGACCTCAACAAGGACTATTTCACTATAACTCTTTCGAGCTTAAAGCGTATCTAACGGTACAAATTCTCCAAGAGGTTAATCCAGTTATGACACTAACTTTTTAATAGGGGATGGGACCCTATTACCTTGACATTATCTCTTTTCTAGACATATAAGTTTTCTTTCGAACAAGGTAATGCTATACTGGCGTTATTCTATGCGTTTGCAACCACAAGAATTTGCATTAAGATGAAGAGAATAATGATATAAGCAGCATACGTGTCACGAATTCACAAACTCATAGAAATAGAGAGTAGCTCATATGGCTTCCATAACCCTAACAGAGAAGTTTAGTTACCCATGAGTGCGAAGGAAATCACAATCGACATTGTTATTATGCCATAATAAAGATCTCGTTAGGTATAGGGTGGTAGGCATTAGGCGTGACTTTCTTTGCAAGTAACGTTTCTCTTGTTGCGGAAATTAAGAATTGAATAGATGATCAGAAGAAGAATAAAAAGTAGTAGTGAGTGAATGAATAAAAATCTCTAGCAAAATGGGGTATTTATAATACCCATATCCTATTCCTACTAAGCTAACAGATTTTTCCATGCGCCACTTTTGGTCCTAGGCGTCCAAGATTTCCCTTCCTTCTTTCGTGGAGCTTTCTTTGGCGTCAAGTTATCCATAAAATGCTGAAATCTGCATCATTTATACCTGAAAACTTGCTAATCACGTTTGTTAGCTCACTTACAGGAAAAAGGACTAAAAGTGCATGAATTATATAATTTGTCCTCAAAACTTGGCTAAAATATGGGCAAAATCTAGTGCTATAGGCGTGTAAATTCTCCTATCATCAACATCCCACACTTGAAGCTTTGTTCGTCCTCAAACAAAATATCATGTCCATCTAAACATCAACTTAGGGTTTCACAGTATCAACACAAAATATTCGTCAAGACAAGCACAACAATTATCAACAAAGAGTAGTTTTCCGATCATTAGTAGAAACAATTTAACCTCTAGCAAAGACTCGTGATGATGGCCAACTCATATTCAAAAGTTAAGGTACAAAGAATCATACATAACTACCCAAAACTCATCAACTATGTGTGTCTCACCATATATCACCCATAATCACTCACAAGTATTGTATATATTTCAAACATGGGTGTAAGATTATCCTTGCTCTCACTCTCACAAAGAATTCATATGTTGCAACTGATGACCATAGGCTTGCCCTTAGTGTAATGCTCCACTAAATATCAGAATGCTAAGCTTAAGATTAAATAGGTCTTTTACAGGTTGTAATGTAGGCTAAGGGACGGGTAGGAGACTATTTTGGCCAGAAATAGCGACTATGTTCCTAAGCGCTTTAATACATCACATTATGCCATTAATACTTTTCTTTCAAACAACCTTTCTACTTTCTTTTATTCTACCACCCCTTTTCTCCACCTTTGTTTTTCAATTTTAATCATAACTAACTTTTCAGTTTTCCATTCCTTTTTTTGTTTTCTTTTCATAACACCTCTTATGATAGCAATTCTTTTTTTTTATCACAAATTCAAGCACCATTATATTCTAAAGCATCATACTCACCCAATTTCCTCTTATTTTGTCACATGACTTTACACTTTAAAGCACTTAGGAATTTGGATCAAATTATGGTCTTGAAAAAATAGATTAGGCTTACATATGAGGTTGTCAAAGAAAATAGGCTAAAGTCTCAAAAGGGTTTAACTAGGATAATGTCCACGGGTAGGTAAAAAGAAGGTAAACAAGTATAGGTTGCCAAAGAAATGCCTAAATCATCTCCTAAACTTACACTTTTTATTTTCGCTTTACATACATACCAGGCAAGTTCTAGCATCAGCCACAAGCACAGAATATACTATTATCTCACACACACAAGGAACATGGTCGACTTTATTGGGAGTAGTATAGTCTCTCGACCCAACAAATAAAGGAATTGAACCACACAATATCACAAAGTGAGTCACAATTAGAGCCTAAACGTCTCAATAGTCCTGATTTTAGCCCAAACTCTTGTTATAATCTTATGTTTCCTATTAGAATAATTTTATGCAAAGCTAAGTAAAAAAAAATTTAACTACTAAAAAAACGAAAAACGAAAAAAAAACTAAAACGAAAAACAAAAAAAACTAAAGCAAACATAAATGCAAATGCGTATAGAGGAGTATAGCATGCAAATACCACCACCCCACACTTAGATGGGACACACTGCCCTCAGTGGAAAATAAATACGAAGAACCTGGTCAGTCGGACTCCTCCTCTATGTCGGGGGTCATACCCCCTTCGTCGTAATCATCATAGGAGTCGTCTTCATCAGAATTCTCCTCCACGTCGAAGTCTGGCATTCGTCGATCATCATCGGTTGGCACATCGTCATTAAGAAGTTCCTCAAAATATGTACCTACTCCACACATCTCCCTGGCATGCACATTCATGGGATAGTCATGATCCAGCTGTTGGAGCTCTGCAACAGTTGGAACACGACCTCAGATCATCATTGTAAACCGAGTCATGCCATAAAGATGGCGAAAGAAACTCTCATCCCGAGCATGTCTCTCTGCCGTAGTAAGGTTGACGCCATGTGTTGATTCAGCATCTTTGACCTTTGTGAGGTCAACCTTCTTTGGGTTGTGTGGGAGTTTATGATTAGCCGGTTCCTCTTCGATGTCTTCCTTCCTCAAGATTGCAGTCAACAGATTGCCGAAGCTGAAGTGGGACCGCTTGTGTAGCCTAGCTTTCCGCATTATGGAGCGAATGATTGCCCCGATGTTGATAGGGACATTCGTCATCAATGCATATACCAGGCACACTCTATCTCTTATTATATTGGTGTATTGCATCCCTGGAATAAGGCAAGAGTTGACTATACGCAACCATATCCTTGCTTCCCTATTCAAAGGAGCATATGGGAAGGTGTTGTGTCGTCCGGTGTCTTTATATCTGCTCCACCTTGCCATGGATCTAGTTCCACATAGTGTGTGTCGAATTACTCTATATAGAGGTCTACTGTACAGATCTTTGAATGGTTATGGATCGACTAAAGGCAAGCCAAGAATGGAGTTGAAGAAATCCGCATTGAGTTGTAAAACTTGGCCCCGAATCTTGACCTCGCTGCCTGTGGTTTTTCGCGACCAGTTGGCATAAAATTCTCTTGTTGAATTGAGATTGCATTCTCCCATGTCTCGAAAGATAAAATCAAGATGTAATGCCATGATCTTGGCCAACACGCGCGGCTCCTTCTTCGCTAGGCTTTCCTTGTTTAACAAGTCCACATGAACATATTTTATTTTCTTGTTGTTCCTATACCATTCCTTCACTTCCTCCTCTAAAACCCATTTAATTCCGAACATGCGGCGTGGTAATTGCATCGAGGATGATTATCCTTGCTCTTTTCGGCCTCTTTTCTTGCCTTTTTGTGAAGTGGTAGCCTTATCTTTGCCTTGTCTTGGTTTGGGTACCATTGTACCTGAGACTAAAACAATGTTCATATTAGCATCATCTCGATGGATACAATCTATAAACAAGCAGAAGGGGCACTACCCCACACTTAGTTTGTTGGTACAGACTAGTGAAGTGAAAGTGGTTGATTACTCAATCTTCATCGACATACGTTTTAGGTGCTATATTCCAACAATAAAATCAGAGATGTCATACTTCTTGTAATCTTGGCAATACTTTCATGTTTGATATATCAAGACTACTACATAGGGATTGAATCAAGGTATAGCATCTAACAATAATCATAACCTCCTATGTCGGTAGGCAACTATAATTCTTATTCCGATGAACAAGTTATTCCAGCATGTAAGTATTCAAGTGACAAGATTATGCAATTTTTGTGACCATATAAATTCCACAGAAGTATGATAGTGTATCAAAATCAAATTCAAGTTGGAAATAAGTTAAGATCATCCTTACGTATTCATTCACCCACTTGGTTGTATCACAATAATTCAATCACATTCAAATCATCAATACTACTTTCAAGATTCAACAATTCATAATGGGCGCAGTAGTGTAGTACTTACGGAATATAAATGAAGAACAAAGTAGTACTTACTTGATTGATGCCTTTGGATGATGTTCTTGTGAAGAAAAAGAGTAAAAGGAAAATTTTTGAGAGGATTTGGAGGCTATAGGCGGCGCATAAGCTAGGTTTCCAATGTGTTTGTGGTTCAAGACTAAGTCTCCTATTTATAGGAAAAGGTTGGGTCGGGTTTTGACCCATTTAAAATCGGATTTGGAGACAAGAAGTGACCATATGCGGCGCCTTTTGCTTTGCCTATGCTTGGCATAGGCGGCGCCTTTTGCAAAGCATTGTCTAGCATAGGCGGCGCCTATGCCATGGAATTCCTAGGCATAGGCGGCGCCTTTATCATGGCATATGAGATTCAGAGACAAAAGGCATTAGCATAGGCGGCGCCTATGCTATGGCACACTAGATTCCGAGACCTTAGGCCATAGTATATGCCTTCCCTTTTTCGTGGCCTAGTTTTACCTAGGCCTAGCCTTTTTCGATGCCTAAATTTTCATGAGCAATGCTCAATCCATAGCCTTTTGCTTCTTCATTCCTAACTTACCACCTTTAACATGCAATACGTCCAAATCAAAATTTGAAACTGACCTCCTGGTTTTACACCTTTTTGCACCTACATTTACTCAAAAATAATAAAGACGATTAGAACGATGGGTTTCCTCTCATCAAGCTCCTTAGTTTTGGTCGTGGCACGACTCTTCTTTTTGGATTTTTATTTATCAAAAGAAAACACGTAATAAGACAAAAAATGAAAAACGATGGGTTGCCTCCCATCTAGCGCTTGATTTATTGTCGCGGCACGACATGGCTATCTCGAGTACTTAGACTTCGTCGAGATAAGTGATGGCCATATTGTTTATCGAATCAAGAGGACCTATATATGGTTTTACTCATTGGCCATTCACCTTGAAGACAACACCATTAGTGTCTTCCAACTCAACTACTCCAGACGAGTAGACTTGGTTAACTTTGTATGGACCAGACCACTTGGACTTTAACTTACCTAGGAATAACTTCAGTCTGGAATTGAAGAGAAGTACCATATCATCCTTTTGAAAGTTTCGTCGAACAATCCGCTGATCATGATACTTTTTCATCCGCTCCTTGTAGAGATCCGATCTTTCATAAGCATGTAGACGGAATTTATCCATCACGTTTAGTTGCTCCAATCTCAGATTCATTGCATCATCCCAATTCAAATTTAATCGTTTCAAAGCCCACAATGCCTTATGCTCAAGCTCAATGGGTAAGTGACAAGCCTTCCCATAAACTAGTTGGTACGGGGACATGCGAATTGGTGTTTTGAATGCAGTCCTATAAGCCCATAGTGCATCGTCCAGCTTTCGAGACCAATCTTTCCTATTAGCATTTACCGTTTTAGCAAGGATTTGCTTGATCTCTCTGTTGGAAACCTCTACCTGTCCGCTGGTTTGTGGGTGATATGGCATGGCTATCTTATGTTGCTTGACACCATATTTTGCCAACATGGATTTAAACAACTTGTTGCAAAAGTGAGATCCTCCATCGCTTATGATAGTACGTGGTACTCTAAAGCGAGAGAAGATATTTCTCTTTAATAATGATACAACACGCTTTCCCTCATTGTCGGAAAACACTACAGCTTCAACCCATTTTGAGACATAATCTACAACAACTAGGATGTACTTCATTCCAAATGAATTTACGAATGGACCAATGAAATCAATACCCTATACGTCAAAGAGCTCTACTTCAAGGATTTTTGACATGGGCATCTCATGGTGTTTCGAAATAGCACCTTGTCGCTGACACTGGTCGCATCTTCTCACAAAGTCGTAGGCATCTCTGAATATCGAAGGCCAATAATATCCACTTTGCAATACCTTCCTTGCTGTCCGATTACCTGTGTGATGTCCCCCAACTTGGGAAGTGTGGCATGCTTCTAATATATCAGGCACCTCTACATGGGATATACATCGTCGGATAACACCATCCCCGCATTGTCGAAACAAATATGGCTAATCCCAAAAGTAGTGTTTTACATCATGCATAAACTTCCTCTTTTGATGGTAAGATAAGTTTGCAGGTATCATATTACTCACCACAAAATTTGCAAAGTCGGCATACCATGGTAGTCCTTCCATTATTGTCGCTAAGATCTCCTCGTCAGGGAATGCATCATCAATCTCGATTTCAGGCTGCGCCACATGCTCGTTCTCGAGTCTAGATAGATGATCAGCCACTTGGTTCTCGCAACCTCTTCTATCTTTAACCTCGAAATCAAATTATTGCAGCAGAAAAACCCATCGAATTAGTCTTGGTTTTGCATCCTTCTTTGTCATTAGATACCTCAGAGCTGCATGGCCTATATGAACGATCACTTTGGTTCCTAACAGATACGCCCGGAACTTCTCAAAAGCATACACAACTTCTAGGAGCTCTTGTTCTGTGACAGTATAGTTCTTTTGGGCTTCGTTTAGGACCTTGCTAGCATAGTAGATAGGATGAAATAATTTCTCCTTCCTCTGGCCAAGTACAGCACCAACAGCAACCCCACTAGCATCACACATGACTTCGAACGGTAGAGACCAATCTGGTGCTACCATGATAGGGGCCTCAATGATTTTTCTTTTGAGGCATTCGAATGCCTTCAAACAATCTTCATTGAAGTCATACTTTGCATCTTTATCCAAGAGTTTGCACAATGGACTCGCAATTTTGGAGAAGTCTTTGATGAACAACCGATAGAAACCTGCATGACCGAGGAAACTACGAACTCCCTTCACTGAAATTGGGGGCGGTAGCTTCTCGATGACTTCCCCTTTTGCTAGATCAACCTCAATTCCTCTTTCAGAGATTTTATGCCCAAGAACGATTCCTTCTTTTACCATAAAGTGGCATTTTTTCCAATTCAGCACTAGGTTGAATTCTACACATCTTTGCAACGCCATACTTAGATTTGCCAAGCACGCTTCAAAAGACTCACCAACAACTGAAAAGTCGTCCATGAATACCTCCAAAGTATCTTCAACCATATCAGAAAAAATGGACATCATACAACGCTGAAAGGTGGCTGGTACGTTACATAGCCCGAATGGCATACGTTTGAAGGCAAATGTACCATATGGACATGTGAACGTTGTCTTCTCTTGGTCTTCGGGGGAAATACAAATCTGATTATAGCCTGAATAACCATCTAAGAAACAAAACCATCCTTTCCCCGCTAATCAATCTAGAATTTGGTCCATGAATGGCATTGGAAAGTGATCTTTGAGCGTCCATGAATTCAGCTTTCGGTAGTCCATGCATACTCTCCATTCGGTGACGGGTCTGAGTAGAATAAGCTCATTCTTTTCATTCGCGACCACCGTCATTCCTCCTTTCTTGGAAACACATTGTACTGGGCTTACCCATGTACTGTCAGAGATTGGATACATAACTCCTGCGTCTAACCACTTAATTATTTCTTTCTTGACTACCTCTTGCATAAGTGGATTGAGACGTCTTTGGTGTTCAATAGTGGGCGTGCAATTTTCTTCAAGCTGAATCTTGTGTGCACAAATCCCAGGTGGAATACCAATAATATAAGCAATGGTCCAACCAATGGCTCTTATATACTTCCGTAGAATAGCAATGAGAGCTGCAACTTTTTGCTCACCCAAATCTGCTGCCACAATGACTGGAAGTGTGTTTCCGTTTCCTAAGAATGCATACTTTAAATGACTAGGCAGCTCCTTCAATTCTAACGTGGGTGGCTCTTCAATAGATGGCTTAGCTAGTGGTGTGGGTCAATTTTTGAGATCAAGGTCCAGCTTTTTGGGAGCATGGCGATATGTCCCTAATCCTGATAGAGAACAAATAGCTTCTTCGCAATTTTCAGCATCCTTACTCTCTCCGCTTATGAGCACAATTGCCAATGGGTCTTCAATAATTTATTCTTCTTCAAGTGATTCTTCCTCATCATCAAAGTAAACATCAACCACCGAGAATACGTTCAGCTCTTTGGATTGCTTTATTTCTTTGCACACATCAAAGCGAACTACTTCATCATTTATTTGGAATGAAAGCTCATTAGCTCTCAAATCAATAAGCACAATTCCCGTAGCAAGGAAAGGGCGCCCCAAGATTATGGGGACTTCTGAGTCTGCCTCACAATCTAAAATAACAAAGTCTTCCAGAAAGATGAATGAAGAAACCTTTACCAATACATCACATAGAATACCAACAGGTCTGTTTACCGACCTATCCACCATTACGAGCCTCATATTGGTTGGAGTAGGATCTCCCAACCCCAACTTTTTATAGATAGATAATGGCATCAAATTGATGCTGGCTCCTAAATCACATAATGCCTTGGCAAAATTCAAAGATCCAACGGTGCAAGGAATAGTGAAAGCACCGGGGTCAGCCTTTTTCTGAACTAGTGATCGGGTAGCGATTGTGCTGCAGTGATGAACGTCATCTTTCAACTCATAGTTGGCTGCCTGGTTCTTTGTCAAAAGATCCTTCATAAATTTCGCATACCCAGACATTTGTTGAAGTGCCTCTACCAATGGAACATTAATGGTCAGCTGCTTTAACATAGTCATAAATTTGCTGAACTTTGTATCATCCGCCACCTTCTTCAATCTTTGAGGAAAAGGTGGTGGTGGATAGGGAATTGTTCTCTCCACGGCTTTCTTCTCCTCTTGCTTCCGTTTTTTAGCCTTTTCAGGCTGCAACATGCTTGGTGTGACGTCATGGACGTCGTGGGTGGCTTCCGCGGATTCCTCTCCTTTTGCGTTATCATCAATGTCTGCTACATCATCAACCACTTGCTTGCCTTTTGATGAAGTTTCCAGCACCTTACGACTTCGGGTAGTAACAGCCATGCATGACCCATCATTCCTTGGGTTTTGCACAGTGTCACTAGGTAAAGTGCCAGCCTTTCTTTGATTGAGTGCTGCTGAAAGTTGGCTCAATTGCTTCTCTATTTACTTGATTGAAGTGGAATGAGAATCAACTAATTGCTTCATAGAGGACAAATCATTTATTACCTCCGTTATTCCAGCGCTCGTTGCTTCCACTCCTTTCAATAGTTTAGCCATCATCTCTTCTATATTTCCAGAACTAGATGTGGTGGTGTCACGTCTTCCTGGGGGAACATACAAACCACTCTTTTCATTCTTGTTCTTCCAACTACCTTGGTCCTTGTTTCCAGATTTGTCAAAGTAGTTCCGACCTTGGTTTCCTTGGGCATTGCCTCGGAAACCCCCCTGATTGTTTAAGTAGTTGGCTTCTTCTTCCGAATCAGATTCGTCTCTTCCTTTTGACGCAACAGCTTTGACTTTTTTGGTCTTCCCTGATAATAGATGCTTTGTAAGAAGATCAACTTGTGTTTTGATGTGCGTTATATCTTGATCACGTTCTTCTTCTTTTCTCCTTTGGTCTGCAGTCATGCCAATAGATAAAGTGGGGCTTGCTACCTCAGAATCCCTGGTATGCCAAGCTCTACTTTGCTTCGTCATACGATCTAGCATATTGCTTGCTTGACCAAAGGTGAGGTCCATAAAAGATCCTCCATCTGCATTATCCACCACTGGTTTAGTTATTGAATTCAAGGCTCTGTATAGTATCTCTATTAGGTGAACATTAGTCATGTGATGGTTTGGGAACCTCGTTAGCTTTGTCTTGAACCTCTCCCATGTTTCATGAAGGGCTTCAGTTGGAAGCTGCCGAAAGTTGCTGATTTCATCTCTCAATTGTGCTCTTTTGGATGGCAGAAACAATCTTTCTAGGAAAGCGTCTCTCAATTGCCTCCAATTTGTAATAGAATAAGGAGTCAACCCATTCAACCATAGAGTTTCCTCCCCAGACAGAGACAATGGAAATAGGCGTAATCGAATTGCATTCTGACCAACGCCAGGATTGTCAAACGAGTTGCATGTATAAATAAAGTTGATCAGATGCATATTCGGATCATCGCCTGCTAGTCCACCAAATAATCCCTTGAGTTGCAATAACTGAATCATGGTGCTTGTGATGTTGAACTTGGCTCCGGGTGCCAATGGTGGAGGAATAATGGTTTCTGTGGCTCCGGCTCCATCAAGATCATCATCATCATCGTCAAAAGCTGGTTACATAGATCGGCGTTCAGGCCTAAACCTAGGTTGATGATCTCTTCTGTTGGCAGGTGTTGCGATCTCAGCAGCATGCCTAGGGTTTAGTAACTCATCATCACCTAGGTCCTCATCGTCGGTATTTATTGCTCGCCCAGGGTTGTCAAGAGCAGCTAGTCTCGCCTGTTCCTCTTGAGAAGCCATCCTTTCAATTTCGTGTTGTGCCTCCATTCTGCCAATACGTTGTGGTTCAAGATTGATAGGTAATAACGGTTGACCAGAACTTCGAGTATGGGGCATGCACTGAATAAAAACCTGCAGAGAACAAAAACAAAAACTAAAAGTAAAAGTACAAGAATCTTTGACCAAAGGGTCTAGTAATTATCACAAACTTAATTGACACTCGTATTCCCCGGCAACAGCGCCAATTTTTGATAACGCTCAATCTACAGCTCTCGTAGGAGTGTAAAGCGTTCGTAGTCAAATATAGAACCCAACTGGGTTGGGTATCGATCCCACAGGGAATAACTTGGTCAACAAGTAAGCAAAGATTACTAGACTTTTAGTGCAAGTCTCATAAAAAGGGGGATTTTATCGTGCAAAATAATGTAAACAAAGTAATAAAGTAAAAATGGAAAATAGCAAAGTAAAAAGTAAGAATGTTTGGTAAGATGTAAAACAATGAGAATTGAGGAGTTGGGGTTATGTCCACCTTATGAGTTGTACGTCTCTATTGGCTATGAGTTGTGCGGAATTCAGACATGCATGTGCTTATAGAGAATTGTATTCGATGGTACATCCAAGCATCTTTCGACCTCAACAAGGACTATTTCACTTTAACTCTTTCGAGCTTAAAGCGTATCTAACGGTACAAATTCTCCAAGAGGTTAATCCAGTTACGACACTAACTTTTTAATAGGGGATGGGACCCTATTACCTTGACATTATCTCTTTTCCAGACATATAAGTTTTCTTTCGAACAAGGTAATGCTATACTGGTGTTATTCTATGCGTTTGCAACCACAAGAATTTGCATTAAGATGAAGAGAATAATGATATAAGCAGTATACGTGTCACGAATTCACAAACTCATAGAAATAGAGAGTAGCTCATATGGCTTCCATAACCCCAACAGAGAAGTTTAGTTACCCATGAGTGCGAAGGAAATCACAATCGACATTGTTATTATACCATAATAAAGATCTCGTTAGGTATAGGGTGGTAGGCGTTAGGCGTGACTTTCTTTGCAAGTAACGTTTCTCTTGTTGCGGAAATTAAGAATTGAATAGATGATCAGAAGAAGAATAAAAAGTAGTAGTGAGTGAATGAATAAAAATCTCTAGCAAAATAGGGTATTTATAATACCCATATCCTATTCCTACTAAGCTAATGCATTACTTAACCCAATCCTACTAGGTTAATGTATCATTATCCTAATCCTACTAAGTTATTGCTAGTCCCCAAAGTCTTTAGAATTATTGTTTTTGCCCGGGACAGATTTTTCCATGCGCCACTTTTGGTCCTAGGCGTCCAAGATTTCCCTTCCTTCTTTCGTGGAGCTTTCTTTGGCGTCAAGTTATCCATAAAATGCTGAAATCTGCATCATTTATACCTGAAAACTTGCTAATCACGTTTGTTAGATCACTTACAGGAAAAAGGACTAAAAGTGCATGAATTATATAATTTGTCCTCAAAACTTGGCTAAAATATGGGCAAAATCTAGTGCTATAGGCGTGTAAATTCTCCTATCATCAACATCCCACACTTGAAGCTTTGTTCGTCCTCGAACAAAATATCATGTCCATCTAAACATCAACTTAGGGTTTCACAGTATCAACACAAAATGTTCGTCAAGACAAGCACAACAATTATCAACAAAGAGTAGTTTTCCGATCATTAGTAGAAACAATTTAACCTCTAGCAAAGACTCGTGATGATGGCCAACTCATATTCAAAAGTTAAGGTACAAAGAATCATACACAACTACCCAAAACTCATCAACTATGTGTGTCTCACCATATATCACCCATAATCACTCACAAGTATTGTATATATTTCAAACATAGGTGTAAGATTATCCTTGCTCTCACTCTCACAAAGAATTCATATGTTGCAACTGATGACCATAGACTTGCCCTTAGTGTAATGCTCCACTAAATATCAGAATGCTAAGCTTAAGATTAAATAGGTCTTTTACAGGTTGTAATGTAGGCTAAGGGACGGGTAGGAGACTATTTTGGCCAGAAATAGTGACTATGTTCCTAAGCGCTTTAATACATCACATTATGCCATTAATACTTTTCTTTCAAACAACCTTTCTACTTTCTTTTATTCTACCACCCCTTTTCTCCACCTTTGTTTTTCAATTTTAATCATAACAAACTTTTCAGTTTTCCATTCCTTTTTTTGTTTTCTTTTCATAACACCTCTTATGATAGCAATTCTTTTTTTTATCACAAATTCAAGCACCATTACATTCTAAAGCATCATACTCACCCAATTTCCTCTTATTTTGTCACATGACTTTACACTTTAAAGCACTTAGGAATTTGGATCAAATTATGGTCTTGAAAAAATAGATTAGGCTTACATATGAGGTTGTCAAAGAAAATAGGCTAAAGTCTCAAAAGGGTTTAACGAGGATAATGTCCACGGGTAGGTAAAAAGAAGGTAAACAAGTTTAGGTTGCCAAAGAAATGCCTTAATCATCTCCTAAACTTACAGTTTTTATTTTCTCTTTACATACATACCAGGCAAGTTCTAGCATCAGCCACAAGCACAGAATATACTATTATCTCACACACACAAGGAACATGGTCGACTTTATTGGGAGTAGTATAGTCTCTCAACCCAACAAATAAAGGAATTGAACCACACAATATCACAAAGTGAGTCACAATTAGAGCCTAAACGTCTCAATAGTCCTGATTTTAGCCCAAACTCTTGTTATAATCTTATGTTGCCTATTAGAATAATTTTATGCAAAGCTAAGTAAAAAAAAATTTAACTACTAAAAAAACGAAAAACGAAAAAAAAACTAAAACGAAAAACAAAAAAAAATAAAGCAAACATAAATGCAAATGCGGATAGAGGAGTATAGCATGCAAATACCACCACCCCACACTTAGACGGGACACACTGCCCTCAGTGGAAAATAAATACGAAGAACCTGGTCAGTCGGACTCTTCCTCTATGTCGGGGGTCATACCCCCTTCGTCGTAATCATCATAGGAGTCGTCGTCATCAGAATTATCCTCCACTTCGAAGTCTGGCATTCGTCGATCATCATCGGTTGGAACATCGTCATTAAGAAGTTCCTCAAAATATGTACCTACTCCACACATCTCCCTGGCATGCACATTCATGGGATAGTCATGATCCAGCTGTTGGAGCTCTGCAACAGTTGGAACACGACCTCAGCTCATCATTGTAAACCGAGTCATGCCATAAAGATGGCGAAAGAAACTCTCATCCCGAGCATGTCTCTCTGCCGTAGTAAGGTTGACTCCATGTGTTGATTCAGCATCTTTGACCTTTGTGAGGTCAACCTTCTTTGGGTTGTGTGGGAGTTTATGATTAGTCGGTTCCGCTTCGATGTCTTCCTTCCTCAAGATTGCAGTCAACAGATTGCCGAAGCTGAAGTGGGACCGCTTGTGTAGCCTAGCTTTCCGCATTATGGAGCGAATGATTGCCCCGATATTGATAGGGACATTCGTCATCAATGCATATACCAGGCACACTCTATCTCTTATTATATTGGTGTATTGCATCCCTGGAATAAGGCAAGAGTTGACTATACGCAACCATATCCTTGCTTCCCTATTCAAAGGAGCATATGGGAAGGTGTTGTGTCGTCCGGTGTCTTTATATCTGCTCCACCTTGCCATGGATCTAGTTCCACACAGTGTGTGTCGAATTACTCTATATGGAGGTCTACTGTACAGATCTTTGAATGGTTATGGATCGACTAAAGGCAAGCCAAGAATGGAGTTGAAGAAATCCGCATTGAGTTGTAAAACTTGGCCCCGAATCTTGACCTTGCTGCCTGTGGTTTTTCGGGACCAGTTGGCATAAAATTCTCTTGTTGAATTGAGATTGCATTCTCCCATGTCTCGGAAGATAAAATCAAGATGTAATGCCATGATCTTGGCCAACACGCGCGGCTCCTTCTTCGCTAGGCTTTCCTTGTTTAACAAGTCCACATGAACATATTTTATTTTCTTGTTGTTCCTATACCATTCCTTCGCTTCCTCCTCTAAAACCCATTTAATTCCGAACATGCGGCGTGGTAATTGCATCGAGGATGATTATCCTTGCTCTTTTCGGCCTCTTTTCTTGCCTTTTTGTGAAGTGGTAGCCTTATCTTTGCCTTGTCTTGGTTTGGGTACCATTGTACCTGAGACTAAAACAATGTTCATATTAGCATCATCTCGATGGATACAATCTATAAACAAGCAGAAGGGGCACCACCCCACACTTAGTTTGTTGGTACAGACTAGTGAAGTGAAAGTGGTCGATTACTCAAACTTCATCGACATACGTTTTAGGTGCTATATTCCAACAATAAAATCAGAGATGTCATACTTCTTGTAATCTTGGCAATACTTTCATGTTTGATATATCAAGACTACTACATAGGGATTGAATCAAGGTATAGCATCTAACAATAATCATAACCTCCTATGTCGGTAGGCAACTATAATTCTTATTCCGATGAACAAGTCATTCCAGCATGTAAGTATTCAAGTGACAAGATTATGCAATTTTTGTGACCATATAAATTCCACAGAAGTATGATAGTGCATCAAAATCAAATTCAAGTTGGAAATAAGTTAAGATCATCCTTACGTATTCATTCACCCACTTGGTTGTATCACAATAATTCAATCACATTCAAATCATCAATACTACTTTCAAGATTCAACAATTCATAATGGGCGTAGTAGTGTAGTACTTACGGAATATAAATGAAGAACAAAGTAGTACTTACTTGATTGATGCCTTTGGATGATGTTCTTGTGAAGAAAAAGAGTAAAAGGAAAATTTTTGAGAGGATTTGGAGGCTATAGGAGGCGCATAAGCTAGGTTTCCAATGTGTTTGTGGTTCAAGAATAAGTCTCCTATTTATAGGAAAAGGTTGGGTCGGGTTTTGACCCATTTAAAATCGGATTTGGAGACAAGAAGTGACCATAGGCGGCGCCTTTTGCTTTGCCTATGCTTGGCATAGGCGGCGCATTTTGCAAAGCATTGTCTAGCATAGGCGGCGCCTATGCCATGGAATTCCTAGGCATAGGCGGTGCCTTTAGCATGGCATATGATATTCAGAGACAAAAGGCATTATCATAGGCGGCGCCTATGCTATGGCACACTAGATTCCGAGACCTTAGGCCATAGTATATGCCTTCCCTTTTTCGTGGCCTAGTTTTACCTAGGCCTAGCCTTTTTCGATGCCTAAATTTTCATGAGCAATGCTCAATCCATAGCCTTTTGCTTCTTCATTCCTAACTTACCACCTTTAACATGCAATACGTCCAAATCAAAATTTGAAACTGACCTCCTCGTTTTACACCTTTTTGCACCTACATTTACTCAAAAACAATAAAGACGATTAGAACGATGGGTTGCCTCTCATCAAGCGCCTTAGTTTTGGTCGTGGCACGACTCTTCTTTTTGGATTTTTATTTATCAAAAGAAAACACGTAATAAGACAAAAAATGAAAAACGATGGGTTGCCTCCCATCTAGCGCTTGATTTATTGTCGCGGCACGACATGGCTATCTCGAGTACTTAGACTTCGTCGAGATAAGTGATGGCCATATTGTTTATCGAATCAAGAGGACCTATATATGGTTTTACTCGTTGGCCATTCACCTTGAAGACAACACCATTAGTGTCTTCCAACTCAACTACTCCAGACGAGTAGACTTGGTTAACTTTGTATGGACCAGACCACTTGGACTTTAACTTACCTAGGAATAACTTCAGTCTAGAATTGAAAAGAAGTACCATATCATCCTTTTGAAAGTTTCGTCGAACAATCCGCTGATCATGATACTTTTTCATCCGCTCCTTGTAGAGATCCGATCTTTCATAAGCATGTAGACGGAATTCATCCATCACATTTAGTTGCTCCAATCTCAGATTCATTGCATCATCCCAGTTCAAATTTAATCGTTTCAAAGCCCACAATGCCTTATGCTCAAGCTCAATGGGTAAGTGACAAGCCTTCCCATAAACTAGTTGGTACGGGGACTTGCGAATTGGTGTTTTGAATGCAGTCCTATAAGCCCATAGTGCATCGTCCAGCTTCCGAGACCAATCTTTCCTATTAGCATTTACCGTTTTAGCAAGGATTTGCTTGATCTCTCTGTTGGAAACCTCTACCTGTCCGCTGGTTTGTGGGTGATAAGGCATGGCTACCTTATGTTGCTTGACACCATATTTTGCCAACATGGATTTGAACAACTTGTTGCAAAAGTGAGATCCTCCATCGCTTATGATAGTACGTGGTACTCTAAAGCGAGAGAAGATATTTCTCTTTAATAATGATACAACACGCTTTCCCTCATTGTCGGAAAACACTACAGCTTCAACCCATTTTGAGACATAATCTACAGCAACTAGGATGTACTTCATTCCAAATGAATTTACGAATGGACCAATGAAATCAATACCCTATACGTCAAAGAGCTCTACTTCAAGGATTTTTGACATGGGCATCTCATGGTGTTTCGAAATAGCACCTTGTCGCTGACACTGGTCGCATCTTCTCACAAAGTCGTAGGCATCTCTGAATATCGAAGGCCAATAATATCCACTTTGCAATACCTTCCTTGCTGTCCGATTACCTGTGTGATGTCCCCCAACTTGGGAAGTGTGGCATGCTTCTAATATATCAGGCACCTCTACATGGGATATACATCATCGGATAACACCATCCCCGCATTGTCGAAACAAATATGGCTAATCACAAAAGTAGTGTTTTACATCATGCATAAACTTCCTCTTTTGATGGTAAGATAAGTTTGCAGGTATCATATTACTCACCACAAAATTTGCAAAGTCGGCATACCATGGTAGTCCTTCCATTATTGTCGCTAAGATCTCCTCGTCAGGGAATGCATCATCAATCTCGATTTCAGGCTGCGCCACATGCTCGTTCTCGAGTCTAGATAGATGATCAGCCACTTGGTTCTCGCAACCTCTTCTATCTTTAACCTCGAAATCAAATTATTGCAGCAGAAAAACCCATCGAATTAGTCTTGGTTTTGCATCCTTCTTTGTCATTAGATACCTCAGAGCTGCATGGCCTATATGAACGATCACTTTGGTTCCTAACAGATACGCCCGGAACTTCTCAAAAGCATACACAACTTCTAGGAGCTCTTGTTCTGTGACAGTATAGTTCTTTTGGGCTTCGTTTAGGACCTTGCTAGCATAGTAGATAGGATGAAATAATTTCTCCTTCCTCTGGCCAAGTACAGCACCAACAGCAACCCCACTAGCATCACACATGACTTCGAACGGTAGAGACCAATCTGGTGCTACCATGATAGGGGCCTCAATGATTTTTCTTTTGAGGCATTCGAATGCCTTCAAACAATCTTCATTGAAGTCATACTTTGCATCTTTATCCAAGAGTTTGCACAATGGACTCGCAATTTTGGAGAAGTCTTTGATGAACAACCGATAGAAACCTGCATGACCGAGAAAACTACGAACTCCCTTCACTGAAATTGGGGGCGGTAGCTTCTCGATGACTTCAACTTTTGCTAGATCAACCTCAATTCCTCTTTCAGAGATTTTATGCCCAAGAACGATTCCTTCTTTTACCATGAAGTGGCATTTTTTCCAATTCAGCACTTGGTTGAATTCTACACATCTTTGCAACGCCATACTTAGATTTGCCAAGCACGCTTCAAAAGACTCACCAACAACTGAAAAGTCTTCCATGAATACCTCCAAAGTATCTTCAACCATATCAGAAAAAATGGACATCATACAACGCTGAAAGGTGGCTGGTACGTTACATAGCCCGAATGGCATACGTTTGAAGGCAAATGTACCATATGGACATGTGAACGTTGTCTTCTCTTGGTCTTCGGGGGCAATACAAATCTGATTATAGCCTGAATAACTATCTAAGAAACAAAACCATCCTTTCCCCGCTAATCAATCTAGAATTTGGTCCATGAATGGCATTGGAAAGTTATCTTTGAGCGTCCATGAATTCAGCTTTCGGTAGTCCATGCATAATCTCCATTCGGTGACGGTTCTGAGTAGAATAAGCTCATTCTTTTCATTCGCGACCACCATCATTCCTCCTTTCTTGGAAACACATTGTACTGGGCTTACCCATGTACTGTCAGAGATTGGATACATAACTCCTGCGTCTAACCACTTAATTATTTCTTTCTTGACTACCTCTTGCATAGGTGGATTGAGACGTCTTTGGTGTTCAATGGTGGGCGTGCAATTTTCTTCAAGCTGAATCTTGTGTGTACAAATCCCAGGTGGAATACCAATAATATAAGCAATGGTCCAACCAATGGCTCTTATATACTTCCGTAGAATAGCAATGAGAGCTGCAACTTTTTGCTCACCCAAATCTGCTGCCACAATGACTGGAAGTGTGTTTCCGTTTCCTAAGAATGCATACTTTAAATGACTAGGCAGCTCCTTCAATTCTAACGTGGGTGGCTCTTCAATAGATGGCTTAGCTAGTGGTGTGGGTCAATTTTTGAGATCAAGTTCCAGCTTTTTGGGAGCATGGCGATATGTCCCTAATCCTGATAGAGAACAAATAGCTTCTTCGCAATTTTCAGCATCCTTACTCTCTCCGCTTATGAGCACAATCGCCAATGGGTCTTCAATAATTTATTCTTCTTCAAGTGATTCTTCCTCATCATCAAAGTAAACATCAACCACCGAGAATACGTTCAGCTCTTTGGATTGCTTTATTGCTTTGCACACATCAAAGCGAACTACTTCATCATTTATTTGGAATGAAAGCTCATTAGCTCTCAAATCAATAAGCACAATTCCCGTAGCAAGGAAAGGGCGCCCCAAGATTATGGGGACTTCTGAGTATGCCTCACAATCTAAAATAACAAAGTCTGCCAGAAAGATGAATGAAGAAACCTTTACCAATACATCACATAGAATACCAACAGGTCTTTTTACCGACCTATCCACCATTACGAGCCTGATATTGGTTGGAGTAGGATCTCCCAACCCCAACTTTTTATAGATAGATAATGGCATCAAATTGATGCTGGCTCCTAAATCATATAATGCCTTGGCAAAATTCAAAGATCCAACGGTGCAAGGAATAGTGAAAGCACCGGGGTCAGCCTTTTTCTGAACTAGTGATCGGGTAGCGATTGCGCTGCAGTGATGAACGTCATCTTTCAACTCATAGTTGGCTGCCCGATTCTTTGTCAAAAGATCCTTCATAAATTTCGCATACCCAGACATTTGTTGAAGTGCCTCTACCAATGGAACATTAATGGTCAGCTGCTTTAACATAGTCATAAATTTGCTGAACTTTGTATCATCTGCCACCTTCTTCAATCTTTGAGGAAAAGGTGGTGGTGGATAGGGAATTGTTCTCTCCACGGCTTTCTTCTCCTCTTGCTTCTATTTTTTAGCCTTTTCAGGCTGCAACATGCTTGGTGTGACGTCATGGACGTCGTGGGTGGCTTCCGCGGATTCCTCTCCTTTTGCGTTATCATCAATGTCTGCTACATCATCAACCACTTGCTTGCCTTTTGATGAAGTTTCCAGCACCTTATGACTTCGGGTAGTAACAGCCATGCATGACCCATCATTTCTTGGGTTTTGCACAGTGTCACTAGGTAAAGTGCCAGCCTTTCTTTGATTGAGTGCTGCTGAAAGTTGGCTCAATTGCTTCTCTATTTACTTGATTGAAGTGGAATGAGAATCAACTAATTGCTTCATAGAGGACAAATCATTTATTACCTCCGTTATTCCAGAGCTCGTTGCTTCCACTCCTTTCAATAGTTTAGCCATCATCTCTTCTATATTTCCAGAACTAGATGTGGTGGTGTCACGTCTTCCTGGGGGAACATACAAACCACTCTTTTCATTCTTGTTCTTCAAACTACCTTGGTCCTTGTTTCCAGATTTGTCAAAGTAGTTCCGACCTTGTTTTCCTTGGGCATTGCCTCGGAAACCCCCCTGATTGTTTAAGTAGTTGGCTTCTTCTTCCGAATCAGATTCGTCTCTTCCTTTTGACGCAACAGCTTTGACTTTTTCGGTCTTCCCTGATAATAGATGCTTTGTAAGAAGATCAACTTGTGTTTTGATGTGCGTTATATCTTGATCACGTTCTTCTTCTTTTCTCCTTTGGTCTGCAGTCATGCCAATAGATAAAGTGGGGCTTGCTACCTCAGAATCCCTGGTATGCCAAGCTCTACTTTGCTTCGTAATACGATCTAGCATATTGCTTGCTTGACCAAAGGTGAGGTCCATAAAAGATCCTCCATCTGCATTATCCACCACTGGTTTAGTTATTGAATTCAAGGCTCTGTATAGTATCTCTATTAGGTGAACATTAGTCATGTGATGGTTTGGGAACCTCGTTAGCTTTGTCTTGAACCTCTCCCATGTTTTATGAAGGGCTTCAGTTGGAAGCTGCCGAAAGTTGCTGATTTCATCTCTCAATTGTGCTCTTTTGGATGGCAGAAACAATCTTTCTAGGAAAGCGTCTCTCAATTGCCTCCAATTTGTAATGGCTCAGGAGTCAGCCCATTCAACCATAGAGTTTCCTCCCCAGACAGAGACAATGGAAATAGGCGTAATCGAATTGCATTCTGACCAACGCCAGGATTGTCAAACGAGTTTCATGTAGAAATAAAGTTGATCAGATGCATATTCGGATCATCGCCTTCTAGTCCACCAAATAATCCCTTGAGTTGCAATAACTGAATCATGGTGCTTGTGATGTTGAACTTGGCTCCGGGTGCCAATGGTGGAGGAATAATGGTTCCTGTGGCTCCGGCTCCCTCAAGATCATCATCATCATCGTGGAAAGCTGGTTGCATAGATCGGCGTTCAGGCCTAAACCTAGGTTGACGATCTCTTCTATTGGCAGGTGTTGCGATCTCAGCAGCATGCCTAGGGTTTAGTAACTCATCATCACCTAGGTCCTCATCGTCGGGATTTATTGCTCGCCCAGGGTTGTCAAGAGCAGCTAGTCTCGCCTGTTCCTCTTGAGAAGCCATCCTTTCAATTTCGTGTTGTGCCTCCATTCTGCCAATACGTTGTGGTTCAAGATTGATAGGTAATAACGGTTGACCAGAACTTCGAGTATGGGGCATGCACTGAATAAAAACCTGCAGAGAACAAAAACAAAAACTAAAAGTAAAAGTACAAGAATCTTTGACCAAAGGGTCTAGTAATTATCACAAACTTAATTGACACTCGTATTCCCCGGCAACAGCGCCAATTTTTGATAACGCTCAATCTACAGCTCTCGTAGGAGTGTAAAGCGTTCGTAGTCAAATATAGAACCCAACTGGGTTTGGTATCGATCCCACAGGGAATAACTTGGTCAACAAGTAAGCAAAGATTACTAGACTTTTAGTGCAAGTCTCATAAAAAGGGGGATTTTATCGTGCAAAATAATGTAAACAAAGTAATAAAGTAAAAATGGAAAATAGCAAAGTAAAAAGTAAGAATGTTTGGTAAGATGTAAAACAATGAGAATTGAGGAGTTGGGGTTATGTCCACCTTATGAGTTGTACGTCTCTATTGGCTATGAGTTGTGCGGAATTGAGACATGCATGTGCTTATAGAGAATTGTATTCGATGGTAAATCCAAGTGTCTTTCGACCTCAACAAGGACTATTTCACTTTAACTCTTTCGAGCTTAAAGCGTATCTAACGGTACAAATTCTCCAAGAGGTTAATCCAGTTACGACACTAACTTTTTAATAGGGGATGGAACCCTATTACCTTGACATTATCTCTTTTCCAGACATATAACTTTTCTTTCGAACAAGTTAATGCTATACTGGCATTATTCTATGCGTTTGCAACCACAAGAATTTGCATTAAGATGAAGAGAATAATGATATAAGCAGCATACGTGTCACGAATTCACAAACTCATAGAAATAGATAGTAGCTCATATGGCTTCCATAACCCCAACAGAGAAGTTTAGTTACCCATGAGTGCGAAGGAAATCACAATCGATATTGTTATTATACCACAATAAAGATCTCGTTAGGTATAGGGTGGTAGGCGTTAGGCGTGACTTTCTTTGCAAGTAACGTTTCTCTTGTTGCGGAAATTAAGAATTGAATAGATGAACAGAAGAAGAATAAAAAGTAGTAGTGAGTGAATGAATAAAAATCTCTAGCAAAATAGGGTATTTATAATACCCATATCCTATTCTTACTAAGATAATGCATTACTTAACCCAATCCTACTAGGTTAATGTATCATTATCCTAATCCTACTAAGTTACTGCTAGTCCCCAAAGTCTTTAGAATTGTTGTTTTTGCCCGGGACAGATTTTTCATGCTCCACTTTTGGTCCTAGGTGTCCAATATTTTCCTTCCTTCTTTTGTGAAGCTTTCTTTGGCGTCAAGTTATCCATAAAATGCTGAAATCTGCATCATTTATACCTGAAAACTTGCTAATCACGTTTGTTAGCTCACTTACAGGAAAAAGGACTAAAAGTGCATGAATTATATAATTTGTCCTCAAAACTTGGCTAAAATATGGGCAAAATCTAGTGCTATAGGCGTGTAAATTCGCCTATCATCAGTGGCCTAGCAGTTTTAATCCCTATAGGGAGTATCAATATTCAGAACAACCTCTCTTATCAGAAGATTCCAGTCAAAATCCTTGATTACCATATTCTCAGACTGAGAAATAAAGAGGTCCCTCTAGTGAAAGTTCTTTGGTGGAACTAGTACATTAAGGGAGCTAATTGGGAAACATAAGTAGATATGCAGATCAAGTATCCTTACCTCTTCTTCGCAAACTCAGACTCAGCCCAAGCTAACAGTTTTCCCTTGAACTTACTCAGTTCCATGCTTAGATTTCCCTTTGATAGATTTGGTATCAGTTACCATTCTATATTCAGTTGTGACTTTATGCATCAGATATGCATGTTCAGTGCGATAAACTTAGCTTATTAGTAATCCCAGTCATGCATTCATAAATCATGTTCAGCTACGTACTGATGCATTAGATATACATGTTCAGTATGAAATTTCAACATATCAGTAGTGTCAGTTATGAAATCATATTGCAGTTGTGCATATCCAGTATCTAAATTCAGTCTATCAGTATTCCCAGCTTAGTCAGTCTTATTCGAGGATGAATGTTCCCAAGGGGGTGATATTGTAAGACCTCACCAAATCCTAAGCTTCATCCAGTCCTATAAAAGCAAGTAAGATGTCCAAGACTTCGAAAAAAATTCAGCTAAGTGTTCATACTTAGAGTTATTGTAGCCTTCGTAAGTTGGAGAACCTATTTCATGACCCTTATGACCTTTAAATATCAATTTTTAGGGAAATTCATGATCAGGAATGTCAGTAGGTGTTCTTGGACAAGTTTTAGGTTTTTCAAGCTTTGTTTGAAACATATTTGAAAGATCAAACCAGTAGGTCAACATGATCTAGATGCTCCATGTCACCCATTGCGTCGATGAATATTTTTCCCCAGCTCCCACTGCTAATTCTAATGAACCGACACCGACTTTCACGACGCGTTGGATATTGCATCGATGCCAATAACGTAGTGTGTTGGTCTTTGCATTGCTAAATCAGTTTTCAGTCATTAAAAAAGCTGCATCCTCAGGGGTAATTGGGTCTTTTACCACCTTATGTCAGCCTTACAAACACCAAATTAAGCCCTTTTAGAGGCAAAATTCATTCAAGAACACTCCATTATTCTTCAAAAATTTGAGTACCAAGGTATGTGACGTGTTCATATAAGTGTTTCCTTCCACCCTTGGAGTTTAAGAAACTCTTTCGAAATACAAGTTAATTGATTTCATGGATTTCATGTTGGATCTTGAATGTATTAATGATAATGATGTTAATGGTGATCTAATTCCATGATATGCCCCAAGTTTCATGCAAACTAGTTAAATTGTGAATTGAATTTTGTGAACTACACGTCAAAATCTTGAATTTCAAGTTGAATGTTGAATCCATGATATTACTACATGTTTATTGATATGTTAAATACCCATGCTCCCCAAGTGTTTGTCAAAATACTTATGTAATTAGACTAGTCTAAGCATAACATGTTATTGTGTGATATCAATCATACACAAACTCATGTATTACAAGTTTTTGACTAAAGATGTCTAAGTAAATGTATTATTAGTAAGCTAGTACCATGATGCTGCTAATGTCATGCAGTGATTTACTTTTCATGCTATCGAGTCCTGGGGGTATTTAATACCAACAATTTAGCTGCTTACCTAGACCCAGTGTCATTTACAGAATAATCTCAGTCATGTCACAATCAGTAGTACTCTCATTCAGTTAGGAAACTCAGGAAAACCTCAGTAGACTCAGTATCAGTCTAGTCCAGTTCTGTATCCAGTTTAGACCTTAGCAAATTCAGTTAATTAACAGAATTTAGTGGTATTCTGTCAGTCAATAGAACTCAGTGAGCTCAGTTCTATTTAGTTAGATAGTATAATAAGTAACAGCTCAGTCAAGCCTTGTATGGACTAGGAATCAGTTTAGTGTCTATTCATTTGGGAGTAGGATTCAGCACCGAGTGAACCCAGAGATGGTGGCATTCCTGTCAAAAAGGGTTTGACCCTATGTAGCAATCCCTGCATTACAACACTACGTAGCTAGCGTAGGTTGAGATATTTTCCTACAAGACTAAGGTTGATACATATCATATGAGTTTTCCTGCCAGCGAAGGTTGATGAAAGATCTTTCTGCCAGAGGGGATTAACTCACAGTTGTCTTTACTTATGGCACGGTACTGACACCCTTCCAACTAGGTTTGTATGTTGGACCCCAATCTATTCAGAAAGGGGCATGTCGGTTAGATGATTAACTCCAATAGATTTAGTTTCAGTCTTCAGAATAGAACTCAGTTCACTTCTATAGAAATCAGGATTGTTAGACACAGTCACTCAGTTTAGTATAGAACTCAGAATAGTTCCACAAATCAGGACTATCTTATATAATTGCTCAGTTAACAGTGATATAGTATTAGTAAACTCAGATGTCAATAAATCAATAATTCAAAACTTAGTATCTAGTGTTATCACGACCTTAGTTATAGTTTATGTATTCATGCATGAACTCTAATTCAGTTATACTCATGTTATTCATTTAGTATTGTTCATGTATATGAACTCATGCATCCCAGCTTACCTCACTTAGCATACAAGTACATTTAAAGTACTGGTGCATACCTTTCTTTTCTGCTATGATGTCTTATATCATACGTTCAGATGCACCGGCCCCCAATCATACCTAGCAGCTCGATCTATTAGCAGTAGACTAGTGGTGTGTCTTTATTTTTCGAGGATAGATTTATTATTCTAGTATTTCAATACTCAATTTATTTTAGTAGTAGAAGTTAGTTGAGGGTTTGTCCCATCAACTCCTTGTTCAGACAGTAGAGGGTTTTCAGACTAGAATATTTCTGACAGATGTATCAGTATTCAGTTTTAAGTATTCAGTGTTCATTTACAATTTTGAACCTTATGGCAAGTTTTTGCATAATTTATGCATAATACAGTGCTATTATTTAGTTATTGTATCAGGTACCAGTCATGGGTTAGCATGTGGTCCCTCAGGATTATGAGCACCATGTAACATCTGAGGTACAGAATTAGGGCGTTACATAATATAATTCTCAGTGTTTTAGAAATACAAGATTTGGCATTTCTTTGTCTCCTAAAAACCATTTCTAATGTGAATTTGGTTTAATGGCATATTGTTGCATCATTTGTTGGTGGTTTTATCTCCTAGATTAGTAGGGTTGATAAAAGATGGGCCTGGTTTTCTATCTAATCTAAGTGGATTATGTTTTTTTTCAAAACAAAAGGAAAATGGCTAGGAAGCAAACAATTCTATTGCAACAAGGCAACAAAATGTGCTGCAGTAATTGATGACTAGCAGAGTTCAGATGCAAAAAGTGTTGTTAAGTTGATAAGTGGAACATCAAGTTGGTTTTCTTGCATTTTATAGTTGCTTCTAATTTTTGCCTGCCAAAACAACACTGTAATTGATCGATTCCTTTTTCTATAAAATGTTTTTTCATTCTTTCATTGTATATGAAAGGTTTGAACCTTCAATATCAGCCCATATCCCTGAGATCATTTTAGCTTTTCATATAGGTACTCATTTAAATGTATCCATTCAAGACAAAATGGGGAAAAGTTGTTGGGGAGGCCAAGAGCAAAGTGTCCAGCAAGAATCGGGCCACCCTTTAAGATTTTTTTTATGTAGGAAGAAGAATAGCAGTTGTTATCGGGCTCGTTGACTCTTAGGTAGGGTTTCTGTATTTCTTAGAATTTATAGCAATTTTTGAAATTTCTACACCTTCATATTTTTCAAGGGATATTGTATGTAGGTGGGATATGAATTGTTTTGTGTGTACGTCCTTGGTGAAACAAAGTTCGTGTTAAATTTTTGCCAAATTTTTGACATATTTTAATAGATGTATGTATGAATCTTTCAATGTTACTCTTTTTTATTTCTACATGTTTAAAATTTATAGATATGATTCTATTAAATTAAGGACCAATAGGAGTCCATTCGGGCTCTACTTGTTTCGATGTCTTGTAATTGAGTCTCTATTTTGATTTTTATGAATTTTTTTGAGCTGTATGGTTTTGTCTTTCAGTGATTTAATTTCCTATTTTCAAAATTTTGGAAGTAATTAGTGAGATTTGTTTGAAACAATGGAAGAAAAGTCAAGAAATTAATAATTGTGTTCATGGTAGCAAATGTGCCCATATTATTGTGGTCGGCTACCCAAATAAACTGAAAATTGTATTATTCCTACTGTCGAGTTATGTGGTTACTGAGAATTTTGAATTAGTATATAGTTTAAGGTGAGTTCTTTTTTATAATAGCAGGTTATTTGTGTGAGTATTTGAAAGAATCCAAGGTTGGTTCTCTGAGCTATAACTACAATTTCAAAAGTTGCTTAAAGCAGAATCCTCTATACTTGGGCGACTCTCTAATTTCCTTGGTGAAATGTGGTAATGAATCAATTCACTTGTCTCTTTGCACATCATAGAAGAACGCGCAGAGCAACAATACGTTTCTCTTGCTCTGATCAACCAGTGAGTTGCACTCTAGAATTGATTGTTGCTTAACACCTTTTATATGTCAACATTAAAAAAAATTAATTCAAAAAATAAGGGGTTTTCGACTTTTAGAAGAATTATGATATGATATGATTATCAAAGATTTGTTCAGAAAAAATCTCAGTACTCTAGATTCCATTTGGCTTTAATAAGGAGTTAAACTTTATAAAACAGATACAGTGGTGTCTAAAACTAAAGTAAACAATATGAAAGAGTACTTGGCCTTATTCAAAAAAGAAAAAAGGTTAGAAAGAAACAAGATTGCAATATAGTAACAACTAGCGGCAACACACAGAGCTATAAATCTAAGGATTCATGTTCAATGAATTAGGCTTGTACAAGTACAATGGGAGACGTGTTGAGATATAATTAGGAAAATAAATGGGATTTTCTTAATGACTTAACTTATTTAATTAAATGATCGCAAACTTCAACATAGATATGGTAAGCAGTGTAATACATATTATTGCTATGTTTCTTTCAACATAGAGAAAAAAAATCCCTTGATCATATAAACTTCAATACTTCTCTAACTGGACAATAAGAAGTGGATTATAAGGATGAAATCTTCAGGCCTAGCTGGTGGATGACTCCTATTTTTATGTTTCAATTGCAGATATTCCTCAAAGCAGAATTCTCTGTACTTTAATTTCCTTTGTGAACTGAGATAATAGCTCAACCCACTTGTATCCTTGAATTTTATAAAAGAATGCAAATGAGTAACGTTTGTTTTCTCTTGGTCTTACCACTGTGTGAGTTGCACTCATAAATTTATTTTTCTTAGAACCTTTTATATGTCAACAACAAAATAGTTGATTTCTTTACTTTTGGAATAACGGTAACTAATGAAATTAGAATTAACCAATAGCTATATTATAATTACCTGAATCACATCACCAATGTTAACAACTAGTTTGTCTTTAGAAGGTGCTATAGGAATCCACTGTCCATCTTTCACCTGAAGGCCTCCAACTTCATCCTGGTAGACAATGGTGAAGAAAATATTCATGTTCAATGAATCAAGCTTGTACAAGTACAACAAGAAACATGTTGAGACATAATTAATAAAATAAAAGGGAGTTTCTTAACGTCTTAAATTATTAAATAAAATGGTCGCACACTTCAACATACATATTAAGTATGGTGCAATATTACTTTTCTATCATAAGAAATTACATGGTCTTCTAGTTATCTTTTGGTATGCAGTTCTTATAATGACATTTTCAAACCATGTCCATATCTTTTGGTATGCAATTCTTCAATCATTATGTGTACTTGACCACTTCTATCTTGTGATGAAAATGACATGGCATTAATTTCTTGAAGTCACAATATATATAATGCTTCATTAACTGAACTCAAGTGTTGATGTTGTATAAAGTATTGAGTTGAAATTTGTCATTTTTAATTGATTATTTAATTTATATATTTAAGGTACCCATCCCTTTAGCTGCAGATTTTTTCACACGAAGAAGAAATAAAAATCTTGGGTGAGATTTATTTAGGAACAAAAAGGGCAACAAATTTTATTTTATTACATTATTAGCTCCTAATTACAAGACTCTCTTGCTTGTTCATTGCCTATAAACAAAGACTAGAAACCAATACTACTAGAAAATTATAATAGCCAAGATTCGATATGCATACATTTTAAAAAGGCCTTTGCTGGTGAGATAGCAGGAGGCTCTCCCCACCTCTATTCATCTTCAAGCCTTGTGCTTCATTTGGAGATATCTAGTATGCATTTGTGAGGACCTCATTGGGCATGGCTCTAATCACTGATGTATAACCTGCTAGTTGGTTGTTCATATGTTGACTTCTTGTCCTCAACACAACCCATTCAAATTCATCATACCCCGCTCTTATTGTTGAGGTAAATTATTGAGGTACAACAAACATCTCTCCCTAGGTCACCCTGTCATTCATTTCCTATTACAAGTATGGTCTACTACCTACACTTTTGCATCTCTTCTTAGTACATACACCATGCAGTGGCCATTCACTTACCATTGTGGGCTCATCAGTGCATTCTACATCCAAAAAATTTTAATCAATTTATTGTCATAGATTAGGAGAAATATTTTTATATTAATCAACTTGATAAGAACGATTCATTTAATTACTGTATAGAGGGTTAATTTAGTGGCACACGTATCCATGTATTAAAGGATGGGATGGTTATGGCCATTGACATAGTTAATTTTGCCGGATTTGCTTGAGAAGATATCAACTCATCTTCAAGTATCCAAGTTGACGCAAATTTTAATTGTCCTTTCCCAAATGACCTTGTCTAATGTGAATTGAAGTGATATCCAAGTATGTTCTCTAAAACATCCTACATATATAGTTAAAGTAATGTTACCAGTAACACTTAGTGAAGCTAATTTGACATAGTTTGATTGTCATATTATCAGATGCGAAGATTGTTTGGTGCCAAAAATAGCTAATAAAAAATGGTGCATATCAGTACATTGCACCATGTCTTTCTACTACAATGAAAGAACTCGGTAGAGGTACCATAGCTAATATTAAATATATTGGTTTAGGTCTTTCTACTGCCAGTGCATATGAAAGAACATATCAAACTTGACCAAAAAGTCTTTCAACATGATCTAATTAGTTCTCTGCTTTAAAGGTGAGGCTTTGTTGTATTCTTTGCACAAAGTACCAAGACTGATGCTGGAAGAATATTTTTAACTCCATAAAGTAGTTAGAGGGGGTGGAATTTTTGACTTTTTTGGATTCAGGGACGTGTAAGTTGTTCTTTTTTAGAATTGTACAAGTAACATGTTAGAAACAAGTCTCAATTCATCCCATTTTAATATTTCTAAGGGAATGAAGTCCATGATTGGTTTTCCAGAGCTTGTTGTGTGTTTACGATCTTGTTTTCCTCCTGTTTATAAAAAATAGGCTCTCTACCCCACAAAAAAGGAGTAAGGTTTGTGTACAACCTATTGTTGTGTCATATGATTGTTTGAATTAACATTAAGTTTTCTCTTTTATATCTTATGATGTTGAATTTAGGTATTACCTTCTAGGTCTTTTGTTGTTACCATCAGAAAATCCCATAGAGATCTAGGCTTCTGCTATATATACAGGGGTCAAAATACTAGTTGATTGATATCATATGTAAGCTGTGTGGATATGGGGAAATCAGCTTCATGTTATTTAAAGATCTATGTTCTTTGTGTACTTGGTTTTATTCTGCTTTTCTTTCAGTAAATTTGTAGCAATTTCACTACAAACAACTCTACATGGCACTATAAGATGCATAAGTGTGCTTTAGTGCTAGTGGACTAAACTTATTTGGAACTTTATAACTCCTAACCGTATTGCAGGTTTGACAATCCTTTGATATTTGGATATTATATTGTCATAATGAAGCAAAAACCTGGTTCTAATTGCCAAAATTTACAAGACGCTCTGAACCATTTTATGAAAGTACATTTCAAAGGTAGCTCCAACAACTTAGAAAACAATACAAGACTTGATAAGAATGTAGTATTTTATTTTTGAACAATGTTGATTCTTTTATAATTGATTTTTTTGAAATCATTTCTAGTGCACATCTTGAAATATTACTTTATTAGTATATGTTGTACATGATACTTCTTAAAATTCATAGAAAAATTTCAACTATTGATTTTGAGTTATTTATTATCTAATTAGTATTTGAGATCATTTAAATAGGATAGTAATGTATGATTGTGATTATTGGATATTGTAAAATAAAATTCTCGCTTATAAATAATAATTTGGATAATGCACAACATTGTTATGCTTTTTAAATGTAGTCATATGAATGTCAATGTGTCGTTGATTGACAATAAAATGTGGACTAGAACACTAGTAAAGACTACACTTCATTAATGTTATTTTAGAGGAGGAAGCAACGGGCACACATCGCAAGTGTGGCCTAAGGTAAGAAAGGCCATACTTAAAAAGTGTGGTTTATTAATTAAGTTATAGCATGTACTTAAAATATGCTTATACTTTTCAAGTGTTGCCATTGAAGATGTATAAAAAGCTACGATATTGAAGTGTGACCAATAATAAAGAAAAATCCATGCTTTTTAAGTGTTTTTGTAGAGGTTCTATATAAGGATACACTTGTAATGCATTCCCAATAACAAAGTAAAGGAATCATCTTAATGTTTAACTTTATTAGATAAAAATGTAGCTAATAAGAAGATGCAAAGAATGGACTTTGCACTTTAATATCCACACTTTTAAATTTAGAGATATGGCAACACTTTAAAAGAGTTGCCTAAAGTCACAGGTTACGCCTTTTTAGGAAACCCCACAAAAAGTGTTGCCAAAAGTTCAAAACTGTAGCCTTTGATCAAATACAACACTTTTTCTACTTTAGGCCACACTTTTCAAGGGTGGTTGTAGGACTAAAGTGTTGTAGTGGATGTTGTATTGAAGTGTTGAGCTTCCGTAGTTCAAAAGGCATCTATTTTATATCATAGATTACTTTACATATTTTTTGTCTTTCATAGACATTGGTTTCGGCTATGGTCAGGGACATTTCCTTACTAGGTACTCTTTGGTTGGTCTAGAGGCTTTGTATGGACAACTGTAGACTTGGTTATGGTATGGATAGTTTATGTTATATATATATATATATACATACGCTGGCTTATTATCATGGTATTGATTTATGGTTTTCACATTAGTTTAGCTTTTTATTGGGTGGTTGGACTTAGTTGTGTTGGTCTTGGTCATAGACTTATCCCAGAGTCACCACGTGGTCGGATAGGCTATCTTGTTATATGTTTGAACTTAAGTTGTCTCAAGGTATGCATTTAGTGGTTGGGTTGGGTAAAGAGGCAGTTCCCAATCCTAGATGGACTGGGGATTGTGCATTATGATAAGGCCCTTGTTCGGGTCGTGTCAAGTTGGTATCAGAGCTAGGTTTTGGTGTCATGTGGTGTCCATAAATTTGTGTTGATTAAATTCTTGCTTATGGTTGTGTCGTGTACCACACTTATTATCAGGAGTCTACAATACATCTAGGAATGTTTCACTTTCTTATTTATTCTACTTTTGGTCTATGGAGTCTAAGGTCTTGAAGTCTTCTCTAAAACTTCCTTGGTTCACTCTTCTGATCTTGTCTTCTTAATGATCCAAAGGTTCTTGAAAACTCACATATCCCATTTGAGGACAACATGGATGGATCTGGTCCCAACTCATGAGCCATAGGTCCAGTCAAGGGTCACAGCTTTCGGATTTCCCCATAGAGTCCCATAAGTCTCCAGTAACCCTATTTTCGAAGGTGGTGCTCATTCTTAGTTACCCCAAGGAGAGGTTACCAATGTCGAGTTTAATCATTCTATTAGTCTATTAACCAGATAGTGAAAACTCTATCACATCAGTCCTATCTTATTGGTATGGTAGGGAATAAAGTATGGTTGGAGATAGGTAAGGTAAGGGGGTCTTGATTTACTAGACCAAAGGAGAGACCAATGGTATAGTGGTTAATAGTTCAAAGGGAAGAGTATGGTGGGTCCTAACTCTTATTCTTGGCTTGTGCTCCCTATCTAAATTCCCTGAAAGGCAAGTATTTTCCAATTGGAAATTCTTATAGGGCACAAGTAAAGGTGTCCAATCTTAGGCCAATGGGGCCAAATCCGCATTGGTGCTTATTGTGAGTAAGGAAAGAATCAGTGTCTTTGTTATAGTCAGTTGGGTCTTATGCAGTAGGAATATCCCATAAGGGTTATCTCTTGGGAAATTAGGATATCGTTTACTACTTATCTAGATCTTACACCCAAGGGTTTTACTTCTATCTTTGACATTAGTCGATATTATCTCAATGTTCTTACTATTCCTTAAAAGTTCGAGGCATCTTATGATACTGACACTAGTATATTTGAAACTCCTTTCTAAGGGGTGTATGGTTCTTGTTGGTAACAATGGGGTGTTGGTGGAATTGTTTGACTCGGATGTGGTAGGTTTCAATATCATTTAGGGAATTAATGGGTTGCACTCATGCTATCCATCATTAGATTGTTTGATCCATAAAGTTTGTCTGTAGGCTTCTTGGTAAGTTAGTTGTGGAGTGGGAGAATGGTTTTGTTCCCTAAATATTAAGGAAAAGGTTATATCTATCTTAGAGCTGGGAGATTGGTTTCCAAAGGCGTATCTCTATTATCGGTTGGTCTGGGTTAAAGATTCTAACCCAAAAAAAGTCCTTGTTTTCATTCAATTTTGGTGATGCATGAACTTCTTGGGGTCCTTTCTGATGACTCTCATGGTTTCTGTCTAATAGGGAGATTGATTTGTGATTAGTATTGTTTTGGACACTTGTCCAATTTCTATTCTTTCTTTATAAAATCATTTTGATTGGGTTAAAGGATCTTAAGAAGAACTTAAAGGGTATTTTAGATTAAGGTTTCATTTGTTCTAGTGTTTCTCCGTGAGGTGATTCCATGTTCTTATAAGGGAAATAGTTTCCTAGGAAATGGATATATTGTCGAAGGGTGACTAAGGAGTTTGGGGTGTCATCCTTGTAGAGTGGATCTTATATGTATATTCCATATTATACGGGGTACTTTGACTGTGCTAAATGGTGGTTGGTAAATCCTAGGATTGAACCTAGATGTTTGATCATGGTAAAGAGTGTATACTAGATCGGGATAGCAATATGGAAATTGCATAGGTAAATTGGTAGGTTGGATGAGGTTGATGACTAAGGAATACAACAATGGGAAAGTTGTGGCTTATATTTTGGGATTCTGCTTGAATTGCTGAATATAGATTAAGAGTCTAATCATTAGACGACTTGGATCATGGAGCCTCCACATGTCTTTGTCCCTATACTTGTACTTTATTCTTCACATGAATTTGATTATTAAATTCATGGTTTTTAAAATGGGTTTTGGTAAAATGGAGGGCTTTAACTTGACTACCTATTTGAATTGATTTTTCTATGGATTATGATATATTATTTATGTTTTGAAAATGCTTATGAACATTGTGGGATGCATAGGAATGGTAAATAGATTTTGGGGTACTATAGATTCCCCAATTACTTGGTTCTAGTCTTGGAAATTTTATTCCCTCAAAACTGATTGCGAAATTTCCATTGAATATACTTTTGTCATATGGTTTGACTATTTTTAAGTCCTTGCATTGCATAGAAAATTAAAGGAACATGAATTAGTTTTGGTGGGATTCAAATGATTTTGAAAGGCCTTGGTGGCCATGTTTTGATTTTAAATAGTTTTGGTTAAATTGGATACCTTGGAATCAATCTGGTCTCATGGTTTTTGCATGTCTGTGATAAGCTCTATGTTGCATTGGGATAGTGGGATTTTGGGTATAGGAGAACCAAGCATCCCTAGTGTATGTCTTCAGTGGTACCTATTGGAGTGGAGTATGGTGCGTGTAAGGGTAATGGGGTGAAGGTTGATGGATAGTCTAAAATTTTCCTTTAGTGGTGGACTTTAAGTAAAGGTCAGGTTGCATATTCTGGTGATACTTTTCTCTCTAGGTTAAGAGGGTTCTCTAGTTGTGTTGCATGCATTCTTATAGTATATATGCCTAAGATTCACATTTGGTATTCTCCCTATTCCTTAAATATGAGTTTTGATTTATATTACATTACTCATGGTATATATGGTTGTTTTTCTTTTGGTGTCCAGTCTTAAGGGCTTCTTTTTAGTATGGTTTGGTCGGGATGATTCTCCCTTATAGTCTAGGTGATTATTGTGAAGTACTTCATGCCTATGGTTCCATGTATTATTTTGGGTATTTTTGTCTTTCGTTGGTGGCCTAGATAATTCTTGTAATTTGGATTCCTTAAATAATTTTTCTTGTTCTAGAATGGTAGAGTCTTTGAAAGCATAGTGTTGTTATGGAATGGGGATAAAAATGGAGCCGTGTTTTGGGATAGATGTAAAACGTTGAGCCAATGGCTTAAGTTAGCTCCTTCGTGCTATGGATAGTCTTAAATGTGGAGTCGGTGGGGTATATCTAGACTCAAGATTTCATAGTGTTGTGACTTGGTAAATTCTAAGTTTAATTAGACTTGCCCTTGCATGAGTCTATTCAGCCGGCTCCATGAGTTCGCATTAGGGTAAGGTGTGGATGGTCCTTGGTTGGTTGGTTTCTTTTGATGGTACTGGTATCTCAAGTTTTTTGTTTTTTAAGGAAGGTCCCAATGAGGATCTTGGATTGGTAAGTTTGCTAGTTATGAACAAATAAGGTATGGCTTCGGTAAAGGTTCATTGGTAAAACTAAAAGCCTAAGAAAGCCATTTGGGAGGCAAATGTGGACATGGAGTTGAAGGACCCACGTTGGTTGCTTATTCCAAAAATTAGTGTGTAATGTGTTTAATATTTAACACATTTTTGTTTTCTAACTTGGTTAAAGGTGAGGAATGGTTCCTCTTGCATCTTTGCTTTTTAACTTAGTTAGAGGTCAGAATGGATGTGTTGGGGTGTAAATCGTTCTTGGGATATATGATGATCTTTTTATCTTGGTTTGTTTTCTTGTCCTCTACCTCGGTTGGAGGAAATTTTAATGTGTGTTAATTTTTCACCTCATGCTCATTCTTACCCTTACCTGTCATTCGAGGATGAATGATCCTAGTGGGGGAGACTATAACACCCCGGGGATTTAACCCTTGCAAAAATTTCCTTAGTTTTGGACTCACTTGACTTAGTACGACTCAAGAGTACTAATCGTACCCTTAAAAATGACTTATGGGATGGCTTATTGGTGCACTCGTACACTAGGCAGTGTATTTTGTTTAACTACTGCCGAAGGTGCGACTCATCATGGTATGAGTTATATAGGAACATACGAGTGGTGCAAGGAAAGTCATACAGTGCTTGTTTTGATTGTTTTATGGAATCTACCCAAGGTATGTTTGGTGGGTACGGTTTGGTATACAACTCTTAACCTAGGATACAAATTGTATAAGTGAGTTGGACCACTAGACGTGGTTTGTTTCAATTTTATGTAACGCCAGTTCGGACATTTCCTACTTTAAAACCCCTATATTCTCACATTATATAACCCTTGGTGGATTAAAGGGATCAAAGATCAAGAGTTCTTCCGTGAATCTTCACGTATAAGGCATGTACTCCTTCCCTCATTGTTATTTTCAACTAAAGCCATGTGTATTGTGTTTTAAACACTACTTTATGGATCATGAATAGTGGTTTCCGAAATATATGTTGAGGGTATTGGTGCATATGGTTTGGTATTTGTTTAAATGATGTTTTTACATGCTTTAGGTAATGGTTTGCATATGTTGTTATTGGTTGGTTATGGTTTAACAAATGTGTCTTAAGTAACCCTAATTATGGTGGTTTATGCATTAATTTTGGTCTTGGTAATGGTATACCCTCAACATGTTTGATAAAATACCTCAAAGAATGTTTTTACTCTATTGTTGAACTATTATTGGGACTCTTACATGATTTTGTTTGGTAATAGAACCTTAAATGGATTTGGATGGTTTCGCATGGTTTAAATATTTTAAATTATATAAATGCTTTAAATATTTGGCATGGTCTAAAATGGTTTTAAATGGTGTACATGGTTTAGAAGGGTTAAATAGTAAAGCCTTGGTGGCAAAATAGTTATGCCCGTTGGTTACATGGAATCCCCCTAAGTGATTTCATATGGTAAATAGGAAGGCATTTGAATATCCCCTTAAACCTATAGATGGTTGGATATGGATGGTACTTGCAAGTACGGTCGGTATGACAATACCACCAACAAATGGCCTTGGTTAATAAATGGTAAATGTCGTGGTTGATTTCTTGATAATGGTTTTAATTAGGCAATAATGGTGGCGTATGTATCAAAGTCGTGGAAGGTGGAGGTCCTAGGGGGACCAAAACTGGAAACTCATATTTTCTGATGTATGGTAGGTCTTGGTGACCATGTGCATGGTGTCATACTTTATATTTAGGGGATGTACTTGTCATTCTATTTTTCCCTGGTCTTGTGGCTACACGCACTTGAGCCCTTTCAGTAGTGGGAGCTGAACCTATATAGCCTGTGGGTGGATTAGGACGGCAAAGCTACACATCCTAGGTAAAGGTTTTAAAGGCACGCTAAACCTAATTCCCTTTTCCAGTATAATTATATATGTATGTATCCATCATGTATTGTTTTCCTTGGTTTTATAAATGGAATTGTTTTACCCTTATCCTGAGTGCATGCTAGTGTTCACCCACTAACCCTTCTTTGGGTGGCTGTATACCCACGCTATGCAAGGACTGGCCATTTTACTTCTCCTACTTGTTGATCTGATTTGGGGATGATCTATGTTGGATTGAAGTGGTGAGCTTCCATAGTTCGGAAGGCATCAATTTCATGTCATGGGTTACTTTACATATTTCTTGTCTTTTATTGAATTTGGTTTTAACTATGGGGCATGTCCCGACTAGGTACTCTTTGGTTGGTCTAGAGGATTTGTATGGAAAACTGTGGACTTGGGTATTGTATGGATGGTTTATTTGATATATATATATATATATATATATATATTAGATTATTATCATGGTATTGGTTTATGGTTTCTCCATTGGTTTGGTTGGTTATTGGGTGGTTGGACTTGGTTGGGTTGGTCTCGGATATAGACTAATCCCAAAGTCACCACGTGATCGGATACACTTTCTTGTTATATGTTCAGACTTCAGCTGACTCAAGGTATGTGTTTGGTGGTTGGTTTAGATAACGAGGGTAGTTCTCGGTCCTGGTTGGGCTTGGGATTGCCCATTACGACAAGGCCCTAGTTTGGGGTGTGTCAGGAAATCCTGGGATATTGGCCCATAATAGGACTGCTGTGATCACCTCCTTATCAAACATAAACTCCACCACCCATAACTTCATTATGACTGGCTTGTTGTGGTAAGTATATGGTCCTGCTTGTAGCACCTCTGTTCTATTCCCCATCAACGCAAATTGATATACGTAATACCTATCAGCTTGATAATGTAGCTGGGGTTTCTTCATGAAGTTCCATACTATAGTGATAAAATTATCCATCAACTTCTCATACGGATCATCATGCAATATATACCCTATGAGTACAATAGACCAATATTTGTCGCTACTATTAATGTCTTCCTGAGTCAGCTTGATCACCATCTTCCCATCGCGTTGATTTAGGGGTGAAATCAATGTGTGCCCTTTTCCAGTAGCTCTATTGCATGGGGAGGCCCTTTAATTTTGGTTATTTGGCGTCAGATTTTAAATTTTGGAGCTCGTAGTTGCTGTCACTTCAGAGAATTTTAGTCTCCTGAGAAGGGTTGCCATTGCTACCATAGGCTTCTTTCTATAAGGGTCGTCTGGTTAAAAACTAGTACATTTATCTTCAATCTCTTTTTCTAGCTCCTCTTCCTCCTGAATCAATTGAAATTGTTCTGGAAGAAACCTTCAAAAAGTTAGTAGGGATTTGGGTTTACGTGTTTCCATTACTGAGGTTTTCATCATCGTCTTCTGAGCTGCTTTTTTCTGCCGCCTTGCCATTTTCAGTGCACGTTACCCTACCTCTTCTTAACCTACGTCAATAGGATAGTTAGCATAACATGTAGTTTTAAAGTTTTTGATGATTATATTGATGTGCTTATGTATACATCTATCGGTTTGTGTCCGGCTATGTCCTATATATGGAAATTATATTATATATATATATACTTATATGTAGTTATGTATGAATTTATATTAGAATTGTCGGATATAGCACGAATATGGTAAGAATGATAACTAGTGGACTTGTGAGGATTAGTGAAAATTATTTATTAGTGATAAATGATTACTAAGTGGTATAGTTGATGATTAGAAATAAACAAAGATTAGTTGTGGATATTGTTTAAGTTACTAATCATAACTATTTGGTAATTGAGTATTAGTTGGTAAAGGATGATTTGTTAATAAATAATGCTTTTTGATTAATGTTGGTTATCAAATAAAAGCTGGCTAGCAGATATGTGGTCAATATTTATTAAATGATTACTAGAGATTATATGATAACTAGTAATCAAATAGATTAGTTAATAAGACATAGTTAGGTAATAAATGGTGACTGGTGAGTATCGATGATAAGGTTGTTAAATGATGGTAATATTATGGAATATGGTCACATTGTCAAATGATGGTTGAATGATCAAATGTTGATAAATTATGGAGTAATGATTAAACAATGAGTTATTTAGTTGTAAATAATGGATGATTGAATTACTCTATCCTTGAGTGTACTCTCTAGGGGTATGGGAGACTATGATGAGCTATTTAATTTCTGCACCAATTGGCGTATGAGAGCCAATTTTATAGTTTGTGATTACTTGTGCGATGCTTTGTGACACATTATAATTTTGATTTATTTAATTATATTGCTACGACGATGTTCACATGTGTTGATGCATTCTATTATATTGCTATTCCAGTTAAATTACTTATTTGTATAGTAGTATCTGAGAAGATTTAGGTTTGTTTCTGTACCTTGACTTAGTTATGTTATCTTGCATTTTATCATACTTATATCTTAATATCTCTTAGTCAGTCGATGATGCCTACTAAGTACCTATTATTTTAGTACTCACACTATAATTTTGTACCTTTTTGGTGCAAATTTGATTAATAGTTGTAGTTGTTAATCATCTATCGTGTTGTTTGATTACACGGAGATTGGGTGAGCTCTAGGAATCGGAGTCACCTATTTCCTTGTCTGTTTAGATATTTAGTCATTTGTTATTGAGACAGGTGTTGTTGACTATTCTAAGTCCTTGAATTGTTATTATTAGATGCTCTTGTACTGGCTCTACCAGGTTGTGGGACAATATCTCATATTGATTGTTTTATCTATTTAGAACACATTGCTTATTTACCAGTGTGATGTTAATTTTTGCCTATGATTAGGAATTAGTCACCAAGTTAACCCATTTCATTTAGATTTGGGTTATTGTTTGTCTTACCTACTAATGGGTTAGCGTAGGTTCCATTATGACTCGTAAATCAAATGGTGAAAAGTTGGTATCAGATTCTAGGCTTCACCAGTATTCTTGGTACAAGAAGAGGTGTTTAGTAGAGTCCTGTAAATCAGAACGATGACGTTCATTTCCCGTCTTTTGGAGGCTATGGGACATTCTTAGGAGTTTGTCACTTCTTTCACTCATATTGTTCTAAGAGTTTGAGTTTATTTGTAGAGTATTCCTTGACTTTACTCTTTCGCAGATGGCCAAGGCACGTGCTACCGCTACAGAAGATGAGGATCTTGAGATCGAGCCTAGGGATCCTATTCCTATTTGTACACGGACTAGAGGTCGTGGACAATAGTATGATGTGTCCCCAGCTAGGGGATAGGATCGATAACCTTCCCTAGGTCTTACTCCCACTCATGAGCCATAGATTCTTTTTCCCTAGACACTAGTGGGTTAGGGACCATACAAGGCTCCACTAGGGTTTATTTTTTGTTTAGTGCTCAAAGATGCATTTGTTCAGCTATTGGGGATAGTTAGTGGTACGCTATTTGATGGTTCACAGTTTATGATCAGAGTGGTACTAAGGCAGGGGCACAACCTATAATTTCTACTCCCAGAGAGGAGGTTCCTTCTACGTCGAGAGTTGTTCAGCCAGTGGTTAGTCAGCCTGTTTTGTCTTCTTTGGAGTAGAAGATGTTGGGTTTATTCTTGAGATTAACTCTTGCCTAAGTTTTCTAGTGCACCGAGCGAGGATGGATATGAGTTTTTGATTCCTTGTGAGATTACGCCCCATAATTTAGGCCTAGTTAAGACCCGTGGTGTGGATTACACTGTATTTTTTATTAGACTTGGCTGCTTAACATTGGTAGAGAGGTTATATGGATTTTAGACTAGGTTGATCTTATCCCTTGACTTGGGCTCATATCACGACCCGAGACTACCCTCTAGTCGTAACATGGTGCTTAACCACAATTGGTCCCAAGCTAACCTAAGTACAAACATAGAGTAATAGATCTAAAGCGTATGTATAAAAGATAAGTTGACTAAGCAAAAGCATAGTCATGAGGTAAGTTGTTTCAATTCATTTCTGTTCATAGTTACAACTTTATAATCTGAAAGAATATGGAACTGAAATAACATACAATAAATCTAACTGACTTCTATGAGGCCTATACTAATACTGACTATAGATAGTCACAATATGACCCCCAACTATCCATAATCAATATATAAAAATAAGAAAATAAAATACAAGAACTGCAACTGAATTTAGTCCTCAAAATATGAGAACTCATCCCCTGTTGGCTAAATGTTATGATCTTCTTGGCTATAATCCTTTAGTAGCTGTAACGCCTCGAATTTGGTACCCGAAATGCTACATAGTGCTCATGACCTCAAAGGACCACAAGTTAACCCATGGCTGATATCTATAACGGGATACTGTATAATAGATTGTATAAATGTAGAAAAAGAATGAAAGGCCATAAGGTTCAAATATCTAGTAAAACATAACATCTGGAAATAAGGTATATCAATAACAAATAAAACTGAAATAACTATCTAAACATTCTAGTCTGAAAGCCTCTAAACTGTCTGAATAAGGAGTTGATGGGACATGTCCCCAAGTAACTCTAACTGCTGAATAAACTAAGTACTGAAAGAATGAAATAATCAATAATAATATCCTCAAATGATGAGGACTCACTTCTAGTCTGTCTGCTGAATGGATGATCTACTAAAGATGCTCTAGAGCTCGTGCTTCTAAACCTATGGTATAAAACACCATAGCGCAAATGCATCAGTACGATTGAATGTATTGGTATGCAAGTGAGGCAGGCTGAATGTAGGGGGTTTATATGAGTAAAAGATACTAACTGACTGAATAACATGAACATGAGAATACAAGTATGAATACGTGAAATGTAACAGAGATCATGACATCACTAAATCTGAATACTGATAACATAGGTTTCATATAACTAGTATACTATTATCTGAATGATTGTATCTGACAATCCTATTTATGATGGAACTAGCTGTGTTCCGTGCTGAACTGGGTGACTGTATCTAGCAGTCCTAAATTTTGTAGAATTATCCAAGTTCTATTACTAAGACTGAGACTAAAACTGTAACTATGGGAAGTAGTCATCTAACCGATATGCCCCAAGTAAGATAATACAATTAAGTTGGGGTCTAATCTGTAACCCTAATTGGAAGGGTGTCAATACCGCATCACTGGTAAGGATAAGTTGCGAATAATTCGTCATCTAATAGGTACTCTAAGGAGAATGATAGGACCCTTATATAACAAGTTAAGCCACCTCAACTAGCAGGTTTGATGTCTCAACCTACGCTGGCTACGTAGTTCTGGAGCGCAAGGATTACTTCTAAGAATTACACCCTCTAATAATAGGTGAGTTCCCATCCTTGGGCTCACTCGGTGTTTAATTCTACTCCCATCTGATTAGATACTAAATTAATTATACTGAACTTATTGGACTGACTTCACTGAGTTTCGTTGACTGACGGAATATTACTAAGATCTAATAACTGACTGAGATTACTGAGTTTTCCTGAGTCACATAACTGACTGAGTTTTATGAATCATGGCTTGACTGAGAGTATTTGGAAAACATTGCACTGGCTCTAGGCACACAGCTAAATTATCGAGTACAAGTACCCCCAGGACTCGATAGCATGAAACTGAAAAGACATGTCACCTCTTGACACATAACCATAGTGAATAATTCATAATACAATCATTAGGGATTTTCATGAAGTATTCGCATGCTATAAGCTTACGCATGAATAGGAATGCATGTAAATATATCATATTTCATAGGCCTAATATTATGAGCATTATGTAAATCCATTACAAAGCTTAACAATAACGTGGGAGTCATATTGAACATAAGGGAGAAACTTGGATTCATAAATTTTGGTCACAAATGAGTCATAAGGCATAATTCCTATTCTCTTAGGCATTTTATCAAACACCTTGCATGCATATCTTTAGGCTTAGGCATGAATATTGAAATAATACATTATGGCAACATCTTATACTCCCAATGCAAGAATTTCAACCACATAGTAACATATTTACATGATAGTCATTAAAGACATCAATTTGGAAATCAAACAACAACATAAACATAAATGTAATTCAATTCATACCATGGAATCCAAAGTTTACCTTTTAAATGGGGATTCTTGAGCTTCATGTGTGAAAGGAACCAATGAATCAACACTTAACATACCTGGATGGATGATTTCTTGAAGATTGCTTGAGGAAATCTTGAATTCTTGGCATGAAATTAAACAACTAGGGTTCTTTGTTCTTGGGATTGATCTTTGAGAGAAACCCTAATTTGATGTTATAGATGAATTCTGGTATAATTGGGGGTTAAAACAAGTGGAAAAAGACCCAAATACCCTTTTAAAAATGGCTTAAAATCTCTAATCTAAAGTGGCGACGGTTTGGGCAACGATCCGTCACTGGCTCGACGGTCTGTCGGTCCTGACTGTCGCACTTGACCAGAACCTGAACTTTCTGCCTTGTGAGCGATGGTCCGTCACTTGCTCGATGGTCCATCGGTCCTGACCGTCGCACTTGACTAGAAGTCGGGTTCATAGCTTTGTCTGTGAAAGCTTGGGCAACGGTCCATCGCTAGCTCGATGGTCTGTCGGCCTAACCATCACTTCTAGGCAGTTCCGATAATTCACTATAAAACATCCATAACTTTTTACTCCAATACCATATTTGGATGAAATTGGTATTGTTGAAAAGCTAATTCAATTTCCCACATGATAGAAAGCCTAAATTAAGGAAATTATATCTTATTTAAACATTAATCATTTAGGAAGTCATCACTAACTCTTTTGGAGACTAGATTTGACTTAAAAAAAGTTTGGGGTATTACATAAGCACCTGAATCTACATCACATGAATAATGTAGGCATAAGAGGTATGCTCTCAGTAATTTGGAATGTATTGAGTATATGAGATATGAATGTCATGAAAATACTTAAAACAAGCTTTAAAATTGTGGATATAATCTATTTGCTAAAATATGCATTTAAAACATATTTGTACGTAAAGTTGTAAGGCATAGTGAAAATTCTAAATCATAAGCTAAAATATATATATAAATGGTGAAGATATAGAAACATTAATACTATATTTAATCTCAAGTTAGATATGAATATGTTGTAAAACTACATTGAGGATCATATATGAATACTGGGTCTAAAACTGTTGGATGCAAATTGATTCAATGACTAAGTATAAACATGTACTATATAAAACTGAATGACTTAATATATGAATACAAGATCAAGCATACCAGAACAAAAACATAGCTTTAACATAAAGAGAGGACTGTGGGAATGAACAATAACCAATATACCCCAATCTGAGTAAATAGGGTCCAACCTGTAACCCTAGTTGGAAGACTTCTAGTACCTTTCCAAGGGTAGCAACATTGCTAGAGTGGATCCACTTAACTGATGTCCCAAAGGACTAGGGTGTCAATCCTCAACTGGTAGGTGACCCCTTATAACCTATGAGCAGTATAGTTCTAGAACTTAGGGACTTTTACTAAAGGTCTAAGTCCTAAACTAGCTGGTAAGCCTCTATCCATATGTTCATTCGATGCTAAGTACCACTCCAAGCTAAATGACACTAGTAACTGATAAATGCTTAACATGATCTGATAACTGATATATGCTAAACATGATAATATTTTGAGTTTCATAATCTAAATGGCACATAACATGAAAATTGATATATGCATGACTATCTAGGTATTGGGAGTTCATAACCCATAATCTCTTACTAATACAACTGAACATGATAATATTAAAAGTTGATCACAATAGGAAACTTTAAGCAAAAACTCAATAATTTATGGACAAAAAGAAAAATTCATGATTCAGTGTATGAGAGGATGCTACTCTTATGAGAAGACATATATTCATGGTTTAATTGGAAAATAAACAAAAGATATTAGGGAATATCATATAGCTTGAACAAATTCTTGAAATCTTAACTAATATTATGTAAAACATGCTTGGATTTGAGTATAGCATGAATAATATAATATGGGCCTAAGAAATCACGAATAATCACTAAAAATAGGAGTGTAAATTATATCATTGGGGATTGAATTTAAGTTTAGAATAACAATTGGGTAGAAGCCCTAGTTTTTGGAAATCATAAAATTCATGACAAAAATCATAATTTGGGCATAAGGATGAATAGTGATCCTCATTGAATACCCACATACCTGATTAGTTTTGATTATTGAATTGAAGTTTTGAGGATTTGAACTTGGAGATGAAAACCCCTAATTTATTGCTTTAGAGAGAAGAAAATTGCATATTTCTTGAGTAATTTATTGTTATGTTGAGGATGAGGGATTTGTATCCATTTTGGATCTATATTAATCCCTATAATAGCTTAAAAACAGAGTTTTTGGGTTAAAAGAGAGAAAAAATACCCCAAAAAGCTCCTTAAAATCCATCTTGGAAACTCCTGGAAATAGTCCCGACAATTTAGGTCATGACTCATGAGGTCTATCCATGAGTCATGACTTGCGTCGTGGTCAGGAACCCAATTTTAGCCTCTACTGTGCAAACCACGACTGACTTCTATCAGGGTCATGGTCACTGGCAGCTCTGACAGTGCTTCAGTAATTTGACCATAACATTTTACTATGATATTGTAATGATCTTTTGGTCATTTTTCATGTTTCCTGTAATCTTCTCAATTAGGATTTCTCCATAGATTTTCCAAGTTATTTATGACTTGTTGGGACCGACGGTTCGGATACTGGGCATTTAATTTAATTTTTAGAGTTAATTTCCTATTTTGAAGTCTTCTTTAGTTCTAAATGGCCACTAAGAAAAAATTCAGTGAAATAATCTCAGATGTAAATTTTGACTATGCCATCATATCTGAAATATAAATTTTAGTCAATGTAGACCTTTGGTTCATGTTCTAATGAACCCAAGCTCATTTCGCCCTGTTGGTCGAAAAGTTCGTAAATCCAAATTTGGGTTTGGGACCTATATTTGGTCTAAATGACCTTGAATTAAAAATCCAACTTCTCCATTATGTCCGAAATATTGAATTTAGGCTAGGAGGACCCTTTAATCAGGTCTCAAGGCTTCCAAACATATTTTGGGCTACTAATCGAATTTTATGAAAACCGAAACTATATGTTGGGCCCCACTTTTTGCCGAAATAATCTTGGATGAAAGTTTTTATCATCCTGGTTATGGTATTATTTCATCACTTTATTGGTGAATTTCTTAATTCTTGACCAAAAACCCTAATTTAGCTTAGGGGTTGATATAACCCCAAATATGGTTTGTTTGCACCCATTAATTAAGGGTTATAATTGCTTAGTGATATATGAGCATTGGGTTAACCTCGAAAATACGATTTCCATATGTGGGACCCATTTAGGATTTTTGGTGTCTTTTTTTACTCGAAAAACCATAGTGAAATATAGGTATCATTAGAATTGTATTGATGATTAGATTATGTTTTTGATAGCATGATGTCATTTTGAGGATCGTGAAGTGAAGACGAGCATGTGGTGCATGATGTGAGGTTTGCGGTCCAACCTTGAGGTAGGCTTCAACCTACTCTTCCTCAAAGATACTGTGTATTATGTATGGCATGTGAATATAAATGTTAGGCTTGGTTATTATTAAATAACCTAATAGTGATTATTGATGTTTGAGGAATTAAATGAGATTTTTAGACCATACGGTAGTAAGTTTATGAAACTTTTAGAATCCTATTGATTTCTCCCTAGATTGAATTAGTTTGTAGTATGGAAATATATTGATGCTAGGTTTGGGATGTGGTCAAAATGTTGGAATCATGTTTATTGTGATTGACCTTAGTTGGGCTAGTCTTGTGATCTTGAAATCGTATCATGGGGTAGAATTGACACAACTTCCCATATTTCTAGATAAAATTATTAATTTGGGATTGGTTATAGATTACTTGACATCTAGAAGTTGAACTACATACCTTAACTTAGTTATGGGCATAGTTAGACAAAATATGGAGATTGAAGATTAGAAGTGAAATCATCCGACCCACTTAGGCCAAGATATGTGTTAGCACTTGTGGGCTTAGTTGCGGATAGCTGGCCTAGTTCATACAAATGAACCTTATTTATAAGATTTATTGGTGAATTGATAAATTATGATGATTTTCATCAGATTACAATTAATGGACTATAGAGATGTTAATTTTCCTATGATGTGATATTAGGCCTTTAGAGATGTTATTTCCTCTTAATTATGATATTTGGCTCATAGAGATGCATTTTCCTCTTAGGTATGATATTTCACCCATAGATATGCATTTTTCTCTTAGTTATGATATTTGGCCCATAGAAATGCATTTTCAACTTAGTTATGAGATTTGTCCCATAGAGATGCATTTTTCTCTTAGTTATGATATTTGACCCATAGGGATGCATTTATCTCTTAGTTATGATATTAGGTCCACAGAGATGATTTTACTCTTAGTTATGATTATTGGGCTTAAAGGGATAAGTTTTCCCTAGGTCATGATGTATAACCTATAGATATGAGATGTCTAATAGAGTTAATATGCTTATTGATATTATACCTCCTACATGTGAGATGTCTTATATATGTGAGATGATTATATTTATAATACGACTTGTAAATATGATTATCGATATGAGTTCCGAATATGTATATGGGCCTAAGGATATGATTATGATGCCATGATTATTCTAGATATATAATTGGACTGAGGGTCGTGTTATGATATTGGTTGGATATCTGAAAAGTATTTATCCTGGTAAAGGATATCGTTGTATAATATGGACACATATATGTTTATGTTTCCTACGATTTCATCGAGTTAATACTGGTGATAGCATGTATACATTTGATACACTCATCATTATTACATCAATATTGATGTGATCCTAGCTGAAATACGACATTATTATTGTTTTTTTAATAAGGGTTAAAACCCACTTTCCACCTTAACAATGGATTTCTTTACTGTAATAATTTCCTAACTAAATGGAATATTTATACATATAAAAAAGGTTTAAAATATTTTTTTAAATATTTGACCGAGAAAGTTTTTAGTCTATAACTGAACACTATTATTTACTTCGATCGTGATATATTCCAACTCTTTCTACATTTTTTCAATAATTTAGCCTTGAAAATTATTTCGAGCAATAGACTTACGAATTTACACACTTTTAGCCATACATTGAGTCTGTGCATCTATTATATATCAATATATATATATATATATATGTACTGATAATTATGATGATATATATACCAGATTCAAGTTCGGAGGATGCTGTTGTGATGATGTATGCACCCGGTTCCAGTCTGAAGGATACTATTATGATGATATATTTACCCGGTTCGAGTTTGGAGATACTATTGTGTTGATATATATACATCGGGTTTGAGTTCTGAGGATATTGTAATGATATATTGATACTCAGCAAGGCCAATAGTTTATTAAGTTGATGATTATAGTTACAATAATGAGATTGTGATGTTGATTATGTAGTTTGCATTCATTCTTGTATGTGCATCGCGTATCACCAGTATACACCTATATCTATCAGTCGATATGGGATGGTTTCATGGATATAGGTGATAAATATGCCTTATATTATTGTATGTTGATTGAACCTTCTTATCCTAGGGTGGTGGGGGAACGCATAGGCTTGGCTAAGTGTTTGGCTATCAAGAATAACCGATTATTCGTACTGTTGTTAATACTATTATTATCATTGTTCTGATCATTATTATGGATAGCTTATGACAGATTGGTCATTGATTCGGTATCAAGATTTGAGGTATGTTCCTAACCTATTTTATCTTACGATTACATTATTATGCAAGATTAATTCATGTCTAGCCATGTGGGTTAGAAACTTTGATTATGAGAGTATTAAATCCTTATCAGACTATAATGAGGTCTTAAAATGAAGACATAATGATTTTGGTTAATCTTTGAGTTAACCTGATAACTATACATAGATATAAATAGTTATACATAGGTATGGTACTACAATATATCCCCCATTTATTTGTTAATATTGTATATTTATTCCTTGTGCTTGTATATTTTATCAATCTTTTTTTCACACATTATTCACATATTAGCCAGGGATATATAGTATAGTATTGTGATTTATGAATTTAGACAGGAATAGGATAGTTCATCCTTGATACTTCCTTAGCCTTATTATGTTAGTCTCTTGGACATGAATAGAATAGGCTATCCTTATTGCCCCATTGACCTGTTATATGATTTATTGACTCTTGGGGTGTAATTTTTCTTTTGTTTATATGTTGTGTATATATCTGCTTTATCTTTGGAGCTTAGTTGGTAGTTGGCTACTTAGTACCATTTTTTTGGTACTTCTGCAGCCTGCAGATTATAGTTTGGGTTATCACCATTGATATGTGTGTCATGCGAAGCAACTATGGTTTAGAGACTAAGAGTGAGCTATTTACGTTTAGAGTATTACTTACCTCCCTCTTATATATTAGACTAGTCTCAATATTGTATTCGAAGATTAGTTGTATTAGTATAGTTTCATTTATATTTCACTCTTGTATTATTATTATTATTATTATTATTATTATTATATTAGAAGCTCTTGTACTAATATCACCAAGTTTTAGGATTCACTTAATAAATTGATCTCTATTTCATTTACTTTCTTTATATTATTAAGTTGTACGTTACTATCCATTATGAATGAAAGGTTGGGCTTGCTTACTGGTGGGTTATAATAGGCGTCATCATGACCTGAGAAATTGGGTCGTAATAATTGGTATAAGAGCCTAGGTTATATTTGTGTATTAGTACAAGAGATAAGTGTTAGCAGAGTCTAATGGATCGATGCGTAAATGTACGTAACCTATCCTTAGGAGGCTAAAGTGACATTTTAGGAAATTCACTTCATGATTCCTTGTCATGTGTCTGCATCTATATAAACCACAAACACATTTTTTTAACTCTATTTTATCCCTAATGAACGATTCAAGATGGGAGATAATATGGATAGATGTGGATAAGACTACAGCACGTATTTCTAGACTTTCAGTAGAGTATTTGACTAGATATTCAGAGTTAGATATTGTTGATATTCTGCATCATCTAAAGGATTTAAGGCCAATTTTAAGGTCCAATTGAGCTCGTGACTACTTTATCCCCTGAGGTTCGGCATTGGTAAATCCATATTATGTTGTAGTTCCTTAAAACCATGGATGGCATTTGATTTATTGAGCAATTCTTAGACTAGAGTTGGATCTATTTGTGTTTATCAGGGTTCTTTGTCAGTTTTTGAATTAGATCAGATTTCTTACGTGGGACAAACTTATTTTTGTGTTATATCTTTTCTGTTCCGGCATGGTGCATAGAATCATTAGAGGTTTAGCACTGCCACTTTACTTAGCATCGGAGGACTTCATATCAGCTAGGTCTTTCTTTCCTCGGGTTGTTAATTATGAGAAGACCATAGAGAGCATAGCTATTAAGGCTTATAGAAGTGTCAGCAAGAGCCTATGCCATCAATATAGTGTTATTGGTATTATACTTGGTAATGAGAATCCTTTCAGTAGAGTTCAGCTTTATTTGTAGCCCATCGGTTCTATGAAATTAGTATTTCAGACTATAAGATAGTTGATCATACAGAGTTAGCAGGTATTCCCCACCATCCTAGAGTACCTAAGATAGACTATAATTATAGAAGAATGGACAAAATTCTAGAGATTTCTCTCAGCATTGGATGTCAAGACATTTGAATTTAGTTTATGTGCCTGCAATGTTGACGCTCAGGAATTGCTATGACTATAGAGAGGTCGACTAATCTACTAGAAATTATCCTCGACATGGAATTTCTAGTCATTTATCTCATTCAGATCAGCCTTGTGATATTTGGGCATCTTCAGATAGAGATAGTGCATGTGGTCCCTTAGTTGATGATTCAGTTAGTCGGTCTGGGTTGGACTTGTTTAAATTTATTTTCCCTACGCTTGTTAGGCATGTAATTATAGATGTCACCATGATTGGTGTGCTTTTATTTCCCACATTTATCTTTTATTATGTGTATTGGGGGTTTTCATGCCCATTAATGATTATATGCCTTAATGAGTTCATATTGACTATTATGTGCCTTGTAATTGAATTCATGATTATATGACTACTCCCATGGTTTATTTTTTTAGTAGTGGATAGAGTAGATCTATGTTGATAATTCTCATTATGAGTGTACCATTTGGGTTCGAGTCCCATTTATCAGGGCACATTGGCCTTATTGTGGCCCTTGAGTGGTACATAATATTGATGTTTATTTTTGTACCGCCTATTCATTATATTTATATGAATGTTGTTTCTATTGCTATCAATACGTGAGATTATTGATATTATTTGATATTATTACTTAAATGTAATTGATCCTCATTGTGTAGCTGTTTAGACTAGTGTTATCTAGTTAGAATTTCATTTTGTGATCTTAGTCCGTTCGGCCATGCTGTATGGACTGGAGTCTTGACCAGTCAAGAACTCCCATATTTAAAAATTAAAAGTGAAAGAAATACTGATGTTCCATTAGATGTATGACCTTACTAGGAGTGATACGGCTTATAAATAAGACTATTCAGGAGAACATTTGAGTAGTTTTGGTAGAGGACAAGATGCGGAAAATTCGGTTGAGATGGTTTGGACATACTATGAGGAGGTTCATGGATGCCCCAATTATAGGTGTGAGAGGCTCACTTTAGATGGTTTTAAGTAGGGTAGGGGTAGGCTAAAGAAATACTGGAGAGAGGTAATTAAATGTGACATAGAACAGTTATAGCTTACTAAGAATATGGTCCTAGATAGGGAGGTTTGGAGGACATGAATTAGGATAGAAGGCTAGTACTTGTGGGTGGGTCATAGTCACTAATTAGGAGAGCTTTGGGATAGTTGGTTAGGTAGTCCTACGGCTATGTCCATAGGTTGGAGATGCTAGTAAGAGAGTATGGGGGTAGGAGGTGCCGTTGGTTCGTTAGTGTAGGGTATTACTTTGTGGGTGTATTATTTCTATTATGCCATCTTGTTTTCTTCTTTATTACGGATTTGTTACTATTTTTTGTTTTAGTTATGCCATCTTGTTTCATGCTATATTACGAATTTCTTTATTATTCTTTGTCTTGAGCTGAGAGTCTATCAAAACAGCCTTTCTACTTTTCCAGAGATAGTGGTATGGACTGTGTATACCTTACCCTCCCTAGACCCCACTATGTGGGAATACACTAGGTTTGTTGTTGTTACTGTTGTACACAGTGGTTAGTAGATATAGCCTGATTTGATGATTTTTTTCCATAGTACAGCATGGCTGAGTTTTCCTCTTTTTTAGCTGTATTAGACTAATTTGGGAATATATTATGTTATCAAAGCTAAGTTGACCTTCCATGGTTCTGTGTTGTTTTTAAGTTTCCAATTTAGTTATATTGCTTGTTATTGAGTTTGAGATTCTTAGTCTTGCTTCCTGGGTTATGAAAGCTTTTATTTTGGTTTTCTCTTTTGATATTATCCGTTTGTGAGATTAAGCATTTTGAGTTCCGTTCTTTGGCTGTGTCTATTTTATTTCTCGATAGTGGTTTTGACATTAATATTGAGGTGCATGGGTTCGTTTCTTAGATTTGTTGAGTTCGTTCCCTTGTGATGGTTTGGCCTTATTATTAGTGTGGGGATTAGGTACTCTATTCTAACTAATATATGGTTTTTTCTTATATGGAGTTGGAAAGTTAGAGGCCTGTGGCCTTTCTTGTGATCGATTCTTAAGTCGGCAAATTGGAAATTCCTTATCTTAAGTTGTTGATTTTCTGGTGGTGGTCTTAACTTTGACCTTTGTTTTGGAATTGGTATATTTTTTCTTTGATGATGTGATTTTCGGGTAGATTCCGAAAATTCCCATTCTAGAGTTTGTTCAGCCAAATGAGGCTTGGTGTAGTGTTTCTCCTTGATAATATGCGCCTATGACTACTATTTGCTGAGATGGAGTATTGGACTAGTTAGTTCTGGCTTAAGTTGCATTTCTCTAAGTTGCTAGAATTTTTGCCTTTGTTGGTATGTTTTACAGCCTTAAGAAGTTCTTTTTTAGTATGTTTTGATAGCTCATGCCCTCAAGTGCATATGGGGTGGGTTATTTACATTTTCAGCTGGTGATTTGCTCTTTTACATGATTTTTGTAGTATGACTTGGTATGATTTATCTCTGATATGAAAAATTTTGATACTACAGTCAATTTAAATGGTTGGTAATAATGTAGGCTTATTGGTTTAGTTTTGACTTCACTCTTTGGAATGATGATTTTGAAGTTGTGATAAACTTAGAGTATGAATGCCTACCCATCCTCATGTTTGGTTTGGGTAGTTAAAACTGAGAGATTCAACCTAGGTATTGAGATTTTAGCTAAGTGTGGTAGAGCTTATGTGCCGCTTCATTTTTTATTTGTCTAAGCTCAGATTTCATTTATAAGCTGGTTGATCCTACTCCGTGGTTGCCTATTGGATTTTCCCAACTTCGGATGGATTATAGTTGATATGTGTTCAGATGATACCCCATGGACCCGGTATTAGTTTGTTTTGCTTTGACCTTAAGTAGCATGTTTTTTTTAGAAATTTTGGATGATATACTCAGTGGGAGTATTATACTTGAGAAAGATTTAGTATGGCTTTATTCTTTATTGATGGGATATCCTGGAATGAAATATTCAATGATGAGTAGTTACACCTTGGACTTCAGGATTTCAGTTTGATTTTCATCCAAACTAGTTGCAGCATTGGCATAGATTTCATTCCCTGATTATCTCCATTTGTGTGCTTAGATAGAACCTTATGAACTTATTCTCATATTTTTTATTGGACTTTAAGTAGATCAACATCAGTTCTTTAAATTCTCGGTTATGAGATTCTGTGGACGAGACTGAGGTGATTTTATTCCTAGTTCATAGTAGATAGCAGGAATAGATTAGAAAAAAAAAGATTATATTTGGATTTAGGAGTCAATGGTATGCCTCGTGACTTAGGTCTGTTTGGCTTAGATGAGCCTTTTTTGATTTGTGTGGGTATCAAGATAATATTAGTGTGTTGTGGTGTAGATTTGCATGCATTAGTCTTTTTAGTTCAACTAGAGTCCAGTTAGTGTTTGAAGTTGAGTCTTGGTTGTTTGGGAAGTAAAGTGAGGGTGCTAGTTGAAAAAAGGGATACTTGTGGTGAAATCCCTTGTAAGTGTTCTCTCCTCATCAAGGTTACTTAGGAAGTCATGTTCGGAGCATGCGGTCCTAATTCCTTATCCTTTTGAGTTTTTGAGATTCTTTCTATCCATTAACTTTTAGGGACGAAAGTCCTTTTAGTAGTGGATGTTGTAATAACCCATTTGGTCATTTTCTATGTTTCCTCTTATCTTTGCCATCAGGGCTTTTACATTCCTGCCCTAAGTCATTTATGACTTTTTGGGACCGATATTCGGTTACCGGGCAATTTATTTGATTTTTAGAGCCAAATCCCTATTATGAAATCTTTGTTGGTTCCAAATAGACATCGGATGAAAACTTCAGCGAAATGATCTTGGATGCAAATTTTGACTGTTGCAGCTGATCTGAAATATCCATTCTAGTGTATGTAGTCCTTTGTTTTAGGTTTCATACACCGAATCTCATTTTGACCTATTGGTCAGAAAGTTAGAAAATTAAAATATGGGAATGAGACCCACATTTATTTGAAACAACCTCGGATTCAAAATCCAACTACTTCATCACGTTTGGAACATCAATTTTAGGCTAGGGGGACCCTTGGTTCAAGTCTCAAGGCTTCTGAAATTATTTTGCGCTATTGAGCGGATTTTATGAAAAATGGAACAATAGGTGCGGGCCCTACATTTTGACAAAACAATCTTCTATGAATGTTTTGATCATTCCAATGGATTTGAAATTTGATTTACACTCAAATTCCACTATTGGATCATGTTATTTGGATTCTGAATGATTTTTGAGGGTCTAATTTTTTTTTGTCTTTGCTATCACGGGGATACCATTTCTCTTTGCCAAGAGGGTCTATAAATAGACCCCAAGGTCATGAATTTGGGCATTTACCCTTCATCTTTGAGATCCTAAACCCTAAATGGGTATGATAACTCAAAATTGAGTCTTATGGGTGTCTAGGGAGCTTGGTAAACATCTTTTATCACGTTTATCATCCTGATTATGGTAAGATTTCATCACTATATTATTGAATTTCTTAATTCTTGACCCAAAACTCCAATTTAGCTTAGGGCCTGATTTAGCACCAAATATGGATTGTTTGCACCCATTAATTAAGGGTTATGATTCCTTGGTTATGTATGAGCATTAGGTTGACCTCATAGATACCATTTCCATATGTGGGACCCATTTGGGGGGTTTTGGTGTCGTTTTAGGACTCGAAGTACAGTAGTGCAATATGGGTATTTTTAGACTTGTATTGATGAGTAGATTATATTTTTAATAGCATGATGGCATTTTAGGGATTGTAAAGTGAAGACGAGCATGTGGTGCATGATATGAGGTTTCACGGTTCGGCCTTGAGGTAGGCTTTGACCTACACTTCTTTGAAGATTATGTGAATTATGTATGGCATGTGAATATGAATGTCAGGCTTGCTTATGAATAAATAACCCAGAATTGATTATTGATGTTTGGGGAATCGGTTGAGGTTTTAGTACCCATAAGGTAGTATGTTTATATCCCTTTTAGAATCTTATTGCCTTCTCCCTAGATAGAATTACTTTGTAGATGGAAATGTTATGATGCTAGGTTTGGGATGTGTTCCAAGTGTTGGAATCATGGTTAGTGTGATTGACCTTAGTTGGGCTAGTCAAGTGATCTTGAAATTGTATCTATGGATAGACTTGCCATAATTGCCCATGTTTCTAGACGAATTACCTATTTTAGGATTGTTTATGGCTGACTTGACATCTAGCAGTTATGATATTTGGCCCATAGAGATACATTTTCCTCTTAGTGATGATATTTGACCTACAACGATGCATTTTACTCTTAGTTATGATATTTGGTCTATTGAGATGAATTTCCTCTTAGTTATGATTATTGAGCTTATAGAGATGATTTTTCTCTTTGTCATGATGTATGAACGATGGATATGAGGTGTCTAATAGTGGTTATATGCTTATTGATACTATGCCTCCTAGAAGTGAGATGCCTCCTATATGTGAGATAATTATAGATATGCTACAGTTTATAAATATGATTATCGATATGAGTTCCTAATATGTATATGGGCATAAATCCATGATTATAATGTCTTGATTATTCCTGATGTATTATTAGATCAAGGGTAGTGTTATGATATTGGTTGGATATCCTGAAAGTATTTATCCTTGTATAGGATACAGTTGTAAAATATGGACACATATATGTTTATGTTGCCTACGATTTCTTTAACTGGATACTAGTGATGGCGTGCTTAGATTTGATACACTGATAATTATTATATCAGTATTGATGTGATTCTAGATAAAATACAACATTATTACTATTTTTCTAAATAAGCGTTAAAATTCGCTTTTCACCTTAACAATGGATTTCTTTACTATAATAACTACCTAACTAAATGGAATATTTATACGTATAAAGGAGGTTAAAAATATTGTTTTAAAGATTTGAATAAGACAGATTTTGGTCCATGACTTAACACTATTATTTACTTTGGCCATGAGATATTTTGACCCTTTCTACAATTTTACAATGATTTAGTCTCGAAGATCATTTCAGACAATATACTTATGAATTTACATTCTTTTAGCAATGTCTTGAGTCTGTGCAACTATTATATATCTATATATATGTATTGATAATTATGATGATATATATATACTCGGTTCGAGTTTGGATGATGCTATTGTGATGATATATATACCTGGTTTGGGTCTGGAGGATAATGTTGTAATGATATATATACCCAGTTCGAGTCTAGAGGATATTGCTTTGATGATATATATACAGGTGATAAATATGCCTTGTGTTGTTGTATGTTTATTGAACCTTTCGATCATGGAGCGGTAGGGGCACACATAGGATCAGCTAGGTGTTTGGTTGTCCAGAATAACTGGTTATTCATGCTTTTGTTGATATTGTTATTATCATTTTTATGATCATTATTATGGATAGCTTATGACAGATTGTTCATTAATTCGGTATGGATATTTGAGGTATGTTCCTATCCTATTTTATAATATGTTTGCATTATTATACATGATTAATTCATGTCTAGCAATGTGGGTTAGAAACCCTGATTATGAGAGTTTTAAATCACAATCAGATTATAATGGGGTCTTAAAATGAGGAAATGATAATTTAGGTTATTCTTTGACTTGACCTCATAACTGTACATCTCTATATGTATATAGCTATACGTAGGTATAGTACTACCGTATATCCCTCATTCATTTCTTAATATTGTATATTTATCTTCACATATTATTCACATATTAGCCAGAGATATACAATATAGTATTGAGATTTAAGAACTTAGACATGAATAGGATAGTTAGTCCTTGATACTTCCTTATCCTTATTATGTTAGTCTCTTAGACATGAATAGAATAGGCTATCCTTATTGTCTTATTGACCTGTTATATGATTTATGGAACTTGGGTGTAATTTTGATTCATTTTATTTGTTGTATATATCTATTTATTTTTAGAGCTCAGTTTCCAGTTGCCTACAGACTAGCATTTGTTTGGTACTAACACTACTCTTCTGCATCCTATAGATTATAGTGCGGGTTATCTCCCTTGATGTGTGTGTCATGCGGAGCATCCAAGGTTCAATGTCTGAGAGTGAGCTCCTGACGTTCAGATTATTACTTACCTCCCTCTTATATATTAGACTAGTCTTTATATTGTATTCGGAGATTAGTTGTATTAGGTAATTCCATTGATATTTTACTCTTACATTCTTACTATATTAGAAGCTCCTATACTAATACCACCAGGTTTTTGGATTCACTTATGTAATTGATTTTTATTTCATTTATTCCGCATTATTTTCTTTATATTATTGAGTAGTCTGTTACTATCCATTTCGAACTGGAGGTTGGAATTACCTACTGGTGGGTTATAGTAGGCATTATCATGACCTAAGAAATTAGGTTGTGATAGATATCGGATTAAGGCAAAATTTATGGTGTTGTAAATTTAATTCAATTATATATTTGATAATGGGTTTTGACCTCAAAATTTCTTAGTAACCCAAAAGTCATGCTAGTTTGAAGCTGACTATTGTTATATTCTTCACAAGAATTTAATTGCTACGGTATGTTTTGACTTGTATATAAGATAAGGGCTATTTGTGACCTTAATATGTGTCCAAATCATTAATAAAACTAACAAAATAAGAGGTTTGATTTCCATGAACTTAAATCATGGATCAATTATTGACTTGGAATTTTTAGATGTTGCAATATCTCCACCTTAGGATCATTCATTGTCGAATAATGACTGACTTGGATAAAAGGATAGGGAAAGAGCTGCAATCCCTAACATAGAATTCTATGAGCTGAATATGGGCATTGAGTAAATTTCTAACTAAAACTTGACTAATTTGAAAGTTTAAGAACTCATTAGTACTGCCCGGCTGAATTTTCAAATTGATAACTAACATGATACTGATTTTTGAATCTGGATATCCGTTATGGTTGGGACTAATTTAGACTAGGAGTAAGCATTCAACGGAATTCACAATTAGCATGAATTTAAATAAATCACCCCATGGAATAGACATATTCAAGAAACTTTGAATAGTAAGACTAGATGAGAAATTGGAAAACTATAGGAGCTTATCTGTCTGATTGCTAAACCGAATTGTTAGCTATACAGACTAACTCATACTGAATGTTTATAACTAAACTGAAGCATCCCTAACATAAATGAACATTTAGAACTATAACATGATATCTAATGACATGAAATTTTTTAGAGTCACTGGAAATAGGAATATTCATTACCTTTAACACTCCTTGTCAGAAATTCTAATAACATTAGGGCTCAAAGAATTTTAGGCATGATTTGAGTGAGATATCTGAATAAGGAATCCCAACATGGCTGTAACTTTATAACATGGAATATAGGCATTCAAAACATAAGCCAGGATACAACTACTTTGCCTTTGGCAATGCAACTGCTAACTTTCAAGCTTAGCCGCACTTCTCAAATACTCACTCAATTATACTTTTTGTCTCAAATACTACACTTTATTTTATGCCACTTATAAACTTAACATGGGTATTGATAGTTTCTTCTACCAAAGTCTGAGTTGAACTAATTCTCTCATCATGTTCAAGCTTAACTCAAAGCCACAAGGAACTACACATAACCCCACAATAATCTAAACCATAAATTAAATATCCTATTTGTTTCAGAGCTCTCATCTCAAGAATAATACTCCTTACCACTTCTATAACTAACTAAACCTCTTATTAGGAATTCACCAATGTACAAGGCATTCATCCACTTATATAAAAACATAACAATAATGCCTATCATTATGAACACATATGAACTTCTAGGCAACCAACCAAGCTATGAATTAGCCAATCTTCTCTAATATTCTCTAATATCTCTATCAATAACTACTTTCATGCACTATCCCCAAGAAGACACACCTAGAATTGTCATATAACTATGACATATGCAAAAGATTTGCCTCAATCTTACTTAACACTTATAGCCTTAGATAATATAAGCATACAACATTCATTCCCTAATAAGGAGTATTTACTCTCTTTCATCTAAACCATTGTTCATCCATTTTTATCACCACTATCTTTACATAAGGAGAGGTCACTGAAATGTAAGAACATGAGGACCTGAAGCATAAAAGAATACTATACATAACATTGACACTTAACTAAGGACTTAGGAATAGAGTATCAAAGGCTTGGATTCATTAAAGGGATCTAAGTTTATGACATACATGCCATAATGTCTATTTTCACTTATCATTAAAGGTATACCATGATTTATGGGAACTAAGCATGTTGTAAAACATGATTATGAGAGTCATGAGCTAAATGACGTATGTTTGAAGTTCATAAATTTATGGAATAGGATTCTTACTTCTTAGTGAACTAGAACTTTTATACTAGTGACTAGGAGCATACATGATTTTATATAAATTATATGAATATGAAATATGATTATTTAGCTAACTTGCACAGCATGACTAGAGTGTCGTAATGAATGAAGTAGAAAATTTTATGCTAATATACCAATAGGCCAGGTATTTTCCTCCCCTAGTGTTGTTCTAAAACACATTCGCATCATTACTAGAATCTGATAACCTGACTTGATTCTTTATTGTATCATCTTCCCCTTAGATTAAATCAACTATTTTAGGATTATGGATTTTTGCAATAAACTCTAAATTGGACTACAGCCACTTTACTCTAGAGTGCAAGATATAATAATACATACAAATAATAAACCCCCTAAGACACTATATCTTAAATTGTACCGCTTCTAGTACTTCCTTCTGAGATACAACTCTTCAACTCCTATAGCCCTAATGGTCATCATATAATAACTTAAACACTTACTTAGAATCTTTTGGAGTATTACAATACCCTGAGTACACACCTTTTCTTTCATGATTCCAAATTCCTTTCTTTATTCGCTTGATCATCAACAATTCACTCTTAGATTATAACAGTCAACATGGATCGCCACACAACTTCCCATGCACTAATATCCACTTACTACTACTAGATAGGTATGACAAAACACTAATCCAATCTTTTTGGTCGCTGCCTAATCTCAATCCTAATTAAAGCATTAACATACTTTAAGTACCCCTTAATTGGTAAATCTTTCTCAAAGTTCTACTATAAAATATACACAACACCTTTCTGGCCCCATAGAAATATAATCTACTAAATTTGAATAAATATTATCCCTACTCACTGCTGCTATAATTCTAGGCCCATACTCCTTACTCTTGGCTATGTTGTCATAGGATTTCTACGAAAGGCTCTGAGTGCGCATCTTAAATTATCTCAATACATGAATTTGATAAATAAGAATGAAATCTTTTAAAGTTTAAAACTTAAAGGTATTGATTGGATCATTTCGAGCTTATGTACAATCATATAACTATTTATGGGGATTGTCTGAGAAAACTCAATCAGTAGGAATTTAAGCTTAACTGTCTTTATTACCTCAAAAATAAGGTAGAGTTGGCATGAATGAGACAATGTAAAAATGAATATAAGTTTATTAAAGAACATCTCTACTGCACGATCTGAGATACAAAAGAAGGGAAACATTTATTAAATTTCTTATAGGATCTTAAAAAAAAGTAGATACATCTTTGTACCATTCGAAAGACTCTATAAGACACGGCTTTATGAACACCCTAAGACACTTGAACCTTATGATCTTATTGCCAAGTTTTTCATGACTCTAGACAGCCCTAAGTCATAACACAGTGCTTAGAACCACAAGTGATCTCAAGCTAACCTATGTACTAGAATAATGCTTGAGAAACTAATTTAAATCATACATATAAAAGTTAAGTTGACTATGCAGAAGAATAGTCATGAAATAAGCTATTCTTAATACATTTTTATTCAAAGTTTAAAACATTGAAATTTGAAATAATGGGGAACTAAAACTACATTCAATTACTCTAACTGATAATTTGTGAAGCCTCTAATAAAATAGAATATTGGTAGTAGAAACATGTCCCCCAACTATCCCTAATCAATACATAAGAATAAGAAAATAAAATACAAGAACTGCAACTGACTTGAGTCTTCAAATTATGATGACCCATCCCTACTGGCTGAATGTTATGATTTGCTTGGATATAATCCTATAGTAAGTACTTGAATCTACATCACATGAATAATATTGGTAGAAGAGGTGTGCTATCAGTACTTTGGAATATATTAAGTGTGTGAGATATGAATTAGTCTTTAAAATACATAAAATATGCTTTAAAACTGAGGACCTAAGTCATTTGCTAAAATATGCATTTAAAACATGTTTGAACATAAATTTGTAAGGCATGATAAAATTTATAAATCATGAGCTAAAACATTTATGTAAATTGGGAAATAGTAGAAATATGAATACTATATTTAATCTCAAGTTAGAGCTGAATATGCTTTAAAACTATACTAAGAGTCATGTATGAATACGAGGTCTAAAAATTTGGGATGTAAACTAATGCAATGACCAAATATAAACATGTGTTGTAAATTGAATAACTAAATTAGTAATATAAGGTCATGAATATTATAAATAAACTATCAGCTTAATATAAACTGAGGACTGTGGGAGATAATAAGAACCAGCATACCCTAATCTTACCAAATCAGGGTCGAACATGTAACCCTAATTGGAAAGGTACAAGTACCTTACCAAGGGTACCAACACTGGCTAGTATGTATCCACAAAATAGATGTCCCAAAGGACTAGGGTATCAGTCCCCAACTTGAGGGTAACCCCTCATAACCTATAGTGGAAACATAGTTCTAGAACATAAGGACTTTTACTAAAGGTCCTAGTTCTCAACTGGCGGGTGAGCCGTATCCTTGCGTTCACTCGTTGCTAAGTGCCACTCCTAAATGAATGACATTGGTAACTGATGCTTAACATGATCTGATAACTGATATATGCTCAACATAATAACTTTTTGAGTTTAGTAGCACAAGCATGATTTGAATGGATCAAAAATAAAACTTATATATGCATGGATTTCTAGGTATTGGGTGTTCATAACCCACCAACTCTAATTAATGCAATTGAATATGATAATATTAAAAGCTAATCATGATAGAAAATTTTATACTTTAAAGGATTTATCAATAAAAAGGGGAATTCATAATTCTGAGTATGGGAGGATGCTACTCTAAAAAGACACATATTTATGGTTCAATTTCAAAATAAATTGATGAAACTAGGGAAATCTCATATATCTTGATCAAATCCTTGAAATCTTAACTAATATTATGTAAAACATGCTTGGATTTGAGAATAGCATCAATGATATAATATGCATCTAAGAAATCATGAATAATTGCTAAAACATGTTGGGGAGTGAAAATTATATCATGGGGGATTGAATTTAAGCTTAGTATAACAATTGGGTAAAAGCCCTAGTCTACAAAATTCATGAATAAATCATAATTTAGGCATGAGGATGAAAGAAGATCCTCATTGAATAACCATATACCTTATTACTCTTGATTCTTGAATTGAAGTTTTAAGGATTTGAGTTAGTGATGAAAAACCTAATTTCTTGCTTTGGAGAAGTGAAAATCACACGTTTCTTGAGTTATTTGTGTCTTTTATGTAGAATGAGGGATTTGGATCTATTCTGGATTTATATTAAATCTTAGAATAGCTTAAACGACTTAGTTTTTGGGTTAAAAGATTGGGAAAAGACCAAAACCACTCTTAGAAATCGTCTAGAAAAATCCTGGTAGCAGTCCCAATGATTTAGGTCATGACTCATGAGGTCTGACCATGAGTCGTGACTTAAGTCATGGTCAGGATACCAATTTTAGTGTCTACTGCCCAAATGATAACAACCTCCTAACGACCCATGATGTCTGATCACGAGTCATTATCAGGGTGTTGGTCACCTTTCAGCTCTAAGAATGCTTTGGTAATTTGACCGTAATATTTTTCTCCAATATTAAATTAAGGAAAAATTGGTGTCATTGGAAATGTAAATCAATTATCTATCCGATGGAGGGTCTTGAGCTCAAAAATTCCTAGTTACCTAAAGGATATGCTTATTTGAAACTGACTATAGTTATATTCTCCATAAGAATTTAATCACTACAGAATGTTTTGACTTGTCTATAAGATAGGAGTTATTTTTGACCTTAATATCTATGTAAATAACTTATAAAACTGTCAAAATATCTAGTTTGATTTTGCAAAAACTTAAAGCATTGTTCAAATATTGGCTTTGATTTTTCATGGTGTTACAACTCAATTCTCAGAGATATTCTTGGAGAAGTACATGCCTCATAGCCTTAGATATTATTTGAGGGATTAGTTCTTTAGATTGAAGTAGGGCTCTATGATTGTTTTAGAGTATGAGGCTTGTTTGTATAAGTTATCTAGGCATGTGACTTCTATTTTGGTACTGAGTGTGAGAGAGTTTATTTCTTTATCAGAGTGTTGAGAATCCCTATTCCTATGTCTACTCTAAGTTTTGTTACTGCAGGTAGGTGTTCTAATAAGGTGTCAAATTATGCTCGAGTGATGGAAGAGATATACTATAAGGGTCATAAGGGTCGTGATAAGAGACCTAGGTTTAGGGCAAATTCAGTTGGAGCCATTATATTTCTCGACCAAGAGTAGTAGTTCTCATATTGGGTATCTTTTTTACCTATCCAAATATCTCAAATTCAACCTAGTCGACCTATTCAGGTAGTTTTTTAGATTACTAATGAAGGTCAGTCTAGTTTTAGTGATCGCACTGGTAAAGGTAGTGGTTAGTATTTGATAGGTTTTTCATTTAGTTATTCTAGATATGGTGGTTATTCTAGGTTAGTCAAATTTGCTAGTTTTGGATCAACTCAGGTGTCATGTTATAGTTGTGGATCTCCTGGTCATTATTCCTGAGATTTTCCTAGTTGTAGAGTGATTATTACTTTATCGCAGAGTGTTCCCCCTATTCAAACATTGTATCCCTCAGTTAGAGGTTATTCTCAAGGTCATATGGGTGATTTCTAGGGTACTTTAGAAGGTTCTCAGGCAAAATACATTAGACGTCGGTCAGGTTCCCATCCAGGTGGTAGGCATGGCCAATTGTCTGCACTACCTACTATACTTAAGGCTGAGACTTTAGCTGCTATTGTTATAGGCACGATTTTGGTGTGCTATCAATCATCTGTTTCTTTATTTTATATGAGAACCACTTATTCTTATATATCTTATTATTATGCACGACTGTTGGAGTTGCTTTATGATTTATTATCTATGTCATTGCATGTATTTACTCCCATGTGTGATTCTTTAGTAGTGGATTGATTTTTCAGATCATACGTTGTGACTGTTAGTAATGTTGATACTTATGTTGATCTTATTATTCATGAGATAGTGTATTTTGATATGATTCTGGGCATGGACTAGTTATCCCTCTATCATATGGTCATGGATTATTTTGCCAAGATCGTTACCTTTGACATGCCCAACGTACCCCTAATTGTGTAGCAGGGAGATATTAGCCATGATATGATGGGGATTATTTCTTATGTTCATGCTAGGAGGCTTATTTTAAGGGGTTGAGAGTCTTATCTCATTTATATTTATGATACTAGTGTGGAGAGTCCGTCGCTTGACTCTGTTCCTATTGTTTTTAGGTTTCCTGATATATTCTCTACCGACCATCCTGGTATTCCCTATATTCATGAGATTGAGTTTTCTATTGATCTCGAGCTTCACACCTGACATATTTCTATGGCACCTTACCGTATGGCTTCTTCCTGGCTTAAAGAGCTAAATTCTTAGCTTTAAGATCTTATTGGTAAGGGTTTTATTATACCGAGTGTGTGTCCTTGGAGAGCTTCTCTATTGTTTGTGAATAAGAAAAATGGCTCTATGCACATGTGTATTTGTTATAGGCGCCTTAATAAGGTAATGGTGTAAACTGTTATCTTATGCCTTGTATTGATGATTTATTTAACCAGCTTCAGGGTGCAGTAGTATTTTCTATGATTGATCTGAGATCTGGTAACCATAAGTTGAGTATTTTGGCCGAGGATATCCTAAAGACAACTTTTAAGACCCGTTATAGTCATTATGAGTTCTTGGTGATGTCATTTGGGTTGCCTACTACCCTAACTATGTTCTTGGATTTGATAAATTGAGTATTCAGGCCATATATAGATTTCTTCATTATTGTCTTTATCAGTGAAATCCTTGTTTATTCAAGAAGTAGAGAGGAGCATTCACAACATTTGAGGATCATGCTCTAGACTTTGAAAGATGATGTGATTTTTGTCAAGTTCTCCAAGTGTGAGTTTTGGCTTGAGTCGGTGACATTCCTTATACATGTGGTGTCTAAGGATGGAATTATGGTAGAACTAGCTAAGATTGAGAAGATTCGAGATTGGGATAGCCTACATCTCCTACTGAGGTTCATAATCATTAGTTTGGTCAGTTCTTATAAACTCTTCATTGAGGGTTTTGCTACTATTTCAGCCCCAATGACCAGATTGACTCAGAAGTAGTTTCCTTTTGAATAGTTCGAGAAGTATGAGACAAGCTTTGGAAAACTCAAGGATTTTCTTACTTCAACTCTTGTTTTAGCTCTTCTTATTAAGGGTAAGGGATTCGACATGTTTTGTAATGCCTCTAGTGTCAGTTTTGGGTTGTGTATTGATTAAATAGGGTCGTATCATTGCTTATGCTCCTAGATAAATTAAGGTGAATTAGTGAAACTACCGTACTCATTATTTGGAGTTAGCGGAGGTAGTTTTTGCATTTAAGATTTTGAGGTAGTATCTTTATTGTGTGCATTGTGATATTTTACTGATCATCACAGTCTTCAGCATTTTATGGCCCAAAGGGAGCTTAATGCTAGGCAACATAGGTGGATGGAGTTGCTTAAGGATTATGGTAATTCCATCTTGTATCATTCGGGCAAGGCAAATGTCATAATGGATGCCTTGAGTTGGAAGGCAGTAAGTATGGGTAGCTTGGCTTGTATTTCAGTGGCTCAGTGGTCGTTTGCATGGGACATTCAGTCCTTAGCCAACTTAATGGTTCACCTTAATATTTCAGATCCTAGGTGGATTCTTTCTATTGTTGAGGCAAGGTCTTTATTACTTGAGTAGATTCGAGATTATTAGTTTGATGATTATAAGCATTGCTTCCTTCATGATCAGATGTTGAGCGGTGATTCTGAGAGTAACACCATAGAATCTGAGGGTGTTTTGAGATTTAATAGCTGCATTTATTGATACGCCCAAATTACAACTCTCGTGAGAAAGTGTAAGCGGTCGCTGTCAAAAATAGAACCCAACTGGGTTGGGTGTCGAATCCCACAAGGAATACTATAGTCACTAAGTATTGCGATTATTATTAGACTGTTGGTCGAAAATTCCAACGAAAGGGAGGTTTGGTTTAAGTGCACAATAATATTACCTGTGTAACGATAAGATGATATTTGTAATTATATTTGATCACAAAGAATGATAAGTTAGGGTTATGTCCATCTTGTAGTTTCTACTTCTCTATTAACTATGAGTAATGCGGAATTTATACATGCATGCACTTATAGAGAGACGTATCCTAATTCTAAACCCAAGTGTTTTTCAACCATCAAGGATTTATTCACTTTAGTTATTTCGAACCTAAAGTGTACAAGAAGTTAATCCTGTTAGGGCATTAACGTGTAAAATAGAGGTTGGAAACCCTATTTTCTCGCCACACTCTCTTTTCCAAACAGTAACTTTTCTATCAAACAAGTTATTGCTATAATGGCACATTCCCTATGTTTGCAACCACGAGAATTCAATTAAAATGAAGAGAGTAGTGATATAAGTGGATTACTCATCATAAATTCACAAACTCATAGCAATAGAGAGTATACTACACGGTTTCCATAACCCTAACAGATAAGTTTAGCTACTCATGAATACAAAGGAAAGCAAAATAGACATAATCATCATACCAAAACTAGGATAATCTCGGCGATGAAGATGAATAGCAAGAATAAGAGTAAACCAACGTTTTCCTCTCTACTTTTGCTTCCACTAAGCCGTTCGTCTCTCTCTCTCTGGTTTCAAAATATTGCAGAATCTAAATAATGAATAATGAATGATCATGCTGAAAATTCAGCAATAAGGTTTTTAATAATATCCTTCTCTACTAAGTTGCTACTGCATCCTTAAGTATTTAAAAATACTGAGTTTGCCCGGGAAAAAGTTCCCATGTATCACATTCAGTCCAAAATCTGCCTTCCCTTTTATGTGAAGTTTTCCTTTGCTCTCCACAGGTCCCTAAAGTTCTAAAATCTTCCTCATTAGTACCTGAAAAGCATGCTAATCACATAGGTCATCTCACTTAATTGAAAATGGACTAAAAGTGCAAGAATTATATATTCTATCCTCAAAACTTAGCTAAAACATGGGTAAATTATGGTGCTTGGATGTGTAAATATGCCCAACATCATTTATGTCCCGAGGATCGATGACTTGATTTAGTTGATTTTTCATGAGGCTCATAGCTCTAGATATTCCATTCATCCCTGCAAAGCCAAAATGTATGGAGATTTGAGAGAACATTTTTTTGGAGTGGTATGAAGAAAGATATGGTAGACTTTGTAGATTTTTACCTTTGTTTTCAGTAGGTGAAGGCCGAGAATCTACGACCAGGTGGTCTAACTCAAAGGTTACCCATTCCTAAGTGGAAATAGGTGCGGATTACCATAGATCTCATTAGTGGGTTGCCTCACACTTCTCATGGTTTCGATGGGATTTGGGTCTTTGCAGATTATTTGACCAAGTCATCACAATTCATTCCTTTTCAGATGTCATTTATGCTGAGAGGTTATCCGATATCTATGTTCAGGAGATAGTGCATTTGCATTGTGTGCCTATTTCTATAATTTTACATTGTGGTTTTGTGTTCTCATTAAGTTTTTTGAGAGCATTTTAGGAGGAGTTGGGTACTCAGGTGGATCATAATATAATCTTTCATTCGCATATAGATGGTCAATTGGAGCCAACTATTCCAGTGCTTGAGGATATGCTTTGATCCTATGCTATGGATTTTGGAGGCCAGTGGGAGAAGCACTTAGGCTTGACAGAGTTTGCATACAATAATAGTTATATTTTAAATATTTTGATGTCCCCTTTTGAGGCTTTGTATGGTAGGAGATGTTGTTTTCTGGTTTGATGGTTTGAGACTTTTGAGGTTAGGCCTTGTGGTACTGATTTTCTTCAGGAGTCATTAGATGGAGTTAGGGTGATTTATGATATATTGAGTGTGGCTTAGAGTAGGCATCAAGTCTTATCCAATCGTAGGCTTTGTACCTTGAGATTTTTGGTTGGTGATCATGTATTCCTCCATGTATCACCCATGAAGGGCGTGATGAGGTTCGAAATAAAGGGCAAGCTCAGTACTTGGTTTATTGGCCCTTTTGAGATTCTTCATAGAGTTGGTGAGATGGCTTATGAGTTATTTCTACCTCTAAATTTTTTCGTTATTCATCTAGTTTTTCATGCTTCTATGTTGCGATGATACATTCTTGATCCGTCTCTTGTGCTTTGACGGGACTCAGTCTAGTTGGACAAGCGGTTAGCCTTTATGGAAGAGCTTGTACTCATTTTGGCTAGCGATGTTAGGTGGTTGCGCACTTGAGAGATTCCTTTACTTAAGGTTAAGTGAAGTCACCGCCCAGTGGAGAAGGCTTCTTGGGAGATTAAGAGCAAGATGTGGACCCTGTATCCTCACCAATCTGAGAGTTTTGGTATATCCTAATCCATAGTATTTGTGGACGAAAGTTCCTTTAGTAGTGGATATTGTAATGATCCTTTAGGTTATTTTCCATATTTCCATTTATTTTCATTATTAGAGCTTTCTATTGCTATCCTAAGTCATTTATAACTTGTTGGAACTTATAGTTTGGTTACCACGTAGATTATTTAGTTTTAAGAGCCATTTCCCTATTTTTAAGTCTTCGTTGGTTCCAAATGGCCACTAGGTAAAAAGTTTAATTAGCGATCTCGTATGCTAATTTTAACAACTCTAGAATTTTGATTTTAGTCTTCGTAAACCTTTGGTTTAGTACTGGGGCACCGGAGCTCATTTTGACCTTAGTCTGAAAGTTAAGAAAATGAAATATAGGTCTGGGACCCACATTTGGTTAAAACGACCTCGGATGGAAATTTTGATTGCTACATCGCATCTAAAACATCAAATTTGGTGTGGTTACATAGTTTTTTAGGGTATTTGGGATTTCAGATGATCCTGAGGGCTTGACGAAAACTTGGAAGATTTTCCAAATTTCAGTTGTCATTTGGTGTTGCAATCCCTAGCCAAGTGAAGTGATCGATACCCTTGGCAGATTAAGTGGTGTGATCGAAAAGGTAATATTATGATTTTAACTCGCTTGTACAACCTAAAGTGGTGCGATCCCAGGTCTGGGTTCGAGACAACAGGACCCGAGTATTTGGTATGGGTATAAATTAGGGATGGCAATGGGGCGGTGCGGTGTGGGTTTTAAGTTATGCGATGCGGTGCGGGTTTTAAATTATGTGGTGCGGTGCGGGTTAAATTATTTTTTTTTAATGGTGTGGTGTGGTGCGGGTTGCGGGTATATGCGGGTTTAAATTAACAAAAAAGCTAAAAATTAGTATTGTTCTCGTGAATATACCTAAAATTATATGTGTTCTTTGTTTAAATTTTATGATCATTAAAACTACATGCATAACACTACAAATAAATAATTTTATTGTAACTTTTTTAATATCTCAATTTATTTGAATAAAAATATGATATTTGATCATTATTTGTACACGTTATACTTTTTGACAATTTTTTAGTGAAAAATGATATAATAGAAATTAATTATTATTTTCTAATTGTAGATTTGAAAATATTATGATTTTCAATGGGGTTACAAATTTTTCAAAAAAAAAAGAGAAAAAATAAAAACATGGGGCGGGGCGGGGCGGTTATCCGCGGGTATGAATATGGGGCGGGTTTATGCGGGTTTAAATATGATGTGGTGCAGTGTGGTGCAGTTTTAAAACTTGCGGCCCGCACCGCACCGCACCATTGCCATCCCTAGTATAAATACACCCCAAATATCGCTAATTTAACCATTTCCTACCCCTTTCTTGAGAGCATAAACCCTAAATAGTTTGACGGCTTAACACAAGGACAAGTGGGTGACTTGGGGGCTAAATTAACATTTATTTTCACGATTATCTTCCAAATTGAGGTAAGAATTAATCCTTTTCACGGTGGATTTCATTGATTTCTTGCTCAAAATCCCAAAAAACTTAAGGGTTTTATTTTAGCTCCAATTTAGCTTTGTTTTCACCAATTTTTTAGGGTAATAATTTTGTGGCATGTAAGAATTTTGGGTTGATTTTAAAAATGCAATTTTCATAAGTGGGACCCATATGGAAGGTTTTTTATATGATATTTGCACATGAAGGACAATGGTGTAATATGGGTATCATTATTCTTGTATAGATGAGTAGAATGTGTTTATGATAGCTTGGCATCATAAAGAGGCTTCTCGTAAGGAAAAAATGGTGCTCTAGCAGTTCATTGAGCTTTCTTCAGCGTCAAGCTAGGCTATGTTTATACATTTTTAGATTGAGTTGTTTCATAGTATTTTTGTGATATTTTGTTAGATTTAGGATTGGTTTTAGGTGTTGGATTTATTAAATGCAAGACTTGGGTTAGTTGGACTATTTAAGCTGTTTTGAAATCGTAGAGTTGAAATACTTAACTTATTTTCTTATGCCTTAGGTGAATTGGACTTCATTACTCATGGTTGGCATGAGAGCACTTTAGATTACTCAAGTTAGGTAAAATTCTCTAGTTACTCATGCTTAGGAAAATTTAGCCTTAGTTACTTAAACAAATGAAGGTTTCCTTAGTTTCCATTTGACTTAGTTAAAGTGCTTCAGAAGAATCTCTACCTTGGGGAAAATTGTGGCCTGCTATACATCTAAATATGAATTTAGATACCTTAACCTAGTTCAGGGTAGAATTTGACTTAGAAGGTATTTGGAGTGCTTAGAAGTGGTCTCTTTGACCCACCTTAAGTCAAGTTTGATGATTAGTTCTCTTTAAACCCTTATACACTTGTTGAATACCTAGAGAATGCCTTTTAGGGAAATATTGAGGAGCCATGGTAATTTATTATTTTGATAATGACATTAGAAGTAATGATCATAGACTAATTAATTAGATTGTGGTTATCCTAATGAGCTATGGATCAAGTTATGGTAAGTAGTGAAAATACTATGATTACTCAATGAAGGTGCTATAAATAATACTTTGATAACTATCAATAATTCAAATGATAAGTTGTCTTTGTGCTAATGATAAGACATTGAATATAATGTCGATAAATCATTGCTTATAATTATGATCATGCTACGAAGTTATGCTGGTAATTATGCTAGAAAACATCCCTATTGATCATATTATTAATTATGCCATGAATAATGTTAGAAGTCATGCTTATTGGTTGTATGGAGATTTGTGCTATTAATTATGTTTGAAATCATGATGCTTGATTATATGATCACTTGTGCTACTAATTTTTCCACCTACTATGATGATGTGGTTACTAGTTCGAGTTTGAATAGTATGATTATATTTATATTGATACCTGACAAGGCTGGAGGATGATTATTATGATATATTGATACCTGACAAAGTTGTAGGATGATTATGATGATATATTAATATATGATAAAGACAGAGGATGATTATGATGATATACTGATACCTGCCAAGGTCGGAGGATAATTATGATGATATATTGATACCCAGCAAGGACGGGAGATGATTATGATAATATGTTGATACCCGCCAAGGCCGAAGGATGATTATGATTATATATTGATACCTGGCAAGGCCAGAGAATTATTATGATGATATATTGATACCTGGTAAGGCCGAAAAACGATTATATTGATGTACCTATGTGTACATCTACCACTTTATGTCTAACTATGTCCTATGTATGGCTATATATATATATATATATATATAGTTGGGTATGATATTGATATTAGGGATGTCAGATATAGCCCGAATGTGGTAAATATGATAATTAGTTGACTTATAAGGATTAGTGATAAGTTATTATGAAGTGATGTATTTTATGATTAGTGATAAATAAGGATTAGTGGTGAATATTGTTTAACTAACTAATCATGACTAGTTGATAAATGAGAATTATTTGGAAAAGGATGATTTGTTATTAAATGATGCTAGTTGATAAATGTTGGTTATCAAATATTAGCAGATATATTGTAAATAGTTGTTAAATGATGACTAGTATTCAAATGGATTAGTTAATAAGAGATGGTTAGCTAATAAATTGTGACAATTTAGTATTGATGATAAGGTTGTTAAATGATGGTACTATTATGGAATGCGGGTACATTGTCAAATGATGGTTAAATGACTGAATGTTGGTAAATTATTGAATAATGTTTTAACAACAACTTGTTTAGTTTTAGATGATGGATGATTGAATTACTCTATCCTTGAGTGTACTCTCCAGGCTTATGGGAGTCTCTGGTGAGTTATTTACATTCCACACCAATTGGCATGTATGCGCCAATTTTGTAGTTTGTAATTTCTTGTGTGATGCCTTGTGATGCATTATAATTCTGATTTACTTACTCATATTGCTATGACAATGTTGGCATGTGTTGACACCTTATGTTATATAGCTATTCCAGTTATATTACTTATTTTGTATAATAGTATTGGAGAAGATTTAGGTTTGTTTTTGTACCTTGATTTAGTTATGTTATCTTGTATTTTATTATATCTATATCATGATTTAGCTCAGTCGGCCGATGTTGCCTACTGAGTACCTATTATTTTCGTACTCATACTACACTTTTGTACCTTTTTGGTGCAAACTAAGTACTAGATGTCACCATTGATCATTGATTGGGTTGTGTTGATTATTTGGAGATAGGGTGAGCTCTTGGGATCGGAGTCATCTATTTTCTTCTATCTTTAGATATTAAGTCTTTTGTTTTCGAGATAGATGTTGTTGACTATTCTAAGCCTTTGAGTTGTATTATTATTGGATTCTCATGTACTGGATCTACCAGGTCATGGGATAGTATTTTGTATTGATTGTTTTATCTATTTAAAACACTTTGCTTATTTATAAGTATTATTTATATTTGCCTATGATTAGGTATTATCACAAAAGTTAACCCATTGTATTTAGATTTGATTTATGGTTTGCTTACTGAGTAGCGAGTTTGAGTAGGTACCATCATGACTCATAAATTGGGTCATGACATCAGGCCATGGTGGCCATTCTGGGTTACCTTGTGCGTCTAACTAGGGCAGAGCTTCCAAGAATTATTATAATTGTGAAGAGTTGAACATTTTGCCAAAGAGTGTTGTCAACATGGGATGATTGAATAGTAAACTTAATTATTTCAGCCTATCAAGGATGTGGCACCACCGACGTAAATTGATGCCTAGGGTAGTAGAGGTGGATTTCAAGGGTATTTGTAGAGGTTCTTATCTTGATAGGGAAGTGACTATTTGGGTACTTATTCCAATAGTTAATATGGACAATTATATGCCTTTCCTTGCGAATAAAGGCAGATATATCAGATGACATTTTCACAGGTATGGTTTCAATTTTTCATCAGCCAGTAAGCCTTTTTTTAATTGATTAGGGCTCCACTTATGAATATGTGTTGGTCTACTTTATTTCTCCATGAGCATTGACTAGTGAGTCTTTGTTGGTTACTTGTTGCAAGGTTCTAAAAATTAATAAATTAAAATTTTGAGGGAGGCAACTTTCTTCCTCCTAGTATAATTGAAGGCATCCGGCTATGTAGGCCCTCTATAGTATAAAATTTCCTTTATGGTAGGATGAAGCCTCTATAATGGCCTTCATCTTCCATAGTCCGACCCTTGATGCATTAATGGCCTATTTTTTAAATTTTGATCTTTTTCTAATTTTTAACTTACATCAGGATAGGTTAAGTACCATGGGACTACTAAATACCAAAATCTAGGTGTTTATACCCTAATTCAAGCCCCAATGTCCAAGAAACTTTTTAACAGAAAAACATTGCCTTCTACCCTCCATTCAAGCCCCAAATTAGAAATAAATTCCATAAATATTAAGCATAGAATGCCCTAGGAGCATTGGAAACATAAAATTGGAAAGCATTCCTTGAAATTTCAATCAAAATGGAATAAAATCAAGAAACTTCAAAACCAATTCCAATTAACATTTACTTCTACAATTTCTAGCTTATATCTTTCATAAGTGTAATATAAAGTAAAAATACGGAGTTAAAATGAGAAACAACCTTAACTCTAATGTTTGGAGAGTGTGGTTGATTGGCTAGGGGTAGGGGAAGTTTGCGTTTGAAAGAGAAATTGAGTAAAAAAAAAACCCTTTCCCTTCTCTTAAAACTTATTGTTATAGTGGCAGGGGTCCCGCTATAGTAGGGACCAATCAATTTTAGGGGACAAAATCTTTTGTTCTTCCTTTTTGGTATTTATTTACATATTTGGACTTATTCGAGAGATCTGGTTACCTTATGTACTCATAAGCTTTTGCCAAAGGTGGTTCTATATTAATTTTAGTGGCCATATATTAAATGTGTATGCTCACATTAAGTAGGTGCATTGCAATGTTTGTGCAAATTCTATCATTAAGTTGGTTAGTGAAAAATTAAGATTAACAAGTACCTTAATCAATTAGTATAAAATTAATGACCCTGAAAATGCTTCGACTTAGTTCCTTTCCTACCATTGTCTTTCTAGGATGAATGATGGGTAAATAAGAATTTGCTAGCAGGGCTTCGAGTAGTCTCTTTAAATAATTTAATATCTTTTCTTTTCAGCTTTAAAATAGAATATTTCCTCCTCTTAAAAACCCCATAGGGTTAGTTGAAGACCCTTGAACAAGTATAATGAAGAAGTATGCTTAGAAAGGGTGATTCTAAAATGTTCTTCTTGGTTCTTGCACTAGAAATTGCTGGAATGTGTGTTCATGCCTCTGTAATAGTTGGTTGGTGCCTTGGTAGGTAAAGTTTTATTTGGGTAGAAGAGCACTTTTATAAAATATGTCGATAATAAAGATTAATGGGATATTTCATGCTTAGGCTTGGGTGCAAGGTGATTAGAAAGTTGGATAACATGATGAAATTAATATTTATCTAATTGCGGGGTAAAATATTGCTATGTTTACATGTTATTCTATAACATGCCAATTATGCAATAAGTGCGAAGGATCTAGTTATATTGGAGAATATTTTATAAGTGGAATTGAGTTAACAGTAGAGTTGGTGTTATTGCATTAAAACTCTTTGTTTAGTGATAATTGATTTGTACGATAAAGTTAGAGGTGAAGATTGTGAAATGTCATGTGTCAATATATCAGTAAAAGAAGTTAAAGGTAGTTGTGGAATAACTAATGGTGACGGTATAATATAAAGATGGAAGTTGAGAAGTTAATGGTGTTTTAGATAAAGGGAAATATGTGTACCCCTAGTGTATATAAAATAAAAGGTTTACCTAAATTTATTGTGTGTGTATTCACTAGTTATATGTGGAATGGCCCCAGAAACTAATGTTTATTGAGTAGGTAATGGTTGAATTAGAGTTAAAACTCAATTTATTGTATGTGTGTCTGTTAACTTGTTATTTTTTATTTAGTTACAATGAACGATAATAAATTTAGAGCATGATAATATTTTAATACAAGTTTTGAAATGGACAATCTATAATGATATCGGTAAAAAGGACCATATTTTATGTGCATGGTGGTTATAACACTTATGATTGTACTTGTTTTATAGTACTATTTGTTGTTGTACGATAAACCAATAAAGGTTGATCATAATTGAATTGGTGGATTTCATAGAGGATAGGAGTGGGGACGTTATAATAAGGGTAATATAACACTTGGTTTTATAAGGGTAGTATAACACTTGGTTTAGGTTTATTCGTACATGGAATGAACTCGACCCCTGTAGGTCATGGTTAGTTGGAAACAATAAGACCCATAGCATCTTGGTATACCATGATTTAAAGATTTCATGTTTCCTTGCATGAACCAAGTTATACTGTATTGACATTATATTTTTATCTTTGCGTGGTCGGTTAATTGATAATTAAAATGATTCTATACTTAGTAATGTCCATTACAAAGCTTTTTTTATGAGGGAGTACTAAGAATGATTTTTTATGAGATCTTTTGTGATTGACTTGAGTTAAGTTACTATTTATTGAAAGGTGATTCATTTTTTTACTTGGCTTGATTATGTTAAGGTGTAATTGTAGTGGAAATACTAGTTAAATGGATAATGTTAGGTGGTATGTTTGATTAGTATCACAAGTTATTAGGATGGAATTTGACCCTTAATTCAGTATTAAATATGAGTAGAGGTGATTTTGTGTGTTGTTCCTAAATCAAATGACAGCCTAAATTAATTTTAATAATAAGTTTGAACTGAGTAGTTAACTAATTACCTTGGGTTTTCTTGGTAAAATATATGCTATTAAATTTCATTAACTAAATAAATGACAGTTGAATAGCTATGAGTGGAATGTAATGAAGAGAAGGTGGTCAAATAGTGATGAATGTTGCATTGCGAGTCGACTAGTGATTAGTGAGAAAAGATAAAAATTTGGGGAAGGGTTATTAGGAATCATGTGATTAAGTAATTGAATTCTCATATTATTTAAGTTCTTACTTAACCTTACCTATTTGTATTATGCATATGTGATTTAACTTAGGTCGGCTAATGATGCCTCTAGTATGTATAGTTGTACTGATAATACTCGTGGTATACATTTTTTGTGGTGTAGTCTGGTAGCAGGATTAGTTGATGTTTCTTCCTTTATGAGGATAGAGATCTCCAGCAATGTCCATTTTCTCTCTTCATGGTGGAAGATGGTCTTATGTATTTACCATTATATTTAGCCCCTTTTATAGAAGTCTAGACTAGGTCCTCATGAATATTGTTTCCTATTGCATTTAAAAGATTTTTGGTTATAAGTTTTAAAGAATTCTGAAGAGATTGTATTATTATTTATTACTTTCGCACGTTTTTTAAATGGGTGCAAGGGTTTTTTTAGGTAGAGTAGATGCCCATACAATTTAGTTGGTCTAATCATGACATGGGCCTATACTCACATTTATGAAGAATAGTTAGTCTAGCCCAATCCAACCTATTTTCTTTTATCATGGGAAAATTGTTGTATTTGCGAAGGCCTGGCTGGTGGACCACTGTGTTCGCAATGAGTGTCCTATGTTCATGAAGTAGCCTTATCAGTGACTATAAATACTCTTTCACTTTATTTTTCTCCATTATCTCATGAGATTTACACTATTAAAGGACTAGAGATCTAGGGAAATTGTTGAGTTTCATCATATGGAGCTGAGGTGTGTTTATTCAACTCGCCTTGATCATTTTACATTAAATGCCCTATTGATTTCCAACTAAATATTATGTAAGTTCTTGATATTGGGTCTTGATTTCTTAACTTGCTATACTATTTTGAGCTTCATTATGGGCTTTAGTCATGCTCAGTTTTTGAGCTTGTGATCTTTGCCCCTACAAGGGTCCTAGTTGTGGGTTCAACTTTTGAATTCAATTATCGAATCACAGGATTTTTGACCTAATTTTTTAGCACAAAGTATAGAATTGTAATATGGATCTTATTTACTCATAATAATGTATAATTTTTGTTTGTAATAACATAATGGTTTTCTAGGGTCGAGGGTAGGAGATGAGTAGCTCGTGGATAGTTTGAGATTGTTGTTCAACTTTGAGTTAGGATAAAGTCTACTTCCATATAGACTTTTCTCTATGAGATTGAGTATGTTTTTAATTCAAAGTAGTATAGGAAACATTTATTATTATCCTATTATTTGAGTCGTTATTGGCCTTCATTAAGGATCTTACAGTAGAATATTTTTTTGAATCTTAGATTAGAATGTGTGTTGTAGTATAAAGATTAGGTTAGAAAAACTTATATCCTTTCTATGATATGAGGATTAGATTATGTATCCTTAATCTAGTTTTGGGATGGTATCTCGCGAATAGACTGGTATTACATGGTCGATTCTTATTAGTACCATCGTTACTAATAGTTACTCTGATTTTCCATATTTATTTTATTAATTGCATACCATTCTAGTGGACTCGACGCTATGGATATGACTTAGTTGGATTCCAAGTTAGTGTTCCTTGCTCTAGGAAGCACGGTGATGCCTTTTTATGTATACTTTCATTATTATGCCCTTATTATTTATATACTGTTGATGGCATGCATATATTTGCATGTGCAGATACATGAATTATAGTACGATTTCTGGAAAATATTATTTTTGGATTTTGAAAAGAATAGGGAAATCGTAGCATTTTTACTATAAATTTCTAAAGACTTTAAAGAACTTGCAACGCTTTTAACATTGATTTTCCTAACTACTTTCCACATTTTAAAATGATTTTTACTCCTACTTTTTACACTTTACCATTGGTGTCCTCTACTATTTTTTAAAAGATTGTTAGTTCTAATTTACTCTTACTAGTTTTAACTCTAAACATAATATGGAGGGAATTTGCCTATACATTAGTTTCTAAGAATGAAAAAATGGCTCATTTTAGTCCAAATTTGATTCTAAGCATTAGTCATATTCTTTCATGTTATTGATTTATCACTTTAAAGCACTGATTTAGGAGAAGAACGGGCATGTGGATATCTCGATTCCTTATGGGTTCCTCCTCTACAAGTCACAGATGCCAAAGAAAGGATATTTCCCATGGATCCTGCCATTACGATCTACAGGTATTGGAGGAGGAATGTAAATTATTGTTGGACGTTTCTTTCATCTCTTAGTTTCTTTACATGATTTCTATTCCACTCATCAATTCGTATGCACCATCGCTACTAGTATGTTTGTTGTCTGTACCTATCGTGCTTACGTGGGTTAATTGGGTTACATCTGTTGTATGTGTCATGCTTATAGAGGATGGTTGGATTTATGTATATTGTTCTGCACCTTTTAAGCTTATGGAGGCTTCTTAGGTTATTATTTATCATTACCTCATATACTATTATTGCATTGCCGGAGTCAGGATAACTTCAAATGTATGGCTTGTTATCTAGCTATGCCTTATGAACTCCTACTGTAGTATTTGCATATTTAGATGGTTCTACCTTTCTCCTATATTTTGGATAGACACATTGTCTATACTCTTATTATCATTCATACCTTGATTTGATTTATTTTGTATTAGACTGTTAGGATAGCTTCCATTGGTAAGTACATTCTCATATGATACTTGTATTATTTATTGTCTCTTTTTGTATTCTATAGACTTTGCATTTATCTATTGAGCTCAATCAGCATGTGATATATCCTGGGTGCTGCATGTTTTGATAGTCATATTACACTTCTGCATTATTTATAGTCATACTACACTTCTGCATTATTTATAGCCATACTACACTTCTGCATTATTTATAGCCATACTACACTTCTGCATTATTTTCCTTAATATTGATCTTAGTATGAGTTATTGTTGCATCGTGCGGAGTTGTCTTGGATTGTTCATTTGGGATGATAACATGGAATTTGGAGTAGTTCCTTGATAACACTTAGTTTACACACTAATTTTGTGTAGCAGACGTTAACAAGTATCATTATCCACCAAGAGTTGAGGTTGATTCCTCAGGGAATGAGACCATAGTTTACCTTGAAGTGTTATAAATGAGTTTAAGTTATCTTTAATGTGATAAAAATAATCAAAGTAGTGAAATTAGTGGTTTGGAGTAACAAGTTCAATTTTGATTAATAAATTTGCTTGCAAGATTGCCACTGGAAATAGCTAAGATTGTAATCAATAGTGTATAGGTACATAGGTCTATGCTTTAACGAGGTCAATCTCATGCATGGGTAGGTCCTGATTTCTTTATATGTGTGATGATAGGCGAATTTACACGCCTATATCACTATATTATGCCCATATTTGTGCCATGTTTTGAGAACAAATTATATATTTCATGCACTTTTAGTCCTTTTTCCTGTAAGTGAGCTAACGAACATGATTAGCAAAGTTTCAGGTATAAATGATGCAGAATTCAGCATTTTATGGCTTACTTGACACCAAAGAAAGCTCACGAAGGAAGGAAAGGGAGCTTGAACGCCTAAAGGACCAAAAGTGATACATGGAAAACCTGTCCCGGGCTAAAACAACATTTCTGAAGACTTTGGGGACTAGCAGTAACTTAGTTGGATTTGGATAATGATACATTAACCTAGTACAATTGGGTTAAGTATTTCATTAGTTTATTTGGATTAGGAGAATGTTACATTAACCTAGTACAATTGGGTTAAGTATTTCATTAGCCTAGTAGGATTAGGATATTGGTATTATAAATACCCTATCATGCTAGAGATTTATAAGAATCTTCATACATTCCTCTCTTATTCAACATTCCATTCTACAAATAATTCTGCAACTCTTCTAATCTTTCCATTAATTCTATTTTTCTTCTTCTATTCATCTATTCTTAATTTCCGCAACAAGAGATTCGTTACTTTGCCTAGGAATTCACGCCTAAACGCCTACCACTTGAGCTATACGAAATTAATCAATATTGTGGTATAACAACAATGTCAATCGCGATCTCCTTCGCACTTATGGGTAACTAAACTTCTCAGTTGGGGTTATGGAAGTCGAATGAGATACTATCTATTGCTGTGAGTTTGTGCGTTCGTGACACTTGTGCTGCTTATATCATTATTCTCTTCTTGTAAATCTAAATTCTTTGTGGTTGTAAACGCAAGAATACACCAGTATAACATTTAACTTGTTCGAAAGAAAGGTTATTTGTCTGGAAAAGAGATAATGTCAAGGTAGTAGGGTCCCATCCCCTATTAAACAGTTAGTGCCGTAACTGGATTAACCTCTTGGAGAATTCGTACCGTTAGACACGCTTTAAGCTCGAAAGAGTTAAAGTTAAATAATCCTCGAATAGGTCGAAAGACGCCTGGATTTACCAACGAATACAATTCTCTATAAGCACATGCATGTCTGAATTCAACACACTCATAGCCAATAGAGATGTATAACTCAGAAGGTGGACATAACCCCAACTCCTCAATTCTCATTGTTTACAACTTAATAACTATTCTTTCTTTTTACTTTGCTATTTTCAGTTGTTATTTTATATTTTGTTTACATTACTTGCACGGCAAGATTCCCCCCTTTTACGAGACTTGCACAAAAAGTCTAGTACTTTTTGCTTACTTGTTGACCAAGCTATTCCCTGAGAGATCGATACCCAACCGAGGTTGGGTTCTATATTTGCTAACGACCGCTTTACACTCCTACGAGAGCTGTAGATTGAGCGTTATCAAAAATTGGCGCCGTTGCCGGGGAATACGAGTGTCAATTAAGTTTGTGATAATTACTAGACCCTTTGGTCAAAGATTCTCGTACTTTTACTTTTAATTTTTGTTTTTGTTTACTGCAGGTTTTTATTCAGTGCATGCCCCATACTCGTAGTTCTGGTCAACCGTTATTACCTATCAATCCTGAACCACAACGTATTGGCAGAATGGAGGCACAACACGAAATTGAAAGGATGGTTGCTCAACAAGAACATGCGAGATTAGCTACTCTTGCCGCCGCTCAAGTGCATCAACAAAATATTGATAGCCCTGGGCGAGCAACAAATCCCGACGATGAGGATTTAGGTGATGACGAGTTACTAAACCCTAGGCGTGATGCTGAAATCATAACACCTACCAACTGAAGAGGTCGACAAGCTCGGTTTAGGTATGATCGCCAACCTATGCAGCCAGCTTTTGACGATGATGATGATGATCTTGATGGAGCCGGAGCCACTGGAGCCATAATTCCTCCACCATTAGCGCCCGAAGCCAAGTTCAACATCACAAGCACCATGATTCAGTTATTGTAACTCAAGGGATTATTTGGTGGACTAGCAGGCGATGATCCGAATATGCATCTCATCAACTTTATTTCTACATGCAAGTCGTTTGACAATCCTGGTGTTGGTCAGAATGCAATTCTATTACGTCTATTTCCATTGTCTCTGTCTGGGGAGGCAACACTATGGTTGAATGGGCTGACTTCTGATTCAATTACAAATTGGAGGCAATTGAGAGACGCTTTCCTAGAAAGATTCTTTACGCCATCCAAAAGAGCACAATTGAGAGATGAAATCAGCAACTTTCGTCAGCTTCCCACTGAAGCTCTTCACGAAACATGGGAGAGGTTCAAGACAAAGCTAGCGAGATGCCCAAACCATCACATGACTAATGTTCACCTAATGGAGATATTATATAGAGCCTTGAATTCAATAACTAAACCAGTGGTGGATAATGCAGCTGGAGGATCTTTTATGGACCTCACCTTTGGTCAAGCAAGCAATATGCTAGATCGTATGACGAAGTAAAGTAGAGCTTGGCATACCAGGGATTCTGAGGTAGCAAGCCCCACTTTATCTATTGGCATGACTACAGACCAAAGAAGAAGAGAGGAAGAACGTGATCAAGATATGGCGCATTTGAAAACACAAATGGATCTTCTTACAAAGCATTTATTATCAGGGAAGACCGAAAAAGTGAAAGCTATTGCGTCAAAAGGAAGAGACGAATCTAATTCGGAAGAGGAGGCCAACTACTTAAACAATCAGGGGGGTTTCCGTGGGAATACCCAAGGAAACCAAGGTCAGAACTATTATGACAAAACTGGAAACAAGGACCAAGGTAGTTGGAGGAACAAGAATGAAAAGAGTGGTTTGTACGTTCCCCCGGGTAGACGTGACACCACCACATCTAATTCTGGAAGTATGGAAGACATGATGGATAAATTATTGAAAGGAGTGGAAGCAATGAGCGCGGGAGTAACGGAGGTAATTAATGATTTTTCCTCCATGAAACAATTAGTTGATTCACATTCCACTTCAATCAAGCAAATAGAGCAGCAATTGAGCCAACTTTCAGCAGAATCAAAGAAAGGCAGGCACTCTACCTAGCGATACTGTGCAAAACCCAAGAAATGATGGGTCATGCATGGCCATCACTACCAGAAGTGGTAAGGTGCTGGAAAATTCAGCAAAAGGCAAGCAAGTGGTTGATGAAGCCGCGGACTTGGATGACAACGCAATAGGAGAGGAGTCCGCAGAAGACGTCAAAGACGTCACACCCAGCGAGGTGCAGCCTGAAAAAGTGGAAAAATGGAAGCAAGAGGAGAAGAAAGCCGTGGAGAGAACAATTCCATACCCACCACCACATTTTCCCCAAAGATTGAAGAAGGTGGCGGATGACACGAAGTTCAGCAAATTCATGACTATGTTAAAGCAGCTGACCATTAATGTTCTATTGGTGGAGGCACTTGAACAAATGCCTGGGTATGCGAAATTTATGAAGGATCTTTTGACAAAGAAGTGGGCAGCAAGCTATGAGCTGAAAGAAGATGTGCATCATTGTAGCGCAATCGCTACCCGAACGATAGTTGAGAAGAAAGCCTACCCCGGAGCTTTCACTATTCCTTGCACTGTTGGAACTTTGAATTTTACCAAAGCATTATGTGACTTGGGAGCCAGCATCAATTTGATGCCATTATCGATCTACAAGAAGTTGGTGTTAGGTGATCCTACTCCAACCAATATGAGGCTCGTCATGGCGGATAGGTCGGTAAAACGACCTGTTGGTATTCTATGTGATGTATTGGTAAAAGTTTCTTCATTCATCTTTCTGGCAGACTTTGTTATTTTGGATTGTGACGCAGACTCAAAAGTTCCCATAATCTTGGGGCACCCTTTCCTTGCTACAGGAAGTGTGCTCGTTGATTTTAGAGCTAATGAGCTTTCACTACGAATAAATGATAAAGTGGTTCGCTTTGATGTTTGCAAATCAATGAAGCAACCCAAAGATCTGAGTGTATTTTTGGTGGCTGATGTTTTCTTTGATGATGAGAAAGAATTACTTGAAGAAGAGCAAATTATTGATGACCCTTTGGAGGTTGTGCTCATGAATGGAGAGAATGAGGATGCTGAAAATTGCGAAGAAGCTATTTGTGCTCTATCGGGATTAGGGACATATCGCTATGCTCCTAAAGAGCTGGACCTTGATCTCAAGAATCGACCCACACCACCAGCTAAGCCATCTGTTGAAGAGCCACCCACGTTAGAATTAAAGGAGCTGCCAAGTCATTTAAAGTACACATCCTTAGGAAGTGGAAACACACTTCCAGTCATTGTGGCAGCCGATTTGGGTGAGCAACAAGTTGCAGCTCTTATTGCTATTCTACGCAAGTATATACGAGCCATTGGATGGACCATTGCGGATATTATTGGTATACCACCAGGGATTTGTACACATAAAATTCAACTTCAAGAAAATTGCACACCCACCATTGAGCATCAAATACGTCTAAACCCACCTATGCAAGAAGTGGTGAAGAAAGAAATTATCAAGTGGTTAGATACAGGAGTTGTATATCCAATCTCTGATAGTACATGGGTAAGCCCGGTACAATGTGTTCCCAAGAAAGGAGGCATGACGGTGGTCGCGAATGCTAAGAATGAGCTTATTCCACTCAGACCCGTCACTGGATGGAAAGTATGCATGGACTACCAAAAGCTGAATTCTTGGATAGAGAGTATGCATAGACTACCAAAAGTCGAAGTCATGTGTGATGCTAGTGGTGTAGCCGTTGGTGCTGTGCTTGGTCAGAGAAAGGAGAAGCTATTTCATCCTATCTACTATGCAAGTAAGATCCTGAATGAAGCCCAAAGGAACTACACTGTGACAGAACAAGAGCTCTTAGCGGTTGTGTATGCGTTTGAGAAGTTTCGTGCCTATCTAGTGGGTACTAAGGTGATCGTTCATACAGACCATGCAGCTCTTAGGTATCTAATGACAAAGAAGGATGCAAAACCAAGGTTGATTCGATGGGTATTGCTTCTACAAGAGTTTGATTTCGAAGTCAAAGATAGAAGAGGTTGCGAGAACCAAGTGGCTGATCACCTATCTAGACTCGAGAATGAGCATGTGACGCAACCTGAAATTCAGATTGGTGATGCATTCCCTGACGAGGAGATATTAGCGACAACAATGGAAAAATTACCATGGTATGCCGACTTTGCAAATTTCGTGGTGAGTAATGTGATACCTACCAATTTATCTTACCACCAAAAGAGGAAGTTTATGCATGACGTACAACACTACTATTGGGATGAGCCATATTTGTTTCGACAATGCGCGGATGGTATTATTCGACGATGTATATCCTATGTAGAGGTGCCTAATATTTTGGAAGCATGCCACACTTCCCAAGTTGGACGACATCATGCAGGTAATCGGACATCAAGAAAGGTATTGCAAAGTGGTTATTATTGGCCTTCGATATTTAGAGATGCCTATGACTTTGTTAGAAGGTGCGACCAATGCCAGCGCCAAGGTGCTATATCGAAGCACCATGAGATGCCCATGTCCAAAATTCTTGAGGTAGACCTTTTTGATGTGTGGGGTATTGATTTCATGGGTCCATTCGTGAATTCGTTTGGAATGAAGTACATCTTAGTTGCTGTAGATTATGTTTTGAAATGGGTTGAAGCTGTAGCGTTAGCAGACAATGAAGGAAAGCGTGTTGTAGCGTTCTTAAAGAAGAATATCTTCTCTCGCTTTGGAGTACCACGTACTATCATAAGTGATGGAGGATCTCACTTTTGCAACAATCTATTCAAATCTGTGTTGGCCAAGTATGGTGTCAAGCAACATAAGGTAGCCACGCCTTATCACCCCCAAACTAGTGTACAAGTAGAGGTTTCCAATCGCAAGATCAAGCAAATCCTTGCAAAGACGGTTAATGAAAATAGGAAGGATTGGTCTCGGAAGCTAGATGATGCACTATGGGCGTATAGGACCGCATTGAAAACACCCATTGGCATGTCTCCTTATCAACTAGTTTATGGGAAGGCTTGTCACTTACCCATCGAGATCGAACATAAGGCATTGTGGGCATTGAAGTAATTGAATCTAAATTGGGATGATGCAATGAATCTGAGGTTGGAGTAGCTGAACGAATTAGATGAATTCCGTCTCCATGCATATGAAAGGTCAGACCTATACAAGGAGCGGATGAAAAAGTATCATGATCAGCTGATTGTTCGTCGAAACTTCCAAAAGGATGATATGGTACTTCTCTTCAACTCCAGATTGAAGCTCTTCCCAGGTAAGTTAAAGTCTAAGTGGTCTGGTCCATACAAAGTTATCCAAGTCTACTCGGCTGGAGTAGTCGAATTGGAAGACAATAATGGTGTTGTCTCCAAAGTGAATGGCCAACATGTTAAACCTTATATTGGTCCTCTTGATTCGATGAATTATATGGCCATCACTTATCTCGATGAAGTCTAAGTACTCGAGGTAACTATGTCGAGCCACGACAATAAATAAGGCACTAGATGGGAGGCAACCCATCGTTGTATTGTTTTATCGTTTATCGTTTTGTCTTTCTTTCATTCTAGTACTTGTTTTGCTTTTGATAAATGAAAATCCAAAAATACGAGTCGTGCCACGACCAAAACTAAGGCGCTTGGTGGGAGGCAATCCATCGTACTAATCATTTTCATTGGTTTTGAGCAAATATAGGTGCAAGTTCAACGAGGAGATTGGTTTCAAACGATGATTTGGACGTATTGTATGGTAAAGGTGGTAAGTTAGGAATAGTGATGCATAACGCTATGGATTGATCATTGCTCATGACAACATAGGCATCGAGGAAGGCTAGGCCTAGGTAAAACTAGGCCACGAACAATGCAAAACCTATCCTATAGCCCATGGTCTCGGAATCTAGTGTGCAAAGACATAGGCGCCGCCCATGCTTAAGTATGATATAGCATAGGCGCCGCCTATGCTATAGGATTTGGTCTCAGTATCTCATATGCTATACACTATGCGCCGCCTATGCTAGCTTATGCTTTGCATTAGGCGCCGCATATACCATGCTTATGCAAAGCACTATGCGCCGCACATGGACCCTTTTTGTCTCCAAAACCGTTTTTAAATGGGTCAAAACCCGACCCATTCTTTTCCTATATAAAGGGGACTTGGTCTTGAAACATAACCACATTGAAACCTGACCTAAAGGCGCCGCACATCAACCCAAATCATCTCAAAATTTTTCTTTTGCTCTTCCAATTCACAAGAACATCTCCAAAGGCTTCAATCACGTAAGTACTCTTTTATTCTTCATCTATTTCTCGTAAGTACTACGTTGCTATGTCTATTATGAATTGCTACATCTTGAAAGATTATAAGTGATGTTAATGTTTTTGGATTGTTGATTCAAAACCATGTGAGTGGACATATACGTTAGGATAATCTTGACTTGTTTCCGACTTGAATGTGGTTTCAATAGCATTGTTATACTATTTGCGGAATTGCTATGGTTATGAACATTGCTTAAGCTTGTTAATTGGATACTTACATGTTAGACTATCCCGTTCATCGGGATAAGACTTATAGTTGCCTACTGACATAGGGGGTTGTGCTTGTTGAAAGAAACTATACCATGATGTAACCCCTATGTAGTAGTATTGTTATACCTAACATGAAAGTAGTACAATGGTTGCAAGACGTGATACATCGCAGATTTTCTTGTCGGAATATAGCTCCTAAAATGTATGTCGACAAAGTCTAAGTAGTCGACCACCTTCACTTCACTGATTTGTATCAACAAACCTAAGTGTGGGGTGGTACCCCGATGGCTTGTTTATAGATTGTTTCCATTGAGTTGATGCTAACATGAAATATCATTTAAATCTCAGGAACAATGGCACCTAAAGCGAGACAAGATAAGGCTACCACATCACACAAGGGCAAGAAGAGAGGTCGCAAGGACCAAGGAGAATCATCCTCAATGCAATTACCCCGCCGAATGTTTGGAATAAAATGGGTTCTTGAGGAGGAATCCAAAGAATGGTATAGGAACAAAAAGGAAAGAAAATATGTTCATGTCGACTTGATCAACAAGGACACCCTAGCGAAGAAGGAGCCGCGTATGTTGGCAAAAATCATGGCATTGAATCTGGATTTTATCTTCCGCGACATGGGAGAATGTAATCTTGATTTGACAAGAGAATTTTACGCCAACTGGTCGCCAAAAACCACAGGCAGCGAAGTCAAGATTCAGGGCCAAGTTTTACAGCTCAACAGAGAATGGATCAACTCCTTTCTTGGCTTACCTTCGGTAGATCCAGCACCATTCAAAGAGCTGTACAGCAGACCTCCTTATAGAGTAATACGACACACACTTTGTGGAAGTAGATCCATGGCAAGGTGGAGCAGACAAAAAGACACCAGACGACATAACACCTTCCCCTATGCTCCATTGAATAGGGAAGCAAGAATCTGGTTGCATATTGTCAACTCATGCCTTATTCCTGGGACTCAGTACACCAAAATATCAAGAGATAGAGTGTGTTTGGTCTATGCTTTTTAGACGAATGTCCCTATCAACATTGGGGCAATCATTCGCTCTACAATGTGGAAGGCCAGACTCCACAAAAGGTCCCACTTCACTTTTCGTAATCTGTTGACAGCAATCTTGCGGAAAGAGGATCTCGAAGAGGAACCATCTGATCACAAACTCCCACATAACCCGAAGAAGGTTGAACTCACAAAGGTCAAAGATGCTGAAACAACACATGGCGTCAACCTTACTACTGTGGAGAGACATGCTCGTGATGAGAGTTTTTTCCGTCATCTTTATGGCATGACACAATTTACAATGATGAGTGGTGGACGTGTTCCAACTGCTGCAGAGCTCCAACAGCTGGACCATGACTATCCAATGAACATGCATGCACGGGAGATGTGTGGAGTAGGCATATACTTTGAGGAACCTCTAGACGATGATGTGCCAACCGATGAGGATCGACGCTTGCCAGACTCCGACGAGGAGAAAAACTCTGACGACGACTCTTATGATGATTCCGACGAAGGGGGTATGAACCCCGACATTGAGGAAGAGTCCGACTGATCAGGTTATTCGTATTTATTTTCCACTGAGGGAAGTGTCCCGTATAAGTGTGGGGTGGTGGTATTGCATCTATGCTATACTTCTCTATTTGCATCTATGTTTGTTTACTTTGTTTTATTTGTGTCGTTTTTTTTGTTTTGTTTTGTTTTTTTCGTTTTTTAGTTTAGGTTAAGTTTTTTTAGTCGTAAAATTTGTGTCGCATGAAATCATTCTAATAGGCAGCATGAGATTATAACAAGGGTATGTGCTACAATTGTGACTATTGAGACGTTTAGGCTCTGGTTGTGACTCATTATGTGATATTGTGTGGTTCAATTCCTTCACTTGTTGGGTTGAGAGTCTATATTACTTCCAATAAAGTCGACCATGTGCCTTGTGTGTGCGAGATTAATAGTATATTCTATGTTTGTGGTTGATGCTAGAACTTGCCTGGTATGTATGCAAAGTGAAAATAAGGAGTGTAAGTTTAGGAGATGATTTAGGCATTTCTTTGGCAACCTATACATGTTTACCTTCGTTTTACCTACCCATGGACATCATCCTAGTCAAACCCTTTTGAGCCTTTAGCCTATTTCTTTGACAACCTCGTATGTAAGCCTAACCCATTTTTTCAACACCATAATTTGATCCAAATTCCTAAGTACTTTAAAGTGTAAAGTCATGTGACAAAATAAGAGGAAATTGGGTGAGTATGATGCTTTAGAAGGCATTGGCACTTGAAATTGCTATGAAAAAAATGTGCTATCATAAGAGGTATGTTATGAAAAGAAAAAGGAAAAGAAAACTGAAAAGTGAGTTATACTTAAAAATTGAAAAACAAAAGAGGAGAATAAGGGTGGTAGAAAAAAAAACGTAGAAAGGTTGTTTGAAAGAAAAACTGTTAATGACTTAATGTGATGTAATAAAGTGCTTAGGAACTTAGTCACTATTTCTGGTCAAAATAGTCCTACCCGTCCCTTAGCCTACATTACAACCATCAAAAGACCTATTTGATCCTAAGCTTAGCATTCTGACATTTAGTGGAACATTACACTAAGGGCAAGCCTATGGTCATCAGTTACTGCATATGAATTCTTTGTGAGAGTAAGAGAAAGGATATTTTGATACCCATGTTTGGAAACAATGCTATACTTATGAGTGATTATGGGTAATATATTGTGAGACACACATGGTTGATGAGTTTTGGGTAGTTGTGTATGATTCTTTGGGCCTTAACTTTTGAATATGAGTTGACCACCATCACGAGTCGATGCTAGAGGTTAAACTGTTTCTACTAATGATCGGAAAGCTACTCTTTGTTAATAATTGTTGTGCTTGTCTTGACGAATCTTTTGTGTTGTTGCTGTGAAACCCTAAGTGATGTTTAGAGGGACATGATATTTTGTTCGAGGACGAACAAAGCTGCAAGTGTGTGGTGTTGATGATAGGTGAATTTACACGCCTATATCACTATATTTTGCCCATATTTGTGCCATGTTTTGAGAACAAATTATATATTTCATGCACTTTTAGTCCTTTTTCCTATAAGTGAGCTAACGAACATGATTAACAAAGTTTCAGGTATAAATGATGCAGAATTCAGCATTTTATGGCTTACTTGACGCCAAAGAAAGCTCACGAAGGAAGGAAAGGGAGCTTGGACGCCTAAAGGACCAAAAGTGATACATGGAAAACCTGTCCCGGGCTAAAACAATATTTCTGAAGACTTTGGGGACTAGCATTAACTTAGTTGGATTTGGATAATAATACATTAACCTAGTAGAATTGGGTTAAGTATTTCATTAGTTTATTTGGATTAGGAGAATGTTACATTAACCTAGTACAATTGGGTTAAGTATTTCATTAGCCTAGTAAGATTAGGATATGGGTATTATCATGCTAGAGATTTATAAGAATCTTCATACATTCCTCTCTTATTCAACATTCTATTCTACAAATAATTCTGCAACTCTTCTAATCTTTCCATTAATTCTATTTTTCTTCTTCTATTCATCTATTCTTAATTTCCGCAACAAGAGAATCGTTACTTTGCCTAGGAATTCACGCCTAAACGCCTACCACTTGAACTACACGAAATTAATCAATATTGTGGTATAACAACAATGTCAATCGTGATCTCCTTCGCAATCATGGGTAACTAAACTTCTCAGTTGGGGTTATGGAAGCCGAATGAGATACTATCTATTGCTGTGAGTTTGTGAGTTCGTGACACGTATGCTGCTTATATCATTATTCTCTTCATCTTAATCTAAATTCTTTATGGATACAAACGCAAGAATACGCCAGTATAATATTTAACTTGTTCGAAAGAAAGGTTATTTGTCTGGAAAAGAGATAATGTCAAGGTAGTAGGGTCCCATCCCCTATTAAACAGTTAGTGTCGTAACTGGATTAACCTCTTGGAGAATTCGTATCGTTAGACACGCTTTAAGCTCGAAAGAGTTAAAGTGAAATAATCCTCGAATAGGTCAAAAGACGCCTGGATTTACCAACGAATACAATTCTCTATAAGCACATGCATGTCTGAATTCAACACACTCATAGCCAATAGAGACGTATAACTCAGAAGGTGGACATAACCCCAACTCCTCAATTCTCATTGTTTACAACTTAATAACTATTCTTTCTTTTTACTTTGCTATTTTCAGTTGTTATTTTATATTTTGTTTACATTACTTGCACGGCAAGATTCCCCCCTTTTTACGAGACTTGCACCAAAAGTCTAGGACTTTTTGCTTACTTGTTGACCAAGCTATTCCCTGAGGGATCGATAACCAAACCAGGTTGGGTTCTATATTTGCTAACGACCGCTTTACACTCCTACGAGAGCTTTAGATTGAGCGTTATCAATGTGAAAGTTAACTATGATCAGGCAAGGTATGTTGTTGTGCCCAAGTGCAGACACAAGTGTACAGTGTAAACTCCCTTTCCTTCCTTTGTGAGCTTTCTTTTGTGTCAAGTAAGCCATAAAATGCTGAATTTTGCATCATTTTAACCTGAAACTTTACTAATCATGTTCGTTAGCTCATTTATAGGAAAAAGGACTAAAAGTGCATGAAATATATAGTTTGTTCTCAAAACTAGGATAAAATATGGGCAAAATATATTGATATAGGCGTGTAAATTCGCCTATCATCAAATGGCTCATAACATGTTACCACGGCTTGTAGCAATCCACTTGTAACTTGGACAGAAACTTAGAAAACTAACACTGTTGACCTTACGACCCTCACTATATGACTCATAACATCTAGTAACGAATCTTGGGGTTGAGTCCTCAAGTAACCATAAACACCAATCACCTCGCACTATATTGGTTACGACTACATCATACGACTCATGTCGAGTCTTGACAACTTAACGGATGAGTGGTAAGTTCTATAGTGACTTTGAGAGCATGTGGTATAACAATATCTCCCCCTGGAAATATTCGTCCTCAAATGATGCTCAAATCGAATAGGGATTTTGGAATAGAATTAACTTCTCTACGCTAATCTTACTATCAAGATTCTAACTATCACTAGGATTTCAAGACCCATGAACATAGGTTACGATATAAGAATACTTAAACGGACTTAGCGAGAAAGAATTTGCTGGAATAATGATTTACCTTCGGTAGGAAATGAATTGGAAGAGAAGAGATGAGGTTACTTGGTTATTATTTCTGCTTCAGATTCCCAAGTAACCCTTTCAACCAATTGATTTCTCTAACGAACCTTCATTGATGCGATCTTGGGCATATTTATATGTTCAAACACTGTTATTTACCCATATTTGGACTTGTTTTAAGAATAAAAATTATGCTAAATATATTGAATTGTGAGTTAAGTTATATTTCGTGGCTAACTGATGTGATTAGATATACAAGGTAAATTTTCCATAGATTCAAAAGAAAATTAGATACACATCATAAAGATGTGAAAGACCATATGGATCAAAGTCAAAAACATATGGAGATGCATGAGAGTAAGGAGAAAAGAAAAGAGCTGAGGATTGATGAAAAGAAAGAAAAGAACTGGAGAAAAATTCCAGTGACACGACGCTATCTCAATGCATCGTGTCGACTAGCAATATGCGTGACTTACCCAAAATTTGAAGAATAATTTCCAGTGTATCGACGCGATGTCAATGCATTGCGTCGATGCATAAGTTCTGTGCCTTAGAAAATTCTTTTTCTGCAACTTTCAGTGCATCGATGCGATGTCAACGCGTCGCGTTGATGCTTAAAGTTTTGACACTTAGCCAAATTTTGAGGAGATAATTCCAGTGACATGATGCGATGTCAACGCATCGCGTCGTGTATTGAAGAACTTGACATAGTATGAGTTTTAAAGGTAAATTCTAGTGCATCAATGCGATGTTGATGAGATACGTTAGCTTTGTTGACACGATTATCGATGTGTCACGTGAAGTATTTACATCTGGTAAAAATTTTTCAAGTAAAAAAGGAACATGTGAGCATAATTCCAAACACTTTTGGCAAGCATAGCAGTGGTAGAAAAGCATAGAATTCTTTCTTTTAGGGTTCTTATTATTTCTTTTGAACTTCTTTACCTCAATACTAATTTTGGGTATGATTAATTACTTGTTTTTTATGTTTAATTCTAACATGAGTGGCTAAATGCCCTTGTTCTGGGGTTGAGGTCAAGAACATGATTACTCTTTGATATTCTTCATAGTAGTTTCTTTTTGGATTATCACCTGGGTTGTTCTTAATTTCTTGAGCTTACTATTTTAATGCTTGGATGCCATTAGAATAAATTTATATTTCTATGTGAATCCAAGAAGAGAATCGTAGATTAGAACGAGGAAATTAAGAAGCAAAGTTCTTATCCTTTTATAAAATAAGGGGTTTGCATTAGCATCTAAGATAGGGATATAGCTAAAATCCTTGTTTGGTTCAATTGCAAGAAGATTACTTAATGAATATAGAAGAATTATTGTATCTCTGTGGGAGTTATAGCTGCAATATTCAATAGATAAAAGATTTTAGGTCGAGAGATCAAGACCGACAACCCGATAACCAAACAGATTACTATTAGAATGGAGATTTGTATGATTGTTTGAAAATCCTCAACCCTGGACTTCTTATCATTATTGTTTACAACTGTTGCTTGCCTTGCTTTAGTCATAAACTTTTATTTCTAATTAATTAATTTATATTTTTATTCTCAAGTTTCAAATCATCTTGATACTTTACAACACCTAATACTCATTGTCTAAAACTAAAAGTTTGTTAAATTTCTAGTTGCTTAATCCTCGTGGGAACGATATCTGATTGTCTAGATCACTATATTACTTAAACGATCATGTTCACTTGCATGTGCGTCTGAGTCGCAATAAGTTTTTGGTGCATTTACCGGGGACTATATAATTAGTAAATTTTTTAATTTTTTGTTTTTGATATTAAGTTTAAGTGTTAACGACTTGATCTTAGAGGGTAAATTTTTGCAGGTTTAACTGAATCCAGGACTGGCGAGAGATAAAGAATTAGTTGAGGCTTTTGCAAAACCAGAACAGATCTTTTAACAAAGGCGAAGAATGACTGAACAAAAAAATGAATCGGATGATCCAAATGCCAGAAATATTCTGCCTTTTGTTATTCCAGGTGTTCCTATTTAACTAGCTGCTAGACCTATTCGTGAGGTGGAAATCCCACTTACGAACCATATGACGATATTCTAAATCCCGAACCAAGAGGTCGATTTGAATAGAAGCAGAATATGGTACAATTACTGAATTCTGCGAGGAAATTTCATAGCCTTTCACACGAAGATTCGTAGTAGCATATACAGACCTTCTTGGAAATCAGTGATACATACATCCCTGAAGGGGTGAATCCTAATTATGTTAGGTTGACACTCTTTCCCTTCTCTTTATTTGAGGAAGAAAAGAGGTGGTTACATGCTGAACCCCCACTCTTCATTACTACATGGGAAGACCTAGCTCAAAAATTCCTAATTTGATTCTTTCCATCTAGGAAGACTATACGCTTGAGGAGCGAGATCTTAAGTTTCAGACAAAAAGAAGGATAGAATCTCTACCAAGCTTGGGAGAGATTTAAGGGTATAGTAAGAAATTACGCTCACCATTATCTGTCCAACGATATTTTTGTGCATACTTTCATTGAGAGATTGAAGACAAACACAAAGATTCTCTTGGATTTAGTAGCTGGTGGACAGGCTCTTGAGAATATATATAAAGAATTGTACACACTATTGAATCGGATTTCACAAGGGAACCCTGACTAGCATGCAGACTCAAGGAGTACTCCTAAAAAGGTTGTAGGGGTATTGGAGGTAGATTAGTTCACTACATTACAGGCACAGATTGCAACCATGAAAAATCATATTATTACTCATCTCAATAACATAAAGTTGGGTGTTACAGGTGAATTCTTGGTATGAGGTTTGCAAAAGTAGTGAGCACATATCAGATGCATATTCTATTAATCCAGATTCTATCAACTATGTGGGAAATGTAAATCGGTAGGGACAACAAAATTTTGGTAACACGTATAATCCCAATTGAAAGAACCATCCCAATTTCTTATGGGGTGGAAATCAGGCACAGAATGTGTAATACCCCATATTTTTGTACTAAAATTCTAACCATCATTTCTACGTGTCTAAGCTCTGATCCAAGTGATTATCACGTGAATATAATTTGCATGATAATTATCGTAGTCTATGGAGTAGTTTAGAGGTGAAAAATGTTCATAGCAATGACCTAGAACAAAGTTGAGCTAAGATTAATTTATTCATCCAAAGTTTGACATTTGATTCTACAAGGGTCTACTTCAAACGTGTATATCACTTAATATACATTGAATTTCTCATCCCAAGATCTATCAAATTGTAGATAATTGAATTATCTTTCCAATGATACAAATTTCACAAAAATCTGATACCCGGGTGAAAAGTTATGACAATTTTAGTGGCTGAGGCAGTAGCACCATGAGATAAGCGTGCGACGCATTCTCTATCGCACGATAATAATTTTCAGGTTCTCTTTCCGTATTTTTAAGGGCAAAAGTGACATTTTCCAACCCCTATCCAGCTATAACACGGGATTAAACTCCCATAACACCAAAATAAGTTTACTTTCTCTCAAAATCACCAAGAACATTCATTAGGGTTTCAACCTAAAAATCCAAATATCTCAAGATTCAACCGTAGGTTTTTGATCGTTTTTCAAGATTTGGATTTCCCATTTCGAGGGCTATGAGAAGCACCTATTAATCTCAAGAATAGAAATCCGAAGTTAAGAGTTCATCCAAAGCTTAAATTTTAAGGTATGTTGGATTTGAACAAGAACACCCTTTCATTTTTGTGCCCAAAACTTATTTTAGATTATAAATTATTGAATTTTTTATTATTTCCATGAAATTTAAGTTGGGGTTTATATCCATGGTTGTTAATTACAAGCTTATAAGGTAACCAATGATTTAGAAGTGTAATTGTATGACTAATTTCACATATTTATGCAAGTAAAGTGATTTTTCAGATTTTTCCAAGTGAGTTTAAGCATTATACTGTGATTCCTGATTTCTATATTTTGACATTGTTAAAGTATTTTCAAGAAGTATATTGAGTATGATGTTTTGGTATGATATTACATGAGTATGTTTATATTTTTATGCTTATTGCTGAAATTTTCAGATTTTGAGTTGATTCAACAATATTTACATTGTCAAGCATGAATCTTTTGGTGTTTTAATACGAGTTTGATATATGGGTCATTAACCCCTATTTAAAGATTGTTCTTTTGAGAATGAGTTATTGAGGACTTTTAAAGAATTGCAAGAAGTATGGTTATATTTTCATTATTATGAGATCTTTAAAGCTTTGATGATGAGTCTATCAAGATTTCAGGAAAGAGTTGGTTTTTGAACCCAAGTAAGAAAAAAATCCACATTTGATTGATTTATGATAAAGGGGTAGCATATTGGCTCCCGATGAAAATTGTTGAATTATTTATTGTGGATTTTCTTTAAAGTTCTGAGCTAAGTTCGGGAGTAGTATTTAGCAATGATCGGGAAGTATGGTACTTCCCTAGAACTATATGCCCCTATAGGATATGAGCCTGAGGCTGATATAGTGATCACTAATGAACTGAAAAGTTAAGGTTCTATCCGATGGCAAGGATAAAATAGCTCTCCCCAACGTAGGTAAGACGTTGGACTCTATGTAGCTCACATTGTTTATGTCGGTTATGAGAAACTGCCAAAGTAGTCCCCCACTCTATCTAAGATAAAGGTATATGTTTTTTGAAAGCTATGATTTCAATATTTCTAAGGTTCTCAAGTGTCAAAATCTGTAAGTTTTCAAAGAAGTTCTTAGTTTTCATGAGGTTAAAGTGTATGTTCCGAAATATGTTGTTTTAAGACATTATCTATACCACAAGTTTGAGAACAAAGAAAGAATGCAGATTTAGAATAAAGGAAATGAATCACGAGATTTATAATAAAGGTTTTATTATTCATTATTTATGAGATTTATATTTCAGGTATTATTCAAGCTATGTGAGTCATTTATGTCAGCATGCATAATTTTCTAAACTGTGATGATATTGAAATATTATTTTATATACGCATTGCACCCCCATATACTCAGTACATCCTCAAAGTAGTGATCCACATAGACGTCTATGTGCTACATTGTCTCATAATGTAGGTAAAAATTTTAGTATATACATCAGACTCAGACTGTTTCAGATTTCAGCCAGCAGATAATATGTCTTCCTACTTCAAGGATTTAAGTTAGATGTCATTATATAATTTTTTTCCTTATTATTCTTATATATTGATTAGTGATAGTTGGAGTCGCGTCCTATCTATCTATAGTCAGTATTACTATATGCTTCATAGACAGTCAGTAGAGTCATTATATTTATCTCTGTTTCTTTGTAAAAACCGAGTTGTAATCATGTGAATTCACTTTTGTATTGATCAGATTCAAAAAAGTTGTATCTTCCTCTTACTTTGTTCAGATTTATCTATCTTATTTTGTTGCTTATGAGTTATGCCAGTAGAAGGGTTAGCTTGGGGTTACTTGTGACCCTAAGCACCGTGTGATGTCTCGGGACCCAATTTTAGGGTATTACAAACTTGGTATCTGAGCACAGAGTTCAAGTGTCCTAGAGTGTCTATGAAGCCGTGTCTAGTAGAGTCTTGCGAAATGGTACGGAGACGCCTGTACTTTTCTTTGAGAGGCTATAAGGCATTTAAGAAATATTTCTGTTCTTTCACGTCTCATATTATGCTATGGAAAGGGTCTTTAAGAAACTCATACAGATTCTTATCTTGCTCAATTTGAGCCATTTTTGTCTTATTCCCAAGGTATCAGAAATAGTTAAGCTCAAATCCTTACTGCTAGAGCTTTCTCAAATAGTCTCCACAAATAGTTATGGGATTATAAGAAGGCTAGAAAGTATCCCATCAGTGATTTTAAGTTCCAAAGTTTGAAGGGCTTTATTCATGCTTATGAAAAGTCGTGCACTAAGCCCAAGTTAGATGTGTTTTCAGATTCCTCCTGAGAATCTATGATGATAATCTATACTTCTCTATCCATGTATTATTCTTGAGACAACATGATAGGCAAGTTCTAATTTTCTCCCCTGATAATGCTCTCAAACTTGCTAGTAAGAAGTTTCAAAAGTTTCATAAAGTGGCTTGAGAGGAGCCTTCTAGTGTGTTATAAGTCCCTCAAATTTAAAGCTATACCCTCATTCTTATGAGTCATTTTGTTAAGAAAGAGCAAGATGTGTATTCTTAGATTGTTGAATATTGTGAGTCAAGCTTCTATACCTTATAATATGCAATCTTGTCGTCATAGTGTTTTTGAAACTCAAAGTCTAGTGAAGCCGTGTGGGGCTCTTTTGATTCACAAGCATAGTTGCTTTGTTATTCATCTAATTTTCATGTTCAAAACACAAAATCAAAGTCTAGTGAAACCGTGTGGGGCTCTTTTGATTCACTAGCATAGTTGCTTTGTTATTTATCTTATTTTCTTATTCAAAACATAAAACCAAAGTCTAGTAAAGCCGTGTAAGGCCTATTTTGATTCACTATCAACTTGTTGTTCTTGTGTTTGTTGAAGTGTGGGTTTAGAAGTGTAGTGACAAGAAAGGTAGTAAGGGTGATTTATTGAATATGTATAGCTAAATTTTTGCTTATGATTGAATTAGTAATGAAGTGATATACCCTTGTTTGTTAGTTTAGTGAAAGTTAGAGAAGGAGATTATTAGTTAAGGTAGATTGTTGTTTGTTTGAGGTAAGAAAAGAGTTACTGTGCTAGAAAAGTATAGGTTTTGATGGAAGTACTTGGTGGATGACTGTTATTAATTTAGGCTTTTCTGAGATTGCAAGAGAAAGTTTAGTTGAAACTTATAAAGATATAAAGGAGTTTAGGTATATAAGAAGGGTAAATAGTAATGAGGTGTAGAAGAAGGAGGTTCTAGCGAATCATAATAAGATAGACCATAGGATTGTGATTGATCATTATTGTTATGAGGTTTTAGCGGACTAGCATTTTTGAATGTTTGGCAGGTAAGATAGTTGTTAAGATTGTGGTTAATTATAGCTAGAAAGAGATACTAAGTTCGAATAGTAGATGATGAGAAAGGTGGGGATAACGATTGCTTGGTTAGTGATACTAGTTATATGGAGGTGAACCAATAGGCTTGAAATAGTGAATGCAAAAATTTAAGTTAATTGATTTGAGATTAAGTATGATGTTGTAGCTATGAGGTAAAGGCGTGCCCAAGGTGATATGAGGTTGCATTATTTTCTAAGTTTATTAAGTATTGTATGCGGTTAGTAGTACCCTTGAGTTTTAAGTGGAAGAAGCATAGTGTCTAGTACATGGTACTCTGGATAGCCAAGTTAAGGATTATATATGAAAGGGGGTTGTTCAAGAATGAAATTAGTAAGTTTAAAATATAGCTTATGTGTGCGAGTGTAGCATTTAAGTGTGGACCGTTAGCACATAGATATTTTGACTCACTCCTAGGAATGTGAGATAGATCCATAAGTTTAGAAGATGGCTTTAAATATAAGGGGGAGATAGTATAAGACCCTTTAATATTCTAGCTCTTTTCAGTTCCTTGTTGCATGACAAAATAGTTCCCAAAACTTAGAAATTTTCAGCTAAGTGCCAAGACTTAGTCTTTTCCAAAGCCTTCAAACTTTGAGGATTTTTTTCGTGACCCTCCTGACCTCTGAAAGTTGATTTTCAAGTTGATTCATGATTGGGGGAGTTAATAGTATATCTTGGGTGAGTTTCAAAATTTTAGAAATCTATTTAGGGTATGTTTGAAATTCAGAATAGTGACATCTTGCGATTAGCGTATGGCGTATGATCCAGTCCACCTATAGTAGCATGCGACACATGTTCCATTTCTGTGCTACATAGCATGCGACGCACGCTCCACAACATGCTTTCTTATTTTTGCAGCTCTTATTTCAGCATATTTAAGGTCCAATGCTTATATACTTCATGCATATTCAAGCTCATTCTCAAATTTTAGTAAGTAAGTAACCGCTTTACTCATGATTCAAAGTATGACCAGTTTTTCGAACTCACGATACTAGTGAAGTTCGTATTATATCATGTATGTCCTCAGTTTGGATCTCTTTAGTGAATCCATGCCTTGTTAAGTGTTAAAGTTATGTATAGTAGTCTTTTGTGCTCAGGTTCTTATGTGTTAGCCCTTCAGTAACCTCTTCCTATGTTAAGATGGTGGCAATAATAGTGGATAAACAATGGTTTAGATTTGAGAGAGTTGATGACCCTTATTAAGAAAGACTATTTATGCTTTTCTACCAAAGGCTAAAGTGTGAAGTAAGATTGAGGCCAAGTCTTTGATACATGGCATGGTTAGTTAAAATTTATGTGTATGTTCTTAAGAATAGTGCAAGCAAATTGTTATTGATAAAAGGTTTAGAGAATATGCCAAGTATGCCTTTATGCGGTTTTGCCTTAAAGTTCATACGTGATTTTAATGATAGGCGTGAATGTCATGTTGGGTGCAATAGGATGAATGAAATATGTACTAGTGAATCCATATCAAGAGTTTTGAATTAGTCATTAAAGTGGTAAGGCATGTTATGCTTAGGGTGTGTGTTCTAAGAAGATATAGAGTATTGAATCATATGGTTTAGACTAATATTGTGGTGTGGCATCTTGTATCTTATGATTTTGAGTTAGCCTTGACCTTGGTGAGAAGACTTAGTTTAGTTTAGTCCTTACGGATAGATTTATCAGTGCCCATGTGAGAATTATAAGTTGAATCAAACGAGTGTGATATTTGAGGGGAATATCATAGTCAAGGAAGCATTTGAGAAATGTTGCTAAACTTGAAAGTAAGAATTAGCATTTCTTAAGGCCTAGAAATTCTACCCTATCTTATGATTTATGGGTTTATGTTCCAAGCTACAGAGGGGTAGCAATGTTGTAATTCCTTATTCAGATGTTTAATTCATATCATGCCCAAAGTTCATTACTCCCCAATTGCATTAGAAATTTCTTAGAAAGGCGTTGAAGAAATACTTTATTTGGGTGTAAGCATCCTCTATGATTCATTCTGTAAGTATCATGGGTATCATTTCAGTCTTTTCCTGATTTTTAAATCAAATCATTATCATTTGGGGACGAATAATCCAAGAGGGGGATGTTGTAATACCCCGAGTTTTTATTTCATAAACCTCTCATCTTTTTCTCATGAGACCATATCCAACGCAAAGTAATGGTTACTGATAAGTTGACACTCTCGTTTCTATTTTAGCCACATAGCTATTTTCACGAGAATTCATGCACTTGCAGATCAGTTCAGTGGCTTATTATGTTTGAGATTCAGTGATTCAATTTAGATCATTTGTACATGATAGCTTAAAGACTGAGATTCCTCTGTGTTTCTACTTAATTATCCACATTTGAGGATGAATGTTCCCAAAGGAGAGATACTGTAATACCCTTTATTTTTGTGCTGGAATTTTAATCATCATTTTTACGCGTCTAAGCTCTAATCCAAGTGATTCTCACGTGAATATAAGTTGAATGATCATTATCGTAGTCTATGGAGTAGTTTATCAGTGAAAAATGTTCATAGCAATGACCTCGAACAAAGTTGAGCTAAGATCAATTGATTCGTCCAAAGTTTGATATTCGATTCTACAAGGGTCTACTTCAAATGTGTATATCTCTTAATATACATCGAATTTTTCATACCAAGATCTATCAAATTTTAGATAATTGAATTAGCTTTCCAACGATATAAATTTCGTAAAAATCTGATACCCGAGCGAAAAGTTATGACCATTTTAGTTGTTGAGGCAGTAACACCATGCGATAAGCGTGCGACGCATGCTCTATCACACACTAATAATTTCCAGGTTCTATTTCCGCGTTTTAAGGGAAAAAGTGGTATTTTTCAACCCTTATCCAGATATGACACGAGATCAAACTTCCATAACACCAAAATAAGCTTACGTTCTCTCAAAATCACCAAGAACATTCATTAGGGTTTCAACCTAAAAATCCAAATATCTCAAGATTCAACCGTAGGTTTCGATAATTTTTTAAGATTTGGATTCCCCATTTCTAGGGCTATGAGAAACACCCATTAATCTCAAGAATAGCAATTCGAAGTTAAGAGTTCATCCAAAGGTTAAATTTCAAGGTATGTGGGGTTTGAACAAGAACACCCTTTCGTTCTTGTACCCAAAACTAATTTTAGATTAAAAATTATTGAATTTTTGATTATTTTCCATAAAATTTAAATTGGGGTTTATACCTATGGTTGTTAATTGCAAGCTTATAAGGTTCCCAATGATTTAGAAGTGTAATTGTATGACTAATTTCACATATTTATGCAAGTAATGTGATTTTCCAGATTTTTCCAAGTGAGTTTAAGCATTATATTGTTATTCTTGATTTCTATATTTTGACATTGTTGAAGTATTTTCAAGAATTATTTTGAGTATGATGTTTTGCTATGATATTACATGAGTATGTTTATATTTTCATGCTTATTGCTGAAATTTTTAGATTTTGGGTTGATTCATCAATATTTACTTTATCAAGCATGAATCTTTTGGTGTTTTAATACGAGTTTGATATATGGGTCATTAACCCCTATTTAAAGATTGTTATTTTGAGAATGAGTTATTGAGGACTTTTAAAGAATTGCAAGAAGTATGGTTATATTTTCATTATTATGAGATCTTCAAAGCTTTGATGATGAGTTTATCAAGATTTCAGGAAAGAGTTGGTTTTTGAACCCAAGTAAGAAAAAAATCTACATTTGATTGATTTATGATAAAGGGGTAGCATATTGGCTTTCGATGCAAATTGTTGAATTATTTATTGTGGATTTTCTTTAAAGTTCTGAGCTAAGTTCGGGAGTAGTATTCAGCACCGAGCGGAAAGTGTGGTACTTCCCTAGAACTACGTGCTCCCATAGGATGTGAGCCTGAGGCTGATATAGTGATCACTAATGAATTGAAAAGTTAAGGTTCTATCTGATGGCAAGGATAGAACAGCTCTTCCCAACGTGGGTAAGACGTTGGACTCCATGTATCTCACATGGTTTATGTCGGTTAAGAGAAACTGCCGAAGTAGTCCCCCACTCTATCTAAGATAAAGGTTTATGTTTTTTGAAAGCTATGATTCCAAGATTTCTAAGGTTCTCAAGTGTCAAAATATTTAAGTTTTCAAAGAATCTTTTAGTTTTCATAAGGTTAAAGTGTATGTTCGAAAAGATGTTTTAAGACATTATCTATACCACAAGTTTGAGAACAAAGAAAGAATGTAGATTTAGAATGAAGGAAAATGACTCACGAGATTTATACTAATTGTTTCATTATTCATGATTTATGAGATTTATATTTTAGGTATTATTTAAGATATGTTAGTCATTTATGTCAGCATGTATAATTTTATAAACTATGATGATATTGAGATATTATTTTATATATGCATTGCACCCCATATACTCAGTACATCCTCAAAGTAGTGATCCATATATACGTCTATGTGCTACATTGTCTCATAATGTAGGTACAAGTTTTAGTATGCATATCAGACTCAGACAGTTGCAGATTTCAGCCAACAGATGATATGTCCTCCTACTTCGGGGATTTAAGTTAGATGTCATTATATATTTTATTTCTTTATTGTTCTTATATATTGATTAGTGATAGTTGGGGTCGCATCCTAGCTATCTATAGTCAGTATTAGTAGAGTCTTCATAGACAATCAGTAGAGTCATTGTATTTATCTCTATTTCTTTATAAAAGCAGAGTTGTAATCATGTGAATTCACTTCAGAAAAGATGTATCTTTTGCTTACTTTGTTCACATTTATCTATCTTATTCAGTTGCTTATGAGTTATGCCAGTATAAAGGCTATCTTGGGGTGTCTTGTGACCCTAAGCACCGTGTGACATCTCAGAACTTGATTTCAGGGCATTACAGAATGCAAATCAGTACAAGGGACAAGTGCAACCAAATCAATAGCTGGCTCAAATCAATCAAGCTACTATTGCTCAAACTGGTAATATGGAAGAATTAATGAAGCAATTTATGGCTCAACAAGTGTAATTTGCAATTGAAATTAAGACTCAACAGGCATAATTTGCAGTTGAAAAAGTCAACAATTGCTTATGAGAAATCTAGAGTTTCAACTGTGCCAAAATATGCAAAATACTTGAAGGACATAGTTGCAAATAAGAACCAATTGATCAAATATGCTACAGTTGCACTTACTCAAGAGTGTACGTCTAAGATTAAAAACAAGTTCCCCACAAAGAATAAGGATCTAGGTAATTTCACCTTGCAGATTACCATTGGCTAGACTATTTGTGCACGTGGATTATGTGACTTGGGAGCTAGCATAAATCTTATGCCCACATCGTGGTACCAAAAGATGGGTCTTGGGAGTCCCAAACCCACTACTATTATTTTACAGTTGGCAGATCGATCACTTGCTAGGCCTGATGGTATTATTGAAGATGTGTTGGTGCAAGTAGGATCTTTAATCTTTTTGTTGGATTTTGTAATTCTTAACTTTGAGGCTGATCCTATGGTTCCATTTATTTTGGGATGACCCTTCTTATCAATGGGACAATTAATATTTTATGTAACAGCTGAGAAAATGACAATGCAAGCTCATAATCAAGTAAAAGTCTTTGATGTGTACAAAGCGCTGAAACTGCCAGCTATATATGAGGAGTTGCCATCTATATCGATTATTGACCTTACTTTGGATTGGAAGTTACTGTTGTTTGATGATCCATTAAAGCTAGATTTGATGGGTCATGATCTTTATAAAGATGTGGAAATATTGGAATTGGTCCAGGTTATGAATTTGGTAGTGATTAAGACAAATAAAGTGCCTTTCGAGCCATTGAATAGGCTAATCAGTCCTTCACCCAAGGCCTCAGTTGAAAAAGCTCCTAACTTGGAGCTTAAGGTTCTCCCTCCTCATTTACAATATATTTTTCTTGGTGATCAAGATACTTTGCTTATTATTTTATCTGCAGGATTAACAGATATGCAGGTAAAAGAAGATATAGTAGTCCTAAAGAGGAGATGAAAAGCAATTAGTTAGCAAATATCTGATATTATAGGAATTAATCCAACATTTTGGATGTACAAAATTTACATGGAAGAGGGTTACAGACCGAGATCGCAGCAACAAAGAAGGTTGAATCCTGTGATGATGGAGGTAGTCAGAAAAGAAGTGCTTAAGTGGTTAGATAGTGGTATTGTCTACCCAATTTCAAATAGCAAATGGGTGAGTCCAGTTCACTATGTACTGATGATAATGCATTGATCCCCACACGCATGGTGACCATTTGAAGAATCAGTATTGACTATTAAATGTTGAATGAAGCTATTCGTAAAGATCACTATCCAATTTTTTTCATTGGCTAAATGCTGCATAGATTAGAGGGACAAGAGTATATTGTCTTCTGGATGGGTACTTCGACTACAATCAGATAATCATAGCACCATAAGACTAGGAGAAGACCACTTTCACATGTCCATATGACACATACGCGTTTAGACACATGCCTTTCGGCCTATGCAATTCACCTACTATATTTTAGAGATGTATGATGGTGATATTCTATGACATGGTTGAAGACTTTGTGAAGGTATTCATGTATGATTTCTCTGTGTATGGTAATTCTCTTAAAAAGTGCTTGCAGAATCTTAACAGAGTTCTAGCTCGATTCGAAGAGACAAACTTGGTGCTAAATTCAAAAAAGTGCCACTTTATGGTTAAGGAAGGAATTGTCCTAGGCCATAAAGTGTTATGTAAAGGACTCAAAGTAGATAAAGCAATGGTTGGGGTGATTGAAAAGTTTCCATATCCAGTCACAATCGAAGGAGTGCGAAGCTTTCTGGGATATATAGGTTTCTATTGGCGGTTCATTTAATATTTCTCAAAGATTGCAAGCCCCATGTGGAAATTATTGAAGAAAGAGGAAAAGTTTGAGTTTGGGGATGATTACCAAGCAACTTTTGAAAAACTAAAGAAGAAGTTGATTGAAGCACCTATTTTGATTACACCAAATTGGGAGTTACCATTTGAGCTAATGTGTGACTCTAGTGATGTTGTTGTGGGAGAAGTTTTGGGTCCATAAACGGACAAGGTATTTTGTTCAATCTACTATGCTAACAAAGTGTTGAATGATGCTCAAATTAATTATACGGTGACAGAGAAAGAGATGTTGGCAGTGGTGTATGCATTCAACAAGTTTAGATCTAACTTAGTTGGCACTAAGTTCATTATTCATACTGACCATACCGCTATTAAGTATCTTGTAAGCAAGAAGGATGCAAAACCTAGACTGATTAGGTGGATTCTGCTATTACAAGAATTTGATCTTGAGGTTCGAGATCAGAAGGAAGTTGAAAATCAAGTTGCTGACCACTTGTCACGGCTGGAAAGTCAAAACCATATTGTTGATGACTCTCTTAGTATTAAGGAAGAATTTTCTGATGAAAAGCTTTTGTCTTTAGATGTAGTTGAGTTCCCATGGTATGCTGATATTGAGAATTTGATAGCTTGTGAGGTGTACCCTCCTGATGCCACCACATAATAAAGGAAGAAATTGCTCCATGATTCATGTGCCTATATTTGGGACAAATCATATCTCTTTAAGCTGGGTCCAGATGGAGTCATTCGTAGGTGTATCCCAGAGGCTGAATTTTCAAAGGTGTTTGAAGATTGACACTCATTTACTTATGGCGGACATCATGGTGATGAGAGGACTGCTAGAAAATTACTGCAACCAGGTTTTGTTAGGCCTACGTTGTTTAGGGATGTAATTGCTTTTGTGAAAAATTGTGATCAATGTCAAAGTTTAGGTACTATATCTAGGCATCATGAGATGCCCCTCAATAATATTTTAGAAGTTGAAGTCCTTGATGTTTGGGGAATCGATTTCATGGGACCATTCCTACCTTCAAAAGGTAATCTGTACATTCTTGTAGCAGTTGACTACATCTCTAAATGGATGGAAGCTATGGCTAGTCTGACTAATGATGCAAGGGTGGTGCTAAAATTTATGAATAAGAACATATTTTCCAGATTTAGTACACCTATAGCGATAATTAGTGATGGAGGTATGCACTTTATCAATACTTGGTTTAAAAATCTTCTTGCTAAATATGGTGTCAGGCATAAGGTTGCTACTGCGTACTATCCCTAAACTAGTAGACAAGTTGAGGTTCTAACCGAGAGATTAAGCAGATACATCAGAAGACTGTGAATGGGCAGAGAAAAATATGGGCTGAGAAGTTAGATGATGAACTTTGGGCGTACATAATAGTGTACAAGACGCCCATTGGGATGTCCCCATATCGCTTGGTTTATGGTAAAGGATGCCATTTTCTTATGGAGCTGGAATATCAAGCATATTGGACTGTGAAAAAGTTGAATCTTGAGATGACTGTCGTGGGGGAGAAACGATTACTGCATCTGAATGAGCTTGATGAGTTCAGGCTTCACTCCTATGAAAATGCCAAACTATACAAGGAGAAAACCAAGAGATGGCATGATAAACAAATTCAAGAGAGAGTATTTGAACCTGGTCAATTTGTTTTGTTGTTCAATTCAAGGCTTAAGTTGTTCCCAGGTAAATTGTGATTGGAATGGTATGGACCTTTTGAGGTGGTGCGAATGACACCTCATAAATCTGTAGAGTTTTGGAATAAAGAGAAGACGGAGAAGTTCCTGGTGAATGGACAACATGTAAAACATTATTAGGCTGATCATACGGTTAAGCACAAGGAGTCCATCACATTTCCTGAGGGGTAGAATTGAACTAAGTCATTCCACGATGTAAACTAAGGCACTGTGTGGGAGGCAAACCGCAAATATAATGAAATAGGTAGTTTAATTTTTAGTAGTTGAAGAACAAAATAAAAAATACAAAAAGAAGAGTCGTGCCACGACAAAAAATAAGGCTCTTGGTGGGAGGCAACCCACTTTTACTTACATGATTTTGTTGTTTTTGATTGATGTACAAGAACGAGAACCTTGGTGGATAAAGAGAAGATTGGAAGATGATCAACATGGGTCTTTGAGTAAGTAAATAGGTGATATATGGTAAAAAAAAGGTATGGGGTATGAAAAGATGTATTAAAATACGGGAAATTTAGCCTTAGGAAATATTTTAGGTTCAATTTCCAGTGAATCGATGCTATCTTGGCCCGCCGCATCGAAGTGCATAAATTCCACAGTTAGAAAAATTTTCTAAAGCTATTTCCAGGGAATCGACGCATTTCTGATGCATCGCGTCTGTCCTATCAATGCGGTAAGCCTCGCACTGCATCGGCTGGCATGCAAGCAACACTTGTACCAATTTTTGTTACTACTTCCAGAGAAGCGACGCGAACAAGATGCACCACATAAATTATCCAACGCGATATATGACGTGTTGCGTTAACCATTCAATTCTGGGTGCCCTTTATATATATGAACTTAACTAATTCCACATTTCTCGCTAACCCTAGCACTTCCACCGCCCCTAAATTCCCTTAATTTGAAAATTGATTTTTATTCTTGTGGTGAATAATTCATCCTTCATTTTCTCTTCATCAAATCAAAGGTAAGTCTTGTACCCTTTATTTACTCAAAGTTGTTTTATATGAAAAATAATGATTAGGATGCTAAATCGTTAATGATGAAGGGCATGAAGTTTTTTTGATTTATGAATTTGAGATGATAAATGGCATGTTTAGGTGAATTAGTGATAATAATTGTGTAGGTTGATGGTTTTATTTGAACTCATTTTGTTAATCTTGAATGGTGAGTTATTGAATTTTTTTTTACTTGTCCTACTTCTTGTGGTGTATTTGCATGAATAACTTTAAGCTATGGAGAGGTTGGTTTGTTTATGTGCTAATTGAATTGATGAATTGCACTTTTAATTTGACTTAGTTTCTGAATAAATAAGTTTATTTGCTGAATCATGGGGAAATTTCAAGAATTTTAGAATGATGATGTCCAATATATAATGGAAACTAAGTATGGGGTGAATACCTATGTCATAATACCTTAGTGGTAGCTATGAGGGACTGAAGTTAGTGTGGTAAAGAGAGGTCATGTAGTCATAAGTGGAGGTGTTTTGTGAAAAAATTATTCATTCATTAGTCCTTGAGATAAGATTGTTAATTATGCCAACTTTGAAATGTCTTTATGTGTTTATGCTGAATAACCAATTCTTGAACTTGTAAAATAAAAAGTGGGAAGTCTGAGTACCCTAATTTATATACAAAATTGTGCTAGCAACTAAGTATGGGGTAAATTTCACACTTAGTGGTGGCTAGATTTTAAGGTGATTCTTTTATATGTTTTTGGGTTGTGATGTTTAATAGGTACAATGTTGAGCAGCCACCAACAAAAAAGGAAAGGAAAAAATGTAGCTAGACCATCCGAGCCCAGGCAGAAGAGGATCAGTGAAGATGATTGGGTGCCTGCAGCCCCACATGTTCCTACGGATCAAAAGAGGTTTGGAACTAAGGTTGTGGTTGCGGCCGAACAAAAGTGGTACTCCCAACACAAAGGGTCAAAATATTCAGTCGATCAATTTATCAATAGGGCGAGTTTGATGAAGGAATATCTCTTTATGGTGAGAAAGATAGAGGCCCAATACATGAGTTTCTCTTTAAGCAGTCGGGTGTATGCACCTTGAGCCTGGTGCGGGAATTTTATGCAAACTGGAACCCAAAAGATTCTGAGGTTGAGGTATGTGATCATGTGATAACTTTCACTGCAAACACTATTAATGAGCTATTAGGTTCACCCTATGTAGATCCAGATCCATTGAAGACAATGATCATTGAGCTACCTCATCAGTATATTCGTCATCTCCTGTGCGGCACTCGATCTACGATAAGGTGGATTCACTACAAAGAGAGAGGTATGCATGTTTCACTTCTATTTTCTTACTTGAATAGGGGGCATGTTTATGGGCTAGAATCATTTATACATGTCTTATTCATGGGACACATATGACGGAGGTAACCCATGATAGAGTATGTCTTATTTATGCTTTGATGCGTGATAATATAGATGTGAATATGGGTGTCATTATTTTTACAGTGATGAGGAAAGCCTTATTCTTAGGGGGTCAGAGATATGGGTTTGGTGAGATGCTTACCAGATTTTTGAGACAACAAGGTGTGCCAGATGAGGAGGAAGATTATTTACTGCCTGTTGGTGACAGGCCACTTGATATTTCTCGCACCGAAGGACCAACTCTTCATGGTGTGAATTTGACTATGCCTGAGCATAATGCTCACACTGATGATTTCACAACCCATATATGGGCTAACTATACAGCAATTGAGGACTGGGGGTGTCCAGCCACCCAACAGTAGATTCATGTGGTGGAGTTTGACTACCCACTAGGGCCTCATTCTCGGACTTTACTGCATATTGGTACTGACTTTGATGAGCTCGATTATGATGATGTCCCCACAGATGAGGAGAGGCGCATGGCTTATTCTGATGATGAACCCAAGAAAGAGGAGTAGTTTGATGATGGTGACTCAGGTGATGATTTTGGTGATGATAATGATGATGTGATGGTCATGGTGACATTCTACTGAGCAGGGAGTACGACGCCACCCTGCCTTATGCTTATAGTTAGCACTGGGATAGTGCTCTGTTTAAGTGTGGTGTGGTTGGTCGTTAATCTTTTTCATCTTCATCTCTTTTATTTTTAATATCTGAACAATGTTGGTTTTTGGTTGTGTTAGATGAACAATTTTTATTTTTGTTTTTATTTTGGTGGATTGTAAGTTGACAATATTGCCATTTTTTGCAAGATGATTGCCCTCTTTGGCAAATTTAGTTTAAAAGTATTTGCTTTATTTTACAGTATTTTATTTTCACCCTTTAAGGTATATTTTCAAATTACAAGTATTATGTGTGCCTTTTTTGCCAATTTTTATTATGAAATGTCATAGATAAGTGCCTCCCCCTATGATAGATGGATGATGACCGTCTTAAAGGGAGTGCGTCTTTAGAAGCTAAGAAAATAATAGGACCCTGATTGCTAACTTTGAAAAATGCGATGTGTTGGGCAAAAATATTTTAATTTGATTATAAATGAAATAGTGTTGAAACCAAATGAGATGTTTTTAAATGTAAGTCCCAAAAAGTGTAGTTTGGTTTGATTGACTTAATGTTGAATTTGATAAAGTATAATATCGGAAACTGCAAGGATCCGACTTGATTCTAAGCATGCACCAAGTAGGTGAGTATTTGTTTATATTCTACATGTATAGGAATGACTAGAACTTGCCCGGTGTGTTTACAAAGCGAAATAAAGGGTGTTAGGTGTAGGAAGTGATTTAGGCATTTCTTTGTTAACCGAACTGTAAAGACTTTATTTACCTACCTTTATGCATGACCTTAGTTAAGCCCCATTGAGACTATAGCCCAGTTTCTTCGGTAGCCTCATGTGTAGCCGAATCCTTACTTTGATAGACCTTAATTTGATCCGTAGTTCCTAAGCGCTTTAATATAAATTATGGAATAATGGGGAATGTGAAGTACAAAGAAAGGAAAAGGTGAAAGTGAAGCTCTAGAAAAGTAATTTGTGGATTTAATTGTGACGGTTAGGAGTTAGAAAATAATATGTGATGAAATTTCAGTTATTATTACCTGGTTATTGCATTACAATGAACCTGTTTTGGCCCTGGTTCATTAAAGACAATATGCACCTCAACTAAGACAAATGGTTTAGGTTGAGGGTGGCTACTATAGGGGCACGTAACGAGAAATGGGATTTGAAGAAAATCTGAAATTTGAATTATGTTGTAAAAATAAAAATACTCCTACCATAGTGTGTGAATATGCTTAGAAAGATTGGTGTGAAGCAATGGGTTTGTAGAGATAATGAAATGAAAAGTTGGGTTGACAAAATGTGATTTTGATTGAATGTGGTTATGTATTAAAGTGCTTAGGGAGATTAGTCACTATTTTCCAAATAGTTCCTACCTGTCCCTTAGCCTGCATTACAACGATAAAAAGGCCTATTGATCCTCCACTTTAACATCCGACTATTAATGGAGTAATACACTACGGCCAAGCCTATGGTTTATTACTTATTATGTATGAATTCTTTGAGAGAGTGAGTGATTGAAAATTGATATTCTCCTCATGATAAATAGTGAAAAGCTATGAGAGATATGGGTAAGACTTTCTTGTTGTGAGGGTGCATGCGGATGGAAGTCTGGATTACTTATTGAGTTGCCTGATTACGTGCTTATATTAAGTTTTCCAATGATTTGAATGTCAATGTTACGACGATGAAGTGTGAAATAAAGTGTTTATGTGCCCAATACTAGCACGACTCTTAGGTTATGATTAGAATGTTTGATGATGGTGATGCTTGAAGTTGTTCAAGCACGAACAAGGTTTTAAGTATGGCGTGGTGATCTTGGGTGTATTTATATGTCCAAACACTACTATTTACCCATATGTGGACTTGTTTTGAGAATAAAAATTGTGCTAATTATATTGAATTATGAGTTAAATTATGTTTCATGGCTAACCGATGCGATTAGAGATACAGGGTAAATTTCCCATGAATTTTAAAGAAAATTGGATACACATCATGAAGATGCAAATACTATGTGGATCAAAGTAAAAAACATATGAAGATGCACGAGAGTAAGGAGAAAAGAAAAGAGTTGAGGATTGCTGAAAAGAAAGAAAGGAACTGGAGAAAAATTCCAGTGACACGACGCTATATCAATGTGTTACATCGACTGGCAATATGTGTGCCATAGCCAAAATTTGAAGAACTATTTCCAGTACAGCGACGCGATGTCAACGCGTCGCGTCGATGCATAAATTATGTGCCTTAGAAAATTCTTCTTCTGTAACTTCCAGTGCATTGAAGCAATGTCAACGCATCGCATTGACGCTTAATGTTTTGACACTTAGCCAAATTTTGGCAAGCAAATTCCGGTGACACGATGCGATGTCAACGCGTCGTGTCGTGTGTTGAAGAACTTGACTTAGTATGATTTTTAAAGGTAAATTCCAGTTCATCAACACGATGTTCACGCGACGCATTATCTTCATTGACGCGATTATTAATGTGCCGTGTCAAGGCTTCACATCTGGTAAAATTTTCCTAAGTATAAAAGGAACACGGAGCACACTTCCAAACACTTTTTACAAGCATAGCAACGGCGGAAAAACATAGAATTCTTTATTTTGGGGTTCTTATTATTTATTTTGAACTTCTTTACCTCAATACTAATTTTTGGTATGATTAATTACTCGTTTTTGATGTTTAATTCAAACATGAGTGGCTAAATGCCCTTGTTCTAGGGTTGAGGTCCAGAACATGATTACTCTTTGATATTCTTTATAGTAGTTTCTTTTTGTATTATCACCTGGGTTGTTCTTAATTTCTTGAGCTTACTATTTTAATACTTGGCCGCCTTTAGAATAAATTTATATTTCTATGTGAATTCGGGAGGAGAATCATAGAATAAAACGAGGAAATTAAGGAGCAAGGTTCTTATCCTTTTATAAAATAAGGGGTTTGAATTATCATCTAGGATAGGAATATACCTAGAAGCCTTGTTTGGTTCAATTGCAAGAAGATTACATAATGAATCTAGATAAATTGTTGTATCTCTGTGGGAGTTATAGTTACAATATTCAATAGATAAAAGATTTTAGGTCGGGAGATCAAGATCGTTGCCTAAACCTTGCAAACCAACAACCCGATAACCAAACAGATTACTATAAGAATGGAGATTTGTATGATTGTTCGAAAAGCCTCAACCCTTGACTTCTTATCATTATTGTTTACAACCGTTGCTTGCCTTTCTTTAGTCATAAAATTTTATTTCTAATTAATTAATTTATATTTTTATTATCAAGTTCCGAATCATCTTAATACTTTACAACACTTAATACGCATTGTCTAAAACTAAAAGTTGGTTAAATCTCTAGTTACTTAGTCCTCGTGGGAACGATATCTGATTTTCTAAATTTCTATATTACTTGAACGATTACGTGCACTTACGTGTGCATCTGAGTCGCAACATGATGCTACATCCTTATTCCTTAGTCTTCAAACTTTCCCATCAAGTATCTCGACACGAGTATCTTCATAAGACAAGCTATCTTTGACCCTAATAATTTGTAGGGGAACTACTAAGGACTGATCTCCATTGCACTTCTTAACCATCGAAACATGGAAAATTGGGTGAATTGCAACTAACTTCGGAGAAAGGTCCAATTCGTAAGCAACCTCTCCTAGACATTTTACTATCTCATACAGACCAAAAAATCGATGACTTAACTTCCCTTTCTTCCCAAATCTCATTATTCCTTTCATAGGCGACACCTTCAAAAATACCCAATCACCCACTTCAAACCTGAGCTCTCTCCTCCTAATATCTGCATACGATTCCTGACAACTTTGAGTAGTGTTTAGAATTTTATGAATCAATTAAACCTTTTACATAGCTTCAAGAAAAGAACCTAGCCCTATCAATGCTGCTTCACCAACCTTAAACCATCTTATAGGTGATCTACACCTATGCTCATACAATGCTTCAAATGGAGTTTGAATGCTAGCATGGTAACTGTTATTATAACCTAACTCAATCTAAGGTAGATGATCATCCCAACTCCCTTTAAATTCTAAGACACACACCCTTAGTATGTCTTTCAATGTCTGAATTGTGCTCTCGACCTAACCATCGGTCTGCGGATGAAAAGAGTTACTAAGTTTAACCTTTATGCCAAGGCCTTACTAACTCGCGAATATATATTTTGGCATAATCTTGTATCGTATCTAAAGTCTTAAAAGGTAGTAAATAGGTTTATTTATTCATTTGGTCAACTATGATCCAAATCAAATCATGTTGACGCCTTGTACGAGGCAACCGTGGGATGAAATCTATATTTACTACTTCCAACATCCAAGTATGAATGCTGATTTCCTAAGGCATACCACCTGGTCTTTGGTGTTCAACCTTAACTTGATGGAAGTTGGGACACCTGGCTACAAACTCGGCTATGTCCCTCTAAATACCATTCTACCAAAAAATCTCTCGCAAATCACGGTACATCTTAGTAGCACCAGGATGAATAGAATACTTTGAACCATGATCCTCGGCTAGTATCCTTTCCATTAACCCATCTACATTGGGAACAAATGGCTTACCTTGATAGCAAAGTACACCATCTCCCCCTTAGGATAAAACCTCGACTTTCTACTGTTGAACTGCTTCCATTATTTGACTAAGTATGGGATCATTATGTTGTTTCTCCTTTAATTCCACTACTAGAGATGATTATGAACCATTCTGAACCACTACGCCCCCTTCATCTGTGCCAATCAAACATACTCCCTGATAACACTCAACTTACACATCAATTAATGCAAGGTGGTCATCATTAATATATTTACTAAACTTTGGAGTCGGGGTTGAATCCACAAGGAACAATATGAGTGGCGATTAAACTAATTTGAAACTATAGCTATAAGTTGAATTCAAACAAATGATATGAAAAGATAAAATAGGGGATTTTTAATGATTGAACAAAAGTTATTAACACTTCAATTCGCTTTAGAACTCAAAGCTTAAACTCCAATATTTAAAATCAATGATATAGAGAAACTAGCGTTGTGATCACTATGATTAGTAATCCTCCATTGAACAATAGTTGTACTACTGGATTCTCATAACTCGCGGGAAACACCAAATTATTAGTTTCGACAGTCCATCTAAGTGTTTCTCAACCTGCCTAGATGTTGAACTCCCTAATTCTCTCGAACTTAAGAAATCATTCTATTCATACTGATTTTACCTCAAGTTGATCAATCTTGTTACAACATTAATCATTAGATGGGAGATTAACCTTCCTGAATCCTTGTTGATAATTCACTAACTTTAGATTATTTGTCAGTTCGAGCAAATCAACATAAGAAGGGATTTATTGTTTGCAACCAATAAATAACAACAACAATAACAACAAACCCAGTGTATTCCCACCTGGTGGGGTCTGGGGGGGGTAAGATGTACGCAGTCCATACCTCTACCTCTAAAGAAGTAGAAAGGCTGTTTCCGATAGACCCCCGGCTCAAGACACAAAACACCAGATACCACACAAATACAAAGTAAAGCACCGAACAAGGTTACAAGATTACACAACATAACATCCATAACATAAATACGGCAGCCATAAGTAAAAGAAATAAAAACAGAAAGAAAACAGAGGGAAAACAGAGAAAAGCACCCAGATTCGTACTTAAACAAGGGATAAGGAACACGAAAAATCATACTCAGAATACTACCCCCAGCAAGTAATTCCCTACACTAGCGACCCCCAACTGGCCTAGTCCTCTGCCCTAATTCGCGTCCTCCAGACCTTCCTATCCAGGGTCATGTTATTTATTGCAACCAATAAATAACAATCATAACAAAAGAATTATCAAAATGTCTCCACAATCACTCAAACCCTAGCGAACTATTAAATCCATAGAGGAATAATCATAGATCCTTCAACCCTAGTTGTGGGTTTTAGTTCCACATGAGAAAGAAAGACAACAACAATTATATTCATCATTTAAAGTAATTAAACTTACAAAAGATGAAGTCTGAAGTTGATTCTCCTCCAAGTTCAAGAGAAAAATCTCAAAACCCAATCAAAGAGTTGAATATTGAATTCTAAGTTAAGAGAGCCAAAAAGAAAACTAAACTCCCTTGGAATAATTTACAGCCATTTTGACCCCTTCTATTTTATTAGAAAACCTTAACATATGCATTAAATACTTCAGCCTAATTATGGAAACAAATCACAAAATACAGATTTTTACTTGCAAAGGTGACGATGAAGTGTGACGCCTCATCAGGAGTCTGATGACTTATCAGAAATGTCATCAGCTTTTTCTCCAAGTTTGACAATTTCTACCTTAGGCTGACAATGACACTCTGATGACTTATCAAAATTGTCTTTAGGTCCTCTTCAAATTTCATAATTTTTGCCTTGTGATGATGGCATTGCTGATGACTTATCCGACAGCTGACAGCTTATCAGAGAATGTCATCACACTTCTGCTTTCACTACCACACACTTTCTATAGCTGACGATGAATCCTGCCAGCTTATCATACATTTGAAGACTTATCAGAATTGTTGTCGCTTCTTCACTTCAAGTTCTCAAGAACTGCCTAAGCCTGACGGCTTATCACAACTCTGACGACCTATCACACGTTGTCATCACTTCTTCCAGCTGAATCTCATTCTCTATCTAAGGCTGACGGCAACTCTGATAGCTTATCATAAGGCTGATGACTTATTAGTCAAGTCGTCAGCTATACTTTCCTCTTTACTTGTTCAGAATTCAAATTTTTTACTTCCATTATTGCTGGTTCTCTTGATCTTGACTTTTACTACAATATCAAAGAGAAAACAATCAAAAACGACAAAAGTTACTTAAGACTTTGCAATTATTCTTAGTTAAAATCCTCAAATGTTTTAGAATCTACTCACATATCAACACCTCAACTTAAAACAATTTCTTGTCCTCAAGCAACTAAAACACAACTAAGAGGATACAAAGCACATCCGGCAGTCAATCATCCATTTTAGCTCAAAACATCTTCACCATCTCCAAGGTCAATTAACTTAAAAAACAACTGTGCATATTATGGTAGAACAACAATGCGACACACAGGAATCAAGCTATGGCATCAATTCAGCAACAACAACAATGCATGTACCAAGATTACACTATCCAAATAAGTTAGCAACAAGCAACGTAACTAGTGTGCCCTTACAATACATAGGTTCCTCTTCACTCATATCTTAAATCAAGCATGTCAAAGCGGGGACGGTCAAGAGACACTTACTCGTAAAAAGAAGTTCCAGTCAATATTTTTGAAATACCATAAGCTTACCCTTATTTTCATTGCCGAAACTTTCATACTGTTAAGTTAGGATCACTATAGGACTTTTCTTCAGCTTGTAATGTAAGCTTAGGGTTGATATGATACATAAGGATATTTAAAGTAACTAAGCCTCCTTGGCACTACACTAGGAACAAGAATCTGAGGAAAAAGGCACGACAAAAAAACCCCCACGAGGAAATCAACACCCACAAGTAGTCCCACCCCCAACTTGAAATCATCCAATGTACCCAATGCGTCAAACAAAAATAAGAGAGTTAGAAACATACCTGTGGCACCATAGGTGCGAAGATATGATGTCAATCACATAATACGAATACAAACAACAAATTACCTTGGGTTGCCTCCCAAGCAGCGCCTAATTTAGTGCCACGGTATGACCCTAATCAACTTTTTCCTCCACCTTGAGGATATGAATTTCACCCCCAACTTAGAGTCTATCTTCTTGTCTCGATCATAGGGGGTGGTACAAAAATTAAGAAGTCGAGTAAAGGATTGAGCATGGTAAAACACTTGGCCTTAAAGTAAGGTGTATTTTTATTTTGCTTGTCTAATGTAAAATCAAGAATATAGGATTCTTTTTCCTCATATTCACACTCTTCTACTATTTTAAATGATTCCACAGATAAGATATCATCTAAACATATTGTAGAAAAGTGCTTTGAATGAGGCCCAATCAATCCCACTTCAAAATTTACACTATCTACTACACACTCACTTTTATTCACCTTCTCGACATCTTTACTTTAAATTGGGCTAGAGTCTTTATTAGATATTTATTTGTTTCTTGTTTTACCGCTATCACCATGTCCTCAATCTTGGCATCATCTCTCATGGTGTTTTTTTTTAGTTGGGAAATAATTGAGGGTTGCTCAACATCAAGCTCAACATTAATATAGGGTTCTTGCTCCTCATCTTCATACTCTTCCATTATTTTAAATGATTCCACAGACAAGATATCATCTAAACATAATATAGAAGAATGCATTAAATGATTGACCTCGATATCAATCTCCTCATGAATGATTGGTTTCATGTCTTGATGCATATCATATATGATATCATACGTTTCTTTCTCGACATCCAATATTAGTTGAAACATAGCTTCAATGCCACTCTTTTCGGTGCCTCATTCTTTCTTTTCTTGACCATAAGACCTATTAAACTCATAAGAAGAACTCAAATTTGGGTTAGAACAATAGGGGGAGGGGGTATTTGGAAAATAACTCGAATGTCCATCTTGACCAGCACATAAAGAACAATCATACTGTAGGATGGAGATTGTGCAGATATCTCTGTCCGAGAAGCATATCTACAATCTTGCCAAAAGAGAGGTCCATCACAATATGGACATGGATCATCAAGATAAGATTTCCAAATTCCAAGCCCATTTTCATTCCCCGATACCATAGTAATAAGTAAACTAAAATAAAAATCTACCTAACACAAGAAATAAAAGAAAACTAAAAACAAATATTTATAAGTTTGAATTCAAGCAAGTAGGCTAAAATTCCAAACCAACTCAATACGCTAAATTGTTCCCCGACAACGGCACCATTTTTTATAACGCTCAACTTACACGTCAATTTAGTGCAAGGTGGTCATCGTCAATATATTTACCCAACTTTGGAGTCGGGGTCGAATCTATGAGGAACAATGTGAGTGGTGACTAAACTAATTTAAAACTATAGCTATAAGTTGAGTTCAAATAAATGATATGAAAAGATAAAATGGGAGATTTTTTAATGACTGAACAAAAGTTATTAACGCTTCAATCGCCTTAGAACTCAATGCTTAAACTGCAATATATCAAATCAATGATATAGAGAAACTAGAGTTGTGATCACTATGATTAGTAATCCTCCATTGAATAATAGTTATAGTACTAGATTCTCATGACTTGTGGGAAACACCAAATTATCAGTTTTGATAGTCCATCTAAGTGTTTCTCAACCTGCCTATATGTTGAACTCCCTAATTTTCTCAGACTTAGGAAATCATTCTATAAATATTGATTTTATCTCAAGTTGATCAATCTTGTTACAACATTAATCATTAGATAGGAGCTTAACCTTCCTAAATCTTTGTTGATAATTCGCTACCTTTAGTTTATTTGTCAGTTCGATCAAATCAACATAAGGCGGGATTTATTGTTTACAACTAATAAATAACAATAATAACAAAGGAATTATCAAAATGTCTCCACAATAACTCAAACCCTAGCCAAATATTAAATACATGGAAGAATAATCATAGATCCTACAACCCTAGTTGTGGGTTTTAGTTCCACATGAGAAAGAAAGAGATAGCAACAATTATATTCATCATTCAAAGTAATTAAACTTACAAAAGATGAAGTCTGAAGTTGATTCTCTTCCAAGTTCAAGAGAAAAATCTCAAAACCCAATCAAAGAGTTAAATATTGAATTCTAAGTTAAGAGAGCAAAAAAGAAAAGTAAATTCCCTTGGAATAATTTCCAGTCATTTCATCCCCTGCTATTTTATTAGAAAACCCTAACATATGCTTTAAATACTTCAGCCTAATTATGGAAACAAATCACAGATTACAGATCTTTTCTTGCACTAATGACGACGAAGTGTGACACCTCATCAGGAGTCTGACAACTTATCAGAAATGTCGTCAACTTCTTCTCCAAGTTTGATAATTTTTGCCTTAGGCTGATGATGACACTCTGACGGCTTCTGAGGAGTCTGATGACTTATCAGAATTGTTGTCAGGTCCTCTTCAACTTTCATTATTTCTACCTTGGGATGACGATATTCCTGATGGTTTATCAGATACCTGATGGCTTATCAGAGAAAGTCATCACACTTCTGCTTCCACTACCTCACACTATCTATAGCTGATAATGAATCCTGATGGCTTATCAAATATGTGATGACTTATCAGAATTGTCGTTGCTTCTTCACTTCAAGTTCTCAAGCATTGCCCATGCCTGATGGATTATCAACACTCTGACGGCCTATCGCAGGTTTTCATCACTTCTTCCAGCTGAATCTCATTATCTATCTAAGGTTCACGACAACTCTGATAGCTTATCATAAGGGTGATGACTTATCAGTCAAGTCGTCATCTATACTTCCCTCTTTATTTGCTCAGAATTCAACTCTTTTACTTTCATTATTGTTGATTCTCTTGCATGTTAACTTTTACTGCAATATCAAAGAGAAAATAATCAAAAACGACAAAAGTTACTTAAGACTTTGCAATTATTCTCAGTTAAAAGCCTTAAATGTGTTAGCATTTGCTCACATATCAACACCCTCAACTTAAAACAATTTCTTGTCCTCAAGCAACTAAAACACAACTAAGAGGATACAAAGCACATTCGACAGTCAATCATTCAGTTTAGCTCAAAACATCTTCACCATCTCCAAGGTCAATTAATTTAAAAAACAACTATGCATATTATAATGAACAATAATGCAACACACAGTAATGAAGATATGGCATCAATTCAGCAACAACAACCATGCATGTACCAAGATTACACTATCCAAACAACTTAGCAAATTGCAACATAACTAGTGTGCCCTTATAATAAAGAGGTCCCTCTTTACTCATATCTTAACTCAAGCATGTCAATCTGGGGACGGTCAAGAGACACTTACTGTCAAAAAGACGTTCCAGTCAATATATGCAAAATATGATAAGCCTGCCCTTATTTTCATTGCCAAAGCTTTCAGACAGTTAAGTTAGGATCACTATAGGACTTTTCGTCAGCTTGTAATGTAAGCTTGGGGGTGGTATGATACACAAAGATATTTGAAGTAACTAAGCCTCCTTGGAACTACACTCTTTTTTGGGTCTCACTTATCAACCTCTACTTTATCTCTCCCTTTCTTGATTAAAGCACATTCAAGCTAGGTGTAGTTTTTATTCATTCATTTTTTTTTTCACAACTTTTATTTTCTCAGTCTTTTTCTACCACACACAGCCTTGCATATTTATAATATTTTTTTAGTACCCTTATTCATACTCACTTTACATCACACGCCCCTATGATAGCCTCCCTTAACTTAGGCTATTTACCTAAGTCAAATTGCACAAATCCCAAGGAGGACCAAGGCCAAAACAGGTTCATTGTGATACAAATGGGAAAGTGATAGGTATAATAAAAAGAATAGGCATTCAGGCTAAAAATCAAGATCAAGGAATATTATTCACACATGGAAGGTCATTTAGCCTAAAAGTGGACTAATATCAACAGCGGCCTATGACCCTTTCATAACCGCTATCCTACAACCAAGGCAAGACCAATCGGGCAAGTTCTTGATTTAACATACAATGGGAACTATGTAGTATCTCACATACACATGGAACAAAGGTACATCACAAGATACTACCCATTCGGTTCATGCAATTAATTAGCAATGGTTATTATGTCACTAGTACTAACACTATACCAAGATGCACAGTTGTCACACATAAATGAATATCACATAATTATAAAATAGACCATTGGAGAGGTTTTCAAAAATCAACAAAAATATGTTAACTGCCTAAGGTACTTGAATTTCTCTTAGTCAACTACAATATCTTACAAAATATCACAATACACCTAAATATGTCGGCTCTACTAGGAACAAGACTCTGGGGAAAAGAGGCACGATAATAAAAACCCTAAGAGGACATCAACACCCACAAGTAGCCCTACCCTCAACTTAAAATCATGGAATGTCTCCAATGCATCAAACCAAAACAATTAAGTTAGATACAAACCCGTGGAACCATGGGTGTGAAGATCTGATGTCAATCATATCATATGAATACAAACAATAAAATACCTTGGTTTGCCTCCCAAGAAGCGTCTAATTAGTTTCGCGGCATGACCCAACTCCACTTTTTCCTCTACCTTGTGGATATGAATTTCACCCCCAACTTAGAGTCCATTTTCTTGCCTCGATCATAGGGGATGGTATAAAAATTAAGAAGCCGAGTAAAGGATTGAGCTTGGTAAACTACTCGACCTTAAAGTGAGGTGTGTTTATGTTGCTTGTCTAATGTAAAATCTAGAATATAGGATTCTTGTTCCCCATCTTCATACTCTTCTACTATTTTAAATGATTCCATAGATAAGATATCATCTAAACATAATGTAGAAAAGTGCTTTGAATGAGGCCCAATCAATCGTACTTGAAAATTTACAGCATCTACTACATACTCACTTTTATTTACCTTTTCAACATCTTCAGTTCAAATCGGGGTAGAGTATTTATTAGAGATTTCTTTGTTTCTTATTTTGCCTCCAGCACCATGTCCTTAATCTTGGTATCATTTATCATGTTTGGTTTGGTTGGTTGGGAAATCACTGAGGGTTGCTCAACATTAATCTCAACATCAATATAGGGTTCTTGCTCTCTATCTTCACACTCTTCTATTTTTTTAAATGATTCCACACATAAGATATTATCTAAACATAATATAGAAGAATGCTTTGAATGATTAAACTTTAGATCTATCTCTTTATGAATGATTGGATTCATGTATTGACGCATATAACATACGATATCATATATTTCTCTCTAGAGATCTAACATTATTTGAAACATAGATTCAATGCCACTCTTTTCGGTGCTTCGTTCTTCCTTTTGTTGACCATAAGACCTATCCAACTCATAAGAAGAACTAGAATTTGGGTTAGCGCAATAGGCGGAGGGGGCATTTCGGCAATCACTCCAATGTCCATCTTGACCACCATATAAAGAACAATCATACTCCCGGTAGGATGGAGATGGTGCACATATCTCTCTCCGGGGAGCATATATAAAATCTTGGAAAAAGTAAGGTCCATCACGATATGGACATGGATCATCAAGATAAGATTTCCAACCACTAAGTTGATGTTCATTCCATGATGCCATAGTAATAAGTAAACTAAAATAAAAATCTACCTAATACAAGAAATAAAAGAAACCTAAAAACAAAAATTTACAAGTTTGAATTCAAGCAAGTAGGCTAAAATTTCAAACAAACTCAATATGCCATATTATTCCTTAACAATAGTGCCATTTTTAATAACGCTCAACTTACACGTCAATTTAGTGCTAGGCGGTCGTCATCAATATATTTACCCAACTTTGGATTTGGGGTCAAAAACATGAGGAACAATGTGAGTGGCGATTAAACTAATTTAAAACTATAGCTATAATTTAAATTCAAACAAATGATACCAAAAGATAAAATGGTTTTTTTAATGACTGAACAAAAGTTATTAACACTTTAATTCGCCTTAGAACTCAAAGCTTAAACTGTAATATTTTAAATCAATGATATAGAGATACTAGAGTTGTGATCACTATGATTAGTAATCCTCCATTGAATAATAGTTGTAGTACTGGATTCTCATGTCTTATGGAAAATACCAAATTATCAGTTTCGACAGTCCATCTAAGTGTTTCTCAACCTTCCTAGATGTTGAACTCCTTAATTCTGTCGAACTTAAGAAAACATTCTATTCATACTGATTTTATCTTAAGTTGATCAATCTTGTTACAACATTAATCATTAGATCGGAGCTTAACCTTCCCAAATCCTCATTGAAAATTCGCTACTTTTAGTTTATTTCTTAGTTCGAGCAAATCAACAATATGCGGGTTTTATTATTTGCAACCAATAAATAACAATCATAACAAACAAATTATCAAGATGTCTCCATAATCAATCAAACCCTAGCCAACTATTAAATCCATGGAGGAATAATCATAGATCCTACAACCCTAGTTGTGGGTTTTAGTTCCACATGAGAAAGAAAGAGATAGCAACAATTATATTAATCATTCAAAGTAATTAAACTTACAAAAGATGACGTCTGAATTTGATTCTCTTCCAAGTTCAAGAGAAAAATCTCAAAACCCAATCAAAGAGTTGAATATTGAATTCTAAGTTAAGAGAGACAAAACGAAAAGTAAACTCCCTCGGAATAATTTCCAGCCATTTTGACCTCTTCTATTTTATTAGAAATCCCTAACATATGCTATAAATAATTCAACTTAATTATAGAAAAAAATCACAGATTACAGATCTTTTCTCGCACAGATGACGAAGAAGTGTGATGCCTCATCAGGAGTCTGACGACTTATCAGAAATGTCATCATCTTTTTCTCCAAGTTTGATGATTTTTTCCTTAGGCTGACAATGACACTCTGATGGCTTATGAGAAGTATGATGACTTATTAAAATTATTGTCAGGTCCTCTTCCACTTTCATGATTTCTTCCTTAGGAAGACGATATTCCTGATGGCTTATCAGATACTTGACAACTTATCAGGAAATGCCATCATACTTCTGTTCCCACTACCTCACATTGTCTACTGCTAATGATGAAGTCTAACGGTTATCAGACATGTAACGACTTATAAAAATTGTCGTCATTTCCTTACTTCAAGTTCTCAAGCACTGCCTAAGCCTGACAATTAGCCTGATGCCTTATCACAACTCTGATGGCCTATCACAGGTTATCGTCACTTCTTCCAACTGAATCTTATTTTAGGTCTAAGGCTGACAGAACCTATGATAGCTTATCATAAGGCTAACGACTTATTAGACAAGTCGTCAGCTATACTTCCCTCTCTACTTGCTCAGAAATTAACTCTTTTACTTTTATTATTGCTGTCTCTCTTACATCTTGACTTTTACTGCAATTTCAAAGAGAAAACAATCAAAAATGACAAAAGTTACTTAATACATTGCAATTATTCTCAGTTAAAAGCCTCAAATATATCAGCATCTTCTCACACATCACTCCCAAATGGGCCAATCTATGCACTTCTTTCACCAACTCTCGTTCTTCCTCTTTTTCATAAGACATACTACCCATAGACAACCCACTCAGTGCATCTGCCACCATGTTAGCCTTATTTGGATGATAAAGCACATTTATGTTATTATCTTTCAATAACTCCAACCATTTTCTTTGACGAACATTTAGCTCCCTTTGAGAAAATACATACTAAAGGATTTTGTGGTCAGTGAAAACCTCAACATGCACACCATAAAGGTAGTGTCTCCAAATCTTCAGAGTAAACACCACAAAAACTAATCCAAATTGTGAGTTGAGTAATTCTTTTTGTGATCCTTAAGTTGCCTGGAGGCATGTGCCATTACTATCCCATTTTGCATTAGCACACAACCTAAAACAACTTTGGAAGTATCACAATACACCATGAATCCATATAACCCCTCTAGCTAGCCTAACACTAGTGTCGAACTCAATCTGTCCTTCAATTCTTGGAAACTCATCTCATATTTATCCTATCATACAAAATTCACCTTCTTTTGTGTCAGCTTGGTCAATGGTACAACTATGGAGGAAAACCCTTCAATAAATCTCTGATAGCACCTAGCCAAACCCAAAAAGCTCCAAATATCAGATGGAGTGATGGGTCTAGGCCAGTGCTTTATTGCTTTAGTATTCTGAGGATCCACATAAATACGATCCCTTGAAATGACGTTCCCCAAAAAGGTAACAAACTCCAACCGAAATTCACATTTATTAAGCTTTGCTTATAATTAACGGTCCTTGAGGGTTTGCAGCACTATCGTCAAATAATTTGCGTGTTCCTTATCACTTTAAGAATATACCAGTGTATCATCTATAAAGACAACAATGAACATGTCCAAGTACAACTTGATGACCCTATTCATCAAATCCATAAAGGCTGCAGGAGCATTCGTTAGTCCAAATGACATAACTATAAAAAAATGACTGTACCTTTTCTGAAAAGCCCTTTTCAGAATGTTGCGCTCCCTAAATTTCAACTGGTGGCACCCTGATCTAAGTTCAATCTTAGAAAAACAACGGGCACCCTAAAGCTGATTGAATGGATCACAGATTCGAGGAATAGGGTACTTTTTTATGGTAACCTTGTTTAGCTGTCAATAATCTATGCACATTCTGAGAGTGCCATCTTTCTTATGCATGAATAAAACTACAGCACCCATGGAGAAATACTGGGTCTGATGAAACCCTCATGTAAGATCCTTAAGCTACTCATTTAACTCTTTATGTTTGGCTGGAGCCATACGATATGGTGGGATAGATGGGCTGAGTATCAGGTAAAAGATTAGTACCAAACTATATTTGTCTATTTGAAAGTACACCTAGAATATCTTTGAGAAAAAACTTGGAAAATCATTAACTGTAAGGACTGATTGAATTATTGGGACTTCAGACTTAATATCATTGACTCGAACTAAATGGTAAATACACCTTTTTGATATTAACTTCCTGGCCATAAGATAAGAGATAAAACAAGCTTTGAGAGACACATTACTACCCTTCCACTCAAAGATTATTTCATTAGGAAACTAAAACTTCACCATGCTGGTGCGATAATTCATTGATGCATAGCATGAATGGATCTAATCCATTCTCAGAATGATGTCAAAATCTACCATCTCTAGCTATATTAAATCTTCTATTATGACTTTGTAAAGAATGGTAATAGGGCACTTTCTATTGACTCTCTAGCGATAACTAACTCACCCACTGGGGTAGAAACTGAGAAGGGATTAAGATGATTTTTATTGCTTTCCCCAAAATTTATAGCAACAAGTGAAGTTACATATGAGGGATTTGATCCTGGGTTTAACAACACATATACATCAAGGTGAAGAGAACTAAACATACCAGCAATAACATCTGGTGAACTCTTCTATTCCTGATAGGATGATAAAGCATAGAACCTATTTTGGTACTGGCCACCATCGGTACTATGTGATGCACCCTGTTTAGGGATTGGGAAGCATGGTTGAGCTGCTGAATTTGTAGCCTGAGTTTGAGGATGAACATCCCTACTTCCCTGCTTAGCATATGGATACTTCTTGATCCTGTGGCCCAACCTGCGATAACTATAACAACCCTTCCAAACACTCATCACGATGTGTACTACCATACTTTGCATATATTAGATAACTGGGCCTCCCGACTATACTATTCTGAGACCTGTAATACAAAGTCCTGCCCCACTACTCTTGCCTGGACCTGGGTGCCCCTACACTAGCTAAGATTACTGCAGGCAATGATGAGTGACCTTGAAACTAAAAATGGTTTTCCCTTTTAGATGTCGGCTGACTATACTCAAACTGTCCAGTCCTAGTTCTTTTGTCCCTCTTCTTTTTTTCTTTTAACTTCTCAGCCTCAATCTGTTGCACATGCATGATTAACCGATCAATATCTATACCTCCAATTAGTATGGTAGTCTGACACTCCTTGACCACTAAATTTTATACCCTAGTAACAAATTTACTCATATAAGATATAGAGTCAGATAAAAATTTTGGGGCATACTTAGCTAGTCGATTGAACTTAAGGTAGTACTCCTTCACTAATATCGAACCCTACTCAGATTTACAAACTCCTCCACCTTGTCCTACCTCAACTCAAGAGAAAATAACTTGTCTAGAAAATCACTCTAAAATACCTACCAACTCATAGGAGTTGTATTCTCTCCCTTACCATTATTCCACATAATGACCCAATCATGGGTAACATTCTTCAACCAATAAGACGCTAGTTCCACACTCTCCTTTTTAGTAACATGCATGTTTTGAGTAATTTTTTTTATCTTATCAATAAAGAATTACGAATCCTTATCCACGTCGAACCATGAAACTCAGGTGGATTCATCCATATAAAATCCCAAATCCTAGCTGCAGCTAGATTACCATTTTACTGAAGTGGGATTATTTCCTATTGTTTCCCTAAACATTAATATTCACAGCTTGGGCCAACACTTGAAAAGTATCCTAAAATTAAGCATGAGAGAATTTTTATTCAGAGGGTCTGTATGTAATGATGATTGATCACTATTTCTGCTAGCGTCTTCTTGGCGAAGAAGCATATTTTGTCACGTAAAAGAAAGAATTAGAGCAGATAGAGACAACTTTAAGCACGATAGATCATGAAAGAAAAGATGATTCCTAAATCGTTCCATAACCTCTTGATCATAAATGTGCCGTGCTTTACACTCATTATAAAGACTCTATGTAACACGACTTTTTAACTCCCTAGGACTCTTAAAAACCTTAGGCTCTGATACCAAGTTTGTAATAACCCAAGAGTACCCCTCTGGACGTCACACGGTGCCTAGAACCATGAATAGCCCCAACCTAACCCTTGACATATATATAATCTAAAACTTGTGTAAAAAGTGAACTAACATATACATATAAACACGAGAGGAAACAACTTGAAATCTTATTCTCAACTTGAAGTCTTGAAGTCACAAACAAACTCTTTAAACTAAAAGGTACGTTGTTTGACAAGCCTATACTACTAATTAGAGAGCCACTGAGATAGACCCCACCTAACCCCGATGAAATATAAAATCAAGTACCTAAAGTAACTTTCATCAATAACTAAGATTCTAATGAACTAGATCCTCAGACTATGAGGAGCTACCAAATGTCAGGATGCATGAAGGGATGCCTGTGATCAATCATGCTGCTGGAAACAAGCACCAGAACCTATATTATAAGAAAATATTTCCCATAAACATATATGTGTGGGTCAGTACTTTGGAATATATTGAGTATATGGGGGTCAATGCATTAGTAAAACAAAAATTGATTTTATACATATATACTTTCAAACCATACATGCTAAGTATAGAGGACTTAGCTTGGACTTGAGTAAATCTAAAAAGAAAATATAGTCATAATACATCAGTAATAAGGCACACTAAATAAGCTTAGCGAGTCATTACCTTTAGTTTCTAAAATCTTTGCTTTTACTCTTAGTTGTCGAAGATTCTTTTAACCAACATAAGCCATGTGAGCTATTATGGAGTCCAATGTCTTACCGACATTTAGAAGAGCTATCATACCCTTTATATCAGAATATAGCCTTAACTTAATTGATCACTAAACTTAACCCATATTGGGACTTAAACCTACGGTGGCTTGCAATGTCTGGGAACTTAGGATACACTCATCCACATTTCCTTATTGATGCTAAATACTACTCTCAAGTATGTATATATATATATATATATATATATATATGCTCATACATAAGAAATCCACCTTAAAATAGCATAAGGGTTTATAGACTAAAAACTAATTATGCTTCTCTTTACATAAATCATAATCAGAAGGATTGCTTATGGATTTTATGTCTTATCTTGTATCAAAAAATAAATTTGAACTTTAATCTTGTAGAAATACATATAACTGAAGCTTAAATCTTAGGTTTCTTGTAAACTTAGTGCTTATGCTTAAGCCTTGAAATTCATTCTTTCTTTCACAAAACTTATAACAAAACATCATTTTCAACAAACACAATGAAATATTTCATCAAAATAAAAGTCAAATTATAGAAATTCAAATCATAATAGAAATCTTGCAATTCAAAACATGAATATATGAAGACTCTTGTGAACTTAAATCCTTCAATCACATGATAATGTTATACTTCAAAAGATGAGAGCTTGGGTATGAACCCTAATTAAAACATATAAATTCAACTTTAAAGATCAAATTTTTTGGCTCAAGGATGAAAGAGTACTCTTGTTCAAAACCCCACATACCTAGATTTACTTGATTTGTAAATAGAATCTGAACTTAGAGACTTGAGAGATGTCTTTGAAGAAACCCTAGCCTTATTGTTATTATGAATGGGAGGAGAATAAGTGTTGTTAATTTTTTTAGAATAAAGGAAAATAATGCCTCTCTTAAGTTATAAGTCATGGGTTGGAAGTTTTAAAATGGAAAAATACCAAAATTTCCCTCAACTAAACTTATAGAAACCCGTTTGTCAGTTTTCATGAGTCATCTCATGACTCGTAACTTCTGGTTACGAGTGGACTAGCAACTTGTAACCTTGGCAAAAACACAGAGAGTATGAACTGGTCTGGATTCGAGTCATATCTTATGACTTGTAACATGTCACCATGACTTATAGCAATCCACTCAGAACTTGGACAAAAACTTAGAGAACCAACACTGCTGACCTTAATACCCTCACTATATGACTTATAACATCTGGTAATGACCCCTAGGGTCGAGTCGTCAAGTGACCAAAAGCTTTGATCACCTCACACTATCTTGGTTATGACTACATCATACAATTTGTGATGAGTCTTAATGACTTTAGGGATGAGTCGTAAGTCTTATAGTGACTTTGAGAGCACAGGGTATAACAACCTCATACTAAAAATAGTTTTTTTTAATTTACTTGTCCAATTTATGAAATTAAAAGACTTGTATTATGTTTTTTCTACCCTTAGTATTAAATAACTAAATAATATAGTAGTATAGACAAATTTACAGTTTCAAATTATCATTAATAAGGTTTATTTAATAAAATACCTCTAAAAAAATTCTTGAGAGTGTGTCATATCAACAAAAGTCATATAATATGAAACGGAGGTAGTAAGATATTGATGAAACACAAATATACACACATACATGTATGTACATACATATATACATACTTGGAGGGGGGGGCTTTATTGGGAAGAAGTTATTCCAGGATTAGTTATCCAAAAATAAGTTGTATCAGCATGTATATGTGATAACTTATCCCATCACTGTGGTATAAATGTTGGGATAAATAATTTTGAGACTAACTAATACCTCTAACTCAATCTAGGATAAAATAATCATTGAATTTTATCGCCGAATTATTATAATTATACCTTATACCAAACGACTCTTTAATACATATAATATTAAAATAACAATCTTAAAAAATAACATTAAATTTCGTAACAAGTTGATAAAAAGTATTTTTTACTTATAATATTAATAAAGTTAAATAAAATTCTATAAATACCTAGGCTAAAAATATATACTATTTATACATATATAATATAAAAAAGTATTGAATAAATATAGGATTAAAATTACAAGGGAAAAAATGAAAAATGCATAGAATAAAGGGTTGGGGGAAGGTTGTATGATTATTATTCAATATTGAGGAGGGAGTTTAATTTTTAAAGCAAATTTGAGGGGTAAAAATGATTTTCACCCGTGTTTAATGACATAATATCTATTTGGATAAGTACATAAAAGTTGTAACACATTAGAGCACAAAATTTGACTAGAAGTAACCATATTAATCCTCTATTTTATTTGGTCGATCTATTAAAAATAATTGTCCAATTTTATTTATCTAGTTTGAAAGATGAAGAGACAATATAACTCTTCCATTTTGTTCCTAAATGCGTAGTGTTGTACATAATCAAAAACATATTAATGATGTTCTTACAATTTTATCCTTTTTAAAATAAAGAGAGTTATCACTTATTTGGAAATGGAGAAAGTAACTAATAAGAATGAAATAGTCAATTATTCTTTTATTTTTGTCTTAATGAATTTGCCAAGTTAAATATGGACATTAATGGTGGATGGCGAGAGTGCAATTTTCAGTCTCACTTAACTAAGGTTTTAAGTCAAAAAATTTGTGTCACAATAATTGCTCCCTTCATCTTATAATAAGTGCGATTTTAGCTTATTTTACGCTCCTCAACCGACTGAGTTAGTGCAGCGGGTGTGAATCCAAAGGTATGTCCGGAGATCTCCCTTACTTGGTTCTTTCTTTATCAAGCTTGTCTTACAAGTTTTTTCTAATGTGGTTCATATTTATTGTATGGTTAATAAGCTATTGTATAAGAGCAGGTCTTAACTGAGAAAATTAAAGAAAATATGTCATTTAAGTCTTGAATGAAGGATTGGTGACATTGACCAACTTAAAGGGTCAAACATAATTAGAAAATTTGATTAATTTAATTATGGACTTGATTAAATTTTTAAAACTTTTTATCTTTTCCAAAAAACAAATCAACCCACACCCTCTCCTTTCTAAATCAATTATCTCTTTCCTCTCTCTCTGATAGTCTCTCTCAACTCTCTCCCAACCAACAGTTCTACAAAATTTCCCCCTTCAATTCTCTGCGACTTCAAGCTCTAGCAATAAATAGCTGGGTGAGTTCCTTTTTGTCTTTTAACTATCAATCGATGTGAGAAGCAGTGTTCTCCGACGACAACAACTTTGAGTTCTTCGTCATCCCATTTTTTCTTTTACAGGTAAAAATTTATGTCTTTTTAGTTATGAAGAAATAGAGGAACTTGAGTCAACTTTTCTTCTAGTATTGATTAATAATTTCAATCTCTCATTCTTAAATTTGAAATGTGGACTGAACAAACCCCTAATTTCTTGCATTTTTCTCTAATTTTTTCGGTGTATAATATAATATTTTATTATTACTGTAGTTCTTGTTATCAAATTATTGATTCAATTTGTTGGTGATTTTTGGTCATCATTGATGTTCTTAGTGAGTGTGTGTTATGTTGGTATTGTTGGGTTAATTTATTATTTTTCTTGGTAAAAATAGTGTTGCAATAGATGAACTATCTGGTTCAATAGATGAACCATCTGATGCAAAAGTTGAACCATCAGATGTAACAGATGAACTATCTGCTGCAATAAATGAACTATCTGAAGCAACAGATGAAATATCTGATGCAATATCTAATGCACAGATAAGACATTTGATGCAACAAATGCAAATCTGATGCTATAATGAAAATCTGATGCAGCAGATGAACAATGTAATAGATCATTCATCTGTTAAGACAGACGCCTTTTCTATTTTAAAGAGTCGAAGAAATATTAATCTAACAAATAACTCATTTTGCAATAGATGAGTGATTTGTTTCAACAAATGAGTGATCAGTTTCATCAGATAAGTAATCTATTTTTATTATTTCCAATGGATTACTCATCTTCTATAATAGATTAGTTATAGGTTAAAATAGATAACCTACATGGTGAAATAGATGAGTGATCTATTTTTATTATTTCCAATAGATTACTCGTGCACTGCAATAGATTGGTTATAGGTTGCAATAGATAACCTACCTGGTGCAACAAATGAGTGATATAATTTTATTGTTTCCAATGAATTACTTATCTACTGCAATTGGTTGGTTATAAGTTACAACAGATAACCTACCTGGTGCAATAGATGAGTGATCTATTTTGTATTATTTCCAATGGATTACTCATCTGTTGGAACAATGTAAGACCCCGCAAATTTCTAAGCTTAATTAAGTCCTTTGGGCTTGTCAAGGGATCCCAGACATAGAATATTTTAGCTAAGTACTCAAGCTTAGTGTCATTTTAACCTATGGAGGTTGGCAGTCTGATGTCATGACCTTTACGTCTATTAAATATTGATGTTTGGGTTAATTAATGATATGGAAAGTCCATAGGTGTTTTCGTACAAGTTTTAGATTTTTCGGACTTCATTTGAAGTTCCTTTGGAATCCCAAAATAGTGAATCAACACAATCTCGGCACGCTGCGTTGACTATCACATTGATAACTAGTTTCCCCAGCTACCAGAATCTAACTTTAGTGAATCAACACAAACATAGAATGACGTGTTGGCTATCACATCGATGCCATCGACACGCTGCATTGACCTGTGCATCGGTAACCTAATTTTTGATCATTAAAAGATAGTGTCCTTGGGGGTATTTGGGTCTTTTCCCCTAACCTTCAGACCCCAAAAATATGAGCCTTAATTCACAAAATAATACTCACTTTCTCTCAAAATATCATAAGAACAAGCCTGATAAAATATGGCAAAAGCTATATCGAAAATTAGTATTCCCTACTTTTGAGTGCGGTTTGTTTAGGGTTTTTAATTCAAGATTCAAATCTCAAGAATTCTACCATCAATCTGCTCAAAATCAAGCATCAAGGTATGTGAAGTGTTCATCCAAGGGTTCCTTCCACCCTTGGAGTCCAAGAATCTCTTTTGAACTTCAAGTGATTGATTTTATGATTTCTAGGGTTGGAATTAAAGTGTATCCATGATTCCTAATTGGATTAAGTTACTAATTTATGTTTATATATATATATATATATATATATATATATATATATATATATATATCATGTGAAATTTATTATTATGTGTATAGATTCATGTGAATCCATGATAAACCCGTAACTTATGAAATTAGAGATGAATTATGATGCTCACTTGTTCAATACTATGTACCTACACTATGCTCACCAAGTGCTTGATAAATTTTCCATGTGAACTATTAAGAGAATGAAATCATGTCAAGATAGCTTATATGCAAGTTATATCATGAAAGTGTTTATCAAAATGCCCCAATCAATAAATGATGATCAAGTTCATAGTTTACATGTCTCATGTTATGCCATGTCTCTTAATTTATGCCATCGAGACCTAGGGGTACTTGTACCCAACAATTTAGCTGATTAGCTAGAGCCATGGTCAGTCATAGAATAGTAATAGTCATGACATAATTAGTAGTACTCTTATTTAGTTATAGAACTCACGAAAACTCTATAGAATCCTTATTAGTCCAATCTAATTCAGTATCCAGTTCACACATCAATAAACTCAGTCAGCTAACAGAATTCAGTAGTATTCCATTACTAAATGGAACTCAGTGAAATCAGTTCATTTCAGTCAAAAAGTAATATCAGTAATAGTTCAGTCCAGTCTAATATAGTATAGAACTTAGTCCCGTGTCTATTTTAGTTGGGAGTAGGATTTATCACTGAGTGAACCTAAGGATGGGGACTCACCTACTACTAGAGGGTATGATCCTTAGAAGAAATTCTTGTATTCCAGAACTACGTAGACAGAGTAGGTTAAGATATCTTTATTACAGATATTATTAAGGTTGACATATCTCAATTGAGTTTTTTCTACCAGAGAGGGTTGACGGAAGAGCTTCCTATTAGAAAGGGTTAACTTTTAACTTGTCCTTACCCGTTGCACAGTATTGACACCCTTCCAACTGGGGTTATAGGTTGGATCCTAAATCAGTTAGAGAAGAGGAATATTGGTTAGATGATTACCTTCCACAGTCTCAATTCTAGTCTTAGTCTCAGAATAAAACTCAGTTCGGTTCTACAAATTCAGGACTATTAGACATAGTCACTCAGTTTAGTACGAAACTCAGTATGGTTCCACATTATTGAGAATAATAGTAATACAATATTTGTAAACTAAGTATCGGTTATAAGTATTCTGATTCAGTACTCAGTATTGGCATGATCTCAATTCAAGTCTATGTATTAATGTATATACTCTTACCGCGTCATACTCATGTTATTCAGTTAGTATTGCACATGCATATGAACCCATGCATATCAGCCTACTTCACTGAGCATACCAGTACATTCAAAGTACTGACAGATGCTTTTCTTTATGCTATGATGTCTTATATCATAGGTTCAGCAGCACGGGCTCCAAAGCACCCTTAGCAGTTTAGATTCTCAACTTTTAGAGTAGTGGTGAGTCCTCATAGTTTGAGAACATACTTATTATTTATATTACTTTATTTTTATTTCAATAGATAGAGTAAGTTAAGCACTTGTCCCATCAACCCCACAATTCAGACAGTTAAAGACTTTTTCAGACTAGAGTATTTTAGACAGATATTTAGTTTTTTAGTACTTATAATCAATTTTGGTATTTTGATACCGCATTTAGATTTATTTATAGATTTAAACCTTATGGCATATATCTCTACCTTTTTTTTTCAATTATTACAGTATTTATTACACAATTATCTCAGCAGGTACCAGTCATGGGTTAGCTTGTGGTCCTTCGAGATATTGAGCATAGTGTAGCATCCAGGGTACAGACTTGGGGCATTACAAACTTGGTATCATAGCCTAAGGTTCAATAGAGTCCTAGAAAGTTTGAAATCTGCATCTAGTTGAGTTTTGTGCATAGGTGTGTTGCGTGCCACAGTTATGGACAAGAGTCTATGAGACATTTTAGGAAAAGTTTCCCTTCTTTTAGTATTCATGTCGTGCGAGTGAGCATGAGCTCCAGTTACACTCTCTTTCTAATCCTAGATTCTCTTATATTTATAGAATATGCCTCCAAAGAGGACTCAGGGAAGAGAAACGGGAGACCAGTTAGCCTCGCTGCCCATCCATCCAGATCCTTTTGCACAACATGTCTCCCACGTGGAGTTCAGAGCAGGCTTCACCACCCTAGCTTATTTTGTAGCAGCCTAGAATGAACGTCCAACTGTGGTTCTGGCCAACCCAGTGGCCAATACTACTTAATCCAAGGTTCGGGACTTTACCCAAATAAATCCTCCCTTATTCTCAGGTTCTAAGACTGAAGAGGATCCACAAGAGTTTCTCGATCAGGTTCAAAAAGTGATAAATATCATGGGAGTCACTTCTAGTAAGAGTGCTGAGTTAGCCACCTATCATCATCAAGATATAGCCCATATATGGTTTAAGCAGTGGAAGGTAAATAGGGTTGTAGATGCAGAGCCCATAGAATGGGAAGAGTTTGCTACAACCTTCTTAGATAGATTCTTCCCCTTAGAGCTAAAAGAATCCTAGGTGTTAGAGTTCAACAATATAAGGTAAGGCAGTATGAGTGTGAAAGTGTATTCCTTTAAGTTTACTCAGTTACCAAGGTGTGCTCCTCATGTAGTAGTAGACAGTAAATCCAAAATGAGCAAGTTCGTGTCTGGGGTATCAGGTAGATTAGTTAAAGAGTACAGGACTGCGATGTTGATTAGGGAGATGGTATCTAAAATTATGGTCTATGATCAATAGATTGAGGAACAGAAACTTAAGAAGAAGGATAAAGAAAATAATAGAGCTAGAATAGGTAGCTTTAGTTTTCCCTAGCCAAGGTCAGATAGTGGTAACCGTTCTCGGTTTAGTCAGAAGTTTTTAGCCCCAGTTCTATCTTTATCTAGTACACCAATACCAAGGTTCAGGAATGACAGTCATGATGGGGCGCCAGGCACCAAAACCCAGAATAGTGTAAGCGGTGTTCGTACTAATCCATTTTGCAAATAATATGGTAAGAATCATAGGGGTATATGTAGAGCCGGCACTGATGTGTGTTTTGGATATGACGAGTCAGGTCATAGAGTTCGAGACTATCCTAAGGCTGGTCTACGAAGTCAGAACAATCGTCCTTTATCTCAGTTTGATTGCTTGAATCAGTAGGGTGCCACTCCCAGTACTGCCAGTAGGCAGTGCCCAAATAGGATTTATGCACTTTATTCCAGGCAAGATCAGAAAAGTTCTCCTAATGTGGTCATTGGTATGTTACAGATCTCTTATTTATATGTTTATGTCTCATCAGATAGAGGAGTTTCTCTATCTTTTGTAACTCCTTATAGTTAACTTTAAGGTCAGACCAGATATTAACAAAAGCCTTTCTCAACCTCCACCCCAGTGGGTTAGTCTATTATAGCCCAGTAGGTAAACAAGAACTGTCCAGTTATGATATCTTAGGAAGACAAGCTTCTAAATTTCAGTAGTAATATTAGTATGTGTAGAAAAGTAATGGGTGAAAATGATGCCCAACCCGTCTTTACCTCAGTTCAAAGTGTTGTACTTTATTCATCATGATACCTACACATTCTTTACGTCTCAGCTCTATGAACACAACTTATATTCACACACTTTCCATAGAGTTATGTGCGTTTCTAGTTCCTAGTATGAGGAGCTCCAGTTCACTTAGTAGTACTAAGTATATTCCATGAAATTATAAACTCCAAACTTAGGTCATGAAACTCATGACTTCTGAACTCATTCCTTACATTGTGTTTAGTCCCAGTTACCATATCAATCGTAGTTTCAATTACAGACTTAGTTATAGTGTCAGTCTTAGTCGAGTAATTAGATTAGTAAATCAGTTCAATTTTAGGTTCTCTTAACCATAGCATACAGTTATCAGTTATTCAGTTATTAGTATTTCAGTACCTCACTTTACAGAATATTTCAGAATTATGTTATACACTTGGTCTTGCATTCTCAAATAATACATTTTTTTCATGAATTCATGCTCAGTTATTTCATGCTACCCAGTCATTCCTTACCTCGTGTACATGAAACTTTATAGTTTCAGTCCCATTATTCAGACTAAGTACAGTTCAGTATTATATGCCTAGTATTCAACTATCAATCATCTAGTTAATCAGATAAGTTAGTATGCTTATGCATTCATGTCAGTGCCCATATGAATATTTTTTAGTTGTCCCTAGTGAAGTGTCGTACTAAGGTAGAGAGTATAGTTGAGAGGGTATTTAGACCATAAATCTAGTAATTTAGTTTAGCAGTCAGACAGACAAATTTGTATGGTTTGGTTTCCCTTCTTTCCCTCTAGTCGCACTATCCAAAGTCTCATAAATGCAACAGTTTCAAGGTGGGGCAACCAGGTGGTTACGTGATCAGTTCAGTTTATGTATCATATTTCAATTTCAGATTCTAGATATTTAGTCACGATTCAATTTGTAGGTGCCTTTGCATCGCCCTAGTTTTCCCTCAGTATCTTAGCCAAGTCAGTATTCCTTGAGGGACATAATGTCCCAAAAGGGAGATGCACTATAACCCTCGAGCTTTTGTGTGCTAAACCTTCTAGTTCTCTTCATGTAAAGAATACAGTATGGAGTAGTGGGTACTCATAAGTTAACCATCAAGTTCCAATCTCAGCCATAAGCTATGTATTTAAGGGCTCAGTTCAATGCATAATATTTAGTTTATGTACCATGTTCCAGTCTCAGTCATGTTATCATGTTCCTATTCATGCATACTCTGAAAATGACCTTGGGTTCATCAGTATTTTTTAGCTTAAGTAAATATTTTCCTTGAACTCATTCAGTTTTATGTTCAGATTTTAGTTACAAACTTGGTATCAGTTTCCATTGCATGTTTAGGTATACGTTCATGAACCAGTTCAGTCATGTATCCATACATCAGATATGTATGTTCAGTATAAAGATTTATTTTTCAGTTTAAGTAATAGTTTTCCTTGAAATCATTCAGTTTCATGTTCATATTTCAGTTACAAACTTGGTATCAGTTACCATTGTATGTTCAGTTATACATTCATGAGCCAGTTAAGTTATCTATCCATGCATCAGATATGCATGTTAAGTATATAGATTCAGTTTATCAGTAATCCCAGTCATGCATTCATGAATCAAGTTCAGTTATATCCATGCATTAAATATGTATGTTCAGTATGATAATTTAGAATACCAGTAATATCAATCATATAGTCCTATTCCAGATATTCATGTCCAGTAAGTAAGCCGGTCTCTCATTATTCTCATTCTCAGTAGTCTCATTCAAGGATGAATGTTCCCAAGGGGGAGATAATGTAAGACCCCATAAAATCCTAAGCTTAATTCAGTCCTTTGGGCTTGTTAAGGGGTCGCAGACTTAGAATATTTTAGCTAAGTACTCAAGCTTATCATCATTTTAACCTACGGAGGTTGGAAATTTTATTTCATAACCTTTATATCCATTAAATATTGATGTCTAGGTTGATTCATAATCAGGAATGTCAATAGGTATTTTTGGATAAGTTTCAGATTTTTCAGGTTTCGTTTGAAGCTCCTTTCGAATCCCAAAACAGTGAATCAACACGATATTGGCGCGACGCATTGACAATCGCATTGATTACTATTTTCCCCAACTACCAACATCCAATTCCAGTAAATCGATGTGAATATGGCATGATGTATTGGCTATCACGTCGATGCCATCGATGCGCCGCGTCAACCTGCGTGTCGGTAACCCAGTTTTCAGTCATTAAAAGACCGCATAGTTGGGGGTATTTGAGTCTTTTTCCCCAACCTTCAGCCACTAAAAACACAAAATTCATCCCTAATTCACAAAAGAATACTCACTTTCTCTCAAAATATCACAAGAAACAAGCCTTAGGGTTTTTAATTCAAGATTCAAATCTAAAAAATTCTACCATCAATCTTCTCAAAATCAAGCATCAAGGTATGTGAAGTGTTAATCCAAGGGTTCCTTCTACCCTTGGAGTCCAAAAATCTCTTTTGAACTTCAAGTAATTGATTTTATGATTTTCATGATTGGAATTAAAGTGTATCCATGATTGCTATTTGGATTAAGTTCTTAATTCATGATTATATATATATATATATATCTCATGTGAAATTGTTCATTATGTGTGTAGATTTATGTGAATCCATGATAAACCCTTGACTTGTGAAATTAGAGATGAATTATGATGCTCACTTGTTCAATACTGTGTGCATACACTATGCTCACCAAGTGCTTGATAAATTGTCCATGTGAGCTATTAAGAGAAGGAAATCATGTCAAGATAGCTTACGTGCAAGTTATATCATGAAAGTGTTTATCGAAATTCCCCAATGAATGAATGATGATCAAGATCATAGTTTACATGTTTCATGTTATGCCATATCTCTTAATTTATTCCATCGAGTCCTAGGGGTACTTGTACCAATAATTTAGCTGCTTAGCTAGAGCCATGGTCAGTCATACAACAGTATCAGTCACGATACCATCAGTAGTACTCCTAGCTTGTTACAAAACTTATGCTAACTCTGTAGAATCCATATTAGTCTAGTCTAATTCAGTATTCAGTTCAAACCTCGGTAACTCAGTCAGCTAACAGAATTCAGTAGTATTTCATTAGTCAATGGAACTCAGTGAACTCAGTTTAGTTCAGTCAAAAATAATATCAGTAACAGCTCAGTCCAGCCTAGTACAGTTTAGAACTCAGTCCCGTGTCTATTTTAGTTGGGAGTAGGATTCAACACTGAGTGAACCCAAGGATGGGGACTCACCTGCTAGTAGAGGGTGTGATCCTTAGAAACAATCCTTGTGTTCCAGAACTACGCAGCTAACATAGGTTAAGATATATTTATTCTAGATATTATTAGGGTTGATATATGTTATTTAAGTTTTTCCTATCAATGAGGGTTGACAAAAGAGCTTCCTGTTAGAAAGGGTTTACTTACAACTTGCCCTTACCCGTGGCACTGTATTGACACCCTTCCAACTGGGGTTACAGGTTGAACCCCAAATCAGTTAGAGAAAGGGAATATCGTTTAGATGATTACCTCCCATAGTCTCAGTTCCAGTCTTAGTCTCAGAATAGAACTCAGTTTGATTTTACGGATTCAGGACTATAAGACATAGTCACTCAGTTTAGTACAGAACTCAGTATGGTTCCACAGTTTTCAGAACTATCAGATACAGTCATTCTGATAATCAGTAATCCAGTATTTGTAAACTCAGTATTGGTTATAAGTATTCCAATTCAGTACTCAGTATTAGCACGATCTCAGTTACAGTCTATGTATTAATGCATGTACTCTTACTCAGTCATACTCATGTTATTCAGTTAGTATCGTGCATGCATATGAACCCATGCATATTAGCCTACTTTACTAAGCATACCAGTACATTCAAAGTACTGACGCATGTTTTTCTTTACGCTATGATGTATTATATCATAGGTTCAGACGTACAGGCTCCAGAGCACCCTTAGCAATTCAAATTCCTAGCTTTCAGAGTAGTGGTGAGTCCTTATAGTTTGAGGACATGCTAATTATTGACAGTACTTCAGTTTTACTTCAGTGGATGGAGTTATTGGGGTCTTTTCCCATCAACTCCACAGTTCAGACAGTTAGAGGCTTATCAAACTAGAGTATTTTCAGACAGATGTTTAGTTTTTCAGTACTAATAATAAATTTTTGTATTTTAATACCGCATTTAGATTTATTTATAGATTTGAATCTTATGGCATATGTTTTCGCCTATTTTTGCAATCATTACAGTATCTATTACACAGTTATTACAGCAGGATTATGAGCACCATGTAGCATTATAACGCCCCAGAAAATGGGTCCCGGAGCGTCACACGATGCTTGAGGTTACGAGTAGCCCCAAGCTAACCCTTTGAGCCATTTTCATTCAGTTCAACATAAATCAATGGGGTTTCCATAAATAACCCTCAAATATCAACAGAGTAATCATCATCTAAGAATAAAAGAATTTCAGAAAGATAACAAAATATGACTTGTTAGTCAACTCCCAACATCTGTACTAGTCTGACAAACCTATAAGAAAATCAATAAAACCAGCGAACGATTGAGACATGCCCCAACTGACTCATACTCAGTTATCAAATGTAAACAATTCTGTGAAACCAACATCAGACATCACGTCCTCAGAACATGAGGACTCACCATGACATAGGATGTAGAATAGCATACCCGAAGAATCACTGTCGAACCTGGAACTGAGCACCTGAACCTATATTCCAAGAAAATGTAGCCCACATCCAAAGATGTGGGTCAGTACCATGGAAAGGAACCGAGTATATGGGAGCATATGCAGTTTTATAAACATCATCATCATAAATATTTATAAGAAATATGCAGGATGTATGAAAGACTCACATAGCCTGAAGAAAATCATCATAATCATGAGAGGATGAAATAAGTACAATAACACATGTGAGTCATCATATAATTTGGCAATTACTTTCAGTTCATCAAAAATATCAATTCTCATAATGTAAATATCATTTAAATCTTTCGAAAAATAACTTTCACAATTCCACTTTCAAATCACTTCACCATTCACCATAAACATAAGGAAACACACACACGCTGGGAGATCCTATAATTGACATAAACTATGTGAGCTAAACGGAGTCCAATGTATAACCCACGTTGGGGAGAGCCATCCTATCCTTGACATCGGAGTAGGACTATCGATATCAAATCCATACAAACTAGTGATCACTATATAAATTAGCCTCAGGCTCACTCCTATGGGGGCACATAGTTCTAGGGAAGTAAGGTCCTTTTATACCTCCCACTCGGTGCTAAAGATTTCTCCCGGACTTAGCTCAAAACATTTCAAAGACAATCCACAACAAAACAATTTCAGTAATATAAAAATATACATCGGGAGCCATCATGCTTCACATCTATCAAAATCAACCACATTGTGGATTTCTTTCACACTCGAGTTCAAAATAATTCTATTAAGACCAAAAGGTTAAATCATTCAAAATATCTTAACTATTTAACATCAACGTGCTTATAACGCACACTTTCTAAAAAACAATTTCCAATGGAGATTCACGATCCAAATATCAAAATCATGATAAATATTGTTCAAGATTCATGCTTTATTTCTCCACACATGTAAATTCATCTTTCAAAATTATAAACATCAAGATTTCATAATAATCATCATAAGATATGGGTTCATGCTTCAAATTCATAAAAAATCAAATAAAAATCATTCCTTTGTAAAGAAAATTACTTTTGGGCGCAAGAACGAAAGAGAGTTCTTGTTGAAAAACCCCACATACCTTGAATGATTAACTTTAGATCGATACTTATTTTTGAGATGTTAATCGTGCCTTTGAATGATGGTTCTTTGAGTTCTTGAACTAGGAACTTGGAATCTTTAATAAATTTGCCGAATTAATGGTGAACTTTGGAGGTTCTTGAAGTTCTTGAACTAGGAACTTGGAATCTTGAATAAATTTGCAGAATTAATGGTGAACTTTGGAGGTTCTTAAAGTTGGATGTTGGAGCTTAGGGTTTTCCTTTTGAGGGAATTGATGAAATATCACATATAATGCTTTTCATATGCTATAATATAATGTTTGGATGGATTTTGGGTGAGGGAGAATGACCAAAACGCCCCTAAAAATAAAATAATTCTCGAATCTGTCCTTTGGTAGACTGTTTTGATAGTGTGAAGTAGATCAAACATAATGTTTTACTCCGATATCCAAATTGGATGAAACCAATTGCATTATAAAGAAGACTCTCATATCTTTCCATTGATATATAGTATCGTGCCCAGATCATTCTATACGAGAAGTTATGATCGTTTGAATTTGACCCAAAAATTTGCCTATGATAAGCTGAAGTAGATCGACCATAACTTTTTGCTTCTATAGAAAAATTGGATGAAAGCAATTTCATTGGAAAGAGGACTTGTAGAGATTTTCGTTGATATATAGTAGATCACCCAAATAATTATGTACAATGAGTTATGATCATTTAAAGTTAGAGCAAAAATACGCCAGGCCTCAGTTCTTTTTCCTACACGTTTTACTGTTCATTACTATTTACGGTTCTATCGGAATATTCATAACTCATCGCTCGGGTGTCCGTTTTGGATGATCCACATATATTTGGAAAGCTTATTCGATAATATATGCAATGGTGGGTCATAATCTAAGACATTCTGCATCAAAAAATTTATAATTCATTCTAGAAGATAGAACCCAACACATTTATGCACAAAATTTCAACGAAACATTTCCCGAGGTATTACATCATCCCTCCTTGGAAACATTCATCCTCGAATGACGCTAGACATGCCAAGATTTGATAGGGAATAGAGAATACAACTGTAACCATTCTTTAGACTCATCATCACATCGTTTCTCACTCCGAATGAAACATAGAATGCATAAATTCAAGAAACTACAGCTGAACACATAATAAATGACAGCTGAACTGCTGTAACTTTTATCAAAAGTCCATGATTTAGGAAAGAACAGTACCTTTGGCTTGATCGGAGTTCGCGAAAAATAGGTGCGGGTACTTGGATCGCATATCTGCCTCAGCTTCCCAAGTTGCACCCTCAACAGATTGGTTTCGCCACAACACCTTGACCAAGGGAACTTCTTTGTTCCTTAGTCTTCGAACACTGAAATCAAAAATCTCAATAGGAATCTCATCAAAAAAAAGATTTTCTTGAATTTCAGCACTCACAGAGGAATCCACTACCACAGCAGCGCTAATATGCTTTTTAAGCATGGAGACATGGAATATTGGATGAACAGAGGACAAATCGGAAGGCAACTCGACCTCATAAGCTACCTTACCAACACGGCTAAGAATTTTGTAAAGACCAACATAATGGGGACTGATCTTCCCCTTCTTTTTGAATCTCTTCACCTCACTCATGAGTGAAATTTTCAGATACATTAGGTCACCAACTTCAAACTCAAGGTCTCTCCTTCTAACATCCGCATATCACTTCTGACGACTCTGTGCAGTTTTCAACCTTTCCCTAATCAACTTAACTTTTCCATAGCCTCAAATACCGAATCAGGACCACTCATAGCCGCTTCACCCACCTCGAACCAACCTATGGGTGATCTACACTTCCTCCTATATAAGGCTTCAAACGGAGCCATGCAAATACTAGAGTGGAAACTGTTATTGTAAGCAAACTCTATCAAAGGTATGTGATCATCCTACCTTTCCATAAAGTCATGTATACAAGCTCTCAACATATCCTCTAAGGTATGGATGGTCCACTCAGCCTGACCATCGGTTTGTGGATGAAAAGCATAACTCAAAAGCACTTGGGTACCAAGACCCTTCTGAAAAGCTTTCCAAAATTGCGAGTGAACTGAGTACCCCTATCCGAAATGATAGACAAGGGAACTCCATGCAGTTTGACTAGCTCTCGGATATACAATCTAGCGTAATCCTCAGCAGTATATGAAGTATGAACAAGCAAGAAATAAGAAGACTTAGTCAACCTATCAACCACAACCCAAATGGAATCATGATGGCGTCGGGAAGGAGGTAAACCAATCACGAAGTCCATATTTGTGTCTTCCCACTTCCAGGTGGGAATACTAAACTCTTGCATCATACCACCAGGTCTTTGGTGTTCAACCTTAACCTGTTGGCATGTTGCACACTTAGCTACAAAAGATGCTATATCTTTCTTCATGCTACTCCACTAATAGATTTCCCGTAAGTCTCGGTACATCTTGGTGGAACCAGGATGAATAGAATATCATGCCCCGTGCGCTTCAGCCATAATCCTCTGTCTCAGATCATCAACATTTAGGACACACAATCTACCCTACAATATCAACACACCATCTCCCGCTTGGGGAAAACCTCTACCTTTTGGTCCTTGACTAAGTCCTTCAATCTGACCAAACTAGCATCCAAGTATTGCTTTTCCTTCACTTCCAAAACCAAGGAGGATTCGAAACTACTCTGAACCCCTATATTACCTTTAGCAGAGTCAAACAACCTAACCCCCAATCTAGCCAAACGATGTACATCACGAGCCAACTCCTTATTAACTTCTACCACATGCGAAACACAACCCATGGACACTCTACTTAGGGCATCCGCCACAACATTAGCCTTGCTCGGATGGTACAACACACTTATATCATAGTCCTTTAACAATTCTAACCATTGTCTCTACCTAAGATTCAATTCCCTTTGGGTAAACACATACTGCAGACTCTTATGATCAGTTAAAACATCAACATAGACACCATACAAATAGTGTTTCCAAATTTTCAAAGCAAACACAACAGCAACCAACTCAAGGTCATGGGTGGGGTAATTTTTCTCATTGGGTTTCAACTGTCTAGAAGCATAAGCTATCACCTTACCCTTCTGCATCAATACGCAACCCAACCCAACTCTCGAAGCATCACAATACACCACAAAACCATCAACACCATAAGGTAAAGTCAAAACAAAGGCTGAAGTGAGTCGAGTCTTCAACTCTTGAAAACTCTTCTTACAAGATTCGGACCATAAGAACTTCACTTTCTTTTGGGTCAATCGAGTCATAGGATATGCTATAGAGGAGAAACCCTCAATAAAAAATAGTAATAGCCAGCTAAACCCAAGAAACTTTGGATATCAGCTAGAGAAATAGGTCTAGGCCAATTTCTAACAGCTTTGATCTTTTGGGGATCAACTCTAATACCCTCAAAAGAAATGATACAACCTAGAAAAGCAACTGATCTTAGACAAAGCTCATACTTATTGAACTTGGCAAACAACTGGTGATCTCTAAGGGTTTGCAGGATGGTTTGAAGATGATCAGAATATTTATCCTTACTACGGGAGTACACCAGTATATCATCGATAAACACTATGACAAACATATCCAGATATGGTATGAACACTGATTCATGAGGTCCATGAAAGCTGCTGGGGCATTAATTAACCCGAAAAACATAACAAGAAACTCAAAATGGCCATAAAGAGTTCAAAAAGTGGTTTTTGGGATGTCACACTCCCTAAATTTGAGTTGATGATGGATGGAACGAATGTATATCTTTGAGAAATAACTTGTACCTTGCAATTGGTCAAACAAAACGTCTATTCTCTGAAAGGGGTACTTATTTTTGATGGTGACTTTATTCAGTTGGGGGTAATCAATGCACCTACGCAAAGAGGCATCTTTTTTCTCACAAACAACATAGGAGCACCCCAAGAAGAAACACTGGGCCTTATGAAACCCTTATCTAGTAGATCTTTGAGTTGATCTTTCAACTCCTTAAGTTTTGCAAGGGCCATACGGTAAGGAGGAATAAAAATAGGCTGAGTATCCGTAAGAAGATCAATCCCAAACTCTATCTCTCTATCAGGAGGTATCCCTAGGAGATTATCCAAAAAGACATCAGAAAACTCATTGACAACGTTAACAGACTGGAGAGTTGGAGTCTCAAACTTAGTTTCTTTGACTCTAACCAAATATTAAATACACCCATTGGAAATAAGCTTTCTAGCTTTGAGGTAAGAGATAAAATGACTCTTGGGTGACAAAGAATTAGTAGAGCATCATTATTTCTTATCGCTCAACATGGAGGCATATTTTTGAAAGAGGATAGCACAAATTAATAGCAGAGAGAGACACTTTAAGAATAATAGACTTCTGAAAGAAAGAATCACACTTTTTCCTAAAACGTCTTGTAGCCTCTTGCTCATAGATGTGAGGCGCTACACACCAATGATCAAGACTCTACTTAATGCGGCTTGTCAGACTCCTTAGGATAACTTTAAACCTTAGGCTCGGATACCAAGTTTATAACGCCCCTGAAAATGCATCCCGAAGTGTCACACGGTGCTTGAGGCTACGAGTAGCCCTAAGATAACTCTTTGAGCCATTTTCATTCAGTTCAACATAAATCAATAGGATTTCCATAAATAACCCTCAAATATCAACAAAGTAATCATCATCTAAGAATAAAAGAATTTCAAAAAGATAACAAAATATGACTTATTAGTCAACTCCCAACATCTATACTAGTATGACAAGCCTCTAAGAAAATCAATAAAACTAGTGAGCCATTGAGACATGCCTCAACTGACTCATACCCAGTTATCAAATGTAAATAATTCCATGAAACCAATATCAGAAATCATATCCTCGGAACATGAGGACTCACCACGATAGAGGATGTAGAACAGCATGCTTGAAGAATCACTGTCGAACCTAAAACTGAGCATCTGAACCTATATTCCGAGAAAATGCAGCCCACATTTGAAGATGTAGGTCAGTACCATGGAAAGGAACCGAGTATATGGGGGTGTATGTAGTTTTATAAACATCATCATCATAAATGTTTATAAGAAATATGCAGGATGTATGAAAGACTCACATAGCACGAAGAAAATCATTATAATTATGAGAGGATGAAATAAGTATAATAACACATGTGAGTCATCATATAATTTGTCAATCACTTTTAGTTCATCAAGAATATCAATTCTTATAATGTAAAAATCATTTAAATCTTTCGAAAAAATAACTTTCACAATTCCACTTTCAAATCACTTCACCATTCACCATAGATACAAGGAAACACACACACACTGGGAGATCCTATAATTGACATAAACCATGTGAGCTACATGAAGTCCAACGTACAACCCACGTTGGGGAGAGCCATCCTATCCTTGCCATCGGAGTAGGACTATCGATATCAAATCCACACAAACTAGTGATCACTATATAAATCATCCTCAAGCTCACTCCTATGGGGGCATATAGTTCTAGGGAAGTAAGGTCGCTTTATACCTCCCACTCGGTGATAAAGATTTCTCCCGGACTTAGCTAATATCATTTTAAAGATAATCCATAACAAAAAAATTTTAGTAATATAAAAATATACATCGGGAGCCATCATTCTTCCCATCTATCAAAATCAACCACGTTGTGGATTTCTTTCACACTCGAGTTCAAAACAACTCTATTAAGACCAAAAGGTCAAATCATTCAAAATATCTCAAATATTCAATATCAACGTGCTTATAACATACACTTTCTCAACAAAAAATTTCCAATGGGGACTCACGACCCAACTATCAAAATCATGATAAATATCATTCAACATTCATGCTTTATGTCTCCACACATGTAAATATATATTTCAAAATTATAAATATCAAGATTTCATAATAATCATCATAAGATATGGGTTCATGCTTCAAATTCATAAAAAATCAAATAAAAATCATGCCTTTGTAAAGAAAATTACTTTTGGGCACAAGAACGAAAGAGAGTTCTTGTTGAAAACCCCCACATACCTTGAATGATTAACTTTAGATCGATACTTGTTTTTGATATGTTAATCGTGCCTTTGAATGATGGTTCTTGGAGTTCTTGAACTAGGAACTTGGAATCTTTAATAAATTTACTGAATTAATGGTGAACTTTGGAGGTTCTTGAAGTTCTTGAACTAGGAACTTGGAATCTTGAATAAATTTGCATAATTAATGGTGAACTTTGTAGGTTCTTGAAGTTGGATGCAGGAGCTTAGGGTTTTCTTTTTGAGGGAATTTGATGAAATATAACGTATAATGCTTGTAATAGGTTTTAATATAGGGTTTGGATGGATTTTGGGTGAGGTAGAATGACCAAAACGCCCCTAAAAATAAAATAATTCTCGAATCTGTCCTTTGGTAGACTATTTTGATAGTCTGAATTAGATCAACCATAACGTTTTACTCCGATATCCAAATTGGATGAAGCCAATTTCATTAGAAAGAGGACTTTTATATCTTTTTATTTATATATAGTATCTCACCCAGATCATTCTGTACAAGGAGTTACTATCATTTGAATTTGACCCAAAAATTCTCTTTTGATAGGCTGAAGTAGATCGACCATAACTTTTTGCTTCGATAGAAAAATTGGATGAAATCAATTTCATTGGAAAGAGGACTTGTAGAGATTCCGTTGATATATAGTAGATCACCCGGATAATTATGTACAATGATTTATGATCATTTAAAGTTGGAGAAAATATACGCCAGGCTTCAGTACTTTTTCCTACATGTTTTACTGTTCACTACTATTCACGGTTCGATCGGAATGTTCATAACTCGTCGCTCGGGTGTCCGTTTTGGATGTTCCATGTATCGTTGGAAAGATTATTTGATACTCTACACAAAGGTGGGTCATAATATAAGACATTCTGCACGTACAAAATTATAATTCATTCTAGAATATAGAACCCAACACGTTTACGCACAAAATTTCAATGAAAACTTTCCCGGGGTACTACAAGCATCCAAGGTATAGAATTGGGGCATTTCAAATAACTTGTTTATAGACTACAATATATAACCTACCTTGTGTAAAATATGAGTGATATATTTTTATTATTTCTAATAGATTACTCATATGCTACAATATGTTGTTTATAAACTGCAATAGATAACCTACCTGGTGCAACAGATGAGTGGTTTGTTTTTATTGTTTCCAACTAATTACTCATACCTTGCAATAGGTTGGTAATATGTGCAATAGATATCCTACCTGGTGTAATAGATTTATGGTTTGTTTTGATTATTTCCAATGGATTACTCATCCATTGCAACAGGTTATTTATAAGCTGCAACAAATAACCTACTTGGTGCAATAGATGAGTGATCTATTTTTATTATTTCCAACCAATTACTCATACCTTACAATATATTGGTTATATGCTGTAATAGATATCCTACCTGGTGCAACAAATGTGTGGTCTATTTTTATTATTTCTAATAGATTACTCATCTAGATAACCTACCTGGTGCAACAAATGAGTGATCTATTTTTAATATTTCAACAGATTACTCATCCTCTACAAAAGTTTGGTATATGATACAACAGATATCCTACCTGATGCAACAGATGAGTGTTCTATTTTTATTATTTCCAATCGGTTAATCATCTGTTGTAATAGGTCGTTTATAAGATGCAATAGATAACCTACCTAGTGCAATAGATGAATCATCTATTTTTATTATTTCTAAATAATTACTCATCCGTTGCAATAGGTTGGTTATATACGGTAACAAATATCCTACCTGGTGCAATGGATGTGTGATCTATTTTAACTTTTATTTTACTATTGTACATCTTTGATATACTATTATCCCTTTTTAATGATGCATTGATCAATTATAATATATTTCATGTTCTTGTTAATTTTTGATAATATGTCTCCCAAAATAAAAGAAATCAAATCAAGTCCAAGTAAAGAACAAGTGAAGCAGCTAGGCTATATCTACCACTCTGTGAGCTTACTTTACAAGCGTTATCTCAATTAGGAGCAGAAGATGATAAACATAGGGAGAAGGAATATTTCAAAAGAAAAGATCCAAATACTAATATCCCTTCAACATAAGAGTTGGTCAAAAACTTTAGAATTTATTGTTATCCTGTGAGAAGGTAGTGCGATACTACCATAGATTTAACGGGTAATTTCGTGGTTAAGTCATTCATGGGAAAATCTTTCTTGATTTGCCGAAGGACAACAATGCTCATTTCTAAATAAAAATAGTATATGATCTTCTCAAGTGTAGGTTTATGTATGAAAATAAAGATAAGATGGATGCGGTGTGGATAAATTACTGTGGCATGCCTGTTTGTTTTAGTTGGAAGGAGTTTGACATAGTTACTGGATTAAAATGTTATCTACCTTCTCCTTCATAAGTTATAACTATTCTAACCTATAAAAAAACACCCCACACAACCAAAAAATGCAATGAAAAGTCGAGTAATCTTGATGACCTGGTATCCCTGGTTGATCCAAGCTTCAAAAACATTAACTTGATAGATGCATTGAAATGTAAAATACTTTTAAAGAAGCATAAGCAATCATTGTGCTTGGTTTGGTTTATACATAATGTTCATTGGTCGAGAGACATTAACAACAACATACCACTTGATTTGATAAAGGTTTCCAAGGATCTTGAGGTATTTAACAGATATCCCTGGGATTATGAAAGATTCAAAATGACTGTCAAATATTTGTTGACTTCATTAACGCCAAGAATAGTTAACTTATATGGCTTTCCATGGGCTTTCATGGTAAATATTTCTTTTATTATGACATGATTTATTTTTTTATTCAATAATTCTTTTGATTTATTGGCATTATTTTATAGGCTTGGACATTTAAAACCATTTTTTATTTGAGACAAGTGAACTACCAGGAAGAAGTTTCCTGTCCAAGATTCCTGAGATGGTAGTCGGCCAAAACTATTAAAAATGCAAAATTTCTTGATCTCTTTAACCACCAAAGGAAGCAGTAAGTCTAATTCTAATTAAGTTTTTATTTTAATTAATGATTTTTTAAAATAATTTCATAATTATTCTAATATATATACTGATTAATTTTAGATTGTCCATCCGTGACTTATTCTGACAAATCGAGAGTTGCAAATGCCATTTTTCTTACTTTACGATCTGTACAAACTTTATCGAACCCTAAGTTCATTGATAGAATAAAGAAGGAATTGTTTGAAGAAACAACCATCACAAGAAAAACAATTTTAGAGGGTGGGATTATTGTTGTTGATGATGGTAGTGGTAGTGGTAGTGGTGCTCCCCTTACAGTTTTTGAAACATCAAACCATTATGATTATGATCATACTATTTATACATAATTTGCCACTTGTAGCAAATGTTCTGCATGAAAATGTAAAGACTACAAGGAAAAATATGATGGAGTGATTAATGTTATTAATGCATTAACTGCTTTTATAAAGAAATGACATCTAAGAGGGTGTCATTTTGTCAAAGAGGATTTCATTTTCATACACTCCACTAGAGTTCAAGGTGGCTAAAATGAGAAGGAAAGAAATTTCTGAGGCATTATCAAGCATTGAAAAAAGCAAAATTTCAACTCCTTCATCTTTGTCTCGCACCTTTGATGAATGTACAAGGGCCACAAGAGAGCAGCATGAGCTGAAGAAAGTGAATGTATATCATATATTCCAACTAACAAACAGACATTTATTTCAATAGATTATATATTTGCTGAAAATTATTAAACAGATATATACATCTATTACAACTGTCGTATAACCTATTGCATCAGATGTGTTATCTGTTGCAACATATGTTCGTCTGTTTTAGTAAATCAAACAAGTCTTAGTACTATTTTAATTTGTACCAATAGATGAGTCATATGTTACAACAAATGGGTCATTTATTTGAAATTATCATACAAATCTATTTGACCTGTTTGAGTTGGTCCCAACAGATGATCCATCTGATATAACAAATAGATTATCTATTATGTATCTGTGATTAGCATTGACAATTATGGCTTTCCAGGTATGTCATAGTAGAAGCTACTGCTAAACAACATAATATCACAGTTAATAATCCATCAACTGCTTCTATGAAAGAAGAAAAAATGGAGCTTGTCAGTTTGAGAGAAGGGAAGAATTACCCATTTGAAGGGTTCAACATTGCGGATGAGGCTCTAAGAAAATTAACAAAGTTGATCAACGACAATTCAGAATGGATTGTCGATGGGCTGTTAAAGCATCACGCCAATAGGTACATAAATATTTTTTAAAGATATTGATTTATACAATTCTTGTTGTAAAAACATGACATTAACACATATAAATTATGTGGAAAACAAAATGATGAACATTACAAAGTGGATGAATCGATTCTTAGTTTTGTTATGTTCGACTTTGTTGTTGCACATCTTGGAATAAAAGATTGGTTCTATTTGATGTCACAACCCCAAACTTGCTAGAATGATCAGGTTTAAATGCCATACATATTAATATTAATTAATACTTTATTTAATTACATCTGTGTATTAATTTTACTATCACATAATCTAAAATATTTGGTAATATGTGCATCACATTGATGTCACTTTTTACTACCTCCAAAAAAATGCCATGTTGCAAACACAAGAACGATATAGATACACAACAGAAAATTGTTTGTACAAAGTTACATCAATAATGCCTACGATAGGTTTTTTTAACAAGATCCAAAAGTTTCCCAAAATGAGGAATGATTAATCAACATTATCAAAGGTTTTAGCATTCCAACTAGCTTACCTTGGTATTTCATCAATGAAGTGTACATCCCAATCAATTGTGGTAATGAATTCCATTGGGTGTTGGTTTTAATCATTCTAAAAGAGAGACACATCCAAGTTTATGACTCAATATCACGATGGAGATGTTCCAAGACGTAGTCTGAGATACAAAAACTCGCCAAAATATTGCCTACTTACCTTGATATGAGTGGATTTTAGACCAAAAGGTTCATACTAATTAGTCAATGATTGAAGCGTACCAGGATAAAATGCGTAATCCATTTTATGTAGAATATATTGAAGGAATTTCACAACAACCCATTGGTAGCCTGTAAGTATCATGATTTATTTTATTTTAAAAATTTCACAACGCCTACATGAACTGCAAGATTTGGATTATCCATCTTTTTAAAATGTAGGAATTGCGATCTTTTATTACTTACTTCGAGTATTTGAGCAATGAATTACAATTACCAAATGATGGACTTGATGCTGGATTACTCCATAAAATATATGCTGCTCTTTTATGGAAATATACAGAAGCAAAAACTCAAAAATTGTACACAAGCTACATTAAAGATCTACGCTAACCAAAGCCAAACTCCATAGCACCAGATAAAGAAAAACTTGTCCATATTGATTAGATCCTTATAGCTTGAGTCTGTCATAGTAAGAACCACTCCTTGGTAATTGTTGGCACCAAAAGTTAAATTGTTGATTTATTTGTAGAGTAGATCATTTGTACTCATAGTGAATTTTTTACATTTATTTATTTATTGAGTTATTTCATGTGATTTCTAAAGGCTTTGATTTATTTTATGTTGTCTATGAATATAATTTAATCCTTCATTTTGAACGTATTAATTGAAAAGGAATACTAGATTCAAATATCACAACAGATAATACATCTGCTGGAAATTATCAAATAGGTCTTCCTACTTTTTGATTTGTTTTAATAAATTACCTAACAGTTGTAATAAATAGACTATATGTTGCAATAGATTGAATATCTATTGTGATAGAGACTGAGACATCTGCATGGTGGAATAGATGACCAACCTATTGCAATAGATATTCAATTTATCACAACAGATAAACTATCTGTTACAACAGATAGACAATCTATTGCATTATAAAAAAATCAACTTTCATCAAACATAAAAAATTGTTATGGTGTTTGTATTTGTAAATTTTATTCTTTATATATAGGCTCCAAGCATTTAGTTAGTACCTCTTAAGACTATACCTCTTGCATCCTTTCCACTATGGTGTTATACAGACCAGATAATTCTATGTTGGTCAGCAAACATTCGATGAATACAAGCGCGTACGGCCCACACACGACACCGGTTTTTTTTTTAAGCTGAATGCCCTTGTTTTGACCTTTAAAATCCCTTGATTTCTTTTTCAAGACTTCCACTGGAAAATGATCCATCAGTTTACTCTGTCTCAACAAGTTGGGAGAAACTCCAACAATGGCTGCATGTAGATAAAAAAGCATCGTCTTCGAAGATAGGTAAGTTGCAGTCATAAACATTAATATTCCCCTCCTTGAGAATTATCTAAATAGATAGAAAATGTTTGACTTCTACATTCATGACTATAAGAATGATCTTTTCCTTGGTCCAGCTCTTGCCGTTTTGATATTGTAATACCTTGAGAATCCCAACCGATAGTAGAACCATGATTCAAGCTCATAATAAATAAATATTAGTGATTTGTTAGTTTTAAGATCAAGCTTGATGTGTATTAAGTCCTTAAATATGACCTATCTATTAGACGAATCAAAACATCCCTTACCAATTGTATTCTTGAGAAGGACATTGCCATAATCAACTTTAAATGAGAATATCTCCCATTATACAAAGATTTTTTGAGTTCATGACCTACCAACAGGTAAATCATTGAATAATCTTTCTATCGATACCAATTTTATCAAAATCCAACATCGAACAAGGAAGTTATGGCTATTTTACTGAGCGTGGTTGGAATCGCCCAAGTTTGATGGTCGATCTAGTGGACCGTCAAGTCCTTGATGGACCGCCGATCGTCCTGTCAAACCAAGGTAGTGACTCCCTTTTCTGGATATCGTGCGATGTCCAAAATTATGGACCACCAAAAATTTGATGAACTGTCTAGGGGACCGTCAAGTCGAGGCAGAATGTCCCATTTCTGGCCCCCAAGTGACGGACGATCTGGTGGACCATCAGTTTCCTGACAGATCATAACCTTGAGGCAGAATGTACCATTTTTGGAACTCGAGTGACGAACAATTTGGTGGACCGTCAGTTGCTCTGATGGACCATCAGTTGCTTTGACAGACCGTTAGTTCGATCGTCACAAACCCTGAGTAGCAATTTTTAACTCTTTTTAAAAAGGGCATTTTGGTCTTTTTTGTCCATTTTGCTCTTGTATATGTATATATATCCAAGCAGATGGGAAAAACTTATTTTCTCTCATTTCTCTTTCAAAAAATATCTAGAAGGTAGGGTTTCTCTCCAACCCAAAATCCAATCTTCTTCTTGGAAAATTCAAGAATCTTCTATAGAGTTTCAAAGTGGTTCAAGAATCAAACTCTCCCGGCCAATGTCTTCAAGAACCCTAATTCAAGAGTGTAATAAGGAGTCAAAAAAAGTCTCTTTATCTTAAATTCCTAACCAAGGTATGTAGATATTGATTCTTGGGTCCTTTTTATCTAAGAAGCTCAAGCACCCATCTTTAAAACTAAAAGATTTTATGTTTATGAAATTCCATGATTTGTATGAGTTGAAATTAATGTTACATGTGCTTTTGAGTTTTGATTCATGTTTTTTTACAAGATTTGTAAGCTTTGACCTTTGTATGTGGAATTCATGTGATTTTGGTGATAAACCCTCTTGAAGTTGGTCTCTATGTGATGTGTTCATGACTTTTGGGTGTAGAATTGATTGAATAAGCGGAGCATGTCTCCCATAGGTTTGATAAAAGCTTAGGAGAAGCATATGGGCCATTATAGTATGTTGAATAGGAAGCCCCAAATTGTGAGCTAGTCTATGCATGCCTAGTGTTTGATAAAATACCCAAGTGAATGAATTATTCCATGGTAGTAGGAAATCCCTAAATAAGTGTGAACCTATGCATGTCTAGTGTTTGTTGAAGGACCTTAGTAAACAAGTGGAGATGTAATAGTAGTAAATTCCCAATTATGTAATTTTTGATATATGCTAAGTTTTTAATACATGCCAAGTGGTTAACAAGTAAGTTATGACATGAATGATTACGATGATACATGAATGATTATGATGATGAATGAATGCTTGTGATTATGAATGAATAATTATGATGATGAATGAGTGATTGTGATGATGAATGGATGATCGTTATGAAGCAAGAATGATTATGTTTCACTTTTATGTTATCGAGTCTTGGGGGTATTTATACCCGATAATTTTAGCTACTATTTAGAGCCCATGTCAGTTTCATGATAATTCCAATCGAACCATGATTCTCAGAACTCAGTGAATTATAGAACTTTGTATCCTCAGATAGTTGCAGAACATAAGAAAGCTCAGTAATCTCAGTTATTTTGGTAATCTTCATATCGGCAGTAATCTAGCCCCAGTCCTATAAATTAGCACATATCTAATAGTATTCAAATGATTTAATTCAAATCCCAAAAGTGATTTGAGTAATCTATTCAAGCTCTGTATCGTCAGTCAGATACCATGATTTGATACCTTTTCCATTAGATACAAAATTAAGTAATCTCAGTGTAACTCATTCAGATCTTGTAAGAAACATGATTAGTAATAGATTTAGCTTGTTATGTACAGTTTAAGAATCAACCCAGATTCTTTCAGTTGGGAGTAAGATTCAGCACCGAGCGAACCCAAGGATGGGAACACTCCTGCTAGTAGGGGGTGTAATTCTTAGAAGCAATCTTTGTGTTCTAGAACTGTGTAGCCAGCATAGGAACAATTGTCTACCTATTGAGGGTCACTTCCGAAGAGCCTGACCTTAGAGAAGAGATGATGTCTTTGACCATGGCATGGTATTAGCACTCTCCAAATTAAGGGTAGAGGTTGGAACCTGAAGAGATAGTAGGGGCATCTCGGTTATATGAATACTTCCCACAGTTTCAGATTCAGTCTCAATTTTAGTATCAAACTTCAGAAATTAGAACTGTCAGATACAGTCATCCATCATTATGAGGAACTCAGATAGTTCTATTGATTAATGGACCATATCGACAAATATGCTTGGTCACATATATAGTTATTTGATATCATATTCAGAGATAAGCCGCCAGACAGTCTTGATTCACAGTCTCAGATTCTATTAAGTATACTTGTTGTCAGATTCAAATATAATCATATTTCTTATCATTGATAATAGTTTCTGATTACATTCATGAGAAAGGTTGATCTCTAATCTAGTCAGTCAAAAGTAGTAAGCTCAGAATTTAGTCCTTGATGTAAATATATACAGTTCCTCAGTTAACAGTATCAGTTGAGTCAGTGATTCAGTATCTCAGTGTCAGTAGCGAGTTTAGTCTACAGTAAAGTGGTATCTGAGTTTCAGCATCTAGAGTCGTGATGATTGTGTTCATGGTCTGTGCATTCATGTATGTGCTCTCGTATGGCATCTTCATGATTATTTAGTTTAGATATTGTTCATGTATGAGCCCTTGCATTATCCTAGCTCGTTTACATACTCAGTACATTCCTATACTGATGCATTTACGCTATTGTATTTTATTTGGCACCATTGGTTCAGAGGCATAGGATCAAGAGTATCCTCAGCAGTTAAGTCCCAGTCAGCAGTAGTAGCAGTGAGTCCTCTTCTTTTGAGGATGAGTTTTAATTTAATATTATTTGCATAAGATTTTTATTACTTTTAGTTGATGGAGTTAGTTAGGGACTTGTCCCATCAACTCTACAGTTCATACAGTTTAGAGGCAGTTCATACAGTTTAGAGGCTTTTAAGACAGATGACAGATGTATTAGTATTCAGTTTTTAGTTTTGAGTATGTATAGATGTGTTGAACTTTATGGCCAGTTTCTGCATTTATTTTATATATTATGCAGTGTACAGGTATAGATATCCATAAAGGGTTATCTTGTGGTCCTTTAGGTCCATAAGCACTGTGTGACATCTCAGGATGGGATATCGAGGTGTTACAAACTTAGTATTAGAGCCTAAGGTTCAATAGTGTCCTAGGGAGTCTGAAAAGCCACATCTAGTAGAGTCTTGTACATTGGTGTGTTGCACACCTCATTTATGTACAAGAGGCTATGGGATGTTTGTAGAAGAAGTTTCCCTTTTTTCTTTGATTATGTCGTGCGAATGAGCATGAGCTTAAGTTGGTTTTCAGTCTAATCCACTTCTTACTTATATTTACAAAGTATGCCTTCTCATAGAGATTTTGTTCATGGGGTTGATGACCAACCCCCACAACCAGCAGATCTTGAGAATAAGATTGTGTCACATGTAGAGTTTTGGGCAGCTTTTCAGGCGCTATCCCAAGCTATGACTAATGTTCAAAGTAATCGTTAGTCTACAGTCCCATCTCAGCAAGATGGGGATTCTACCTCAGCCAAGGTTAGAAGTTTCATAAAAATGAACCCGCCAGAATTCTTTGGGTTAGTAGTAGGTAAGGATCTGCAACTTTATTTAGAGAAGGTGAAGAAGATCACCTAGATTATGCATGTTTTTGAGAAGGGGAGTGTTAAGTTAGTATAGTATAGGTCAAAGAATATTGCTCATAATTGGGTAGTGATATGGGAGAAGAGTAGAAGGGAGAATGCAGCTCCTGTGACTTGGTCAGAGTTTTTGAGTTCCTCTCTAGATAGATTCTTTCTTCTAGAAATGAGAAAGGCTACGGTAGAAGAGTTTATGAACCTAAGGCAAGGTTTCATAAATGTGAAAGAGTATTGTCTTAAATTTAACCAATTATCTAAGTATGCTCCTGACTTGGTAGCTGACCCTAGAGGGAGTATGAGTAAATTTCTGTTGGGGGTATCGAGTTATGTGTTGAAAGAGTGTATAGCTACTATGCTGAATAGGGATATGAATCTTCTAGGATAATGATGCATGCACAATAGATTAAGGTAAATAAGATAAAGAAAAGAGAGAGAGTGAGTAAGAGAGCCAAGATAGGTAGGCATGGTCTCTCACAGTCAGGGTCCTAGAATGGCAGTAGTTCTTAGCATGGTCGGATATTTTTAGCCCCAACTCCCTCTTTAGCTATTGTACCTGCACCTGTGTCTAGAGGTGTCAGATCATAGGGAGCACTAAGCTCCAAAGCCTATAGTACTGCTAGCGGTGTTTGTACCCATCCCCGTTGTGAAGAGTGTGGTAGGAGCCAATAAGGTATATGTAGATCTGGTAGTGATGTATGCTTTAGGTGTGGTGATACAAGCCATAAAATACGAGAATGTAGAGCACTGAGTCAAAGGGGTAGACTCCAGGCGCTTCAGGCTTTCCTTGATCGAGAAGGATTCCCTGAAATAGACCCGGGTAAGTTATGACCCCTTCATCTATATGATATACATTATTAGGTCCTTTTCTTCCATTTTTAGCTTATATGCTAGCATGAATCATACATGAGTTTTAGATCTCAGTCGGTCAATTATGACCTAGTTTGTAGGCGCCCTGCGCACCACCACAGTATTTCAGCAAAGTGTGTTTAGAGGGACATAGAGTCCCAAGGGGGAGAGACCCCATAGTATTATAATGTTGCATGTCATTAGATTCATATAGATGCATGTTCATATTTTCTTTATGAATTTAGCATCAGTTGTTATTTCATTGTCATGTCTTACTTTCAAAAACCAGCTTAGCCGGACATCCATGCATTAGATATGCATGTGTGTTATGAGAATTCAGCTGAGTAGATTCAGTCGAGTATTCCATGCATCAGATATTTATGCCCAGTATGAGAACTCAATATGTCATCCGTTCCAGTTGTGTAGTGATGCCTTGAGATGTTTCCGTTTCTTTAGTAAGTTCTATCGATCCGTATTCTCAGTCTATCAAGTGATATTGAAGGAAGAATGTTCCCAAGGGGTAGATATTATAATCCCCAAGAATCCCAACCGATAGTAGAACCATGAATCAAGCTCATGCTAAATAAATCTTACTGATTTGGTAGTTTTATGATCAAGTTTGATATTTATTAAGGCCTTAAATATGTCCTAGTTATTAGATGAATCAAATCATCCCTTACCGATTGAATTCTTGAGATGGACATTGCCATAATCAACTTCAAATAAAAATATCTTCCATTCTACAAAATTTTTGAGGTCATGACCTACCTACAGGTAAAGCATTGAATAATCTTTCCATCTATACCAATTTCATCAAAATCCGACATCGGATGAGGAAGTTATGGCCATTTTACTGAGCGTGGTCGGAATCACCCAGATTTAACGGTCGATCTGGTGGACCATCAGGTCCTTGGTGGACCATTGATAATCTCGTCAAACAAAGCCAGTGACTCCCTTTTCCAGCTATCGTGTGATCACCAAAATGGTGGACCGCTAAAAATTTGATGGATCGTCAAGGGGACCGTCAAGTCGAGATAGAATGTCCCATTTCTGGCCCCTGAGTAATGGACAACCTAGTGGACCATCAGCTTCCTGAAGGATAATCACTTCGATCTTTATGTCGAGGCCGAATGTCCCAGTTTTGGTACTCGAGTGACGAATGATCTGTTGGAACGTTTGTTGCTCTGACGGACCATCAGTTCGACCGTCATAGACCCCGATAAGCAATTTTCAACTCTTTTTAAAAAGGAAATTTTGGTATTTTCTGCCCATTTTAGTCTTGTATATATATATATATCCAAGCAGATGGGAAAACCTCATTTTCTCTCATTTCTCTTCCAAGAAATATCTAGAAGCTAGGGTTTCTCTCCAACCCAAAATCCAATCTTCTTCCAAGAAAATTCAAGAATCTTCCATAGAGTTTTAATGTGGTTCAAGAATCGAAATCTCCCGGTCAAAGGCTTCAAGAACCCTAATTCAAGAGTGTAAGAAGGAGTCAAAAAAAAGTCTCTTCATTTTAAATTCCTAACCCAAGGGATGTATATATTGATTCTTAGGTCATTTTCATCCAAGAAGCTGAAGCACCCATCTTTAAAACTAAAAGATTTTATGTTTGTAAAATTCCATGATTTGTATGCGTTGAAATTGATGTTCCATGTGTTGGTGAGTTTTGATTCCTGTTTTCTTACAAGATTTATGATCTTGGACCTTTGTATGTGGAATTCATGTGAACCTATGGTAGTAGGAAATCCCCAAATAAGTGTGAACCTATGCATATCTAGAGTTTGTTGAAGGACCTTAGTGAACAAGTGGAGATGTGATAGTAGTAAATTCCTCAATTATGTGATCTTTTATATATGCTAAGTTTTTAATACATGCCAAGTGGTTAGCAAGTAAGTTTTGACATGAATGATTGCGATGATACATGAATGATTATGATGATGAATGAATGCTTGTAAGGATGAATGAATGATTATGATGATGAATGAATGATTGTTATGATGAATGGATGATCGTGATGATAGAAGAATGATTATGTTTTACTTTTATGTTATCGAGTCCTGGGGGTATTTATACCTGATAATTTTAGCTATTGTGTAGAGCCCAGTTAGTTTTAAGATAATTCCAGTCGAGCCATGATTCTCAGAACTCAATGAATGATAGAACTTTGTATCCTCAGATAGTTGTAGATCTTAAGAAAGCTTAGTAATCTCAGTTATTTTTGTAATCTTCGTATCACTAGTAATTTAGCCCCACTCCTATAAATCAGCTCAGATCTAATAGTATTCAAATGATTCAATTCTAATCTCAAAAGTGATTTGACTAATATATTCAACATCTGTATCGTCAGTCAGATACCATGATTCGATACCTTTTTCGTCAGATATGAAACTAAGTAATCTCAGCGTAACTAAGTCAGATCTTTTGAGAAACATGATTAGTAACAGATTTATCTTGTTGTGTACTGTTTAAGAATCAACCTGGAGTCTTTCAGTTGGGAGTAGGATTCAACACCGAGCGAACCCAATGATGGAAACTCACCTGCTAGTAGGGGGTGTGATTCTTAGAAGCAATCTGTGTGCTCTAGAAATATGTAGCCAGCATAGGAATAGTTGTCTACCTGTTGAGGGTCACTGCCAAAGATCTTGACCTTAGAGAAGAGATAATGTCTTTACCCGTGGCACGGTATTGGCACTCTTCCAACCGGGGGTAGAGGTTGGACCCCTAAGAGTTAGTAGGGGCATGTTGGTTAGATGAATACTTCCTACAGTTTCAAATTCAGTCTTAATTTTAGTATCAATCTTTAGAATGCAGGACTGTCAGATACAGTCATCTATCATTATGAGGAACTCAGATAGTTCCATTGATTCATGGACCATCCCGATAGATAGGCTTGCTCACATATACAGTTATTTGATATCATATTTAGAGATATGCCGCCAGATAGGCTTGATTCATATTCTCAGATTCTATTGAGTATCCTTGTTGTCATATTTGGATATAATCATATTTCTTATCATTGATAATAGTTTCTGAATATCATTCGTTAGAAAGGTTTATCTATAATCATGCCAGTCGAAAGCATAAACTCAGAGTTTAGTCCTTGATGTAAATACATCTAGATCCTCAGTTAACAATATCAGTTGAGTCAGTGAGTATCTTAGTGTCAGTAGTAAGTTAAGTCTACAGTCTAGAGTGTGTTTAGAGGGACATAGAGTCCCAAGGGGGATATACCCCATGATTGTATTCATGGTATGTGTTCATGGTCTGGGCATTCATGTATGTGTTCTCGTGTGGTATCTTTATGATTATTCAGTTTAGATATTGTGCATGTATGAGCCCTTGCATTAGCCTACGTTGTCTACATACGCTGTACATTCGTGTACTGATGAATTTATGCTATGGTGTTTTATTTGGCACCATAGGTTCAGAGGCATAGGATCCAGAGTATCCTCAGCAGTTTAGTCCCAATCAGCAGCAGTAGCAGTGAGTCCTCTTCTTTTGAGGATGAGTTTTAGTTTACTATTATTTGCATAAGATTTTTTTTGTTATTTTCAGTTAATGGAGTTAGTTGGGGACTTATCCCATCAACTCCACAGTTCATACAGTTTTGAGGCTTTTCAGAGAGATAACGAATATATTAGTATTCAGTTTTAAGTTTTGAGTATGTATAGATGTGTTGAATCTTATGGCCAGTTTTCATATTTATTTCATATATTATGCAATGTAGAGGTATAGATATCAATAAAGGGTTAGCTTGTGGTCCTTTGGGTGCATAAGCACTGTGTGATATCTCGGGATTGGATCTCGGGGCTTTAAAATATGACCTCTTCCCTCTAAGATAGTTAATCATATCTTCCTCCCATTGTACATAGAAACTAACTAGTCTAATCCCGGGCCACCGAGAGTTTCAGTTAGATCCTTGAGATCATTTTACCTATTTTTGAAATTATTGTAGAAGTTGAGGTCCATTATCCTATCGACAACATCATAAACATCTGGGTAATTGCCTACCCCTCACAAGGCAGATAATTTCATCAACATAGTGTGATATAAGTAGACAATTTTTAAATAGGTTAGTAATTGTAAAAAAGCAAAATATAGTCGAAAGATACAGCGGATGGTACATCTGTTGTAGAGGGTTATCTAAACCTATTCATAAATTACCCAACTAACATAACTCATGCAATAGATATTTAATCTGTTATAATAAAACAACCATCAGTTCCGCCAGAATACCCAACTGTTGCAACAGATGAGTTTCATCTATTGCATAACTTCTTCTTCATGGAGTAGATTAGAAGGCTAGGTTAGGAAAAGTAAAATTACCTTATCCATTTACCACTTACACATAACTGTCATACTGATAAAGTTTTAGTTGTCAAACATATGTATGTCTATCCTTGAATACTTTGCATTTGCAATAAGAACGTGAGGGTGAAAAAGGGTGAGAGAGACCACTATAAGGGTAGGAGGGACCGATGTAAGGGTGAGAGGGTCCTGTTTAACGGGTGATTTCAAATGTATTTATTTTTTATTGAGCATCAACATGCTCATCATCACGACTGGCATCATCATCAGCATCAGGATGGCTGCCACCAACATCAACAACTCTACCAAAAACACCCCCAGAAGAAGCACCCGGATCTATTGCAGTAGGTTGGTCATGAAGATCTTCAACATTAGGCTGACACTGCCTAACTGCTCTTCTTATAGCTGTTTCTCCATCCAATTCCTTCTTTATTAACTCCACCGTGGGGTCTGCTTTTGTATCAACAAGACCTAGAGTAATAAAAAAAGTCATCCCCAACTCCTTCTCAGTAGGAACAATCAAAGGATGCACAACCTATAAAAAAGACTGATACATTTAAATCGTAAAAGAAGAATTTGCAGTCAGTTGGGTTACATGTTTACATAGTCAACTAATACAATAGATGATTTATCTATCGCAATAGTTGATCTGTATGTTGCAATGGATGGGCAATATATTGTATTAGATTACCCATCTGCTACAAAATTTGCAGTAGATGGATAATTTGTTAAGTTGGGTTTAGAGAACCAGAGCAATAGATGGTTAATTTGTTGTTAACTATGGATCATCTGTTGCAACAGATTACTTATCTATTGTAGCAATTGCAGTAGATGGGTAATTTGTTGCAGCAGACAACTCATCTATTACAACAGATGTCACATCTATTTTAATATCTTTCTTTGAGTCAAATTATTTTACTCAAAAGAATATGTACTGCATCATCCGGAGGGTTAAAAAAATCGACCTCCTTTACTATTATGTTTCTCTTTACAGCGAACCACCTAAGGATCCTTGGATGAGAAACCTCATACGGTTAATCCTTGACTTGCTTTCGGAGGGGAGGAATGGCTTCAAATTCTCAAGCCTAAAATGTGTAAACAGAAAGCTACCAAAAAAAGTCATAATAATTATTCTATATTATATAAAATAATGGATGAGTAATCAAATAGTGATTAAATTTACCATGAAAGCCCAAGAAAAGCCGTATAATATGATCGTATTTGGTGATAGCTTCGTTAGTAAATATTTGGAAGTCGAGTTGTAGCTGTCATATCCCCAGGGATACTCATTAAATTTTTCAAAATCATCAGCAAGCGCCAACAAATAATCTTTTATGACTTTCTTGATGTCTCTTGATAATATCACTGAATGGGCAAACTAAACCAAACATAATTGCTCCCTATACTGATTTGGTATGGTTTTATCCTTGAGATCTTCTATCAAATCCGTTACTTTGTAGCTACGTCCAGCAATGTCCAACAACCCATCTATTTTTTCCTTGCATTTGTTGGTTTTAGTGGGTGGTTGCTTGGAAAATGCATTTCTTTTATTTGATGGTGGTGGTGGTTTGGCTGTACTTCTTTTCTTGGACCTTATGCGGGGTGTTTCCTTTGTAAGAGGTTATTATGGATGATCACATCTCAATCCCATCACTATGGAAAACTCTTCAAACCAAAACAAACCAGCATGCCACAATAGTTGATCTAGATTTCATCCATTTTCCCCCTTTTTTTGAATCTTTATAACCCAACACGTAATTTATCCTGTGCTTGAGAAGACCATATACCATGCTCATTAGGAAATAGGCAGTGTGGTCCTCAAGAAGCTCAAGAAAGTGTCTAAAGCAGCTCTTCTTTAAAAGTCCATTTATGTATTCATTCTTCATAGTTTTACTAAATTCATCAAAAGGTTTCCCCAACTGACATTTAAGTACAAGATCACCAGTTAGTTCTGCGGGTCATCTATCGATATCACAACTTGAAACCTGTCAATACTAATAGTTTTGACCGCCTTATGATGGGATTTCAATATTAATTCACGCCCCATTGGTGATGCATTATCATCATGTTGATCATCGTCCTATTTCTCATTTTGTAATTCTTCTTCTTCTTGTTCATCGCCTTCTTCTTCTTTCTCGCTTTTATTTTCCTCACCAGACTCTATATACCCTTCTTCGCCTCTATTTTTATAACTTTTCTCATCTTGATTTTTCCTTGATGGAGATTGTTTAGGAAGTTCCTCTGAATCCATTTGTACTCTAGCTTTTTTTGTTGGTTGGTTAGAAGTTGATCTATTTTCAGTTTTTGTTCTTTGGGAGACATATTCTAACTACATATAACTGAAAAACAAAAAATACATTACATTTGATGTCTACATAAATTTAAAAAAAGGTAAGACAAATTTCAATAAATTATTATATGCCACATTACAAAAAAAGTACTCCAACGCATAACCCATCAGTTGGAACAGATGGAGAATCTGTTTGAAGAACTATTTATTATCTCCCAATAGATGTTCCATTTGATGCAATAGATGGACCACCAAGACCACCACCAATGCCACTAAGACCACTAATAATGCCACCAAGACCACCAATACCACAACAAAAAGCTCCAAGGCCATGCCCAAGACCCCCAAGACCACCACTAAGACCATCAATTCCACCAATACCCACATCAAGACCACCAAGACCATCAACACTACCACTAATGCCACCAATACCAATACCAACACCAAGAGTACCGACACCATCAATAAGACCACCAATACCGATACCACCACCAACAGCCACAAACAATACCACAAATACCATCCAATAATACCACGATAGTAAATGAATTACTGGAGATAACAACTAGGGTTTTCTCAGGTTCTTTCTACCATTTTTAGCATCAAATATCAAAATTCTTACCCCATTCTCGAAGGTAATACAACTAAAAGTCTTTGCTTTCATCATTAGATAAAAAGCTCTAATTTTTAGAATAATGAACTAATTTATAACTCTTTTTGCCTGCAAAGACAGAGAAAATGACAGATACAAGAAAGAATAAAGTAAAAAATAACAACTATGTGGTCGAAAATGGGAAGAAAATTTATCTATTTTGTAGGGTTGAGCAATATGCTGAGTAGTTGTTGTTTGTATTATAGAGAGAGAAAGAAAAAAAATAAGAACTCAAGATTTGAAATGATGAAATATTTTTCCTATAGATGGATGACTTGTATTAGGTTAATTTGTATATTTTGGAAAAGAATGACATGTTTTAAAATTGTTAATTTGGTTCGAGTTGATGTTAACTATTTTTTAAAATCAATTGCAAAGAAATATGTTGCGACAAATGACTGAGATGTTAGAAATACATAAACAGATATTGATATTTGTTTTAACAAATGACATATCTATTTGAACTTTTTTTTAATTTTAAAGCAATTTTCTATCCCAAAGAATAAAGATAAAATACTACTAAGGTGGTAAAAAATATTTCTTGGTTAACTCCAATTTGCAAAATAGACACATTGAAAGTTTTTTTAAATTTTTTGACACAAGTCTGGAAAAATTAAGTATTTGGACACTAGGTTGACATCATCACTTATTATATACAACCCTAGCACACACATAGTTTATTGGGATATATTGTGTGTCAAGTCTATTGTGATTATTCTTTATATACCACATAGTTTATTATCGATTCTATTTTAAGTCTATTAAAAATTCTAATTATTCAAATAAACAAATAAACAATCAAGCATTTATGACAAATCAAAAAAGTGGTTGCACATCCACTCACACCCTGCATCAATTGTGTATACTCTATCTCCTCAAATTTTATCGATGCACGCGTCTACCTAAAACTGATTAAGAAGACCAAAGGGTTCTATTTTGGTCTATATAAACAACCATCAAGTATAGACAATATTCATCTTCTTCAACCAAAAAAAATTGATAAATACGACAAGATGCCCAATATTTCACTCTGACCATGAAAGAGGGTTCGTTTCCAGCGTAGCCATGACATTCTCCTCCTCTGAAATGACCTAGACCATTTCTTCCATGGTCTAGGTTCGGTTAGAGAGCACCTCCATCATAAATTCTAGTGTATCACCCAATTTTTATAGGCGACCATAGAGAGGCTGAACATACAACCGGAGGAGTTCATCACCCCCACCATCCCTTTAGTTTGGGTTTTCATTTCTACTGTAGTTGTAAGTTCATTGCAAAGAAGCTTTCATGGCTAGGGAATTCGTCAGATGAAAGCTTTTTTCTTTTGGGTTTTTTGCTCGTATTTTGCTGTAAAAATGGTGATAAACCATTTCTGTAATGAACTTATAACATGAAGTGTTTGAAATTTTTTTGCAATGCCCTTTCTGTTTGTCTCTACATTAATTATACAATTTTATTCTTGGTTGAAATTTTGTATTTTCTCCTATTAGAACCTAAATAAAACAGTTGTCAGGCATCAAAACTAATGGTTTATTATATGTATATATATATATATATATATACAAATTCATATATGCTAATGTATAATGAATCTGGTCTATCAATGATTTTGTGGATTTTTACAAAATTAGTTGCACGGTTTATATAGTATATGATTGACCTAGATCAATAACTATGCATGACTGTCTACGCAATAAATGGATTCCATTACGTAGGTTCATGAAATATAATTAATTAAATAAATTTAATTGTGTCAATTATAAATCATAAGATGCAAGTTTTGTCACTAATATACGATACTGCTAGACCTCTTGCATAGACCGTAAATACAATCGATTCCTTCTCATGCGTTGGGTAAATGCTAAACCATATAGATCTACACTCGATCAATTCTAAGGTATATATGGGTTGGTGCAACGTTAAAAAAATTAGTACATAGTCAAAAATATAAATTATTAAATAAGTGAAAGTGATTTGACGGCCATATATTATGCCCACTGTAAATCATAGACTTAAAGCCTTTTCAATAATATACCACATCGGTTTATTTCTCTTAGTAGCATATTTGAAAAAAAATGGACTAATTAATTAATAAAATAATAAAGAATTGAATTTTATGCAATTAAAGGAGCTTGAACAAGTCATGTGATCATACAAGACTCCACATAAATTTGAGAAGTTGATCAAAGATGTGTGTGGATCGGTAGTGGATGAACAAATTAATTCCTCACAACATACTTATGCTTTCGTAAACATTTCCCTAAGGATGTTTCTTGTTCAATCACAAGTCATCACACCACACATCTTTAATCACCACTTTCAATTTACGTGGACTCTCATACAATCACATAACTTGTTTAGGCTCATTCAATTGCATAAAATTCAATGATATATGTAAGACCCCATAAAATTATTAGCTTAATTCAGTCCTTTAAGCTTGTTAAGGGGGTCCCATACTTAGAATATTCTAGCTAAGTTTCATACTTAGTGTTATTCTAGCCTTCGAAAGTTGGCGATCTTATTTCATGGCCATTACATCTATTATAGGTAGATATTTAGGTTAATTCATGATTAGGAATATCTGTAGGTGTTTTCGGACAAGTTTTGAATTTTTTGGACTTGGTTAGAAGCTCCTTTGGATTCCTAAAATAGCGGATCAACGCGATCTTGGTGCGCCGTATTGACTATCACATTTATTAATGTTTTCCTCATCTCCCAGCATCAATTTCCACTGAGTCAACGCGGACTCGATTTAATGCGTTATCTATCACATCGATGCCAATGATGTAAAGTATCGGTCTGTACTTTGATGGTATAGTTTTTCAGTAATTAAAAGACCACATTCTTGGGGGTATTTGGGTTTTTTTCCCTCAACCTTCAGCCCCCAAAACACATAATTTATCACCTTAGAGAGCAATTAAACTCATCTTTTCTCAAAATTTCTCAAGAATAAAACCCTAGAAGATTCAATTTCAAATTAAGAAATCAAGATTTGACCATCAACTTTTAGAAATTCCTTAACTAAGGTATGTGAAGTGTTCATCCAAGGGCTCCCTTTCCACCCTTGGAGTCCAAGAAACTATTTTTAGACTTCAAGTATATGAATTCCATGTTGGGTTTGATAATATCCATGTTTAAAAATGATTGATTGGGTTTCAAATCCATGTTTCATGATCAATTTCATGTGGGGTTAATTGATTTATATGTGTTACCATGTGAAATCATGCTAAAGCCTTCAAATGGTGAATTTAATATTAAAATTGTGTGCTCACATGTTGATTACTACTATATGCATAATTTATGCCTTTCAAGTGATTAATAAATTAAACATGTGAGTTGAATAGTGAAGTTATATCATGTTAGCATGTGATTAAGTTCATGACATGCAAGTGTTTGTTAAAATGCCCCCAATGAATGAACAATGATCAAATGCTTAGTTTATATGTTTCAATTTTACGCCATGTCTCTTATTTTGTCCTATCGAGTCCTGGGGGTACTTGTACCCAACAATTTAGTTGATTATTAGTGCCATGGTCAGTCATAGTACAATAACAATTACATAACTATAAGTAGTACTCTCATTCAGTTACAGAACTCACGAAAAACTCAGTAGAATCAGTATTCTTCCAGTCTAGTTTAGTATTCAGTCCAGACCTCAGTAAACTCAGTAAGTTAATAAAATTTATTAGTTTCTGATAGTCCATGGTACTCAGTGTACCCATTTCAATTCAGTTAAACAAAAATATCAGTAATAACTCATTCCAACCTAGTATAAACTAGAAATTAGTTTAGTGTCTATTCAGTTAGGAGTAGGATTCAACACCGAGTTAACCCAGGGATGGGGGAACTATTACCGGCAGAGGGTTTGACCCTTAGTAGTAGTCCCTAAGTTAAAGAACTACGTAGCCAGCGTAGGTTGAGATATCTTCCTACTGGATATATCGAGGGTTGATATATCTTATTCGAGTTATCCTACCAGCAAAGGTTGACGGAAGAGCTTCCCGTCAGAGAGGGTTAAATCATAGTTTGTCCTTACTCGTGGCACGGTATTGACACACTTCCAACTGGGATTACAGGTTGCACCCCCAATCAGTTTAGAGAGGGGCATGTCAGTTAGATTATTACCTCCCACTGTCTCATTTCCAGTATCAGTCTCAGAATAGAACTTGGTTTAGTTCTACAGATTCAGGACTATCAGACATAGTCACTCAACTTAGTATGGAACTCAGTATGGTTCCACACTATTTAGAACTATCAGATATAGTTAATCAGATAATTAGTAATACGGTATTCATAAACTCAGATATTGGTTATCAGTATTCAGATTCAGTACTCAATGTTACCACGATCTCAGTTATAGTCAATGTATTTATTCATGTACTCTTACTCAGTCATAGTCATGTTATACAGTTATTATTATTATACATGCATATGAAACCATGCATTTCAGCCTACCCTACTGAGCATACCAGTACATTCAAAGTACTGACGCATAATTCTCTTTGTACTATGATGTCTTATATCATAGGTTTAGATGCATAGGCTCCAAAGCACCCTTAGCAGTTCAGATTCTCAGATTTTTGAGTAGTGGTGAGTCCTCATAGTTTGAGGACATTTTTATTATATATTGTAATTCATTTTTATTTCAATAGATGGAGTTAGTTGGGGGCTTGTTCCATCAACTCAATAATTCAGAAAGTTACAGGTTTTTTAGACTAGAGTATTTTAAGACAGTTGTTCAGTTTTTTAGTAATTATATTCAGATTAATTTGCAAATGTGAACCTTATGGCATATATTTCTGCCTATTTTTGCAATTAATATAGTATTTATTAAACGGTTATTGAAGTAGGTATGATTCATGGGTTAGCTTGTGGTCCTTCGAGATTATGAGCACCGATAGCATCCGGGGTACAAACTCGGGGTGTTAAAAACTTGGTACCAGATCCTAAGGTTCAACAGAGTTCTAGGATGCATGAAAGACACATCTAGTAGAGTCTTATGCATGAGTGTGTTGAGCTCTACACTTATGGATAGGAGCTATGAGAAGTTTTAGGAAAAGTTTCCCTTCTTTTAGTATTCATATCGTGCGAGTGAGAACAAGCTTCAGTTAAACTCTCAGTTTAATTCCTCTATTCCTTATACTTCTAGAACATGCCTTCCAGAGAAGATAATAAGAGAAGTAATATGAAAATCAGTCATCCCCTTCACCCGTTCAGGTAGATCCCCTGAATGAGCATGTCTCCCACTCTAAATTTAGAGCTGCTTTCACCGCCTTAGCTTATTCAGTAGCTGCTCTGAATAATTAGCTGGCCATTATCCTGTCAAGCCTTATGGATCATACTCTACAGAGTAGAGAGAAGAGGTGTAGGAAACAAGGGAGAAAGAATAAGATTGCCAGAATGTCTAAGATAAAAAATGGCCGAACAAATCCTCTCTACCAACAGTGTGGCAGAAACCACCAGGGTATCTACAAAGATGGCAGCGATGTGTGCTTTGAATATGTCAAGCCAGGCCACAAAGTCAAGCATTTTCCTTAGGTGGGTTCATAGAGCCAGCATACCATCCCCCAACTCAGTTCGATCACTTGAATCAGCAGGGTACCTCATCCAGTGCCACTAGTGGGCAGCACCCAAATAGACTCCATGCTCTTTAGTCCCAATAGGATCAAGAAAGTTCTCTAGATGTGGTCACTGGTATGTTACAAGTTTATCATTTGAATATTTATGCTTTGCTAGATCCAGGAGCTTCCTTGTCCTTTGTTAATCTAGTTATATCAGTTGATTTCGGAGTCAGTCTAGAAATTCTAGTAGAGCCTTTCTCAGTCTCTACCCCAGTAGGTAAATCCATCATAGCTAGGTGATTTTAAAGGAACTATTTAGTTATGATATCTCAAAAAGTAACTTCAACAGACTTAATCAAATTAGATATAACTAATTTTTATATCATTCTCGGCATGGATTGGATTCATTCCTGTTATGCCTCAGTCAACTATAGAAACAAAACTTTATAGTTTTAGTTTCTAAATGAACCTGCCCTAGAGTAGAGGGGTAGTACTTCAACACTTAGGGATCATCTTGTTTCTTACTTTCAGGCTAGAAAAATGATATCAAAGGGATGTGTCTACCATCTCATTTGAGTCCAGGACTCTAGTTCAGAAACCTTTATTCTTGGATCAGTATCAGTAGCATGTGAATTTCCAGATGTGTTTCTCAAAGATCTTCCTGAAGTTCCTCCTAAAAGAGAAATTAATTTCAAAATCGCTCTTCTCCTAGATACTCAGCCCATATCTATTAAGCCATACAGAATCACTCCAACAAAACTCGGAGAATTAAAAGAGCTGTTACAGGATCTCCTAGATAAGGGTTTCATAAAACCCAGCATGTCCTTGTAGGGTGTGCCAGTCTTATTCATGTGTAAGAAAGATAGTTCTCTCAGCATGTGGATAGACTACCATCATCTAAATAAAGACATGGTCAATAATAAGTATCCACTTCCCAAAATCAATGACATATTTGACCAACTTTAGGGTTCCATCTATTTCTCTAGGATAGACCTCAGATCAAGCTATCATTAGCTCAGGTTTAGGGAATGCGACATCCCAAAGACAACCTTTAGAACTCGGTAAGGTCACATCGATTTCTTAGTCATGTCCTTTGGTCTTACCAATGCCCCTGTAGCCTTCATGGACTTGATGAACCATGTGTTCAAGAAGTACTTGGATATATTTGTCGTAGTCTTCAAAGATGATATTCTTATCTACTCCCACAAAGGGCATGATTATACGAAATATCTCAGAATCATATTTTAGACTCTCAAAACCCATCAGTTATCATGATATCTATTCATATCTTACGTGCTAGCTCTATTATTATAGCTCATATTCAAGCATATTAGAAAAATTCATGCACACTTACAGTTCCTAGTAAAAGGAATTCTAGTTCACACGATATTAAAAACTATGTTCCATGAATACAGAAACTCCAAACTCAGGTCATACAACTAATGACTCATGTACTCATTTTATGTTTTACATTATGATTTGTTCCCATGCCTCATGCTACCCTTAACAAATTGTCTAAATTTAGATCATGATATGTATATCCTCAGCCTAGATCTTTTGGTAGATCCACCCATGATGTTGATATTCTATTCCTCAGGACTCAGTTAAGTGTCGAGTCCAGGATAGTATTTAGTACTCAGTAATCAGTTTTCAACCTCAGAATTTAGTAAAGTACTCAGATGGTTCTACATAACCATGGCTATCAGTTATAAGTTGCTTAGCCATCAAAATCCAGTACTTCAATATTAGTCTAAACCTTAGTTACTAATATCCAATTATTAGAAATTAGTATTCAGTTCTAGTATGAGTGCCAGTTTCAGTCTCAGCTGCCATCTTAGTTATGGTCCAAGTACCATTCTAGTAATCAAATCAGTAACTCAGTTCAGTTCTAAGTTTGCTTGACCATAGCATACAGTTATTAGTTATTCAGATATCATTATTTCAGCACCTTAGTTTACAAACTATTTTACAACTATGTTATACGTTTGGTCTTGCACTTTCAAATAACACAGTGCTACATAAATTCATGCTCTAGTTGTCTCATGTTATTCAGTCAGTCCTTACCTCATATGCTTAATACTCTACAATTTTAGTCCATTTATTCAGACTAAGATCAGTTCGATCTTACATGACCAGTATTCAGCTATCAGCCATTCAGTTAATCAGATAAGATAGTATGTTGATGCATTTGTGCCCATCACCCATGTGAATATTTTTAGTAGTCTCAGGTAAAGTACCGTTCTAACATGGAAAGTATAGATGAGAAGGTATCTAAGGGATATTTCTAAGTTTAGAAATGTTAGTTGCAGTGCATGAGACTTATCCAGTCTACCTTAGATGAGGTCCCATAGGCCTCACCACAAATTACAGAAATTTAGCTAGAATGTGACTTTTTATTCAGATACTTTATTCAACCTAGGAAAAGATTCTTTTTCACTAAAAACTCTATAGAAAGAGTCTCAAGGAAATTCTCCATTCTAGCAAGTGTTTCTAGAACAAGTTAGTTCATAAAACCAAAAATTCAAGTTAGCAGTCGGGTGGACAAATATGTATGGCTTGGTTTCCCAACTTTCCTTACTAGTCACACTATCCGAAGTCTCATGAATATAACTGTTCCAAGATGGGGAAACCAAATAGTTGTATGATCGGCTTAGTTTATGTATTATGTCTCAGTTTTAGATCCCAGATACTTAGACACAACTAAATTCATGGGTGCCCTAAGCATCTTCCCAGTTTTCCCTTAGTATCTCAGCCAAGTCAGCATTCTTCGAGAGATATAATGTCCCAAGGGAGAGATGCACCATAACCCCCAAGCTTTCATATCCTAAACCTCATAGCTTCTCTTCACATAACAAATCTAGTGGAATAATGGGTACTCATAAGTTGACCCTCAAGTTACAATCTCAGCCGTAAGCCACGTATTCAAGGGACTCAGTTCAGTTCACGACATTTAGTTTAGCTTATGATATTCAGTTCATGTATCATGTTCCAGGCTCAGTTATGTTCTCATATTCTCATTCATATGTGTTTAGTAAATGGTCTCAAGTTAGAGATCGGTAATTTTATATTCTTGAAAATCTCTCTCATGAAGGGGTTAAAGAGGTTTTGCAAGGAGGGAAAGTTAAGTCCCTAAAATGTCGACCATCACAAGTTTCCCAGTTAATTTGGAAAGGTGGCTTATGATCTTGAGTTGTCTTAAGATCTATCTTCAGTTCATCCAGTTTTCCAGGTCTCCTTGCTAATAAAATACATAGGTGACCCAGTAGTCGTAGTCCCTATAGAGGGCATATATTTTCAGAATAGTCTCTCTTAGGAAAAGATTCCAGTCAAAATTCTTGACTACCAGATTCGTAGATTGATGAACAAAGAAGTCCCTCTAGTCAAAGTTCTTTAGTGGAATCAGTCCATTGAGGGAGCCACTTGGGAAGAATAAGCAGACATGTAGACCAAGTATCCTCACCTCTTCTCCACAGACTCAGACCCAGTCTAAGGTAATAGCTTTCCTTAAGCTTATTCAGCTTTATGTTTAGATTTTAGTTACAAACTAGGTATTAGTTACCATTGCATGTTCAGTCATGTATTCATGCATCAGATAGGCATGTCTAGTATGAGAAACTCATCTTATCTGTAATTCTAGTATACATTTATGAATCATGTTCAGCTATGTGCTTATGCATCAGATATGCATTTTTAGCATGATAATTCAGTGTATTAGTGATCTCAGTCATAAAACCATGTTTCAATTGTGCAGGCCCAATGTCTAAGTTTAGTCTCTCAGTATTCTCAGTCTCTGTGGTCTTATTCAAGGATGAATGTTCAAAAGGGAGAGATAATATAAGACCCCGCAAAATCCTTAGCTTAATTCAGTCCTCTAAGCTTGTTAAGGGGGTCCCATACTTAGAATATTCTAGCTAAGTATTCAAACTTAGTGTTATTCTAGCCTTCGAAAGTTGGAAATCTTATTTCATGGCCTTTACCTCTATTATAGGTGGATATTTAGGTTGTTTCATGATCAAGAATACCCGCAGGTGTTTTCAGATAAGTTTTGGATTTTTTAGACTTCGTTTGAAGCTTCTTCAGAATTCTAAAATAGTGGATCAATGCGATCTTAGCGCGCCTCGTTGACTATTGCATTGATAAATATCTCCCCCAGCTCCTAGCATTAATTTCTTGTGAGTCGACGTGGACTCGGAGCGATGCATTGGCTATCGCATCGATGCCAATGATGTGGCCCATCGATGGTACACTTTTTCTATCATTAAAAGACCGTCCTTGGGGGTATTTGGGTCTTTTTCTCTCAACCTTCATCCCCAAAAATACGAAATTTAGCACCTTAGAGAGCAAGTAAACTCATTTTTTCTTAGAATTACTCAAGAACAAAACCCTAGAAGATTCAATTTCAAATCAAGAACTCAAGATTTCCACCATCAATTTTTAGAATTCCTTAACTAACGTATGTGAAGTGTTCATCCAAGGTTCCCTCCCACCCTTGGAGTTCAAGAAACTATTTTTAGACTTCAAGTATATGAATTCCATGTTGGGTTTTATAATATCCATGTTTAAAAATGATTAATTGGGTTTCAAATCCATATTTCATGATCAATTTCATGTAGGATTAATTGATTTATATGTGTTACCATGTAAAATCATGCTAAAGCCTTCAAATGGTGAATTTAATTTTGAAATTGTGTGCTCACATGTTGATTAGTGCTATGTGCTTAATTTATGCCTTTAAAGTGATTGATGAATTAAACATGTGAGTTGAACAGTGAAGTTATATCATGTTAGTATGTGATTAAGTTCACGACATGTAAGTGTTTGTTAAAATTCCCCAATGAATGAAGAATGATCAAGTGCATAGTTTTCATGTTTCTAGTTTATTCCAAGTCTCTTATTTTGTGCTATCGAGTCTTGGGGATACTTGTACCCAACAATTTAGTTGATTATTTAAAGACATGGTCAGTCAGAGTATAGTAACAGTTATGTCACTATCAGTAGTACTCTCAGTCAGTTACAAAACTCAGGAAAAACTCAGTAGACTCAGTATTCTTCCAGTCTAGTTTAGTACTCATTCCAGACCTCAGTAAACTCAGTTCGTGAATAGAATTCAGTAGTTTCTGACAGTCCATGGAACCCAGTATACTAAGTTCGATTCAGTTTAACAGCAATATCAGTAACAACTTAGTCCTACCTAGTACGGACTAAAAATTAGTTCAGTGTCTATTCAGTTGGGAGTAGGATTTAGCATCGAGTTAACCCACGGATGGGGGTATTACCACCAGAAGAGGGTTTGACCCATAGTAGCAGTCCCTGTATTATAGAACTATATAGCCAGCGTAGGTTGACATATCTTCCTGTCGATATATTTAAGGGGTGATATATCACATTTGAGTTATCCTGACAGTGAGAGTTGATGGAAGAGCTCCCTATTAGAGAGTGTTAACACACAGCTTGTCCTTACCTATAGGAACGGTATTGACACCCTTTTAACTAAGGTTATAGGTTAGACCCAATATGTTTATTGAAGGACATGCCGGTTAGATGATTACCTCCTACAGTCTCAGTTCTAGTCTCAGTCTCAGAATAGAACTCAGTTCAGTTCAACAGATTTAAGACTATCAGACATAGTAATTCAGCTCAGTATGGAACTCAGTATGGTTCCACAGTATTTAGAACTGTCAGATACTATCATTTAGATAATCGTAATACAATATTCGTAAATTCAAATATCAATTATTAGTATTCATATTCAGTACTCAGTATTAGCATGATCTCAGTTACATTGTATATATTCATGCATGTACTCTTACTCAGTTATACTCGTGTTATTCAGTTATTATTTTGCATGCATATGAACCCATGCATTTCATCCTAACCCACTAAGAATACCGGTATATTTAAAGTACTGACGCATGCTTTTCTATGCGCTATGATGTCTTATATCATAGGTTCAAATACACGGTCTCTAGAGCACCTTTAGCAGTTCAGATTCTCAGCTTTCAGAGTAGTAGTGAGTCCTTATAGTTTGAGGACATGCTTATTATTTCCAGTACTTTAGTTTTATTTCAGTAGATCGAGTTAGTTAGGGGCTTATCCCATCAACTCTACAGTGCATACAGTTAGATTCTTTCAGACTAAAGTATTTTCAGATAGCTGTTCAGTTTTCCAGTACTTATATTCAGATTTATTTACAGATGTGAACCTTATGGCATATGTTTTTTCCTATCTCCACAATCATTACAGTATTTATTACATAGTTATTGCAGTAGGTACCAGTCATGGGTTAGATTGTGGTCCTTCGGGACTGTGAGCACCATGTAGCATCCGGGGTACAAACTCGGGGCGTTATAATATTTTATTTTATTAATCAAATAATCCTTTTCAAAATATGTTCTATTCATGGTCTATGAATATGTATACTCGTCTAGTGCATTTATTAATAATGTAGTCTGATGTTTATGCTAGATTATGCATAGTTATTTACTCGACTTACTATAATCTAGAATAGACTGGGAATTTCTTCCACAATTAAATAACTAGATGAGGATATTTATTTATAGATTATGTCTAGCACATATTTTAAAAAAGATTATTAATTAATAAAATAATAAAAAATAGATTTTATGCGAGTCATGTGATCATGTGAGAATCCATGTAAATTGAAGGTCGTGATCAAAGATGTGTGAGGTGATGACTTGTGGTTGAACAAATGATGAGTTGTGGTTGAAAAAATAAATTCTCGACAACATAATTGTGCTTTGGGTAAACATTACCCTGAGGATGTTGATTCTACAACCACTACCCATCCTCACACATCTTGGATCACCTTCTACAATTTGCGTGGACTCTCATACGATCACATGAATACAGTATATAATTGATTCCATAAAATTCAATTTTTTTTCCTAATATGCTACTAAGATCAATAAATGAATACAGTATATTATTGACAAGGCTTTACGTCTATGATTTACATTGAACACAATTGATGACCTTTATAAACCATGATAATTACTGAATTGGTTACACAATGCAACATATAACAATAAAATTGTTTGTTCCATTATAAATATATGATTGATTCAATCGATTATGCGTTCAGTCTAAAAATTATAGAGAACAACTTTTATAATATTTGCCATCGACCTCTATAAATTAGGATAATAACTGAACTAGTAACACAGTCAACTGTTTAATCTAACAAGACAATGGAATAACTGAACATAATTTCATTAGTAAATGTCATCATTGACATGTCAAATATATGTAATTTAATTATCCATAAAAAATCATTAAAAACAAGAAATCATTAGGAAATTGTTTGTTCCAAACACCGAACTACATGTTATCATCATTGAGTTCCTTAACAATTCCCGTCATATCCACTTTATTTTCTTCATGTTTTTTCTCTTCTTCTTCTACTTCTGTCTTCTCATTTTTTTCTTTTCTTCTTCTTCTACTTCTTTCTTCTCATTTTCTTTCTTTTCTTTTCTTCTTCTTCTTCTTCTTCTTCTTCCTCTTTTTCATTCACTCCTTCTTTATTAACTGTCTTCTTATTTTTCTCTTCTTTTTCTTCTTCTTCTTTTTTTTTCTTCTTAAATATTTTCATCCTCTTATTTATTCACTCCTTCTTTATTAACTTTCTTCTTATTTTTCTCTTCTTCTTCTTCTTCTTCTTCTTCTTCTTCTTCTATTTTCTCCTTATTTTCTACTTCTTCTTCAGCTGTTCTATCCTCATATTCTTCTTCTTCTTCTTCTTTGGCATCTTCTTCACCTGCTGCCTTCTCTTCTTTCATTTCTTTTTCTTTCTTCTCTTCTTCATCTTTTTTATCTGTGCATCAATGTTAGTCACTATGACTCCAAGTTCTTCAAAGTTTACTTGATGTTGGCTATGAGAGGGACTGTCGAGGTGCACTGCTTTGTTTTGAAAGGGCTACAAAAATTTTGCAAGAAAATTAAATTGGAAAAGCAAAAAATAAATTAGCTTACCTTCATCTTGATGCTTCTTCTTATTCTTCTTGATTCTCCTCAACCCCTCGTCTCTAACAAAAGAAACAATATCCAGAACACTTTTCTCGAGAACAGCAACATGCTCATGCAGGTCATCATCATTAGAAACTTCTGGTGTAGTTTTGAGTCCACTTGAACCAGCATGATCAGAAGCACGTGCTAGACTTAGAACATAATTGTGACCACCCAAATCTTTGTCTTCATCTGTGACCTTCACTGATAAAGTTAGGACAGTTACACCTTTTAGTTGTGCCTTCAAAGAATCGATGGACGTAACCTTAACTTTATTCGTGTATGGCAAAAATATTTTCATCTATCTCTTCTCTATCTCACAGACAGTAGGGGTAAGGTACGGGTGCACAATCTATAAAAAAATAAATATAAATTACACGCTATTCACTAATATAATAATATTATTATCATATCATAATAAGTATAATTTTACCTTTGAGCTATTTTCTTTGTACTTAAATGGGTCGTCTTCCATTATGTTGTCACATTTTGATGTGTTCCATCTAAGAAAATAGGGAATGGGCAAAGAAGTATTCGACGACTTACCGGCGTACCTTCCCAGATGAGAAACGACCTCATATATCCAAACCTACAATCAATAGAAGTATAAGTAAATCTACAGGATCTATGTATTATAACATTAATAGGTAACAGTCCATAATAAATCAATAATATGGTAGATTGTAAGTATCAAAAATGCCCAGGGAAAGCCATATAACGCGTATGATGCATTATTCCTCTTAACAAATGCTTCTTTATTCTTGGTCAAATCAATATTCTTTTTCAAATAGATCAATGTCATACCAAATGACTTTTTTTCCTATGGATATCCCCCGAAGAAATCTAAATCAATCGCCATCTTGATATGGTCTGAATCTACCTTCTTTATTGGGTCCTTTGCCAGCAGCATCGAGTGCATGAACCAAACGAAAGCGCACTTCAACTTTTTTTGATTAGTCAACCTATTACCTTTGATCACGCTAACCAACCTTGAGGCAATAATGCTCTTGTTCTTCGTCATCTTAAAATAAAAGATTTTGCCATTTTGGAGGACTTGGTTTATTTTTTATTCAAGGGGATATGCTGAACAATTCAGACCCTGGCTAACCAATTATACAAAATCAAATTTCACGTAATTTTTTTTATTATTTTTGATTCGTCGTAGCAACAATAATGGACTATCTATCCATTAAACTTAAAATGTTTCGGTATATTCAAGTGTCCAAAGCAAGTCTTCTTACAATCAGTATATAACTTCTATCCAACAAGAATCCTTCAAAACTCTTGATAGACCACTATTTTTGCTCTTACAAAAATCTTTGTAGGAAAATAACCTAGCTCATCCATCAAAGTTGTTAGGTTGTATGACTTAATAGAGATATCTTTCACACAAATTGGCAAGGATAGGGGATCATCCTCCTTCCCTTCTCCACTATCTCTCCTCTCCTCATCTTCACTGCTATAACTTTTACTTTTTTCTTTGATTTCTCCTTGCATTTTCCCTTTACTATCCTCAAATCATCACTCTCATGTGCACTGCTTTCATCATATTTGGAAATATCAAAAAGAATTTTTGATTCAATTTCCAACTCAGATTCATCGACTACAACTTTTTTCCTCTTCAAAGTCTTGAAAACTTCTCCAGCTATTCACTTCCTACTGCTACAACCAGTGGAAGCAGGCCTTTTAACTGCTCTATGAACTCTCACCATTTATGATCTACAACTAACAATATATCTGTAGTGGTCGATTTATCGACCACTGATCTATTAATAAAAATAGAAAAATACATAAAAAATAAATCTGGAGTAGTCAATCTATCGACCACGATTCTATTAATAAAAAAAATGCCTCGGATCAAACATACAAATCAAGTTCCAACTTATCCCGATATTGGCAGTGCAATTTACAACAACAAAAACACCATTAAAATGAGTCCAATTCAATACAACAAATTTAAAATCAATACGCAATATAAATAAAAAAAATTTCTAGTCATTATCCAAAGTAAAACACGATTAAACATGTGGAATCGACAATGTCCACTAAAAAACTCAAATTTCAACTAAAAGAACCCAACACAAAACGAAAATAAGAAAATATACTAAAATGTATCTAAACTGATTGGGGAAGAAGATTAAACTTACCTGAGCAGGAGAAACTGAAAAATGTTTACTTGGGAAGAAAGAGTCAACCCAAACTTTTTTTCAAAAATTATTATGAAAAATTCTGAGAAGAAGAGGATTTGAGGAGAGAGAAAAGTTTTTGAATTTATTAATGATTTTAATAAATATTTGAAAAATTAATAAATATAAAAATGGACCATATTGTATTTTATATAAAGTTCTATTCTCCAAATTAAGTTTTCAAAGTGAGCTATTGAAAATTTTCAACAGACATTAGGATTTGTTGCGATAGATGACTGAGCTATTGGAAATTTTCAAATGGATATTGAGGTCTGTTGCAATAAATTACCTATCTGATTTTAATTATCAAATAAATATTGGCATCTTCTGCGATAGATGATTGAGTTGTTGGAAAATTTCAAATAGATATTGATATCTTTTGCAATAGATGTCATATCTGTTTTAATTTTTTTTTAAATTTTAATACTACTAAGGCGGTAAAAAATATTCCTTTAATAACTTAAAAATCTCCTCCTTGAGTAGTCTTAGATTTTCTTTTCAATGTCACCTTTCTTTCTCTATCCCCTAAAGTTATTAATGAATATTAATAAATAGTTAAACCCATGTCTAGAATTATCTCTCCTTTAGACCTAAATTTATTCATCTCTCTTCTTGTTCTTTATCTCCTCTTTAGCGTTATCACAACCATATTTTTTTTCTTTATTTCTCTCCCTGTTCTTATAAGAATCCTTTCTGATTTCAATTTATCTATATCTTTTCTCAACGGAAATTATAGTTTCGATCCCCTTACGTTTGACATTACAGGTATGGTTCACTATTGCTCTTTCATTCTCATTTTCTTTTTTGCAAGTTATTCAGATTAATTATTTACATCTATTTTTTAATTTAATTACCCTTTACCCATATCATATTTATTTAAAAAATTTGAAGGAAAGGTTACTTTTAAGTCTTGAATGAATGAATCGTTGTTATTATTAAAATATGAGAAAAAAGTCATCTATTTAGAGAAGTTTAAAAGCCTTCTTGGCATATGTTTTTGGGTATTTATTTTATTTGTTTCTTTGTTGTTGATGTTATTTATGTTTGAGGTGGGGTTGGTCTTGTTAAAACTTATGGTGTGGTGTTGTTGATGGTGTTGGAACAAATGATGTTGTTTCTTTGTTATTGTTAAATATTGGAACAAATCAAACCACTACCAACGCTGGTTTGATGTATTCCAACAGTTTACACATCTGTTGTAACAGACTCCACATCTGTTGTAATAGCCTTCACATCTGTTACAACAAATTTTTAATTTGTTGAACAGATGGGAAGTTGCTGCAACAGATGTGGAGCCTATTGCAATAGATAGGTAATCTGTTGCAACAAATGGATAATGTTCTATCTGTTCTTATCTTGTTTAACAAAAATTGTTTTTCTCTTGTTTGAAGATATATGGAAATAAATATTGATCAACTTTTGCTTGACTAACACAAGAGGCTGCAGTAAAGATGGGTTCAAAGGAATAAGCTTCTTGTAGATGGAACCACTTCATATGTGAGAGGTATGTATTACTAATAATAATATCGTGAAGACACACATAGAGTACACTAATTTTGTGAGTGTTGTTTTTTACCGAATAGGCATTGATATTCAAACAAGATATCTGCAATTTTATAGTTAAATTTTGTAAGTCCAAACTGATTAGGTTGAGGTACCATTAATATAGTTTTGATACCCTGTTAAAATTTAATGATAGTTATTGCTCATGTCTATATGTCAAGCTTTGTAAAGTGATCAAGTTTTGGTTTTATTGTAAAAAGATTTGATAGATATTGGAATAACTTTCATGTGCATTGGACTTTAAGATGGCCTTCGAAGCCTCCCACTACTTCAACCAAGAATAAAAATCAATATATTTATTGCCCTAGCCCAAATTTGTTTGGTTGGGTTGCTCAAGGTAATGATTATATGCTAGAAGGAGCCGTAGAAGAATACTTTCAAGGTAAAGAGGGAGTTGATGAAGGCTTATATCATCTAAGAGCTAATTAAAGAAGAAAACATAGGCTAGCAAGGAGCTTCAAGCGAATCCAGCCGATGAAGCTGAATTAAAACACGAGAAATCTAAATTAACTGCAAATATAAAAGTGTATCCAGTACTAAAAATCCATCTGTTGTCACAGAAAATTAGTGCAGCTGGGCACTTTGCAGGGGAGCTGTGACTAGGCAACATGGTTGGGATGATCACCGACATTGAAAATAGTAGAACACAAAGAAAGCATCTTTACGAGCACCGAGGTTTGAAATGATATACCATAAGTAAAGAAAATTTGGACCAAGAACAACTGCATTTAAAATAAGAAATCTAAGCAAAGATGGTAATTTTTAAACTTTAAATTACATCCCATGCCTTCTTGTTTGTGGTTCCGATTAGTTCCACTGCTATTGACCTAATGGAAATCACAAACAAGATTGAGTATCATTACTTCCTTAGAAATATGGATATAATTGATTGTGTTTTCTTGCCTTAGAATGCATTCAACATATCTTGAAGAAGATTAGATGCTTGTTATAGTATATGAATCCTGATAATTTTCAAGCTTGCCTCCAGCTTGTTGATTCGATATTCAAGCTTGTTGTTGCTATTTTTGAGGTTAGTGTAGAGTTCTTTGTCTTTTGTGAGCTAGTCAATAAGGGAGGAACACATTCTTCAAAGATGTGGCATTATAAAAGGCCTTCATAAGGCTTCTAGAACACTTTCTTTAGAAGGCTTAAATGATATATGGAGGGTTCCTATATTTGTTTTAGGTCAACATCTTGATGTACACTCAAGCAGTGGTCCCAACAGTTGAACAACTCACTTTATCGAGCTCCATTCAATGCAGATTGTTCAACCAACCTTCAAAGGATAGCTGATGAGTGATAATTGTACCACTCATTCACACTCATTATTAATGAACATTATCTTGTTTTAAATGAGTAAATGATTTATGATTGTGATTAAATGCAATAATATCTACTCTTTATATGTATAAGAATTGAAAAGACAAAGAGATGTGGACCAGATCTTTAAATGATCAAAAAGAGTAGAAAAAGTACTGCTGAAGGCCTGCAGTAGAAGAGCCTCAGTTACCGTAGTCACATAGCTGCGGTCACAGCCATACCTACATGATCATGGCTTGGCAAAAATGTGCAGCCCAAGGGCAAACCTATAATTGCACGTGCTGATCCAAATTTGAATAAAAACTCTCAGACCCTAATTCCATGTATCATTTATTCCATGATATTCCTTCTTCCCCAATTTTATAAGTTTTAGCTTGAGACTTTCTAACCTCCATTTTTCGAGAAAAACATATTGTGTAAATTTTGGGTGAAGAATACATTGGAGACTTTCTAAGTGGAAGATTTGCTCACTTCCATTGTTGATATGTGGGAGATCCAAGTTTGAAGTAACATTCACTTAGATCTTATACAAATTTTATTTAATAGAGATTATGGGCATATCTATGCTTGTTTATATTATGTGTAGCTAAACCTCCCCCTTGGGGGTTACGTATGAATAGGGGTTAATGTGTGTGTGGGTTGTGATTGTTAGCATTTATTTGTTATTTTATGTTTATGTGTTCTATTATTGCTAAGCTATTTTGGTTGGGATTTGATGGGTGAAAACTCCAAATACCCACATGGGTTTGATGAGTGAAAGCTTCAAGCTCTAGAAAGTTCAATGCTATCTTCGAACGAAGGGTTTTAGGTAAACTTTAGGAATCTATGTCATCCTCGAAAGTGGGATGTGGGGACCAAATCAATGATAGACAATTATGTGTGTAGTTTGCTAAATTTTCACTATCTTAGACAAAAGGGTGAATATGAGGTTAACTATGCCATGGGTGTCATCATAGAAATAGGAATTCCTTGATTGAGCTTGTGGTTGCTAAATGTTGAACACACCTATTAGGTATTCAAAAGGATCAATGGGTGAAAGTTGGTGTTTTTCTGAAAGACTAGCATCACAATCTATAACCAAGCCTACTCATATTTGACTTACTAAATCGATGTTGATTACTAACTCCCATATGTCACTACCTTAGTAATGCATAATCTCAAGATCTGTGCATGATTATTAAAACTTTAATTATTTGTAGCCCTGAATTGATACTAGAAAAACTCAAAAAGAAACATTAGTGTATGAATTCACCTCCTCCATTTTATCTTTTTTGTACCATTTGTTTGAATTTAACTTGTAACTATCATCTCAAATTAATTTGATCGCCACTCACATTGTTCCTCGTGATTCGAACCAAATCCAAAATTAGGTAAATATATTGAAGACGACTGCCATGCACTTAAATTGATGTGTAAGTTGAGCATTATAAAAAATGATGCCGTTTTTGGGGAATAATTTGGCATATTAAGTTAGTTTGAAATCTTAGTTACTTGCTTAAATTCAAGCTTGTAAATATTTGTTTGTGATTTTTCTTTGTAGGTAGATTTTATTTTATTTTTACTTTTCTTGATGGCATCTTTTAACAAATATGAGTTGAATGATTCGAAGTCATATCATGATCCCCTATGTTCATATTGTTACGGACCACACTTAAGGAGAGATTGTAAGTATGCTCCCCAGGGAGAGATTTTACCATCTCAATCCGATTGGGAGTATGGTTATCCTATGTGTGGTGTCTACAAGGACATTGGTATGAGTGTCCAAAAACCCTCTCCCCCTGTTATACTATTTGAATTGCTAGTTCTTTCTATGATTTTATTAGGTCAAATGATGAGAAACTGGAAGAACAAAACACTGAGTCTAGTAGCTGTGACCTAAGTTTACTAGCTATCTTGGATCAGGCTAATGTAATGGGGGAGAATATGGAATACATGTACAAATAAAATAAAAGTTTCAATAAAGAACTATTGGGTAAAGAAGAAAAGCTTGAAACTATCACTACCTTTCCCGCTACTCAAAAGGAGTGTTATCAAGAAGAGAAACTAAGCTATGATGAAGAGCTTGGTAGTGAAGACTCCTTAATGGCTTCCCAACCATCCAACTTATATAAGGGAGAAGAATTCCAAATAAAGGAAATGGTACTAGAGCCAAGAGAAGAATCAATGCAAATCTCTTATAACGACTCTAGTTCATTTCGGGGTGGAGATGCTCCGGAGGAGGTTAACCCCAAATTAAGTGTTGGACCTCATTCAACCCACTTTTTAACATTATGTTTAGAGGATATGATAAAGATTCATACCTTTGAACAAATGGAGGATTATAGGGAGGAAGAGTCCGACTTTTGTATTTAGGAGCCTGACATTCCACGAGAGAACATGGAACCCCACCCATCAAAGGCCAAGATGCTCAATTTCCAAAGTCCAAGGAATTTCCTATTGATGTGATAAATTTTACCCAAGAAGCTAAAATGAAATTTTGATTTTAAGAAAGGTAAAAGGTTTAAATCTTTAAAATGGGGAGACCAAAACTTCCTTTCTATAGCTTCCCCTCTTCCAAGACTCTTATTGAAAGATCTGAATATTTTGTCCCTCTGCCATTCATTACATATTGAGCAAAATTTGGGATGGAGATTCAAATATTCTAAGTCTAAGCACAAAAGAAAATTGAAGAGGCATCTTTCTAAGACTTTAAACTAAGCACTCGATTGGAGGCAACCCATCATGACATGAAAAGTAGCACATATCCTTTTAACTATGCATGGTAGAATAAATTTTTGTTTTACTTATGCATGCATAAGCCTTGAGATGGTGGTTCTTACCAAAATTTTGATCGAATTTGAAGAAGAAAAGTTTAAATTTGGCATTTTGGATTGAACAGGAAAGGCAAGGGATCAGATTTCTGGTCTCAGTTACCATAACCGTGGCCTGGGTCAACGTGATTGCAGTGACCGTGTGACTTTGATCGCGTGACTAAGACCACTATCACAGTCGAATAAGTTTAAATGACCATCCAACTGCTAACTTTTCACCCACCCTTCTTCACTTTCTCTTACAATTTTCTTCACTTTTTGGCACTACAGTGCATAGCCAAGGGTCATCTCATTCCAATAGCATCTACCAACGTGGTAAGTTGTCTAAACTCCTTTGATTTGAATGAAACTGCATGATTTGATCTTGTAATATTTATATACATCCTGAACTGATGTTTGTATTATCATAGTCATGCTAAATTTGTATTGCTATGTGGTTTGCTAATATAGATAGTATACACGTTGTGTGGGGAAGTCTTGAGTTCCCAGGAATTAAGCCTTGAACCACATAAATGGAAGTGTGTACCGTGTGAGAGATGAAAGCCTCTACAAATTCCATGTTCAAATTATTTAAGTTCAGTGATGGGATCACACACTCTAGTCTTATAATTCACTATTTACAATGTTATCATGCTTTCTTGAAGAAAAATTTTAGGGTGAAACCATGTTTGAGATATTACACAGAATCTATCAAACTTGGTCTCAGGTACCGCGATTGCGGACTCGATGACAACAATTGATTAACCATGATCATTGTTATCACTTAGCAATCGCCATAACTGAGGCCAAGTTATGGCAGACTTTGAACATTTCTGCATATCTTTTTGCTTCCCCTGAAACCCTCATGGCACTACCATATGAGCTTATCTGTTTCATCTAGCATGTGTTTAGTATGAGAAAACTAATATTAGTCAGAGTTACATTGCTCACAGATCATCAGCCTCAAAGATGAAAGATTTTAACGACACCAGATTCATGACTACACAATGCCACCAACTCTATTATGATGACTTCCATAGGAAAAAGCTACTCCTTGAGAGGGGAATCAGCCTGGACAAGGTGGAAGAGAAGCTCCCAGAATTCCACGCTAGACTAACTTTGACCGAGTGGATATGCTTTGCCCTAGAACCCTGCAAGGCCAACGAGATGACCAACATTTCATGACCTGGTAAAGAAGTTCCTTGGTCCATCACCAAGAAAGGTATTTTAATGAAGAACTTCAAAATAGAGGCCATCTTTGGTTAAACATCATATGCGACCAAGTATCACCTTGGACCCATATGACCATCATCACAGACTTGATAGCTCGAATTATTGCTTGCATCTTATTTGGAATCCCTCTTAATATGGGAGAGATTATCTTATCACAATGGAGCTTTTACCAAACCCATGGAGGTATGCACCTACTTTTTCCTTCCCTTATCACCAAACTTTCTAAGAGAGCAGAAGTGGAGGAGTATACTACAAATACTTGGGTATGCCCGAGCTCCATCATATATCCACTCAAATTTAGAGGCGAGGGTACCCAATGCCAAAGCAAGAAAAGAAAGATAGATTCTGAAAAAGAAGCCCAGTAGGACCCAGCATCATGTGAACCCTCATCAACAAATCCCCTCGATGATCTTTCAGATCAAATAAAGGTGGTCAGAGAGTTAGTGTCCAGATTCCCTTAGGGTCCGAGATCCCTCTACAGACCGTCATTCATATGTAATGCAATATGACTATGAGAAGTACATTAAGGAGCAGCAAAAGTAGGGAAACACTGTCGCCAGCCTAGAGAGAGCAGCCTCAGCCTTAGCGGAAGCACATAGGGACCTCAAGCAGTCACATAAAAAGATGGTATGAAGAGTGAAGAAGAGAGATAAGTTCTCCAAGAACCTGTGGAAGGGAGTAAAAGGAATTTTTAAGGTTCTCAAACCAAATGAGAAGTTGCCTTATTCAAAGCTTGATTGTGAAGAAGAGGCCTCTGTTAATTGGTCGATTGAGGAGACTGGTGGTTCCAGCATAGAGTCAAATAGAGAGAGCAACTCTTGAGGAAAATTCAGGGAGACACTTCTTACTCTTTTTTGTTAGAAAGAAGCACCCCAAGTCGATACACTCAGCCTAATAAAACTTACCTAAAAGATCCTAAAGCTGAGAATTTAGATCCTTAAGATCAGCAGAATCCTTATGATAAGTGGCCATTGAAATAGGTTGGGTTCCTGACTCAAGATCAATAACAAACTCAATATCATGCTTACGAGAAAGGTCAGGTAGGTCAGTAGGGAAGAAATTGGAAAACTTATGGATAAAAGAAATAGAATAAAGTGAGTATTCTCTACACTAATATCACAAGCATAAGCACGATAAGACTTACAACTAATTGATACAAATCTCTTAGCCCGAATATAAGATATAATCACCTTTGATGTGCAACTAAGAAAAACTTGACACATAACCAAGGGTATACAAGGCATGGATAAAGTAACTATCTTAGCAAAGTAATCCAAGACCACATGATAGGGGAATACCTATTTCAAGCCTATAATACATCAAAATCCACCATATTTAACATAGTATGTTCATCCTGAGTATCAAACTCTTAAACAATATAACTCATAATCTATAAGCCTGATTGACTATTAAGTAATTACCCACAAAAGTAGATACACACAATGACACTGATAAAGGCTCGCAAGATAACTCTAAACCCTATTGCATAATAAGTAGAAACATATGAATAAGTTTACTAATAATATCTGAAGAGCCTGTGTTTGGCCTACCAGAAATAACATACAACTGACTCATCCACCTACGTACTTGGAGCATGACCAATGATCTATCCTACCTGTCTGAGGCCTCCTCGATAACTTTAAGGACTATTCCTATGACCCTACATACCACCTCTAGCTGGGGCATGATTGCTCTATTTATTGGACACTATTAGTTATAAGCTTAATCATCCTACACTAGGAACACTCTTTGGAGAAACGACCAACGAACCTATAATCAAATCAAATCCTAGGCACTCTACTTTATCTAGAAGTACCATCTAACCAAGAATAGCCATCTTAACTTGAATACCTAGAATGTGCATCTCTTAAAAATTAGTTGTTGTTCCTCCTATCGTAATTTCTATAATTGGACCTACCACCTCCCATAATCTTGAGTATTGTATGAATGAGCCTACTAGATTGACATTGGTATTGATAGGAATAAAATGGAGGGTACCTACCCTGAGAACCTCTGCCTTTGAACTATGAGTCACTCTAGATCCTATTGAAACTACCCTGCTAATATGGTTTATTATATCGACCCCCTTTGTCCTTATGACACATCTTTTCCATAGATTTTGGAATAATTAAAAACCTCAATAAAGGACCTACTACTGCTAATTTAACTCTGAGTGGCCATGCAAAGAGAAAGTTTCATCCCTCTAACAAAATGCCTAATTCGCTCCTACTCGGTAGGTATGATCATTGTGGCATGTCTGCCCAACTCATGGAATCTTACCTCATACTTCACAACCATCATAGAACCCTAATCAAACCTAGTAAAATGATTTCTCAAGCGCTCTCAAAGACTGGGAGGCATATACTTCTCAAACAAAGACTAGGAGAATAGAGTCTGAGTCATAAGAAAAGATCCAGTTGGCCTGGAATCAACATAATCTCTCCACTAATGCCTAGCTTCCAGGTCCACTAAGAAGTAATATGATGAACCCCACACACCTCAACTAGGCCTAAATTATGGAGCCTATTCTTTAAAGTAGTCATAAACTCAAATGCATCCTCATCGGGCCCCCTATAAATCTAGGTGGAGTAAATCTCAAAACTCTTCCCAACATATTCTACTTCTCAAAAAACATAGATATAAGGGTGGGTAACTATCAAGAAACTACCGACATTAGATGACTTCAAATCTGGGAACCATAGTTATAGGTTGTGCCTCACTATTTATGCCATCTGATCTATAGACTAAGTACCATCAAACAGTGCACCACCAATTAATCCCAAAAGTTAAACAAAATATATCTCAGCATTAATGAATAAATAAACCCCAATGGGACCTAGGTTGCCCCTGGCCATAATTGGCAAGGGTGGCAGAACCTCCAAAGTTATATTTGGCTCAAGAACAATGACAGGATCTCATAAAGGCTCCCTATCCTGACCCTCAACTGAAGTTGGAGTTATCACTTATCCATGACCTCTTATTCAGCAACATCCTCTAGTAGATGCCAAGGCCATAGACTCGGGGTCCTCTTTTACGATCATTGTAGATAACTATCTAAAAAAGAATGAACCAATAAGAACCTTAGAAATCAACACAAACTCAACTCACAAAATAAATAAAGAAGGTGAAGTACTCCTAATAATGCATGATATTCTCTCGAAGATAAGGTACATATGTCATTGCTCTTATTAGCAGACTTTACAAGACATTTACTCTTGAACCAACAATACCAGTGAACCTGGCATTTTGATACCAATTTGTCACGATCTAATTTCATAGGTCATGATGGCACCTACTTTAACCTACCAGGAGGTAAGTCTAATCATAGCCCAAAACATTAATAAAGGGATAATTGGTGAAAGATATAGGAATTATCTTAAATAAAGGATACAACAAAATTATAAGTAGGTAAATATAAGTGCAATATACTAAATAAAAGTGGAGAAAGAGAAAAGTATACAAAAGAGCATACCATGACCTAGTAAGATCAATATAAGAGCCACTAAATATAAAATGTGAGTACTAAATAGTGCTAATATACAAGTAATATCAAAAGCAAAGACTGTCAAAATATAGTAAAAGGTGATAAGATCAGCTCGGGCTCTAAAAGCTCACCTTTCGTTTGAGTCCCAAAGGCAAGCTAGATATAATGTCAGCGACAATGACTCATACTCAGTTTTGCATTACAAAAAGATGTATAAATATAACATGAGTACAAAAGAAATGGGTACTCAGTAGGCATCATAACGACTAAGCTAAGTCATAATAAAAACATAATAAACATGAGAATGTAAACAAATTCAGGGATAAATCTAAATCTAAAATATTACTCCAATCTTGATAATAGGATAAGTTTACAAAAATAAATGAACTAAGATAAACACAACTTAACTATGTCCTATCTAGACCACCATAAGCCTGGAAGAGTAAGAAAGTAAGGAAATAGCCCTGTTGAGCCTCTATAAGACTAGTGGATGCAAAGAAGGAAAAGGATACCAATAAAAATAAATTTAAATCATATTCATTGGACAAACTATATCTGAAATTCCCTTCAAACTATAATGTTGAAATCAAATCAAAACCAAGAATGATATCATTATAATAATGCCATAATAAATCATAACTATTGGACTCAAACAGGAACTAGTAAGTCTCAAATAATGATAACAATAATAATGTTGAGCCATAATTTCTTTAGAGTTCATTTAATATCAAATTACCAACTTCAATGAAGAGTACACAAAGGTAGAAAGGTTTACTCAATGAGTTTAATAAATAATCTTAAGGGATAATCATATTCTAATTTGGGTATTTTGACTAACCAAAAACTGATAGAAAGCCTAAGTCATCCTATGGATAAAATATTTTCCAAAGAATTCTAAGGACTCCTAAGATTACAAGAGGCTAATCTAAATATTTGACTTATAAGGATGGCCAATGGGATCCAATACTAATCTCAAAAATATATACTAAGGCTACCACCTACCAAAACTTAGACTAAGGCCTTAAAATTTTACCCTAAATTAAAAATGAACCACGAGGTTGAATTCCCAAGAATGGACCCAGAAGACTGGGACCCAACCCAAAGGCCCCCACCTTAAAATTGATGCTTTGAAGCTAACAGAACTATCAAATTAGTATACAAGGTTGTTTACCTATATTTTAGGCCTTATACCTAATTCTTAATACTGTAACCATTAAAATAAGAAACTATATCTGAAAACCAAATAAAATGTTCGATTACTGAACTATTGGCTCTATCAAGTCATAAATAATCTGGGGCAGCTATAACAAATCTCTAAAAACCTAAATAGTACAAAATATAGAAAATAACCTACAGGTTAATATCAAATTCATAATATGAAGCTGTAAAATAATGTAATAGAGTGAGAAACTAAAAGATTACTACAAAAATTAGAAAAATAAAAGGTTAGTGGAGACAAAAATTTGAATTTAAAGGGATTTTAAATTTTAAATGGTGAAAATTCATTTTCCCCTTTCTAAACGTATCAAGGACTGTTGTACTAGCTCGTCACCCACTACAGGGGTACTGTTATGGTGATCCTAAGTTGTTAGAGTGGTCACCCATGGAATTTTTTATGTTCATCCATTTTTTGATATGTTTTTCTTGTTGTTAATATTTTCCCTCTTCGAGTATTGCATGGTGACATAAGGAAACGAGGTAGCAAAATCCTTTCCAAACATCTTCGTTTGTCAAGTACTTGGAAATTGAATTAGTTGCGATATCAATGTCCTATAATTGTAATATAAAATAGGCCTCAATAGGAGTTCCATATAAATATTATTTGAGTTGGCATAGTAAGAATGGGTCTTTTAGTATACTTTCTCCAAAATGATTTGATTTGTTTCTTTCTTTGTACTCCTATTATATCAAGGATGAACGGTTGGTAAAAATTAGTATCGATTGTAATAACCTATTCCAGCATTATTAAAAAATTTTCAATAAAATAATCAATTTCAAAATATTATGTCGAGTCAAGGTTAAGTTGAGATAAGTCATTATACACACTAAAAAGATTTTGAGATAGGAAAAAAAGGTACAGGCCAACTACCTAAGGACCACCATAGAGGTCCCTTGGCTTCCATGAGGGGACCGCCATAGAGAGACATGGGCTACCATGCTCGTGCCTGTGTAATCAACAAACGAGTTTAAACCATATTTCTACCCAATCTTGTTTGAATACATTTTCTTCCTCCTAAAAATACATTAGGTTTATTTCTAAGCTAAAAATTACTAGGCTAGAGAGGCAATGGCCTAAAGGGATGTGATTATAAAGTTTTTCTTGTAGTTTCTCCATCAGAATCCCTAATTAGATGCAGGAAACATAGTTTCAAGCTCTCCAGACGCATAAGCTCAGCATCCAGGAAGGATATAATTTATGAGTATTAGATTATGGTTAGTTAGCATGTATATAATTCATGTGAACATAATATATTTTGATGGCAGTATTCATGCTTAGTCTTGAGAGCATAGAGTTTGGATGGCTAATTATATAAATATTGAGTAGGCAGAGATAAAGGTTATTCTAATATGTATTTAAACAAGATTCTTCATTATAAATCTTAATTGGTTAATGTACTTGATGAGTAGTCATGTAAATCATGCTAGTTGGATAATGATAGAGCGATGTGTGAGTCTGTAGTTATAAGACTAGTTTAGTTACTTCAACAAGAAGTGAAAATTAATGTATTGATATATATATATGTGTGTGTGTGTATTATCCTCGCTGAATTAAGTACTCATAAGGTTATGTTATAATAAGGTAAGGTTGAATTATAACTTTTAAAGTCTATTAGAAAGTTGGCTAAGGATAGAAGTGGCGTTAAGGTAAATTATTAGACTATGGTTAAGTGTGTAGTGTCCCGTAAGGATGAATGGTAGATGATTGATTAAGATAAGTCACTTATTAGGTTAGTATGACAAGTATTGTATGAGTAATGGGGGTTTGAGAATGATAGAACACACTTGAACTTATATTATAAAGGGGTCGACTATGTTAAAGGTATGTTTGTGTATGTCTTATGGTTGTGATAGAACTAATTAGAGTTTAGACTTAATTTGGTTGTATGTATGCTCCTAAATTGAATGATTTTTAATTTAACATTTGGACTCGCTTGCAGTAGGCTATGGTTTCTATTATAGTTGTATACTTGATTTAGATATTGTACCTATTCTTATGTTTAATATTTGTGAATTGGACTTCAGACATACTTGTGACTGGTGGTCTTGGTTGTTTTTACTTTTATAAATGAGATAACGACATAAAATTGACTAAGCATTTTATGATGATAAATTATATACTAGTATTATTAGTGCACCGTGTTACATCTTGAATGATAATGCTTACATTACATTTTATTGTGTTACACGAAGGATTAGGTGTATTGTAGTATAAGTTACTTACTTAATGATATATCAAAGAATAGTGTACCATGTAGGTAGATACATACATGGATGATGTTGGTTCTCTGTAGTTTATGACATTTTGCAAAACATTAGTATGTGTGTATTACTTTGATTTGATAATTGACATTCATTATTTACATTTATTGGACTATTTGTATGTTTATGTAACATACAGATTGTGTGGTGGGGAGAGGTTAGGTTGTTGGTAAGTTGGTAATAGATTCACGTTATTCTATTTTAATGTTAAGATGGGGATATATCTATTTTTGCAATGGTTTATTATTTTGTGGTTGTTATGCTGTTGTTGATACCATTGTGTGTTTATGTATTATTGTGTCACAGTTGATTGTTATTGATTGACTAATTTAATTAAGTGTTTGTTGTGATAGAATATTAGTCTTGTATATTTGACTTGTGTATATTTATTTAGAATGATAAAAGACATTAAAATATTAAAGATAGTGGGAATACCAAATGATTTGGGTGAATGATTGTTGACATGAGGAAATAGTATTGTTTGACTAATATAGATGCAAGTGATCCATAAAATAGGTTGTTGGGTACACTCCATGATGTAATCAGAGATAATATAGGTTCGTTACTAGAAATTTAGAGTGTATGACCTTACTGTGTAGGAGAGCCCTTTAACGGGAATAAGAATAGTTAATGTAATTGATCAACTTATCAAATATAGAGGTTACTAAGGAGTTAAATGAGAATAAAGGGTTTGTTTTGAATTTTTGTTGTTAATCCATGGTTAAGCTATTATATTTTATTCTATGATTTTGTATGTTGTTATGTGATCTAACCCTATCAGCAAATGGGAAGGTTAAAGGTGAAATAGTAAAAAAAAAGTCTATGCAAGCTCAAAATAGGGATCAAGGGATACTTATTCACATTTGGAAGGTCATTTAGACTAAAAGTGGACTTAATTAAAAAATGGCCTATGATCCTTTTCTAACCAACTATCCTACAACCTAGGCCAGACTAATCAAGAAAGTTATGGATTCAACCCATAAAGAAAACAAAGTAAGTATCTCACACACATGGCACAGGGTTGCATCACAAACTACTACCTATTCAGTTTATGCAAATGTTAGTTATGATTATTAGGTACCTAATACTAATGTCATAACGAGATTTACAATGGTCACACATATATACATATCACACAATTCAAAAATAGATTTTAGGAGGGTATTATTTTTCTCAAAAATCAAACCACAAAACATCAACTGTCTTAGATACTCATTATTTTCCTAGTTACACAAAAATGCAACAAAATCTGAAACAAAACATAATACATCACAATATTTTCTAGACATGAAGATTCTACAATCATAGAACAACCACTAGGAAAAGAAACACAAAAATAAAAACCCATGGCGGTTTTGGTATACCCCACCCCTCCAATATAAAATATGACACTTGCAGGTGGTCATCGAAGATCCCTCATATCGGTAAATATGAGTTTCGGCTTTTAGTCCCCTGGGACTGCCACCTTCCATGGCTTAGCTACACTCTCTGCAATTAATACCCAAGAATAACCATGTCCAAACAATCCATTACCATTTATTAACCAAGGTCAATATTAGTGGTATCATCATACCACCCCATTACTTGCAAGTAATATCCATATCCAAACCATTTAGGTTAGGTGACCTTCCTTTTACCATATTAAATCCACTTGGGAGACTTCTATGTTCTCCACAAGCTTAACCATTTAGGCTTTAGCCTTTTCAAACCATTTAAACCATGCATAAATCCCTTATCCAGTTTAAAACATACAAGAGTTCCATTAAAGAAGTCAATGCAATGAAGGTGTCTTTATAAGTATTTTATCAAATACCTTGGGGGCATAATATAACCAAAACCAATTCCAAAGACCATTAAAATATTATCATGCAATCCAATTGTCGAAAACCACCATTAATGCATATAAAAGTATAATTAAAACAATAGGAAACCATATCCAAGCATTAAAACTCAAAACCCCCAAATAATAGTTGATAACCATAATTATGAAATAGTGAAACCATGAAATCAATCATATAAACCATGACTTTAGTTTAAATTACAATGAGAGAAGAAAATCATGCCTTATATCAAAGAATTGATGAAAATAAATCACCAAAGCAAGCCCTTAGTTGAAACCCTAGCCTTCTTTCCCTAAAAGTTGTTGAGGGAATTATAAGATGCTTTGGAATAGCTTCTAAGTTCTTATGAATAGAATAATAGGATAAATAATATTCTAAGTGTATTAGAAGTTGTGCCTCCTAGTTAGGGTAAGTAGGGAAATTTCCAGAATACCCTAACCTAAATCCCTATAAAACCCGTCACAGGGATACAACTGACCCTTACGAGTCATACTTTTCTATCGGTATCCACCATTCATATCCAAGCCTCAACCCTTGGATCAAACACTATCAAGTATACAATATATCCAACTAAGTCGTAACCACAGAATATGATCCATATCTATGATCTGTATCCCAAGCAAACTAAAATACCAGGAAGATCAAACACTGCCCTCCATATAAGTCTTTGATACTACTCGTATCAACCTTTACGACTCATGCCCCTAAGTTGTACACATTATAGTGACCAAAACCATCCCACCAACTAATACTGGTCAGTATACGATAGGATCATACCACTCGTACCTGAGCATATGAGTCATACCAATAAGTCGTATTGGGTTTGGAGAATGGATTCTAAGAAATTTTCTAAGGGTTAAAACCCAGGATGTTTCAGTCTCCCCCGCTAGGAACATTCGTCCCTGAATGACGGATAAGGTAAGGGATACCACTCACAGAGTCATTTTTATAATCAAATATCCCTTCAACAAAGTTTGGAAACAGGGGGCAAAGATGTTAATCTTTTCTTTAACAAACTCAAAAAATAAAGATGTGCTCAAGACACATACCTTCTGCACGAATCCCAGGAACAGAAAACAAATACGGATACTTGGACTTCATATCCTCTTCCACTTCCAAAGTAGCTTCTTCCACCTTATGGTTCCACCATAGAACCTTAACTGAAGCCACATATTTTGTTTGTAACCAACGAATTTGTCTATCCAATATCTCAACTGGGACCTCCTTATAAGACAAAGAATCTGAGATACCCAATCCTTCCAAAGGAACAACCGAACAAGGATCACCAAGACACTTTCTTAACATAGAAACATGAAAGACTGGATGAACCAAACTTAAGCTAGATGGCAAATCCAACTCATAAGACACATTTCCAACTCTTCGCAAAATCACGTAAGGACCAATATACTGAGGACCGAGTTTCCCCTATTTTCCAATTCACATCACTCCCTTCATTGGAGATACCTTGAGGAATACCCTATCCCCAACCTCAAACTCTAAGTATCTATGTCTTATATCTGCATAGGACTTTTAGTGACTTTGGGTAGCTTTAACCCTATCCAGAATCACCTTAACCTTCTCCATTTCTTGATAAACCAAATCCAAACCAAACATGTCCTCTTCTCCAAGCTTAAACCAACCAATGGGAGATCTGTATCTCCTACCATACAATGCCTTGAATGGAGCCAGTCTAATACTAAAATTATAGCTATTATTGTAAGCAAACTCCACCAAAGGTTGATGCTCAACTCAATTGCCACTATAGCCAGTCACACAGACTCGAAGTATATCTTCCAACGTTTAAATAGTTCTCTCTGCTTCACCATCCGACTGCAGATAAGAAATAGAACTTAGACTAACCTTAGTCCCCAACCCTTTTTGGAAGGACCACAAAAAATGAGATACAAACTACATACCGCGATTAGAGATAATCAAAATAGGTACCCCAGCAGCTTCACGATCTCCTAAAGATACAACCATGCATACTCTTCTGTTGAAAAGGTAGTCCACACTGGCAAGAAATTTGCAGACTTGGTCATCCTATCCACGATGACCTAAGTTTAATCATACTGATTTTGAGACCAAGACTGGTAACAAAATCTCTATTGATCACCTTCCCACTTTCGTTTGGTCAAATCAATTTCTTGATACAACCCACTAAGTCTCATATGCTCAACCTTAACTTGTTAAAAAACCATACACTTGGCCAAGAAATCAACCACATCCCTCTTCATGTCATTCCACTAATATATATCCTTGAACAACGATACATCTTAGTCGAGTCAGGATGAACAACATAGCAAGACTCATACGCCTCAGCCAAAAACCTTTACCGCAGCCCATCGACATCAAGAATACACAACCTTCCTTAGTACCACAAAGTACTATCACCAGTGATCTCAAACACCACTACCTTATGCCCACCAACATCACTCTTGATTTTCATTAAGATAGGATCCAATACTTTTTTCTCCTTGTCTCTGCACCAAGATATGACCAAACCACTTCTTTCCCCATCACACCACCATCCTTAGAGTCTAAGAGAGAAACTACAAGATTAGCAAAGTGGTGAATTTCATTTACCAATTCCCGCTTGCCCGCCTTCATGTGAGTCAAACTTTTTATAGATAATTTGCTAACAGCATAAGCAACAACATTAGCCTTACCTGGGTGGTAGTGAAGACTCATAACAGAAACCTTGCGAAGCTCAAGCCACCTCTTCTTCCTGAGATTAAGCTCTTTCTGAGTGAACACATACTGAAGACTCTTGTGATCAGAAAGGATATCCATGTGAACACCATACAAATAACGCCAATATATTTTCATAGCAAAGGCAACCGCCAACAACTCCAAATCATGATTAGGATAATTCCTTTTATGTACCTTCAACTGCCTGGAAGCATAGGCAATCACCTTACCATGCTGTATCAAAACACAACAAAGCCCTACCCGAGATGCATCACAATAAACCACAAACCCCTCATTACCTTTTGGCAAGGTCAGGATTGGTCCATTAACTTCTCAAAACTTCCTTCACAAGCATCTTACCAAGAAAACTTAACCTTCTTTCGAGTCAACCTAGTCAAAGGACTAGCTATCAAAGAAAAGCTTTCCACAAACCGCCAATAATTCCTGACTAAAACTAAAAAGCTCCCAATATCGGATAGAGATGTCGGCCTAGGACACCTTTTCAGTACAACAACCTACTGTGGGTCCATCATGATCCCTTCACTAGAAATAATATGGCCCAAGAAAGTCACAATATTCAACGAAAACTCACACTTAGAGAAGTTGGCATACAACTATTGTTCCCTTAAGGTCTACAACACCATACGGATGTAATTAGCATGATCCACCTTACTCTTCGAACAAGCTAGAATGTCATCAATCAACACGATGATGAAGAGAACCAAATACTGCCTAAATACTTTATTCATCAAGTCCATCAATGCTGCTAGAGCATTAGTCAATCCAAATTACATCACCAAGAACTCAAATGCCCATGTCGAGTATAAAAAGACATCTTAGGGATATCTACCTCCCTAATCTTAAGATGATGGTACCCAAACCAAAGATCTATCTTAGAGAAGAACTTGGCATCCCGTACCTAGTCAAACAAGATATCTATCCAAGAAAAAAGATCCTTGCTCTTGACTATCACCTTGTTCAACTACCTGTAGTCTATGCATATCCAAAGGTAACCATCCTTCTTGCACCCAAACAACACCAGTTCACCCCATGGATAAACACTAGGATGAATAAACCCCTTATCCAGAAGATCCTTAAGTTGCTCTTTGAGTTCTCTCAATATAGCTATAACCATTCTATATGGAGAAATAGATATTGGACAAGTGTCCGAAAGAAAATCAATACAAATCTATTTCCCTATCCGGAGGAACACCAAGAAGATCATTCAAAAAGACCTCGAGAAACTTATTAACCACAGGCATCGAAGACAAAAAAGGGTCTTTCGAATTAGAATCTTTAACCCAGACCAATTGATAATAACAACCCTTAGAGATTAATCTCTAAGATCTAAGTTAACAAATAAACCTACCCCTTGGAGCTAAGGAACTACCTTTCCATTCTATAAATGGTTCACCATGAAACTTAAAGATAACCCCACGGGTTCGACAATCTATAGATGCATAACAAAAATGCAACCGATGCATACCTAGAATTACATCAAAATCTACCATATCCAATTCCAATAAATTCGTCAAGGTCTGATTGCTACCAACAGATACCACACACACCCTATAGACTCTCTTATCAATTATCGAGTCACCTACTAGGGTAGAAATAGAAAAAGGATCCGAAATAACTTCTAAATAAAAACCAAAAGTTGCAACCACATATTGAGTCACATAAAAAAGAGTGGACCCCGTATTATCCAAGAAATATGTGTGATGAGAGAAAATTTGTAACGTGCTAATAATGACATCACGTGATTCCTTTGATTCCTGTTGGGATGCCAAAGTATACAACCTATTCCAAAAAAAACTAAAACTATGAGCATAAATAGAAAAAGATGCCCCACCATCGGGTGTAGGAGTAGAAGATGAAGCCACCAGAATCTTATTCACCCCTATAGAAACCTTATTAACTAAACAATCCCTAAGTCGATGGCCTACCTATCCATACTTAAAGCACTTATGCCTTTCTTCCTCACAATAACCCCAATGAGGAAGACCACAGAATCAAAAAGGACGATATGAAGAAACAGTCTGACCTTTACTAGCCTAAGATTTGGCAACCTGTGCCTGAGAATCATCACCACTTTGATGACGCTTGTTTACCGCCTGATAAGGAGCACTAGAAGAAATAGAGCCAAAAATCCCCCACTTCTTTTTTGCCACTTTCTCCCATCTCTACTACCCTAATACTAAGCACCTTCCTAATCAGAAAACCTGTTCCTCTTTTAGTACCTATCCTCAAACTTTTTCTGTTTTCTCTTTTCATCCTTAACTTACTGCATATTAACAGTTACCCTCAAGATGTCAATATCCTTACTCAGCTAGGTAGCCTTACTCTCCAGAATCAAATCTCTATTAAACCCAGAAGAGAACTTTCTCATTATTGACTTCATATTAGTTACCAAATTAGGAGCATACCTTGATGTCTGATGGAACTTTAAAGCATATTCCTTTATTGATATCCTCCCTTGCCTGAGGTTTACAAACCCCTCTATCTTTGCTTCCCTTAACTCTTGAGAAAAGAATTGATCCATGAAGATATTAGAAAAGGCCTCCCATAACCCATCTTCTTCCATATAACCTCTATCCATGTCCTACTCATCATACCACTAACAAAAAACATCCTTGAGCTGATAAGCTGCAAAGTTAACCCCTTCTACATTAGTACTCTACATCACCCGAAAGATCTTTCACATCTTATCTAAGAAGGCCTATGGATCCCTCTCAACATCCACCCCTATAAAAATTGGAGGACCCATCTTCATAATTTGACCAACCTTGGTGACCTCAGCAGACAAAGCACCATCCATACCCCGCTTAGCTTAAGCAGCAACCAATTAGGCAATAACATAAACAGACTAACAAAATTTAGCATTTGCCACATTACCCTAAGGGACCTGAGAAGAACTAGATGGAATAGGAGGAACTCTAGCACCATCAGGAAAAGGGACACAAGATCAAAGATGAACTTCAAACGTACGATGTACCCCTTCAGCATTATCCCCAGATGGGATAAAATAATTTCTTTGTATTCCAGATGTAGGAGGAATTATCTGAAAGACTAAAAAAAAGGGATTAAAGGAGATTCATGGATTGAGAGCTCAAGCTTGAAGATATAATACCAAGAAAGTGAAACATTCCTAAATCTCTTACAACCTCTCTCTTATGAGTGTGGTGTGCTTCACCCCTAAAAGAGGCTCTACTCGATAACGCTTTGTGGACTTCCTAATTGACCATGAACCTAGGCTCTGATACCAAGATGGGACAACCTAACCCCAAGCCTTGTCATAACAGGCATCCCAAGTCCAACCAAGATCGGGGACTACCCCCTGTTACCTAACACAACCACCAATATCCAGCCTTAGGTAGGATGAATTTTTAAGATAAAACAAGATATCATTATTGTTCTTATTAAAACTCAGGGATAGTGTCACAATCGTGACCGACCCAATCGAGTCCACCCGTATTGAAACAACAACCTAAAAGGGAATATCAAAACATAATATGAAAATCAATCCCAAAATTTAGTAGGATAGAACAACCAATAATATCATCCAATGATGTCAACCTAACAACTTATTCCACTACCAAGGACGACACCAATATCGATGTCGCCCATAACAACCCCCAGATATACCACAGAGCCTTTATCCAATAGAGTAAGTAATCCTATTGGGACATACCCCAAACCATGAAAAAAACTAATATCCAAGATAAAAGAAAAGTGTTTACATAAATCCATAACATGAAATGATGCCTTCCAAAAGAATGGAAGCTCACCACTTTAATCTAAATCTTGATACTGAATTCGCGAGCTAAATAGTAAGAGTAGAGTGGTTGGTTCTGACATAGCATGGGTATACAGCCGCCAGTAGACAGGTTAGTAGGTGCATGCAAGCATGAAACTCAGGATAGGTAAAAAGTAGTGTCAGTCATAAAAATAAGTGAAACCATCCATAATGCATACAAATATACATATATATAAGTGCCAACAAAGGGAATTGGGTATAGCATGTATTTAAAACCTTTACCTGAGTTGTGTAGCTTTTCCGTCCTAACCATCCACAGGTAATATGGGTTCAGCTCCCCCTGCTGTAAGGGTTTCAATGTGTGTAGCAACACGACCAAGCAATATCCCAGGGGATGAATAGTACATCCCTCCAATATAAAATATGACACTCACATGTGGTCATCGAAGAACCCTCATATTAGCAAATATGAGTTTTTAATTTTAGTTCCCCCAAGACAACCATATTCTATGGCTTAGATACACTTTCCACCATTAATTCCCAATTAAAACCATGTCCAAAGAATCCATTATGATTTATTATCAAAGGTCAATATTAGTGGTAGCATCATACCAACCCATTACTTTCAAGTAATATCCATAGCCAAATAATTTAGGTTAGGGAACTTTAGGTGCCCTTTATTTTACCAAAATATATCCACTTGGGAGACTTCTATGTTCTCCACAAGATTAAAAATTTATCCTTTAGCCTTTTTGAAACCATTTAAACCATGCATAAATCTTTTATCTAGTTTAAAACATGCAAGAGTTCCATTGAAGAAGTTAATACAATGAACATATCTTTATAAGCATTTTATAAAACACTTTCAGGGCATAATACAACTAAAATCAATTCCAAAGACCATTAAACCATTATCATGAAATTCAATTGTCCAAAACCACCATTAATGCATACAAAACATAATTAAAATTTAAAACCATAACTAAAAATTTAATATCCAAATCCCCAAATAATAGTTGAAAACCATAATCATGAAATTGTGAAACTATGAAATCAATCATATAAATCATGCCTTTAGTTGAAATAAAAATGAGGGAAGAGACTCATGCCTTCTACCAAAGAATTAATGAGAAAAAATCACCAAAGCAAGCCCTAATGCAAGCCCTTAGTTGAAACACTAGCCTTTCTTTCCCAAAAGCTCTTGAGAGAATTATAAGATATATTGGAATAGATTGTAAGTGTTTATGAATAGAATAAAAAGGTAAATAACATCCTCAGTGTATTAGAAGTCATAGGTCCTAGTTAGGATAAGTAAGGAAATATCTGGAACACCACCACTTAAATCTCTTTAAAACTCATCACAAGGTTATGACTGACGCTCATGAGTCATACTCTCCTATATGAATGGTATCCACCACTCGTATCCAAGCCTCAACCATAGGATCAAATAGTGTCCAATATACAAATCATCCAACCGAGTCATAACCACAGCATACGATCTATATCTATGACTCGTATCCCTGGCAGAATGAAAGTCCATAATGACTAAATAGTACCCACTATATGTGTCCTTGATACGACTTGTATCAATCCTTATGAATCATGCCCCTAAGTTGTACCCATTCCAGTGACCAAAACCATTCCACCAGCTAACACTGGTCAACATATGATAGGACCATACCACTCGTACCCTAGTACATGACTCATACCCATGAGTTGTATTAGGTCCGAAGAATGGATTTTCAGGAAATTTTCCAAGGGTCATAACCCAGGATGTTTCAATATTCTAATTTTAGTAGTCTATAATATTGTTTAGACCTAAGGCCGAATTTGCCCATGCAAAGATACAAGCTCGATTACCACATTCTCAAATCGAGTATCAGTCACATCCTGGCGCTCTACTAAGAGTTGTAAAAACTCATGCGGCACTGCTATTAAACCTATGGCTTAAGCTGTAGTAGCTGGATAAGGGGATACAAAATATTCCCCAAATTACTCAGAAGTGGAAGCCTGGGCTAAAGTAAAAGTGGTTGGGGGGCCTCTCCCTGTGTACTCATCTAGGGTGTATCTTTATGCTTGCCCATCTCAAACTCAACATGAACACCTGTATCATCAATATCTATCTCCTTCCTATTAAAATACTCTATCTGAACTAAGGGCCCTTCAAACTATACTAGAATCAATATAGGAGGTGCACGAGCTCCCTAGTCAAAGACTAGGTTTGTTGGATCCTTGATCATACTCTCTATACAATGCTCATCGCCTTTAGTCTTGTATCAACATCTGGGATATTAGGATCTCCATTCTCATAACACACCTACTAGATGAGAAAAGGAAAGGGCATACTAGTCAAATCCCCGAATTCTCTGTCATGTAACTCAAAACTACTAACCACTGCAAATTTGACATCATGTCTTGATATCAAGATCGCGATCAATGTAGATTGGTCCCATGTTAATAGATTATTTGCAGTAGTCACACATAACCAAAAATGAACAACGGTCCATTAAAACTTCACAGAAAAACTCAATGTTACCTTCTTAATATCCCATTTTTCCCTCAATCCAAGGGGTTTATCTCGCTAATCTAAAATCAGGTTGGTGATCTATCTCACCAAATCTAGCCTCTTTCTCCTATGATCCGTATCTCTTATTTCTTTTTTTGTCTCATGTAAACCATAATGTCTTATCATACTCAGCAATAAATATTGGGGCTACATAATCAATCTCAAAGAGAACACGATGAATGGTCATCCCTGAAATATCAACCTGAACTCTTCGCACCAAAGTGGACTCTAGTTGGGGTAGTAATGTACCTCATCTACCTCTACTTCTAGTCAAAACAACTGTAGTTGCATAAGATGCGTCAAACTCGTAAACCAAAGCCTGACTATAAGAACCCTAAAGTCTTGTCATCCACCTTAGATAGTATCAATAAAATATAGCCAACATGTTTGGTGCCCTACTATCCCTAATAACTCGATCCTCCTCTAATCTTAAATAGACCTCCTGGCTTGACCTACCTCAGCAATAAAGTTATCTGTCTCATAAATCATCTGTAAACCTATTACATACCACCTTAAGTTTTACCTCAATCATAGGTACAACTGACATGTGTGTAGACTCTGAAGTTGGTTCATCTGTGGTGAACTAAGAGGCTGAGGATCCTACATAAAGAGATTTGTGGATGGTTCTAGAGATGAGGGCACCTGATGTGTTTCTTGAGTTGTACCCTAGTCAGGCTGGGGTGTTGTTGATTCTGACTTAGTAGTTATTGTTGCAGACTTTTCCAATAATACATTCTCAGACTGGGGTCCTATATGGTCTCCTTCTTTAATAAATCAAGCTTACCCTCCTCATCAAAAGTCTTTTCCTCCATAGACTGGGGAGAGTGTTAGGGTAAAATCCTGGCCAACTTCATCCTTAGCTGAGGAACTAATATAGTTGTAGCTTTCTGGGCTCCATCCTTTGTATATGCGGGAGAGTTCCCTACTATGTCTGTGCTGGTATCAGAACTCCCAAGGTGACTACAACAATGGCCTCAGCTGTATCCTATTTCCTGACCTAATTCTGCGGGGCTTTAGGTCTATCAGAGAGATAATCAGGTACTCCTCTACCGAGCCACTATGATTAGGGTATTCATCATGATGTCTCAACTCTCTTGCCCTCTTCATCGAAGTTGTTGGTGGAATAGTACCTAAAAAGTAAGTGTTACTGCAAGGAGAAAGATATGGGGGCGTGAAATTCACAAAAATCAAAATTGTCAAACTTAAAAATTTGCCCAAATTTTACATCCCTATAGAGTGTAATCATCCCATTCTAGTCCAGTTTTGCATACACAACTTGTAACAATTATCAAAACAGAAGTAAGGCACACAACACTTTTGTGATTCATCAACCTTTTCAACTTCTACTTCTATTTACGAAATGATCACAAAGTATTAATTCAAGAACAATGAAACAATTTCAACTTTTTGATTATTCAAGGCTCCTAAGTATAAGATTGTTGATTTTTATATAATTTGCAAGCAAATACGTATACCAACTCACATATTTTTTATTTAAGACAAGAATTTACTAATGGAAGCCAAGAAATTTAACTTTGATTTTAAGAGATAGAAGTAGAAACGTGAAGAAATATAGAAACCCCAACCTTGGGGAAAGTTTAAAGTGCACAAGTAATGGACTGAGGGATGAGTCTTGCCTTTCACAAAATTTGAGAGGAAGTTGAAGAGTTTAAATTTTAGAGGAAGTTGAAAATTTGAGGATTATTGGGCTAATGAACCAGCTTCTAAGCTTTTAAAATGAGTGGTAGGTTCGTATTGGGTCAGGTAAGGTTGGGATAGGCCCCTAATTTTAAAAAAATTGGGCCCAAAAAATCTAACACCTATGAAGGCAATTACGGCTCGTAGGTTTTACCTGCGACTCATAGGTGGAAGGTCCTAGGTGATAGGATTTTCTTCTGGCCCTCTGAGCTTTATGTTCTGACATTGAAGACATTGATTTTGAGGTCATAAGTAGTATTTACGGCATCATAAGTAGTTTCATAGGTAAGAGTTCAGAAATCCCAAAAAATCCTCCAAATCTCCTTATGACATTTATCGCACAACTCACCTGGCTCGAGTGGAACTTATGAACCAAATAAGTGGGTCAATAAGTCCCCCTACCCAAAATTTTATGAATTTAGCAATTTTTACCATGTTCCAAGTAGTTCCTCATGTTATAAACTTAGGAAAAATAAAAACGACGTGAACACAAGAAAAGTGGATTGTATCCCACCCAGCGCTTTATTTAACATCAGGGAACGACGTGGCTATGTTGGTTACTCAGACTTCACCAACAAGCCCATGGGTTTCTTCCCATGTAGTTCTTGATTTAATGTTTCATCATGATATCGATTCCTGACATGACCCAACCCTAGGCCTTGTTGTAATGGCAATTCCAAGTCTAACCAAAAATGGGGACCACCCCCTTTACCCAACCCAACCATTGTATTCACCCCATGATGGGCTGAATTTAGAACATATAACAAGATAGCGTAGATGTTGTCATTAAGACTCAAGGCTAGGTCACAACCGTGATCGACCCATCTGAGTCCAACTATACCACAACAACCGCCCAACCATACCAAACCAAACCAAAGGCCAGAAACCAGGCCATAACTAAAGAGAATACCAAAACATAATATAATTAATCCCAAAATCAAATATGATGGAATAGTAAGAAATTCTATGTTGTGGTGTCAGCCCACCATCCTATTCCAATACCAAGGCTGACACCAATACCGATCCTGCCTATACCAACCCTCAGAAGTACCACAACCTCTATCTAAAAGAGTAAACAAATCTAGTATTGATATTCCCCAACCATGGCAAAAATCAATATCCAAAATAAAATAAAAATGTCCAAATATATCCATAACATAAAATGATACCTTCAAAAAGGATGGAAGCTCACCACTTTAGTCCAAATGTTTCCCCAGTCAATCACTATGTAGGAGGAGTCGAATGATCGGTTCCTAGATAGCATGGGTATACAACCGCCAGTAGACAGGTTAGCGAGTGACCACTAGCATGAATCTCGGGATAAGGATGAAATAATGCCATTTATAAAACCAAGTTAAACCATCCAAAATGCATACAACCATACATATATAAAAGTGTCGAAAAAGGGAACTGGGTTTAGAATACATTTAAAACCTTTACCTAGGATGTGTAGCTTGGCCATCCTAAACCACCCACGGGCAATATAGGTTCATCTTCCTCTGCTTAAAGGCCCCCAGTGCATGTAGCCATACGACCAAGGAAAGATACCATGGTATGACTAGTACATCCCCCAATAGAGTGAAATCATTCATACGTACTACTAAGATCAATACTCATATTGGCAAATACAACTTTCCAATTTTGGTTTCTCTGAGATCGCCACCTTCCACAGCTTTGCTACACACGCCGCGATTTATCCCCAATTAAAACCATTTCCAAATAACCAACCAATCTATTTACCATTTTATTACCCAAGTCAAATATTATTTGTATTGTCATACCATTTAGATTAAGGAGACTTTTAAGTGCCCTTTCCATATACTATATTAAACCACTTGGGAACTTCCATGTTATTCATAAGCATAACCATTATAGCCTTTAGCCTTTTCAAGCAATTTAAGCCATGCATAATTCCTTTACCAAGTTTAAAACATGCAAGAGTTACATTAAAAGATTACAGTGCAGTGAACATATCTTTATAAGCATTTTATGAAACTCCTTGGGGTCTTACTATAACAAAAACCAATTCCAAAGACCATTAAACTATTACTATGTAATCAAATTGTCCAAAACCACCATTAATGAATATAAAGTATTTAATATCAAAACCCCCAAATAATAGTTTAAAACCATAATCATGAAATAGTAAAACCATGAAATCAATTATATAAACCATGCCTTTTTTTCAAATTACAATGAGGGAAGAGAATCATGCCTTATATCGAAGAATTGAGGGAAATAAATCACCAAGACAAGACCTAAAGCAATCATCAAAAGCAATCATGTTTTGGAATAGTTTTTAAGTGTTAACGAATAGAATAATAGGGTAAATATAATCCAAAGTGCATTAGAAGTCGTGGGTCCAAATTAGGGTTAGTAGGTAAATGTCCAGAATACCCCCACTTATATCCCTTACAAATCTCATCATTGGGATACGACAGTTCCATATGAGTCATACCCTCTTATATGATTAGCATCCACCACTCGTAGCTAACACTCAACCCCTATATCAAACACTATCCAGTGTATGACTCATCTAACCTAGTCGTATCCACAACATACGATCTATATCCATGACCCGTATTCCATTCAAAATGAAACACTAGGAAGATCAAACACTGCCCACCATACAAGTCCCCAATACAAGTTGTATCAAGACCTATGACTCATACTCCTATGTCATACACATTCTAGTGGACAAAACCAATGTACTAACTAACACTGGTCAGCATACGCTAGGACCATACCACTCGTACCCCAACATACGAATAGTACCCATGAGTTATATTAGTTCTAGATAAGGGAATTCTAGGAAATTTTCTAAAGTTAAAAACCCAGGATATTTCAGTCTCCCTTACTAGGAACATTCATCTCTGAATAATAGATAAGGTAGAGAAAACCACACACAGACATTGTATTATCAACCATCCTTTCAACAAAGTTTTAAAACAGAGTGGCAAAGATGTTAATCTTTCCTTTAACAAACTTGGAAAATAAAGATGTGTCGAAGAACACATACCTTCCACATGAATTCCAGGATTAGAAAATAGATGCAGATACTTGGACTTCATGTCCTCTTCAATTTCCCAAGTATCCTCTTCCCATGGTTTTGCTATAGAACTTTAATCGAGGCCACATCCTTAGTCCGTAACCGACAAACTTGCCTATCTAATATCTTAATTGGGACCTCATCGTAAGACAAAGAATAAGAAATACCCAATCTCTCAAAAGGAACAACTGAAGAAGAATCACCAATACAATTCCTCAACGTAGAAGTATTAAAGATCGGATGAACCAAAATTAAGCTAGATGGCAACTCCAACTCATAAATAGCATTGTCAACCCTTCGCAAAATCACAAAGGACTAACATACCTAGGACTGAGTTTCCCCTTTTTACCAAACCACACCACTCCCTTCATGGGTGATACTTAGAGAAATACCCTATACCCGACCTTAAACTCCAAGTCTCTATGCCTAATAGATGTATTAGACTTTTGGAGACTCTGAGAATCTTTAATCCTATCTCAAATCACCTTGACTTTCTCCATCTCTTGATAAACCAAATCCAGAAGCACAAAACTCAAACCAACCAATAGGAGATCTATACCTCCTAACATACAATGCCTCAAAAGGAGCCATACCAATACTAGAATGGTAGCTATTGTTATAAGAAAACACCACCAAAGGTAGATGCTCAACCTAACTACCACCATAGTCAATTGTACAGGCCCAAAGTATATCTTCTAATGTTTGAATAGTTCTCTCCTCTTGCCCATCCAATGGTAGATGAAAAATAGTACTGATACTAACCTTAGTCCCCAACTATATTACCCCAAAGTTTACTAACTAATATTGTCTCAAGAATGTGAAGTATTATCTTCTAAAATGAATAATGCTCATTCCATAAGAATTTTTTAAGATTTTCACTTTATGTCATGTGGGAAATTCAATAAGATTTTCATCGATATAAAATTTTCCTAAATCCAATAACCGAGTAAGAAGTTATGATATTTTAAGTTCCCATCGTAAAATAGTGCCATACTAGTCAGTGGCGCGCCGCGTCACAGAAGAAAATGGCAATTGTCAAATTCCAGTAGGGTTCCACGATAGTGGCACATCGCGCTAAATTTCCAGGTCGCAAATAAAGTTGCAATGCGATGGCTTCGCGTCGCGCCATCCCTCAATTATCCTGTTGTCAAATTCTACTGACATGGTGTAATAGTATCACGTCATGCCAGGGGTCCAATTCTAGAAAATTTTACTGAAATTAAAAGATGCATCCAGGGTTAAAAAGGTCAATTTCCCACCCCTATTTAAGGCCTTTAACATGAGATTTAGCTATTTAGAACCCAAAATATACTAGTTTCTCTTAATTTTCTCTCAAGAACAAGCTACGGTTTCAATTGGGGATTCATTTTCAAGAAAGTCTCTTCGTCAATCTTTGCTAAATCAAGAACTAAGTATGCTTTGCATTGATTTATGGATTCCTTTCTTCCATAAAGATCAAGAACCCTATTTTAAATTATGAATCATGATATTTATGTTATGGGTTGGTTGTAACCATATTTATCTTGTTATATGATTTCTAGGTTAGAATATTTATGGTCTTTTTCATGAAACTACATTAGCAACTGAGTGAAATCCATAAATTGAATTATTTATAAGGTTTCAATTTGATGATTAGGCCTATTCCCTAAGGGTGTATGCAAGGTATTTAATAAAATACCTAGGAGGATAGAAATTATGCACTATAGCTTAATTGTGATCCAAAAGGACTTCTATGTTATTCTTATGTATTGAAATTGTTTGTCGGATTGCTCATGAGTTAGGCATATGAAATTATGCAATGTATATAAGCTATCTTATTTACTTACCAAGCTATGATAGTCAAATGCCTATGAAATATCTTCAATTATTGTATTACGGATTATTGATGTTAGTTATGTATTCAAGAATGTCATGCCTTGTCAGTTTCCTTCCATCGAGTCTTGGGAGTACTTGTACCCAAAAAATATAGTTGTGTTCCTGGAGTCCATGTGATATTTTCACGATATCCTCAATCAAGCCATGATCCATAGAACTCAGTCCGTTATGTGACTCAGGAAAGCTCAGTAATACAATAATCTCAGTAATATTTCATTAGTCAATGGAACTCAGTTAATTAAGTCCAGTTCAGTTCAGTAATCCATGATCAGTGTATATTCTGATGGGAGTAGGAATTAGCACTGAGTGAACCCAAAGAAGGAAACACACACTGTCAGATGAGGGTGTGATTCTTGGAAGTCATCCTCATATTTTAGAACTATGTAGCCAGCATAGGTTGAGACATCAACACTGTCAGATGAGGGTTGATGAGATGGATAAGCACTGTCAAATAAGATCCCCACCATTCTTTTTTGGGGACACTGTCAGATGAGTGTCACTCACAGCTTGTCCTTACCGGTGGCATGGTATTGACACCCTTCCAATTAGGGTTACATATTGGACCCTAGCTCAACTATAATGCATTATTTGTGGCATGTCAGTTAGATAACTACTTCCCATAGTTTCAGTTACAGAATTAGAACTATCAGATACAGTCAATCAGTCTCAGTATTAGAACTCAGATAGTTCTACAGAATTAAGGACTGTCAGATACAGTCAATGTAGAATAGCATGAAACTCAGCTAGTTCCATTAGACTCATGACTATCAGATACAATCACTCATGTTATCAATTATATCAGTCATCAGAACTCAGTTATCAGTCATGTTAGTTATCAATAAATTTGTGTTATCACGATCTCAGATATAGTTACTATGTATTAATGCATGTATTCTCACATTCATATTAGTCAGTTAGCTAGTATTGTTCATGCATATGAACCCTATGCATTCAGCCTACCTCACATGCATTCTAGTATATTCAAAGTACTGACGCATTTATTCTATGGTGTCTTATATCATAGGTTCAAAAGCACGAGCTCCAGCGCATCAATAATATTCCAAATAGTAAGAGTTAGCAATGAGTCTTCATCTCTCAATGACATGATCATTTATTTATTATCTCATTAAGTAATTTATTATTTGGAGTGAGTTGGGGACATGTCCCATCAACTCCTTATTCAGGTAGTCAGTCAGTTAGAGGCTTTCCAGAAAATCATGTTCAAACTATCATGTTATTTTAGTTTTGTTTTGGGTATTTCATACCCCATTCATATGTTATATCTTTATCAGTTATGTTACAGTATTGAACCTTATGGCATTTCAGTTCATGTTTCCATAATCATATAGTATATTATGCAGTATACAGGTACAGATATCAGTCATGGGTTAGCTTGTGGTCCTTCGAGGTCATGAGCATCGGTAGCATTCCGTGTACCAGATACGAGGCGTTACACCAACCATGTCAAGAAAGACCTCTAGAAATGAGATATAAACTGGATACCACGATCAGAAATAATTGAGACAAGTAACCCATGCAGTTTAACAATCTGCTGAAGATACAGCTTTGCATAATCCTTCATCGAAAAGGTAGTTTGCACAGGCAAGAAGTGCATTGACTTAATCATCCTATCCATGATGACCCAAATCGAATCATACTAATTCTAATATCGAGGAAGACCGGTGATGAAATCCATATTAATCACTTCCCACTTTTATTCGGGCAAATGAATTTCTTGATACAACCCTCCCGGCCTCATCTGCTTCACCTTAACCTATTGACACACCATATATTTTGCCATAAAATCTACCACATCTTTCTTCATTCTATTCCATCAATAAATATCCTTGAGATCATGATACATCTTTATCAAGTAGGGATAGAAAACATAGCGTGACTCATGCACCTTAGCCAAAACTCTTTTATCACAAACCGTCGATATCAGGAACACATAATCTCCCATGGTACCATAAAGCACAATCACCAGTAATCTTAAACACCACTACTTTTTTCCCACCAACATCACTCTTGATTTTAATCAAGACAGGATCCAACACATGCTTATCCTTAATCCCTGCACAAAGAGATGATCGAACCACTTCTTGTACCATCATACCACCAGCCTTGAAGTCCAAAAGGCGAACTCCAAGATTAGCCAAGCAGTGAATATCCTTTACCAATTCCCACTTTCCTTCCTTACATGATCCAAACTCCCCATGGATAACCTACTAATATCAACAACCATGTTAGCCTTACCTGGGTGATAGTGAAGACTCATATCATAATCTATGAGAAGCTCAACCCATCTTCTTTGCCTGAGATTAAATCTCTTTCTAAGTGAACACGTACTGAAGAGTTTTCTGATTAGAAAAGATATCTATATGAACACCATAAAATAATGCTGCAACATTTTCAAATCAAATACAACCACCACCAACTCCAAATCATTAGTAGGATAATTCCTCTCGTGTACCTCCAATTGCCTGGAAGCATAGGTAATCACCTTCCCATGCCGCATTAACACAACTAAGACCTACTCGAGATGCATCATAATAAACCAAAAGCCCATTATTGCCTTCCAGAAAAGTCAGAATTAGAGTCAAAGTCAACTTATCTTTCAACTTCTCAAAACTCTCTTCACAAGCGTCCGACCAAGAAAACTTTGCCTTCTTTTGAACTTTGTCGAAGGATCAACTATTAATGAAAAGCTTTTGACAAACCACTTATAATACCCGACTAAACCTAAGATGCTCCAAATATCGGATGGAGTCATGGGCCTAGGCTACCTCTTTACTACAGCAACCTTCTGTGGATCCACCATGATCCCTTTGCTAGAAATAATATGGCCCAAGAAAGTCACAACATTCAACCAAAACTCACACTTAAAGAACTTGGCATAGAACCACTGTTCCTTTAAGGTATGCAACGCCATATAGAGGTGACTAGCATGATCCATCTCACTCTTTAAAAAATTAGAATGTCATCAATGAACACAATGATGAAGAGATCCAACAACCGCCTAATCACCCTATTCATCAAGTCCATAAATGCTGCTAGAATTGGTCAACCCAAATAACTTCACTAAGAATTTAAAATGTCCATATCGAGTATGAAAAACTATCTTATGAATATCCACCTCCCTAATCTTAAGTTGATGGTACCCAGATGAAAGATCTTATAGAATAACTTGGCACCTTGTAACTGTTCAAACAAATCATCTATCTGAGGAAAAAGATACTTGTTCCTGATTGTTGCCTTATTTAATTGCCTATAGTCAATGCACATCTAAAGGGAACCATCCTTCTTGCACACAAAAAACACCGATGCACCCTATGGAGAAAAACTAAGACAAATTAAACTCTTGTCCAAAAGATCCTTAAGTTGCTCCTTGAGTTCCTTCAACTCAGTCGAATCCATTATTTGTGGAGGAATAGAAATTGGATGAGTGTCCAAAAGCAAATCAATACCAAACTCTATTTCCCTATCTGGGGAACACCAGAAAGATCATCCAAAAAGACCTCTGGAAACTCATTAACCACAGGGAGTGAAGACAAAGAAGGACATTCCAAGTTAAATCCTTAATGTGGGCCAAATGATAAAGACAACCCTTGACAATTAACCTCTGAGCTCTAAGATAAGAAATAAACATCCCTTAGGAGATAAAGAGCTACCTTTCCATTCTATAATCGGCTCACCAGGGAATTGATAGATAACCCTACGGGTCCATTAATCCAAAGACCCATAAAAATAATGCAACCAGTCCATACCTAGAATTACATCAAAATCTACCATATCTAACTCAAATAGATATGCCAAGGTCTGCTTGCCACAAACAGATACCACATACCCCCTATAGACTCTCTTAGCAATAACCAAGTCACCTACTGAGGTAGAAATAGAAAAAGGATACAAAATAACTTATGAATCAAAATCATAAGATACAGCCACATATGAAGTCACATAATATAGAGTGGACCTCGGATCAAGCAAATAATATACATCACAAAAGAAAAGGTGTAACATACCAGTAATGATATCATATGATGCCTCAGATTCCTGTAGGGATGCCAAAGCGTACAACCTATTCTGACCAACACTACAACTAGGAGTAGTAACAGAAGTAGATGCCATACCCCAGTGTAGGAAAAGAAGATGAAACTACTGAAATCTTATTCTCCCCCGTATAAACTTTATTGATTGAATAATTCCTATGTCAATGGCCTGCCAGGCCACACTTGAAGCATCTGTCCTTTTCTTTCTCAAAATAACCCCAATAATAAAGGCCATAGAATTGATAAGAAGGACACAAAGAAACTGACTGACCTCTGTTTGCTGTTGATTGGGCAACCTATGCCTGAGAATTGTCACCACCTTGATGACACCTGTCTCCTGACTATTAAGGAGCACTAGCAGAAAAGGAGCCTGAACTCCCCCGCTTCTTTTTCTACCACTTGCAACCATCCCTACCACCCTGATACTGAGCACTTTGCTGATAAAAAAACATGCTCCTCTTTTCTTTCCTATCCCCAAACTCTGCCTGTCTCCTCTTCTCATCCTCAACCTGCTATATATGAATAGTCAACCTCGAGGTGTCTATATCCTTAATCAGCAAGGCAGTCTTCCACTCCAAAATCAAATCTCTATTCAACCCAGAAATAAACTTCCTTAATCTCAACCTTATATTATCCACTAAGTCAGGAGCATACCTTGATAGCTGATGGAACTTTAAAGAATATTCCTTTACTGGCATCCTCTATTGTCTGAGGTTTAAAAACTCCTCCATATTAGCTTTCCTTAACTCTTAAGGAAAGAACCAATGCAAGAAGGTCTTAGATAAGGCCTCCCACAATCATTCTTTTTCTATATCACCTCTATCCCTATCCTACTCATCAAATCGCTGATAAGCAATATCTTTGAGCTGATAAGTTGCAAAGTTAACCCTCTCTATATTATTAGCCCATATTACTTGAAAGATCTTTTATATCTCATCCAAGAAGCCTTTTGGATCCTTCTCTACCTTCACTCTAATAAAATTTAGAGGACACATCTTCATAAATTGACCAACCCTTATGGCCTCAGTAGACAAACCACCAGTCGCACCCTGTTCAGCCTGAGCAGTAACTAATTGGTAAGTAACATGAATAGACTGAAGAAAGTCTGCATTCATCATATTTACCTTAGGGATCTGAGGAAAACTAGCCAAAATAGGAGAAACTTTAGCACCGTTAGGAATAAGACCAGGAGATCAAAGATGTACTCCAAACGTAGGACATACCCCTTCAGCATTGTCCCAATATTGGATAGAAGAATTTCCTTGTGTTCCAGATCTTGGAGGCATGATCTAAAAGATGAACAAACAAGGATTAGAGAAGATTCCAAGATTGATAAATCAAGATTGAAGATAGAATTCCAAGATTGATAACTCAAGATTAAAGATAGAATACCAAGAAAGTGAAACATTCCTAAATACCTTTTAGCCTCTCCCTTATAAGTGTGGCGTGCTACATACCCCTAAAAGAGACTCTACTCGACACAAAATTTTGAACTACTAAGTGACCATAAACCTAGGCTCTGATACAAAATTGACACAACCTAAACTCGGGCCTTATCGTAATGAGAATCCCATGTCTAACTACGATCGAGGACTGCCCTCTATTACCCAACCCAACCACCATATTTTCTTCATGATGGGATGAATTTCGAATATATAACAAGATAACATAAATATTCTCATTAAGACTCTAGAGAGGGTCATAACCATTACTGACCCAATCGAGTCCAACTGTACCACACCAACCGCCCAACCATATAAAACTAAACCAAAGGCCATAACCAAAGAGAATACCAAAACATATTACAATAAATCCCAAAATGTTATATCAGCCTATTCCAATACCAAGGCTAACAACAATACCGATCCCACCCATACCAATCCCAGTAGTACCACAAAGCCTCTATCCAAAAGAGTAATCAAATTCGGTTGGTACATGCCCTAACCATGGCCAAAATTAATACCCAAAATAAAATAAAAATGTCCAAAGATGTCCATACCATAAAATGATGCCTTCTAAAAGGATAAAAGATCACCACTTTAGTCCAAATATTGTCCCTGAGTCAATCACTATATAGGAAGAGTAAAACAACCAGTTCCTGCATAGTGTGGGTATATAGGTTACAGTAGATGGGTTATCAAGTGACCGCTAGCATGAATCTTAGGATAAAGATCAAATAATACCAGTTATAAAACCAAGTAAAACCATCCATAATGCATAAAACCATACATATAGATAAGTGATAGGAAAGGGAACCATATTTAGCATACATTTAAAATCTTTACTGGCTTTTGTAGCTTGGTCGTCCTAAACCCTCGATGGTCAATATGGGTTCAAATCTCCCTGCTTAAAGTCCCCCAGTGTATCTAGCTGCACGACCAGGGAAACATCCTATGAGATGACTAGTACATCCCGCAAAAGTGTGACATCATGCACATGGTCCACTAAGACCAATCCTTATATTGAAACATACGAGTTTATAGATTTGGTCCCTCCAAGACCGCCACCTTCCATGACTTTTCTACGCACCCCTCCATTAATGCCCAATTAAAACCATTCCAGATAACTAACCAATCTATTTACTATTTTATTAACCAAGGCCAATATTAGTGGTATCGCCATACCACCCCTTACTTAGAAGTAATATTCATAGCCAAACCATTTAGATTAAGGGGACTTTCAAGTGCCCTTTCCATATATCATATTAAAACACTTGGGAGACTTCCATATTTTTCACAAGCATAATCATTTAGATTTTAGCCTTTCCAAATTATTTAAACCATGCATAATTCCTTTACCAAGGTTAAAACATACAAGAGTTCAATTAAAAGAAGTCAATGCAATGAACATATCTTAATAAGCATTTTATCAAACACCTTGGGGGCATACTATAAACAAAACCAGTTCCAAAAACCATTAAACTATTACCATGCAATCCAAAAGTCCAAAATCACCATTAATGATACAAAAGCATAATTAAAACCATAGGAAACCATAACCAAGTATTTAATATCAAAACCCCTAAATAATAGTTGAAAACCATAATCATGATATGGTAAAACCATGAAATCAATCATATAAACCATGCTTTTAGTTGAAATTATAATGAGGGAAGAGAATCATGCCTTATACCAATAAACTGATGGAAATAATCATCAAGACAAGCCCTTAAAAAAATCCTCAAGATAAAACCCTTTGCCTTCTTTTCCCAAAAGATCTTGAGAGAATAATGGAGTGTTTTAGAAAAGTTTCTAAGTATTAATAAATAGAATAATAGGGTAAATAGCCTCCCAAGAGCATTAGAAATCATGGGTCCTAGTTAGGGTAAGTAGGGAAATATCCAGAATACCCCCACTTAAATCTCTTAAAAATCTAATCACTAGGATATAACTAACCCATATAATTCATACCCTCTTATTCAATTGGCATCCACCACTCGTATCCAAGCCTCAACTCTTGGATCAAGCATTGTCCAATATATGACTCATCCAACCAAGTCGTAAGCATAATATATAATCTATATCCATGACCTGTATCCCTAGCAGAATGAAACACCAGAAGGATCAAACACTGCCTAGCATATTAGTCTTTGATATTACTCATATGAATCCCTATGACTCATACCCCTAAGTCATACCCATTCCAGTGAACAAATCCATCCTACCAACAAACACTTTTTAGGATATGATAGAATCATACCACCCATTCTCCAATATACAGCTCGTACCCATGAGTCATATTGGGTTCTGAGAACTAAATTCTAAGAAATTTTCTAAGGTTTAAAACCCAGGATGTTTCAGTTCCTTGATTAATCAAACTTCATCAAGTGATGTTCCGGCCTTTGATAGAATATTGTACATCTTTTTCTAGGGATAATTATATGTTTTCATGAAACTAATATTGTATTTAATACTGGATTTTAGTATTTTTAGTTCAACGTGTTAGCTGAAGAAGAAATTTGGAAAAGTAGTAGAAAAAGGCCACTGATGGTCAAACTGGCGAATCGTCAGATATGCAACGGACCATCAGGGTGACCACCAGAGTTAAATAAAAAGGAAAAATTGAGTGATCCCTACGACGTTCCAAGTGATGGTCCGCCAGATCTCTGAAGGATTGCAAACTTAGCCGCTAGGCTTAAACAAAGAATGGGATTTTACAAGATAAGGCAACGATCCATGCGATGGACTACTGGGATAGTGATGGGCCAGCAACCTTATCGTTACCACTTAACTAAAAAGTATCCAATTAAGACCTTCAATAATGGTTTATGTGACGGACCATTAGGCTTTCAACGAGCCATCAACGTGGCTCTCAACTTAGATGCGGCTTTTATAAATTTAAATTTTAAATCTTCTATTTATGAAAAATACAATGATTTTCTCTTTTTCTCTTGAGATGTCTGGCTAAATTTCCATAACTAGGGTTATGGGAACCTTGATGTGAATAACTAATTAGGGTTGTGAAAATGCTTAATTTCCATATGTAATTGAGATTGTATAACCCCTTCTTCATATTAATGACTTTTATTGGTTGAAAACTTGAAGGGTGAGCCCAAGAACATTGCTTGTCAGAGAAGAATAGTATATTTTGGGAAAAGAAGGAGTTTACATGAAGTCTAAAGTCCTTAACCTTTGAGTTATGAGTTGATTGCTTAACAAGGATTGACTCACATTAGAGATTAGTTGAATAAAATCATATATTCTTTGAGTTAGAAAGAATTAAAGGGTAAACTACCCATTTAGATTGATAAACAAATGGGTAAACTTTATAATTGAATAACTCTTGTAATTGAAGTTATAAACTGGGAATTTAAAAGAATTCATAATCCCATCTATTTGAACATCTTGGTGAACATAACTCTTGTTTGTTTTATCTTATTGAATCAGTATTTCCAGTAAAACTCACTAGCTGGAACGCTACTTGTTACAACTACTTAAACACTGTTACAAATTCAAAACCTCCCTTAATCAGGAACCTTCAATCAATATTCTGTTAACGACCATAATATTTAGTTTGCATAGTATTTCTTTGGCTAAAGCAATAAGAAGATGATAAACTAGCCACCTTGGCAAGAGCATAGGTTAACTAGCAGTATGATGGCCAGCTATCTCGTGACCCTAATCCTGATGAAGAGGATTTGGGGGATGATAATCTGATCAACCAAGTGAACAGGAGGCGTGCGAAGAATATAGACATGCCTAGAAATAGAAATTGGGCAACTATAGGTAGAGCAAACCGCTAATTTGCTGTGTAGTTTGCCCTTGATGAGGATGACAAAACAGATTTAGATGAGGCTGGTGCAACTGGAGCAATCATCCCATCACCATTAGCACCTGAGGTGAAGTTTAATATTACTAGCACCATGATACAGCTGCTCAATCTCAAGGGGTTGTTTGGAGGACTTCCGAGAGATGACCCAAACATGAATTTGGTGAATTTCATAAATATTTCCAAGTTCTTTAAAACTCGAGGGTTGGACAAAATACAATTCATCTTTGTTTATTCATATTGTCTTTGTCCAAAGAGGCAACAATGTGGATGAATGAGTTGGCAGCAGAGTTGATAACAAACTGGAGGCAACTGAAAGAAGCTTTCTTTGAAAGGAACTTTTTGCCCTTTAGGATATTACAGTTGAGGGACAGTATTAGCAACTTCAGACAGTTCCTGAATGAGGCACTACATAAGACTTGGAATGAATTCAAGAGGAATCTTACACAGTGCCCAAACCACAAGATGATCGACAAGCATTTGACAGAGATATTCTATATAGCCTTGAACTCCATCACTAAACCAACTGTAGATAAAGCTGCAGAAAGGGCGCATTCATCGAGCTTATATTTACTGAGGCGGGAGATATGTTAGAAAGGTTGACTAAGATGAGTAGAGCTTGGCATACCAGGGATTCTGTGGTAGAAAAATCTATTATGTCTAGTGGTATATCTACAGAGCAACATTGGAAAGAGGAGGAGCATAACCAGGATATGGCATTTATGAAAACCCGTATGGATCTGCTTACTAATCACTTATTATCTGGGAAAACTAAGAAGGTAAAAGTTGTTGGATCGCAAGGAAGAGCTGATTCTAATTCAAAAAAAGTGGCAAACTATCTAAATAATTAGGGGGTATCTGAGGTAATATCCAAGGGAATCAAGGTCAGAACTATTATGACAATGTTAGTTATAAGGATAGGGACCAAGGGAGTTGGAAGAACAAAAATAATAGGAGTGGAATATATGTACATCCCTGAAACTGGGATAATACAACTACCAGTTTAGGAAAGATATCCATAGAGGACATGATGGAGAAACTATTAAAGGTAGCTGAGGTGACCAATGCTGGGGTAACGACGATGAAGAGTGACTTATCTTCCATGAGCCAGCTAGTAAATTTGTACTCAACTTCTATTAAGCAGTTGGAGCAGTAAATAAGACAACTCTTAATAGCATTTAATCAGAGAAAGAGTAGTACCTTGCCGAGAAATATAGTTCAAAATCCTAGAAATGATAGCTCTTGAATGGCAGTTACCACGGAGTGGTAAAGTATTACCTGGCCCATCTGTGGGCAAAGCTGCGATTGAGGATGTTATTAAAAAAGATTTAGAAGATGATGAAACCCATCTAGTGGAGTATGAGAAGCCAGATGGTAATGTGGGTACATCTAACTATCAACAGGTTGATGAGTTAGAGGAAGAAAAAAAAAAGAAGGAGGCAGTGGTTACTACTCTTCCAAAACCACCACCGCCTTTCCCTTATCGACTGAAGAAGAAAGATGATGACACAAAGTTCAGCAAATCTATGGCATATTGAAGCATCTAACAATGAATGTGCCTTTAGTGGAGGCATTAGAGCATATGCCAGGATATTCCAAGTTTATGAAGGATCTTATAGCAAAGAAGAAAATATTTAGCTACAAAATAATGGATAATCTTCACTATTTTAGCGTCATTTCGATAAGATCCTTGGTACAAAAGAAATCTGACCCAGGGGCATTCACCATCCCTTGTACAATCAGGTTACTTAATTTTGCTAAGGCCTTATGCGATCTCGAAGCGAATATTAACTTGATGCCACTTGTTTTTCATAAGAGGTTAGGTTTGGGGGACCATATACCCATAAATATATGATTGGTGATGGCAGAAGGTCTGTGAAGTAGCCAGTGGGGATATTGTATGACGTGCTAGTAAAAGTGGTTAGCTTTATATTTCCTACAGACTTAATTATTTTGGATTGCTAGGTGAATTTTGAGGTACTCATAATCTTGGGTAGACCTTTCTTCGCAACCAGGAGTGTCCTTATTGATTAGAGGGCTAATGAGTTACTGTTCATGCTTAATAATGTGGTGGTATACTTTGATGTGTGTCAATCTATTAAGCAACCCAAGGAGATGATTGTATTCTCCATTGTTGATATTAATTATGAAAACAAGCAAGAGGTTTCATTTGAGTAGAAATTTGCTGTGAAAACTCCGATTGCAGTCTTGATGAATTTTGACAGTGAAGGCATTGAGAAGTATAAAGAGACAGTGTATGCTTTGATTGTAATGGGATACTATTTATATGCTCTTAAGAAGCTGGACTTAGATCTAAAATATTGACCAACACCTCCGGTTAAGCCATCTATCAAAGATCCACCAAGTTTAGAGTTGAAGAAGTTGCTAGGGCATTTGCAATATATGTTTCTAGGGAGTGGAAACACTTTGCCGTGATTATTGTTGATGATTTGGGTGAGCACTAGGTTGAGGCACTTATCTCTGTGCTTAGACAATATAAAAGGGCCATAGGATGGACTATTGCTAATATCATTAGTATTTCACTTGGTATTTGTACTCACAAGATTCAGCTTGAGGAATATTGCACACTAACCATTGAGCACTAACGTCGTCTTAATCAACCAATGTAAGAGGTAGTTAAAAAGGAAATCATTAAATAGTTAGACATAGGAGTTGTATACCCAATTTTTGATAGTAAGTGGGTAATCCCTGTCCAATATGTGCCCAAGATAGGGGGCATGACTATTGTGGCAAATAAGAAAAATGAATTATTTCCCCTCAAGCCTGTGACTGGGTGAAGAGTTTATATGGACTATTGTAATCTCAACTCATGGATTTTGAAGGACCACTTCCTAATGTCTTTTATGGACCAAATACTTGATTGGTTGGCGGGAATAGGTTGGTATTATTTCTAGGATTGGTATTTGGGCTATAACCAGATTTATGTTGCTCTAGAGGATCAAGAGAAGATGACATTCACTTTCCCGTATCATACCTTTGTTTTCAAGCAGATGCCATTTGGATTATGGAATGCACCCGCCATATTCTAATGATGCATCATATATATATTCTCCGACATGAAAGAGGAAACCTTGGAGGTGTTTATGGATGACATTTCAGTGGTGGGTGATTTTTTTGAACTATGCTTGGTAAATCTGAGTAGAGCATTACAGCGGTGCGAGGATTTTAAACTTGTGCTTAATTGGGAAAAATGCCACTTGTTGGTGAATGAGGGCATTGTTATTAGTCACAAGCTATCTGCTAAGGGGATTAAAGTTTATAGGGCAAAAGTAAAGGTGATAGAGAAATTACCCACTCCTATCTCTGTGAAGGGAGTGCGTAGTTTCTTGGGTTATGCAGAATTCTACCGCTGATTTATTAAGGACTTCTCCAAAATCGTTAATCCTCTATGCAAATTTTTGGATAAGGAAGATAAGTTTGTATTTGATGAGGAGTGCAAGAAGGTATTTGAATGCCATAAGGAGAAGTTTGTTGCTGCCCCTATATTTTTGCTTCAGACTGGTCAAAGCCTTTTGAAATCATGTGAAATGCATGTGGAGTAGCACTGGTGCTGTGCTTGGCTAGAAGAAAGAAAAATTGTTCTGCCCCATTACTATATGGGCAAGGCATTAAATGGGGCGTAGAAGAATTATACTATTACTGAGCAGGAACTTCTCGCTGTTGTCTATGCTTTTGAGAAGTTTCGTGCTTACTTATTGGGAAATAAGGTGGTGGTTTATACAAGCCACATTTTCTTGAGATATTTGATCACAAAGAAGGATGTGAAACCAAGGTTAATCAGATGGGTATTGCTTCTACAAGAGTTTGACTTCAAAGTTAAAGATAAAAAAGGATGTGCTAATTAAGTTGCAGATCACCTGTCTAGACTTGAGGGTGATCAAGTAGTCGAAGATGAGTTTGATATTGATGATACATTTCCGAATGAGAAGTTCCTATCTGCTGCACTTGAAAGAGCGCCTTGGTATACTGACTTTGCAAATTATGTGGTAAGTGAAGTCATCCCAGAGAATCTGTCTTTTCATCAAAAGAAGAAGTTCTTGCATGATGTTACACATTACTTCAAGGACAATCTATATTTATTTTGGTAGTGTACGGATAATATTATCAGAAGGTGTATTCCAGAGGTGGACATATTGAATATCCTAGGCGCTTATCATGCTTCTCCAATTGGGGGTCACCGTACAGGTGACCATACTGTGAGAAAAGTATTGTAGAGCGGTTATTACTGGTCGAACTTATTCAAGGATGCCTATGAGTTTGTGAAAAGATGTGACCAATGACAGAAACAAGGGTCAATCTCAAAGCACCATGAGATTCCTATGACAAAAATAATAGAAGTCAAGTTGTTCGATGTATGGGGCATTGATTTAATAGGGCCCTTTGTGAGCTCTTATGGGTTGAAATACATATTGGTCACCACTGATTATGTGACAAAATGGTTGAAGCTATCGCTTTGGCTGATAATGAAGGAAAGCGAGTGGTTGCATTCCTTAAAAAGAATATCTTCTCTCACTTTAGGGTACCACATACAATCATAAGCAATGGTGGATCACATTTTTGCAACCGAGTGTTCTGAGATGCTTTGTTGAAATATGGTGTGAATCGGCATAAGGTTGCTACTCCATATCACCCACAAACCAGTGGGCAAGTGAAACTTTTGAATAGGGAGATAACGATAATTTTAGCTAAAACGGTGAATGCGAGTAGGAAAGATTGGTCTCAAAAGCTCGATGATACCTTATAGGCATATCGAACTGCTTTCAAGACACCTATTGGGATGTCACCATATTATCTAGTCTATGGCAAAGCATGTCACCTTACAGTCGAACTAGAAAACAAGGCTTTATGAGATCTTAAACGACTGAACAAAAACTAGAAAGAAGTACCAAAGTTAAGGTTAGGAAAATTAAATGAGATAGATGAATTCAATCTTGGATCTTACGAAAGATCTGATCTATATAAAGAAAGAATAAAGAATTACCATGACCAAAAAATAGAGAAGAGAGAATTTCAAGCTAGTGATTGGGTGTTACAGTTCAACTCTTGACTTAGGCTCTTTTTGGGAAAATTAAAATTAAGATGGTCTAAGACTTTCAAGGTAAGTTAAGTTTTTCCATCAGGTGTGATGGAACTTTAAGGTAAAGATGGAAGCCTGTTCAAATTTAATGGGCAAAGAGTCAAGACCTATGTTGGTCCAACTGATGATGCAAAGATATTATCCACTGTGTATATCGATAAAGTCTGAGTATTTGAGGTAACCAAGTCGTGCCGCGATAACACAGGAACTAGTGGGAGTCAACCCACAAAGTATTGTTGTAATAATAGTTAGAGCTTATTTGTTGTTTTTGTTCAATTTGATGTGTTTATGAAGTGTACATAACTAAGAATGTTTTGTGTAATTTGATGTGTTTATGAAGTGTACATAACTAAGAATGGAAAAAGAAGATATTTTCTCCAGTTGAAAAAGGGTGATAAGAAGGCCGATGGACCATCAAGGACTCGATGGATCGTCAATGTAATCGTCAAAGCCCTAGAAAAAATAGAGATTATGGATAAGGCTTGGAGGCTAAGTTGATAGGCTGTCGATTCCTCCGTCAACCTTAATCTCAAATACAAAGTTTCTGGAATCGACTGAAGGACTGCTCGACGGACTGTCACATCACTGTCAGACCATCGTACCAACAATCACAGCGAAGTATGAATGATGAGTTTTTGGGAAGTCCCTATGGTCAAGCCGATGGGCGGTTAAATTCCTGATGGACCGTTAGGTCAAACACCAGACTAACCCTAGCTGACGGGTCAGGTCGATTTAAGTTAAATACCTATTTAATTGTCCCTATCTGACCCCAAAAAATTTAAAAAGATAAAAACAAACGGTTTCATATATTGCCACCCCTTTAAATCCTACAACTATTCAACTTTTTTTGTATTCAGAGTACCTAGTGGCAGTTATCTTCACTTAGGACTCTCTCTTATCATATTCTCCCCTATTTAGACAACCTTCTTTCTCTATTATTCTCATCACAAAGTAAATTGCATATTTTATTGATAAATCAAGTTGCTCGTCATAGTTTGGTGTGAAGTTCTGCAACTTGAGTAGTGAAGAACACTGTGAAATCAAGGAAATATGGCACGAAAGCTACCACTAACTAGAGACATAGGGGAAGAGGTGAGCCAGCTAGGAGTGAGGAGGCACCTTCTTTCAATACTTGATAACAAGATAGGGCACTACATACACTATCTTAGTCTAAAGATAAGAGTGAGAGTAGCACTAGTAGCACCAGACAGGGCACTCCACACATAATCCACTCAAATGCCTTGGTTGTCTGGGCTACTTACTGATGATGGAAACCCCTCCTGGGGAACCAACCCATGAGAGCACATTGCTTAATCCTTCCTTAGCTTCTGGGCTAAATTATGGTAGGCCATTATTCGATTAAGGTTGATGCTCACATGGGGTGATGCCAATATAGTTATAGGGATGTGCTGGTTGCTAGTCTAATTGCAGGGCTGAAGATCTATTTTGGAAAAATTATTGCTGATGAAATATTTGTAAGGACTCATAAGGTGGTAAGCACACTTCCATTCTCGTGTTTTATTATGGAGTTATGTAGGCAGGCCAATGTGCCTTTGATTCGGGGAGTGGACAATAAAGTTCAAGGTAAACATAGACAGGACATTAAGAAATTGAAGGATGACTCAAAGTTTGACATGAGAGTCAACAAACCTATGACATACCATACACAGTCAACTCCATCCCCAGATACTTCTGGAATTCCCATAGGTATGTTGTAGCCTATCACTACTTATGTGCTGCCTGACTATGAGCTGCCTTGTATATCTGTAGGGTCAAAATCTATGTTGTCAATAGGTAGGATTACTAACTCTGCATCTGTCCCACCCTAGTATTATAAGTATAAGTGAATGCAGGAAAATTTTGCCAAATTTATTAAGCTACAAAAAAAGATCCAGAAACAGCTAGACATATGGGCTTTGCAGTTCAAGCCTTTTGTTCACTATATTGTAGCTAAAGCAATCCATCCCTTTCAAAACATTCAGACTAGGATGGATCATATGGAGGGGTGTATCAACAAAAGGCTGGATGCGATGTCTATTCCAGATTTAGCAAAGTTCATAGCGGAATTCAAATAAGCATAGGCAGACATAACAGAGCTGAAAAGCCAACAGACCCACCAGCCCATTTTTTTACCCTACTTTGGTGATAAGTGATGAAAATAAAGGTATTGTTGATTTGATGGGGATTCCACTAAAGGACAAAGTCAAGCAAATTAATGAAAATGCTAATAAGAAAGCTTCTAAAAGAAGAAGGGGAGAAATGATGATACTCGAAAAGAGAGAATAACAAAACATAAGGAAACCTATGAAAAGATCAAAGAAAGGTGAAGAGAGGAGATAGAAGAATCTTGTAGAAGAAGTTGTAAAAGTTTCCACTAGTTCCTCCCCAGCTAGGGGGCCCATTTCAGACCTATTTTGTGATGGCATACCTCCGATTTTGGAGAAAGATATTGTGAGTACCCCTACCACCATAGGAGTCAACATTACTGCAGGTGAGGCCCATGAAGCCTCACCATATTTGACTGATGCCTCATCTGAATAACAAGCTTTACAAGTATTCCCCTTCTCTGAACTTTATTTATCTATATTAAGGACAACGCATTTATTTTATGTGGGGGTGGGTATACTTATACCATGGGGTTTTTGTCTCCTGTGTTCTTTTTCTCCCGTGTTCTATCTAGTAGAGCCGGTATGTCTAGGATTGGATTTTCTTTTCTTAGGTTGTGATGTAAATGTCTATTTATTGATGATGATTTATAGTCTATTTTCTTTTAGCACCTTTTTGTATATATGGATGATGAATGAATGTGGAATAAGATAGTGAACATGTTTTTATGACTATTTTTTCTTATCATTTAGCATATATGGAACAACCATTGGTGATTCTATAGTTGGCATTAGGATGTAAAGTGTGCATGACTATGTTATATAAATCCCAAGAGTTAGTAGAACAAGTGTAACTCATGTGACTATGTGTGCGAGCATTTATTTTAGTTTTTGCATAGTTGTATACCTAGAAATTGCCCAGTTCATTGATGTTATTTTTATGGATTGATGGAACAAGAGATGATAGCAGGCCTCCTTGTACTTTCATTCAACTTAGCCAAAATAAATGACCCACCAAAAACATTTTTTCCATTTTTGAACTCTTTTTTAGCGTATGTTAGTTTTTCTTCATTCCTAATAACTCTAATTAACTCTCTTTAGATTGTTAACACCTAACTTTGGCCCTAGTCCAATATTAGACAACGTGCACCTTAACTTAAGCAAAACACCTAAGTTTAGGTGGCTACTGTCAGGATGTTAGTGGTTTAACGAAAGAGTGGTTTAGAGCTAAACTGAAGCATTCGACCCTGATCTACTTAAGATATTATAAATCTCAACTGAACGCATCAGTATAAGTTCAGGGTGACTGATGCTTATAAAAAGAGGTTATGGCAAAGTGTGAATGAGTGATAGAGATTGTAAGTGAGCTAGAACAGCAATACCCTTGGTGAGTAGAATTCAAGAGCAAAGAGAGTTAAGTCTGAATATTGAGTCACTTTTCTAAAAATGTTATCCTCACCTAGCCTTGGAACCTCATTACAATCCTGAAAAATACCTATTTGATCTTTTACAAATCAACCATAAGGGAGCATTAGATGATAAGGGCAAGCTTATGGGTATATATGCTATGTTTTTAACTTCTTTTATGAGTGTGAGAGTCTTGATTTTCATCTACAAGATATAATGAGTGGTGAATTTGATTGGATGTGAGGGAAACTTGAGTTACACCTAGTATTGTTGATCTCTATAGTATAATAAATCCATGTTTGTGTGTGAGATGAATTATGTACAATGTCGATTGTAGATCCTGATGCGTTGAGCTATTATGATTGAGATAGAAAGTGAATGGTTATGCGAAATCTAGTTTTGCAATCGATTGCCTGTCATTGTATTATTTATGTATACAATTTTGTGCTAGTTACTTGAGGACAAGCAATTGTCTTAAGTTACGGGTGTTAATGTTTTGGATTTTGACAAAACATTTTACATCTTTTTCTAGGGATAATTATACATTTTCAAGTAACTGATGTTGTATTTAATATTGGATTTTAGTGTTTTCAGGTCAAAGAGTTAGCTGAAGAAAAAACTTGGAAAAGTAACTCAAAAAGGCTACTGACGGCCGAACTGGCGGACCTTCTGATATGCGCGGACTATCAGAGTGACCGTCACAGTTAAACAAAAAGGAAAAATTGAGTGATCCCTGTGATTCTCTAAGTGATGGTCCGCCAGATCTTTGACGGACCACCAACTTGGCTGTCAGGCTTAAACAGAGAATCGACTTTCACAGGATCAAGCGTTGGTTTGTATGACGGACTGCTGGGACAGTGATGGTCCATCAATTTTACCTTCATCACTTAACCCGAAAGTTGCCAATTAGGACCTTCAGTGATGGTCCATATGACAGACCATCAATTTTCTGAAGGATCATCAATGTGGCTGTAAACTTCGATGTGGCTTTAATGAATTCAGATTTTAAATCTTCTGTAACTGGGAACATATAAATACCCAGTTTAGGTTTAATTTAGGGATCTTTTATCATATTTTCCAGCTTGAAACCTTATTGTACATATTATTATCTATGATTCAAGAAAGAATTATGGATCGAGTTATCTTTATTCAGATAATCATTGAAGATTCAAGAATAATTATTGTAACCTTTTTAAGTAATTCTTTGAATTCATTTATAAAGAACACAATAATTTTCTCTTCTTCTTTTGAGATGTATGGCTAAACTCCCATAACTAGGGTTATGGGAACCTTAATGTGAATAACTAATTGGGCTTGTAAAAATTCATAATTTCCATATGTAATTGAGATTGTATAAACCCTTCTTTACATTAATGACCTTTATTGGTTGTAAACTTGAAGGGTGAGCCCAAGAACATTACTTGTCTGAGAAGAAAAGTATATGTTGGGAAAAGAAGGAGTTTATATGAAGTGTAAAGGCCTTAACCTTTGGGTTATGAGTTGATGCCTTAACAAGGATTGACTCACATAAGAGATTAGTTGAATAAATTTGCATATTCTCTGAGTTTGAAAGAATTAAAGGGTAAATTACCCATTTAGGTTAATATACAAATGGGTAAACTTTCGAATTCAATAACTCTTGCAATTGAAGTTGTAAATTAGGAATTTAAGAGAATTCACAATCCAATTTGTTTGAACATATTGGTGAACATAACTCTTGTTTGTTTGATCTCATTGAATCATTAATTGCAATAAAAATCACTAGCTAAAATGATACTTGTTAAAACCACTTAAACATTGTTACAAATTCAAAACTCCCCTTAATCAGGAAACTTTGATCAATAGTTTGTTAACAACAATAACACTTAGTTTGCACAGTATTCCCTGTGGGATTCGACCACAACCTAGTTAGGTTCTATATTTGACAGCGACTTCTTACACTTTCTAACGAGAGTTGTAATGTAGGAGTATCATCAAGGTAACCATAGAAATGGCCTCTTGGGTCATCAACATAATTTAATATCGAGATAAAACTTATGTCAGTTGGTATCCTCATGGTTCAACGAATATTAAAGGTGACCTCTTTATCATTCATCTTAAACTTAATCCCCCTTCTCTATATCCACCAAAGCTTGGCAAGTGGCCAAAAATGGTCTCCCCAAGATTATGGACATCTTAAAGTCAACTTTACAATCTAAAACAATAAATTCAGATGGAAAGATAAAGTTATCCACTTTCACCATCACATCGAATGATCTACCCCTGGGCTTCTTAACTGTATGGTTTGCCATCAACAACTACATCATCATTGGTTTGGGAGGTCTCATGACTAACTTTTTGAAAACTACCAGTGACATTAAGTTAATGTTGTCACCCATGTCACATAGTGCTTTAGCAGACCTATATAGCCCAATTGTACATGGTATCATGAAGGTTTCGAGATCACTTTTCTTTTGAACCAGAGATCACAAAGTGATCGCACCTCAATGGTGCAACCTAAAAACATACTCATGACTAACAAATCTCTTCTTTGTTACAAAATTCTTTATAAATTTCACATATTTAGGTATCGTCTCAAGAGCGTCAAGAAAAATGATATTCAGACTCAACACTTTCAGCATAACAATGAACTTTTTGAACATCCCTTCTTCTTTCTTCTACTTCAACCTTGGAGAAAAAGGTGGAGGAGATCACGGGATTGTTTGCACTACTAGCTTATCAATATTTCCCTTACCATTGTCCTTCTCAACATCATGATCAACATAATTAGACTTTTCTAACTCAGAATCAGGTATCTCATTAAGCTCAACACTATCATTCCTTGCCTGATAAACCACAGGCATGGGGCGATCAATATTTTCATTACCATTCTAATTGGTGATGAATAGACGGTGACCATCGTTCTTTGGACTTTGCACTATATTACTTGAAAGGGTACCCGACTGCCTCTGATTCAAGGGTGTTGGCATTTTCCCAAACTGCTGGTCCAGTTGAGTAATTACAGTAGCGTGCAATTTTTCCTTCTAGGTCTACCATAAAATGTCTGCCTTAATTTTCTTAAGGTAATTTTCCTAACTATCCAGACCCTTTACAAGCTTAGATAACATAACCTCCATCCTTGACCTAGTGTTACGACTTCCTGGTGGAATATATCCACCACCCTTATCTTTGGAATCATCCTTGTGTCTTCAATCACCATCTCTATCTCTGCTCTAATCTTTGTACCTATCCTCATAGTAGTTTCAACCGTGGATTCATTGCCGTTTGGCTCAAAAACCTTCCAATCTCTATATAGGTATTTTGACTCTTCTTTTAAATCAGTATCATAAGATCTAGATGCCTTACGCTGTAAGCCCACTGTATTCACATTTTTAAAATTTATCATCGCAAACTTCTTTATCAATAACCTAACCTCCATCCTTAGCTAAGTAACCTCTTGTACCATTGTGTTACAAATAACTTTATGCTTTGCTGAAAGTACTAATAACATAAGTTTCATCGCCTCTTTCTATATATTGAGTCTACCATCCTCAATTAGTGAGAGAGATCTATGTCACCCTTGATTAGTGAGAGAAATCTAATCTAATATCCTTGATGCTGCCTTCAAACACACGTGTATGAATGCTCCACCATTAATAGTATCTGGCATAGATTTTGAACTAGTGTTAAGGTATCGATAGAATATCTCAAGCAAATTTCTCCCCATAATTATATTATTCAGCACCATCATCAACTTCATTTTAAACTAAAACCATGCCTGATACACTGATTTAGAGTGCAAATTCCTAAAATTATATATCTCATCCTTTAACTATAGTATTATCGATAGTGGAAGGAAATGATCTAAAATCTACCATCGTAACTCATTCCAAGTAGTGATTGATCCTCTGGTAAGTTCCCCTAAACAAAATAGAACTTCACCAATTAGAGAGAAAGGGACTAACCTGAGTTTGAGATCTTCATTGTATACCTTCAATATAGTTTATGAAGTAATAAGGTGAAATCCCACAAACATACACTGGTTTGCGTCCTCTGTCGGTAATCCCACAAGCACACCCTTCAGATTCAATAGTTGGATCATGGCACTAGTGATATCAAACTTCATATTTAATGGTAATGTAGGAGGAATGATAGCTCCTATCTTGGTAGGCTTAACGTACCCCAAGTCTATATCTAGATTGTCAAATATTGGCCAGTACTGATAGGCTTAGAGTACTTAATCTCTACCCCTTATACCTCTTTCGAGTTTTGCTCGAGGTTTTTCTCTATATCTCTGCCTTACAAGCTCTACCTCCTGAGCTATATGATGGGCCTCATCATCTCTCTCCTTATTTTACTCTGCTAATAACCTATCATTAGTCTAATATAAAATCTCTTGAATCCTATCTAGAGGAGGGAAAGGCAAATCATTTGGGTTATTCTAAACCGCTTCAAGCTTACTTTCTTGTATTTCTCTATCATCCTATGATTTTGTTGTAGGATTCTTTCTGATTCATGATTAATTAAGAGTAAGGGAATTCCTTAACTCCTCTTGCTCATCATACACTAGTTTATGGCCCAAGAAGAATAGAAAAATAAAACCTAAAAACTTTAAAAACTTCAATTAATAACTTGCAAGCATATTCCCTAGAATTGGTGCCAAAATTTTAATTCCACCCAAAAATACACTTCTTCAAAAGTATCAAATAGTCAAGGTCAACATATAGTAACCCAATAAGGTTGGGGCCAAACCTACAAGAAATATAGCAGAACTGTCTCTCAAACTTGTTCAAATAGTTGGGCATTGCAGAAAAGTAAATAGGGGGATTTGTTTTGACTAGTTGAAAGTAACAAAACTCAATTTTTCTGGTTGTAAACAGTCTAAAATGAACACTAGGATGGTGTTCTCCTATCTTTCTAACTCTGTAGGTTTATCGTAATTCATTGAACTAACCCAATATATTCTATATAGAATCTAATAAATAATATATCACTAACCAACTTCTGAACACCTGTAGTCAATTTCACTTTTTACCTTTTGAGTCTCAAAGTGTTGCTTTACTAACCCTTATCCTAGATCCCATATTACCTTTTGAGTCTCTAGTTAATAGATGACACTGCAGAATTATAAGATAGGTGTGAATCTCAAATTATTATCGTGATTTTTTCTCCTAATCTTTACCTCTCTTTTAAAGTAAATAGTGAGTACAGATGGGTTTTTAACATTTGCAACCATTAAGAAATCTATTAAACTGAAGATGATCACAATACATGCAAGAATATTGGTTCGGAACAATATTCCACTTCCCCTACTATGTTATTCAGAAAGGGTTTTCACAACCCTAGCTAAGGAATTTAGCTACTCATATTTGTCAAACAATCCATTGAATTAATAAATGAAAGCATAGAATCAATCTCATAATAATATACGAAGAAAACCCAAAGTCTCAAATCATTAAATCAACCAAAAACTAACGACACAAGAATCCCAATATTAAAATCCAATCTTGGAATCAAAATATATGTTTGTGAATTGTATGTGTGCATAAACTAACTAAAAACATCAAAATGGAATTTACAGATTACATGGAATCCCTAGGAAACCTTTCCAAAATAGAAAAGAAAAACTGGAGTTGGTGGCCACCTACGAAGACACTTACGAGCTATAGGTGGCACCTATGGTCCGTAGGTGATAAAGTTTAAATTTTTGCAGTATCTATCATAAACTTCATCTTTTTGGCATTTATTCTGGCATATACAGATCATAGGTGGTACCTACGGGTCTTAGGTTCCCCATCATAGGGGCCAAAATTTCATTTTTTAAATCTCTAAAAATCAACTCTCTAACACTTATTCTGGCACCTACGCCATGTAAGTAGTACCTACGATTCTTAGGTGCCTATGTAGGAAGTCCAAATCTTGAATTTTCACTTATTTTATCTTATTTATCTCCCAACACTTGGTTTCCTGCAAAACACAATACAAAATATATCATATATAACAAGACGACCTAAGTAACTATATATTTTCTTAGCTTTAAGTGTTGAAAGTTCTATAAATAATAGCAAATCAATGTGGTGTACCGATACTACTCTACTACATACTTTCCAAGATGTATGTTGTGTTGCAGGTTGACTAGCGATTTCTTTTGTGGATAGAGACCACTCTTCAAGAACTTTTGCAGTTCTCTTTCAAGTGGTAGTTATCCCATTATTTGTCTTTCTCTTGTAGGAGGTTTTGTACATGTCCAGATTAGACTCTGTATATTAAGTTGTTAAAATTATTATTGTAAAATAACAAGGCATTTTATATTTTATTGGTTTAATATTACCTGTCATTAATTGAAAACATTTTCTATTGACTTCAAAAAGAATCTTAGTTGGTGGTAAGAATTCTCCTATCTAGTTAATAGTAGAGTAGGTTCCTACATGATCCCATTATTAGTTTGTGACAAAGATTTTCTTTCAAGTTTACAGAAAAATATGAGCTTTAGGGATTGAGTGCCTTGGTAAAAGCATTTGTTGTCCACTTGACAGGGATTGGGGGTAGTAATATCCCCTACTTTTGGAAGCTTATCACAAATATCTAGACTAATTCAATGTGTCCTTGAGGGATTTTAAAAACTCCAGCCTTCTTCTCTTGTATCTTTTTTCTCCAGTATATGTTTAAACAATGGAATGTACAAGTTGTACAAAAAATTTAATAGAATATATAGGTATCATAGAATACCATGTCATGTCCCCTTTAATCATGGTTTTGATAAAATTTTAGAGTAGAACTTATTTAGTTTCGTATATTCCATATCATTATCTTTCATTGCATATGTTAAATCCATCACATGTTCTTCAAGGTCATTGTTGTATCATATTTTGGAATGTCAGGATTTTTGAAAATTTTGGGAATCCACTTCAGATTTGCACTCAATAGAAACAATAGTTTTTTATATCTCCTTATGTTTAAGCCTTTCACGATTGGAGAATCCCCTGGAACTTGATTTGTATAGGCGTGAAGCTCATTTTTATTTTGACCTATCTAGTCAATCAGGTTCATTAAGAACTTTATGATTCCAAGTGATTATTAACTCCATGATCTTCAACTCTAACATGTAAAGGTGAATACCTGCGTAGTATCTTCAAGCTTAAAGTTACATTATCTTTCAAACTCATTATTGTTTTTAATGAGAATCTAATATAGAAAATAGTTTTTCAATATTGATCTTAGAAACTACGATTATGTTTTAGTCATTTTTTTCCTTCATCATATTGAGTTTGACCTTGATGAAAATCTCACTACCTATTCTCCACTGTGATAGGATCAACCTCGTGCTGCGTGGTTTTATCCACGATAGGATTGGTATTTACATTGATTTAATTTCTAGTTCTAGCCATAGAGTCAATAGATGAATTCAGAAAAATAAAATTTGTTTTTCTAAGCTTTTAGAGAGGCCAAATCAGTACCATAATTATTCTTAGAGCGCAAAATTATTTACCTTGAAAAAGGTATAGTAAAATTTATACGCGAGTATTAAAGAATAAAAAGATCGAGCCAGTCAGATATGACAAATTAATCATAATTAATAATGTTATAAATAAGCATAAAAATAAAGAATAATTGTAAATAAGATACTTTTTTAGTAAATGTCATCAAAAGGGGCCATACATTCATACCACTGTAGCAATGTCATTATTTCAAATCGTAGTTTGCCTATAAAAGGCATTACATACAACACTGTAAATACATATAGAAAGAAAAATAAAAGTTATTTCATCACCTCTATATGTCTCTCTCTCTCTCTCTCCTCCTTTTATTTTAGTTTATTCTAGTGTATTTGTGTTCAACATGCATCAGCGCAAAACTATCTTTATGGTATATTTTTTCACATCACCTTAAGACAATTTCTTTAATTTAATTCAATGATTATCTTAAGCTAAATATTGTTAAAGAATCAATTTCATCATGTAAATAAAACATATTTGTAAAAGAATTGCAAAAAGAATAATCAGCAACACGATTTGAAATTGATATGGTGGTTATTTTAACCATTTAGTCTCCAATATTACATATTATTTTTTTAATAATTAAAAAATTTTAGACTACATAATTAACACTTCTGGGGTACAATAATTTTTTAATGTCATATAAATCTATTAAATTTATTTGATATGGTTATATTTTAATTTTTTTGAAAAAATAACATTATATCCAACTTATTAATCTCTTTATGATAGTTTGAAAATGTCAAATTTCTTGATACTTGAGTTTGTGGTGCTGGACATTACTGGAAAGAGTTATTTATCATGGGTCCTTGATGCACTGAAATTCACCTTGACGCTAGAAGTATTGGGGATACTATTAAACAAGAAAATAACGCATCAAGTCAAGATGAGGCAAAAACTATGATTTTTCTTTGTTATCACCTCCATGAAGGATTAAATCTAAATATTTAATTATGAAAAATGAACTTGTATTATGGATTAAATTGAATGTCCAATATCACCGCCTAAAATTGAAATATTATAAAAAGCTAAATATGACTGGATACACCTTCAATTTCAAGGTTTTAAAATGGTATTGAGTATCATTCTACTATTCATAAAGTAAGTTACTATGAGACCCAGTAAAACTTTGATTATTTTATACCCTCTCTCAAGCATAGTGTCAATTATTTACTTGAATTATGTTTAGGGGTATTAAAAGGGTGTTTTGAGAATTTTTAGATTTTTTGAAAGGGGTTCAAGGTTATTTTAGGACCACGAGGCAGTAAGCCTCCACGATAAGATCATGTCACGGAGATTAACCTTCGTGATATTAGCATGGAATGGAGGCTAACCTTACGATATTGGAGTGCCACGCCATTGTTTTAAATTCATCCAGTTTTTATTTATTTACTTCGGTGAGGGGATTTTGGTGTTTTACCCCTCGTACAACCTTTAGACATAAACTACACCCTTTTTTTCATCAGTTTTAAGGAACAAACACCATTCTCTTACTCTTGCACACTTCAACTAAGAAACTCCAAGGGTTTCATAAGGGATTCACCATGCAAGCTCTGAACTGCAAATTATTTCCAATTTCTTGTGTATACCAGGCATGTTTCTCTTTTTCTAACTTTAATTATACCCTGTGGCATTAGTTTAATGGATTTCATGTGATTAAATTATGGTTTTTGAAATTGGATTGAGGTATTTTGGTTGTTACTGATTGAATAACTTGTCCCGAGTTCTAAATTGACTATTCATACTTTAAGTTGATGTTTTCGGGACCGAATTGGTGCATGGTATAAATGGTTGGAATGGGGAACATAGGTTTCTCCAAATTGATGGAATTTCGTCTTGATAATTACATTATCCTCAATCCACTTTGTAAATTTGATTTTGAATATGGAAAATTGCATGGTTTAACTTATTATTAAACCCAATGCATTGCATTGAAAGATAAAATAAATAAAAAATAATTTTGGATGGCCTTGGTTTTGGATATTAAATGGAACTTGAGAGTCCAATTTGGTTATATGGATTTGGTTTGATATAACTAAATTGGCTTGCAAGAACATTGGTATGATGATACCAAGTGGTAAATGCCTTAATAAATGACTCCTGGGTTAATTTTTTGTTTATGTACAAATTGTTTTACTTTTTTCTTAAAAGGGATTGTGTGGCTCACCGTAAAGGTATATGTCATAGGGGATAAATACTAGAAACCATGTTTTCCAGCGTTGGGAGTCTGTAAGACCGTGTGCTTAGTGCATACTTGATATATATATATATATATATATATGAGGATGGCTATTGCCTTGGTTGCTTTATTTCTCCCTCATTTTTTCCTCTGTTCATGCAGCTAACACGTACTGGCCCATCCAGCGGGGAAGCCAGACTGATATACATCCCATAGGTTACTTTAGGATGAATCAGGTTGTACGATTCAGGTTAAATCTTTAAATTTATGTGTTCACGACCCTTGTCCTTATCCCGCTATCCTATATATGTATATATAATTATTGTGCATATGATTTTGACTAGTTTATGGGAATGGAACTATTTTATAACTTTTCTTTAGTTACATGCCAATGCTTATGCCACTTACCATTCCTAGACATAACATTATTTCATGATGTAGGGTCTAAAGGTTTTTCTGTTTCTCCTGTACAACGTTAGGTAGTTGAGAACATCGATTGAGTTATTGTGAAGTGGTGAGCCTCCATCCTTCAAAAGGACTTGTCATTTCATTATTCTTTCTTTTACGTTTGAATTTTTTTTGGTCATAGTTGGGTGCATGTCCGTCTTATTTTGTATTTCCAGATTTAGAGGCTCTTGTGGGCAAGTATGGGTTGGATTATTGGTTTTGACTCTTAGAACTTTCATTTGACTTTTTTTTCTTTTAATACTATATCGATTGGCTTCCACTATATTATTATTATTATTGTGTGATATTCGAATAAGGAGGTGGTCTCTAGTCCATGGTGATCTAAAGATACCCGTCATGGTCAGGACCTGGTTCAGGTCGGACATGCTTGGTATCACACCACAGTTTAGGGTCATTGGGTGTTCATAAAGCCATGTCGAGTAAAGTCCCTTTTTATGGGTGTGTAGTGCACTATACTTATAAAGGGGAGGCTATAAGGCATTTAGGAATGTTTTCCTTTCTTATGTTCTATTTTCGTCCTACAATAGCTAGTACTATGAACTTCTCTATATCCTGGCTTACTCGTATTTCACATCATACCTCCCCAAAGATAAAACGTATGTAGAAAGTCAGCTGGGAACTCTGTCCTACCTATGGAAAATATGGAGGGAACTCTCCCTGCTTATAGAGTAGAGACTCGGTCTAGGGTCATATCACCTGATTGTATCTCTCTATGTGGGGTTCCACCAGTCACTACTAGTCCTCCTTGGGCTTCCCGGGCTAGTATTAGTCATGCCCAATCACCTTAGGGGTATATCTATAATGGAGAGTTTTGTAAGTCTATTCATATGCTTACTTAGTTTGTGGAATCATAGTCTCGTCAGTCTGATCATATTGGTTTTATTTCCTATTAATCTTAGGTCACTCAGGTTGGCTAGTTTATCAAGTTAAATACCCAACCTTTACAGGCTCTAAGGTTAAGAAGGATCCTTTGGGGTTTATTGATAAGATGGAGAAGATTTTTATGGTGATGAGATGCTACTCATTGTTGTATATCAGTTAAAAGATGTAGCTCATCAGGGGTATGATGAGTGGGAAGTTATGGGGGTGATGATGCTGAGCAGGTTATGTGAGATAACTTTTCAGAGGCCTTTCTAGATCACTTCTTTCATCAAGAGTTGAGGGAAGCTATGGCTAAAGAGTTTGTAAACTTGAAGCAAGAGAAGATAATGTGAAGGATTATGCTCCAAAATTTCATCTGTTGCCCCGTTATGCTCCGAGGTTAATGGCAAACGTGAGATCTAAAATGAGAAAGATTACTTCTCGGTTGTCCTTCGATTTGGTATTGGAGTGTAAGGCTGCAATGTTAAATAATGATATGGACATCTCCAAGTTAATGGTTTATATGCAGCATGTGGAGGATGAGAATAAGAAGCACGCGGGGATGGGAGAGATGCAAAGCAACATGTTTAAATATTCAGAGCATGATGGAAATAAGCAAAACAGTGAGAGAGACAGTAGAAAGTGGACTAAGAAAAAGAAATGGGGAAATTCGTGTTCGTCCGCCAGTGATTCTTATCCTAATCTTTCAGGTGAACATCCCTTCTAGGCCAACAGTGGTCTTACGGTGCATGGTGCCCAGTCTCAGGTTAGTAGAGCTCAGTCATCCCCGCCTTATCCTCATTGTCAGTTTTTGGGGAAGCTTCACCATAGATATTATGAGGAGGGAAGAAATCAGTGTTATAATTGTGGTCACCTTGGTCACATGCAGTGAGATTGTCCTTCAACAATGGTTTCCACTAGGGTTAATAAGGTTGCGATCACCACTTCTTCATCTCCTATGCCAAAGGGTGCCACTTTTGGTACTAACACTATCCAATATCATCTCTATGATCTTGCTACTCGTTAGGAATCTGAGGCATCTGACATGACCCAAACTAGGTCCTAGTCATGTTGGGTGCCTCAAGCCCAATCAGGACCAGAGAACATCCCCAATACCTAACCATAACCACCCTGCATCCGATGTTGGATGAATTTTGATTATATAACACAACAACATGGAACAATCATAAATCAAATATAGTCAAACAGTGTCAGCACCAATACCAATACTAATGCCAAAGATGATACCAATACCGACATCGCCCATGCCAACCCAAAGTAGTCTCACAAATCCTCTATCCAAAATAAAAAAAAACAACTTATCGGGACATGCCCCCACCATAGCCAAAAACCAAAGTCTAAGAAATAACAAAAGTATGTAGAGAAGTCCATAACATGAAATAGAGCCTTTCAGAATATGGAAGATCATCAGTCCAATCCGATACAAAGTTGTCCCCAAATCTAAGTTACTGAGCAGGAGGAGTAGTATGGCCGGTTCTTGCATAGCGTAGGGATACAACGCCCGAAGATAGAATAGTGGGTGAACACTAGCATGTACTCTAGAGTAAGGATAAAATAATGCCAATATTAAAAACTAAGTAAATAACAATCTGCAATCACATTTATATATAATATATGCCGGGAAAGGGAACCGGGTTTAGCTTGTATTTAAAACCTTAGTCAGGGTTTGTGTAGCTTTACTATAATAATCCACCCACGGGCTACATAGGTCCAATGTTACCCCTTGAATAAGACCTAGTGTGTGTAGCCACATGAACCAAAGATATCACCGGGGTTGGGGATTCCTGTGCACCCTTCACCCTCCATAATACATATATACAAGTATAAACTTAGGAGATTCCCAAGTACCCCATAAGAACAAGGTCGCCATGACCAACCCTCATGTCGGCAAATATAAGTTTTCAGTGTCTGCCCATCAAAATCATACCTTCATGGTAAGTTATCACAACATGCTATTATAGCCCAATTAAAACCATTATCACATAACCAACCAATTCCAGAAGTTGTTTACCAAGGCATTTGGAAGTGGTATCATTATACCAACTATAGCTTACAAGCAATGTCATTAGCCAACACTTAGGGTATACCCATGTACCCCACATGATTATCAATTAAACCAAAATCATGGACACCAAGGCCTTTTCAAATCATTTAAAACCAACCAAACAAATTTAATTTCCATTACCATATTATACAATGCAATAGTTTCAATAAAAGTCAAACTATGTGACAAAACCATTCGTATAGGCATTTTAACAAACATGTTGAGGGTATATAGTTTCAAAAATGAAAACCACGAACCAATTGACCATTCCCATGAAACCACATTTTCAATTCCATAATTTTAACACGAAAATCATAACAAAATCATGGAATAACAATATTCATACATTAACAACCAAAACTCCCAACATATAGTTCAAAACAAAACAATACCCACAATTAAACCATTAAAACCATTCATTAAAACATAAATATAGTTAAAATAACAATGAGGGAGGAGTAACATGCCTTAGACACCAAAGAAGATAAAGAGAAACCATCCTTGAGAGCCTTAATTGACCACCTTAAAGAAAACCATAACCTTTTCTTAACCCAAGAGCTTGAGATAGATTTGAGAGAATTTTGAGTGTTTTTGATTGAGAATACAAGGGTAAATGATATCCCAAAAGTGTTTTAAGTCATGGGGTCAAAAGGGGTTAAGAGAGGAAATATCCAAAACACCCCAACTTAAACTGTAAAATTTTCCGCAGATGGGTACGATTTGGGACCCTCACTCGTACTCACATCATACGAGTGGTACCATCCACTCATACCCAAGGCTGAAAGTTGGACTCCATATTTTGTCCAACATACAACTCTCCTTGTCCAAATTGTACCATCACCATACGAAAAGTACCTACCTAGTCGTACCCTAAGCAGAATGTCAAGGCTAGACAATGAACAATATATGATTTGACACTATACTTCTCGTGCCATGTACATACGCACATATGGAGTCTTATCGTACTTTGGACATAAAACAACCAAAACCACACTGAGTAACATACTACTAAGACCTGTAAACCATACCCGCATCATATGGTAAGTAAGCATGAGTCGTATGATGATCAGAAAGCTTAGACTCAGGAAATTTCTAAGGGTTAAAACCCAGGGTATTTCAATTCTTTACCACATAGATCATTCATCCCTGAATGATAGAACAAGACAGTACAAGCACGATTACACCCCAACACCTTAACTTTGACCTTTAACAAAGTTAGAAAACAAAGACGCAAGGAAGCCAATCTTTCCTTTAACATAGTTTGAAAGCAAATACGTTATGAAGAACACATACCTTCCGCATAAATTTCTGGAGTAGAAAACATGAATGAATACTTGGAATTCATTTCCTTTTCATCTTTCCATGTAGCCTCTTCCATCTTATGGTTCCTCCATAGAATATTTACCAAGGCCATATTATTGGTCAGCAACCAATGAACCTAACGATCCAAGATCTCAATCGAGATCTCCTCATAATATAGGGAATTAAAAATACCAATATCCTTAATAGGCACTGACAGTTCTCAAGCGCACATGCAAGTATACATGGTCTTATCAAGTATGAAAATGGCCTTTAAGAAGCAAAGTATTGATCCCATAGAGACTTGATTCAGCAACGATTCAACTTTAGTTCACAAATAAGATTCAATTGATGCAAACATAACGAAAAAGAGAGTTTGGAATTTGAAAATTGTAGAAAAGTAAACAATGCGTAAATTAAAAATCTTAAAATAATCAATAGGAGAAAACCCAAGGTTAAAGCACTTTGAACAATCGTACTATGTTATTGAATTTCATTCATTAACTTGATTATCTTGGTTGTTGATTCATTGGTTTAATTTTATGATTATGGTTTCCCAACCTCTAATCCCATAACTAAGTCGAACCTTACAACTACATTGTTGAGCGGGGATGTAATGGTTCACTTAAGTTCCTTAAAGCTAACATCCTATGTTTTAATCAAGTTCAACTCCTAAGTACATCCCTGTCCTAGGTGCTACGTTCAATTATTTATTTCATAAAAGAATAAAAATCCAAACTTTGTTCATCTCCTTATCTATCTCCTACGCCCTCTCCCGAGATTAAAAGGTATACAATTGATATATTCTAAGGGTCGCGAATCCTTAAAATAGTTAAATCAAAGATTAACACACAATCATAATGATAATCAAAGTCAAACAAATTCAATTCAAAACCATAATACTCATGTCCTAGGATTTAACCCCAGAAAAAGGGCGCTTAGCCATGCATAGTCATAATCGTAATTACAAATTGGTAATTAATGACTGAAACATAAATGAGTTAAGTTAAAATAATAAAAACTTAAAGAAGAAGTTGTAGCATCCCCTTGATCTCCAAAATATTTCCAAATATGTGTCAAAACGTTATATAACATGTATTTATAGTATAGGAGTAAGAAAATTCCATTTTGGACAAGGAAACTGTCAATTATTGAGCTCGAGACTAGGTGGGGCATCTCCCTGGCTATAGCCCTGCTCTAGGTGAGGCTGAGCCTTGGATAGAGTGCCGATCTAGTAAATTATGCACCCTTACCGTATCCCTGGTCCAGGTGGGGCGGCGCCTCAATATGGCCCTTAGCCTCTGGAAGTTGCTCTCCGAATTTTGGTTAAGTGTTGAGTCTCCCCTCTTGGTTCCTTGTCTTGGGGTGTATTTCCCATGGATTTCAAGCCTTATTATCATCAAAACATCATCATATTCTTATCCAAAATCATCCTACACAATCACACACCATAAATTAGGAGACAAAGACAACACACTACCCGTTACGATGAATCAAAACAAGAGATAAGATAGGCTATTTTACATTGATCTTTCACTTATTGTTTCAGTTGTACACTCACTCAAATTGAAATTTTATCACTACCAAAATGTTATTTAACTCATAATTACTCATTAAAATCATTTGGAATGCATTAAAAACAATAGAATCCAATAGAATCAACTAGACAAGTACCTAGCTCAAGCTAGTAACGCTGGATTTTCAGGTTGAACTCTATTTGAAAGTTTTAGGTACAAACTTGTTTGGAATGCACTTTGAACATTGTAAACATATTATTTAACACTTTGATACACATTTAACACATAATCAACCCATATATCATACAAATCATCCTCAAAACAAGGCTAAAAAATCTAGAATAGTCACACTAGGATGCATAGATACACCCAACATCACCACCCCACACTTAAAGCCTTGTTTGTCCTCGAACAACTCTTCAATATAAACATCATGATCTGGAGACTCTACACTTATACTACATGCAAGAAACTCAAGCTAGTATAACCATGACTACATAGATTGCAAGTTTCTATGCTAAGCATGTTACAAACACTATTGAAAGCTTATGAAAACTACTCCAAAACATCCTAGACTCAAGAATTGACACACCTAGTTGGCAAACTCATGCTTATCATTCAATAAAGGACATCATACAAATCACCCACATTCATCGAACACGTGCCCCTCACAGAAAGAGAGTTACCCATAATCATTCAAAATTATATAATTCATAACATGGGTACAAGAATCAAATTACGCTCACTCTCAAAAGGAATTCACAAGCTACACATAATGAACCATAATTTTTCCCTTTGTGTAATGCTCCACTAATATTTGAATGTAAAGTATAGGATCAAATAGGTATTTTTCGGGTTGTAATGTAGGCTAAGGGACAGGTAGGAACTATTTTGGAATAGTTACTAACCTCTCTAAAAGCTTTAATACACTACATTATACATTTAAAATCAATCTCCAACAGCTAAATTTCAATTTTCATCCACCCATATCTTTTGTTTTTTTCCCCATCTCTTTTAAGTATTTTCACATAAACTTGGTGGGCGTATTGTTTATTCCTTCAAGATCTAAATTTTCTCATTTTCTACAACCATGGGAATATTTCTAACACCATTTATATCACTATTACCTTGGGGTATCAATTTCACCTTTTTCTTATTCAATTTCTCAAATTTATTTTTTTTCATTAAAGCGCTTAGGAGCTTTTTAGATCAAATTAAGGTCTATCAAAGAAGGTATTAGGTTACTTATGTGGATACTAAAAAAGGCTAAAGGGTCAATGGGGTTTAACAAGGATAACGCACAAAGGGTAGGACAAATAGAAGGTATAAAACAAGGCAATCAAAGAAATGTCTAAATCATCTCCTAAACCCACACACTTTATTTCTCTTTACACACACACTGAACAAGTTCTAGACAACACATGCAACAAGGAATATACAAAAACCTTACATGCACATGGCACATGCTCAACTCAATAGGATCATCATAGACTCCCAACCAAATAATAGCACGAATTCATATTTAAGCCCAAAAATACAAGAGTCACATAAATGAGCCTAAGAGTCTCAAAAGTAGTAATTCACTTATTCCATATGCTTTTACAAACAAAACCACTTGCATCATGTAATCAAAAATAGCACCAAAAAGAATATCTTACACCAAAAAATTTTAAATTGAGCCCAAAATATAGGAATTCCCCTACCCCACACTTAAAAATCTACTTTGTCCCCAAAGTGAACTTAAAAGTAAAAGGTAGAAATACTCCCTGAGGCCTCTAGGCCTAGCTAGTAGTATCTTTACACATAAATGAGATCCATGGGACCCCACATTCTATTTTTGCCATGGCTCAAGTTTATGGTACTCAGACTTTCTATTAACCTGCGACATAACCAAAAATAGAAACTACGTGAAATAAAAACTAAGAAACTAAAAAGAAAACATACCTACATAACTTGGGTCGCCTTCCAAATAGAGCCTGATTTAGTATCGCAGCACAACCCAACTAAGACTAAGTCATTCTCTTTCCTTCTCTTCCTCATGCTTGGTCTCCATCTTCCTATTCTCTTCACCCCTCTTGGGTGTGAATTCTCATGTGCAGTAGATTTCTCAACTTTAACTTTTCAGGATCATCAATTGGTATCAAATCAGGCTTAGGCATTAGAATCTTAGTTTGCTCAATCAAGTATTTCAAAGAGGTCTTTGGTGGACTAGCCACCCCACATGCCTCCCTTCAATCACATTGATCATACACAAATCTTTATATTGAGACATTAGTGTGGGTGATTTATATATATATCAAATACCAACTCTTCATCGTCTACCCTTATTTTTAGTACGTCTTCTTTAACATCAATCAACATTTCTCTAGTTGCTAAGAATAGATTCCCCAAGATAATTGGTACTTGTTCGTCTGCCTTAAAATCAAGAATAATAAAGTCAGCAAGGATAACAAATTTACCAAACTTTATGAGGACATCCTCAATTATTCCTTTTGGATGTGCCATAGATCCGTCTGCTAGTTGCAAAAACACCTTGGTCAATTTAGAATTTCCCAAGCCCAGTGTATCAAACAAGAATAGGGGCATCAGATTCACGCTAGCCCCTAAGTCACTGAATGTATAGACCACTTTACTCCCAATTTGGATAGGGAGAGTAAATTTTCCTGGATCTCTCAATTTCTTGGGGATTTTATGTTTCATTATAGCGCTACACTCTTCAGTGAGTGTTATTTCCCCCACATCCTAAAATTTCACCTTATTAGCAACCACATCCCTCAAGTACTTTGCGTACTTGGGCATACCCTGCAAAATATCTAACAAAGGTAAGTAAATGTGAAGCTTTCTGAATATATCAAAGAACTTCTTAAACATGGCGTCCTTCTTCAGTTTAATTTGCCTCTGAGGAAAGGGTATGGTGGCACTTACTTCTTTTTTTGGTTCAGCAACAACTGTCTCTTTCAAGTACTTAGACTTCCTTGACTTATCAGTAGCTTTTTTAGAAACCTATTGGGGAGTCAAATTTGCATCTACCCCCTTTGTTGCCTTAGGAGGTTCTTCTTGAAGCTCTTCACTGTTCCTCAAGCTGATTGACATAACCTGCTTTGGATTCTATGTATCTTTTGGCAAATTATCTTATGGCCTAGTTTTTAATGCTTTTTGTATCTACCTCACTTGAATTTCCTAGAATCTATGAGATACTTGTGAATTTTTCATGTCCGCAACCAATTGTGTCTAACTAACTAGAAACTACTTCAACTTCTCTTTCATATTGCTAGTTGACTAATTCATTTGGGCCTATGGCCATGGAATTTGTTGTTGTTGTGCATTCCAAAGTTGAATATGCCACTTCAAGTTGTAGGTGTTACCATCATTTGATCTTTGATCATTGCCCATATACATCACCGATTCTTGATTAGAAGCACACATAGCCGCTAAGTTACCACTATTACCACACACTTCACACCAACCTGCAGCTTGTTGAATGGTATTGATTGTGGCTGCAAGTTGTGAAGCTCCCAATTTCAGCTTCCTGAACTGAGTGTTTATCATATTTTGCAATGCTGCAACTTAGGCTGATACGGAAGCAAATTGTTCTACCTCTAATACACATATAATTCTTTTCGTGGAAATTTTATAATCTTAATATCATTCAAAATTTCCTTGTAATATACGGTTCAACAATGTGTACAGCTCATCATAAGTCAACTCCTGCGTTTGCCCACCTGCGGCTGAATCTGACAAAATCTTTGTATTGTGATCAAGTGCTTCCACAAAAGTATGAGCAAGTACCTTATTGGACTGTTGGTGGTTTGGACAATCCCGAAGAAGGGACTTAAAGCATTCCCAAGCGTGATATAGATTTATATTAGGCTTCTATTTGAAGCTCACTATCGCACTGCGAAGTCTCACAGTCTTGCCTGATGGAATGAATTTAATAAGGAACTTTCTAGATAAGTCATCCCATAATGTGATTGAATTAGACGACTCCACATTTAACCACCTTTTAGCTCCCCTCAACAGTGAATAGGGAAAAAGTGTCAGCCTCACATAATTTGTACTTACCCCAGTCAGAATGAATATGTCAGTAAGCTCAATGAAAGTCTGAAGGTGAACTTGTCAATCCTCATGTGAAAGCCCTATAAATTTTCCACTGCTGATTTAAAGTTGCACCATGTTATGCTTTAACTTGAAATTTCCCCTAATAGCCGATCTATGAATTGGGAAAGTCAAGTTCATCAAAAGTGGGACTGTCACTTCCCTAACTTTCCTGTGTGCTTGTTGCATCATTATGCATGATTATTTCATGTCTAGCCATGTGGATTAGAACCCTCGAGTATGATAGTATTTAAATCCCGATTTTATTATAATGAGGTCTCAAAAAATGAGAATATGATGATATAGGTTATTCTTTGAGATGACCTCTTGTTTATATGTATGTATACCTATATATATATATATATATATATATATATATATATATATATGTATATATATATATATGTATATATGTATATATATATATGTATATATATATATATATGTATATATATAGCTATATGAAACTATGATACTACCGTATATCCCTTCCTTCGTTGTTCATGTCGTATAGTCATTTCTTCGCCTTGTATATTACTATATATATTTTTATATATCTCTTTATTCGTATATTGACCTAGGATATATGGTATAGAATTAACGTCTATTGAATGTAGCTAGACTAGGGTGGTTCACCCTGATACTTTCTTAGTATTATTATGTTAGACTCTTGGATATGAATAGGATATTTGTCCCTTATTATTCTCATTGACTTGTTATATGATTTCTTAACTCTTGTTTGTAGATTTTGTTTTGTTTATATGCTATGTATATATTCTTTATCTTTGGAGTTCAGTTGGCAGTTGTCTGCTGAGTATCATTTATTTAGTACTCATACTACACTTTTGCAACCTGCAGATCATAGTACGAGTTATCATTGTTGATTTGTGCATTATGCGGAGCAGTCCTGGTTCAAATACTTAGTGTGAGCTTCTGACATTCAGAGCATTACTTATCTCTTTCTTATGTATTAGACTAGTCTCTAAGTTATATTTAGAGATAAGTTGTATCAATGTATATCTCTTGATATTTCACTTGTGTACTCTTTTTATATTAGAAGCTTTTGTGCTGATACCACCAGGTTTTAGGATTCTTCTATGTATTGATCTTTATTTTATATATTTTGCATTTTTTTCCTTATATTATTTAGTATTTTGTTACTAGCCGTTCTGGACTACGAGTTGGCTTGCCTACTAGTGGGTTATGATAGGCGTCATCATGACCTGAGAAAATCGGGTCATGACAACTGAGCATAAACATGAACTACTGTAATAAAATAATAAATGTAACCAAATTCTTAAAATACGAGTATATGGGAGATAGAATACAGGGCACAAAAGTATGTGGTCAGTACTTTTGAAATATACTGAGTATATGGGAGATACATGTAATATATATATATATATATATATATACACACATATATACACACATTTGAAGTATATCATGTGAGGAGTAAAACATATGCATGAAATGTATGTAATGACTTAATTCACATTATGTAAATAGATTAAAATAGTAAAACATAGATATAAGGGATAAAGAATCATAACTAAACAAACTAGTGAGACATATTCACTTAGTTGCAAAACTGGATTTTTGTGAGAGATTATATTAATTGGCATGCTCATTTGAGAAATATGGAGTTCAACTTGTAACTCTTATTGGGAAGGTGTTTAATACCTTGTGGTGGATAAAGAACTATGGTTTGGTGTGAATTCACTCGTGGACCTATTTTTGGGGCAAAAAGATAGGAAGTCTCAACTGGAGAGACGTACCTTGATAACCGATAATGGCATGTAGTTTGAGTCTCGGAAGACGAGCTAAATAATACTTCTAAAACATTTCATATTGCTTATATTGTAGTAATTTATTATGAGGTAGACATAAAATAGTTTGTAAGTCTAAAAAGCAATTATGTATCTGTTTCTATCTCGTGTCAAAATGTAAAATTCCTTGATATTCATGTTAAGTCTAAGATCAAAGGATTTAATCATCTCAAACAGTTTATATCAATTCAAAATCATATATAACATACTAATTTATAAAAAGTTAGGTAAATTCATATCATAATAGCGAAATTTCACATTTGAAACTCAGAATTAGGAAATCATATAATTTTAAAGAATTTATAACCATGAGAAACACAAAAATATTAGAATGACGCAAAAATTGTAAGGTCGGTATAAACCCTAGAAATTTGAATTCGAGAAAATCCCTGTTTGGAAACTTAAATTAGGGACAAAGGGATGAAAGGAAGCCCTTGTTGAATTTTCGCATACTTGAAAGAAGAAGATTCACAAAGAAATTCTACAACTTGAGAGCCTTAGAGTTAAGGGTTTGAGAAACCCCTCTCTTATACTTTTCTATTTTTGGAGAAGGAAAAAAGAATTTGGGAGATTTTATCGATGTTTTTCTAAAAATAACTCTTAATGGGTGAATAAAGTCATGGGAAGAGGTTTAGGGGTAAATAAAGAACCATACTACCCCTTAATCTATTCAAAAGTGTAGAAAAATCCCGTCTGATGATTTCGGTGTCGAACTGTCAACCCCTTGATGAAACATCATCCAAACTATCAACTTTTTATTTAATTTTGATATTACTGGTTAGGCTTGGATGTTCACTTTGATGGCTCATCACCCAAGTGACGGTTGACTTGATGGATCCTCGTCCAAGTAAAGGTGTCAAACGGGCCGGGCTGACCCGGCCCGGCCCAGCCCGACCCGGCCCGTAACATCAAACCGGACCGGTTTGACCCGGCCCGGAAAGCCCTAGGGCTTTAGGGTACCGGGTCCCGGTCCGGTTTTTTAAAAAAATTGGGCCCGGTTAACCCGTCCCGGACCAACCCGGTCCAGGCCCGCCGGTTAACCGGCCCGGCCCGGCCCGGTAACCGAAAAAAATAAAAAAAAAAAAATAAATAAAAAAAAAATTCTGTTGGGCCAAACTAGCCGTTGGCCCAACGGTAATATTACCGTTTTTGGGTCCAAACGGCTAGTTTGGGCCCATTTCATTAAAAAAAAAAAAAATATATATAAAATATTTTTTAATCCTCAAAATAAATCTATAAATACCCTACAACTTCAAATCATTTCTCACACAATTTTCCAATCTCTCAAATCTCATTCTCTCTCAAATCTCAATTCTCAATTCTCAAATATTCAATATATTTAATTTCTTAAAGTGTTCACTTTAATTTTTTATTTTTTCGTTTACAAAGTAAGAGCGGAAGTTTCTAAAGTCGCAATCTTCGGATACTTCCCAAATTTGGTATTGTCGTTCCATCTCTTACGTTTAATTTTTATTTATTGTATTAATTGTTTAATATTTAATTTTGTTATATTTGTGTATTTTGAATATTTTTAGTTTAATTTAATTTATATTATGGATAAATTAAAAAACCTCGCTGCTAAAGGTGTTAAAAATTTTTGTCCCGGAAGCGGTAGTGGTAGTAAAAAGCGAATTATTAGCGGTAGAGGTAGTTCAAGTAATAGATATACCCGTGTGCCTTCGCCTCCGGTACCGCTTGGTACACCTTTTGAGGAAGAAATAGGTGTAGGTGCTCACGATATGGATTATGTAGAATTTCAAGAAAATTACGGTATAGAAGAAGAAAATGAAGTAGATGCAGTTAATGTAGACGAAGATGACGAAAATATTGCTGAAACACCCGCAGTAGGAGATGCTAACGTTAGATCTGAATCAGTTAATCTCCCTTCCCGTCCTCCCAGTGCCCCAAAACCCCGTAAAAGAACTAGTATTGCATGGCAATTTTTTGAACGTATATCAGATATTGAGGTGCAGTGCAATATTTGTCAACAAATATATAAGCATAGAAGTGGCGGTAAGCAAGGGGGTACGGGTACGTTAATGAGACATATAGCTGAAGATCACAAAAGAGAGTTAAATATTGCAAAAGGTGGTGGGGATGTTGGTGGGTCAACGCAAACTAGAATGGACCCAACAACCGGTCAAGTAGCGAAAAAGTATAATAAATTGAGGGACCGGGAAGAAATAGCTAAAATGGTAGCTGTGGGTTGTTTGCCTTTTACTTTTCCTTCTTCTGATGCTTTTATCCGTTATATACAAGCAATTTATAATCCTATGTTTAATGGTATTCCTAGAACTACTTGTCGGTCTGATATTTTTAAACTTCATTCACAATATTGTTTTTATTTATCAACATTCTTAAAAAATATTCAATGTAGATTGTCCCTAACTTCTGATCTTGGTCGTGCTGTTAATAAAAATGATTATTTAACTGTTACTTGTCATTGGATGGATAGTAATTTCATAATGCAAAAACGTATTCTTGCTTTTTTATATGATGAAGATCGCAAGCATACTGGACAATTTATTTCTGATTCTATTATTAAAATTGTCGGATATTATGGTATAGAAAATAAAATTTTATGTATTGCTTTTGATAATGCTTCTAACAACAAGAATGCTATAACAAAAATAAAATCTACGTTATCTCCACCCTTTCCTGAAATTTTCGATATTAAGTGTGCATGTCATATCTATAATTTAATTGTAAAAGATGGTCTTGACTTTTTTGAGGTTTATATTGAAAAAATTCGTCTTGCCGTAGGTTTCATTCAAGGAAATAATCGTAGAGCGAGAATTAAAGAATTTAAAGTTAAATGTCAAGAAAATGGACTTACACCGATTTTAATGCCTGAGGAAATTGATATTAGATGGAATTCTACGTATGAATTTTTAAAAACTTGTTATAAATATAGAATTCCTATTACACTAACTTTTAACCAACACTGTGGTTCTTTTGCTGATTCTGCTGATTGCATGTTACATAATTCTGATTGGGTTATAATTAATGATCTTGTTAAATTTTTAGAAAAATTTTATGTAGCTACGGTTGAATTTTCCGGTGCATACTATCCTACTGTTTGTAATATTTTGGCATATATAGTCGATATTTCTGGTTTGCTCCAACAATATAAAAATAAAGAAGGTTATAAAGAAGCTGTTGGCGCTATGTTTACGAAATTTAAAAAATATTTCTTCCCGATTCCCCCTATTTACATGATTGGTGCTATTTTAAATCCTTGCATGAAATTTAATCATATGTGTCACTTTAGTACGCTTATTTATGCTAACTTAGAAATAAATACTTACCGTGAGTCTGAACAAGAGCAGCCTGATTTGTGGACGGCTACGGCTGATGCAAAAGATTATATAGAAAAATTATATAATCACTATGCTGATTTATTTGATTCAGCCGTACCTACAAATATCAGTCCAACTGTCGCTCCTCATCCTCCCGAGGAGCCATCATCTTCTAAAAGGTCGGCACATAGTGGTTTTCCTGATTCGTTTTATGATTTATCTTGTTGGAACAGTGTGGATGAGAGAGCTTACACATCAACTTATGGGGAGGAGCTGAAATATTATCTGCGGACGCCACCAGAGGATCGCAGACGACGGATCAACTCGCTGGATTGGTGGAGAAATAATGAATCACAATATCCTGTACTTTCAAGATTAGCCAGAGATATCTTGAATGTTCCAATGTCAACCGTTGCATCAGAGAGCGCCTTCAGTCAGGGACGACAGCAGCTTGGAGACAACCGACACTCATTGGGAAGCAACGCAATGAATGTTTTAGTTTGCCTTAGAGACTGGATTAGAGCAGAAAGAAGAAACCAAGGAATGGAACCAGAGCCAAGCGACGACCTCAAACTTGAAGAAATAATGACTTCACGGGAGAACTCAACAGAATCAAGTCCAATGCATGGGTTTGCCCCCGTTGACTTCGACTATCCTATGCAAATTCCAATTAATATTAACATGAATGAGTTGGAAAAAATGATGCATAATTTATAGATTTTTCATTCATGTAAATTATAAATTTTGGATCATTTTGCAATCAATAAAATTCCACAAATTCATTCACTCCTTAGTTGTTGTTTTTTATTTTTTTTATTTATCAATTTAAAGTTTTAATATCTTCTATAGAAGTGTATATTTAATGTATACATGTGTATATATCTTTTATAGAAGTGTATATTTAATGTATACACGTGTATATATCTTCTATAGAAGTGTATATTTAATGTATACATTATATATATCTTCTATAGAAGTGTATATTTAATGTATACATGTGTATATATATTTTATAGAAGTGTATATTTAATGTATACACGTGTATATATCTTCTATAGAAGTGTATATTTAATGTATACATGTGTATATATCTTTTATAGAAGTGTATATTTAATGTATACACGTGTATATATCTTCTATAGAAGTGTATATTTAATGTATACACGTGTATATATCTTCTATAGAAGTGTATATTTAATGTATACACGTGTATATATCTTCTATAGAAGTGTATATTTAATGTATAGATTGTGTATATAGCGTATATATAGTGTATATTTGACCGGTTTTTATCCGGGTTTGACCGGGTTTGACCGGGTTTTAGCGGGTTTGACCGGATTGGGTTAAGTGGGCCGGTTCCGGGTGGGTTTTATTTTTTTTACTGTGCGGCCCGGCCCGGCCCGGACCGGTTAAGGCCAAAACCGGCCGTCACCGGCCCGTAACCCGGTTAGAGAGAGGGGGCCGGTTCCGGGTTGACCCGTCCCGTCCCGTTAGACAGCCCTACGTCCAAGTGACGATTCATCATTTCAGTCGTAACTCTTTGGCAAATGTACATTCTTTGATAAAATAAGTATAATTTTTTACTACAGTATCTGATGGATGAATAGTTGTCACCGTTGAAAATAATACTCATAGATCTTTCATTTGGTGGGTTGTGAGATACAAAACTTTTTTATATACTAGGAGTGATGATCTTTTGATATTAACCCTAGTAAGATATTACATGAAAAATTCAATCGATAAAGAAGATTTCTACATTACTTTGTGCTAGAGGTTCTTTATGACCTTAATTCATATCCAAATCTCTTCTCACACTATCAAATTTGATCATAACATCTAAAATTTGAAGTCGTCAAATTTGGTTCTATGGACATTCAAAGAATGGCTCAGATCATAGCTAAGAAATTTAGGGTGTTACAATATCTCCCCCTTGAGATCATTCGTCCTCAAATGAATATTAAGATTAGACTTTAAAAAATAGAGGTACTAACATGAAACTGAATCCTAAAATTAATTGTGCATCATAGCTGAAATCAATTTTGGATAAAGTTCTGACTTAGTTGAGATACATGGAACACGAACACATATGTAAGAATTGTTTGGAATGTACATGAAACCATAAGATAGCAATGTTAGTAGGTAAATCTATACCTTCTGTTGAATTGATGTTAAGAGTGAGAAAATATGGATACTTGGCCATCGTGTCTACGTATAAAGATATAGCTGGGTTGAAGATAAAATTGAGTATCCATCATAGTTGGAATTGGTTTAGACTGTGAGTAATGATTCAGCAGAATTACGCATGGCACACGTGCATATAAGGAATCACCTGTAATAGGTATAGAGATTAAGCTTAGGAGAGTAATACAACAATGAATTAGGTGAAACTAATGGAACTTTTTATCTGATTCTTGAAACTTTCTTGTTAGGCTATATCGAACCAATTCATATTAAGAGTTTAGAACTAAAATGAAGCATTCATGATACAAACAAAAACATAGAACTGTGAAGTGATAAATAGAGGAATGAAATTTCTATGCGTCAATGATAAAGGAACATTCGTTTCCTCAGATGCTCCCTATCATAATTTCTAATGACATTTAGGGCAAAGAATTTCAAGCATGATCTAAGTAAGGCATTTAAATAAGGAGTCCCAACATGGATTGATATTGAATTCCCATAATTAGTTGTTTGGGTGGTAAGATTTCTCATATTTGGATCGTGACGATTTTGCATAATCCATATTTTCGGTAGATATTTAGAACTTGCCCAGTATGTATACAAAGTTAAACAAATTGTTGATTTATAGGATGTGATTAAGACAATTCTTTTTTAAGTCAGTGTTTTACTATATTTTTGTCTGTCATTTCACTATCTATAGTTAGCCCCGTTGATTCTTTTTAGCCAATTTCTCGAAAGTCACTTAATTAACATATTTGTTGATAAACCTTGTATAAACTTGATCCTGAAAGTCCCTTGTGCTCTTTAAAGTTAAACTTTAAAAGTAGAGGGGAGAGGGCAGTGTATCAATGAGAATTGGTGTAGAAATAAATTAAAGTTAAAATGATGTCCACTTATATATAAGAAGTTAGTCATTTTAGTCAGTTGAGGAAAAAGAAAGAAGAAAAATTCAAAAATATAGAATTGAGAAATTGATCCTTGCTAACAATGTATAAAAAATGGGACGACGTGGAGGTATAAAAGGGAAGTACAAAGAAAAGGTGAAATTGGGAATACATAAAAAGCATAAAAGATTGAAGTAAAAGTTTTAAAAGTGCAGAAGTAGTCATTATTCAGGCATAATAATTTCCACTCGTCCGTTAACAGTATTAAACCTTGAAAGACCTTTTGATCCATCATTGTCATCCCTTTTGTTAATAGAGTATGATATTAAGGCCAAGCCTTTGGTATATCTTGTATGCATAATGAATAATATTGTGATAGTGACATTGTTTCATTTATATGTCTTGAAAATTGTTATAAATTGTGAATGTACGAGGCAAAATCTCTTTTAAAAAGTGGCATCACATTGGTGACGTAAACTTAGCGATCTATTCTATTTCTTTGCTTGATATAGAATTATTTTGTGTTGAATAGTTTGTTCAAGAGGCTATATCGTCTTAATAGAATTGTCTTGATTTGACGTGTTCAATGCACTTTGTATGAGAGTTGGCTGTATGCTTAAAGTGTCTTGGTGATCTAGGAGAAACTAACCTATTGATCTTGAGTAGTGAAATAGATGTCAAGCTTAAAGTGTTTAGTGGTTCAAGAACAAACAAAGGTTAATGTGTGAGCTAGGTGACAATGTGAGGCATATTTCCAGTCTTTTTAATAATGTTTTGCCCATTTATATTGTACGTTGAGGATAATCTATCTTAATACTCTTGATTTATACCGATTTTCATATTTTAGCACTTATATAAGGTATTTTATGCAATGCAAATAAAAATGCTCAAAAATCGATCAAGTATAAAATTTACAGAGGTAAAACAAGAAAGCTCACGAAAGTTTAGATCCAAAAGGTAAAATTCCAAAGCAAAGTAGAGGACGTGCAAGGAGAAACCTAGAGCAAGGCATAGGACCTCACTAAGCCCAGAGCGAGATAGAGGTTCTCGCAAGGGGAGGCAGTGTAATCTTGGTCAAAGTTATGGCCTTTCCTAGTCCAACGTGGTCGGCCTCGGGGGTTATTTTAAATATTGTACATACTCAATACTTATTCATTTTTAGTACAGGAAGATCATTGTGGAGGTACATAGGAAGATCAAAAATTAAATTCTCTAGGGTTTACTTCTTTATCTCCTCCATTAACATTATTTCTTATTCATACATATTAAAGCTTTGTAATCAGATATTGAGCGGCTAAAGTCCTCTCCTAAGGTTATGACTACAGAACGAACGTCATATTAGATATATAAATTGTTATTGCGCAATTTTACCATCCATGTTTTATTCTCTTAATCTTACACTTACTATTCCGCTGTGCTTAGCTACTAATAGGATAAATATATAGATAATTTTTAGTAGGACTCAAGAGAAGAAAACTAGAAATAGTATGTGGGTTAAGGGAAGTAGGGTTCGTTTACAGACGGATAAGCGGCTAAGACGAAAACAGACCTAGTATGCCCTACTAGGCTCAAATACCGGAAGGTGTACAAATTTATTTGGATTAGTTCTACTATTTTCTATCAACGATGTAGTTAGAAAGCTAATTTTGGTAGAGAGTTAGAGGCTTGAGAAATCATGACCATAATATTAACCCCATACTCAGTGAACAAAATGACGCTTAATTACTCTTATCAACAGTAAATAGATGGGATTACCTATGCACCATAATCCTAGGTCTTAAATTCTTCAACTTCTACAGTATTTATTCTTACATGCTTTAGTATAAAAGTAATATAATTAATAACCAACCAAACCTTAAGATTTCATAGCTTGTGTAAATAATTAGAATTAGTTCAATTTAGTAAATAATTAAGTATAAATCTCCATGAATTACTCTTCCGACTGTATGCACTACCGTCTGCAATTAGAAGTAACAATAAGCACAATTATCTTCCTCTTTCCATTCAATAAGGATAAAGCGCCTTGGTAAAATGAACTTTTATTCAAATTTTCTGTCCTCCTCATTTTCCTATTTACACCGCAACACCTCAACTTAAAACCCAACAAAAATATGGATATATTTTGAAACCTCGGAGGGCTCTATTTCTTCATCCATCGAAGCAGTAATAATAATATCCACTTGAAAATGAAAATGACATACATAAATACCAATGATCCAAATTTTTTACATCTCAAATTTGCAAATCACAGTATAAAATAACAAAACAAAAAATTAGAATACAACCCAACAATAATAAGAAGTTCAAACGGAAAGCTATATCAACATACATTTTATTTTCACAGTAACTCACTATTACAAAGAAATATAAGACCATTTGGACGGATAAGTACCAATGGTTATAACAGAAAACTTCAATGAAGCATTATTTTATTTATATTAATAGATATGATTATGTGTAGTTTTTATTAGGAAAAGACTCTCAGACACCGCATGCAAGCACAAAGAATGTATGTTATTACTTCTTCTCCCGGATGTGTACCTTTTTTATTATCAATCCTCCTTTCCATTTTCCACTCCAAACTTCATAGAGCCCAAAACAAAGCTTTTTATCAGATTCAGAACCAGCTGTATCAATGGTAAGATTGTTTGGTACGCAATATGTTCCAGTTGATTCATCAATGGCCTCTTTTGTCAAATAAATTTTCTTCCATTTGTTTTTTGATCCCCATTTGACCATAAAATAGAGAGGTAACTCGTTAAAGCCAAATGCATCTGGTGTCAATTTCAGCTCGAACTCAACTTCATATGTTGTGTTTGGCTTTACTTTGTCACAGCACCCTGTTACCTCTAGCCAACTTACTTGTACAAGTTCTGCTTGGTCTTTCCTGTTCATCACCAAATCCAACACTAGATCAGAAGGAGATCTAACCTGTTTATAAGTATAATTTTCACAAGGTGATTTAAAAATTCATATTAATAACAAAAGCAATTATTCTTAACTTATTTACAGGTATAATTTTTCGAGGAACTCCCTTCCGTCCCACTAGTTCCATCCCTCTCACCTATGATATACCATTTCGGAATTTTGGAGTAGGGGCACATTCACAAGTTGGACTACTCAATCTCCAAATTAAATCACTTTTCAAATAGTTTGTTACCACCTAATCTATTCAGTCTGCTAATAACAATATGTAGAAAGTGACATATATATGCTTACTCTTTTGGTAATTTCCAGTATCGTCCATCCTTTCCCCAAATGATATTAAGGGCTGCAGGATAAATTGTGAACTGCAAAAATGGCAATTTAATATGTTAAAAGATTACATTGATTTAGTTTTGACTAGACTAAGTTTGAAAGAAAAGAATCAAGAGAAAAATGAAGATCAAATTAAACCTACCCCATGATCTGCCAGATCAAAAGCATGAGTTCCTTCGTAGTGTGAGTTTAAATCCATGTAGATGCTATATATGTAGAACGTACGTCTTGCTAATTTATAAAGATTTAGCACATTGAGTGTATAATTTGCCTGCAACCACGTATATATAAGATAGGCAGGAAGCTAGAGTCGGCAAGGGTTAACTTTTTAAAGTGAAATGCCAGCGTCTCACCACGTAAGAAAAAGGAGTATGTAATCCGACCAAAGAATAAGATGAAATGAAATAGCCAGAATCTTTCAAACATTTAAGTAAAGATCTCTGATTTTATCCCATAGAAATAAACAGACTGACTTATCTGGTGTGGGTCGGGATTAGTTAGGTCGGTTTATTTGGAATACCAAAAGGTTAAAAAAAGAATATGGAATCAAATAAAGGTGAGACATGGAAAGGGAAATTCTTCTTTTTTTTCGCTTGAATTGAAAGCTTCACTTCATATTCTCACACGCTAAGCATCATATCTGTACGTACCAGTCAATCCTCCTTTTATTTTCTTTTACTTTGTTTGTGGTTAACCAATTAGTGATCGAGCAAGGAAGCAAAAGGTACATTACAATTGTTATCCATATGTTTGTACCAAAAAATTACTCCCTTCCTTTCAATTTGTCTATGTAATTTTTATTTTACATTGAATTTAAGAAAATAAACAGCATTTTTAAATTTTATGTTTTTAAATTAAAGTTATGTATAATTTTAAATATTTCATATAAAAAAATTGATATTAAAAAGTTGTCAAAAAATGAAAAGAAATATTTTTTGTTTAAAATAGACGAAGTTAGCATTTGTCAATAGATTGTCAAATATTTTTGAAAAATTAATTTTGGTTGAGTTTAATCATTTGTTTGGCCATAATTTTTGGGATACATATGTCATCTTTTTTAAAAAATAAAATAAAACATGACTTATATACATAAATTTTAGAAACTATTAAAATAATTCATAAGTTTGACACAAAATTATCATTTTTATAATAAACTAGATAATATATTATTCAAAAATCATAACATAGTATTTTAATAGAACTATTAATAATACAATTATCAACTATTATAATTTTTCAATTACAATTAGTTACGTAAGTCAATCGCTCGAGAAAGATTCATAATAACAACGATAGTAACTAGCTAGGTAGTCTTCAATATAATCTTTTCATATTTTACGAGCAATGTTTATAATAAGTATCTGTTTTATGAGGGATAGCGATAGATAGAATTATAGTTAGAGTCATAATTGATGAGCCTTTTTAAATTAATTACAAAAGTTTGGGTGTAAACGGCAGAAATGACTTACATAGTGGGTAACTTTGCTTTTTGATCCCCGTAAAAAAAGTCATATAAAATTATTTTTTCTTCTTTTTTATGCATAGAATAAATATTTATTTGTCTCTATATATTTGAAGTACTTTTAAACAACTCTACATATTTTTATATCTTTCAACTTCTATTTTTTTCTCTTTTTTTTTATATTAATTTAATTTTTATATTTTATTTTTATTTTTTCTCGACCTTTACCTTTTTCCATTTCTCCTCTCAACTTCAATTTTTTTCTTTTTTTCCTTTTCTCTTTTTTGTTTTTTTTATTTTTTCTTTTTTTCCTTTTTTGAAATGATTTTTATTCATTTTTTTTCCTTTTCCTCAAATTTTATTATTTTTCTTTTCATCCTTTTCAAACAATAAGTTTGGCTCAATGGGCAAGATTTAATTCTACTATGTTGTATCTTGATTTATTACACGTTTTATAACTCTTGCATTAGAGACAAGATAGCCCAAAAACTTTCAAAAACATAAGTTATGTTCCATGGATAGGAGTTGACACTATCACAATGTGTCTTGATTTATGAAATTTTCTATAACTCTTGCCTCAGAGGAAAGACTCATCCCAGAGACTTTATAACAACAAGTTACTTTTTATGGGTAAGAGTTGACACTATCACACTGTGTCTTGATTTATAAAATGTTTTGTAAGACCCCTTAAATTTTTTATGATTTTATTTTTGACCCTCTCACATGCGTAATGTCAATTTTTGACTTGAATTGTGTTTAGGAATGTTAATAGGATATTTGGGAAAAGTTTCAAATTTTTTGAAGGGGATTCGGGGTTATTTTGAGACCCCGAGGTGGTAAGGATCCATGCTAAGATTGTGTCACGAAGGTTAACCTCTGGGATGTTGGTGTGGCATGAAGGCTAACCTTCATGCCACACCAGTATTTTTATTTTATCCAGTTTTATTTTTTTTCACTTGGGGTGGGGGACTTTTGGTCTTTTTATCCCTTGTATTACTTATAAACATAAAAGTGACCATTTTTCTTATGTGTTTCAAAGATCAAACTCTACTTTATTCATATTTAACCCTCCACCTAATAAAGCTCAAAAGTTTTTCAAGAAATCATTATTTTGGGCTCCAAACATCAAATTAACTTCAATTTCTTACGTATTCTAGGCATGTTTCTCTTTGTTATACTTGAATTTTACATTGTGCTATTAATGGAATGAATTTTTATGTGGTTTAAATTTTGAGTTTTGAAATTGGGTTAAGGAGTTTTGATATTTACTGATTGAATTACTTGTCACATGTTTTAAATTGATTATTCATTCTTTGAATTAATATTTTAGAGAATGAATTGTTGCATTGTTTAAATGATTGAAATAGGGGACACGGGTTTCACTAGGTTTAATATATCTTGGCTTGAAATTGGTATTAACCTCAATCCACTTTATAATTTTATTTTAACTATGGACAAATTCCATAATTTGACTTGCTTTTGAGCTCAAATCATTCCATTAATGAATAAATGGACATAAAAATGAATTTGAATTGCCTTGGTGACCATAATTTAGATTTTAAATTGAACTTGAGAGTCAATGTGGTTATGTGGATTGGTTTGGTATTTTTAATTTATCTTGCAAGCATATTGGTATCACGATACCAAGTGGTAAATATCTTAATGAATGACTCCTGGCTTAATGGATTGGCTTATGTGCAAATTATTTTAATTTGGGCTTAAAAGGAATTGTGTAGCTCACTGTAAAGGTGTAAGTCCCGAGGGGACAAATATTGAAAACCACATTTGCCGGTGTTAGGGCTCTATATGACTGTTTGTTCAATGCATACTTGATATATATTTTTTAGGATGGCTAGTGCCCATGGTGGCGTTATTTTTTCCTCAGTTTTTCCTCGGTTCATATGACTATCATGCATTAGGTCCATTTCAGTAGGGGAGCTGAACCCATATATCCCATAGGTTCCCTTAGGATGGATCGAGCTACACAGTTCAGATTAAATATTTAAACTTTCATGTTCATGACTCTTTATCCTATCTTGGCATCTTATATATGTATTTATTAATGTGTGCATGTGGTTTGGATGATTTTGTACATGATATTATTTTATCACTTTTTTGAGTTACATGTCAGTGCATATCCCACTGGCCGTCCTAAAACGCTACACCATTTTATGATGTAGGGACCAAAGAATTTTCTGTTGTTCTTGTGTAATGTTAGGTGGTTGAGCACGTCCATTGAGTTATTGTGAATTGGTGAGCCTCCATCCTTCGAAAAGCCTTATCATTTCACTATTTTTTCTTTATTGACTTAGTACTTTTGGATTCTTTCTGGTCATAGTCGGAGGTATGTCCCGACTTAGTTTCTATTCTGGTTTTAGAGGCTATTATGAGCAAGTATGGGTTTGTTATTTTTTTTTAACTCTTAGTCTTTTTTGAGTTATCTATTCATATTCTTATTACCATTTGACTGGCTTCCACTTTATCCTTATTATTATTATTCTCATGAGGTAAGGTTAAGGAGGTGTTCTCTGGTCTATGGTGGGCTTGAGATACCTATTACAACTAGGCCCTGGTTTAGGTCATGACAAACTTGGTATCAGAGAACAATTTAGTATCATTTGGTGTCCAAAATACGTGTCAAGTTGAGTCCTTTTCATGAGTATGTAGTGTCTCACACTTATAAGAAGGAGCCTATAAGGCATTTAGGAATGTTTTCCTTTCTTGTGTTCTATTTTGAACTATAGACTCTAGTAGTATGAAACTTCTCTAACTCCTGACTTCCTGACATTTCAGATCATTCCTCACTATAGATCTAATGTTCGTAGAAACTCTACAGGGAACTCTATCCTACTTGAGGAAATAGGAAAGGGACTCATCCTTCTTATAGAGTGCAGACCCGGTGTAGGGTTCAAGCTTCTGATTGTACTGCTCCACGTGGAGTTGCACGAGTCCCTACTAGTCCTCCTCGGGCTTCTCTCACTGGTGACACTTATTCTCAGACACCTCAGGGAGATATTTCTAATACAGAGTTCTTCAATCTATTTATATGCTTACTCATTTAGTGGCATCACAGTCTCATCAGTCCGACCATATTGGTTCTATTTCTTATTCATCTGAGGTCACTCGGGTTGGCCAGTTTATAAGGTTGAATCCCCTAACCTTTATAATCTCTAATATTAAGGAGGATATGTATGGATTTATTAATGAGATAGATAAAATCTTTAGGGTGATGTATGCTAGAGTTAAAAGGTGTATAGCTCTTTGTGTATCAATTAAAGTATCTAGCTTATCAGTGGTATGGAGAGTGAGAAGCTATAAGGGGTGGTAATGATGAGAAAACTACATGGGATGACTTTTCTAGAGATGTTATTGATCATATTTTTCCTCAGGAGTTAAAGAAATCTAAGTCTGAAGAGTTTATAAGTTGTAAGTAAGGATAGATAAGTGTCAAGGAGTATGCATTGAAACTTCAGTAATTGTCTTGTTATGCTCCAGAGTTAATCTTTACCATAAGATCTAAGATGAGGAAGTTTGTTTTTGGTTTGTCCCGTAACTTGGTATTGGAGTGTAAGGCTGTTATATTGAATAATGATATGGACATCTCTGGGTTAGTGATTTATATGTAATAGGTAGAGGATGAAAAGGCAAAACGAACAAAAATGAGAGAGAGGCAGAATAAGAAGTTTAGGTATTTAGAGCAAGGTGTTGATCAGTAGAATATTGGGACAAAAGGTAGACAGTAACCAAGAAGAAAACTTAGGGAAATTTGTATTTGTATGCTAGTGCTCCTTATCCTAAGCCTTCCGGTGATCATCTTGTTCAGACTAGAAGCGGTCCTAAGGTACAAGATTCCCAGTCTCAGGCTAGTAGAGCTCAGTCTACCGCACCTTATCCTCCTTATCTTTTACGTTGGCAGCTTCATCGTGGTTATTATGAGGAGGGGAGAAATTAGTGTTATAACTGTGTTTATCTTGGTCACATGCAATAAGATTGTCCTTTAACTAAGGTTGCCACTGGGCTAATAAAGATTCGATTGCCACATATTCATATTCTACGCCAAAGAGTGCTACTTCTAGTACAAGCACTGGACTAAATCACATTTATGCACTTGTTACTCACCAAGAATATGAGGCATCTTCAGATATTGTTATGGGTATGTTACAACTCTTTTTCTATGATGTTTATTATTTGCTTGATCTGAGTTCTACCCTTTCTTATGTGACCTCTTATATGGCTATGTATTTTAATTTTGGTCCCAAAAATATTTTTGACCCATTTTCTGTGTCTACTCTGTGGGTGATTCTGTAGTTGCTAGAAATATTTATAGGGGTTTTGTGGTGTCTATCATCCATAGAGAGACATTAGTGGATTTGATAGAGTTAGATATGGTGGATTTCGATGTTATCTTACGAATAAATTAGCTTTATTATATGCTTATCTAGATTGTAGGAGCAGAAAGGTCATTTTCCATTTCCCAAATAAACCGGTATTAGAATGGGAGGGGAATTCCTTAGTAACTAAAGGGAAAATTATCTCTTATCTTAAAGCTCAGAAATTAATTTCAAAAGGGTGTCTGTATCATCTAGTTCGGGTTAAGGATTCTGAATCTAAAAGTCCTTATTTACAATCTGTCCCTGTGGTTAATGAGTTTCTTAAAGTGTTTTTTGATGATCTTTCTGGAATTCCTCTTGATTGGGAAATCAATTTTGGGATTGATCTTCTTTCAGATACTCATCCTATTTCTACTCCTCTTTATAAAAAGTGAACTAAAGGATCTTAAGGAGAAATTAAAAAATTTCATTTTCCCTAGTGTCTCTCTGTGGGTTCTCCTATACTTTTCATGTGAAAAAAATAGGTCTCTTCGGTTGTGTATAGACTATCGTCAGGTTAATAAGGTGACAATGAAGAATAAGTATCCTCTTCCTAGGATTGATGATCTTTTTGATTAGCTTCAGGGTGATAGATATTTCTCTAATATTGATCTTCGTTTGGGATATCATCAATTAAAAATGAAGGAGGTTAATATTCCCAAGACTTCTTTCTGAATCCAGTATGGTCATTATGAGTTTTTGGTTATATCATTTGGATTGACTAATGCTCTAACTGCGTTCATAGATCTTATGAATTGGTTTTTAACGTAGTTTCTAGATTTATTTGTTATCATCGTTATTTATGACATCTTGGTGTACTCTAAGAGTGATGAGGATCATGCCAACCACTTCGAATTGTGTTGCAGACTCTTAAGACCAGAAATTGTATGCTAAATTTTCCAAGTGTAAGTTTTGGCTGAATGTTGTGACTTTTCTAGGATAAGTTGTTTCTAGTGAGTGGATCAAGGTGGATCCACATAAATTTAGAGAAGTTAAAAGATGTCCTAGACCCATGACTCTAACAGACATTTGGAGATTCTTGGGTTTGGCTAGGTATTGTAGGAGATTTGTGGAGATTTTCTCTTATATTGTTGCTCCGCTGACAAAGTTAACTCAGCAAAAGGTTAAGTTTATGTATTCCAATGCTTGTGAGGGTATTTTTTAAAAGTTGAAGGATAAGTTGAATTTTGGGCCAGTTTTGACCCTGCCCGATGGGTACTGATGGTCTTGTTGTATTTTATGATGCGTTATGGGATAGGGTTGTGCCTGAAGTATCTTAAGGTTGTGGCCTATGCTTCTAGGAAGCTTAAGGTTCATGAGAGGAATTATCTGGCTCATGATCTAGAGTTGGCTGCTATGGGCTTCACGTTGAAAATGTGGCGCCGTTATCTGATAGGGTGCATGTGGACATTATTTCAGATCATAAGATCTTGCAATATATGTTTATTTAGAAGGATTTAAACCTTAGGCAGAGGTAGTAGCTTGAATTTCTTAAGGATTATGACTTGAGTTTGCACTACTATCCTAGTAAAGCTAATGTTATTGTTGATGCTCTTAGTAAGTTGTCTGTGGGGAGATTATCTCATGTTGATGAAGAGAAGAGAAGGTTGGTGATGGACATTCATAGGTTGACTAACTTAGGAGTTTGTCTTTCGGACTCTTGAGTATGGGGGAGTGATTGTTCAGGAAGTGGTCAAATCATCTCTTGGTACTGAGGCGAAGGAGAAACGGGCTTTGGATCTCATACTTATGCAGATTAAAGATGATGTGGGTTAGAAAAATATTATGACTTTTGAGATTGGGGGAGATGACATCTTTAGGTATCAAGGTTTTATTATGTGTTCCTAATGTAGATGGACTGTAGGAATGAATTTTGACGGCTCATGAATCCAGATATTCAGTTCATAAGAGTTTGACTAGATGTATCATGACTTAAAAAATCTAGTAGTGGAACAATATGAAGAGGGATGTTGCAAATTTTATTGCCAAATGTATGATTTGCTAGCAAGTTAAGGTTGACAATTTAAGGCCTAGTGGCATGTCTCAAGAGATAGAGTTGCCGATGTGGAAATGGGAGATGATCAATATGAATTTCATTATGGGTTTTCCATGGTCTCACAATTTGTATAATTTGATTTGGGTCATTGTGGATAGGATGACTAAGTCTACCCACTTCTTGTGTCACGACCTGAACCAGGGCCTCATCGTAATGGGTATATCAAGTCTACCATGGACCTTAGACCACCCCCATCGCCTAACCTTATGAGCACAGAAACAATAATAATGCGGAGACAAATTTAAATAATAATAAAATGATGTATTGATAACTCAAAGAAAGATAAGAGTCAAACAACAATAACCAACCAACCCACATCTGTCCACAAAAGCCTCTACAACTAGAATAACATATATGTCGGGACTTTTCCCTGACTATGACAAAAAATAATCAATAGTACTATGAAAATAAAAAGAGAATAATCAAATGACAAAGCCCTCTAAAGGATGGAGTCTCACCACTTCATAGCAACTCAACGAACGTGCTAATCTACCTAACGCTGCACAGAAGCAACAAAAGTATCTTCGGACCCTACATCATTTCATGATGTAGCATTCTAGGATAGTCAGTAGCATAAGACTGCCATGTAACTCAGGAAAAGTGATAACGTAAGGCCATGTCCAAAATCAGTTAAAACCACATGCATACATTTATATATACATATATAGGATATCGGGATATGGTAACGGTCATGAACATGAGATTTTTTAAATTATTAATGTATAATGTGTAGCTCAATCTATTCAAAGGGCACCTATTGGCTATATAGGTTCAGCTCCCCTAGCTGAAAGGGCCCAGTGCGTGTCAAACATATGAATCGAGGAAAGTCCAAACTAAAGCTAAAGCCACCATGGGCAATAGATGTCACATATATATATATGTATATATATATCATGTGTGTTTTATGCAAAAGGTTATATAAACCCCCAACGCTAGCATGTGTGGTTTCTAGTGCTAGTCCCTCTGGGAATTACACTTTCACGGTGAGCTAGACAACCCCCTTTAAGCCAGATTAAAACAATTTACACACAATTCCAACCATTGACCCAGGAGTCATACATTATGGCATTAACCACTTGGTATCGTCATACTAATACACTTGCAAGTTAAATTAAACATGTCGAACCAATTCACACAATCCACATTGATTCCCAAGTTCCATTCAAAATTCAAAACATGGCCACCAAGATTATCCAAATCTATTTTTATATTTATTTATCCATTAATACAATGCATTAAGCTCAAAAATAAGTTAAACCATGCAATTTTTTGTAATTAAAATTAAATTCACAAGGTGGGTTAAGGTTCATGCAATTTCCAAGCAAAAATTCATCTAATATAGAGAAACCTGTGTCCCCCTTTCCAACCATTTAAATAATTACCTATTCAGTCCCAAAAGCATCAATTTAAAGTGTAAATAATTAATTCAAAACATGGGACAAGTAATTCAATCAGTAATAACCAAACCTGCTCAAACCAATTTCAACACTCATAATTTAAATCACATGAAAATCTATACAGCTTATGCCATAATGTAAAACTAAAATTTAGGAAAGACAAACATGCCTGAGACATACAAGAATTTGAAGTCAATTTGAAGTGTGGATCTCAGAGTAGTGATTTCTTAAAAAATCCTTCTTGGATGGAGAGTTAAAGATGAATAAAGTAGAGTTTGATCTTTGAAAACTGAAGAAAAAGAGTCTCTTTTCTATATATAAGACATGAAAATGGTGAAAAAAATAAAAGTCCCTCACCCCTAAGTGAAAAAAACAAAACTGGATGAAATTTACACCTTTGCGTGGCATGGCGTTACCATAAAGGTTATCCTTTGTGACACACCGATATCGCGGAGGGTAACCTTCGTGAAACGGTGATATCGTGGATCCTCACTACCTTGAGATCCCAAAATAACTCTGAACCCTTTCTAAAAATTCAAAAACTCTCCCCAAATACCCTTTTAACATCCCTAAATATAATTTAAGTAAAAATTTGATATTACGCAAGCGTAATGGTAAAAAATAAAAGATTAAAATTATTAGAGATCTTACATCTTGCCTATGAGGACTAATTACTCAGGAGAGGATTATTTTAAGTTGTTCATTCATGAGATTGCAAAGTTGCATGGTGCGCCTGTGTCCATTATTTCAGACTGAGGTACGTAGTTTTCATCTCACTTATGACATTCATTTTAGAAAGGTTTGGGTACTGATGTGAATCTTAGCACCGCTTTCCACCCTCAAATGGATGGATAAGTGGAGCATACTATTCAGAATTTAGAGAATATTCTAAGGGACTGTGTTATTGATTTCAAAGGTAGTTGGATTGATCATTTTACTCTTATTGAGTTTGCGTACTACAATAATTACCATTCTAGCATTCAAATGGTTTTTTTTAGGCTCTTTATGGTAGGAGGTATAAGTCTCCTATTAGATGGTTTGAGGTTGGTGAGACTAGAATTAAATTTTGAAGTAAGTGGTTGGGTATTCTTGAAGGTGTCTCCTATGAAAAGAGTCATGAGGTTAGGGAAGAAGGGGAAGCTCAGTCCTCATTATGTTGGACCATATCATATTTTGAGGAGAAATAGAAATATCATGTATGAGTAAGCCTATCAAATGGGCCGGGTTGACTTGGCCTGAACTGGCCCCTTTAAGAAAACCGGCCCGGTTTGACCGAGCCTGATCAGCCCATGGGCTATAGGGTACTAGGTCCCAGGCCAATTTATTTTTTTGGTTGGGCTCGGTTAACCTGGACTGGACCAAGCCCAATTTATTATTAAAAAAAAATTACTTTAAAATTATTTTTTAACCCCAAAATAATTTCTATAAATACCCTACACTTTCAAATTATTTTCCACACAATTTTTCATACTCTTAATTCTTAATTCTCAAACATTCTATATATTTAATTTCCTAAAGTGCTCACTTTAATTTTTTAATTTGGCGATTACAAAGTACGAGTGGAAGTTTCTAAAGTCGCAATCTTCGGATACTTTCAAATTTTGGTATTGTCATTCCATCTCTTACATTTAATTTTTATTTAGTGTATTAATTGTTGAATATTTAATTTTATTATATTTTTGTATTTTGAATTTTTTTAGTTTAATTTATATTATGGACAAATTAAGAAACCTCATTACTAAAGGTATTAAATTTTTTTATCCCGGAAGCGGTAGTGGTAGTAAAGAGCGAATTACTAGTGGTAAAGGTACTTTAAGTAGTAGATATACCCGTGTGCCTCCGGCACCGCTTAGTCAACCTTTTAAGGAAGAAGTAGGCGTACCTTTAGATGTAAGTGCCCACGATATGTATTATGTAAAAGCTTAGAAAAATTATGGTATAGAAGAAGAAAATAAAGTAGATGTGGTTAATTTAGATGAAGATTATAAAAATATGGTGAGACACCTGCAGTAGAAAATACTAACATTAGATCTGAATCGGTTAATCTCCCTCTCCATCCTTCCCGTGTCCCAAGAACTAGTAAAACAACTAGTATTACATGAAAATTTTTTGAATGCATATCAGATACTAAGGTGCAATGCAATATTTATCAACAAATATAGAAGCATAAAAGAGGAGACAAACAAGGGGGTAAGGGTACATTAATAAGACATATAGGTGATGATCATGAAAGAGAGTTAAATATTGCACGAGATTGTGTGGATGTTGGTGGGCCAACGCAAACTAGAATGGACCCAGCAACCGGTCAGGTAATGAAGAAGTATAATAAATTGAGGGACCGAGAAGAAATAGCTAAAATAGTAGCTGTGGATTGTTTGCCTTTTAGTTTTCCTTCTTCTGATGCCTTTATTTATTATATTCAAGCAATTTGTAATCCTATGTTTAATGGTATTCCTAGAAGTACTTGTCGGCCCGATATTTTTAGACTTCATTCACAATATTATTTTTATTTATTAATATTGTTAAAACATAGTCAATGTAAAATGTCCCTAACTTCTGATCTTAGGCATGCTGTAAATAAAAATGACTAATTAACTATACTTGTCATTGGATAGATAGTAGTTTTATTATGCAAAAACGTATTCTTGCTTTTTTATATGATGAAGATCGTAAACATACTAGAGATTTTGTTGCTGATTCGATTTCTAAAGTTGTAGAATTTTATGGTATCAAAAATAAAATCTTATGCATTACTTTTGATAATGCTTCTAACAACAAGACTGTTATAACAAAATACTTGAAAATTTTCATATTAAGTGTGCATGTCATATATATAATTTAATTGTAAGAGATGGTCTTGAGTTTTTTGAGTTTTTTATTGAAAAAATTCATCTTGTCGTTGGTGTTATTCAAGGAAACAATCGTAGAAGTAAAATTAGAGACTTTAAACTTAAATGTGAACAAAATGGACTTGCACCGATATTGATGTCTGAAGAATATGAAACTAGATGGAATACTACATATGATTTTTTAAAAACTTGTTATAAATATAGAGTTCCTATTACACTTTATTTTAACCAATATTGTGGTTCGTTTGCTGATTTTGCTGATTGCATGTTACATGATTCTGATTGGGTTGTAATTAATGGTCTTGTTAAGTTTTTTAAAAAAGTTTATATATCTATGGTTGAATTTTTTGGTACTTATTATCCTACCGTTTTTAATATTTTGACATATATAGCCGATATTTTTTCTTTACTCAAAGAATATAAAAATAAAGAAGGTTACAAAGATGTTGTTGGTGCCATGTTTACTAAATTTAAAAAATATTTTTTTCGATTTCCCCTATTTACTTGGTTGGTGCTATGCTTAATCTGTCCATGAAATATAATACTATGTTCCAATTTAGTACTATTATTTATGCTAATTTATAAATAAATACTAACAATAATTCTCAACAAGTACAACCTGATTTGTGGGCGGCTATGGGTGATGCGAATGAATACATAGAAAAATTATATAATCACTATGCTGATTTAGTTGATTTAGTCGTACCTACAAATATCACTCTAACTGCTGCTCCTCATCCTTCCAATGAGCCATCATCTTCTAAAAATCCGTCATATAGTGGTTTTCCTGATCACTTTTATGATTTAAATTATTGGAACAGTGTCGAGGAGGGAGCTTACACATTAACTTATCGGGAAGAGCTTAAGTATTATCTTCGGTCGTCACTAGAGGATTGCAGACAACGGATCAACGCGTTGGATTGGTGGAGGAGTAATGAAACACAATATCCTGTGCTTTCAAGATTAGCTAGGGATATCTTGAATTTTTCAATGTCAACCGTTGCATCGGAGAGCGCTTTTAGTATAGGAAGACAACAACTTGGAGACAGCCGACATTCATTGGGAAGTAATGCAATGAATATTCTCATTTGCCTCAGAGATTAGATTAGACACGAATAAAGAAATCAAGAAATGGAAGCGGAGCCGAACGACGAGCAGAGACTTCAAGAAATTATGACTTCACGGGAGAACTCAGCAGAATCAATTCCAATGCATGGTTTTGCCCCCATTGATTTTGAATATCTTATGCAAGTTCTCGTTAATATTAATATCAATGAGTTGGAGAAAATGATGCAAAATTTGTAGATTTTTCATTTATGGAAATTATAAATTTTGGATCATTTTGCAATAAATGGCATTCAACATTCATTCATTCCGTAGTCCTTACTTTGTAATTTTTTTCCATTTAATGATTTAAATTGAATTTCTAACTTAAATTAAAAACTTAATTTTAATATATTATTAATTTACTATTAAGTATTATACTATTATTAATTTATTATATTAAGTAGCATATGTTTTATTTAAAATAGTGTATATATATATATATGTATATATTTTCTAAAATAATATATATTTAACGTATACATGTGTATATGTTTTATAAATTAGTGTATAACTATATATATAGTGTGTTTATATATTGTAGTATATTTTATTTAAAGTAGTATGTATATATGTGTATATATCTTCTATTGAAGTATATATTTAACGTATACATTTGTATATGTTTAATAAATTAATGTATAACTATATATAGTGTGTGTGTGTGTGTATATTATAGTATATATATTGTAGATTATTTTATTTAAAGTAGTACACATATATTAAATGGTATGTATATATGTGTTTATATCTTCTATTGACGTATATATTTAACGTATACATGTGTATCTATTTTATAAATTAGTGTATAACTATATAGTGTGTGTGTGTATATACTGTAGTATATATATATTGTAGTATATTTTCTTTAAAGTAGTACGTGTATACTGAATGGTACGTATATATTTAACGTACACATGTGTATATGTTTTATAAATTATTATATATATCATTATATTGTAGTATATATCTTTTAGTATGTGTTTTATTTAGAGTAATATAAATATTTAACTAACGTATAGTCGTATACACGATTACATGTGTAATTGTGTATATGTGTGTATATTTTTTAAATTCTAATGTAGTATATACTATATATATAGGTGGGTATATGTAGCGTATATTGGAAAAAAACTTTTTTTTTTATTTTTGATCGATTTTGACCAGATTTTTAACTGAGTTTGACCAGATTTAGGCGGGTTAGAACGGGTTGGGCTAAGTGGGCCAATTCAGGGTTGTTTTTAAAAAATTTATTATTGAACCCGGACCCAACCCAGCCCACCTAACCACAACCCCGCTCGGCCCGACCCACAATCCGGCTAAATATTACGGGTCAGTTTCGAGTTGACTCAGCCCGACCCACTTGACACCCATACGTATAAGTTAGATATTCCTGCAAGTTTAGCTTTAATTTATCCTATTTATCATGTGTTCATGCCAAAAAAATATGTGGGTGATCCTTTCTTGATAGTGCCAGTTGAGAATATTAGTGTTACGAATTCTTTATCTTATGAGAAAGTCCTGGTGGGTGTATTGGATAGGCAAGTTTGTAGATTGAGGACAAAGGATACAACTTCAGTGAATGTTCTTTGGAGAAATCAAAAGGTAGAAGAGGCTACATGGGAAAGGAAGAAGATATAAAAGTCAAGTATCTATTCTTGTTCCCTATGTTGGATGAAAGTGCTTAAGGTATGAGTTTCTTCTTCCTCTTGTCACTTTCAGAGTTTGTTATTTAATTCTGGTGTATTCTTGTTATTCTTGTGCTAAAGGTATCCTAACTCATTATTTGGGGATGAATGATCCTAAGGAGGAATAATGTAAGACCCCTTAAAATTTTGATCATTTTATTTTGACCCTTCCATGTGCGTAATATTAGTTTTTGACTTGAATTGTGTTTAGGGATGTTAAAAGGGTGTTTAGGGAATTTCAAGGATTTTTAGAAAAGTAGTTTGGGGTCATTTGGGGACCCTAGGGCAATGAGGGACAGTGGTAAGTCCATGTCCCGGAGGTTAACCTCTGCGATATTGGCGTGGTACAGAGGCTAACCTTCATGATATTTGCATGCCACGTTAGTGTTTTAATCTAGTCCAGTTTTTTTTTTTAACTTGGAGTGAGGTGCTTTTGATTTTTTTACCCCTTGTACGACTTATAAACATAAATGTGACCCTTTTTCTTCAGTTTTCAAAGATCAAACTCTACTTTATTCATCATTAACTCTCCACCTAAGAAAGCTCAAGGGTTTTCAAGAAATCACCACTCTAGGATCCAAACTTCGAATTGACTTCAATTCTTGTGTGTTTCCAGCATGTTTCTCTTCCTTAAACATGGATTTTACATTGTCGTGTTAATTGAATGGACTTTTATATGGTTTAAATTATGGGTTTTGAATTTTAATTGTTACTTATTGAATTACTTATCCTATATTTTAAATTTATTATTCAAGATTTAAATTATTATTTTGAGAATTAAATTAGTGCATTGTTTAAGCGATTGTAATAGGGGACATGGGTTTCCCCAAATTGAATAGATTTTAGATTGAAATTGGCATTAACCTAAACCCACCTTATAATCTTATTTTAAATATGGACAAATTACATGATTTAACTTGCTTTTGAACTTAATACATTGGATTAATGGATAAATGAATATAAAAATAGATTTTGATGGCTTTAGTGGCCATGGTTTGAATTTTAAATAGAACTTGGGAGTCAATGTGGTTATGTGGATTAGTTCTAAATATTTAATGTAGCTTTGAAGTATACTGATATGATGATACCAACTGGTAAATGCCTTAATGAATGACTCCAGGATTAATGGATTGGTTTATGTTCAAATTATTTTAATTTGTGCTTAAAGAGAATTATGTAGCTCACCATGAAGGTGGAAGTCTCGAACAGATGAACACTGGAAACTAGGATTGCCGACATTGGGGGTCTATTGGGATAGCTAGCGCCTTTGGTGACTTTATTTTTACCTAAGTTTTTCCTCTATTCGTGCAGCTAACACGCACTAGAGCCATGGGTGCCTTTAGGACGAATTAAGCTAAACAGTTCAGGTTAAATCTTTAAACTCTTATCTTCATGACCCTTTAGCCTATCTCAGTATCTTATATATGTATATATTGATGTGTGTATATGTTTTGACTGATTTTGGATGTGATATTATTTTATCACTTTCCAAAGTTACATTTCAGTGCTTATTCCACTGACTATTCTAAGGCACTACATCATATCATAATATATGATCTGAAGATTTTTCTATTACTCCTATCCAGCGTTTGGTGGTTAAGCGTGTTTGTTGAGTTGTTGTGAAGTGGTGAGCCCCCGTCCTTTAGAAGGCCTTATCATTTCATTATTATTTCTTTATTAAATCAGTACTTTTATATTCTTTTTGGACATAGTCGAGAGTATGTCCCAACTTAGTTTCTATTTGGTTTTAGAGGCTATATGGACATGTGTGGGTTGCTCAATGTTTTGACTCTTAGTTTTTTTTGAGTTATCTATTCATCTTCTTATTACTATTTGACTGGCTTCTACTTTATCTTTATTATTATTGTGCTCTTAGGGTTAGGTTAACGGGGTGATCTCTGGTCCATGATGGACTTGAGATACCCATCACGACTAGACCATAGTTCAGGTCATGATATGTTTTAATAGCCTAAAGACTTTCACACAATATTTTACTTCCCATAGGCAAGAGTTGGCACTACCATATTGTATTTTTGTTTATATGATAGTCTATAACCTTGTCTTAGAGACAACTTAGCCCAAGGAATTTCAAATAACAAGCTATGTCCCATAGGCAAGACTTGACACTGCCATATTATTTTTTGATTTATGAGATGTTATATAACTCTAGCCTTAAAGGAAAACCTTTTATATAACTCTAGCCTTAAAGGAAAACCTTAGCTCAAGGACTTTCAAACAATAAGTTACGCCCCATGGGCAAGAGTCGATATTACCACATCGTGTCTTGATTGATGAGATGTTATATATCTCTTGCCTTAGAGGCATGTCTTAGCCACACTCTTTCAAACAACAAGTTACTCTTCATGGAAAGAGTAACACTACCGCATTAGGTTTTAATTTATGAGATGTTCTATAACTCTTTCTTTAGAGGCAAGACTTAGCCCAAAAACTTATATTATGTCCCATGGGCAGAAGTTGACACTACCATATTATATTTTGATTTATGAGATACTCTATAAATCTTGTCTTAGAGGTAAGACATGACCCAACAATAAGTTATGCCTCATGGGCAAGAGTTGACACTACCACATTATGTCTTGATTTATATGATGTTATATAACTCTTGTCTTAGAGGTAAGACTTAGTGCAAGAAATTTCAAACAACAAGTAACATTCCATGGGCAAGAGTTGATACTTCTTCATTGTGTTTGGATGACATGTTCTATAACTCTTGTCTTAGTGGCAAAGACTTAGCCCAATGACTTTTAAATAATAAGTTACGCCCCACGGACAAGTCTTGATTTATGATATGTTCTATAACTCTTGCCTTGGTGACAATATTTATCCTAAAGACTTTTAAAAAAGTTATCTAAAAACTTAAAAAACTTGTGTTAAAAAACTTAAAAAAGAAAAAAAGAAAAATCCAAATAGAAGAAAGAAAAAAAATAAAGATTGAGGAAAACAAAATGAGAAGAAAAAAATATAAATAAAGTTTGAGAAAAATAAAAAAGAAATAAAAAATAAGAAAATAAAAAACACAAAATTAAAGAGAAATAAATGTTATGAAAAATAGATTACAAAAGAAAAGAGAAATAAAAAATAAATAATATTTGAGAGAAAAGATAAAAGAGAAGAAGAAACTAAAAAAATTTAAAATAAGGGTTGAAACATATGAATTAAAATAAGGAAAAATAAAAGAGAAAAAAAAAATAAAAAGAGAAAAGAAGAAGAAATAAAAGTAGAAGTTAAGAGACAAATGTGCATGATAAGTATAAACATGTTTAAGGTTTATACATAAAAAGAAAGGAACTAGTCTTTAAAGATTTTAATTATGGAGAACTAAAAAGCAAGTCACCTACTTTGAAGGTATCTTATGTAACTTTCTGAAAGTTTGGAGTTAAGTTTAAATATTTTAAAACAACCCAAAATTTAAATTTTGACCCAAAAACTCATTTTTTCTAGTTTTTGGGATTTTGGGTTTGTTGCCAACTTTTTTTTGTCAAAACTTAATAAATTTTGTGTCCAAACAATTTTGCCAAATATTTTTTTTTAAAAAATTACTTGCAATATCTAGTTTCAAAAGGATCCTAAAAAAAAAATGAATCTAACAAATTAAAATGAAGGAAGACTGTTCACTTTTTCTAGACCGTTCACTTTGTTTCTAAATATTTTTCACTATATTTCAAATTAGTGTTTGGTAATAGAAAATTTTAATCCAACTAATTTGGAGTCCAAACCTATTTTCCAACTCCATGTTCTCAACATCCAAATAAAGTGTTGGTGCAAAACAAGTATAATCAAATATAGCTTCATAAATTTCAAATAACCTAAAAAGTTATTTAAAATCTATGGCCACACACACCTACTTAATTTGTCTTTAAGATTCACACATACCTAGTAACAATATGAACTCTCCATTGACGTACGTAATGGACGTTACAAGTAGCTCCTAATAGAATAAGAATTGGAACGTGCATCTTAATTTATTACATGTCTTACCTTTTCTATTGCGTTTTCCCAAAATAGATTGCTATACTACCTTCATTTAAGAACAGAATGAGTTATTAGTTTAGTCAACAAATGATATACACATTATCCTGAAATATGCATGTTTTAATATTACAAGGTCACTAGCGTAAAGTTTCCAATAAAATAATAAGCATATATATGTAGATTCTATATGTCAGTAGAATCTAGATTATTTGGGGCTCCAATGCGGACATCGGTCACCGAATGAAAACAAAAAAAATTAGTCCCAAACAAGACAGTTACAATTTTGCGCTATGCTTCCAAGAAAAGAATATTTAATTTCAGCGGTCCACGTGAGAACTCCAAACAGCAAAAGGGATGAGATCAACACACAATGGCACAGAAGCAATTTTGTGTCTACCAAGTTGATAATCTTATCCAAGGCATAATTTTATAAAGAAAAGTGCCAAGCAACAAATAATTCTAGTTCTTATCCCACACTTTCTTCCATCCAAGTTGTCAAAATTCCTCTAGTGTTACTTTATTATTTTATAAGAACCTATGATTAGCCTTTAATGTCAAAAAGAAATAGTGTATTTAAGTTCTTTTCATACTTTCACTGGCCAAAAATTGAGGGTAGTAACGACACCTATCTAATCTATTGATAGGTGTCACACCCTTTTTTTTTAATTAAAAAATATAATTTTAAGTTTGAAAGAGTTTTTATAATTAAGTGACAAAAGAAAATAATTTGTTTCGAAAATGACTTTTAACAATCAAAATTTAGAGTCGTCACTTGGCATAAATCTGATGTACCAAGTCACTTTTGGAAAATCTTTTTCAAAACGGTTTTTGACTCTTTCAAAACTGATCCATGAACAGAGATTTCGGTTAAGGAATTCTGTTGATCGAGGGGAAGGTGTTAGGCACCTCTCGATCCTGTGGTTCGACCACAGTCACTTCTTTGACTTGTATCAGCTAATTTGACGATATGAAGTGAATAAATCACATAAAATACACAAAAACAAACAAACAAACAAAACAAATAAAACAAGTCCGAAAAAAAATGTCCAGTCTAATTTATTAAAAATCAAAATAAAAATGCAGAAATTAAAATCTAAACTATTCTAACTATCTACACTATGCTTTACCCGATATCTCGGGCATTGATCATGATCGGTCTTCTGAGTATAAAATATCATGGGACATTCCCCGTGACAAATATAATTTTTCTTGAGGCATTCCCCGACCTAATAAGTACAAAGATTTTAGATGCGATGAAATAAAACTATTCAACAAACATTTCAAATATTCAACAATCATTGATTCTTACGGTTTGCCTATCCGACCTAAGATTTGCCTATCAAATTTTCGGCCTAAAATATGATATTACCGAATTCAACAACATTCATCAATGAATCAAAATAATCAACATTCACCTTATTTGATTCTCAATTGCTTCCCCCAAATTTCATTCTCACTCACAATTAACTAATTCTTCAACTATCACTTCAGTTTTCCAAAATCCAAATTTCAACACCAACCACGTACACACAATAGAGATTCAAGCATGTTAAACACACAAATCATTCACAATCATAAAGAAAAATTAAAGGGAGAGAAGAGATAATCGGACCTCAAATGTTTTTTCAATTGAAATAATCATCCTAACTAGAACCGCTTCCAATACCTCTAACGGAACCTTAATCACGAACTCCCAAACCATAGATTCGACTTGATCACTTGTCGTTCAATGACGATCACACTAGTAGTCGATGTTTTGATCCCTTTAATGATGACAGTGCTATTTTTCGATAGCGTCTCACTTCAAAGGCAACGGGACATAGGGAGAGTTAGATTTTTGGTTGTTTTCCAGTATCTCTTCAACAAGGACGGGTCGGTATTTGTGTGGATTTCATTGTATGGGGACGTTTAGCCATCGATTGTTTGGATGTTTTCGGCAATAGTTTCACTATAGTCGTAACAAAATAGTGACTAACGATGCTTCTCAGTGGCGATTTTAGTGAGGATTTCATCGGATAAGACTCTCTGTTGCGTCTACTCTATCTCCCCTGCCCCGCCTTTCGATTCTCCTCTCTCTCACACCATTTCTCATCTAAATCAATGTAATACCCCATATTTTCCTAGCATAATCTAAGTCCCAATACATGAGTATTTATATATATAATTTTTGAAATACTCATTATTTTTTAGTTTAAAGCCTGCCATTATGTAGGAAATTCAATTATCTTTCCAACGATATAAAATTTGCCTAAATTCAATAATTGGGTAAAAAGTTATGTTGATTTTAAATTTCAATCATTAAACACCGTCATTTTGACCCTTAGCACATCGCCGAGTCAGTGTATAACAATTGTCAATTTCTAGTATTTCTCTACGATAGTGGCGCATCCCGCCGCAGGCCCAATTCATAATTGTCCAATTCCAGTAAGGCAGCGTAATCATGGCACGCCACTCCAATGGTGAAAATCAGAATCATAAGGGCACCGTAATTTCTTCATTTCACACCGTCAGTCCAGTTCCCAGTTGTCATTTTTTAGTGACATGGAGTGATAGCTCCATATCGCGCCAGGTGCCTATTTTGAAAAATTGGGCAAAAATTAAATGTTTTGCCCAAGGGTAAAATAGTCCTTTCCCCTAATTTTAATTCGCCCAGGTATGTTTTTAAGAAATAAAAATATTTTTAAACTCATTATTTTAATTATTTGCCCACAAATCAAGAAGCTTTCTCTCCCAAATCAAGAACCTTAGCTTTCCAATTTTAAGGCCAATCCTCAAGAACTCATCAAGAATTTCAGGAAATTCATCAATTAAGGTATGTTAAATGTTCATCCATGGATTCCTTTCATACATGGAGACCAATTATCCTGTTTTAATCACCAATTTATAATCTTTCAAGTTATTATATTTTAAATTATGATTTCATCCATGAATCTCCACCCACTATTGATTTTATACCATGTTACCATGAAATTATCGTTACTATTTAATTCTCCATGTTTATATATTATTATTTATTGAATTAAACCATGATTTAGATCTATTATGTTGAATTCATGCTATTCCATAAGTTCCATGACATTCCTATGATTGTTTTAACCATAAAGTACACATGTTTGATGAAATGCCTACAAGAGTGATTAATTTAAATAGAAGCATTCATGTTTAGTTCCTCAAGCTTTAATGTCATTTTACTATTATTGTTTTGAGTCCTGGGGATATTGAATACCCAAAATCCCTAGTTTTTTTTTACTTAGTCTAGTATCAGTATATTATAGAATAGTCTTCAGAACACACTGTGAGCATTGTCAGAACAGTCAGTTACCAGTCAGATGAACTTAGAACAATCTAGTATTTTAGTGTCTTTCAGTTGGGAGTAGGATTTAGCACCGAGAGAGTGTAGGGATGACAACTTCCTCTTCAGATAGGTAGAGTCATTAGTAGCAGTCCATATACTCCAAAACTACATAGCTAGCGTAGGGTATGAGAAGTCACCCAGCAGATTAGGCTTGACTATCTCGCATGGGTCACCCATTAGGTCAGGCTTGACACCCTTATTACTTTAGATATTATATCATTTTAGTGGATCTACACAACAATCGTTAGTACCGTGGCATAGTATTAGCACTCTTTCAACTGGGGTTACAATGCGGACCCCGATAAGCTCAAATTGGGGAATGTTGGTAAGATGATACCTCCCAAAATCTCAGATATAGTCTCAGTTATAGTCCCAGCTCAGTTATTCAGTCTTAGCGTTGTTTGTCCAAAGCATAAAGATTTTGGTTATTTTTGTATTTCAATTTAGAAATTTTACTCAGTTCATGTTATATGCTTAGTCATGCATCCTTAGCATTTATAGATTTTCATACATTTTTAGTATCTATAGATTTCATACTATCTATTCAGTAATCTATGCTTTACATGTATATCCAGTTAATTATTAGTTCTATTCATGAAACCATGCATAACAGCCTACCTCAAAGTACTAATCGCATACCTTTTCTTTTGCACTATGATGTATTATATCATAGGTTCTGATGCTCAATTAATAGATCATGATTAGATTTATCAGATCCTCAGCAGTAACAGTGGGGAGTCCTTATTATTTGAGGAAAGATTATTTTACTTTATATCACAGTTAGTAGTTAGTTGGAGTTAGTTGGGGCTTGTCCCATTAACTCATATCCAATTAGTCAGTTTTATAGGATTTTCAGACTTTAGAGTCAGTTATTCAGTATTCAAACATTATAGTTAGTTATTTCTGTAGACGTATATTTTAGTTTTAAATTCAGTTATTAAAACCTTATGGTATGTCAGTATTCTTTTGCATTTATAATCATGTTATCCAGTTCTCACAGTAGGTACTAGCTCATGGGTTAGCTTGTGGTCCCTCGAGACTGTAAGCACTGTGTGACTACTAGAGGGTAGTCCCAGGTTGTTACAAACTTGGTATCAGATTCTAAGGTTTTAAAGTGTCCTAATAAGTCTAAAGGACATATCGAATAGAGTCTTGCATATAGGTGTGTAGTGGGCCACACTTATGGACAAGAGGCTACAAGGTGTTTAGGAAAAATTTCCCTTCTTTTAGTATTTATGTCGTGTGAGTGAGAATGAGCTTAAGTTAAATTCTCTATCTAATCAATTTCTTCCTTCCGTTTGGAGAACATACCTCCCAAGAAGAATGAAAGAAGAACAAGAAATCATTTAGTCCCTCAGCCCGTCTAGGCAAATCCTCTAGATGAGCATGTCTCTCACACAAAATTCAGGGCTACGTTCACTACTATAGCCAATTCAGTAGCAGCACAAAATGAACGACCAATTACTATTTTGGCCAACCCAGTTACCAATACTACTGTGACTAGAATTTAGGATTTGAGCCGGATAAAGCCTTCTTCTTTTACAGGATCCAAGTCTGAAGAGGATCCACAGGAATTCTTAGATATGGTGCAAAAGGTACCGGATGCTATTGGGGTGACATCTAGTTAGAGTGCTGAGTTGGCTGCATACAAGTTGTTGTAGACCATACTTGGTTTAAGTAGTGGAAGGTAGATAAGGGTGTTGATGCAGGGCTTGTAGAGTGGGAAAAGTTTGCCACAACCTTCTTAGATAGATTTTTCCCATTGGAGTTAAGGGAGGCCAAAATATTAGAGTTCACTAACTTGAGGCTGGGCAGCATGAGCGTGAAGGAGTATTCCCTTAAGTTTACTCATTTAGATAGATATGCTCCTCATATGGTAGATGATAGTAGGTCTAAGATGAGCAAATAATGTCTAGAGGGTCTGATAGTGTGGTCAAGGAGTATAGGATCGCAACACTAATTAGTGAGATGGATTTGTCTAGGCTGATGGTCTATGCTCAATAGATAGAGGAGCTGAAGATTAAGAAGAGGGAGAGAGGAAACAAGAGAGCTAGGTTGGGAAGTTTTAACTTCAGTCAGCCAAAGTCAAAAGGTGGTAATCGTCTTCAATTTTATTAAAGGTCTTCATCCCCAGCACCCTCTTCAGCCAGCACCTCAGTACCCAAATTCAAAAATGATAAAAGGGATAGGGCACTAGGATCTAAGTCCCAGGTCAGTGTTAGTAATGTTCATACAAATCCTGTATGTCAAAAATGTGGCAGACACCATCAGGGTGAGTGTAGAGCGGGTAGTAATGTGTGTTTCAAGTGTGTAAATCCAGGACATCAATTCATGAGTGTCGGGTAGTTTCTCAAAAAGGTAGGGATGTAAGCCAATAGAGCCAGTCCTATCAGTCTTTAGTTCCATCCGGTCGCCCGACTCAGCATGGTGACACTTCTAGTGCTACCAGTGGTCAGCATCCAAACAAATTATATGTTCTTCCATCCCGCCAAGATTAGGGAAATTCTCTTGATGTAGTTACTAGTACGTTGCAGGTCTTTAACTTAAATGTTTATACTTTACTAGACCCTGGAGTTTCTCTTTCTTTTGTAACCCCATATATAGTCAACTTTGGAGTCAGTCTCAAAACTCTAGTAGAGCCATTTTCAGTGTCTACCCTAGTAGGTGTTTCTATTGTAGCCCGACAAGTATACAAGAACTGTCCGGTCATAATATCTCAAAAAGTTACCTTAGTTGATCTCATAGAGTTAGAGATAATGGATTTTGATATTATTCTCAGCATTGATTGGATCCACTAATGCTATGCCTTAGTTGATTATAGAAATAGAATAGTTCGTTTCCAGTTCCCAAATGAACCAGTCCTTGAATAGAGGGGTAGTACCATAGCTCTTAGGGGTCAGTTAATTTCATACCTTTGAGCGAGAAAGATAATATCGAAGGGGTGTACTTACCATCTTGTGTGAGTCAAAGACTCTAGCTCAGTAACTCCAACTCTTGAGTCAGCTATAGTAGTAAATGAATTCTCAGATATATTTCTTGAAGATCTCCTTGGGGTTTCTCCCGAAAGAGAAATCGACTTCGCAATAGACCTTCTCCCAGATATTTAGCCCATATCTATTTCGCTATATAGAATGGATCCAGCTGAACTCAATGAATTAAAAGAACGGTTGAAGGATCTCTTTGATAAGGGATTCATCAGACATAGTGTCTTTTCGCAGGGTGTACCTTTTCTATTCGTGCGTAAGAAAGAAGATTGTCTTAGAATAAGCACAGACTACTGTCAGTTGAACAAAGTCACAGTCAAGAATAAATATCCACTTCCTAGAATTGATAACTTATTTGATCAACTTTAGGGAGCCATCCATTTTTCAAAGATAAACCTCAGATTAGGCTATCATTAACTTAGGGTCAGGGAATGTGACATTTCACAAATAGCTTTCCGAACCTGGTATGGTCACTTTAAATTTCTAGTCATGTCCTTTGGTCTTACCAATACCCCAGCAGCCTTCATGGACTTGATGAACCGAGTGTTCAAGCAGTACTTGGACACGTTCGTTATAGTATTCATTGATGACATCGTTGTTTACTTCCGTAGTAAAACCGGTCATGTAGATCACCGTAGAATAGTACTTTCGACTCTTAGAGCTCACCAGTTGTTCGCTAAATTTAGTAAGTATGAATTCTGGCTAAGATTGGTAGCTTTTCTTGGCCATATTATTTTTGGTAATGGCATTAGAGTTGATCCTCGAAAGACTAAGACGGTGAGAAACTGGCCTAGACCCATCTCTCTATTAGATATCAGGAGTTTCTTAGGTTTTGCTAGCTATTATCATCAATTTGTTAAAGGGTTTTCTTCTATTGCATCCCCCATGTCCAAATTGACTCAGAAGAAAGTTAAGTTTCAGTGGTCAGATTCATGCGAGAAGAGTTTTCAGGAGTTGAAGAATCGACTCACCTCAGCCACAGTCTTGACTCTACTAGATGGTTTAGATGGTTTTGTTATGTACTGTGATGCATCAATAGTAGGTTTAGGTTTTGTCCTTATGCAGAGAGGTAAGTTCATAGCCTACGCCTCCAGACAACTTAAACCCCATGAGAAGAATTACCCTACTCATGATCTTGAGTTAGCGTATGTAGTATTTTCATTAAAGATTTAGAGGCATTACTTGAATGGGGTGCATGTAGATTTATTCACAGATCACAAAAGCCTTCAGTATGTGTTCTCTCAGAAAGATTTGAATCTGCATCAGAGAAGGTGGTTAGAGTTATTGAAGGATTATAACATGAGTGTGCTATATCATCCGGGAAAGAACAACGTAGTGGCTGATGCTCTGAGTAAATTGTCTATGGGCAGTGTTGCTCATGTTAAGGATGGTAAGAATAAGTTAGCTCAGGAAGTTCATAAGCTTGACCGACTAGGTGTCCGCTTAGTCAACTCAGCAGAGGGTAGTATGTGGGTGCAGAGTAGCACCGGATCATCTCTAGGTTTTAAGGTAAAAGAAAAGAAAGATAGAGATCCCAATCTAGTTATGTTAAAAGAATCAGTCAGAGACTAGAATATGGAGGTTTTCTTCTAAGGGGAGATGGTGTTTTGCGTTGTCAGGGTAGATTGTATGTGCCTGGTGAAGATGATTTGAGGCAAAAAATTCTTACAGAAGCATGTTGTGCGCTACTCTATTCATCCTGGGGCCACTAATATGTACCGTGAGATCTATTGGTGGAGTGGGATGAAGAGAAATATTGCAGAGTTTGTGGCTAAGTGATCCACATAACAGCAAGTTAAGATTGAGCACCGGAAACCTACTGGGTCCATGCAGGAGTTCAGTATTCCCACTTAGAAATAGGAGGAAGTGAACATGGATTTTGTGACAAGTTTTCCATGTACTCATCATCACTATGATTCTATTTGGGTCATCGTAGACAGGATGACCAAATCAACCCATTTCATTCCAGTCCATACCTTTTATTCAATTGAGGGCTACGCCAAACTCTATTTCAGAGAGTTGGTCGGTTGCATGGTGTTCCCTTATCTATCATCTATGATAGAGGTACCCACTTTACCTCTCACTTTTGGAAAGTATTCCAAAAGGGTCTTGGTACCTAATTCCACGTCAGTACAACTTTTCACCCTTAAATAGATGGTCAAGCAGAAAGTACCATTCAGACTATAAAAGATATGCTGAGAGCATGCGTTTTTGATTTACAGGGTATTTGGGATGACCATTTGCCTTTGATTGAATTCGCATACAATAACAACTATTATTCTAGTATCCATATGGCTCCGTTTGAGGCCCTCTATGATAGGAGATGTAGATATCTAATTGGTTGGTTTAAAGTAGGTGAGGCCGCAGTAGTAGGTCCTGACTTGGTATTTGATGAGTTAGAGAAGGTTTAGCTAATTAGAGAAAGGATTAGGGCTGCCTAGAGACGACAAAAATCGTATGCTGATGTGAGGAGAAAGGATCTCGAGTTTGAGGTTGGTGATCTTGTGTACTTGAAAATCCCTTCGATGAAAAGATGAAGAGATTTGAAAAGAAAGGGAGACTCAGTCCCCGATATGTCGGTCCCTTCAAAATTCTCAGTCATTTTAGAAAGGTACCTAACGAGCATGATTTACCTTCAGATTTAGCCTCAGCACACCCAGTGTTCCATGTCTCGTTGTTGAAAAAGTGTATTGGTGATCCAACGGTAGTTGTTCCCTTAGAAAGTGCAGAGATTAAGAACAGTATTTCCTGTGAGGAAGTTCCAGTTGAAATTTTTGATCATTAAGTTCGTAGACTAAGGAACAAAAATTTTCTATTAGTCAAGGTTCTTTAGTGGAACCAGTCCATTTACTAAGCCACTTGGGAAGCAGATACAGATATATGGACCAAGTACCCTCATCTTTTCTTTGTGAATCCAGATTTAATATAAGTTACTAATATTCTTATGATTTCTCTCTATCATGCTTAGTTTTAGTTGCTCATCATGTTCATATCAGTCATGCATTTACAAATCAGTTCAGTCATGTAATCCATGCATCAAATATCCACCAGTTTTTCTCAGTTTAACTAGTTTTATTCAAGGACAAATGATCTCAAGGGGGAGATATTGTAATACCCCATATTTCCCTAGCATAATCTAAGTGCTAATACGTGAGTATTCATCTATATATTTTTCTAAGTACTCTTTATTTTTTAGTTTAGTGCCTGCCATTGTGTAGGAAATTCAATTAGCTTTCCAATGATAAAACATTTTCCTAAGTCCGATAACCGGGTAAGAAGTTATGGCGATTTTAAGTTTCAGTCGTTAAACACCGTCATTTTGACCCTTAGTGCGCCATAGAGTCATTGTAAAAAGTAATTGTCAATTTCCAGTACTGCTGCACAATAATGTCACATCGCGCCATAGGCCTAGCTCATAATTGTCTAATTCTAGTGAGGCAACGCAATTATGGCACGCCGTGACAATGATGAAAATCAGAATCAATGGGGCACCACAATTTCTCTATGTCACACCGTCAACCCAGTTCCCAGTTGTCAGTTTTCAGTGACACGGCGCGATAGCGCCGCATCACGCCAGGTGCCCATTTTAAAAAAAATAGGCAAAAATTAAAACTTTCGTCCAAGGGTAAAACAGTTATTTTCCCTAATTTTAATCCGCCCAGGTGTTCTTTTAAGCCCTAAAACATTTTTAATCTCATAATTTTAATTATTTCCCCCCAAATAAAGAAGTTTTCTCTCCCAAATCAAGAACCCTAGCTCTCCAATTTCTAGGCCAATCCTCAAGAACTCACCAAGAACTTCAGAAAATTCATCAATTAAGGTATGTTAGATTGTCATCCATAGATTTCTTTCATCCATGGAGCCCAATTAACCTATTTAAATCACCAAGTTATAATGTTTCAAGTTATTATGTTTTAAATTATGATTTCATCCATGAATTTCCATCCAATATTGATTTTATCCCACGTTACCATGAAATTATCGTTAATATTCAATTCTCCATGTTTTTATATTATTATTTATTGAATTAAACCATTATTTAGATCTATGATGTTGAATTCATGCTCTTCCATAATCTCTATGACATTCCTATGATATTTTTAACCATGAACTACGAGTGTTTGATGAAATGCCTATAAGAGTGATTAATTTAAATTAAATCCTTCATGTTTTGTTCCTCAAGATTTTGTGTCATTTTACTATTATTGTTTTGAGTCCTGGGGGTATTGAATACCCAAAATCCATAGTTTTTTACTTAGTCTAGTATCAGTACATTATAGAATAGTCTCCAGAATATACTGTGAGCATTGTCCGAACAGTCAGTTACTAGTCAGATGAACTTAAAATAGTCTAGTATTTTAGTGTCTTTCAGTTGGGAGTAGGATTTACAAATGAGCGAGTGTAGGGATGGAGGCTTCCCCATCAGATAGGCAGAGTCATTAGTAGCAGTCCCTATACTCCAGAACTACTAACCAACATAGGGTATGAGAAGTCACTCGTCAGATTAGGGTTGACTATCTTGCAGGGGTCACCCATCAGTTCAGCCTTGACACCCTTTGTCCTTTGGACTTTATATCAGTTTAGTCGATCCATACAATCATCGTTAGTACCCATGGCACAGTATTAATACCCTTCCAACTGGGGTTACAAGTTGGACCCTGATTAGCTCAAATTGGGGAATATTGGTTAGATGATACCTCCCACAGTATCAAATATAGTCCTAGTTATAGTCCCAACTCAGTTATTCAGTCATAGTGTTGTTTGATGAAAGCATACAGATTTCAGCTATTTCAGTATTTGAGTTTATAGATTTAACTCAGTTCATGTTATATGCTTGGTCATGCATCCTCAACATTTACAGATTTTCATGCATTTTCAGTATCTACAGATTCTATGCTCTCTATTTAGTACTCCATGCTTTACGTACATATCTAATTAATTATTAGTTCTATTCATGAAACCATGCATACCAGCCTACCTCATTTAGCATACCGATACGTTCAAAGTACTGATCACATACCATTTCTTTTGTGCTATGATGTTTTATATCATAGGTTCTAATGCTCAGTTCCCGGTTTATGATTAGACTTATTAGATCCTCAACACTAGTAGTGAGTCCTCATCATTTAAAGATAAATTATTTTACTTCATATCTCAAATAGTAGTTAGTTGGGGACTGTTCTATCAACTCATATTCAATCAGTTAGTTTTAAAGGCTTTTCAAACATTAGAGTCAGTTATTCAGTATTTAGATATTACAATTAGTTATCTTGTTTATTATTATTTTGTCAGATTCAGTTAATTATTTCTACAGACTCATATTTTAGCTTTAAATTCAGTTATTAAAACCTTATGGCATGTCAGTATTCTTCCACATTTATGATCATATTATCTAGTGCTCACGACAGGTACCGGCTTGTGGTCCCTCGGGATTGTAAGCACTATGTGACAACTAGGGGTAGTCTTGAGTCATTACAATCAACCTCTATTTTTTACTCTTTTCTCTCCCACCTTACTGATTTCTCCCAATTCCTATATGCTCTTTTATTCTATTCCTCTATCATACCTAATTTCTCTCTATTTCTTTCTATGTGTTATATTGTTTGTAAATTGTGAGGTTGAGAGTATGTGTGCGTTTTAGTGTGTCAATCAATGTATCAGTGTATGTGGGTATATCATTGTGTAGCTGTATGTATTGAGTGTGGAAAATTCCAGTGGGGTGCTGTTCTTTATGTGTATCCCCTTCTTCTAGTGAAGTCCCCCCAATGTGTATATGGCAATGCGGGTATGTTCTATTATGGAAGATGAATCCTCTTTTGTGAGGTCTATATAATTATGTGTTTTTTTGTGAGAGGGGAAAACGTGATGGGTACGGTAGGACACATGGGTTGATGTGGGTAGGAAGTGAAGTAGGGGTACGGGGTTGGGATAAAGGATGGGGTAGAAATTTGTTATTTTTGTTAGGATGAGGTGGTTAAATTTGATTGGGTGGGGTGTTAAAGTTGTTATGGATTTGGTTATTTTTTTATCCTTTTGGGGAAAATTTATGAAATGGTGTGAGGTGTATGGTAGGGAGAAATTAATAGGTAAAATTGACATTTCGGAGGTCCATAATTACATGTCTACATCATCTCTTTGGATATAAATACAAATTATTTTCGGATAAAGAAGTAGACAACAAGATAGAATTTTGTTTTGACCATTATTCAAAAGAAAGGAACAGATGGAAGATGGCCAATCGAGTGTTTATTTTGGGAATTCTACCTATCTCAAGTTATGTAGGAGTCAAGGCACATGAGTTTCAGGGTTGACAAGGAGGGACTATACCGAGTTGGAGAGTCGAGTTAGGTCCTATCAAGGTATCGGTCCGCAACTCTGTCATTACATCAAAAATTGAAAATTACAAGTGAAAAACATAAATAAAATTACAAAAGTCCTATCTATGCTACTTTCCTTGGCTCTTGAGTTGCTATTTCATCACCCTATTCTTCAAGCGGACTCCTGACTTGCAATTTCCTTGCTCTATTCTTCGGATGAGCTCCCAACTTGTAATTTAATCAACCTGTCCTTCGGGCGAGCTCCTGACTTGCAATTTCATCAATCTGTTGACTTTTAATTTTTGCACTTGGTTGTTTGACTTTTCATTTATTCACCCTGTTCTTTAGGCGGGCTCTTGAAATCAAGTCAAAACTAGAAAAAAAATTATCTCAAATAAAGGTTATGATAGAAATTTCACTTTTTAAAAATTAAAGTTTTATTTTTGAAAAGGGTCCTAAATGATGCTTTTAATAACATGAATTAAATTTTTGCCTTTGTTTATCATCAAAAAACTTTTGTGAATGTCAAATCCAATCATAAATACTTGCATGTTGTACTGATGAATCAACACTCTAACCAAGAAATGCATATCTTGAGAGTATAATTAAATGACCAAGACTAGGCAGTGCATCTCCTAAGAATTAAAGTGAGGAATTCTAACTAGAAAGTGCATCTTCTAGAGATAAAGATTAAGTTAGGAAGTGTGTCACTTGACAAATAAAAACTGACAAGGAATTGCGTCTTCTAAGGGTTAAGTTCATTGACTCGACTAAAAAATGCAGATTTTAAGAGTGAAGGTTCAATTTAGGAAGTGCATCACCTAATAAATGAAACCCAAAATTACTCAGATAAGGAGGTGCATCTCCTAAGGGTTACATGGAAGGACTCGACCAGAAAGTGCATCTTCTAGGGGTAAAGGCTTAATTTAGAAAGTATGTCACCTATCAAGCAAAAACTTGAACTACCCTAAAAAGGAAATGTGTCTACTAAGGGTTAAGTGGAATGACTCGACTAGAAAGTGCATTTTCTTGGAGTAAAGACTTAACCTAGGAAGGGAACCACTTAACAAGCAAAACTTGACTTACCCTAACAAGAAAGTGCATCTCGTAAGAGTTAACTACTCAACTAGAAAGTACATTTTTCTAGGAGTAAAGGCTTAAGTTAGGAAGTGAACCACCTAACAAGTGAAAGTTGAATTATCCTGACAAGAAAGTTCATCTCGTAAGGGTTAACTACTCAACTAGAAAGTATATTTTCTAGGAGTAAAGGCTTAAGTTAGGAAGTAAACTACCTAACAAACAAAACTTGACTACCCACCAAGGAAGTGTGTCTCCTAAGGGTCAAGTGGAATGACTCAACTAAAAGGTGAATTTTCTAGGAGTCAAGACTTAAGTTAGGAAGTGCATCACCTAACAAGTTAAATTTTAATTACCTAATCAAAGAACTTCATTTCCATAAAAATGCCACTTGAATTACCCAGACAAGGAAATATGTCTCCTTACAAATATCACTTAAATTACCCAAACAAGGAAATGTTTCTTCTTACAAATGCCGCTTGAATTACCCAAACAAGGAAATACGTCTCCTTACAAATGTTGCTTGAATTACCCAAACAAGAAAATATGTCTCTTTACAAATTCCACTTATATTACCCAGATAAGGAAATGTGTCTTCTTGAAAATGCCACTTGAATTATCCAAGGAAATGCGTCTCCTTACAAATGTTGCTTGGATTACCCAAAACAAAGAAATATGTCTCCTAAAGATTATATAGAAGGACTCAACTAGAAAGCGCAACTTTTAGGAGTAAAGTTAAATTTAAGAAGTGGATTACCTAATAAATAAATCTGAATTACGCGAACAAAGAAGTGTGTCTCCTAGGAATGATGAGTTTTTACCATAGTTTTGACTATCAAGCATGTGCAACAACATTGCCTTTTGTATTTAGTGGTGAGAAACTATGGCCTTTGTTGTTTAGGTTTTGAAATCCTTGAATTGAAGGTAACATGTGTTCCTATTTCATACAAAGAAAGCTTGTGAGTTTAAAAATATGGTGGCTGATTTGTGGCTTTAGCTTTCACAGTAATCGCTCTTGCCCTTGTCACATTTAACTTTGCTTCTAGCCATTAGCATATGTAATTGACTTGCTATATCATTTACCCAAACTTAGATTATTATGAGTGACTCTGAAACAAACACGGTATCTCTACTTTGCCATGCTTCTCAGATAAACCCTTTGAACCTTGGTATTTCCATGAGTTCCAGACTTGTCTATTGACCAAACTTTCTGCATGACTTATTTCAGCTCACAATCATGTCTCTTTCATGTGCTGGCCTTTTTGTCTTGCTTTGTGCAATTTAAGAAGTTGGTAGCCAGTTTGGAAATCTTTTCTCACTTGTTTTGACATGGACTTGACTCAAACACACAAGAAAAAATGACAATAATTCATTATTATTTTTCTGGATAACTGAATCAAGATAAAAAAAATACTATAGAGAAGAAAGAAAAGACAATGATTGTCTCCATTGAAAAAGAGAAAAGTAGAATATATCAAAAAGTGATAGTCAACTCTAATGATTATGGCATGCATTTTTGATTAAGATTCCTGATCTTTCCATCCAAATTTTCACCAATTTTTGCTGAGTTAATGGCCATGAAATTGAGTTACTTTCTTGGGCCAATCGCATTCAGAGGCCTCATTCAGCTAGTGACGCCTTGGAGGATTTTCGCCAACAAGCCTTTCTCATTTTCTTTCTCTCAACTTTCCATTGTCATATGGAGTCTGTGTGGGTTTTCACCAGTGAGATTCTCTTATTTTTATTTCTTTCAACTCAATCATCTTACGGTGTCTGTGAGGGTTTTCATGGGTAATACTCTCTCATTTTATCTCTCTCAACTTACCATCGCCTTACGATGCCCGTGAGGATTTTCACCGATAAGACTCTCATTTTTATTTCTCTCCTAATTTCTTATGCCGAGGAAGACAAGTAGTACCATAAATGCATTCTCATATCCATTGCATACTTAGACTTAACATTCTCAAAGGTTGATCTGAAGGTCTTTTGGATAGGGTAAGAAATAAAGTTTAGTATGAGGCCCAAACGACACTTGAAGTGGGGTGAGACTTATAACTTTTGGAATCGACTCAAACAACAAATATTAACACATGCCTATTTTATTTTTACTGGGTAATTCTAAATTTTTTATTTGGTTGGACCAAACCCAGAGTAGGGCTGCCTACGTATCTCACACTCAAAAGCGGAGAATCAGGTCGAACGAAGTTCCGACAATTTGTTTTTCTTGATTCTGACTACACTTTGTTTTGACTTTTTTTTATATTGGGGACTTTTCTGATTCTATTTTTTGACATTCTTCTTTTTTGGACATATTTTTCTTTTTCTTTTTATAAATTTTTCCGACTTTATTCTTTTGCTCGACATTTTTTTTGAGCTTTTCTGACTTTATCTTGATTCTAAAAGAGGGGTATGAAATAAAATAACACTAAAGCTCAAATGGGGTAAACAAAGGATGACATAATGTTTGGATAGCAGAATAAAATACCTTCGTCCTATCACTCCTTGAAAATGCAAGTACACATCATGCAATATGAAATAAAAGATGAAGATCATTTGTGACACTTTAACAACACTAAATTTAACTGAGCATATGTGCCACTTCTTCTTCTACACTTGTCAAACACACAACTCCACCTTTGTTGTAAAGCCCTCATATTGCTTTCGTAGAGCTCATTATCTTTCTATTTCTCTTGATATAGGGATCACGCATCCACTATTTGACCTAATTGAGATATGCTTATAAGTTGATGACCAAGTTATTATTATGATTCTCAAAATAATTGCATTAATTTTGAAAGAAGGCTTCAATGTGGCCTCCAAATGTCTCAACACTCTACCAATTTCTTAGATTCCTTTTTTCTAACTTTATTCCTCTGATTTAATGTTTCATGATTAAATTGGATTTTAAAATCTGGTCCAAAATTCTGTAAAAATGCCATCTCACTAAAGCAACATAAAATGTATTGTGTAAAAAAGACAAACAAATAACTTAAAATAAGACAAAATGACAATAGACACCACATCTCATTGAAAAGAAAAATAGAAGGGTTTAAACAAAGACTACAAAGAAACAAAACAAGATAGATTTTGAACTACAACCCTAAATTAATTTAAAAGACAGAAAGGAAAAGAAAACAAACTACCAATAATCCTTCTAAGTAAGAAGAGAAGTGACTTCCCAATTTCTGAGTTTAACATCTTAGCCACTGATTTGCATATTAGCATGACTAGAGATTTTACCACTATCAGACACATTCTGTGTAAAATTAGCCTTTGACTTTCTTCTTTTGGAAACTCTAGCCTCAGTTGAAAATTGGTCTTAGAAGTTATTTGGTAAATATATGGGGTTTAAGGACAATGTTGAGGGACCGATGGATGCCATTTTGGATAAAAAGACAGATGAGTATATGGTTGGGCGTATACTAGATATAGAGGTGGTGAAAAAGAATATAATGTGTTTTGGGAGTGATTACATAGAGTTTGGTTATGAACTTGATCTTGAGACTGAAGGTAATGACGATGTTCTCTTCTTGGACATGCCTGTTGTCCAACTAAAATAGCAGCTACATCTTCCTTATTCTCTTCCCTCCAGTTTTCTTTAACTGATTGAAATATCTTTGCAAATGTTTCACAAAATCCTTATGTCCATCATGCTCCTTAAATTTTGATATCTCAAAGCTTGGAGGAAAGTTGACATTTGAAAACATGCCACAGTGTCTATATGAAACATCTTCTTCACACGCAAGTCCTAGGAAACTTTTCATAGAATTTTTTGCACTCTTCATTTTTCAAACCATTTTCTCGGGCTCTTCTGGCATACTAGGCTTCTTGTTAAGAAATTTTACTGGCCCATTTAACATAAAAGTAGGCTTAGGAGTATAGAAATGATCATCAAGAGTATTGAAAATTGGTTCACTAGTAGCATAGGAAAGCACAATCGTTGGACGAATATCTAATGTAAAAGTTTTAATAAAGGATTGAGCAACAAAATCACAGATGACATATGGTGTTGTGAATGCATAGGATTATGCTGAGGAGCTAGATAAAGAGTGGTAGAAGTTTTGGGATGCAATTGATGTGGTATAAATTTTGAGGCATGTTATGGAAACAACAGTAGGAAACTGACTTTGTGATTTTAGTAAAACACTCAAGTTATTTGTAGGATCAATAGCGGCAAATAGAGGAGGAGTCATCCCACTGGCCCAAGCTAGGTTCGTTTCCATCATTTGTTGCCTTAGTCTTAAAATATCTTGCTTTAAACTCTCATTTTTTGACACTTTATTTGATCCATGATGTCACTTTCTATATCTTTGTGGACATAACTAACCCTTCCTTAGATTTGGTGTAATGTGGAGGACCAACTACAATGCTACAATTCCATAAACCAACCACCTCAAACTAAATAAACAATATATAATAAATGTGTTAGAGTTCAAAACTTTCTCAAAATCATTTTCTTTTTTCCTTTTGAAAAGAACACCGAACCCAAGAAGGTCGCCTAGTATCTTACTCCCAAGAGAGGAGAATGGTGTGCATAGTTCATGTTGTTTGGGCACAACATGGCCAATTTTTTAGCTTTAAAATGCTATACAAAATGAAACCTATGATTAACAGTAAGACCCTGCAAAATCCTAAGCTTGATTCAGACCTGTAAAAGCTAGTAAGTGGTCCTAAACTTAGAAAAATCTGCTAAGTGTTCATACTTAGAGTTATTTTAGCCTTCATAAGTTGGCGATACTTTTTCACGACCCCCATGACCTTAAATTAATGATTTTAAGGTTGAATCATGATCAGGAATATTAGTAGCTGTTCTCAGACAAGTTTTGAATTTTTTGAATTTCATTTGAAACACATTTAAAAGCTCAAACTAGTGGATCAATGTGATCTCGACGCGCTGCGTCTCCCACCATGTCGATGAATATTTTTTCTCTATCTCTCAGTGCAAATTCCAATGAACCGACACAGACTCGACATGACATGTCGATCTGTGCAGCGCTAGTCTAGTTTTCAGTAATTAAAAACCCGTGTTCGGAGGGGTAAATGGGTCCTTTCCCATCTTACATCATCCCCCAAAACATGTAATTAAGTCATACAGAAGGCAAAATTTACTTATTCTCTCTAGATTTTTTCAAGAACAAATCCTTGTTCATCACATTCAAGAATTCAAGTTCCAAGAAAATCCATCAATCTTTCATAATTCAAGCTTTAAGGTATGTCAAGTGTTCATCCAAGGGTCCCTTCCACCCTTGAAGTTCAAGAAACTATTTTTAAAATTTCAAGTGAATTGATTTCATGAATTTCATGTTAGGTTTGATTACATTCAAGATTAAAATGATTAATTAGATTTCTAATCTATGTTTGCTACAAGTTTCATGCTGAGTTATTTGATATATGTATAGAATCATGTGAATCCATGCTAAACCCTTGAAATTGTCAATGGGGATTTGAATTATGATGCCTATGTGTTGTTCAGTTTCATGTGCATGGATTTTGTTCTCCAAGTTTTTGATAAATTGCTCATGATAACAAAGAAAAAGGGAAAACAATCATGTCATGTTAGCTTATGTGCAAGTTATATCATGCAAGTGTTTGATGGAACGTCTTAATGAATGAGTTATGATCAGGTGCATATGGCTATACCTTTCAAGTTTATTTTATGAATTATTTTTCATGCTATTAAGTCCTAGAGGTATATAATACCCAACAATTTAGTTGTTTACCTAGAGCCAGTGTCAGTTACAGAATAATCTTAGTCATGTCATGATCATTAGTACTCTCAGTCAGTTACATAACTTAGGAAAAACTTAGTAGAATCAGTATCAGTCTAGTCAAGTTCATTATCAAGTTCAGACCTCAATAAATTCTATCATTTAACAAAATTCAGTTGTATTCCATCAATCAACAAAACTTAGTGAACTCAGTTTAGTTTAGTTAGACACTATAATTAGTAACAGTTTAGTGAAGCCTAGTATGAACTTGGAATCAGTTCAGTGTCTATTTAGTTGGGAGTAGGATTTAGCACCGAGCGAACCCAAGGATTGGGGAATTCCTGCTAGTAGAGGTTTTACCCTTAGTAGAAATCTTTACATTACAAAACTACATAGCGATCTTAGGTTAAGATATATTTCTTCCAGACTAGGGTTGATACATCTCATACAAGTTTTCATATTAGTGAGGGTTAATGAAAGAGCTTTCTGTCAGAGAGGGTTAACTCACAGTTGTCTTTACCCATGGCACGATACTAACACCCTTCTAATTGAGGTTACAAGTTGGAACCCTATCTATTTAGAAAGGGACATATTGGTTAGATGATTACCTCCCATAGTTTTAGTTTCAGTCTTCAGAATAAAACTTAGTTCAGTTTTACAGAAATCAGGACTGTCAGGCATAATTACTCAGTTTAGTATGGAACTCAGAATAGTCCCACAGAATCAAGACTATCAGATACAGTCACCTAAATAACAGTAATACAGTATCAATAAATTTAGATATCAGTAAATCAAAAATTTAGAACTCAGTATCTAGTGTTATCACGAACTCAGTTACAGTTTACGTATTCATGCATGTACTTTTATTCAGTTATACTCATGTTATTAAGTTAGTATTATTCATGCATATGAACCCATGCATCTCAGACTACCTTACTCAGTATACTAATACATTCAAAGTACTGATGTATACCTTTCTTTTGAGCTCTTATATCAAGGTTCAGACGTACGAACTCCAATCATTCTTAGCATCCCAATCCATTAGCAGCAGACTAGTGGTGAGTGCTTATATTTCGAGGTCATGATTATTACTTCAGCATATCATCTTATCAATTTTTAGTAGTCAGGTTTATTTGGGGGTTTGTCCTATCAATCCCTTATTCAGACAGTAGAGGCTTATCAGACTAGAGTATTTCAGACAGATATATCAGTATTTAATTTTTAGTACTTAGTAATTATTTATAGTTTTGAACCTTATAGCAAGTTTTACCTAATTTTTGCATAATATAATATTATTATTCAGTTATTGCAGTAGGTATCAATCATGGGTTAGCTTGTGGTCCCTCAGGATTATGAGCACCGTGTAGCATCTGGGGTATAGGCTAGGGACATTACAAACTTTGCATTAGATCCTAAGGTTTAAAAGTTTCCTAGGAATTCTAAAAACCACGTCTAGTAGAGTCTTATGCATGGGTGTGTAGCGTGCCACACTTATGGACAGAAAGCTATCAGATGTTTTAGGAAAAGTTTCCCTTTTTTAGTATTCATATCATGCGAGTGTGCATGAGCTTAAGTTAAACTATCAGTCTAATCCATTATCTCCTATTTATTTATCGAACATACCTCTTAAAATGACTAACGAAAGGAGAATTGAAAATCAGTCAGTACCTAAGACCGTCCAGTAAGATCCGCTGGACGAACATGTCTCCCACGCTAAATTCAGAGTAGCTTTCACCACCCCACCTCATTCTGTTGCAGCCTAGAATGAATGCCCAGTTGCCGTTCTATCCAACCCAGTGGCAAATACTACTTTAACTAGGATTTGGGACTTCACTTGAATAAACTCTCCACCTTTTATTGGGTTAAAGTCAGATGAGGACCTACAAGAATTTCTTAATGAGGTTCAAAATGTTACAAATATTATGGGTGTGACAGCTAGTGAGAGTACCAAATTAGTTGTATATCAGTTACAGGATATGGCTCACTCATTGTTGAAATAGTAGTAAGTAGAGAGGTCTGCAGATGTAGGGCCCATAGAATGGGAGGAGTTTGCTATTGCTTTTCTGGATAGGTTCTTCTCGCAAGCGTTGAGAGAGGCAAAGGTTTTGGAATTTATAAATTTTAAGTTTGGTAACATGACAATACAATGGTATTCTCTCAAGTTTACTTAATTATCCAAATACGCTCCTCATGTGGTAGCAGATAACAGATCTAAGATGAATAAGTTTATGTTTGGAGTGTCTAATAGTATGGTCAAGGAGTGTAGGACCACTATGTTGATAAGGAGATGGATATATCCAGGCTCATGGTATATGATCAGCAGATAAAGAAGGCTAAGAATAAAGAGAAGAAGAGAGAGAACAGGTAGTTTCAACTTCGCTCAGCCTAAGTCAGAGGGTGGGAATCATTCTAAGTTCTACAAAAAATCCTTAGATCTAGCTCTGTCCCCTGCTAGTACTCACATTTCAAAATTTAGAGATGGAAATAAAGATAGGGCTTCATGCCCTAAACCCTAGTGTGGTGTTATTAGGGCCCGAACAAATTCTCTCTACCAGAAGTATGGCAGAAACCATCAGGGCGTCTGCAAAGCTGATAGTGACACATGTTTTAGATACAAAAAACCAGGCCACAGAGTCAGACAGTGTCCTCAGATTTGTTTGCAAAGTCAGTATAACCATCCGTCAGCTTAGTCCGGTCTCTCGATTTAGTAGGATGCTTCTTCCAGTGCCACCAGTGGACAACACACAAACAAACTCTAGGCACTTCAGTCCATACAGGATTAGGAAAGTTATCCAAATGTGTTCACTGATACGTTACAAGTTTATTATTTACATGTTTATGCTTTGCTTGCTCCAGGAGCTTCTTTGTCTTTTGTAACTCCCTATATAGCTGTTAACTTCAGAGTCAGTCCCAAAATTCGAGTAGATCCTTTCTCAGTCTCTACCCTAGTAGGTAAATCTATCATAGCCCGATGGGTATACAGGAACTGTTCGGATATGGTATCTTAAAAAGTCACTTTAGCTGACTTAGTCAAATTAAAGATGACCGATTTTGATATCCTTCTCAACATAGATTAGCTTTATTCCTGTGATGCCTCAGTTGACTGTAGAAATAAAATTATCCAATTTTAGTTTTTGAATGAGCCTATCCTAGAGTGGAGGGCTAGTACTTCAGCACTTAGGGGTTCTCTTGTTTCCTACCTTAGGTTAAGGAAAATAATATCTAAAGGGTGTGTATACCTTCTCGTTCGAGTCCAAGACTCTAGTTCAGAAACCCCTACTCTTGAGTCAGTACTAATAACACGTGAATTTTCAGATGTGTTTCTCAAAGATCTTCCCGAAGTTCCTCCAGGAAGAGAAATCGACTTTAGAATAGACCTTCTTCCAGATACTCAGCGTATATCTATTCTACCATATAGAATGTCTCTAGCAGAACTTAAAGAATTAAAAGAAAAGTTGAAAGATCTCCTAGATAAGGGATTAATCAGACCTAGTGTGTCCCCGTAGGGTGCATCAGTTCTATTAATGCGTAAGAAAGACGATTCCTTAAGAATATGTATTGACTACCATTAGTTAAATAAAGTCACAGTCAAGAACAAGTGTCCAATTCCCAGAATCGATGAATTATGTTACCAACTTCAGGGTGCCAGTTATTTCTCTAAGATAGACTTCAGATCAGGCTATCATCTTCTCTGACTCAGAGAATACGATATTCCAAAAATAGCTTTCAGAAGTCGGTATGGTCACTTCGAATTCTTAGTCATGTCCTTTGGTCTTACCAATGTCCCAACATTTTTCATTGACTTGATGAACCGTGTTTTCAAGCAGTACTTAAACATATTCATCATAGTCTTTATCGATGAAATCCTTGTCTACTTCCACAGTGAATATGATCATCCAGACTATCTCCAAATAGTAATACAGTCTCTCAAAAACCCTCAGCTATTCGCCAAATTTAGTAAGTGCAAATTTTGGCTAAGATAAGTAGATTTCCTCAGCCATATCATTTCTAGTGATGGCATTATAGTTGATCCCTAAAAGACCAAAGTAGTGAGTAACTGGCCTAGAACCATCTTTCCATCAGATATCAGGAGTTTCTTGGGATTAGCTAGCTATTATCGACGATTTGTTGAGGCATTTTTGTCTATTGTATCCCCCATGTCAAGATTAACTTAGAAGAAAGTTAAGTTTTAGTGGTTAGATTCTTACGAGAAGAGTTTTCAGGAGTTGAAGACTCAACTCACTACAACCCCTATTTTGACTTTACTAGATAGTTCAAACTGCTTTGTTATGTATTCTGATGCATCCAAAGTAGGTTTGGGTTGTTTCCTCATGCAGAGAGGTAAGGTGATAGCCTATGCCTCTAGAGAGATCAAACCCCATAAAAAGAACTATCCAACTCATGATGTTGAGTTAGCAGCAATAGTTTTTGCCTTAAAGATTTAGAGGCACTATTTGTATTGAGTTCACATTGATGTGTTCACTGACCATAAGATCGTGAAGTATGTTTTCTCTCAAAAAGACCTAAACCTCCGTCAGAAAAGGCGGTTAGAGTTATTGAAGGACTATGACATGAGTGTCCTATATCATCCGGGTAAAGCCAATATAATGGTTGATGCTCTCAGTGGGATGTATATGGGTAGTGTTTCTCACGTGGATGATAGTAATAAGAAGTTAGCTTAGGATGTTCATCAGCTTGAACGACTAGGTATCCACTTAGTTGATTCAGAAGAAGGTAATGTATGGGTACAGAGTAGTTCAAAATCATCCCTAGTTTCTGAAGTGAAGGAAAAGCAGAATTGGGATCCCAGCCTAGTTAAGTTGAAAGAATCAGTCAGAGATCAGAAAATAGAGGTTTTCTCCCAAGGGGGAGATGGTGTACTGCATTGTGAGGGTCAACTCTATATGCCAGGTGTAGATGACCTGAGACAACGAATTCTTGTAGAAGTATATGGTGAGCATTATTCTATTCATCCATAGGCCATTAAGATGTATCGTAATTTGTAGGAGATCTATTAGTGGAGTAGGATAGAGAGAGAAATTGAAGAGTTTGTAGGTAACTGCTCGACATATCAACAGATTATGATTTAGCACTAGAAACTTAGTCAATTTATACAGGAGTTTAATATCCCCACTTGGAAGTGGGAAGAGGTGAACATGGACTTTGTGATGGGTTTTCCTCGAACTCGTCATTAGCACAATTTAGTTTGGGTTATTGTAGACAGGATGACTAAATCAGCTCATTTTCTACTAGTCCATACCTCTTATTCAGTCGAGGACTATGCCAAACTCTATGTTAGAGTGTTGTTCATATTGCACGGAGTTCCATTATCTATAATCTCAGATAGAGAAACACAGTTCACCTCTTATTTTTGGAAGGTATTCCAAAACGGTCTTGGTACCTAATTCTACCTTAGTACAAATTTTCAACCTCAGATAGATGGTGAATCAGAAAAGACCGTTCAGACTTTAGAGAATATACTGCGTGCGTGTGTAATAGACTTTAAAGATAGTTGGGATGACCATTTACTTTGAATTGAGTTTGCATATACATCTATTATTTTAGCATTCAGATGGCTCTATTTGATGTGCTCTATGGGAGGAGATGTAGATCTTCCTTTAGTTGGTTTGAAGTGGGTGAGGCTACAGTGGTAGGTCCTGACTTGGTATTTGATACCTTAGAAAAAGTTTAGTTGATCAGGGAAAGTCTTAAGATATCTTAGAGCCAATAGAAATCATATACAGATATATGTAGAAAGGATCTTGAGTTTGATATTAATAATTATGTGTATCTGGAAATCTCTCCTATGAAAGGAGTAAGGAGGTTTGGCAAGAAGGGGAAGCTAAGTCCCCGATATGTCGGTCCTTACCAAATTCTCAGCGGTTTTGGAAAAGTATCTTAAGAGTTTAAGTTGCCTTCAGACTTAGCTTCAATCCATCCAGTGTTCCATGTCTCCTTGATAAAAATATGCATAGGTGACCCCGTAGTTGTAGTCTCTGTAAGGAGTATAGACGTTAAGAACAACCTCTCTTATGAGGAGATCCTAGTCGAAATCCTTGATTATCAGATTCACAGATCGAGGAACAAAAAGGTCCCTCTAGTAAAAGTTCTTGGTGGAATCAGTCCGTTAAGGGAGCTACTTGGGAAGCAAAAGCAGATATACAGACCAAGTATCCTCACCTCTTCTCTGAAAACTTAGACTCAGCCCAATGTAACAGTTTTTCCTTGAACTTACTCATTTCCATGCTCAGATTTTCTTTATAAACTTGGTGTCAGTTACCATTGCATATCCAGTCATACATTCATGAGCCCGTCCAGTCAACTATTCATGCATCAGATATGTATGTTCAGTATAAGAGACTCAGCTTATTAGCAATCTCATCTATGTACTCATGCATCAGATATGCATGTTTAGTATGAAATTTCAGCATATTAGTAGTGTTAGTTATGAAATCATGTTGCAGTTGTGCATATCCAATATCTAAATTTAGTCTATCATTATTCCCAGCTTAGTTAGTCTCATTCGAGGATGAATATTTTCAAGGGTAGATATTGTAAGACCCCACAAAATCCTAAGCTTGATTCAGTCCTGTAAAAGCTAGTAAGGGGTCCCAGACTTTAAAAAATTCAGCTAAGTGTTCATACTTAGAGTTATTTTAACCTTCGTAAGTTGGTGATCCTTTTTTATTACCCTTATGACCTTTAAGTAATGATTTTTAGGTTGAATCATGATCAGGAATCTCAGTAGGTGTTCTCGGACAAGTTTTGAATTTTTTAAACTTCGTTTGAAACATATTTGAAAGCTTAAACTAGTGGATCAAAATGATCTCAACGTGCCGTGTTGTCCATCGCATTGATGAGTATTTTTCCCCAGATCCCAGTGCAAATTCCAGTGAATCAAGATAGACTCAATGCGACGTATTGGCTATAACGTCAATGCCAAAGATGCGATGCATCGGTCTGTGCATCAATAGTCCAATTTTTAGTAATTAAAAATCCGCGTCCAGAGTTTTAAATAGGCCTTTTCCCATCTTATATCATCCCCTAAAACATATAATTGAGTCATCCAAAAGGAAAAATTTACTCATTCTCTCTAGAATTTTTCAAAAACGAACCTTAGTTCATCATATTCAAGAATCCAAGTTCCATGGAAATCCATCAACCTTTCAGAATTCTAGCTTTGAGGTATGTCAAGTGTTCACCAAAGGGTTCCTTCCATCCTTGGAGTTTAAGAAACTAATTTTAAAACTTCAAGTTTATTGATTTCATGAATTTTATGTTGGCTTTGATTATACTCATGACTAAAATGATTGATTGGGTTTCTAATCCATGCTTGTTACAAGTTTCATGTGTAGTTATTTGATATATGTATAGAATAATGTGAATCCAATCCAAACCCTTGAAATTATAAATGGGGATTTGAATTATGATGCCTATGTGTTGTTCTTTGTCATGTTCATAGATTATGTTCTCCAAGTGTGTGATAAATTGCTCATGAGAACAAAGAAAAACGGAAAAAATCATGTCATGTTAACTTATGTGCAAGTTATATCATGCAAGTGCTTGATGAAATATCTCTATGAATGAGTTATGATCAAGAGTATATGGTTATTCCTTTCAAGTTTATGCTATTATTTATTTTTCATGCTATCGAGTCCTGGGATTATTTAATACCGAAAAATTGAGCTATTTCCCTAGAGCCAGTGTCAGTTACAAAATAATCTTAGTCATGTCACAATCAGTAGTACTCTCAATCAGTTATAGAACTCAAGAAAAACTCAGTAGATCTAGTATCAGTCCAGTCCAGTTCAGTATTAAGTTCAGACCTTAGTAAATTCAGTTAGTTAACAGAATTCAGCAGTATTCCATCAGTCAATGGAAATCAATTCAGTTTAGTTAGACAGTATAATCTGTAACAGTTTAGTCAAGCCTAGTATGAACAAAAAATCAATTCAGTGTCTATTCAGTTAGGAGTAGGATTTAGCACCGAGCGAACCCAGGGATGGGGGCATTCCTGCCAGTAGAGGGTTTGACCCTTAGTAGCAATCCTTGTATTACATAACTACATAGACAACGTAGATTGAGATATCTTCTTACTAGACTAGAGTTGATACATCACATATGAATTTTCCTGCCAGTGAGGGTTGATGAAAGATCTTCCTGTTGAGAGGGTTAACTCATAGTTGTCTTTACTAGTAGCACGGTACTGACATCCTTCCAATTGAGGAGACAGGTTGGACCCCAATCTATTCAGAAAGGGGCATGTCAGTTAGATGATTACCTCCCAGAATTTCAGTTTTAGTTTTCAGAATAGAAATCAGTTAAATTTTACAAAAATCAAGACTGTTAGATGATAACGCTCAATCTACAGCTCTCATAAGAGTGTAAAGCGGTCGTTGTCAAATATATAACCCAACTGGGTTGGGTATCGATCCCACAGGGAATAGACGGTTAACAAGTAAGTAACGATTATTAGATTTTTGGTGCAAGTCTCGTAAAAGAGGGGGGAATTGTAACGTGCAAATAATGTAAGCAAGATCACAAAGTAAAAACAGAAAATATAAGAGTAAAAATGATTTTCTTGGTTGGTTTTTGATCAATGAGAATTGAGAGTTGGGGTTATGTCCACCTTATGAGTTGTACGTCTCTATTGGCTATGAGTTCTGCAGAATTCAAACATACATGTGCTTATAGAGAATCGTATTCTATGGTAAATCCAGGCGTCTTTCGACCTAACAAAGACTATTTCACTTTAACTCTTTCGAGCTTAAAGCATATCTAACGGTACAAATTCTCCAAGAGGTTAATCCAGTTACGGCACTAACTTTTTAATAGGGGTTGGTTCCCCATTACCTTGACATTATCTCTTTTCCAGACATATAACTTTTCTTTCGAACAAGTTAATGCTATACTGGCGTATTCTATGCGTTTGAAACCACAAGAATTTGCATTAAGATGAAGAGAATAATGATATAAGCAGCATACGTGTCACGAATTCACAAACTCATAGCAATAGATAGTATCTCATAAGGCTTCCATAACCCCAACAGAGAAGTTTAGCTACTCATGAGTGCGAAGGAAATCACAATAGACATTATCAGTATACCACAATAAAGATCTGACTTGTAGTATGGTGTGGTTTGGGTTGTGGCGTGACTTTCCTTGTAGAATAGCGTTTCTTTGTTGATAAAATTAGATTTGGATAGATGAAGAGAAGTGAATAAGAATTAATTAAAAGAGAATTGTTTTTATGATGGAAGAATAAAATTAGAAGAAGAGTTGTAGAATAATAGAATGAATAAAAATCTCTAGCAAGATAGGGTATTTATAATACCCATATCCTATTCATACTAAGCTAATGCATTACTTAACCCAATCCTACTAGGTTAATGTATCATTATCCTAATCCTAATAAGTTACTGCTAGTCCCCAAAGTCTTTAGAATTCCTATTTTTGCCCGGGATAGATTTTCCATGCGCCACTTTTGGTCCTTGGCGCCCAAGCTTTTCTTTCCTCCTTTCGTGAAGCTTTCTTTGGCATCAAGTTATCCATAAAATGCTGAATTCTGCATCATTTATACCTGAAAACTTGCTAATCATGTTCGTTAGCTCACTTACAGGAAAAAGGACTAAAAGTGCATGAATTATATAATTTGTCCTCAAAACTTGGCTAAAATATGGGTAAAATATAGCACTATAGGCGTGTAAATTCGCCTATCATCAACACCCCACACTTAAAGCTTTGTTCGTCCTCGAACAAAATATCATGTCTATCTCATCATTTACTTAGGGTTTCACAGCAACAACACAAAATATTCATCAAGACAAGCATAACAATTATCAACAAAGAGTAGTTTTCCGATCATTAGTAGAAATAATTCAACCTCTAGCATAGACTCGTGATGGTGGTTAATTCGTGTTCACAAGTTGAAGTATAAAGAATCATACACAACTACCCAAAACTCATCAACCATGTGTGTCTCACAATATATTACCCATAATCACTCACAAGTGTAGTATATTTATCGAAACATGGGTATACGAGTATCCTTGCTCTCGCTCTCACAAAGAATTCATATGCTGCAACTGATGACCATAGGCTTGCCCTTAGTGTAATGCTCCACTAAATATCAAAATGCTAAGCTTAGGATCAAATAGGTCTTTTGCTGGTTGTAATGTATGCAAGGGACGGGTAGGACTATTTTGGCCAGAAATAGTGACTATGTTCCTAATCGCTTTAATACATCACATTATGTCATTAACACTTTTATTTCAAACAACCTTTCTACTTTGTTTTATTCTACCACCCCTTTTCTCCACCTTTGTTTTTCAATTTTAAACATAACTAACTTTTCGGTTTTCCTTTTCCTTTTTCTTTTTTTTATAACACACCTCTTATGATAGCAATTCCTTTTTTTTATAACAATTTCAAGCACCAATACATTCTAAAGCATCATACTCACCCAATTTCCTCTTATTTTGTCACATGACTTTACACTTTAAAGCACTTAGGAATTTGGATCAAATTATGGTCTTGAAAAAAAAAAGGATTAGGCTTACATATGAGGTTGTCAAAGAAAATAGGCGAAAGGCTCAAAAGGGGTTAACTAGGATGATGTCCACGGGTAGGTAAAACGAAGGTAAACAATTATAGGTTGCCAAAGAAATGCCTAAATCATCTCCTAGACTTGCACTCTTTATTTTCGCTTTACATATATACCAGGCAAGTTCTAGCATCAGCCACAAACACAGAATATACTATATCCTCACACACACAAGGCACATGGTCGACTTTATTGGGAGTAGTATAGACTCTTGACCCAACAGATTCACAATTAGAGCCTAAACGTCTCAATAGTCATGATTTTAGCACAAACTCTTGTCATAATCTCATGTTGCCTATTAGAATAATTTCATGTGAAGTTAAAAAAATTTTACTAAAAAAAAATTACTACACAAAAAAATGAAAAATGATTAACTAAAAAAAAATAAGCAAACAATCATAAGTGCAAATGCAGATAGAGAAGTATAGCATGCAAATACCAGCACCCCACACTTAGATGGGACACACTAACCTCAGTGGAAAATAAATAAGCAGAACCTGGTTAGTCGAAATCCTCCTCTATGTCGGGGGTCATACCCCCTTCGCCGGAGTCATCATTGGAGTCGTCGTCATCAGAATTCTCCTCTACGTCGGAGTATGGCATTCGTCGATCATCATCGGTCGGCACATCGTCATCAAGAGGTTCCTCAAAATATGTACCTACTCCACACATAGCCTTCGCATGCTTATTCATTGGGTATTCATAATCCAGCTGTTGGAGCTCTGTAGCAGTTTGAACACGACCACCGCTCATCATTGTAAACCGAGTCATGCCATAAAGATGGTGAAAGAAACTCTTATCTTGAGCATGCCATTCTGAAGTGGTAAGGTTGACGCCATACGTGGTTTCAGCATCTTTAACCTTAGAGAGGTCAACCTTCTTTGGGTTGTGTGGGAGCTTATGATTAGCCGGTTTCTCTTTGATATCCTTCTTCCTCAATATTGTAGTCAACAGATTGCCAAAACTGAAGTGGGACCTCTTGTGTAGCCTAGCTTTCCGCATTGTGGATCGAATAATTTCCCCAATGTTGATAGGGACATTTGTCATCAATGCGTATACCAAGCACACTCTATCTCTTGTTATCTTGGTGTACTGGGTCCCTGGAATTAGGCAAGAGTTGACTATGCACAACCATATCCTTGCTTCCCTATTCAAAGGAGCATATGGGAAGGTGTTATGTCGACCGGTGTCCTTGTGTCTACTCCACCGTGCCATAGATCTTGTTCCACAGAGTGTGTGTCGAATGGCTCTGTATGGAGGTATATTGTATAGTTTCTTGAATGGTGATGGATCAACAGCAGGTAGGCCAAGAAAGGAGTTGAAGAACTCCACATTTAGTTGCAGAACTTGGCCCCGAATCTTGACCTCACTTCCTGTGGTTTTCGGTGACAATTTGGCATAGAATTCGCATGTTAGATCGAGATTGCACTCTCCTATATATCGGAAGATGAAATCCAGATGTAACGCCATTATTTTGGCCAACATGCGCGGTTCTTTCTTTGCTAGGCTTTCCTTGTTTATCAAGTCCACATGAACATATTTTCTTTCTTTGTTGTTCCTATACCATTCCTTTGCTTCCTACTCAAGAACCCATTTAATTCCGAACATGCGGCATGGTAATTGCATCGAGGATGATTCTCCTTGCTCTTTTCGGCCTCTTTTCTTGCCTTTTTGTGAAGTGGTTGCCTTATCTTTGTCTTGTCTTGCTTTGGGTTCCATTGTACCTGAGACTAAAACAATGTTCATGTTAGCGTCATCTCGATGGATACAATCTATAAACAAGCAGTTGTGGCACCACCCCACACTTAGTTTGTTGGCACAAACTAGTGAATTGAAAATCGTCGATTACTCAAACTTCATCGATATACGTTTTAGGTGCTATATTCCAACAATATAATCAGTGCAGACATACTTCATGAAACTTGGCAATACTTTCATGTTTGGTGTATCAAGACTACTACATAGAGATTGAATCAAGGTATAGCATCTAGAAATAATCACAACCTCATATGTTGGTAGTCAACCATAATTCTTATCTCGATGAACAAGTCATTCCAACAAGTAAGTATTCAAGTGACAAGATTATGCAATTTTTGTGACCATATAAATTCCGCAAAAGTATGACAGTGCATTAAAATCAAATACAAGTTGGGAACAAGTTAAGATCATCCTTAAGTATACGTTCACTCACTTGGTTGTATCACAACAATTCAATCATATTCACATCACCAATACTACTTCAAGATTTAACAATTCATAATAGGCGTAGTAGTGTAGTACTTACGGAATATAAATGAAGAGCAAAGTAGTACTTACTTGATTGATGCCTTTGGATGATGTTCTTGTGAAGTAAAAGAACAAAAGGAAAATTTTGGAGAGGATTTAGAGACTATAGACGGCGCTTATGCTAGGTTTCCAATGTGTTTTTGGTCTAAGACTAAGTCTCTTATTTATAGGAGAGTCTTGGGTTGGGTTTTGACCTATTTAAAATCGGATTTCGAGACAAGAAGTGACCATAGGCGGCGCCTTTTGCTTTGCCTATGCTTGGCATAGGCGGCGCCTTTTGCATAGCATTGTTGAGCATAGGTGGCGCCTATGCCATGGCATACTTAGGCATAGGCGGCGCCTATGCCATAGCATATGAGATTCAGAGACAAAAGGCATTGGCATAGGTGGCGCCTATGCTATGGCATACTTGGGCATGGGCGGCGCCTATGCTATGGCATACTAGATTCCGAGAGCTTAGGCCATAGTATAGGCCTTGCCTTGTTCGTGGCCTAGTTTTACATAGGCCTAGCCTTGTTCGTTGCCTATATTTTCATAAGCAATGCCCAATCCATAGCCTTTTGCTTCTTCATTCCTAACTTACCACCTTTGACATGCAATACGTCCAAATCGAAATTTGAAACCAATCTCCTCATTTTACACCTCTTGCACCTACATTTACTCAAAAACAACACAGACGATTAGAACGATGGGTTGCCTCCCATCAAGCACCTTAGTTTTGGTCGTGGCACGACTCTTATTTTTGGATATTTATTTATCAAAAGCAAACATGTAATAGAACAAAAGAAAGAAAAAAAATGAAGCGATGGGTTGCCTCCCATCTAGCGCTTGATATATTGTCGCGGCACAACATAGTTACCTCGAGTACTTAGACTTCGTCGAGATAAGTGATGGCCATATTATTTATCGAATCAAGAGGACCGATATAGGGTTTTACTCATTGGCCATTCACTTTGAAGACAACACCAGTATTGTCTTTCAAATCAACTACTCCAGACGAGTAGACTTGGTTAACTTTGTATGGACCCGACCATTTGGAGTTAAGCTTACCTGGGAATAGCTTTAGTCTGGAATTGAAAAGAAGTACCATATCATCCTTTTGGAAGTTTTGTTGAACAATCCGCTGATCATGATACTTTTTCATCCGCTCCTTGTAGAGATCCAATCTTTCATAAGCATGTAGACAGAATTCATCCATCTCATTCAGCTACTCCAATCTCAGATTCATTGCATCATCCCAATTCAAATTCAGTCGCTTCAAAGCCCATAATTATTTATGCTCGAGCTTAATGGGTAAGTGACAGGCCTTCCCATAGACTAGTTGGTACGGGGACATGCTAATTGGCGTTTTGAATGCAGTCCTATAAGCCCATAGTGTATCGTCCAGCTTTCGAGACCAATCTTTTCTATTAGCATTTACCATTTTAGCAAGGATTTGCTTGATCTCTCGATTGGAAACCTCTACCTTTCCACTAGTTTGTGGGTGATAAGGCGTGGCTACCTTATGTTGCTTGACACCATATTTTGCCAACACGGATTTGAATAGCTTGTTGCAAAAGTGAGATCCTCCATCGCTTATGATAGTACGTGGTACTCCAAAGCGAGAGAAGATATTCCTCTTCAAGAATGCTACAACACGCTTTCCCTCATTGTCGTCCAACGTTACTGCTTCAACCCATTTTGAAACATAATCTACCGCAACTAGGATGTACATCATTCCAAACGAATTTACGAATGGACCCATGAAATCAATACCCCATACATCAAAGAGCTCTACTTCAAGAATTTTTGACATGGGCATCTCATGGTGTTTCGAAATAGCACCTTGTCGCTGACATTGGTCTCATCTTCTCACAAAGTTGTAGGCATCTCTAAATATCGAAGGCCAATAATATCTACTTTGCAATACCTTTCTTGATGTCCGATTACCTGCATGATGTCCCCCAACTTAGGACGTGTGACATGTTTCCAATATATTAGGCACTTCTACATGGGATATGCATCGCCGGATAACACCATTCGCGCATCATTAAAACAAATATGGCTCATCCCAAAAGTAGTGTTTTACATCATGCATAAACTTCCTCTTTTGATGGTAAGATAAGTTTGCAGGTATCACATTACTCACCACAAAATTAGCAAAGTCGGCATACTATGGTAACTCTTCCATTATCGTCGCTAAGATCTCCTCGTCAGGGAATGCATCATCAATCTCGATTTCAGGCTGCACTATATGCTTGTTTTCGAGTCTAGATAGATGATCAGCTACTTGGTTCTCATAACCTCTTCTATCTTTAACCTCGAAATCAAATTCTTGTAGTAGTAACACCCATCTAATTAGTCTTAGTTTTGCATCCTTCTTTGTCATTAGATATCTTAGAGCTGCATGGTCTATATGAACGATCGCTTTGGTTCCCAACAAATAAGCATGGAACTTTTCAAAAGCATACACAACCGCTAGGAGCTCTTATTCTGTGACAGTATAGTTCTTTTGGGCTTCTTTTAGGACCTTGCTAGCATAGTAGATAGGATGAAATAACTTCTCCCTTCTCTGACCAAGTACAGCACCTAACTCTACCCCACTAGCGTCACACATGACTTCAAACGGTAAAGACCAATCTTGTTCTACCATGATAGGAAGTTCAATTAGTTTTACTTTGAGTCAATCAAATGCCTTCAAACAATCTTCATTGAAGTCAAACTTTGCATCTTTCTCCAAAAGTTTGCATAATGGGATAGCAATTTTGGAAAAGTTTTTGATAAACCGCTGATAGAAACCTGTGTGCCCGAGGAAACTACGAATTCCCTTCATAGAAATTGGAGGTGGTAGCTTCTCGATAACTTCAATTTTAGCTCGATCAACCTCAATTCCTCTTTCGGAGATTTTATGCCCAAGAACAATACCTTCTTTAACCATAAAGTGACACTTCTCCCAATTTAGCACTAGGTTAAATTCTACACATCTTTGCAACGCCATACATAGGTTTGCCAAGCACGCTTCAAACGTCTCGCCAAAAATTAAAAAGTCGTCCATGAATACCTCCAAAGTATCTTCAACCATATTGGAGAAAATGGACATCATACAACGCTGCAAGATGGCTGGTGCGTTACATAACCCGAATGGCATATGTTTGAAGGCAAACGTACAATATGGGCATGTGAACGTTGTCTTCTCTTGTTCTTCCGGGGCAATACAAATATGATTATAGCCTGAATATCTGTCAAAGAAACAAAACCATCCTTTCCCCGCTAATCGGTCTAGCATTTGGTCCATGAATGGCATTGGAAAGTGATTTTTGAGCGTCCATGAATTCAACTTTCGGCTGTCCAATGCATACTCTCCATCCGGTGATGGGTCTGAGTGGAATAAGCTCATTCTTTTCATTCGCGACTACCGTCATGCCTCCTTTCTTGGGAACACATTGTACCGGGCTTACCCATGTACTGTCAGAGATTGGATACACAACCCCCGCATCTAACACTTGATAGTTTCTTTCTTTACCACTTCTTGCATAGGTGAATTTAGACGCCTTTGATGCTCAATGGTGGGTGTGCAATTTTCTTCAAGCTGAATCTTGTGTGTACAAATCCCAGGTGGAATACCAATAATATCAGCGATGGTCCAACCAATGGCTCTTATATACTTCCGTAGAATAGCAATGAGAGCTGCAACTTATTGCTCACCCAAATCTACCGCCACGATGACTGGAAGTGTGTTTCCGCTTCCTAAGAATGCATACTTTAAATGACATGGCAGCTCCTTCAATTCTAAGGTAGGTGGCTCTTTAATAGATGGTTTAGCTGGTGGTGTGGGTCGATTTTTGAGATCAAGGTCCAGCTTCTTGGGAGCGTGAGGATATGACCCTAATCCTGTCAGAGCACCAATAGTTTCTTCAAAATTTTCAGCATCCTTACGCTCACCATTCATGAGAACAACCGCCAATGGGTCATCAATAATTTGCTCTTCTTCAAGTAATTCTTTCTCATCATCAAAGTAAACATCAGCCACCGAAAATACGTTCAGATCTTTGGGTTGCTTCATTGATTTGCACACATCAAAGCAAACTACTTCGTCATTTATTCGGGATAAAAGCTCATTATCTCTTAAATCAATAAGCAAACTTCCTGTTGCAAGGAAAGGGCGCCCCAAGATTATGGGAACTTCTGAGTCTACCTCACAATCCAAAATAATGAAGTTTGTCGGAAAGATGAATGAAGAAACCTTTACCAATACATCACATAGAATACCAACAGGTCATTTTACCGACCTATCCGCCATTACGAGCCTCATATTGGTTGGAGTAGGATTACCCAACCCCAACTTTTTATAAATAGATAATGGCATTAAATTGATCCTGGCTCCTAAGTCGCATAATGCTTTGGAAAAATTCAAAGATCCAACGGTTCAAGGAATAGTGAAAGCACCGGGGTCAGCCTACTTCTGAACTAGAGATCAGGTAGCAATTGCACTGCAGTGATGAACCGTATCTTTTAACTCAAAGCTTGCTGCACGCTTCTTTGTCAAAAGATCCTTCATAAATTTTGCATACCCAGGAATTTGTTCTAGAGCTTCCACCAATGGAACATTAATGGTCAGCGTCTTAAACATCGTCATGAATTTGCTGAACCATGTATCATCCGCGACTTTCTTCAATCTTTGGGGAAACGGTGGTGGTGGAAGAGGGATTGTTTTCTCTATGGCTTTCTTCTCCTCTTGCTTCTGAATTTCAGTCTTTTCAGACTGTAAACCACTAGGGGTGAAGTCATGGACGTCGTGGCCAGCTTCTTCGACAGCTTCTCCTTTTGCCTTATCATCGATGTCCGCTACATCATCGACCACTTGCTTACCTTTGGATGAAGTTTTCAGAACCTTACCACTTCGGGTAGTAATAGCCATGCATGATTCGTCATTCCTTGGATTTTGAACAGTGTCGCTAGGTAAGGTGCCAGCCTTTCTTTGATTGAGTGCTGCTGAAAGTTGGCTCAATTGCTGCTCTATTTGCTTTATTGAAGTGGAATGCGAGTCAACCAATTGTTTCATTGAGGACAAATCATTTATTACCTCCGTTACTCCAGCGCTGGTTGCTTCCACTCCTTTTAATAGTTTAGCCATCATGTCTTCCATATTTCCAGAACCAGATGTAGTGGTGTCACGTCTTCCTGGGGAAATATACAAACCACTCTTGTCATTCTTGTTCTTCCAACTACCTTGGTCCTTGTTTCTAGATTTATCATAATAGTTCCGACCTTGGTTTCCTTGGGCATTGACTCGGAAACCCCCTTGATTGTTCAAGTAGTTGACTTCTTCTTCCAAATCAGATTCGTCTCTTCCTCTTAACGCAACAGCTTTGACTTTTTCAGTCTTCCCTGATAATAGATGCTTTGTAAGAAGATCCACTTGTGTCTTCATGTGAGCCATATCTTGATCACATTCTTCTTCTCTTCTCCTTTGGTCTACAGTCATGCCAATGGATAAAGTGGGGCTTGCTACCTCAGAATCCCTGGTATGCCACGCTCTACTTTGCTTCGTCATCCTATCTAGCATATGGATTGCCTGACCAAAGGTGAGGTCCATAAATGATCCTCCAGCCGCATTATCCACCACTGGTTTAGTTATTGAATTCAAGGATCTGTATAGTATCTCCATTAGGTGGACATTAGTCATATGATGATTTGGGCATCGCATTAGCTTCGTCTTGAACCTCTCCCATGTTTCATGAAGAGATTCAGTTGGAAGCTGACGGAAGTTGCTGATTTCATCTCTCAATTGTGCTCTTTTGGATGGTGGAAAGAATCTTTCTAGGAAAACGTCTTTCCACTGCCTCCAATTTGTAATAGAATCAGGAGTCAGCCCATTCAACCATAGAGTTGCCTCCCCAGACAGAGACAATGGAAATAGACGTAGTCGTATTGCATTCTGACCAACGCCAGGATTGTCAAATGACTTGCATGTAGAAATAAAGTTGATGAGATGCATATTCGGATCATTGCCTACTAGTCCCCCAAATAATCCCTTGAGTTGTAATAACTGAATCATGGTGCTTGTGATGTTGAACTTGGCTCTGGATGACAATGGTGGAGGAATAATGGCTCTTGTGGCTCCGGCTCCATCAAGATCATCATCATCATCATCAAAAGCTGGTTGCATGGCTCGGTGTTCAGGCCTAGACCTAGTTTGACGATCTCTTCTATTGGCAGGTGTTGCGATCTCAGCAGCATGCCTAGGGTTTAGTAACTCGTCATCACCTAGGTCCTCGTCGTCAGGATTTGTTGCTCTCACAAGGTAATCAATATTCTGTTGATGCACTTGAGCGGCTGCTAGAGTATCTAGTCTCTCCTGTTCCTGTTGAGCAACTATCCTTTCAATTTCGTGTTGTGCCTCCATTCTGCCAATACGTTGTGGTTCAGGATTGATAGGTAATAACGATTAACCAGAACTTCGAGTACGGGGCATGTACTGAATAAAAACCTGTAGAAAACAAAAACAAAAACTAAAAGTAAAAGTACGAGAATCTTTGACCAAAGGGTATAGTAATTATCACAAACTTAGTTGACAACCATATTCCCCGGCAACGGTGCCAATTATTGATAACGCTCAATCTACAGCTCTCGTTAGAGTGTAAAGCGGTCGTTGTCAAATATATAACCCAACTGGGTTGGGTATTGATCCCACAGGGAATAGGCGGTCAACAAGTAAGCAACGATTATTAGACTTTTGGTGCAAGTCTCATAAAAGAGGTGGGATTGTAACGTGCAAATAATGTAAGCAAGATCACAAAGTAAAAACAGAAAATAGAAGAGTAAAAACGGTTTCCTTGGTTGGTTTTTGATCAATGAGAATTGAGAGTTGGGGCTATGTCCACCTTATGAGTTGTACGTCTCTATTGGCTATGAGTTATACGGAATTCAGACATGCATCTGCTTATAGAGAATTGTATTCTATGGTAAATCCAGGCGTCTTTCGACCTAACAAGGACTATTTCACTTTAACTCTTTCGAGCTTAAAGTGTATCTAACGGTACAAATTATCCAAGAGGTTAATTCAGTTACGGCACTAACTTTTTAATAGGGGTTGGTGCCCTATTACCTTGACATTATCTTTTTTCCAGACATATAATTTTTCTTTCGAACAAGTTAATGCTATACTGGCGTATTCTATGCGTTTGCAACCACAAGAATTTGCATTAAGATGAAGAGAATAATGATATAAACAACATACATGTCACGAATTCACAAACTCATAGCAATAGATAGTATCTCATAAGGCTTCCATAACCCCAACAGAGAAGTTTAGCTACTCATGAGTGCGAAGGAACTCACAATAGACATTATCAGTATACCACAATAAAGATCTGACTTGTAGTATGGTGTGGTTTGGCTTGTGGCGTGACTTTCCTTGTAGAATAGCATTTCTCTTGTTGATAAAATTAGATTTGGATAGATGAAGAGAAGTGAATAAGAATTAATTGAAAGAGAATTGTTTTTATGATGGAAGAATAGAATTAGAAGAAGAGTTGTAGAATAATAGAATGAATAAAAATCTCTTGCAAGATAGGGTATTTATAATACCCATATCCTATTCCTACTAAGCTAATGCATTACTTAACCCAATCCTACTAGGTTAATGTATCATTATCCTAATCCTAATAAGTTACTGCTAGTCCCCAAAGTCTTTAGAATTCCTGTTTTTTCCCGGGACAGATTTTCCATGCGCCACTTTTGGTCCTTGGCGCCCAAGATTTTCTTTCCTCCTTTCGTGAAGCTTTCTTTGGCGTCAAGTTATCCATAAAATGCTGAATTCTGCATCATTTATACCTGAAAACTTGCTAATCATGTTCGTTTGCTCACTTACAAGAAAAAGGACTAAAAGTGCATGAATTATATAATTTGTCCTCAAAACTTGGCTAAAATATGGGTAAAATATAGCACTATAGGCGTGTAAATTTGCCTATCATCATTAGACACAGTCACTCAGTTCAGTACAGAACTCAGAATAGTTCCACAAAATCAAGAATGTCATATACAGTCACCTAGTTAACAGTAATACAATATCAATAAATTTAGATATCAGTAAATCAAAAATTCAGAACTCAGTATCTAGTGTTATCACGACCTCAGTTACCATTTACGTATTCATGCATGTATTTTCATTCAGTTATACTCGTGTTATTTAGTCAGTATTATTCATTCATATGAACCCATGCATCTCAACCTACCTTACTTAGCATACCAGTATATTTAATGTACTAACGCATACCTTTCTTTTGTGCTATGATGTGTTATATCATTGATTCAGATGCACGGGCTCCCGATCATTCTTAGCATCCTGATCTGTGTGCAGCAGACTGGTGGTGAGTCCTCATAGTTCGAGGATATGATTATTACTTTCGTATCTCAGTTTATCAATTTTTAGTAGTCGGGGTTAGTTAGGGGTTTGTCCCATCAATCCTTTATTCAGACAGTAAGGCTTATCAGACTAGAGTATTTCAAACAGATGTATCAGTATTCAGTTTCTGGTACTCAGTATTTATTTAGAGTTTTGAACCTTATAGCAAGTTTCATCCTAATTTCCGTATAGTACAGTATTATTATTTAGTTATTATAGCAGGTATCAGTCAGGATTAGCTTGTGGTCCCTCGGGATTATGAGCACCATGTAGCATCCGGTGTACAGGCTCAGGACATTAACAAATAAAATCTTTTTGGGTTTTTGATTTTAAATTTTATACAAAAATGAAACTTGAACCTATTAAAGGAAAAATCTTTTTTCCGGTTTTCTTTTAAAGATTTATATGAAACACCTACTCTAAATGAAGAGTGAAGAATTTTTTTTTGATTTTCTGAAATAATATCACCAAACCCTAGAAGGGCTGCCTATGTATCTCACTTCTAAAAGAAGAGAATAAGGTGTACGTAGTTCATCTAGATTGGACAATTAATGATACTATTGGGCCATGACTAGAAGGACATGACCAAAACAGACAATGAAAAATAATTGATAATTTTTTTTTGAGTTTTCTATTTGACAATTCACATAAAAATGACACTAAAATCAATGAAAGTAAAATATTTTTGGTATTTCATTAAATAGAATGTACAAAACTTCTACTATTTTTTTTTCTTTTTAATTTTTTTTAATAAAAAGCTCCTGTTGATTTTTTAAAAAAGTTTTGAATTGTGAATGCTTGATAAGGAAATAAAAGGAAAATCTTTTGATGTTTTTTTTTCTAGAAAATGAGTGAAAAAGGAAAAATAATCCTTTTTGAATTTTTGGATTATGAACGACAAAAGCCATAAAGAACTCTAAAACTATGAAATTCTTTTTTGACTCAGTTTTTTTGCCTCTTTTTCTTTTCAAACACGTTTTTCTTTTATTCTAGCGCGTGTTTTCCCCAAATCAATACGTCAAATGACCCTATTACTCTCAAATATGCAATAGTTAGCACAAAGCGATGCTTTAGTGGTAAGTCTCCTACAAAGGACCAAGTGGGTCCCGCTAGATCTTAATATGATACAGATAAGCATGACCTAAAGTCTAACCTAGGTTGGGGTCCACTAACACCGTTGTTTGGGGGAGCATATGATCGATAGTGGCTGCGATAGCTTTTCACCCACTCCATACCAGCCGACGGCTCTCCCTTCTAAAATAAGGGTGACTAAACTAGAGATCGTGTACAAAGTGTGTACAAAAGGACTTGGTGCAGAAGAATGACTCGGGGTAATGCATATGATGCCAGATATAAAGCGGTAATACATAAGATAAAAATTGTAAACATGTAGCATGTAGGTACTCAACAATGATAAAAAAATATAAAAGATAACACAAGCAACATCTATACACCCAAAATGTCAAACTAAGCCGATACAAGTCAAAAAACAAGATCATATTCTGAAAAATCCCTAGCAGAGTCGCCAGAGCTGTCACACCCATTTTTTTATCAAAAGATATAATTTTAAGTTTTAAATTATTAAGTGATAAAAGAAAATAATTTGTTCCATAAAGGACTTTTAACAATTGAAATTCAGATTTGCCACTTGGCATAAATTTGGTGTGCCAAGTCATCTTTGGAAAATCCTTTTCAAAATGGTTTTTGACTCTTTCAAAACTTGTCCATGAACAAAGATTCTGGTTAAGGAATTCTGTTGATCTATGGGAAGGTGTTAGGCACCCCTCGATCTCGTGGTTCGACCATGGTCACTTCTTTAACTTGTACTGGCTAATTTGATGCTATGAAGTTAATAAACCATATAAAACCCACAAAAACAAACAACAAAAAAAAAACAAATCAAGTCCAAAAAAATTAGTGTTTAGTCGAATTTATTACAAACCAAAATAAAAAATGCTGACATTAAAACCTAAACTATTCTAACTATCTTATACTATACTTTACGTGATGCCTTGGGCCTTGATCACAATCGGTCTTCTGAGTACAAAATATCACGGGGTATTCTTTAGTAACAAATATGATTTTTCTTGGGACATTCTCCGGTCAAATGAGTACAAAAATTTTAGATGCGGTGAAATAAAACCATTTAACAAACATTTTAAATATTCAACAATCATTGATTCTTACGGTTTGTCTACTCGAACTAAGATTTTCTATTGATTTTTTGGCCTAAAACATGATATTACCTAATTCAACAATAAATCAAAATAATCAACATTCACCTTATTCGATTCCGAATTCCTTCACCGAAATTTCATTCTCACTCACAATTAACTAGTTCTTCGACTATCACTTCAATTTTCCAAAATCCAAATTTCAACACCAACCACGTACACACAAAAGAGATTCAAGCATTTCAAACACGCAAATAATTTACAATCATATAAAAAAATTAAAGGAGAAGAAAGAATTGGACCTCAAATGCTTCTTCAATTGAAATAATCATTCCGACTAGAACCTCTTCCAACATCTCAAATGGAACCTCAGTCATGAACTCCCAAAATACAGATTAGACTCGACCGCTTGATATTTAACTATAACCACACTGATAGTCGATGTTTTAATCCTTTTAATGTTGAAAGTGCTATTTTTTTGACGTCTCACTTCAAGGGCAGCGGGACTTGACCAGACTTGGATTTTTGGTCATTTTCTAGTATCTCTTTGAAAAGAACGGGTCGGGATTTGGGTAGATTTTATTGTTTGTGGTGGGGGCGGTTTCCACTAGTTGTTTGGTTGTTTTCGGTAATAGTTTTGTCAAAGTCGTAACCAAACTGTGACCAGTGATGGTTTCTGATTAGGATTTTGTCAAAAAAGACTCTCTCATGTCTACTCTGTCTTCCCCACCTTGTCTTTCAATTATTCTCTCTCACACCATTTCTCTTCTAAATTAACATCAGATTTTCACTATTTTCTCTCCATCCCTCACCGATTTCTCCTAATTTCTACATGCTCTTTTATTCCATTCCTCTTTTGCGTCTAATTTCTCTCAGTTTCTTTTTGTGTGTAATGTTGTCTGCGAATTATGCGGGTGAGACTATGTGTGTGTTTTACTATATCTATCAATGTGTTAGTGTATGTGTGCACATCGTTGTGTTGTTGTATGTATTATGTGTGGAAAATTCCAGTGAGGTGTTCTTCTTTGTGTGTATCCCTCCTCTTCTAGTAAGGTCGCCCCAATGTGTATATGGCAATGTTGGTTTTAACTTTTATGGAAGATGAATCCCCTTTTGTGAGGTCTATGTAATTGTGTGTTTTTTTGTGAGGTGTGAAAATGTGAGGGGTAGGGTAGGACATATGAGGTAATGTAGGTATGGGGTAAGGTAGGGGTAGGGGTTGGGGAAGAGGGTGGGGTAGAAAGTTGTTATTTTTGTTAGGATGAGGTGGTTAAATTTGATTGGGTGGGGTGTTAAAGTTGTTATGGATTTGGTTATTTTTATGTCCTTTTAGGGAAAAATTATGAAATAGTGTAAGGTGTATGGTAAGGAGAATTAAATAGGTAAAATTAACATTTCGAAGGGACAGAATTACGTGTCTACAATAGGTACATGAACCCATACATCACAATTTGAGAATACTTAAATAATACAAAAATTAATGAAATAACACTAAATAACTCATTGTGGGAACTCTTTATGAAAATTTCAAAGTAGAAAGCAAAAGAAATAATATCTCTCAAAAAACCTGAACGTCACTAATACAAGACTGAAAGGCTAATAGTCAATAGAGGAGTACAATGTATAATCATAGAGAAGATCCATCGAAGTTAAAGATCAACCAATAACTACTTCTGATCTCAAAATGAAGAAGCCTTGAATAGGGGTATTGGATCAACTATCGGGGATAGAATGCTCGGGTCTGCAAACAAGGTGCAGAAACCTGAACTTTAACTTAGGTAGATAGATAGTCAGCTGACCCTAAGTCATAGAGATGGAGAGGGTCTTCCCAAAACTGTCTAAACCTGAACTTTAACTTAGGCAAATACATGGAATCAAATTGGTACAAACTAACAGCGATCCATAAATAACAATTCAAATATACATAACCATATAAAATTAAAAAAACTTTGATAATGTTTACCAATATTTTAAAAAATGGGGGTGTTAGACAGGACACTTTAGATAGCACGAAGTGAGGTATAAGCCATGAGGCGATGGTGCGTAAGCCCCATGGTCCTTTAAAATTTTATATTATAATATATTAAAGTAACAAAAATAATAATAAATAAAATTTATTGTTTAAAACAATTAAAAACATGGTCAAAGAAACTCAGAGAAAAAAAAACTTCTTATAGAATTTTATAAGCATAAATAAATAAATGTTATAAAAGCTAGTATGAGATGTAAATCCACTCTAACATCTTAACTTTCAAATAATAAAATAACTACATTTCTTGTAAAATATATTACTATCGTACTATGCAACTTTCATCCCTAAAAGAAAATAATCAATGAACTTTATTAGTACTCTACAGTAATTTTGAGATGATAAAACATGATTACTTTCAAATAGAGATTATTTTGAGGTTTATAAAAATAATAAAATATGATAATTTGAGATATATGGTAATAATATAGAGACTAATTATAAGTGAAAATGTAAAATGCAGCTAGGTGTCTTTAGAAGAAATGATGAGTGGTATTCATTCTCAAAGTATTTTCAAGTAGTAAATATGCAAATCAATGACTTGTTATTTGAGTTATTCTCAATATTTTTATTTATATAGTGATAAGGCCTATTAAGAATTATTTATTTATTAGAAAATACTAAGGTCAACAATGTTAATTAAGGAATTAAGAAAATGGTCAAAACTCTCCTAACCTTTAACCCAAATAAGGAATTGTCCATTATTTTCGACTTTAAGGTCGTTATAAATTTTAAAATGGGTATTGTCCATTGTTTCTGACTTCAAGGTCGTCGAAAATTTAAAAATTCTCTATTGTTTTCGACTTTAAGGTCGTCGAAAAGTTTAAGTTTTGTATTGTTCATTATTTTTGGCTTCAAGGTCTTTGAAAATTTTGAAATTAATATGGTTCGTTGTTTCCAAATTTAAGATAGTCAAAAATTTAAAAATTGATATTGTTCATTGTTTTGCACTTCAAGGTTTTTGGAAATTTCAAATTCGATGTTGTTTATTATTTATGTCTTCAAGATTGTTGAAAATTTCAAATTCGATATGAGGTTCCGGTGGACGTCACTCGGTAGCAGCGGTGGCCATGGCTGGATTACCAAGAAAAGGAAAATATATAAAGTAAAATAATTAATTTTTTAGATAAAAAATATATAAAGTAAAACAATTAATTTTTTAGATTAAAAAAATATGACGTGGCATGACATGACAGCGCATGCAGGTCACTACTTGAAATAAAATCTGGGTATGAGATTTTCGACTGGTATATATTCAACTTTAAAATAGTTCCGGAGGGGGGGGGGGTAATAGGACCCCCACAAAGTATTGGTGTGTAATTGAGATTTGGGGTAAAGGTTGGGGGGGGGGGGGCTTTTGGCCATTTTCTCTAAAGAATTTGACACATAATTTCCTTACAATTTGTTGGGCAAGCCCCAAGCATTGGGAATTTGGCATCTTAAGATGTATAGTCGGGCACTTAGGGTGTAGGTCTCATTGAACTGAGCTCCATACCAGTTCCTCAAGGCATTTTACTAGGGCCTCACCCCAACACTGCCTTTTAAAGACATATTCTTCCAATATAATCATGAACAGTACAAGTAATAAATGTATTAATAAATGAATGTAATGCACATGTTTTGTACAAACATGTTGCTCTGATAACTAGCTAGGATCCACAGAGGACTCGCAAATTCTATACTGGACAGGTGTTCCTTCCTTTCCCGAAAAATTAATAATAATATCGGATAGACATGCCACTCTGATCCAGTTAACATTAGGTAGACATATCACTATGATCTCTATGAAATGTAATTCATGATGTGTAAGTGTTCAACTCGTAGCAATCTATTTCTTATCATAAGTCATTATAATTATCAATTCAAGTTTACCACATTCATACTCCAATTCAACATAGACATTTTTTTTGAGTTATATATAACATAAAATCTCCATTTTCATCAAGTATCACCAAAATCCAACTCAAATTCTCAAAGAGGATTAAAATCATCAACTAAAAATCTCAATAAGACACTTTTACATACGCTTAACACTAATCATGCTAGAAAATAAGAGAAGGTAGTCCAAATGAGTCAATTAATTATTTTAACCCTTCAACTAACATAGGTAACCACATAGATGCTTATCAAATCACCTATTCAGGATCCCCACTTCCTTATTACTCCTTTATACAAGTAACTAGGACATGTACACATAAAAAAGAGTCAAATAAATCTTAAATTTTCTTAAACAACACCCCAAAAGTCAAAACAAAGACTAAGGTTTTTCCTTTTGCCAAGCCATCGGATGAGCCCAATCTAATCAAAGATGTGTTTGACATAAGAAAATAAAGTCATAAATACCCACATTGCTATACTTTAGTACTAGATCTAACAAGTCAATTTTACTATCAGCCTCGAGTTCACAAGGATAAAACTATTTTTTTTTAAATTATATGATTCATAACTTAAGGAAGTTTAATATGAAATTTCATTAAATGTGGAGCTAAAATCGGCCTTCAAATTATTAAAATATAATTCTCATCCTTAGCCTCAAACCCTCCTATTTAAATCAAGATTTGAAGATCAAAGCACAAGCATTAGGAAATATGCAAATATAAACTAAGAATCATACCCTAGGAACAATCCTCAAAAATCACTGTTAAATATCCCAAAAGTATGTTTCAAAATTTAAAATTGAGTTATGAAGTCTAAGTTTGAAAAATGATGTTTTAAATCTCTCTATAATTTTTGTATTCACTATCGCGGGCTCACTATTGTGATAACGACCATGACCCGGGTTCAACCTTCAGGAAGAGAATGCCCCTATCACAGACTTGATGAATAAAACTCCTATCCAAGACCTAAATTGATAACACTTCACAAATGTAGAGCCCTCTAGATAATTACAATGAATGACCCATCTCTTTTTTTGTGATCATAGAAAAAGCTTTGCAAATTCAAAAAAGAATGGTCAAGAAAGAATTATTACCTACTCTAGAAACAACTTAAACAAGCAACCAAACACAAGTAAAATTTTTTTGAACATACCTTAGAGTTGATTTAAAACCTCATGAACAAAACTTAAATATGCTACTAGACTATAAACGCCAATTCTGATGTAATAAGACTATCAAAACACCAAATTATGATTGTCTTGACCAAATATCGATTGATTTCAAACCTTAGCCTTAAATTTCTAACTTTCCAACAAATAACTCAAAATCCATCCAAAGATCTTAGGATCCAAATAAAGGTCCTACTAACCCAAAGATCACATTCAGAACTAGTAGACTATAAAAATTCTATTTTGACCTGTGATATCCTAAAAAGGTAACTTTGATCTTTGTATTAACTTCCAAACCTTTTAAAATGGAAAAAAATACATAAATCTCAACCAACCACCTGAAAAATCATGCCAACCATACCAGAGGAAACCAATATAGTAAAGTAACTATGAGAAGGGATAAAATAATTTAAATGCACAAAAAATAAAAAAAATAATCATGAGGATTGTTATATCATTTAGCCCTAAAACACATATCTGTCCTAAAAAATAAGGGTAAAAATGACACTAGAATTGTAAAAAAGTTGAGTATATCTACTCCGCATGTCCAACCCTGTGTCCTAAGTAGCTTCTTTAATCGATCGATGCTTCCACTGAACCTTCACGGATATTATTTCCTTAGATATCAACTTCTGAACATGCCTGTGAAAAATGAACATAGTATCCTCCTAAAATGTCATATTCTGATCCAAATACACTATATTACATGAGAATTATCTGGATGATATTTGTTTCTTCAGGATGCGGAGAACAAGAAATGTAGCCAAAAAACCAGAGTTAAGGGCACCTCCCTAATGCGTCGAAGAATTTAAAAGGACCAATAAGACTTATTCTAATATTGTCTTTCTTCGTAAACATCACCACATCCTTTATAGCTGATACTTTAAATAAAACCCAATCACCTACCATGAACTCCAAGTCACCAATTGTTTTCTCTTCATAACTCTTTAGCCTACTATGGCAAGTCAAAAACTTATCCTGGATAAACTTTACTCTATCATGGAATATAACAACAAGTTAGTACCTCTTGGACTAAATTTAAGAAAAATAAATCAACCAGTAGGATATTGAAATTTTCTTCCACCCAAAGCTTCAAAAGGTTCCATCTGAATGCTTAAATAATAATAGTTGTTATATAAGAACTCTTCCAAAGATAAGAATTAGTTTGAATAATAATTAGAGTCGATTACATAAGCTTAAAAATATCATATAACCCCTAAATATTTTATTTTTACTTACCATCTATCCGGGGATGAAAAGTTGTACTCATCTTTGACTGAGTCCCCAATTCTTGTTGCATAAAACACCAAACATACAATGCAAACTTAGTGCCTTAATCTAAAATGATAAAAATAGAAAAACTATATAATTGATCTCTCTATTTAATATAGATCTTATCCAACCTCTCATACTATTGTAAGTCTTGACTAGTACAAAATATATTGATCTGGTCAACCTGTCCATAATTACCTAAGTGAAATTTAGTTTCTCCGAAGTTGATCCAGTCCAACCATAAAATTCATTGTATCATGCTCTCTTTTCTATTCAGGTATGCATTCTCTGCGTTATACCAACCCTACCTCTAGTCTTATATTTCACTTGATGATAATTTAAACAATTAGCCATTAATTTTAATATATCTCTCTTCATCCTACACCACCAATAACGTCACTTCAAGTTATGATACAACTTGGTTATATTTAGATGAATAGGATACCTTGAACTGTGAGCCTCAACCATGATCAAACTAGTCAAATTACCTATTCTAGAAATACAAATCTAATCCTTTATCCTCAAAACACCATCTTAGTTCAGAATCACCTCTCTAGCTTCACCTGTCAACACCTCATCTTAAATTATACATAATATTCCATCTTCGGATAGTCTATACTTAATATGCTCCATTTATTTGACTGTATCTCAACACAAGTAACAACTCTACCATGCTTATAAATATCAAGTTTTATGAAGTTATTGGCCAAAATCTGAACATCTACCCCTGAAGGATGCTTCCTAGCTAATAATAAAGCAAGACTATCCATATCCACCTCTTTTTTTCTCAAGGAATCTTCCATATATTAAACTTGACTAGGTGATAAGGGATAGTAATGTCATAGTTGAAACACCTTGGCTTTGGAATCTTAGAAAATTTCCTAAGTTGAGCATTCTTGACATTATACAACTTGTGCATACTAGTTGTATGATGTGTTACGGTTTAGGGTCCTGCCACTCATATAAAAATTAGTGTGGTTTTGTTACATTCTATCCAAGGTACTATTAGGCATCTTACTAGTCGTATGTTAGGGTACGAGTAGTATGGTACCTAACCATATGATGTCCTATGTCTAATATAGAGAACTCTATCTTTGGTATGTGTTAGGGGGCACTAATAGTATGATTGGGTATAATTTGGTTTAAGGACTCATTTATTGTAAAGATTTGGAGTTCAAATTTATAACTAGGGTAAGGGTGGTGTATACCACTCGTATATTTGTGTATGAGTTAAGGGGGGTCGTATCCTCTAGTGCACATTTTACAACTTTCAAGCTGAGGAAAATTTTGACATCCCAACCTAAAACCCTTCAGTCCCCATGTCTTAAAATATATTGTGTCCTGTCATAACATACTTTGAAATATCAAAAAACATCAAATTCCTCTTTAAACTTTATCAAGAAATTGGGGCTAGGGTTCTTCAAAGGTGTTCATCTAGAGGTTCAAAAGTCAAGTTTCTTTGTGAATCTTTATGAATAAGGTATGTAACTCTTACCTCATTGTTAGTTCATAAATATAATGTGTTTTAAATCTTGTTTGTGATTCATAAATGGTGGGTTTGAAAACCAATATTGAGGGTTTTGTTGTATATGATTGAGTATTGTTCACTCTTGGTTTAACTTTTATTTTTACATATGTTTGATAATGGTTTGCAGGTGTGGGTTCTTGGTAGTTTTGGTTTAACAAGTGGGTTATGGTTTACCCTAAAATTGATGGTTCTTACTTTGGTTTTGAATTTGGTAAAGGTATACCCTGAAAGGATTTGTGAAAATGCATTAGAGAATAAACTAGTCACATGTTAGTGATGATTGGAACTAAGGCATTGGCCTAATGGATATGAATGGTTGGTAAATGGTTTTGTAAAGTCCTTGTTATCCACTTTATTATTTAATTTGTAACCTTGGTGGTTCAATTGGCAAAAAGGGTTTGATTCCATAAATATTAAATTGATTTATGTCTTTATTAGACAATGGTTTCGAGTCCTACAATGTTGAATTAAATTAGTGTCTTTGTTAGACTATGGGTTTGAGTCCTAAATCCAAATGAATTATTGGTTTATTGATAATGGTAATGCTATGTTGTACGCTTACAAGTGGTATTGGTATGATGATACAAATAAAGTGCCTTTGGTAAGTAATTATCTTAATGGTTGTGTATGTGAAATATTTATTTTAAGTTTGACTTTAGAAGCAGGATATGTAGCCAGGCTGTGAAAGTGGAATTTGAAAGAATAACACTGGAAATCGCACTAGTCAGTGCAGGTGTCTTTATGACTGTGTGTTTGAGTCACCTAAATGAATATCTAAATAGGAGGTTCGAATCCCCCATAATACTTATATTGGTTCTTAAGTCACCTTGATTATGCCGGAAGGTTCGATTCGCCCATATAGGCATATATAGTTATATATATTATCTAGTTTGTATGGCTTCACATATTGGGGACCTTCCAGCTAGGGAAGAGTTGGGCCCATATAGCCCGTGGGTGCATTTTTCTTTGATGGTTATGCTATACAACCCAATTTATGGTTTTCAAGGTTCATGCTAATCTTGTCCCTACCCCGACATTGTATATAGGTATATGTATATGTTGCATTAGTTATTTATATTGGCTAATTGGGCTTGAACTATTGGCATTATATTATCCTTATCCTTGAGTTACTTGCTAGAACTCCAACTGCTAATCATCTTTTATATTATATCCCCATGTAATGCAGATGTTGGTCATATTCTTACACCTTCTACTCAGGGATTAAACTCAAGAACATATTATGTTGACTTGAAGTGGTGAGCTTCCATATTTCAAAAAGGCTCTATTTCTTGCTTTGAGTTTTCTTATGTTTTTATTGGTTTAGACTTGGATATTAGTTTTTGCTATAGTTAGGGGCATGTCCTGACCTAATATTCTTTGATTTGTTTTAGAGTCTTTGTATAGACAAACAGTGGACTTGGGTAGGTTATAGTATAGATATAGATTTGATTATTATTTAGGTTTTGTTATGGTTGTTGGTTGGGCATTGGATGGTTAGACTTGTTTGGGTCTGTCATAGTCTTAGACCTATCCTAGAGGCTTTATGTTTTCAAACACCTTATCTTTTTATATGTTCAGAATTTATCTAACTCAGGGTATATATTTGTTGGTTGGATTGGGCAGTGGGGTGATCTCCAGTCCTTGTTAGGCTTGAGATTCCCATTACAATGAGGCCGTAGTTTGGGTCATGTCAAGATTGTATTAGATCCTATCCACAAAGTCGTGTCAAGTAGAGCCTATTTTATGGGTATGTAGTGCGGCAGACTTACAAAAGAGAGGCTATGAGCCATTTAGGAACGTTTCACTTTCTTTTTGTTTTGCTTTGAGCTATATAGTTTAAGGTCTTGGATTCTTTTGGTTTTCATTTGCTTGTCTTTGAGATCATGCCTCAAATAGGATCTGATGTTAATGCATACTCCTCTGTCCCAATTGGGATTAATGTTTATGGGATAAGCTTTACTTTTGAAGTCCAAATCCGGTCAAGGGTCACTACATCTAACTGTCCTCGTATGGTTACACCTATCCCCACTGATCCTACTCCTAAGGGTGGTACTCATACTCAGTCTCCTCAAGAAGAGGCTACTAATGTAAAGTTATGTCATTTTATTAACCTGTTGACTTAATTGGTAATTTATTAGTCTGTGTATAGTATTTCTGTCACTCCATCATCTGAGGCTATAAGGGTTGGCTAGTTCACGAGGTTGTATCCTTCTATGTTTACTGTTACAAAGGTTGAGGATAATCCTCAAGCTTTTATTGATGAAATGGAGAAGATTTTTTTGATTATGCATGCTTTAGAGGTTGAAGGTGTTGATTTTACTTTCTATCAATTAAAAGATGTGGCGTACAAGTTGTACTAAAGGTGGGAATAGTTGAGGGGCGAAGAAGCTAGTTCTACCTTAGCGGAGGATTTCTCTAGTACCTATTTGGACTGCTTCTTTTCTTAGGAGTTGAAGAAGGCAAAAACAGAAGAGTTTATGAATTTGAGGCAAGGTAGGATGTCTATCAAAAAGTATATCTTTAAATTTCTTCAGTTGTCCAGGTATGCTCTAGAGTTGGTTTCTAGTATGAGGGCTAGAATGGATAAGTTTGCTTTTGGACTATCTCGTGAGTTGATTCTTAATAGTAAGGCTACTTTGTTGATCAACAAAATGGAATCTCTAGGTTGGTTGTGTACATATAGAAGGTTGAGAAAGAGAAAAGAAAGCAACCTAAGTTTAGAGAAAGATTGGAAATGAAATTTAGGCCTTATGAGCAAAGTAGTAGAGATGGTGGTAAGTCTCCAAAGAAGAAGTGTGGGAGTTCTAGTTCTTTCTCCATGGATAGCACTTCTTACCTAAAGTTTTTAGGTGATCATCGATCTCAGCATGATGGTGGGTCCTAGGTACAGGGAGTCCAATCTAAGGCTAGTGAGGCCTAGTCAACAGTATCCCACCCTCCTTGTTGATTTTGTGGGTGGTTGAACCATGGATTATATGAGGAAATAAAGGACTAATTTTTTTATTATGGTTAGATTGGTCATATGAAGTATGACTATCGTGTTAGAAAGTCTTCTGGGGATAATAAGGCTCCAATTGCCTCTTCATTTTCTCCAACACCAAAGGGTGTTGCTTCTTTATTTATTTCAACTTTTGGTATCATTACTGGAAAAAATTAGTTATATGCTCTAACATCTCACCAGGATTCGGAGGCATCTCCCGATGTGATTACCGGTATGTTGGAACTTGTTTCTTGTGATGTGTATTATTTAGTTGATCCATGGTCTACTCTTTCTTAAGTGACCCCATTTATGGTTGTGTATTTTGGTTTTGATCCCAAGTTTATTTCAGACCCCTCTTCTATTTCTACCCTAGTAGGTGACTTCGTTATTTCTAGAAGAGTCTATAAGGGGTGTGCGGTATCTGTTGGTAGTAAAAAAACTTTTGTGGATCTTTTTGAATTAGATATGGTGGATTTTGATGTTATATTAGGGATGGATTAGTTGCATATGTTTTATGCTTCCTTAGATTATCAGACCTATAAGGTTATTTTTAAATTCCCTAATAAGTTATTTTATGCGAACGGGGTTGTTTTATGCCTAAGGAAAGGTTCATCTCATATCTTAGATCCCAAAAGTTGATTTATAAAGAGTATTTGTATCATTTTGTTTAGGTTAAAGATTATAACTCAGAAGGTTCTTCTTTAGAATCCATTTATGTGGTTAATAAGTTTTTCGATGCTTTCCCTCATGATCTTCTTGGTATTACTCCTAATAAACAAATTAATTTTGGAATTGATCTTGTTCCAGACACTCGTCCTATTTCTTTCCCTCCTTATAGGATGACTCCGACTGAGTTGAATAAGCTTAATAAACAATAAATAGATCTCTTAGAAAATAGTTTCATTCATCCTAGTGTGTCTCCTTAGGGTGCTCATGTGTTTTTTGTGCGTAAGAAGGATGGTTATCTTCAGATGTGTATTGATTATCATCAGTTGAATAAGGTGACAATAAAGAATAAATATCCTCTTCCTATAATTAATGACTTATTCGATCAGCTTCAAGGTGTGAATTATTTCTCCAAGATTAATCTTAGGTTGGGTTATCATCAACTTAAGAAAAGGGAAGTAGAAATCCCTAAGAATGCCTTTAGGACTCGGTGTGATCACTATAAGTTCCTAGTTATGTTTTTTGGGTTGACCAATGCTCTGACAACATTCATGGATTTGATGATTTTACATCTTGGGTTTTGGCCTTAGAAATTCTTCCTTGAATACCATTCTCCGAAACCAAAATGAGTCATGGATACAAGCCATATGCTGGGGAACGTGGTATGGTCCTATCATAAGATGAGCAGTGTTATTTGGTGGGATGGTTTTGATCACTGGAATGGTCACGACTTAAGGGTATGAGTCATAAGACTTGGATATGAGTTATACTAGTGACTCGTATGGTGGACAGTGTTTGATCCTCTTGGTATTTAATTCTACCAGGGATACATATCATAGGTTTAAATCATATGCTGAGGTTATGACTTGGTTAGATGAGTCATCTACTGGACAGTGTCTGATTTAAGGATAAGGCCTAGGTACAAAAGATGGGATCCAATCGTAAGGAATGGTATGACTTGTAAGAGGTTCATTTTCCAACTTACCCTTATTATGACTCACGACTTATAATACACTTAGTAGGTTATTTACCCTATTATTCTATCCATTAACACATAAAAAAATATTCCTAAACATTCAATAATTCTCTCAAGAGCTTTTGCGGCAAGAAACCTAGGGTTTCAACTTGAGGATTACTTTGGGGCTTGCTTTGGTGATTTTCTTCCATTATCTTTCTCAATTTATGGCATGTGTCTCTTCCCTATTTCTTATTTCTAAAAAGACATGAATTTTATGGTTGTTTTCATGGTTTCAATGTTGCATGGCTTATGATTTCCAACTATAAATTGGGGGTTTCATTTATATTAGTTTGGTTATGGTTTCCTATGGTTTAATTATTCATTTATATGCATCGATGGTGGTTTTGGACAATTGGATTGCATGTTAATTGGTAATCATTTATTTTTCTTTGGAATTGGTTTTGGTCATATGATGCCCTAAGGTATTTGATTAAATGCTTATAAAGATTTGTTCATTGTATTAACTTCTTTAAATGAAACTCTTTCTTGTTTCCAAGTTATGCATGAAACAATAAATGGTTTAAATGGTTTAAAAGGTTAAAGGCTTATTGGTTTGGCTTGTGGAGTACATGGAAGCCTTCCAAGAGGTTAATATGGAAAATGGAAAGGGCACTTGAGATTCCCCTTAACTTTAAAGGTTTGGCTGTGGATAAATCTTGCAAGTATGGTTGGCATAAAGACACCAATAATAAATGGCCTTGGTTAATAAATGATAATTGGATTGTCTTAGACATGGTTTTAAGTTAGGCATTAATGGAGGGATGGGTAACTGAGTCGTGGAAGGTGGAGTTTTTGGGGGAACTAAAACTAGAAACTCATATTTTCCAATATAAGGGGTCTTTGAGGGCCACATGTGAGAGTCACATTTTATATTGGAGGGATGTACTAGTTATCCGTAGGATATTTCCTAGTCATATGGCTACATGCACTAGGACCCTTTCAGCTGGGGTAGCTGAACCCATATGACCTATGGGTGTGGTTAAATGGCAAGGTTACACCACCCAGGTAAAAGGTTTTAAATGCATTCAAAACACGAATTCTCTTTCATAGAAATTATATATATATATATATATGGTTGTATGCATAATGGATGGTTTTACTTGGTTGTTTAAATGACATTACTTTATCCTTATCTTGAGATACATATAACAGTCACTCGCTAACCTATCTACTGGCAGCTGTATACCCATGCTATGCAGGAACCAATTGTTCGACTATTCCTATATAGTGATTGACTCGGGGATAGCATTTCAATTTAAGTGGAGATCTTCCATCTTTTTGGAAGTCTCTATTTCATGATATGGACATTCTTAGACATTTTACTTCATTTTGGAAATTGGTTTTGGCCATGGTTGGGGGCATGTACCAACTAGATATTCGTATTCTTTAAGACAGAGGCTTTGTGGTACTTCTAGGGGTTGGTATGGGCTGGATCGGAATTGGTGTTAGCCTTATCTTTGGTATCGGTGTTGGGGATGATATCATTAGATAATATTTCTAGTAGTTACATCGTATTATATTTAGGGATTGATTATTATATTATGTTTTGATATTGTTTTTCATTTGGTATGGTATGGATGGTTGGGTTTGATATGGTAAGACTCAGTTGGGTCGGTAACGATCATGATCCTATCCCAGAGTCTTGATGTGAACAATAATGCTATCTTATTATATGTTCTAAATTCAGCTTATCTAAGTTGTGAAAGGTGATTGGATTAGGTTAAAGGGGTAGTCCCCAGTCTTAGTTGGACTTGGGATGCCCATTTTGTCTAGTCCCTGGTTTCGGTTGTGATAGATGAATAAGGTTTTTTGATAGTTTTTGGATTTGTTTGTCATTGTCTTCATTGTTGACATCTTGGTCTACTCTAAGAGCGAGGCAGATGATGTCGATCACCTCCGGCCTATATTATAGACCTTGAAGGATCAACATTTGTATGTGATATTCTCTAAGTGTGAGTTTTGGTTGAAGGCTGTGACTTTTCTTGGTCATGTTATCTCTAGTGAATGGATCATGGTAGATCCACAAAAGATTATGGTGGTTAAGAAATGGCCTAGATGTAAGACCCCACAAAATAATCCTAAGCTTAACTCAGTCCATTAAAGCTTTAAAAGAGGTCCCAGACTTAGAAATTACAGCTAAATATTTATACTTCGAATTCATTTTAGCCCTCATAAGTTGACGATCCTATTTTACGGTCCTTACAACCTTGAGGTATCAATTTTGAGGTTGATTCATGACTAGGAATATCAGTAGATGTTCTCGAACGATTTTTAGATTTTTCGAACCTTGTATGAGACATGTGTGAGAGTCCAAAATAATGGATCGATGCGATCTCAATGCATCACGTTGATTAATGTTTTTCCCTATCTCTCTATGTAAATTTTGTTGAGCTAAAGCGATCTCGATGCATCGCGTTGCCATCGTATCGATCCCGCTAATGCTGCACATCAATCTTTTCATCATTGGACATGTTTCAGTCATTAAAAAACCCGCATCCAGAGGGGTCATGGGGTCATTTTCAACCCATATGCTGCCCCAAAAATACGCGATTAAATTATTTTTAGGGCAAAAACACTCATTATTTACTAAAATCCTCTCAAGAAAAAACCCTAGTCTATCAAGTCAAGATAAAGATTCAAGAAATTCACCATCAATCTTTACGCTTTCAAGCATCAATGTATGTTAGGTGTTCATCCAAGGGTTTCCTTCCAACCTTGGAGTTCAAGAACCCTTTTTAAATTACATGATTAATCACAAGTTACATGAGAAATAAATTGCATGTGTATGTTGTTATATGGATTCTTGATAAAATCCCTTGTATTTGTGAGTTTTGGAATTGTGATCATGATGCTTGCATGTTGACTAGTATTATGTGCACAAACCATGTCCCCAAGTGTTTGATGAATTATTCATATGAGTTGAGTAAGGAAATCATATCATGTTAGCATGTATACAAATTTATACCATGCAAGTGTTTGATAAAATGCCTAAATGGATAAATTGTGACAAAGTGTCTAGTTATCATGCTTTGCGAGTCTTGGGGGTATCTAATACCCGACAATATAGTTTTTTACCTAGATTTATAGTAGTTTCAGAATAGTCTCAATGATTTCATGTCCAGTAGTACTCAGACAAAGAATTGAACTCAGTACATTAGCTAGTTAACAGAACTAGCAGTATTCGGTCAGTTGTCAGAACTTAGGGATGGGAGCGTTCTTATCAGTAAAAAGTTTAACCCTTAGTAGCAATCCCTGCGTTATAAAACTATGTAGCCAGCATAGGTTGAGATGTGTTCCTGCCAATTTAGGGTTGACACATCTCATACGAGTTTTCCTGCAAGTGAGGGTTGATGAATGGGATGCCTACTAGAGAGGGTTAACTTATAGCCATTGTTAGTATCCCTTGGCATGGTGCTAACAACCTTCCAACTGTAGTCACAGGTTGGACCCCAACTCAATTCATAATTGGGGTATGTCGGTTAGATGAATACTCCTATAGTTTCAGTTTTACACTTAGTATAAAACCTCAGTTCAGTTTCAGAATTAGGACTGTCAGATACAGTCACCCAAATTATTATAGAACTTAGTTCAGTTCTATAGAATTAGGACTATCAGAAATAGTCACTCAATTTACAGTAATACAATATCAATAAACTTAGATATCAGTCATTCAGTTTTTAAAACTTATTATCCAGTGTTAATGAAATCTCAGTTATAGTATACACAGTTATGTGGATATCATTGCATAATAAGTATTTACAGCACTTTCAGATATTCATGTACTCTTATTCAGTTTTATTTATGTCATTCAGTCAGTCATTGTTCAAGCATTTGAACCTATGCATTCAGCCTTACCTAACCTAGCATACTAGTTTATTCAAAGTACTGACGCATACTTTTATTTTGTGCTATGATATCTTATAACATAGGTTCAGACGTACGGGCTCTTAACCATACTTTGCAGTCCAATCTATCAGTAGCAGACCTAGTGGTGAGTTCTCATAGTTCGAGGTTAGAGTCATTATTTCAGCATTTTAGTCTTTAATTTATTTCAGTAGTCAAAGTTAGTTGGGAGCTTGCCCCATCAACTCCACATTTAGACAGACAGATAGAGGTTTTTTACACTTGTGCATTTTAGACATATGTTCAGTTTTAGTATTGATTTTTTAGTCTTCAGTATGACATTTTAGTTTTGAAACTTATGGCAATTTCTGTCCAATTTTCATAGTATAAAGTATTATTATTCAGTGATTACTGCAAGTACCAGTTATGGATTAACTTATGGTTCTTCGGAATTATGAGCATCGTGTAGTGTCTTGGGTACAGAATCTTGGCATTACAAACTTGGTATCAGAGCCTAAGGTTTAATAGAGTACTAGGAAGTCTGAGAACCCATCTAGTAGTGTCCTGTGCATGGGTGTGTAGAGGAAAATAATATACAAGGGGTGTGTCTATCATCTCATTCAAATTAAGGACTCTAGTTAAGAGACCCCTAATCTTGAGTTAGTTCCAATAGCATATGAATTCCCAGATATATTTCCCGAAGATTTTCCTGGAGTCCCTCCTGAGCTAGAAATTGACTTCAGAATAGATCTTTTTCATGATACTCAGTCTATCTCTATCCTGCCATATAGAATGGACCCATTAGAACTCAAAGAGTTAAAAAAACAGTTGAAGGATCTTCTAGATAAAGGATTCATCATAACTAACGTATCCCCTTGGGGATACCATTTCTATTCGTGCATAAGAAAGACAGTTCTCTTAGAATGTGTAGACTACCATCAGTTAAATAAAGTCACAATCAAGAAGAAGTATCCAATTCCTAGAATTGATGACTTGTTTGAACAACTTTAGGGTGCCAGCTACTATTCTAAGATAGACCATCCATTAGGCTATCACCAGCTTAGAGTCATAGAATGTGACATTCCAAAAATATCTTTCAAAACTCGTTATGGTCACTTCGAATTCCTATTCATATCATTTGGTTTTCTCAATGCTCCAGCATCCTTCATGGACTTGATGAACCGCGTTTTCAAGCAGTACTTGGACATTTTCAACATAGTTTTCATTAATGACATTTTTTCTACTCCCAAAGTGAACATGATCATGCAGACCATCTCAGAATAGTACTACAAACTCTTAAAACCTATCAGTTGTTCGCCAAATTTAGTAAGTGCAAATTTTGGCTAAGGTCAATAGCTTTCCTTGGTCATATAGTTTTTGGTGATGACATTAGAGTTAATTCTCAAAATACCAAAGTAGTGACAAACTAGCCTAGACCCATCTCTCCATTAGATATCAGGAGTTTTTTGGGTTTGGCTGGCTATTACCGATGGTTTGTTAAAGAATTTTCGTCCATTCCATCCCCCATGTCTAAAATTTATTTGAAGAATAAAATTCCAGTGGTTAGATTCTTGTGAGAAGAGTTTTCAGGAGTCAAAGACTCGACTCACTACAACCCCAGTTTTGACTTTACCAGATGGCACAGACGGGTTTGTGCTATATTGTGATTCTTCCAGGTAAGGTCATGGCCTATGCGTCTAGACAACTTAAGCCCAATGAAAACAATTACCCTACTCATGATCTTGAGTTAGAAGCTGTTGTATTTACCTTAAAGATTTGGGGGCATTATTTGTATGGGGTACATGTAGATGTGTTCACTGACCATAAAAGCCTATTGTATGCATTTTCTCAGAAAGATCTGAACATATATCAGAGAAGGTGGTTAGATTTATTGAAAGACTATAACATGAGCATCCTGTATCATCCGGGAAAGGCTAATACATTGGATGATGCTCTTAGTAGTATGTCTATAGGGAGAGTTGCTTACGTGGAAGATGACAAGAAAAAATTAGTTCAGGAAGTTTATCATCTTGCACGACTAGGTGTCCACTTATTTAATTCAATAGAGGGTAGTTTCTGGGTGCAGAATAGTTTAGAATCATCTCTGGTTTTCAAAGTGAAGGAAAAGCAGGACAAAGATCCTAGTCTAGTCAAGTTTAAAGATTCAGTCAGAGATTAAAAAGTAAAGGTTTTCTCACAACGAGAAGATTGTATGTTACGTTGACTGGGTCGGTTATGTATGCCAGGTATAGATTACTTGAGGCACTGAATTCTTACAGAAGCACATAGTAAGCGGTACTCTATTCATCCAGGGCCACTAAGATGTACTGTGATTTACGGGAGGTCTATTGGTAGAGTGGGATAAAGAGAGACATTGCAGAGTTTGTGGGTAAGTTCTCTACATTGCAGAAGGTTAAGATTGAGCACCAGAAACCTAGTGGTTCTATCCAAGTGTTCAGTATTCCCACGTGGAAGTGGGAGAAAGTGAACATGGACTTTGTGATGGGTTTACCTTGTACTCATCGTCAGCACAATTCTATTTGGGTCATTGTAGATAGGATGACAAAATCAGCTCACTTCTTGCCATTTCATACTTTCTATTTAGCCAAGGACTATGCCAAAATCTATATCAGAGAGTTGGTCAGGTTACACAGAGTCCTAGTATCCATTATCTCAGATAGAGGCACCCAGTTTAGCTCTTATTTCTTGAAAGCATTCCAAAAGGGTCTTGGTACCCAAGTTCACCTCAATACAACCTTCCACCCATAGGAAGATGGTCAAGCAAAAAAGACCATTAAGAATTTGGAAGGTATGTTAAGGGCATGTGCCATTGACTTTAAAGGTAGTTAGGATGACCAATTGCCTTTGATTGAGTTAGCATATAATAGCAGTTATAATTCCAGCATCCAGATGGCTTCGTTAGAGGCTCTCTATGGGAGTAGATGTAGATCCCCAATTAGTTAGTTTGAAGTAGGAGAGGTAGCAGTGGTAGGGCCTAACTTGGAATTTGAAGCCTTAAAAAAAGTTTAGTTGATCAGGGAAAGGCTTAAGATAGCTCTAAGCCAATAGAAATCGTATGCCGATGTGCGAAGAAAGGATCTTGAGTTTGAGATTGGTGACTTTGTTTATTTGAAAATCTCGCTTATGAAGGGAGTGAAAAGGTTTGGAAATAAGGGAAAAATCAGTCCCCGATATATCGGTCTTTACCAAATTCTTAGTCATTTTGGAAAGGTATCTTACGAGCTTGAGTTGCCTTCAGACTTAGCTTCAGTGCACCAGTGTTTCATGTCTCCTTTCTAAAGAAGTGAATAGGTGACCTAGTAGTTGAAGTCCCAATAGATGGTATAGATGTTCAGAATAGTCTCTCTTATGAGGAGGTCCCAGTCAAAATTCTTTATCACCAAGTTTGTAGACTGAGGAATAAAGAAGTTCATTTAGTCGAAGTTCTTTAGTAAAATATGTCTATTGAGGGAGATACTTGGGAAGTAGAAGAAGATATGCAGACCAAGTATCCTCACATCTTTTTCGTAAAATTAGACTCAGCTTAAGGTAACAATTTTCCTTTAATTTACTCAGGTCCATGCTCAGATTACGTTTACAACTCTGTAACGGTTCAGTGGCATAACATTCTATACCATGCATGCCTTTATGAAACAACTAAGTTATGTGTCATGTTTTAAGAACTCTTTCATGCTTCAGTTATGCATGTTCAGTATGATAACTCAGTATATTAGTACTTTCATTTATGTAATCACGCTTTAGTTATGTTTATTCAATATGTAAATACAGTCTATCAGCATTCTCACCTTAGTCATTCTCATTCGAGGATGAATATTCCCAAGGGGGAGATATTATAAGACCCCACAAAAAGTCCTAAGCTTAACTCAGTTTGTTAAAGCATGAAAAGATGTCCCAGACTTAGAAATTTTAGCTAAGTATTTATACTTATAATTTATTTTAGGCCTCATAAGTTGGCGGTCCTATTTTACGATCCTTACGACCTTGAGGTGTCAATGTTTAGGTTTATTCATGACCAGGATTATCAATAGATGTTCTTAGATAAGTTTTGGATTTTATATACCTCATTTGAGAAATGTGTGAGAGTCCAGAATAGTGGATCGATGCGATCTCGACGTGTCACATCGCCTATCTGGTTGATCAATATTTTTCCCCCGCTCCCAATAAAAATTCCAGTGAGCTGATGTGATCTCGACGCATTGTGTCTGCCATCGGATCAACCCTATCGACGCAGTGCATCGGTATGCACATTGCTGGACACATTTTCATTCATTAAAATAACTATAACTAGAGAGGTAATTGGGTCATTTTCCACCCATATTCAGCCCTAAAAACATGAGATTAAGTCATTCTTAGGGCAAAAACACTCATTATTCACTAAAATCCTCTCAAGAACAAACCCTAGTCCATCAAGTCAAGATCAAGATTCTAGAAATTCACCACCAATCTTCACGAATTCAAGAATTAAGGTATATTAGGTGTTCATCCAAGGGTTTCCTTCCACCCTTGGAGTTTAAGATCCTCTTTTAAATTATAAGTTGAATTTTTTCATGAATTTCATGTAGAATTTGATTGTATTAATGTTTTTGATGTTATTTGGGTTTCTAATCCATGATTAGTCACAATTTTCATGAGAAATAAATAGTATGTGTATGTTGTTAAGTGGATTCTGAATAAAAACCTTTGTATTTGTGAGTTTTGGAATTGTGATCATGATGCTTGCATGTTGACTTGTATTATGTGCATAAACCATGCTTCCAAGTGTTTGATGAATTGTTCATATGAGTTGAGTAAGGAAATTATATCATGTGAGCATGTATACAAGTTTATACCGTGCAAGTGTTTGATAAAATGCCTAAATGGATGAATTGTGACAAAGTGTCTAGTTATTATGCTTTTAAGATTGTGTTATGTTTTACAATTTATGCCCTAGAGTCCTGGATGTATCTAATACCCAATAATCTAGATGTTTACCTAGATTTACAGTAGTTTCAGAACAGTCTTAGTGATGTCATGTCTAGTAGTACTCAGACAGATAATAGAACTCAACATATTCAGCCAGTTAACAGAACTCACAGTATTTAGTTAATTTTCAGAACTCAGTTAACTCAGTCCAGTTCAGATAGACTGCATTTAGTAATAGTTCTATCAAGACTAGCATAATCTAGAAATCAGTTCAGTGTCTATTCATTTGGGAGTAGAAATCAGCAACGAGTGAACTAAGGGATGGGGGAATTCCTGTCAGTAAAGGGTTTGGCCCTTAGTAGCAATACTTGCATTACAGAACTACATAGCCAGTGTAGGTTTAGATGTGTTCCTGCTAGTTTAGTGTTGATCAATCTTGTATTAGTTTTTTGCCAGTGAGGGTTGACGAAAGGGCTTTCTATCAGAGAGGGTTAACTTATAGCCATTGTTAGTATCCCTTGGAAATGTGATAACACTATTCCAATTAGGGTCACAAGTTGGACCCCAACTTAGTTTATAATTGAGGTATGTTATTTAGGTGAACACTCCTACAGTTTCTATTTTAGAATCAGTATAAAACCTCAGTTCAGTTTCAGAATCAGGACTGTCAAATATAGTCACCCAGCTCAGTATAGAACTCAGTTCAGTTCTACCGAATTAAGACTATTAGAAATAGTAACTCAGTTAATATTAATACAGTATCATTCAACTCAGATATCAATCATTCATTTTTCAGAACTCATTATCCAGTTTTAATGAAATCTCAGCTACAGTATACGCAGTTATGTGCATAGCATTTCAAAATCAGTATTTTTAGCAGTTTCAGATACACATAGACTCTCATTAAGTTATATTCATATCATTCAGTCAATCATTGTTCATGCATTTTAACCTATGCATTCAACCTGACCTCACCTAGCATACAAGTACATTCAAAGTACTGATGCATACCTTTCTTTTGCCCTATGATGTCTTATATCGTAGTTTCAAATGCACGGGCTCCTGACCATACTTAGCAGCCCAATCTATTAGCAGCAGACTTAGAGTTGAGTCCTCATTATTCGAGGAAAAAGTTGTTATTTCAGAATTTTAGTATTCAGTTTACTTTAGTAGTTGGAGTTAGTTGGTGGCTTGTTCTTTCAACTCCATATTTAGATAGACAGATAAAGGTCTTTAGACTAGTGTATTTCAGATAAATATTTAGTTTTTAGGATTGATTTTTATTATTCAGTATTTTGATTTCAATTTTAAACTTATGGAAATTTGTGCCTAATTTCCATATTATACAATATTATTATTTAGTGATTGAAGCAGGTACAAATCATGGGTTAGCTTATGGTATTTTGGGATTATGAGCATCGTGTGGAATCATGGGTACAAAACTAGGGTGTCACAAACTTATAATAAGAGCCTAAGGTTCAATAGAGTCCTAGGAAGTCTGAGAGCCGCGTCTAGCAGAGTCTTTTGCATGGGTGTGTAGCTTGCCACAGTTATGAACTGGAGGCTATCAGGAATTTTAGGAAACATGTCCCTTCTTTCAGTATTCACCTGTAACCCCAGTTGAAAGGGTGTCAGTACAGTTCCACAGGTAAAGAAAAATGCTGAGTCACCCTCATCTGGCAGGTGCTCTGAATGAGAATAGTGGTACCTTTAATTGGCAGGTAATATATCTCATCAACCCTCAACTGGTAGTTTGATGTCTCAACCTATGCTGACTACGCAGTTCTAGAATGCAAGGACTACTTCTTAGGATCATACCCTCTCCTGGAAGTTGATTCCCTATCCTTGGGTTCACTCAGTGATGAATCCTACTCCCAACTGAAAGACGCTGAACTAATGAACTAAACTAAACTGGACTAATACTGAGTTTACTAAGTTTTCTGAGTTCTACAGAGTTTTATATCTGAGTGAGAGTACTACTAATCATGAAATGACTGATACTATTCTGTACTGACACTGGCTCTATGTAAACAACTAAATTGTCGGGTATTAAATACCCCAAGGACATAGACATGGTACTTCTTTATAACATGACAATAATCAACTATTCACAATGCAGTTACTAAGATAATTTGCAATATTCCTGGGCTTGTACATGAATGGAAACGTATGCTAGAATATCATAATTTCACTATTCAATTCACATGGACATTCCATCAATCACTTACAAAGCATAGCTTAAAGATGAGAACAAATTTGGAACATGTAGTTCTAGAATGAATTCATCATAAGGTCACCAATAGATCATAATGCACATTTTATTTACTTAATCATTTTGTCAAACACATTGAAGGCATAACCTTATATTTGGGCATGAACAACATGCTAATGCATCATCACTACCTTAATAAATTTATACATTTAAGGGTTTAGCATGGATTCACATGATACTACACATACATCAATTAACTACACATGAAACTTGTAATAAAACATGGAATAGAAACCCAACTAGTCATTATAATCAAACCTACTATGAAATTCATGAAATCAAAACACTTTAAGTTTTTAAAATAGTTTCTTGAACTCCAAGGGTAGAAGAAACCTTTGGATGAATACTTCATATACCTTAATTGCTATCTTCTTAGAGATTCGGGCAAATTATTGAGGTTTGTTTCTTGAACCTAATGAAGCTAGGGTTTGTTCTTGAGATGATTTTGTTAAAAATATAAGGGATTAGGCTATTTGGAACTTTAATCCCGTGTTATGGAGTTGTGGGGTGAAGGAAAATGACCCATTTGCCGTAAAAACATAGAACAAAACTGCAAAAAATATACGTGTCAAACTAGCCAGGGCACCGCAGGCTCTGGAGTGCTGCTCCTAGAGAAGCACCGTGGTCTCTATCATGGGATTCCCCTACCACTGGACTGGTCAAGGCACCATGGGATAATCGCCCTGATCTACTATTTTAGAGTTTCAAACACGCCCTTACGCTTGTCTAAATATTTTAAAACTTATTTGAGATGTATTATTGACTCCTCTGATCATGAATCAACCTAAAAACTAACTTTCGAAGGTCATAAAGAAATTCCTAAAAGTTTGAGGTATTTAGAAAAGATTAAGTTCTAACACTTCACTGAAATTTTCTAAGTCTAGGACACCTTATCAAGATCTAAGAAACTGAGTTACACTTAGGATTTTTTCAAGGTCTTATACATATGGTCAAGAAGAAAGGACCATTAAGACTTTGGAAGATATGTTAAGGGAGTGTGCGGTTGATTTTAAGGGAATTTGGGATGACAAATTTCCTTTGATTGAGTTCGCATATAATAACAATTATCATTCCAATATCCAGATGGCTCTGTTTGAGGTGCTCTATGAGAGGAGATGTAGATCCCTCATTGGTTGGTTTGAAGTAGGTGAGCTATCAGTGGTAGGGCCTCACTTGGTAGTTGATACCTTAGAAAAAGTTTAATTGATCAGGGAAAGGGTTAAGACAGCTCAGAGCCAACAAAAATAGTATGCCAATGTGAAAACAAAGGATATCGAGTTTGAGATTGGTGACTTTGTGTATTTGAAAATCTTTCATATGAATGGAGTGAAGAGGTTTAGTAAGAAGTAGAAACTTTGTCCCCGATATGTAGGTCCTTAACGAATTCACAACCGTTTTAGAAAGGTAGCTTATAAGCTTGAGTTACCTTTAGACTTAGCTTTAGTGCACCAAGTGTTTTATGTCTCCTTGATAAAGAAGTGCATAGGTGACCTAGCAGTTGTAGTCCCGATAGAGGGTATAGATGTTCAGAACAGTCTTTCTTATGAGGAGGTCCCAGTCAAAATTCTTGATCACCAGGTTCACAGACTGAGGAAGAAAGAAGTTCCTTTAGTCAAAGTTCTTTGACTGAATCAGTCTTTGGAGAGAGCTACTTGGGAAACAGAAGTAGATATGTAGACCAAGTATCCTCACCTCTTCTCTGTAAACTCAGACTCAACTCAAGGTAATAGTTTTTCTTAAATTTACTCAGTTATATGCTTAGATGACCTTTACAACTCTATATTAGTTCAGTTGTATAGCATTCTCTTATCATGCATACCTTCATGAAATAGCTCAGCCATGTTTCATGTTTTTAGAACTCAGTCATGCTTCAGTTATGCATGTTCAGTATGAAAACTTAGTATATTAGTACTTTCAGTTATGTAATCACGCTTCAGTTGAGCGTGTTTAATACATAAATCCAGTCTATCAGTAATCTCAACTTAGTCTAATTCAAGGAGGAATGTTCCCAAGGGGGAGATATTCTAAGAATCCATATAAAATCCTAAGCTTAGCTCAGTCTGTTAAAGCTTGAATAGAGGTCCCAAACTTAGAAATTTTAGTTAAGTTGTTATACTTAGAATTTATTTTATCCCTCACAAGTTGGCGATCCTATTATATGGTCCTTATAAACTTGAGGTATCAATTTTTAGGTTGATTCATGACCAGGAATATCAGTAGATGTTCTCAAACGAGTTTCAAATTTTTTAGACCTCGTCTGAGACATGTGTGAGAGTCTTAAATAGTGGATTGACATAATATCAATGCGTCGCATCGCCTATCACAATAATAAATATTTTTTCCCAGATCCCAGCGCAAATTCTAGTGAGCCAACACGATCTCAATGCATTGTGTTGGCCATCGCATTGACCCTATCGATATAGAATATCAGTCTGCGCATCACTGGACACGTTTTAAGTCATTATAAAGCCTATAATCAGAGGGGTAATTGGGTTATTTTCCACTAGAATTTTGCCCCAAAACATGAGATTAAGTCATTCTTCGGGAAAAACACTCATTATTCACTAAAATCCTGTAAAGAAGAAACCCTAGTCCATCAAGTGAAGATTAAGATTCAAGAAATTCACCTTCAATCTTCACGAATTCAAGCATGAAGGTATGTTAAGTGTTCATCCATGGGCTTCCTTCCACCCTCCGGGTTTAAGAAACCCTTTTAAATTATAAGTTGACTTCTTTCATGAATTTCATCTAGAATTTAATTGTATTTACGGTTTTTATATTTGTTGGGTTTCTAGTCCATGATTAATCAAAAGTTTTATGAGAAATAAACAGCATGTGCATGTTGTTATATGGATTCTTGATAAAACCCTTTATATTTTGTGAGTTTGGGAATTGTGATCATGATGCTTGCATGCTAACTAGTATTATGTTTATAAACAATGCCCCCAAGTGTTTGATAAATTGTTCATGTGAGTTAAGTAATAAAATCATATCAGGTTAGCATGTATATAAGTTTATACCATGCAAGTGTTTGATAAAATGCCTAAATAGATGAATTGTGACAAAGTGTATAGTTATCATGCTTTCAAAATTGTGCTATATTTTATAATTTATGTCATCGAGTCCTAGTAGTATCTAATACCCAACAATCTAGATATTTATCTAGATTTACAATAGTTTCAGAATAGTCTCAGTGATGTTATATCTAGTAGTACTCAGACAAATAATAGAACTTAGTATATTTAGCTAATTGACAGAACTCAGAGTATTCAGTCAGTTGTTAGAACTCAGGGAACTTAATCCAGTTCAGATAGACAACACGAATAGTAATAGTTTAGTCAAGTCTAGTACAGTATAGAAATCAGTTTAGTGTCTATTTAGTTGGGAGTAGGAATTAGCACCAACTAAACCCAGGGATGGGGCATTCCTGTGAGTAAAGGGATTAACCTTAGTATCAATCCCTACATTAAAGAACTACATAGACAATGTTGGTTGAGATGTATTCCTGCCAATTTAGGGTTGATACATCTCGTATAAGTTTTCCTGCCAGTGAGTGTCGATGAAAAGTCTTCATGTCAGAGAGGGTTAACTCATAGCCATTATTAGTATCCCTTGGCAAGGTGCTAACACCCTTCCAACTGGGGTCACAGTTTGGACCCCAACTCAACATTATCGGGGTGTGTTGGTTTGATGAACACTCTCACAGTTTAAGTTTCAAACTTAGTAGAAAACCTTGTTTCAGTTTAAGAATTAGGACTATCAGATACAGTTACCAATCTTAGTATAGAACTCAGTTCAGTTCTATAGAATCAAGACTTTCTGAAAAAATCACTCAGTTTACTGTAATACCATACCAGTAAACTTAAATAACAGTCATTTAATTTTCAGAACTCATTATCCAGTGTTAATGAAATCTCAGTATAGTATGCACAGTTACATCCATAGTATTGCATAATCAGTATTTACAGTAGTTTCAGATATACATGTAATCCCATTCAGTTATATTTATATCATTTATTCATTCATTGTTCATGAATTTGAACACATGATATCATCCTTACCTTACCTAGCATACCATTACATTCAAAGTACTGATTCATACCTTTCTTTTATGCTATGATGTCTTATATCATAGGTTCAGACACATAGGATCCTGATCATACTTTGCAGCCTAATCTATCAGCAAGAAACTTTGTGGTGAGTCCTTATAGTTCAAGGACAGAGTTGTTATTTCAACATCTTAATATTTAATTTATTTCAGTAGTTAGAGTTAGTTGAGGGCTTTACCTATCAACTCCATATTCAATAGATAGATAGAGTTTTCTAGACTAGTGTATTTCAGATAGATGTTTAGTTTTCAGTATTGATTTTCAATATTTAGTATTTGATTTTTGTTTTGAACCTTATGACAATTTCTTCCTAATTTTTGCATTATATAGTATTATTATTTAGTGATTGTAGCAGGTACTAGTTATGGATTAGCTTGTGGTCCTTCAAGATTATGAGCACCATGTGACATCTTAGGTATAGACTCCGGATATTACACTAGACCCACAACTCCAATCGATATTCAAAGGTTCTTGGGTTTAGTAGTTACTATAGGAGATTTTTGGAAAGTTTTCTAACTATAGATTCCTCATTAACTAAGTTAATCCAGAAAAAGGTAAAGTTGTTATGGTCAAATGCATGCGAGGGTATTTTTGAGAAGTTAAAGGATAAGTTGACTTCAGCTCTGGTCTTAACCTTACCTGAGGGTAATGATAGCTTTATAGAGTATTATGATACTTATTGTGTTGGTCTTGCCCATATATTGATTCATCATGGTAGGGTGGTGGTCTACTCTTTTAGGCAATTGAGAGTTCATAAAAGAAACTACGCTACTAATGACTTGGAATTGTTAGCTATGGTATTTGCAAGATTTGGTATCACTATCTCTATGGGATTTATGTTGATATCTTTTCTGATCATAAGAGCCCACAGTATGTGTTTACTTCAAAAAAGTTAACTTTCAGACCAAGGAGGTGGCTTGAGTTACTGAACGACTATGATATGAGTCTTTACTGCCATTAAGTTAAAGCTAACATAGTTGCTGATGCTCTTAGTAGGTTATCCATGGTGAGTCTATCTCATATAAAAGAGGGTAAGCGGGAGTTGGTGAAGGACATTCACTATTTGGCTAATCTTAGAGTTCATCTCATGAACCCTGAGGATGGTGGTGTGTTTGTGCATCAGGTATTGTGGTTGTCTTTTGTGGTTGAAATAAAGGAAAAAAAATGTTGGCTACTAATTTGATCAAGATTAGAGAAAATATAGGTTAGTAAATGGTTATTGACTTTGTTATGGGTAGATAAGGTATTTTGAAGTACTTTGGTAAGCTATGTGTCCACAACATCGATGGATTAAGGGAAAGGTTTTTGGCCAAAGCTCATGGATGTCATTATGCTATTCATCCTAATTCTACAGAAATGTATCATGGTCTTTAGGAGTTCTATTAGTGCAATAATATAAAGAATGATGTGGCTAACTATGTGGCTAAGTGTATGGTATGTCAACAAGTGAAAGTTGAGCACATGAGACCCAGGGGTTTGTACCAAGAGATAGAGTTATTGAATAGAAGTAAGAGGTGATTAATATGGATTTTATTATTGGTTTTCCTCGAACTCAGAATTGGTGTGATTTGATTTGGGTTATTATGGATTGGATGACCAATTACGCTTACTTCTTGCATGTGAGGACTAGCTATTCAGCGGAGGATTATGACAAGTTGTATCTTGTAGAGATTGTGAAGTTGCATGGTGTTCCAGTTTCTTTCATTTTGGATCGTGGTACTCCATTCTTATTGTATTTTTGGAAGTCATTTTTGAAAGATTTGGGAACCAAGGTGTTCCTTAGTACTGCTTTCCACCCACAGTCAGATGGACAAATAGAGAGGACCATCCAAACATTGAAAGGTATGCTTCATACTTGCGTGATTGACTATGGCGGTATTGTATCAACCATTTGCCTTTGATTAAATTTTCTTATAATAATAGTTATCACTCTAGTATTAGTATGTATCCTTTTAAATCATTGTATGGTAGGAGAGGTCGTTCTCCTATAGTGTGGTATGAGGCTGGAAAGAGTAAGTTATTTGGCCCTGATTTGGTTTACCTAGCCTTGGAGAAGGTGAGGGTGGTTCATCATAGATTCAAAGCCTCTCAAAGTTTCCAAAAGTTCTATACGGATATGAGTCATAGGTATTTGGAGTTCAATGTTGGCAATTGGGTGTTCATAAAGGTATCTCCCATGAAGGAAGTGATGTGGTTTGGTATGAAGTTGAAATTACGTCTTTGGTGTGTTGGTCCCAACTTGGTTGTGAATAGGGTTGGCAATATTGCCTATAAATTGGAGTTACCTTCTAGTTTTAGCTCTATTCATCCAATTTTCTATGTCTGTATATTGAGAAAGTGTACCGATGATCCTTCATCGGTTGTTCCTTTGAAAGAGTTGGGTATCTCAGATTCTTTATCTGAGGCATTCCTGGTTAATATATAGGATCGTCAAGGCCATTGGTTGTGGACAAAGGATGTATCTTTGGTAAAGGTTCTTTGTAGGAACCATAAGGTTGGGAAATCTACTTGGGAAGAAGGAGAGGACATAAAGTCCAAGTATACTCATTTGGTCCCCGTTATAGAAATTCATGCTAGAGTTATGTGTTGTTTTAAATATATTTGTTTCATATCTTTGTTTTCTATCTTGGTTAAAGGTTAGTTTGGTGTGTAATAATGTGATAACTCATACTTGTTCTTGTTTTACCCATCATTCGAGGATGAATGATCCTAGTGGGGGATAATTAAAACACCTTGGCTTTGGACCCTTAGAAAATTTCCTAAATTTCGAATTCTGTACATCATACGACTTGTCCATACTAGTCGAATAATGTGGTATAGTTTAGGGTCCCTCCACTCATATGAAAATTAGTGTGGTTTGGATGCATACTGTCCAAGTTATTATTAGGCATCTTACTAGTTGAATGCTAGGGTACGACTAGTATGGTACCTAACTGTATGATGTCCTATGTCTAACCTAGAGGATTTAATCTAGGGTACGTGTTAAGGGGTACTAATAGTATGATTGCATATGATTTGGTCTAGCGACTCATATATTGGACAACTTTGTAGTCCAACTTGATGCCTAAGGTACGAGTGGTGTGTATCACTCGTATGTTTGTGTATGAGATAGGGGGAGGAGTCATACCCTCCTATGAACATTTCATAACTTTTAAGCAAATGACATTTTAGACATTTCCTATCCAAAACCCTTAAGTCCCCACATCTTAAAACATATTGTGTCTTGTCATAACATACTTTGAAATATCAAAACACATCAAAATCCTCTCTAAACTCTCTCAAGAAAATTTGGGCTAGGTTTCTTCAAAGGTGTTCATCTAGAGGCTCAAGAGTCAAGTTTCTTTCATGAATCTTCGTGAATAAGACATGTGAGTCTTCCCTCATGGTTAGTGTAATACCCCATACTTTTTCCTAGCTTAAATCATCTTAAGAATGTTAGAAGCTTTCTTTGAAAGATGAATCCACATTTGTACATATGGTATTCTTTTAGATTTTCACTTTTTGTCATGTGTGAAATTGAATTAGCTTTCTAACGATACCAATTTCATAAAATTCTGACATTGGAGGAGAAAGTTATGGCCAAAATACAGAAGGCAGTAAAAACTACCAAGGTGCAATGGTGAGTCCGACGGACCATTGAACTAGCGATGAACCGTCACCCATGACTGTCGCAAGGGAAACAATGAGGCCACCTTCTGGATAAGGTATGATGGGTAGGTTGACAGACCGTCGAACTTGCGATGGATCATTTCCTAGGCCATCACAACTTAGGCAGTAAGCCCTTTTCTTGGTCCACATATGACGGTCGAAATGACGGACAATCACAAGAGCCATCGTAGGTCCTAATTCAGCAAATTAAAGCCATTTTAAAAGGGTATTTTTGGACTTTTACCACCCGTTTATGGACCAATTATATCCGATCAAAGCTCAGAAATTCATTATTCTTTCACAATAACAAAACTAGGGTTTTCTCTCTAACATTAATTCCAAGAACAAAATCCCGATCTTCTTTAAGTACTAAGAGATTCAAATTCTGCAAGCTCAAGAATATTTTTAAAAAAACTCAACCAAGGTATACATAGTGTTTATTCATGGACTCCTTCTGTCCATGAAGCCCAAGAATATCTTTTAAAAGTTTAAGTTTATGGATTTTCTTTATGAATTTCATGAGTGGGATGATCTTGTTCACGTTGATAATGAGTAATTGAATTCTATTCCATGTTGGGAGTTAAATTTTATGTGGATTTGATTAGTATAGAGATAGATTCATGTAAACCTAGGATTAAACCTTGGAATAATGAAATTAGATTTGAATCATGACGTTTAGTTAGTGTAAAATGTTGTTTACACATACTATGCCTACCATGTATTTGTTTAAATGCCTAGATAAAGAAAATGTTGTACTAGTATGATATCATGAAATCCCCATGTATGTAAAAGGTTAAGCAGATCACATGTTAGATGAAATGCTTTAATAAATGTATTACAGATATGATGTTAGTGATGTGTTCAAGTGGGTCATGCTATGTTAGTTTCCTTCTAACGAGTCCTGAGGGTACTTATACCTGAAATATTAGTAGTGTGCCTAGAGCTATGTCATATTTTCACAATACTCTCAGTTAAGCTATGATCCTTTGACTTTAGAAAGTCTTATAACTTAGGAAATCTCCATTATCTCATAAACTCCGTTAGTTGTCAGATATCAGTAGTATTTCTTCAGTCAATAAAAGTCAGTAACTCAGTCCATGTTTAGTTTAATAAATCATGTTCAATGTCTATTCATATGGGAGTAGAAATTAGCACCGACCGAACCTAATGATGGAAACTCACCTGTTATATGACGGTGTGATTGTTAGAAGCAATCCTTGCATTCCAGAACTATGTAGCCAGCATAGGTTGAGACATCATAGCCTGCTATATGATGGTATATGAGGTGGCTTAGCCTGCTATATGAGGGTTCCCACTGTTCTCACTGGAGTTACCCATTATATTAGGGTCACTTGCATATTGTCCTTACCAGTGGTGTTGTATTGATGCCCTACCAATCAGGGAAAAGATTGGATCCCAATCCATTTATAATACATTATTTGGGGCATGTTGGTTAGATGACTACCTCCCGCAGTCTCAGCATCAGTCTCAGTAAAAGAACTCAGATAGTTCTTTAGAATTTAGGACTGTCAGATACAGCCAACTCTGATACAGTACGAAACTCAACTAGTTCCATCAGATTCAGGACTGTCAGATACAGTCAGTCATGTTATCAATTATCAGAATTCAGTCATTAGTCATCTCAGTCATCAACATACTCATGTTATCAGTTATCATAATTCAGTCATTAGTCATTATCATGATTACAGATATAGTTACTATGTATGCAAGCATGTATTCTCATATTTATTTAGTCAGTTAGCTAGTATTGGTAATGCATATGAACCTATATATTCAGCCTACCTTACATGCATACCAGTACATTCAAAGTATTGACGCATTTGCGCTATGGTTTATTATACCATAGGTTCAGAGACACGAGCTCCAAAGCATTAGTAGATTCCAGATATCAGTAGTTAGAGTTAGAAATGATTCCTCATCCTTTGAGGATATGATTATTTCTCTATTATCTCATTAATTAGTTTATTAGTTGGAGTAGTTGGGGATATGTCCCATAAACTCCTTACTGTGACAGTTTCGTCAATTAGAGGCTTTCCAAACTATTATATTTAGATAGTTAATTTCAGTTTTTTTAGGTATTTCAAACACCATTTAGATGTTATGTTTTACTTTAGTTATGTGAAACTTATGGCCTTTTAGTTCATATTTCTACATTATTCGGTATATTATGCAGTGTACATGTATAAATATCAGTCATGGGTTAGCTTGTGGATCTTTGGGGTCATGAGCACTATGTAGCGTTATAAATACCAGATTCGGCGAGTTATAAACTTGGTATCAAATCCTAAGGTTTAATAGAGTCCTAGGAAATCTGAAAGCCACATCTAGTAGAGTCTTGTGCGTAGGTGCGTGCATACCACATTTATGTGCAAGAGGCTATAAGATGTTTTAGGAATAGTTTCCCCTTCTTTCAGTATTCATATCATGCCAGTGAGCACAATATCAAGTCAATCTCTCATCTAATCTATTTTTCTCCTTATTTCAGAATATGCCTTCCTACAAAATAACTTAGTCTGTCTACGAAGATCCCTTGGATGAACATGTTTCTCATGCAGTGTTCAGGGATGCATTCACTACTCTTGCTCAGTCAGTTGCTACTCAGAATGAATAAACAACTATTGTTCCAGCCAATCCAGTGTCTAATTCAGTAGCAGCCAGAATTCGAGAGTTCACCCAAATGAATTCTCCATCCTTTCTTGGGTCTAAGACAGATGATGATCCTCAGAAATTCCTATATTAGGTATAAAAGGTTACATACATAATGGGAGTTACTCCTATTGAGAGTGCTGAGCTAGCTGTATTATAGTTGTAGGCTGTTTCTCACACTTAGTTCAAGAAGTGGAAGTAACTCCCATTATGTATGTAAGTTAAAGAGGGTAGAGAATGTAGAGCCAGTTGAGTGAAAGGAGTTTGCTTCTATTTTCCTTGATAGATTCTATCCCCTAAAGCTTAGAAAAGCTAAGGTTCTAGAATTCATCAACATCAGATAAGGCAATATTGCAGTGAAAGAGTATTTTCTTAAGATTACTTAATTAGCTAGATATGCCTCTCATGTGGTTGAGATAGCTGGGCAAGGATGAGTAAGTTTGTTTTGGGGGTGAATGATAGCATGGTTAATGAGTGTAGATTCACCACACTGAGTACTGATATGACTTTAGCCAGGCTCATGACTTATTCTTAGTAGATAGAGGAGCAGAAGATTAAGATGAGGGAGAAGAAGAATAAGAGAGCGAAGACAGGTTGTTTCAACTTTGCTTAATCTAATTCAGAAGGAGAAAACCATTCTCAGTTTTGTCCTAAGTTATCTGTTCTATCTTCTTCTTCATCCAATGCTCCAGTTCCTAAGCTCAGAGAGGGTAATAAAGATAGAGCTCCAGGCTCTAAGTCCTAGGGCAGTGTTAGCAGTGCCCGCACCTATCCTCTTTTCCATACTTATGGCAAGAACCATCAAGGTATTTGCAGAGATGGAAGTGGTATTTGTTTCAGATGTGGCAAGCCAGGAGACAGAGTTGGAGATTTTCCTCAGCCAGGTCCTTAGGGTTAATAGAATCTCTCCTCAGCTCAGTTTGGTCGCCCAAATCAGCAGGGTGCCACCTCCAGTTCTACTAGTGGGTATCGGCCAAATCATCTTTATGATCTTTAGTCTCGACAAAATCTGGAAAATTCTTATGATATGGTTACTGATACGTTACAGATCATTCTTTTGCATATTTATACTTTGCTAGATCTAAGAGCTTCTTTGTCTTTTGTAACTCCTTATATAGCAGTCAATTTCAGAGTTTGTCCTGAAATTCTAGCATATCCTTTTTCAGTCTTTACCCCAGTAGGTAAACTATCATAGCCCAAAGGGTATACAGAAACTACTCGGTTGTGATATCTCAGAAAGTCACTTCAGTAGACTTAGTCAAATTAGGGATGATTGATTTTGATATGATTCTTAGTATAGATTAGCTTCATTCCTTCTATTCCACATCGACTATAGAAATAGAATAGTTCTGTTTCAATTTTTGAATGAACCCATCCTAGAGTGGAAGGGGTAGTATATCCGTTTTTAGAGGTCATCTTATTTCCTACCTTCGAGCATAAAAAATAATATTTAAAGGATATGTCTATCATCTTGTTCGATTTATGGACACTAGTTCTAAAACCCCCAGTCTTGAATCAGTCCCAGTCGTGAATGAATATTTAAATGTCTTTCCCGAAGATCTTCCAAGAATACCTTCCAGAAGGGAAATAGACTTCGACATTGATCTTCTTCCAAACACTCAGCCTATATCCATTCCGCCATACATTATGGCACCAGTAGAACTTAGAGAACTTAAAGAACAGTTTAAGGATCTCTTAGATAAGGGATTCATCAGGCGTAATGTGTCCCCGTGGGGCACTCCATTATTATTCATGCACAAGAAAGATGGTTCTCTCAAAATATGTATAGACTACCATCAACTTAATAAGGTTACGGTAATGAACAAGTATCTTCTTCCCAAAATTGATGACTTATTTGACCAACTTTAGGGTGCTAGCTATTTCTCTAAGATAGACCTCAGATCCGACTATCATCAGCTTAGAGTTAGAGAATATGTTATTTAAAAAATAGCTTTCCGTACTCGGTATGGTCATTTTGAATTTTGAGTCATGTCCTTTGGTCTCACCAATGCCCCATTAACTTTCATGGACTTGATGAACCGTGTGTTCAAGTAGTACATGGACATGTTTATCATAGTCTTCATAGATGATATTTTGGCCTATTCCCGCACTGAGCAAGATCATGCAGACCATATCAGAACAGTACTTCAGACTCTCATAGATCATCAGATATTTTCCAAATTTAGTAAGTGAAAGTTTTGGATAAGGTCAATAGCATTCCTTGGCCATATCATTTTCGGTGATGGAATTAGAGTAGATTCTTAAAAGACCGAAGCAGTAAAAAACTGGCCTCACCCTGTCTCTTCATCAGATATCAGGAGTTTTTGGGGTTTGGTTAGCTATTATATATGGTTTGTTGAGGGATTTTCTTCTATTGTATCCTTTATGTCCAGATTGACTCAGAAAAAAATAAATTTTCAGTGGTCAGATCCTTACGAGAAGAGTTTTCAGTAGTTGAAGACTCAACTTACCTCAGCTCTAATTCTAGGTCTTCCAGATGGTTTAGATGGGTTCGTAGTGTATTTTGATGCATCCAAAGTAGGTTTGGATTGTTTCCTCATGCATCATGGTAAGTTCATAGCCTATGCCTCCAGACAACTTAAACCTCATGAGAAGAATTATCCTACTCATGATCTTGATTTAGGCGTTGTAGTCTTTGCCTTGAATATTTGGAGGAATTATCTCTATGGAGTTCATGTAGATGTCTTCACAGATCGTAAGAGTCTTCGGTATGTCTTTTCTTAGAAAGATATCAATATTCGTCAGAGAAGGTGGTTAGAACTCTTGAAAGATTATGACATGAGTTAACTCTATGATCTAGACAAGACCAATGTAGTGGCCGACGCTCTCACTAGACTGTCTATGGGTAGTGTTTCTCATGTCAATGACAGTAAGAAGAAGTTAGCTCATTAATTACATCATCTTACTAGACTATGCATTCGCTTAGTTGATATAGATGAGGGTGATATATAGGTTCAGAGTAGTTCAGTATCATCTTTAGTTTCCAAGGTGAAAGAAAAGCAAGATAGAGATCCCAGTCTTGTCAAGTTGAAAAAGTCAGTTCAGGATCAGAAAGTAGAGGTTTTCTACAAAGGGGGAGATCGAGTTATGCATTTTCAAGGGTCGTCTCTGTGTTCCAGGTGTACATGACTTAAGGCAGTGATTTCTTACAGAAGCGTATGATGCATGCTACTCTATTCATCCAGGGGCCACAAAGATGTACCATGACTTACGGGAAGTCTATTGGTGGAGTGGGATAAAGAGAGATATTACAAATTTTGTGGCTATGTGCTCTACATGACAGCAGGTTAAGATAGAGCATCAGAAGCCTAGTGGTCCTCTGCAGGAGTTCATTATTCCTACTTGGAAATGGGAAGAAGTAAACATGGAATTTGTGACGGGTTTGCCTCGAACTCATTATCAGCATGATTTATCTGGGTCAGTATAGATAAAATGACCAAATCAGCCCATTTATTTCTAGTCCGTACCTTTTATTTACCCAAGGATTATGCGAAACTCTACATCGAGGAGTTAGTCAGATTGGACGGTGTTCCGCTATCTATTATCTTAGACAGAGGTACCCAGTTCACCTCTCATTTCTGGAAAGCATTCCAAAAGGGTCTTGGCACCCAAGTTCATCTCAGTACATCCTTCCATCCTCATATAGATGGTCAAGAAGAAATGACCATTCAGACTCTAAAATATATGCTAAGGGCATATGCAATGATTTCAAAGGTAGTTGGGATGTCCACTTTCCTTTGATTGAGTTTGCATACAACAACAGCTATCATTCCATTATTCAAATGGATCCATTAAAAGGTCTATATGGTAAGAGATGTAGATCTCCAATTGGTTGGTTTGAAGTTAGTAAGGTATCAATTATAGGGCTTGACTTGGTATTCGATGCCTTAGAGAATTTTTAGTTAATCAAAGAAAGACTTCGGGCTGCTCAGAGCCAACATAAGGCTTATGTAGCTGTTCATAGAAAATATCTTGATTTTGAGATTGGTGAATATGTCTACTTAAAGATCTCTTCCATGAAGGGAGTGAAGAGGTTCGGCAATAAGGAAAAGGTTAGTCCCTGATATGTTGGTTCCTTCAAGATTCTCAGTCTCTTTGGCAAGGTAGCTTATGAGCTCAAATTGCCTTCAGATCTTGCCTCAGTTCATCCAGTCTTCTATGTATCTTTGCTAAAAAATATATAAGTGACCCAATAGTTTTAGTCCCTATTTAGAGCATTGATGTTAAGAACAGCCTCTCTTATGAAGAGATTCCAGTTGAAATCCTAAACTTACTCAGTTTCATGTTTTGTGTTTATCACAAACTTGGTATCAAGTACCATTACATATTTAGTAATGAATTTATGTATCGATTTAGATATATAATCATGCATTAGATATGAATTCTCGTTGTGAGAAAATTAGTTCATCAGAACACCCAGTCATGCATTCATGAATCAGTTACACATGCATCAGATATGCATGTTCAGTATGATATGTTCAGTTATCAGTAATATCATTCATGAGATCATGTTTCATTATTCATGTTCGGTATGTATGTTGGTTTATTATTTCCCTTTACTTAGTCTCATTCGAGGATGAATGTTCTCAAGGGGAAGATATTGTATTACCCCGTACTTTTATCTAGCTTGAAATTGTCTCAAGAATGTTAGGATCTTTCTTTGAAAGATGAATCCACTTTTTTACATGTGGTATTTTTTTATATTTTCATCTTTTTCATGTGGAAAATTTAATTAGCTTTCCAACGATACCAATTTCATCAAAATCCGACATTGGATGAGAAAGTTATGGCCAAAATACAGAAGGTAGTAAAAACTACCCAGGTGCGACGGTGATGCCAACAGACCATCAAAATAGTGCTGGACCATTTCCCATGATCGTCTCAAGGGAAATAGTGAGGCCACCTTCTGGATAAGGTGCGACGGGTAGGTTGACGGACCGTCGAACTTACGATGGATTGTCGCTCAGGCTGTCGCTACTTAGGTAGTAAGCCCTTTTCTTGGTCAAAATACGACGGTCGAAATGACAGACCGTTTCCTTAGAGATGGACCATCGAAGGTCCCGATTCATAAAATTAAATCCATTTTAAAAGGGGCTTTTTGGTCTTTTACCACCCATTTATATACCCAATTATATCTGACTAAAGCTCAAAAATTCATTTTTCTTTCACAACAACAAAACTAGGGTTTTATCTCTAACATGAATCTCCAAGAACAAAATCCAGATCTTTTTCAAGAACTAAGAGATTCAAATCCTTTAAGTTCAAGAATTTCAAGAAAAAAATAAACCCAGGTATGCATAGTGTTCATTCATGGACTCCTTCCGTCCATGAAACCTAAGAATCTCTTTTCAAAGTTTAAGTTTATGGATTTCCTTTATGAATTTCATTATTGGGCTACTCTTGTTCATGTTGATAATGAGTAATTGAATTTTATTTCATGTTGGGGAATAAGTTTTATGTGAATTTGATTAGTATAGAGGTAGATTCATATAAACCTATGATTAAACCCTTGAATGATGAAATTAGAATTGAAATATGATATTTATTTGTTGTATAATGTTGTTTACACATACTATGCCTACCATGTGTTTGTTTAGATACCTAGATGAAGGAAAATTTCCAACTAGCATGATATCATGAAATTCTCATGTATGTACAAGTTTATGCAAATCGCATGTTTGATAAAATGCTTCGATAAATATTTTATGGATTATGATGTTAGTGATGTGTTCAAGTAGGTCATGCTTTGTTAGTTTCCTTTTAACGAGTCCTGGGGTACTTGTACCTGAAATATTAGTTGTGTACCTAGAGCCATGTTATGTTTCCACGATTCTCTCAGTGAAGCTATGATCCTTAGACTTCATAAAGTCTTATGACTTAGGAGATTGAAATCTCCATGATCTCAGGAACTCAGTTAGTTGCCAGATATCAGTAGTATTCCATCAGTCAATTGAAGTCAGTAACTTAGTCCATGTTCGGTTCAATAAATCATATTCAATGTCTATTTAGATGGGAGTAGAAATTAGCACCGAGCGAACCCAAGGATGGGAACTCACCTGTTATATGAGGGTGTAATTCTTAGAAGCAATCCTTGCATTCCAGAACTATGTAGCCAACATAGATTAAGACATCATAGGCTGCTATATAAGGGTAGATAAGGTGTCTTAGTCTGCTATATGAGGGTTCCCACCATTCTCACTAGAGTTACCTATTATATTAGGGTCACTCACATATTGTCCTTACTAGTGGCGCGGTATTGACGCCCTTCTAATCAGGGAATAGATTGGACCCCAATCTTGCTATAATGCATCATTTGGGGCATGTCAGTTAGATGACTACCTCCCACAGTCTCAGTAACAGTCTCAGTAAAAGAACTCAGATAGTTCTTCAGAATTCAGGACTGTTAGATACAACCAACTAAGTTACAGTACAAAACTCAGCTAGGTCCATCAGATTCAGGACTATCAGATATAGTCACTAATGTTATTAGTTATCAGAATTCAGTCATTAGTCATGTTGTTCTTCAACATACTCATGTTATCAGTTATTAGAATTCAGTCATTAGTCATGTTAGTCTTCAGCATACTCATGTTATCATAATTTCAGATATAGTTGCTATGTATGCAAGCATGTATTCACATGTTCATATTAGTTAGTTAGCCAGTATTGTTCATGGGTATGAACCCCATGCATTCATCCTAACTCACATGCATACAATTATATTCAAAGTATTGACATATTTATGCTATGGTTTCCTATACCATAGGTTCAGAGACACAAGCTCCAGAGCATCAATAGATTCCTGATATCAGTAGTCAGAGTAAACAGTGAGTTCTCATCTTTCGAGGATGTAATTATTTATGTATTATATTATTAATTAGTTTATTGGTTGGATTTAGTTGGGGACACACCCCATCAACTCCTTACTCAGACAGTTTCGTCAGTTAGAGGCTTTCTAGATTATTATGTTCAGACAATTATTTTAGTTATTTTAGGTATTTCATACCCCGTTTAGATGTTATGTTTTACTTCAGTTATGTTTACCTTATGGACTTTTAGTTTATGTTTCCATATTATTCAGTATATTATGCATTATATAGGTACAGATATCAGTCATGGGTTAGCTTATGGTCCTTCAAGGTCTTGAGCATCGTGTAACATTCCGAGTACAAGATTCGGGGCCTTACAGTTAGTTCATAAGTATCATTTGTTTTAAAATTTGTTTATGATTCATAAATGGTGGTTTTGTAAATCAATGTTGAGGGTTTTGATGTATATGGTTGAGTATTGTTTATTCTTGGTTTAACGAGCATTTATACATGTTTTTGATGATATTTTGCATATATGGGAGCTTCATAATTATGGTTTAACAAATGGGTCATGGGTTACCCTAAACTTGATAGTTTTTACATAGGTTTTGGACTTGGTAAAGTTATACCCTAAAGGGTTTGTGAAAATGCCAAAGAGAATAAACTAGTCATATGTTAGTGATGTTTTTAACTAAGGCATTGGCTAATGAATATGAATGGTTCGTAAATGATTTTGTAAAGGTCTTGTTTGCCACGTTATGGTTTAATTGGTAAAATAGGTTTGAGTCCCTAAACATTAAATGGATATATGTATTTATTAGACAATGGGTTTGAGTCCCTCAACTTTCAATTGAATTAGTGTCTTTTTTAGACAATGGGTTTGAGTCCTAAAGCCAAATGAATGATTGGTTGATTGATAATGGTAATGGCATGTTGTACCCTTGCAAATGGTGTTGGTATGATGATACTAACAAAGTGCATTTGGTAAGTAATTTGCTTAATGGTTGTGTATGTGAAATTCTAGTTTTAAATTAGTCTTTAAAAGTGGGATATGTAGCCAGCCGTAAAAGTAGAGTCCAAAGGACTAACACTGAAAACCGCACTAGTCAGTGTGGGTGTCTTTGTGATCGGGTAGTTTGTGTCCCCCGAATGAATATGTAAATAGGAGGTTTAAGTCCCCCATAATACTTTTATTGGTTTATAAGTCATCTTTATTATGCCGGGAGGTTCGAGTCCCCCATATAGGCATATATGGTTATGGATATTCTCTGGTTCGTGCTGCTACATGCACTGGGGCCCTTCTAGCTAGGGGAGATATAGGCCCATATAGCCAATGGGTGCCTTGTTCTCTGATGGTCATGCTACACAACCCAGTTTAAGGTTTTCAAGGTTCATGATACTCTTGTCCCCTACCCCGGCATGATATTTAGGTATATGTAAAGTATCTATATCCTTAATAGTTATGATTTGTGATGGATTACCTACACACTTTCTTAACATAGATATGTGGAAAACCAAATGAATGGAGCTTAGACTAGAAAGCAATTTTAATTTATAGGCAACATTACCAACCCTTCTAAATACAAAGTATAGACCAACATACCGGTGACTAAGCTTCCTTTTCTTCCAAAACCTCATCACTCTCTTCAAGGGAGAAACCTTCAAGAACATCCTCTCCCCAACCTTAAACTCTAACTTCGTATGCTTCACATTTGTATAGGACTTTTGGCCACTTTGGGTCTCTTTAATCTTGTCCAAACTCACCTTCACCTTCTCTATGGATTGGAGAACCAAATTCGGGATAAACATCTCTTCCTTACCAACCTTGAACAACCCAATAGAAGACCTACACCTCCTACCATACTAGGCCTCAAATGGAGATATCACAATACTAGAGTGGTAGCTATATTATACGCAAACTCTATTAAAGGTAAATGCTTAACCCAACTACCATCATAGTCAATCACACAAGCTCGAAGCATATCCTCGAATGTTTGAATAGTCCTTTCCACTAATATATCTGACTACGGGTAGAAAGTCGTACTAAGACTCACATTAGTCCCCAAAATTTTATGAAACAATTGCCAAAAGTGAGGTGAAAACTGCGTACCATTATTCGATATGATAGAAACAAGCACCCTCTTCAATTTCACAATCTCTTGGATGTACAGCATCGCATAATCCTCTACCAAAAATTTTATCCTCACTAACAAGAAGTGAGCAGACTTTGTCATCCTATCCAAGATGACCCACAATGAATAAAATTGATTTTGATATAGAGAAAGACCACTTGAAATCCATATCGTTCATATCCTATTTTCAAATAGGAAACTCAATTTCTTAATACAATCCCCCATATCTCATTTGCTTAAATTTCAATTATTGGCACACCATGCACTTACACAAAATAATAGCCACATCTTTCTTTATATTGTTCCACAATACATCTTTGATGACGCTCAACTTACACATCCAATTTAGTGCAAGGTAATCATCGTTAATATATGTACCCAACTTTGGAGTCGGGGTCAAATCCATGAGGAACAATATGAGTGGCAATCAAGTTGATTCAAAATAATAGGCAAGAGTTAAATTAAAACCAAAGTTACAAGAAGATAAAAATAGGGGAGTTAGATATCTACAATGCTGTTTCTTTTTGGGTTTTGATAGTACTAATTTGGGGCTACGAATAATTAGAGTTTTAACAATTAAGCAAGGATCTTGGGATTATGCATTACTAATGTTGTGATATATGGCTGTTATCAATCAACATCAATTTAGTAATCTAACTATGGGTAGGTTTGGTTATAGATTTTGATACTAGTCTTTCAACAAAAAACGAAACTTTCACCTATAAATTCTTTCAAATACCTAATAGATGGTTTAAAAATTAGTAACTAGAACCTTAATCTAGGCATACTTATTTCTGGGATGATACCTATGATGTAGTCAACCTCACATTCTTCCTTATGTATAAGATAGTGAATATTTAGAAAACTACTCAAACAGTTGTCTATCATTGCTTTGGTCTCCACATCCATCTTCCAGGGATAATATACTCCTAAACTTCACCCAAAACCCTTATTTCAAAGATGGTTTTGGGTTTTCTAGAGCATGGAGCTCTCACTCATCATACCCATATGGGTATTTTGGACTTTCACCCATCAAATGCCAACACCATTAGCTTAGCAATGATAAATGTAATCAAGAACAACCCAAACACACTTTAACCCTTATTCACATTTAACTCCAAGAGGGAGATCTAGCTACCCATAAGATAAATAAGCATAAATATACCAAAAATATCCATTGAAACAACTTATTGGAGATTAAGTAAATGCTACTTCAAATGTGAAACCACCACAAATCAACAATGAAAGTGAGCTAATCCTCTGCTTAGAAAGTCTCCAATATATTCTTCACCCAAAAATTTATACAATATTTTCTTCTCCAAGAATGGAGGGTATGAATCCAAGAACTAAAACCTAAGAAAATTGGGGAAGATGGAATATAATACATGAATCAAGGGTTGGGTATTTTTGGAAGAAAATGGGATTAGCCATATATATTTCCAAATTTGCCCTTGGTTTGAACTCTTCCACTAAGACGCGATCGAGCCAGCATGGCTGCGCCTGTGGCTTATACGACCACTAAAGGTAAACATGAATGTAATGTATTGACCCTACTTAACTACTGTGATCACGATCATTAGACCACAATTGCGGTAACTAAGGCCCTTTTGCTCTAGGTCTTTAACTATACTTTCTTGCTCCCTGTTTGATCCTTTTGAGCTCCAATCTATATCTCTCTATCCTTTTAACTCTATGCATGAAAAGAGTGGATATTAGTGTATTTAATCATAATAATCTCTTATTTATACCTCAAAAATAAGGTAATATGTACGAATGTTGACTGGGAATGATAGGGTAAAATCACTGCTCATCAATACCCCCAACTGAAAGCTATTGCTTGTCCTTAAGCAGCACTACTTCTTACCATGAGACAACAATTCTCTATGCCCAAACTTTATGTCTTAAAGATCAAAAATAACTTCAACTTTAGTCACTACAACGAGTATCTCATTGCACATGGGCTAAGCTAATTTCCACTTCTCCCTTCATCATAAGATGCACTATTAAAAAAATACACAAGCCTTCAAAGAGAATTCAAGAAACAACCGCTAATATGCTAGAAGTGAGTCACCTTTTGACTAAAATTATGTAATACTCCATTTCTCTTATCACCTGAAAAGTGGCAAAATCACCCATCTTAACTTATATCACATGCCAACCTCACAAGAAAAAAAAATCCATAGACCAAGCTAAAAAGTATGCAATATGAAATTAAGTGTACAACTCTCTCTCTCATGAAAGAATTCTCCACGCAACAAATGTCATACCAAAGGTTTTCCCCTATTATCAATCGTCACTATAAAGAAAGTAATAGGTTGAAAATCTTGAAGGACTTTCTAAACTTGTAATGTAGATTTGGGTTAGGGTAGGATATCAGTTGGGAAAAACATGACTACTCCCTTCCTTGAAGGTCTACGTCATGTTTTTTCAATCTCCCATTTTGAATATGGGCCATTCTTCTTTGTTTTCTCTCTTTTATCATGCCTACATTTTATTTCCTTTGTTTACCCAACTTCTTTCATCTCTTTTTTCTTGCACTTTTGAGCAATTCTTTCATTTTTTTGGCTCTTTCTTCTTTTATTCGGTTCTTTTCAAAGTCTAGAAATATTAGGCATATAACTACATCTTCATGGCACCAAACTTACTTCCACCAATATTTACCATCCCCAACGTAAAACCTCGAATAACATTTTCAAGTTCAAGGAGGGTATGGTTCAAAATAGAAATAAAAAGAATGGTTTACGACTTGTAATGTGTTTTTAAAAAAAAGGTCCAAAGGCTTGAAATGGGTAACTAGAGATTATGTTCATGCTTGAGTAGGCTTTTTAGGCTAGAGTGGGCTTCCAAAATCATAAAGGTGGCCTAAGATTGTTATCCAACTAAATACAATCAACATTAGCTTTGAAAGACTAATGGGTCAAGTTCTAAATAACACAAGTCTACAAGAGATGCATGAAAATACCTCACCACACATGGTATGCAAAATTCACCAAGGGAGCTCAAATGTCCCTCCTGCTACAGACAAATTTATAGTATCTATTTGTATTCTCTAGTTAAAATCTTGTGGAGGTACAAAAAAAAAAGTTTCATTACCAAATTGCTCACGTCCATGCCCTTGATTTTGTCTTGAAAATTTTTAGATGGAGCGGGTCGTTCATTTTAGATTACCACCATATACAATTTGCAAATATATGGCAACAACCAAAGCCTTAGTCTCACATTGGAAATCAAAATGGGAAATATACCCATATGGCTACTTAGACATCGCCAATGGCATATAGTATGATCCCAAACTTACAACTTACCATGCTACAGGTACTCAAACTTCCATTGAATTTTTTAATAGTTTTTTATGGGTACACAGAATTTCCCAGCATTTATGCCTCAAAACCAAAAGATTATGCTTTACCCTTAAGAATCTCATCACTCAATCCATCATAGGGAAAATCTAGTCATGCATCACTAAAGTCAAAATAAAAGTTAAATTAAAAGAACACTAAAAATAAAATAAAAGCATGATAATTCATAAAATGTGGGCACCAACTGGGTGCCTACAATATAGCAAAACAAAGTAATATCAAAAATGTCATCTCAAAATAACAATATATAAAGAAATGTATAGCATCATAACATTATAACACTACAAATCTTGGGCCACCCACAACAATAAGGAAAGCAGTTTCCTCACTACATGTGCAATAAAGTAAAAGGAAGAGGGGTCTCCCTGAATCTATCTCAAGACTTGCTCTCTCCTATTGACTCTGAACCATCACCACCAACATCATTAGCTAACCAATTAGCAGTGGCCTTATCTTCACTATCCAACCTCAGTGAAATTAGTCGCTCATTGGGTTTGAGCACCTTAAAGATGCCTTTACCCCCTTTTATAGCTTCTTGAAAAATTTCTATCTTTTCTTCTCTTTCTTTACCATCTTCTCATGTGACTCCTTGAGGTCCTTTTGCGATCCTGCTAAAGCTGAGTTAGCTCTCAAATCTGTGACAATGGTCATATGTGTGCATGGTGATACTCTACTATATATGATGTTCAACCAATTCCTGGATTCTACAGTAAAGTCCTTCATCAGTATATCTCTCTCGGTGATGGACTAGGGAACTGCTTTTGCAGGACATAAAATGTTAGCCATCCAAGTCCCTAACACACATGCTCTTGCCTGGAGCTGCTCTATGTCAGCATCTGGGAGCCCATACACCGCATTAACCGACTCTACTCTGAAGTACACCTGCTTACCTTGAATTATCATCACTGGGTTTGTGATAAAAACTATGCTATGGTTTGCATAGAACTCATTCACCCACTACTCATTAGCATAGCAGGGTTCTGGGGAAAAGAACATCCACTGGATAAGGGAGCAGCTAAGTCCTACGATATTTTTCGTAGTAGGTGTGTTGTAATTATGTGGCCATGAATCAGGTATTATCAAAATCTCACATATTTGAGGCTATAAACCTATAAACAATGTATCTTAGGATAACATTAGTATTATCATATCGAAAAGATGCTAAATTAAATAGGTAAACACATGTGGTAGTGTTATGAAGGTTCAGGGACAGCGAGGGATGTGCAGAAGTTTTGAAGTCTAGCTAAAACTGCCATAAGGTATAGAGATCATGAATTATTATCCATAATCGTGGTGCCACGATGGCGGTCAACAAACCTCGATCGTGGCACCTGAGACCAGGTTTGATGGTTTTTCAACAATGGCTGAAACATAGTTTTACTCAAAAAATTTTCTTGAACTAGGCATGATAACGTTATAAATAGAGAATTTCAAGACTAGAGTGTATCATCACAACCCCAAACTTAAAGAAATTGAACATTGAATTTGTAGGGGCATTCTAATCGCACATATGGTGTACACTTCAGGTTAAAAGATTGAAGGCTTACTTTTGGGTACTCAAGACTTCCCTAAATAATGAGTATAACTACAATAACTAACCAAAAAACAATACTAATTAAGCATGGGTTTGGTATCGAAAACACTATTTTAGGCCTTTTTTTATATAAATTATGAGTTAAAACCATACAATTATATCAAAATCAAGAGAGTTGAGAAAACTTACCAAGTTAGATAATGCTATTGGAATGAGATGAACCTTGTTTATGATATTCAGTTCAAAAATTCATAGAGGATTTTGAGAGAAAGTGAGAGAGGGGCATGGGAGAAAAAATGGACAGTCGGATAGTCATTTAAAATGATTTAACCACGATTGCAGTCTTAGTCATATAGTCGCAATCACATGGCCTCAGAGATCATGGTAGCACAGACCACTGTCGCGGTAACTTAGATCAAACAATCGGGTATCCTGCACTTCTTGTTCAGTCCAACTTGCCAATTTCACATGTTCCCTTCTCCAATTCAACAAAAATTTCTGTTAGCACTAATATTTCATAGATTGTACATTCTTAAACAAAAATTAAATCTACTCTATCATGCATAAATAAAATGGATACATGATATTTTTTGTGGCGTGATGGGTTGCCTCCCATCTAGTCCTTAGTTAAACATCGCAGCACGACGTCTTCACTCTTTTCTTTTATGTTTCAACTTAGAAAATTTGAATCTCTATCCCAACTTTCATTCAATATGTAATGACCGATGTAATGGCAAGCAAGCTTCGATCTTTCCACTTTGAAGATTTAAATCTTTTACCTAACTTTACATCAAACTTTCGAATAGGATCATTGGGTATAGGTGAGAGCATCAAAAGTTCACTTGTTACACCTACTGAATTTTGCATTTATTGGCCTTTAAGTCAGGGGCTTCATTTTGTCTTTTTAGAATGACAAACTCCAAAATATAGAGATTTTCCTCCTCATTTCCAAAATTCATCATTTGTTTGGGTGGTTCGACTTTTATCATATCCAAGCATAATGTTTAAAAGTGGTTTGAATGAGGTCTTCTCCCTAATTTTGGAGTTGCATCCGTTTTGACATTCTCGCCCCGAAATGGACTAGAATCATCATAAGGAATTTGCTTTGATTCTTCTTTTGACTCTAGTACCCTTTCCTTTATTTTGTCATCTTTAACATCATTTGATTTGATTGATTGGGAAGTCGAGGGTTCATTGTTTCCAAGATCATCATCATAGCATGGTTTCTCTTCTTGATTAACATCATCTTGGGAAGTGGGAAGGGCAATGGCATTTGCAAGATTTTTTTCCTTGACCATTTTCTTTACCTTGACAAACACCCTTCCAAAGTCCTTATTAGATTAATATATGTCTTGCATGTTCTCCCGTGTTGTAGTTACCCATTCCAAGATAGTTTAAAGAATAGCTTCAAAGCTGTTAGACTTGGTTATGTTTTTCTTCCTTCTTATCATCATAAGGTCTGTCAAACTCATTAGAAGAACTAGCATTTGGGGTAGCATCATAAGGGGAGGGGGTATTTGAAAAATCACTCCAATGTTCTAATTCATCCTCCGTTAATTACTCTCATGTTCATCTCAACCACCATATAGAGAACAAACATAATCCCTATGAGATTGATATGGTTCGTACATCTCTCTCCGAGAAGTATGTATATAATCTTGCCAAAAGTGAGGTCCACCATAATATTGACATGATTTATCAAGATGCTTTTTCCAGCCACCAAATCCACATTCATTCCTTGATGCCATAGTAAGAAATAAACAAAAATAAAGAAAATCTGCCTAACATATGAAACAAATAAAATCACAATAAAATATTTAAAAGTTTAAATAAAATCAAATAAGCTAAAAATTTAAACTAACTCAATACGCCAAATTGTTCTCTAGAAATGATGCCATTTTTAAAAATGCTCAACTTACACTATCAATTTAGTGCAAGACGATCGCCGTCAATATATTTACCCAACTTTGGAGTTTGGGTAGAATCCATGAGAAATAATGTGAGTGGATATCAAGTTGATTCTAAATAATAAACATGAGTTAAATTCAAACCAATGTTACACAAAGATATAAATGGGAGAGATAGTGATACAAGAATAATCACAGATATGGAATTATGAAGGTGTGCGTTGGTCCTGAGACTTGGTGTGTGCAATTGAAGTGTAGAATAGGTCCAAAACACACCAAAAATCAGCCCACTCTTACATTTCAGGGGAACCTCACCCTTGAGGGTGTTATGGATATTTTTGTATTCCATTTTGTAATAACTATATAAGGAATATGTTAGGGTTTATTTACATAGTTTTGATGATATTTGTGAGTGTAGAAAACTTGTATCAAGATCTATCTTGTTCTTGAGGAGTGCCCACTCGAAACTAGGACACTAACTAGTGTGGATTTCTCTTGTGATTGTGTATTGCTTGGAAACATCGGTGCTTGAGTGGGGGACTCCTCTCTAATATCGTTGTAAGTGATAGTTTTATTTTTGTGTGTAGTTTTAAAGGTCCGAGAGTTTCCATTATTGGGTTCTTAAGATTATACCTTCATGTGGTTTATCTATCTATCTATCCCTTACTTTTTTGTAATCTTATTTTGTTCCCTTTGTTTTAGTGTAAGCCGTGTGAGGCTTTTTGTTGTTGTTGTTCAAGTTATTGTTGTTTCCATATTCTAACATTCTTGTTAGTTTGTTTTTATCTACAAAATAGGTGTCAATAAACCTCAATATCGTGTTGTTATTATGTCCTTCTTGTGTTGTTGTAGTTGGCCGAGACTAGATCTCAAAAGGGTCTCTCAGTTTTGGCCATTTGTGGACTGTTTTGGACTGATTTTTTTTCCTTCCAAGTTATTATCGTATCATTTGGTATCAAATAATTTCTTTATGTTATTCCCATAAGATCAATATTGGGCTCGTAAACTTGAAAATGAAAAAACTTTTTTTGGCAAAAACTGAAATTTCAGTAAAATAGCAATCTATCCATTGTTGTTGTCTTGGATAAAATTGTGTTCTTGTTGTGTATTGGCCGAGATTTTTACTTGTTTTTTTGTATATAATTGTTAGGATTTATTATTTACTAACACTTTAGTATAGATCTATATTTGATCTTTAAAAATTAATGTTGTTGTTGTGATCATAATACTTGGCCGCTTGTTGTTGAACAATTGTTGTGACAAACTATTTTGGGCCGTGAGTTGTGGATTTATTGTTAGAGGTTTGAGTGGAATGTATTGTGTTTTTTTTGTTGTTATTTAAAGATTTTTGTGGTGTTCTTGTTGTTCATCACAACCTTCATATCTTTTAAAAATCAAAAAAACAACACAAAAGGGGTCTTGGCCGTGGGATTGTTGAGCTTGTTGTTATGGATTTGGTTGAAAAAAAAAACATTGGATGTGTTTTTGGTGTTCTTGAAAAATTATTGTGGTCTTCTTTTTGTTATTCATACACTTTCATATCTTGATCAACTTAAAGTGCCTAATAGATCTAAAAAGGCGAAGTATAAAGTTGTAAGACTTGTTAGTGAGAAGACTTGAACCCATTACTTCATATTTTTCAACCACTTTCCCTATTTCGAGGACCTTGTTTTGTAGGAGTAGTGAAAGTCAAGTAACACCTTTTTGAAGGTTTAATTTGAAAAAGATCCTAAGACATTAACTTTCCCTCCAAACTTAATTTCATCCACTCCAAATTGTGAAGGACCAAAAACATCAAAATTGATAATTGAAATTTGTTGAAAATCGGCCAATTAAAGGGTGACACATCATCAAATTATTGTTCACACGAAAATTTTAAGATCAAATTTTGATCTTATAATTTTAATTTGTTGTTCTTTATTCTCGTTTGTTGATTTGATTACTAACTTACAAGCTAGTAATAGATTGTAAGTTAGTTTTGAAACCATTCTACGTGTTAACTTTCCTTTGTGTCTCTTAATTCTTGTGAATCGTTGTAATATGTCCGTGTGTATTTTTCCTTACTCTTTGGATTCATTATAAACGTGAATTCACCTCTAAAAACCTCTCAGAGTACAAGCAATCTTACAATACTTATGAGATTGAGTGTGAGGGATCCGAGAGCCAAGAAATAAAAAGAGAGAGTGAGGATATTTTGTACAACTAATGTATTTCTATTTTTTAGGTAAATTTTCAGCCATAATGGAAACCATTTTGGCCCACCTTGACCCTATTTCTTGAGAATTGGCTAAGACGAATGCGAGTGTTAAAAAATTAGGCTCGGATATATCTACTATACTTGAGTGGTTGGGTCGAGTGGAGAGTCGAAGGAACTCTCGTGTTTCTAGTCTTGAAACTTTACCACAAACAATAAATCCTAGAATACCACCACCAAATGACATAGACATAAGCCAAGCCACAAAATGTCCTCAAACCCAAGACCTAAATAGGTCATTTCCCCCTCAATTAGATCAAGTCCAACAAGAAGGACTTGGAAGCCAATTTCTTTTCATCCAAGCTCCACAATTGAAACTCTACTTTACCAAATCAATCCTCTTAACCGAAACTCCATTTCACCAAAACCGGTATATCCATGTAGAGGAGTATGGTAGAAAGGAAAATGAAAGACATGGAGTCTACAATGATGCTTATATGATGGAAGAAAAGTTAAGGGGGAGGACGTAAGAATCCACAAGGACCCCTCTACCAAGAAAAAAGGTGGGATGAGTTTCAGATGAGATTGAAGACATGTCTCAAGATGGAGAGAAAGCCGAGGTTCAAAATAAAGATATTGGTCAAGAGTTGTAGTCATTGTGTTCTCAGGTTCACCCTTGTTTGTGGACTATTTTTAGCTCATTTTTTTTATGTCCCTTGTCGTTATTGATATATCAGGTTCTTGATTCTTTGTGGGCGGTTTTGAGTGGATTCTTTTAAGTGTCCAATTGAACAAAGTGAAGCTGTGAATTTGTAGGCAAATTCCTCTCAAAATGGAGAGAATGATACAAGAATAATCACGGATATGGACTTATGAGGGAGCGCATTGGTACCGAGACTTGGTGCATGCAATTGAAGTGTAGAAGAGGTCAAAAACACACCCAAAAATCAGCCCACTTTTACATTTGAGGGGCACCTCACCCTTGAGGGTATTATGGACATTTTTGTATTCCATTTTGTAATAAATATATATGGAACATGTTAGGGTTTCATTACTTAGTTTTTAATGATATTTGTGAGTTTTGAACACTTGTAACATGCTATCTCTTATTCTTGAGAAGTGCCCACCCGAAACTAGGACACTAAGTAGTGTGAATTTCGCTAGTGATTGTGTATTGCTTGGAAACATCGGTATTTGAGTGGTGGACTCCTCTCTTGTATCTTTGTAAGAGATATGTTTATTGTTGTGTGTAATTTTAAGGGTCCAAGAGTGTCTATTCTTGGGTTCTTAAGGTTATACCTTCATGTGGTCTATTTATCTTTCCCTTTAATTTATTGTAATCTTGTTTTGTTCCTTTTGTTTTAGTGTAAGCCGTGTGAGGGTTCTTCTTGTTTTTGTTCAACTTATTTTTGTTTCTATCTCGTAATCTTCTTGTTATTTTGTTGTTCTATGCAAAATAGGTGTCAATACACCTCATCGTGTTGTTATTGTCTCCGTCTTCTGTTGTTTTAGTTGGACGAGACTAGATCTCAAAAGGGGCTTTCGGTTTTGGCCATTTTGTGGACTGTTTTGGACTGATTTTTTTTCCTTCCAAGTTTTCATCGTATCAGATAGATATCTACACTATTATTTCTTTTTGAATTTTTCTAGTATAAATTCGAGGCTACGAATAATTTGAGGTTTAACAATTATGCACGGATCTTCGGATTATGCATGACTAAGGGAGTGATATATGGGTATTAGCAATCAACATCAATTTAGTAATCCAAATATGGGAAGGTTTGGTTATAGATTTTGATGTTGGTCTTTCAACAAAACAACATACTTTCAACTATTGATTCTTTCAAATACCTGTGCTCAATAATTGGTAACCACAACCTTAATCTCGGTATCCCTATTTCTAGGATGATATCTATGATGTAGTCATCCTCATATTCAAACTTATGCCTAAGATAGTGAAAATTTAGTAAACTAAACACACAATTGTCTATCATTTCTTTGGTCTCCACATTCCTCTTTCAAGTATGATATGGACTCCTAAAGTTCACCCAAAACCCTTTTTTCAAAGATGGCTTTGTGTTTTCTAGAGAATGGAGATTTCACTTATCACACCCATGTGGGTATTTGGGGCTTTCGCCCATCAAATCCCAACGAAATTAGCTTAGCAATGATAAAAACCATAAACATGAACTACTAAATAGAAGCTAATCAATAACAACCCACACACACTTTAACCCCGATTTACACATTACCCCAAGAAGGAAATCTAGCTACACATAAGATAAATAAGCATAGATATACCCAAAATCTCCATTGAAATGACTTGTTGAAGATTAAGTGAATGTTACTTTAAACCTAAAACTATCACAAATAAACAATGGAAGTGAGCTAATCCTCCGCTTAGATTGTCTCCAATATATATTCTTCACCTAAAAATTTATTACAATATTTTCTTCTCCAAGAGTAGAGGCTATGAATCCAAGAACTAAAACCTAAGAAATTTAGGGAAGATGGAATTTGATACATGAATCAAGGGTTTTGGTATTTTTGGCCAAATTTGGGATCAGACACCTATATTTTAAGATTTCCCCCTTGGCTAAACTCTTCTGATAAGCTGCGATCGTGCAAGCATGGTCGTGCCCGCAACTTTCGCGATCGCAATAGGTAAATATAACCGCGATGTATTGACCCTGCTTGACTGCCATGATTATGGTCAGTAGACCGCGACCACAGTAATTGAGGACCTTCTACTCTAGGTCTTTAGCTGAACTTTGTTGTTCCCCTTTCGATCATTTTAAGCTCTAATCCACATCTCTCCATCCATTTAACTCTATACTTGCAAAAAGTGGATATTAGTATTTTAATCACAATTATGTCTCGTTTATTCATCCAAAACAAGGTAATATGTATGAATGTTGAGTGTAAATAAGTGATAAAATCACCACTCATCAACCTCCTTAAGGTCAGATACATCTTCATCGAACCAGGATGGATATAATAATGTGACTCATGTGCCTCAGCCAAGTTCTTCTCTTGAAATCCATCTATGTCAAGAACACATAACCCCCCTTGGTACCGTAATGTTCCATCATCACTAATCTTAAAGGACATCACCTTTTACCTACCTACATCACCCTTGATCCTCATTAAGATAGGATCTAACCCTTGTTTTTCCTTCATTTCAGCACCAAGAGACAATGTGTCACCTTCTACACAAACACACCACTATTCTCAGAGTCCAAGAGATGACCTTCAAGGTTAGCAACAGGATGAATGTCTTCCACCAACTCCTACTTTTCTTCATCTAAAGGAGCTAGACTTTCCATGGATAACCTACTAAGAGCATCAGTAATGAGATTATGTTTACTTGGATGGTAGTAAAGACTTAGGTCATATTCTTTGAGTAGATTAAGCCATCTCCTTTGCCTGAGATTTAGCTCTTTTTGAATAAGTACATACTTCAGGCTCTTATGATTAGAAAAGATATCCACATGCATGCCATACAAATAGTGACACTAGATTTGCAATGTGAATACCACAACCAATAATTCCAGGTCATGAGTCGGATAATTCTTCTTATACACCTTCAACTATTTGGAGGCATAAGCTATCACCTTTCCATGCTGCATCAAAATATAGCCAAGCTAAGCCTCATATGGGATGCATCACAATAGAACACAAATCCCACAGTGTCGTTAGTCAAAGTGAGAACTAGAGCTAAAGTTATCTTATCCTTCAGCTACTCAAAAATACCCTCACAAGCATCAAAACTAAGAAGTTCACCTTTTACTGAGTCAACTTAGTCAATGGGGAAGCTATAGAAGAGAAACTTTCCACAAAATTTCTATAATAACTAGCTAAACCCATGAAGCTTCGAATATCAATAAGAGTAGTAGGCCTAGGAAACTTCTTAACCGCAATAACTTTTTGTGAATCCACCATGATCCCTTTACTAGAAATGACATGACCCAAAAAAGTGGTAGCGTTCAACAATAATTCATATTTCAAAAATTTGGCATACAACTGCTAATCTTTTAGGGTTTGCAACACAATGCATAGGTTATTGGAATGATTGGCCTTGCTCTTAGAGTACCCCAGAATATTGTCTATGAACATAATGATGAACAAATCCATAAACTGATGAAAGACTTTATTCATCAAGTCCATAAATGCTATCGGGACTTTGGTCAATCCAAAAGACATAACTTAGAATTAAAATGCCCATACTGGGTATAGAAAGCAGTCTTAGGGATATCACCTCCCTATTATTTAACTGATGATACACGGATTGAAGATCAATCATTGCCAAAAACTTAGAACCCTGAAGCTAGTCAAATAAATCATCAATCAGTAGAATAAGTTACTTATTATTTACCGTCACCTTATTCAGCTATCGGTAATCAATATATATCCAAAGAGAATAATCCTTGTTATGCAGGAATAAGACCGTTGCACCCTATAGAGATACATTAGAATAGATTAAACCCTTATCTAGAAGATCCTTTAGTTGCTCCTTAAGCTCTTTTAACTCAACTAGAGCAATTCTATAAGGAGGAATAGAAATAGGACGAGTGTTTGAAATAAGACCTATCCCAAAATCAATCTACCTATGAAGGAATACCAGAAACATCATTAGGGAAGACCTTAGGAAATTCATTCACCACTGGGATAAAATGTAAAGAAGGACCCTCTGAGTTAGAATCTTTAACCCAGAACAAATGATAGAGACACCCCTTGGAGATTAATCTCTGGGCTTTAAGATATGATATAAACCTTCCCTTAGGAGCTAGGGAACCATTGTCCTACTCAACAATCAGCTCAGTAGGGAATCTAAAGATGACCTTACAAGTTTGAAAGACTAAAGATGAATGGCCCAAGTGCAACTAATCCATCCCTTATATGACATCAAAATCCACCATGTCTAATTCAAATAGATCCACCAAAGTCTCCCGGCCACTCACAGATACCACACAACCCCTACAGATTGTTATAGCAACCACAAAGTTGTCTAATAGGGTAGAAATAAGAAAGAGATCTGGAAAACACTCGGGATCAAAACCAAAATACAAAACCACAAATAGGATCACATAAGAGAGAAAGGACCACTTATCAATTAAATAATACATATAATGGGATAAGAGTTTCAACATACCAGTAACAACATCAGCAATTTCCTCAAACTTCTGATGTCTAGTGAGAGCATAGAGTGGATTCTGACTAGTGCCAAATCTAAATGGTGCAGCCTTTGGTACTAGAGCTAATAAAGAGAAAATGGTGACCTTGTTTGCCCCCAGAAGTAACTTTATCAATAGGGCAAATTCTAAGAAAATGCATTGGCTGACCACAGTTGAAGCACTTGTTCTTTGCTTCATCATAGTACCCTACTATCCTAAGATTAGGTATCCTATGCCCTATAATTATCGCCACCCTGAAAATTCTTATTAGTAGATGGCTTTGGGTAGGAAGAACTATCCGTCTAGTAAGACCCAAAATTGCCTCACCTCTTCTTGGACAACTTTTCACCATCCCTATCATTATGTTGTTGACCTCCATGCTGAGTAGAAAATCTAAAATGTTTTATCCTGCTTCTTCTTATCCTCCTCAACCTACTGCATGTACACAACTGTTACACCTAAGTACATATACTAGTATATGTGGTCTCACCAAGTAATAAAGCATCCTTTTAGAAGCCAAGTATCGATCCCTCAAGGGCTTTTGTTGATTGCTTATCCAACTCTAGTTCAACTATTGATATTAATATGTGCAAATGTAACAAATAGATTTTTTAAGTTGTAAATTGACATTAAAGTAAACAATACAATAAAGTAAGAGCTTGGACAATCAATTGAGAGAAACCCAAGTTTAAAGAACTATGAACAACCATACTAAGCTATTAAACTTTATTAGTTAGATTACTTGTCTTATTGTTGATTCAAAGGATTGATTTTATGATAATGGTCTCTCGAGTCTCTAATTACCTATCTAACTTTGCCCCACAACTAGATTATTGATCGGGGATGTGAGACTATGCTAAACACATTTATATTTCATCCCCTACTGAGCCAAATAAGGATTCTTAGTATATATTTATCCTAGATGATAATTCAATTCCCTTATTTTATAAAAGAATAAGAACCTTACTCTATTTACCCCAACATTCAATACTTTTGTTCCTCCTCTTGGGATCCCAAGATGATGATAGATGTATCATAAGGGTTGTGAATCCTTAAAATAGTTAGAAAAAGGATAAATAAGAAACTAAATATGATAATCAATCAAAACCAAATCAATTCAAAAAGTTAGTAATCCTGTCCTTATCCATAATCTCAGAAAAGGGGCTTTTAGCCACTCATGAACATAACCGCAATCAGCATATATTAATACATTTTACAATCCATAAATAAACTTAAGTAAAAGAATAAAAACCCTAATTGAAGTGTTTTCCAGACCCTCTCCAAGTTTCAAAGGAGTCCAAGGTGTTTAACAATGTATTTAAGTGTCCTATTGAAAGTAGTAAAATTTTGGCCATGTGAGAGTAGAGGTTGTACCGCCCTTTATATTCTATGTGAATGGGGATCACATTGAGTGGTCATTTCATGGGAGTAGGGGTTACCCCATGTTTCTTATTTCATGGGAGTATCAGCCGTGCCGCTCCTCCATCGTGAGGGTACACTGGAAACTCCAATTTGACTCCTAAACTCATCTGATGCATTTTCCCTTCAATCCCACGCTTTGTGGTGCTATTTACACTTGATTTATAGATTTTTCATCATAAATAAATCAAAATAATAAACTCACCAAGAATCTTATAACATTAAACACCATAGGTTAGAACTCTAAACAACACAAATCCATAATAGTGAACTAGAAATTTAAGCTAAGAACTAGTTTTATCCAATTAATCTTTCGCTTACTGTTTTGAATCTTTGCTTGATTCAATTGAACTTAAAAATTGTAAAAAATATGTTAAACACATAATTGAACAATCATACCCTTAGGAACTCATTATACTCACTAGAATCCATAGAGATCAATCAAAAAAACACCTAGCTCAAGCTAGTAATAATAGTTTTCTCATTAAAACTCTGAGTGAACAATTTAAGTTAAAACTTGTTTGAACTACACCTTAAAATTGTAATATAATACTTAAACACTTAAATTCTCAATTATATCATCATTAAGATATTAATCACACAAGTTTTCCTCAAAACAAGGCTAAATATGCTCGAATAATAACACTGAGGTTAATAAATCCACTTCAAATCATCACCCCACACTTAAAGCCTTGTTCATCCTCGAACAACTCTTTAATCTAAGCACCATAAGCTTAGCATACTCTTCACTTCTAATAAAAGAAAGACACTTAATATAATATGATAATGACTACACAAAATCCAAATTTCTACACTAAGCATGTTATGTACAAAATTGAAAGTTCAAAAATACTACCCTAACACATCCTAGCCTCAAGAATTGACATTACAAAGTTGGAAAACTAATGCATATTTCCCAATAATAGACATCATACAAATTATCTAACTATTATTTAACATGTGCCCTCACAATATGAGAGTTACCCATAATCATTCACATAAATGCTATTTATTACAAAATGGGTACAAAAATCAAATCATGTTCTCTCTCTAAAATGAAGTCACATGGTACTCAAGATGAACCATAGGCAACCCTTTAGTGTAGTACTCCACTAATATCAGAATGATGAAGCTTAGGATCAAATAGGTCTTCAAGGTTTGTAATGTAGGCTAAGGGATGGGTAGGAACTATTCTAGCTAGTAATAGTGACAATCTTCCCTATGCACTTTAATACATCACACTTTTCACTCAACTCACCTTTACAACAAATTTACACCACTTTTGTCTACCTCTATCTTCAGATTTGCCTCATGTCGTTAGGATTATTCATATACACTAGGTGGGAGTATTATATATTAATTCATGATTCACCCTTACCCTTCTTCACATCCACTTTACGTTATGCATCCCCTATGATAGCCACCCTCAACTTAAGCGATTTGCCTTAGTTGGAGTGAACAATATCCAATGAGGACCGAGGCTATCATTGTAATAAAAATGGGCTAAAATGGTAATTTCTGTAGCACAACTTTCTCTAACTCCCAACCACAACACATCAATTGTACAAACCAATACTATTACTTTGGGGCTTTACTTTCACCTTTCTCCTATTAGAATTTCAAATTCCTTGCTCGATTAATTTTACACTAAAGAACTTAGGATCTTTGGATCAGATATAGGTCAATTAAATAAGGGGATTAGGCGACAAATGAATCTGCCAAAGAAAATAAGCTAAATTCTTAGTGGGGTTAACTAAAATTATGCACAATGGTGGGTCAAAAAATTGATATAAACATGGCTATCAAAGAAATAGATATATCATCTCCTAAACCCATGTTCTTTATTTTGATTTGCATATAGTTATAGACATCACATGCAACAAGGAATACAAATACCTCAAACACACATGGCACATGCTCAATTCAAGTAGGATCATCATAGAGTCTCAACCAAATAATCACATAAATTAAATCATCAAGACAACAAGTACAAAAGTCATAATCATAAGCCAAGGAGTCTAAAATGCATTAAATCACACATTCAACATTCTTTCTACGACAAAAACACTTGTATCATGACGTCAAATATAGCACCAACAAAAACATCCCACTTATTCCTAACTCCAAAAATTTTAAAATTATTCCTAGGGAATTTCCCCACCCCAAACTTAAAAATATACTTTGTCCCTAAATTATACTAAAAATTAAATATAGAAATACTCCCCATGGCCTCTAGGACTAGCTAGTAGCATCATTATACATTAAGAGAGTTCGGGGTCCCCACATTTACTCTTCGTTATGCTTCTTCACTCAGGTTCTTTGGTACTCAGACTTCCCATCAACATATGACTCGACAAAAATAATAACTAGTGAATTTAAAACTAAAATACTAATAATAAAACATAACTTGGGTTCCCTCCAAAGCAATGCCTAATTTAGCATCGTGGCACTATCTGATCATTGACTTATCAGTTTTTCTTCATCTTTTTCCTCATACTTGGAAGAAATCTTTTTATTAATTTTTCACCTCTTGAGTGTGAACTCTCAAGGTCAACAACTCTCTCAATAATAAAATATTCAGGCTCATCAATCTGTATCATTTTGGGATGGGGTATTTGTGGCCTGGGTAGCTTAATAAAGAAGTCTAAAGAGGTCTTTGGTGGACTAAAATATACCACCCCACACTTATACCCTTCAATCACAACAGTCATAAATAAATATTTGTAGTGGGATAGTGTTTTGAGTGGTTTGTACACTTTAAAAACCATTTTTTCATCATCCAGCCTCATTGTGAGTGTTCCCTCTCTAACATCTATCAATGCTCCTTCCATCACCAAGAATGGACATCCTAAGATTCTTGACACTCTTTTATCTTCCTAAAAATCTAAAACAATAAAATCAACAAAAATAATAAACTTACCAACCTTGATGAGAACATCCTTTATGGTTCCTTCAGTACGGGCTATGGTTTGGTTTACCAATTAGAGTAACACAGTGCTTGGTATCGTCTTCCCTAAGACCAAAGTATTGAACAAGGAGGGGGGAATCAAACTAGTGCTTTCCCCTAAATCACTAAGTGTTTAGATCAACTCATTATTACAAATTTGAATAGGGAGACTCAAACTTTCACGATCTTTGAGTTTTTTTGGCATCTTCTGTATAACCACAAATCTATGCTCCTCTGTGAGTGCTACTACCTCAAAGTAATGAAGCTTAACATTTTTAGTGAACACGTCTTTCAAGTAATTAGCGTACTTGGGCATTCCCTACAAAACATCTACAAGAGGAAGATTAATATAAAGTTCTGTGAACATGTCAATCTACCTATGAAGGAATACCAGAAACATCATTAGGGAAGACCTTAGGAAATTCATTCACCACCGGGATAAAATGTAAAGAAGGACCCTCTGAGTTAGAATCTTTAACCCAGAACAAATGATAGAGACACCCCTTGGAGATTAATCTCCGGGCTTTAAGATATGATATGAACCTTCCCTTAGGAGCTAGGGAACCATTGTCCTACTCAACAATCAGCTCAGTAGGGAATCTAAAGATGACCTTACAAGTTTGAAAGACTAAAGATGAATGGCCCAAGTGCAACTAATCCATCCCTTATATGACATCAAAATCCACCATGTCTAATTCAAATAGATCCACCAAAGTCTCCCGGCCACTCACAGATACCACACAACCCCTACAGACTGTTATAGCAACCACAAAGTTGTCTAATAGGGTAGAAATAAGAAAGAGATCTGGAAAACACTCGGGATCAAAACCAAAATACAAAACCACAAATAGGATCACATAAGAGAGAAAGGACCACTTATCAATTAAATAATACATATAATGGGATAAGAGGTTCAACATACCAGTAACAACATCAGCAATTTCCTCAAACTTCTGATGTCTAGTGAGAGCATAGAGTGGATTCTGACTAGTGCCAAATCTAAATGGTGCAGACTTTGGTACTAGAGCTAATAAAGAGAAAATGGTGACCTTGTTTGCCCCCAGAAGTAACTTTATCAATAGGGCAAATTCTAAGAAAATGCATTGGCTGACCACAGTTGAAGCACTTGTTCTTTGCTTCATCATAGTACCCTACTATCCTAAGATTAGGTATCCTATGCCCTATAATTATCGCCACCCTGAAAATTCTTATTAGTAGATGGCTTTGGGTAGGAAGAACTATCCGTCTAGTAAGACCCAAAATTGCCTCACCTCTTCTTGGACAACTTTTCACCATCCCTATCATTATGCTGTTGACCTCCATGCTGAGTAGAAAATCTAAAATGTTTTATCCTGCTTCTTCTTATCCTCCTCAACCTACTGCATGTACACAACTGTTACACCTAAGTACATATACTAGTATATGTGGTCTCACCAAGTAATAAAGCATCCTTTTAGAAGCCAAGTATCGATCCCTCAAGGGCTTTTGTTGATTGCTTATCCAACTCTAGTTCAACTATTGATATTAATATGTGCAAATGTAACAAATAGATTTTTTAAGTTGTAAATTGACATTAAAGTAAACAATACAATAAAGTAAGAGCTTGGACAATCAATTGAGAGAAACCCAAGTTTAAAGAACTATGAACAACCATACTAAGCTATTAAACTTTATTAGTTAGATTACTTGTCTTATTGTTGATTCAAAGGATTGATTTTATGATAATGGTCTCTCGAGTCTCTAATTACCTATCTAACTTTGCCCCACAACTAGATTATTGATCGGGGATGTGAGACTATGCTAAACACATTTATATTTCATCCCCTACTGAGCCAAATAAGGATTCTTAGTATATATTTATCCTAGATGATAATTCAATTCCCTTATTTTATAAAAGAATAAGAACCTTACTCTATTTACCCCAACATTCAATACTTTTGTTCCTCCTCTTGGGATCCCAAGATGATGATAGATGTATCATAAGGGTTGTGAATCCTTAAAATAGTTAGAAAAAGGATAAATAAGAAACTACATATGATAATCAATCAAAACCAAATCAATTCAAAAAGTTAGTAATCCTGTCCTTATCCATAATCTCAGAAAAGGGGCTTTTAGCCACTCATGAACATAACCGCAATCAGCATATATTAATACATTTTACAATCCATAAATAAACTTAAGTAAAAGAATAAAAACCCTAATTGAAGTGTTTTCCAGACCCTCTCCAAGTTTCAAAGGAGTCCAAGGTGTTTAACAATGTATTTAAGTGTCCTATTGAAAGTAGTAAAATTTTGGCCATGTGAGAGTAGAGGTTGTACCGCCCTTTATATTCTATGTGAATGGGGATCACATTGAGTGGTCATTTCATGGGAGTAGGGGTTACCCCATGTTTCTTATTTCATGGGAGTATCAGCCGTGCCGCTCCTCCATCGTGAGGGTACACTGGAAACTCCAATTTGACTCCTAAACTCATCTGATGCATTTTCCCTTCAATCCCACGCTTTGTGGTGCTATTTACACTTGATTTATAGATTTTTCATCATAAATAAATCAAAATAATAAACTCACCAAGAATCTTATAACATTAAACACCATAGGTTAGAACTCTAAACAACACAAATCCATAATAGTGAACTAGAAATTTAAGCTAAGAACTAGTTTTATCCAATTAATCTTTCGCTTACTGTTTTGAATCTTTGCTTGATTCAATTGAACTTAAAAATTGTAAAAAATATGTTAAACACATAATTGAACAATCATACCCTTAGGAACTCATTATACTCACTAGAATCCATAGAGATCAATCAAAAAAACACCTAGCTCAAGCTAGTAATAATAGTTTTCTCATTAAAACTCTGAGTGAACAATTTAAGTTAAAACTTGTTTGAACTACACCTTAAAATTGTAATATAATACTTAAACACTTAAATTCTCAATTATATCATCATTAAGATATTAATCACACAAGTTTTCCTCAAAACAAGGCTAAATATGCTCGAATAATAACACTGAGGTTAATAAATCCACTTCAAATCATCACCCCACACTTAAAGCCTTGTTCATCCTCGAACAACTCTTTAATCTAAGCACCATAAGCTTAGCATACTCTTCACTTCTAATAAAAGAAAGACACTTAATATAATATGATAATGACTACACAAAATCCAAATTTCTACACTAAGCATGTTATGTACAAAATTGAAAGTTCAAAAATACTACCCTAACACATCCTAGCCTCAAGAATTGACATTACAAAGTTGGAAAACTAATGCATATTTCCCAATAATAGACATCATACAAATTATCTAACTATTATTTAACATGTGCCCTCACAATATGAGAGTTACCCATAATCATTCACATAAATGCTATTTATTACAAAATGGGAACAAAAATCAAATCATGTTCTCTCTCTAAAATGAAGTCACATGGTACTCAAGATGAACCATAGGCAACCCTTTAGTGTAGTACTCCACTAATATCAGAATGATGAAGCTTAGGATCAAATAGGTCTTCAAGGTTTGTAATGTAGGCTAAGGGATGGGTAGGAACTATTCTAGCTAGTAATAGTGACAATCTTCCCTATGCACTTTAATACATCACACTTTTCACTCAACTCACCTTTACAACAAATTTACACCACTTTTGTCTACCTCTATCTTCAAATTTGCCTCATGTCGTTAGGATTATTCATATACACTAGGTGGGAGTATTATATATTAATTCATGATTCACCCTTACCCTTCTTCACATCCACTTTACGTTATGCATCCCCTATGATAGCCACCCTCAACTTAAGCGATTTGCCTTAGTTGGAGTGAACAATATCCAATGAGGACCGAGGCTATCATTGTAATAAAAATGGGCTAAAATGGTAATTTCTGTAGCACAACTTTCTCTAACTCCCAACCACAACACATCAATTGTACAAACCAATACTATTACTTTGGGGCTTTACTTTCACCTTTCTCCTATTAGAATTTCAAATTCCTTGCTCGATTAATTTTACACTAAAGAACTTAGGATCTTTGGATCAGATATAGGTCAATTAAATAAGGGGATTAGGCGACAAATGAATCTGCCAAAGAAAATAAGCTAAATTCTTAGTGGGGTTAACTAAAATTATGCACAATGGTGGGTCAAAAAATTGATATAAACATGGCTATCAAAGAAATAGATATATCATCTCCTAAACCCATGTTCTTTATTTTGATTTGCATATAGTTATAGACATCACATGCAACAAGGAATACAAATACCTCAAACACACATGGCACATGCTCAATTCAAGTAGGATCATCATAGAGTCTCAACCAAATAATCACATAAATTAAATCATCAAGACAACAAGTACAAAAGTCATAATCATAAGCCAAGGAGTCTAAAATGCATTAAATCACACATTCAACATTCTTTCTACGACAAAAACACTTGTATCATGACGTCAAATATAGCACCAACAAAAACATCCCACTTATTCCTAACTCCAAAAATTTTAAAATTATTCCTAGGGAATTTCCCCACCCCAAACTTAAAAATATACTTTGTCCCTAAATTATACTAAAAATTAAATATAGAAATACTCCCCATGGCCTCTAGGACTAGCTAGTAGCATCATTATACATTAAGAGAGTTCGGGGTCCCCACATTTACTCTTCGTTATGCTTCTTCACTCAGGTTCTTTGGTACTCAGACTTCCCATCAACATATGACTCGACAAAAATAATAACTAGTGAATTTAAAACTAAAATACTAATAATAAAACATAACTTGGGTTCCCTCCAAAGCAATGCCTAATTTAGCATCGTGGCACTATCTGATCATTGACTTATCAGTTTTTCTTCATCTTTTTCCTCATACTTGGAAGAAATCTTTTTATTAATTTTTCACCTCTTGAGTGTGAACTCTCAAGGTCAACAACTCTCTCAATAATAAAATATTCAGGCTCATCAATCTGTATCATTTTGGGATGGGGTATTTGTGGCCTGGGTAGCTTAATAAAGAAGTCTAAAGAGGTCTTTGGTGGACTAAAATATACCACCCCACACTTATACCCTTCAATCACAACAGTCATAAATAAATATTTGTAGTGGGATAGTGTTTTGAGTGGTTTGTACACTTTAAAAACCATTTTTTCATCATCCAGCCTCATTGTGAGTGTTCCCTCTCTAACATCTATCAATGCTCCTTCCATCACCAAGAATGGACATCCTAAGATTCTTGACACTCTTTTATCTTCCTAAAAATCTAAAACAATAAAATCAACAAAAATAATAAACTTACCAACCTTGATGAGAACATCCTCTATGGTTCCTTCAGTACGGGCTATGGTTTGGTTTACCAATTAGAGTAACACAGTGCTTGGTATCGTCTTCCCTAAGACCAAAGTATTGAACAAGGAGGGGGGAATCAAACTAGTGCTTTCCCCTAAATCACTAAGTGTTTAGATCAACTCATTATTACAAATTTGAATAGGGAGACTCAAACTTTCACGATCTTTGAGTTTTTTTGGCATCTTCTGTATAACCACAAATCTATGCTCCTCTGTGAGTGCTACTACCTCAAAGTAATGAAGCTTAACATTTTTAGTGAACACGTCTTTCAAGTAATTAGCGTACTTGGGCATTCCCTACAAAACATCTACAAGAGGAAGATTAATATAAAGTTCTGTGAACATGTCAATCTACCTATGAAGGAATACCAGAAACATCATTAGGGAAGACCTTAGGAAATTCATTCACCACTGGGATAAAATGTAAAGAAGGACCCTCTGAGTTAGAATCTTTAACCCAGAACAAATGATAGAGACACCCCTTGGAGATTAATCTCCGGGCTTTAAGATATGATATGAACCTTCCCTTAGGAGCTAGGGAACCATTGTCCTACTCAACAATCAGCTCAGTAGGGAATCTAAAGATGACCTTACAAGTTTGAAAGACTAAAGATGAATGGCCCAAGTGCAACTAATCCATCCCTTATATGACATCAAAATCCACCATGTCTAATTCAAATAGATCCACCAAAGTCTCCCGGCCACTCACAGATACCACACAACCCCTACAGACTGTTATAGCAACCACAAAGTTGTCTAATAGGGTAGAAATAAGAAAGAGATCTGGAAAACACTCAGGATCAAAACCAAAATACAAAACCACAAATAGGATCACATAAGAGAGAAAGGACCACTTATCAATTAAATAATACATATAATGGGATAAGAGGTTCAACATACCAGTAACAACATCAGCAATTTCCTCAAACTTCTGATGTCTAGTGAGAGCATAGAGTGGATTCTGACTAGTGCCAAATCTAAATGGTGCAGCCTTTGGTACTAGAGCTAATAAAGAGAAAATGGTGACCTTGTTTGCCCCCAGAAGTAACTTTATCAATAGGGCAAATTCTAAGAAAATGCATTGGCTGACCACAGTTGAAGCACTTGTTCTTTGCTTCATCATAGTACCCTACTATCCTAAGATTAGGTATCCTATGCCCTATAATTATCGCCACCCTGAAAATTCTTATTAGTAGATGGCTTTGGGTAGGAAGAACTATCCGTCTAGTAAGACCCAAAATTGCCTCACCTCTTCTTGGACAACTTTTCACCATCCCTATCATTATGCTGTTGACCTCCATGCTGAGTAGAAAATCTAAAATGTTTTATCCTGCTTCTTCTTATCCTCCTCAACCTACTGCATGTACACAACTGTTACACCTAAGTACATATACTAGTATATGTGGTCTCACCAAGTAATAAAGCATCCTTTTAGAAGCCAAGTATCGATCCCTCAAGGGCTTTTGTTGATTGCTTATCCAACTCTAGTTCAACTATTGATATTAATATGTGCAAATGTAACAAATAGATTTTTTAAGTTGTAAATTGACATTAAAGTAAACAATACAATAAAGTAAGAGCTTGGACAATCAATTGAGAGAAACCCAAGTTTAAAGAACTATGAACAACCATACTAAGCTATTAAACTTTATTAGTTAGATTACTTGTCTTATTGTTGATTCAAAGGATTGATTTTATGATAATGGTCTCTCGAGTCTCTAATTACCTATCTAACTTTGCCCCACAACTAGATTATTGATCGGGGATGTGAGACTATGCTAAACACATTTATATTTCATCCCCTACTGAGCCAAATAAGGATTCTTAGTATATATTTATCCTAGATGATAATTCAATTCCCTTATTTTATAAAAGAATAAGAACCTTACTCTATTTACCCCAACATTCAATACTTTTGTTCCTCCTCTTGGGATCCCAAGATGATGATAGATGTATCATAAGGGTTGTGAATCCTTAAAATAGTTAGAAAAAGGATAAATAAGAAACTACATATGATAATCAATCAAAACCAAATCAATTCAAAAAGTTAGTAATCCTGTCCTTATCCATAATCTCAGAAAAGGGGCTTTTAGCCACTCATGAACATAACCGCAATCAGCATATATTAATACATTTTACAATCCATAAATAAACTTAAGTAAAAGAATAAAAACCCTAATTGAAGTGTTTTCCAGACCCTCTCCAAGTTTCAAAGGAGTCCAAGGTGTTTAACAATGTATTTAAGTGTCCTATTGAAAGTAGTAAAATTTTGGCCATGTGAGAGTAGAGGTTGTACCGCCCTTTATATTCTATGTGAATGGGGATCACATTGAGTGGTCATTTCATGGGAGTAGGGGTTACCCCATGTTTCTTATTTCATGGGAGTATCAGCCGTGCCGCTCCTCCATCGTGAGGGTACACTGGAAACTCCAATTTGACTCCTAAACTCATCTGATGCATTTTCCCTTCAATCCCACGCTTTGTGGTGCTATTTACACTTGATTTATAGATTTTTCATCATAAATAAATCAAAATAATAAACTCACCAAGAATCTTATAACATTAAACACCATAGGTTAGAACTCTAAACAACACAAATCCATAATAGTGAACTAGAAATTTAAGCTAAGAACTAGTTTTATCCAATTAATCTTTCGCTTACTGTTTTGAATCTTTGCTTGATTCAATTGAACTTAAAAATTGTAAAAAATATGTTAAACACATAATTGAACAATCATACCCTTAGGAACTCATTATACTCACTAGAATCCATAGAGATCAATCAAAAAAACACCTAGCTCAAGCTAGTAATAATAGTTTTCTCATTAAAACTCTGAGTGAACAATTTAAGTTAAAACTTGTTTGAACTACACCTTAAAATTGTAATATAATACTTAAACACTTAAATTCTCAATTATATCATCATTAAGACATTAATCACACAAGTTTTTCTCAAAACAAGGCTAAATATGCTCGAATAATAACACTGAGGTTAATAAATCCACTTCAAATCATCACCCCACACTTAAAGCCTTGTTCATCCTCGAACAACTCTTTAATCTAAGCACCATAAGCTTAGCATACTCTTCACTTCTAATAAAAGAAAGACACTTAATATAATATGATAATGACTACACAAAATCCAAATTTCTACACTAAGCATGTTATGTACAAAATTGAAAGTTCAAAAATACTACCCTAACACATCCTAGCCTCAAGAATTGACATTACAAAGTTGGAAAACTAATGCATATTTCCCAATAATAGACATCATACAAATTATCTAACTATTATTTAACATGTGCCCTCACAATATGAGAGTTACCCATAATCATTCACATAAATGCTATTTATTACAAAATGGGTACAAAAATCAAATCATGTTCTCTCTCTAAAATGAAGTCACATGGTACTCAAGATGAACCATAGGCAACCCTTTAGTGTAGTACTCCACTAATATCAGAATGATGAAGCTTAGGATCAAATAGGTCTTCAAGGTTTCTAATTTAGGCTAAGGGATGGGTAGGAACTATTCTAGCTAGTAATAGTGACAATCTTCCCTATGCACTTTAATACATCACACTTTTCACTCAACTCACCTTTACAACAAATTTACACCACTTTTGTCTACCTCTATCTTCAGATTTGCCTCATGTCGTTAGGATTATTCATATACACTAGGTGGGAGTATTATATATTAATTCATGATTCACCCTTACCCTTCTTCACATCCACTTTACGTTATGCATCCCCTATGATAGCCACCCTCAACTTAAGCGATTTGCCTTAGTTGGAGTGAACAATATCCAATGAGGACCGAGGCTATCATTGTAATAAAAATGGGCTAAAATGGTAATTTCTGTATCACAACTTTCTCTAACTCCCAACCACAACACATCAATTGTACAAACCAATACTATTACTTTGTGGCTTTACTTTCACCTTTCTCCTATTAGAATTTCAAATTCCTTGCTCGATTAATTTTACACTAAAGAACTTAGGATCTTTAGATCAGATATAGGTCAATTAAATAAGGGGATTAGGCGACAAATGAATCTGCCAAAGAAAATAAGCTAAAGTCTTAGTGGGGTTAACTAAAATTATGCACAATGGTAGGTCAAAAAATTGATATAAACATGGCTATCAAAGAAATAGATATATCATCTCCTAAACCCATGTTCTTTATTTTGATTTGCATATAGTTATAGACATCACATGCAACAAGGAATACAAATACCTCAAACACACATGGCACATGCTCAATTCAAGTAGGATCATCATAGAGTCTCAACCAAATAATCACATAAATTAAATCATCAAGACAACAAGTACAAAAGTCATAATCATAAGCCAAGGAGTCTAAAATGCATTAAATCACACATTCAACATTCTTTCTACGACAAAAACACTTGTATCATGACGTCAAATATAGCACCAACAAAAACATCCCACTTATTCCTAACTCCAAAAATTTTAAAATTATTCCTAGGGAATTTCCCCACCCCAAACTTAAAAATATACTTTGTCCCTAAATTATACTAAAAATTAAATATAGAAATACTCCCCATGGCCTCTAGGACTAGCTAGTAGCATCATTATACATTAAGAGAGTTCGGGGTCCCCACATTTACTCTTCGTTATGCTTCTTCACTCAGGTTCTTTGGTACTCAGACTTCCCATCAACATATGACTCGACAAAAATAATAACTAGTGAATTTAAAACTAAAATACTAATAATAAAACATAACTTGGGTTCCCTCCAAAGCAATGCCTAATTTAGCATCGTGGCACTATCTGATCATTGACTTATCAGTTTTTCTTCATCTTTTTCCTCATACTTGGAAGAAATCTTTTTATTAATTTTTCACCTCTTGAGTGTGAACTCTCAAGGTCAACAACTCTCTCAATAATAAAATATTCAGGCTCATCAATCTGTATCATTTTGGGATGGGGTATTTGTGGCCTGGGTAGCTTAATAAAGAAGTCTAAAGAGGTCTTTGGTGGACTAAAATATACCACCCCACACTTATACCCTTCAATCACAACAGTCATAAATAAATATTTGTAGTGGGATAGTGTTTTGAGTGGTTTGTACACTTTAAAAACCATTTTTTCATCATCCAGCCTCATTGTGAGTGTTCCCTCTCTAACATCTATCAATGCTCCTTCCATCACCAAGAATGGACATCCTAAGATTCTTGACACTCTTTTATCTTCCTGAAAATCTAAAACAATAGAATCAACAAAAATAATAAACTTACCAACCTTGATGAGAACATCCTCTATGGTTCCTTCAGTACGGGCTATAGTTTGGTTTACCAATTAGAGTAACACAGTGCTTGGTATCGTCTTCCCTAAGACCAAAGTATTGAACAAGGAGGGGGGAATCAAACTAGTGCTTTCCCCTAAATCACTAAGTGTTTAGATCAACTCATTATTACAAATTTGAATAGGGAGACTCAAACTTTCACGATCTTTGAGTTTTTTTGGCATCTTCTGTATCACCACAAATCTATGCTCCTCTGTGAGTGCTACTACCTCAAAGTAATGAAGCTTAACATTTTTAGTGAACACGTCTTTCAAGTAATTAGCGTACTTGGGCATTCCCTACAAAACATCTACAAGAGGAAGATTAATATAAAGTTCTCTGAACATGTCAAAGAAATTTTTTAAGAATTCATCCTCCTTAGCTTTTCTAAGACTCTATGGGAAAGGAAGTAGTGGTCTTTCCTTTTGCAGTTTAGAAACTTTAGTTTTTCAGTTCTCAGACTTTCTTGAATTTTCAGTAACTTTATATGCAACTGGTTCAGGAACTATCTTCGCATCTACCTCCTTAGTTTCCTTTGAAGGTTCTTGATTTAGCTCTTATAATTCCTTAAAGATATTGTCATTAGTTGTTTAAAAGGTTCAGTATCACTTGGAAAACCACTTTAAGGTTTGGCCTTTTGTTCCTTCTCATTTTTCTAATCTGTATTTCCAAGTTCTGTAAAGCTACGTCCTATCTCTTCATATTTTCTACCACCTGTGCTTGAGAAGCTAGAAAATGTTTTATCATCTCTTTCATATTGCTAGTTTGAGTCGTAGCCTGATTTTATTAAATTTGATACTACTTAAACTACTGTTGTTTGTTGATCCATTCTATAATTGGTGGCTGAATCTGCCACTTTTAATTGTAGGCGTTCCCATAATTCGGCCTTTGAGAATTGTCCACAAACACCACTGACTCAGGATTTGTAACACACATGGCTGTAAAATTACAAATGATACCACCAATCTCACATTAAGTATTCGTCTGATTAGTTGCCTTAACTATTGTTGCAGACTGTGTAACCCTTAATTTCATACTGCTGAGTTGAGTAGGTAACTGATTCTGTAGTGCAGCAATCAGAGATGATGTAGCAATAAAATGGTCCACCTCCAACATACCTAAAACTTTCATGGATCACTTTTTGAGTAAACATGAGACTCATGACTCCTTTATGCAATCCATTTTGACAAGGTCTATAGCTATTCATACATTAATTTGTATTCTTGACCACCCTTAGCTAAATCTAGCAAAATTTTTGTGTTTTGATCAAGTGCCTCAAAAAAAGTGTGAGATAGTACCTCGTTGGACTGATGATGATATGGATAGTCCTAAAAAAGATCTTTAAAACTTTTCCACGCATGATATAATTTCTTATCTGGCTTCTGTTTGAAGCTCACAATTTCACTGTGCAGTCTCGTCGTCTTGATAGTTTGGAAGAATCAAATGAGGAATTTTTAGGATAACTTATCCCAGTTTATAATTGAAATTTCTAGATTAGTCTTCAACCATTTTTTTGCGTTCCCCAATTGTGAAAAAGGTAAAAGTGTTAGCCTAACATAGTCAGTTGACACACCCATAGGGATGAATGTGTCACTGATATCGAGGATATTCTGTAGATGGACCTATGGATCTTTATGTGAAAGCCCCATAAACTATCCACGGCTGATTAAAAGCTACACCATATTTTATTTTAGTACAAAGTTACCTCCAGTAGCTGATTTTTGAAAAGGGGAGGTCAAATTCATAGAAAGTGGGATTGCCACTTCACAAACTGTCCTGCAGGTTGGTTGATCTTCAGTTACGAGAGTAGGATTGTCTTATTCCTCTTTAATTTATTGGATACAATGGAGAAGTACTACTTCAATATTTAATTGATGAAAGTGTTGCTCGTGTTTAGGGCTTGGTTCAACCAATTCGTTATCCCTTGCTAGCTTACTAGTCTTTAAATCTGTTTCCTACAAATTCAATACCAACGCCAGGTGTAAAACATCAAACAAATCTAAAATGTAAAACTAAAACTAAAATAGTTGCCAATTTACATGTCCTCATAAATGGCGCTAAAAACTTGTTGTACCCAAGTGCACACGCAAGTGTACGTGGTCTCATCAAGTAGTAAAGTGGCCCTTTAGAAGACAAGTATTGATCCCACAAGGACTTGTGTTAACAATATATCCAATTCTAGTTCAACTATTGAGATTAATCGGTGAAAACATAACATAAATATTTTTTGAGTTGTAAATTAAAACTAAAGAAAACAATGGCTAAAAGAAAGATCTTGGACAATCAATGGTGAGATACTCGGGGTTAATGAACTATGAATAATCATACTAAGATATTAAACTTCATTAGTTAGATTACTTATTTTGGTTGTTGATTCACGGGGTTGATTTTATTATTATGGTGTCTTGAGCCTGTAATCACCTATCTAACATATCCCCACAAATATATCATTGAGCGATAATGTGAGAACTAAGAGAAACATGCTTATGTTTCATCCTGTAGTGAACCAAATAAGGCTTCCAGCTATATCTCTATCCTAGATGCTAATTGAAATCCCCTATTTTATAAAAGAATAAGAACCTTACTCTATTTACCCCACGTTCTACCCTCTTGTTCCTCATCTCGGGCTCACAAGATGACAATAAATGTATTCTTAGGGTCGCATATCCTTAAAATAGTTCGAAAAAGGATAAATAAATAACCACATATGATAAGAAATGAAAACTAAATCAATTCAAAGAATTATTAATTATGTTCTTGGCCTTAACCTTGGAAAAGAAGTTTTTAGCTACTCATGGACATAACTGTAATCACGATATATGAATACATATTAAAATCCATAAATAAACAAAAGTAAAGGAAGAAAAACCCTAATTAAAGTATCTTCCATCCTTCTCCAAGTTTCAAAGGCATCCAAGGTGATTAACAATGTGTTTAAGTGTCCTATTTATACTTGAAAAATATTGGCCATGGGGGAGTAGGGGTCGCGCCACCCCTTCCATTCCATGGGAATGGGGCTAACACCTTGCTGGTCATTTCATGGGAGTAGGGGTTGCACCAAGTTTGTTATTTCATTGGAGTAGGGGTCACAATGCCTTTCTATCTCAAGGGCACACTAGAAACTCCATCTTGACTCCTAAACTTGTCTTGTGCATTTTCCCTTAAATCCTAAGCTTTGTGGTGGTTTCTACTTGATTTCTAGATTTTTCATTATTAATATATCATCATAATAAAATCACTAATCATACTATATGTAATTACCCGAGACTAAACCCTAGTCATAACACGATGCTTGAAACCACAAGTGATCCCAAGCTAACCCATGAATTGGCATACTACTTGAGCAATTGATTTAAATACATAAAACTTGAAGTAATAAGAATAAGAAATGTCTTTATCTGAACATATTAAAAATGAAAACTATTAAAATGATTACAACTCTAGTTATACAAAACAAACTGAAATCAAATACCTCAACTCTACTGACTGTCTATGAAGCCTCTACTAATACTGACTATAGCTAGTAAGGACATGGCTACAAGAAATCTCTAGTCAATACGAATGAATTTAAATGCTACTAGAACTATAGTTGAATTAAGTCCTCGAATCCATAAAACTCATCACCTACTGAGTGAAAGCTACAAACTGTCTGATTATGATGTGTGTAGTACAACTGGTACCTACATTATGTGACAATGTAGTACATAGACATATCTGTGTGTCAGTACTTGTGGAATGTACTGAGTATATAGGGGTGAATGCATAAGTAAAACAATAACCAAATACTCATATACACTTTTCAGTAATGCATGCTAAGTGTAAATGACTCGCCTTGGGCTTGAATAAAACAAGGACTGCAAAATTATAAAGATAAGTAATGAAGCATAAGTATAAAATTTGTGAGCCATAGCACTTAGTTTTAAAAGCTTTACTTTTACTCTATCTTTTGGGAGGTTCTTCTAACCGAAATTAACCATGTGAGCTACATGGAGTCCAATGCCTTACGTACGTTAGGGAGAGCTGTTCTACCCTTGCCATCTGAATAGGACCTTAACTTAAGAGATCCCTATTATTAACCCACCATGGGCACTTAAACCTATGGTGGCACGTAGTTCTGGGGCATGTCAAGTTGGACTTATTCCCAACTCGGTCCTAAATACTGCTCCTATATTCTTATATGCTCATGCTTTAGGAAATCAACCTTAAATAGCATAAAGGTTTATAGAATAAAAAACAGTTATTCTCTTCTTTGCTTTAATTCAAACTCAATATGAATAAATATGGATTCCATATCTTAGATTAGGATGAAAATATCAATCTTTTTTTAAATCATGGTATCAAACCATCAAAGAAGCTTAAGATCATAGTCTTCTTAAAATCTCAGAACTCATACTAGGGACTTATAATGTAAGCTTAAATTCTTAGAATTTATTAATAGTATTTCATGCTCAATAATCTTCTTGAAATACTTCAATAATTTCAATCAAGATAGTGAAATCAATATCACAATATGAATCTTATAAATTAAAACACGAGCATATGTAACCTTGATGCACATAAAGCCTTTGAATCTCATGCTTTTTTTCATATAATTTGTATTATAATATCATGCTTAAACTCAACTGACAATCTTAGATCATTATTCAAATCAAAATCATGATATACAAATCAAAATAGAGACTCTTTAAGTCAAAACATAAATAGATGAGTATAAGCATGCACTTTAATACTTGAATCACTTTATATATCCATAAAGTCAAAACTAGAAATATGGGGTATGAACCCTAATTTCAAATCACATAATCTTAACTTTAAAAAAAGTTTTGGGAACAAGGATGAAAGAGTATACTTATTCATAACCACACACAACTTCTTGCTCGAGTATCAGATTAAGGTAAAATTGATATTGTTGGAATTCTAATTCAATTGCCTATAATTTGGTGGATCTTGAGATGAAAAAATTCAAATATATCAAAAGTTTTATATGTTCAAATTTTGCCTTTGTAGAATCAAATACCAAACTTTGAACAAATCAAAGGAACTTAGCTCAACTTTGTTCTAAGTGATTCCTATGAACATTCTTCTCCTTACAAGCACTTCACACACTAGAATAAATATTATGACATATATGCTCAAATTACAAATCAAGAACTTGACAAAAACACCTCACCCCAACGCGATGTATGTTCCAAAGGGAATGTCACTGCGAGACAGCCCTATCATGGCAATTTGCTAGATTCGTGATCCAAATGTGAACCAAACCTTGTCTGAAAAATTTAAAAATTCCCTGAGACATACTTTTTATATCTCAGAACATTAATTAACTCAAAAACTAATGTTTCAGGGTCGTTAAGACCAAAATTAAAATCTTCTAAGTTTAGAGGTCTTGATAATGACTAAGTCCCTACTACTTAGCAAACATTTCAAGCCTCAAGCCCTTTATGCATGCAACTAAAAGCTGAATCGAGCTAGGATCAGTACGGGGTATTATAATCTCTCCCCCTTGGGAACATTCATCCTCGAATGAGACCAGTTAGACTGAGAGTACTGAACTAAGAAAACTGATATCACATGCTGAACATGCATGACTAGGAACATGATTGTATAACTGAGTCTGAAACATGATACATGAACTGAATATCTGAAATTTGAAACATGATACATGGACTAAACTGGATTCACAGTTTACATGGATGCAAACAAACTATCTCTTGGAATGACCATACTCATAAAACATTAGATAATAAGACTAGGTGGAAAGATGGAAAACCATAGGAACTTGCCTGTCTGACTGCTAGAATAGATTGCTGGTCATACAAACTGAATCATACTGAAATATTATACTCCATTACACATTCCAATTCAAAAATACACTTCAATTGAGGCTACTTAAAATATTCACATGGGCACTGAGAACTCTAGCTACTAAAGTCTGAGCTAAATTGAATTCTCTTACTATGTTCAAGCCTACTCAAATCTACCAAGGGCATGCATAACACTGCAATACTAGTCTAAGTCTTGAAAATAAGAAACACTTACTCTCTCCCATCTAAAGAACTGTTCATCATCACTATGTTGACCTAAGGAGATGTCATTAAATGGTTAGGATATGAGAACCTAAAGCATGAAAGAATACTACGCACAATTTGGACATTTAATTGAGGCCCAAAGAATATAGCATCCCCGATATGGATTCATTATAGAGATCAAAACTAAGGCTATACATGATAAAAAATCTGAATTTCGCTGGTCATTAAGAGTGTAGAATGAGTCATGGGAACTCAGCATACTTCAAAGCATGAGTACATGAGTCATGAGATGCATCACCTGAGTTTGGAGTTTATGATTTCATAGAACATGATTTGTACTTCTAAGTAAACTAAAACTCCATATACTAGGAACTGGAAGCATACATGTTTCTATGAAAAGTGCATGAATATGAGCTATGATCATGGAACTGATATGTAAGACATGAGTAGATATCATGATAACTAAAGTACAAATACTGAAATAAGAATGGGTCGGATATTTTACTCCCCAGTGTTGTTCTACAACATAATGGCCTCACTACTAGAATCTAAGAGCCTAACTTGGTTTCTTGTTCTATCATCTCCCTCATAGCATAAAGCCATCAATCTAAGTATGTAGGCCCCTTTAATAAACTCTACGATAAACTGCAACCACTTTATTCTAGAGCCCAGGATATAACAATACACATCAATGACAAATTTACTCTAAAAGATTATACCCAAAAGTATAAAACCTATTACTTATACTTTCTTCTGAGATAAGACTCTTATCTTTGTATAAACCTAATAGTCATCATTTAATAACATAAATACTTCCTAACTTAAACTATTTAAGAGCATCACCATACCCTAAGTTCATACCATCTAGAGCTTCAACTCTTCTTTTTGCTAGCTCAATTTTCCCATATTCAGGTTTAAATTCTAATACTTAACATGGATATCCCCAAACCTTTAGTGAATTATACTAACTTTATTATTGAACATTCCCTTAACATATACCGTCCTTAATTTCACTAGGTTCAACACTCATCACCAACTTACACCCTTCTTGACATCATGCTTGCCTTACTAAATACATAACCTACCTTTTTTCTATCATAGCCTACCAGTATCATATCTTAAAACTTATATTCTTCCCTAAACTAGAAGAATTAAAATCATACCAAAAGATTCAACATCATCTATCCATAACTCCTTAACTTATATATTAAGAACACCATAGACTATATAACTAGCCTTCTTCCTATTGAGCAACTCAAGGGTACTACTAACCACACACAAAACTTAATAACCTTAGAAAATAATGTAACCCCCAATAACTTTGTGTAAGACTCTACATCACACCTACAATATTATACTTAATTATGAATTATAATATCCTGCTAATTTCTCTCATAGTTTGAGCCTTAGAGCGTGTTAAGTGAAGCATAAATCCAATCTAAAAAGGCTGAGAAGTGTCTTCCCAAGTGAGAAATATTTTGAACCATGTAGAATTTTGCTAATATCGAATTTTTTTGACGTAGATCATTGAATAAGCTTTATATTGATACCAATTTCATCAAAATCTGGCATCGAACGAGGAAGTTATAGTTGTTTTATTGAAACAGTTAAAACTGCCCAGGTGCGACGGCTGGGTTGACGGACCGTCGAGCTTGCGATGGACCGTCGCCCAACCTGTCGTAACTAAGCCAGTGACTTACTTTTTAGGCCTATGTATGATGTCTAGTAGGATGGACCATCAAGGCTGCGACGGACCATCGTTGGGACTATCGCACTGAGGCAGTGTGACCTCATCTTTGCCAACATGCGACGGACGGTCCGACGGACTATCAGGTTTGTGACAGACCATCACTTTGATCTTCACCTCAAGGAAGTGTATTCTTTTTTAGGCCAATATACGATGGATGATCCGATGCACCATCAGACTGAGCGATGGATCATCTCTTCGACCGTCACAACCCTCGTTCAACATTTTTAACTCATTATTAAAAGGGCTTTTTGATCTTTTTTCCACTCTTTTCAGCCCCTATTTATACCCAATCAAGGATAACAACCTTATTTCTCATCTTCAACATAAAAAATTAGGGTTTCGACAAAATCAAAATCCATCTTTCTTCTTCAAGAAAAAACAATAGAAATTAAGAAATCAAGAATCTCTCCAAGAGCTTTCAAGAAAGAGTTTCTCTAAGGTATGCAAATGTTGATTCTTTGGTCCCTTTCGTCCAACAAGATCAAGAATCCTTTTCTAACTTGTAAAGATATTATGTTTATGAGTTTTCATGGGTTGAGATTAATATTCATGCTATTATTGAGTTGTGATTCATGTTTGTTTATATGGTTTTCAAGCTTTGACCCTAGTATGTGTTATTCATGTAGTGTTCATGATAACCCCTCTTCAAGTTGCTTGCTAAGTGATGTGTTTATTTCAATTAAGTGAAGAAAATTATTGAATAAGCAAAGCATGCTCCCCATATGTTTGATAAAATTCTTATATGAAGGAATTAGAGACATTATAGAATATTGACTAGAAATCCCCAATTGTGTGCAAGCCCATGCATGTCAAGTGTTTGTTGAAAATATTTAGTGAATCAATTGAGACATGATAGAATATAAATCCCCAATTATGTGTTTTTTGATACATGTTAAGACTTTAATACATGCCAAGTGTTTGATGTAAGACCTTGTTGAATAGAGTATGATCCAATTACATGTTGAATGGAGTATGATCCAATTGCATGCTTGAAGTGATACCTTAGTGATTGTGATGGTGAATGATTGTCCATGGTCTTGATTATTCAAGAATGGTTATGTTTTACTTTTATGTTATCAAGTCGTGAGGGTATTTATACCTGGAAATTTAGCTGTTATCTATTACCTGTGTCAGTTTTCATGATAATTCTAGTGGAGCCATGATTCTCAGAACTCAGCGAGTTACAGAACTCTATTTTCTCAGACAGATACAAAACTTAAGAAATCTTAGTAATCTCTATAATCGTTGTAATCTCAGTATCACTAGTAATCTAGCCTAAGTTCTGTACCCAACTCAGATCTTGTAGTATTGAAGTGTTCAGTTCTAACCTCTATAGTAATCGAGTACTCTATTCAAAGCTCAGTGTCGTTCAGTCAAATAACGAGATTCAGTAGTACTCCGTTAGATATGGAACTAAGTGAATTTAGTTTAACTCAGTCAGAACATTTGAGAAACATAAGCAGTATCAGATTCAGCTTAGTTTTTGTTCAGTTAAGAATCATTTCAAAGTATTTCAATTAAGAGTAGGAGCTAGCACCGAGCGAGGGAAGGGATGGCGTCTCCCCGTCGAGAGGCAGAGTCGTTAGGAGCAATTCGTGAACTCCAGAACTGCATAGCCAACATAGGATGCAGGAGTCACCCATTAGGAAAGGCTAGTGACTCGTTAGATAGGCTTGGATATTATATGCCTTAGGATTGACTTCCTGTGAAGGTCTCCCATCAGATAGGGTTGACCAGAGAGGTATTTACCTATGGCACGGTACTGATACCCTTCCGGCTGGGGTTATAGGTTGGACCCCACTAGTTGAGATCCGGGGCATTTTGGTTAAGTGACTACTTCCCACAGTTACAGTTTCATTATCAATATTCAGAAATTAGGACTTTCATATATAGTTATCTATCTTAGTGAGGAACTTAGATAGTTCCATTGATTCATAGACCACCCATTAGATAGGCTTGGTCTCATATAAAGTTATTTAGTATCAGATTTGGGGATCACCGGTCAGATAGGCTTGATCTTAATCTTAGATTCAGTTGAGTATTTTTGTTATTAGATCTAGAGATAACCCGTAAGATAGGCTTGATCTCAATCTCAGATTTAGTTGAGTATTCTTGTTATCAGATCTAGAGATCACCCATAAAATAGGATTGATCTCAATCTCAAATATAGTTGAGTATTCTTGTTATTAGTTCAAGAGATCACCCATTAGATATTCTTGATCTCAATATCAGATTTAGTTGAGTATTCTTGTTATTAGTTCAAGAGATCACTTGTTAGATATGCTTGATCTTAGTCTTAGATTCAGTTGAGTATTCTTGTTGTCAGATTCGGACATGATCTTTTCTTATCATTGATAGTAGATTTCAGAATCATCCGTTAGAGAGGTTTGATCTGTAATGCAGTCAGTCAGGAGGAGAAATCCCAGAATTCAGTTAATGACTTGAGTATATTTAGTCAATCATCTTTAGTATCCTCAGAATCTGAGATGACTCGCTAGATATGACTGATCTCAACTCGAGTACTTAGTTATCGGTATCATATGATTCAGTTGTTCAGTATCTCAGTATTAGTAGTGAGTTCAGATGACAATAATGCAGTATCCAAGTTTAAGTATTCAGGGCCAGGTTATAGTTATGATTTGTGCATTCATGCATGTGTTCTCATTCAGTACTCTCATGATTATTCAGTTAAGTAATTGTTCATGCATAAGCCCTTTCATTTAGCCTTACCTCATCTGCATACTTAGTACATTCCTGTACTTACGCATTTGCGCTATGGTGTTTTATTTGACACCATAGGTTCAGAGGCACGAGATCCAGAGTACCCTTAGCAGGTTAGTCCCAGTTAGCAGTAGTAGCTATAGCAGTGAGTCCTCTTCATTGGAGGATGATCCTTTTATCATTATTGCATCAGATTTTGTTTATTTTTAGTAGACGGAGTTAGTTGGGGACATGTCCTATCAAATCCATCGGTCTAATAGTTTAGAGGCTTTTCGGACAGATGTATTAGTAATCAGTTTTAAATTTTAAGTATTTTTAGATGTTTTGAACCTTATGTCAAGTTTCTGCATTTATTATCTATATTATGCAGTATCCAGGTACAGATATCAGTAGAGAGTTAGCTTGTAGTCCTTTGGGATCATGAGCACCGTGTGACGTTTCGGTTCCAAAAAATCGGGTTGTTACATGAATAAATGAAATTAAGCTCTAGTATATACTATTCAAGCCTACTAGATCCCTTCCATATAACCAACATCACTAACCAATCAATCATTATGTCCACCTTTATGATCAATCACTGTTCAAACTTAGTGTCTAGTGCCAACATGATTGACCATCCAACCTCATATACTATTCTCACTTAGAAACTATAAAATAAAACATCAAGAAATATTAATACACCAGGACCTCATAATAACAACAATTGATCATGATCGTATGGCTTATATTATTGTAATCCATTAGCATATCCTCCCTCTACCCATCACTACCATTCACCCATATATAGAACTAAATTTCTTTCATAGCTCTATAAGTTTCAACTAAACTCCTTCCAACCTCAAGAGAAGCCTAAATTCACAATACTCAACAAAAAAATACTTTTATAATACAATAACTACCATCAATAACTCTTTCTCTACCTTCAACCAAGGATCCTGTACAATATTCATTAGCCCTAAACAAACATACAAGGACCTATCACCTTACTACTAACTCGATCTTATTGAAAAGTTCATCTATATACATCCGATCAACTACCATTACCACCTTTCTTATCACTACACTTCTAAACCCATACTTTCAACTATAAAAAGGTTCTACTAATTATGAACCATAACACTCAATGTCATTATATCTCTCGAATGAAAAATCTATTTAAAAACCAAGATTCACAATATCTCCTCTTATGAGCACTAGATGAATTTAAGGGTTAACGAGGATTTTGAATACATATCTTGTTCTGTCTTAATTGAACAACTCATATGGATGAGGACATAAACTTTCAACTTAAGGAACTTGTAACACACTAGAGAACTCATCTCAAGCCCTTTGTATGACTTATGAAGTTACTGATTGTTAATGTAAGAGCATCATCTTGGGAGAAATTGGAATCTAGCACTCAGTTTGAATACATATCTTGTTCTGTCTTAACTGAACAACTCATATAGATAAGCACATAAGATTTCAACTTAAGGAACTTGTGACACACTAGAGAACTCATCTCAAACCCCTTGTATGACTTCTAAAGTTACTGATAGTAAATCTAGGAGCATCATCTTGGGAGAAATTAGAATCTAGCACTTATGTTATCTCAAAAAGTCATAGATGTAAAATTATAGAGTAACACACGAATCGAAAAAAGTTTCTAAAAGAACAAATTTACAACACGATCTAGAGTGTGAAAGAAAGGAAACTCTTCTTAAATGCCCTTTATCCTATCAAAGAAAAGTACAGATGTCTCTGTATCATTCCGTAAGACTCTACTGGACACGACTTCATCAACACCCTAGGACACTTGAACTCTATGATCTGATACCAAGTTTTATAATGAACCGAGGCTATCTCCTAGTCATAATACGATGCTTGGAACCACAAGTGATCCCAAGCTAACCCATGAACTGGCATACTACTTGAGAAACTAATTTAAATACATAAAAATTGAAGTAATAAGCAAAAGAAATATCTTTATCTGAACATATTCAAAAACAAAACTATTAAAATGATTACAACTCTAGTTATACAAAACAAACTAAAATCAAATACCTCAACTCTACTAACTTCCTATGAAGCCTCTGCTAATACTGACTATAGCCAGCCAGGACATAACCCCCACCTATCACAAATCAATATGAATTAATGAAAATGCTACTAGACCTATAGTTAACTTAAGTCCTTAAATCAAAAGAACTTATCACCTGCTGTTTGGAAGCTGCAAACTATCAGATTATAATATGTGTGCTACCACTGGTAGCAATATTAGGAGACAATGTAGCACATATATATATGTGTTGTTAGTTTTTGTAGAATGTACTGAGTCTACGGGGTGAATGCATAAGTAAAACAATAACTTAATATTTATATAAACTTTTGAGTAATGCATGCTAAATGTAAATGACACACCTTGGTCTTGAATAAAACAAAGACTGAAAAATTATAAAGATGAGTAATGAAGCATAAGTATAAACATTGTGAGCCATGACACTTAGTTCTAAAAGTTTTACTTTTACTCTTTCTTTTGGGAGGTTCTTCTAACCGACATAAACCATGTGAGCTATTATGGAGTCCAGCATCTTACCCACGTTAGAGAGAGATTTCCTACCATTGCCATGGAAATAGGACCTTAACTTAAATTATCACTATACTTAACCCACTATGGGAACTTAAACCTATGGTGGCACGGTATTTTACGCTATTTTACCTTGGACTCATACCCAACTCGGTGCTAAATACTACTCCAATATTACTTATATGCTTATACTTTAGGAAATCAACCATAAAATAACATAAGGGTTTATAGAATAAAAATATGTTATGCTTTTCTTTGCTTTAATTCAAATTCAAGATGAACAAATATGGATTCCAGATCTTAGCGTAGGATCGAAAGATCAATCATTCTTCAAATCTTGGTAGAAGACCATCAAAGAAGCTCAAGATCATAGTCTTCTTGAAATCTCAAAACTCATACTTGGGACTTATAGTTTAAGCTTAAATCCTTATAATTTCTTAAAAATATTTTGTGCTCAATAATCTTCTTAAAATACTTCAATAATTTCTGTCAAGATAGTGAAATCAAAATCACAATATGAATCTTATAAATTAAAGCACGAGCATGTGTAACCTTAATGTACTTAATGCCTTTGAATCTCATGATTTATTTCATATAACTTGTAACATAATATCATGCTTAAAATTCAATTGACAATCTTTGATCAATATTCAAATCAAATTCATAATATTCAAATCACAATACAGAATCTTTAAGTCAAAACATAAATAGATGAGAATAAGCACACACTTTTATACTTGAATCACTTTATAAATCCATTAAGTAAAAAACATATAGATTGGGTATGAACATTAATTTTGAATCAGGTAATCTTAACTTTAAAACAAGTTTTGGGTACAAGAATGAACGAATATACTTGTTCATAACCCCACATACCTTAATAGACTTGACTTTGTGGAGAAATCTTGACATAGAAAGCCTTCGAGATAATCTTGAAAGATTTCTTGAAATTTTTGGATTAGGGATATTAATTTCTTGTTTTTTCTTGAAGAGAAGATAATGGAATGGATGAACCTGGGGGGGGAATAATTAGGGTTTGTTCTTGAGAGTAAAATTGGTGAATATGGGCAAATAATGCCCTAACTAAAGCCTTAAGTCATGTTTTTTGGAATTGGGTTGAGGTGGGAAAAGACCCAATTGCCTATCGATAATTTAACCCAAAAATTCGTAAGTGTAATGCAGATTAAAGGTTCATCTCGATACGGTCTAATCGCGGTGGCTTACTGGTTCGGACAAAAATTATCATAACTTTTTACTCAGGTATCAAATTTTGGTAAAATTGGTATCATTGGAAAGATAATTCAATTGTGTAAAATTTGGTGGGTCTTCAGATGAAAAATTCCACGTAGATCAAAAGTTATACATGTTTAAAGTTTACTCTTGTTGAATTGAATAACACTTTGGATGAATCAAAGGCTTTTAGCTCAACTTTGTTCTAAGTGATTCCTACGAACATTCTTTACCTCATAAGCACTTGACACACTAAGATAAAAATTATGATACATTTATTTAAATTATAAATAAATATCAGGATGAACATACCTTCACCGCGATGCGATGTACGTGCCAAAATAAATGTCACTGCGATGCGGCACTATCACGGTGACTTGTTGAATTTGTGATCCAAACATGATGCAAACCTTGTTTGAAAAATCCAAAACTTCCTACAGACATACTTATTACATCCGTGAACATGAATTTACTTAAAAACCACAGATTAGAGCTCAAAAAAACACGAACTTAAGCTCAAAACTAGTTTCGTCCTATTAATCTTTAGCATAGTGTTTTGACTCTTGGCTTTATTAAATTGAAATTTAAAATTATAAATAAGTTTTTCGGCACATAATTAGTCAATCATACCCTTAGGTACTCATTACACTCACTGTAATCCATAGAGATCAACTAGAAAAACACCTAGCTCAAGTTAGTAACACTAGTTTTCTCATTTGAACTCTAAGTGACCAATTTAATTAGAAACTTGTTTGAACTACATCTTAAACATTGTAATTTAATAATTAAACACTTAGATTCTAAATTATATAATCATTAATACATTAAGGACATAAGTTTTCCTCAAAACAAAGCTGAATAAACCCTAGATAACAACACTGAGGTATATAAATCCACCTCAAATCAACTACAAACCCGGAGATGTCCATTTCCTTGTTCAACAAGTAAGACTGACTCTCCAAAATCATGTCTTGGGACAATACAGATGAAAAATTCCTCATTCTATCCCTTATGCTCGAAACTAACTCCGAAGCATACCAAGATAACTGTTGAAACTTCAAGGCTTACTCCTTGACCGACATCTCTCCTTGTATCAAGTTAACAAACTCTTTTGAATTCACCTCCCTCAACTTATGAGGAAAGAAACAGTCTAGAAAAGTTCTAGAGAAATTATTTGATAGGGATGACTCTGCATCTCTACCCCTTGAATGCTCCTATTTCCCATAGTATTGGTATGCTACATCTTTCACTTGATAGGCAGCAAATTCCTCACCTCTACGTTAGTAGCATGCATAACACAAAAGATCTTCTCCATATCATCAATAAAATCTTAAGGATCTTCCTCACCTTAACACCTATGTACATAGGGTGGCTCAGTCTCATAAACTAGCCAACCCTTGTGGCCTCAAAGGATGGAGTAAAAGAAGCACCAAGCTTGACTTGAGAAATCTGCCAACTGAGCCAACATATGAATAGACTGATAAAACTCATCATTCGTGACATCAACTTGAGTAGCTTAAGAAGGACTGTTGGAACACCAGGAGGGCAATCAGGAACTAGACCCCTGGACTATGTACGGACCCCATAAGCAAAGTACTTCATATTATTTTATCCCCAAGTGGGACAAAGGAGTTTTCATGAGCTTCAAATCATTTGGGAAGCATGAACTAATAGGTGAACAAACAAAAATTATAGGAAAATTTAGTACCATAGACTCTATAGTTCAAAAATAGAACACAAGAAAAAAAACATACCTAAATGCCTCGTAGCCTCACACTTACTAGTATGGCGCGCTACACAGCTTTAAAAAAGACTATAATTGAAATGAATTTCTAGAATCCCAATTGACCAAGAATTTAGTGCTCTGATACCAATCTGACACATAGGAAGACACCAAAAGAGCAGCAACAGTACCTAACCAGTTGTCAAAGCCATAATTAGTGGTAAAAGTAGATTAATAAGGAAAGAAAAAGGGAAAGGCTGAAGGGTAGCACCCACCAAGGGTAGAGCTCAGGCTTTGAGAATCAACATGACATAACATTATAATTTCCTCCCCATGGGAGGATATTCCAAACATGTTTTAGAATGAAGATGTAGCACTAGAGGATAAATAAGTACTTATTCAGGAGACTGCAATAGTTCATGTAGGTCCAGTATAGTTTCATATGTCTTTAGAGTTGATTCAACTAGTTATGGGGTTTTTGAGTGGTTTAGTCGGTACAGATTCTATACCAAAAGTTCCAGCTGCACAATATCTAGGGTCATATCATGCCACCACTATGTCATCCAGGATGGACAAAACATTAGAGATCAATGTTTTCTCATGTCAGGTTTTGGACCAAAGGATGACCAGATATGAGAATGACTTATTCTGGAAGTTCCTTAAGAACAAGCCTTAATTTTCATGACACTAATTCTGAAGATGTCTATGAATTCATTGTCAATTATCATGGAAGGCTTCATATGATAGTTATGGTAGAGAGGTATATTTTAAAGTTTGTTACATTTTTAGAAATAGGGGATGGCTAAATTTAGTAGAGGGAATTCATCGAATGTAAAGTTGTAGGTATGTCTCGATTGACTTGGACTCAATCTCATTCTATTTTCTTAGAGAAGTTTGTTCCACATACACTAAGGGATAGGAAGAAAGATAAGTTCACCAGACTCAAGTAGGTAGGTTTATCAATTATAGACTATGAGGCCAAATTGCATGATATTTCTAGATATTCTGTTTTTGCTGATGCTAACTACTGACGGGGAAAGGAATTTGATTATTTTTTAAAGGTTGAATAGACTCCTTTAAGGTTCTACACTTCAGATGAAATTTTTGGTTGAATATTGATCTTTTAGTTTCTCTATTTTAGATTAAACATCTGATATGACCTTCTAGGATATGGTAGATTTTGTGGAAACTATAAAGGGTATGAAAAAAACAGTCATGCCAAAGTCAAGTGAGAAGAAGGACCACAAAATGGGTAATTATAGTGGCTTTTATTCTCAAGGTTAGGGTATGTAGGGATACCCTATTTTCCTAATTTATTCTATATTGAAGGTATTTATTGGGGCCCATTATGTGTTAGCTAACCATGTTTAGACTGTTGTGGTTATATTACATTATCATTATCAGCTCAGCAACCCACCTTAGACCATACATGTTATGGGCTTGGTGAGGTTAATCATATTCAAAGATTTTGTCTCGATGAGAAGTATTCTTGTCCGTTATGATACCAAATAAATTCTTGAGATTTAGTTCCAATAGATAGTAGACGTGTAGTAATGGTAGAGGTTGTCCACATAGTAATCTTAGTGATCACCAGTTGGATAATGGTGGAAACTAGGTGAATTAATATGGTGGACATACAAATCAAAGTGATGAATATGCTAGAATAGATGGTTCTCTGACGGGTGATAAGGCCCTCTTCTATGCTTTTCTAGTTGATCCAAGGTCAAGGCTTCAAATATGGTGATTACAGGTACTATCATGGTTTGTGACTACATGGCTACTACATTATTTATTTGGGTTCCACAATTTTGTATGTTTTAGTTAAATTTACTGTAGGATAGGATATTAAATGTTTAATGCTTGATTCTCTTATGTTGGTGTCTACACCAATTGAGAATTTTATAATTAGTGTTCAGGTTTATCAGATTTGTTAAGTACTGTTCATGGAATATTATACTTCGGTTGATTTGGTAATTCTTCACATTGGGGCTTTTAACGTCTTGGGGAAGAGTTGGTTATCTTTGTACCATGTAATTCTTCACTCAAGGGCATAATGGAAGGACACAGTATGAGTCATTAGTTCATTCATCTTGAATTATTATTCATTCTATATTCTATCTTCCCCAAATTTTAGACATTGTTCTAAGGTTGTAGACTCCATTTTTAGAGAAGAAAATATAGTATAAATTATGGGTGAAGAATATTTTGTATCACTTCCAGGTGAAGAATTAGTGAACTCCCATTGAAGATTTGTTGTATCTCATAGTTTGATGTAACATTACTTAGATTTTCTAAAATCAATTCAATAGATATTTTGGGTAAAACCTTTACTTATTTATATTATGAGTAGCTAGTTTTTCTTCTTGGGGTTATGCTAGAATAGTGTAAAATTACATATGTGTGAAGATTTATTTGTGCATATGATAATGTGTTATCGATGGGTTTTATTATTTCTTAATTAAATTTGTTGGGATTTATGGGTGAAATCCCCTGATTCTCAAATGGGTTTGTCATTGAAAATCCCGAGCTCTTTAAAGCTTAAACCATTCTTGAAAGAGAGGTTTGGGTGAACTTTAGGAACCTACATCATCCTTAAAGAGGGATGTGGGAACCAAAGCAATAGTATACAATTGTTGGAATAGTTTGCTAAATTTTCATTATCTTATACATAAAAGTGATAGTGAAGTTGACTATTCCTTGGGTATCATCCTAGAAAAAGAGATGCCTAATTGAGGTATTGGGAGACTTTAGTTGATACACTTGTTAGGTACTCAAAAGAGTAAATAAGTGAAATTTTTGAGGATATGTTCACAAACTATCCCCAATGACTTACAACCTAGCCTACCACATCATCATCAATTAGAACATGCACCAAATTATCATGCCTCTATGCACATCTTTCCCTTAGGAAAGCATAATCCCAAGATCTGTGCCTATTTTTTTAGACTCTAAGTATTCGTACACCCGAATTTGTACTGAAAAACAAAGAAATATTAAGTATGATACCTTTTAACCCCCTCCCTCCATTTTTACCTTTTTGTACTATTGGTTTGAATTTAACAAGTATCTATTATTTTGAATTAACTTGATTGCCACTCGCATCATTCCTCGTGGATTTCGCCCCGACTCCAAAGTCAGGTAAATATATTGACAATGACCACCTTGCACTAAAATTGACCTGTAAGTTGAGCGTTATCAATAACCCTTTAGAATCTTTTTGCCTTATCCCTAATTTAGATTAGTTTGTACCATGGATGTGATAAAATGTTAGGTTTGGGATGTGGTTTTATCATTGGAAGCATGATTGTTATATTTGAATCTTATTGGGCTAATATGTTAGTATTGAGATCGTAATTTGGAGAACTGACTTAAATGCCCTTGTTTTAGATGAAGTTCTTATCTTGGGATTGGTTATGGCTTACTTGACATCTAGAAGTTAAACTAGATACCTTATCATAGTTTGGGGAATAGTTTTCCTAAATATAGGGAATTGAGGTCTAGAAGTGGGATTGTATGACCTACTTAGGCCAAGACTTGTGTTAGCCTTGTGGAATTAGTTCCAGATGTTATGCATAGTTGAGACTAGTAAACCTTAGTATAAGGTTACTTCATGACTTGATAAATTGAAATGATGTTCCCTGAATTATGGCTTATGAGCTATGGCTATGTTATTCCGTATAGAAAGGATATTCGGACCTATAGGGATGTTACTCCTTTGTGATATGATGTTTGACCTATAGAGATGCTATTTTTTCTTATATTGATGTTTGTCCCATAGAGATGCTATTTCCTCCTAGACTTGATACTTGACCTATACAGATGACTTTTCTCTTAGTTATGATTGTTGGGCCTGTAGAGATGACTTTTCTCTAAGTTATGATCATCGGTCCTATAGAGATGCTATTCCTCTTAGACATGATAATTTTCCCAGAGAGGTGATATTTTTCATACTCACAATGTATGATATATATTTATGAGATTTCCTATTCACATTATAAATAAGATTATTGATATGAGATATCATATAGATGAATACATGCCTATTGATATTATGCCTCCTCTATGTGAGATGCCTCCTAGATGAGAGATGATTATATATTTACTAATATTATGCCTCCTAGATATGAGATGCCTCCTAGATGATAGATGATTATATATATACTAATATTATGCCTCCTTGATATATGACGCCTCCTAGATGAGAGATGATTGTATATTTGCTAATATTATGCCTACTAGATGTAAGATTCCTCCTAGATGGGAGATTATTATGTATTTATTGATATTTTCCCTATATGTGAGATGATATTAGATATGCAACTTGAGATGGTTTATATATATGGTTATTGATACACGTTACAAATATGTATATGGGCCAAAGGCCATGATTATGATGTTATGATTATCTCAGACACATATTGGGCCAAGGGCTATGTAATGTTATCAAAACACTTTTGTGAATTAATTATCTTGTAAATGATATGGTTGTAGTTCATGAATATACATATATATATATATTGATATGCACATCTCTCCAGTATGGGATAGATAAAGATGTGGTATGATGTTTATTATTCTAATGATTGGATACTAGTAATGGCATGTATAGATTTGGTACATTCATGATTATTATATTCATAATAGATTTGATTATAGTTGAAATACAATCTTATGACTTTTCTTCCTAATAAAGGGTTAAGCTGTGTGGTAGCTACTTGTCTATTAGGTGACTATAGTAGTATATGGCTAGGAGTATAATGTATTAGTTAACGAATCTTGCTTAGCTAAAATGTGATAGCTAGTGATGGTTGATACTTGGCTAATGATGATGTTGGGTTTAGCGTAGGTAAAGACTAGTGATATCGACAACTAAGTCTATGATGATAATCAGATGTTTAACGAGGAGCTATGGACTAATAAGGCTAGATAATAAAAGATGTTGGTTATAAGAGATGGCTAGTTTATAATGATAGATAGTTGATAACCGAGGATTTATTTGTAAATAATGGTGTAATACCCCATATTTTTTCCTAGCTTGAAATTTGTCCAAAGAATGATAGAAGGTTTTTTTGAAAGATGAATCCACCTTTGTACACGTGGTATTTTTAAGATTTTCACATTTTTTCATGTGAGAAATTGAATAAGCTTTCCATCAATACCAATTTTATAAAAATCTTACATCGAACGAGAAAGTTATGGACGAAATACAGAAGGCAGTAAAACCACCTAGGTGCGACGATGAGGCCGACGGTGTGACTAGCTTCTGCCCTGGATTGATGGACCAGGCCGACGGACCATCATAATAGCGATGGACCATCGCTCAGGCCATCACAAGGGAAAACGTGAGGCCCTATTCAGCCTCGAAGTGACGGTCAGGACCGATAGACCATCGACCCATCCTACACCATCGTACCCTATCGTCGAACCAAAGCAGTAAGTTTCAGTTATGGTCCCATTGCGTCGGTCAGTCCGATGGACCATCGACCTAATGATGGACTATCACATCGACCATCGTATATTCTGTTCAATTATTTTAAAGTCATTTCTAAAGGGGCTTTTTGGTATTTTACCACTCGGTTATATACCTAGTTATATCCGACTAAAGCTCAAAAATTCATTATCTATCTACAATAACAAAATTAGGGTTTTCCCTCTAAGATTAATCTCCAAGAACAAAATCCAAATCTTCTTCAAGAGCTAAGAAATTCAAATTCTTCAAGTTCAAGAACTTTAAGAAACTCAACCCAGGTATGTATAGTGCTCATTCAAACTTGGTATCATAGCCAGGTTCAATAGAGTCCTAGGAAGTCTGAAAGTCGTACCTAGTAGAGTCTTGTACATGGGTGTGTTGCGCACCACATTTATGTTCAAGCGGCTATAAAATATTTTAGGAACGGTTTCCATTCATTCAGTTTTCATGTCATTCCAGTGAGCATAATCTTAATTCAATCTCCCAATCTAATCCATTTATGCTCTTTATTTCAGGACATACCTCCCAAAAGAAGAACTCAGCCTGTCCAAGAAGATCCCTTGGACGAACATGTTTTCATGCAGAGTTCAGAGTTGTATTCACTACCCTTGCTCAGTCAGTTACTGCTCAGAATGAACGACCAGTTGTCCTTCTGTCCAACCCAGTGGACAATTCAGCTGTATCTAGGATTCAGGACTTCACCCGAATGAATTCTCTATCATTTCTTGGGTCTAAGGCAGATGAGGACCCTCAGTAATTCCTAGATCAGGTGCAGAAGATTACAAATATCATGGGGGTTACTTCTAGTTAGAGTGTTGAGCTAGCTGCATATCAGTTGTAAGATGTTGCTCATACTTAGTTCAAGCAGTAGACATCAGAGAGGGCAGTTGATGCAGGGTCAGTTGAGTGGGAGAAGTTTGTTTCTTCTTTCCTTGATAGATTTTTGCCTAGAGCTTAAAGAAGCTAAGGTGTTAGAATTCATCAACCTCAGGAAGGGCAACATGACGGTGAAAGAGTATTTGCTTAAGTTTACTCAATTAGCTAGATATGCCCCTCATGTGGTTGCTGATAGCAAGGCCAAGATGAGTAAGTTTGTTTCAGGGGTAAATAATAGCATGGTTAATAAGTGCAGATCCACCATGATGAATCGTGACATTACTTTAGCCAGGTCTATGACTCATGCTCAACAGATAAGGAGCAGAAAATTAAGATAAGGGAGAAACATAATAAGAGACCAAGGATAGGCTGTTTTAACTTTGCTCAGCCTAAATCCGAAGGAGGAAACCATTCTCAAATTTGTCCCAAGTCCTTAGTTCCAGATCCTTCTTCAGCTAGTTCTCCTGTTCCTAAGTTCATAGATAGAGTGCTAGGCTCTAAGTCTCAGGGGAGTGTTAGCAGTTCCCACACCTATCCCCTTTGTCAGACTTATGGAAAAAACCATCAGGGTACTTACAGAGCTGGCAGTGATACCTGTTTCGGGTGTGGCAAGCTAGGACATAGAGTTATAGATTAGTCGCAGTCAGGTCCACAGGGTCCACAGAACCATTCCTCAGCTTAGTTTGGTCACCCAAATCAGTAGGGTGCCACCTTCAGTGCTACTAGTGGGAAACACCCAAATAGACTCTATGATCATTAGTCCTGGTAAGATCAAGAAAATTCTCCTCATATGGTTAGTGGTATATTACAGATCTTTCATGTTCATGCTTACGCTTTGCTAGATCTAGGTGATTCTTTGTCTTTTGTTACTCTCTATATATCAGTTAATTTTGGAGTCAGCCCCAAAATTCTAACAGAGCCCTTTTCAGTTTCTACCCAGTGGGTAAAACGATCATAGCTCAACGGGTATGCCCGGTTATGATATCTCAGAAAGTCACTTCAGCAGACTTAGTAAAACTAGAGATGACTAATTTTGATGTAATTCTCAAGATGGATTAGATTCATTCCTACTATGCCACAACCAACTGCAAATATAGAATAGTCTAGTTCTAAATTCCAAATGAGCTTGTCCTAGAGTGGAAGGGTAGTGTATCCGCTTTCAGATGTTAGCTTGTTTCCTACCTTCAGGAACGGAAAATGATATCTAAGGGATTTGCCTATCATCTTGTTCATGTTAAGGACACTAGTTTTGAAACTCCCAGTCTTGAATTAGTCCTAGTAGTGAACGAATATTCATATGTATTTCCCGAAGATCTTCCAGGAATTTCTCCTAAAAGGGAAATAGACTTGGGCAGTGATCTTCTTCCAAATACTCAGCCTATGTCTATTCCTCCATATAGAATGGCACCAGTAGAACTCAAAGAATGGAAAGATTAGTTGAAGTATCTCTTACATAAGGGATTCATCAGACCTAGTATGTCCCCGTTAGGCTCTCCAATATTACTCATGCACAAAAAAGATGGTTCTCTCAAAATTTGTATAGACTACTATCAGCTTAATAAGGTCACGGTCAAGAACAAGTATCCTCTTCCCAGAATCAATGACTTGTTTGACCAACTTTAGGGTGCTAGCTATTTCTCCAAGATAGACCTCAGAGTCGGCTATTATCATCTCAGAGTCAGAGAATGTGACATTCTGAAAACAACTTTTCATACTTGGTATGGTAACTTTGAATTCCTAGTCATGTCCTTTGGTCTCACCAATACCCCATAAGATTTTATGTACTTGATTAACTGTGTGTTCAAGCAGTACTTGGACATGTTCATAGTATTCATTGATGGTATTCTAGTCTATTCCGATAGTAAGTGAGATCATGTAGACCATCTCTGAACAGTACATCAGACTCTCATAGATCATTAGCTATTCACCAAATTCAGTAAGTGTGAATTTTGGCTAAGGTCAGTATCATTCCTTGGCCACATCATTTCTGATAATGACATTAGAGTAGATCTTAAAAGATCGAAGCAGTAAGAAACTGGCCTTGACCTATCTCTCCATCAGATATTAGGAGTTTCTTAGGTTTAGAGGGCTATTATAGACGGTTTTTTGATGGATTTTCTTGTATTGCATCCCTCCATGTACAGATTGACTCAAAAGAAAGTCAAGTTTCAATTTTTAGATCTTTGCAAGAAGAGTTTTTAGGAGTTAAGGAATCGACTCACCTCAGCTCCAGTTCTAGCTCTTTCAGATGGTTTGGATGGGTTTATAGTGTATTGTGATGAATCTAGAGTAGGTTTGGGTTGTGTCCTCATGCAGCGTGTTGAGGTCATAGCCTACGCCTCCAGACAATTTAAACCTCATTAAAGAATTATCTTACTCATGATCTTGAGTTAGCCATCGTTGTATTTGCCTTGAAGATTTGGAGGCATTATCTATACAGTGTTCATGTAGATGTGTTCATGGATCATTAGAGCATTCAGTATGTATTTTCTCAAAGAGATCTCAATCTTTGTCAGAGAAGGTGGTTAGACCTCTTAAAAGACTAGGACATGAGTGTCTTTTAAAATTCAGGAAAGGCCAATGTAGTGGCCGATGCTCTCGGTAGACTATTATGGGTGGTATTACTCATGTCGAGGATAGTTAGAAGAAGTTAGCCAAGGAAGTCCATCATCTTACAAGATTTGGAATTCACTTAGTTGATATAGAATAGGGTGATATATAGGTTTAGAGTAGTTCAGAATCACCTCTAGTTTCCTAGGTGAAAGAAAAACAAGATAGAGATCCCAGCCTTGTCAAGTTAAAAGAGTCAGTCAAGGATCAAAAAATTGAGGTTTTCCCCCAAGGAGGAGATGGTATTCTACGTTATCAGAGTCTTCTGTGTGTTCTAGATGTAGATGACTTAAGGCAATGAATTCTTGGAAAAGCACATGGTGCGCGCTACTCTATTCATCCATGGCCCATAAATATGTACCACAATTTCTGTGAAATCTATTGTGGAGTGGGATAAAGAGAGATATTGTAGAGTTTGTGGCTAAGTTCTCTATAGGTCAGTAGGTTAAGATAGAGCATCAGACGCCCATTTGGTCCATGCAAGATTTTATTATTCCTACTTGGAAGTAGGAAGAAGTGAACATGAACTTCGTGATGGGTTTGCCTCGAAATCGTTGTCAACATGATTCGATTTGGGTCATTGTAGACAAGATGACCAAATCAGCTCATTTCCTTCCAGTTCATACCTCTTATTCAGCCGAGGATTATGCCAAACTCTATATTATAGAGTTGGTTAGATTGCACGGTGTTTCGTTATCTATTATCTCAAACAGAGGTACCCAGTTAACCTCTCATTTTTGGAAAGTGTTTCAAAAGGGTCTTAGTACCCGAGTTCATTTTAGTATAGCCTTTCATCCTCAGATAGATGGTCTAGCATAAAGGATCATTCAGACTTTAGAAGATATTTTGTGTGCGTGTGTAATTGATGTCAAAGAAAGTTGGGATGACCACTTGCCTTTGATTGAATTTTCATACAACAACAACTATCATTACAGTATTTATATGGATCCATTCAAAGCTCTCTGTGGTAGGATATTTAGATCTCTAATTAGTTGGTTCGAATTTAGTGAGGCCTCAGTTATAGGGCTTGACTTGGTATTTGACGCCTTAAAGAAAGTCCAATTGATCAGAGAAAGAATTTGGGATGCTCAGAGCTGACAGAAGTCTTATGCAAATATTCATAGAAAGGATCTCGAGTTTGAGATTTGTGATCATGTCTACCTAAAGATCTCTCACATGAAGGTAGTGAAGAGGTTTGGTGAAAAGAAAAAGGTCAGTCCCCGATATGTCGGTCCCTTGAAGATTCTCAGTTGCTTTGGCAAGGTAGCTTAGGAGCTCGAATTGCCTTCAGATCTAACTCTTTTTCATCTAATATTCTATGTCTCCTTTCTCAATAAATGCATAAGTGACCCAGAAATTGTAGTTCCTATTCAGAGCGTAGATGTTTAGGACAACCTCTCTTATGAAGAGATTACGGTCGAAATCCTACACTATCAGACTCATAGATTGAGGAACAAAGAAGTTATGCTAGTTAAATTTCATTGGAGAAATTAGTCCATCGAGAAAGCTACTTGGGAAGAAGAAGAAGAAATGCATACCAAGTATCCTCACCTCTTCTTCTCCAACTCAGATGAAGATCAAGTAATAGTTCTTCTTAAGCTTACTCAGTTTCATGTTCAGTGTTCATCACAAACTTGGTACCAAGTGCCATTGCACATTCAGTCATGCATTCATGTATCATCTTAGTTATATAATAATGCATCAGACATGCATTCTCATTGTTAAAAACCTAGTTCATCAGAACACCCAGTTATGCATTCATGAATTAGTTACACATGCATCGGATATGCATTTTCAGTATGATATATTTAGTTATCAGTCATGTTAGTCATGAAATCATGTTCCATCCAGTCATGTTTAGTATGTACGTCCGTTGATATTCTTTCCCCCTCACTCAGTCTAATTTGAGGATGAATGTTCTCAAGGGGGAGATATTGTAATACCCCATACACTTTCCTAGCTTGAAATTTATCCCAAGAATGTTAAAATATTTCTTTGAAAGATGAATCCACTTCTGTACATGTGGTATTTGTAAGATTTTCACTTTTCTTCATGTGAAAAATTTAATAAGTTTTCCATCGATACTAATTTCATCAAAATCCGACATCAGAAGAGAAAGTTTTGGCCAAAATATAGAAGGCAGTAAAACTTCCCAGGTACAATGGTGAGGCTGATGGACCATCGAAATAGCGACGGACCATTGCCCATGACCGTCGCAGTGAGGTAGTGTGACTACCTTATTCCTTGGATCAACCGCCCAGGCCAACAGACCGTCATACTAGCAATGGATCATCGCAAAGGAAACAGTGAGGCCCTATTCTACATAGAAGCGATGGTAAGGACCTACGAACCATCGACCCAGCGACAGACCGTTGCTCCCCACCATCGTACCAAAGCAGTAAGTTCTAGTTCTGGTCCTAGTGCGACGGTCAGTCCTACGGACCATCGACTCAGCGATGTATCATTACACCCACCGTCGTATATTTTGTTCAGTTATTTTAAAGTCATTTCTAAAATGTTGTTTTGGTATTTTACCACCCATTTATATACCTAGTTAAATAAAACCAAAGCTTAAAAATTCATTATCCATCTATAACGACAAAATTATTGTTTTCCCTCTAAGATTAATCCCCAAGAACAAAATTAAAATCTTCTTCAGGAGCTAAGAGTTCTAATTCTTCAAGTTCAAGAGCTTCATGAAACTCAACCCAGGTATGTATAGTGTTCATTCATGAACTCCTTTCATCCATGAAGCCCAAGAATCTCTTTTCAAAGTTCAATTGTATAAATTTCTTTATGAATTTCATGTTGGGTTGCTTTTGTTCATATTGATAATGACCAATTGAATTCTATTCCATGTTGGGTGATAATTTTATTTGGACCTATGATTAAACCCTTGGATGATGAAATTAGAGTTGAATCATGATGTTTATTTGTTATATAATGTTGTCTACATATACTATGCCTATCATGTGTTTGATTAAATGCCTATGTGAAGGAAAAAAATGCCCAACTAGTATGAGCTTATGAAATCCCCATTTATGTACAAGCTTATGCATATCAAATGTTTGATGAATTTCCTAAATAAATGAATTATGGATTATAATATTGGTCATGTATTCAAGAAAGTCATGCTTTGTCAGTTTCTTTTCATCGAGTCCTGGGGGTATTTCTACCCAACAATTTAGTTGTATACCTAGAGCCAGTGTCATATTTTCATGATATCCTTAGTCAAGCCATGATCTATAGAACTTAGTCAGCCATGTGACTAATGAAAGCTCAGTAATTTAGTAACCTCAGCAATCTCACAAACTTAGTCGGTTGTCAAATATCAATAGTATTCCATCAGTTAAGAGAATTTAGTAAACTCAGTCCATGTTCAGATCTGTTAATCATGTTCAGTGTCTATTCAGATGGGAGTAGAAATTAGCACCGAGTGAACCCAAGGATGGGAAATCACCTGTAAGTAAAGGGTGTGATTCTTAGAAGCAATCTTTGAATTCTAGAACTACATAGCCAGCGTATGTTAAGACATCATACCTACTAGTTAGGGGTAGATAAGGTGGCTTAACCTGCTAGTTGAGGGTTCCTACCGTTCTCATTAGAGTAACCTGCTAGACAAGGATCACTCATATGTTGTCCTTACCAGTGGCGCAGTATTGACACCCTTTCAATCAGATACAATACGAAACTCAGTTAGTTCCATCTGATTCAGGACTGTCAGATACATTCACTCATTTTATAAGTTATCATAACTCAATTTTTAGTCATGTTAGTTATCAGTTAACTCATGTTATCACCATATAAGATATAGTTACTATGTATGTATGCATGTATTCGCACATTAATATTAGTCAGTTAGCCATTATTGTTCATGCATATGAACCCCATGCATTCAGCCTACCTCACATGCATACCAGTACGTTCAAAGTACTAATGCATTTGTGTTATGGTCTCTTATACCACAGGTCCAGAGACACGATCTCCAGAGCATTATTAGATTCTAATCTCAGCAATCAAAGCTAGAAATGAGTCCTTATCTTTCGAGAACATGATCATTACTTTATTTTCTCATTAACTCCTTATTCAGACCGTTCAGTCAGCAAGAAGTTTTCTAGACTATCATGTTCAGTTAGTTATTTCAGTTATTTTTGGTATTTCATACCCCACCCATATGTTATGATTTATTAGATCCTATGTTATAGTTTTGAACCTTATGTCCTTTCAGTGCATGTTTCCACATTATACAATATATTATGCAGGGTGTAGGTAAAAATATCTTTAATGGGTTATCTTATGGTTCTACAGGGTCATGAGCACCGTGTAGCATTCTAGGTATCAGATTTGGGGCATTATAAATGGTTGGTTAACGAATGGTGATAGTTGATAAAACATGGTTAGATAATAATGTGTTGACTAATAATTATTGATGGATATAGGATGGTTAGTTGATAATGCTGATTAGTGGATAAATAGTAAATATGGTCTTGTAATGAATCTTGACTATATTTTGGGTATTGGATACTTATTATGTAATGATTAGTTGCTATCCCATGAATAAGGATTATGTAAAGGATAATGCTTAGACTAATAATTAAAGGTCATGTGATGACTAGTAAATTAGTGGCTTAATAATCATAAGCGTGGGTTAGATAATAATAACAATTGGGAATTATTGGGAAGTTCAATATTCTATGATGATACAATTATGTTTATAAGTATACTAATAGGCTGGTAGAATTACCCTCCTTGTTGCCACGACTTGAGCTCGGGCACCTATTACATGTCTATAAATGTATGTGTACTGATATTTATGCTTATATTGATACTCCACAAGGCCAAAGAATGTTGTAATGATTATATTGATGCCTGGAAAGGTTGGAGGATATTGTGATAATTATATTGATATCTGACAAGGCCGAATGATATTGTGATTATGAATATGATGCCCGACAAGGCCGTATGATATTGTGATGATGATAAAATTGATGTCCCATAAGGACGGGGGATATTATGATGATATGGTAATGCCTGACAAATCTAGAGGATATTATGATGATATGTTGATACTGGAAAATTACGGAGGATACTATGATGAATTATGATATTGATTGTGTACCTTGCATCAATTCCTACAAGCGCATCACCTATCACCAGTATGCACCTATGTCTACCAACTAATTTAGGATGGTTGTATAGATATGGATGAAGAGTATGTCTTGTGTTATTGCATATTGATTAAACCTTTCGATCCTAGGGCGGTGGGGGTACATGTAGGTTTGGCTAGGTATTTGATTATCTGGAGTTGTTGATTGTTCTCACTATTACGGATATTTTTAGTAATTTATATTATTATTGTTCTGATCTTTATTATGGCTAGCTTTTTACAGATCCAATATCAAGATCTGAGGTATGTCTAAGACCTCTTGTATCTTATGATGACATTGTTATGAACGATTATTCCTTGTCTATCCATGTGGACTAGAAATCCTGAGTATGATAGTATTAAATCTTGGTAGTAATATAATGAGGTCTTAAAATAAGAACATGATGATCTAGGTTGTTCTTTAAGATGACCTCATGTTTATGTATGTGTGTGTGTGTATATATATATATATGAAGTTATAGCACTATCATATATCCCTCCTTCATTGTTCAGATTGTATGTTGTTTCTTGACCTTGTATATTATTATATATATATATCTTTATTTCCTCTTCGTTCGTACATTGGCCTAGGATATATAGTATAGCATTGACGTCTATTGATTATGTATGGAATAAGATAGTTTACCCTAATACTTCCTTAGTCTAATTATGTTAGACTCTTGGACTTAAACATGATAGTTGCCCCTATTGTTCTCATTGACTTGTGAATTGATTTTTGGAATCTTGGGTATAGTTTCCATTGTGTTTATGTACCGTATATGTATTCTTTATCTTTGGATATCAGTTGGTAGTTGCCTACTAAGTACCATTCATTTGGTACTCATGCTAAACTTCTGTAGCCTGCAGATCATAGTACGAGTTTTCGCTACTGATATGTGCATCGTGCAAAGCAACCATGGTTCAGGACATAGAGTGAACTCCTGACATTTGCAGTATCCCTAATCTCTCTTTTATGTATTATATTTGTCTCTTTAATGTATTCAGAGATAAGTTGTATCAGTATAGTTCTCTTGATATTTCCCTTTTTTACTCTTATTGTAATAGAACCTTTTGTACTGGTACCACCAGGTTTTGGGATTTTCTTTTGTATTGATCTTTACTTTATTCTCTATTCTTTTGCTTATATATTGTTGAGTAGTCTGTTACTAGCCATTTCAAACTACGGTTTGGCTTGCCTACTGTTTGGTTATGGTAGCCGTCGTCATCACCTAAGGAATTAGTTCATGACTATGAAAAACTTGGCATCCTATCCACGATGACCCAAATTGAATCAAATTGCTCGTGATACCACATAAGACCCATGAAAATCCTTATTAATTATCTCCTATTTCCACATCGATAGTTCAATCTCCTAAGACAACCCTCTATGACCTATGTCCTCTACATTCACTTGCTGACACACCCGATACTTAGCCACAAAATGAGCCACATCCCACTTTATATTATTCCACTAATAAATCTTCTTAAGATAATGACACATTTTCATTAAAATAGGATGAATAGTATAACACAACTCATGAGCTTCGGCCAACATTATTCCTCATAACCTATCAACATTGGAAACAGATAATCTTTCTTTGTGCTGCAAGATACCATCACCACTAATCTCGAAAACAATCACATTCTATCTATCTACATCATTCTTGATTTGCACCAACATAGGGTCCAATACTTGCTTTTCTTTCACCTCAGCACCAACAGATGACTTCGCCACCTCATGAAAAATCATAACACCATCTTTTGAATTCAAGAGATGAACTCCTAGATTAGCTAAACAATGAATATCCTTCAAAAAATCTCTTTTATCCTTATCCCCATGAGATAAGATTCTTATGGAAAACTTGCTAAGAGAATCATTAACCATATTAGCTTTACTTCGATGATAGTTGATAACTCTTAAACTACACCTCTTTTACAAGAGAGTAAGCAGGCGTTGTCAAATACATAACCCAACTAGATTGGGCTCGAATCCCACAGGGAATATGGTGTTAATTTGAGTTGTTCTTGAGTCAATCAACTAATAGTTAGCAGTTTCCTGTAAATGGGTTTTTTTTAAGGGTAACAAGTAATTGTTTCTCAATTCAGTATCAGTTTTTGTATTCAATATTTTATAGAAAACCAGAGTTGTGTTCACTATGAGTGTTGGTGTTTGACAGACACTAGTAAAGGTTCAAGATTCTTGTTGTAGGTAGGAACAACAGATTATACTTGTCGAAGTAATGTAATGTTTCTCAACTTATTTAGACATTTAATTACCTAATTATTTCAAACTTAGGGAATTTATATTTCATAATAGGATATTTTCTCAAGTTAATTAACCTTGTTACAACTTTAATTATTAAATGAAAGTTTGATGCTTCCAAGTCCCTATTGATAATTCACTTCCTTCTAGGGTTTATTTCTTATTTCAAGAAAATTACTAGTAGGAATGACCTATCATTTACAACCAATAGACAATATGTAAAATAGAGGAATTACCAAAGAGTTCCTACTAACTTTAGAATCTCGAATACCTAGTTACTATACAAAACCAAACCCATAGATCCCACAACTCGGGTTAATGGAATTAGCTACTCATAATGTAAAAAGCAATAAGAAAATTTGCATTCAGAATTTGATAAATGATAACTTATAGAATGATGAATATCAACAACTATTTCTAGGATTAGATTGCAGTAGAAATCCCAAGAAAATTATTATAACAATCTCTCAAAAGTTAATTGTAAAGTTCTAGAGAAAACTAGAGAGAAAATTGTGTAAGTTCGTGTGTTTCAAGATGAATGTCATAAAATTCAAGATGAATGTCTACCTCCAATAAAACCTATGAAATTTCCCTCAAATACCAAGAGATAAATTAGGTATCAAATCATAGAATACAACTTTTTCTCGCCCAACTGACGAGGAAATGTGATGCCTTATCAAGAGTCTGACGACTTACCAGACATTGTCGTCAACTCCTACTCCAAGTTTGATGATTTCTGCCTTAGGCTGACGCAACTCCTGACGGCTTATCAGAACTCTGAAAACTTATTAGAAATGTCATCATCTCTTCTTCCACTTTCATGATCTCTGCCTCAGGCTAAACATAATTCCTGACGACTTAACAAAAGTCTGACGAATTATCAAAAATGTCATCATCTCTTCTTCCACTGTCATGATCTCTGTCTTAGTCTAACGGCATTCCTGACGACTTATAAGACTCCTGATGGCTTATCAAGGGATGTCATCATACTTCTGCACCAACTTTGTCACACTGTCTACAGCTGACAATGACTCTGATAACTACTCACAAATTTAATGACTTATTAGACAAGTTGTCAACGACACTTTCATGGCCACTTGTTCCAAATTCACCTCTTTTACTCTTATTGTCTTTGGTTTTCTTTCATCTCAACTTTCCTGCATTATCATAGAAAAAACAATCAAAAATGACAAAAGTTGCTGAAGACTTTTAAGTTATTTCTTGTTAAAAGCCTCAAATGTGTTAGAATTAGCTCACATATGAACACCCTCAACTTAAAACAATTTCTTGTCCTCAAACAACTTAAACATAACTAAGACGATACAAATCACAATCGGCAGTAAATTATTCATTTTAGATCCAAACATATTTACCATCTCCAAGGTCAGTCATCTCAAATTCAACTATGTATATTATAGAAAAGCAAAAAAGCAACACAAAGGAATCAAGCTATGGCATCAACTTAGCAACAATAACCATGCATGTACAAATATTACACTACCCAAATAATTAGCAACTAGTAACATAACCATTGTGCCCTTAAAACAAAGAAGTACCTCCTCACTCATGTAATTAAAAACATATGTAATGGTGAGGACAATCAATAGACACTCACTTTGAAAAAGAAATTCCAGTCAATATATGCCAAATACCATAAACTTGACCTTATTTTCATTACCATGGTTTTTATATAGGTAAGCTAGCATCACTATAAGTCTTTTTCTTTAGATTGTAATGCAGGATAAGGGTTGGTATAGTACTCGATGATATTTAAGGTGACTAAGCCTCCTTGGAACTACACTAACTTTTGGGGTCTCACTTATTTACCTTTACCTAATTTTCTTCTTTCTTGATCACACATATCCGAATAGCTGTGGTCTTTTTGACAATTATTTTTTGCACGACTTTTCTTTTCTTATTCTTTTTCCACCGCACCTAGTTTTTATTCTTTTCTTTAATTCTATCTTTCTTCATACTCATTGAACATTACACACCCTTATGGTAGCAAAAATCAACTTAGACTATTTGCCTAAGTCAAAGTGCACAATGTCCAAGGAGTACAAGGGCCAAAATATCTTCATTGTGATTCAAATGGGAAGGTGATAAGTATCATAAAAGAATAGGTAATGAGGCTAAAAAATAGAATGAAGGGATATCATTCATACAGGGAAGGTAATTTAGGCTAAAAGTAGACTAATCTCAAAATGGCCTATGATCCTTTCCTAACCCCTATCCTACAACCAAGGCAAGACTAACCGGGAAAGATCTGAATTTAACATACAAAGGGAACTAAGTAATATCTCACACGCACATGGGACAGAGGTACATTATAGGCTACTATCCATCCAGTTTATATGATTATTTAGCAATGGTTATCATGTCACTAGTACTAATGTCATAACAAGATGCACAGCGGTCACACATAAATTCATATCACACAGTTAAAAAATAGATCACTGGAGAGGTGTTCAAAAATCAATAAAAAACAAGTTAACTGCATAAGGTACTTGTATTTCTCCTAGTCAACTACAATATTTTACAACAAATTATCATACACCCTAAACTTAAAATCAAGAATTTTCCACAATGTACATACAAAGAGAAACTGAACTAAGGGTTAGGGTATACCTAGATTAGCTACAACACGGGAATTATGGTTCCCTGACCCTGTAGCGGTGTCTTCCGCTGGAATACTCATATCAGAAGCCCGTTGCTGGGCTAGTATAGCTTTCACAACCTCTAGAGGAAGTCCATTATATAATGCTCCTATAGCCCTAACTCATAGCTCTTCCTCCCTTCTCTCCACTTCTGCCTTGGATGCTTGCATCGCCCTTTTCATTTATGCTTTTTCCACCTTCTTCCATGCCTTCTTTTCTATTTTTATTTCATCTTTGTTGTTAGCTCTTTTATTTTTACCCTTGTCTCTCTTATCATACTTTTATTTCCTATACTTTACTGGTTCCCCATTGAGGTCAAGTAAGGGAACTTCATCTAAAGACTCATCAGTAATTGGATCTACAGACACCATAAGTTGGTTCTTCTGCAATACCTCAACATCAGCTTTTACCTTATCGAGGGTTTCTCTATATAGTGCATGATCTGGGACCAATATTTCTCTTAACGGTGCATTGAAATGATTCTCCAACTCATCAATCTGACTAGGCAATATCTGGAAGGGTTCAAGTGCTACCTTAATCCTCCTGTTCACAATAGAGAAAACTTACTTGGCAAAAAGTTGTAACTATGCCTCGCACTGCATTACTTGTTTTGCTACTCTCCTGAAATTGGACGTGTTAAAGGCAAATTTTGTTAGTAAAATAGCAACTGAAAGGTTTGTTTTGTTCTCAATCACTAAATCTGCTCTCTCAGAGGATATAGGTTGTACAGCTTCAGAATCTTGCACCCCCACATTAGGCGATGATTCAGTGCCAATGAAAAATGGTTGCACTTCAGTAACCCTCATCGGTTCTGTGGAAACCCCTTTTCACTTGCCTAGCACAAACCTAGGATGATTTTAGTCATACCTGATAGGGTTGTGGGTATTCTTGGCTAGAATATCTTGGTCTATGTCTATAACCTCAGGTACATTGGCCGCCTTACACAACTTTGTAATCAGACATTGGAATAGATATGCAATGTCAGGCCTTGATACCTGAATCTTTATCTCCTCAACAATGATTTCCCTAAATTTTAAGTGAATCTTAGCCATGAGTCTCATGACTAACACTGCTCAATGATTACCAAGAATATTATCTAGCCGTGGGCATCAACCATATGTGTACTACACCCCACCAAAACCTTGCCTCTTGAGTTAGGGAGGCCTTGAATAATCTTTCATTCGGGTTGGTCAACCATTTCGGTTCTCCTTCAGCTATAAGGTTGGCTAACAAAGGATGTTACACTATTTGTCACGATCCTTTAATTGAGAGTAGAATATTCATGAAGTGGCCTAAGGAGTGAAGTCGAAACCATGAAGGAATCTGTTAATGGTTCTTTCTGAGAGATCAACCATTATGCCCCTCACTGGAACTTTCTCCAATAAAATCTGATCTTCTTCTTTTTTGCCTTGCCTACATCTTCTCCAAGGTAGCCTAGTAGTTTGTGTAGAACTCCCAGACTAGTGCAGGGAAAAATGAATCACCTTCTTTTGTAGACCATGCCAAGTCATAGTATCAGAATGTCTACTTCATTGAAGGATATCTACTCGACTCGGTAGTAATAATTCTTATTTCTTCAAAAATTGGCCTTTTAATAGATCTTCTTTGAGTTCTGAGAAGCCCGTCATAGAAAATATTATTTGCGCCAGGAATTTGCTATCTAGCGCTTTCTCGGACACTAGGGTTCTTGCATTTGATTAGATTTCCTAGTATCGGAGAATCTTCATCCGCCTGTTGTTTAGAAGAAAGGGACCCAGATGATGGTTCCTTAGAATTGGGTTGCTCAGAATTTCGTTGATCTGAATCAGGTTGCTCGGAATCAGGTTACTCTGAATTAGGTTATTTAAAAGTTTTCTTCAAAGATGTATGTTCAAATGTTAGTGGTTCCTCATATTCACTTTCTTTACTCACCTCTTCAACTTATGGAGGTGGTGAAGGTATTTTTGAACTCTTCTTATTTCTTTTTGTTTTTAGTTGTGGCTCTTCTTCATAATCCGACTCATCAAAAAGTCTCCGAGGCATACTCTCCTTAGTCACCTTCTTTGCTGATTTAGATCCTTTTCCCTTGGGTGCCATTATAAACACTATAGCAGAAGAACACATTTATTCTATACCCAAAATCACATAGTGCAAGAAATTCAGTCATTGAAGTTCCACATCCAATGGAACAGGTTTATTAGTGCTTCATATTAAAGTTCTGATGACATGGTCTAATATGTCGTCACATATGTGATATATTCTCTACCATGTCATCAGCTTTAAGTTGAATAGGCTCACTTTCCTCAACTTGTGAAGACATGGTCTGATAAGCCGTCATATTTGTGATAACTTATCAGGCATGTCATTAGCTCAGAACATGATCTTTAGCTGATTTTTAACAAAATCATCCTTGCCAATTCTTCTCACAAAACATGGAATTACTTTCATAAACTAGGATTTTAACCTTTTGTGCTCGATGCATAACTATAAACCCTAGTTTCAATTTCTTACTACAATAGAAAGCTAAACTTGACTCAATATCTTTGAAGACCAAGGTGTACATTAGCCTCACTACTACCTAATGAGAAGAAGAGGGTCTTAGATCATACCTGTTAGGCCACTTAGCTTCTTGAGTAGGGTAGAGTAGATGAAAAGATGAAGGAGAAAGATAACTTTGTGTTTGAACTTAACTTCAATCGAGAAAAAAGAAAAAGAAATTCTCTTCTCTTACTAAGAACTAATTCAAAAAGGCAAGAGAATAAACAAAAAATGGAAAGAAATAAACTAAAGAAAATAATAAGAAAAGCGTGAAGGTGAAAAGAATTAGTTTTGGGCCGGGATGAATTCCTTTAACTGGGCCCAGAATTGGTTGATAGCTTATTTTGGGTTTTGTTCTGATGGCTTTTCACAAGTATTATAGCCCATCACAAATGTCATCAGCCTTAACAGAACATACCTCAGATCTGATTTCTCTGACGACGAATCTGACGGCTTATCATAATTATGATAGCTTATCACTTATGTTTTCAGGGTCACTTAACTTGCTACACCAATTCTACCTCAACCCATGCATAAATCATTAGTTCATCATACTTACAATCTAAATAAATATTTTTTTAAACATAAAATTTTGGGTTGCCTCCCAATAAGGCCTGATTTAGTGTCGCGGCATGACTCGATTGTCTTGACTACTCATAATTCATCAAGATACCTTGTTGATACCTCTTTCACATCCTCATATAACACATCCATGATTGATAAAACACTAAACTCCTTTTGCTGTGTCATGGATGGGTACATTTCAAATTTTTCTTTTTTTTTCATTGAGCCTAAACTTGAGCCCAATCAACTCCATGTCAACTATCACTCTCTTATTTGCTAAGAATGGTCTTTCCAAAATTATGGGCACTTCAAATACTACTTCACAATCAAGGATCACAACTTTTTATAAATAGCGGCATCATATTAATGCTTTTTTCCAGATCACATAAGGCCTTAGAAAATTCCAGAGATCCAATCATACAAGGAATAGTGAATTCTCCTGGGTCTTCCTTCTTCTGTACCAAGGACCTTATAGAAATATCACTACAATGATAGAGATTATCCACTGGTTCATAGCTCATTGCTCTTTTCTTTGTCACAAGATCCATCATAATTTAGCATATCCTAGTATTTGTTAAAGTGCCTCAAGCAAAGGCACATTCACTGTTAGTTTCTTCAACATTGCCATGAATTTACTAAACTTCATATCATCGGCCTTCTTTTTCAATCTCTGATGAAAGGGAGGTGGTGGTTTTGGGAGAGTCTTTACCCCTACTTTCTTTTCCTTTTCTTTACCTTGTTCCACCTCATCAACCTGTTGATGATTAGAAGTGATATCAATTCCATCTATCTTCTCAGACTTCACTGGATTACCTTCTTTAAGATCAATATCTTCTTTGATCACCTCATCATTAACAGTTTTTCCCAAAGAAGGGAAAGGACTTGTAATCTTTGACATAGAACTCTATGAGTTGAATATGGACATGATGACTAAATTGACAAATAAAAGTTGACCAGTTTAAAAATTTTGGAACTTATTAGTATTATCTGATTGAATTCTGAAGTTGGATAATTATAATGATATCAATATCTAAAAATTTTAATTTGTTATGGTTGGGAGGGATTTAGACTTGTAGTAAGGAATCAATTGAGTTTAAACATATATTAATGAAAACAAAAATCCTCATGTAATAGGTGTATTAAAGAAACTACAAATAGTAAAACTAGATGAAAAGATAGAAAAACTATAGGAGCTTATTTGTCTGATTGCTAAACTGAATCTCTGGCTATACGGACTGACTCTTACTTAAAGTTTATAGCTCAACTGAAGTCTCCCTGGCATAAACAAATATTTAGAACTGTAAATTGATATCTAATGGCATGAAATTTCTATGAGTTACTGAAAAAGGAATATTTGTTACCTTCAACACTCCTTGGATGAAGTTCTTATAACATTAGGTAGCAAAGAATTATGGATATGATCTGAGTGAGATATCTAAAGAAGGAATTACAACATAGGTAAAACTCTATAACATGGAATATAGGCATTTAAAACATAAGCTAGCATAGAACTAATTCATAGTTCTCATCTAAAGAATAATACTCCTTACCATTTAAACAACTAACTTCAGTCTTTTAATAGGAATTCTCTAAATCACAATACATTTATCCACTTATATACCAACCTGAAATTTAAGCCTATCTTTATAACAACTTATGAACTTCTAGGCAACTAATCCACCTAATATTTGTTCCATATTCTCTAATACCTCTATCGATAACAACTTTCATACACTATCTATAAGAAAACACACCTACAATTCTTAACTAACTATGACATATATCGAAAGCTTTGACTCAATCTTCCTTCACACTTATAGCCTAATATAAAACTAGCATATAACAATCTTTCCCTCATAAGGAATATTTATTCTCTCCCATATTAACCATTTTTCATCTATTTTCACCACTAGTATCTTTAAATAAGGAGAGGTTATTGAAAGGTTAGAACATGACACCTTGAAGCTTGAATAGATACAATACTTAACTTTGATAATTAACTGAGGCCTGAGGAATAGAGTATCAAAGGAATGGATTAATTAAAAAGATCTAAACTGAGGACATATATGCCATAATATGAATTTCCACTGGTCATTAAGGGTGTACAATGAGTTTTAGGAACTGAGCATAGTTTACATGAGTGATGAACTACATGACTTGAGTTTGGAGTTTATTAACGCATGGAATATGAGTTGCACTACTAAGTGAACTGGCACTCCTTATACGAGGAACTAAAAGCATGTATGATTCTATATAAAGTGCATGAATATGAGATATGATCATATATATGACTTGTAAGGCATGAGTAGATGACGTAATGACTCAAGTACAAAACTGTACACCTAGATAAGAATGGTTTGGGTATCTTCCTTACCTCCTATTGTACAAGAACTTACTAGCATCACTACAAGAATATGAAAACCTGACTTGGTTACTTGTTCTATCATCTACCAGATAGATTTAAACAACTATTCTAAGTTTATGAACCCCTTTAAGAAACACTAACTGAACTGCAATCACTCTACTCTAGAGTTTGGGATATAACAATACACATAAATACTAAAATACTCCTAAAAGACCATAGCTAAAAGTGTAAAATCAACTACTAGTACTTTCTGCTGAGATACAACTCTTAACTTTCTATAGCCTGAATAGTCTTCACAATAACTTAAGTGCTTAGTACTTAGAGCATTCTAAATTATCACAATACTTGGAGATCACACTTTTTCCTACTAGAATTCAAAACTCAACTATCTATTATCTTGATCATCAACAATTCAATCTTAGATTGCAACAACTAATATGGATAGCCACAAAACTTCTCATACACTAATACCCACTTATTACTACTAGATAGGAATCAGGAAAACATAATAAACACAAAATTTTATGAACATGCTCAACCTTAACATGTTTCTCTATCTTTCTAGTCATTGCCTAATCTATATCCTGACTAAAGCATTAACATACTCTAAGTCTACTTTAATTGGTAAATATCTCTGAAAATGCTATTACTCAATCTATAAAACCCCTTTTCTGGCCTCATGGATACATATTCTACTAAATCTACATACATACTATCCCTATATAACTACTACTGCACTTCTAAGCTCATGCTCCTAAATCTAGGTCATGCTACTATAGTATTTTAAGATGAGATCTGAGATCACATCTGACTTTGGCTCAGTGCATGATTTTCAGAAGCAACAATAAACTCTTCCAATGTTTGGAACTTAAACACACTGATGGGATCCTTACAAGCCTACACACAATCTCATAACTATCTATGGGGACTGTTTGAGAAAACTCTATCAATAGGAATTTAAGTTTGACAATTTCTATTACCTCAAAAATAAGGCATAGTCAGTCAAAATAGAGCAAAGCTAGAATTTGTATAAGTTTCATAGAGAATATCTCTATTACACGATCTAAAATATTAAAGAAGGGAATATTTAATCAATGCCCTGTAGCCTCTCAAACAAAAGTAAAGACGTGTCCATACTATTTTGTAAGACTTTTTTGGACATAATTTCATAGACACCCTATGACACTTGAACCTTATGCTCTAACACCAAGTTTTTTGTAACCAAAGAATACCCCCTAGTCATAACAGAATACTTAGAAAAATAAATGATCACGAGATAACCTATGGTACTGCATATTTCTTGAGCAACTAATTAAAACATACATTAAAGCTAAATTGACTTAGTAGAAGCAAAATTATAAGATAAGTTATTTCAATATGATACAGTTAAAAGTTTATAACACTTTAATCTGAAAGAAGGAACTTGTACTACATACCATAACTTTGAATGAATATCTATGAAGCCTCTACTAATACTAATTATAAAAGTTGGTACATGACCCAAACTATTCCAAATTAATACAAATGAATAAAAATGTAATGCTGGAACTACTACTAACTTGATCCTCAAAATAAGTGAACTTATCACTTCAGAGTTGAATGCTATGATCTGCCTGATTATGATCCTGAGAGTAAGCACCTGAATCAACACCAAATAAAAAATATAGGCAGAAGAGTTATGCCATTATTACTTTAGAATGTATTGAGTATGTAAGATATGTACTTGCCATGAAAATGCTTAAAACATCTTTAAAATTGAGGACATAAGACTTTTGCTAAAATATGCATTTAAAACATATTTGTTTGTAAAAGATATAACAGTCTAAAAATAAATAGTATAAAAGAAAGTAGTACTAAAGACAGGGACATGTATGAATACTATATCTGAAATAATTGGATGTGAAATGATGAATTAACTAAGTATAAATATATAATGAATATAATTGAATATCTGATTATAATGTCATATATAATCTGAGCTGCAATACAAAATGAAATTAATTTGAGAACTGTTGGAGCTAACAATAACCAACATTCCCCAATCTGAGTAAATCAGGGTCTAACATGTAACCTAATTGGAAAGGTGTGAGTACCTTGATAAGGATGCCAATACTGACTGGCGTGGATTCAATAAATTAAGGTCCTGAAGGATTAGGGTGTCATTCCTCAACTGATGGGTGACCCCTTACAACCTATTATGAAAACATGATTCTGGAACTTAGGAATTTCTACTAAAGGTGTTGACCCTAAATTGATGGGTGAGCCTTCATCCCTAGCTCACTTGGTGCTAAGTACTACTCCCAATTTAATGATATTAAAAACTATGCTATCTATTTTGATTTCATTCGGGAATATGACAATGGAAAATATAAAGTATTCAAAACATGTAAACTAAAATATGCATGAATCCCTACTCATCGGTGTTCATAATCCACTAGCTCTAACTAAAGCAACTAAACATGATAGTATTAAAAAACGATCATATTAGGAAAAAAAGGAAATTTCCTAAAACAAGTCTAAAATCATGAATTTACCAAAATACCGAGGGTTCATAATTCTAAGTTTGTGAAAATGATAAATTTCATGGGAAAACATGGTGTGTTAACTAATATGGATTTAAATATGAAAAATCATGATAAATAGTGCTTAATTATCTTAAAAATCTTAAATTTTGTATAGCTTGATCATATGTTTGAAATCTTAAATAATATCATGTAAAACATACATGGATTTGAGAATAGCATGAATGATTTGATATGAGACTAAGAAACCATGAATAATATTTAAAACATTCTTATTAGAGAAAATTATGTCATGGGGAATTGCATATAATCTTAGAGTAACAATTGGGTAAAACCCTAGTTTAAAAAGATCATAAATTCGTGAATAAAATCATAATTTGGACATGACGATGGTAAGAGAATCTCATTGAATACCAACATACCTGATTAGTTTTGATTCATGAATTGAAGTTTTTAGGATTTGAACTTGGAGATGAAAAACCCTAATTTCTTGCTTTGGAGGATTGGAAAATCACATTTTTCTTTAGATAATTAATTTTTTTGTTTAGAATGAGGGATTATGAGTTGTTTCGGATTTATATTCAGCCTTATGATAGCTTAAATGATGCAGTTTTAGGGTTAAAATAATGGGAAAAGACCTAAAACTGCGTGAATGATACGATATGGTCCCAATAAACCATGAATAATATTTAAAACATGCTTATTACTGAAAATTATATCATGGGGAATTGAATTTAATCTTAGAGTAACAATTGGGTAAAACCCTTGTTTAAGAAGATCATAAAATTTGTGAACAAAATCATAATTTTGGCATGAGGATGATAGGAGAACCTCATTGAATACCAACATACCTGATTAGTTTTGAAAATTCTTTAATTGATGTTTTGAGGATTTAAACATGGAGATGAAGAAACCTAATTTCTGGGTTTGAAGGAGTGGAAAATCACATGATTCTTTGAGTAATACATTTTGGGTTTAGAATGAGGGATTATGAGTTGTTTAGGCTTTATATTCAACCTTATGATAGCTTAAATGACGTAGTTTTGGGGTTAAAAGAATGGGAATAGACCTAAAAACCCCATGAGTGATATGATATGGGCCTAAGTAGCCATGACTAATATTTAAAACATGCTTATTGGTGAAAATGATATCACGGGGAATTGAATTTAATCTTAGAGTAACAATAGGGTAAAACCCTAGTTTAAGAAGATCATAAAATTTGTGAAAAAAAATCATAATTTGGACATGATGATGGTAGAATAGCCTTATTAAATACCAACATACCTGATTACTTTTGATTCTTGAATTGATGTTTTGAGGATTTCAACTTGGAGATGAAGAACCCTAATTTCTTGCTTTAGAGGAATGGAAAATCACATGGTTCTTTGAGTAATTCATTTTGTGTTTAGAATGAGGGATTATGAGTTGCTTAGGATTTATATGCAGCCTTATTATATCTCAAAAGACATAGTTTTGGGGATAAAATAATGTGAAAAGACCTAAAAAAAAAACCTTTGAAAATGATATAAAGTGTAGAGTTGTCCCAGCTGACGGTTTAGGCGACAGCCTATTACTCCCAAGACCAACCGTCACTCTAACCATCCCAAAATGACCAAAAGTTAGTCTTTATGCATAAGTGAGATTTTTCGGGCCGATAGGCCATCGCTAGTGTTATGGTCCATCATCTGAGCCATCGCACCCAAGCAAACAGACACCCTTTTAATAAATTAGTTAAAATATTTTCTTCTGATATCAGATTAAGGTGGAACTTGTGTTTTTGTAAATATAATTTATTTATATATCTATATGTTGGTATATAGAGAAATAATTCATAGTAATACAACATTTGTGCTCATTTTAAGATGACAATAGCTATATTATTCAAAAGAATTTAATCGCTAAGGGATGTTTTAACTTGTCTATAAGCTAGGATCTATTTATGACCATAATATGTATATAAATCACTAATAAATTTACCAAAACATGATTTTTATTTTTCATGACCTTAAATCATGGTCCTAATATTGACTTGGATTTTTGGTGTGTTACAATATGTCCCTCTTGGCATCACATCGATCTCTAAATTTGTGAATCTGTTATTGTTGGGATGGATTTAGAATTGTATAAGGACTCAATTGAGTTTACACATATAATGTATGAAATAAATAAGCTCATGGAATAGGAATATTCATAAAAATTTTGATAGTAAGACTAGACATAAAAATGGAAAACTATAGGAGCTTATCTGTCTGATTTCTAAACCGAATTGTTGGCTATACAGACTGACTTACACTAAAAGTTTATAACTCCACAGAAGTATCACTGGAACAAAAAGATATTTAGAATCGTAAAGTGATATATAATGACATGAAATTTCTAAGAGTCGCTGGTAAAATAAATATATGTTACCTTCAATACTTCTTGTCCTAGTTCTAAAACATTAGGGAATAAAGAATTTTTGGTATCGTCTGAGTGAGATATCTGAATATGGAATCTGAACATGGAAACAACTCTATAACATGGAGTATATAAATATAAAATATAATATAGGATAGAATTACAATGCCTTAGGCGATGCAACTGCTAACATTCAAGCTTAGCCACACTTCTCAAATACTCCCTCAACTATACTTTTCCCCTTAAATAATACACTTCATTTGATGCCACTTATAGTCTTATCAAGGGTATTGATAACTCCTACCAAAGTCTGAGTTAAACTAAATTCTCTCACCTTTTTCAAGCCTAATCCAAAGTCACAAGGTACAACATGTAACACCATAATACTAGTCTAGATTATAGATTCAATATCCTATGTGTTTTTTAGATCTCTCATCACAAGAATAATACTCCTTATAACTTCAAAAACTGACATCAATATCTTCTAGCAATTTACTAGCACAAAATGCATTTATCCACTTATATACCAATATGACAATCAAGCCTACACTATAACCACATGTGAACTTCTAATCAACCAACCCACCTAAGAATTTTCCCATATTCTCTAATATCTCTATCACTAACAACTTTTATGCACTATTATCAAGAAGACGCATGTAAGACCCCACTGAATCCTCATCATCTAAATCCCTTAAACGATGCCCAAAGAGTTCCTAAACTTAGAAAATCTAGCTAAGTGTTGGGACTTAGTCATTTGTAAAACCTTGAAACTTTGAAGATCTTATTACCAACCTTCCCGACTCTCGATAGTTGATATTTTAGCTAATTCATGATTAGGTAAGTCAATAGGTGTTCCCAAAAAAGTTTTAAAATTTTTGCACCACGTTTAGACCATATTTGATATCCAAAAATAGTGGACCAACTTGATCTTGGCGTGCCGCGTCGCCCATCATATTGCTCAATTTGGTTTTAGGAACTCCCAATCAAAAGTACTAAGGCTTGGTATGATTATCGGGCGATGCGCCATTATTGCGTCGATGCCATCGACGCGCCGTGTTGCTAATTGTGTCGATGCCCAATTTTTTATCTTTTAAAATTCGCATCCAATGGGGCAATTTAGTCTTTTCCCTCCACCCTCTATCAGTCATAACATGGTATTAAGGTCCCCAAATATTAAAATATAGTCTTCTTCTCTAAATTTCACTAAGAACACTTTCTAGGGTTTCAATACAAAGTTCAAGTGAACTCAAGATTTAACCGTCACTTTTCAAAATTTCTTCAAGAATCGAAATCCCCAGACCAAGGGCATCAAGAATATCCATTCAAAGGTGCGAATAGAGTCACAAAAGCATGAGTTCATTCAAATTCCATGATATAAGGTATGTGGGGTTTGAACAAGAACACTTCTTCTATTTTTGTGCCAAAAGTTTTGATTTTTATTTTAGAATTTCATGTTTGTGACAATTTACTTTACTTTGAGGTTATGAATTTATAAATTTATTAAGTCTTGAAATTTCATGTTATTCCACTTATTTATGTTTGAATTTGGGGAATTATGCTATGAATTGCACACCCCTACCATGATTTGATGTTTTTGAGTTTCCCAAGGTTGAAGTCAAGATTTAAGCTTCATTATGAAATTATAACTATTTGACTATGTATATATGTTTTAAGTTAAGTATGAATTATGATTTTTCTTGAAAATAATGTATTAGTATGATTTAAACAAGAAAGTACTTTGATTATAAAGAAGGTTGAATCCTAAGCTAAGATAGGAATCCACTTTTATCTACGATTTAAAGAAAAGTGAAGCATAATTAGCTTTCATTACACATTATAGTATTATTTAAAGGGGATTCTCCTAAAAAGTTTTGAGCAATTATGGGAGTAGTATTTAACACTGTGTTGGACTTGATTCAAATGTTTCATTCCCCAAAACTACGAGCCACCGTAGGATTTGATTTATCCCAAGTGGGTTAAGATAGTGATCACTACAGTTAAGGTTTTATTACAATTGAAAAGGTAGAACAACTTTCCCTAACTTGGGAACCATATTGAACTTTGTTCTAGCTCACATGGTTTATGTCGGCTAGAAGAAACTCCCAAGTTCCCAAAGAGTCCTAAAGTTCCATAATCATAAGTCCTTAAATTCCTAAAGTTTCAAAAGAAGTTCTTTATTCTCCTTAAGATAAAAGTATAAGTTTGAAAATTGTTGTTTTAAGATTCCTTTTTGGTTTACAATCTTTCAGAATAAGAGGACAATAAAGATTTTGAACTAGGTATAATGACTCACGAGATTTATATTACATATTTCATTTTTCATGTCTTATGAAATTTATATTGCGTCCTTATTCAAGAATTGTGAGTCATTCATGTTTGCATGCATGGTTTCATAAAGAGTAATGATATTGTTTACTTAATGCTTAAACTTCCATATACCATCCTCAAAGGGCTGATCCATATATATGTCTATGTATTATATTGTCTTATAATGTAGGTTCAGGTGCTCAGTCTTAGCAGCGACAGTGATCTCCGAGTACCTGTATCTACATCTTTACTATTGGTGAGTCCTCATGGTTTGAGGGAATATTTTCCCGATTTCATTCTTTGTAATAGTTGGTTTATTCCTTTCTAGTTCAATACGAGTCAATTGGGGGTTTGTCCCAATGACTCTCTAGTTCTTAGTAAGTAGAGTCTTGTCAGATTGTCAGTTGAAGTTTCTAGTTTTTTTTTGTGTTCTACTATCTAGATATCCTTTTTCTGTTACTTCTACTCAGAATGATATAATATAGCATTATTGCTTGGTTTATTTATCCTAAAGTAAGTGTTATAAGTATTAGCCAGCTCAAAGGGTTAGCTTACGGCTACTTGTAGCCTTAAGCACCATGTGACATTTCGGGATAAGATTTGAAGGCGTTGCAAAGTTGGGATCAGAGACTAAGGTTTAAAGTGTCCTAAAGAGTATGACAAGATGTGTTACATGATTATCAATGTGTAGTATGCCACATCTAGGGGAAAGAGGCTACAAGAAATTTTGGGAAAAGTTATCTTTTTTTTCAGAATCCGTTGTACTTACAATTGTCTCTCTATTCTATTAATTCATGCTTTTTTATGATAGAAAATGCCTCATCATAGATTTGATTCCCATAGGAACAATAACCAGCAACCTTAGCCTGTTGATTCTCTGAATGAGAATATGTATCATGCTTAGTTCCGGGTAGATTTTCAAGCATTAGCCCAGGCGGTCACCGCGAATCTTTAGGCAAATAACTAGGCTACAGTTCTGCATCAGCAAGGAGGTAATTTAGTTGCATTCAAGATACGAGATTTTATGAGGATGAATCCACTAGAGTTCTATGGGTAGAAGGCAGGTGAGGTCCCATAGTTGTATCTTGATGAGGTGGAAAAGATTACCCAAGTTACATATATATCTAAGAAAGAGAGTGTAGAATTGACATCTTATAGGCTGAAAGATATTGCATATGATTGGGTTGTGATGTGGAGGAAGAGTAGAGGGGAGAATACATCTCCTATGACTTGACAGGTGTTTCAGGATGTGTTCCTAGATAAGTTCTTCCTACTTAAGATAAGGGAAGTGAAGATAGAGGAATTCATGAACCTGAGGCAAGGCTCTATGACAGTAAAAAAGTATTGCCTCAAGTTAAACCAGTTATCCAAGTATGCTCTTAAATTGATGGCTGAACCCAGAACTAGTGTGAGTAAGTTTGTGACTGGTGTGTCTAGATTAGCTATTAAGGAGTGTAGGAAAACTATGCTCAATAGAGAAATAGATTTTTCCAGATTGATGATGCATGCTCAGCAAATTGAGATAGATAAGATAAAGGAGAAAGATAGAGTAAGAGGAAACAAGAGGGATAGATCAGAGCAGAAAGAGTATGATCAGATTAGATCCCATGGAGGGAATCACCTACAGTTTTAGAGCCGTTCATCTATGCCAGCGTCTTCATCAGCTAGTGCTCTTATACCCAAAAATAGGTAGGAGCAGAGGAGTAAGTCTTCTATGTCAAGATTCCCGAACAGTGTGAGTAACAGACCCAGTTATCCCCCATGTGCTAAGTGTGGCTGAACCCATCCAGGCGAGTGTTTCGCAAAACAGAGAGGTTGTTTTTGTTGTGGCAAGTTGAGCCACATACTTGGGGAGTGTCCGCATGCTAGGCAGGGGAACAGAGATGTTCAACCCTAGACTTAGGCTACCAGTGCAACAGCTCCTCTAGCTTGTCTAGCCCCTCCTTAGGGTGCTTCATCCAGAATAGCTGGCAGTCAGTGCTAGAATTGATTTTATGCCTTACCATCCAATCAGGAACAAGAGAATTCTCCAAATGTTATTACTGGTATGCTCCATGTCTTTCACTTTGATATTTATGTATTGTTAGACCCTGGGTTAATTTTTTCTTATGTGACCCCATTAGTTGCTGTGACTTTTAAGATAAATCCTGAAAAGATCCCTGAGCATATCTGTAACGACTTAATTTTCTAGAATCTGAACGTCACATGGTGTTCTTGACCCAAAGGGCCATAAGCAAACCCTCTTTTAATATTTATACCTGAACACTGCGTAATATAGATAATAAATGCAGAAACTATCCATAAGGTTCAAAACATCTAAAAATACTCAAAATTGAAAACTAAACACTAATACATTTGTTCGAAAAGCCTCTAATCTATCTAAATAATAGAGTTTACGAGACATGTCCCCAACTAACTCCATCTACTAAAAATAAACTAAATTTGATATGATAATAACAAAATATGGATCATCCTCGATTGAAGAAGACTCACTGCTATATCTACTGCTATTTACTAGGACTGAGCTGCTAAGGGTACTTTGGATCTCATGCCTCTGAACCTACGGTGTCAAATAAAACACCATATCACAAATATGTTAGTATAGAAATGTATCGAGTAAGAAGATGAGGTAAGGCTAAATGCAAGGGCTCATGCATGAACAATTACTTAACTGAATAATCATGAGAGTGATGAATGAGAACACGTGCATGAATGGATGAACCATAACTAAAATCATCGTGACTCAAAATACTAACACTTGGATACTACTTTACTGCTATCTGAAGTCACTACTAATGCCTGAGATACTGGTCACTAAATTATATGATACAGATAGCTGAGTACTGGAGTTGAGATCAGTCTTATCTAGTGAGTGATCTCGAAAATTAGTGATACTAAAACTGATTAACTGAATCTACTCATATCAATGACTAAATTCTGAACTTTCTACTCTCGACTGACTGTATCAAAGATCAAACCTCTCTGATGAATGATTCTAGAATGTACTATCAATGATTAGAAATAATCATATCTGAATCTGACAACAAAAATACCAACTGAATCTGAGACAGAGATCAAGCCTATCTGATGGGTGATCTCTAGATCTGATAACAATAAAACTCAACTAAATCTAAGACTGAGATCAAGCCTATCTGATGGATGATCTCTAGATCTGATAAAAAGAATACTCAACTGAATTTGATACTAAGATCAAGAATATCTGACGGGTGATATCTAGATCCGATAACAAGAATACTCAACTAAATCTGAGACTGAGATCAAGCCTATCTAGCGGGTGATCTTTGGATCTAATAATGCGATTACTCAACTGAATCTAAAACTAAGATTAAGCCTATGTAATAGGTGATCTCTAGATCTGATAATGAGATTACTCAATAACTTTATATGGGACCATGCCTATCTAGTGGGTGGTCCATAAGTCAATGGAACTATCTGAGTTCCTCACTAAGATAGATGACTGTATCTGACAGTCCTAATTTCTAAGTTCTTTTCTGAATACTGACACTGAAATTTTAACTGTGGAAAGTAGGCATTCAATAGATATACCCTGAATCTCAACTAGTGGGGTCTAACCTGTAACCCCAGCTGGAAGGGTGTCAATACCATGCCTTGGGTAAAGACCTCTTTGGTCAATCCTATTTGATAGGTGATACTCACAAAAGTCAAGACTAAGGCAATATACTAGTCAAGCCTATCTGACGAGTGACTAGCCTTTCCTGATGGATGACTCTTGCATCCTACATTGGCTATGCAGTTCTGGAGTTTAGGGATTTCTCCTAATGACTCTACCACTCCAATTGGGATCCGCCATCCCTGCCCTCGCTTGGTGCTAGCTCCTACTTCCAACTGAAAGACTCTGAACTGATTTGTAACTGAATATAAACCAAGATGAATCTGATACTGATCATATTTCTTGAATGATTTGACTGAGTTAAGCTGAATTCACTTGGTTTCGTATCTGATGGAATACTACTGAATCTTGTTATTTGACTGAATGATACAGAGCTTGGGATAGTTTACTCGAATCTACCAAGGATTGAACTGAACTCTTGAATACTACTAGATTTGAGATTAGTACAGAACTTAGGCTAGATTACTAGCAATATTAAGACTACAGAGATTATAGAGATTACTTAAGTTTTGTATCTGTCTGAGAGTATAGAGTTCTATAACTTACTGAGTTTTGAGAATCATGGCTTGACTGAGATTATTGTGAAAACTGACATGGGCTCTAGAATGTAGCTAAATTGTTGGGTATAAATATCCCTAGGACTTGATAACATAAAATTAAAGCATAACCATTCTTGAATTCTCAAGACCATGGACATTCATTCACCGTCACAATCACTACAGCATCTCTTCAAGCATTTGGGAATCATAAACATGTGATAGTATAGGGAGACATGCTATTGTCTCATACTCCATTCAATAAGATCTTGCATCAAACAAATAGCATGATTAAAGTCTTATCATGTACCAAAGAGCACATAATTGGGTAATTTCATGCTATCATGTAACAATTCATTCACTAAGGCTTTTTAACAAACACTTGACATGCATGGGCTTGCACACAATTGGGGATTTCTAATCAACATGCTAGAATGGCTCTAATTCCTTCACATAAGTAGTTTATCAAACATATGGGGAGCATGCTTTGCTTATTCAACAATTTCTACACCTTATTAACATGAACACATCACTTAACAAGCAACTTGAAGAGGGTTTATCATGAACATGACATGAATTTCACATACTAGGGTCACAGATTGAAACCTTATAAAAAAAACATGAATTACAAACCCAATAATAGCATGAACTCCAATTTTAATTCACATGCATCATGAAAACACATAAACATAAGATCTTTGAAATTTAGAAAAGGGTTCTTGAGCTTCTTGGATGAAAGGGACCCAAGAATTAATATTTGCATACCTTAGACAAACTCTTTCTTGAAATCTCTTGGAGAGATTCTTGATTTCTTGATTTCTCTTGAAGAAGAAGGAAGGGTTTAGATTTTTTAAAAATCCTAGCTCTTGTTATTGAAAATTTTTGAGATAAAACTTGTATTTTTAGGCTAAAATAAGGCTAAATCCCATGTAAAGTAGTATATATAGGGGTAGAAAAATTACCCTTTTCACCTATGGAATTAAACTAAAAAACCTCGATTTTACATACTGGCGCGACGTGTTGGAATCTCGCCAACTCAATGGAAATTGGACAATCAGGAAACTACTTCATAGTGCAACATAGTGGAAATCACATTGCCACCTTGGTTGCAAACTAGAAAGGCACCGCAAAGTGGTAGAATCGCGTTGGTGCACTGGAAATAGACAATTTCTAAAGTAAGCCTTGGCAGGACGCACCATAATTACATACGCTTACTGAATTTTGATGATTGCCATTTCGGCTAGATCTGCAACACACTAAATTACCAGGTGGCACACTGTCTCACTAAAATAACTCTAACTCTTTTCTCGAGTGTCGGATTTGGGAGAATTTAGTATCAACAAAAATCTTATTTAATTTGATATTAGGAAAATTCTACACGATTTAAGATTCTTTTCACTTGGGAAGATACTTCTCAACCTTTTAGAGCTAGATTAACACTTTAGTGAACACGCTCTAAGGCTCAAACTATGAGGGAATTCCGTAGGGTCTTACACTATCCTAGTTTCTACCCCAGTAGGTGAGCCAGTTATTGCTAAGCATGTTTATAAAAGGGTGTCCTATTGTTGTTCTTCATAAGGTCATATTCGCTGATTTGATAGAGTTAGATATGGTCGATTTTGATCTTATTCTTGGTATATATTAGCTTTATTTCTATTATACAGCTATAGACTGTCGTACCCATGTGGTTAAGTTTCAATTCCCAGATGAGCCAGTCTTTGAGTAGTCCAAAAATTTTGTATCTTCCAAGAGTCATTTTATATCCTATCTTAAAGCCAGAAGGTTGATACCCAAATATTATATCTATCATCTAGTTTGAGTTAAAGACACTAAGTTTGAGACTAACTATTCAGTCAGTCAACATAGTTAATGAGTTTCTTGATGTTTTTCCAGAAGATCTCCTAGGGGTATCTCCTGATAGAGAGATAGAGTTCGGGATTGACCTTTTTCCTAATAGACAGCCTATTTATATCCCTCCATACCATATGGAACCCATAAAACTTAAGAATTTGGAAGAGAAACTCAAAGATCTTCTAGACAAAGGTTTCATAAGGCCCTGTGTTTCTCTTTGAGGTGCACCCATCTGTTCGTGCAAAAGAAAGATGGTTATTTGTGTATGTGTATTGAATATCGTCAGATTAATAAGGTCACAATCAAGAATAAGTACCCTCTTTCGAGAATTGATGACCTATTTGATTAATTGTAAGGTGCAACTTACTTCTCAAAGATAGACCTTAGATCTGGCTATCATCAACTTAATGTAAGAGAGTGTTATATTCCAAAGACAACCTTCTATTATGGTCATTTTGAGTTTTTATTCATATCTTTCAAGCTAACGAATGCTCCAACAGCATTCATGGACCTCATAAATCGAGTGTTCAAACAATATCTAGATATATTTTTCATAGTATTCATAGATGATATTCTTGTGTACTCTGGTAGTGAGGATGACCATGCAGGCCATCTTAGAATTATCCTGCAGACTCTTAAATATCATTAATTTTTTGCCAAATTTAGCAATTGTGAGTTTTGGCTAAGGTCAGTAGCTTTTCTAAGTCAGATTATTTCAGCTGAAGGCATTAGAGTTGATCCCCAAAAGACAGAAGCTATAAGAAGTTGGCCTAGAATTATCTCTCCATCCGACATTAGGAGTTTCTTGGGTCTAGCTAGCTATTATAATCATTTTGTCAAAAAGGTTTCTCTTCTATTGCACCTCCCATGACCCGATTGACCCAAAAGAAAGTTAAGTTCCTGTTGTCAGGTTCCTGTGAGAAGAGTTTTCAGGAGTTAAATAATCAACTCACTTCAGCCCCTGTATTAACTTTTCCTAATAGTATGAATTGTTTTATGGTGTATTATGATGACTCTAGAGTTGGATTGGGTTGTGTGTTGATGCAGAAAGGTAAGGTTATAGCCTATGCCTTTAGGCAGTTGAAACCACATCAAAATAATTACCCAACCCATGATCTTGAATTAGGTGTTGTGGATTTTTCTTTGAAAATCTGGAGACACTGTCATTATGGTGTTCATGTAGATGTGTTTAATGATCACATAATCCTACAGTATATGTATACTCAGAGGGAGTTAAATCTTAGATAGAGAAGATGGTTAGAGTTTCTAAAAAATTATAATAGAAGTGTGTTATATCATTTGGGAAAGGCCAATGTAATGGCAAATGCCCTTAGTAGTTTGTTTATGGGCAGTGTGGCTCATGTGGAGAAGTATAAGAAAGAATTGGCTCGTGAAGTTTATTATTTGGCTAGATTAGGTTTTAGGTTATTTGATTCAGCTGAAGGTAAAGTGTGGGTTCAGAGTAGTTTCGAATCCTCCTTAGTTTTGAAAGTGATGGAGAAGTAAGACATAGATCCTAGTTTGGTCAAACTGAAGAAGTCAGTTGAGGACCAAAGGATAGAGGTTTTCTCCCAAGGGGGAGATGGTACATTGAGGTTTTAGGGTAGATTATATGTTTCTTGTGTTGGTGATTTGAGGCAGAGAATTATGGATGAAGCATATGGTGCGCGATATTCTATTTATCCCGGTGCTACCAAGATGCACCACGACTTGTGGGTAATCTATTGGTGGAGTGGCATGAAGAAGGATATAGCAGAATTTATGGCAAAATGTACAACTTTTTAACAAGTTAAGGTGGAGCACCAAAGACCTGGTAGTGTACTGCAAGATTTTGGTATACCCACTTGGAAGTAGGAAGAGGTGAATATGGATTTCGTGACTGGTTTACCCCTTTTACGTCGTTATCATGATTCTATTTGGGTTGTTATAGATAGTTAACTAAGTCAGCACATTTTCTTCTAGTGTATACATCTTAAACAACTGAGGTTTATGCTAAGGTGTATATCCAAGAGTTAGCCAGATAACATTGATTTCCCTTGTCTATCATCTCAGATAGGGGTACTTAGTTTACTTCCCAATTTTGGAGAGCTTTTTAAAAGGGTCTTGGTACAAGTGCATCTTAATTCTACCTTTCATTCGTAGATAGATGGTTAGGTTTTGAGGACCATCCAGACTCTGGAAGATATGTTGAGGTCATATGCCCTTGATTTTAAAGGAAGTTAGGATGAGCATTTTCCATCAATTGAATTTGCGTATAACAATAATTATCATTCTAGCATTCAGATGGCCCCGTTTGAGGCTCTTTATTGGAGGAGATATAGATAACCCATAGGTTGGTTTGAAGTAGGTAAGGTTACTTTGGTTAGACCTGATGTAGTGTTTAAGGCTATGGAGAAAGTCAAGCTGATTAGAGAGAGATTGAATATGGCTCAGAGTCATAAAAAGTCATATGCAAACGTGAAGAGAAGGGACCTCAATTTTGAGGTAGGTGATTTGGTGTATTTATAGATTTCACCCTTGAAAGGGGTGAAGAGATTTGGCAAGAAAGGGGATCTTATTCCTTGTTATGTTGGCCCCTATAGAATTCTAAGCCTTGTTGTGATAGTAGCTTATGAGGTAGAGTTCTCCTCAAATTTGTTGGTTGTTTATCCTGTCTTTTACATCTCCATGCTTTGGAAGCACATTGGTTATTCCATTATAGTAGATCCTTCAGAGAGATCATACCTTCATAATAGTCTTTCATATGAAGAGATTCAACTTGAGATCCTAGACCATCAGATTCGTAGACTAAGGAACAAATAAGTTCCTTTGGTCAAAGTTTATGGCAAAACCAGTCAATTGAGGGTGTTAATTGGGAAGCAGAAGCAGATATGCGAGCCATGTACCCCCATCTCTTCGCCACAAGTTCAGATCAAGCTGAAGGTACTATTCTTCCCTGATTCAGCTCTTCTTTAACCAAATATTCACCTATATAGCTATTCTCATTATGATTCCATGCATTCTATAAATTACACAAAGTTTATGACAATGTAGAGTCAGTTTAGTAAATTATTTCAGCTATACATCTTTAATTTCTCTGTATTCTTAGCCTAACTAGAGATATTCGAGGACGAATGTTCCTAAGAGGGAGATATTATAAGACCCCACAAAATCTTTTTTGCCTAAATCCCTTAAACCATGCCTAAAGATTTCCTAGACTTAGAAAATCTAGCTAAGTGTTGGGACTTAGTCATTTCTAGAGCCTTGAAACTTTGAGGATCTTATTACCAATCTTCTCAGCCTTCGATAGTTGATATTTTAGATAATTCATGATTAGGGAAGTCAATAGGTGTTCCGGGACAAGTTCCAGAATTTTTGCACCACATTTTGACCACATTTGGTGTCCCAAAATAGTGGACCAATGCGATCTTGGTGCGCTGTATCGCCCATCACGTTGGTCAATTTGTTGCAGGAACATCCAGTCAAAAGTACTGAGGCTTGGTGCAATTATGGCGCAACGCATCGGTATCATATCGATCCCATTGATGCACCATTTTGCCAATCGCGTCGATACCCAGTTTTTTAGCATTTAAAATTTGCGTCCAAGGGGGAAATTTAGTGTTTTTCCCCCACCATTTAATAGTCCTAACACGGTATTAAGGTCCCCAAATACCAAAATATAGCCTTCTTCTTTAAAGTTCACCAAGAACACTTTCGAAGGTTTCAACCCAAAGTTTAAGAGAACTCAAGATATAACCGTCAATTCTTAAAATTTCTTCAAGAATCGGAATCCCCAGACCAAAGGCATCAAGAATATCCGTTCAAAGTCGCGAATAGAGTCATAAAAGTGAGGGTTCATTCAAAGTTCATAATATAAGGTATATGGGGTTTGAACAAGAACACTTCTTCCATTCTTGTACCCAAAGTTTTATTTTTTATTAAAGAATTTCATGTTTTTGCAAGTGGGTTTTGCCCAATTTACTTTACTTTGAGGTTATGAATTTATAAATTGTTCAAGTCTTGAAATTGCATGTTATTTCACTTATTAATCTTTGAATTTGGGGAATTATACTATGAATTGTACATCCCTACCATGAATTGATGTTATTGAGTGTTCCCAAGGTTGAAGTCAAGATTTAATATTGATTATGAAATTATGACTATATGAGTATGTATGTATGATTTAAGTGAAGTATGTATTGTGATGTTTCTTGAAAATAATGTATTAGCATGATTTAAACAAGCAAGTACTTTGATTATAAAGAAGGTTGACCTTTGATCCTAAGTTAAGATAGGTATCCACTTTTATCTACGATTTAAAGCAACGCAAAGCATAGTTAACTTCCATTGCACATTATAATATTATTTAAAGTGGATTTTTCTAAAAATTTGAGAGCCTACGTATGGGATTAGTATTTAGAACCGAATTGGGCTTGATTCCAAGGTTTCATGCCCCAGAACTATGAGCCACCGTAGGATTTGATTTACCCTAAGTGGGTTAAGATAGTGATAACTAAAGTTAAGGTTCTATTTCTTTTGAAAGGGTAGAATAACTCTCCCCAACGTGGGCAAGACGTTAGACTCCATGTGATATCACATAGTTTATGTCTGTTAGAAGAAACTCCCAAGTCTCCAAAGAGTCCCAAGGTTCCATAATCATAAGTCCTTGATATCCTAAAGTTTCAGAGGAAGTTCTTTATTCTCCTTAAGATAAAAGTAAAAGTTTGAAAGTTATTGTTTTAAGATTCCTAGTTTGTTTGCAAGATTGGAGAATAAGAGGAGTATAAGGATTTTTGAACTAAGTATAATGACTCACAAGATTTATATTACATGTTTCACTGTTCATGAATTATGAGATTTATATTCTAGACTTATATAAGCTATGTGAGTCATTCATATTTATATGCATGGTTTCATAAAGAGTAATTATATTGTTCACCCAATATACTCTGTACATCCTCAAAGTACTGATTCGCATATATTTTTGTGTGCTACATTGTCTCATAATGTAGGTTCAGGTGCTCCGTCTCAGCAGCGATAATGATTTCTGAGTACCTCTATCTACATCTTTGTTGTTGGTGAGTCCTCATAGTTTAATGGCTTATTTTTCCTGATTTCATTCTTTTTAATAGTTGGTTTATTCCTTTCTAGTTCAGCATGAGTCAGTTGGGGGTTTGTCCCAATGACTCTCTAGTTCTTAGTAAGTAGAGGCTTGTCGAACTATCAGTTGAAGTTTCCAAATTTTTTCCGTGTTTTCCTATCCAAATATCGTTTTTCAGTTACTTCAGTTCAGAATGATATAATATTGCATTATTACTTGGTTTATTCATCCTAAAGTAAGTATTAGAAGTAGTAGCAGGCTCAACGGTTTAGCTTAGGGTTACTTGTAGACTTAAGTACCGTATGACATTTCGGGCTAAGATTTCAAGGCATAACAAAGCACCTAGAATTTTCAACTTACTATGACATATACCAAAAGCTCTTCCTCTATCTTCCTTCACACTTATAGCCTTAGATAAAAAATGCATACAACAATCTTTCCCTAATAAGGAAAATTTACTCTCTCCCATCTAAACTATTCTCCAACCATTATCATCACCATTATCTTTACATAAGGAAAAGTCACTAATTAGTTAGAACATGAGAACCTAAAGCAAGAAAGAATACTATACATAACTTTTACACTTAATTGAGGCCTAAGGAATATAATATCAAAGGAATAGATTTATTGAAGAGATCTATAGTGAGGACATAAATGTAATAATGCAAATTTTCACTGGTCATTAAGGGTGTACCATGAGTTCTAGGAACTATGAATACTATAAAAAATGATTACATGAGTCATGAGCTACATGACTTGTTTTTGGAGTTCATAAATTCATGGAATCTGAGTCATACTTCTAAGTGAACTAGCACTTCTTATACCAGGAACATGGAGTATACACAATTGTTTATAGAGTGTGTGAATATGAGCTATGATCATAGAGCTAACTGTGAGGCATGAATAGATGTCGTATGGTTGAAGTACAAAAATTTTCTTCGAGATAATAATGGGTCGGATATCATCGTCCCCCACTATTATTTTAGATCTTACTAGCAGCACTACTAGAATCTAAAAACCTTACTTGGTTCCTTGTTCTATTATATCCCCTTTCGATTTATTAAATCATTCTATGTAGCTTTGGACCCCTTTAATAAACTCTAAACTAAACTACAATAACTCTAATCTAAAGTTAGGGATATAATGATACAAGTAAATACTAAATTTCTTCTGAGACTATTATTGAAAGTGTAAAAGACACTGCTAGTACTTTTTTGTCAGATACAAATATTAACTTCAATAGCTTATATACTCTTCTCAACTGAAGTGTTTGTTAATTCGAACCTTCTAAATGATTATAATACCCGAATTTCACATTGTTTCCTTCTAGAATTCAAAACTCTTTTTTCTATTAACTTGATCATCAATAATTCAAACATGAATTTCAACACTTATTATTGATACCCTCACAAAACTTCTTCTACACTGATACCCATTTATTACAACTGGATAGGAATCAGGAAACACTAATCCTCAAAAAATTTTATGAACATATGCGATATTAACAAACTTCTCTATCTTTTTGGTTATCGCTTAGTCTCTATCATTACTAAATCATTGACATACTCTAATTCCTCCTTTATTTGTAAATATCTCTCGAGCATTATTGTACAATCTACATAACACCTTTTTGAAAACATGGATACATAATCTACTAAATTAAGATTGATACTTTCCCCATTTTATATTTGCTACTCTTCTATGATCATGTTCCTAACTATATGTCATGATGCTATTAGATTATGAGAAGAGATATGAGAGCACATCTAACTTTGGATAAGTGCATGATTTCATAAACAAAAATAAATTCTTTCAATGTTTGGAACTTAAAGGAACTGATGGGATCCTTTCAAGCACACACACAATCTCATATCTAAGGACTGTCTGAGAAAACTCTATTAGTAGGAATTTAAGCTTGAAAATTTCTATTACCTAAAAAATAAGGCATAGCATGAACAGTGCAAAGCTAGAATTTGTATTTGTTTCTCAGAGAATATCCCTATTTCATGATCTTAAATATTAAAGAAGTAAATATTTATTAAATACCATGTAGCCTCTCAATGAAAAGTACAGAAATCTCCGTATCATTCTGTAAGTCTACTAGACACGACTTCATAGACACCATAGGACACTTGAACGTTATGCACTGATACTAAGTTTGTTACCACCTTAGACTACCCTTAATGGTAACAAAGTGCTTAGAAGCACATGTGATCCCAAGTTAACCCATGGTATTAGCATAATGCTTGAGTATTTAATTAAAACATATATAAAATCTAAATTGATTTGGAGGATGCATACACTTGAGATAAGTTGTTTTAATATGATATAGTAAAATTTACAACACTATAATATAAAAGATGGAACTTGAAATACATATAATAACTCTGACTAACTGTCTATAAAGCCTCTAATAATACTAACTATAGATAATTGGGACATGACCCAACTATCCCAAATTAATATATTCGAATAAAAACATAATGCGGGAGCTACAATTAACTTTAGTCTTTGAAATAAGAGAAATCATCACCTGCTAACTTAATGTAATGATATGCTTAATTATAATCCTAAGGGTAAGCATCTAAATCTACATCACATAGAAATGTAAGCAGAAGAAGTATGTGATCAGTACTTTGAAATTTATTGAGTATGTGTGATATGCACTAGTCATGAATATGCTTAAAACATCATTAAAACTGAGGACTTAAGCCAATTTCTAAAGTATGCATTTAAACATGTTTGAATGGAAGATCTTCTATCGACTGGAAATTAATAATGTAAAAGAAAGTAAAACTAAATTGAGGGTAATGTATGAATACTAGGTCAGAATCTTTAGGATGTGAACCGATTTAATGACTAAGTATAAATATATACTAAATATAACTGAAAAACTATTTACAAGGTCATGCATAATCTGAACTAAAATATAAATTAAAACATGAACTGAGGACTGTGGTAGCTAAAAATAACTGGCATACCCTAATTTAAGCAAATCACAATCCAACTTGTAACCCCAGTTGGAAAGGTTCTAGTACCTTGCCAAGGGTAGCAACACTGGCTAGCATGGATCTACTAAAATCTAGTCCCAAAGGTATAGGGTGTTAGGCCTTAAATGATAGATGAACCTTTATAAACAGATGGGTGATCCTTCATTGCTACACTCACTCGATGCTAAGTACAACTCGCAAAAGAGTGAAATTTAAAATAGTTTAATCCTTTATTATTTCATTCTATAATTGAAACAATGGAAAATCAAAAGTGCTTAAAATATGCCAATTGATATATGTATGAATCCATAGGTATCAGATGTTCATAACCCACAATCTCTAACTAGTGTAACTGAACATGACAATATCAAAAACAAATCCTAATAGGGAAAAAAGGAAATTTCATAGAACATGTCCAAAATCATGAATTTACCAACATACCGAGGGTTCATAACTCTAAGTTTGTGAAAATGCTAAATTTTATGGGAAAACATATTATGTCAACTTATATGAATTTAAATATACAAAATCATGTTAAATAGTTCAGAATTTTCATGAAACTGATAAATGTTATACAACTTGATCATAAGCTTGAAATCTTAACTAATATCATGTAAAACATGCATGGATTTGATAATAGCATGAATGATATAATATGAGCCTAAGAAACTATGAATAATCATTAAAACATGCTTATGATTGAGAAATATAATGGGGGATCGAATTTCATCTTTGAGTAACAAATAGGTAACACCCCAGTTTAAGAATATCATAAAATTCATGACCAAAATCATAATTTTTGCATGAGGATTAAAGAAGATCATCAGTAAATCCCGATATACCTGATTACTTTTGATTCTTGAATTGAAGTTTTGAGAATTTGAACTTACAGTTGAACAACCCTAATTTCTTGCTTTGGAGAAGAGGAAAATAAAATGTTTCTTTAAGTAATTCGTGTGTTGTGTTGAGAATAAGGGATTATTAGTGGTTTATGATTTATTTTCACCCTTGGTAAAACTTAAATAATGTAGTTTTGGGGTTAAAAGAGTGGGAAAAGACCTTAAAAACCCTTTGAAAATGTTATAACATTGCAGAGCTATCCAAGATGACGGTTTGGGCGATGAACTATTACTCACGTGACTAACCATCACTCCAACCATCCCAAAATGACCAAATTTTGGTATTGCTACTTAAGGCGATGGTTTGGGCCGATGGGCAGTCGCTGGTGCTACAGTACCCATCGTGCTTTGGCAGAAAAACATCCCTTTTGTAAATAGGGCATAACATTTTACTTCATTATTAGATTAAGCTGAAACATTTGGAGTTGGAAAGATAATTCAATTATTAATCTTTTGGGACATATCTAGTCCAAAAATCCTTGGTAATCCAAAAGTTATGCTCTTTTGATGATGACTATAGCAATATTCTTCACTAGAATTTAATCATTAAGGGATGTTTTGACTTGACTATAAGCTAGGGGATATTTGTAACCTTAATTAGTATATAAATTGCTAATAAAAAGAACTAAGTATGATTTTTATTTTGAATGAACTTAAATCAGGTTTTTAATATTGGCTTGGGTTTTTGGTGTGTTACAATATCTCCCCCTTGGGATCATTCGTCCGCGAATGAAGATGGACTTGGCTAAAAGAATAGGAAAAGATATGTAATCCCTTAGATTGAATTCTAAGATTTTAATATGGACATGATAACTAAATTTACAAATAAAACTTTTTCCAATTTGAAATTTTGGGAATTCATTTGTACTGTCAGGCTAAATTCTAAAGTTGGATAACTAACATAATATCGATCTCTAAATCTGCGAATCTGTTGTGGTTGGTAGATACTTATACTTGTAGTAAGGAATCAATTTAGTTTACAAATTTAATGAATGAAAATAAAGAACCTCATCAAATAGGCATATTCGTAAAACTTTGTATAGTAAGACTAGATTAAAAGATGGAAAACTAGAGGAGCTTATCGGTCTGATTGCTAAACTAAATTACTGGCTATATGGACTGACTCATACTAAAATTTATAAATCAATTGAAGTATCCCTGATACAGATAGATATTTAGAACTATAAAGTGATATCTAATGACATGAAATTTCTAAGAGTCACAGTAAAAAGGAATATTTGTTACCTTCAACACTCCATGTCTGAGTTCTAATAACATTTGGGAGCAAAGAATTTTGGGTATGATCTGAGTGAGATATCTGAATAAGCAATCGTAACATGGATACAACTCTATAATATGGGATATAGGCATATAAAAAATAATCTAGGTTAGAATTACTATGCCATAGGCAATGCAATTGCTAACTTTCAAGCATAGCCACAGTTCTCAAATACTCCCATAACTATACTTTTCCCCTTAAATGATACACTTTATTTGATGTCACTTATAATATTCTTAAGGGTATTGATAACTTCTTTTACCAAAATCTTGAGTTAAAATAAATTCTCTCATCATGTTCAAGATTAACTAAATCTCATAAAGTACTACACATAACACCATAATACTAGTCTAAACCATAGATTCAATATGTTATATGTTTCACAGAGCTCTCATCTCAAGAATAATACTACTTACCAATTCAACTACTAACTTCTACCTCTTACTCGGAATTCACTATCGCGCAATGCCTTTATCAACTTATATACTAAAATGAAATTTAATCCTATCAGTATAACCACATATGAACTTATATAACAACATGACATTCTTTGAGATAAGAATGGGTCGGGTATTTTCTTCCCCTGCTATTGTTCTAGAACTTACTAACATCACTACTAGAATCTGAAAACCTACTTGTTTCGTGGTTCAATTCTCTCCCCCATAGATTTAAGACATTGTTCAAGTCTGTGGTCCCCTTTTATAAACACTAGACTTAACTATAATCACTTTAACCTAGAGTTCGAGATACAATGGTGCATATAAATACTAAACTCCTCCTAAAAGTCTATACCTAAGACTTTAAAACCCACTGCTAGTACTTCCTTCTAAGATACAACTCTTAACTTCTTAAAGACTTAATATTCTTTACAATAACTTAAGCACTCATTACTTCAAAACTTCTTAATTTTTACAATACGTGGAGTTCACACTTTTTTCTTCTAGAATTCAAAACTCTTCTTTCTATTAGCTTGATCATCAATATTTTAATCTTTATTATAATACTTAATATAGATAGCTATAAAAATTTCACAGCCTAAACACAAGGCTAGTCGTGATCGGTATCTCAAGCCCACCGAAGGCTAGAGACCACCCTTATATCCTGAGCAAAACATAATCCAAACATATAGAGGAACACAACCCAGCATGATAAGGTAGATAGTAAAATCTTAAAAAAAATAATTTGTAAGAGTCAACATTAACCACTCCTACACTCTTGTCCATAAAAGCCTTTAAATAAAACATAATATCAATCCAAGTTAGGAGATTCCCCCGATGATATCCAAAAAGAAGAATCCATAAATGGCAGTCTAAGATAACAATGAAAACTATACTTTGAAATGATAGGCCTCCTGGAGAATGGAAACTCGGAGTTAGTATCTAGCATGAGGGTTAAGATAAGAAAGTTTCCTTCAAGTTTGTCTCTTGACTTGGTTTTTTAGTGTAAGGCCACTATGTTAAATAATGATATGGATATCTCCTTGTAGTTTATATACAGTAAGTGGTAGATTTAAAATAGAAATAGGTAGATATAGGAGAGAAGAGTAAAAAGTTCAAATATTCATAGAAGGATGCAAGTAAGCAAAATAGTATAAGATATAATAGATAATAGATAATTGAAAAAGAAGAAGACTTATGAAAATTTTAGTTCATATTCTTTGGATAGTTCTCCTTATCCCAAGATTTCTAGTGATCATTAATTTTAAGCTAATAGTAGTCCAAAGTCACTGGGCACCTAGTCTTAGGCTAGTGGAGCTCAGTCAGCCCTAATATATCCTCTTTGTAAATTTTGTTGTCAGGTTAACAAGGGTTATTGTGATGAACAAAGAAATCAATGCTTTAATTGTGGCCAGCTGGGGCATTTTCAATGACACTACCCTTTAGCTAAGATTTCTACAGGAGTTCATAAGGTCCTGGTTGCTTATTTATTTGATCTTACACAAAAGGATGCTACATATGGTACCAACATTAGCTAGAAATATCTCTATTTTGTTGACTCCCATTAGGAATATGAGGCATCTTTAGATGTTGTTAGTAGTATGTTATAACTCATATCCTATAATGTGTATTGTTATTTGCTTAATGTCTATGATATCCCGTCAGCCCAGGTCGTCACCTAGGACCTAAAATTGATAGGCTTCTTCCATAGGCTAATGACATATTCTAACAAGTCATCAGATTTATGACAAGCCATCAGAATTGTCATCACTCAGTTGTCAGGCTGATATGCTAGAGTAAAATGGGTATAATAGTTTGCTCCGATATCAGATTTTGGAAAAATTGATGGAGTTCGTCATATGCAAGGAGTAATTATCAATTGAATTTTATCTAAGTTTTGACGCTTACTAAAACCTAAACGATAGGAAAGCTTTCAACTAGTTCTTGAGTTTAGGGACCTCTATGATCTTGACTCATTCCCAAATAGTTTCACAAACTACTTAAATGATTAACACTATATTTGCATTAGATTTATGGCTTTTGGAACATCTACGCATAAAAATGGCGGTTTTCATTCTTTCTTGAAATGCGGGGTTTTACATTATCTCCCTCTTAAGATCATTCGTCCCCGAATGATGGGTAGGAACTTGTTGAAGCTTAAAGGTATGGAATAACGAGGACATGATGTGTCTTCTAAGAAAGGACATAACTGATCTAAAATATTTAAACTTCTATCATGAAGCTGAATTCTGAGCTGACTTCACTTTTCTTGCTTCAAGAAGCTAATTTGTGATGAAAGTTTAGGATTACCTTGAAATGCTCATGATACAATCATACATATTAAATTTGGAAGTGCTAGCTTATGCAAGTACGAATCATAAGACAACAAGACTTAGATTGTACAAGAGTATTACACTATCTGAGCTAAAGTATTTGGAAAAATTTCAGATTATGTGTTGAACTCTTATGAACTGGGTCATGACTAAATAGCTGAATCTGAAACATGATGCTTGGATTGAACTGAATTCTCAATTTATATGGATGGAATAGATTATCTCTTAAGATGGCCATACGCATGAGACTTCGGATAGTAGGACCGGGTGAAAAGGTGGAAAACCATAACAACTTGTCTGCCTGACTGTTAAACTAAATTTCTAGCTATTCAGACTGAACTATACTGGAAACTTATATGTAACAGGAGTATCTCTTCCACATCCTATATAAAGAAGTTCTATTACCATTAGGGAGAAAAGAATCTTGAGCATGAGTTACACAATAGATCCAACTACGGAATCACAACAATGACATCACTCTATAGCATGGAATATAAATATATATCTCATAAACTAGGATAGAATTACCATGACTTAGGAAATAAAACTTCTTACATTCAAGCTTAGCACACTTCTCGAATATCGCTTAACTATACTATTCTCCTTAAATACAATATACATTCGATTCAACTTATAACTCTCATATGGGCATTTATTAATCTTTTTACTAATGTCTATAGTAGCTTAAATCCTCTCACCGTGATCAAGACTAACTCTAATTCACAAACTACAACATGCCACACTACGATAATAGTCCAAACCATATGATTCAACCTTCTTTATCCTTTTAAAGTTCACCCTACGCATATCGTTCCTTACCACTTTGATGACTAACTCTAATCTCTTACTATGGATTCACTAGCCCTTATTGTGTTCCTCCACTTAAATCCCAATAGGTCATTCAAGCCTATCTTTATAACCACCTATGAACTTTAAGATAAACACTCATAAAGACATACTTCACATATTCTCTAACCACAATCAATATAACTCCCAAGTGCTACCCCAAGAACATACACACATCAGTTTTCACTAACCATCACATGTATGGAAGAGTTGTCCCCAGATCTTACTTAACACTAAAACAATTATACAATGATCTTTCATCAACAAGAAAACATTCACTCATCACCACTATCATTACATAAGGAGGAGTCACTAAGGTTAGAACATAAGACCTTGAAACATGGAAGTATATCATATGAGACTTGACACTTAACTGAAACCTGTGGAACAACGAATAAACATCACGGATTCATCAAAGTGATCTGAGTTGAGGGAAACCTAGCTATATGATGAATCTCGCCAATCATTTGGCATGCAACATGATTTATGGAAACTGAGCACACTATAAAGCATGAGTACATGAGTCATGAGTTGTATGACCTCAACTTGGAGTTCATAACTTATGAAATGTGATTTCGAATACTGAAACAAACTGGAATTCCTCATTTAGGAACTGGAAGAGTACATGATTTTCTATCATATGCATGAACATGAACCATGATCATGGAACTTAAACGAAAGGCATGAGTGGGTATTGGGATAACTGAAAAATACTAAGATGAGAATGGGTTGAGCCTCACCCTTATTTTCTGATGTTCTATATCATACTGGCATCACTACTAGAATATGAGAGTCTGACTTGATTATTCATCCTATCATCTCCCTCTTATCTTCAATTCATCATCTTAGGTTTGAGAGATCTCTTTCTAGACTTTAAACTGAACTACACTTACTGCACTCTAGGGTCTAGAAAACGACCATACACACATATCATAGAACTTAACCCAAATGACTACACCTGAAAGGGCAAAACCCACTATTAATACTACCTTCTGAGGTACACTCTATCTTTCTATAGCCATCAATAGTCATAAAATAGTACTTGAACACTTACTAACTTCGAATCTTTATGAATATCCCCACAGTTGAAGTGCACATCCTCTGTGCTTCTACTCTTATTTCTATTAGTTCAACCCTCAAAATTCGAACTTAGATTCCAACACTTAACATGGACATCACCAAGCCTTTGATGAACCATGCTACTTCCATCATAGCCTACTAATATCGCGATTCGAAACATATATCTCTCTAACATGAGGATCAAGATCATATCAAAAGGCTCCACACTATCAGTAAAAACACATTAACTTGGCCATTTAGAACACCATGTACCATCTAACTAGTATTTCTCCACCTAGACACTCAACGGTACCACTAGCCACATAGAACATGTAATATCCTTACAGAAAATATCGTAACCTCATTTCACCTTGGGCATACTTTTTACCTCATACATACAATGTCATACTTCATTATGAATCAAATAAACTTAATCTATTGCATACTCTGTTCAAGCCTATTAGATCACTTCCATAAAACTAGTATCATTAACCAAGAAATCATCACGTCCACCTTCATGGACACCAACTATTCAAACTTAATATCTAGTGCTAAACATGATTTACAACCCAACCTGACACGCAATTCTCATAAAAATTCATCATTAATCTTAAGCCACTATTCTTACATCCACATTCTACATAAATTCAAGCCAATAGTCTAATATCAATCATTTACCATCAATGAAGAATGTAACATAATATACTAGTCCATCAAATTGGGACATTCTATCCAAATACCTCAAAAAATCTACTATATACCTTCTCACAAGTTGTACTAGTTTACAACTACCAATAAAAGAAGGTTAGGGGGGAGGGGTAAAGTCATACAATAGACATGATCAACCTTAATCTCATATCATAACCCCATACAATCTTATCTACTTATATGGTTTTCTCATATCACACTTACTTACCCAAGCGTACATTTAGACTACCTTCAAATTCCATAATAACCATGAGTCTATAATTATAACTTACTGGGTCATCTAGCCATTTTCATACTTTACACAGACAAAAATTCACCTTAACTAATAGCTCCTCCTCTACCTTCTACTAAACTAAAACACAAAGACGTATCACACCATTACCAACTCAATATTATGCAAAATGATTCGGCTATACATATATTCAACTAACACAAGAATAACAAGTTGCTAGTGAATCAAAAAAGGCCTCACATGGCTTCACTAGACTTTTATTTTTTTGTGTTTTGAACAATAAAATGAGATGAATGACAAGGCAACTATACTAGTGAAGCCCCACACGACTTCACTAGACTTTGAGTTTTAATAACACAATGATAACAAGATTTCAAGAGATAGAAACTTCACAAACAATAATTAATAATCTAAGAATACATATCTTACTCTGTATGAATAAAAGAAATCTGAGTCAAACACTTCCCCCACAGACTACCATACAATCCACACATGCTACTAGCTACCACATTAGTTTATCACTATAAAGGGGTAGATCATCCTCAAACATTGGTTATTCAAATAAAATATTTATTTACAAAAAAGTCACCCACACTTTAACTTCTAACTTTTTGACTTCACATCACCAACTTCTTGGTGCAACATCACTACCAATAAGTCATGGCATCGATACTTAACTTATATTACTACTTGGGTGAAAATACAATTCCAATATTCTACTACACATCATCCCCCTGAAGTATGGCATCTGTAACATAAATTCTGAAAAAGACTAAGTACACTTAATACTGCAGGATGAAAAACACAATCTCATCATAATCAAAGTTCACAATAAAATCAATACACTTTGAAGCACTAATGGACTCTTCCCAAGCCCTTGGACAATTTTAAAATCTTATATGGCTCAATCAGAAAGGACCAGATCATTTAGACTCAAACTTCTGAACTTGAATTACCCCAATAATAAGACATATCTGAGCACATTAAAGTAAGGAAAGAATTAGGATAACTTGACTTTCGTATGGGCAAAACCATAGCATGAATTAGAGTATGAAAAAGGAAAATTCTGACTCCATAGCACGAATTAGAACGTCAAGAAAGAGAGACATTCATAAATGTCTTATGGCCTCATGCTTATAAGTGTGGCGTGCTATACACCCATAAACAAGACTCTACCCGACAGACACCCTAGGACCATGAACTGTACTCTGATACCAAGTTTTTCACAACCCGAACTGGGGCCTGGCCTTGATGGATATCCCAGACCATAAAGGCCCAAAACACCCTTCTCTATCTGGTAATCATGCACAATATTTATATAATAAAAAAATGCAAAAATATAATCGAATACAGAAACATGGTCATACTCTGAATTTAATTTAACAATAAAGGATAAAATTCCAATATCAACAAAATAACATCTGAACAAGTCTATGAAATCTCTACTACATATGAGAATAACAACTATCTAAAAACTTGTACAAGGCCACCAGTAGACCAAAACTGTAATAGATAACATAATCTAAAAGGATAGGCCTTCTGGAATAGACAAGGCTCACCACTAGATAATTTGATATGTTGTCTGAATAATCTACTACCTATCTGGACCCCTAGACTGAGCCTCAGAACCTGAGAGGTAGGGGAGAGGGGACAATATAGATGTACTGGTACGCAAAGCAGTTCATAAACATATATGAGCAATTTAAAGCAGTTCATAAACATATCATATAGTAAGAAATCACATAGGCATTTTAAAAGACTCTGTGAAAACATTTAAAATCTGTGACACTCTTTGTCTTACTTCTGTGTTAGGTGGTATACCATACAATTTTGTAATTCCATGGGCTATATGGAATCTACCATTAACTCGGACACCAAGCCCCCAACCCAAGTGTGCTGCAAGGGCCGAAGTATCTGAATTTACTACACCACACGACCATCGCAAGCATATAATAATAATCTACCCGTATTGATAAATACAATTTTAGGCTAAGAGTTACTTGAACTCAAGCCTTCTTTGGGTAATCACCTAACCCTCTTTATGCCTATTTTTAACTCTTTAAATTATGCATTCTCTGAAAACATATTCTGAAAACATTCGTTGAAGATATACTCTAAAAACATACTCTGTTGTGGCATACATACTTATGGTATCATCATACCATTGACTTGCCAGTCATATCTTTGAGCCACTATTAGCATATTATAATCTTTGGTTCCAAAATATAAATTTGGGACCACCATATCCATAAATTAGTTTGAAGAACCCTTTCCATAAATACTCATGTAAACACATGTATGCAACTCTCTTTGACAATATTTCAAATGATACAAGGTGGTCATGTTAAAATTTGTAATATTATGCAAATCTTTCTCCCTTTAACAAAATACATTAATATCATGAAACTCCCTCTCAAAATCTCTAAATCATGCTCAAAATACTATGGTATTTGAAAAAACTATTTTTAAGCCATAAATCATGCATATCAAATCATTCACAATAAGATCACAAATTTAAAGTCATCACAAGAGAGAGATTTCATAATTTATGCTCTCAAACAATCTTCAAATCTGAATTTTTCATACATATACATATAGATATACATGTAAATCAATTTAAGGGGAAAGGCCTAAGGTCCAAATCAACAATACATTTGAACATTTATATTGCATAATAAAATCATGTATTTCAAAACCCCTTTCTAAAATCATGCTTGGAAATTTTTAAATCATGTTCTAGTGTTTCCAAGCCCATGTTGGTTTTTAGGATAAACCCCACGTACCTTAAATTATAAGATCTGAAATATGGAACCTAGATCTTGATAGATGAAACCCGAATCTTGATTTATTTCTTGTAGGTATTTAACATAAGGCTTGATTTTTCTTAATTTCTTGTTATTGGAGAAAACCCTAATTTGATCTTATTTTGAGAGTGAAGAGGAAGTTTTTCGATGTTGTAAAACTGATAATAATTTGTTAATAACACTTAAGTGGTGTTTTAATTCATGTGAAAGGTTATTGGAGTGAGGGAAAGACCAAAATACCCTTACAATACTTCTCAGTTGCTGAAATTCAGCTGACGACCAAGGCTTATAAGCCGTCAGCCCAGGTCATCACCTAGGACCTGAAATTGATGGGTTTCTGCCTAAGGCTGACAACATATTCTAACAAATCGTCAGATTTGTGAAAAGCTGTTGGAATTATCATCACTCAGTTGCTAAGCTGATATGCTGGAGTAAAATGGGAATGACTTTTTGCTCCAATATAAGATTTTGACAAAATTTTTGGTGTTGGAAAGAGGACTCAAACAACTTTCATTTGATATATAGCAGGACCCCCAGTTCATCATATACAAGGACTTATGGCTGATTGAAGTTGATCCAAGTTTTGACAATCAGTAAAACTTAAACGATAGGAAATCTTTCAACTAGTTCTTGAGTTAAGGGACCTCTATGATCTCGACTAATGTCCAACTAGATTCACACACTATATAAATTATTAACACACTAAATTTGCATTGGATTTTTGGCTTTTGGAACATCTATCTATAGAAATCATGATTTTCGTTCTAGCCCAAAATGTGAGATGTTACAAAAAAATAGTCCAAACGAAAGATAGAAAATAGAAGAAAATCTGTAGCATGAAATGGGACTTTCGATGTAGGATAGCTCACCACTTCAGTGTAACTCAAGAAATGTCCATGATCACATAATGAGTATACTGGAAGAGTAGGAGTATGGATAATTCTTCTATCATATGGGGATACAACATCTAAAGATGGTTAGCAGTTGGAGCACAAGCATATAACTCAGGGATAAGGGATAACATTAAACCATGATCAACAGTTCGAAAATCATTTAAAATATAATGCACTAAATCAAATGCATATACTTATATATATGTGGGTGTGTGTATATATATATATATATATATATGTATATATATAACATATCGGTGTAGGGAACAAGGCTTAATGTGCTCTTTTAAACCTTAGCTTGAATTATGTAGCTTAACTATCATATAATAGTACCTAATGGCTATCTGGACCAAACTCTAACCCCCTGGCTGTAACCAAGTGTGTGTAGCCGCATTAACCAGAGAATAATGTTATATATATGAATGGGGGACTCAATCCTCCCAATGATATACTAAAGTGAAATAAGCACCCAATCGTATAATGTACTGTGGGGTACTCAAACCTCCTAATCACCAAATATTAATAATAATAAGGTTGAATCGAACCTGTTGATCTTAAGCAAGCGGACTCGAACCCTCAATCCCTTTAGGCCCCCACGTCGACAAACGTGATTTCTAGTATTAGTCCCTCTGGACCTTCACTTTCATGGCCCAGCTACCCAACCTACTTTTAAGCCCAGCTAAAATATTTACCACACATTCCCATTAGTTGAACCAGTTATGTATTAAGGCATCCCATTGGTATCATAATACCAACATCACTCGCGAGTTCATTATTATGCCATATTAATTACATAGCCATTTAGGACTCTAACCTATTAAATCAATTGAGACTCAAACCCATTATGTTCAATTAACATTTATACGGGATATCCACCTACCCCATGTTTAAGAAAATCAAACTAAGGTTCATTAATATTTTATACCAATGCATTAGTTCAATTGAACAAGTCAAACCATTAGAAAAACCATATTCAATATCAATTTCTCCATTTGGGGTTTAGGGAACACAATTTCATACCATACGTTAAACCAAAGTCATAACTTGAGGAAAACCATAACCATATAGTTTATTCACCATAACCATGAACCCCATAAGTTAAAAAGCCATAAATAGAGAATGAACAATTATATGTAAACCATGGGAAAGCATTATTAAAATTCAACTATTCAAAACCCTCAACCCTTGATCCATAATCGACATAAAAAATCACATGAATAATAATTCCCTTTTGATGACACTAATAAAATACAAGAATATGGAAAGAGGTACATCCCTCAGACACACACGAATTTGGAATCAATTTTGAGCTTAGAACCCAAAAGATGAACGTACGAGAAAATTCTTAACTCTCTTGGCATTTTTAAGTTTGGGGGTGGAATAATAGAGTTGGTATTGTGAAATATGATGTAAATAAATTAATATAGTGTTTAAAGGTTGTTCATAGGTAAAAAGACCACAATACCCCTCATCGCAAGTAAAGAAACCCAAAAACTGCCCAAATTTAAAGGATCAGAGTGTCACAGATCATAATCTCCTTGATAAGCTCTGTGACATGTTGAAATCATGGACCCTCACTGGTTCCTCACAATAATGATCAAACTTTAATATACTACAAAAGTTGAAAAGGCTCAAAGTTGACCCTTGTAGAATCAAATTTCCAAAATTTGATCGAATAAAAAATTCTTAACTCCACTTCACTCTAAGTATTTTCTATGAACATTTGTCACCTCAAAATCACTTTAAACACTAGGTAAATGATCATGACACTTATATTTAAGTAAATATAATTGGATTCAAGTTTAAACACTAGAAACAATGGTTCAAATTTTAGCCTAAAAATTTGGGGTGTTACAAGTAAGGACATACTACAACGCTTTACCATGAGTCATAGTCTGGACAGTATCTAAAAGACCCTTCTTTGGTAACCCTATGACTCATACCACAGGACTCATCAAGTGACCCTACAACTCATAGATTCATAGTTGTAATCAAGACTGAACATTTGGGTAATTACCCTAGTCACTTAATGATTGGTACCTTACGACTCGTATAGAGTCCTTAGACTCATTGCACTCAAGTTGTTACAAAGAAAGAAGAAAAGGTAACCTTTACTGGTAAGGCTACAGTTTGGGTCATAGAACCCATATAGAAACCTTATGACACTACAGTCTATCATAGTCAAGGCATTGAACTGAAATCTTAGGGATTTTGCCAGGACCAAAATCTGAGGTGTTACATTCTCCCGTAGGATCATTCATCCCCGAATAATGAGATAAGGCATCCATTGGCATGATTTAACACAAAACACAACCACACTTTCCTTTAACAAAGACAAATTCAAAGATATTAAGAAATACACATACCTTAAGCACAATTATCCAAAGCTAAAAATATGAATCGATATTTGTACTTCATGTCCTCTTCAGATTCCTAAGTAGTGTTTTTAACCTTTTGGTTCCTCCATAGAACCTTCATCGAAGCCGCATCCTTAGTCCTCCACCTACAGACCTATCCAAAATTTCCATTGAGATTTTCTCATAAAATAAGAAATCCAAAATAACAACACTTTCAAGAGGCATAACCAAGAACGGATCATCTACACACTTCTTCAATAGAACATCAGACGAAAAGAACTAAAACTGGAAGGAAAATTTAACTTGTAAGCAATGCTACCCATTCTCCTCAAATTCAAGAATGGGTAAATATAATGGGGACTAAGCTCCCCTTCTTTCCAAACCTCATCACTCCCTTCATAGGAGACACCTTCAAGAATACCTAGTTCCCAACATTAAACTCCAACTCCTTTCTCCACAGATCTACATAGGACTTTTGGTGACTTTGAGCGGTGTTAAGCCTATCCAAAATCACCCTCACCTTCTTCATGGACTGATGAACCAAATTTGGGCCAAACAATCTAGTCTCACCAACTTCAAATGACCCACTAGGAAAATTACACCTATTACCATACAAAGCTTCGAATAGAGCCATCTAAATACTCAAGTGATAGGTTTTATAATACCTAAACAATATGAGAGGAAAATGATCAACCCAACAACCACAAAAGTCTATCACACGGACTCTTAGCCTATTTTTCAATATTTTAATAGTCCTCTCCGCTTGTCCATCCATCCGAGGGTGGAAAGTGGTGTTCATGTTCACCATAGTTCCCAAACCCCTCTGAAATGACGGTGAGAACTACATACCCCAATCAAATATAATCAAAACACGCATACCATGCAACTGAACAATCTCTAAAATATAAAGCTTAACATAATCCTCCACTACAAAATTATTCCTCACAAGTATGAAATGAGCAGACTAGGTCATCCTATTCACGATGAACCAAATTGAATAAAAACTAATGGCGAGACCACGAAAGACAGGTAATAAAGTCCATATTGTTAACCTCCCACTTCCACACACATAACTTAATTTCTTGAGATAACCCACCAGGCCTCAAGTGCTCCACCTTCACTTGCTAACACACCATGCACTTAGCCACAAAATTTGCCATATTTCATTTCATTTTATTCTACTAATAAATTTTCATTAAGTCATGGTAAAGCTTCGTCAAACCTAGATGAATAGTATATCACAACTCGTGAGCTTCGAACAAAAATATTACTCTTAACCCATCTACATAAGGAACACACAATATACCTTGGTACCTTAGGATACCATTATTACTAATCACAAAAGACATAACTTTCTATTAGCCTACATCACCCTTAATTTTCTCAAAGATATGATCCAAAACATATTTCTCCTTCACCTAAGCACCAAGAGATGACTTTACAACCTCTTGAACAAACATACCTCCATCATCAAAATCCAAAAGATAAAGTCTAAGATTTTCCAACTAGTGAATATCCTTCACTAAACGTCACATATCCACATCTATAAGAAAAATATGCCATAGGTGACCTTCTAAGAGCATGCGTAACCATATTAGCTTTACCTAGATGATAGTAGAGAGTAATATAGTATTCCCTAAGAAACATAAGTTATTTGCTTTCCCTGAGATTCAATTCCTTACGGGTGAACACATACTACAGGCTCTTATACTATGAATAGATATAAGCATGAACCCCATACAAGTACTGGCGTCAAATATTTAAAGCAAACAACATAGCTAACAATTCCAAGTCATGCATCAGAGAGTTCTTCTCATGAACTTTCAATTGCCTTGAAACATATTCTACAACCCTACTACACCGCATGAACACACAACTAAGTCCTCCACGAGATGAAATACAAAAAATATCAAATCATTGGTACTCGATTTAAGTCAAGAATAAAGTCAAAGTCAACTTATTCTGCAAATTCTCAAACCTTCCTTCACAAGCATCTAACAATAGAAACTTAACTTTTTTCTTGGTTAAATTTATCAATGGGGCAACAATAGATGAGAAGCTCTCCATAAACCTCCTATAATACCCGGCTAAAACCAAAAAAACTCTGAATATCGATTGGAGTCGTGGCACTAGGCCACTTTTTCACCTTCTCTACCTTTTATGGATCCACCATAATCCCCTTACTAGAAATAACATAACCCGTAAAAGTAACAACATTCAACTAGAACTCGTACTTAGACAATTTAGAATGTAATTGTTGATCCTTAAGGGTCTGCAATACTATATGGAGATGACAGACATGATCATCCTCACTCTAGGAATATATAAATAAATCATAAATAAACACAATCATAAATAAATCCAAGAACTAATAAAATACTTAGTTTATAAGTTTCATAAATACCACTGGTGCATTAGTAAAAACAAAGAACATAACCAATAACACTAAATGACCATATTGGGTTTGGAAAATGGTCTTACGAATATCGACCTACCAAATCTTCAATTGATGATAACCCGATTGAAGATGAATCTTAGGAAAGAAACTACCACCCATAAGATGGTTAAGAAGATCATCAGTCCTAGAGAGAAGGTCTTTATTTTTAAACATCATTCTATTCAATTAGTGGTAGTCTATGTATATTCAGAGGGACCCATTCTTCATATGCAGGAAAATAATAGAAGAACCCTACGGTGTAATACACCATAAAAATCTAGACATATTTCTAGCTATTATAAAATGTTTAAAGGGTCTAAAGGCATTTATTTCAACTAAGTACTACAGAATTAGCCATTTTATGACCCTAAGATTTTAAACATTTTATTTTTAGATTTAATAAGTTTGAAATATTGATTTATGAGTTGAAACATGTTTAGGGATATTAACAGGGTTATTTGGGAGAGTCTTAGAATTTTCAAAAGAAGTTCAAAATGATTTTAGACCATAGAGGAGGTAAGCCTCCACAATTTAAATATGTCACAGAGGATGGACCTCTACGATACATGGTGTCTCATAGAGGTAAGCCTCTTAGATATACGTCGTGTCACAAAGGCTAGTCTAAATGATAACATTCATGACAAGGAGGCTAGTTTTTTTGGCTTTATTTTGAAACGTCCAAGAGTATATTTTGGTCTTTCCCCCTTACCCAAAAAACCTAATGAACAAATTAAAACCCAAAAAGTGCATTATTTACCTAATTCTCAATATGTTAATAATGTGAAACCATTCCCCATTCCCAAGGAATCAAATTACAAGATTCTTCCAAAGGATTAAACCATTTAAGGTCTTAATTCCAAGCTTTTCTTCATGAATTCAAGAAATTAAGGTTTGTGGGGAATTAATTAATGGGTTTCTTCCACCCATTGAGTCCCAAGAATACCTTGTATTTAAAGTATAACCCTTTTCCCTCTCTTTATAAAACTTTTAATGTTAACTCAATGTTTCCTTAGTAGTTTTGAATTCAAGCTATGTCTTTGTTTACCTATGTGAATTATTTTATTACTTGGATTTATCATTCTCAGTTGACACCATGTTAATTTTCTAATTCATGAATTAAATGATGTGAGCATGTTGTCCTCATAAGTTTAACAAATTCCCATACATAAAATCATTGATTTCATTAGTTAGGATTATATTCTGTGTTTAAGTCTCTAAATTATGAATTTCCTCAAAATGTTATTATATTTAAAGTATTATTCAGTGTTGGGGGGTTATGACAACTTAAAACCTGTCTGTTTATACATGTTACCATTTTAAAGCAATAAGTCAGTCAAATCATGGTTTTATTATTATACTCAATTGGCATGATCATGTTGAGCATTCTCAGTTGTGATATACAGTTGAATTTAATTATTACTAGTGGGTATTAAGATTTAGCATTGAGTGAACCCAGGGATAGGGGCTCACCTTCTATTCAGGTGTGACTTCTTACAGTTGTCCTTGATTTCCAGAATAATACAGACAACATAGGTTTTGAGAGGTCTTCCTTCCAGTATAAGATTGACATATTCTTAGAGGAACCTTCTAGTAAAGTGTGACACCCTAATCCTTTGAGACGTCAATTTAGTGCATCCACACAGCTAGTGTTGGTACCCGTGGAAAGGTGCTAACACCCTTCAAACTAGAGTTATAGGTTGGACTCGATTAGCTCAAATTGGTCATGTCAATTATATGATAGATCCTATAGTTTCAATTTAGTATTCAAATCATATATACTTAGTTTTGCATAACATGTGTTCAGTTTATTAGTTATACCATTTTATTAGATTATTTCAGTACATGTTTTACTTGGTCTTGCATTCATTTTACATGTCTATGCATTAACATTTAGTATACCTATGTGTTTCAGTTAGTCCATATCTTATGTACTATTACATTTAAATTACTGACCATATACTCTCTTTTATGCTATATTGATTTCACAATATAGGTTTAGACACTTAGTTCCTGTTCGCCCTTAGCTATCCTAATGCCCTTTAGCAGCAGTTATGGTTAGTCATCATCTATTGAGGACAAGTTATCTTTATTTATTTTCAATGTTTTCTTTATCTCAGATAGTTAAAGTTAATTTAGGGTTTGTCCTATCAAATCCTTATGTTTTTAGAGACTTTCAAATTGATAGATTTGCTTTCAATTTTATCTTTAGTTCATATAGGTTGGGTGATGTTTCAGTATTCCACCTTAATAGTATTTTTGTTATTTTAGTTTTTGTATATGATAATTTATTACTATCTTATTTAGTGCTCACAACTAGTACTAGATCATGGGTTAGCTTGGGGTCACCTGTAGCCTTAAGTACCGTATTACGACTAGGGGGTAGCCTCGAGTCATGACAAAAACTTAGTGTTGGATCCTAAGGTTTCAAAGTGTCCTAGGTTATCTTAAATCTATGTTGAGTAGAGTCTTATGCATGGTTGTGAAGTGTATCACACTTATGGTCAAAAGACGTGAGATATTTTTAGAAAAGTTCCCATTATTATAGTATTCATGTCGTGTAAAAGGGAATGAGCTCTTTTGAATTTCATTTTTAACTTGTCCTTCATCCATTTATAGAAAATTCCTTCCTGAAGAAACAATAGAAAAAGAAATAGGGATTATCCCATACCACTGCCTATTCAAGAAGATCCCCTGAATTAACGTGTTTCCATGCCGAATTTATAACCTCTTTAACTATTTTGTCCCAGACTATGAATGCTTAAAATAACCAGTAGGCTGTAGCCCTGGCCAATCCAGTAATGTATACTACTACAGCTAGGATCAGATGTAGGAAGAGGGAACATAGTTTAGCATGAACTTTAAATTATTAGCCTGGATTGTGCAACTTAACCGTCCTTATAAGAACCCACGGGCTATACGGGTTAATCTACTTGCCTAGGTTGAACACCAATGCATGCTAGCTACACAAAGAAAAGATATCACAAAAAATTGAGGTATACTTTTACCCTACGCCATCCATAATATAGATATACATATAGTGTGACACAAGCACATAGTCACGTAGACCAACCCTTACATTGGCAAATGTGAACGTTAAGCTTTAGCCATTGGCACCTCTACTTTCATGGATAGCTACACAACCCTTTTTAAGCCCAATTAGAAAATTTAGAACATAACCCATCCATTTGTTCAATAAGTCAATCTTTCCAGACCTAAACTAGGGCTTAGCTATAATGGGTATCTCAAGTCTACTAAGGACTGGAGACCACCCCCTTAGCCTAATTCAACAAGACCAAGTACACCTAGAAGTGGATCAATTTCCAACATAAAATAAGATATGATAAGAAAGCTCAAAGAATTTATGATATATCAATATCCAACATCCACCAACCAATAACCAATACCGAAAACCAACCATAATGCCTATGTCCACAATAATGTCCAACAAAGCCTTTAACAAAACCAAAAATTATCTGGTCAAGACATGCCCCATACCATAGCTAAATATAAATCTAAAAACAAAAGTCAGTACAAAAGGTAAACCAAAGAATAAAATAAGGTCTTTCAAAGGATAGAGGCTCACCACTTTAGTCTAACTCACAAACTCTCCCACGATTACCTAGTCACTATACAGGTGGTTCCTGCATATTCCTGTATCGGATAGAGATATAGAATTTAAAGACGGTTAATAGCTAGTGCACTAGCATGTAACTCAGGGATAAAGGATAAAATAATATGATAACCATAATACCAAAACCACTAAAACTAGTGTACAACACCATATAATATATATATATATATATATATATATATATCATATACTAGGAAAGGGAACATGGCTTAGCATGAACTTTAAAACCTTAACCAAGACTATGTAGCTTGAGCATCCTAATCCAACACCCATGGGCTAGATAGGGTTAGCTTCCCCTATTGAAAGGGCCTAGTGTGTGTTAGTCGCATAAACAGGAGTTACCCTAGAAGGCCGAAAAATACTTACCCTTTGTCATACATGATACAAATATATTTATATATATATATACATAGGGTGACATAAGCACACAATCTTTAAGACCAACCCTCAAGTTGAGAAATGTGAGTTTCTAGTATTGGTTCCCCAGGGACCTCCACCTTCTATGGATAGCTACACAATCTACTTTAGGCCTAATAAAGACACTTAACACCTAAACCAACAATTTTATTAGAGATTCAATCATTAAGGCATCATATGTGGTATTACCATATTGATAATAGATTACAACCTATGTCATTAGCCATTTCATTAGGGATTCCTTCATACCCTCGACTCTAATATAAAATAATTACTTGGGGGATTCCTTTGTATCCCACAAGGTTATCAAAACCATCTTTAACCATTTTTCCTTTTATGTAATGCAATAATTTTAAGGAAATAAGTCAAGATAATTGATAGACAGCATTTCATAACCAATTATGCAAGTGGGTTGAGGTTATTACCAAATTCCATACTAAAACCAATGCATAATAAATCATTAGAAACAATGGAAATCATCCAAAAAATTTATATCAAAAACCCCTTACCCATAGTTCCAAACCAAACTTTATAGCCATGAATAATAAACCTATTTTTATGCCATTAATAAAATATATGTATAGGGAAATTTGTATATGCCTTAGACACATTTGAATTTGAAAGTAATTCAGAGCTTGAAACCTAAAAGAGGAACATACGATGAAATCCTTAGGCTCCCATGGGGTTTTTGAGTTTGAGAGAAGAATTGGTTATTTTAATCTCTTACAATAGAAAAGAATAGGCTATATCATTCTTAAGAGTCGTACATTGGTGAAAATACCCCAATACCCCTCATCCCAAGTAAATAAAACACAAACTATAATGATTTTACATAGAAGCGTGGCACAAACCTTATCACGAAGGATAATGAAACACCCTAGTTTTTGGAACATAGAAAATTCCCTAGAATTTTGATCTATGGTCCCAATATGACTCATAGGTATGATTCATATATTGGGGTACAGATGGTATAGTCCGATCGTATACTGACCAGTGTTGGTTGGTGGGATAGATTTTGGTTACTATAATAGATACGACTTAGGGGTACAAGTAGTATTAGTGGTTATGGTTTTTTGGTTCATTAACTTTATATTAGACTTGGTTACTTAGGTTGGATCTGAGTATGATTGGCTCACCAAATGTTGTAAGCCAGGGTACAAATCATAACAGGGACTTATATAGTACGTAGTTTTTAATCCTTTAGGTATTTTATTCTTCTAGGGATGTGGGGTCATAGATAGGGATCATATGTTGTGGTTACAACTTGGTTGAAGGAGTTATATACATAAAAGTATTTTGTCCAAGGGTGGAGGTTCAGTATATGAGTGGTGGATACCGATCGTATTAGGAAGGTATAACTCATTGGGCCAGTTATATCTTTGTGATGGCATACTTGTGCAACTTAAGTGGGGGCATTTTAAATATTTCCCCACTTATCCTTATAGGGTCCCATGACTTGTAACCTACTTTGAAGGTTATTTACCTAATTATTCTATTTATTAACACTTAGAAACTCTTCCTAAATACTCTATAATTCTCTCAAGAGCTTTTGGGTAAGGGGGCTAGGGTTTTAACTAAGGGATCAATATGGGGCTTGTCTTGGTAATTTCTTTCCATCATCAACATGGTTTAACGCATGTTCTCTTCCTTCATTGTTAATTTTACTTAAAGTCATGATTTATATGAATTTTTTTATGGTTATACTATTACATAATTTTGTCTTTTAAATATGAGTTAGGGGTTTTGACATTAAATGGTTGGTTATGATCTCCCAAGGTTTTAATTACACTTTTATATGCTTTAATATTGGTATTGGATAATAGGATTGAATGGGAATGGCTTATGAGTAATTGGAATTGGTTTTGGTCATATTATATCCCCAATGTGTTTGACAAAATGCTTATATAGATATGTTGATTGCGTTGACTTTTTTTAGTGGAACTCTTCCATGTTTTAAACTTGGTAAAAGAATTATGCATGGTTTAAAAATTTTAGAAAGGCTAAATGGTAATTAGTTATACTTGTGGAGAATAAGGAAGTCTCCCAAGTGGTTTAATACGGTAAATAGAAAGGCACTTAAAAGTCCCCTTAAACCTATAAATGGTGGGCTATGGATGATACTGGAAAGTAAAGGTGGTATGACGATACCAATATCAATGGCCTTGGTTAATAAATGGATAATGGTTTAGTTATTTAGAAACTAGTTTTAATTGGGAAATAATGGTATGATATGTAGCAAGGTGGTGGAACATATAGGTCCCTGGGGGAACAAAATTGGAAAATCATATTTGCTGATATTGGGTTGGTCTTTGTGACAATATGTATGATGTCATACTTTATTTTGGTGATGTACTATTCATCCCATGGGATACTTTCTTGGTCGTGCATCTATACGCACTGGGACCTTTTCAGCAGGGTGAGCTGAACCCATATAACCCGTGAGTGGTTTAGAACGGCAAAGCTACATAGCCCAAGCAAAGGTTTTAAAGGCATGCCAAACCCGATCCCTTTTTTGGGCATGTTTATATATATGTGTGTATATTTTTTTGGTTTTGTGAATATGGATGACTTCACTTGGTTTTACAAATACCATTATATATCCTTACCCTGAGATCATGCTAATGATCACTCGCTAACCCCATCTACTTGCGGTTGTATACCCATGCCATCTACGAATCGACCATTATACTCCTCTAATATAGTGATTGACTCAAGGACAACATTTGTACTAAAGTGGTTAGCTTTCATCCTTTTGGATGGCTCTATTTCATGTTATGGATAGTTCTAGATATTTTAGTTTTATTTTGGCTATGGTTGGGGGCATGTCCCAACTGAATTTTATTAATTTTTTTGTTAGAGGCTTTGTGGTACTTCTATGGGTTTGAATAGGCTGGATCGGTATTAGTGTCAGCCTTGACATTAGAATAAGCTAAAAGGCTGACATCATTGAATAATTTGTTGGTTGTTCCATCCTATTACATTTTAGGAATAATTATATTATGTTTTGGGATGTCTTTTGTTATGGCCTAGTTTATGGCCCTTGTTTTTTATGGTTTGTCATGGTTGGATCATGGTTATGGATTGTTAGACTCGGTTGGGTTGTTCATGGTTGTGATCTATTACTAGAGTCATTATATAAGATGTTATACTACTTTATTACTTGCCTGAAATTCATCAAACTCAAGACAAGTGGCTAGAGGTTGGGTTGGGTAATGGGGGAGGTCTTCTATCCCAGTCAGACATAAGACACCCATTACGATAAAACCCTAGGGCAGGTGTGTCAAGTTTATATTAGAACCTTGGTTCATAGTCAATTAAGAGTCCATAAATTCGTGTTGAGTAGAGTCTCTTTTAGAGCTTTGTAGAGTTCCACACTCATAAGGGAGAGGTTATAAGGCATTAAGGAAGGTTTCACTTTTTTGGTATTTTATTTCGAGCTTAGAGTCTCAGTCATGGAATATTACTCTAATCCTTTTTTGTTTGTTTTTCAGATCATGCCTCATAGAGGTGACTAATGCGGAATTCCATCAGTCAATTTATGCTATTACAAAACTGGTTGTTTTTTAGGCTAAGCAGGATGTGTTTAGTGATTTATTGGATGAGGCCACAAGGGTTGACCAATATATGAAGATAGGTCCTCCCACTTTTTTTGGAGTAATAGTAGAGAAGTACCATAGGGCCTCTTGGAGGAGATAGAAATAATATTTTTAGGTGATGTAGGATACCAATATGGAGGGGGTAAACTTTGTATCTTATCACTTCAAAATAGTTGCATATCATTGGTATGAAGAGTGGGATGTGGATAGAGGAGATGTAGAAGAGTCGTCCTTGTGGGATGCCTTCTCTAGTAATTTTCTAGATTACTTCTTTCCCCAAGAATTAAGAGAAGCAAAGATGGAGGAGTTTGTGAAGCTTAAGTAGGGGAGAATGTTTGTCAAGGAATATGACTTAGAGTTTCATCAATTGTAAAGGTATTCTCCTAATTGGTGGCTGATATACTAGAAAGAATAAAGAAGTTAGCTTCGAGGTTAAATCAAGATTGATTTTAGAGAGTAAGACTACCTTGCTGATTAAAGATATAGATATCTGAAGGTTGACTATTCATATGCAGTAGGTAGAGGATGAGAAGAGGAAGCAGTTGTAGTTTAGAAATAGGCAAGGTAAAAGAAGCAAGCTTTCTAATCAGGGAGTGCTTAGTATCAGGCTGTTCGGGATGGTGGCAAATGGCAGAAAAAGAAGTGAGGGTGTTCAGGTTCCTACTCTTTGTCTAGTTCTCCTTATCAGTCGGGCGATAGATGTTATTAAAGTTATGATAATTTTTGGGCATAGAGTGTCAATCTCAAGAATGGGGAAGTCAGTCAGTTTCATTATGTCCTCATTATCGGTTGTGTGGTCATCCTCATCAGTGTTATTATGATGAATGAAAAGATAAATGCTTCAAGTGTGGCCAGGTAGCTATCATCTCAAGGATTGTCCAGTTAATAAGGTTCTAATAGGGGCGAATAAGATTTCTGTAGCTTCATCTCATGCTCCTACAGCTAGTGGTATTGCATTTGTTTCTGTTGCTGCTCCTAGTTCTAGTATTGTTTGGAATAGGTTGTATGCTTTGGCATCCTGACAGGAATTTAAGGCCTCAGGTGATGTCATTACTGGTACATTACAACTTTTTTCCTATAACATATATTTTTTGCTTGATTTAGGGTCGACTTTCTCTTATGTGACACCTTATGTTCTTGTATCTTTTGGTTTTGACTTGGAAGTTAGTTTGGATTCTTTTTATATTTTAACCCCAGTAGGTGACTCAGTTATTTTGAAGAGCGTCTATATGGTATGTGTGGTATCTGATGATGGAAAGTATACCTTGGTGGATCTGTTTGAGTTGCATATGGTGGATTTTGATATTATTCTAGGGATGTACTAGTTACACTCTTTTTATGCATATTTGGATTGTCGGACCCATAGGGTTATCTTTAGGTTCCCTGGAGAGCCGATTATAGAATAGGAGTATGTTTCATTAGCTCCTAGGGGGGTGTTTATTTCTTATCTTAGAGCTCAGAGGTTGATCATTAAAGGTTGTCTTTATCACATGGTCTGGGTTAAAGATTCTAACTCAGAAGGTCCTTTTTTTAGTCAGTTTCTAAGGTTAATGAGATTTTAGAGGTCTTTCTGGATGATCTTCCTAGTGTACCTCCGAATAGGAAAATGGAGTTCGGTATTTTGCTAATTCTGGCCACTCATCCAATTTTATTATTTCATATAGAATGGCTCCGGCTAAGTTGAGGGAACTCAAGGCGCAACTTAAGGATATTTTGGATAAGGAGTTTATTTGTCCTAGTGTATCTCCTTGGGGTGCACCAGTGTTGTTTGTGCACAAGAAGGACGGTTCACTTTAAATATGCATCGATAATAGGCAGCTGAACAAGGTAACAGTCAAGAACAATTTTTTTTCCAAAGATAGATGATTGGTTCGACTAGTTGCAAGGTGTCAGTTCTTTTCTAAGATATATCTTCGGTTTGGGTACAATCAGCTATAGATTAGGGAGGTAGATATACCTAAGAATGATTTTTGTAATTAGTATGGGTACTTTGGGTTTTTGGTGATGTCATTTGGGGTGAATAATGCTTTGGTGGTGTTTATTATTCTGATGAACAATTTTTTTTTTTAGTATTTGGATCTCTTCATCATTATGTTCATTGATGACATTCTTGTTAATTCGAAGAGTGAGGTTCCTCATGTTAATCCACTTTGTGTGGTGTTCCAGACCTTAAAGGAATAACAGTTGTATGCCAAGTTCTTTAAGAGTGAGTTTTTGTTAAACGATGTGACTTTCTTGTATGACATTATTTTGAGTGAAGAGATAATAGTGGATCCCTAAAAGGTTGTTGTGGTGAAGAGGTTTCCTAGACATATGACTCCATCCGATGTTCAGAGCTTCTTGGGTTCAGCCATGTATTATAAGCTGTTTATGAAAAGCTTTTATTGATAGATGTTGTTTTAACTAAGTTAACAAAGAAGAAGGTTAAGTTTTCTTTGTCAGATGCTTATGAAAGGAGTTTTGAGAATTTGAAGGATAAGTTAACTTCTGCTCAAATTTTGACTTTTTCAGAAGGCAATGATAGGTTTATGGTGTATTGTGTTCATCTCAGGTGGGGCTTGATTGTGTGTTAATGTAGCATGGAAAGGTGACTGCATATGCTTCTAGGCAGTTGAAGGTAAATGGGAGGAATTATCCTACTCATGATTTGGAGTTGTTGGTGGTTACCTTATCTTTGAAAATATTTTAGAATTATTATTCACGTGGATATCTTTTGTGATCATAAAAGTCGACAATATGTGTTCACTCTAAAAGATCTTAATCTTGGGAAGAGAAGATGGCTTGACCTTCTCAAGGATTATGATAAGAGTCATCATTATCATCCAAGTAAGGCTAATATGGTTGTTCATGCTCTTAGTGGGTAATCCATGGGGAGTTTAGCTCATATAGAAGAAGGAAAGCGAAAATTGGTGAAGGATATTCACTACTTGGCTAATCTTGGAGATTTCCTCTTGGACTCCCAGAATGGCTGTACGGCGGTGCAAAAAGTTTTTTGATCCTCTCTTGGTGGAAAGATTAAGGAAAAGAAAATGCTAGACCCTATCTTGTTGAAAACCAAGAGTGATGTTGGTTGGCAAAAGGTTAGGGTGTTCAATATCAGCAGTGATGGTACTTTATTATACCAAGTGAGGTTGTGTGTCGTGATGTCGACAGGTTATGACAAAGGGTTTTGGCTGAGTCGCATGAGTCACACTATGTCGTTTATCCCAGCTTGACTAAGATATATCATTATCTAAATGAGATCTATTAGTGGAATGGTATAAAGAGAGATGTGGCTAATTTTGTTGCCATGTGCATGGTGTATAAACAGGTTAAGGTTGAGCACATGAGGCCAGGAAGGTTGTATCAAGAAATTAATTTGCCCAAGTGAAAGTGGGAAGTGATCAATCTAGACTTAGTTACAAGTCTTCCTTGGTCTTGGAGTCAATATTATTCTATTTGGGTCATTGTAGATAGGATGATTATGTCTGTGCACTTTTTGCCAATGTGGACTACCTTCTCAGCGAAGGATTATTTGAAGCTAAATGGGGTTCCTATTTTGATTCTTCCTTATCGTGGCCTGCAGTTTATATCTCACTTCTAGCGGTCTTTTAAGAGAGGATTGGGGACCAAGGTGAGTTTGAGTACTACTTTTTATCTGTAGATAAATGGGCAAGCATTAAGAACTATTTAAACATTGGAGGATATGCTTCAGGACTGTGTGATTGATTATGGTGGAAATTGGGTTGAGCATCTACCTCTGGTGGAGTTTGCTTACAATAATAGCTATCATTCTAGTATTCGTATGGCTCCTTTTGAGGCATTGTATTCTAAGAGGTGTATATTTCCTATTAGTTTGTTTGAGCTTGGTAAGGCAGACATGTTTGGTCTTAATTTGGTTTAACAGGCTATGGAGAAGGTGAAGGTGATTTGGGACATGCTTAAAGCTTCCCAAAGTTGCAAAAATTCCTATGCAGATGTTAGTCATAGAGACTTAGAGTTTGAGGTTCGGGATAAGGTTTTTCTCAAGGTATCTCCTTTGAAGAGAGTAGTGCAGTTTTGCAAGAAGGGGAAGCTCAGTCCCCAATATGTGGGTCCTTCTGAGATTTTGCGGAGAATCGGTAATATTTCTCATGAGCTAGAGTTTCCTTCTTTCTTGAGTTTGGTTCATTCGATCTTTCATGTTTCTATGTTAAGGAAATGCATTAGGGATCCTTCTTCTATTGTTCCTTTAGAAGGATTGGGTCTCACTGATTATTTGTATTATAAAGAAGTCTCAATTGAGATCTTAGATAAGTAGGTTCATCAGTTGCGTACCAAGGATATGTCTTTTGTTAAGGTTCTTTGGCAAAATCATAAGGTGGAAGAAGATACATGGGAAGTGGAAGAGGACATAAAGTCCAAATATTTGCATTTGTTTTTTGCTCTTGGGATTCGTGCTGAAGGTATATGTCTTCAGCACATCTTTGTTTTTAGATTTTGTTAAAGTACATATTTATATCTTTGCCTCTATGTTTTGAACTTTGTTAGAGATTAAGAACATATTTGTTAATGCAAATTAATCTAGTGTGTGGTTACCCCTACCTTGTCCTTTATTTGGGGACGAATATTCCTAGTGGGGGAGACTGAAACACCCTAGTTTATGGATCTTATAAAATACCCTGGAATTTTGATCTTTGTACCAAATAAGACTCATAGTTATGAGTCGTATGTTGGGGTACAAATGGTATGGTTCGGTCGTATGTTGACAAATGTTAGTTGGTGGGATGGATTTTGGTTACCACAATGGATACTACTTAGGGGTACGAGTCGTATTGGTGGTTACCGATTGTTTTTGTTCCTTGACTAAATCTTAGACTTGGTTACATAGGTTGGATCTGAGTATAAGGGCTCACCAAGAGCTATAAATCAGGGTACAAATCGTACCAAGGACTCATATGGTAGGCAGTGTTCAATCCTCCATATATTTTATTCTACCAGGGATACGGTACATATATACGGATCGTATATTATAGTTACGACTAGTTTGGATAAGTCTTATAATAGATAGAGTTTGGTCTAAGGATGGAGTTTCAAGATAGGACTGGTGGATACTGATCATATTGGGAGGGTACGACTCGTGAGGGTCAGTCATATTCCTATAATGGGATTCTTGTAAAACTTTAGTGGGGGTATTCTGGATATTTATCCACTTATCCTAATAGGATCCCATGACTTCTAACCTACTAGGAAGGTTATTTGCCCTATTATTCTATTTATTAACACTAAGAAAATCTTCTTTAAACACTCCATAATTCTATCAAGAGCTATTAGGCAAGGGGAGCTAGGGTTTCAACTAAGGAATCAATTTAGGGCTTGTCTTGGCGAATTCTTTCCATCATCATCTTAGTTTAAGGCATGTTTTGTTCCCTAGTTATTAATTTTACTTAAAGGCATGGTTTATATGAATGTTTTCATGGTTATACTATTACATGATTTTGTCTTTCAAATATTATTTGGGGGTATTGACATTAAATGGTTGGTTATGGACTCCCATAATTTTAATCACGCTTTTATATGCTTTAATGGTGATTTTGGATAATTGGATTGCATGGGAATGGTTTATTGGTAAATAGAATTGGTTTTTGTCTTATTATACCCCCATGTGTTTGGCAATATGTTTAGAAATATATGTTCATTGCATTGACTTCTTTTAATAGAGCTATTGCATGTTTTAAACTTGGTAAATGAATTATGGATATTTTAAATGGTTTGGAAAAGGTAAAAGCTAATATATTATGCTTATGGGGAACATGGAATTCTCTAAAGTGGTTTAATATGGTAAATGGAAGGGCACTTGAAAATCCCCTTAAACCTATAAATAGGTTGCTATGGATGATATTTGCAAGTAAGGTTTGGTATGACGATACCAATATCAATGGCTTTGGTAACCATGTGCATGATGTCACACTTTATTTTAGGGACATACTAGTTATCCCATGGGATACTTCCCTGGTCGTACGGCTACACGCACTAGGTCCCTTTCAGTTGGGGGAGTTGAACCCATATAGGCCGTGGGCGGTTTAGGACGGCAAATTACACAACCCAGGTAAAGGTTTTAAAGGCATGCTAAACTCAGTCCCTTTTACCTGGTATAGTTATGTAAATATATATATATTTGGTTGGATGCACATGGATGATTTTATTGGGTTTTATAAATGGCATTATTTTATCTTTACTTGAGATTATGCTAGTGGTCAATCGCTAACCCCGTCTATTGGCATCTATATACCAACACTATATAGGAATAAATCGTTCTACTCCTCCTACCTAGTGATTGACTCGGGGACAACATTTTGACTAAAGTGGTGAGTTTCCAGCCTTTCAGAAGGTTTCATTTCATGTTATGGATATTTTTGGACATCTTGGTTTTATTTTAGATATTTGTTTTGGCTATGGTTGGGGACATGTTCCAACCGAATTTTATTTTAACTTTGGTTAGAGGCTTTGTGGTACTTCTATGGGTTGGAATGGGTGAGATCGGTATTGGTGTCAGCCTTGGAATTGGAATGATTGAAGGGCTGACATCATTGGACAATATTGTTGGTTGTTCCATCCTATTACATTTTGGGACTTATTATATTATATTTTGGGATGTCTTTGGTTATGGCATGGTTTATGGCCCTTGTTTAGTATGTTTGGGCATGATTTGATCATAGTTATAGGATGGTTGGACTCGGTTAGGTTTGCCACGGCTGTGACCTATTACCAGAGTCTTTACGTGTGCTATTAAACTGCTTTGTTACATGCTCGAAATCAGACCACTCAAGGCAGGCGGCTGGAGGCAGGGTTGGGTAACGGGGGTAGTCTCTGGTCCTGGTCGAACTTAGGATGCCTATTACGACAAGGCCCTAGAGCGGGTCATCTCAAATAACCTCCGTGTCAAGCTATTAAACACAGAGATTATCTTTCATGTCATGCTGGCTATCTCAGAGTGTAGCCTCCCTAACATGGGGATATCGCGGAGTATCACTGCCCCCATGGTCCAAAACCACCCCGAACCTCATTTGAAAATTTTGAAACTCTCTTGGGATACATCATTTACATGCCTAAACACAATTTCAGTCAAAACTTGATATTTCAAACAAAGGAGGCCAAAAATAAAATGCTTGAAATTTTTTAGGTTGTTACATTATCCCTCCCCCTCCCCACTCAGAATCATTTGTTCCCTAATGCTGAGCTAGGACACTTTTTCACACGAGAATACAAATATTATGCTAGAATCAAATGATAAACCCAGATAGTATCAAGGGGAAAACAAAATTCATAACTTTAGCTCATTCGTTCAATACAAAGAACAAGAATGGGTAATTAGTCTTCACATCTTCTTAGGCTTCCCAAGTGGCTTCTTCCACCTTTTGGTTCCTCCGAAGGACTTTTAGTTAAATTATATCTTTAGTCCTCATTCTATGAACTTTTCTTTCCAAGATCTCAAACATAACCTCCTCGTATGACATGGAATCCGAAGCACCCACACTATTAGTAGGCACCACCAAGGAAGAATAACCCAAGCATTTCTTCAACATAGACACATAAATCACAAGGTGAATAGAACCCAACCTTGCAGGCAATATTCCCTACTCTCTTCAAACATAAATATAGGCCAACATAATGGGGATTGATCATCCCCTTCATTCCAAACTGAATCACTTCCTTTATGGGAAACTCCATTAGGAACACCCAATCACCCACATCGAACATCAACTCTCTTTGTCTCACGTCTGCATAGGACTTTTTGTGACTTTAGAGAGTCTTAAGACTAGCCTGAATCACCTTCACCTTCTCTATAGTTTGATGTATTATATCAAGACTGAACAACCTTGTCTCACCAATAACAAATCACCCAATAGGAGATCAACATATTTTACAATACAATGCCTCAAACGGAGCCATACAAATGCTAGAGTAATAGCTATCATTGTATACGAACTATAAAAAAAGAAAATGGTCAACCCAACAACTTCCAAAGTCAATTGCATTGGCACAAAGAATATTTTCCAAACTTTGAATGGTACTTTCCTCTTGTATAGCCATCTGGAAGTTTAAAGTGATTCTAAGGTTCACCTTAGTCCCCGAACCTTGCTAGAACGGCCTCCAAAGCTGAGATGTGAACTGAGTACCACAATCTAAAGTGATGGACACTAGAGCACCATGCAACTTCACGATCTTTGGAATAAACAACCTTGTATAGTCCTCAACAAAATAATTAGTACTCATAGGCAAGAAGTGAGAAAACTTTGTCATCATATCCAGGATGACCCAAATAGATTCAATATGGTTTGGAGACTACGGACAACCGATAACAAAATCCATATTCATCACTTTGTACTTCCACATAGGTAAGTCAATCTATTGAGATAACCCACTGGGCCTTAAGTTCTCCACCTTTACTTGTTGACACACCATGAACTTATCCATAAAATTAGCCACATCCTTCTCACTAATAAATCTGTTTACATTCATGATACATCTCCATCGAACCAAGACGAACCAAATATTATTACTCATGAGCTTCAACCAAAATTCTACCTTGAAACCCATTCATATTGGGGAAACATAACCTTCCTTAATACCTTAAGGTACCATCACCAGCAATCTCAAAAGCCATCACTATCTACTTACCTACATCATCCTTGATTTCCATCTAGCTAGGATCCAACACTTGTTTCTCCTTCACCTTAGTGCCATGAGATGACTTTGCCACCTCTTGTACAAAGACACCACAATCCCCAAAATCTAAGAGATGAACTCCAAGATTATCCAAATGTTGAATATCTTCACTAAGTCTCGCTTTTCTTCATCCACATGGGATAAACTCCCCATAGATAACCTGCTATGAGTATCAACATCCACATTAGCCATATCTGGGTGATAGCTTAAGCAACTCAAACCATTTTTTTTCCTGAGATTCAACTCCTTTTGGTTGAATACATATTACAGGCTTTTATGATCTTAATAAATGTCAACATAAACCCACAGTAGATAATGTCCTCAAATTATCAATATGAACACCATAGCCACACTCTAAATTATGAGTCGGAATACTTCTCTCATGAACTTTAAGCTACCTAGAAATATATTCTACCACCTTGCCATGCTACATTAACACACAACCATATCCCAAATGAGACACATCATGAGAAACCACGAAGCTATCAATACCTTCGGACAGAGTCAAAATTGGAGCGGAAGTTAATTTATCTTTAATATTCTTAAAACTCCCCTGGCAAGCATTGGACTACAAAAACTTTACATTTTTCTGAGTCAACTTAGTCAAAGGTATGGCAATCGATGAGAAGCTCTCTACAAACCTTCTATAATAATAGGCTAAAGTCTAGAATCTCTAAATATCGGTTGGATTCATGGTTCTAGTCTACTTCTTAACCGCCACAACTTTTTGTGGATCCAACATGATCCCTTCAATAGAAACAACATGACCCACAAAAGTAAAAACATTCAACAAAAATTAACACTTCAAAAACTTAGCATACAATTATTGTTCTTTTAGGGTATATAACACAATATAAAGGTAATTGGAATGATCCACCTTACTCTTCGAATATACCAAAATATCATCTATAAACACAATCATAACCATGTTCAAAAACTAATGGAATACCCAATTCATGAGATCCATAAATGCTTCTTGGGTATTAGTCAATAAAAAAAACATTACCAAGAACTCAAAATGTCCATATTGGGTATGAGAATCAGTTTTAGGGATATCCTCCTCCCTAATCTTTAACTGATGATAACTCGACTAAAGGTCAATCTTAGAGAAATACTTAGCACCTTGAAGTTGGTCAAATAGGTCATCAATACTAGGAAGAGGGTACTTATTCTTCACCTTTGCATTATTCAACTAATGGTAATCAATACACATCCTAAGAGAACCATCCTTATTACACACAAAAAGAATGGGTGAACCTCACGAAGACATACTAGGATAGATTAAACCCTTGTCAAGAAGATCATTTAATTGCTTCTTAAGTTCTTTCAACTTAGCTAAAGCCATTCTATAAGGAGGTATAAAAATAAGGTTAGTGTCCAAATAAATATCGACAATTTTCCTACAGGAAGGATGCCCGAAATATCATCAAGGAAAACTTCAAGAAATTCACTAACTACGGTAATGGATTGCAACGAAGAACCTTCCGAGTTAGAGACTTTAACCCAGAGAAAATGATAAAAAGACCCTAGGGAAATCAATTTTTGTGCGCTAAGATATGAAATGAACCTTATCTTAGGCACTAGGGATCTCCCTTCCACCTTAATACATAGCTTATTAGGAAAATTTTAAAATAATGTTATGCGTTCGATAGTCTAAAGAGGCATAGCATGAATGCAAACAATCCATCCCTAAGATTGCATCAAAATATAACATGTCTAATTCAATCAAATTCTCCAAAGTTTCCCTACCACCAATATATACTACTCAACCCCTACAGACCCTTCTAACAACCACTGAGTCACCCACTAGGGTAGAAATAGAAAAAGGGTCTGTAATACACTCGGGACCAAAACCATAATGCACAACCACAAATAGGGTCACATAAAAAGAGGTAGACCCCTGATCAAATAAATAGTACACATCATGTGAGAAAACTTTTAACATATCACTGATGACACTAAAAGATACCTCAAACTCCAGAAGGGTAGTAAGAGCATACATAAGATTTCAACTAGTGTCGGTAATAGAATTAGTGCCCTTTAGTAAAAGAGATAATGATGTGGGAATCAGAACCTTATTATCCCCCATAACGACCTTTCCCATTGGGAAAAACTTTAGTGTATGTCTCGACTAGCCATAATTAAAATACTGGTTCCTCTCCTCATCATAGAAACCATGATACAACAAACCATAAAGTCTATAAGAAGGATATAGTAGAGCTAACAAGGTACCTATTGGCCTAAGATTGGTCACCCTATTCCCTATAACCGTCACCACTATAAATATAAAAATCATTAGATGACTTCAAATAAGGTATACTAGTTACCAAATATTAGACCCTCTCTTAGGGAAGATCAAGGATGATGTAGGTAAGAAGAACGCGATGGCATTTTAAATCACTGGTGATAGTATGTTGAGGTACCATAGGATGTTATGTGTTCTTGGTGTTGATGGGTTACAATAAAGGATTTTATCCAAGTCCTCGAAATCACGATATATGGTTCATCCCGATTCAACAAAGATGTATCGTAATATCAAGAAGATGTATTGGTGGAGGAATATGAAGTGGGATGTTGCTAAATTTATGGCTAAGTATATGATGTGTCAGCAAGTAAAGATGGAGCACATAAGGCTTGGTGGGATAATCCAAGAAATTGAATTACAGCGTGGAAGTAGGAGATGATTAATAAATTTTGTTAGCGGTCTTCCACGATTGAAGAGTTAGTGTGACTCTATTTGAGTCATCATGGATAAGATAATTATGTCTGCTCACTTTTTGCCTGTAAGAAAAAATTATTTTTCTAAGGACTATGCAAAGTTATTCCTTCATAAGGTCATAAAGTTGTATGGTGTTCCTTTCTCAATCATTTTGGATTATGGTACCCAGTGCTTATCACATTTCTAGCACTTTTTTTAGTATGGTTTGGGGATGAAAGTGATCCTTAGCACAGCCATTAACCTACAAAAGGCTGACCAAGAAGAAAGAACTACTCATATATTAGAAGAATATTACGAGCTTCTATAATTGACTTTGGTGGTAGTTGGTATGACCACTTGCCTCTCACTGAATTTTCTATAACAACATTTACCATTTCAGTATTAGTATTGCTCCGCGTGAAGCATTGTACAATAAGAGGTATAGATCTTCTATTAGGTTGTTTGAGGTTGGTGAGGGGGAGATGTTTAGACTTGATTTGGTTCACCAAGCTATGAAAAATGTAAAGATGATTAGGGATAGGCTTACAATCAAACAAAGTCTCCAAAAGTCCTATAAGGATGTGAGGCAAAGGGACTTGGAATTCGAGGTCAGAGATTGGATTTTCTTGAAGGTATCTCCCATAAAGGGAGTGATACGGTTTGGGAAGAAGGGAAAGATCAGTCCTCGATATGTTATAATGTACTTGGTATTTATAAAGTTTGGTAATGCTATATATGAAATTTATTTTGCCTCTATTATGAGTTTCACTCATTCGATATTTCACAGGTCCATATTGCAAAAATATGTAGGTGATTATTCGTTGGTTGTTTCCTTGGAGAAAATTGGTATTTTGATTCTTTATCCAATGAGGGGGTTATGGTGAGGATCTTGGATTGGTAAGTTCGTTGATTACAGATGAAGGATGCGGCTTCACTAAAGGTTCTATGGTGGAACTAAAAGATTGAGAAAGGTAGTTAGGAAGCTGGGGAGGACATGAAGTCTAAGTACCCATTCTTATTTTCTATTCTGGAAATTCATACTTAAGGTATTTGTATATTCTAAACACCTATGTTTTCTATTTTTTAAAGGTAAGAATGATCTCCTTGTTTTTTTTCTATTTGATATAAAGATAAGAGTAGAGGTATATGGAGTCCAATCGTGCTTGTGTTGCCTTGACTCATTATTTAAGGATGAATGATCCTAAGGGGGAGACTAAAATGCCCTAGACTTTTTCTTTTGCAAATTTCATGTGCTTTATGCTCTCTGTCCTTCTTATGAATCACTCCATGAGTCATACGGTCTGGTTATGGGTCAGGTAACCCTAGTCATAAATGAACCAGTGTGTTATTAGTCATAAATAAACTAGTGTGTTATTGGAAAAGTTCTATCCTGGTTATAAGAAACACCTTAGGATTCATATGATCATGTGATGAGTGGTTAAGCTCCAGTCATATGTTGTCTAATGTCTAATCCCTTAGTGTTCTGTGTTGGTCATGACTAAACCATAAAATTTATATGGTGTAGTGATAAGTAGAACTAGGAATTCATAAGTTGGATAGTGTGTGGTGTCCAATTCTCTATTTTGTTGATGAATTAATAGTACAAGTCATAAGTTGTGTTGACTAGTCAATAGCTTGACTCATAACCAAAGGCGAGAATTTACAACTTTAATTTGGGGTACTTTGGATATTTCTCACTCTAATGCCTTAAGATCCTATGTCTTATAATATCTTTTGGTCATTTATTATACCATTTACAAGATCTAAACTCTCCCTAAAACCTTTTAAGAAAGATTGGGATAGGGTTTCTTCAAATTGGTCATCTAAGTGCTTAAGGATAAAATTCTCTCTATAAATCTTCATAAATTAGGCATGTGACTCTTCGTTCATTTTAGATCACTAAAATCATATGTTTAAAATATTGTTCATGAGTCATTAATGGTGGTTTTGAAAATTAAGGTTCGCGGTTTGAGTGAATATTCTTAGGTATTCCTTCTCGTGATTTCATTCATGATTATTCATCTACTAATAATATTTTTGCACATGTGTATACATTGGAATTGTGGTCTAACTAAGGGGTTATGTTTAACCCTAAATTTATGGTTTTTGGTTTTGATAATGGTATTCTCCCAGCTGGTTTATGAAATTATCAATGAGAATGATCTTGTCACATGTTGAATTGTATTTTCAACTAAGGCATTGGCCTAAGAATGTTGATGATTTGTAAATGGTTTTTGAAGGCCTTTTTGTCCTTAAATTGATTTGATATACTAAATGGGTTCATGTTCCTAAACATTGATTTGAATTGAATTATTTGTTTGGAGAATGCATTCGAGTCCCACATTAATTAATAATGGTTATGTCATGTTGTGCGCTTGCAAGTAGGGGTGGTATGATGATACCAATGAGATGTCTTTGGTATTTAACTGGATTAATGGTTGTGTATGTGAAATAGTATATGTAATAAATGTTTTAACTAGGATTAAAGGTTGGAAGTGTAGTCGGGCCGTGAAAGTTGAGTCTAAAGGACTAACACTGGAAACTGCGCTAGCCGGTGTAGGTGTCTATATTATCGGAAGGTTCAATTCCCCTGTATAGAATATATGAATGGGAGGTTCAAGTACCCCATATTATATACATTGGTGCTTAAGTCACCTTTACTATGTTAGAAGGTTTGAGTCCTCTATGAAGGCAAATATGAATATAGATATTCTCTCGTTCATGTGGCTACATGCACTAGGGCCCTTCAAGCTAGGGTAGATTTAGGGTCATATAGCTCGTGGGTACCTCATTTTATGACGGTTAAGCTATACAACCCATCTTAAGGTTGTCGAAGTTCATGCTAAGCCTTGTTCCCTACCCCAACATGTGGTGTTATATATATGTGTGTCTGTATTTCGTATGATATTATGCATTGAATGTTGTGTTTTCTTTAAACTATATCATGGAATTATTTTCTTCCTCAATCCCTGAGTTATATTCAAAAACTCCAACCGGTAAGTGTCTTCTGACACTATATCCCAATGTGATGAAGGAATTGGCAATAGTTCTACATCTACTGCTTAGTGAATTGGATTCGAGATCAGCTAGCGAGTCAGATTAAATTAGTGATCTTCTACTTTGTCGGAACAAGCCCATGACAATGCCCCCGACATCTACTGCTCAGTTATTAATAATGTAACTTCAAATTTGTAGTTTTTCTTTTGGACTAATGAATTCTCTTGAAACATTAATGGACTTGATAAATAGGGTATTCAAGCAGTACTTAGACATATTTGTTATAGTCTTCACATATGATATCCTCATTTATTTTAAGAGTGAGGGTGAACATGCAGATCCCTTGAAGGTTGTTTTACAGACTCTTAAAGATCACCAGTTATTCGCTATGTTCAGCAAGTGTGAATTCTAGTTGATATTGGGAATGGTTCTTGGTCATATCATTTTTTTCAAGGGCATTCGTGTTGACCCTAAAAAGATCAAAGCAGTAAGAAACTGGCCTAGACTCATATCTCCATCAGATATCTTTAGTTTCTTAGGTTTAAGAAGTTACTATAGGCGGTTTATTGAATGATTATCCTCTATTAATTCTCCCATGTCTTGACTAACCCAGAAGAAAGTCAAATTTCAGTGGCCCGATTCATGCGAGAAGAGTTTTCGAGAGTTAAACACTAGGCTTACCACCGCCCCGATTTTTACTCTACTAGAGTGTTTAGATGGTTTTATGGTATATATGATACAACTATAGTTAGTCTTGGTTTCGTGTTGATGCAACGAGGCAAGGTTATAGAATATATCTCTAAACAACTCAAATCCTATGAGAAAAATGACCCGACTAATGATCTTGAGTTGGAAGCAGTTGTTTTGGCCTTAAAGATTTAGAGCCACAATCTATATGGGGTTCATGTTGATGTGTCCATTGACCACTAGAGTCTTCGGTATGTTTTTTGCTAGAAAAATCTAAATCTTTGTCAAAGAAGGTGGCTAGAGTTGTTGAAGGGATTATGATATAAATGTCTTGTATCACTCATGTAAGGACAATGTCATCGATGATGACCTTAGTAGATTATCTATGGGAAGTATTCTCACATTGAGGGTGATAATAAAAAGTTAGTTCATGAGGTTCATCAGCTTTCTAAGTTAAGAGTTTGGTTGGTTTATTCGGCTGAATGTAATGTTTAGGTTAAGAATGGTTCAAAATCTTCTTTGGTTTTAAGAGTAAAGGAAAATCAAGATAAATATCCTCTTTTTCTTAAGTTAAAGGAGTCGATTAAAAATTAGAAGTTTGAGGTGTTTGCCTAAGGGGGAATTGGTGTTGTTTATTGTTAGGGCAGACTATGTGTTACGAATATGGATGGTTTGAGGCAGCGCATGTTAGAAAAAGCTCATAGTTCTTGGTATTCTATTCACCCAGGAGCCACTAATATGTACCATGATTTACGAGAATTCATTAGTTGAATGGCACGAAGAACGATATTGCAGAATTCATGGCTAAGTGTCCTAATTGCTAGTAGGTTAAGGTTGAGCACCAGAGGACTAGTGGTATGCTTTAGGATTTCAGTATTTTTACTATAGGGTTGCCTTGTACTAATCGACAACATGATTCTATTTTGGTTATCGGGGATAGAATGACTAACTCATCTTATGTCTTGCTAGTAAATACTTTAAATTCAGCAAAAAATTATGCTTGATTCTATCTCAAGGAGTTGGTGAAATTGCATGGGGTCCCTTTTACCATTATCTTAGATAGAGGTAACCACTTTACCTCTCAATTTTTGAAGGCTTTTTAGAAGGGTCTTGGTACCTAAGTTCATCTTTGTACGACTTTTCACCCATGAGGTCTTGTGTAATAGATTTCAAGGATGGTTGGGATAATTGCTTGCTTTCGATTGAGTTTTCCTACAATAACATTTATCACTATAGTATTCAGATGGCCTCGTTTAAGGATCTTTATGTAAGGTGGTGTAGATATCCTATTAGTTGGTTTAAGATTTGTAAGGCATCTTTGATAAGGCCAAATTTAGTACATGGGGAAATGGAGAAAGTTTAGCTTATTAGAGAAAGGTTGAATATCGTCCAAACTCATCAAAATCCTTATGCATATGTTAGGACAAAGGAGCTTCTGTTTGATGTTGGCAATTCTGTCAATTTGAAAACTTCACCCATGAAAGAGGTAAAGAGATTTGGAAAGAAGGGGAAGCTCAGTCCCCGCTATATTGGACGTTACAAAATTTTAAGTCCTTATGGTGTGGTAGCCTATGAGTTGGATTTCCCTGAAGATCTAGCAACAGTGCATCCAGTCTTCCATGTCTCCTTATTAAAGAAATGGATCGGTGACCCAGCATCAGTAGTCCATGTAGAAAGTATTGGCATGGAAATAACCACACCTATAAGGAAGTCCCAATTTAAATCTTTAATAATCAGGTTTGTAAGCTGACAAATAAAGAAGTTGCCTTGGGTATCATTTGTTTGCACTTAATGAAGGTCTAAATCTGAATAATTCAGACTTCAAACCATTAAGTGCTTTTGTTTTTCATTAAAATTTTGGTTCTTAATAGGTCTAAATAGGTCTTACTCATTCTAATCTTGATCTAAGTCCTAATGATAAAGAGGCATTCTTTTGCTGGATAATATTCACCACCACTATATCCATTATCATCAGTTACCACCACTAACCACCTCTGCCACCACCACTATTGTAAACCTTCACCTAGCCACAATAACCACCACCACCACCACCAATCACCTTACCCATTACAATCACCATTCCCAATTATAATTGCTACTAACCACTATTTTCAGTTGCTACCTTATGACCTACCTCAATTATTTTAATTATATCCACATCTATCACCATCTCCAATGCCAACTTCAATGCTAATAACACCACTATCAGCCAATCCTAACTGCTAACTAACTCGTTTACCTCAACTACCACTAAAACATCATCATCATCCACACATTCTTCGGCCACGACCACCACCAATTGCATTGGTGTTAACAGTTCTACCACCTCTTCAACCACTATTATTGCTACAGTATATCTCAACTAATAATTATCTCCATCATCAAAACTAACATCATCTCCAAGTGCCACAAACAACTCGTCAACCATCATGCATTTATCTATTGTGTTAGATTCTAAAATATCAGTAGTCTCACTTTAATCTGATATCGTGGCAAAAAAAGATACTTAAAATTTCTTGGGGGTCTGTCAACTCGTAGTGACAATGACTCTAGCAATGGCCTATTATTATTCATAATGAGTTTTTGTGTGGATTTGTTGCCACAACAATGAAGGATCCTAAATTTTAGCCTTGTGGTTACTAGTACAGCATATGACTTGGTACCAATCCTAATGATTCATTAGGTATACCCGTCATCACAACAAAATGAAATCTAGAAATCAAGTATTTCACCCCAACTTTTCCTAACGACCTATCATCAGACCTAATGAGTTATAGGAGGAGATTAAATTTTCATAACCAAAAAAATTCAAAACTCAGGACTTTAGCTCAAAACTTAGACCACAACTCATGACCGTTCCTAACGAGTTGTGATGACTACTTACCAGAAAGTCCTAAATGATTTGAAAAAGTTTGTTTAGTTTTTTTGTATTCTATTAACTCCTAAATCATGTTTTTTAGGCTATCATAAGAGTGGTATATAAGTCTAACTTCTCCAAATTCACCATTTAATGATAAAATCAATCAAAAATAGGAAAAGGAAACTATTTTCTCATCTCTAAAGCAAGTTAGGGTTTATCAAGAACAAACTAAAATTCCAAGAATTTTCTTTAAGGCTTCCACTTCACGTATGTACGATTTTATCGATGGATCCCTTCCACCCATTGAGTCCTAAAAGCTTCTAAATCCTCATGTTTACTTTCACATCAAGTTTGGGTTCAAGGTCAAGTATGAATTTTTCTTTAATTTACTTAGTTTACTTTGTAATTAAAATATGAGTACATGTTTCCCCAGGATTTTCATCTTCCCAAACTTATTATCATGAATTTTCTTATTATTGATAAATTATTGAGTTTGGGATATGTTATGTAAAATTCTCTAATATTATCAGTTTTTAAATATTATCAAGTTCACTTGTATTTGACAAAGCTGGTGAGTTATGAACATCCGATACCAAGGATTTTATGCATGAACTAGCTGAGATGTTTTGAGTATTTTAGATTATGCATACATTACTATTTGAATAATGATATCCTCATGATCAATTCAAGTTAGGATTTATTATCATTCAGTTAGTAGTCACACGTAGCACCGAGTAAATGCAGAGATGACCGTTCCCCTATTAGTTAGGCAGAGACCTTTAGTAGCAATCCCTAAGTTCTAAAACTGTCACCACCATAGGTTACAAGGGTTCCCCCATCAGTTGAGGCATGACACCATAGTCCTTAGAGATATCAGTTTAGTTCATTTATGCCAGCTAGTGTTGATACCCCTGGCAAGATACTAATACCCTTTTAACTGGGGTTATAAGTTGGACCTTTATTTTCTCAGCTTAGCGTATGTAAATTATTGTTATCTCCCATACTCCGCAGTTAATTTTTAGTTTATGTTTAGCTTAGGTTTGCTTGACCAAGTATTTAGATACTCAGTTATTTAGTATTCAATTTTTTCTAGCACATATGTATGCTTGGTTTTGCATTCAGTTTAGTTTAGCTAGTTATCCATTTCACATACTCAGTATATTCAAAGTACTGATTGCATACTTTTCTATGTTATATTGTCTCATAATATAGGTTTGGATGCTCAGTACCCAAACCACACTTAGTACGTTCCCCCACCATATTGAGCAGTAACTTTTGGTGATTCCTTATTAGTCGAGGACTAGTTATCAGTTCTTTATATTCTTTTCAGTTTATTTGAGTTTCAGTCTATTGGAGTTAGTTTGGAATTGTCTCAATAACTCATTATGAGTAGAGGCTTTCAGATAGATGATTAGGTTATCAGCATATTGGTTTTTCAGACAGTTCAATTTCTAGTTTTGATCGACATTTAGCTGTATATTATTACTTCTATCAGTTATGTAAGTTTGCTTTCTCCAAATATTTTGTTATTTCCTTAGTATTCTAATGTATGCTAGGGCATAGTTTAGCTTGGATTTACTTTTTTCTATAAGAACCATGTTATGACTATAGGGTAGTCTTAGGTCATGACACTATATGACCTTAGTTTATGTCTAATGCATTCTCATATTAAAGAATTGATCCTACAACTTACGATGAATGAGGTTCTTATGCCTTTATCATAAATATTTTTAACAATGATGAAATGGGTTGTTATAATACATACTTATTTACCCATTGTTTATCCTTGAACAATGATAGATGAATATGAGAGATTTTTGCAAGATTCTCAAAATTCAACATATGTAATAGTCAAGAAATTAATGCAAAATATCTACCTAGCTAGACAATGCTTAACAGGCCACTAAGATGAAGGCACAACTCAAGATCACAATAACAAAGAAAATATTATTCATAGTAAAATTTATGTAACATGTGCATAAAATACACAGAACACCATATAATATTACAATGTACAAATATTTAGGTAACAAAATTATGGGAAATAAAAAATGTGTTGTTGAATTTTAAAAATTGAAATTCAATATATTAGCCATTGTAGTTGCATGGTTTTTACTACATTGGAACCACTATTGTAGAGGATATGCCTTTATGATAGATCGTAGGCCAATTCGAGCTATTATTGTGGAAACATCTACACACCGCTATAGTGACATTTCTGTAATGATCCATTTCGTCGATACTAGAAAATGTCTATGCTAAAGTTATATGAACCTCATTCATCAATAGTTTTTTAATAAATTCTTAGTATATGAGTGAATTAGTTATGAAAAATGGAAATACAATACCCCTAGCACAAAGTTAAGTTGAAAGTTCTTACCGATTTATTTTCAAACTAAGTAGAAACAAGGTTCAACTTTAAACAAGAACTCATCTTAAAATATAAATATTATGGGTCTAATACCCACCAAATTAAATATCACTAAGTCTTATTTCCAATGTCACTAACCATTTAGTAATTTTCTTTTCAAGTAAAAAGTTATGACTTTTTTTAACTGGAGAGTGTTTATGCTAAAATGTTGAGGTCGTCGTAGTAGGATAAGGTTGCTATAGCAAGAAAACAATAATTTATAAGATTATTTTGATAGCTTTTAGTCAATTAATTCAAAGTTTGATCCCTAAGATATAGAGAGGCTATTTGCTCATGTTTGGGGTGGAAATTCTTCATTGAGGTGAGATTCCTTTACTCATTATGATTAATCCTTTGTTCTTCTAGAATAATTAAGATAGAGAATTATGGTGATATATTTGTGGTTTAGAAACCTAGGTTCATGAAATTATAGTAAAACCTATGAGTGTAAGTATTTTCACCTAGAATTCATTTTAGAGTGTACATTAACTCTTCCTAGTATGAAATTATGGTTAAAACATGAATTTTGATGGTTGTGGACCTTAAATTGTATAATGATAGGACCTCTATCCTTAAAACTCCATTAATAGATATGGATTAAATATGATAGAGCTAATTAGTGGTCAATTAATCCTTGTGTATTTTATACACCATAAATAAGGGTAGAATTAGTGGGTTTTAATTCCCAAAGTATTTATTTGAAGAGTAATGGATTAATTACACTTATACATATTTTTTATTAGATAATTTAGCCTTTGGTAAGGTGAATAAAAATAAGGAAGATGATTTATGGTATAGCTTACTTGCTGCAGTAATTGGCCGCCTAGGTGGGCTAGGTTTAATGTAGTAGATCTTGATTAAATTGTATGACTATAATTTAATTTTATAGGAGATTTCATTCTTAGTATTGCGAGCACCATGAATGGTTTTAATAATAATAATATGAAAATAAATGGAATACAAATAAGTTTAGTTATTTTTAGGGTAAATCTTTATGTATATATATATATATATATATATATATATATTGGTGCTCAATTATTGGAGTATGAGTTGTGAAAACTAGTAACTAGTAATTATGGTTATTTTCAAACTTGGAAGGTGATGATGTAAATCTATTATAATAAAGCAGGAATGGTAGAGAATAGGTTTGGGAATTATGATTGAATTGGTGGATGGTAATCCTAGTTGAGCCATTTGGTGATGAATAAGTCTATGCTAAAGCCTTCTTCATAATTCTATAAATATTAAGAATTGAATGATGGCTAAGTGGTCGGAAATGACTAGATTTAACTAAATGAATTGTCATAAATGTTGTTGAATAATGAAATTATTATATTTTTTATGAGGACTGTATTGTGGTACAATTGGTGATATTTGTATACTTACATGATTATTGTATTTGAATTAGTAGAGATGGTTTAATGTAGTTGAAACTCAACTTGTTTATGTCGGATGATAATGTTTTTTCATATTTATTTATTATAATGCATATTCAAGGAAAGTGAATTACTATTTTATATCCAAAGTACTAATAACAGGCACTGAACTTATATAAGAGCATGCTAGTATTACAAATGTTATTCTTGTTATTATTTTGGTTGTGATTATTATGATATCTATCATAATTATGGAATGTACTAGTATTTGGACATCTTCATAAGATTCATATATATTATTATCGAATATATTGATTCTTGGACATCTTTGTGGGATTTATATTAATTATTATAGGATGTATCGATATTTGGACATCTTCACCTCACTGGTTGATACAAGGTTGGTAGACACTTGTTGTTTGGGATATGGTACAAAGAAATGAGCTTGTCCTCTGCGGGTCATAGATAATGGGAGACCATAAGATCCTTAGCATATATGTACAACTTACATGTAAGTGTAAAGGTGCATTGTACGAACCAGGGTTATATGTTTGATAGTTATACTGGTTCATTAAGTGAACCAAACTTATATGTTTAATTTGTTATATTGGTACCTTGAGTGATCAAGCTTATATGTTTAACTTGTTATATCAGTTCTTACCAGGCTTATAGTTTTAATTTGTTATGTTGGTTTCTTGAGTAAACTGAGCTAATATGTTTACTTGCTATATTTGTTACTTGAGTAAACTAAGCTTATGTGTTATTTCCTATATTTGATATTTTAAGTAATTTGAGAATTATGATTATTAACATGGTTTTTATTGGAATGGATCTTTAAATGCACAAGGTTTATCTGTTATTTGTATATATATTAGTTCCGTGAGTGGGCTGAGTTTATCTATTTACTTGTTATATATATTAGTTCATTGAGTGAACCGTGCTTATCTGTTTACTTGTTATCTAAGTTTGTTCCTTAGATAGATTGGGTTTATCTGTTTACTTCTTATATATGTTGGTTTCTTGAGTGTGTTGGGCTTATCAATTTACTTTTTACATATGTTGGTTCCAATAGTTGATTGGATTTATGATTACTGACTTGATGATTTAATTAGATCCTTGCATGGTCCAAGCTAAATTTTAAACAAATGGAATATTTCTTAATTATCTATCTACTTATGTATTTGAGACATGGTCCATATATTATTATGAGGTCATAGTTTATTGACTTTGTTGATGCTGGTAGTCAGGGTCTTGACTTGAGATATTGCCTAATTGACTTGTATCTGATTAATCCTAGGGTTTCTTAAAAATATTAAGTGTTCTAAATAGATATAACTTACTTGAGTAGTGTTACGATCATTGATCTACCGATCAATATTATTGAGATTGCGTAGGCAGATATTGTTATTTTTCTACTTTTTTATCATGACCTTATAGGAATCCCTAACTTCTGCAATGCTAATGCATAACTAGTATATCACTTTAGGTTAACAAAATATTAGAAATTTAATCCTTATAGTTCTAGCTCCATTCTAAAGTTGCTTGCACTCATATTTAGCATAGGTCAGATATCTAAAGGTTAGTGTATTTGAGTAGAAAATGGAAGTTACTTATATTAAGTTCTAACAATAAATATAGACTGAGGGGTGTTAAACTATCACATTATATGTAAATGATTTATCTTAAATTTTTATATTATATTTTATGTCGTTTAACCTTGATCGACCGATGATGCCTACCAATACTTTTTGTTTATACTAATGTTATACTTCTATACCCTTTTTGATGTATAGTCTAGTTGCCAACTCAGTTGTTATTTCTCAGGTGATGTAGTTAGTGATCGCCAGTAGATTCTACTCTTTTCATTACAATAGTGGGAGTTGTGTCTTGTATCTTACCTTTTATGATATTAAAAGATCTTATACCAGTCTAGACTAGATCCTTGAGAAATGTATTTTTGTTATCCTTTGTAAATTGATAAGGTTGTATATTTATTATAATTTAAAGTTTAAATCTATGGTAAGGATTCTCCCATCTAGGTGTATTAGAGTAGGTTTCCTTGCGAGGTGATTAATTGGGTCATGGTGGTATTAGATCCTAGGTGATCGGTCTCCTAATACAAGAGTATATATCGAGTAGAGTCATGTCGATTAATGTGTTGATATCCACCTAATCTTCAAGAATCTATAAAGCATTCTAGGAAATGGTTTTACTTCTTTTTCTCCTTTTGTGTGGTTTGTGTGCTTGCTTGTATAAGTTGAGTCCAATTGGTATCTTTGAATTCCAGTTGGTATCTCAATGAGGTAAAGGGATACCATTTGACTTAATTTGAAAAGACACAAGCAAGAAATATTGGAACTAAAAAGGTTCTAATTGGTATCTTCCCATTAAGGCAATGCAAATTTTTGGGTGCTCGACTAATGGTTATCCATGAGGTGAATAAAGGATAATAAAAATGACTCATTTAGTGAAGAAACTTAAGGTTGATACTTGCAATTCTGGTATTGCTTAAATAACTGTGAATATGTGAAATGTGTTTGTTGATTGCTATGAAATTCATGGTTGATGAAAAGTCATAACTTTGTTATTTGTTGATAGTCAAAGGAATTAGTTTCTAGTGGTATACTTGGATATTATATGCTAAAAGATAGACATGATTTTATCATTGGTAAAATTTTAAGGGGAAATAGTTTATGATTGTGGAAACTTTTATTTCAATGTAGTCGATATTTGAATAAGGACCATAGAAAAGGGCTATTGTTGTATAGTAGTTTCTGTTGCCTGCAGATTTATTTTGCGATTCATAATAGTGATTTAAAGTAATATGATTTTTATTGTTGTTTATTGGATCCATGAGTGCAGACTATTGCCATAATTGGAAGGTATATTCCTCATTAATTCCTATAAAGGAACAATCGAGGTAAGGTAGAGATTATTGTTGTTACTCATGTACTTGACTTAATGAATTGTTGGACATAACGTATACTTACTTAGTTATTAGTTGTTTACTTATGATTAGATGTGTTTATTCGTAGTCATATCCCTCTCATAGTTACATGATAATACTTGATTAGTATTTCTCCCTTGAGTGCTTGAGTTATATTGAGTTGGTTATTTGGCTAGTCGTAAGCTAGTCATGAGGTAAAACACTGTATATCTTGTCCTCATGTGATAACTAATAAGCTGGTTGTTTATAAACAATTGATTTTTGAGGGTCAAATAGAAAACTGTGAGAGGTGTGGTTTAGAATTTATTGGTTAATTAAAACATGGTGTAGTGTTTGGTGATATTTTGCTTGTTATAGCATTGGTTAGGGTGTAAATTCTCATTTCCCTAGAATGAGAGTTGATGAAAAATCTAAGGCTAGGGTGGGTTCTAATAAAAATCTAGTGTTGCATGGATTAGAGATATTTGGTGTCTCAAGGTGTAGTGATTGATGAAATTGAGATGATATCATGATAGATAAAGGACATAGTAGACCATATACACTTTTGGTATGGTGTTCTGGTTAGTATAATTCGGATATAGTGTTTAACATAAAGGGGTTGGAACGGGATATCACACATTTGAGTATGTCGTGTGAAAATGGCAAAATTTGGAAAAATACCAAGTTTTTACCTCCTATATCCTACAATAGCAGGAGGCAGGTTTCCACTACAGTATCCATATGGAAGGAATTTTCTTTCTATGGGAATTACAATGCAATAAAGGGATCGATATAGCAAGTTTTCAATTTTCTTTGAGTTTAGATGTTACCTTGTCCTTAACTCTCAATCAATTATTACATCAATTAGAGAAATAACTAGTTTGTACGTAAATTTTGGATTCTACATCTTTTTATCTTGAAAATCCTCATCAGATATACTAGTTATTAAATATGGTCTAGTCGGTAAATGATGATGATTGGGTAAGTAAGATATAGCATAAGGAACTCAAAAAGTAGTGTCCTTTGAATTCCACCCTTATACTTCTCTACACCCAATGCCATTTATGGATGAATTAATATCAAATTGGTATCTAATCTAATGATTTGATCCATTGTTATTGAAAATATCTATGATAAAGGTATATGAATCTCATTCATCTTGAGTGCTGGGATCAATTCCTTGGAATATGAGTGCATTTGTCATGAATAAAGGTCAAACAATACCCTAGCACAAAGTTAAGTTTAAAGTGCCATTACAAATATAGTTTTAGGCTAAGTTAAAATTAGTGTTAACTTTAAATGCACTACACTAAGAATATAAAATGTTATGGGGTGCAATACTCACAAAATTAAAGGTCTCTAAGTTTTATTTCTAATGCAACTAATGAATCGTTAATCCTCTTCCTAAGAAAAAGGTTGTGACTCTTTACCTGAAAATTGTCCAAGCTAAAATGTTGAGGCTGCCATAATAGGTTTAGGTCTCTATATAGATATATTCTGCTATAGTGGGTAAATAAAAGTTTAAAGCTTATGTTGACGAGTTACAATCCATAAACTCCAAGAATTTATTCTAAATCACTTGAGGGAGATTTGCGCATTATTGGGTGGACTTCATCATATGGGGTAAGATTTTTACTCCTTTAACATCATTAATCCTTTCTTCCTCAAGAATCATTAAGATGGAGAATTATGGTGATATTCTTATGGTTTAGAACCATTGTTCATAAAATAATTGGAAAAGCTTATGGGTATGAGTATTTTCATCCAGAATTGATTTAGATTGTAAATTAAATCTTCCTAGTATGTAATTGTGGTTCAAAACCATGAATTTTGATGGTTAGGGACCTTAAATACTAAAAGTAAGGGATTTCTAGCCTTAAAACTCCATTAATGGAGATAGGTTGAGCATGATATATCTAGTTAGTGTTTAGTTGACCCTTGGGTATTCTTATATACCATAAATGAGGGTAGAATTAGTAGTTTGAATCCCAAGTATTATTTGAAGACTAATGCATTAATTACTCTTATACTTGTTGTTAATTAAATGATTTAGCCATTGAGAGTGTGAATTAGAAGGAAGATCATTTGTGGTATAGCCTACTTGTTGGATCAGCTTGGCACACAGGCAGGCTAGGTTTAATAAGTAGTTGATCTTGGTTAAATTTCGTAACTATATTGTAGTTTGATGGGAGGTAGCATGCTTAAAGTTGTCGGCACAGTGAATGGTTGGTAATAATCATAATGTGAACATAAATGGAATCTAATTAGTTTAAATATTATTTTAGGAGAAATCTGGATGACTTGCGAATTATGTGTTAATTGTGCTAATTCATAAGAAATATGTATGTTGGTTTATGATTATGGGACTATGGGCTGTGAAAACTAAAAATAAATAATTATGGTATTTTTCAAAATTTGAAGGTGATAACGTAAACTGATTATAATGAAGCAAGAATGATAGTGAATAATGAAACAAGAATTACAGTAAATAAGTTGGTAAAGTTTGATTGAATTAGTGGATAGTAATCCTAGTTAAGACATTAGGTGATGAATAACTTTATGATAAAGCCTTGTCAAAATTTCACTGATATTAAGAATTTAATTAAGGCTAATTGGTTATAAATAAAAAGATTTAACTAAATGATTGGTCCCAAATATTTTTGAATGATGAAATCATTGTATTTTGGAATAAGGTTTGTGTTGTGGTGTAAGTGCTGATATTTGTAAACTGACTAGATGATTCCACTTGAAATAGTAGGGATGGTTAAATGGAGTTGAAACTCAATTTTTTTATGTGTGCATGATAATTGTTCCTTCGTTTACTTTTCATAATGCATGTCTAATGAAAGTTAATGATTGTTTGATATCCAAAGTGTTAATCGCGTGCAATGAACTTATATGAAAAGCTTGTTGGTTTTACTAATGTTATTCATGTTATCATTGTAGTTATGACTATTGTGATATCCCTCATTATTATGGGATGTACCAATATTTGGACGTCTTCACAGGACTTACATTCATTATTATGGGAGGTACTGCTACTTGGAAATTTTCATGGGATTTATATTAATTATTGTGGGATGTACCAATATTTGGACATCTTGATGTCTAGGATTTGGTACATGGACAAGAACTCATCCCCTTTAGGTCATGGCTAGTGGGTAACCATAAGACACTTAACATGTATATACAAGTTATATCTGAGTGTGACGGTTCCTTGAGTAAACCAGGGTTATATGTTTAACTATTAAATTGGTTCCTTGAGTGCACCAAGCTTATATGTTAAACTTGTTCTGGTGGTTCCTTGAGTGAATGAAGCTTATATATTTAAATTGTTATATTGGTTTTTTGAGTGAACGATGTCGCCAAAATTATGCCTCGCAATGAAGTATAAAGAAGTCGCTGTCAAATATTTTAATACCACGTATTTCTCTAGCTTAATTTAAGTCTTATTACATGACAAATCCCATATAAAATTTTTTAAATACTCAGTATTTTTTAGTTTAGAGCCTTCCATTATGTAGGAAATTCAATTAGCTTTCCAACGATATAAAATTTTCCCAAATCTGATACTATAACGCTCTGATTCTGTATCTCGGATGCTACATGGTGCTCATAATCTCGAAGGACCACAAGCTAACCCATGATTGTTACCTGCTATAATAACTAAATAATAATACTGTAGTATGCAGAAATTTGGCGGAAAACATGCCATAATGTTCAATAATGTAATAAAACTGAATACAGTATAGCAAATACCAAATCTGATACATCTGTCTGAAAATACTCTAGTTTATAAAATCCTCTAAATTTTCTGAATTATGGAGTTGATGGGATAAGTCCCCAACTAACTCCAAACTACTAAAATAAGCTGAACTACTGAAATAATCATTATTTCCTCAAACTAAGAGGACTTACCACTAACTCTGTCAGCTAAATATATGAACTGCAAAGTATGATCGGTAGCACGCGCATCTGAAACTATGATATAAAACATCATAGCGCAAAAGAAAGGTATACGCCAGTGCTTTGAATATACTGGTATGCAAAGTGAGGAAGGTTGAAATACATGGGTTCAAATGCATGAACAATACTGACTGAATGACATCACTATAACTGAATGAAAGTATATGCATGAATATGTATACTGTAATGTAAGGTTGTGATAATGCTGAATACTAAGTTCTGAATTACTGATATCTGAGTTTACTGATACTGTGTAGTTGAAACTAAGGGACTGTATCTGATAGTCTTTATCTGGTGGAACTATACTGAGTTCTGTACTGAACTGAGTGACTGTATTTGACAGTCCTGAATCTATAGAACTGAACTGAGTTCTATTCTAAGACTAGAACTGAAATTGAGAATATCGGAGGTAATCATCTAACAGACATGACCCTTTCTAAATAGATTGGAGTCCAACTTGTAACCCCAGTTAGAAGGGTATTATTATTGTGCCATAGGTAAAGACAATTGTGAGTTCACCCGCTTTGACAAAAAGCTCTTTTGTCAACCCTCGCTGGCAGGAAAACTCGTACGAGATACATCAACCCTAATCTAGCAGGAGGATATCTAAACCTACGCTGGATAAGTAGTTCTTTAATACAATGATTGCTACTAAGGGTCAAAGACTTTGCTGGTAAGAATGCCCCTATCTCTCTGTTAACTCGGTGCCGAATCCTACTCCTAACTGAATAGACACTGAAATAATTTCTAGTTCATACTAGGCTTGACTGAACTGTTACTGATTATACTGTCTATCTGAACTGAACTGGGTTCACTAAGTTCTAATGATTGAAGGAATACTACTGAATTCTATTAAGTGGCTGAATTTACTGAGGCTTGAACTGAAAACTGAACTGGACTGGACAAATATTGACTCTACTAAGTTTTTCTTGAGTTCTATATCTGACTGAGAGTACTACTGATTGTGACATGACTGATACTATCATGAGATTGACCATGTCTCTAGGTAATTAGCTAAATTTTTGGGTATTAAATAGCCCCAAGACTCTATAGAATAAATTATAAGACATGGCACAATCTTGAAACATGATAAATAACTACTTTATCATCATTCCTTCATTGGGACATTCTAGAAAACACTTGCATGACATGAACTTGAATACATGCTAACATGATATAATTCCATTATTTAGTTCTCATGAACAACTCATCAAACACTTAGAAAGCATTGTATATGCACATAGTACTAATCAACACATGAGCATCACAATTTCAAGGCTTTAACATGAATTCACATGATACTACACACATAATAGTTACTTATACATAAATCTTGTACTTAATCATGGAATAGAAATCCAATCAACATTATAATCATGAATACCCTTGAATCCAAATCATGGAAAGCATGAATTCAAGCTACTTGAAGTTTAAAAGAGTTTCTTGGACTCCAAGGGTGGAAGGAACCCTTGGATGAATACTTGACATACATTGGTTTGCTAAATTCTTGAAGAAAAATGGTGAAACCCTGAGCCTTGGCTTTGAAATTAAATCTCCTATGGTTCTTTTTCTTGAGCAATTTGAGAGAAAGTAAGTATATTTTGCTCAATAAGAGCTAAATCTCGAGTTTTAGGGCTGAATAGGGGTGTGGAAAAGACCCTAATACCCCTTTAGACGCGGCTGTTTAATTATTGAAAATCAAACTATCGATGCGCAGACCGACATGCTACGTCTTTGGCATAGATTCAATGGCCAATATGCCGTGTTGAGTTCGCATAAGTTCACTAGAAATTTCAAATGGGAGCTAAGGAAAAATATTGATCTATGCAATGGATGATGCGCCGCGTCGAGATCACGTTGATTCACTATTTTGGATTCCCAAACGTGGTTCAAACAAGGTCCAAAAAATACAAAACTCATTCGAGAACACCTACAGGCATTCCTGATCATGAATCAACCTAGAGATTGAAATTTTAAGGTAATAAGAGTCATGAAATAGAGTTGCCAACTTACAAGGGACAAAATAATACTAAGTCTGAATACTTAGCTAGAATTTTTCTATGTCAGCGACAACTTAGCAAGCTTAAAAGATTGAGTTGGGCTTATGATTTTGTGCGGTCTTACAATATATCCCCCTTGGGAACATTCGTCCTCAAATAAGACTGATTAAACTAAAAATATAGATAGACTGGATTTAGACACTACACATGCACAACTAAAACATGATTTCATAACTGAAATTACTGATATACTGAATTATCATACTGAACATGCATATCTGATGCATAAGTATATAGATGAACCTTATTCATGAATGCATGATTGGGATTAATGATAAACTGAGTTTATATACTGACATTCATGTCTGATGCATGAGTACATGAGTGAACTAATTCATGAATGCATGACTGAGTATGCAATGTTAATTGATACCAAGTTGGTAGCTATATCTGAACATGACACTGAGTAAATTCAAAGGAAAATTATTATCTTGTGCTAAGTCTGAACTTATAGAGAAGAGGTGAGGATACTTGGCCCACATATCTTCCTCTACTTCCCAAGTAGGTCCCTCAATGGACTGATTCTGCCAAAGAACTTTGACTAGAGGGACTTTTTCTTCCTCAGTCTGTGAATCTGATAATCAAGAATTTCGACTGGTATCTCTTCATAAGAGAGGATATTTTGAATATGTATTCCCTCTATAGGGAAACGACTATTGGTTCACCTATGCATTTCTTAAGCAAGGAGACATAGAACACTGGATGCTCTGAAGCTAAGTATAAAGGCAACTCAAGCTCGTAAGCTACCTTTCAAAAACAACTGAGAATTCGGTAAGGATTGACATATCGGGGACTAAGTTTCCCCTTATTTCCAAACCTATTCACTTCTTTCATAGGAGATATTTTCAAATACACAAAATCACCAATCTCGAACTTGAGATCCTTTCTACGTACATCTGTATATGATTTATGTCGGCTCGGAGCTATATTAAGGCTTTCCCTGATAAATTGAACTTTCTTTAAGGTATCAAATACCAAGTCAAGCCCTATAATTACAGCCTCACCCACTTCAAACCAACCAATAAGAGATGTACACCTTCTCCCATAAATTACCTCAAACGGAGCCATCTGAATACGAGGATGATAGCTATTGTTAAATGCGAATTCAATCAAAGTCAAGTGGTCATCCCTACTACTTTTAAAGTATATTGGACACACTCTCAGCATTTCTTCTAAAGTTTGAATTATCCTTTCTTCTTGACCATCTATTTGAGGATGAAAGGTTGTACTGAGTAGAACTCAGGTAGCAAGACTCTTTTGGAATACATTCCAGAAATAAGAGGTGAACTGGGTACCTCTATCTGAGATAATGGAAAATGGAACACTGCGCAATCTAACCAACTCCCTGATATAGAGTTTGGTGTATTCCTTGGATGAATAAGAGGTATGGACTGGTAGGAAATGAGCTAATTTGGTCATCCTATCTACAATTGCCCAAGCTGAATCATGCTGGCGACGAGTACGAGGCAAACCTATCAGAAAGTCCATGTTCACTTCTTCCATTTCTAGGTGGGAATACTGAACTCCTGTATGGACCCACTTGGCTTTTGGTTCTCGATCATAACCTCCTAACATGTTGATAACTTAGCCACAAACTCACAAATATCTCTCTTTATCCCACTCCACTAATAGATATCTCTCAAATCATGGTACATCTTAGTGGCCCATGGATGAATAGAGTAGTGTTCACCATGTGCCTCTGCAATAATCCGCTGCCTTAAGTTATCTACACCTGGAACACATAGCCAACCCTGGCAGCACAACACACTATATCCCTTGGGAGAAAACCTCTATCTTCTGATCTTCGACTGGTTCCTTCAATTTGACTAGATTGGGATCCCTATCCTACTTTTCCTTCACTTCAGAAACTAGGGATAATTTTGAACTATGCACTACCTTCTAATAAATCAACTAAGCGAACACCTAGTCGAGCAAGCTAATGAACTTCCTGAGCTAACTTCCTCTTACGATCCTCCACATGAGCAACACTCCCCATAGGCATCCTACTAAAAGCATCATCCACTACATTGGCTTTACCCAGATAAAATAAGACACTTATGTCATAATTCTTCTACAACTCCAACCACCTTCTACGATAGAGGTTTAGGTCTTTCTGGGAGAACACATACTGTAGGCTCTTATGGTCAGTGAACACATCAATGTGCACTCTATACAAATAGTTCCTCTAAATCTTTAAGGAAAATACTACTACTGCTAACTCAAGATCATAAATAGGATAGTTCTTTTCATAGGGCTTAAGTTGTCTATAGGCGTAGGTTATGCACTTACCTCTCTGCATTAAAACACACCCCAAACTGACTCTAGAGGCATCATAATATACCAAAAGACCATCTGAACCATCTGGTAGGGTCAAAACTAGAGTTGTATTGAGTCGAGTCTTCAACTCCTGAAACCTCTTTTTACAATTATCTGACCACTGGAATTTGACTTTCTTCTAATTCAATCTAGATATAGGGGATGTAATAGTTGGAAATCCCTCAACAAACCATCAGTAATAGCCAGCCAAGCCCAATCAACTCCTGATATATGATAGAGTGATAGGTCAAGGCCAGTTTCTTACTACTTCGGTCTTTTAGGGATCAACTCTAATACCACTGGAAATGATATGGACAAGGAAGGCTATTGAACTTAGAAAAAATTTGTACTTACTGAATTTGGAAAATAGTTGATGGTTTTTGAGAGTCCGTAATACTATTCTAAGATGGTTTGCAAGATTATACTCACTGTGGGATTAAACAAGAATGTCATCTATGAAGACGATGATGAACATGTCCATGTACTGCTTGAACACACGGTTCATCAAGTCCATGAAGGATTTTGTGGAATTGGTAAGAACAAAGGACATGACTACAAATTTAAAGTGACCATACCGAATTCTAAAGGTTGTTTTGGAGATGTCACATTCTCTGAGTCTGAGCTGATGATTGTCTGATCTGATTTGTTTCTTAGAAAAGTACCTAGTACCCTGAAGTTGGTCAAACAAGTCATCAATTCTATGAGGTGGATACTTGTTCTTGACCGTGACCTTATTTAGCTGACGATAATCAATACATGTTCCTAGAGAATCGTCTTTCTTATGTATGAATAAAACTTAGGCACTCTATGGGGACATACTAGGTCTGATGAATCCCTTATCTAGGAGATCCTTTAACTGTTATTCTAATTCTATGAGTTTCTTAGGTGCCATTCTGTGTGGTGGTATAGATATTGGTTGAGTATCGTGAAGAAGGTCTATTCCAAAGTTAATTTCCCTTACGGGAGAAACTCCGGGGAGATTTTTGGGAAACACATCTGGGAATTCATATGCTACTGACAATAATTCAAGATTAGGGGGTTTTGAACTAGAGCCCTAGCATCGAACAAGATGGTAGATACATCCCTTAGGTATTATTTCTCTTGCCCTTAGGTAAGAAATAATTTGACCCCTAAATGCTAAAGTACTACCCCTCCACTAAAGGAAGGATTTATTTAAAAACTAAAACTAGACAATTCTATTTGTGTAGTTGACTGAGGCATAGCAGTAATGAAGCCAATATATGCCGAGAATGACATTAAAATTAGTCATCTCTAATTCTACTAACTCTGCTGAAGTGACTTTCTGAGATACCATAACCGGACTGTTCCTACATACCCATCCGTCTACGATAGATTTACCCACTGGGATAGAGGCTAAGAAAGCCTCTGCTTGGATTTGGGATTGACTCCGAAGTCAACAACTATATAAGGAGTAACAAAGGAAAAACAACTCCTAGGTTTAGAAAAGCATAAACATTTAAATGATAAAATTATAATGTACCAGTGACCATATCAAGAGAACTCTCTTGACCATGTCGGGATAGAAGTGTGTAGAGTCTATTTGGGAGCTACCCACTGGTGGTACTGGATGCGACACCCTGATGATTCGAACGATCAGACTGAGATGGGGGACGGCTATGCATACTCTGAGAACCCAACTGGGGACATTGTCTGACTCTGTAGCCTGGCTTCCCATATTTGAAACACATATCACTGACAGCTCTGTAGATACCCTAGTGGTTTCTACCATACTTCTAGCAAAGGGGGTTAGTTCGGGCACTGCTAACACTGTCTTAGGGTTTAGGTCCTAAAGTCTTATCTTTATTGTTGTCTCTAAATTTTTGCATAGGAGAACTGGCTGAGGATAGAGCTAGAACTGAGTATTTCAGGTAGAACTAAGAATGATTCCCACTCTCTGACTTATGCTGAGTGAAGTTGAAACTATCTGTTCTCGCTCTCTTGTTATTTCTCTCCTTGTCCTTATTCTTAGCCTCCTCTATTTTCTAAGCATAGATCAGGAGCCAAGATATGTGTATATCCTTAATCAACATTGTGGTCCTACACTCTTTGACCACATTATTAGACACGTCAGGCACAAACTTACTCATCTTAGATCTGCTATTTCCTACCACATGAGGAGTGTATTTGGCTATTTGAGTAAACTTAAGAAAATACTCATATACCATCATGTTTCCCTGATTCATATTTATTAACTCCAAAACCTTTAATTCCATCAACTATAGTAGGAAGAACCTATTCAGAAAAGTAACAACAAACTCTTTCTATTCTATGGGTCCTACATCTGTAGCCCTTTTACTTTCCACTGCTTAAGCCATGAGTGTGCCATATCCTATAACTGATATGCGGCCAACTCAATGCTCTCAAAAGCTTTCACTCCCATAATATCTATATCTTTCTGAACCTGATCAAGAAATTCCTGAGGGTCCTTATCTGACCTAGACCTAGTAAAAGATGGAGGGTTCATTTGGGAAAAATCCTGAATCCTAGCAGTAGCAGTATTGGCCACTGGGTTGGTTAGAACAGCAGCTGGACATTCATTCTAGGCTAACACAGAATAAGCTAGGGTGGTTAAAGCTGCTCTAAACTCAGTGTGAGAGACATATTCATCTAGAGGATCTGGCTCAATGGGCTGAGGTTCTGGCTGGTCTCTCATTTCTCTTTCCTTAATCCTCTTTGGAGGTATATTCTATTAATAGAACAGAAATTTGGATTATATAGGAAGTTTAACTAGAGATCATGCCTACTCGCAGGATCTATGTACTAAAAGAAGGGAAACTTTTCCTAAAACATCTCGTAGCCTCCTATCCATAAGTGTGGCGCTACATACCTATGCACAAGACTATACTAGATACAGCTTTCAAACTTCCTAGGAATGTGTTGAACTTTAGGTTGTGATACCAAGTTTGTAACACCCGAAGTCTGTACCACGGGATGCTATACGATACTCATAATCTCGAAGGACCACAAGCTAACTCATGACTAGTACCTACTGCAATAACTGAATAATAATACTGTAGTATGCATAAATTAGGTGGAAAACATTCCATAAGGTTCAATACTATAATAAAACTGAATACGGTATAACAAATACCAAATCTGATACATTTGTCTACAAATACTCTAGTCTAAAAAAGCCTTTAAACTATCTGGGTTATGGAGTTGATGAGCCAAGTCCCCAGCTAACTCTGAACTACTAAAATTAGCTGAACTAATAAAATAATCATCATGTCCTCAAACTAAGAGGACTCACTAATAACTTTGTCAGCTGAATATCTGAACTGCTAAGTATGATCGGGAGCCCGCACGTCTGAATCTATGATATAAAATATCATAGTGCAAAAGAAAGGTATATATCAATACTTTAAATGTAATGGTATGCAAACTAAAGTTGGATAAAATGCATGGGTTCATATGAATGAACAATACTGACTGAATGACATAAATATAACCGAATGAAAGTACATCCATAAATACATATATTGTAATTTGAGGTCATGATAACACTGGATATTGAGTTCTGAATTACTGATTTACTTATATCTAAGTTTACTGATACTATATAGTAGATAAATAAGGGATTGTATCTTATAGTCTTGATCCTATAAAACTATACTGAGTTTTGTACCGATCTGAGTGACTGTATCTAACAGTCCTGAATCTATAGAAATGAACTGAGTTCTATTCTGAGACTGGAACTGAAATTGAGATTGTGGGAGGTAATCATCTAACTGACATGCCCTTTTATGAATATATTGGGATCCAACTTGTAACCCTAGTTGGAAGGGTGTCAGTACCATGCCATGGGTAAAGACAACTGTGAGTTAACCCTTTTCTGACAGAAAGCTTTTTAGTAAACTCTTGATGGCAAGAAAACTCATATAAGATGCATCAACCCTAATCTGGTAGAAGGATATCTCAACCTTCACTGGCTACATAATTCTATAATAAAAGTATTGATACTAAGGGTGAAACCCTATACTAGAAGGAATGCCCCCATCCCTGTGTTAATTTAGTGTTGAATTCTACTCCCAACTGAATAAACGCTGAACTGATTTATAGTTAATAATAGGCTTGATTGAACTATTACTAATTATATAGTATAATTGAACAAGGTTCACTGAGCTTCGTTGACTAATGGAATACTATTGAATTCTGTTAAATGGCTAAATTTATCGTAGCTTAAATTGAATACTGAACTAGACTGAACTGATACTGAGTCTACTGAGTTTTTCCTAAGTTTTGTATCTGACTGAGAGTACAACTGATCATGACATGATTGATACTATCCTAATACTTACCATGGCTCTAGGTAATCAACTAAATTATTGTGTATTAAATACCCCCAGGACTGATAGCATAAATTATAAGATGTGGCCCAATCTTGAAATATGATAAATAACTACTTGGTCATCATTCCTTCATTAGGACATTCAAGAAAACACTTGCATAACATAACTTTAATACATGCTAACATTATATAATTTCATTATTTAATTCTCATGAACAACTCATCAAATACTTAGAAGACATTGTATATGCAAATAGTACTAATCAACACAAGGGCATCACAATTTCAAGGATTTAACATAAATTCACAGTTGTTTTACACAAATATTGCACTTAATAATGGAATAGAAATCAAATCAACATTGTAATCATGAATACACTTGAATCTAAATCATGGAAAGCATTAAATCAAGCTTCTTGAAGTTTAAAAGAGTTTCTTGGACTCCAAGGGTTGCTTTGATGAACACTTAACATACCTTGGTTGCTAATTTCTTTAAGAAAAATAGTGAAACCTTGAGCCTTGGCTTTGAAATTAAATCACCTACGACTCTTGTTCTTGAGTAATTTGAGAGAAAGTAAGTATATTTTGCTCAATAAGAGTTAAATGTCATGTTTATGGGCTTAATAGGGGTTAGGAAACTACCTTAATACCCCTGAGGCTGCGGCTTTATAATTACTAAAAAATAGACTGTTGATACGTAGACCGACGCGCCACATCGAGTTTGAGTTGGTTCACTTTAAATTTCCACTAGGAGATAAGAAAAAGTATTGATCGATGCAATGGCTGATGCACCGCACTGACATCGCATCGATTCACTATTTTGGATTCCCAAACATGATTCAAACAAGGTTCAAAAAGTACGAAACTTGTTCGAGAAGACCTACTGACATTGTTGATCATGAATCAACCTAAATATTGACATTTTAAGGTCATAACAGTCATAAAATAGAGTTTCCAACTTACGAAGGCCATAATAATACTAAGCCTGAATACTTAGCTAGAATTTTTCTGAGTTAGGGACCCCTTCGCAGGCTTAAAAGACTAAGTTGAGCTTAGGATATTGTGGGGTATTACAGAAACCTGAGAGAAGAGTTAGACCCATTTTTGTAAGACAATGTACTACCTGGAACGTCAGCATGTCACAGAGCTAATCCAAATGGCAATTGTCACTTTCTTATGCTCCATCACGATATTGGTACATCGCGCCATAGGCTCAGCTCATAATTGTCCTTTTCCAGTGTTCTGTTATGATACCACCACGTTACACCGATGTTTGAGTTCCCATTTTTTAGTTTCCATTAAGGGACCGTGATTGTGCCGTGTCGCGCCACAGGCCAGATTCTAGATGTAAATGTCCGGTGAAACAACACAATAGCGCCACATCGCACCAAAGGCCAAAATCAGAAAAATTTGATGAAAAATAAATGTTTCGTACAGGGTTAAACTGGTCCTTTCCCATAATTTTAATCTGCCCAAGTGTATTATTTAATCCCTAAAAATGTTTTAATCTCATTACTCAATAGTTTTCCACCAAATCAAAAAGTTCTCTCTCTCAAATTATAAAAATCCTAGTTCAAAAATCCAAGGTCAAGCTTAAGAACTCCTCCAATGAACCTAAAGAATTAACATTCCAAGGTATGTTAGGTGTTTATCTATGGACTCCTTTCACCCATAGAGTCCAAGAATCCCTTTTAAAATATACAAGATCTTAGATTCATGATTTCCATGTTTGAATTAGATTGAATTCACGTTCATGATGTTAGTTGGATTACAATCCATGATTTAAGTGTAAGTTTCATGAAATTAAATAGCATGTGTGATAATATGTGATTATCTTGATAAACCCTTGAGTTTGCAAAGTGATTAATGTGTCTATAATGTTAATTGGAGTTTAATCCATGATTATTATAAAATTCATGAAATTAGATTAGTATTTTATGGGGAATTATATGAATTGCATGCTAAACCCATGAAATTGTAAGTTTAGGCATTATATTTGCTATGTTTATATTATATCCATGATTATGTGCTTGAAGTTGTGCTCCAAAAGTGGTTGATAGACTATCCATGTGAATAAAGTGATGAAATCATGACATGTTAGTATATGTACAAGCTTATGTCCTACAAGTGTTTGATAAAATATCTCTATAGATTAAAATATGAAAATATGTACATTGTTATGCTTTGCAAGATCATGTGATGCTTTACTTTTCATGCTATCGAGTCCTGAGGGTATTTAATACCCGATAATTTAGTTGTTTACCTAGAGCCAGTGTCAGTTACAGAATAGTATCAGTCTTGTCACAATCAGAGGTACTCTTAGTTAGTTACAGAACTCAATCAGTTATAGAACTCAAGAAAACTTAGTAAACTCAGTATCAGTACAGTCCAGTTCAGTATAGTTAGTTTAGTGCCTTTTAGTTGGGAGTAGGATTTAGCATCGAGCAAGCCTAGGGATGGGGGATTACTAGTTAGTTAGGACTGGGTCCCTAGAAATAATTTGTAAGTTCCAAAACTATGTAGATAGTATAGGTTATTAGATGTCACCCATTAGATAGGACTGACATACTCAGGGATCACCCGTTAGTTTAGGACTGATCTCAAGGGTCACCCATTAGATAGGACTAACTCTACAATAGATGTTAGTACTCATGGCACGGTATTAGAACCCTTCCAATTAGGGTTACAGATTGGACCCCAACTCAATTATCTTATCTTATTTGGGGCATGTCGATTTGATGATTACCTCCCATAATTTCAGTTTCAGTCTTCAATGTAGAATTCAGTTCAATTTCATAGAATAAGGACTATCAGAAAAAGTCAATCAGTATCGATAAATCAGTTATCAGTAACTTCAAATGTTAGTTACTTAGTTATCAAAACTTAGTACTTAGCTTTAGAAAATCTCAGATACAGTATATATTTATGTATGTCCAAAATATTGCATACTTAGTGATTAAGTTACACATGTACTCTTACATTTAGTTACTCTATATCATTCAGTTAGTTACTATTTATGTATATGAACCCTTGTATTCAGCCTTATCTCTTCTAGAATACCATTACATTCCACGTACTGACGCGTACTCTTTTTTGTGCTATGATGTCACATATCATAGGTTTGGACGCTCAAGTTCCTAACCAAGCTTAGACAAATCTTGTCAGCAGTTGCAGATTTAATAGTGAATCCTCATCTATCTAGGGCATACTTTATTTCAGTATTTTAGTTTATCATTAGTTCAGTATTCAGAGTTAGCTGGGGGTTTGTCCCATCAACTCCATATTCAGATATTTCTGTTAGAGGCTTTCAGACTAGACTAGTTTAGATAGTATTTCAATTTTTAGACGTTTTTAACAAATGTTACATTTATCAGTATTTCATATTTTGAACCTTATGGAAGTTCAACCTATTTTAGTATTATCATTCAGTGCTTATAGTAGATATCCATCATGGGTTAGCTTGTGGTCCTTTGTGGTCGTAAGAACCATGTAGCATTCGGAGTATAGACTCGGGGCATTACAAACTTGGTATTTGAGCCTAAGGTTCAATAGATTCCTAGGGAGTCTAAAAGCTGAATCTAGTAGAGTCTTGTACATGGGTGTGTAGCGCCACACTTATGGCCAGGAGGCTATGAGATATTTTAGGAAGTTCCCCTTCTTTCAGTATTTATGTCCTGCATGTGAGCATGAGCTCAAGTTAAACTCTCAATCTAATCTATTTCTTTCTTTCATTTTCAGAATATGCCTCCCAAAAGGACTAACGAAAGAAGAACTGGAAAGCATCAGCACCTCAGCCCATTCAGGTAGATCCCCTGGACGAACATGTCGCCCATGCAAAGTTCAGAGCTGCATTCAATACTCTAGCCAATTCAGTAGAAACTCAAAATGAATGGCCAGCTACTATTCTATCCAACCCACTGGCCAATACTGCTATGCTAAGATTTGGGACTTCACCCAAATGAACCCTCCCATATTCTCAGGATCTACATCAGAAGAGGATCCATATGAGTTCCTCGATTACGTTCAGAAAGTCACAGATATTATGGGAGTTACTTTCAATGAGAGTGCTAAGTTAACTGCCTATCAGCTACAAGATGTAGCTCATATGTGGTTTCAGCAGTGAATGGTAGACAGGGGAGCAAATGCAGAGCCCATAGAGTGGGAATAGTTTGCTACTACTTTTCTAGATAGATTCTTCCACTTAGAGCTGAGAGAAGCCAAGGTATTAGGGTTTATTAATCTCAGGCAGGGAAGTATAAGTGTGAAAGAGTATTCCCTCAAGTTTATTTAGTTAGCCAAGTATGCTTCCCATAGAGAAGAAAATAATAGGTCCAAAATGAGCAAGTTTGTATCTGGGGTGTCAGATAGTGTTGTTAAGAAGTGCAGAACAGTGATGCTAAATTTGTAGATGTACATATCTAGGCTTATATTCCATGTTCAATAGATTGAGGAGCATATGCTTAAGAAAAAAGAGAGAGAGAACAAGTGAGCTAGAATAGGTAGTTTCAATTTCAATCAGCCTAAGTCAGAGAGTAGTAACCATTCCTAGTTTCACCTAAAATCTTCAAATCCAGCTCCATCCTCAGCTAGTGCGCTAGTACCAAAGTTTAGGAATGACAGTTATGATGGAACACCAGGCTCCAAAACCCAGGGTAGTGGGAACATTTATCGTGTCCATCCGACTTGCTAAGAATATGGTAGAAATCACCAAGGTAAATGTAGAGCAGGTAGCAATACGTATTTTGGATGTGGTAATCCTGCCCATAGATTGTGGTAGTGTAGAGTATTAGCTCATTGGGGAAAATATTTGTGCCAATAAGGTTAGTTCAACCATCCTCCAATCCAATCTGGTAGCCCAACTCAGTAGAGCACCACTTCCTATATCACTAGTGGTCAACGCCAGAATAGGTTTATGCACTTCAGTCTCTCCATAATCAGCGATGTTCTCCTAATATAGTTATGGTTATGTTATGAGTCTTCCATTTTTATGTTTATGCCTTGTTAGGTCTCGAGGCTTTACTTCCTTTGTAACCTCTATATAGCCATCAATTTTGGTGTCAGACCCAAAATATTAGCAGAGCCCTCCTAAGTGTCTACCCCTGACCTTAGTGTAAAGTGGTAAGAGTTCAGTTTAGAGTTGTTAATGAGTAGGTGGCTAAATATATTTCAGAGAATTGAGTAGGCTTGAACCTAGTGAAAGAATTTAGTTCAGCTCAGACCTCAGTAGGTATGGTTATCAATGCCCATATTACAGAATTTTAGCCATGTTGTGATTTCTTATTTAGATGTTTTATTCAGATCATACCAAGATTACTTTACTCCTAAAATTCATTAAAAATTCATAGAAAGAGTGTCACAGAAAAATTCCAATTAAGTATAAGTTTTTAGGATGAGTTAGTATATAAAACTAGGAATTCAGTCAAGAAGTCAAGCAGACAACTTTGTATGATTTCTCCATTTTTTCCACCCAGTCATTCTATCCAAAGTTTCATGGATATGTATGTTCCAAGATAGAGCATCCTAGAAGTTACGAGTTCAGCCCAGTTCACGTATCATGCCTCAGTTTTAGATCCCAAATATTCAGTCACAATTCAGTTTATAGGTGCCCCATGCATTATCTCAGCTTTTCCTCAATATCTCAGTCAAGTAAGCATTCTTCGAGGGACATAATATCCCAAGGGGAGATGTACTAAAACCCCCGAGCTTTCATGTCCTAAACCTTCTAGTTTCTCTTCACGTAGCGAATCTAGTTTGGAGTAATGGGTGCTTATAAGTTGACTCTTTTATTCCAAATCTTAATTGTATGATATTAATTCAATAAATTAGTTCAGTTCATGATATTCAGTTCGTGTATCATGTTTCAGACTCATTCATATTTTTATGTTCCCATTCATACATGTTTAATAAATGATCTCAGGTTTATTAGTATTCTTATTTTAAGGTACGATCTTCCTTAGCTCTACTCTATTTCATGTTCAAGCTATAGTTATAGACCTGGTATTTCTTACCATCTCATATTTAGTCGTGCATTCATGAATTAGATCAACCATGCATTCCATGTATTATATATGCATATTCAATATTAAAATTTAGCTTGTCAGTAGTTCAGTCATGTAGTCATGCTTCAGTCGTACATTATCAATGTGTAAACATAGTCTATCAATATTTTTCATCTTAATTAGTCTCATTCAAGGACGAATGTTCCCAAGAAGGAGATATTCTAATACCCTGTATTTGTCTAGCTTAATTAAAGTCTTAGTACTCGAGTAATCTCATATAAACACTATCAAATACTTAGTATTTTCATTTTGAAGCCTTCCATAACATAAGAAATTCAATTATCTTTCCAACGATAGAAAATTTGCCCAAATCTGATACCCGAGTGAAGAGTTAGAGCCATTGTTGTAAGACAACATACTACTTGGAATGTCAGTGCATTGAGGATCCAAGACAAATGGAAATTGTCACTTTCCAGTGTTCTATCGCGATATTGGCGCATCGCGCCATAGGCACAGTTCATAATTATCCTTTTCCAGTGTTCCATTGCGATACCACCATGTCGCACCGATGTCCTAGTTCTCTCCAGTTGACAGTTTCCAGTAAGGGACTGTGATTGTGCCACATCGAGCCACAGTCCAAATTCTCAAATGTCAATTTCTAGTGACACGGGTGATAGAGCCGAGTCATGCCAAGGTCCCATATCAGTAAACTTTGACAAAAAATAAATGTTCATCCATGGTTAAACTGGTCCTTTTCAATAATTTTAATCCACACATGTGTAGTATTTAGGCCCTTAAAATGTTTTAAGTTCATTGTTTAATAGTTTTCTCCCAAATCAACAATCTTTCTATCTCAAATTAGCAAAATCCTAGTTCAAGAATCCAAGGTCAAGCTCAAGAATTCTTTCAAAGAACTTCAATAATTAACATTAGAAGGTATGTTAGGTATTCATCTATGGGATTCTTTCACCCACAGAGTCCAAGATTCCCTTTTTAAATATACAAGATCTCAGATTGATTCATGATTTCTATGTTTGAATTAGATTGAATTCATGTTCATGATATTAGTTGGGTTACAATCCATGATTTAAGTGCAAGTTTCATGAAATTGAATAGTATGTGCGATGAATATGTGATTATCTTGATAAACACTTGAATTTATAGAGTGATTACTGTGGTTATGATGTTAATAGGGTTTTAATCCATTATTATTATAAGATTCAACAAATTAGATTAGTATTTTATGGGAAATTATATGAATCGCATGCTAAACCCATGAAATTATAAGTTTGGGCATTGTAGTTGCCATGTTTATATGTTATCCATGATTATGTTCATGAATTTGTGCTCCCCAAGTGGTTGATAGAATGTCCATGTGATTAAAGTGATGAAATCATGACGTGTTAGTATATGCAGAAGCTTATGCGCTACAAGTGTTTGATTAAATATCTCTATAGATGAAATATGATAATGTGTACATTGTTATGCTTTTCAAGATCATGTGATGCTTTACTTTTCATGATATTGAGTCCTGGGGGTATTTAATACCCGATAAGTTAGTATTTTACCTAGATCCAATGTCAGTTATAGAATAGTATCAGTCATGTCACAATCACTGGTACTCTCAATCAGTTATAGAACTCAGTAGAACTCAGTCAATTACGAAACTTTAGAAAACTCAGTAAACTTAGTATTCATCCAATTCAGTATAATTAGTTTAGTGTCTTTTAGTTGGGAGTAGGATTCAGCACTATGCGAGCCTAGGGATGGGGGCTTACTTGTTAGTTAGGACTGTGTCCCTAGAAATAATTCCTAAGTTCCAGAACTACGTAACCAGTGTAGGCTATGAGAGGTCGCTCGTTAGATAGGACTAACATACTCAGGGATTACTCGCTAGTTTTGTACTGATCTCTGGGGTCACCCATTAGATAGGACTTACTCCACAACAGATATTAGTACCCGTGGCACGGTATTAACACCCTTTCTATTGGGGTTACAGATTGGACACCAACTCAGATATCTTATCTTATTTGGGGCATGTCGATTAAATGATTACCTATCACAGTTTTAGTTTCAGTCTACAATTTAGAATTTAGTTCAATTTTATAGAACCAGGACTATCGAACACAATCAATCAGTATCGATAAATCAGTTATCAGTAACTTCAAATTTTAGTTACCCAGTTATCGGAGCTCAGTACTTAGCATCAGAAAAGCTCAGATACAGTTTATATTTATGTATGTCCACACTATTTCATACTCAGTAATTTTAGTAGTATAAGTTACTCACGTACTCTTACATTTAGTTACTCTATATTATTCAGTCAGTTATTGTTCATGCATATGAACCCTTGCATTTAGCTTTACCTCATCTATCATACCAGTGCATTCCATGTACTGATGCATACTCTTTTTTGTGCTATGATATCTCATATTAGAGGTTCGGATGCTTAGGTTCTTGACCACGCTTAGACAGATCCAGTCAGTAGTTGCATAATTAGTAGTGAGTCCTCATTGATTAAGGGCACACTTTATTTCAATATTTTAGTTTATCAGTAGATCAGTAGTCGTAGTTAGTTGGGGGTTTGTCCCATTAACTCCCTATTTAGAAAGTTCAGTTAGAGACTTTCAAACTATACTAGTTCAGAAAAAATTTTAGTTTTCAGATGTTTTTAATAGATGTAACATTTATCAGTATTTCAGATTTTGAACCTTGTGGCATTTCAGCCTATTTTCCTCATTTATTTAAGTATTACTATTTAGTGCTCACAGTAGATGTCGGTCATGGGTTAGCTTATTGTCCTTCAGGGTTGTAAGCACCGTGTTGCATCCGGGGTACAGACTCGAGGCATTATAAATATAGAACCCAAGTAAGGTTGGAGTCAATCCCATGCTAAATAGGTCAAAAATCCATCAATATTTAGTCGAGGTAATCAGTAACAATCTTTAATGGAAGAGGGGGAATTCCTAAGAAATTAATTCAGTAGTAACAGTTGTTGATTTATTGGATTTTTAATGATTGTGAGAGAAGAACTATGAGTGTATTCCCCATGACTTCATAACTACATAGGTTGTTTGTGCTAGAAATCTACTTCAGTTTATTACATACAAAACTAATAATATAGGTTTATCTAAATGTGTTTCAACCTTCATTGTATGAGTATCACTCTTCTCTACTCGGTCTCTAAGTGGTGTTATGCTACTAACCCTTATTCTTGATCTTAGATGAACTCTCCCTCAAACAACTCAAGTTATTAGATAAATGTTGATAGCTTCAAGTCTCTATTTTATTTTATTTTCCTAATCTTAACTTCTTTCTTTAGAAAGTCTAGAATTCAGGAAAGTTCTAATATTGTGCACCCATTCAAGAGTACACATAATGAAGAACTTACCAATACATACATTCACACTGGTCTAGAATTACCATGCACTTAGCTTATGTTGTTGATTCATCATCGTTTCTAAAACCCTATTTTTGATGATTAGATACTCACAACTACATGAACACAATAATATATCTATTAAGAAAGAAAAACCATGAACTTACAATAATGATAAAATAAACTCCAAGATTTCACTTTAAATAAAAACACTAAAATTTGATGTTTATGATACAAAGACCAAAATTGTGCCTTAGAACCTTACAATAATATGATAGAACTTAAAATGATACAAAATAATGAATAACAGTATTTTAGACAAATTAACAAAACCTATCAAAAACATAATTGGATTTGTGTATCAGTTAACTCAAACAAATAGAAGGGTTGATTATGGTTTGGTTCCACGACTATTCTTGGTGCCTATTGGTTTCCCATGGACTTGGTCATCTTTAAGAATTCTCTAGTATAATCCTAAAAATGACTCCATAGTTTCTAGTTACGATGTTTATTTACCCTCCACTGACCATCTGGCATTTTAATCTTCTGAAAACTACAAATCTAGACTTCCTTCCCTTGACACCTTAGTATGATTGTGACCTCACTATATGGTAATGGGAAACCATCATCTGATGCCTTTTGACTTAACACATATATCACTATTTATAGCACTTTTCCTATTATCATATTGTACAATCATTAGATTAATGTATGATCATGGGAAGCTTCCATTTGTCCATCTCCTGAGAACCATCCTCTTCTTCTTCTTACGATGCCTGAGTATGACTGTTGTCAGATTCCAGGGTGTTGACATGAAGTCATCTAATACCTTAATTGTCCATAATCTATTACTCCACTTTCAAAATCTATTATACCTATAAATAACCAAAAACCCATTACACCCATGTAGGAATACCCTCCCACTATCAAATAATTAAGCATTGAACATATCGTAAGTTCATGGCACATCAAAACCGTCAATTTAGACCGTTCTCATGTCTAGGTAAACAAAATACAACTATACTTTCACAATGCTTAACCAAGGGAAAACTAAGATCACTATGGTAGTCAAGGTTTCATAAAATCAATTTCAGCAAGCATTTAACTAAAATTAGTTCAACACCCTCTACCTTATTGAAACACTACTAATGTAGTGTATACACAGTCCACTTACCATAGCACAATGGGATGAAGAAATAGAATCACATGTCAGTCGGTAACCTAACACATAAATAAATGACACTACCCAAACAAGTGGCAACCACAATATAGCCCCTATGCCTTCACAATAAAATAGCCCCTCTCACTTAGAATATACAATAATTGACAACACATGGACAGAAACAAATCTCTCAATCTCATAAAGAAGTCAAGACATGTGTATTTGATATCATAGGCTTGTCCTTACTTTCTATGCCTTCATTTTTAGACCATCAAATTAGAATCATTATAGGACTTTTCTTGGCTTGTAATGTAGGATCTGGGTCAGTTATGGCTTATATAGGTATAGTGAATAACCTACTTTGACACTACATTATTGTCAGCTTTCACTTTTTGCTATTTTTTATTTATTTCCCTTTTTCAACTCTTTAATACATCTATTTAGTTTTGATTTTCACATTACTTTTTCTCTTTTTTTTCATTCATTTTTTCTCTTCTCAAATTTTTCTTTTGTTCTTTCTTTTCTTTTCTTTCTTTTACCGCACCTGAGTCTTTTTTTCATTTTACTAACTTTTTATTCATACCTAGTATTTTTATGCACCCCTATGATAGATACTTTTAAGTTTGGTGATTTGACTAATTTTTCATTCATAGTTTCTAAGGAAGGACCAGGCCGAAGCAGGTTCATTGTAAGAACTAGGTAGGTGAATAGGCTAGTTCAAATCAAAAGTCTACATAGGCTCAAAATTGGGATCAAGGGATATTGTAATCATTTGGTAAGATTTTTAGGATTTTTGTGGAATAATTGAAGAATGACCTATTATCCCTTTGCTAACCTCCTATTCTAAAACATTAAGGAGATTAACCAGTCAAGTTCTACACTCCTCACACAGAGGCTCGGTAAACCTCACATCATTTTTCTTAGGGCTATGTGCTCTATCACTATATATTCAACTTATAAAAAGTTATGTTAGGATATCACATTCATAATTGTAATTTCATGAGGAGGTCCTAACACTGGGTACAGTTCAGATAAATACATAACACAACACAAAATTTAAAAATTGTAGTAGGGGTATTAATTAAATCATTCAAAATATATTTGCATGCACATTTTATTTTGACTGCACCAAGTTCTCTTATTTTCCTCAAGGTTACACACAAATCACAACATTATAACAAAAAGACACAAATAAACACCCAAACATGTCATTTCTAACTAAGATAGTGCAACCAAGGAAAAACAAAAATGACAACATAAACCCTCAATTATGGTATACACCCATCCTAACATAGAAATTATTAACGTTCCCATAGAACAAAAATATAGAAAATGAAAAACTACGGCAATGAGCATACTTGGGGAGCAATAGATTCCTTTCGTACTTTGATCTATTAGGGGCTGAAATGGGACCCCTCTAATATCCTTAGCAATAATAGCCTCAACTGTGGTCGGGGCACTCTTTGATAAGTAGGCCCTATTGGCCTCCGGTTCGCTCAATGATGTAATGGGGGCAATTTTTGTTCCCTTTTTTTCTGGATCACCACCTTAACAATAGGTGTTATATCAATCGCATCCTTTGATAAAGTTATCTCAAAGGTATACTCATTCACTCTATACTTTTTCTTCTTCTTTTTTCTCGCCCTTACCTCTTCTCCTACTCATACAAGTTTGCAGATCTTTCTTCGTCTCCTTAATATCATAATCAATACCCCTACATATCAGGTCTTATGTATAAAAATATAGTACTAAGTAGTCCACATCAATTATTAAATTAGCCAAGGATAGCATAGAGGGGGGTAAGGTGGAACAATTGAAATGGACTCTTTGCTAGCTCCATGACTATTTCCTTCAATGCATCCAAGTTTGTAGTGATAGTACATATATCCAAGGTACGAACCTTGTCTAACCTAACCATCATCCATCTTATAAAATTTTCAAACTAGATCTACACCATATGTACATCTACCTTTATCTTATTTTTCATATGGTGGTTTACCCCAACTTCTAACTTGAAGATCAAGTATCATGCAATAATTAGTTCTGCATAATCTGCTCTATCTGTATTTTAGGAATCAAAGTTTATCCAGCAGGAACCAATCGATAAAACCCATATGTGTTGTTCCCTGCTAGGATATTAATGATGTAGCAATGGCTTCAAATGTCAGGATCTCACTATTTGGGTCAACCCCCGCTACCTCTAATGGCAAGTCAAGTAGAGGACCCTGATCTAGAGTTGTTGGTCTTCTCAAATCCTTTATCAAAGTAATGTCGCACTGTTAGTAGGCTAGACAAATCTGTCTACCTTCAGGATAGTTAGCATATAGGCAACCTGCATCAGTTGTGTAAGTAGACATATAATGGGGTTATAGTGATGGTGTATAATACTCTATCTAAAATCTCATTGATAAAAATCTAGGGGATAATCAATGATAGCTCCAAGATAAAAGTTGTGACCATACTGCATTTATCGCACCAACGTATCATCATTGTTTATGGGTGATATGTGATGCCTAACAATGGACTATCATGCCTCAGCTAAAAACTTCAAAATCATTCATGTAGATGATGGACTTTAATCATGTATCCTGCTATCTACCTATAGTGCACGTTCTTATCATTAATAGACAATATTTTCACCCTTTTTAAGTTATTTATTTAGAAGCCATACTCAAGAATCTCATCCACTTGAATAAACTCAATTCCAGCTAGGGCTGCAATAATGGCCCAACTAAAATATTGACCTTATGATCATGAACTCTCACTATGCATAATATGGACTGCTTTCTAACACCTACCTCTCCGCTCGACAGACTCACATTTACCAGGATCGCTTTATAATTACCATACAATTCCCTTATCAACTCAGCACTATAGTTTGGGAATGGACTTATCATCTATCCTAACTCATACCTATCAACACCAACTCAGCCAGGGATCCTTTAAATAGATTCTAACAAAATGTAGGGCTCCTCTTACTATTTTTCTTATTACCCTAGTTGTTCATCAAAACCCTATCAATGTAATAATCATAAGATTCTGGTAAACTTTACCATCTCATGTCTATACACATTTAAGTTTCACCAACTATAGGTCCCTCAAAGGATTCAAGATAGTACCCCATTACCGTCCGAGGAACTTATCTCCAAGCAAAAGAATTATGCTAACCCACATCTTTGAGTGTGTCTTGCCCTCCCTTTGTAGACTAGGAAAGGTTGATAGTGGTAGCTATGGGCAAAGGTCGTAGATGTAGCAGACTTGGCTTTCCCAAGATGCTCATCTAAGAAACTAGTATAATACTTAACCTCAGTAACACTAATCTATTGGACACACTCTTTAAAGCATGAGGTATCCCTTTAGTTTCCTACTTTTGGGAAATTTTCTTTACATCCGCTTATGGTTTTTAAGAGGCATAATACCTATATAAGGAATGATAAGTCACGAATTTTAAATAATAACCCAATTTAAGAATTTTCAATAGATGAACCTTTTCTATAGTCGTTCAGTAAAGGTACGATCGTAACTCTTGATTTTAGAAAGGATTTCCCAAAGTACTGGAGAGTTATCACATAAGACAAACATATACCATGACCATACCATGAAATAATTAATGTGGGATATGATTGTCTGATGAACTTCCTATTGGTCAACACCACCCACCCACAATGATCTAACCAACAATCTTATAATGATGATCATGGATTGTGTCGTAGATTGTGCATTGACACTTACCAACTATAAACAGCAGATTTTTACTCCACTTTGACCTTTTTAGACAAAATTTCAGCACTAAATAGTGACTCAAACTTTCCCCATAGATAAATTTAATCATTTTAACACCCAAGGGTAACCCTAACTATAACTCCCTAGACTTTTTACCTTTTAAAAATTCTATGTTTTGATCTCACTGTCTAAGTTATGACTTAAGAGATGAGTCATGAAAACTCCTCATGAGTTGTATGGTTATAATCATATCCTGAACAACAAGTTGGCAAACGTTTTTATTTTTAGTGTGACATAGACATTATGAGTCGTGGGGAGACATTATGATTCATATGGTGAGAATCGTGGTCCTACCATTGTGATGGTCCATTATTTTTGCCATGACAATGACTAGGGTTGTACGAGTCATCAAGTTTGGTCATGACTTGTAGTGTGGGAATCATGACCTTGGAAGTAAGGTTGCCCTAATTCATTTCCCAGACTAAGATTCCAGACAATGACTCATATCCAATCATCACAAATTGTTACATGACTTGTAGCAACTGACGATAGTTTTCTTGTATTTTAATTAGGGGCATTTTAGGCATTTTCTATCATCGTCTATTATAACCCACGGCCATAAAACACATTTATTGTCTTATTATCATCCCAACACACATGAAATACACCTCACATCTCTCTTAAATCCCTAAGCAAGAACAATTAGGGTTTTCAAAGGGATTGGTCATCTAGGACTCAAAGGGTGATTTCTTCTTCAAAATTCTTGGTGTCTCAAACATGTCCCATTCTTAAAACTTTTTTGTTAAAATAATATGTTTAATATTATTATCCACATGATTTAATTGTTCATTTAGAAATTTTGTTGAGGGCTTTTGGGTACTGCTGATTGAATTGTTTTTCCCATAGCTTTTGTGAATCATTCATGTTTTGAATAGATGGCTTTTGAACCAATTGGATACAGGGGAATGGTATAGGAAAGAGGTTCATGGATTCCCCTAAATTGAGTTGATAAACTTATGGGGGTCGTGGATTTCCCCAGCTTTATGGATTTTCATAATGGAATAGATAATAACCTCAATGTACCTTATGAAATTAGATTTGAAATATAGATATATGCATATTGAAACCCAATTTGAAACTATTGTATTTCATAGAAAGCTAATGGAATACAAATGGCTTTGAAAAGCCTTTATGGCCATAATATGATTTTATATTAAACCTTAGGGGTCGTAGATTCCCCAATGTTAATGGATAATTGGATCATGGTTGTTGTGGATTCCCCCAAGTTGGTGAATAATTTGACCATGGGGATCGTGGATTACCCCAAGTTGATGGTCAATAGAAATGGAATAATGATATTAGATTGCAAGCGTAATTGGTATGAACATACCAATGGTATTTTCCTTAATTGATGGTCCTTTTTTTAATTAAAAAGAATATGTAAATATTTTAATTGGGCTTAAAGGGGATCGTGTAGGTTGCGGTTAAGGTTAAGGTACCGAGGCACCGATACTGAAAACCCGTATTTGTCGGCGTGGAGCTTGGTCTTAGTGGTTTTGTGCTTCTGATACACATACATATATTAATCATGCATTGGCGAAGGGTTGTGGAATCCTCAGGCTTCCTTGATACCTTCAATTAATGCGGCTAACAAGTACTAGGGCCTTCCGATAGGGGGATCCAAACCATATATCTTGTGGGTGCATTTATGATAGTTGAAGCTATATGGTCCAGGCTAATATCTTGAATCTTATTCTAAAATATTTCCCTATCCTAACATATTATATATATATATATGATTGTATGCATCTTATTTTGGAATGACTTCGGACAGATTGATCATGGAATTATTTCATCCCTTTCCTGAGTTATATGCTAGCACTCACCAGGCTAACCATCCCCAGACACTATATCCCCACATGATGCAGGGTCTAAAGACACTACTATTTCCATGCATAGTGCTAGGTAGTTTCTAGATTATCCATGAGTCAGCAATAAAGTGGTGAGCTTCCATGCTCCAAAAGGCCCTAATTTTATGGTCTTTTCTTTTCTTATGTCTTATACTATTTCAGTGGAATAGTTTTTTGGATATGGTTAGGGTCATGTCCCAACATAGCTTGATGTTTTGCTTCTTAGAGTCTTTTTCAGAAAAAGTATGGATGGATTGTATTATGGATTCTTACATCCCTCTTGTTATAGATTTATCTATCTTGTTATATGTTTGGTACTCATCCCTATCTTGGTATATGTTTGGAACTCATCCATATTTTTTTATATATTCAAAACTCATGTCTATCTTGTTATATGTTGAAAACTTATCTCTATCTTATTATATTTTTTAGACTCATTCGTTTCTAGTTATATTATATTTTAGTTAGAGGCTAATTGGGGTGGTATCTATTGGCAGACTAGAGATACTCGTCATGACTAGGCCCTAGTTTGGGTCATGATAAGATTAGTATTAGAGCCTAGGTTCATGACCATTTGGTGACCACAAAGTCATGTGAAGTTCCGTCTATTTTATGGGTGTGTAGCACACCATTCTTATAAGAGAGAGGATATGAGGCATTTAGGAATATTTCCCTTTCTTGTGATTTATGTTTTGGGCTATAAATTCTAAGGTCTTGAAAAATCCTCTAATATTCATTTTCTTGCATTTCAGATTATACCTCCTTGAAGATCTGATGCTTGCAGAAACTTCTTTGTCCTACTTGAGGACAATATGGATGGAAATTGCCCTATTTATGGAGTTTAGACCCATTTTAGCATCCTTACTCCTAACAATACTACCCCTTATGGAGTTCAACTAGTCCCTACCAGTCTTTTTCAATCCTCTCAAGCTGATGACGTTCATGCCCCACCACCCCAAGGAGACATTTCTAATGCATAGTTTTGTTGATCTATTCATCTGTTGACTCAGTTGGTGACTTCTTAGTCTTTTCATCCTGACCATTTTTTCAGTTTCTCCATCTTCTAAGTCCACTAGATTTCACTAATTTATAAGGTTGAATCCTTTGACCTTTATTGTCTTTAAGGTTGAGGAGGATCCTTAAGGGTTCATTGATGAGATATAATAGATTTTCTAAGTGATGCATACTTCTGATTCTAATATTGAGGAATTTGCTGCATATCATCTAAAGGATATGGCATATCAGTGGTATAAGGAGTGGGAGCAATTAAGGGGTGACGATATAGAGCTGGCTGAATGGGATATTTTTTCGAGTGCCTTTCTTGATTGTTTCTTTCCTTAGGAGTTGAGGGAAGCTAAATCTGAGGATTTTGTGAACTTAAAGTAGGGAAGGATGACTATGAAGGAGTGTGATTTGAAATTTCACTATTTGTCTCGTTATACCCCATAGATTGTGTCTAGTATGAGGGTAAGAATGAAAAAGTTTGCTTCAAGTTTGTCTCAGGACTTTATACTAGAGTGTAAGGATACAATATTAAATAATGACATGGATATCTCTAGGCTTGTGGTGTATATGTAGCTAGTTGAAGAGGAAAATAAGAAACAAGCAAAAATAGGAGAGAGGTAGAATAATAAGTTTAGATATTTAGAGCATGGTAGAGGCAAACATAACAATAGTAGAGATAGTAGGAAGTGGGGTAAGAAGAGAAATTGGGGAAACTCAGGTTTACGTTCTATGGCTAGTTCTCTATATCCTAAGCATCTGTTGACCGTTATTTTCATACTAACTGTAGTTTTAATGCCAAAGGTTCCTATTCTAAGGCTACTGGAGCTCAGTCATACCCATATCACCTACCTTGTAGATTTTATAGATAGTTGCATCATTGTCAGTGTGATGATGGGAGGAATCAGTGCTTTAATTGTGTTTAGTTGGGGAATTTGCAGTGACATTTTCTAGCTAAGGTTATTTCTCGAGATAATAAGGTTTTAGTTGCTACTTCATTAGCTCTTACACCAAAGAGTGCTACTTCTTATATCGACACTAGTCAAAATTGTCTAAATGCTCTTGCCGCCCGTCAGGTGGTGTTATTACTTGTATGTTGAAACTTTTATCTCATGAAATATATTGCCTTCTTGATTTTGGTTCTACACTTTCTTATGAAACACCTAGACTTTGAACCATTGAAAAAATTCTTAGTTGATGTTTCTGGGCTTGGTACGACAAAGGGTACCACTCGTACCCTTTTGATATGAGTTAGTGAACCCCTATCGTACTCTAAGAAGTGTGATAAGGGTCACTCACTATCCTAGGTATGAGTGAGTCTACAACTAGTCATACCGTAAGGCATGAGTTATACCATGGCTAATCTTATAGAGTAATGCTTAGGTCAAAAGTGGACTATTTTTGGTACGGGTGATGTGTATGAGTTAGTGCATAAGTTGTACCTTTTGGATATGACTCAAAGGTCAGTCCTAGGGTATGAGTAAGGTTACTATTCATACCATAGGTTATGGTTCCCTTAGTGAGTCGTATAGTGAGTTGTACCCCTGGACGGGTTTATTTTCTGGCTTTTAACTAAGGGCCTTGTGGTCTTTTCCCATGCCTAAAACCCTAATTCCTCTAACTATATAAGTGTTTGTAGCCTCCTAAATATCCATTTTGATGGATCAAACACCCTAAATACTCTCTCAATGTCATCTTCAAAGGATTGGAGACTAGGGTTTAAAAAGTGATCTTCAAGAGGCAAAGTGAAGTCTATATTCTTGGTGATTAATGATTTTTAAGGCATGTAACTCTTCGTCTTTCTAAATAACTCTAAACCCATTTATTTCACACTTGAATTAGTAAATGTACATAGTGTTTTTTAAATTAAATAAAAAGGGTCTTGTTGCATAATGATGAATAATGATGATTCTTTCGTAGACTTATGTTTATACATGTTATTAATTGTATTGTTCACACTTCAATACTTGTTGTATATGGTCTAATATGTGGGTCTTAAGGAACCCTAGTCTGGATAATTTCTATCATAAAATTGGCTTTGGTAAGGGCATGTAGACAAGGTGTTTGTGTAAATATCTAAGTTAGATGTCTAGTTACATTATGATGATGCTTTGAACTAGGGTAATGTACCAATATGTATGCATTCTTAATAAATGATATTGTGAAGGTAAAATGAGGCATGTATTGTGTAATTGATGACCGCGATGGTTTGATCAATGTGAAGGGGGTTAAAGTCCCTAACATAAAAATTAACTTGAATTATGTGTTGAACTAAATTATAGTATAGAATTACTAATGAAGTATGAATGGCTTGTAAGGTTCTTGAGGACTATATTTTGAATGGTATGATGAGTTGAATTAAGGCATCGTCCTATTGAAGTAGTTGAGCAATGAAGGATCCCATGAGGACCATGTGGTCATGTACAGTTTTGAATTGGCTAACTAGGTTAAAGTCCTTATATGTGGAACTGAATATATGTGGATTCATGGACTAAGGGTTATAGTCCTAATGTTGACTAATGATATTCGTTATGTCTTTAGTTTAAAGTCTCTTGCCTAATGAAATCTCTTGTGGTTAAAGTCCCTTGTATAATAAGATCGCATGTGGTTGAAGTACCTCCCCAAATGACTTCGCTTAGGGTTAGAGTCCCTTATGTAATATGGCATGAGGTTAGAGTCCCTTGCCTAATGTGTGAGCATATGGTTACAATCCCTTGCTTGAATAAATGTGTGTGAGTGGTTAGGGTCCCTCATTTTGAAGTCTTGATAAAACATGTCCCCTTGGTTAGCATGTGATATGTCTATATGTGTGGATGAGGTTATGAATGTGAATGAATATGATAAATGTTGACTTGATATTGAATGATGAAGCTATTTTATCCTTATCCTTCAGTTACATGATGGTGTTCCAACTGCTAGTGGTCTCTGAATGCTATGTCTCTATGCGATATAGGGGCCGGAGAATCATCTTTTCTTCCTGGACAATTATTAGGTAGTCTAAGATATTTGTGCATTGAATACAGAGTGCTGAACTTCTGAAACATCCAATAAATAGGACCTTTGAAAATCTTATTAGTTTTGGACCTCTTTGTCTTGATACGACCTAAAGGAGTCACTCATAACTTTTGGATACGAGTCGGAGGGTGGCTAGGTGACTCACTCATACCTTAGGTAGTATGGGAGGCTTAGCTACTACTCAAGGTACAACTCATATGGGTAAGAGTCATATGGGAGCTTCCGAGTGGTATAATACAAGACTTATGGTGCATGTTTGAGTAGTCTAATGTATTATGTCCACCATATGGTTAGGGAATTCAATTGAGGTTACCAAACATACCCTTGGTAAGGGTTAGATAGGGTACTTCATATAGAAACTAGTAGGTAAGGTCAAGGAAAGATTGGGTACGAGTTGGGGTACGAGTTGGGGTGTCAATCGTACTCTTGGATACAAATGGTAAGGTGATTCATAACCCTGGACATGAATTATTCTAATTATTAAGTCAACAGTAGTTTGGATATTTCCTACTCCAAAAACCTTGTATCCTCATGTTATATAACCCTAGATGGCCTTCCATAAGTCTTAACAAAGTATCATAACACATTAAATACTCTCTCAAACACTCTCTTAGAAGATTGGAGGCAAAGGTTAATTCATATATTCTTCAAAGGGCTCAAAGGCCAAGATTTCTTCTATGAATCTTCATGTATAAGGCATTTACTCCTTCCCTCATTGTTATTTCAGAATAAAGGCATGTCTATTGTGTTTTGAACATTGTTTTATGAATCTATAATGGTCGATTTCAAAATATTGTTGAGGGTCTTTATGTATATGGTTTGGTATTGGTTTATACAATGTTTTTACATGTTTTTAGTAATGGTTTTCATATATGATTGGTTGTTTGTTACGATTTGACTAGTGGGTATTGAGTAACCCTAATTATGGCGATTTACACGATGGTTTTGACCTTAGTAAAGGTGTTCCCTCAATATGTTCAATAAAATGTCTCAAAGAATGTTTTTGCTCTATTGTTGAACTTTCATTGGAAATCTTGCATGGTTTAGTTTAGTAATGGAACTTTGAATGATTTTGGATGGTTTTGCATTGTTTTAATACATTAAATGATATAAATTCTTTAAATGTTTGGCATGGTTTAAAGGGAAAAGGTTTTAGGGTCATGATTGATCTATTTTTAAAACCTTGCGGGATACATGGAAATTCCCAAGTGAATGAATTAACAAAATTGGTTTAAATTATTTATAAAGGTAAAAGGCTAAATGGTTATGCTTTTCGGTAACATGGAAGTACCCCAAGTGGTTTGATATTGTATATGGAATGGCACTTGAAAGATCCCTTAACCTAAATAGTTTGGCTATGGATAAATGCTTACAAATATGGTATCACTAGTTATTAAACAGACTTTGCTAATATATGCTAAATGGATTGTTTGTACATAGTTTTAATCAGGTATTAATGGCTGGTTGTGTCTAAGTCATGGAAGGTGGCGGTCCTGGGGAAGAAAAATTGGAAACCCATATTTGCCGATATGAGGGATCTTAATGACCGTGTGCATGTGTCATATTTTATATTGAGGGATGTAATGTCATCCCATGGGATATTTCCTAGTCATACAGCTATATGTACAGGGACCTTTTCAGCGGGGGAGCTGAACCCATATGGCTCATGGGTGGTTAGGACTACAAAGCTACACAACTAAGGTAAAGGTTTTAAATTTATGCTAAACCCGGTTCCCTTTCCCTGTGCTTATATATGTATGGTTTCATGCATTATGAAGGGTTTTACTTAGTTTTATAAATGTAATTATTTTATTCTTATACTAATTACATGCTAGCTTTCACTTGCTAACTCATCCACTAGCAGCTGTATATCCACACAATGCAGGATCCGACCATTCTAATCCATTGACTTAGTGTTCGGATTTTGGTATAGTCGATGTTGGATTAAAGTGGTGATCTTCTATATTTGGAAAGGCATCTATTTCATGTCATGGTTTACTTTACATAATTCTCGTCTTTCATAGACTTTGGTTTTTGGCTATGGTCGGGGGCATGTCCCGACTAGTTACGTTGGTCTAGAGGCTTTGTATGGACAACTATGGACTTGGGTATGGTATGAACTATTAATGTCACATATGTTATATATATTTATACATTCGATCATTATCTTGGTTTTTGTTTATGGTTTCCACGTTGTTTTGGTTGGTAATTGGGTGGTTAGACTTAATTGGGTCGTCTCTATTATAGAATTATCCAAGAATCACCATATCTTTTAATATATTAGGACTTTAGCTGACTCAAGGTATGCCTTTGGTGGATGGGTTAGGAAATAAGGGGTGGTCCTCGGTCCTAGATAGACTTTGGATGCTCATTACATCTAGGCCCTGGTTTGGGATACGACAAGCTAGTATCAGATCTTTAGGTTACGGTGTCATAGGGTGTCCATAAAGCCATGTTGAGTAGAGTCATGCTTATGAGTGTGTCGTACACCATAATTATAATGAAGAGGCTATGAAGCATTTAGGAATGTTTCACTTTCTTAGTTGTTATACTTTTGGGCTATGGAGTCTAAGGTCTTGAACTCTTCTCTAAATCTTCCTTGGTTCACTCTTCGGATCGTGTCTTCTCAAAGATCCAATATGGATGGTTAATTCTCAAAGATACACCTTGGAAACTCACTTTTCCCACTAAATGACAACATGGATGGATCTAGTCCAACTCATGAGGCACAGACCAGGACAAGGGTTACAGCTTTTAGTTTTCCTTGTGGAGTCCCACCGATCTTTATTGACCCTATCTTGGAAGGAGGAACTTATTCTTGGTTATCTGAAGGGGAGGTTACTAATGTTGAGTTTTGACATTCTATTAATACATAAACCCAGATAGTGGAAACTCTGTCATGCCAGTCCAGTCATATTGGTACGTTGAGGAATGAGGTAAGATTGGAAATGAGTAAGATAAGGAGGTATCGATTCTCTGAACTAAGGGATGACACTAAGGGGTGCTACTTTGGATTTCAATATTGGTCGGGATCGTATCAATGCCCTTACTATCCTTAGAGCCGGTTTGTACCATGACACTCAATTCAAGGTAAGAATGGACTCAACATTAGCCTAGTCATATCACATAAAAGGAAATATGGAAAAAGTACTCGGTCCATAAGACCATAATATAGAGAAATCTCAACAAAACCATAATATCGAATCCTCGACACATCACAAGTTTGACACTAGTCTGACAAAGCCTCTACAAATTAAAATCTAAAGAGCCATTGGGACAAGTCCCCAACTGACTCAAAATTAAATGAAGATAAAACATAGTCTCTCAAACACTGAAACATCTGTTGATCGTCCTCGAACCAAGAGGACTCAACACTATAGAAAATTTAGGCAAGGTACTCGAAGAATCACGGGCGAGGCTGGGACTGAGCACTTGAACCTAAATTATGACATAATGTATCACATAGACATATATGTGGATCAGTACTTGGAATGTACTGAGTATACGGGAGTGAATATACGAATAAAATAGTAACAATCTTTTTTAATCAAATCATGTATGCATTATGAGATGACTCACATGGCCTGAATAAGTATAATATGTGAAGCTCATAAATCATACAGAATGAGGCATGTAACACAAATCTCATGACTCATCATTGTTTAACATCAAAACTGGAGAACTTCTCTTATTCTAAATACCCAAAGGCCAGGGGGCCTTAAACAATACTTTCAAATCATGCAAATGTCTCATGGAGAGTAAAACTTCTTGAATGCTCAACACTTTATAGTCATTTTGAACTCATATACTTTGAATTCGTAAACATATATCTTGAAAACATACTTGAAGGCATTTCATTCACTTAAGGAAAATATCTCATTTCAAGCTTTAGGAAAATCACTCTATTTCAAATAGAAAGTATTCTAGTTTATGGAGGCAATTTATCTCAATGCTTTGTGAAAACACTATAACAAGAAAAGATGCTTTTATTTAGGAAGATAAACTATAGGGAAGGAAAAGAAGTATTTGATCTCAGCGTTTGAAAGGGCAAGGGAGATTTTCGTAACCAACATAAACCATGCAAGCTATATGGAGTCCAACATTTTGTCCTCCAAAGGAAGAGATCCCACATTGGGGAGAAGCGTCATACTATTTCCAAGAAGTATAACCTAGGTATACTGATCACTAAATGAAACTCAGCCTCGGGCCCAATCATAATCATCATCAACTTGGCTTCAAGCCCAACCTATGGTGGCACATAGTTTTGGGGTAAGAAACCATAGTAACTTACCCGCTTGGTGCTAAATACTACTCCCTTTAGATTATCTGCGCTCATCTCATAAAAATACACTTTTAGAACAATCACATGGCTCACCACGAACCCAATAATCAAATAGATAATCTCATATAGTGAAGTGGGTTTCAAAGCTCAAGGACCATTAGGTCATTTCATTTCTCAATTATCTTAAAATACTCAAATCATGGGTGTTCATAGCACAAGAGTTCATAATTTCATAAGTCTTAAATAGGGCTTACTAACCCATAGTTCAATCTCAAGTTAATTCTTATCAATAGCAAAATATATAGCATATAGAGTCATAAATCATATGGAAATTTGGGAATTTCAGCCATTTCATCTCAAAATCATAATATAGTCATATGCTTTAACATTTCAAACATTGCAAATATTAGCTTCTCAAGGAGTAAAATCATGGGTTTATACCCAGCTGCAATTTCTCAATAAAACATGTAGAAATCATGCCATTTGACTCATAAATCATAGGAAATATCAAAATAATGCATTCAATCATAATGGGTGAAAAATCCCAATTCAAATTCGTGTAAAAATCACATAAATTTTTAGAAAAAATCATGATGTAAATAGTCTTTTGGGCACAAGGGTGAAAGGGTTACATTTGTTCAAAACCCCCCATACCTTGAGTTAGAAGCTTTGGATGAACTCTCACTTTTGGAACTCTTTTCTTGCTCTAGAATTAGAGTTCTTGAGGTCCTTGACTTGAAAACCTTGAATCTTGACTCAATTTAGAAAATTCATGGTGGATTCTTGAGATTCTTGGAAGAGTTTTTGAGTATTTAGGGTTCTTGTTGAGAGAAACATTGATAAAAACCTTATAGGATGCTTGAAAATGGCTCTGATTTAGTGTTTCCACAATTTTATAGGCTTGAAAAAAGTCCGAAAAGCCCTTTTAAACATCTGTACGAAACTAGAAAAATTGAATTGGAACCCAATTATACTGGACTTGGGACGCGCCACTAATCGCGCTGGCTCACTGGAATTTGACAATTGGGAAAATGGCATCCTCCGCGATGTGGAGCCATTGCAATTTCCAACTGGTTGGGACCCGGGACTCCTCCGTGATACACCACAATCATGGAGTCCCACTAGAAATTGACATTTGCTAAATTCACCCTCTCCGCGATGTGCTAGACTCTCAGACAATGCAGTTTTACTTTGAAGGCTTAAATTATCCATAAATTAGGGAAATTATATATTTTTAACAAGTTACTCACTTAGGAAGCAACTTCTCAATCTTTTAGGGCCGAAATCACGCCTCACTAGACATGCCTTATGACTCAAACTATGAGGAACTTTGTAGGGCCTTACACTGGGGTTACAATTTAAACCCCATATCAGTTAGAAAAGAGGTATGTTGGTTAGATGATTACCTCCCATAATCTTAGCTTCTGTCTCAGTCTCATAATAGAACTCAGTTCAGTTCTACAAATTCAGGACTATCATGTATAGTCACTCAACTCAATACGGAACTTAGTATAGTTACACAAAATTAGGACTGTCGGATACAGTTATACAGTTAGCAGAAATTCTGCATCAGTAATATCAAAAATAAATAAATCAGTATTCAGATTCATTACTCAGTATTACCACGATCTCTATTACAGTATATATATTCATACATGTATTCTCATTTAGTCATACTCATGATATTTAGTTAGCATTGTTCATGAATATTAACTCATGTATTTTAGCCTACCTAACTGAGCATACCAGTATATTCAAAGTACTGGCATATGCTTTTATTTTGCACTATGATGTCTTATATCATAAGTTCAGACACACAGGCTCCAGAGCACCCTTCGCAGTTCAGATTTTTAGCCTACAGATTTAGTGGTGAGTCCTTATAGTTTGAGGATGTGATTATTTATTCCAATATTTCAGTTCATTATTAGTAGTTGGAGTTAGTTGGGGACATCCATCAACTCCACAGTTTAGACAGTTTAGAGGTTTTTCAGACTAGAGTATTTTTAGATAGTTATTTAGATTTCATGATTGATGTTAAGTTTTGGTATTGTGATACCATATTCATTATTATTAATATTATTGAACCTTTTGGCCAGTTTTCCACCTATTTTTGGCATATTTACCACATTATTATTCAGTTAATGCAGCAGGTACCAGTCATAGGTTTGCTTATAGTCCTTTGAGATTATGAGCACCATGTAGTGTTTGAGGTACAGACACGGGGTGTTATAGAAAAAGACATTGGTGTTGCCTATTTGGCAAAAAGTATTGTCAAATCCATAAGGAAGAGTGGTCAGTTCCAAAGAAGAGAAAGCAACAACAAAGGAGGAAGCAATGTTGAAATGTATCACAAATGTGGAAGTCTGAGAATTTCATTTAGGATTATCCAATGCAAAAATCAGATTCAGGAGTATTTAATGATTATAGGTGAAAAATGAAAGAACATGGACCAGGTCTCTAAAATTTCTATAAGAAAAGCAGCTGCTGAATATGCAGTAAAGCAAGCTCTACCAACATAGGGAGATTCTTCCAGTGAATGTAATAAAAATGAGAAGTCTGGAGATGTTTCTATTCTAGATATGGATGATAGTCCATTTATCTATGATTCCTTGTCTGCATTCATGAAAAACAGAGAAGATGATGAATAAGAATACATAACTCGCTATGATATTAAAGAAACCTAGATAACTACACTGCTAGGAAGATTAAAAAAAAAAGTTTGCAAGTGTGTTAGTAGACTCTGTATATGAACTAATTTTTGAGAAGAATGTCTTACAGGAGAAATTAGAAATTCAAGAGCATGATTTGATTTCCCTAACTCTTCAAATATCTGAAATTGAAAAAATGGTCAATAACTTTAAATCTAAAAATCTAAGTAGTATGAGTCAACAAAAGTAGGAACATAATTTAGATAGTAAAGTAAGGAAGGAAACTACAAGGATTTAGATTGATCTTGAGGAGAAACTGAGGGATTCTTAAAAAAACCTTATATCTGCACTTCAGAAAAATAAAGAGTTACAATGGGACCTGGTCCATTTGAGAGAAGAGCTCAACAAGTCTCTTAAATTGACTGCTTTTTCTCAAATTCTTTATGATTCGACTTGTCAAAGTATTAATAATGGAAAATTCCTAGCTATCAAGGAGAATTCCAACCTGCTAGATCTCAAGGGAAAGTTGTCAATAATGTTAGAAACAAAGGACGCAAACCCCTATTCACTCATCGTTGAAAATATGGCCACACTAAGGAAAGTTGTCAAAGCTGTCTTAGGGCTTTAAGTCTCTAAAAATGGTAAAAAAAACAAGAAATATTTGATCACACCACTGTCCTCCTACTAGGAACTAAAGATCAAGTGGGTTCCATAATCCAAAAAGTGATCATGATTCCAGGCATGGAAAAGGGGATTGCAGACAGGAATGGGTTATTAATAGCATGTGCTCAAAGTTTAATTTTAGAAGGTCTGACTATATTCACTTTCTCAAAACACTTTAAGTAGAGGTGTCTCATTTGAAATAGAGTCTTCAAAGAACCTAGTGCACTGCAGATCCAAGCTGAAATTTCCAAGACAAGAAGAACTCATTGGAGCAAGGATAAAGGGTTGATGATGCTGAAGATGATAGGAAAAATCCTAAAAGATACAACTAAGAAGGATTCATGATTCTAAAGGACATGGTCCCTAAGAAACTCATCTCAAAAGTAGAAGCTTTAGCAACTTGAATAAAATTAGGTTTGTCCTACTTTGAGGACTAGTTCTTAAATAAAAAACTGTGTGCAGAGGCTAAAGTGCGGATTGATCAAACTAACCTGACCTTACATATGAATCAGTGACTCTCCTCAAATATGGCTATGATTAGAAGGCAGGTATCCTTGGTAGAATTGGTCCATGTGATTCTAACTTGGTATTGCACCTTTGCAGCTATACACCTATGATAACAACTTAGGAAGTAGTCAAATATGACAAGCACAAATTTAAAGATTCACTCAAAGGAGAGAGACCTGGTCTCAGGTTATTACCCATACAGGATGCTTAAGTAATCATAAAATGTTATCTAAAAATCCATGCATATTCCCTTCTCTAAATCCGTCAATTACTTTGCAAAATGAAGATTCACGATTATTAGGTACAAACATGTCAGTTCAAAAGGAACACCTTTTAATGACATTAGTCACCTTTCCAAATTGCTAAATAAGATTTTTTATAACTATTCAACTAATCCAATTTATCTTCCCTAGTTAACAGTCTTCTCTAAACCAAACTAGTCCTAGTTCATCTCTCTCTCTATCAAAATTAAATAGTTGAATTACTACTTCCTCAAACCCAGCTAAAAGCCCCAAAGTGATAAAACTCCAGAAAATCAAAATAAACATACCCAAATTGAACACCTTGATTCTTTAGAAATTGAAACCATGGAAACCATCACTTCGAGTCCCAAAAAACAGCATGAGTCAATTCTTCTAATGAAATCCTTCTTATAAAGTCCAGAACCGATAATTAAATTGGTCTCTGTTGAACTCTCCTTAACCTTAGAAATTTATGCTCAGATAATTATGATAGAGAATCCAAACCAAGGGTTTGGGTAACCAATAGAGCAAGAAATTTTTCAACCCAAAACTCCTTCTTCTCCAGGAAATTCAAAACTACCTTAAAATTTCCAATTCCCTGGGTTGTGTAAAGAACACGAAAAAGCTGAAACTTCAAAAAACTTGCAAGAACCAGGCTCTCCTAAATCCTCAAATACAAACCCTATTTTTGCTCAGTTATTTGTTGAAGAAATTTTAAGAAAAAGGGTTAATCTTTCCTGTAATGAAAACTGGGTGGCTGAAAATCTTCTTTTTCTTGCATATGACACCAAATATAGCTCAGGTAATGGAGAAGAATAGGAAGTAGGTGATAAAGAAGCAATAAATAAGGGAAAATATATGTTGTTACCTCAAAATAAAAAGGATGAGGAATAATTGCCTCTGAGATGGTCGGTTAAGAAACTAAGAGGAAGTATCGGTGAGGAGAAAGTGGTAGACTTTAAGGTAAAATTGACTAGATCCTATTTTACAAGAGGATCTAAAAAGAAAATTTTGGAAGATGGCATGAAGGCTAACAATACTTCTACCATAAAAAAAGAAGAAGGATCAAGAAAACTTTCACAGTAGAGAAGAAAGAAATTATTAAAGTTATGGAGATTGAAGGAGGGGAAGACATAGATTCAGGAGTTTCTACTACTATCGAGAAAAAAGGAAAAGAGGTTCATGTTGCTTAGAGGACCAGGTCCTCTGAGTCAAAGTCTAGTAGCCCTACTAGAATGAAACAGAAACACATAGCTATCAAGAAAAATAAAAACCTTGAGGGACATGGTCCTAAGAGAAAAAAGTTGTGATTAAAAGGGAAAAGGCAAGTAATGAGACCAAGAGAAGTAGAAAGGAGAAAGAGATGAAGGATGTGGCTAAATAACAAAGGAATAAAATATTGATGACACTAAAGATTTTTTTCAGAAAGAACTTTTGATCCCAAAATATATGAAAATCATGGAATGATAGAGTTCGTAGAGTAGTCAGACACCAAGGTTGGCTACACTTATTTGAGGAATTAACTCCCATAGTGTTTGAAAATAAGGTCAGAGAATTTATTACCATATAGAATTCTCATAAGATAGGCTATGTTTAAATTACCAAGTGTAGAGAGAGCCTATCCAAGTGGATGAAGAGACATTGGGTAGGATCTTAGACGTACCTATTGTACGTGTAAGAACTGTGGTAAAGAAATAGACTACAACTGATTTTACGATCAAAGTCTCAAAGATGGGAGGGACCTCAACAGCTGCAGTGAAGAATATGTTTTAATTAGTGAGTTTCAACTGGTATTTAAGTTCATCAATAAGGTCCTGTTACCATAGTCTGAGAAAAGAACCATAGTATCATTTCTTGACCTATATTTGATTGAATGCCTGAGTAAATTTGAACTGATTAGTCTACCTTATCTAATGATAGAGCATATGTATAAGTTAATTCATGAAAAGAAAAGGAAGTATGGGTTGGCATATGGTTATTTCTTGAACAAAGTGGTTCTGCATTTTTGTGTGGTTCAAACTAAGGGAACACCAAGCATAATCAAGCAGATGTTCAATCTTACAACTTTCGCAAAGAATGAATGTATTGAAGGAAAAGTTTGAACAGTGCCTCATGTATTTGAGTTACTGGATATTCAAGAAAGGTTACTAAAGCATACGGAGGAGTTAAGGATCAATTTGGCTACCAAAGACGTTAAGATAGTGGACCTGAAGTTGTAGAATTAGAAGTTATCTTCTGAGGGACCAGGTTTCATTGATGATCTTACAGCAGAAAATGCAAAATCCAAGAAAAATTATCAAGACTAATTGGTGAATTTTAAGGACTGAATGTTGAAGTGAAGGTCCACACCAATTAGTTATTGGATGCCCACAATGCTGAAAATGCAAGGATGAAGATATTACTTAAGTCCTTTTCCCCCAAACCTCCCTCTACCTAAGACGTGTTATCCCTGTTCTCTCATCAATCCTATGTTAGTCTCATATTTTTGTTATTATGTTGGATCTTAAAAACAATTCATTTTATGTGTTATTTGGGTATGATTGTACTATTACTCACTTCTATTTTATGAATGAATGAATTTTGGTTTGTGTATTATATTTGTTCCTTTTGCAAACTGTTCTTTATGATAGTGTTGCTCAAGTAGCCATGAGTTAACTAACATGTCCTTATTTTTACTCTTGGTGTACTGGTATTTCTTCTCAATGATGCTAAAAGGGGGGATGCTGACTTCATGTGTTAAGGACCAGGTATGAAAATGTTGAGTTGTAGATGTGATGACATAGTGACATAGGAAAGTATGTAAATGCACTAAATGAATAATATGCTTTATGACATGGGAAGTAACTAAAGATTGATAGAAATTTATAATAAGGGACCAGGTCTCTAAGTTGCATGATGATGGAAGAATGATTGGTGTAGCATGATAAGGTGAACATTCATCTTAAGTAGTGGTAATCACATCGATTAAATGTGATGAATGAGAACTGATGCTCAAAACTCCATGGTTGATATGTCATCATCAAAAAGGGGGAAAATTTTTGTATCTTGTTTTGATTATGAGAAAATGACTACAAGGGACCAGGTCCCTAGATGTTTAAGGGTACAGTACAGATGGCACATGCTGCATAGTTTTGTCCTCTTGTGTAACAAACTGTGCAGGTGTTGCTTGTACTACTTAGGACACCTGGTCCAATTATATCTCAACCCTAAGAATCACTCCACTATAAAAGTAAAATGATTCTTCTTCATTGAGTAGGCTTTGCAAATCCAAAAATTGAAAACTGAAAGAAAGGCAAAAACTCAATTTCAACATTGCTCAAGTTCTGATTTCTTATATGCACAAAAAAAGTGGGTGTTCTTAAGTGAGTCCTAAATTTTAATTGAAATACTCAAGTTATAAGAGTAATATTTCCTTTGTTCTTCTTTGAAAGTTCTTAGATAGAGTTTCCTAAGCTTGAAACTGGTTAGAGTTAACTAGTGTTGAAATAGTCTAGGTAGAGTTGTCAAGTTAAAATTGTAGTAGAGTTACAAAAATCTGAAGGAGCCTAGAGTTAGGCTAAATTTTGAGCTATAATCAAGAGGTCTATTATAGTGAACTTTTGTATACCTGTGAAGGAAAGCTATGGTTTTTCCTCCCTTAAGAAAGGGGGTTTTTAGGTTAAATTTTTTGTTCTTTAAGTTTCCTGTATTTTGTTATGTTCCTGTTTAAGTTACTATTTTATTGCCTGTGACTGATTTTGAGGGACCTAATCCCTTACAATGTGGTGCCACCCTCAAGGTTTCAACATTGTGCTTTGGGGCAGATGAAGGTCCTTGAAAGGAATTATCCCACTCATGATCTAGAGTTTGAGGTTGTGGTGTTTGCATAGAAGAGTTGGCATCATTATCTATATGGGGTGAATGTTGATATTTATTCAGATCATAAGATCTTGCAGTATGTATTCACTCAGAAGAAATTGAATCTCAGGCAAAGATGATGGCTTGAATTGCTCAAAGACTATGATATGAGTCTTCATTATGACCTAGGTAAAGCTAAAATGGTTACTGATGCTCTTAGCAGGTTGTCCATGGGGATCTTATTTCATATGGATGAGGAGAGAAGAGGGTTGGTGAAGTTATTCACCAGTTGGCTAACCTTGAAATTAATCTTTTTGACTCTAAAGATTGAGGGGTGATTGTTCAATAAGTAGTTAAATCATCTCTTGGTGCTGAGGTAAAGGAGAAGAAGGTTTTGGATTCTATCCTTATGTAGATTAAGGTTGATGTGTGTTAGGAAAAGGTTATGGCTTTTTACATTAGTGGTAATAGTATCTTAAGGTACGAAGTTAGATTATGTGTTCTTGATGTTGATGGGCTGCCAGAAAGGAAATTTGTTGAGGCTCATGAGTCAAGGTATACAGTTTATTCAGGTTTGAGAAAGATATATCATGACTTGAACGAGATCTATTGGTGGAGAAACATGAAGAGAGATACTACCAATTTTGTGGCTAAGTGCATAGTTTGTCAGAATGTAAAAGTTGAGAACTTAAGTCTTTGTGGCATGTCTCAGGAGATTGAGTTGCCTATGCGAAAGTGGGAGATAATCAACATGGATTTTACTACTGGTCTTCCTCATTTTCAGAATTAGCATGATTCAATTTGGGTCATCATGGATAGGATGACTAATTCTTCTCACTTTTTGTCTATGAGGACTACTTACTCTGGAGAGGATTATGCTAAGTTGTTTATTCAGAAGATTGTCAAATTGCATGGAGCTCCTGTTTTCATTATTTTGGATCAAGGCACGCAGTTCTCTTGTCACTTTTGGTATTCATTTAGAAAGGTTTGGGTACACGGGGGAACCTTAGCACCATTTTCCACCATCAAATAGATAGACAAGCTAAGAGGACTATTCAGACCTTGGAGGATATGTAAAGTGCATGTGTGATTAATTTTGGAGTTAGTTGGGTGAATCATTTGCCTCACATCGAGTTCCCTTACAATAATAGTTATCGGTAGACATGACCTAAACCGGGGCATGTTGTAATAGGCAATCTCAAGTCCAACCCAAACCAGAGACCGGCCCCGATGCCCAACTTAACCAAATAACACATATACCTTGAGTCAGATGAACTTCAAATATATACCCAAATAATGTACACATGATCCAAGACTTTGGAATAGGTCAATAACAATGACCAACCTACGCAATTCCAACAACCTGTTATCCAACTAATAACCAAGCCAAGCCATAAACCAAAACGATAACCCAAAGTATATATATCTATATATTTGTATAACATGATCAATACATACCCAAGTCCACAGTTTTCCATACAAGGCCTCTAAACCAAACCAAAGAGTTTTTAGTTGGGACATGCCCCTGACCATAGAAAAATTTAAGTATAAATATGGAGACCCATGACATGAAATAGATATCTTTCAAAAATGGAAGCTCACCACTTTAATATATATACTCATTAATCTCTTCAAACGCCTAATCACTGTGTAGGAAAAGAACAAGAAGTTATAGCGTATGTATGGCGTGGGGATATAGCATCGAATACGGTTAACGATTTGAGCACTAGCATGTAACTCAAGGATAAGGATAAAATATTTCCAACAGTTTAAATCAAAAAATGCATACATACAACCAATGCAATATATACATATACGTATATATAGAGAGAGATATACCATGCCGTAATAGGGAACATGATTAGCATGAACTTTGAAATCATTAACCTCGGATGTTTATCTTTGCCATTTTGAATTTCACCCATGGGCTATATTGGGTCAGTGCCACCTACTGAAATGGCCCTGCGTGTGTTGCCACACAGATGTAGAAAACATGAGATGACTAGTTCAACTCTAAAATATATGTGTGACATCATGCACATAGTCATCAAGAGAAACCTCACACCAGCAACTATGAGTTTCCAGCTTTGATCCCCCCGGGAACTCCGTCTTCCACAGCTTAGCAAACCCATCCCGCTTTAAATCCCAAGCTAAAAACATTCAGACATAACCAATAATTTAGTCATTTTCTTACTGAAGGCCTTTTGTTTGTATCATTATACCAACAGTACTTGTAAGTATACACATGCCATTACTATTACCAAATAACTGTTTATATGAATTTGGGGCTCTTGCCCATCGTCAAACAAGGATACTTGTTACACCAAAGTTTTAGGGACTCGAACCCATCTTCTAACAAAGATACCAAAGACCATTTCATGTCCAACAAGGCCTTTACAACTGAAACCAAACTATAGCCAACAAGGCCTTTTATTTGTAAGTCAAAACCATGACCACCAAGGCCTTTTATTTGTAAGTCAACCTTACTGTTTAAATCATTTAGAAATAATTACATTGACAACAAGGACATTAAAAAATCAATTTCAAACTATTTGTACTCATTAATCCATTGCCTTAGTTCAAAACACCATAATATGTGACTAGTAAACTCTTTTAGACATTTTCAAAAAACCTTGTGGGCATACCTTTATCAAGTGCAAAACCAAAACAAAAACCATTACGATTAGGGTTAACTATGTTCCAATAGTTAGACCACAATCAACAAGCACCCACACATGCAAACCTTCACCAAAATCATATGAAAACATAATTTAAATCAAGAGTAAACAATACTCAACAATATTCATCAAAAACCTTAAACATGGGTTCATCAAAACCACCATTTAAGAATCAAAATCAATGTTTAAAACCATAATATTTTTAAACTAACAAAGAGGGAAGAGTTACATGCCTTATTTACGAAGATCCACTGAGAGGAACTTGACTCTTGAGCTACTAGATGACCACTTGTAGCAAACCCTATCCAACCTTTTTAAGAGAGTTTAAAGAGAGGATTTGAGAGTATTTTTGGTTATTTTGATCCATGAAAGAGTGTTATGAGAGGAAAGAATGAGTTATATAGTGAGGGGAGTTAAGGGATTTAGGGTGGGAAATATTTTAAAAGCACTCAGCTTAAAATCTAAAAACTCACTTCACATATGGGTATGACCCAACCCCCCAACCCGTATCGTAGGGTACGATTGGTACCCTAAGTCATACCCTACACTTCACTATGTTCCCGTATACTAAAAAACATATGACCACACCACCCCATCTCATACCTTAGATGGTACCCACAAACTGTACCTCATACCTTAAATGGTACCCACAAACTGTACTTTGGACAGTTTCAAAAAGTCCAAACCTAAGGCATCATATGACATAGCATCATACACCTCGTATCTAATTAAATGATTAGTATGATGTTGAGTCATATCTTGTATAGTAAGCAATCCAAATCTACTTCCCAACATACATATGAGTGAGCCATGTCCAAACCATATCTTAGGGTACGATTGGTACCTTTGAGTCGTACCTTGACCAAAGTATCTAAAACTATTAAATTTTTGCAAGATCCAAGGTTTATGGTGTTTTGAATTGGATTTTCCTTCGAGTATAGGTTCTATTCATACAGTTCTCCATGTATCGATGTTGAAGAAGTGTATGAGATATCCTTCTTTGGTTGTGCCTATTAGGAGTGTCGGTTTTTCAGATTACTTATTTTATGAGGAAGTAATAGTTGAGATTTATAATAGGAAAGTCCGTATATTAAGGACTAAATATATAGCTTCGATGAAGGTGCTTTGCAGGAATAAAAAGGTGGAAGAAGCTACTTGGGAGGCTGAAGAGGAAATAAACTCAAAGTATCTTTTCTTATTCCCCGAGTTGGAAAATCGTTCTTAATAACAAAGTATTATTATGTAACAATAAGGGGGATATGAATATGCATAAATGCATCTAATAATGTAATACCCCAATCATTCCTTAAGCCAAAATCTGTCTTTTTGAATGGCTATGTATGACTTCCAAAGTGATTGTTATTTAAACCGTGTTGTATTTCTCTAATTTCCATTTTTGTCATGTAGATCATTGAATAATGTTTCCATCAATACCAACTTCATCGAAATCCGATATCGGATGAGTGAGTTATGGTTGTTTTACTGACTATCGGATCGCCCAGGTTTAACGGTCGACCTAGTGGACCGTCAAATGTCCCGTCAAGCCAAGGCAGTAGCTCCCTTTTTGGAATATCGTGTGACAGTCAAGGTGGTGGACCGTCACAAAGTTGACGGACCATCAAGATGTCCGTCAAACCAAGGTAAAATGTCCCATTCTTGAGCCCCGAGTGACGGACGATATGGTGGACCATCAGTCCCTCTGACGAACCATCACCTCAACTGTCACTCCAAGGCAGAACATTCCAGTTTTTACACTTGAGTAACGGACGACCTGGTGGACCGTCATCTAATCTGACAGACCATTAGATCGACCATCACAGGCCCCGATCAGCAAATTTCAGCATTTTTCAAAAAGGCATCTTGGTCATTTCCGCTCCTTGTGGCCTTATATATATATATATAGAGAGAGAGAGAGAAGAAAAGATCATTTTCTCTCTATTCTCTCCAATTTTCTTTTAAGAATTCTCTAGAAACCTATTTGTCATTCAAGTCTTTAACCAAATAAGTTACATATTTGTCAATGGCACAGTTAAAGTTCAATTTACCAATAGGAAGTAAAAGAATTATTATCATCTACCATTATCATATCTTAGGAACAAAACAATTTTATATACATGGTCAATTTACCTTGCATTAGGGGTATTAACTTTGCAACATACCTTATGTTCAAGTAATTAAGGTTGTGCAACTCAACTAAGCTCATCTCAGTTTATTCAATTACTTTTTAAGTCATCAATCAAAAGTCAACTAATTAACTAGATTATTCACACAAGAATGACCCAATAGAACTTCACGCCTGAATATAGTCACCAAAGGTCAGACCACATAAGAATCCTAACTATAATTATCAAAGTTATAACCACACAATGATTCTAAGTACATTATCATAGACCAAAGATAAATTAATACATACCTTAAATTACGAAAATTGAGACATACCTCCATTCAAAGAAATCAAGACATACCTCAAAATTAAAGAATGAAGACATAACTCAAAATCATGGAAATGAAGACATGCCTCAAAATGACACTCGACCTTTATGATTCACAAATATTTTTTTAACAACTTACGTCATATCATTCATAATGATCACAAGATTTCATACAAACACTTTGCTTATCACGAATTGTCAAATGTCAAGTGGATAAAACTCACATAAATATTAATTGTGTAATTTCATTAATCAATTAAGCCATCCATCTTATTTCTCTAAACATAGTCTTCTTTACATTCTTGATGACTACTATTTGATCATCTAAAAGTTTGCATACAACCCTTACAACCAGATACCTATTGAAACCTTCTAAATTCAAATTTTGTTATTTGTATTATTCCATAGGAAGTTAAGTGACCACAATTTTTTTCATTTGAGATACCAATTAGAAATAAGAGAAACTAATTGAACACAACCCATACAAAATAATCACATACACTGCATGAGAGGAAAGAAAAAGTGGAAAAAAATCCTAGAATGCCTTATAGGTTTCAAAGGTTTAGATGTGGACATCAACACACCAATTTGTAGAACTCTACTTGATATTTTCTCTAGTACTAGGAGATCGATAACCTAGGCTCTGATACCAATAGTCATGACCCAAACTAACTAGGTTATGAGGGTACCTACTCTAATCCACCTAGATAGAAGAACCTTTACCACCCATTTATGAAATATGCATAAGTTATAAAAGAAAATATGAAACCTTCATTTATTAAAATAGACTGATTACAAACCTTAGTTCACCAAAAAAGGAAAACTCTATCTCAAGGATCTAGTCTAGATGGGTACAAGATCTATAACAAGAAAGTCTAAAATACAAATGACTCATCTTCAACTATAAAAGGCAAAATATAAAACCTACTAGAGATCTCTACCAAGTCAAGCAAGAAAAACCAACAAATCTTACAACCAGAGAATACCCCAAAAAAGATATAGCAAGAATAGTATCAGTATAGCCATACAAACTCATAAACATCATCGGCCAACCCAAATTAAAAAAAATAAAAAGAATGTAAATATCTGAATAAAACATGCACTTAATTACTATAGAAAATCTAATTAACTATCATACTTCCCTTTTTAAACCCTCAATTATCTCTTACCATTTTATGCTACACACAGTTAACCACCATACTACATTCAACTCTACTTTACCATCTCTCAATGCTTTTGTCACCTTTAATTATATGTTTAATACTTACCTAATTAAGGACTTAGCAATGCATCACTATGATGAATTCCAAGCCGTTGGTAATCATTTAATTCATCCTCTGTAGCAATCATGTTTTAGGGTTTACCAATCATGCTTTAGGGTTTACCCATAATTTACTGATAATAAATGCATAATATTAATATCCAACAAATAATATGTAACTAATGCAACCATTTAGCACTTAACAATTACTAACCTTTCAAACAAGTATTGTGTAATGTAGATAATCCATCAGGTCAATAACATAATTGACAACAATTAATTGAACCTGACCACCATTATTCTTGCCAAACATTTCGATAAGTAGTTATGCAATTTAGATATACCAACAACTTAAATCACTCAAGTATCGAAATAACAATAACAATATCAATATTTCAATCAAAGAACCCAACATATCAATAACAATATAGCCAATCCACTTAATGAACCATCAAACTCACTAATATCATGTACATATATGATAAGGGTCTTAATGAACAAGCTCAGTCCATGTACCAAATATCTAGTGTTTTCCACTCTTATCCCAAACCAGTGTTATGCCACCCTTATTTCAACGGCCATATCTAGAGTTTCACCAATTCTAAGATGGTGGACATTACTGATTCATCTCATTATAACAACTCATGTCATAACAAGTATAATCACAATGTAAAATACCATAACCATGCTTGTACTTCAACAAGACTCTTTATACCAACACAATATAGGTGGCTAAACACTTGTAATATCATTCAACAAGTCAACATTTATAGCATGCACTACAATAAGTACAAAAAGGGATAGTTATCACACACACATCAGCTAAATTAAGTTTATAACTATAATTCAGCCATTACCTTCCTCTTTTTGATCTAAATAATAAGCAACAAAATAGTACGTAGAGTATATAACACACTTATGTCACCTTAGAATTAACCTTGGTATATTTATATCTACCCTACATATCTAACCATTCTAATTTACACTTTTGCAACTCCTAACCTTCTATCTAACCTCTAAGTTATCATCATGCTTACTCTATCACCTAGCATTCTCACTTATCTTACAGCTTGTTGTCAAAACAACCCTAATATATACTCATCTAGTTTAATAATAACTCTCGAAGAACAATTAAATCATGTCTATCTATCAATTTTTATTTAGCACAAAAAGACACAGTTCTAATAACAATTCAACATTGTGTACAAATATAACTCTTGTTCACATAGCTAAAATTACTACTTTTAGCCAACCAAACACCATTTCTACGGGCCTAAGCATGGAATCTCCTATCAATCTATGTTATCGATATGTTTTTTACCCATGTCTATGTTACTCAATTTAACCTACCCTACTTGGGAGCCAAGTAGTTGCTATGCAAGTAAACAATTGAGCTTCTGGCTTTATTCTAGTGATTTTCATTGTGAAATCCATAAGAAAACATCGAGTTTTACACCACCACCACCCTTTATACATTCTCTTTTACTTTCATTGTTCCAGAGTAGAACCCACATGGGATTTTGGTATAATTTTTGGATCCAAAGAACAATGGTATATTATGGGTATCATTATTCTCGTATTGATAAGTAAAATATGATTTTTATAGATTGGCATCTTGCGGAAGCTTCTCGGAAGGGAAAAGCAAAGATTTAGCGAATCTTTGGCCTTATTTGGCGTCCAAATAGGCTAGGTTTTACCTCTTGTTATATTGAGCTAATTCATAGTATTTTTATGATATTGTGTTAGATTTGGGATGGATTTTAGGTTTTGATGTGAGAAATTTTAATACTTGGGTCAGTTGGACCATTTAGGCTATTTGGATATCAATTTTTGCCATAATTAGCCTACTTAATCATAATTTAGGTGAAGTTGACCATGTAAGCTCTTGTTTAGAATGAAAATTTCCTAGTTACTCAACTATTGAGGAGATTTCCTTAGTCACTTGAGCTTAGGGTGGAACTTACCCTAGTTTCCATTACTTTGGAACAAATTGTTACCTTAGGGATAGTCATGGCTTATTCAACATCTAATAGTGAATTTAGATATCTTAGCTTAGTCTGGAGTAAACACTGCTTTGTAAAGAATTTCTGGGATTTAGGAGTGGTCTCTTAGACCCACCTTAAGTCAAGACTTGTGGTAGTTATTGAAGACCCTTTTTGTGCACTTGTGTACATCTAAGAAATATTTATTACGGTGATATTGAGGTGCCTTGGTACTTGATAGTTATGATGGGTTGATGTCCATATTAATGTTTATTATTTATGCTAAGAATGAGTTATTGATCGTGCTATGAATAAGTTATTGATGAAGCTAATAACGAGCTACTGAATATGATATTGATTGAGCTATTAAATAAGCTAGTGACCATGTCTATTGATTATGTTAGTAATCATACTATTAAGTTATGTTAAGGTCCATACTTATTGATTATATTAGCAATAATGTTATTGATTATGCTAGAGATCATGACTCAATTATGATTAGTGATCATGCTAAATAGTTATGTTAGCGGTTATGTTATTGAAGTACTCTAATGATTATGTCATCGACCATGGTAGTGATGATACAGCTACACGTACAACTTTGGATATTGATTATGCTAAGAATTATATATACCAGTTTAAGTTTAGATAATAATAATGACATGGATCATTATGTCCGACGCAAGTCCAGAGGATGGCTATGTTATTGATGATGATAGTTGATGATGACGGTGATGGTATGGAGAATGATATTGATGATGATATTTGTGATGATATTGTTGATTATACCTACCATTTTGAGTTCGAATATACACATTATACCATGATGATATACTTATCATGATGTGATGATATCGGGGTGAGATTGACAATAGTGATTCTAGTTTAAGTTCGAAATAAGGAAATGATTATAATGTAGCATGATATGAATGAATTCTAGTGTTATCATGATAGTTGATAAATAATTGTGGGGGGTTATACTATCTTGTTTGAACCTTCCAGGCTTATGGGAGCTTGCGATGGGTTATTTACTTTTCTACACTAATTGACTTATGGGGGCCAATTTGTAGTTATAATTGCCTGTATTGATGTTTTATGTTATGTTATGTTATTATTTCAGTTTATTTACTTATGCGTAATAATGTTGGAGTGGTTATCAGGTTTGCTTTTTTACCATGACTTAGTTACATTATCTTACGTTTTATCATACTTGTATCATAATTTAGCTCAGTCAGTCAACGATGCCAACTGAGTGCCCAAATAGGGTGAGATCTTGGAGTCAAAGTCGCTCATTTCTCTCTATCTTACTTAGTCTAGTCTTTAGTTTCAAGACAAATTGTATTGATTATTTTAGATACTTGGGTTGTACTTATAGTTGCTCTTATATAGGCACTACCAGGTCGTGGGATGGTTTCTTATGTTAGGGATATCTTTAAACTATTCTATCGTCTTGTTTATTTCTTGTGTTGAATTATCTAGTTCACCCTCTTGAGGCAATTTCTACCAAGTTAACCCATTATATTTAGCTCCGAATTACGGCTTGGCTTACCTACTGGTGGGTTAGGGTAGTTGCCATCATGACTCGTAAATCGGGTCATAACATTATGTATATTGAGGTGATGTTGTATGAATCGGGTGTCATACTAACACTATTGTATGGATACGGTGTTCTACCAATAATGTTATATGGATCAGGTGTTACGCTGGTACTGGTTTATGGACTAAGCTCGTCCCCTCAAGATCATAGTTGAGAATTCTTGCTAACACTAATATGTGTGTACATCTTGCATGTATGTATTCATATCATTACATTATTGTACATGTTTATTATAGTGATTGTTGGGTATCATAGTGATTACTGTGTAATTAACTTGTTAAGTGTGAGTAATGGATCGGGGTACATAGGTGTAATGTATGCCTTGATTTGAGTACAAATCTATATATATATATATATATATATATATATATATATATATATATATATACACACACGCACACACACATATAATCTCATTTGACTCAGTCTTAGCCCGAGCCTACACTACATTAAGATTTATATTTGTAACAATTTTTTTTATTTTTTGTTACTCTAGTTTTTGTTTATTTTTGTAATATTATATTATTTAAAAGTAGTCAGATAATTTCTCAATATTTTTAAAATACTATCACATATTTGTTTTAACTTTTTTGCTCCTATTTTCTTTTTTAGTATGTTTAAAAAAATGTCTCATTTTCTTTTTTGAAAACTGTTTAAGATTGAAAGATATTTTGATCCTTTCTGCATATCTTTAGTTTCGGCCCATAAATTCAAAAATCTTTGTTTCTTTTTAAAATTTCGTGCTAAGTCAAAATCAAACAAATAAACTGAAATTGAAGAAGTAATATCTTTTGTAAGTTAAAAAATAATATTTCTTAGAGTATATTTTAGACTTTTTTTTTATTTTTTAAAAAAATGTATGCACTCAAACCTCTTCTCTAATTATTTACTATAAGTTTCAAAATTAAAGTCCTTAACAATGTAAATTGATTGTTATCCTATTTTGAAGTAATTACACTATCAATATGGGTTGTGGTGTAGTGGTGAGACTACTCCACCCTTAACTAGAGGTCTCGGGTTTGAGCCCTGGTATGAAAAAAAATGTTGTTGGAGCTTTACCCCTAGAATGGGCCCTGCAGTGCGTGATCCGAATTAGTCAGGGCTCCAATGCGGGTACCGAACATCAGGTGGGAAACCAAAAAAAAAAAAGAATTAATTTCATTATTTTTTTCTTAATGAAACTTATATTGGCTAGCGTACTTTTTTAAAAAGAAAAGGTATAGTATTTAATAATATAAAAAATATTTGACGCTATAAATTATTATATGATCATGTCAATAAAGTTAATTTATCATTAAATATAGTATATAAATTGAATAATTAAAAATTTAATTCAACAAAATACTATTTGTAGATTTTCCTTCAACGGGTGAAATCTTACAAGGTTATTAAAACTTCAATTAGTGGTAAAAGGATAAAAAGATATTCCTTGTTAGGACTAAAAATATTAGGTATTCTCTCTTTTTATTATTTCCTCATAAAAGAAGAAAACTAATTTTTGAACTAATTTTATATTTAGTTAGATAAATAATTTTTATAAGGTCATTATTACTTTTTTCATGACTCGTCACTTTTTGTAAATCTTTTAAAAAACTCATATAATTAATCAAATTTATCAAAGTGGATAGAACTTATAAAGTCATTAAACCTTCATTTGAGGGTAAAATAAATAAGAAAAAAATTGTGAGGACTACCAAAGTTGGAGATCCACCCTTATATATATACACACACACATATATATATATACACACACACTAGTTATATGTGGCTCATGCTATAGCCCGAGCCTAAACTTTAAACATAAAATAATAATATTTTAATTAAAAAGTTTAATTTGTATCATATTCTTTTACAACATAATAAAAATATAATCTAATGGCACGTTAATATGTATTGTTGATAAAGTTTCATTATTATTAATTTTATCGAAAATCTATAATGATTAAAAACAATTAGAGAGTAATCTAATTGATTTTCTGATTCATAGTTATGGCATTCTTGGTTTTAGCATACTTCTTTTTTCTCTATAGAATAATAAGATATAGTTTTACTATGGTGCCTTAATTACATAGTACCAACTTAATAAGATTTTTTTGATTTTGTAAGAATTCTTTTGTCTTAAACTTTTAAAAAAAAAAAAAAAACTATCAATATCGACATGATCATATAAAACATAATCATTCAAATTAAGTATAAATTTTAAAAATAAAACATGATATAAATCGGAGGAAGTAAAGAGCTAAAATAATTCATAAAATTTTGCTACTCCTTCATTCCAATTTAAGTGTATTACTTTCTTTACATGGTAAGTTTAAGGCCACAAAATTTAAAGTATAAATAACATAAATACCAATCCTTTTGGAAGTAATTACACTCTCTCTCACTTTTTTAATTACTTTACTCTCTTTCTTTATTAATATACATAACATAGCCGACATATACATAGCATTCTGTGTATATGTTGGAATTTTTGTATATGTTTAGGGAGTTGATATTTTTTATAATATTGAAAATATAAGTTGTGTATTTGTGTAATTTTTAGAAATTTAAAACTTCATATTTCATATGTCTCATATTAGTTATCCATCACAAATAATAGTTCTAAATTACTTGTCAATTTACAAAACACTTGTGATTCTATTTTAAAGGGTACACAAGTATATAAAGTTTAACAAATAATTACGGGTTAAATTAGTGAAACTACCCTTCCTATTTATGATTTCTTAATGGCATATGAAGGAAATTGAACAACTAATATGAGACAGAGGAAGTATATCTTTAGGTAAAATCACAACATTCAAAACCTTTTATTTTTTTAAATTTTTTTTCCAATCAAACTAAAATACTTAAATTGGAATGGAAGTGTTGGAAAATATGTTCTAAGAACACATACAAAAATATGCCAAGAAGAATACGGAGATGAAGGCTTAATAATTCGAGCAACTAACACAAGATTTGAGGCTTGAAACACACACTTTTCTAAAAATGATATTTGCTCCCTCTTCTCGCAAGATTGCTATGGATTAACGTAAATAGTTTTAGTGGATATGATAATCCTATGAATTTTTGCACTATGCAAATAGTGAAAATAATCTTATTGGTAAGATAATCTTATTGGAAAGCAAGAACTTAAACTTGATCTTTTGGAGGAGAAGAAAACTTTAGGGAAAGTTGTATCTTTGTAAAAATTAATCATTTATTCAAAAAAAAATTTGGAGAAGTTGATTTAAATAGAATGGTAGAAATCAAAGAATGACAGGATGCAACTTTTCATCTAAAAGATACCTCTTTATTAAAAGATACCTCTTCGCTAAAAAAATATTTTTTCATAAAAGACATAACCTTTCACTAAAAACACCTTTTCATACAAAAAAAAATTTAATTAATTTATTTAAACAAAAAATCCATCAGGAAGAAATTACAATGTCAAGATACTTCAATCATAAAGACCCACATAGAATGATTTAAAGAAAAAAATATGTAGTGCCAATATGTAGATCCATATACCAAAACTTTTGATATATATACACACACAAACACACACATGTGGGGCATTGGGTGATCTGATTTAGTGCATGTTGAATTATATTCTAGAGAGCAAAATCAATGGCCTCGTCGGCAGAATTCAGGTGTGGAATAGTGGATCATTATTGTGCTGGGTGTAGGATCATAGGTGTTGTTAGAGAGGGAGTAAGGTGACAGTTAGTGAACCTAGAAAAAGGGACTTGGGAGGGTTTAGCTTTCGGGAATTTTTATTTGTTGTCATGATTTCCTTCCTGTTTTCTATTGTTGTTAATTGTTTCTAATCCTGATCGATCAATGATATTTAGCAATGCATGTGGTTGTACTGATACTACATTTACTATAACTTCATTCGAGAATATACGCATGTTGCAGGTTAATTGGAGTTTATATAGAACAGCGGTGGTTATTCTTCAGTAGCTATATATAAAGGAATATGATCACAATTAGGAAGTTATTTGATCACCAAATGTTGTGGAAGATTAAATAAGACTCAAATTTCTAGTTTGATAATTAAACATTTTTGGGTGCCCTTTACTACTATTTAGCTGATGCTGAGAAGGATGTGGAAATAAAAATGAAGGAATTTACAGACACAGGGGATTGAAAAGTAGACAAGATTGGATTGTGTATCCCAGTGGATATAGTCCAACATATAATACATATAGTTCCTTGTCCCTCACACTTGAACCCTTTGGATAAAGATTGGTGGATGCTGAAAATGAGTTGTAAATTTACAATTAAGACTGCCCGAGAATACACTAGACATAAGGAGAAAAAAGAGAGTATTTTCAACAACATTGTGGATAAAGATGCTACCTTTCAAAATGTCTTTCATTTGATGAGCATAAAAATTCAGAATATCCGCAGATGATATACTAATGAGGATGGGAGTAAACATGTCATCCAAAGGTTAGTGCTGCCAAAATCTAAAGCAAGAGATTGTGAAACATCTTTTCCTAACCTTTCTAACAACTTATGTTGTGGGAAATGTTTGATAGTTTAGCAAGTATAATTATTGAAAGACACATTATCTAATGTGATCACTACTTGGTGGGAGGCTTCTACAACTCCTAAAATAAAGCCAGCTTTGAATGCATTATCTGGGAACTCTAAAGGACGAGAGACATTATCATATATAGAGAGAAAATGGAATATAATAAGCTACTTTACCAAATAACACCAGGGATTTGGCAACTAGCAAGATCCATATTTCCAAAGTTGAAATAGTTGCCTAATAGCTGTCTGTAATACCCCATATTTAAAAAGAGAAAATGGATCATTTAGCCACAATAACAAATCACTGAATTAACAAGCAAGAAAAAAGATTAAAAGAATGAGAGTTGGTTGGGTCAAGGCCCAAGGAAAGTGACATATATGTAACACTAAAAGGGACTAGGAATGAAAAAGAAAACCATCAGAAACCAATTTCTTCCTTGTGTAGCAAGGAGACCAAACAACACCCTGTAGAAGCTGAACCTTTTTATCAATGTTCTTCACACCCAAATGATAGAAATATAGGAATCAAAAGCTTTTAAATTCAACAAGTTTTGGAAGAATTTTTCGGCTCAAGGTAAATTCTTTCTACTGCTTTTCTCACATTTGATCTCGGGTTTATTTAATTTATTGGGTATTGAATAATTACCACCAGAGAAGTATAAGAGGTATTAATGTTATTTTAGTTTCGGATAAAACACTTATTTAGATAGTTCTGGGTATAGAATGGAACGAGTAAATCGTATGAAAGGGCTCAAATTAATAGATTGTGGACTATTTTAGTTATTCACAGCATGTGTAGATATAATTTGACGAAGAGTCACACATGACACCCCAAGGCTTGGATATCCAAAACTTCTTATGAATTAGCTTAAATAAAAAAATTAACACGAGTTTGATACGATGTGATTATAAATTGATCGAAGAAAGTCATACAGATTGTTTGAAGTGACATATTTAGTATTTTGACATGAGACTTTAAGTAGTAACCTTATCGCAATTTGTGTTTCATAACCAACATAGTTTATTCCTGATTTTGAAGAAAAGTTATTGCCGAATACTTTGAAATTGCATGTGAGACAGGTGTTTCACTAGATATAATGCTGAAATGGTTATTTGAGATTATCTCACCGTTATAAGACATGCTCACTGTTATTTGAGATATGGTTACTGTTATTGTAAAGGTTCTTCACTTACTTGAGAAAAAAGTATCTTGACGTATGTTTTTATTCAAGGTTTATATGCAATATCTTTTGCTAAGGACTTAAATGTCTTATGCTATATTTTGAGAATACTTTTATACGAGTATCTATGGTTTATAATATGTGTGTGTATATATATATATATATGAAAATAGACCTTGATTAATCTTGTAGTTAATGGCGCGTTCGCTAAACCTAATGTATCTTATTTTTACGAGTTATTAATTCAACTCTCACTAATGGGAAGGTCAAACTACCATACTATTAATGATCTCCCTCAAGTAAGGACCTATTAATATGTACATTTGACCTTTATGAGAGGACCATAGTTATTGACTATTTATTAAAGCAGAAAGTCACATGACTACCTGATTTGTGGTTAAGTGATATTACTCACTGAGCTAGCCTCCACTCCCCCCTATTTTTGTTACAGAGATCACAAGTGATGACGAGAATTTCACTACATTATACTTATATATAGGGGAGAGACACATTTTGGTAGTCCTTACAAGGATCTTTTAGATATTTCACTTTTTTGGTGAAATAAATTGTTATACATGTGAAATTTATAGTGTATTGATGGTGTTTTTTTTTTTTTATATATTTCCATTTTTGCCCCCAGCCCCACCCCCACTCCCTACACACACACCTTTTCCTTTTTTTTTTTTTTTTTTGGTTATGACCATCTCCACTAGGTCTTTTATAATTAGTTACTTGTTATTTATTGGATTGCCTTTTAATTAAAACTTCTTTTATTTATTAAAACAATCACTATAGCTCTGAAAAAACTATGTCAAAATAACTATTAATATAAAATTAAAATTTATAATGATTTTCGACTGCACTTTTCTAATTTTTTAAATTATTTTTTAAAAAATTATATGTACTAAATCGAAAAACATAATAAATAATATCTTGCATTTATTGTTTTTCTTAGTAGATATGAAAAAAATTAATAATTAAAATGGAACGAAAAGTTTATTCTTTAAAGGGACGTGTAAAGAAATAAATATGACAAGTAAATGAATAATGTATTACTGTAATCCAAATATTTATTGTATTAAATAATTCTATAAGAAGAACAAAAAATAATATTTCAAAAACTTTTGCCACATAAAATCATGGCGCAAAAACTTAATAAACATCAAAATAAATTTCTTTTATCTATACTAATAAATTCATAAAAATATCAATACTTTTCTATCTATTATTTTTGTCAAATAGTAATTATTTATATATTTTAAACCATGTTATTTTATAAAATATCTAATTCTCCAACACTACTTTATTCCTCAAAAATAATATTCTAATTTAACTTATCCAATTATATGATTATAAACTGAAATAATTATGAATACTTATTAAAGAAACATGTTTAATATTCCATTAAATAATATTAATTATAAGAAAAAATATAATATAAATTAAAATTTTTATCTTTGTATCCTGAATTTGGGTCTGGACTAAGACCTCAAATATTTTTAAACTTTTCATACTCATTTGTCTCTCAAACTCTGTTTTTGTTTTTATTATTTTCATTTTTTTATTTTTCCTTTAATTTTATTTTCATGTTTTAATTCATTTGTCTCAACCTTTATTTTTTTCTCAAACATTATCTATTTCTTCATTTTTTTCTTTTTTTAATTCATTTGTTTCAACCTTTACTTTTTTTATTTTTGGTTTTTATCATTTCTTTTTTTTACTTTCTCATTTTTCTCAAACTTTATTTTTGTTTTTTTCCTCTCATTTTTGTTTTTCTCAATTTTTTTAATTCTTCGTTTTTTTCTTAATCTTTATTTTTTTCTTGTCTTTTTTTTTCTCAGTCTCTTTTTTGTTATTTCTCTATTTTTTTTTATCTCTTTTTTCTCAACTTCTATATATTTTGCTAATAAATAAAAAATTAATAATCTGCAAAGAATTTCTTTTTTTGACATCAAAGCAAATTTAAGGGCATGAATTGTTGTTAGGAAATTCTTTAGGATAAGTTTCGTCTCTAAGGCAAAAATTATAAAACAACTTATAAATCAAGGCACAATGTGGTAGTCTCAAGTCTTACTTATGGAGCATAACTTATTATTTTAAAATCCTTGAGTTAAGTCTTGCTTCTAAGGCGGGAGTTATAGAATATCTCATAAATCAAAAAATAATGTGGTAGTGTCAATACTTGTCCATTGGACGTAACTTGTTCTTTTGGGAGGATCTTGGCTAAGTTTTATCTTAGATGCGAGACTAATAGAGCTTCACATAAATCAAGACACAATATGATAGTGTCAACTCTTGTCCATATGACGTAACTTATCAGCTAAGTCTTGCCTCTAAAGCAAGAGTTATAGAATATCTCATAAATTAAGACTCGATGTGGTAGTGTCAGCTCTTGCCCATGGGGCGTGACTTGTTGTTTGAAAGTCCTTGGACTAATTCGAGCTTCTAAGGCAAGAGTTATAGAACATCTCACAAATCAAGACATAATGTGGTAGTGTCAACTCTTATTCATGGGGCATAACTTGTTTAAAAGTCCTTGATTTATAAAACATCTCATAATTCAAGACACAATGTGGTAGTATCAAATTTTATCTATGGAGCGTAACTTGTTGTTTTGAAGTCCCAAGGCTAAGTCTTGCCTCTAAATCAAGAGTTATAGAACATCTCATAAATCAAAACATAATGTGATAGTGTCAAATCTTACTCATAGGGCGTAACTTGTTATTTGAAAGTCCTTGGGTAAGTCTTGCCTCTAAGACAAAAGTTATAAAATATCTCATCAATCAAAACACAATGTGGTAATGTCAACTCTTGCCTATGGGGCACAACTTGTTACTTGAAAGTCCTTGGGCTAAGTCTTGCTTCTAGGGAAAGAGTTATAAAACATCTCATAAATCAATACACAATGTGGTAGCATCAACTCTTGTCCATGGGACATAACTTATTGTTCGATGGTTCTTAGGCTGAGTCTTACCTCTAAGACGAGTTATAAGACATTTTATAAGTAAAAAACACAAGATGTTAGTGTTGACTTTTGTCCAATATACGTAACTTATTTGAAAATTCTTGAAATAAGTCATGCCTCTAAGGCAAGAGTTGTGGAGCAACTCATAAATAAAAACATAACATGGTAGTGTCAATTCTTGTCCGTGAGGCATAATTTGTAGTTTGAAAGTCTTTGAGCTAAGTTTTGCCTCCAAGGCAAGAGTTGTAGAACATCTCATACATGAAGACATAACATAGTAGTGTCAACTCTTGCCCCTGGGGCATAATTTGTAGTTTGAAAGTTCTTGAACTAAGTCTTGCCTCTAAGGCAATAGTTGTAGAACATCTCATAGATGAAAACATAATGTGGTAGAGTCAACTCTTGCACGCAGGGCATAATTTATTGTTTGAAAGTCCTTGAGCTAAGTCCTGCCTCTAAGGAAAGAGTTATAAAATATCTCATAAATCAAAACACAACATGGTAGTGTCAACTCTTGCCCATGAAACATAACTTGTTGTTTGAAAGTCATAAGTCTTGTCTCTACAATGTGATATTGTCAACTCTTATCCATGAAACATAACTTCTTGTTTGAAAGTTATAAGTTGTCTTTATAATGCGATAATGTCAATTCTTACTTATGAGATGTAAGTTGATTGGAAGAAATCAAAGAAAAGAACAAAAATAATAAAAATTATGAAAAAAAAAAAATTGAAGGTAAATATTAAAAAAATAAGAATCAAAGAAAATGTGCAAGTTGAGAGAGAATGAAAAAAAAATAAAGGTTGATAAAAATAAAAAAGATAAAATAAAAATAAAGGCCGAGAAAAATTAAAAAAAAATTTATAAAAGTAGATGTTGAGAGGAGTAAAGGAAAAAAACTAAGATTTGAGAAAAATTAAAAAGAAGAAAGAAGAAAGAAAAAATAAAAAATCAAAGTAAAATAAAAAAGAAAAATACACAAAAGGAAAAAAGGTAAAGGTTGAGAAAAAAACAAAAAGAAAAAAAGAAAAAGAAAAATTAAAGTAAAATTAAAAAGAAAAAAATTGAAAGATGTATAAGTATGAAGTTATTATTCATTATGAGGATCATTTATGTATTTTACTCCACTGGTCAGGAGCAATTTTGTCTGAAAATATATCACTATGAAACTATTTTTTTGAAACCTTTTTATTTGAGATCAAAACTTGAAAGCCATCTTATTTTGAGACTATTTTCAGTGTTTTCCCACTCGTAAAGCTTATAAGTTGAATACTCCCGGTGAGCCCTGCACTCGCTCTCATGGGCAGCAAGCTTTGCTTATTTGTTATTGTCCTTTTTTGGACTCTTTTAAGAGTTGCTCCATAGTTATTTTTATTAGTGTCACGGCCATTCATTCATTATTATAGACTTCAGACAAGTATTGGACAGACTTCTCTTCATTTATGGTGATGATTTAGTATATTGATCTGCGAAGATTACGGCTTTGGTTAATATAATATTGGTTAGCTATTCATTCATACACAGGAAAATTTTTTCGATAGGTCCAAAACAGGGAAAACTCTGCCCGACTTCTTTTTTAGAATATCGATGAGGCTTGCTTTGAAATTACACACCTTAGACTGGTCATGGTCCTTAATTGGGCTGTGACGCTGGCCAAGCCTTGTGAATCTGGGAAAGTTCCAAATCACAGCTTTAGTATAACAAGATTACATGGAAACTACAACTGCTGAAAACATCAAATATAATACAGATGGGACAAGTTATGTGCGGGTACTGTTTGAGAGATCACCAAGGGGACCTCATTTTTGCACAGCCAGAGGAGATATCTACATGAGACAACCAATATTGAAGCAAGAGGCATTGCCATTAGGGAAGCTCTATCTTATCGTGTTGTTGGGAGTTTGAATGTAGTAATGATTGAAACAAACTCCATCGTATGAAGAATATTATCGAAGGCAGCTGGGATATACCATGGCATATTAAGACTCTAGTGGACATATTGATATTAAGTAAACATGCTTACAGAGGAAGAAGAATATTGAATCTGGACAGACCCTCCAGTCCAGCAATGAGGATCAAAACCAAAAAGTTAGCTTGAGATGATGCTGATTCTAAGAGAGAAAGAATACAAGTTGTTGCTGCTGATCCATCAGTGTTGAATAGTCATAGAACAGAAAAGGAAACAACTTCAAGCTAGAACTGGTTTTCGCTAGTAGTTTGCTATTAGCTTTCATTGTTCTATCTAGTGCTAATTATTTTCATGATGTAATGATCCTTCGGATTTATTATCTATAACATTAACACTAGGTAATCTGCCTAGTGGAATATTAGTTTTTTGAAAGAAAAAAAGAATACATTGAAACTGAAAACAGTTGCATTACTAATTCACCATAAGCAATAATCTATAATAAGTTAAAAAGTACACTTACCGCCTAAAACTGCTTACACTATCAGTGTATACAACTGAAATTTAAAGGCAATAACCTAAACAAGGCATACATTAACCAACTTGAATGCATGTGACCTAAAAACAACCACCTACAAATGACTTCCTCCAAAGTTAAACCCCACAATGATTTACAGACCAATATGATTCATCATCTGATGATAGCAGGTCTATTAGTTGTCCGTTTAGATCTAGGTCTATTGCCTTGCCTTGGCATCTCAGTCGTCAACGCATATATCTTCACAGCAAATAATTCATCAGGAAATTCCTTTTGATCCTGACAAAGATATTGCCTATTGTTAAAGCAAAGAAGAATTGCACCCTTCAGGGAGATACGACATATTAGAAGATTACACACTTCCAACTACAATTTAGCTATTGTTATTATTGTATCTGGATGAGGATACTCGGGAGAAAAGATAGATCACTGCTCTGACATCATCTGAAGAAATTTATCATCTAACAAAGTTAAACTGTTATACATTACTAAGACCAAGTAATAAAAATCACACCGACCAGGAAAGATGGTATACATATGCCACTCTTATAATGACGCACATGAAATGGAAGTAATTCAGTGTTTGTGACCTCCATCTTGTACAAAAAGGGACGAAATGGCAGTGAAACAAAATTGGGTGACTTCGTGCAAGACATTGCTTCGGACAAACTGGTCACACGACAGGTGCACGGTTTTGCAAAAATCATTACAAGGAACATGCTGTTCCCAAAAGTTAAAACACATAAGCTTTCCTTTTTATTTCTTTTTTCCTTTTCTTCAAGATTTCCGTATGGGCACATATATTAGAAGTAAAGCTTTCATCTGTACCTTCATCTTGTAGATGTATAGTCCACATTGATTGAACAGCTCCTTAAAATATGAATCTGATCTTGTGAGGCTCTTATCTTCATTGTCCAACACAAATCCTTGAAAATGAAACTTCAGTTAACTTGAATAACGTTACAGTTCAATCATTGTATGTACATCGCAATGCAACGGAAAAGCGGAGTCAAGAAATCGTTAATAACAAATGGAAACTGTTTATATCAAGAAAACATTATTGCTCACTACGAAAAACAAATGAAAACTATTTGATGCCACACCAAAAATCAATATGGACCATGATATGACAGAAAACAAGGTTAAACAGGAGAAGTAAGTTGGTGAAATTGATTTCCATACAACACAAAGCAGAGAACTCAAAGAGATGCTACCTGTTCTTGCAATGTTCTCTTTTAGGATAAAAAGTCCACCAGGTTTCAAGCCAACCTAGAAATAGAGATAGAACAAACACAAGTTGTTTAACTGCCTTACTGGGGAAACAATAAAAGCACAAGTTGTTTAATGGAGAACAAGTGAACATGTCAGGTATTCTCTTAAAAACTAGAGTTCAGAAAATCCATGTCTTACGCTCAGGTACAAAAATTACAGCCAAAAGTAACCAAAACAGAAAATAGATAAAGACAAAGATAAAAGAGAATAATAAGGATACTCTTTCGCATTACACACGTTTTTTTTTTTGGATAGGGAAACTCTTTTGCATAACCATTTTGGTTGTTATGAAGGATGAGTATCAATTTCGATAAGATTCTTTAAGATAATCTTTGACCAAGCTAGTGGATAAACTTATGGGCCTTATAATTGGAACAAACATAGGCTATTTAACTACTTTATTGGAGAAACAGAAAAAGCACAAGTAGTTTACTAGAGAACAAGTGAACATGTCCGGTATTTTTTCAAAAATAAAGTTCAGAAAATCCATGTCCCACATGCATATGACAATTAATGACAAAAGCAACCTAAACAGAAAATAGATGAGACAAAGATAAAGAAGAATAACAAGTATATCTCTTTCGTATTTCACTTTGTATTTTTCCAATAGGGTAACTCTTTTGCATTACATATTTTGGCCGTTATAAAGGATGAGTACCAATATCTGAGATACGAATCCTTGAGATGATATTCGACCAAGGCACCAAGCTATTGTATAAACCTATTGGAGTTATCAGGTATCAGATATGATCAAGCAGCTCTTCCATATTAGATAACTAATACATTTTACTAAGTCAAGCTAGAGAGAGGAGCACAAGCTTCCTTATTTAAAAGTGCAAGTCATACCCAAAGAAAAGTTTTTTTTGGGTCATTTCAATGTTGATGCAGGTCAATTAGGCCTGTCATAATAGAGATCTATGGTGTTTGTTGAGCCATCTCGCATGTCTGTACTAAGGCTTGAACCATTCGACGTATGTGATTTGATCCGACCAGAAAATTTTTGGTGGTTCTTAAGTGTTTGGAGGACCTATCTGTTATATCTCATAACTATACGCAAACGTACGACTTGTTAATCGTCGACGAAATGGTGTGAAACTGGGAAAATAAGGCCATAAATGGGTAATTATATCAAGGAACCCTTATATGAAGACATTTAAAGTGTTAGACAAAAGTTAGGTGCATAGGGGAACTTTAAACAAAAGTTCAAGTTGAAGGTTGCATAGCAGGGATTGTTTGGAATGATTGTGCACGTGGTCTGATTTAAAACGAACATATGTCCCAATATATGACGAGTTACATGGTACATTACCTATCAAATTAAAGCTACTTGACTCTAGTTTCCCATGCAACAAGCTTTTGGTCAATCCTATTTTCCAAGAAAATGCTCATCTTACTAGACACTGCTCAGTCTGCAAGCCTGAGCGTCATCTGCACGACACACATTGTAGGTTCTGCTACTGCCATTGTTGCGCGCTCGGCTGTGTGTCCAACATGTCAGCTGCATGATGGTGCACGTGAAAAACATTATATATGCACCCCAAGGTCGAGGTTCACCCCAAAGTCCAAAAATATTTGAGAGAGAGCAACTCTCAAGAATCCAACTCCCTCCGAGGTACATCCATCATTCAAGGCAAGATTTGGCCATAGAGTATTGATGATTTCTACATCTTAATACAGATTAATACCTCCTACTCATGGAATTCATAGATTTCCAAGAAAACTTCTAAACAACTTAAGTGAAGTATTTCGCAATGGTTTCTTCCTAACGGTAAGACTACACCATCAAACTCTCATGTATGACTAATTGATGATAATGTGATTAAGATTTTAGTGTGAGGACTTATGGGATGGCGATTTGGAAGCCGTAAGTCCTTGTTTTGGATATGGACGAGAATGGAAGAATGATTTTAAATTGTGGAATGGTTTGTTGATAGTATGTTGTTGACCTCATGGAGATTTTACACACCTTTAGGTGATTATTGTCATTGTTGGTAAGAAAAGGGGGTGAGGAATGAAAAAAAACCATTAATGGGGGTTGTGGAGCTTCATACCCACTAGGTGTTCAATAAATTGCCTAGATGACAAAAGCATGAATGTTTTTTCTAATATTGGTTTCCTTGACGTATTTTGTTGTAGATTAAGATCGTAAAGGTGGTCGAACATTGTAGAACGCTTGAAGGAGGAAAAGAGGTATGCAAGCTATCATCTACATCTGGGAACATCATTGTTCTTCCCAATGCTAGGTTCATGTCTGAGTTTTCCTCCATGAATGAGTTGGGGTGGGCTTATGATAAAAATCTTATGTCTTGCTCTTAACGATTTCTTATGAACTTCAAGAATTTTCTATGATATTATTCACCTTTATGGTATCCCTGTTCCATGAATTCTACGACTTTTCACCATGAAATTACGAAAAATATGATTTTTCTCTGAAATTTGAGTTTAATGATTCCTATTAAAGATTTTACTTATGGTATGACTGACCATGAACCCTGATTTACGACATGATGAACATGAAAATGAACATACTATGATTATGAACCCTAGAATTAACCGTTATCACATAAAAGATTTCAGGTACTATGTATGAACAATACTCCTAATTAAACCTCTCTTGAATTCCATCATCATTGTACGTACTCCTATTTATGAAACTCCAAGAACCCTCATTAGCCAAGTATTCCCAAGGTTGAAATCTTCGTATAACCATTCTCCCAATGAAATACCTATTAAGTTGTTTCTGGTTTTCAATGTCTAATGTTCTAATAAGCCTTACAGGAACTCTCGTGATGTTTTACTACCCATTTACATAGATGAAGTTTATGATTTTTCCTCGAACATTTTCATAATATCTTCAAGTGTTCCATTATCTATTCTAAGGTTTATGTTTTTTTATATCATAGGCTACTAAGCCATACAATTTGTGATTCACTGCAAAACCTTTTGAAGTCCCTCGTAATCTTAATATTTATGCACTGATAAAGATATGGTTATCTCAAATAGTTCATAAGTTGATTTTATGGATGTTCCTACGATTTATGAAATGATTTCAAAGAAACGAAAAAAGGCCAACTAGTGCCAACTTTAGGAGAAGGTCAATAGTTGCCAACTTTTTTTTTGATAATTGTAGTGTGGGCCAGCTTTCGCACAACTCAATTTAATCCACGCGATATCTACCACCTCCCACCAGCAACAGATACCATGTAACTTAGTCCACCAAGGCTAGGACCGTTGGGAAGATACCAACTTTATGAAAAGGTCAACAGGTGCCACAATTATAACTTAAATATTTTGGCAATATTCTAGAGAGTAAGGTTGCATTTGTTTTTATTAAGATTCAGACGTCTGAATGTACATCAGAATGATTTTGTGCCTAGATCTGAAAATTGAATGATTAAGACTGTTTTTCAACATCTGAATTTGCAAAATTATTTATTTGTATATATAATAAAGTTACATTTCAAATAAAAAAATTAATTATATATAAAAATTATTTTATTTAATATAGTAAAATTATTATTTGACTGAAAAAACACTTAGTTTTGTTAGTGATAGTGGAGATGGTTTGTACTGATGGTGGTGGCGGCGGCAATAATTGATGTTAGTGACTAGTAATGTTGGTGGCGATAGTTGTGATGGTAGGGATGGTTCAGTGTTTTGGACGGCAAAAGGCGACAAGAGGCGATAAGGCCCTGCCTCGCCACGCGGCAAGGCGATCGCTTTTTGAAAGTGTGGCGATAATTAATACAAAAAAATTAAAATAACATATAAATGATCAAAATTTCAATAGCACTACTATATTAGGAAATATTTCAAGTCAAGAATTAAAAATAGATAGTAGATAGATACTAAAAGTCCAGAACTTGAATAACTCAACAATCCAATATTCATAAAACAAGCAATACTAAAACTTTAAAGTTTATTCTTCAAGATTTGCATAATCTTCAATTCCAACAGGTATTTCATTATATTGTCCCTCATCTTCCTCTTCGAATTCTTCATTAACTAGGGCCCGAGTTTGACTTGAATTTGTCGCTTTTCCCTTGTCAAGTGACCTTGACCTTGACTTTCTACTAAGACCATAGACATTATCATCATCAGCTCCAGCTGCCACAGCACCCCAATTAAGATCACCTTCCTCATACACTAGTTCATCTTCTTGATCTTCGGAGCCAACAAGTAACCATTCATTAGCATCTTTAATATTTTCCAAGATAATTGGATCAATGGTATCACGAATATCATAGCGATGTGTCAATGTTATATTGTACTTAACGTACACTAGATCATTGAGACGCAATAGCTCAAGCCTATTTCTCTTCTTGGAATGAATTTGTACATAATAAAGTAGTTAATAATTGTTTCAATATAAAAAGTTGAATATAATAACTCATTCCCACATGTTCAAAGACACTCCAGTTTCCCTCAGATGCAATACAAGTTAAACTCAAAACTCTTATGGCAAACCTTTGCAAATTTGGAGTTCCGCTACCAAATAGGGACCACCACTCAACTATATAAACAAATTGAATGTTAAGTCAATGACTTAAGTAAAGCACTAAAGCTATAATAAAGATAACTAAACCAATTCATTAACCCGGTGACCTTGTATCTCTGGCTCTAACAGATTGACCAGAACCAAACAATCCATCCGCACTATTGTACTTAGCAAGCTCAACAAGTAGTAAATCTTGTGTGGAAGATCGGGGACCATCATCTCAACACAAGTTTAGTAACTCTCCCACACTTTAGCAATATTCTCTTCACTCATAGTTGATCTAAAATACAATCCCGGATTCAAAACATACCCTGCAAAATGCAAAGGTTGTTTGAGCTGGTGGTCCACCTTGAATCAATTATTTTGAGGACTTTATCATAATGCCTCGAAACTCCATCAAATCCCCGTTGAATAGTTTCCGTCGCCTTATCCATTGCTTCAAGCAGATAGCCCATTAGGGATCTTTTTTCCACATCCACCAAGCGAAGGAACGAGACCAAAGGACCACAAATTTAAGAGCTTTAACTAGATCATTCCAAAAGTAGGTAGAATAAAGAATAGCGGAAACTTCTTTTCCCAAAACTTCCTTTGCAAATTTACTAGAACTCCATTCATTGGAGATGATCAAGCTTCTCATCTTCCTTTGTTTGTACATAGCCTCCAAAGTCAAAAAGGTCGTTGCAAATCTTGTCTTGGCCGGTTTCACCAAATTTCTTTCATTGGTGGTACATAGCCTCCAAAGTCAAAAATGAATGTATGATGTTTGACGATGTGTTGGTGATAGTTGGAGACGTTAGCTGTGATAGTGTAGATGGTTGTTAGTAGGGACAGATTGCAGTGATGGTAGTAGTTGAAGAAGTGGTAGAGGTGACGATACTGCTGACAATGATAGTGGTGGTGGCTGAAGAATGTATGGAGGTTGATGATGTGTTAGTGATAGTTTGCGGTGGTGTTGTTATGATGGAAGCGTGATGCGGAAAAAAGCGACAAGGCTTTGCATCACGCATTATGCGATGCGTGATGCAATGCGACCACATCATTAAAGTGAAGAGCAATTTAATTAAAAAAAAAACTATAAAGCATTCAAATAGTAAGTTATAACTGAAAAGACCACAACAACTATATAATCAACAATAAAGATAATATATTTAAGCAAAAGTTCTAATGAAAAACCAACAAATCAATTCCACAAAAAATACATGTGACTTTATTCCTATTGGTCTCACTTGCCTTTTTACCATATTTCAAAGCCGAATCAAACATTTTTAAATTGTTGTAAAGAGAACAAAAAAAAAATCATATAAAAATCACAATTAAAAGGAAAAACATAAAGTAGAGCATTGGTTGAAAAAAAAAAGCAGCGGTGGAGAACAAAAACAGTGCATCGGATGAAAAACTATCACTGTAAAAAAAAACAAAGTATAAGAAGCATAAGAAGAAAAAGTAGCAACAACTGCTCTGTCGAAAAAATACAATTTCAGTGAAGAAAAAAAAAATAGAGCATCAATTGAAAATTAAAAAAAAAAGGGTATCAATGTATGAAAAAAAAAACAGAGCAGAAGAAGAAAAAGGAAGGAGAAGAAGGAAAAAAAAAAGAAGGATGAAGAAAGAAGAAAGAAGAAGAAGAAACACCTGTTGAAACTTAGTCGCAACTTCAATGGAGAAAGAGTTGTAGCAGTGCAACTTCAGTGGAGAAGTGGAGAAGAGAGAAGCAGGTCAAAAAAAACCTAAAATTTTTAATCGGTCTTTTCTTAAACTTCTGACCCTTTTGTTAATTTAAAAATTGCTCATAAAAAGATTCACTTCCAACCCTTTTTTTAAATTTAAAAATTACCCAAAAATAAAAAAATCCACAATGCGATCGCATTGCATCGCATCACCCATCGCATCGCATCACGCAACAGGGCTTGATGCACCTGCAATTCTTAGATTGCACCGCATCAAAGATGCGAGTCGCTGGGAGCCCGCATCCCATCAGCACGTAATGCGATGATATGGTCGCATCTCTAAACACTGGTTATGATAGATGAGTTGGTCAGTAATAGGAATTGGTCGATAATGGTTGATGATGGTGGCAGTGTTGGATTGGTGTTAGTGTTCGCAATGGCGGTGCGATGGTATAATTAAAATAATAGAAGTGGTAAGTTTTGTAGCGGCTGACAATAATAGTTGATAGCGATATTGGTTGTCAAAGGTGGTTGTGATGGTAGAAGTGGTTGTTGATGGCGGTGGTTGACAATGGTTGTGGTGGAAGAGGTGGTAGTGGTGGTGACTGGTGATTGTGGATAGAGTGATGGCAAATATAATCCAATACAAGAATATATTTTAATGACATTAAGACGATTCCAAATCTGAATGATCAAGACATATTCAGACCTATTAAGAGGTAAAATCGTAATAAAAAACAAATGCACTTAATGGTCTGAAGTCTAACTCATTCAGGTTCAGACCTCCATCAAATGCAAACAAATGAGGCCTAAGGTGGTATGGGTCGGAAGAGCCCATTACCTAAAACTACACATTTACGAAGTAAGACTATGACTGCCTTAAAGGAAGAATAGTTGATTTTCCTCGTATTGGGATTCCTTTGGTGAGATTATGTTATGTTTATCATGTTATATATAGATATATTCGACCCATGGGGCAACCGTAGTTAAGTGATTGGTTGGTCGGGCTTTGATCGGACGCCATGCAGTACACATGGTGACTATTATGCATGTATGCCAGTAAAGAATATCTCCTGCCCAAAAGCTAAAAGTTTCTTCAATGATGTAAGTCTTTACATTTGTGCAGATATTTCTATGAGCACTTAGCCAATTAAATTGTGATAAAGATTGTTTTAGGTCGAAGATTACTTATGCTTCCCATAATGAACTAAATTATGATGAAAGATAAAACAAAATCATTTAATTTCTTCCATGCTTTATTTGTGATTATTTGGTTATCCATCTAGTTCATGTACTTCAATTATGTTTCATTCAGCCATGTTATAGACGGTACAATTCCATATGTGCTTGCATCCTTTTCGTCGGGAGCACTCCATTGTTTAATAATGCAAACTCAGGTACTCAGATAGACAATCGAGCAACACAATAGGTTTCTACATTTAGCTATATGGTGAGCCCCACTGGCTCTTGGGACCTAATCTTTACCTCAACTTTCTAATTTTTTGTTAGAGGTATGCCGGGGGCCTTGTCCCAGTAAAACAATTTACTCATGTCATGTTAGAGGCTTCATAGATTAGACGAGCATTGAGTGAGCACTGAGTGTTCAACGATGTAAACTTAGCAAATCTTTCCATTTTATTGGATATTACATTTTTAATATAAATGAAAGCTTATGAAAGGAATTTTCTTCTTAGTGAAATTAGCTTATGATATAAATGTATCTCAACTCTTCCACACATGTTAAGAGTTACATCACGTTTGCTGGTTCGCTCGGGCAAGTTAAGGCATCAAGCGCAACATAGAAGAAAAAGCTACTTTATTCTCTATCCCAAGCATCACTATGAAATATATGATTGCAGAAAGTCATATTCCAACTAAATACATCAGTCAACTAAACAACCAAGTCTTCGAAGAATCCACATGTTTTTCTGCACAATTAAAAAACAAATGGTTGACATCAACAGCTCATAAACTGTACATGAAATCTATGTTCCATGACCAAGCTATGGTTACATATATACCACGAATGGTTAAATACCCAGTACTGTAACGTGCAATTTTCTGTATCATGGAGAATTTACACAAAATACTACACCCACACACCCGTCATATAATACGTCAAGACCCATCATATAATACGTCAAGACAGTAGAAAAATTAACATTACATTCAATGAAATAGAAAATGCCACATCAATTGACAAACACTACTGTACATATCCCAGGCATAAGGACAACAAAGAAAAGATGTAACTATTAGCCCGCATATGATGATGCATTACAGGATCTCTAAGGCATTTTCAACTATGACAGGTCATTAAGCTATCATGAAGACCACATAAGTAATTTATTTCAGATGAACCTTTTTCTTTCTAAAACAAGGCCAAGGGATGTCAGATGTTGGTGATTGAACAAGGAAGTGAAAACTGAAGAGGATCATCAACTAAAAACTACTTTTTTCTTGAAGAGTATGAGACTATTCATAAAGAAACTTTTTGCACCAAGATTTAACTTTTACAGGAAGATTGAGTCTTTTGTGGTTTATGAAAGAAAAAGACAATAAAAGACAGAAGAAATTATGTGGTTTTAAGTGAACATTGAGAAGTGAAACGCACTTTCCCTTCGAGAAGGGCCATAACACAAAAAGAATTACTGAAAATACCAAAGCTACCGAACTCACTCAAAATACCAATGTAACACCCCACTTCCATACTAGAACGCATTAAGACAAACCCAATGATTTCTAATTGGGTAAGTGTATAACCCCGAATGTTTTTTCGAATCTTCATGTAACACTTGGTAAAAATTTAGGTTGACAATTCTAGTTTTCAGGTTTCCGCGGGTCTGGTTCACGACTAGCGTTAAAGTTTCCACAACGAGTGGAAATGTTTCCACGAACAGTGAAAATGTTTCTGATTTCCACAAGTTGAGTTCACGAATTATGAAAAAGTTCCACGACTCGTAGACCAAGTCGTGGACCTAGTCCTGAAAGCTTACAAAATCCATCTGATTTCCACGAATCTAGTTCACAAGCCGTGAAAGTTTCCACGACCCGTGGACCAAGTCGTGAAACCTGATTCTGAGAAATCTTTTTAATTACTTCTTTAGGGGTATTTTAGTCTTTTATAAAAACCGTCCCGTCCTTTAAAATGTTTCCTACATGATTACTTACCCTATTCTCAAATCTGAACACTTCCTTTTCTCTTCTAAAAACCCCAAACTCCCAACCCTAAGCATTAAGAAAGATCAAAGGTTGAAAGTTTCTTCTCAATTTCTATCATCAAATTCATCATAAGGGGGATGTGGAACAAATCCAAGTCAAGTAAGTCTTCAACAGGTGTTATAGATTTCAAGCTAAGGTTCCCAATTCCAAGAGTTATTCCCAAATTCTTATCTAAGGTATGTTGAACAACCCTTATTTTCAACCAACGTCACCAAGCTTTGGTTTATTGATTTTATACCTATATTATATTGATAATTTTGAAAGTAGGGTTGAGAAGGATTTTTATGAAAGATTACTATGGAATGCGCTCTTTTTACTAATCATTTTCTAATCTTTAATTGAGGGTCTCGAGACTTGGAATGACTATTTGAAATTGTGAATCTTCATATCTCGAATTTGAATGTTAAATATTATGAATATTGAAACCATGATTACCAAATCTTTTAAAAGCTTTCAATTTAAATTATGAATACAAATATCTTCCCGTCCTTTAGAACTATTGACCGTATTGAATTGATGACATGCTTTAAGACTTTTATGAAACTCAGCTATGACTATACTTATGATTCTAAAGATAGGATAATAGTCAATAATGTTTTATGATAATTATTTTGGCATGATACGAATGACTTGCAAGTCTTGGCATGACGATACTAAACTGTGAATGTCTTTATGAAAGACTCCATAGATAAATGTTTATGAACAATGTTTTAATTGGTCTTAAAGAGAATTGTGTAGTTCACCAAGAAAGCGTAAGTCCTTGTGACCCAACGCCTGAAACCTATGTTTGCCGACGTAGGGATGGTTCGTTCCTTACCAAAATAACCTTATGATGTTTTCCTCTATGAGGATTTTTTATTTTTTTGAGTAAATACATAATTTCCCCCTGATGTTGGCTGAGACTTTCAAAAAGACACCTAAACTTTGAATTCGACCTATTAGCCCACGATCCTTACTTAATTCGTTTCAAATACACTATTTTTCGCTGAATCTCAGTAACAACAAAGAGAGCGAACACAGGGACCAATCAGGTGCTACCACGTGTTAAATATATTTAATTTCGTATTTTTTTTAATAAATCTTTCCTTTTTATTTAATTTATCACCCACCCCTCTTCCCCCACCCCACCCCATCCAGCACCCCCTACCTCCCACCCCGACGTCCAACAGCTCCCCTCCACCCCTACCCCCACCCTATAATCATCTCCCCCTACCCCCCCCCCCCCCCCACTCCGTCAAAATCTCTCTTCCCGTCCATTTTTTTTGTTCAAATCAATTCAAAAAATTGTTTTATGATTGAATTGAGTTTTAAGGATAGTTAAATGATTGAATTGAGTTTTAAAGATAGTTAAATGAGCTTTAATGGAGTTTTAAAGATATTTTCTTAAAAAAAAAAATTCAATGGAGCTTTAATGTTGTTGAAATGTTGAATAAGACATTGCGTTGAGTTTTAATGGAGTTGTAATTATATTTAAAAAAAAAAAAAAAAGCTTCAATGAAGCTTTAATGGTATTGAAGGTGTTGAAGAAGAAAGGGTGGATTAGGGGGAGAGAGGGGGGTACCGGGTAATTTAAAAAAAAAAAAAAATATTAATTTTTTTCCATTTAAAAGAAGAATATAAATTATATATTAATTATTTACACGTGGCAGCTTTTTATTGGTCAAAAAAGTCAATTTTGAGCCCTTTCACGCGCCTGTGGCGTGTGTATACTCGCAGGGGTCCAAAATGGTGATTTGGAACAGAATAAAGAAGAATCTTGGGGTAATAGGTCAAAATTAAAGTTTAGGTGTTTTTTTGAAAATTTCGGACAACATCAGTGGGGTAATTATGTATTTACTCTGTTTTTTTTTTTTGACAAAGGTAACATTTCTTCTATGAGGATATTATGATGGCCAAATTATGTTTTATCTAAAGTTAATCCGGTAAACATAGATTGGGGAACCCACCGGTTGGCGGAATACCGAACCCATATAGCCTGTGGGTTACGTAATGTCGTGCAAGCTACATAGTTCAGAATTAAATGTTATTCAATAGTTATGTTTTGTGTTTTGAAATACTTTTCCCTTACTTTCTTTATTATGATTGTTGTTACTATTTTTATGACTTGTTTTATAAATTGATTGTCCCTTCCCCTGGGTTGCATACGAGTACTCGTTGTACTGAGCATCCCCGGACGCTACATCATTTCATGATGTAGGTTCGGAGGCATTTTCTTGTAGTTCTATGCAACACTAGGATTCTTCGGGACAGGTTAAGCAATTGATGAGCCTCCATCTTTCGGAAGGATGGTTTTTCTTCATATTAGACTTTGATTATCCATTTTATGGTATCGTCGGGGCAATATCCCGACTTTCACTCTTATGTTAGAGGCTTCGTACGTTGTTTTGTTCCAAACAATTGGTTAATTTTTATCATATTTTAAATGAACTTCCTTAATGGGATATTCTTCCGCATAATTAATGAAATGCTCATGCTATTATGCAAAGGGTTCTCCTAGGTCTTCATTGGTCTGGGATGCCCGTTACGTGCTAAACTCCGATCAAGACAACCAAAGTCTCCAACTAACATCATTTTTGCCGACAAATACAACTGGTGAAGCATATGGAGTGGTGCTATGTTAAATAACCCCTTGGTCTAACATTAACATCTCGTGTACCAACTTCACGATCATGACTTTCTTTACACCAGGATATCTTCTACATAGTCTTCTACTCACAGATGTGGCGGAATCTATGACTGGGGTCCTATGATTAAAAAGACCTCTATAGGGAGGTAATTAATGGGAACTCCAAAGCTACAGTTGTACTGCTCTATCAAGGCAGACAGAGCAGGAAACAACTCAGTACCTTGTGCAGCATGAATATCGTTACATTGAAGATCTATGTTTGTGGTTGTGGTTGTGGTTGTGGTGAGTGATATCATAAAAAAAATTTGCTTTGCTCCACAGACTTCTTGCTCAATATCTTAGCTTTAGTTGTCTTGACTCTTGAGCTTAGTTGCTCCCCTTAATACATGTTTCTTCCCTTGATGCATAAACTCAAAAGTCCTGTTTCTAAAATAAAAAAATTCTGCGGAATGTGTTCAGTCATTGCACTCATGGACTATATCAACATTTCCTAGAGAAAGAAGTAGCAAATCGAAAGAAAATGTTGTTCCTTGTAACAACCTATGAAGATTCTTGCAAACTGAAGCAGTTTGCACTTTCCTATCATTTGCTACACTCACAGATGGCTCCATTTTAGAACAAGCCATGCACCCTAGCTTCCTGGCCACATATTCATCAAAGAAGATATGAGTACTCTCTGTATCAATCGGAACTTGAAAAGGTTGGTTCTCAAGATAGTGAGTGACCTTGATAGTCTGGTATCCACTAACACCAGTAAAGGCTTGCAAGGATATAGTCACACACTCATCCACAGTATCAGAACTGACAATTCCTTCATGAACCTGAATCTGATCAAATTCCTCCTCATATGCAGCTTCACCTTCCTCATTTACATCCCCCAGAAAGAGCTTTTCTTAGCTTTACAAACATATATGCACTTCTCATCACAAAGGAAACATAGTCCTTTTGCCCTTTTCTCTTACATCTGAGCAGCGAGCAATTTTCTCATCAGAATTGCCATTTTGGCATCTGTTGTCTGTTAATGGACGATTCAAAAGGTTTCTCGAATGAATTGTTGAGAGGAAATGGTTTTTGATAATACTGAAATTTAGGAGGATTTAGTAAAACGGGATTATGATTTTTACCAGAAAGTCTAATTCCCCAAGATTGTGCCTGTGATTCAAAAACGGCTTCTTCCAGCTTAGTACTCTTGTAAGCTGGCATTAGTGTTCTAGGTGTTTGGATCTGAACAAACTTATTCAGTTCAGGCTTCAACCCTCCCAAGAAGCAGCTATTAGCATTCTCATTGGACAGATCAACCCCAGATAATAGTCTATCAAATTCTGTTTGATAATTCCTCTCACTGCCAGTATGTTTTAAATTCTTGATTGCTTCCGTTGGATCTTCAAACCCATCCCAAACCTCTCATTTAGGGCCAAAATATAATCAGCTCACGTGGGTTCTAGAGCTGAATTCCAAAGCAATAGCCCCACCTTCCAAATGAACAGAAGCTACCCTCAATCTTTGGTCAAAAGGAATCTCATCCGTCTAAAAATAATAGTCCACCTTGTACAAACATATCCTCAAATCGTGCACAGAAACAACAACAACAACAACAAACCCAATGTATTCCCACATAGTGGGGTTTGGGGAGGATAAAATGTACGCAGTCCATACCACTACCTCTGGGGAAGTAGAAAGGTTGTTTTCGATAGACCCCCGGCTCAAAACAATGAATAGTAAACAAATTCGTAATAAAGCATGAAACAAGATGGAATAGCAGAAATAAGACACCCACAAAGCAATACTCAACACTAACGAACCAAAGGCACCCCCCACCACCATACCCTCCTACTAGCACCTCCAACCTATGGACATAGCCCTACGACTACCAGCCCGACTACCCCAAAGCTCTCCTAACTACTGGCTACGACCCACCCACAAGCACTAGTCTACTAACCTAATTCGTGTCCTCCAAACATTCCTATCTAGGGTCATGTCCTCAGTAAGCTGTAACTGCTCCATGTCCCGTCTAATCACCTCTCTCCAGTACTTCTTCGGCCTACCTCTACCCCGCCTGAAACCATCCAAGCTAGCCTCTAATACCTACGAACTAGGGCATATGTGCCCCTCCTCATCACATGCACAAACCATCTCAACCTAACTTCCCGCATCTTGTCCTCCACCGATACTACTCCCACCTTCTCCCGGATAGTCGCATTCCTAACCCTATCAACCCTAGTATGCCTACTCTTCCAACGCAACATCTGCATTTCCGCCACCTTTAATTTTTGAATGTGGGAGTTCTTGACCGGCTAACACTTCGTTGCATACAGCATGGCCGGACGGATTGCCACACTGTAGAATTTGTCTTTAAGCTTGGGTGGCACCTTCTTATCGCACAACACTCCTGAGGCGAGCCTCCACTTCATCCATCCTGCCCACTACGGTGGGAGACATCTTCGTCAATCTCCCCATTCCCCTGAACCACGACCCGAGATACTTAAATCGTGCCAAGAAAATCGAGGAAAATCTAGCTTAGTATATCGAGTGAAATAGTTACCATTCACGGCAGGCTCTGCTTGAAATTCTTTAGCTGCATTCATCTGCCTTGTGTGCCTTGAACAGTCACCTGCCACAGAAGATTCTGCTCTGCAATGCTCCATCTCTTTATCCTTCTGTTCATGTGAATTTTTTATTAGTCTGAACATTTCTATCATTCATTATGGTTTTACCCTCCATTAGTTTCTGCAACCAATCTTGAATCTGAGAAAGCTTGTCTTCAACTTCCTCAGAAGATTTGTCTGAATTATTATCCGGACCACCATGACGGAAGCAGACAATCAGTGGCTTTGATACCAATTGATGCAACAACATAATCGTAGCTAGAAGAACTAATACAGGAGCTTAATACTCAAGGAACATGGGAACTAGCTCAGGCAACCGAGATGTTAATTGAGAGGAAATAGAGAGAGAAGAGAGATTTGTATTTCACAACATGAGCTCAAGAGTACAATTACAACCTGTACATGTACACAATTGAAATGAATTAAGAAATCTAATCAAGTAAATGAATTTGAGCTAACCAACTGAAAGGAAACAAGGAACTGTAGTAACTAACTCCCATGAACAGTGCTAACTGCCTAACCACCCAATGGCCAGCTCATATCCTTTGCAAACTTGCATCAACATCAAGCACCAGTTCTTTTTGATCCCGAATTTCAGGAGTTAGATCAATATCGCATTAATGTGCATTGGATGCAAGTAATTCTAATTTTAATTCTAATTACTCCCTCCGTTTCAAAAAGAATGACCTACTTTCCTTTTTAATCCTTTTCAAAAAGAATGACCCCTTTCCTTTTTTGGCAATACTTTAATTTCAACTTTCCACATGGCATGTTTAGAACCACAAAATTAAAGGGCATTTTGGTACATTTGACACAACTTTAATTTAAGGCCACAAGATTCAAAAGTCTTCTTTATTTTCTTAAACTTTGTGCCAAGTCAAAGTAGGTTATTCTTTTTGAAACGGAGGGAGTAATTATTATATATAGTAATAGATTCATATATGCTTTGTATCTTTTAAGTTTCCATAAATTGTCAACTTCACTTCAAAGGAGCATGTTTGCTTCTGATTGATTATTCAAGGCCCATAGACCTTGTAGATTTTTTGCACTGCTGCACATGTTTCATAAGCTAATTGAAGCTTGTGAAATATCCATATTATACTGGATCCTGGACATATGATTAGTGTGATAGCTACTTATTACACTCATTTAGAAGATCACTTCACCTTTGCTCTCTTGAAGAATGCCATGAAGTCATCATCAGCAAGATGCCCTATGCACCACTGAACCCAAATAACATCGTATCTTTCAGCATCGGGAGTAAATTCCTTGAATAAAAAGGGGAAAAGGAAAATAATGAGTAAACAACAGCCTAAAAGTGGAGAGACAAAAAAGACTAACAAACACTATGGCGGTATTTCCAATTCAAATATGTGGAAACAAAGTGCAAGCACAAATGAGCCGGTTAAACACACTGACTAGACTGACCTTTAGAACACCCAAAGTTAACAGGTGACAGAACTATGAACAGAACCAACGCAGGCTTTTGGGCACGCGGATGCACCGACAGCTGGAGCCAATTATTAAAAAAAACGCACGTAAGAGACACACTGAAGCCACAGAGATCTTTAAAACAAAAGATCCAACTCTGAAGAAAGATTTGGGCCACAGAAATAAATTGGGCCCAGACCCAATTCAATTATTGAGAAACAATGCTGATATACTCAAGCCCAAGGAAACAGACCCATGATTTTCAAACTCCAGGCAGTCAGTGCTAAAAACAACCGACTCCATTCGATAACTCCAACCTCCAACCTGGAGGTAGTCAAACACCAACACGAACATCATCGCAACAGCAGTGCAAAGGATACAGGGATTCTGGCAGGGGAAGAAGAACACACTTTGACAAGCGACGAAACGGTACAACAGTTCAATACCTCTCCTATTTCTATCATGCAACCAATGGATTTTTCTGAAGAGATTCCTTTGCTGGTAAAGGATGCCGAACCAGTCAATACTGTTTCTTCAGTTTATGGCATGGACTTAGGGATGTTCCAAAATATGAAACCAATTTGGGGTCAATTATAATAATTGTGAGAAAGAGACTCGAGCATTATTCTTGAAGATTGATACCATGAGAACCATTAAGAAACTTCCAACAATTCCAGAAAGCTCTGGAACACCAAAATGGAAAGGAATACAGGAACTCAAAGCCCTAATCTTTAACATGAACTTCAAAAAAAATGGTAGCAGAGCTGGGGGGAGATTGACACTTGAAGGTGGATCATAAAAATAAATATCACCTCATGGAATGTGCAGGGTATTAATGGTAGGGGAAAGAGAACTACCTTAAAAAGCCTAGTTCACCAGTGGGGAGCAGACATTTACTGTTTGAAAGAGATAAAAATTGCAGGGGACATATCTTCTTATGTGAAAGAGATATGGGCTAATAGGTGGGTAAATTTTGAATGTTTGCAAGCAAGTGGCACTAGAGGGGGAATTCTCATCATGTGGGATAGTAGAATTTGGAAGGGAGAGCTTATCTGCACTGGAGTACATTCTCTGACGTGTAGCTTCAAGGCAGTAAATCAAGATTTTGAGTGGAACTTCGGGAGAGATTGGTGGATCCAGAGGGACTATGTGAAGACATTTCGGTAGCTTGTGGTGATTTCAACACAACTAGGTTCGTCTCTGAAAGGAAGAATGCAACCTCTCTGTCTAGAAATATGAAAGATTTTTCCAACTTCATTGAAGATGCAGAGTTGGTGGATCCACCTCCCAGTGGTTGACAGTACACTTGGGCTAGGGGAGGCACTCAGGTATCCAGCAGGACCAGCACCAGGATAGACAGATTTCTCTACTCCCTTGAATGAGATGAGAAATTTAGAAACATCAAGCAGACAATGCTCCCAAAAGTCTTTTCAGATCATTGGCCTCTTTCTCAATGATGTGGTAGCTGAGATGTTTCAAAAACTTATTGCAAGTTTGAAAGTTGGTGGTTAAGAGTGGATGGTTTCAAAGATCAAGTTAAGATTTGGTGGGATTCTTTTGATGCTGCAGGCAGGCGAGACTACATATTACCAAGTAAGCTAAAAGCCTTGAAGTTCAAGCTTAATGAAAGGAACCTAACTACACATGGTTACTTGAGAATGAAGAAAATCAGCATCCTCAATCAAATTGAAGAATGCGATATTGTTCAGTAACAAAGAGGCTTGGGAAGAAATGAAATGGCATTAAGAGAAAAGCTATCCACTGAATTTGAAGAGCTGGCAGTAAATGAAGAGATTCATTGGAGGCAAATGTCCAGAGTCCAATGGTTAAAAAATGGGGACAGAAATACAAAGTTTTTTCAGAGAACAGCAAATGCCCACAAAAGAAACAACACAATTGACCATCTAGTGGTTGACGGAGTTGAAACAGAGCAGCCCAGAGTTATTAAGGAGGAAATAATCAAATTCTACAGGCAACTCTATTCAAAGACAGAAAGATGGAGAACAGAGTTCAATCAGATTGAAGGTCCTGAAATCACTGTTCAAGAAAGGGATTGGCAACCGCAACCTTTTGAGGAACAAGAAGTTCTTGATAGTATTAAACTTTGTGTTGTTGATAAAGCACCAGATGGTTTCAACATGGGTTTCTACATCCACTCTTGGGAGGTGATCAAAGCAAACATAATGTTAGCAATCCAAAATTTTCACAATCAAGAGTATTTCAGCTTATACCATTTATTCTTCAACTACACATATATTTCGCTTATTCTTCATTTGTGTGTTTTAAGGAAGAAAGGCACAAATGAAGAAAAAGCGAAATATATGTGTAGTTGAAGAATAAATGGAATAAGCTGAAACAACAATTATATGAATTAAGTAATTGAAGAAGTTACAACTAGATGAAAGATTTATTGTTTAGTGTTGCTCTCGTCAAGACAGAGCCAATGAGCAATGAGGCAAAGGCCTAATAACCAAGCAGAAATACTGTAACAAAAATGTGCTCTGACTTGGAAAATGTGCCAAAACTTTTCCTCTCAATCTTCTCTCTCCTAAAGTTTGCTGTCAACTTTCTCTGGTGACTTCTCTCTTCTCTAGACATGGGAGAGAATATTTTTTATTGCAGGCGAAATCTTTTGAATTATTAAACATTAGTGAAGATTGCGATCGGTCGTTCACCTTGATTAAACGTGAGAGGAGGTTTACTGGCAGCATCAGAATCGATGAAGCAAATCTGCGTTGGGTTTGTTAAGCACTCCTTGAAGTTTCTCAGGTAAGAGGAAATCGATGCAGAAGGCAGGCGAGGAAGATCCAATCCTATTCATACAGGGTGGTCCAAAATTTCAACATCCATGGATGGTATGTGAGAATAGAATCCTTGCTGGGGGAGAAAAGAGCATCAGTGATTATCCCTGAGAATGACTGCAACTGGGGGTGGGAAGATATAGCAAGGAAGATCAAAAGATTTCTTGGGAAGGCTGTAAATCCACGGTTTCAGCTTGCAGATCCAAAGGCAAATTTTCAAGCAGCAAAAATTACTAATTGGCCAAACAATTCTGAGAATGCTTCACTACCCAGTCAACAGAAAACGAGAATTATCTTGCGAAGTGTTTAATTGGGACGTTCAATGACTTTTAATATCAGCCCTAATTGAGAGATAATTCAAAAGTGGTTTCTCAACAGATGGAAAATCAGTCAGGGCGCAGAGTCACCCCCAGAAATCACAATAAATTACTCTTCGAGCTACCCTCCAAGCAGGAAGCTATAAGTAGTAGGTAGTCACTTTTTTTTTGGGGTATACCGCTCTGCGAGTAGAGCGAACGAACAAACAAAAATCTTTCCGAATATCATGAATATCCGTCGCCCCTTATCTCCTCATCTGCCTATTTATAAGCCATAACTTACTTCGACGTTTTCAATTTCCCATAGAATCTCCGAAGTTTAGTTTGGTGTGACGTATAAGGTATAATAATCCTGGGATGAAATGTATGATTATTTTATCCTGCAGTTGGAATTAGGTAGTCCCGGGATTATTTATCCCACCATTTATATCATAGTGATGGAATAAGTTATCTCATATACATGGTGGAGTAACTTATCCCTAATAGTTGATAGCTGAGATATAGGGAGATTATGTCTCAACTCCTGAGAACTTGTTCTAGGGTTATGCATCTTTTTTGCTTTTAGATGGGTCTATTTCCTTAGCCTCTCCAATAAAGCTTTCTCCTGGTGGCTCTTTTTTTAATATTCTTTCGGGCAATGGGGTACTACACCTTTCGTGTTTCGTTTTCCTGCGAATTGAGTCAATGTAGTTTACCTTGCTAATGTCATGCGTAAGACACCAGCTTCAAAGCCTCTACAAATAATACGTACATGTATGGTGACTAAACAATTATGCTACTATTCATAACCAAATGTAGAGCCTAATACTGAAAATCCTAGTAAATTGCAGGCACTATAATCAGCAATTAACTATTTGGAGTGTTTTGTTGCTGCATAAAACGTACTTATGTAGTAATATTTTTAGTTTGGGATGAAAGGGACAAACAAAGCAAGAATCAACACAAGTAATTCATGTAGCTAACTCAACTAATTTGGAGTGAGTTATTGTTGATTGATTGTGCTAATGTGTGAAATTGAATTAGCCACACTTACGCATAGGGGTGTGCATTATTAGAATTAAATTGAAAAACCAAACCAAAGCAAATTTAATTTTAAGTTGAAATGGTTTATGATTTTTTGGTTTGGTTTCGGATTAAGAATTTAATTTTTTTGTTTTTTTTATTTGGTTTTGGATTTCGAAAAATAAAAACCGAGAAAGTAAAGAAACTGAATTAACAATATATGTGCACGTGTGTGTGTGTATATATATATGTACATACTAGTTTCATGAGGTCCGGGCTTAGTTAATTAAAGATAGGGAGACAGACGCTTGAATCTAAAGGTTTTCGGTTAAGTAGAACCAAGACGGAATACTTGGAGGGTAAGTTCAGTGATATGTCGCAAGAGGATAGAGAGGTTGTGAAGCTGGACTCTCAAGCCATTTAGAAGAGGGAGAGTTTCAAGTATCTGGGGTCTATAATTCGGGGTAATGGCGAGATTGACGAGGATGTCACACATCATATTGGGGCAGGGTGGTTGAAATGGAGGCTCGCTTTGGGAGTCCTCTGTGATAAGAAGGTTCCCTCGAAGCTTAAAGGTAAGTTCTACAAAGTGGTAGTCCAGTATGTTGTATGGAGCGGAGTGTTACCCAGTTAAGACCCCCACATCCAAAAGTTGAAGGTGGCGGAAATGTGGATGTTGCGATGGATGTGTGGACATATCAGGAAAGATAGGGTGAGGAATGAGATTATTTGGGAGAAGGTGGGAGTTGCCTCGGTGGAGGATAAGATGCGAAAAGGGAGGCTACGTTGGTTCGGGCATGTGATGAGGAGGGGCCCTGATACTCCAGTGCAGAGGTGTGAGACTCTAGCTATGGATGGTTTTAGGCGGGGTAGAGGTAGACCGAAGAAATATTAGAGGGAGGTGATTAGGCATGATATGAAGCAGTTACAGCTTACAGAGGACATGACCCTTGATAGGAAGGTGTGGAGGACGCGGATTAGGGTAGAAGGTTAGGGGGTGGAAGCGTGTCGGTAGTAGTAGGGGAGCGCTCCTTTGGGGCTGGAGTTTCTGGTTCGTAGCATTGTGGCTGTAGTTTTATCTTGAGGCTAGTGGTGTTGGTTTATTTTGCATCCCGTACTAGTCTATTATGCACGTATCTTTTGTGTTTATTATACTGTTAGTTTGTTTTGCGTATCATACTAGTTTATATGCGCTTACTTTTTATGTTTGTTATACTATTATTGGTCCTAAGCCGGAGGTCTATCGGAAACAGCCTCTCTAGTTCTCTTGAGGTAGTGGCATGGACTGCGTACATTCTACCCTCCCCAGACCCCACTAGGTGGGAATACACTGGGTATGTTGTTGTTGTATTGTATATAGCCTTGATCCCTAAGAAAAATGATGCAAAGTAGTTAAGGGACTATAGGCCTACCAGTTTCATAGGTAGTGTATATAAGATCATCTCGAGGTTATTGACAGAACGGCTCAAGACAGTAATGCACAAATTGGTGGTGGACTCACATCAAATGACTTTCATCCAAGGCAGGCAAATCATGGATGTTGCACTAATTGCAAATGAATGTCTAGATTCCAAAATTAAGGAGAAGAAAGCTGGGATCCTTGGCATAGAAAAGGTCTTTGGCCATATGAATTAGGATTTCTTTTTTAATATGCTGAAGAGAATGGAGTTTGGCTCAAAGTCGGTGAATTGAATTAGATTTTGTATCAGTACTATCAAATTCTCAATTTTGATAAATGGATCCCTGGAAGGTTTTTTCCCCTCACACCGAGCACTGAGGCAGGGAGATCCTCTCTTACTCCTTTCCTCTTTCTGTAGACCATGGAGGGCTTGAATGACATGTTGATTACGGCTCAGAGGAATAGTTGGCTCATAGTTGGCTCAGAGGGTTCAAGGTCAATAGCAAGCAAGGCGATTGCATGGAAATTACACATTTATCGTATGCTGATGAGGAACTACATTTCTGTTTTGACAACGGCTCTCTCTCTCTCCCTCTCTCTACCTTCTCTCTAAACCAAAGCCATCCCCGGCCCACGGCCCCGTCGCCGACCTCCGGCGCCCCCTTCGCCGACCTCCGGCCCACGGCCCCTTCGCCGACCCCCGACCCCCGGCCCACGGCCCTCGACGCCGACCCCCGTCGCCGCTCCCCTTCGCCGACCTCCGGCTCCGACCCGCTCCCCCCCTCTGTTCATACCTCAACGGCACCCGCCCGGCGCCGCCATCGGCGAAACAGCGCCGCCACCTCCGCCACAGAAACAGCCGGCCACCTCCGCCGTAAACCCCAACTCCGGCTCCGGCTCCGGCACCGGCGACCGGCGACCGGCGACCCTCTCCGTCTCAGCACCAGCAGCCGCCGCTCCCTCTAATTTCTGCCTCCAGTAGCGCCGTCTCTCCGTCACCGAAACTCCCCGGAGCCCGATTCAACGTTGGATTTTGGTTTCCGACTTGGTCTACAAGCGTAACCCGGTGACTTATAACCTTTGTTATTTCAGTATTTCATTCTTCGTATTATGCTAGTACTATCTCCTGTATCTTGACTTGCGTATGATTTGTTGATATTGTCTGTTGTCGTTTCTTGCACTGCTTTTTATTGGGTTATTGGCTCGGGGCTCTGTTTGGGGCTTTGGGTGTTGAGTCCAATGGTGTTTGCTCTCTATTTGACTTTAGTTTTGTTTCTTCATTATTTCTTCGAATTTGTGTGAGCTTGTATTTCTTGCTGCTGCTTTGCTACTACCATCGTTTATATTCTCTTATATTTTCTTGTAGTAGTGGCTGTGGGCGGTGATGGTTGGATAGGGTCATGTCCGAGGGGGTTGGAGCGTGGGGCTGTTGTGGGGGCGGGGGATGAGGAAAGGGCGGGAGTGGGAGGGAGGCCAAGGTTTGGCCTCAGGGGTGGTAGAGAAAGACGTGGGGATAGTGAGGGTAGGCTGAGGGTTAGGTCTTGGAATATAGGGACCCTTCAGGGTAAGTCCATAGAGCTTGTGAAGATTCTTAGAAAAAGGAGGATTAATATTGCGTGTGTTCAAGAGACCAAGTGGGTAGGGTCTAAGGCTAGGGATGTGGATGGTTACAAGCTGTGGTACTCTGGGAGCGAGAGGCATAGGAATGGAGTTGGCATCTTAGTAGATGAAGAGCTTAGAGATCAGGTAGTAGAGGTGAAGAGGATCAACGACAGGTTGATGACTATTAAGTTGGTCATTCAGGGGTTTACCCTGAACGTGTGTAGTGCTTATGCGCCGCAAGTGGGCTCGGAGGGGGAGGAGAAGAGGCGGTTTTGGGAGGCTTTGGATGAGGTGGTGAGAGGCGTGCCTAGCTAGGAGCAGATTGTTGTAGCAGGAGATTTCAACGGGCACATCGGGGCGTTACCGGGAGGCTTTGGTGATGTGCATGGTGGTTTTGGTTTTGGGGAAAGGAATGAAGAGGAGGCTACTCTATTGGATTTCGGGAGGTCCTTTGGGCTGGTGGTGGTGAACTCGAGCTTCCCGAAGAAGGACGACCACCTGATCACCTTTCGAAGCGCGATAGCCAAGACCCAAATTGACTTTTTGTTGCTTAGGAAAGGGGATAGGGTGTTGTGTAAGGACTGTAAGGTCATCCCGAGTGAGAGTCTTTCGACCCAGCATAGGCTCTTGGTTATGGATTTGGGTATAAAGAAGAATAAAAAGAGGAGGGGTGAGGAGTGTCGACCTAGAATTAAGTAGGGCGGCTTGACGTCAGTGAATGCGTAGGAGTTAGGGGAGAAGTTGGCGGGAATGGGGGTGTGGGAGTGTAGGGGGGACGTGGATAGTATGTGGGATAGGGTGGCTAGGTGCATCAGGGAGAATGCAAGTGAGGTGTTGGGTGTTTCTAGGGGCCGGGCCGGGCATCATCGGGGGGATTGGTGGTGGAATGAAGAGGTTAAGAAGAAAGTGGGACCAAGAAAAGGGCGTATGCTAAGTTGGTTGAGAGTAAGGACGAAGAAGAGAAGCGGGTGAACAGGAAAGAGTACAAGCTAGCTAAGGAGGCTAAGTTAGCAGTTACGGCGGTTAAGACGGCCGCTTTTGAGAGCTTGTATGCAGGGTTACAAGGGAAAGGAGGGGAGAAAAAGCTGTTTAGACTCGCTAAGGCTAGGGAGGGGAAGGGTCGTGACCTCGACCAGGTGAGGTGCATTAAGGGGGAGGACGGTACAGTGTTGGTGGAGGACGGCCACATTAAGAATAGATGGCAGTCGTACTTTCATAGGCTCTTGAATGACAAAGGGGACAGAGCTATTGTGTTAGGGGAGCTGGAGCACTCAGAGGAGTGTCGGGATTTTAGTTATTGTAGACGTTTTAAGGTAGAAGAGGTTAGAGAAGTTGTTCGCAGGATGCGAAGGGGTAGGGCGACGGGGCCGGATGAGATACCGGTGGAGTTTTAGAAGTTCGCTGGAGAGGCTGGTGTAAGGTGGTTGACTGAATTGTTTAACGAAATCTTCAAGACGGCAAAAATGCCCGAGGCTTGGAGGTGGAGTACCATGATCCCTCTCTATAAGAATAAAGGTGACATCCAGAGTTGCAATAACTATAGGGGGATTAAGTTATTGAGTCACTCTATGAAGATTTGGGAGAGACTGGTCGAGGTGAGGATGAGACGGATAGTGTCTATTTCGAAGAACCAGTTTGGATTTATGTCTGGCCGCTCGACGACGGAGGCAATTCACCTGGTACGGAGGCTGGTGGAACAGTATAGGGAAAGGAAGAAGGACCTGCACATGGTGTTTATCGACCTGGAGAAGGCATACGACAAAGTCCCCAGGGAGGTGCTTTGGAGATGCTTGGAGGTGAGTGGAGTGCCGCTGGCATATATCAGAGCAATTAAGGACATGTAAGATGGAGCGAAAACTCAGGTGAGGACGGCGGGAGGAGACTCAGACCATTTCTCTGTCAAGACAGGATTGCATCAGGGATCTACTCTTAGTCCCTTTTTGTTTGCTTTGGTGATGGATGTGTTGACGCGGCATATTCAAGGGGAGGTGCCTTGGTGTATGTTTTTTGCAGATGATGTAGTTTTGATTGATGAGACGCGAGGGGGTGTGAATGACAAATTAGAGGTGTGGAGACAAACGCTTGAGTCTAAAGGGTTCAGGTTGAGCAGAAGCAAGACAGAGTATTTGGAATGCAAGTTTAATGACGTGAGGCTGGAGAATGAGGTGGTAGTGAAGTTGGAATTACAGGAGGTATGTAAAAGGGATAGTTTCAAGTATCTCGGGTCCTTGATCCAGGGTAATGGCGAGATTGACGAGAATGTCTCGCACCGTATTGGGGCGGGATGAATGAAGTGGAAGCTCGCGTCGGGGGTGTTGTGTGATAAGAAGGTGCCGCCCAAGCTTAAAGGCAAATTCTACAGGGCGGTAGTCCGCCCGGCCATGTTGTATGGAGCGGAGTGTTGGCCAGTTAAGAACTCCCACATCCAAAAAATGAAGGTGGCAGAAATGCGGATGTTGCGTTGGATGTGTGGGCTGACTAGAGGGGATAGAGATCGGAATGAGATTATCAGGGAGAAGGTTGGTGTGACTCCAGTGGAGTATAAGATGCGGGAAGTCCGATTGAGATGGTTCGGACACGTGATGAGGAGGGGCATGGATGCCCCGGTTCGTAGGTGTGAGAGGCTAGCGTTGGATGATTTTAGGCGGGGTAGGGGTAGGCCGAAGAAGTACTGGAGTGAGGTGATTAGGCGGGACATGGAGCAATTACAGCTCACTGAGGACATGACCCTAGATAGGAAGATCTGGAGGACGCGAATTAGGGCAGAAGGCTAGGGTCAGTTTGGGTCGCTAGTGTAGGGAATTACTTGGTGGGGGTATTATTCTTGTTATGATACCTTGTTTCATGTTTTATTACGAATCGGTGTGCTTTCTCTGTTTTTATTACTTATGGGTGCCGTATTTATGTTATGAAATCTTGGTCTGTGCTTTACTATGTATTTGTGCGGTATCTCGTGTCTTGAGCCGGGGGTTTATCGGAAACAGCCTTTCTACCTCTTTAGAGGTAGAGGTATGGACTGCGTACATCTTACACTCCCCAGACCCCACTAGGTGGGAATACACTGGGTTTGTTGTTGTTGCTGTTGTTATCGTATGCTGATGACGCAATCATCCTATGTGACGCAGATCTGGAGAAAATGAAGACTTTGAGAATTATTCTGACTATCTTTAAAGAAGTTTCGGATTAACTGGTTCAAGCCTTGGAAACAGCCTCTAGCATAAATGCAAGGTAAGTACAATACACCCTTGTGGTGAAGCCCTTCCCCAGACACCGCGCATAGCAGTAGCTTTAGTGTACCGGGCTGCCCTTTTTTATCTTTGAAGAGGTTTCGGATTACATGTTAACTGGAGGAAGAGTCCAATGTTTCCGGTTAATGATCCTCAGAAGTTCCAGCAATATGCGTGAATATTAGGAGAAGTGGGATCTCTGCCTACAATTTACCTTGGCATGACACTTGGAGCAAATAGTAGATCCATAGAAATTTGGAATGGGGTGTTAGAGAAATGTGAGAAGAAACTTACCAGATGGAAGAGCCAGTATCTTTCTTTAGGTGGCAAGCAAGTTCTCATAAATAGTGTCCTAATTGCTATACCTATCTACATGATGTCTCTTTTCCCTATTCCACCTCGGGTTGAATAAAGAATGGATATGTTGAGAAGCAATTTTTTGTGGCAAGGTAACAAAGATAAAAGAGGCATCCACCTTCTCAAATGGAAAACCTGACACTTAGCAAACAACAAGGGGGCTTCGTGTAAAGAATCTAAGGAAGCAAAATCAAAGTGTGCTCATGAAGTGGCTATGGAGATATTCAAATGAAGATCAACTCTCTGAAAGAAGGTGATTAAAGAGAAGTATGGAGAAGAAGATGCATGGAAGGCCATAAAAGTTAACACTCTATATAGGGTCTCTGGAAGAATATTAGAAATCTAAGGCAGATTTTCGGTATCACTATTAGATTCAGAGTTGGGAATGGTCACAAGATCTCTCTTTGGGAAGATAACTGGTTAGGATCTGGCCCCTCAGACTTCAACACCTAGATGTTTTCTTACTAAATCAACAACACAGAGCTAATATTAGAGAAGTTTGGAATAATCAATGTTGGACCTTAGTTTCAGGAGACCTTTCAATAATTGGGAGATGGACAGATTCATAGCATTCCTCAGCACTCTTTCAACAGAGTCTCACTAGAGCAAGATAGATTATGGTGGCTGAGAGACAGTTCAGGACCTTTTTCGGTCAAAACAGCACATCATATGAGGAACCATAACAGCAATCTTAGTGTGCAGTTGCCTTGGAAGCAATTATGGAAGACCAAGATACCATACAAAGTGGCTTGTTTTGCTTGGTTGGTAGTTAAGGGGGCTTGCTTGACACAAGACAGACTCCAGCTAAGGAGAATACACCTTTGCTCTATCTGCCATCTATGTGCAAGAAATTCAGAAACAAATAGTCATCTTTTTTTGCATTGTAAGGTGACTTCTCAACTGTGGATATATCAATGCCAATGAATACACTAGATATGTTATCTAGTTGGAGTAGGAAAGGAGGAAGAAAAGCTAAAGAAAACAGTTGGAGTATGATCCCAGGCTGTGTATGCTGGACTATCTTGAAGGAAAGGAATTCAAGATGTCTTGAGAACAAAAGCAACCCGATACAGAAGATAAAGCTTAATTGTATGTTGCTTTTGCATTTTTGGCGTACACGAGCATATATCTGACACAGAGACTCTCATGCAGTTCCTGGAGTCTCTATAGCTATCTATCAGACTTTTCTGTAGCTTTTACTTAGATTTTATTCCTAGTAACTTTGGCCATACATATGCATGTGTGTATTGAGTTAACATGAAAAATGTTTCAAATCAATATTAATGCTGGTTTGAATCAAATTTTCGAATATAAGAGAAAGTAATATAACCAAAAGTTGATATGGTGAGCCAGCGAGATTCGCTTTTAAGCTCAACGATCAGTTACAAGTTTCTAATGCCTCATGAAACGCTATGAATACAAATAACTAGAGTTTGAGATATGTATGAAAAGACCTAAAGGAATTTCTCTTAAAAAATACAATTCCGCAGAAAATGATTTCTTGGAGAACAACACAAAAGAAAATAAAAAAGGAAAAAAACTATTTCCACTTCTTAACACTGCAAAGTGGGGAATCATTTTTGTTCTCAATAATAGTGACAAGCCAGCAGACAATTGCCTCTGTTTTCTCCTTCCAGAAATCATAGTATCAAATATTAAGAGACAACTACTGCAATCTAGTTGTAAGTTCGATCTGGTAGCCCTTGATATTGTCTTATATGTTATATTAGTCAATCTTTCCATCACTAGGATAAACAACATAGGAAAAATTGGATCCCCTTGCTTTGGCCATACTTATACACTCCCCTCCTTAAAAAAATAATGAAAAGGAAGAAAATCTGTTCACCAAAGTTACACAAAAGTTGATCAACTTTCTCCAAATTGTACCTTTTCTATATTAAGCTCAAAACTCCTTAATTGACCATGTGCCTTTGTAACGGTTCACCAACCGCTAGTAGTTGGAGTTGAAAGGGTGTTTTTGGTGAAGCTTGGCTTAGGAAAACCCACACTGAAATGGGAGGCAAAAGTTAGGGATCATATACGGGTGAGTTCAGATTACCAAATCGTGTAGCTCCAAAAGATAGTAAGAGCGGGTGACACCTTGGAAGTTGGACTAGGCTGTTATAAATAGTATTAGAGCTGGTACATTCCCTAGTATAGTGGTGGGGAAAATCTTGGCGAGGATGCTGAGTCGCGGGGGAAGGGACAGTGAGTGTAACAATGCAGAGACTTCTTTTTGTGGAACAGGAGGGCAAAGTTAGAGATCATAACAAGTTCATGATTCAACTATTGACACACATTTAGACTAAACCCAAGAAGACAAAATTGTGAGACCTCAAAGGTTGAGCCCGAACGGCAAATATCTTGGCAATTGGGCCTGTGCCGTTATACCTTTCTTTAATCCAGGAGTCTACTGGTGCATTTACAACTGTTGCAACATTTAGAATTTGTCTTTTTTCAACAAATGCATTTGGGGAGGTTGAAGCTGTCACATCCAACGTTTTCTTACATCTGATAGAGAGTACCTTAGCAATAGTGCAACACTCATGTAGATGCTTCTTTCTATCCTCATAGGTTTGAAATTCGCAATACTTGTATCGCATCTTTCCTTGATATGATTGTTACGTAGGGAGCATTTACACTCTCTTCAAAATTTCCAGTGGCTTGGAAAAAAATAGACCGTCTCCATAGCATTTCACTTGCCCAAACTTTGACACCTGTGGAGGATAGCTCAAACTGAAACCATATGCACCCCTATTCACAATATAGAGCCTCATCTTGCTTAAAAGTTCCTGTGCTGCTCAACCATTATGGACCATATATATTGCGTGGAAAATAGGATATATATCTATTTATTTTTAGTTTCTTTTTTTCCACTTGCCTCTTGAGTTCTCACATTGGAAACGTGTTGCTCGCTATATTAATCTTTTTCTTCTTTTTCCCTAGGGATGTGTAGGCAGCAGGTAAATGATTTGCTCTAAGAATTAGCTTTTTGTTTCTCCTCATAATTACTCTTGTATTCTGGTAAAGAAAGAACAATTTTTGGTAGGAGATATGCTCAATCAGTATCTCTTGGAACATGGTCATTTCAAGTAATGAAGTCTGAACAGTGTACGGTCCAGTTAATGTTTGCAGATTACACAATAATGTTCTTGAATATAGAGATGGCTCGTACAACTTGATGAAGAAAGTGAACTACAATTCCAAATAGTATCGTGATTGAATATTAACCTAAACAAGAGTAATGTTTTCACATTCAAGAGATGAACATTGCACAGATATCAGGAACTCAATCATAAGGATGGATTGCTTCTCGAGGCTTACCTGAGTCCACTATTAGGATCATATTTTAAACATTATATTAGGAATCCCATAACAGAAAGAGTATGAGGAATGATTGGATCATTTCTACTAGTGGTGGAGACTATGAACAAATTTAATGAATAGTCCAAGAGAGCTCATCTGACCGCTTTGCCTAGTACCTATGAGGGGTATATGAATCTAAAGAGGAAGTTCTATGAACATTAGCTTCAAACTAATGAAGCTGGGATAAGTTTCAAAAGCAAAGATGGCCCATGGCAATAACCTGCTACTTCAATATTACATGGAGCAGTTGGTGTTAAACATAATTATGCTTGCTATCAAATGAGTAATGCTGGGCACTGCTAATGACTTATTATTAGTTTGGGTTTTGAAGGCAAAGGAGGATCTAAGCATGGAAAGTGGCTTCTGTGGCACTCACATGAAATATTTGGAAAGTGAATACCCAGAAAGCTCCTTAAGGGGTTAAAATATCTTATATACATATTAGAAGATCATTTATATTCTTTTGTATACTTTTGAGCAATAATGAAAATCCAGTTAGTTGTATAATCGCACTTTGACTAAGTTCTCTTTTTAGCATATTTCTTATACATAGAACTACAGCAATCTACATCAATAAAATAATTAATTTATCAAAAAAACAGACCATAAGCGACCCAAGTTGATTGAGATTGAGGTGTAGTTGAATACTTGTTTTAAATATAAAAGGCAAGATACGGCTCCTTTAGCATGGGAAGTAAGGGGATAATGAACAAGAGTTGAGCTCCCTAAGCTACTCTAAGAATAGAACTAGTAGCACTCCAAAGATGTAGAAGCAAGAGTGATGCTGTATTGAAGTAGAACTCCATGGGGCCTTCCAAACTACCTCGCAATCCAGTTTTGCATAGCAATCTCTTGTGAAGTTCTGGGAGAGTGGAACAAGATCCATTCCAAGATTTTACTGCTTACTGAACTTCTCATGAGCCTACGACTTCTCTCAACCCATTCATACCATACTACACTATGTGAGGTCCATCAAGTATTGTCAAAAGATTTAAAGTCGGCATTGAAATAGATCCTGTTTTCATCCACACTGAAGGAAAAAGAAAGCTGTGGAGGAATAAAGGAAGGGGAGATAAACTAACATAGGAGGTATTAGCTTAGAAGAAGATTAGGATGATTCCAGCAAGCTGCCACCAGAATAGGAGGGTGGTTCTCTCTCCTAGGAAGTAAGAGAGAGTTTTTGGGGAACTGTGTCGAGAGCATTTTAACAATTTGTCCCTCAAATTAACCTGTGTCTTGTACTTGGTTTTTGCTTTTTCTCAAGATGATGCAAGTGTACAAGGATAGACCAGTTCAGCTCACAAAACTAAGGACTTGTAGCTTCTTTCTACACTATAGAGCTAACAAAATCCCAGAAGCGTTCTAAATTATTTATAGGTGTCAATTTGGACCAACTAAAAAGGCTAACTAGACATCTGCCTCGCAAAAGATTACTACAAGTTGAGATTCCATCAGAACATCTTTTGCTCCTCTCTGTCCACAAACACCAAAAGATAGCACCAACGATTATCATCCAGATACTCTTGCTGGCTTTGCCAACTTCCCTATGAACTCCAACTTTCATGCGCGTACCTAACAGAGAAGGGCATGAGCTAGGAAAGACAAAAAAAACAGCAAAACATATTCCAAACGTCTGAAGCAATGGTGCAGAGCAAGTGGCTGACACTTTCTGTGTGCTTTGTGGCCGAAATAGCATCCGTTGGCAAGCTGGAATTTCTTTTTTGGAGAGATTATCCTGTGTGTAGCATGAGTTGTGCAATGCAGTCCAGCTGAAACAGATCACTCTGATAGGTAATTTAGTCTTCCATATATGTTTCCAGACCGTTTGTCAATCATTGAATTCTTGAGCATAAGCTGTGATAGCTTTCCTTGATTGTGTAGTGACCTTTTCTTGAGTTGCACCATTTCAATCTATCAGGCTCTTGGGGCGAAAAGAAGCAAGGCTGTAATTTTGCAAAAAGGGCCAACATGTCATTAAGCTCCCAGTCGTGCAGGTTTCTCCTGAACCTTTGGTCCCAAATGTCACCTCATTTGTTGGATGCTACGACTGAATCTGGTTCAGCTGCAATGATTTAGCAACTTGGGACTTCCTCACCCGAAGTTGTATCTCACAACCATATTTTCCTTCCTAAATTTGATGTGAGATCCATCCGCAACTCTAAATGTGATTGCACTCAGCAAAATTGGGCCAAAGTTGCTGATGCTTTTCCATAGGCCAACTCCATATGCAGCTGCTGAAGTTTGTGCACCAGGAAGTAAGCTCACCATGTTTAGCTTTGATCATCTCTTTCCATAATCCAATGTCTTCAGTTCCCTACCTCCATAACCATTTCATCATCATGTTTTTATTGTGAGCTGCAAAATCTTTGGTACCCAGACCCCCTTGGGATTTAGGTTGCGTCAATTTTGCACATTCTTATGATCCTTGTATAGCCTTCCAATAGAAAATTCCTTCAAATTTTGTCAAGATCTTGGAGAACTATTGGAATAGGAAAAAGGGACATGTGATCAGTAGGGATGGTGTTCATTACACTGTTAAATGTTAATCAATGTTACTCTTCCTCCAAAAGAAAGATGCTGCATTTTCCATCCTGCTAGCCTTTTTTCAAAGTATTGGAATAGGGAAAAGGGATATGTGATCAGTAGGGATGGTGTCCATTACATTGTTAACCAATGTTACTTATCCTCCAAAAGAAAGATACTGCATTTTCCATCCTGCTAACCTTTTTTTCAAACTTCTTAATTATTCCCGACCAGATCTCATTAGCGTTGAATTTTGCAACAAAAGGCAGTCTATGTTGCAGCACATGAGCCTTGAATTTTGCACCTAAAGGCAGTCTATGTTGCAGAACATGACTTCTGCAATAACTCTGCCAGATTGGGCACTGAATTTACTGGATAGATAGTGTGTCGACATATTTGTATTTGGTTTTCGTTATTAATTGAAAGTTACAACTTTCAAATTTAAAAAAAAAAAAAAAAAAAAAAAAAGGTGAAATTCTTTTTATGTCTACAACATGCCCCCTCATATGGAGACGGATTCTTCTTAATGAGATACTCACAGAGAAATATTATTGTTGACAGATAGCCGTGAGAGGAATCTAGAACGAGATCTACTCAATTACCATGATAAATTGTGTGACCGCCTAACACAAAATCTTAAATTGGCTAAGAGATATTAAGTTGTGTGCTAATATAAACTGTGAGCTCTTTTCCCCTTCGGATAAGAGATTTTGAAAACAAGAATTCTCTCAGGCACGTTTTACGAGGTTGCCAGTTTTAGTCCTTTTTGGATTTTTTCCACTTTCTAGGGGAGAAATTCTCCAGCTGCTCTGGCCGGAGTTTCAATTGATATAGGGGAAGATAGGTGTTTTTTATAATGCAAGGTTTAAATCCTATGACATTTCAAGGAGATATTCAGATTCAGAAGTATGGTTTGACTGGATCAGGCGCAGCTGATATTTAATGAGACAAGGTTTTTTCTTAATCAAGTAAAAGTATTTTCATTCATAAACATGACCAAATCGGTCGCATACAAAGGTTACCAAAAGATCAAAACTCTACAAAATATGAAGCTCTACTAAATCCACCCAATCCTCTAAGCAAGAAGTAACTTTCTGCCTACACCAAAAGAAACTCGACTCAACACCTTCACAAGCTCTTCTATTTCTCTCTCCAAACTACCCACATTAACGCTATCGGAACCATGTCCCAAGCCATTCGTCTTCTCCGCCTTCTCCTGCTCTTCTAGCTGACCATCAGATCTTTCACAGTTCTTGGCATTACCCAAAGAGTGTGAAACCATCCCCACCATAATCGCATGGTAAGCCGCAATGTAGAAGGAGGTGATCCACATCCTCGTCCGTCTCCTTGCATATGTAGCACCAACTAATGCAAACAACCTTTCGCTTTCTAAGATTTTGGGTCGTCAAAATCACCCCTCTAGTGGCTAGCCAAGTGAAAAACCACACCTTCCATGGCACACTTTGAACCCATATAGCATTACATGGAAACTCACCCTTCTCCATAACCAAAAATTTCTCATAAAAGACTTCACAGAGAACACTCCATTACTTCCAAGACTCCACTGCCGCCATTGGGATTATCCGTCAAATTGACTTGCTTGTGAAGAAAGTTTTCAATCTTTTGGAACTCGCCCACTTCCCAATCTTGAAAATCCCTTCTAAATCTCAAATCCCAAAAAAATTTCCCCCCTTGAGACCTCCTAATTTGGTGAATAGTCAGTCTCTTTGCAAGATAATCTGTCATACTCTGGAATTCGTCTTTCAAAATTATATCCCCACACCAGTTATGATCCCAAAAAAATATTCTCACGAAAGAATCCCATCCCTTCATTATATTTATCCAAAGGTCGCACCCAAATGGCAAAACAATATCTCTAGTTCTCCATCCCTCATCCCTAATCCCATATTTATCACCTATCACCCCCCTCCATAAAGCTTGTACCTCCACCCCGAACCTCCACATCCATTTGTCAAATAAAGCTTTATTAAAGACTTTTAAATCTCTAACACCCACTCCTCCCCATTTTTTAAGAGATGTGACAACCTCCCAACACACCAAATGAAACTTTATGCCCCATCCACCGCATCTCAAAGGAAATTTCTCTGAATCTTTTCCAACTTATCAATGGTCGTAGTTGGAGCAAGAAGCTAAGAGAAGTAGTAAGTGGGAATGCTAAAGAGAGTGCTCTTAATAAGCACTTCCTTCCCACCCATGGATAAATATCTTGCATGCCACCTTACTAGTCTCTTCTCGGCCTTTTGAATAACCGAATTCCACATAGTGAGATCCTTGTTTGAAGCACCTTAGTCGTTCAAAAGACAGACCGTCATAAGCCCGACACTCGCAAACTAAGGCAAATAAAGAGTCTTATTCTCCCTTTCATTCAGCCGGAAGTAATAAGATTGCTGCTCTAGCCCTAGCTGCTCTACGCGGATACGAGCTTTAAAGAAGAAAAAAGACATTCATTTCAAAACTATGAGGTGAGAAGAAAAGAGAAAAGAAAAAGTTTTGAAGAAAGCTATTTCCATTAAGGAAAATGCCTTGATACCCAAATTCCCGGGGGAACTCCAATATATGTAGTCGAAAGAGTCTCAGCCCTACAATTCAAAACTCCACCAAGTGATCCATATCATTCATCTCCCCAAAAGAAAATATTTCACAATTCTTCAAGTTAATTTTAAGTCGAAAGTGAGAATTTGGCCTAAACAATCTAGTTGGTTTCAGTTCCATCACAAAGGACCAAGGTATCATCCGCGAACAACAAAAGAGACACTGATATTGTCCCTTCAACCCCAACCGCACCCGAGCCGCCACATTGAAACCCTTCAAGCAACCCCTTAAAACAGTTTTATCCATCATCCTGCTCAAAGCTTCCATAACTAAAATGAACAACATTGGTGATAAAGGATCCCCTTGTCTCAATCCCCTCGAGCTTCAAAAAGATCTGCACGAGCTACCATTCACCCACATTGAAAATCTCACCGAAGAAATGCAAATATAGATCCATTTCCTCCACTTCTCCACACATCCCATTTAAAGCATAATGAAATCTAAGAATTTCCAATTCACATGACCGTATGCCTTCTCAATATCAAGTTTGCACAACACACCGGACACTCCTTGCTTTCTCCTTGAATCCATCACTTTGTTTGCCACTAATGCTGCATCCAAAAACTGCCTACCCTCCACAAATGCACTTTGTGAAGTAGAAATAGTCTCATCCAACACCTTTTATATTCTGATAGAAAGCACCTTAGGAAGAATCTTGTAAATGCTTCCCACTAGACAAGTTACCATTAGTATTAATGTCATTAAGTGGTTGGTGTTCTTCAATGCATCTACAGAAGAAAAGAGGAAGGCAGTAAAGAGATGGAACATGAAGGACCACTTCTCAGAGTTCTTTTGTACTCTTAAATATAATAAAAGTGGTAGGTACATAAGCTTCATATTCATCAAGGGGGAAGTAAATCTATCATTATTACAGCGGAGGGACCCCTTAAAGATGGTTGGGGAAATATTGCACAAAAATTTATTAACTTTATCAATGATACAAATAGAGTGAAGAACCCTACTCCAAGCAGAAATATACTAACAGACATGAAGTTGATGATTGTTGTCTTGATGCTTTGTACTGTAGGTACTCAATACAGTCTATTGCAGAAAGTGATAGATATAGATGATTCATCCCTAAAATCCGGTGTGGGCAAAACATCATCTTCATTTTGAGCCACATTTGTTAGGTATCTAGGGTGGTTATTATCGTTTGGAGGCATGATTTATCACCAAAAAGATGTAGAAACCAGCTGTAACAAAAACTGGCAAGTTTTTTTTTCTTTCTGTTTTTGCAAAATCGATTTTTTTTTTTTTGGAAAAAGAAGGAAAATTAGAGAAATGAGGGCGCTGATACCATGAGAAATTAGAAGGAGAAGAGAATAGAGTTTTAGGAATTAGTCTTTTGATTATTCCCTTAAGCTAGTTGGACTGAATAGTGTTAGAGAGAATGTAAAAAAGGAAGGAAACTAATAAGAATATTACATATTATTCTAACTGCATAATGCCTAATTATGGGTATTGGGGGGGGGGCCCAACCAACAAGAGAGCAAAAACATAAACTTCCTCTAGATCCTATCCCTTCTTACAAGGATCCTAAGATGTCTACGATAGAAATTGGATCATCTAGATACTCTGAGCTACACCAATAGCAAAAACTTATAATGCAATTCATTTTTAACTTCTGTATAGAGCTGTTACTGTCTTCAAAACACCTAGAATTCCTTTCCTTCCATACCGTCCACAACACATGCTTGTGCTTTTTATTCATCTCTTATTTTAGAAATTACTTATTTTTGAGTGGGAAAGATTTTATTTATTTAGATTTTATTTAATACTCCTATATTTTGAATTACATAACTAGAGTCGAGAGTCTTTCGAAAACAGACTCCTGTCTTCACAAGGAAGGGGTAAGGTTTGCGTACACACCAACCTCTCCAGACCCCACTTGTGGGACTAAACTGGGTATGTTGTTGTACTCCTATCTTTTGGCACTTTATAATCACCAAGTTACGACTTCTTTAAAACAAATCATGCACATTGTACTTCGTAAGAATTGAAGTGACATATCTACCTGACAGTTATGAAAATTAAGCCAGTACCTGAAGTGGGACACAATAAAAGTTGGCAGCTTTATGCGACTCTGACACCATTAAATTTTCAGGAGCCAAATTTACCCGAGCAGATTCCAGAAAATGCAACACAGGCTCCAGGAGGTCGACCTGATAAAAAACAAACATATTAATTTTTTGTCAAAGGAATACTAACTGAAGTTAAATCAGCGGAATAATAGTTTCTTAAGCAAGTGAATTCGCTTATCATGCTTATGAAAAAAAACCACAGCCATCTTAGATGAGATGCCAGCAAAAGATTATGATGTAAAATGGTGGGCAGAATATACATGTCGTTTACATATGCCATGTGACCACTTTAAGGGGTGCCACTGTGATCAAGAAAAGATGACATGCTAGGAAACTAAAAATTGCAGAATGGCATCTTTGCAAGCAGGGACAAAGCAATCAAGTGTGAAGAGTCTATAGAAGAAAACACAATTCAAAACTTAGTTATGGCAAATGCAGAAACTGCATAGTAACCATAGCATTTACCACATTATTTCTCCAATAAAACGAATAGGGAAGGATGCCTACCTTGAGAAACCCCGTTTCTGATAGCCCCCCAAATGAAATGCGAGTGTGCATCCTTTATATATTAATTTACTACTTGCGACCTAGTTCTAAAATGAATTATTTTGCGGGAAACAAAATAACGAAAAGGAATTAAGTTACAACTACAAGAATCCCAACATTCTTACGTTTGGTCCCCCCTTTCTTTTTTCCAAGAAGCATGAATATTGAAACTGGAATAACCAGCATTCACAGTATTCTCTTTATCAGCAATTACTAATACTTAATAGAAAGCAATAATAGAACAGGGTATGATCATTTGTCCATCGACATGCAAAGCCTTTCCACTCCACTAATTGTTAAGCTTATATAATCATTCAACTGTAAATGCAGCATGGTAAACATGAAACATGGAGATATCCTGATCAAAACAGACTTCATAGCATCCACAGCATTTTGTTCTGGCACTAATTGATTGTGAATTTCAGTGCAAATATTCCCAAAAATAGAGAACAATTCAGACCAAATTTCATTATAAATAAACAAGCACACCAAGAATAATCATCAATAAATGTAACAAAATAATGAAGAACTGACACTACTTGGGCCCTATGTCAAAGAGAACAACTTCACGCATAAAGGTGTACCAATTATTGACACTTTTGGAAAAGAAGCACAAGTGTGTTTCGCAATTTAACATCACTCACATTGTAATAAAGATAAACGAAATAAACTTGGGACCATCCCACATCGAAAAAGGGATGGGTAATTGGTCTCCTTATATGGACTTGGGCAATCCTCCCCTCATGAGCTAGCTTTTAAGGTTGAGTTAGGCCCAAGATCCATTCTTTACAGGTTCATCGATTGTTACTCTCCTCTCAATGGGAGAAGCTTGTCAACATCAAACAATCAATTCTCTCAAATCAAGTCTCCGGTCATAACCCAATAATGCTGATGTGGGGAGATGAGTTTTAAGAAATCATTTTTCAAGTTTGAAAACGGGTGGATGGAGGCTGATGGTTTCAAGAAGAATGTGAAATTGTGGTGGCTTTCCTTCACAGTTCCTGGCAGACCTGGTTATATCTAGCAGAAAAGCTGAAATTAAGGAAAATTGAAAGAATGGAGTAAACCAACAGAGGCAACTGGAAACAGCAAAAGGAGAAGATCTTAACTAATTGACCAACTGGAAAGCTATCCAGGAGCAAAGAAACCTAACAGATGATGAAATTCCACAACGACCAACTTCGAATTAGATTTTGAGAAGGTGGCTAAAATGGAGGTGAGAGGTTGGAGATAAGGATCAAGAATACAATGGTTGAAACAAGGGGACAAAAACACCAGTATTTTCACAGAATTGCCACAGCACACAAAAGATTCACCTCCATAGATAAGTTGGCAGTTGAAGATAACATTATCACTGAATCAGTAAAATCAAGGAGGCCATTCAGAATTTCTATCAAAATCTTTACAAGGAATCAGAGGAATGAAGACCAGAATTGCAGCTTATATGGTTACAGGGGCAAATTGATGAGAAGGAAATCCTAGACAGTATCAAGTTGTGTGCTGTGGAAAAGGCACCTGGGCCTGATGGATTTCCCATGTCCTTTTATCTTGCCTCTTGGGATCTGCGCAAAGATAATATTAAGAACACTGTCCATGGTTTTCATGATAATCAAATGACTGAGAGACGCTTTAATGCCAACATATGTGACCCTCACTCCTAAGAAAGCACAAGCATCAGAATTGAAGGATTTCAAACCTACAAGTTTGATCACTGGCATCTAGAAGGTGATTGCAAGGTTTCTGGTTAAAAGGCTGAAAAAAATGGTTGATAAGCTGGTCATAACACAGATGGTATTCCTAAAAGGGAGGCAGATATGGATGTTGCACTCATTGCTGGCGAGTGTGGATTCTAGACTGAAAGGAGACAAACCGGGTGTCATGTGCAAGCTAGCTATTGAAAAGGCTTCCGATCATGTAAATTGGAACTTCCTGATAAACTTACTCAGACAAATGGGTTTTGGAGAAAAATGGTTGGGATGGACTAGGTTCTGCATGAGTACTGTTAGATTCTCTATTTTTGTGAATGGTGAACTCGTTGGATTTTCCCATCAGAGAGGGGATTGAGAGAGGGGATTGAGACAGGGAGTTCCTCTATCTCCCTTTCTCTTTGTTTGGTAAATGGAAGGATTTAATAATATGATGAGTTGCATTACAAAACAACTGGATCATAGGCTTCCGAATAACAGGTGACAGAGAGCAAACTAAGGAGATCTGTCATCTGCTTTATGCTGATGATACAATTATTTTTTGTGAACCTATTGAGAACAGATAAATACATCTGAATGATACTTATGTTATTTGATACCATTTAAGGTTTTAAGTTACCAATTTCAAAAAAAATAAAATAACAATTAAGGTTTGAAAGTTAACGGAAAAAAAAAACAATTTGTTTCCAATTAAGGAGGTAATCAATTTACCTATGTTGCGGGGACTCTATTAATGTTGCCGCAACCGTGTCCACGAGACGGGTGGGGGCATGGAATTCGATCAACCACATCGGATACTTTGACCAGAGTCCATCGACAGATAGGGGGAAATTGAGATTTTGATTTCTCAAAATAAAAAGATAAAATAAATTTAAACAAGGGCAATGGCATAACTTCAATATTATAGTCCTTTTGTCTCCTTTTAAGCTTATCCTCTTTCATAATATTCATAAAACGGAGAGAAACTAAGAATTCAAGTGGTTGTGATCTGACTTCTAGTAGATAGTAGCAACGATTTTGTGAGAGCTGGTGGAAGGCCTTGAAAGACTTTCTTTTTTCTTTTAGAGGGGAAGAACCAGAGAGCTCGAAAGAAGAAGTTGGGGTCTTGGGGAAGACGACCTAGAAGATCTTTCAACAGAATATCTTTATAGCTCTATTTTACAATTTTTAATTTTTTTAAACGAATCCCCTCACCCGTATCCATACATGGATTCGTAACCCCGAATCTTAAAACTTAAATTTTGTTGAACCCGACCCCCGAATTCGCATCCGTGACAAATACCCGCACCGAGTCCAATCAACTTAGCAATTAACGGAGTTTGGCAGAGATACTAGGTAGCAATGTAGAGCACTTGGCTTCCGTTTATTTGGACATGCCACAAGGCAACAAACCTAAGGAGCTAGTGTTATTGGATAGCATTATGGAGAAGAAAGAAAAGAGATTGATTGGGTGGAAGACTCGATACTTATTTCTAGGGGGAAGATGTGCCCTCGTAAATCCAGTCTTTAGACTCTTTACCTAACTATGTTATGACATGTTTCCTCTATGTTCTATGTTCTAAGGTTCTGAAAAAGTTGGACAAACTTGGAAAGATGTTTTATGGCATGGATGCAAAGATAATACGGGATATAACCTAGTGAAATGGGATAACTTTGAAAAATAGATATTTGGGAGGAAAGGTCATAAGAGGAGACGGAACAATAGTCTCTTGATGAAATGGCTATGGCCAAGCTTTATGGAAGGAGGTTGTCAAATGCAAATATAGTGAATTAATCCTTGGATGAGTAATGCCAGCAACAAACCCTATGGAGTTGGGGTGTGGAGAACAATCACAAATCTTTGTCCCAATGTTGTAAAAGGCGAGCGCCTCGTCGCCAATGGCGAATAGCGAGGCGAGCATATGTCGCCTCTTCAATCCATGGCGTGGTAAAAATCAAAAGGCGACGCCTTTGCGAGAAAGGCAACGTGGCGTGGCGAGGCGAGGCCGCGAGAAAGGCGACGCCTTTTAATTGTTTTTTAAAAAATTAGGGTTTTAGGTATACAAGCTAATTTTAGGGTTTATTTACAAATTTTAACACTACCAACTTACAAATTGGTGACTGCGGCTGCTACCATTCATCTCACAAGTTTGATTCCGGCGACTTCCAAAACTCCGGTAAGCAGTGATTTCTATTTTTTTTCTTCTTTCTTCTTCTTCTTAATCCAGCGACTGGATATGCCCTTTGGTGCTGTTATTTTATTTCTTCCTCTTTTTATCTTCTTTTTCTTCTATTTTCCGACGGCCGGCATCATCTGTAACAGTGAACTTGTGACAAACTCACATGCACTGTTACAGTGTTACTGTTATAACCAGTGGTAATATTAATATACTTATTATGTAATTTTTTTCATATAACTTATTATGTAATTTTTTTTAATAACTTATGTAGATTGTAGAATTAACATAGCATGATAGTAATATTAATATACTAATTAAATTATTTGATCATTAACAGCTTTCAATTTCAATGGCGTCCCAATCTACTAGTAGCAAACAAAAGGACATAGGATGAAATTATGGTACACAAGGACCGACAATAGATGCGGTGATTTGTAATTTTTGTCGACGTACCATAAATGGCGGCATTACTCGATTCAAACAAAACTTGATAGGATATTGAATTGTTGAGTCATTTAAGTTCTAGACTTTTAGTATCTATATACTATATATTTTTAATTCTTGACATGAAAAATTTTCTAATATATTAGTGTTATTAAAATTTTGATCATTTATATATTATTTTAATTTTTTATATTAATTGTCGTCGTACATTCAAAAGGCGCTCGCCTCGCCGCGTGGCGAGGCGGGGCCTTGTCGCCTCTTGTCGCCTTTCGTCGTCCAAAACACTGCAGTTTGTCCTAAACTAGCAGGAAACATGGTTATAAAAGAGGGGAATGGTAGAAAAACAAAGTTCTGGAAAGATGCATGGAACAATTTAACCCAACCCTTTTGGAGGAGGAATATCCTGATTTATTCAACATATGCAACAATCCTAAGGCAATTGTCTATGAGGGTTGGACTGCTCATGGCTGGGATTTATCTTTTAGGAGGCTTTTGAATGATTGGGGATGGAAAAGATGGCCAACCTGTTACATGAACCAGAGGGATTCCCAGGCACTATCTCAGCTGCAGATTCTGGAAACATAGCAAGGATGGACAATTTTCTGTCAAAAGGGATTAAGAAATAGGCAATGTACAACAACAAAACCAACAATTGTTGTGGAATAATGTTTGGGATAATATAGCACCAACTGAAGTAAGATGCTTTACATGGTCGGTAATCAGACGGCTCGCTCGACACAGGAAGTTCTGAAGGAAAAGGGCATATTATTGTTCCCAGATGTCAACTATGCTTCCTATATAAGGAACCAAAGAAGACCAACAACCATCTCTTTTTGCATTATAAATTCACTGCACAGTTATGGGCTTTATTTTTTACACTCACAAACACAAAATGGACCATGCCTGAGCACACAGTAGATTTATTGAATTGCTGGATTAGAAGAGGAGGAAGCAAGAGCCAGAAAAGATGGTGGAGAATCATCCCACACTGCATCTGGTGGACTGTATGGAGGGAGCAAAATAGCAGAAGCTTTGAAGATATGTCTAATTCCAAGCACAAAGTCAAATGGAATTGATTGTATCTTTTTATTTTTGGAGTAAAGAAAAAGAAATAGAGGATTCAGAGCTTGCAGATTTGTTAGGCTCGCTGTAAGTAATCTCTTTTTAATTTCCCTTCTTTGTTCCTTTTTAACATATCCTTAATGTTGAGGAATGCAATCTTTACTAAAATTAAGAAAAAAGGAAACTTTTTACAACTTTTGAGTGAACTTAAGGTACTTTTTTCAGACCAACCAACTTATTCAATCCTTTTAGTTGTGATTGATAGGTGAATCATGGGTCTTTCTCCCCATTAATGAAGATACCAAATGCAGTAATCATTAAAGAAACTCTGTTCAAAGATGATGGCAAGGAATTCTTGAGGTAAATCGCAAAGTCCGCCTACCGCACTTCTAATTTCTGCTTAATCTGGAATTTATTACTTCATATTCACGAATACAATCACCAAAAATTCTACCATTCTTCAGTCAAAGACAACACAGACCATAGGATAGTGTTGTAGTTTTCAGCCTAGATAGTTTTTTAGAAGGTTAATCCACACCAGGTGAATGCTTAGATAGTTTACCAATTTATTTAAACCATAGTTTAACATAACATCTTCTCAAAAAAAATAGCATCTTCTTAAGAAGATCAAAATGTTAGAATATATTCTTCGACTGAAAATCACAATATAATTGCACAAAAGGATAGTATATACCTCATTGAAATATCGTATAAGAAGATTCTTAGTAACTCTTCCAATGCCAGATCCACAATCTGCACCAATTGAAGCAAACTGTCCACGAATTATAACCCAATAAACTTGAAATACGGAATACAGTTGTTATCAATTTTGCCATTTGAAGCAAACAAAGAGTTCCCACAGGTACTAAAATCAGCATTTAGGAGGTTTTCTTTTGTAAGTCATCAGTAATGCTCAAGTTCTTTTTGAAGTGCATACTATGGTGTAGATAGACTGCACAAGTTAGTTTAAGAGTTTGCTTTAGAAAACATTGATAGCAGAGTAAAATTTGTCTAATATTCCCCTCCATTTCAATTTATATGGCAGTTTTGATTGGGCACGGAGTTTAAGGAATAAGAGACACTTTTAGCACCTAGCAAAAGTACCCTTAGAACTTGAGATCTTAAATATGTCATGACATTTCTATAGTTACAAAAGCATATCATTATGGCTAAAAGGAGACATTTGAAGCTAGAGAGTTTCCAAATACTGAGAGATATTATTCTTTTTGAAATAGAATAAAACAGAAAGATTAGAATAAAACAGAAAGATTTTCACACAAAATAAAACAGAGGATGTAAGAAATTTGTCAAAACAGTTTAACTCGGAGACAACTTCACTTAGCCTTTAGCAATGGTGTAGAGATGACAATAGTAAAAAGAGAAGTTTGAAGTTAAAGATATCTCCTTTTTTTTTTTTTTTTGAAAAAAGGTAACAAGTTTGAAGTCAAAGATTTTTCAAATTTAGAAAGGTGTTATTCTTTCCTAAAGACTAAAGGGAAAATTTTCACGTAAAATGAAACAGAGGGCATAACAAGTTTGTTGAAACAACTCAACTCAAAGAGACAACTTCATCTCTGCCGTTCAGTAATGGTGTAGATATAGCAACGGCATAGAGTTCTAGTCGTGGGTGCTTTAGGGTGGAGAAGATTTCTTCCATGAAAAAAAAAATTGAGGTAAATCTATTTAACTAACGACATTATTTTCTGAGTCAATAGAAGAAGCATAACGTTGAGGTGATATTAGATGGGAGCGTGGTTCTTTTTTCTTTTCATTTTTTGAAAAGGTAAGGCTTAATAAAAATGTACCAAGATGCTACTAAAAAGATAAAAAAAGACTTGCAAGGGAAGGCCATGACATCAGCTACACCCAACTTTCTAGTAAATCGAGGTAGGGCATTGCTCCTAGAGAATGGAATGGTAGATGGAGATGTTACATATAGAATCAAAATCGGATGTCATGGGGTCTCAGGTTCAATTCCAACAATGACAAACACTAGGTGATTTCTTCCCATTTTACCTGGTACCTGGTACCTGTTGCTGGTGGGAGGTGGCAGGTATCCCGTGGAATTAGTCGAGGTGCGCACAAACTGGTCAAGACACCAAGGTTATCCAACAAAAAAAAAAGAGAATCAAAATCGAATGGTGGAAAAGAAGAAATGCTACTAGAGTGTTGTATGATACGAGGATGTCTACTAAAGTTAAAGGCAAAGTTTACGGAACGATTATAGGACCAGCAATGTTATATGGGAATAAATATTGGGTTCTAAGTCCATCACATCCATAACATGAGTGTCGCATACATATGATACTTAGATGGATGCACGACCTTCCAAGTTTAGACCAAATTAAAAATGAATATATACGCCAAAAGGTGCAAGTAGCACAAATTGAGGATAAAATGAAAGAAGTCTACTTAAGATGGCTTGGTTATGTTTTGTGTCAGCCTTTGGATTAACCAGCCCGTAGAGTGAAGATGTAAAAAGAGAGAAGATGTAAAAAGAAAACAGAGTAAACCGAAAATCACACAAAAGGAAGTTATATCGAAAGATGTACAATCTTGGAATCGGTGCAAACTTAGCAAAAGATAACGCACAATGGGAAAAAATTGTATAGAACTATAGGCAATCCCAAACTGTCGACAATTCTATTTTATGACCGAGAAATCTGTCGGGGACCAACCTTTAAGTTCAACCGCAACCTTTGGAATTTGGGATAATGGGCCCTCCCCTCTACCCTTCTTAACTTAGATACCAGAATTCATTTGCATGGCGCAGGACCTCAACGTTTGGTTTCTAGGAATCTTTTATCTCTAATAGAAATTCTTATGCCAGTAGAAAACATAGTCTCTAGTTTTTTTTGGTTTTTTCTTTTTTGGCATATTGTTGGTCTGAGATAAATTTAAGTGGAGAACATGGACAATGAGGATTCATAAAGCCCAACCCAACCCACTTGTTTGGAATAGAAACACAGTATTTTATTTATTTATTTTTAGAAACTGGTGTTTGTGTATATATTTCATAAGAGCATATCAGAACTTAGGGAGCACTGAAATCATATTTACAAAGAACTTCCAAAATACATGATACTATGTATATAATAAGTCTATACATCAATAATAGAAACAGGATTATAAGAATACACCTGATTACACCAAAAACACAAAATCAAGATACAATTCAACTTCATCTGCTGCATACTACTCTTTATATTCTCAAAACATCAAGAATTTCTCTCCTTCCAGAAGGTACACCAAATGCAAGCCGTACAATTCTCCACCTGCTTTGGTTTTTTGCCAACAACCTCACTACTTCCCCACTTTGTAGGCCTTTATGATCTTCCAAGGCATAGAGCATGACATGCCTTTGAGACTCAAAAATAGAATTGATAATTTTCCTGTAATCCTAGATTAACTGTCTCTGCTTTTTCACCACAAAAGAAACATCTAGCACATAATGTTATCCCTCTCCTTATTAGATTATGTTGTGTAAGAACAAGCTCCCTAGCTAGCTACCATACAAAGCAGGCAACTCTGTATGTAAGAAACGTCTTAGTTTATTATTGTTGAAATTAGTTTCTGAATCACTTTTCAATGTTTTAGATTTAAGAGTACCTGATTTCTGGTCATGGTACAAGGTGTATGATGGGGATGAGAACAATGTCTTAATGATATTTCTAGATATTAAATGATGACAACAATGTCAAAATGTTGACTGAAACAGGTAAAATCGAATAGAAATTGGAATATTTATAGCGCAAAGTAACTTAAAGTAAAGGAATTCATTTGCTCCATTTTGGTAGTGGATATCTTTCCTCAAGAAAACATTTTTCATATTTCAATATAACTAACCATTGAAAAACATTTTTTTATAAACATGAAATCCCGGTGAATAATGGGCTCGACCCTTTACCCCTCTCCACTCAAATACTATGTTTTAATTTGTGGCAAGGTGTTATGACCTTGAAAGTCAACTACAAAGAAGCTGAGAAATAAAGGAAGAGAGCCAATGAATTGATAATGCGTGGAGGGTGTAGATTCATTTAGCATTTAATGAGCTTGGACGGTTGAAATTAAGCCTGATAGCTCATTGTATATATCTCCTAAAAGATCATAGCTACAGCATAACGAACTTGTGGTATTTTCACGCTTCTTCCTCGTATTCCTTCTCCCTCGTTGCTTCTTTATCTCTCTCACTCTAAATCTAATTCTCAACTCCTTTCTGCAGATTCAAGGATAACAATGGAGTCCCACATATCGTAGTTATCTTAGTTTAGTTCAGCATTTCAATTCCTTGTACTCAATATCCATATTATCGTTTTTGAATATAAATTAGAAAATTGCCCCAAAAATCCACTGTTTCATTTAAGTTCTGGTCGTAATTTGATCGATTTGAGGTCAGGTCTTGACACAAGGTTTGAGTCCGTAGCGTGCACCTAATATTGTGTAAGCACAGAAAAACACTCCATGAGGAAAACATTTTACTAGGAAACATTTTCTATTATGCCAAACACACTAGAAGTCCAGATTATTTGGGGAGCTTTTGCTAACAAATACATGTATGATACGATGAAATTGTGAGCTCCCGTTACGTTTCCATGAGAGATAAAAGAGATGGAAGGAGTACCGAGAGCTACAAGACGACGGCCTCTTCCAGCATCAGGGAACCTTTCCGCCAAAATGGTGTTGAGAAAATCCTCACTTGCCTTTATATCGGCCGCATTCACATGCCCATATCCACCCAGCACTCCATCCATTGTGGCTTCCACGCCCTTCACATACCAACAAAGAATTAAAAGGCATGTAACAACGAGGGAGTACACTCTGATGGAAATAAAAGGGTCTTACTTGCCAGTACTTGATGCCTTTATTGTACCACTGGGACTTCTTCTGGGAATCACCATCCCCTACTTCTTCTCTCCACATCTCTTCCGCGTTTTTAAACTTACGGCCGTCGGAGTCTAATCCGCCCATTTCCATTTGGGTCTGTCGTCGACCGGGAAACGCTCTCCTTGTTGCTGATTTCGGCGCTAGAAACTTAAAGCCAATATTACAAAAGCAAGAAAAAACAAGGGCCTTTGCTGTCCCTATGTAGAAAAGGTACATCATGATATTCTAATTATTTTACTTAATCTAAATTTTAATAATTATAATTTATAATATTTTTTTCAATTAATTCATAATTTCTCTTTTTTATTTTTTTCTTTAATTTTCTCCTTTTCCCTATTTTTTAGTTTTTTCTTTTCCAGTTTTTTTCTTCCTTTCTTTTTCATTTTTTTCTTTGGTTAAAGCAATCACAGACCCTCAAATTTGTCCCGAAAATTCACTTGAACTCCTCAACTAAGGTCTGTACCTATTAGGCCCCTAACCCACCTGAATTTTGATCCAATCATGTCTTTTATTGTCAATCAGCTAAAAGTTAAAGTGTGTGTTGCAGACATGCGCTGACGTGGCAAAAACGACGAATTAAAAGGTGACACTGGCATTGAGATCCAAATTATTATAAAATAATTATAAAATTATTTAAAAAAATAAAAATAAAAAACTAATTATTAAAAATAAATTATAAAATTTATAAAAATAAAAATAAAAAATGGCATTGAGAATCCAAATTATTAAAAAATAATTATAAAATTATTTAAAAAATAAAATAAAAAACTAATTATTAAAAGAGAAATTATGAAATTTTTAAAAACAAAATGAAATAAAAAATGGCAGAGGATCCAAATTATTAAAAAATAATTATAAAATTATTTAAAAAATAAAAATAAAAAACTAAATATTAAAAAAAATTATAAAATTTTTTTAAAAATGAAAATAAAAAACTGATCCCCACTTTCCCCTAGCCCCCTCCCCCAGCGTTCATCTTCTTCCCTCCCCGACGTTCAGCTTCTTCTCTATTAGAGTGAACTTTGCTTCTCCGTGAACCTCAAAAAAAAAACACATAAATTTTTTTGTTTAAATCTACTTCAACAATTCAAAATGAGGTCTAGAAAAAAGCCATCTTTATTTAAAAATTTCATAAAATGGTGATATTAATGGAGAAAAAAGTGGTCTTTCTTGTAATTTTTCAACAAAAAAATGATCTTTATTGTAAAAAAATTCAAGGAATGGAAAAAAAATGATGTTTGTTGTAATTTTTCAAGAAATAGTGATACTAGTGGAGGAAAAAAAGTAAATTTTGTTGAAATTTTTCAAGAAATGGGAATAATTATAGTGGATTAAAAAAAATTATCCATGTGAAGATGCGGGGGTGGGGTGACGACGAAAATACAGGGGTGTGGTGGGGTTGAACTTGGAGATGATGAAGATGTTGGGTGGGGTGGGGTTAAAGACGCAGGGGTGAGGGTGAGGGAGGATGTTGTGAAGAAGATGACACGGGGAGGTGGGGTGTTTTTTTTTAAAAAAAAAGAAATTATAATAATTAAAAATTATATTAATAAATAATTTAAATATAATTGTTTTAATTAATATTTTTTTGGGCCCTCAGTGCCACTTGGCACCTTTCTATTCGTGATTTAGTAAAAAAAAATCACTTTTCACGCGTCTCCCATGAGTACATTGCACGCGGTGTCTCATGTAAGCAAAAAAGGCTTGATTGGATCAAAATTCAGGTGGGTTAGGGGCCTGATAGGTACAAGCCTTAGTTGAGGGATCTAAGTGAATTTTCGAGACAAATTTAAGGGCATGTCGAAGGCTTTAGCTTTTTCCTTTTTTCATTTCATTTTTTCTCTTTCTGTTATTTTCTTCTTCCTTTTTTTTTAAGTTTGTTTTTCGTCTCTTTTTGCAATCTGTTTTTTGTATTTTTTTTATCGTGTTTCGTATTTTATTTTTTTATCATTTTTTATTCTTTTTTTATTTTCATTTTTTGTATTTTTTTCTCATTTTTATTGTTGTGCTTGTATTATATATATATATGTATATATATATATATATATATATATATATATATATATATATATATATTATATTTATTTGTATTATATTATATATTTTAAATAAATTTATTATTTATAGTTAAATAGTTTAGTCGTGAATATGTACAATTTATCATTTGTATTTGTACACAAATAAGTATATGAATTAATGGTATTTGATTAAGTCCAAAATATATAAATATACAATATTTTATTCAATGCAAATGTAACGTTAGTATTTGCATTTTATCATTTGTATGTGTATATAAACAAGTATCATTCGTATACGTATGGTTCAAGTTGTATAAATGTGTATCATTTGATATGTAACATTTGTATTCATATTATTTAACACTTGTATTTGTATAATTTATCATTTGTATTTGCATTGTTCAATTTGTATCAATAAAATACAATATGTATCAATGAATGTATATAAAAGTGTTGGTAGAATGAAAAATAACAATTCTTTTTCAATTGTTTAAAATTAAAAATGATGTTGTCAACTACAAATTTAAATACAAACAAATAAAATTACAAATACAAATGCAATATGTCGTCAACTTACAAATATAAATACAAAATAGTTCTTAAAAAGTACGATTGCATCGATGAAAATAGAATACAAATATAAATACAAACGAAATGAAACCACAAAATACAAGTACAATATGCAGTCAACTATAAAATACAAATAAAAATAGTTTCTTTAAAATAAAGTGCAAATTGTATAATATATAAATGATGGTGCGAACTATAAAATACAATACAAGTTCGAACTATAAAATACAAATACAAACACAAATATACATACAAATACAAATACAAATACAAATACAACCTTTATATATGTCTGAAGGGATCGGGTTTGGGCGAATTGGCTAGACCCGAAATAAGCCCAATTTCATTATTTTATTTTTCGGTTGGGTTGTCCATCAAATGTAGAGGCATTTAATTTTGTTATTATTAATAAAATACCACTATTAAATTTAAAAAAACACATACAACTGTGAATTAAAAAAAAATACAAGTACAATTGTATCAATGAATACAAAAATATAAATAATAGTGTGAATACAAGTACAAAAAGTAATTGTGATATTTTCTTTATCAACCACGGCTTATGTTTGACGTAGCCATATGTAATGACCCTCCGGGTCATTTTCTGCATTTCCATGCCTTTTCATTATTTAAAGCTTTCCTATAGCTGCCCCAAATCATTTGTAACTTGTTTGAGAAAATAGTTTAGTTACTGGGCAGTTCATTTGATTTTCAGAGAATTTTCTATTTTGAAGTCTTTGTTGGGAAGAAATAGTTGTCGAGTGTAAACTTCAGGTTAACAATCTCGTATTATTCTTATAGTTCCATCCGCTCTAAAACGTTGATTTTAGGATTGGGGGATCTTTGATTTGGGTGCCAAGGCTTCCAAACTCATTGCAGGCTATTGTATGGTTTTGGTAAAAGTGGCCCTTAGGTGTAGGGCCCACATTTTATCAAAATGGCTCCAGATAGAAATTTTGATGGTATTGTTGACTCTAGAATGTCGAATTTGATAAAGTGGCATAGTTTATTTGTGTTCACAGGATTCCAAATGACTCCCAGGAGGTCGATGGAAACATGGCAAAATCAATTTCAGCTGGTGGATGGACTCAACTGGTACAACTGCCTAAACAAATTTTTGGTCATTTAAGCAGTGGTCTATTAAGAACCCATAGGATCGCTTTAGCATCCAAACCAATCCCGACATGTCTCTTTATGAAGGCCTAACCGCTAAAGCGGACGTCACTTGAGCGATATTTTGTCTCGTTTAGCGAAGGTTGGCCAAGTGTCAAGGATCGCATAAGAGATCCTATGTCGCTTAAGCGGTAACCGCAGGGGCATTTATTTCAGTCTCACACTGATTTCTCCTATTCTTTCCAAGTCCCAAGAGAATTAAAGCCCTAGAGAGTGTAGAAAATTGAGATATTTATCCTTGGGTAATCGACGGGGTGTTGGTGCGCTTGGAAAAGTCGTTTTCTCATCGTAATCCTTGTAAGTTTTTGTCTAAATCTTGATTTAATTCTCTAATTTAGTCACAAATCCTTAGTTCCGTGATGGGTTGAGTTGAGTATAGTTGAGCATAGTTGAGCTCAGAATTTACTCATTCTTGAAAGTAAATGATCCGTTAGCATATAGAGACATGTTGATGATTTCAAATTTATGATTTCCCAAGTGGACCCTAAATGGGGTTTTAACTCGATATTGGATTCGAATCATAGAAATGCAATATAAAAAAAAATTACGAAATGCAATATAAAAAATTTACTTTCGTATCAATGCATAAATCACTATTTTGATAGTGTGGCATTGTGCTAAGGCTCTTAGAAGGAAAAATGTCCTATTTAGCAGACTTTGCGAGGCATTCTTCGGCGTCTAGGTCTGCTAGGCTTACCCTCTTCTTAGCTTGAGCTTAATTATAGTATTGGTATGGTATTATTCTAGTTTTGGATTGGGAACTAAGACATGGTGGGATATTTAAGGAAGATTTGATTATTTAGTTAGTTGGAGTATCGTAATTAGGCGAATTTTGACTTACTACCTGATCTGAGGTGGATTTATGCACCTCAGTGTTGTTATCCTAGCTTATTTAGCCTTGTTTTGAGAACTTCTTGTGTAATTAATGTATTAATAATGATATAAATGAGCATCTAAGTGTTTAAGGACTTGATCGTAATGTCTAAAGGTGTTTTCAAACAAGTTTGGATTCAATTTGACCACTTAGAGTTCAAGTGAGAAAACTAGTGTTACTAGCTTGAGTTAAGTGTTGTTCTAGTTGATCTCGGTGGATTCTAGTGTGTTTAATGAGTTCCAAATGGTTTGATTTTTTAATTATATGTGGAAAATAGTTTATTATAATGTTTAAAGTTCAATTGAATCAAACCAAGAGTCAAAACACTAAACTAAAGATTAAAAAGGCGAAACTAGTTCTTAAGTTAAGTTTCTAGTTCACCGTTGTGGATTGTGTGTTGTTTTGAGCTCTAATTTGTGGTGTTTAATGCTAAATGATACTTGGTGAGCTGATTATGACTATATATGAATGATATAAAAGCTGTAAATCAAGTGAAAACAACAGAAAAAGGCTTGGAATGGATCAACGAAAGCACGGGACAAGATTTGACGTAAAACAGACACTTTGGATATCCATGACACTTATTTGACCCAAACCACCTATATAAGGAGCGTGCCTCACATGGTTAGATTCCTAAGTCACCCCAAATAGTGTGCCCTCGCGATGAGAGTGCATCGTGACCCTCATCCCTGTGGAATGACCCCCACAGCGCGACCCTTGTTCCACCGATGGCCAAAAGCCTTGTCCTATAAATAGGACTCGTACTTATTGTTATACACCTTGGAACACTTTAAAACTTGGAGAGGGTCTGAAAAATACTTCAATTAGTTTTTTTCTTCATTTAATTTAGTTTTTTAATAGATTTTATCTTGTATTCAATTATCTTGATTATGACTATGTCCATGCATGGCTAAAAGCCCTATTCCGGGGTTAAGGCAAAGGACATGATTACTATTGCTTTGAATTGATTTGGTTTTGATTGATTATCATAATTGGTTGTTTTTTTTTATCCTTGTTTTAACTATTTTAAGGATTCACGACCCTTAGAATACATATATTATCAACCTTGTGAATCCGGGGGGGGGGGGGGGGGGAGGGGGGGAATAGAAAAATATAACGTGGGGGTGAATAGAGTAAGGTTCTTATTCTTTTATGAAATAAGGAATTTGAATTAGCATCTAGAATAGGGATATACCTATAGGCCTTTCTTGGTTCACATGTAGGATGATATCTTAATACATCTAAATGGATTATTGCATCCCCACTCAATAATATAGTTGTAATATCTAGTTAGGTAGAAGGTTAGAGGTCGGGAGACCATGATCATACGATAAACCCTATGAATCAACAACCAAGATAAGAAATCTACCAAATGAAGTTCATTAGCATAGTATGATTGTTCACAGTTCCTTAACCCTGGGTATTCATCAATTGCGTATCCAAAGTCTTTACTTTCCCGCATTATTTTAGTTTACTTTTAGTTTATAGCTTTCTAAACTTTTTTTGTTACAATTGCACTAGTTAATCTCAATTGTTAAACTAGAATTGGATAGTTTCTTAACACAAGTCTCTGAGGAATCGATATTCGACTTTATTTAAGGTCATTGCATTACTTGGTGAGACCACGTATACTTGTGTGTGCACTTGGGCGCAACAAGTTTTTGGCGCCGTTGCTAGGGACTTGTAAATATGCAAATATCTTATTTTTGGTTTAGCCATATTGAGTTGTACATAGTTTAATAATTTTTCTTTTTAGTCTCTCTTATTTTTTTTCTCACACTTCTTGATATGTCAGCTTCGAATAAATGGTTTTTGAGTGATGACGATTCTTGTTATTTTTGTAGGGGACTCTATCGAGAGAATTTTTCTCCAGATTTTGATAGAAGCGCATGAACAGGACCTTCACTATATGAGGGAGATACTGTCCTATCTGTGGAGCAGACCACAAGTTGGTGTATGGTTTATGGTAACAATGGTCATTTTGCAGCTATATGTGTTGTCAATCCCGATTCACTAATGTTTGTGGGCTATGCTCAGAGGCTATATTATGTGAACACCTATAATCAAGAGTGGCAGATGCAACCACCAATTCAATCATGGAACAACCAGCAACAACAGTTTCAACAACAGGTTCAAAGAAATCAGGCCATGACTCAAACTAGCAATATAAAAGAGATGTTGAAACAAATTTTAGCATCTTATGCACAGTTGGCAGCAGACCTGAAGAACCAATAGGTGGCTATAAAGTAGTTGGAGAATCATCTGGGGCAGATGGAACAAGTAGAAAATACCAGGACTCAAGGTGATTTGCCAAGTGACACTGAACCTTCTAACCAAGTAGTGTCAATTGCTTTGAGAAATGATAAAAAACTGAATGAAGAACCTTCAAAGACAACTAAGAAGGTAGATACAGAGCTGACTCCCCAACCATATGCAGACAACGTTAATGATAATTCAAGGAAGTTTGAGTACTCTAAAACTAAAATTGTTGAACAAGTTAAGGAGATACCACCACTACCATATCCACAAAGGCTGAGTAAAGTAACGGAGGATACTAGCCAATGTGTGGAATAGACACAAGAATCGTAGCCATTTAGTTGTCATCTTTCTTTTAAGACTGAAATTGAGAAGGTGAATAAGAGTGAGAATGTTGTGGATTGTGTGAATTTTGAAGTGGGATTGGTTAGGCCTCACTCAAAACACTTTTCTACATTATGTTTAGATGATGTCTTATCTGTGGAATCATCTAAAATAGCGGGAGAGTGTGAAGAGGAGGAACAAAAATTCTATATTCTTGATTTTGCACCAGATAAGCAACATAAAAACACACCTCACTTCAAGGCCGAGTAGTTTACCATACACCATCCATTACTCAGTTTATTTATATGTGTACCACCACCCTATGATCAAAGAAAAAAGATGGATGCGATGTTGGGGTAAAATTCATATCCTCAAGGTAGAGGAAAAATTTAATGTGGCTCGTGCCACGACACTAAATTAAGTGTTGCTTGGGAGGAAACCCAAGTTAACGTATGTTTTATTTTTAGTATTTTTACTTTTTACTTTACTATTTTTATTTTTGTTGAGTCACAGGTTGATGGAAAGTCTGAGTACCGAAAAACCTGAGCTAAGGAGCATGGCGAAGACTAAGTGTGGGGTCCCCAGACCCCCGTGATACAAGAAGATGCTACTAGCTAGGCCTAGAGGCCTCAGGGAGTATTTATATCTCTACTTTTGAGTATACTTTGGGACACAATAGATTTTTAAGTATGGGGTGGGTAAATTCCCATTTTTAGAAGTAGTTTTAAATTTTTTGTGTTAGAAATAAGTGGGATGGTCTTGTTAGTGCTATGCGTGACTACATGATACAAGTGTTTTAGTTGTAAAAGCATGTTAATTATGTGAATTACAACTTTTTAGACTCCTAGGCTCATGATTATGACTCTTATATTTGTTGGCTTAATGTTAAATTCATGTGATTGTTTGGTTTAGAGTCTATGATGATCCTACTTGAGTTGAGCATGCACAATGTGTGATGTAAGGTTGTTTGTATATTCTATGTTGCATGTGATGTCTAGAACTTTCTTGGTGTGTGTGTAAAGAAAAATAAATAGTGTGGGTTTAGGAGATGCTATAGACATTTTTTTGATAGCCATGTTCATACCCTTCTTTTGACCTACCCTAGTGTATAATCCTAGTTAACCCCATTGAGCCTTTATCTTTTTCTTTTGCAGATTCATATGTAGCCTAATCCCTCCTTTGTTTGACCTTAATTTAATTTAAAGCTCCCAAGTGCTTTAGTGTAAAATTAATTGAGTAAGGAGTTTGAAATTTAAGTAGGAGAAAAGTGAAATTGAAACCCTAAAGTAGTAGTTATTGGTGTGTGTAGCTGATGTGTTGTGGTTGGGAGTTAGAGAAAGTTGTGCTAAAGAAATTCCCATTTATAGCCTAGTTGTGTTACAATGAACCTGTTTTGTCCCTGGTCCTCCTTGGACATTGTGCACCTCAACTAGGCAAATCGAAGTTGAGGGTGGCTATCATAGGGGTGCATAGCGTAAAACGGGTACGAAAAAGAATAAAATTGAATGATATGTACATAACATACTCCCACCACAGTGTATGTGAATGAGCTTAATGAGATGGGGCAAAACAAAAGATGCGTGTGAAGGTAGATGGGGAGAAGTATGGTTATTGGAGGTTAATTAAACTAAAATATGTGATGTATTAAAGTGCTAGGGAAGATAGTCACTATTCTTGGCCAAACTAGTTCCTACCCGTCCCTTAGCCTACATTACCACCATTAAAGACCCATTTGATCCTAAGCTTCATCATTCTGATAATAGTGGAGTACTACACTAAGGACAAGCCTATGGTTCATCCCGTGTAACTTGTGAATTCTTTGGGAGAGTGAGCGTAATTTAATTTTTGTACTCATTCTATTATTAAATGCATCTGTGTGAGTGATTATGGGTAACTCTCTCATTGTGAAGAAACATGTTTGATGATAGTTGGATGATTTATATGATGTATTTAATTGAACAATATGTATGAGTTTGCCAACTAGTTGAGTCAATTCTTGAGGCTAAGATGTTTTGAAGTAGTATACTTGAACTGTCAATTATGTATAACATGCTTAATGTAGAAGCTTGCATCTAATGTAGTCATTGTAGTTGTATCTTGAAATGTCTTGCTTATAGTAGAAGTGTGGAGTCACCTCATCTTATGATACTTAGAGTAAAGATTTGTTCGAGGATGAAAAAGGCTTTAAGTGAGGGGTGGTGATCTGAGGTGGATTTATGCACCTCAGTGTTATTATCCTAGCTTATTTAGCCTTGTATTGAGGAATTTTTGTGTGCTTAATGTGTTAATAATGATATAAATGAGCATCTAAGTATTCAAGTACTTGATCGTAATGTCTAAAGGTGTTTTCAAGGTGTTTTCAAAGAAGTGGGCCCCTCCAGCCCACTTTAGGTCAAGATTACAATTAGCTCCATGTAGACTTAATAGGTCTTCTTATGTCATCCTGTCTACATTTTTAAGCCTGAGAAGGATTTAGACATATTCGAACTTCGTCTAGGCGTGTACCTTGGATTTATTATGACCGATTTGAGTCCAATATTCATCATGATATTACTTTCTCATTTGAGTCTGGTATGCATGATATTATTTTCAGTTCAAGTTTGAAAAATGAGATACTATTTTTGGTTTGCGTCTGGCATTGAATGGTCACTTATGATGGTTATGGAATCGGTTTGTGTCTGGTTTTTATTTTATGAGGGAATCCACAGTTACGATTTTGAGATTTGGATACTTGGAACATTTACTGTCATTATTTTTTCTTGATTGCATCCACCGGGCTTATGGGGGATCGCATTGATTATTTACTCTTGTTGCGTGTTTTGGGTTTATGGGGGCCCAATTATTCTATAGCTAGTTATGTTCTCGTTGATAATATTACTCAGTAGTTTACTTTCACTATTTGAAGCATTACTCTAGGTTTGCCCTTTTTCTCTAACTTAGTTTATTATCTCGATTCTTATTGTACTTATTGTAAACCCCACAACCACTTGTACATGTATTACTTATTTGATGTCGATAAATTGAAATAAGATTACAAATGAATAGTTTTATTAAGGATTTTATATGACGGAGTGGAAGTGAATACTATTGGATTTTTTCCCCATATTAATCAACTCTCGAAAGACAAGTTAAATAGTATAGATGTCGTGAAAGATGAGTTGACCCCATATTTAAATTCAGTACGTGGGTTGTTAGTAATATATATTTCTTCTTGGGTGTGTGTGGGGGGGGGGGGGGCGCTTGTTTGCAGCCACATATTGACTTGTTAGCCACAAGGACAAGAGATGACCAAAAGGCAAGTTCACTTACTAGATAAGTAATGTAAATAGATAATACATGGGCTATTTGTTTTAGCTTTTTTGCAACATGTGTACATATCCATATTGACTTGGTAAGTAGAAAGGAATTTAATTAGTGAAGCCTTAAGACCCACCATCCAAATGCTTAGAATTGACACTTTTCACTCTCAAAATACATCTAAATGCTTAGAATTGACACTTTTCACTCTCAAAATACCGAGCATGCTCTCCTTTCTAGTTGGGGATATATTCCAGATTCCATGGCTACTTCTAGTACCTAATATAAATCAAATTTCTGGCATTCTAGGGGGGGGGGGAGGGAGGGAATCTGTAGTTTTGGCCTCTTTTTAAGAGTAAAGGGCAGCAAATTTCTAGGTCAAAATTTGAAAGTTTGAGAGCTTTTGAAGGGGTTATTGGCCATGATTAATTTGAAATATTTCAAGATACTTTTTTCTAAAATTTGGTGTCAATTAAACTTGGTTACGACATGTATTAATAGTACCCAGCTTGGATTGTTAGTTTTCAAAAATTCATCTTCAAGAACACCAAAATCCCAAAAGAGGAATTTTCAAGACTTTGATTCTTTGGGTAATTCTAGCTTTTTGGCTAGGCAAATATAATAGACGAGTACATTGTGAAATCTGAACTTTTGATACTTCTAAAAAGATAAGTTTTGAAACATACTATTTAAATAATTATAACATAGTTAAGGTGGCATGTAAGCAAATAATACATGATGCCTATAATCTATAAAGAATAACTTATGATATATATAACACGTAAACAAGAAGACTATGTGATGTGGCCCAAAACTATACCCACCAGGAAGATACAGTGCGATCGCTGTCAAATTATGGTTACCCAACTAGGTTGGGGTCGATCCCATAGGGAATAGGTCGAAATTGTCTCTCGAAATTGCTGAAGTAGCCAAAAGTGCTGGAAAGTAAATGAGGGGTTTGTAGTAATCAGTAAAAGTAACAAAATTTGAATGCGTTTTGTTGTAAACAATCTGAGATGAGCACTAGGACCATGTTCCCCCTAGATTCCTAATTCAGTAGTTTTTTTGTGCTCAATCCAACTATCTCATCGCCACATATTTAGAATCTGACAAGCTGTGTACCATCAACCGTCTTATGAACGCCTTTGGTGAATCTCATCCTTTATCTTGTGAGTCTCCGGGTGTCGATTTCCTAACCCTTGTATTTGATCCCAGTTTAACTATCAACTTGTGGGTGCGAGGGTTGATAGCCTTGAATCACAATTGTAATCCCCTTTTCCCAACCTCAATCTCTCTTGTGAAAATGATCTCGAATACAGGTAGGCTCTTAGAGATGTCCACCATTAAGAAATTGATTTGATTGAAGAAGATCATAATACAAGAGTCACAACCCGAACTAGGGCCCGACCGTGATTGGTATATCAAGTTCCATGTGGATTGGAGATCACCCCTTTTCCTAACTCAACCATCACAACAACCTTCAGTGTCATATGAACTCTGAACATATAATAAGATAGTGTATGATAAGACTAATATTAATTCAAGATATGTCTATATGAACCACTGATAATCGAACAATCGCCCGTCACCAAAATAACCAAACCACCCGAGTCCACTGTAATCCAACAAAGCCCCCGATAGTAGCCAAAAATGAAGTCTTAACAAGGTCTAAGACATAGGTAATAAAGACCATGAAATGAAGCCTTTCAAGGTGGGGAAGCTCACCACTTCAATGTCAACTCACAAACTCACTCAAATACCTGATCACTGTGTAAGAAAAATAAAGGAAGTTCTGATGCCTGCATTATTTGTGGATACAACATTCGGAGGTGGTTAGCGGTTGGATTGCTAGCATGTAACTCAGGGATAGATGAATGAAATAGTGCCATCATTCAAGACCAAATAAAATAACTATGCAAACACATATATACATGTATATAATGCTAGGATAGGGAACAAGTTTTAGCATGCTCTTAAAAACCTTAACTTGGGCTATGTAGCAAAACTGTCATATAACAAGCACCCACGAGCTATCTAGGGCCAGCTCTCCCCTAGATAGAAGGGCCCAGTTTTTACGACCCAAACCAGGGCCTAGCCATGATGGGCATCCCAAGTCCCATGTGGACCAGAGATCTCCCCCTTCATCCAATCAATACGACACAACACGCCTCAGAGTCGGATGAATTCTGAAAAATGTAACACGATACGAGTATAATTATATAAAGACATTAAAGTATAACCATAATCAATACTATCGGGTATCGACGTCAATGCCAATACCAATACCAATACCAATTTTGATACTACTACCAACACCGCCCATACCAATAGTAGTTTGACAAAGCCTCTAATAAATTCCAAAGAGTATCTGGTCGGGACATACCCCCGACCGTAGCCAAAACCAAGTCTAAACAAAGTGTGAAACATAGAATATAAAGACTATGAAATGAAGGCTTTTGAAGTGTGGAAGCTTAACACTTTAATGTCCACTCATGAACCAACTCGAACACCTAATCACTATGCAAGAAAGGTAGAACAACCATTACTCTAATTACTTACCGCCCGACTCCACTTTTACGGCCCGAGAACACATCCCACTTTAATGCCTAATTAAAAAATTATTTACATATACACACAACCATTACTCTAATTATTCACTGAAGGCATCCCATTGGCATCGCCATACCACCCACTTATAAGCACACAACATGCCATGACCACTATCAAACCACTTTGGGACTCGAACCCATTATCTAAACTAAAACACCAACCTAATTCAACATTTAGGGACTGGAACCCATTTAGGTAATTAAACCACCAAGGTTATGATTCAAATCAATTTATGACCAACAAGGCCTTCCTAAAACCATTTACCAATCATCAGTTTTCATAGGTCAATGCCTTCGTCTAAAACACAATTCATATGTGACAAGATTCTTCTCATTGACATTTTAACAAACAGGTTGAGGGCATGCCATTACCAAACCATTATTTAAGCAAAAAACCATCAAATTTAGGGTTAAACATGGCCATTTATTAAACCACAATTCCCAGACACTCACTTATGCAAAACCATTTTCATAACATGTATGATCATAATTTAAAACACCAAAAAATAATACTCTACATTATGCATTCAAACCCTCAACCATGGTTTTTAAAACTACCATTTATGAATCATGAACAATGTATATAACACACGATGTTTGTGAATTAACAATGAAGGAAGAGTCACATGCCTGAGTTACGAAGATTCACAAAGAGATTTTGATCCTTAAGCCTCTAGATGACACCCACTCTTCGAGAGAGTTTTTTAGAGAGTGTTTTAATCTTTTTAAGTATAGAATGAAAGCCAAATATGTGTTATAAGACATAGGGTCTTAAAAGATTTGGTGGGAATATCCAAAATACCCTCATCTTGAAAGTTGTAAAAAGTACACAGGTGGATACTATAGGACCCTTCAACTCGTAACCATATCATACGAGTGGTATCCTCAACTTATCACTTGATTAGAAAGTTGGACACCATATTTTGTCCAACATACAACCCCCTCGCGTAACTCGTATCATCACCATACGACTATTATTATTAAGTCCTACCCTAGGCAAATCATCAAAGGTTAGACACTGGACAACATACAGTTTGAACCCTACCTCTTATATCTAGAATATACGACTCATATAGAGTCTTCTCATATTTAGAACAGAATATGGCCAATATCACATTGTCCAACATACGACTAGGGTACCTAGATCCATAACTACACCATATGAGTCATGGTTTGATTCGTATGATGATCAGAAGGTTCAAGACTCAAGAAAATTTGCTAGGGCCAAAGTTCAGGCTATTTCAGTCTCCCCCCTTAGGATCATTCATCCTCGAATGATGGGACGAGGCAATACAAGCACGATTAAGCCTTAAATATCTCTACTCTTACCCTTAAGACAGAAAACAAAATACCATGAAATTCACAATCCATCATCAACAAAGATAGAAAATAAGATACTAAGAACAACATATACCTCAAGCATGATTTTTCAAAATTGGAAATTGGAATGGATACTTGGAATTTATGTCCTCCTTGGCTTCCAAGTAGCTTCCCCAGACTTTTTGTTCCACCATAGAACATTTACTGAAGCCACATCTTTTATTCTTAATTGATGAACTTGCTGATCCAAGATCCTCACTGGGACCTCCTCATAGGACAAAGAACCCTAGATACCAATGGCTTCTAAGGTAACAACCAACAAAGAATCACCCACATATTTTTGCAGCATAGACACATGGAATACCGGATGAATAAAACTCATACTATAGGGTAAATCCAACTCATGTGCAACATTGTCAACCCTTCTCTAAGCCACATACGATCTAACATATCAGGGATTACTTCCTTCATAGGAGACACCTTCGAGAATACCCAATCTCTAACCTAAAAACTTTAAGTCCCTTCACCTCACGTCCACGTAGGACTTTTGGCCACTTTGGGCAGTCTTAATCCTATCCCAAATTACCTTCACTTTCTCCATCATTTGGTGAACCAAATCCTGGCCAAATATCTGCGCTTCACTAACTTCGAATCGCCCAATAGGATTCCTATACCTCCTACCATACAATGCCTTAAATGGGGCCATACCAATGCTAGAATATAACTATTCTTATAAGAAAATTCAGTCCAAGGCAAATGGTTGAACTAAATACCACTATAATAAATCACACAGGCTCGTACCATGTCTTTCAAAGTCTAAATTATCTTTTTGGCTTGCCCATTTAACTGCGGGTAGAAAGTCGTACTAAGACTCACTTTAGTCCCCAAACCTCATTGAAAAAAGTGCCAAAAATATGATGAGAACTGCATACCATGATCTGAAATAGTTGAGATAGGCGCACCATACATCTTTATGTAGTTCTTACTGGCAAGAAGTAAGCGAACTTAGTCATCCGACCCACAATGGCCCAAATTGAGTCTCACTGATTCTGAGGAAAGGATTAGAGCAGAAGTCAACTTATTTTTCAACTTCTCAAAACACCCTTCACAAGCATCCGACCAATAAAACTTAACCTTCTTCTAAGTTTACTTAGTCTAAGGAGCAACGATCAAAGAAAAGCTTTCCAAAAACTACCTATAATACCCAGCTAAACCCAATAAGCTTTGAATATCAATTGGTGTCGTGGGCCTAGGCCATCTCTCCACCACAATAACCTTTTGCGGATCCATCACGATCCCTTTATTAGAATTAATATAGCCCAAGAAAGTCACAACGTTCATCCAAAACTCACACTTAGAGAACTTGGCATACAACTATTGTTCCTTTAATGTCTGCAATACCACATAGAGGTGATTAACATAATGCACCTCACTCTTTGAATAAATGAGAATCTCATCAATAAATATAATGACGAAGAGATCCAAATACTGCCTGAACAACCTATTTATCAAGTCCATAAATAATGCCAGAGCATTAGTCAATCCAAATGACATCACCAAGAACTTAAAATGCCCATATTGAGTACGAAAAGCCGTCTTAGGGATATCCACCTCCTTAATATTAAGTTGATGGTACGTAGACCAAAGATCTATCTTAGAGAAGAACTTGGCACCATGTAACTGGTCAAACAAGTCATCTATTCGAGAAAGAGGATACATGTTCTTGACTGTCACCTTGTTCAACTGATTGTAGTCAATGCACATCCCGAGGGAACTATCTTTCTTGTGCACAAATAACACCGGTGAACCCCATGGAGAAATACTAGGATGAATAAACCCCTTATCTAGTAGATCATTAAGTTTCTGCTTGAGTTACCTCAACTCAGTCGAAGCCATTCTATATGGAGGAATAGAAACTGGATGAGTGTTCGAAAGCAAATCAATACCAAACTCTATTTCCCTATCTGGAGGAACACCAGGAAGATCATCCAAAAAGACCTTTGGAAACTTATTAACCACCAGGATCGAAGACAAAGAAGGACCTTCTGAGTTAGAATCTTTAACCCAAAATGGGTTGGAATGGGCGAGGTTGGTATTGGTGTCGGCCTTGGCATTGGAATAAGGTGGGAGGATGGCATCATCAGACATAATTTTCCATTGTTCCATCATATTTTATTTTGAGACTAATTATATTATATTTTTGAACATTCTTGGTTAGGGTTTTTATGAGGTTTGGTATGGTCGGATGGTTGGTATGAGATAGTTGGACTTGGTTGGGTTGGTCATGATTGTGATCTATTCCAAGAGTCTTTATGCGAGCTGTTACACTATCTTGTTATATACTCGAAATTCAGCCAACTCAGTACTGATGGTTGGAGTTTGGGTTTGGTAACGGGGGTGGTCTCCGATCTTGGTTAGACTCTAGAAGTCCATTATGACAAGGCCTCAGGATGGGTCATGTTAGTAGTCAGGCCGTGAAAGTAAAGTCTGAAATAGAAACTGCACTAGCCGGTATGGATTTCTATATGATCGGGAGGTTTATGTTCCCCCTAATGAATATATGAATAAGAGGTTCAAGTCCCCTATATTATATACATTGGTGCTTAAGTCACCTTAATTATGTCGGGAGGTTCGAGTCCCCCATAATGGCATATATAATTGTGGATATTCTCTGCTTAGTGTGACTACATGCACTGGGGCCCTTCCTACGAGGGGATAGCTGGGCCCATATAGTCCGTGGGTGCCTTGTTATATGATGGTAATGCTACACAACCCAAGTTAAGGTTTTAAAAGTTCATGCTAAGCCATGCTCCTTATATTAACACTATATATATATATACAAGTGATTTCATATGATGATTTGACTTGATTTTGAATGATGACATTATTTTATTCCTCTATCCTTGAGTTACATGCTAGTATTTCAATCACTAATCGTCTTTGAATGGTGTATTCCTCCATGATATAAGGACCAAATATTCTTTTACCTTTCTTGCGTAGTGATCAGGTATTTGAGTTGGTTCGTGAGTGGATATTAAAGTGGTAAGCTTTCATACTTCGAAAGGCTTCATTTCATATTCTTTATATTCTATGTTTCGGACTTTTTTATACCTTGTTCTGGGCTATGGTCGGTGGAAGGTCTCAATTGAATACTCTTTGGATTTTATTAGAGGCTTTGTCAGACTACTATTGGTATGGGCGGCATTGGTAGTAGTATCAGAATTAGTATTGGTATTGGCATTAACGTCGATACCCGATAGTATTGATTATGGTTATAATTTGATGTCTTTATATAATTAAACTCGTATCCTATTATATGTTAGGAATTCATCCAAATCTGAGGCATGTTGGGTTGGATTAATTAGATGAAGGGGCGATCTTTGGTTCATATAGGACTTGGGATGCCCGTCATGGCTAGGCCCTAGTTTGAGTCATGACAAAGTTCATATAGGTATGTATTGTTCCACACCTATAAGAGAGAGGCTATAAAACTTTTAGGAATGTCTTGATTTTTTGTTATCTTAATTTCGAGCTGTAGAGTCTAAGGTCTTAGATTCTTCTAATTTCCATTTGCTCATCTTTTAGATCATGCCTCCAAGAAGATATGATATTTATACAAACTCTTCTGTCCTATCAAATGAGAATATGGATGGAGCTCGTTCAACTTATGGGGTCTAGAACTGGTCAAGGGTCAATGTATCTGATTGTCCTCGTGGGGTACATCTTGTCCCCACTAATCCTACTCTTGAGGGTGACACTTATACTCAGCGCCTCTTAGGGAGGTTACTAATGTTAAGTTTCGTCGCTCCATTACCCTGTCGACTTAGTTGGTGACGTCTTAGTCACAATGTTTGGGTTCTGCTGCTACCATAGGTTCGTTTAATGCTACTAGAGTGGGCAATTTATAAGGTTACATCCTCCAATGTTGACTAGTACAAAGGTTAATGAGGATCCTCAAAGCTTTATTTATGAGATAGAAGAAATTTTTTGGGTTATGTATGCTTTAGAGGTTAAAGGTTTAGAGTTTGCTGCCTATCAATTAAAAGATCTAGCATACCAGTGATACAAAGAGTAGGAATAATCGAGAGGTAAGGATGTTGGTCCTACCTTATGCGATGATTTCTCTAGTACATTTCTAGATTGCTTCATTCCTCAGAAGTTAAGGGAGGCGAATGTAGAGAAATTTGTTAACTTGAAGCATAGAAGGATGATAGTCAAGTAGTATTCTTTGAAATGCCATTAATTATATTGATATGCTCCAAAATTGGTATCTAATATGAGGGACCAAATAAGAAAGTTTGCTTTGAGATTATCTCATGAGTTGATTCTTGAGATTAAGGATGCCTTGTTGATCAAGGACATAGACATCTCCAGATTGATTGTGTATATGCAGTGGGTCGAAGAGGAGGAAAAATAGGCTGACATTAGTGAGAGATAAAGTAGGAAATTCTAGTATTCAAAATAGAGTGGGAGCCAACAACAGAGTGAAAATTGGTTTTAGAAGAAGAGTTGAGAGGGAGTAATAACTTCTATTCGGTGGCTAGTGCTCCCCTCCCAAAGTTGTCTAGAGATCGATGTTCTTAGGATGATGGCGCTTCTTGGTCACAGGGTGCCCAATATCAGGCCAGTAGGGCCCAATCAACACTATCCTACCCTTTTCACAGATTTTATGGTCAACATCATCGTGTTCAACGTGGTAAGGGTAGGAAGCGATGTTTTATGTGTGGTCGATTTGACATATGTAATAGGATTTTCCGTCTAAAGTTGCTTTTGGGTCAAACAAGGTTCCTGTTGCCTCTTTCTCATCTCCGGCACCAAAGGGTGCCACTTTTGGCTTCAGCACTGACCAAAACTATTTTTGTGGTTGGATCTTTATGTTCGTTTATGTGCATTTACTACTCGTCTGAAGTTTGAGAAATCTCTGAATATTATTACTGGTATGTTGAAACTCTTTTCCCATGATGTGTACTGTTTACTTGATCTGGAGTCCAGTCTCTCCTATGTGACCCTATTCATGGTTGTGTATTTTGGTTTTGGTCCTGAGTATCTATCTGACCCTTTTTCTGTTTCTACCCCGACCAGAAAGGTAGAAGGGCACGAACGACTGCCGGTACTTCATCTTGATGAGCTGTTGCCTGAGATTCTCTTATCTCTGGCCTATATCTCCACAGAATACCTCATGCAGGATCCTAATGTTGAAGGCAAAGTCCTGGGACATCAGATAGGTGTTCTTGGCTGAAATCCCAAGAGCATTCCACTAGTCTCTGAGTATGGCGGAGAATCTAGATGTCAACTCCGAGAGTATCATGTATTTCTCCCGTTCGGCCAGATTCTTCATCGCCATCCAAGTGTAGAAGTCCTAGATCAGCTGAGGCCAGGCTAAGATCTTGATGTCATCGAGGGTGAAGGTGTGAAATCTGGTTCCTAGTTTTCCTTGTCGGTGTACATGGATCTGGCCTTCTTTCTGGGATTTGATCGTTCGTCATCTCATCTTGGTCGTCGACAACCTCAAAGACCTCTTGTTCCTTAGAATGGTTCATGGATAGCCTTCTTCCAGAGATTCAATTGAGGATTCAAGAGTGTCCTTAACATATTCTCGTGAATCTATAAACTCCTTTCTGTCTTCAATGTATATATCTATTCGAAAGTTATCGCTGATGTCGAAATATGCCTCTGCATCAGAGGAACTTTCATTGCTTGAAGCAGGATTAACGGGATCAGCATCCTTAACCTGTTCGTCGTACTTCAGAGATTCTTTCTCTGGATCAAGGACTACTACGAGTTGTGGATCTAGAATTGTTTCCTTATTTATGTTCAAGCCATACAGATTTGGGATAAGTTGGTCTGCATCAACATCTTGATCACGATGGTATGGCAACCACTTATGATTGAGAAGGCCATCTTTCAACAAGGCGTTCCATTCTTTATCTTTGCATGGCACTTCTGGTTTGTGAATTATCAAATTATCATCAGGGAAGGTAATGTCGTGGTTCAAGATCATCATGGTCCCTCTGTCTGTGTCAAATTTCATTTTTGTCTTGGACTGCTTTTGAGTTTCATCGGCTTTTCTCTTGGCAATAATGGCATCTTTCCTATCCCATACATGCTTAGTGATGTCAAACTTCTTTTTCTCTTGAGAACCTGGGGATATTGGTATTTGGGCGCTTAAAGTAGAAGTGGGAAAGATGTGTCACATTTTTGGCAGAGAGTATAAATATGGCAACATGGGGAACAAGGTTGTCTTTGGTAGTGAGCTATGGGTTCTCTAGGGCTAAAACCCACCGTGTTTTAGGTACTGGATTTGTTCTTTTAGAGAAGCCATTTTATTTTGCTGCTGGTCAAAGAAATGAGACATCGGAGTGCCTGGTGGACATATATCTTACGACATAGAATAGAGCCTGAGTTTCAACTATCGGATAAGTTCGTCATGCTGAGTGGATACTTGTTCTTCTCTCTTGTTCGTTCCTTCAACATTGCTTGCCAACTTATTTTGAGAGTGAGCAACATTCTTCATAGCTTGGTTGATGCTGTACAGTATCCTTTTTTGTCACATAACAATTTTAGATTTCTAGTTGAGTGCTGCTTCGGTGTCATTGAGTGGCATTTTCTCTTCGGATGGCATGATAATAATTTTTGCTAGTATTTTTGGAGAGTGGCTCATGTTATCCTTTTGGAAGGGTTTATTTTATGGGAAGTTATCCAAGTAACCAGTGCCAGATTGAGACATCATGAATAGTTTGGTTGCAGGCTATTTTTCTTTAGTTCTGGTAGTTTTAGCTAGTGGTGGATAGAGTGAGGTATCTCCTTGGCATAGGTGGCATCTGCAATTCGATTTTCATAAAGAGTGTCCAGGGAAAGAATATTTGCACCACATAGTATATCAGCTATTATGATTGCAGTAGTGCATCCAATCATGCTCTTCCATACTGCTGTCTAGGAACTAGTGCATAAACTTTGGATTATCTATCTACTTTGTGTCGTCTATCAGTGGAAGGTCATTGAAAGATTAGAATATATGGATGTAGAAGGTGGTTTTGGGAGGCTTTTTAAGGTGTGAGTGGTTGAAACTAATAGTGACGGTATTGTCGCCCCTTACGTGGACTGGAGAGGTTGAGGATGGTCTCTCAACTTCTCATAGTTTATGACCTATGAGTTTGGAAGTACTTTCACAAGTTCATCTCTGGGGATCTACCTTGGGATCTGAATACACTAAGTGGTTCCATTAGTGGAAACTATGTTCAAGAGCAAAGCATCATCGCCACCTGGAAGGGATAGATCCATAGCATAATTCTAAACTCGCCCAGCAACCTGGTAGTGGAAAGTAGCCTATTGGGGACATATTGAAGTTAGCGAATATAGGGATATCGGATAGGGACATGTTGAAGTTGGGGGATATAGTGACAAAGACTGTCCCAGTGTTTAGTGTGATTTTTTAAGTTCCCAAGTTGGCATATTGGTCTTCGTTGTTCCTGGTATCAATGAGGGAAAGACATGCCACTATGGGTTGGCCTTTTTTTCTGTGATATGACAACACAACCCTAACATCACCAAAGTCGATATGGGAAAGCCTTGGGTTTTCCACTATCTTGGAAAATCTCCTGACATCTGTAAAGTGATGAAATATTCCTTCTGAGTTGCAAGAATAGGATGCTGGTCTAGTTTTGAGGCAGAAATATATTTTTTAACTCCTTTCAGCCTTGGCTATACCAGAGAGCGGTACATGTCTTCTTTGCAAAGACAAAATAAGGGTTTAAGAGAGGTAGATGTGCTGAGGATATCTTCTATTCTGGTGGTAGCACATCTACTTTGTATAGGTAGTCATATTTAGATGACAGTGTTTTTGTAGGAGACATATTTACCTGAGCTAGGGATCTACAGGAACTGGACCGACTTAAAGAAGAAGACTCTAAGGAAGACATATTTTTTTTTATAATTATGACTATAAAGACTTGATGTATTTGTTCTAAGGTTCTATGGACAAGACTCAATAAAATGAAAATCTTTTTGTGTTTTTGTGGGTTGACTCTATATATTTGTTCTAAAATCTAAGAAAGTAACTATGACTCGATTATGTACAAGGCGCAAATTATGAAAAGCGGGAAACTCTGACTCTGATAATGAAATTAAAGCTATGGCACTAATATGTACAAGACTTGAGTTGTAAACTGTAGAAGTGAGAACTAAGAACGGATCTAAAAGTAGTAGTTTTGATAGATAAAACATATTTTTGCTTTAGTTTGGATTCTTAAGGTTTCCTTATAATCTACAAATACTTTTTTGATGTTTTTAGTCAGTTTATGCACTTTTATGCACTTAGATGCACTTTGTACTCTTACAAACATATATTGATTTCAAGATTGACTTTTGATCTTGGAATCTTCTTGTTCTCTGTTTCTGGTTGATTAATTGATTTGACACTTTGGATTTTCTCCACCTATGTTGTAAGATTGATTCTATGCTTTCTTTATTGAATTCCATAGATTGTTTCACAACTATGAGCGGCTAATTCCCTCAGCTAGGATTGTGGAAACTTGGCTGAATAACAAAGTAGGGAAAGTCTGAGGTTCTTCTCGATCACCGTTTACACTTGTTAAATGCCTCAAACTTTGGCCTTTTCAAATTTCCTGAGCTTTATCCATCTTTCCTTCTTACGACTCACACGTATGGTATGGTTACGAGTCTAGGGACCCAAGTCATAACCAAACCAGTATGTCATTGGCAAAGTTCTTTCCTGGTTACGAGAAATCCTCACGAGTCGTATGATCATGTGATGAGTGGTTAAGGGTCCAGTCATATGTTGTCCTATGTCCAAGCCCTTGGGGTTCTGTCTTGGTCACGACTTGCACATATGAGTCATATGGTCTAGTGATGAGTGGGACTAGGAATTTGTAAGTTGGATAGTGTATAGTGTCCAGTTTTCTGTCTTAGTGATGACTCAATGGTAAGAGTCGTATGTTGTGTTGACGGCCCAATGGCTTGACTTGTAGCCACCTGCAGAATCTTTCCTCATTGTTAGTTTACTAAAATCACATGTTTAAAGAATTGCTCATGAATCACTAATGGTGGTTTTGAAATCAAGGTTGAGGGGTTTGAATGCATATTATTGAATAATTTTTTCTATTGTTTAAATTATGATTATTCATGTTTTAAGAATAGTTTTGCACATGTGGGTGAATAGGAGTTATGGTTTAACTAAGAGGTCATGATTAACCCTAAATTTTATGGTTTTTGGCTTTGATAATGGTATGCCCTCAACCTGTTTGTGAAATTGTCAATGAGAATGATCTTGTCATATGTTGAATTGTGTTTTGAACTAAGGCACTGTCATAAGAACGTTAATGGTAGGTAAATGGTTTTATGAAGTCCTTGTTGTCCATAAATTAATTTGAAATACGAAGTGGGTTTGAGTCCCTAAAGGATGAATTAAATTGATTTCTTTATTTAGACAATAGGTTCAAGTCCCAAAGTTAATTAATATTAGTTAGGGCATGTTGTACGCTTCCAAGTAGGGTTGTTATGACGATACCAATGGGATGCCTTTGATAAGTAATTGGATTAATCATTTTTTATGTGTAACGAATGTTTTAATTAGGCTCTAAAGCTTGATATATAGTCGGCCTGTGAAAGTGTAGTCTGAAGAACTAACACTGAAACTGCGATAGTCGATGTAGGCGTCTATATGATCAGAAGGTTTGGGTTCCCCAAATAAATATATGAATGGGAGGTTTGAGTCCCCCATATTGTATATACTGGTGCTTAAGTCAGCTTGACTATGCTTGGAGGTTCGAGTCCCCCACAAAGGCATATACGGATATAGATATACTCTGGTTCGTGCGGTTACACGTACTTTAAAGCACCCTGAACTTTGGCCCTTGCAAAATATCTTGAGTCTTAAACTTTCTTATCATCATACGACTCACACCATGACTCGTTGGCGTGGTTACAGGTCTAGAGACCCTAGTCGTATGTTGGATAGTGTGATATTGGCCATGTTCTGTTCTATATATGAGAAGACTCATACTAGTCATATGTTCAAGTGATGAGAGGTAGGGTCAAAATCGTATGTTGTCCAAAGTCTAGCCTTTGATGATCTGCCTAGGGTATGACTTGATGATTCTAGTTATATGGTGATGATACGAGTTACGCAAGGGTGTCGTACGTTGGATAATATGTGGTTTCCAACTTTCTAATCAATTGATGAGTTGAGGGTACCAGTCGTATGATGTGGTTACGAGTTGAATGGTCCAATTTTACCCTAATGCATCCTTTTTACAGCTTTTAAGATGAGGGTATTTTGGATATTTCCCACCCCAAGCCCTTAAGACCCTACATCTTATAACTCCTATTTTTCTTTCATACTACACTTTAAAATATTGAAACACCCTCTAAACACCTTTTCTAAACCTCTCTAAAAGATTGGGCTAAGGTTTCTTCAATGTGGTCATCTAGAGGCTTAAGAATCAAAATCTCCCCATGAATCTTCATAACTCAGGCATATGACTCTTCCTTCATTGTTAGTTCACAAACATCAAGTGTTTTAAACACTGTTCATGATTCATTAATGGTGGTTTTGAAAACCATGGTTGAGGGTTTGAATGCATAATGTTGAGTTTTATTTTCCCATGATTTAAATTATGATTATACATGTTTTGAAAATGGTTTTGCACATGTGGGTGAATGGGAATTGTTGTTTAATAAATGAGTCATGTTTAACCCTATACTTGATGTTTTTGGCTTGAATAATGATTTGATGATGGTATGCCCTCAACCTATTTGTGAAAATATCAATGAGAAGAATCTTGTCATAGATGGATTGTGTTTTGAACTAAGGCATTGACCTATGAATATTGATGATTGGTAAATGGTTTTATGAAGGCATTGTTGGTCATAAATTGATTTGAATCATAACCTTTGTAGTTTAATTGGCTATATGGGTTTGAGTCCCTAAATGTTGAATTGGATTGTTGTCTTGTTTTAGATAATAGGTTTACGTCCTAAAGTGGTTTGATAATAGTTATAGCATGTTGTGTGCTTGCAAGTGGTGTTGGTATGGGGATACTAGTGGGACTCTTTTGGTAAGTAATTGGAGTAATGGTTGTGTATATGTGTGAAAAATGTTTTAATTGGGCTTTAAAGCGGGATGTGTGAAACACCCTAGACCTTAAAAATTTCCTAAAATTCGAATCTCTGGACCCAATACGACTCATGGGCACGAGCTGTTTATTGGGATTATGGGTGGTATGGTGTAGTCTTATATTGACCAGTGTTGGTTAGTGGGATGGATTTTGGTTACTGGAATGGGTATGACTTAGGTGTACGAGTCATATTGGTTGTTTGGTTGCTTAACTTAATCTTAGTTTTGGTTACTTAGGTTGGATCTGAGTACGAATGGCTCACCATGAGTCGTAAGTCAGGGTATGAATCATACCGGGGACTCGTATGGTAAACAATGTTCAATTCCCCAAGTATTTTATTTTACCAGGGATACGAGTCATGGATACAGGTCATATGCTGTGGTCACGACTTGGTTAGATGAGTTGTATACTGGACATTATTTGATTCAAGGGTCTAGGCCAGGTTACAAATGGTGTAAACCGATCGTATTTGGTGGGTACAACTCGTGAGTGCCAGTCGTATCCCTATGATGGGATTTTGGTGAAACTTAAGTAGGGGTATTTTAGACATTTCCCCACTTATCCTAATAGGGTCCCATGATTTCTAACTTACTTGGGAGGTTATTTACCCTATTATTCTACTCATTAACACTTAGAAACTCCTCTTAAACACTTCATAATTCTCTCAAGAGCTTTTGGGCAAGGGGAGCTAGGGTTTCAACTAAGGGATCAATATGGGGCTTGTCTTGGTGATTTCTTTCCGTCATCATCTTGGTTTAAGGCATGTTCTCTTCCATCATTGTTAATTTTACTTAAAGACATGGTTTGTATGAATTTTCTATGATTTCATTGATTGTATGATTTTGGTTTTCAAATATAATTTGGGGGGTTTTGATGTTAAATGGTTGGTTATGGTTTCCCATGGCTTTAATTAAGCTTTTATATGCATTAATGGTGGTTTCTGATAATTAGATTGCATGGGAATGGTTTAATGGTAATTGAAATTGGTTTAGGTTATATTATTCCCCCAATGTATTTGACAAAATGCTTATAAAGATACGTTTATTGCATTGACTATTTTAATGGAACTCTTGTATGTTTTAAAACTTGGTAAAAGAATTATGCATGGTTTAAATAGTTTGGAAAGGCTAAAGGCTAATTGGTTATACTTGTGGGGAACATGGAAGTCTACCAAGTGGTTTAATATGACTAATTGAAAGGCACTTGAAATTCCTCTCAAACCTATAAGTGTTGGCTATGGATGATACTTGCAAATAAAGGTTGGTATGATGATACCAACATCAATGGCCTTGGTTAATAAATGGATAATGGTTTGTTTATTTGGAAAATGTTTTAATTGGGAAATAATGGCGGGATGTGTAGCAAATCTATGAAAGGTGGAGTTCAAGAGGGGACCAAAACTGGAAACTCATATTTGCCGATATGACATTTGGTCTTGGTGACCGTGTGCATGATGTCACAGTTTATTTTGGGGATGTACTAGTCATCCCATGAGATACTTCCGTGGTCGTGAGGCTACACACACTGGGACCATTTTAGCAGGAGGAGCTAAACCAATATAGCCGTGGGTGGTTTAGGATGATAAAGTTACACAACCCAGGTAAAGGTTTTAAAGACATGCTAAACCCGGTCCCTTTTCGCGGCAAGGTTATATATATATATGCATGGTTGTGTGCATATGGATAGTTTTACTTGATTTTATAAATGGCATTATTTTATCCTTACCCTGAGTCATGCTAGTAGTCACTCACTAACCCCGTCTACTAGTGGTTGTATACCCACGCAGACAATCTTTAGAGATTAACCTCCGAGCTCTAAGATAAGAAATAAACCTCTCCCTAGGAGCTAAGGAACTACCCTCCCATTCTATAACTAGTTCACCAGGAAGTTTAAGGATAACCCTACGGGCCCGAGAATCCACAGATGCATAACAAGAATGAAACCAATACATACTTAGAATCACATCAAAATCTACCATATCCAACTCAAACAGATCCGCCAAGGTCTGCTTGTTACCAACAGATACCATACCCCCTATAGACTCTCTTAGCAATAATTGAGTCACCTAACAGGGTAGAAATAGAAAAGAGATTCGAGATAACTTCTGTATCGAAACTAATAGAAACAGCCACATATGGAGTCACATAAGAAAGAGCAGACCCCGAATCAAGCAAACAATATACATCACGAGAGAAAAGCTGTAACGTACCAGTAATAATATCACGTGATGCTTTGGATTCCTGTTGGGATACTAATACATACAACCTGTTTCGACCAACACTAGAACCAGAAGCAGTAACAAAAGCAGATTCCACCTCACCAGGCATAGGAGCAGAAGATGAAGTCACAGGAATCTTATTTGCTTCCTCAGCAACCTTAGTGACCAGACAATCCCTGAGCCGGTGGCATTCCTGGCCACAATTGAAGCACTTTTTCCTTCCTCGTAATAACCCCGATGAGGATGACCACAAAATTAATAAGGAGGAAACAAAGAAACTAATTGAACTTCACTCGCCTGAGATTGGGCAACCTGTGCCCGAGAATTGTCACCACCTTAATGATGCTTGTCTCCCGACTGATAAGGAGCACTAGCAGAAAAGGATCCCGAGATCCCCCACTTTATTTTCTATAACTTTCCACCATCACTACCACCCTATTACTGAGCATCTCCCTGATCAGAAAACTTGCTCTTCTTTTCCTGCCTATCCCCACACTCTGCCTGATTTCTCTTTCATCCTTTACCTACTACATATGAAAAGTCAACCTCGAGATGTCCATATCTTTAATCAGCTAGGCAGTCTTGCTCTCCAGAATCAAATCTTTATTCAAACCAAAAGCAAACTTCCTCATTCTCGACCTTATATAAGCCACTAAATAAGGAGCATACCTTGATAGCTAATAGAACGTCAAAGCATATTCCTTTACCGATATCCTCCCCAGCTTCAGGTTCATAAACTACTCCATCTTTGTTTTTCTCAACTTTTGAGGAAAGAACCGATCTAAGAAGGCATTAGAAAAGGCCTCCCACAACCCATCCTCTTCCATATCACCTTTATCCCTGTCTCATTCCTCATATGACTAATAAGAAACATGCTTGAGCTGATAAGCCGCAAAGTTAACCCCCTCGACATTAGTAGCCTCCATTACCCGAAATATCTTTTCCATCTCATCCAAGAAGCCCTATGGATCTTCCTCCACCTTTACCCCAGTAAAATTTAGAGGACCCATCTTTATAAATTTACCAACCCTTGTAGACTCAGTAGACAAAGCACCAGTTGTACCCCGCTCAGCCTGAGCAACAACCAATTAGGAAATAACATGAATAGACTAACAAAATTATACGTTTATCACATTGCCTTGAGGGACCTGAGGAGAACTAATCGGAATAGGAGGAACTCCAGCACCATTAGGAATAAGACCATGAGATTGAAGATGTACTCCAAACATAGGACGTACCCCTTCAGTATTATTGCCAGATAGGGTGGAAGAATTTTCTTGTGTTCCAGATCTCGGAGGCATGATCTGAAAGACAAACAAACAAGGATTAGAAGAGATTCCAGGATTGAGACCTTAAGCTTGAAGATAGAATACCAAGAAAGTGAAATATTCTAAATATCTTTTAGCCTCTCTGTTATGAGCGTGGCGCGCTTCACACCCCTAAAAGATACTCTACTCAACACAGATTTGTGGACTTTCCAGTTGACCATGAACCTAGGCTCTGATACCAACTTGACCTAACCCAACCCCGGGCTTTGTCGTAATAAGCATCCGAAGTCCAACCAGGACAGGGGACCGCCCCTTGTTACCCAACCCAACCACCTATATCAAGCCTTATATGGGCTGAATTTCAAATATTTAATGAGATAGCGTTATTATTCTTATTAAGACTCTGAGATAGGGTCATAATCGTGACCAACCTAACTGAGTCTAATCATACCGCACCAACTGCCCAACCATACCAAACCAAACCAAACCAAACCATAGACCACAAACAAAAGGGAATACCAAAACATTAATATGAATATCAGTCCTAAAATATGATAGGATAGAACAACCAATAATATTGTCCAATGATGTTAGTCCACCGGATTATTCCAATGCCAAGGCTGACACCAATACCGATCCCACCCATACCAACCCCAGAAGTATCACAAAGCCTCTATCCAAAAAAGTAAACAAATTTGGTTGGGACATGCCCCCAACCATCGCTAAAACCAATATCCAAAATAAAAGAAAAGTGTCTAAAGAAATCCATAACATAAAATAATGCCTTCTGAATGGATGGAAGCTCACCACTTCAGTACAAATGCTAATACCGAATTTGCATGCTAAATAGGTGGAGTAGAATAAATGGCTCCTGCATAGCGTGAGTATACAACCTCCAGTAGATGGGGTTAGCAAATGACCACTAGCATAAATCTCAAGATAAGAATAAAATAATGCCAGTTATAAAATCAAGTAAAACCATCAATAATGCATACAACCATACATATATATCAGTGTCGATAAAGGGATCCAGTTTTAACATGCATTTAAAAACTTTACCAGGGTTGTGTAGCCTTGCCTTCCTAACCACCCATGGGCCATATAGGTTAAGCTTCCCTTGCTGAAAGGGCCCCAATGCGTGTAGCCACATGATCAGGGAAGAACTCATAGGATGAATAGTAAATTCACAATTATAAAATATGACACATGCACATGGTCATCAAGACCCCTCATATCGGCAACTATGAGTTTTCAGTTTTTGTCCCCCTGGGACCGCCACCTTCATGGCTTAGCTACATACCCCACCATTAATGCCAATTAAAACTATGTCCAAACAATTTCTTTATCATTTATTAACCAAGTCCAATATTAGTGGTATCGTCATACCACCCCATTACTTATAAGTAATATCCATAGCAAAACTATTTAGGTTAAGAGGACCTTAGGTGCCCTTTCAATTTCCATATTAAATATACTTAGGATATTTACATGTTCTCCATAAGCATAATCATTTATCGTATATCATTTTCAAACCATTTAAACCATTCATAAATCCTTATTCCAATTTAAAACATGCAAGAGTTCTATTAAAAAGTCAATGCAATAAACATATCTTTATAAGCATTTTATCAAACACCCTGGGGGTATAATATAACCATAACCAAGTCCAAAGACCATTAAAAAATTACCATGCAATATAATTGTCCAAAACCACAATTAATGCATAGAAAAGCATAATTAAAACCATTAGAAACCATAACCCAAGTATTTAATATCAAAACCCCCAAATAATAGTTGAAAACCATAATCATGAAATAGTAAGACCATGAAATCAATCATATAAATCATACCTTTAGTTGAAATTACAATGAGGGAAGAGAATCATGCCTTATACAAAAGAATTGCTGGAAAAAAATCACCAAGACAAGCCCCAAAGCAATTTGTAAGATGAAACCCTAGCCTTCTTGCCCGAAAAGCTCTTGAGAGAATTACAAGATATTTTTGGAATAGTTTCTAAGTGTTAATGAATATAATAATAGGGAAAATAATCTCCTAAGTGTATTAGAAGTCGTGGGTCCTAGTTAGGATAAGTATGGAAATATCCAAAATACCCCCACTTAAATTCCTTAAAAACCTATCACAGGGATTAACTGGCCCATACGAGTCGTACCCTCCTGTATGATCGGTATCCACCATTCATATCTAAGCCTCAACCCTTGGATCAAATACTGTACAATATAGGAATCATCCAACAAAGTCGTAACCCAATATATGGTCCATATCCATGTCCCGTATCCTTGGTAGAATGAAATTCCAGGAGGATCAAACACTGCCCACCATATGAGTCCCTGATACGACTCATACCAAGCCCTACGACTTACATCTATAATTCGTACACATTTCAGTGACTAAAAATATCCCATAACTAACACTGGTCAACATACGACAAGACAATACCACTCGTACCCCAACATACGGCTCGTACCCATAAGTTGTATTGGGTCCGGAGAATTGATTTCCAGGAAATTTTCTAAGCGTCAAAACCCAGGATGTTTCACAATAACAATGAAGGAGGAATGATAAATCCAAATTTGATAGGCTCAAAGTATCCCAAGTCCTTCTCCGAATAATCATATAGTGGCAAGTACTGATAGACTGGGAGTACTTGAGCTCTACCCCTTCTAAATCTATCTTTATTTATGTTTAGTTCTACTTGACGATCTACTACTTGTCTTTGCCTTACTAACTTTGCCTTTTGAGCTATACGATGGGAATTCACACCTCTCCTTACATTAGCAACATTTGCTTCTGCTAATAATTGATTTGTGGTTCGATCAATTATCTACTAAACTGTACTAGGAAGAGAAGGAGTCAAACTAGTAGGATTGTTCCAAAGCGAATCAGGATGATCTTTACATTCGTGTTCTGACATCCTACAATTCAGTTATAGGATTCTCTTTGGCTTAGGATCAAGTGAGAGTAGGGGATTACCTTGACTTCTAGTGCTAGGCATACACTGACGTATTCCCTAAGAAGAATATGAAAATAAAACCTAAAAACCTCAATGACTTTAATCAACAACTTTGCAATCATATTACCCGATAGTAATGCCAAATATTAATGTCACCCAAACCTATACCCTCCAAGATGATACAAAGTGGTCGCTTTCAAATTATAGTAACCCAACTAGGTTAGGTAGAACCCACTAAAAATAGGTCAAACTCATCTCAAACTTGCTGAAGTAGCCAAAAGTGCACGAAAGGAAATTGCGGGTTTGCTGTGTTTAGTAAAAGTAACAAGATTTGATGCGTTTGCTTGTAAATAGTCTAAGACGAACACTAGGACTATGTTCCCCTATCTTCCTAACTCAGTAGGTTTCTCCTGCTCAATCCATCTATCTCATTGCCACACACGTAGAATCTAACAAGCTGTGTATCACCAACCATCTTGTGAATGCTTTTGGTGAATTTCACCCTTTAGTTTATCAGTCTTAGGGTATCTTTTTAATAACCTTTGTCTTTTATCCTAGTTTAACTATTAACTTGTGGATCTCATGTTATTAGATGAGGGTTGATAGCCTTGAATTACTATTATAATCCCCTTTTCCCAATATCATCTCTCTTGTGAGATGATCTCGAGTACCAGTAGGTTCTTAGAGTTGGCCACCACTAAAAAATCGATTAAACTAAAGAAGATCACAATACAAGTGAAAATGGTGATCAAGAAAAACGTCACACTTCCTCTATTTCATTATTTATTGGTTAATTCCCACAATCCTAGCTGTGGCAATTAACCGCACATAGTTGCAAAAAGCTCCATAAAATTCAATAAAGAAAGCATAGAATCAAGCTCATAATAATAGATGAAAAAACCCAAAGTCTCAAATCAATTAATCAACCAAAAATGAAGAACAAGAAAATTCCAAGATTAAAAGTTAATCTCGAAAGCAATATATATTTGTAAGAGTATAAAGTGCGTCAAAGTGCAAAAACTAGCTAAAAAGCATCAAAAGAGTATTTATAGATTACAAGGAAACCCTAAAAATTCAAACTAAAGTGAGATATGAAAATTGAGTTGGTGCCCAACTACGGTGCTACTTTCTGGCTGTTGGTGGAACCTACAGGCTGTAGATGGCCCCACGTAGGTGGTCAATCTTTAAAATTTGCAGGATCTCTACTTGTGATCACTTGCTTTGACACCTACGAGGTGTAGGTAGTGTGTAGGTTTCATTGAGGAAATATGTAAATAGAGAAGTTGAAGCTTAACAGGTAATGCACCCATCTTGGATGGTGGCATTGATGCTGAGGGCTCTTTAGGTGTAACTAAGTTTGGATGGTATGGTAATATTTACATTTTATTGCAAAAAAAAAATACAAAAAAGAAAACCAAAAAGAAAAAACCTTAAAAAAGGGAGAAAGAGAAATAAGCTAGAGAGAGAAGAGAAAGAAAAACGAAAAGAAAGGAGCTAAAATAGGAAAAAAAGAAGGAGAAAACCAAAAAGAAAAGAAATGAAATATATGATAAAAAAAAAAAAAAAAAAATACAAAAAAATAAAAATGAAAAAAAGTATAGAAGAAAAGAATAAAAGGGAAAAAAAAAGAGAAATAGAAGTTAGAGATAGAAGAGAGGAAAAAATGAAAAGAAAGAATCTAAAAAGAAAAATTAAAATTAAAATAGAAAAAACAAAAAGTAAATAAGAACTAAAAAGGATAAAAGCAAAAAGAAAAGAAAAAATGATGGTGAATACAAATATAATGAGCGGTTAGGATGTTTTTGTCATCATCCGGTTTGTACTTGATGTAGCTATGTTTTTTGAAAATATAAATATAATACACAGTAAAAAATGAGAAATGAAAAAAAAAGCAACTAAAAAGGAAAAATAAGAAAAAAAGAAAAAAAAAAGAAAGAGAAGTAGAGACTAGAAATTGAAATGAGAAAAAAAATTAAAAAAAGAAAAGAAATAGAGGCTAAAGATAGAAGAGGGAAAAAACAATAAACTAAAAAGAAAAATAACAAAAAAAGAAAAAAGAAAAAAGAAAAAAGAAAAAAGAGAAAAATGTGCCATGGATTGTAATTTTGAAGGTTAGGCTAAAGGCACTTTCATTTTGTTGGAACATTGACTATTTTTTGTAAGTGTCCCTAGAGAAAATCCATATTCAAATATAGAAAATTGACATTTTATTTACTCTCTGGTCCTATTTTATATTGCGTTGCTAGACAAGTTGAAATAATAGTTACTTGAAACTTGTTTAAAAAATACTAGAAACTTGTTTTCAACATATACTCCGTCCGTTCCATTTTACTTTATTTGCTTATTAAAAATAGTTGTTTCAATTTACTCCTACAATTTATGAAATGAAAAGAAATTTGTCATATTCTTCCAATAGTACTTGTATTATTTAATGATTATATAAAGTATTAATAGTCAAATTTAGATTTTCAAAGCGTAATTAATAAGGTTAATTTAGTAAACAAACACCTAATAAATATTTTCTTAAGGGGAGTGTAAAAATTTGTCCCCATTTCTCAACCTCATTTGGTCGTTTAATTTTTTTTACCCCCATTGTGACTCGAACTTAGTGCGCGGCAAAATTGTCAACCCAGTAGGTTTGTTAATGCTTGCAAACCATGAATCTTTTAGAGATGCTCGATCAACCATAATTTCAACAGCAAGTTGCATCCCTCAAATCATTTGTCCCCATTATTAGAGCATCCAAACGCCCGGTAAATGTCGACTACAATCATGGGCACAATCGTTCAAGGACCTTTATTAATCCAATCACGTAAACCACCGATCATGTTGATTAAGAGAGTATGTATGACTTCTTCTACTCCATTAGTAAAAAGTATCATTCATAAGAAATAAAATAATAAATGTGAATATTCTTTCCCCCCCCCACTCTTTGATTCATACATTTTCTAACCATAATCATGTCCAAACTTGTCAAACAGGTAACTACCTGAGATTTTGACTTCGTCACAAATGACACCATCACACTACCTTGAAGCGCTAGTTTATCTTAAACCTATTTGAAGGTGATTGCTTTTTGGTAGTTCTTTTTCTAGAGCAAGTAGATATCTTCACATACTTTCCAATTTCATCAAGAAGTGGGGTCATTTCACCTTGCCTAACTTGAACATAATTTTTTTTTCATCCCAAAATGCTGTAGCAGCCTCAATAAGTTCTCTGCTTGGGGTGACATGCATAAGAAATGGAAGCTCCCCAATACATTTCTCACCGCTGGTTGACCTTATGAACCCAATATAGCCATCAAGACTTTATTTGAGTTGGCATGCACCAAGCCATACCAAACCTAGATATTATGTAAGTTGTTCCATTGAGCCTGGAAAACAAAAGAAGTTACCCTACCCTACTACCACAACGAAGGAGCAATATGACAACTTTTAGCCATATTTATTTCTCAAATACATAGAAATCACTAGAATGTTATTTTTGGGATTATGAAATCACTTAGAACTTAGGGAAAGGTTTCTTAATAGACTATAACACCTCGAAAATTCAAGATACAACTAGAACTAATCTTCAAGCAAATATAGAACTAGTACATACGCAGGATACAAGTATTAATGATGTTTAAGATCATAAGGGGTCCCAAATCAAAAGTTCAGTTGAAAACTTCTTTTTTGACTAAGTTCTAGTATAAGATACTTCTTGGGTAAACCTCAAACGACTACTTATCCTAGTATGTAAAGAGTGTTGGATGAATACTATCAACTTATATGTAATTGAATTACCTTTTCAACGCCACCAATCGCTCATAAATACGGTATGAAAGTAAAAGGTTATGACCATTTTAGTAAAGTACTATTAGGCTGTCAAGACACTAGTTGTCATATGAACTATGTCTAAATGACACGAGTTGTCATCCGAACTATGTGTAAGGCATACGAGTTTCCATATGAATGTGTGTCAGGGACACAAGTCATGCGGTCCAATCCAAGAGTCGTAAAATTTTTCAGCAACTTCACTACATGTTTAATGAAGGTTATTTTGGTCTTTTCTAAGATTTTTTGCCCTATACGAAGTCATTTTTAGGGTATTTTGAGGGGTTATATCATATAATTATTCTATTTTCTCCATCATAATAATAATCAAAGCTCGCAAACTCTGTAAAAATTCTCTCAAGTCAAGAACCTAGGGTTTTCTCCTCAGGCTCAAGATAAATCAAGAATTCACCAAGGTTTCCATCTCCAGGTATATGGGATTTCATCAGTGGATTTCTTTCACCTATTGAGTCCCAAAGTTAACTCAATTTCTCAAGATTAATTCATTCTCCAAGTTTAGGATTTCTATTTAAAGGTGAATTCCATTATCTTTCATTCCTTGTGTCATGACCCAAAAATAAAGGGTCATGATGACACTTGTCACGACAAAAAAGGCAAAGTGGTGCATGCAAAATACCAAAAATAAAGATTCATTCAAAATCCCGTGAATGCAAACAAACTATGCTACCCAAAATATTTGATACTCCAGACCTAGTGGTGATATCAAATTTTAGTAAAGATATCACTCTTACAAAGTTGACCCCCAAAATCAATAATCACCACTTTCAAAATCGAGGATCAAAATAAGATTTAAAAGCCATAAAACCACACCAACCGTTTTACCAATATAAAATAGACGTTTCAGATCTAGTGGCGTAGTTCGTTTTACCATTCGTCTCACGGATCAAAAGATATCAACTGAAATCAACTCTAAGGCTCTCAAAGCTGCCAAAAACTACAAAATCATATAAATGGCATAAAAAATTGTGCCAATTATCCCCACACCTTAGAAATACCATAACACAACCACAAGAAGGGGTAAAATTATCAAATTATACAGAAATATTTATTTAACCAAGAAGGGGTAATACTGGACAGTGCCTCCACTAGATCCTATGTATATGAATCTATTTAAACCTCAAATTTCTAACCCCTCTACCTAAAATAACAACAAGAATCTCCTTAAAAGGAAAACTATCATCCAACTAAATAGAATCCCACTAAAGCACGCGAGACTCATAAAATATATACCATCTCAATATAGACATATGAAATACAGGGTGGTGTCCAAAAATGTTGGAGGAATGACTAACTCATAAGTTATCTCACCAACCTACTGTAGGATCTCAAATGGACCAATATACCTAGGGTTAACCTTTTCCTTCTTCTTGACCCTCATTACGCCCTTTATAGGTGACACACATAAAACACCCGATCACCAACCCCAAAGCTTTAAATCTTGTACTTTACCATTGACATAACTCTTTTCTTGCTCTAAGATGCATAGATTCTATCCTAAATTACTTAAACTCTATCCATAGAATCAAGTAACAAGTCCATTCCCCATAACCCAACCTCGAAAGCATCAAACCAACTAGGGGCATGTACCTACTACCATATAATGCCTCGAATGGAGCCATCTAAAACTTGAATGGTAGATATTCTTAAACGTAAACTTCCCAAAATCTAAGAACAACTTCCATTGACCTCCAAAATCAATAACATATGCCCAAAACATATCCTGTAGAATTTAAATGGTCTGGTCCAACTGACTCTCACTATACATCTTTGCTTCCCTAGGTAAATAGAATATCTGGAATAATGGGCCTCCTCCATAATCAATCCAACCAAAATCCTAACTTTAGGAACATAAATTTTCCCATCAACCCATAAAACAACCTTTGAATCCAAGTTCACCTTCCTAGTTTCCCAGCTCTACACCATATCTCGAATCACCCATAATTTATCATCCTTAAATGCCACTCATGAATTCCTCCACTAATATAGACCTACTTTTAACACATAAAGAATCCACTTAGGGTAAGATATATCAAGTCGAACCAAATGGTTGGGTAAGGACTGTATGTCCAAGGCTAAGGTCGCTCCAAAGATGAAAAGAAAGACAAACTTCCCATACTCATTTCCCTTACCTGAATGGTAAATAATACATATATTGTAGTCCTTAAGTATCTCTAGCCATATGAGCTACCTCAAATTGAGATTTTTTGTTGAAGATGTACTAAAAGCAATGATGATCATTGAATTTCTCATAATAGAAACCACAAAGGTATTCATTTAAATATTTAACGCATACTACTACCAACTCCAAGTTATGGATGACGCAGTTCCACTCGTGCACCTTTAATTACCTAGATTTATATACAATAACTTAGCCCTGTTGGATGAATACACACCCCAAACTAACCCCAAAAGTATCATGATATACTCTAAACCCTTGTCTCTCAACCAAAAGTCATAAATGATCTAGGACAGCTATAGCAAAGCTCTAAATACATAAAACATATAAAATTAAGAGAATGACCTGGCGGATCATTACAATATCCACTACTAAAATAACTTTTATCCTAAAAAATCAAGGAATTGAATGAGTTTGAGATTCAAAAAGATTAGGGTGTAAGGTCTATGTGCCTTACTAGGCTCCTCCGGTACCCTCCAAACTGAACAATGCCTCAATAGAACCTTAGCTATAAGAATCCCCTTGATTTTAACTTCCTTGCCTCACTGCTTAAAATAATAACCAACTCCTCCCATAATGCCAATTCCTATATAATTGCATTGTACCCTATAGAAGTATTGGAGACTCATCCAAAATATATAATACTATATAATAAGATCAAAACTAAGCGAACACCTGATAAGGATATAAGCAATCCAAATCATAAACCAAATCACCAACCACAAGGTCTAAGTCCTACATCTTCTGATCATCGTAAGTCTCTAACCTATTTTGAGGTACGTAGATACTCTCCAGCATCATTTGAATCTTGCCTGTATAATCACACAACTACCAACCTCGAAAGGATATTATCAACCCATTAGATATCTGTATAACCTAACGCATGTTGATTTCTCAAAAGGATCCACCCAAACATGTTAGAATGGTAATACTATTATATGTAAACTTTGACAAGGCTATGCATTGACCTAATAATCTTCAAAACTAGAGGTGGGTGTTCGGTATTTAGTTTTGGGTTTGGTTTTTTTATTTTGTTTTTTTTTGGTTTTCGATTATAAAATTAGATGTATAAAAAACCCAACCAAATTAGTTCGGTTTGGTTTATGTGAATTTTAGTTCGATTCTTTTTTGATTTAATAATTTCAAATTTTCAATTCTGAGCCTGTTGAATGGGCTAAATTCATTTGGATACTCACCTATATGCTTCTTTCAACATCCATCCTAAAATATGACATATGGAAGTTTATACGACATTTTCAAAGTTGTGCACATGAGAGTATATATAATAATAAAAAATTCATTTGATTGTGTTCTTGATGACTTCAAAAAATGAAATCAAACCTGCACTTTGTTCTTTTAAGTGATTGAAATTTTAACATCTAAAACATAAGGCAGTAAAATAACTATGTAAGTAGAAAATGAAAAGAAATTAACTAGTGTCTGAAAGAGGTTTTTTTATATTTTAGTAGCAATCAACTTTCCAAGAAACCAACAAGCTTATTGGTTTACAGACCTAAAAATCAACACACACCAGTAAGTCAATATTGATGTCCTTCCTGGATATTTAGAGTCTGTTTCAAACCACTCAACAGAGCAATAACATGTCTATCCATGTCTGATTTTAAGATACTTAAAGTAACAAAAACAAGTATTAAGAGATACTGACAAACTATAACTCATCCTTAGCTTTTAAAGTCATCAATTTTTCTAAGTTTTATCCATACATTTACTAATAATAAGGTAAAAATTACATAATTTCTAGGAAAAAGGATATTCAAAACCATCAACCACTGAATCAAGTCCCTTAACTTCGGGCTTGATAAACCATCCATAGGGGATATTGAAATTGGATGAATATTGAGTTAACAACAATAACATACCAGTGACAAGTGAAGTCGGTGGCAAATTGAATGAATATTGAGTTAACAGAATGTGTAAATCATCTGAAGTATTAGGTTTAAGACTTCAAAGAGTGTATTAGGGTGTTGCGGTTTACCTATTTGGGATTTTTGGTTGCTGATTGCTGAAGAATCTATTTGGATTTTGGCCTTTTGGGGATTTCGGGTAGGCTGTAGTGGGCTGGGTACTGACTATTGCGTATGTATTAAATATAGCTAATGGGCTTAGATAATAGATATTATAAATATTATATATATATATATATATATATATGTATGTATAATAACTAAAAAAAGTAAATTAAAAATTTTGGTTTAAATCGAAAAATCAAATTACGTCGACCTAAAAACTGAAAACAAAACCAAAATACCTAATGTATAAAAGAAAACCAAGATCGAACTAAAAAATTGAAAAAGAAAAACCAATAAACTGAATTATTCGGTTCGGTTTGGTATTTCAGTTTTTTAGTATTTATGCCCACCCCTACTCAAAACCATTAACATAAGTCCAAAGCATAAATAGAATTTGAACTATCTGCTCTAAACTATCATCTATCCTATGGTGAAAAAGTTAAGCTAAGATCAACCTGAATATTAGTCTCTCTCTTAATAGACTACTAGAAACTTGATGCAAACCGAGAAGCAAAGTTAAAAGTTGTAGAAATTAACACTTTGTGTAATTGGATCATCCCTCAAATACAAATATGACCTGAAGGAAGACTAAATTGGTAGGTGGCGAGTAAGCCTATCCATCTATCAACAATAGTCTGATGGAATCAAATGCCTGAACAAGCTGAAATAAGTCACAAAATAAATAGCTATCCGCTTAGCATATAAGCCAAACCACCAAGCCTTAACTGTCCAAATTATGCCCACTGACAAACAAGTATCTAAATACAAGATCTATTATACACCTCATGCCTTTATCCGGAAGCTTTAATAAATCTGGTAAACCATATTGGGAATGAATAAATCCCTCCACCAAGACATATGATGTAGCCTGCTAACCAGACACACTGCTAGCCTTAATGGAAAATGCTCCTAGCCCAAACACGGACTAATCAATCCTCGCCAAGACAACATAGTCCTATTATTAGACATCACGTGCCTCAAGAATATCATAGAGCCAAGTCAATATCACATTCAAAAACTTAGAAAATATCTACTATTCTCACAAATGGTGAAGCTAAGGTACCATCGATGGTCACTAGGATAAAGAGGTCCAATCAAGTCCTAATTACATGATCCATCCAATCCATACCTACTAGGGGCATGGATAAACCAAGGACATATTCAGGAACTCATAGTGATCCATCAAATTTTTGCTCCTGATAGTTGATAGGCAAAACACACTTACATGAAACCATTCTATTTCCTCATAAACCAAATAGAAGTACCCTATGGAAACATTTCAGGCCAAATTACCCCATACTTAGAAGAATTTAAATCTACCCATATAATTAACCTTACTCAAATAAAGTCATCTAGTACAATATAGAATAATAAAAAGAGCACGCGACTCACTACCAACACCATAATTAAATCACAATTGAGTGATCCACCAAGCTAATCAAGAAAATTGACATCGATGATGCACCAGCCTTAGAGACTAAAAAGAGTGATGAAACATCAACACTAGCATCAAGAATGAAATAAAAAAGGACTAAACATTCTTTCATTACACCTTTATTACCCTCGAATAAATGACATAACCCCTCTCAATAACCAACCCTCTAACTCCTACCTCACAAACTTAAAGAGACCCATCACAATTAAAGTAACCGTCTAAGAAAGGCAACCAAGGACTATATGGTAGGAAAACAAAATGGTCTAAACCAATAATTGCATTGGATACCATTGTGTTAAAGATAATTAGATCTATCCTAGTGATATACCCCAAGGCAGTCACAATGCAAGATTGACCCACTTGATCCTTTACTGTGAGAAAATAATGAAACACACAATCAACCCACGATCTACTACTTAAAAAATCTATGGGGGTATCTATGTACATAAGCGCAACCGCAGGTTCACCAAGACAACATTAACATATGAAAAAGTAAGTAAACCTGAATATATAAGAAGATCGTGGATTAAATAATATTGAAACAGAAGGGAGAACATCAAAATCATACCTATAGTATCTAGATCTAAAGCAACCTTTGTCCTACCCAAAGAAGCTCATAGTAGATCGAGTCCATCCACAAACTAAGCATCAACACAACCGTTGGCACCACTTGGCTGTGAAATACATCTAACACTTTCTAAACCACCCCTAATACTCTAGGAAAAACCTTTAATTAGTGGTGTCACAACCCTAAAAGGATGACCTAGCTATGATGACTGCCCAATAATCCCATGCAAGCCTTAGAAATCCTATACAAGCAAAGCATATCCACGACCTAAACTAGACCCTACGACCTAATGATCTAAAATAAGAACCTATTAATGTCTGACTAAAATGTAGTCTATTGTAACTACTATGACCTATTTGATCCCTATCGATGATCTGTGGCACTGTCTGTACAAGACTACTAAGCTTAAAGTGATGGTGACCTTCACTGAAGGAATCTCTGCCTCTAGATGAAGTACTATTAAAATTGAATTGATGGTCGAGCCACTTACTACCACATCTATATGTATTAAGACATATCCACTCTATAGTAATTGTATGCTCAACAACCCGAAGAAAGGGAGACCCAACTATTACTAAAGGCTCTGATGCAAAATAGAGTGGTAAGATCAATCCTTTAACAAACCTCTGCATTCTCTTAGGCTTTGTAGGAAGAAGTATTATAGTACATCTAGACTACTCAAGAAATATATCTCATACTCTAAAGCTGATGTAGAACCTTATTAAGTACCTATAAACTTATCTCTAAGCTAAAAACACTCGATGTATCAAGCACCACCTCTTTCTATGATGTACACCTAAAAAGGCTCAAACTCTCATCCAAGATATGCTAAAAAACTTGCATAATCACCAACAAAGCTGGAGCCTAGGCTATCCCCAGACTCTCTAGCTAATACTATAAATCTATAATATTAAGCTCTGTCCTACTGACTACCTTCTAACCTGCCCCTAGGCTGACACTCTAGAAATAGGTGCAAGAGTTTCATATTCACTATTTAATGACCTCTCACCATCCATATGAGAAAGAGTAAAACCAAAAGAAGAATTTCAGTAGTTTAGATGGATAAGGACACATAATGAACAATCAAGAAATGGGATTTTCCTATGAATTCCCTATAACTTCTCAAAAATAGGATACAAACGTCATGAGTAGGACTTTATTAGGCACTTGATCTTATGCCAATGATACTGGTAAACTTAGGATGTAGTACCAAACTTTAATGACCTGAAATCTTAGGTCATGATGGTACTTACTAAGCCCACCAACAGAAAAGCCAAACCCTATAGCCTGAAATATTAAGTAATGTTCTAGTAATAGGAAAGAACAAATCATGGAATAGGTGGCCCAAATATAAGTACAATGCAAATAGCGGTGCCATAAAATATACATAAAATTGATGAAGGAAAAGGTTACAACCTAAGACCTAATATAGTCAATGCAAAAGCTGCTAAATACATCAAGAACACTACCTAGGTATAATATGTGTAGGACCATCTTTGAATATACAAAATAGAGATGAGTCCAACAAAATAGAAGAAGAATGAACAACTATAGAGGTCAGGTGCTCACCTTAAGTCTTTAATATAAGATAGTTCTACACAAGGTAAATATCAGTCGTAAGAACTCATACTAGGATCTGCTTTAGGGAAATGATACAAAGTGTAGTATGAGTATCAAAACACATAATACACTGTAGGCATAGGCAAACTGATCTTAATAGATAAATGCAAGTATAAATAACATAAACAAGATGGTAAACAATGTAAGTAACACAAAATAAGATGCTATACAAGGTAGGTAACTAGAAAAAAAGGTACTTACCTGTAGAAGCTAGCTTAACAGTGTAACACAATAATAGCTATATTAAGGAAGAATATCAATAGTAGTATACTTAGAATGTCTACCCAAAGTAAGTGAAATAACAAAATAATTTAACACTAGAGTTGAAAATGCTAAAAAAAGAGTCCATAAGGTGTACCTACATCATGAGTACACACTAATAAACAACCTATCACAAGCTAAATAGTAATAATCAGTAATAACCTAGATAGGTCCCTATAATCCCAAAAGGTGCGTGCAATAGAAAATAAACACACTGGCCCTCATAAGCATGATAATTTCCAATCTTACAAACATACCCTAACTACCCCCAAAGCACAATAGGTGCCAAGTAACAAACATAATGGCGACAGGTAGTGCATATAAATAAATAAGTGTAATGGAAGTTAAATAATGTAATATGAGACAAGTGTTATGTCTAATTATAGTGTATACACCTCTTCCATCCCTATGGCTCATAAATATAGGAACTACAGGGAATACCCGTCCTTTGGCATTTTGGCTCATATATAAAGTAACCTATAGAGGTCTAGAGATAACCACATACTCCACCCGATCTCGAACCAGGACTTCAAGGTAATAGTCCATAATAAATATGAATATGATAGGTGCTTGAAAGTGAATTAGGTATAAAATGATCTATTTTTCCTTTTATAACTAATGCATCAATAAAATCTCTTCAATCCCATGACAAGTCAGAGTTATTAGGTGAAAATCAGGACCAAACATCTCTAAAAAATGACAAAAAGTTTATTACAGAGTGTAAATACCATAGGTGCTTAAACTCAAATTAGAGCGTGATAGTATATTTTATTTTTAAAAATCATCATCCAACAGTAAGGGTGGTACGCTTTATATTTTAAATTAAGTTAATATATGGAAAATAAGAATAAATCCCTTTCTAAAATTAGTATAAAAATCAATATTCCTTGGAATCATACCATAATGCATGCAAGTGCGTGTGTGAAGGTATGGATGGCATCACCAATATCCAAAAACTCGATCCCACCAATGAACAAAATATTATATTTATATACAAATAGGAAAACAAAAGTCAAAAGGGTTATACATGATATTAAATAGCAGTGAATCATGGAATACTAGTCCCATGTAAAAGTACTATTCTAACCTACACTAAGGGTCTCATGCCTTATTCCAGCATCAGAGAAAATTCAAATATCCCTAGACAAATATTACCTCTACAACAAGAATATAGATATCCTTATCCTAATCCTAACACTACAGTAAACATACCAACCATACTAAGGCTTAAGCTAGTGCTCTACTCCAGGATTCCCAAAGAAGGTCAAAAACAACAAAAATGCTAAGATGATCTCCAGTCTATCCTATAATCCCTATCTATATACAATTTATAATACATGTGATCTTACAGAGAAAAGTGTAAAATAAGGTAGATTATACCCTGCTTGTAAGTTAAACAACAATCTCAGATCGACCATGAGCTGCTCGCCTCCTCTATATAAATCCAGAAAGCCTCCAAGCTACATTTCAGTATGAGTAAATTGAGATTCATATTATAATTATATTTTTTGAGCCAAAAATTGGGTCAAAAAATAGCCCATAGGACCGCTAATAAAATTTAAAAATTTATACCCGTCATCGACTTCCTCACAACACTAGGACCACATGCTCAATAATTGAGCACGATTATGGTACAAATAAAAGCTCACATTAGCTCCCAAAGACCAAGAAACCAAGAACCCTAAACTAAGATTTTTTATGGAATTACAGATAGATTACAACAAAAATACTCAAGGTACGTAAACCAAAGCATACCTTAGCTTATCCTAGTAATATACCTCACCCCAGCTTAAGAGGGCATAGTGGAACTTACAAGAGAAATAGTTCAAAATTCTTGTAGATGACTCTTTCATAATGCCAGCAGAGATCGCTTAAGTAGCCATTAGCTACAAAAATAGCCTAGAACCTTTAAAGTGGCTCCTTCCGTAGTGGTTAATTATAAAAAATTAGCTAAGATATTGCAAAAGCAATGGCCATAAAACAGACAAATACCTCAAAACCAATATCCCAGGCATTAGATGCACCAATAATTATAACTGAGTTAGAAATTCTCCAAATGGATCCTTAAGATTCATTCAAACCCACAAATACAAATAAAATACTCTACCCCTATTGAAAACTACATTTTGGACTCTTGGAAATAAGTGAAATTTCCACCAGAGGTTGTTTCAATGATAAGTAGGTCCCATACTCAATCTTTTATTTTTAACTAAAGTCAACCAATAGCCCAAAATAAGTTTGAAAGCCCCCAGGACCTAAGATAATGGTACCCCTAGTCCAAAATCCATGCTTGGAGCTAATGGAACTATTAGAATTGCCATCCGAGGATGTTTACTAGATGTTTTAGCCAAAGACTAATTTCTCAGCTTCAAAAGTTTTAAAAAAGAGAACTTGACATAGAATCAAAAGAACTATTGAGAAATCGAACTATCTATTCCAGCAAGTCATAAATAATCTAGGGAGCTATAGAAAAACTCTAACTATTAAAAATGCACAAAATAAAGAAAATAACCTGCGGGTTATTATAATTTACCTTAGAAATCTTTTTTTAATCCCTCCTATTCTCTCATCCATAGCTTTATCATTTTCATTGATAACATGAACTTCTCTTCATTTTGCAAGTAAGCCTTTCCCCAAGAACTAAGAGTAGAATTTTAGAAGATTTGTAGAAAGAATTTTATTTTTTTCTTTGAAATGTTGAAAACTCAAAGAATAGATTGGTTGGACTTTTGTATTGTGGGCTTATTTTTTGCTTTTGACTTTAAAAAATTATTTTTAGTAGGAGTAAATCAATTTTCACCTTCAATTGGAGCAACTCATAATCATACAAATTTGGTTCATAGGATAAAATAGCATATAAAAAATTTGTACATCCAAACTTGGTGACCTTTTTTGCCAAAGGTACGCCTAGCAATTTGAAAGACTTATGTGTCAAATTTATATCATTCCATTTCTTCCAAAATAAATTTTAATATATAACCAAAATATTCCTTCAAGAAGGATACACAAAAAGCCATAATAAGGTACATATTAAGAAAAGGGAAAATACATAAAGCCAAGCCAACACGGGGGGAATTTAGGAAAAAGAAAATACATAAAGTTAGACCCATCAAGGGATGAAAATCTAATGATGTGTTGCAGATGTTCCTTTTGTGAATCATGTTCTTTTTGGATTTTTCAATGATATTTTGGAGTGCTTATTGATTAATCAACAAGTATCCATCAAGTTTATGCCTTTTTTCTTCCCATACCATGTGTCTGATGTTTCCCAATTGATCTTCATACCATTTCTCATATACCTTAACTCTTGGTATAGGACCCAATTGATCTTCATAGCATTTATCATATACCTTAACTCTTGAGATAGTCTATCTATGGTATTCTTGTCATCTTCTTACTTTTAGAGGAGCATTTATTTCATTTTCAATACTACTTTCTAAGGCTATTATAGTTGTAATTTCTCTATGAACTAAAAGCCTTCAATACAACTGTAAAGATTGGGTCCAAGGATGCAAGAACTTTTATATATATCTTTAACCAAGTTTCTTAACCCTCATAATATATCACATGGGAACGACTATCAACAACAATCTCAATTTTAACTCTTTATCCAATTTCTTTTCTCAAAAAATCTCTCTGGATTTTGGAGCTTGTCATCTCCATAATCTAAATATAGACACTCATGTGACCAATTTAGGGTACATATTGCTTTCTTTCAAACTATCTAAAGACCTTAGAGGCACATATTATGTTCTACAAGTAAGATAAAAGGGATCATTTCACTGAAGATGATAGTTATTCTACAAATATACCTATCAAAGATCCTTCCTTAATTCTAATAAAATTGATCTCGATCTTCTTTGTTTTTTCTCCTTTAGAAAACCCTCTAATAAAGTCAATAGTTCAGACTTACAAGGTCATTCTCCCATCTTGAGTATGGAGCTTTTGTGTTTTTTAGTCTAGATTAAGTAGTTGACCATCCATTATTGCAAGAGAAAATTGCATCTTTGGAAATAATTATGCCAATATTTGTATCTTTTTATGGAATTATAGGTGTTTTCTAGGATAGTAGGTGCAAAGGGGAAGTACTTGGTAGTTTCAGAGCCAGTGATGCAATGGAATATATTGTAGTACACAATGATGATGTGAGTGTTAATTTTAGGCTTAGATCTTGAGAGAAGAGCATGGTTCCTAATAAGCCAATGGAAAAAGCTAAAAGTTGACCAGACCTAATTTTGATATGATTGAAACTTTGACAACAATCTTGGACCCATTTGCTCGGCCAAAGAAATCATAAATATGTTTGAAGTAAATGTTTGGGCTAAGTATCCAATGACCTAAGGAAAATTTGGGAAATTTCATGATCTCATTAGGAGTAGGTCGTTAGGGATCAAAATGCCTTATTTTGGCCTTAATTTTCTTTTCAACCCTGACCAAATCTATCTCTGTAATGCTTAATTTCCTTGATGGTTCAAGTTATTTGCATCCTTCCAAATAGAAACAAACATTTTCTCATTGCCTTAATTTACAGTAAGGACTATTTTTAACTTTGGTTAGGCTAAAATTATCGTTAATGGTGGTAAATTTTGATCGATTTCTCTCATATCTTTGGGGATGAGATCATTCCACCGTGATATAAAAATTATATATTCTTAACCATGCTAAATTTAAAGTATCTAGACATTCTACAAATAAGAGTAAATTTTTAGGACCCTAATCCCAAGGACAAAGGTTTGCGTTATAACACATACGCTTTTCAAATATCACATAGTTGGATGAGATGTCATTAGTCCATGCACCTTTTCACATATTGGTGGACTACTAAAAGACTTTATATACCTTGAGGTTTATGATGTCTTAGGCTTATATGCCAAAATTTGGATTTGGTTTAATCTCTACTCTGGGTTGACAAAATTTGGGTTTAAAAGCGTCTAGGTAGCCGAAAGGACAACTGCAAGGTGAAAACATAAATGATTGTTTGATGACATCAAACCAACTACTGATTTATTGCTTCATATATGAGGGTTTTATGATGGATGGCTTCGAATAGTCACACAACCTCCGTATACCTAATGTAGTCTGTTTTTTCATTTTGCAGGATTTTATGCCATAAAATTTGAGGATAGTTATATTACAAAAATTAAACAAATTATCTATGAAAAGTGAAATAACTATTTCATACAATACGAATATCGCAAATAGTGTCACCATTTTTATTACTTTCGGGGAATTTTTTTTATTTGGAAACTGTAAGAAGTCTCAAAAAAGTAAAATAGAGTCACCACGTAATTTTTCAAAAAGAAGTTAAGAAGACTTGAATTATGTTTTGAAAGACTTTAACTAAAAAGGTTTTCAAAAAACTCAAAGAAATAGGTAAGAGTTCTAATCACATATTTAAGAAGGTTTAGGCAGTAAAAGTGTCCACAAACTTAGGGTTAAATGGAGATATTTGAATTAACTTTATTTTACTAGCTTAAAGGAAAATACTATTAATGATAAGTAAGGCTGAACAAGAGTTATTACATTTGATTAATTTTTAAATATGAAGACAATTGCAAAGAATTAAAAGTAGAGCATCTTTTATTCATTTGATGCAGAAAATATAACAAAATGAAAGGGACTTCTCCTTGAAGAATTCATCTAAGTAAAAATAGTTAATGTTAGTATGAGGTAACAAGACAAAACTAAAGCTAGAGTTGATTAATGAACATGAGCTTTAGGCTCTAATTCCAATTAGATGGACCCTTTGGGTCGTTACTGTTACTGGATTTCTTTACGTAATGGGCTTGGTCTGCTTCATATCTCTTTTACAGTCGCTGTTTCTTTGTTTGGACACCTAGGGCCATAAATGCTTCATCACAATAAAATTTTTTTAGTTCATGATGACACCTACTAAAATCCACCAGTAGGTCAGCCGAACCCCACAACCCAGAAGACAACTAATAGTCTTATAGAATGAGAGAACAAATCAAGAAGAAGATGGGTCAAATATAAATATAAACGTAGAAAATAGGGCTTATAAATTATACATATAAAGAGTGAAGGGCTAAAATATACAAAACATGCACTAAACTTCGTATCAGTTGGTACAAAAGCTACTAAACACAACAAGAGAACTGAATAGATACATTATGTACAGAATCATGTTTGAATATATACAAAAAAATTAGTCCAATAAAATAGAGGGAGAATGACAACTTTGAACATTAGAAGGTCATCCTAAATATCCGATCCAAGATAGCTCCACTCGTGGTGAATGTAGCAGTGAGAACTCATACTAGGAGCTGCATCAGGGAAAAAGATGTAAACGTATAGTTTGAGTACAAAACCACATGGTACCCAGTAGACATATAGACAATTCAACTCAATAGATAAATGAAAAGTATAAAGAGCACAAAATTAGACAATACATAATAGAAGTAGCATAAGAGAAGGTACTTATCTGCAAAACATATCCTAACGGTTTAACACGACAAGAATCAAATCAAGGTAAGAATGATAATAGTAGTATACAAAGAGTATCTATCCAAACTTGGTGAAAAGGGAATAACCATCTATAACTAACTATGGAAATGCTAGAATGCTAATTCATTAGGCAATACCTGGATAACAAGTAAAACATCCAAATCTATCCTGACACCAGCTATGCAATAATAATATATGCACTAATAATCAACAATAACCTAAATAGGCCACCATAAGACTTGAAGGTATACAACAACATACAAAACCTACCCGTCACCCATAAGCATGGTAGGCACAAACAGGAAAAATGTCATTACCTAATTTACGAGTCATGATGGAACCTACTAAAATCCATTAGCAGGTATGCCAAACCATAACTCGGAGCTAACACAATGGGTTAATTTGGTAGGGAATTTCCCAACTTAGGCTGAAATAACGACACACTTAAATAATATATAAATCATTATAAATAGATAAAATAGTCAAATACGATACCAATCCCTAAACCTGCCAGAGCCGGTACAAGCGCATCTAATGCCAATAGTACAACCCAAATGTCTAAAAATAGTCAATACATCTATCTCGAAATAAAAGACTGAATATAAGGATAGAAGAAAATAGGTGACTCAAACTCTAAGAGCTTACCCTATCTCCAAAATATCAACATCCCACGAACTTGAATAAACGATGGCAACTAGTATGTATATCTACATTAAAAAAATACAGAAGTGTAGTATGAGTACCAAAACAATAGGTATTCAGTAGGCATCATCGACCGACTGATCTAAGTTGTGATATAAAGATGATAAAATGCGAGATAACATAACTAAGTCAAGGTACAAAATCAAACCTGAAACATCTCCATCTTTATTTTACATAAATAGTGCATAAACCAAGATAATAATAATATAACGTGAAGAATCAAGAACATGCAAATATAACTATAAAATTGGCTTCCATATGCCAATTGGTTCAGAAAAGTAAAGAACTCATCACAACCTCCCATATGATTGAAGAGAACACTCAAGAGAAAAATAGTCTAAGTATGCATCATTTACACTAGCCATCATCATCATTTAACAATTGTTTCACAATTTGTATCATTCGACTTTATGCCAGCACTAGCAATTTACCAACAATATTCCATAACCCACTAGTCATCCCATAGTCATATTTTATCGCTACCATTAGATATCAACTAGTCTTTATATACTAAGCATCATTTATTCACTAGACACCACTTACCAATTATTCATTATTTTATCATTTCATCATGCCATGGTGATTATCCAGACTCAAATTAGTAATGTATATATAGTCAATACCTGGAATTGAACCTATCATAATATAAGCAATTCACAGAATTGAGCCAGTCATAATATAATCAACACCTAAAATTAAATTGGTAATAATATAAACAATACCCTAAATTGAATCAGTCATAATATAATCAACACCTGAAATTGAATTGGTCATAATATATACAATACTCAAAATTAAATCATTCATAATAAATATAGTCATCATCATAAGTCATATCATCAATAGCATAACCAAACGCATGATGGGTTTTAAATCATCACAATAACAATCATAACCATCAAGTATCAAGATTCATTAATGTTACCTCAATACATACTGCCAAGAGTCTAAATAGCATAAAGGTTTACCAAAGTTTCCATATGTCAGAGCATAAAATGGGTTAAGAGTCCACTTCCAGTCCTCAAGTTCAAATTTAAGGAAATTTTTAACCGAACTAGGCTAAAGGTACTTAAATCTACTTTTAGATGCTAAACAAACCTTAATTAGCCCTAAGATAGGGAATTTACCTAAAACATGAACAAATGGGTCAATTATGCCTAATTAGAATAACCTAAGATGTTCTCATGCTAAACATGAAGAATAAAGTCTAATTCATCTAAAGCACAAGGGTACAAGCTAAGTGTTTCAAGCTTATAATAACCAAATATACTAAATATTTCAACTAACCCTAATTCTTGCATTCCATCAACCAAAACCTAAAAACCACCCCAAATCCAACACAATATCATAAATATATTATGAAGTAGCTTAATCTATCAAGGGTTTAAAACTAGCCTTCCTCGATGCCGAAGAAAGCTCAACGAACCTCTAAACCTTCATTTTCCCCCTTTGAGAAGCCTCCTCAAGAAGACAAGCTATCAAAGATAAATTCTACTCATCAATACAAGAATATCGATACCCATATTGCACCATTATACTTTAGGTTCAAAAATAACATAAAAAACCCTATGTGGGTCTCACTTATGTAAATCACATTTCTAAGGCCAACCTAATGTCTATACATGGTCAAGAAATCATAATCCTCAAGATAGGGATAAAAACAAAGCCAAATTTGGGCCAAAATTAAGCCTTCAAGCTATTTAGGGTTTTGGTTAAGAAATCACTAAAATACACCAAGAAAAGGTTAAAATCTTAGCTCAGGACGGAAGATAATCACAAAACTAAATGTTAATCAATCTCCCAAATCACCCATAAGTCTCAATCTAATGCTAACTCACTCTATTAGGGTTTTGCTCTCATGGTATGGATGAAAAATACCTAAAATATTAGAGAATGGACACAATTTATACACAATCTAGGGCATCGACTTTGGATATCATGAGGGACAAATGTACAACTGCACTATCCCCAACCTGATCAGGCTAGTTGCGATCATGGCAAGGGCTTGGCAATTGCACCATATCCTATGCATGAGGGCAATCTCCGCCCATGGTTAGCAATTGCCAACTCACTAGATAGTAGTTGAAAACTTAGAAATTTTCCAAGTTCCTATCATACCCTCAGGATTTATTTGGAATTTCATATTGTAATACCCCATACTTATACCTAGCTTAAAATCATCCCAAAAATGTTAAAGACTTGTTTCAAAGATGAATACACTTTATACATGTGGTATTTTCAATATTTTCACTTTTTATTATGTGGGAAATCAAATAAGATTTCCATCGATACCAAATTCTCCTAAATTCGACTCTCAGGCGAAGAGTTAGAGCTATTTTAGTAAGATAGTGTGCCACCTGAGCCGTCAATACGTCGCGGAGCCAGCCAAAATGGCAATCATCAAAATACAGTGATCCTCCATGATTATGGCATGTCATGCCAATGCTCAAATTTAGAGTTGTCAAATTACAGTGACATGGCGCGATAGTACCGCATCGCGCCAAGGGTTCAGGTTGGGAAACTTTTTACAGTATTAAAATAAGCATCCAAGGGTTAAAAAGGTCAATTTCTCACCCCTATATATACCCCATAACATGTGATTCAGCCATAATTCACTCAAAATATATTGTTTATCTCAAGTTTCTCTCAAGAAAAAGTTAGGGTTTTCAATTGGGGATTTGAATCTAAGACTCAAATTCAAGAATCTCTCCGTCAATCTTCGTAGAATCAAGAACTAAGGTATGCATAGTGTTCATTCATGATTTCTTTCATCCATGAAGCCCAAGAATTAAGTTTTAAATCTTGTTTTGTGAATATTTTGTTGTGGGTTGATTGTGTTCATATGATTATGGTTGTACGATTCCTAAGTTGGAATCATTATGTGTTGTTCATGAACCTATGCTAGTATGTGGTCTGAAACATGTAAAATTGAGTTAAAATATAGAGTTTTGTTGTATTAATTTGATGGTCATGCATATTCCCTAAGTCATGCATCTTAGGTGTTTGATAAAATGTCTAAGAGAATAGAAATTATGCATTATAGCTTAATTGTGACCCAAGTGATAAATGTATGCTTTACCCTATGACTAAGAATGACTTCCATGATATTGTGTGCATTATGAATGGTTAAGGTAATGCCCATGAGATTAGGTTGATGAAAGTATGACATGTTTATATGCATTTCCATTCATGTACAAGATTATGATAAACATGTGCTTCATGAAATTGCCAAATTAATGTATTATGAATTGTTGATATTGGTCATGTGTTCAAGAAGTGTCATGTCCTGTCAGTTTCATGCTATAGAGTCCTGGGGCTATTTGTACCCGATAATTTAGCTGTGTGCCTAGAGCCAGTGTCATATTTTCACGATACCTCAGTCAAACTATGATTATTAGAATTTAGTCAGTCTCACGACTCAGGAAAACTCAATAAATTCAGTATCAGCCTAGTCCTACTCAGTAATCTTAGTGACCTGAGTGGTCTCACTAACATCAGTACTCAGTAATCTCGGTAACCTAAGTATTCCCAGAAATCTCAATAACTTCAGTACTCTTCGTTAGTCCTCAAATCTTAGTAGTATTCCGTTAATCAATGGAATTTAGTGAAAGTTCAAATTAGTTGTACAATATGATCAGTAACAGTTCAGTATAATCAATTTAGTGTCTATTCAGTTGGGAGTAAGATTCAGCACCGAGTGAACCCAGGAATGAGGACATACACTATCAGCCAGTAGAGGGTGTGATTCTTAGTAGCAATCCCTATGTTCCAGAACTACGTAGCCAGCGTAGGTTGAGATGTACCCCTATAAGTTTAGGGATTTATATATCTCATTTGAGTTTCCTACTAGGAGGGGTTGACGGAAGAGCTCTGTGTCAGAGAGAGTATACTCATAGCTTGTCTTTACCCGTGGCATAGTACTAACACCTTTCCTATCCACCAGTTCAGTTTCGGGGCATGTGGATTAGATGATTACCTCCCAAAGTCTTAGTTTCAGATCTAGTTTGAGTAATAGAACTCAGTTCAGTTATACAAAAATCTAGGACTGTTAGATACAGTCAAATCAGTACACTGTAGAACCCAGCTAGTTTCATCAGTATTAGAACATTCAAATACAGTCACTCATGTTATCAATATTCAGACTTAGTAATCATGTTCTCAGGAACTCAGTTAATAGTATATTAATTATACGAAATCCATGTTATCAGTATTCAGTTTCAGGACTATCAGATACAGTCAATCAGATCAGTTCTTCATAATCTGAACTGTCAGAAATAGTCATTCCTTTATTAGTAATATGACATTAGTTCCTCAATATTTAGTATCCCAGTATCAGTACTCAAATATCAGTAAATCTACGTTATCAGAATTCATGAGTCAGCGTTATCATGATCTCATTTATAGTTACATATTAATGCATGCATTCTCACGTTCATGTTATATAGTCAGTTATTATTGTTCATGCATATGAACCCTTGTATTTAGCCTACATCACTTGCATACTAGTACATTCAACGTACTGATGCATTTGTGCTATGGTGTTTTATACCATAGGTTTAGAAGCACGAGCTCCCGAGCATCCTTAGTAGATCAGACGTTCAGTAGCCAGACTATCAGTGATTCCTCATCCTTCGAGGATAGCATGATTATTTTATTACTTTATTATTTTAGTAGCTCGGATTTAGTTCGGGACATATTCCATCAACTCCATAGTTTTTATATAGTTTAGAGTTTTCAGACTACAACATGTTTTAGACAGTTTATCTCAGTTTTGGGTGTTGTCATACCCTATTACAGGCATTGTATTATATTCAGTATTAGTTTAGTTTTGAACCTTATGGCCTTAAAACTTATATTCTGCATATTTACAATATATTATTCAGTGCTCAGTTACAGATACTAGCCATGGGTTAACTTTTGGTCCTTCAGGGTCATGAGCACCATGTAACATTTCGAGTACTAGATTCGGGGCATTACAAACTTGGTATCAGAGCCTAAGGTTCAACCGTATCCTAGGAAGTCTGAAAAGACACATCTAGTAGAGTCTTGTTCATGGGTGTGTTGTGCACCACACTTATGTGCAGGAGGCTATGAGATGTTTTAGGAACTGTTTCCCTTTCTTTCATGTCTCAGGTCGTGCTATAGAAAGATTCTCTAGGAAACTTATGTAGATTCTCATCATACTTCACTCATGTTAACTTCACCTTACTTTCAAGGTAACAAAAATGGTGAAGCTCAAAGTACTAGAGATAGGAATTTCTCAGACAGTCCCCACAGACAGTTAGTGTGGGATTACCCATAAGCTCAAAAGTATCCTCTCAGTTAAGTTATGTTCCAAAGTTGTGCAACTCTTATTCATGATCATGAGAACTTATATATCATCAAATCCCTTCTCAGAATCTTATAATAGCATATGACCTAGAATTAGAAGCATGAACTCAGGAGTTTAGCAGTAGTAGAGTTGGGATAACATTATCCAGGTTGAACAGATTGTGTATTCATAGGGATAGTTATACCAGAGTAAATCAGTGTTCAGTCTCAGAATTCAGTACTTTAGTACCAGTCTAAACCTTAGTTATCAGAAACCAGTATTCAGTCCCAACTACAGTCTTAGTTACGATTACAGTCTTGATTATCGTCTTAGCTAAAATCTCAGTCCCAGTCCTAGTTCAGCCAGATCAGAAACTCAGTTCACTTTCAAGATTACCTGACCATAGCATATAGATATTAGTTACTCAGTCATTAGTATTTCAGTACCTCAGTTACGGAATGTTTTCGAATCATGTCATATGCTTGGTCTCGCAATTTAAAGTAATACAATTTTCATAAATCCATGCCCAGTTACCTCATGTCACTCAGTCAGTCCTTACCTCCTATGCATAATACTCTAAAGCCTCAGACTAGTCCTTTAGACTAAGTACAGTTCAGTCTTATATGCCAGCGTTCATCTATAAGTTATTCAGTTAATTAGATAAATTAGTATATTTATGCGTTCGTGCTGAACACCATGTGAACCTTTTCAGTAGTCTCAGTTGTAGTGCATAAGGTTTGGTTAATTTATCTTAGATGATGTTTTAGAGGCCTTGCCTCCAAATACAAGAACCCCATCCATGTAGCGATCTCCTATTCAGATGTCCTACTCAGACCAAGCCAAGATTCACTTTCTCTCTATAATCATTAGAACTCTATAGAAAGAGTGTCATAGAAATGCTCTGATTGAGTATTAGTTTTCAACATGAGTTACTCCACAAAACAGTACTTCAGTTTAGCAGTCAGAACGGACAAGTTTAGATGGTGTGGTTTACCCATCTTTCCACCTAATCGCACTATTCGAAATCTCATGAATGTGATCATTCTAAGATAGACCAACTAGGTAGTTGTGTGTTCAACTTGGTTCATATATCATGCCTTAGTTTCATATCCTAAATATTCAATCACAATTCAGTTTGTTGGTGCCCTGTGCATTATCCCAGTTTTCCTCAGTATCACAGTCAAGTCAGTATTCTTCTAGGGACCTAGTGTCCCAATAGGGAGATACACTATAATTCCCCAAAACTTCTATGACATAAAGATGCCGCTCTCTTTTCGTAACCAATCCAGTTTGGAGTTGTGGGTACCCATAGTTTGACCCTCTAGCTCCAATCTCGGTCGTATGCTACATATTAAAGGTACTTCGTTCAGATCAAGATATTCAGCTCATGTATCACGTTTCAGACCCAGTTACATTCTCATGTTTTCACTCATGAATATTTAGTAATTAAGTTTAGACTCAGCCCAAGGTAATAGCTTTTCTTAAGCTTATCCAGTTTCATGTTCAGGTTTCAGCTACAAATGTGGTATTCAGTTCCATGCTCAATTATTATTTCAAACTTGGTATCATTACCCTTACATGTTCAGTCGCACGTTTATGAGTTGGTTCATTCATGTATTCATGCATCAGATATGCGTGATCAACTTATCAGTACTCTCAGTCATGCATTCACGTATCAGCTTAGTTATAAAATTATGCATCAGATATGCATGCTCAGTATGAATATCAGTAATGTCAGTCAGGTAGTCATGTTTCAACTATTCATGTTCAGTAAGTACTTCAACTTGTCGTTTCTCTGATCTAAATTAGTCTCATTCAAGGATGAATGTTCCCAAGGGGGAGATATTGTAATACCTCGTACTTCTACCTAGCTTAAAATCATCCCAAAAATGTTAAAGACTTGTTTCAAATATGAATACACTTTTATACATGTGGTATTTTTAATATTTTCACTTTTTATCATGTGTAAAATCGAATAAGCTTTCTATATATACCAAATTCGCCTAAATTTGACACCTGGGCAAAGAGTTAGAGCCATTTTAGTAAGACAGCGTGCCACTTGAGCCATCAATGCGTCGCAGAGCCAGCCAAAATGGAAATCATCAAAATATAGTGAGCCTCCATGATTATGGTGCATCTCGCTAAGGCTCAAATTCAGAGTTGTCAAATTCCAGTGACACGACGCGATAGCGCAGCGGCGCGCCAGGGGTCCAGGTCGGGAAATTTTTCACAGAATTAAAATACGCATCTAAGGGTTAAAAGGGTCAATTTCTCACCCCTATATATACCCAATACCACATGATTCATCCATAATTCACCCAAAATATATTATTTCTCTCAAGAATAAGCTAGGGTTTTCAATTGGAGATTCGAATCCAAGACTCAAATTCAAGAATCTCCCCATCAATCTTTGTAGAATCAAGAACTAAGGTATGTGTAGTGTTCATTCATGGATTCCTTTCATCCATGAAGCCCAAGAATCAAGTTTTAAATCTTGTATTGTGAATATTTGTTTGTGGGTTGATTATGTTCATGTGATTATGGTTGTATGATTCCCAAGTTGAAATATTTATGTGTTGTTCATGAACCTATGCTAGTATGTAGTCTGAAACATGCGAAATTGAGTTGAAATATGGAGTTTTGTTGTATTAATTTGATGGTCATGCCTATGACCTAAATCATGCATCCTAGGTGTTTTATAAAATGCCTAAGAGAATATAAATTATGCATTATAGCTTAATTGTAACCCAAGTGATAAGTGTATGCTTTACCTTATGACTAAGAATGACTTTCATGATATTGTGTGCATTATGAATGGTTGAGGGAATGTCCATGAGATTAGGTTGATGAAAATATGACATGTTTATATGCAATTCCATTCATGTGCAAGACTATGATAACCATGTGCTTCATGAAATCCCCAAATTAATGTATTATGAATTGTTGATATTGGTCATGTGTTCAAGAAGTATCATGTCCTGTCAGTTTCATACTGTCGAGTCCTGGGGGTATTTGTACCCGTAATTTAGATGTGTGCCTAGAGCCAGTATCATGTTTTCACAATACTCTCAGTCAATCCATGATCCTTAGAATTAAATCAGTCTCATGACTCAGGAAAACTCAGTAAATTCAGTATTAGTCTAGTCCTACTCAGTAATCTCAGTGACCTTAGTGGTCTCAGTAATATCAGTACTCCGTAATCTTGGTAACCTCAGTATTCCTATAAATCGCAGTAACTTCAGTACTCAGATCTCAGTAGTATTCCATCAATTAACAGAACTTAGTGAACTCAGTTCAAATCAGTTATAGAATATGATCAGTAACAGTTCAGTATAATCAATTTAGTGTCTATTCAGTTGGGAGTAAGATTCAGCACCGAGTGAACCCAGGGATGAGGACATACACTATCAGCCAGTAGAGGGTGTGATTCTTAGTAGCAATCCCTACGTTCCAGAACTACCTAGCCAGCGTAGGTTGAGATGTACCCCTATAAGTTTAGGGATTTATATATCTCATTTGAGTTTCCTACTAGGAGGGGTTGACGGAAGAGCTCTGTGTTAGAGAGAGTATACTCATAGCTTGTCTTTACCCGTGGCACAGTACTAACACCCTTTCTGTTGGGGTTACAGATTGGACCCCACCAGTTCAATTTCGGGGCATGTGGATTAGATGATTACCTCCCACAGTCTTAGTTTCAGATCTAGTTTTAGTAATAGAACTCAGTTCAGTTATACAGAAATCTAGGACTGTTAGATACAGTCAAATCAGTACATTGTAGAACCCAGCTAGTTCCATCATTATCAAAATTGTCTGATACTGTCACTCATGTTATTAGTATTCAGACGTAGTAATCATTTATTATCACAAACTCAGTTAATAGTATATTAATTATACGAAACCCATGTTATCAGTATTCAGTTTCAGGACTATCAGATACAGTCAATCAGACTAGTTCTTCATAATCCAAACTATCAAAAAAAGTTATTTGTTTATTTGTAATATGACATTAGTTCCTCAGTATTCATAGACTCAGTCATTCAGTATCCTAGTATCAAACTCAGATATCAGTAAATCCATGTTATCAGAATTCATGAGTCAGCGTTATCACGATCTTAGTTACAATTACGTATTCATGCATGTATTCTCAATGTTCATCTTATACAGTCAGTTATTATTGTTCATGCATATGAACCCTTGCATTTAGCCTACCTCACTTGCATACCAGTATATTCAACGTACTAACACATTTGCACTATAATATTTTATACCATAGGTTTAGATGTACCAGCTCCCGAGCATTCTTAGTAGATCAAACGTTCAAAAGCTAGACTAGCAGTGAGTCCTCATCAATTGAGGATAGCATGATTATTTTATTAGTTTATTATTTTAGTAGTTCAGAGTTAGTTGGGGACATGTCCCATCAACTCCCCAGATTTCAAACAGTTTAGAGGCTTTCAGACTACAACATGTTTCAGATAGTTTATCTCTGTTTTGGGTGTTGTCATACCCCATTACAGACATTGTATTATATTCAGTATTAGTTCAGTTTTGAACCTTATGTATTTACAACTTATATTCAGCATATTTACAATGTATTATTATTAAGTGTTCAATTCCAAATATCAGTCATGGGTTAGCTTGTGGTGTTTCGGGGTCATGTGCACCCTGTAGCGTTTCGGGTACCAGATTCAGGGCATTACAGATATATGGAAATAAACTATCTAAACACACCAAATTTGATGCACTGGATGCGTGGGACATGTAGGATTTTTCATTTGAAGTTATTTTGATCAAATGTGGGTCCAATACCTAAATTTCTAATTTTCAACTTTTTGACCAATATGGCAAAATAAGCTTTGGTGCATCGAGACCCGAACCAAAGGTCAACCTAGCCTAAAATCAATAGTCTGGAGCTACTAGAACAATTAAAATTTGCATCCCAGGTTATTTCACTGCAGTTTTTTCCTGGTGGTCATTTAGAACAAACGAAGACTTCAAAATAAGGAATTGGCTCTAAAACCCAAAAAAACTGCTCGGTAATCAAACTGTCTTTTCTAGCAAGTCATAAATGACTTAGGGAAGATATGGAAAGGATATAACAGTGAAAATAAGTGAAAATACGACAAATGACTAAAAGGGTCATTACAATATCCACTACTAAAGGAACTTTCATCCTAGAAAGTTAAGGATTAAGAAATACCTGAAGTCTCAAATAAGTGACGATACTGGGCCAACATCTCGCCCTCGATCTCCCATATGGAAGCAGTGCCTCCATTGAACCTTAAGTATAAGAAACTCCCTAGAGTGCAATCGGTCCATGTCACTAGATAAAATAAGATAGGGTCCTCTATAAAAGTCCAATGCTCATCCAACTAGACTGGGTCCCATCTAAGCACATGAGATGGATCGAGAATATATTGCTGCAACATAGAGACATGGAAAACTAGATGAACAACAGCTAAATATGGAGGTAGGGCTAAATCATAAACTACCTCACTAACTATGTGAAGAATCTAGAAAGGGCCAATATATCTGGGATTGAGCTTGCCCTTCTTCCTGAACCTCATCACACACTTCATGGGCGATACATGGTCACTAACTCCAAATCTCAAGGAACTAAGCCTACAATCTGCATAGTCCTTCTGACTACACTGAGCTTCTCTTATCCTATCCCAAATCACCCAGACTCTATCGAACGACTCCTAACGTAAATTAGTACCATGGAGACCTTAGAAGCTTCAAACTATCCAATCGAGAAATGACATCTCCTAAAACACAAAGCCTCAAAAGACACCATCTCAATACTCGAATGATAGCTGTTGTTATACGCAAACTCTTTCAAGGCTAAGTTCTTCTCCCACTGTCCTCCAAAATCCATGACGTAGGCTCGGAGCATGTCCTCAAGAACCTAAATAGTCTGCTCGAACTGATCATCGATCTATGGATGAAAAGCTATACTTAGATCCACCTGGGTGCCCAACTCCTCCTGAAATGCCCTACAAAACATCAAAGTGAACTCAAAATTGCGGTCTAAAATAATAGAAATAGGCACATACAAATGGACTATCTCCTAAACATAGACATGGGCTATCTCTCAGCATTGAAAAATATCTGAATAGGAATGAAATGTGTTGACTAGGTCAAATGATCCATAGTAACCTAAATACCATTAGAACCACGGGAAGCATAAGGAAACCCACTAACAAAATCCATGGCAATCCATTCCCATTTATACTCAGGAATGGGTAACCTCTGAGTCAAACCACCTGGTCGCTGATGCTCGACCTTTACCTACTGATAACATAGGCAACGAGCTACAAAGTTTGCCATATCTCTTTTCATACCACTCCACCAATAATGCTATCTCATATTTTTATACATTTTGGTAATGTTGGGGTAAATGGAATATCTAGAATTGTGAAACTCATGCAAAATCAACTGAATCAAGTCATCAATCTATGAAACAAAATGTGGCCAACAAATCCAAAAACACCCTCTAATTCTATGGTGACCCTCTTGGACTCACCACTCAACACCTGATCTCAAAGGAAACAATGCTTTCTGTCCTTAAATTACAGATTATGAATCTACTTAAACAATAAAGACCTCACCTCAATACTAGAAAGAATCCTCCCAGGGTCTAAAATATCATGGCTAACCTTGAACCATCAAGTTAGATAAGGACTAAATATCCCATGCCAAAGACCTTTGAGAAATTGATAGGCAAGCTAAGCTTCCCATACTCACTGCCTTCCAACTCAAGGCGTCTGCTACTATATTTGACTTTACTGGATGATACAAGATGGAAATATCATAGTCCTTAAGCAACTCCATCCATCTATGCTATTGAGAATTAAGCTCTTATTGGGTCATAAGGTGCTAACGGCTGTGATGATCGATGAAAATCTCATAATGCACACCATAAAGATAATTCCTCCAAATCATAAGCATGAAAACTATAGTCGCCAACTCTAAATCATGAGTAGGGTAATTGCACTCATGTACCTTAAGCTGTCCAGAAGCATAAGTAATAACATGACCCTGCTGCATAAATACATAACCTAGACCAATACCAGAAACATCAAAAAACACCATGAATCCCTTACCCTCAACAAGAAGAGCTAAAACAAGAGCTGAAGTAAGGAAATTCTTAAGCTTTACAAAGCTCCACCCACATTTCTCAGGCCATAAAAAAGGAACCTCCTTCCAAGTCAATCTGGTCATAGGTGCTAAATAGTAGCAAAACCCTTGACAAAGCATCTATAATAACCAGTTAAATCAATGAATCTATAAACCTTAGTCAGATATATAGGTCTAGCCCAATCATAAATCACCTGAATCTTGTCTAGATCTATAATAATACCATTCTTAGACACCACATATCCAAGGAATGTCACTGACTAAAGCAAAAATTCACACTTGGAGAACTTGGAAAATAACATATGATCTCTCAATGTCTGGAGCATGATCCTCAAATATTGCGCATGCTCCTCACTACTTCTCAAATACCTAAGGATGTCATTAATGAACACGATGATGAAGGAGTCTAAAAAAGGCGTGAATACTCAGTTCATCAAGTCCATGAATACTGTTGGGGCATTAGTCATTCCAAAAGACATTATTAAGAACTCATAATGACCATAATGGGTCCTAAAAGCTATATTTGGGACATCATTAAATGAATCCTCAACTAATGGTAACCAGATCTTACATCAATCTTAAAAACACTAACGCACGCTAAACCTGGCCAAACAAATCATCAATGCAAGGCATAAGATAACTGTTCTTCACTATAACCTTATTAAGTTGCCTATAATCAATACACATACACATAGATCCATATTTCTTATTCATTAACAAAACATGAGAACCCTATGGAGACACAGTTGGTCTAATAAAACCCTTACCAAGAAGATCCTGAAGATGAGAATTTAGTTCCTTAAGCTTGGTAGGAGCCAGTCTCTAAAACAATAGAAAACTCAATCTTACGAATAGGGGGAATACCAAGCAAGCCGATAGAGAACACATCCGAAAACTCACAAATAATAGAAACATAGTTAAATGACAAACTCTCCACACCAGTATCATAAATATAAGTGAGGTAAGACTCGTAATCCCTCAAAATAAGCTTCCTAGCACGAATAAGAAATAATCCCTATCTATTTGTAACTAACTATTCCATGCTATACGATTTGGGGTATGGTAGAAATGGCTAAGATAACGGTCTTAGAAAAATAATTCATGATAGCATAATAGTGCGATAACAAGTCCATGGACAGATTCACATTAAAATTCACCATATCAATAATAATAAGATCAGCATAAATCTAAACATCACTAACAGTCATAAAACATGATCTAAATACTCAATCTACTACTAAAAATCACCCATGGGAGTAGATACATTCAATGACATAGATAAGAAATCACTAGTTAACTCTAACCATGGAACATAATGAGTAGAAACATAAAAATAAGTGGAACCCAGATTAAATAAAGCAACAGCCGACTGGTGGCACACAAAAATTGTACCTATAATTATAACATCTAAAGTCTCAGACTTGTATTTAGAAAGTACTGCATACAACTGATCACAACCCCACTTGGATAGGCACCTAACCGACCTCCTATCTTGCTTTCATAAGATCCTTCTTGAGTACCCTGGAAAACCCATCTACGACCTTGAGAACTATTTATAGATGAGGGTTGAATTTCTCTAATATGGGAAGCACCCTATGTGGAGACAATAATTGCACTACGACTAGGGCATTCGTGCACCAAATGATTAAAAGACCCATAGCTAAACCATCCTTCCAAAGCTAAAATTAAACCAATTAACCCAAAATAACCACCACGACTAGAATACCTAGAAGATGAACCCCTTAAAGACAGACCACTAACCTAACTAGGGCAATAAATAACACTAGACTGGCCTTCATCAGTAATCTGAAGAGCTACCTAAACCGGTTTGCTGGGCTAACTCTGAGGCTAATAAGATAGATGTAGAGAATTCTCTTCATGAGAACTACTACCTCTGAATAGGGAACTACTATGGATCCCACTAAAACTACCCTGATATCTATCCCTCTTATCATTTCCCCTTGGGCCTCATGATGCATCTTGTCTATCACCCTAGCATGATTTGAAACCTCTGTAAAAGACCTATCCATAACAACCTAACTCTGATTAGACATATGGATGGGAAGTTTCAACCCTCTAACAAAGCAACAAACTCTCTCATATTAGTATCTAGAATAAAAGTCTCATGTCTAGCCAACTCGCAAAAATAAGCCTCATACTTTGCAGCTATCTTAGAACCCTGCTCCAATCTAGATAATTGATCCCTCAAATGATCTCTAAGTCTATGAGACATATACTTCTACGAGAATATCTCAGAGAACTTAGTCCATGACAAAGTAGAAGAACTAGCTAGCCTTAAATCCATATAACCTCTCCACGAATGATGAGCAGATAAGTCCAACTGGAATATAGTTTAATCCACATCATGAGACTCAACTAGGCCTAAATTTCAAAGCCTATCCTCATATGTAATCAGAAACACATATGCATCCTCGTATGGGGCATCAAAAAACCTAGGCGAAGCTAATCTTAAGAATCTACCCAATATCTTCTGGTCCTTAAAAGACATAGCAAGCTGGGTAACCACTAGCTGAGCAACTATCAACTAAGAAACTACTAGTATAAGAGGAACCTTAGCCATGGAAGCTACAGTTATAGGCTAAACCCCCTCCTTAGTACCACTCTGTTCAGTATACTGTGCACCATAAGATGACACAATACCAATTATCCCCAAAAGTTGAATCAACACATCTTTGAGCAAAAAAGAAGGAATAAATCTTGGTGGATCCTGGGCTGGTCCCTGGCCCACCACTGGTTATAGAAAAAGAATCTCTGGCAAAAGTGTAGAAATAAGGTTTGTGGAAGGCAACCTATCTTGTCCCCTAAATAAGGACACATCATGAGGCTATTCATAACCTTTAGACCATCCACAAACAAGAGTAGGATCCTAAGATTGACCTCAGGACCCTTCTCTCATGCAACAGTAATACGTGTCCTGGCCATCTGTGAAAGAGTAAAGTTAAGTGAGTACTTTTAAAAACCAACTCAAAATCTTAGTACGATATAAATGAAAGAAGTGATAAACTCTTACGAATGTCGCATAGCCTTTCGATAATAGGAAACAGGCATCATCATTCTGATTCATAGGACTCTACTAGACATTTGCTCTTATACCCAAAATACTGGTGAAACCTGGATTTGATACTATTTTTTCACAACCCAATTTATGAGTCATCATGGCACCTACTAAAACCTACCAGTAGGTAAGTCAAAACATAACCCAGAGCTAACACAATGGGTCAATTTAGTAGGGAATTTCCCAACTTAGTAGGGAATTTCCTAGCTTAGGTAAGAATATAAAACACACTTAAATAATATGTATTCATTGGGTATCTTAATGTAGTGACAAACCACGGTAGACACCATTTGTGTTGTAGAAATCTAACACTTTTGATGCTTAAAACCATGAAAATATGTAAGTTTCTTAGGTTATTTTATTTGATATGAGACATTTTGAGTATGTTTTGCAGGAAATCATATTTTGGATGCTAAGTTCATAAAAAATAAAAAAGGTATTTTTGGCTACTTATGGGAGCAAACATGGATGTTTGGGACACTTTTTCCCTTGTTCGTGATCAAAACATGTACAAAAATTAAAGAAGGGCTGAAAAGATGACTCCCAACACTTGCTAAGTCAATATTTTGACCGCAAGTAGTACATGTGGATCGCATGTGGGCAAAGAAAGTGTTAGAAGTCCAAAATCCTAAGACCTAACCTGCAGGATTTTTTGGCCCTGACACTTGCAATCACTACTTGCGCCCACCCTGTAGGCCGTAAGTACTACCTGTGTCCAGGGTCCAGGCGTAAGTCGGGACCATATGTGGCCACCGACCCTTTTTTCTCCTATTATGTTTGGTCTTTGATATTAGGGTTTTCTTATGTACTATAAATACCCCTTATGTGTTTTTAGTAGAAGTTACATACTTTTGATACTTAAAAATATATTTTGATTTCAAGATTCGATTTTGATATTTAAACTCTCTTGTATTGTAATACCCCATACTTTTTCATAGCTTGAAATTTGTCCTAAGAATATTAGAAACTTTATTTGAAAGATGAATCCACTTTTGTACACATAGTATTTTAAAGATTTTTACTTTTTGTCACATGGAAAAATTGAATAAGCTTTCCATCGATACCAATTTCATCAAAACCCAACATCGGAGAGAAACTTATGGCCAAAATACAGAAGGCAGTAAAACCGCCCAGGTGCGACAGTAAGGCCGACGGACCGTTACCCACGACCATCGCAGAGAGGCAGTGTGACTACCATCTACCGTAGATCGACGGACCAGGCCGACGGACCATTGTACTAGCGACGAACCATTGCTCAGGCCATCACAAAGGAAACAGTGAGGCCCTATTCTGCCTAGAATCAATGACCAAGACCGATAGACTATTGACCCAGTAACGGACCATCACACCCCACCATCACACCAAGATAGTAAGTTCCAGTTCTGGTCCTAGTGTGACGGTCAGTCTGAAGGACCCATGACCCAGTGATGGACCGTCGCACCCACCGTCATTGTTCTGTTCAGTTATTTTAAAGACATCTCTAAAGGGGCTTTTTTGTATTTTATCACCCGTTTATATACCTAGTTATATTCGAAAAAAGCTCAAAAATTTATTATCCATCTACAACAACAAAATTAAGGTTTTCCCTGTAAGATTAATCCCTAAGAACAAAATCCAAATCTTCTTTAAGAACTAAGAGATTAAAATTCTTCAAGTTCAAGAACTTCAAAAAACTCAACCCAGGTATGCAAAGTGTTCATTCACGGACTCCTTCATCCATGAAGCCCAAGAATCTTTTTTCAAAGTTCAATTGTATCGATTTCTTTATGAATTTCATGTTGGGTTGGTTTTGTTCATATTGATAATGACCAATTGAATTCTAATCCATGTTGGGTGCTAAATTTTATGTGGAATTGATTAGTATAAAGGTAGATTAGTGTGGACCTATGATTAAACCCTTGTATGATGAAATTAGAGTTGAACCATGATGTTTATTTGTTATATAATGTTGTCTACATATACTATGCCTACCATATGTTTGATTAAATGCCTATGTGAAGCAAAAAAATGCCCAAGTAGTTTGATCTTATGAAATCCCCATTTATGTACAAGCTTATGCATATCACATGTTAGATGAATTGCCTCAATAAATGAATTATGGATTGCGATATTGGTCATGTATTCAAGAAAGTCATGCTTTGTCAGTTTCTTTCCATCGAGTCCTGGGAGTACTTGTACCCGACTATTTAGATATATTCCTAGAGCCAGTGTCATATTTTCATGATATCCTCACTTAAGCCATGATCCATAGAACTCAGTAAGTCATGTGACTTAGGAAAGCTCAGTAATTCAGTAACCTCAGTAATCTCATGAACTCAGTCAGTTGTCAGATATCAGTAGTATTTTGTCAGTTAACGAAATTTAATAAACTTAGTCTATGTTCAAACCAGTTAATCATGTTCAGTGTCTATTCATATGGGAGTAGAAATTAGCACCGAGTGAACCCAAGGATGGGAACTCACCTGCCAGTAGAGGGTGTGATTCTTAGAAACAATCCTTGCATTTCAGAACTACGTAGCCAGCATAGGTTAAGACATTATACCTGCTAGTTGAGGGTAGATGAGGTGGCTTAACCTACTAGTTGAGGGTTTCTATAGTTCTCATTAAAGTAACCTACTAGATTAGGGCCACTCACATGTTGTCCTTACTAGTGGCGCGGTATTAACACCCTTCCAATCAGGGCACAGATTAGACCCTAATTCAACTATAATGCATCATTTGGGCATGTTGGCTAGATGACTATTTCCCACAGTTTTATGTTATATACTCTGGACGATCAGATACAGTCAACTCAGATATAGTACGGAACTCAGCTAGTTCCTTCAAATTCAGGACTGTCAGATACAATCACTTATATTATCAGTTATCAGAATTCAATCATTAGTCATGTTAGTTATCAGTAAACTCATGTTATCATGATTTCAAATATACTTACTATGTATGCATGCATGTATTCTCATGTTCATATTAGTTAGTTAGCCAATATTGTTCATGCATATGAACCCTATGCATTTAGCCTACCTCACATGCATACCAGTATATTCAAAGTACTGACACATTTACGCTATGGTATATTATCCATAGGTTCAGAGACATGAGCTCCAGAGCATCAGTAGATTCCAGTCTCAGCAGTCAGAGCTAGAAGTGAGTCCTCATCTTTCGAGGACATGATCATTACTTTACTATCTCATTAGTTTATTTATTAGCTGGAGTTAATTAGGGACATGTCCCATCAACTCCTTATTCAGACCATCCAGTCAATTAGAGGCTTTCTAGACTATCATGTTCATTTAGTTATTTTAGATATTTAGGTATTTCATACCCCACCCATATGTTATGATTTATTAGATCCTATGTTAAAGTTTTGAACCTTATGGCCTTTCAGTTCATGTTTCACATTATACAGTATATAGGTACAAATATCAGTCATGGGTTAGCGTGTGGTCCTTCGGGGTCATGAGCACCGTATAGCATTCCAGGTACCATATTTGGGGTGTTACATGTATTAACTTTATTTGACTGATTCAGTTATGATTTAAGGTTTCCTACTTCTTATTATTATGATTTCATCTATGCTTTGAATCATGAATGTTGTTGATTACTTCACAAGCATGAGTGGATAAAAACCCATAGCTAGGGTTTTGAAAACCCTAACAAATTGATGAAGTAGGGGAAGTGCTATCGTTGTTCTGAACCGACACCATGCATGTATTGCTTTAACTTTAATTTAATAGTTTTCTTAAGAGGTGAACCTGTTAGGATCCCGCTTAGTTTATTGCTACTTACTCAAAATGAGTAATGACTAAAAAAAGATAAAAACAACAGTAATTTAGAGTTTAACTGTTGATCCACTCCTCTAGGTTTTGTCTTAGTAAAATGGTTAGATTTCATCTAATAACTAGAGACTCAAAAGGTAATAGTTAGCTGGGATCAAGATAAGGGTAAGTAAGGTGACATCCTAAGACTTAAAAGGTAAAAGGTGAAATCCTTTTGCTCATCTAAATGACTATAACAGGTACATAACTTATCGATTCGGCATGCAAGGTATCAGTTGGCTAAGCAAAGAACGATAAGCCTATGGATTTGAGAAGCCAGGGGGAACACAATCCTAGTATTCACTCACGATTGATTGCAACCAAAGTTGATACTCATCACTTATTCGACCTTGATACTCAAAACCCCTATTTACTTTTCCAGTTCCACCCATTTATTACAATAGTTGAGAGCCACGATTCCATATATTCTGTTAGGATTTGACCCCAAACTTTGTTGGGTTTTGATATTTACAACGACCTTATCATCTTTTGAGAGAAGGTATAGTTTGGACATCACTAATTTTGGCACAGTTGTCAAGGAATACAATGTTGATTTATGAATTAAAGTTGCTGTAGTTTTTAGGTTTTTATTTAGGTTTATGTTCATAGTTGGGCATACACCGGTGTATGCCTGGCACACAGAGTAGAGACAATCCCTTACTCCTAGTAAATCCAAATCTAGAGAGGGTTATACAAACACATAGCAGGATGGTGGAACAAAAAAGAGATGATAATCTTAAAGAGGTTCATGATGTTATACCTTCCCCTCTTCCCAAAGGAGTACATGATATAGTTGATTGATAGACTGGTGAGCTTTTTGCTCAAGCTGAAAATAAAATAAATGAAATAGAAAAAGCTCAGTGGGTAGCTCGGAGGAAGAGATATCTATGCAAAGATAAGAAGTAGACAACTGCGCAACACTCAGTGGAAATCAGAATAGAGCTAGAAGTGCTCGTGTTTAAGTAATCCCATTATATTAATATGTGCAACAATATATAGACATTGAAGAAGATCTGGGATACATTGAGCAGATAGAGATTGGAGACATTATTCCTCCCATTTTATCACTAATCATCAAGTTTGACATCATGAGAGCAATGATCCAGCCTTAAATCTGAAAGGTGTATTTACGGGTTTGCCTATAGATAATGCAAATATACACATTGCTAATTTTATTGGGATCTACAATTCATATACCATTCTAGGGGTAAATTAGGAAGCACTTAGATAGAGGTTGTTCCCCTTCCCACTCATAGAAAAATCATCTTTATGGCTAGGGGAACTCCCAAGAGGCTCTATCACTACATAGAATAATTTGCACAGGCAATTATTAAATTGATTCTTTCCTTCATCCAGGATGTTGTATCTTAAGGATAAGATTTATAATTTTAGGCAGTTACAATTAGAATCTATGTATGAGGTATGGTTTAGGTTTAAGAAGAAGTTGAGTATAGTGCCCAACCATCGGATGTCAGGGAGCTTATTGGAGATATTTTATAGAGTCTTGACCATCAGTTCTTGAGCCATGAAAGACACCATACCTAGAGGATCTTTTATGAGACTATGCTGGGAGGCAGCTTCGAAGATGCTAGATTTAATCTCGCTTACCAATTAAGGGTGGCAAAATCAAGAGGCTGAGAAGGGATCTGGCACATATGATATTGGTGCCTCCTATGACCAAAAAGTAGTTAATGATTTAGCAGTTCAAGAAATTGCATTGTTTAGAACTAATCTATTGGTATTAGCAAAGCAGCTTGCAGCAAAAACCTCTGAGAAAATGAATGCAGTAACAACACAAGGTTTAGCTTCAAGAGCTTATGAGTCAAAATTAGAGGAAGCAAATTATTTGGATCATTAGTTGGTGGGTTTCCAAGCCCAAAAGGCAAAGGAACAAAGGTTGGAACTACTATTACACATATAGAGACCGTAGTAGAAGGTGAATGGTGATCGAAGGAAGAAGGATGACCACAGAGAAAAAGAAGAGAGGTACATTCCACCAGGTAGAAGAGATGCAGAATCAAGAATAGAAAAAATGCTGACTAAGCTAATGAAGGGTCAATAAAATCAAGAGATCAACCTTAAGGAGATTTAGGCCAATATTTCAGGGTTAAACCAAAAGGTTGAATCTCATGCCACTGCTATCAAGAAGTTGGAGCACCAGTTTAGGTAGATGTTAGTAACTCTGAACCAGAGACGGCCAAGTACCTTTCTGAGCAATACTATGCAGAATCTGAAAAATAATGGTTATGTTCTTTCTATTACTAAGAGGAGTGGTATCAATATGGATCCCACACTGCCTACTGCAAAAGATTCTATTGATAAGACACTTATTGTGGAGCCATAATAGGCAACATATGGTGATGATGTAGTTTCTAAGGAAAAAGGTGAAGGTCCAGTTGTTGAATAGGAAATAAAGATAGATTTTGAGAACACCCTCACCTTTTTCTCAATGACTAAAACAGAAAAGAGAGAGGAAAATTCAAGCAATTTACTTAGATGCTAAGAGAGTTAAGCTTGAATATTCTCTTCTTAAGGCATTGGAGCAAATCACTAGATACGCCAGGTTTATGAAGCAATTGGTCACAAAGAAAAAAAGAGCTATGTTTGAGGATTTTGATGGCTTGCAACATTGTAGTGCAGTCACTACAAGGTCTTTGGCTTAGAAAAAATATGACCCTGGAGCATTCACTATACCATGCACTATTGGATCATCTCAAATTTCTAGAGCCTCATGTGACTTAGGAGCCAACATAAATTTGATGTAGCTGGACATATTTAAGTAAATGGGTTTGAACCCAATGCAACGGACTTTAATGTGACTACTGATGGCTGACTGCATGGTGAAGAAACCTATTGGAATTTTGTTTGATGTGATTGTGAGAGTGGAAAAGTTCATCTTCCTGACTGACTTTGTCATTCTAGACTATGAGGTTGACACCAAGATGCCCATCATATTGGGAAGACCATTTATAGCTACAGGTAGAGCGATGGTTGACATGGAGAAAGGAGAGTTAAAATTTATAGTCAATGATGAGAAGGCCACATTCAACATCCAAAAGTTAATAAATTATCCTACTGACATGAGGGTGGTGTCGGTGATCGATTTTATTGATGACCCAAGAGGGTACTCTTATGTGTATCTTGATGAATTATGAGTAATCAAGATACTATCATCGTGCTGTGACATTTAATCAAGCACTGTATGGGAGGCAACCCATCGGCTTGTTGTTGAAGTCTGAGTAGCCAACATAACCACATTGTGCCGCGATGTTAAATCAAGCACTGAGTGGGCGGCAAGCCACTATTTTAGTGTTCACATTTTTGTTATTTTTCTTTTGTAGGGTTATAGCTTATGGACTTGTGCAGGATACGGTAAATTAATGTATTCATCAATTTCTAGCTAAGGGGATGGTGTGATTAACCCATCATGGTCACGAGTCCCACACGAGATAGGTAAGTTGAGCAATAAATTTAAAAGTAAAAAATTTGAGGATAAAAAATGGAAAGTGATGGACTCTAGCACCTAATTATAATTTTAGAAACATAAACGTAGATTATGATACCATAAGTAGCTAGAAAAATATATAAGATCCAAGTCCAGATTGAAGGAAAGCATGCCAAAATTTTTGGCCCTGCACTTGCGTCCTGTACATGCTGGCTGCAGGTGGCACTTCCACCCACTGCCTGGCTGCATATGGCAGGCGCAAGTAGCTACCGTGTCTAGGTCATGTGTGGGCCCAAATTTTAATAAAAATTTTTGCCCCACAAATACTTATATAATACCTAAAACAGCTCCCCATCTATATTTAAACATCCCTAGCCTCATTCTAACTCATCCAAATCCTCAAAACTTTACTTTTCTCTTTGAATTCAAACTTCCCTATTAAAACATAAGTTAACCTCAAACATAAGTAAAGGCTAAATTGACACTTGTTTAAGATACCAACTTGTTACAATACACTAAAAACAATTTCCAACTTTTATTTTGCTCGAGTTCTTCTTTGTTCACTTCGGTTCATCATAAAAGAGGTAACTTTCTCGGATTCTAATGGTTATGTATTAATTTATTAATTGTATAAACAAGTTGATATGTGTATTCCCATACAAAATATATAGATTCTATCAAGCTTTTATGTAGGAGCCTTGAAGTAACCTAAACTCATAATCTGGGGCCTTATTTTGAATTGGATTCTAAGGTTAGGCCCTAACAGAAAGTTGAACTTGAAGGAGTAGAGTAATACCATAAGTTGATCATTTTTAGTTTTTCTTGAAAATCATGATTCTTTATAGGTGTGTTCACATTGGACTTGTTGATATTTCAAACATCTGATAGGAGTGTGAAAATTATGGTAAAAATTGAATTTATTGCATTTTGAGTTTTTTTTTTAAACTTTTGGTATCCCTCATTTTAGTTGGAAACTAACGACTGGTTTTTAAGGTACATATCGAACCTAAAGCTACAAAGAAAATTAATGACAATACCTCAAAGAGATGGGAAGATTCTCCCAAGCCTAGTGGTTTAGTAGATGAGTACCCAATGTAATGATGTCAAGACACTGTAGTTGGGGTGACACATAAAGTTACTAGAGGTCAGATTCTCAAGGCTGCTCAGGATGTTGCAGCCCAACCAATGATGAAGTCGGCTTGAATATCACCCCCTAGACTCCTTTAATAGATGATGAGGAGAAGGACAAGATAAATTCAGAGTCTAATCCACAGGTTACAACTCAAGCCCCCAGTCTGAGGAGGGGTCCTAAGATTTATCTGAGGATGCTGAGTAGGAGGAGTCATCAATAGTACCTCAGTCCAAAAAGAGTACCACCAAACATGTACAATAGTAAGATGTACCCCATTCTGAAGAGGGTACTGAGTAGGCTTCCCTTGATGCACCGTTATAGCAGGGGTAGAGTCCTACACCCACACACGCCTCAGAGGTACCTCTTGATGAGAAAAAGCTTAGGTGTTGGGTAGAGGGGATGCAAGAGATATTTGATAGGGATATTTGTTTTACAAAGGACAGATGACCTAAGAGGCATATTTATGAGGAGTGTCAGATTAATCAATCTGATTTTAGTAGAGTGACACAGTTGTGGACTTTATTTGATTGAGATTAGTTTGAATGGATGACTAGACCACTTGGTTCCTACAGACCGGCTATGGTACATGAGTTTTTTGCATCATATCAAGCTATAGTAGTTCTTATTTTACTTAGATTTCCAATATTGATTAGGCATATAAAGCAACCATAACTTAATCATACACTTATAAGAGGGGTCAAAGTTGATCTGTCAATAGAGACTATTCGTTGTGTCATTTTTTTTCTCATTATATTACTTTTGCATCTACAACTTAGTGCGACTATAGACAAAGAGCCATATGTGATTGACAAATTATACGAGAGGCTAAGAGCAGATGAGAGAGGGTTAAGATGAATAGGTGGATAACCAACTATATTTCATGTTTGGGTGATTGTACCTCATGGATTGAGGGTAATGGTGTGATCAAGAAGGGCCTGCTGACATTTGAGGCTAAGTTTTGGTGGTTGCTGATAAGATATCAACTGTTCCCCACCTCTTCAAATAATTTGTTGAATTAAGAGGGAGCAACCCTAGTTTCTAGTATGATGGTCGGATATTCTATTAATTTTTAAACAGGTAGCGGTAAGATGGGAGGCCACACAAGAGCTGTACTGTCTGAACTATGTGCTGACTTTTAGTCATATCTTGATGAGTTTTACAGATGGTTTACAACCCAATTTACAAATATAGGTGCCAGATCTAGCCCAAATAAGTGAAGATTCTGATATATTACGAGCAGAGGTACACTCTCTCACAAAGACCCATGTAGAAGCCACTCTCTAAGTTATACCCCCAGTGGTCTAGATATCACTTCTACACTTATCGAGAAAGTTTGAATTATTCATAGAGGATAATGAGGAGGTCCCAGTAGTTGGGGATAGAAGAGGTCACATAGGAGACTTGCAGAATCCTTATATGCCATATGACCAGGCCATTAAAAGGGTCAGATATGATTTCATGAAGGCTATAGTCATTTAGAAAAAGAGTCATATAGAGATAGTCGTGGGTGTATCCTCTAGTAGTGCACCGCCACCGCCACTACCACCACCTCTACCAGCTAATATGCCCCCATCCAGGGATGCTCATGACCGGACACTTAGTGCATCCCAGGTATGTTCTTACCATCCTTTGTTTTGTATTATTTTTGCACATTGAGGACAATATAAAATTTTTTGCTGAGGTGGAGTATACTATAGCCACTATAGGTTTTTGTTGTCGTTCTTCTCTTTCTCTCGGATGCGGTATGGTTGTAGAACTAACATATCTCAGATAATTTATGTCATAATATTTTTGATTTTTTATTGTGTTGTGTTTTTGTGTAATTAGGAAATTTTTAAGTATTTAGTAAAGTTATCATGTTTTATGGATTTTTGAGAAAAATGATACCCCTCCAAAATTTGTGTTTTAGAACTGTGTGAATGTATATATGTGTGAACATTGTAGATCTTGTTATAGCATTAGGATTAGGGACATGATAATCACTTTCTAATAATTGCATAAACCGGATAGGTAGTATCTTTTAATGTTGACTCTGTGCCATGTGTGTGAGATGCTACTTAGTTCCCTTTGTGTGTTAAATCCAGAACTTTCCTGGTTAATATTGCCTAGGTTTTATGATAGTCGGTTAGGATAGGATCATAGGCCATTTTCGAGTTTAGTGCGCTTTTAGCCTAAATGAACTTTCATGTGTGAAATAATATCCCTTGATGCCTGTTTTGAGCTTTATAGCCTATTTTTCTTATTTTACCTATTCTCCTTCCAATTTATATTATAATGAACATATTTTGGCCTTGGTTCTCCTTGGACAATGTATACCTCAACTCGGGCAAAATGCCTAAGTTGAGGGTGCTATCATAATGGTGCGTAGTGTAAAGTGGATATGTAGTAGGGTAAAATAAGAGAAAAAGTTAGTAAGGATGGGTGTGGTAGAGAAAAAAGGAAAAAAATTATGAAAAAGTATAAAGAAATAATAAAAGACCACACCCAAATTGAATATGCAATAAAGAATAAAAAGGGAGAAATAAGGGTGGAACAAAAGAAAATTGGCTAGTAAGTGAAACCACAAGGTTAGTGTAGTGACAAAGCGGCTTAGTTACTTGATATGTCTATATGTACCATACCAGCCCCCCAACCTTATGTTAAAGGCCAAGAAAAGTCCTATAGTGATCCTAACTTGACTTTTCGAAAACTAAGGTAAAGAAAATAAGGGCAATCCAATGGTATTTGATGCATATTGATTGGAACTTCTCTTTTGAGTGTGAGTGTCTCTTGAATTTACCTGCATTGATATGCATGATTTCATATGAGTGAGTGAGACTTCTTTGTTGTGAGGGCACATGAGTCATAATTTCTAGCTATTTGCTCTTTTCGAATAGTGTAATTTGTACATATACGTGATTGTCTGTTGCTAATGTAATGCCAAATCTTGATTGCTTTGTGTCACATTGTTGTTCTTTATTAATACGCACAATTGGGTTTTTAAGTATTAATCTTGAAGAGGGAGATGATCTTGACATTAAATTTAATGATCGACTGCCATAGGTACCTTATGTTTTATTTTTTTGTTATGTTTTATTGCTTGAGGACATGCAACGTTATAAGTTGAGGGTATTGATGTTATCTAGAAATATAGCACTTACAATGCTTAAACTTGAAAAATATGCATGTAATTAAGTCTATTTTGTTATATTTGATGAGTTTTTGGAGTGTTTTATAGGAAATTAGGTTTTTGATACTAAATTCAAGAAAAAGATGAAAAGTGATGTTTTTCGCTATTTATGGGAGCAATTATGGCTGTTCGTGACACTTTCCAACTTTCTCGTGACCAAAATATGTGAGGGAATTGAAAAATAGCTGAAATGATGACTCTTGACACTTGCTAAATCAACATTCGGACTATATGTATTACAAGTGGAATCGCATGTGGACAAAGCATGTGTCAGAATTGCAAAATCCCGGGAGCTAACCTGCAGAAAATTTTGGTCTTGCACTTGTGGTTGCTACTTTCTCCTACCCTGCAGGTTGCAAGTACTATCTACACCCAAGGACAAGGCACATGTAGCGACCATAAGTAGCCACCGTCCTCAACTTTTCCTGATCATTCACAATCATTTCCTAGGATTTCTATGTATCAATATTACACTAATATAATGTTTTAAGTCTTATTATGCACGGTTAATTAAGATTTTTCTATTTTAGTTAGGATTTGATTTCTAGGGTTGCTTGTAATCTATAAATTCCCTTTAGTCTTTATATTCAGGATTTATTAAGAAAAACACATACACATATTTATTGATTGAGAAGGAGGCCCCTTTTGGGACAAGTTCTCAAACATCTTGTTGTTCTTAGTTTCTTATTCAATTTAAGACTTTGGGATTTATTATTTCATTATTGTGAGATTGATTTTGTATTTTTATCTGTGGATTCCATGATTGATCCGATAACTATGCGTGACTAATTCCCTTAGCTAGGGTTGTGGGTACCCTAGCGGATTAATGAAGTAGAGGAAATGCCAAGTCATTCTAGATAAAGATTCTTGCATGTATTGGGTTTTCTTCGTTCTTATTGATTTCTTAGCGGTGGCCAACATTGAGATCCCACCTATATTATTGCTACTTACTCCAAAAGAGAAGTAGTGACTAGGAAAAAAAGATCATAACAAAAATTTGAAGTTTAACTATCGATCCACGTTACTAGGTATTATCTAAGTAAGATGGTTAGGTGTCATCTAATAACTAGAGACTCAAAATGTAATAGTTAACTGGGATCAAGATAATGGTTAATAAGGTGACATCCCGAGACTTAAAAGGTAAAGGTTGAAATCTGTTAGATCGTCTAAAAGACTATTGATGGTATCATAACTTATCAATTATACATGCAAGATATTGGAATAGTTCAATAGTGCATGATAAGTGTACTGAGTTGAGAAGATATGGGGAACACAAGACTATTGTTCGTCATAGATTGTTCACAACCAAAATCAACCAAGCCTCGTTACTGTTGGCTAGTTACTACAAAACCCCCCATTTAACTTTCCCGTATGGCCTGGTGATTTCAGCTAGTTTGAGACAGATTTTTGGCCTATTCCCTATGGAATCACATCCTACTTGTTAGTTTACTATATTTTTATAGTGACCACTTTATCCTTCTAAGTAGGGGTAGTTTGGACATCACTAAATTTTTGTGTCATTCCTAGGAAATATGGTTTCAGAATTCTTGATTGAAGTTGTTGGAGTTATCAAGTTTTATTTTCTTTTGTTTTGTTTGTTTTATTTCTTACTCTTTCTGAGATGACAACCTCGCTAGAGGAAGTATGGAGTGATGATGACTCTTTATTTATTAATCCTTTTTCTTTTCATATGGTGCATTACTGTAGGAGTGTGATAAACATATTGTTGGAACATAATGAGAACATTTTTGACACATTGACACTTTTGGAAAAAGGAAGACAAGATTGTATTCAAAGGTTTAATATGTTTGGATTGGATATCTACCACTTACAAGTTTATTTGGAAGCAAAAGCTACTGCGTGTAACACCCAGAAACCTTATGGGCGGTGTAAGACTAAAAGAATTCTAAAAAGATAACTCGTGGACTTAAAATTGGAAGAGTCTAAAATTGCTCATGCTCTTATCGATATTATCACTATAAAGATAGCATACTAGAGTTATGTGAGGATTTAAACAATACTGCAAATCATGAGTTTGGGGCATATTGGACCTCATTCTAAAATTATATTTGGGTTGTTAGATCTTGGTCGAGCCATTTGAGCCAAAAGAAAAGTGCAAGGAGGAGGAAACATAAGTCTGTTTTCTTGAATTTGCTGAACCAGAATTAAAGAACTACATTCCTCACATAAGGGAAAAGAAGTACAATATGCCACATCTATTTCTTAGGTCCTATATTTTTATACTTCTTCTCTATGAGCATAATGGGAAATCAAAAAAAATGTTTAGGGGTGCAATTCATAAGTTCAAAGTAGAAAGAGAAATTTGAAGGCCAACTCTTTGTCTACCTTGATAAAGTTTGAGTAATCCAGGTGCCCATGGGTTTGTTGAGGAAGTCTGAGTACCCAACGAAGTCCTGTAATGCCGCGATGTGAAATAATAAGCTTTTTGGGAGGCAACCCAAGGTATTTTGTTATTTGTATTCATATTTGCATAATTGACGTCAGATTTTCGAACCTATGGTGCCACAAGTATATTCCCAACTCTCTTGTTTTGCAGAGGTTTGATGCATTGGGGATAACACATGATTTTAAGTTAGGGGTGGGGCTACTTGTGGGTTTTGATGTCTTCTTGGGGTTTTTGTTGCCGTGTCTCTTTTCCTCGGAGTGTTGTTCTTAGTAGAGTCAACATCTTTAGGTGTATTGTGTTTTTTCATTATGTTTTGTATTTAACTAGGAGAAAACTAAGTATCTAAGGTAGTTGACAATTGATAAGGATGATACCCCATTGAACTGTGTGTATGTATATATATGTGATTGTTGTGAATCTTTTTATGGCATTAGGATTAGGGACATGATAATCACTTGCTAACAAATTGCATAAATCGGATATATAGTAATTTGTAAAGTTGACTCTGTTCCATGTGTGTGTGAGATGCTACTTGAAGTTAAATTTAAGAAGCTGACTTGTAGTGATGATGATTTTGAGAGTGATGACTGGATTGCATAAGATCTCAAAGATATAGTGCAATAGTTTAGCACAGATTTTCATTATCATCAGTAGAAAAGAAGAGAGACCCAAGAGCAGTCATCATCCTATGTTCTATTGGGGCTTATAGTATTAATCGGGCTCTATGTAATTCGAGAGCAAGAATAGATGTAATGCCATTGGTGATACAAGGTGACCTTGTTAATTTGGAGGAAGCTGTAGGCATTATTGCATGTCAATCGATTTGAGAATCGGGTACTCAATTAACAAAAAGAACTTTTCATACCGGAGAAGTATTCATAGGGGTACTGCAGAACATGTGCGAGCACCATCTGATGGAAAAATAAAATTCAATAAGGATTTGGTTCATTCGACACGTACATTTCATAGGCATCCCACCTTTTTATGTTCTATAGACTTGTATTTAACTATTGAGAGTGAATATATTCTACATAATGTGAATATTCCACCTAAAAGTTTTCGTTTAGTTCAAAACGATCAATATGTAAAATCAGAACAAGTAATTGTTGAGATTCGTGTAGGATAATAGTGGGACGAAATTTGATTATGCCCAAACTACCCCTCCTTAGAAGGATAAAGCGGTTGATGTCAAAATTTAGTAACTCAACTAGGTTGAGGTCGATACCACAGAGAATAGGCCATAAATCTATCTCGAATTTGGTGAAATCACCTGGCACTGCGGAAAAGTAAAAAGAGGATTGTGGTAACTAGATAAAAATAATGAGGTTTGGTTAATTTTGGTTGTAAGCAATCTAAGACGAACACTAGGCTTGTGTTCCCTATGGCTTCTCAACTCAGTAGACTTATTGTGCATTGTTGAACTAATCCAATATCTTGCATGCAGAATTGATAAGTTATGTACCATCAACAGTCTTTTGGATGAGTTGACAAATTTCACCCTTTACCATTTGAGTCTTAGGATGTCGCCTTACTAACCTTTATCTTGATCCCAGTTAACTATTACCTTTTGTGTCTCTAGTTATTTGATGGAAGCTAACCATCTTACTTAGATAATACCTAGTAGCCTTGATTGATAGTTAAACATCAAATTAATATTGTGATCTTTTCCTAGCCACTACTCCTTTTTTCGACTAAGTAGCAATAATCTTGGCGGGATCTTAACGTTGGCTACCATTAAGAAATCAATAAGAATGAAGAAAGACCATACATGCATGAATATTTATCTAGAATGACTTGGCATTTCCTCTACTTTGTTAATCCTCTAGGGTCCCCACAAGCCTAGCTAAGGGAATTAGCTGCTCATAGTTATAAGATCAATCATGGAATCCATAAACAAAATTATAAAATCAATCTCACAATAATAAAATAAAAAATCCCAAATTCTTAAATTGAATAACAAACTATGAACATTAAGATGTTTCAGAACTTGGCCCCAAAGAGGCCTCCTTCTCAATCAATCAATATGTGTATGAATTTTTTCTGAATGAATCCTGAATGGAAAGTCTAAAGGGTATATATAGATTACAATAAACCCTAGAAATCAAATCCAAACTAAAATAGCAAAACCTAATTAACCATACATAATAATATTTAAAAATATCATAGGAGTGTAATTGGGATACATAAAACCCTAGGAAATGATTTTGGAATAATCCAGAAAAGTTGAGGTTGGTGGCATTTTAAATAATCCCAGGCAATGGTAGCCTAGTCTTCACCTGCATCACCAACCAAGTATGATAAAATTTCTACATTCATAAGTTTACAAGTAAAGGGAAAGGGTGATCAACCCATCATGGTCACGAGTCCCACACGGGATAGGTAAGTTGAGCAATAAATTGAAAAGTTGAATTTTGAGGATGAAAAATACAAAGCTGTGGACTGTGGCACCTAATCAAACTTTTGGTACCATAAATTGAGTTACGGTACCCGAAGTAGATGGAAAAATATCAAACAGCCATGTATGGATTGCAGAAAAGCGGGCCAAATTTTTTTGTTTTGCACTTACGCCCTGCATATGTTGGCCACAGGTGGCACTTGCGCCCCTTGCCTGGCCGCATGTGGATGGCGCAAGTAGTTACCGCAGCTAGGTCATGAGTGGGCCCAAATTTTGATTAAAACTTTTGGCCCATCAATAGTTATATAAGACCTAAAACACCTCCCCATATTTAAACATCTCTAGCCTCATTCAAACTCATCTAAATCCTCAAAACATCACTTTTCTCTTTAAATTCAAACTTTCCTCTTAAAACATAAACTAACTCCACACTTAAGTAAAGGCTAAATTGGCACTTGTTTGAGATACGAAATTTTCCCAATACGCTAAAAACAAGTTCCAACTTTGATTTTGCTTGAGTTCTTCTTTATTCACTTCCGACTCATCATAAAAGAGGTAACTTTCCCGGCTCCTAATGGTTATGTATTGATTTATTTATTATATAAACAAGTTGATATATGTATTCCCATGCAAAATATATAGATTTTATCATTATTGTATGTAGGAGCCTTGAAGTATCCTAAACTCATAATGTAGGGCTTTGTTTTGAATTGACTTCTAAGGTTAGGCCCTAACAGGAAGTTGAACTTAAAGGAGCAGAGTAATACCATAAGTTGAGCATGTTTACTTTGCCTTGAAAATCATGATTCTTGATAGGCGTGTGCAAATTGGACTTGTTGAGATTTCAAATAGGTCATAGGTGTGTGAAAATTGTGGATAAATTCAAACTTTTCAAATTTTAAGTTTTTCTTCAACTTTTGCTATTGCTCATTTTTGTTGGAAACTAACAACTAGTTTTTCTGGTACATATGGAACCTAAAGTTGTGAAAAATAAGAAGGCTGATACCTCAACGAGATGGGTAGAGTCTCTCGAGCCTAGTGGTTATGTAGAGGAGTACCCAATACAACAACGTTGAGACACTGCAGTCGGGGTGACACACAGAGTTACTAGAGGGCATATGCACCAGGATGCTTAGGCTGTTGCAGCCTAGCCAAGGATGAAGTTTTCCTAGATGTAACCCCCCACACTCCTCCACCAGATAATGATGATGTTAAGGATGAGACATATTCTTAGTCTATTCCACAGGTTACAACTTAGGACCCTAGTCTGAGAAGGGGTTCCAGGATTCATCGAAGGATACTGAGCAGGAGGATTCATTAATGGTACCCCATTTTGAGGAGGATACCACATGCATTTACAATAGAAAATGTACCTTAGTCTAAAAAGAGTGCAAATCAGGCTTCCTATAATGAACCAGTACAGTAGGGGTAGATTCCTCCACCCACACATACCACGAAAGTACCTTTGAGGTGGTATGTAGAGGATATGCGGGCAGTTTAAGATATAGACAATTGTATCTCAAATGCTGGTAGGCCTAATAGGATTATTTATAAGGATCTTTAGATTGATCATTCTATACTGAGGCAATTACCACAGTTACAGGTTGAATTTGATCGTTACCCATTAGAGTGGATGACCAGACCACTCAATTCTTACAGCCCGACCATGGTACATGAGTTTTACGCATCACACCGAGATACAATAGATCTTTCTATGTGTAGATTCCCTGGATCGATGAGGAACATTGAGCAGGCACAACTTGATCATATATTTGTGAAAGGGGTCAGAGTTGATCTATTAGCAGAGACTATTTGCCAGGTCATTTTTGGTCCTAATTATATTACTCCCGTATCTATTGTTGAGTATGACTACAGACTGAGAGTCGCACATGATCAACACATTATCGGGTAGGGTGAGCATTGAAGATAGATAGTTAATATGGCTAGGTGGATAGCCAACTATATTTCACCGTTAGGTGATGCTACCTGTAATACCCTGAACTTTCGTTACATCATATCTAGTCTCTAGAAGAGTTAGTGATAACTTCATAAATCATTAATGTTTAAATTAGATAGAATTTCCACAATTTCGACTATTTATCATGTGGAAAATTCAATTAGCTTTCCAATGATACCAATTTCATCCAAATCTGGTATCGGAGTAAACGGTTATGGACGTTTTACAAAGAACTATTGGAACTGCCCAAAAGTGACGGTCAGGCCGACGGACCATTGAGTTAGCGATGGACCATCGCCCAAGCCATCTCGACCAAGGCAATTAACCCAACTTTTGGTCAAGTGCGACGGCCAGGACTGACGGACCGTCGAGCTAGCAACGAACCATCGCAAATGAGGCAGAAGGTTTAGGTTCTGGCTAAGTGCGATGGTTAGGACCGATGGACCATCGAGTCAGCGATGGACCATCGCCCAAACCGTCGCCACTTCCGATTAGCGATTTTAAGCTATTTTTACAAGGGTATTTTGGTCTTTTCCACCCGTTTTGACCCCTAATTATACCAGACCAGAGCTCATAACTTCATTGTTCATCCATAACACCAAATTAAGGTTTCTCTCAAAGATCAATCCCCAAGAACAAGAAACCCTAGGTGTCTAATCCCAAGTCAAGAATTCAAGGTTTCCTCCACCAATCTTAAAGAAATCATCCACCCAGGTATGTTAAGTGTTGATTCATGGGTTCCTTTCACCCATGAAGCTCAAGAAACCCTATTTGAAATATAAACTTTGGATTCCATGGTATGAATTGAATTATATCCATGTTTATATTGTTGTTTGATTTCCGAGTTGAAGTCTTTAATGACTATCATGAAAATATGTTAGTATGTGGTTGAAATTCTTGCATTGAAAGTGTAAAATATTGCCATAAAGTACTATTTCAATATTCATGCCTAAGCCTAAAGATATGCATGCAAGGTGTTTGATAAAATGCCTAAGAGAATAGGAATTATGCCTTATGACTCATTTGTGACCAAAATTGATGAATCCATGTTTCTCCCTTATGTTTGATATGACTCCCACGTTATTGTTAGGCTTTGTAATGGATTGACGTAATGCTCATGAGATTAGGCTTATGAAATTATGATATGTTTACATGCATTCCTATTCATGTGTAAGCTTATAGTATGCAAATACTTCATGAAAATCCACAATGATTGTACTATGAATTATTGACTATAGTCATGTGTCAAGAAGTGTCATGTCTTGTTAGTTTCACGCTATCGAGTCCTGGTGGTACTTGTATCCGACAATTTAGCTGTGTGTCTAGAGCCAGTCTCATGTTTTCCAGATACTCTCAGTCAAGCCATGATTCATAGAACTCAGTCAGTCATGTGACTCAGGAAAACTCAGTAATATCAGAAATCTCAGAAATTCAGTAATCTCAGTAGTGTTCTGTCAGTCAACGGAACTCAATGAACGCAGTCCAGTTTAGATCAATTAATCATGTTCAGTGTCTATTCAGATGGGAGTAGGATTCAGCACCGAGTGAGCCCAAGGATGGGAATTCACCTATTATTAAAGGGTGTGATTCTTAGAAGCAATCCTTGCACTCCCGAACTACGTAGCCAGCGTAGGTTGAGACATCAAACTTGCTAGTTGAGGGTAGATGATGTGGCTTAAAATATTATATTAGGGTACCACCATTCTCCTTAGAGTATATGTTAGATGAGGGATTACTCACAGCTTGTCCTTACCAGTGGTGCGGTATTGACAACCTTCCAATTGGGGTTACAGGTTGGACCCCAACTCAGCTATAATAGCTTATTAGGGGCATGTTGGTTAGATGACTACTTCCACAGTTATAGTCTCAGTTTCAGTCTCAGTAATAGAACTCAGATAGTTCTATAGAATTTAGGACTGTCAGATATAGTCAGCCAGTTCAGTATAGAAATCAGCTAGTTCCATCAGAAACAGGACTGTCAAGAGTCTAACAGACAAGTAACAAAATTAGCCAAGCGGTGAATATCCTTCAGCAATTCCCACTTCTCCTTATCCACATGAGCTAAACTCCCGATAGACAACCCGCTAAGAGCGTTAACAACTATATTAGCTTTAATTGGTTGGTAGTGAAAGCTCATATCATAATCCTTGGGAAGCTCCAACCATCTCCTCTGCCTAAGGTTAAGTTTCTTCTGAGTGAACACACACTGTAGACTTTTATAATCATAAAAGATTTCCCCGTACACTCTATATAAATAATGCCACCAGATTTTCAAAGCCAAAACCACCGCTAAAAGCTTCAAATCATGAGTAGGATAATTCTTCTCATTTACCTTCAACTGCCTAGAAGCATAGACAATTACCTTACCATGTTGTATTAAAATGCAAATGCGTCCCACTTGGTACCTATCATAATAAACCACAAACCCCTCATGGCCTTCAGGTAATGTCAAAATTAGAGCCAAAGTTAGCTTATCCTTCAGCTTCTCAAAACTCCCCTCACAAGAATCTGACCAAGAGAACTTTACCTTTTTCTAAGTCAACCAGTCAATAGAGAAGCTATCATCTAAAAAATTTTCACAAACTGTCTGTAATAATCAGTAAATACAAGAAGCTCCAAATGTCGGTTGGATTCATGGGTCTATACCACCTTTTAACCACAACTACCTTTTTCGGATCCACCATGATCCCATTACTAGAGATAATATGGCCAAGAAAAGTTACAGCATTCAACCAAAACTCACACTTAGAGAATTTGGCATACAACTGCCGCTCCTTCAAGGTTTGCAACACCATATAGAGGTGATTGGAATGATACACCTCACTCACAGAATACACCAGAATGTCATTAGTAAACATAACAACAAAAAGATTAAAAAAATGCCTAAAAACCCTGTTTATAATATCCATAAATTCCTTCAATAAATTAGTTAGACCAAATAACATCACTAGGAATTCAAAGGGCCCATACCGAGTACTAAAATCCGTCATAGGATATTCGCCTCCCTAATCTTAAGATGACGACACCCATACCAAAGATCAATCTTAGAAAAGATTTTGGCTTCTTGCAACTAATCAAACAAGTCATCTATCCTTGGAATAGGATACTTGTTCTTAACTGTTACCTTATTCAACTACCGATAGTCAATGCACATCCGAAGGGAACCATTCTTATTGTACTTGAATAACATCAGTACACCCCATGGGAATACACTATAATAGATGAAGCCCTTAACTAAAAGATCTTTAAGTTGCTCCTTGAGTTCCCTAAGCTCAACCGGAGCCATCCTATTAGGAGGAATAGATATTGAACGAGTGTCCAGAACTAAATCAATGCTAAACCCAATCTCCCTATTCAAAGGAACACCATGATGATCATCCAAAAAGACCTCAGGAAATTCATTTACCATTGAAACTTAATGCAAAGAAGGACCTTTCAAGTTAGAATCTATAACTTAGACTAAATGTTAGATACACACTTTGGAGATTAATCTCCGAGCCCTAAGATAAGAAATAAACCTCCCCTAGGATCTAGGGAACCATCCTCCCACTCAATAATCAGTTTACTAGGGAACCTAAGGACAAAGTTACAAGTACGACATTCTAAGGATGCATAATAAGAGTCTAACCAATCCACCCCTAGAATAACATCAAAATCTACCATATCAAGTTCAAAAAAATCCATAAAAATTACCTATTAGCAACAGATACCACACCCCCCCTATAAACCCTTTTACCAATCATAGAGTCAACTACCGTTGTAGAAATAAAATACACAGCGACAAATAGGGTCACATAGGAGAGAGAGGACCCTAGATCAAGCAAATAATAAACATCCTGAGAAAAGAGTTGTAACGTACCCGTAATAAAATCAGGTGATGCCTTAGATTCCTATCGAGTAGAAAGTGCATATAACATATTCTGACTTGCACCGATATTAGAAATAGAAATATAAGTAGAAGCAACACCCTTTGGTGCAGGAGCAAATGATGAAGCAATCAGAGCCTTACTCTCTCTCAAAGTACCCTTACCAACTGAACAATTTCTAAGCATCTGTCCTGGCTGACCATATTTAAAACACCTGTCCTTTTTATCATAATAGAAAGCTCTATGCAACCAACCACAAAACCAACAAGGATGGCATGATGAGCTGACCAAACCCCACTTTCCTAAGATTGGGCACCCTATGCTAAAAAATTATTGCCACCCTACTGATGCCTATCACCCAATTTCTTCAGGTAAGGAGCACTAGCTATATAAAAGGAAACAAAACTCCCCAAATTTTTCTTTGGATACTTACCACCATCATAACCACCTTGCGGTTGAGAACCACCGTGTTCAGATGACCTAAACTTCTTACCCTGTCTTTTCCCAAGCTCAGCCTATTTCCTCTTTTCCTCCCCCAGCTACTGCAAATGAACCACCAACCTAAAAATATCTATATCTTTGATCAGTAATACAGTCTTGATTTTAAAGATCAAATCTTGAGATGGTCCAGAAGTGAAATTTTTTCATCCTTGCCCTCATATCGGACACTAATTTTTGAACATACCTAGTCAACTAACGAAATTTCAAGGCATATTCCTTGACTGACATTTTTTTTTCTCAGATTGACAAATACCTTTGCCTTCGCTTCTCTCAACTCCTAAGGAAAAAAGCAACAAAATTCATCCCTTCCACATTTATTGCTTGCATTGCCCTAATAATTTTCTCTATCTCCTCCACCTTCACACAAGTAAAAGTAGGAGGATTCATCTTAAAAAATTGGCCAACCCTTGTGGCCTTGGTAGATAAAGCACAAGATACATCCCGCTCAGCCTGAGCAGCAACCAACTATGCAATATCATTAATTAATTGATGAAATTCTATATTCATCACGTCACCCTAAGGAGGACTAGTAGCAACTGATGGTACTACAGAAATATCAGGGATGGGACCCCTAGAACGAGTATGGATCCCTTGAGTAGGACGGGTCCTTTCAACATTATCCTTAATTGGGATAGAAGATTTACCTTGTGTCTCAGATCGTCATGGCATTATCTAAAAAACAAACAAATTAGGATTTGAGAAGACTCTAGGACTTAGACTCCAAGCTTGAAAATAAAATACTATGAAAGTAAAACATACCTAATTGCCTTGTAGCCTCTCCCTGATGAGTGTGGTGCACTGCACAACATTGAAAGAGCCCCTACTCGATACAGATTTGTGGACTCCCAATTGAACTTTAACCTAAAGCTTCGATACCAACTTAATAGGACCTAAACTAGGGCTTTATCGTAATAGGCATCCCAAGTCCATACCAAGATCAGGGACCACCCCTATTACCCAACCCAATCTCTAATGTCGCATACCTTGAGTTGAATGAATTTTAAACGAATAGAAAGATAACATTTATTATCATTCCAGACTCTAGGCTAGGTCTATAACTGTGAACGACCCAAACCAGTCCAACCTTCCATAACCAACCATCATCCATAACCAAACTTGTATAAAAATTTTGTTCCTATCTATAACATAACATAAAAGGATGGAACAATCATAAATTCAGTCAAATAGTATCATCCTCAATACCAATGCCAATACTAATGCTAACATCACTACTGACACCGCTCATTCCAACCCGTAGTAGTCAAACAAAGTCGCTAACCTAAAGAAAAATAATATTCAGTTGGGATATACCCCCAACCATAGCCAAACCTAATATCCAAAAAATACCAAAGTATGTAAAGACATCCATGATATGAAATAGGGCCTTCAAGAATATGGAAGATCACCATTTCAATCCAATAGCTGATACCAAATTCGATTACTAAGAAAAAGGAGTAGAACAGCCGATTCCTATATTGCCTGGGGATACAACCTCTCCAAGGCAAGTTCGAGGGTTAATGCTAGCTTAAACTTAAGATAAGGATAAAATAATTCCATCCAATAAAACCAAGTAAACCAACCATATGGATACAAACCATATATATATATATAACCATGTCGAGAAATAAAGTCAGGTTTAGCATGCATTTAAAACCATTAACTTGGGTATAGGTAGCTTGACTATTCGAGAACCACCCACGGGATATATGGGTACAGTGTAACCCCCTGAATGGGCCCAAATGAATGTAGTAACATAAAACCAGAGATACCATAAGAGTAAGGGATTCCCAAGTACCCATCACTCTCCATGATACATACGTACAATATACTTAGAGGATTCCCATATACCTCATAGAATCAAATATGGTCTCTATGACCAACCCTTATGTCAAAAAACATGAGTTTCCAGTGTCCGTCCATTGGACTCGCACCTTCATAGTTAGCTATCATACCCCATAATTATGGCCCAATTAAAACCAATACCATCCAAAAAAACCATTTATCTTTATTATTAACCAAGGCTATAAGTAGTGGTATCATCATGCCGACTATAGGTTGAAAACAATGTCCTTAGCCAACCTTTTTATGTAAAGGGATTCCCATGTACCTATAGATTACATTATCAAGTTATCTATGAGGAATGCTGTGTACCCCAGAAGTGTTCCATTATTAAGCTTACTTGAGATCATCCCATGTACCCCACAAGTAGTTTATCATCATGTTTACTTGGTGATTCCATTGTACCCCACAAGGAAGTTTAATTAATCATAACAATGACCTCCAAACCTTACCATTTAGCCAATCCAAACCATTTAAACCATTTATACCATTTAGGGTTGTATTACCAAACCATACCATGCAATAGTTCCATTAAAAGTCCAATATTATAGTAAAAGTATTCTCTTAGGCATTTTATCAAAAATGTTGGGATGTAGTGTTTCCAAAACCAATTCTAATTACCAATTAACCATTACCATATAACCAATTTTCCAAACCACCATTAAATCATGTAAATACATAATTAAAATGTGGTTAAACCATAACTAAGCATTTTATACCAAAACCCCAACATATTTTTGAAAACCACAAAACATAAAATAATCATGCCATAAAAACATTGTATAAAACATGCCTTTAATTGGAACTAACAATGAGGGAGGAGTACATGCCTTAAATTATGAAGATGATGAAGTGAAATCACCTGTACTAGACCCAAATTGATCCTTTCAATGAAACCCTAGCCTTCTTTTACTCAAGATCCTTAGAGAGAATTAGAGAGAGTTACTAAGTATTTTAGATTAGAATAATAGGATAAATGTTTTCTCAATAGTAATATAAGTCATGGGGCCTTATGTGGTTAAGTGGAGAAATGTCCAAATTACCCCTAACTTAAACTGCTTAAGATTTTTGTCAGATGGGATGACTCCCTCATACCAGTCATACCCTTTCATATAAGTGGTACCCACCATTCATACCCTAGGACTCCTCCTTGGACCCACCACTATCCAATATATGAATTATCCATACCAAGTTATACCCAACTATATGATTAGTACCCCTAAACTATATCCCTGGTAGAATAGAATCAAAGGAAGTTTGAATACTATCTATCATATGAGTCAATGGTATGACTCATACCCTAACTTGTGGCTCATGCTGAGCCACTCATACTCAGATCCAAGTTAAGTTACTAAGTCTCAGATTAGGTGAAGTAAATACCCAAACCATATGACCCATCACCAACTATATGACTTGTACCAACCAATTCATACCCATTTAAGAAACCAATCAAACCCACCAATCAACACTTGTTGGTTTACGACAAAGAGCATACAAATCACACCCCATCATATGACTAGTACCTACAACTCGTATGATGTCTAGAATCTAGAAATTTAGGAAATTTTTTAAGGGTATAAACCCAGGGTGTTTCAACAATTGATTAAGAGTTTCTGAAATATTCAATTGAGTTTTATTTGTGAGAAAGGTTTTGATTTGATCTTATGTATTGATTCCACCCAAACTTTTCCCTTAAAAAAGTAGGGTGGAATATTGGATACATGATCTTGGCCCATAAAATGAGAGAAAAAACCATTTTTAGACCAAATTTATTCATTCCTTGGTAAATGGAGTGATCAACTTTGACCCTTATTGAGCCTTGGAACCCTTTTTTCTTTAATGACCTTGTTACAAGCCAAAATTCCTATCTTGAACCAAAACTTTTAAAATAATCTAGGTGGGGTTAAAGACCAACTTAGGCCAAAAGCATATATTAGGGGTTTAGGATACCCCGAATCTAGAAAGTAAGTGGTAGTTCGTAAATAATGGAACACTAGCATCCTCTTCCAAATATCCTTGTATCATTAAAAAATAGTGAGGGGACAAAATAAAAGGGGGTTGTAAGGTATTATAGATTGTTTTTCTTTGTAAATATGTGTAGTTGTTAAAATTTTAAAAGTATAGAAAGAGGAGAAATGGATAGACTTTGAAAAGATTGGTCTTAGAAATCATGAAAGATGTAGCCTTGGTAAGTTTAGGGATTGAGATCTCTCGAGATGCTATGTTGAGGTAGAGTCACAAAAACATAAACCATTCCTACCCTACCCTTAACCTACATGCAAGACAAGCTAAGACATAGGTGATTTTTGGAATTACATGTCTGAAAGTGGTAGTTAGAGCTTATTGGAAAGACTATGGTGTAGTACTTATGTCCTTAATCCTCCTTTGGAGAGAGATATTTGTTTTAGTTCCTAGTTTTGTTACTAATATCCCTTACGAGAAGGGACTTCTTTGTGTGTAGTCACTCAATTGTCATGATGGAGTGCTATTAAAACTCGGTTAGTGTCTATGAGAATATACATTTCTTGGTAATATTTAGCTAATGTTGGATGCTTATTATTGACAATTTGAAGAGCTTGATAGAGAAATATGGATCTTGGTTTTATAATATTTGAGGGAAAAATGTTTTTTTTCAAAGAGGCATGTGTTTAGGCTCAAAAGTTGTACTATTTATAGGCATTGGTATTTTTGTTGTAAGTGCATTGATTTACTCAAGGGCGAGCAAAGGTTTAAGTTAGGGGTGTTGATGAGTCAGAAAATTATGACTCTTTTGCCATAAAAATAGGTAAAATTTTTTGGCCTTAATGCTAAACTAAAGGGCTTTTAATGTTGATTTGGTTTATTTTCAAGGTAAAGGCCTATAAGGCATCAAGAGAGCACAAAGGAACCAAAAGAGGCAAAAGATGGAAGAATGATGAAAAAATTTAATAAAAACAGGAAAACCTAAATTGGTGCAACGTCGAAGCTAATGAAAGAAATCAACCCTAAATCTCCATCATTGTAATTGACCGAAGAGGTCAAAAAAAGCTAGAAAAAATATTGAAACCATTGAAGATTTGGTGCAATGCTAATCAAATTAGCGTACTAGGACAAGTGTCAACGAAATGCCTAGAAGCCAACCTAAGAGACTGAGCAAAATGACAAATTGGCATGCCAATACCAAATCGGTGCATTATCGATTTACTCAGTGATGGAATATTCTTAACCAATTTTTCACGTGATGGCATTTCTATAAATTTAATGGCCTAATATCCTTGACGTTGTATAAGCCATTTGATCGATAGAAAACCTTTTTTTTTTAAAATCAATTTTGGAGATTTTACACTTGTAGTTGATATTCCATTTTGAGTATTTAGATCTTTAAGATATGGATTTGGATTTTTTTCTCAAAGTAATCTTCATCGATGGCTCATATGAAATAGGATATGGTACATCTCTTTCTTGTTTGTCATGAGTAGCTAAATTATTCTACTTTGTTATGTGTATGTAAGTGTTGATTAGTGTATGGGTAGTTGTGGTTACTTTGGTAATTGATTATTTATAATGATTTTAACCAAATTTTTATCTATTTAAAAAACCAATCCTTTCTTAGATCTCTCATTTTTCTTGAAAAAGGAATTGGGAGTGACAAGGTTTGGCTAACACAACATGAGTCTCTAGCTCATGTGTTAGTGATTCTAGAAGTAGATTATTCTATATTGAGGCAATAGGTTGGTACTGTTGAAGACATATATGTGCTCGAAAGAAAAACTTATGAGATTTGGCAATAGGTCAAAAGATTATTGTTTATACAAGTTTTATCCTATTCGCAAATCATCCTTTAACAATTTGTATAAAATCAATTAAATACATGATCCACAATCCCTACATTCTTTATTCCGTTCCTCCACTCCTATGGTCAATTCATTTTGGGACCTAGATTTATTCTAAAGTTCATGACGCTTTAGAATATTAAAACAAGAATGCAAGAAGAATTAATTACTTGATAACCACATTAACCAACAAACAAATCATAATTTATCAATCATGTTGTATCCTAAAACCTATAGAGAGGGTGTTTAGACACACATAGTTATTCAAGGAATCTCTATAAATGAATTCTTAAGTAAAAAATATAGGAAAACTAGATTTAAAAAACATGGAACCCTAGTTTGGAACCCTTGATGCTTTCTCCTCTCTCCAATTGAGTGTTGATCCCTAGATTAGGTGTAAAAGTGACTAAGTACTCCTTATATTGTGTTTTAGGTAGTCCATAGGCTGCCCCATACAAAACATATGCATTTACAACTTTACCCTACTTAAATAACGTAAAAACCAACTTTTAGGTGTATTTAATATACCTCATTAAAACCATGTCATAACTATGGTTTCTAACCGGTGTTGCTATTTATCATGATTTTTGATTTATAAGGTAAATAATATACCTCGGGGATGGTCATCCTCTCATCTACCCACATTAGTCTCACAACGACATCGTTGAGCGGGGGTGTGAGTCTCTAATTTAGATGCATTAAGTTATCTTCCTGTCTCACTAACCAAAAGGGGAATTTAGGTAAATCTCTATCTTAACCACAAATCATCCTTTAATAAATTATATAAATCAATTAATGAAATGATTCGCACTCCCTAAGTTATTATTTATTTTCTTATTTTGACTAAATTTAATTGTTTATTTTTAGTTCTTGTTGATGTCTATTTAGTAGAAAAGCACTTTACCCATCCCTCGATTTTTATTTTTGATTCTTTTCCAACGAAAATCCCTTTGAAATCAGTATCCTTTTTTTATATTTAGGAGTAAACATATTTAAATAATAAGGATAACTTTGGGAAGAAAAGTTTATCTTTTATTTTTTATTTTTTAATTCTTTTGGAGAATATTTTGATTTGAATATGGTGAAGTGCGCTACAAGTTTTTTATCAGCAAAGCATAGTTAAAACATAAGGATAACTTGGGGGCAACAATTTTTTCTAATTTTTTGAGGGAAAATTTCCTATTTGTTTATGATGAAGTTAGCTAAAAGATATTCATTTTTATTTTTTTGATTATTCTCAAGTTTCTGACATAATTTAATTGTTTATTTTTAGTTTTTGTTAGTTTTTGTTTAGTTGAAGAACATTTCACCCACTCCTCAATTTTCAATTTTGTTTTTTTCTTAGGGAAAACCATTTGAATCCAGTATACTTTTTGATTTTTAGGAGTAAATATTTAATTTTTTTATTATTAGGAACAAATAGATATGCTCTTGCTAGGTGATATATATAATTATATGAAGTAAGTTGGTTTTAAATATGAAAGCATGTGTAATAAGCGAATGAATATTTCTGAAACACCTAGGCTCTTATATAAATCTTGTGTGATGTTGGTTTGATTTTGAATTCTTATATTTTACTTGGTTGAGAGTCTATAGGGATTCTTCTTTAATTAAACATTATCCAAGTGTGTTGAGGTTTCTGTTATATTCAGTTTTTGCATATTAAGGTCTAAAACTTATCCGGTATGTTTTCAAAGCGAAATAAAGAACGTTGAGTTAAGATGATATAGGTATTTCTTTGATAGTCATATTTTATACCATCTTTATCTACCCTTATGCATTTCCATAGTTATACCTATTGAGCCTTTAACCTATTCTTTTTTAGCCTTATATTTATCTTATTCCTTTTTTTTTCAATTGGCCATATTTTGATCCAAAACGCATAAGTTTAGTTGAAAGATTAAAACTTTAAGGAGTGTAAAATTGAATGAAGGAATAAGTGAAGTTGAATTCCCAAGGAAATAGTTTTTGGTGTTCTAACAAGCTAGTGTTTTGTTGAGAGGGAGTAGTGTAATAAAAAAGAAAATTGATCAAAATTGAATCATGTGTTGAGATAAAATACTCCCTAGTAAAGATGTGTAAGCTAGCTTAAGAAGATGGGGCAAAACAAAAGAGAGGTAGGAAGATGAAAATGGTGAAATGGGTTGGTTGGAGATGAGTTTTAATATAAAGTGTAGTGTATTAAAGCGCTTAGGGAAGATATCTATTACTATCCAGAATAGTACCTCCCATTTTATTAGCCTATATTACAACCCATTAAGTCCTACTTGATCTTTAATTTTACTATTCTGATATTAGTGGAGTACTACACTAAGGCCAAGATTATGATACATCTTATGTCAGATGTGAATTCTTTGTGAAAGTGAGTAAAATTTGATTCTTTACACCCATTCTTGTGATAAAATTCATATTTGTAAGTGAATACGGGTGCCTTGTGGTGAGGGCACATGTTTGATGTGGGTTATGAGTTATATAATCTCTTTGTTGAGTAATATGTATGAGTTTTCCATCTTGGTAGAGACAATTCTTGAGGTTAGGAAGTTTTGAAGTAGTATCATATATTTTCAAGTGGAATCTGACATGCCTAATATTGAACTTTCTACTAATCCAGTTGATGTAGTTCTAGCTTGAGTGTTTTTATTTTACTATTAAAGTTAGAGTCTTCCTGTACAGGGATTAATGTAAGGAGTTTTAGAGGATGAATAAGGTCTTAAGTGTGGGGTGGTGATTTTAGGCTTATTTATACACCTAAATGTCATTATCTACAGGAGTTTAGCATAGTTTTGAGGATAAATTGATGAGCTTAATGAGGTCTAAAGTGTTTATTTGTATATTTTTGCGCTAAGTTACATAATTACAGTGTTTAAGTTGCATTTGAAACAAGTCAAGAGTCAAAATGTTCAAATAGAGTTTAGACAAGAAAACTAGTGATGCTAGCTTGAGCTATGCTTTTTCTAGTGTACTTTGATGATATATATTATGTTGTATTGACTAATTATTGTTATATGGTATTGTAGGAGAGCTTTTAGGTGCTACGGGGGATAATTGATCCTTCAAAAACCCATAAGAAGTAGGGAAACAAGGAACAAGTGCATAAGGAGAGATTAGTAAAGATTGGCGGAAACCTTGCTTAGAGGGCTTGGCCTTGTACCACACCCGCACAACCCATATGATCATAGAAAACTTTTTGTGGTGTGGTATGGGCCTGCATTGTACTCTCCTTGTCCCTATTATTTCCATGAAATGGAATCCATTCTAGGATGTCTAAAAGTTGGTTTTATGTTATTTAAGTGGGGGTAAAGTAGTAAATGCATATGTTTCGTATAGGAAAGCCTACGGACAACATAAAACTCTATATAAGGATATGTAGCAACATTTACACCTCATCTTTGTATCAATACACAATTAGAGAGAAGAGATCTCATTAAGGACTCTAAACTAGGGCTCTTTGCTCTTTAGCTTTAGTTTTCTTGTAGTTTTTAATTATGAATTCATTTATGGTTATTATTTGTATGACTATGAGTGGCTAAACACCCTATTTCTCTGCTTTACTCTACAATATGGTTTTGTAATTATGGTTTCTTAGTTGGTTAATCTACTTATCATATAATTGATTATTCTTGCGTTCTTGTTTTACTATACTAAAGTATCCTAAACTTTAGGATAAATCTAAATCTCAAAATAAATTGACAATAGGAGTGGAGGATGGAATGAAGAACGTAGGGAATGTGGATCATATCTCTACTTAGTTTAATGCAAACTATTTGTCACAACCCGAGGATAATTCCTAGTCGCGACACGGTGCTTAAGGCCACAAGTGACCCCAAGCTAATTCATGGTCTGGTACCTGCTATGAAAACTAGATAAAATGATAATAATATAACATGTGTCAAAGATAAACCAATAATTTATTGTTAATCTGAATACTAAAATATGTAAAATGACATGTCTAAGGTATCTGAAAAATGCTGGAAACTAAATTGTCTGTCTAAAACAATTAATGATAACTGAAGACTGAATGACTGCCTAACTATCTATTTGACTGTCTGTCTGAAAGCCTCTAAACATCATGAGAAGTATATATGACATATCTCCAACAAACTTTGACTGACTGAACATAAAGGAATACTGAAATAATTGTAAAAGCACATCATGTCCTTGATAGAAGAGGACTCACCACTACTATTGCTGAGTAAAGCTGCGTTGTCTAAGAATGATCAGGAAATTGAGCGTCCAAACCTATGGTATAAGACAACATTGCACAAAGGAAAAGTGTGCGATAAGTTCTTTTAATGTACTGGTATATGAGATAAGGAATGACTGAAATGCATGAGATAACTGAGAATAAATGCATAACATGTAATATCTAAGAATGCAAGACTGAATTCTGCATAACTGAACAACTGAGAACCTAACACTTGGTCAAGCAAACCTGAGGTGAGATACACTAAATACTGACGAAACTATGGGAGGTATCATGTAACCAACATGCCCCAATCTATACTAGTTGGGGTCTAACCTGTAACAAAAGTTGGAAAGGTGTCAGTACCGTGCCACGAGTACTAACATATGGCTTTATGGATCCACTAAAATGGTGTACGAAAGGACTAAGGAGTCACACTTTACTGGCAGGTGCTCTCGTGAGAAATGTTTAAAACCTCAACTTGTAAGAAGATATCTCAAACCTATGCTGGCTACGTAGTTCTAGAATTCAGGGACTGTTACTGAAGGCCACGCCCTCTACTGGCAGGTGAGCCCGCATCCCTATGTTCTCTCGGTGCTAAATCCTACCCCAACTAAACTGACACTGGTAATAAATTGAACTACATTCAACTTAACATTACTTCTGATAGTGCTCCTTATGATCATATAGATTTGAGTATAATGATAAGATTCATGGCTTAAATGACTTATTACTTAAAAATCTGAAATCATGTAAAACACATAGGTATCGGGTGTTCATAACCCACCAGCACTGAATGATCATACAATACGATATCAAAGTTTAAAATTGTAGTATGGAATCATGGTTCAAGACCCAAAACATAAACATTTCACCAAATAAGTGAGAAGCATGAACTTAAATATAGGAATGTGTTAAACATGAGAAAACAATATGATTACATGGAATTTAACATAATTTGAGGATTTAACATGAAATCAATGGAATATGATATGGAAATTTACAACTCAAAACATGAAATAACTTAATTAAATTGGAAACACTTGTAAACATGGCTTGTAATTGATTTAACAAGAAAGTCATGGATTAATTTCATAAGATTAATGAATGATTTCATAAAGTAAGATAAGATTTATACTTTTAAGTTAAAATAAGGTTTTTGAGCTCAATTGGTGGAAAAGACCTATTGATGAACACCCCACATACCTTAATTGAATGGAGTTTTGAAGAAATCTTGAAATAGAAGCTTAAATTTTTAAATTCTTGAGAGATAATACTTGGATTTTGTTGTTAGGAAAAAAGGTAGGGTTTTCAAGTGCGTACTAAATATTTAGGAGTTAATGCAGTGGAAATAACATGTTTAAAACCCCTTAATACATTTAGAAATGTTTAGGAATGGTTTCGGGATATGAAAAGACTTCAACACCCTGGATTTAAGTCAAAGCGGAGCAATTTTTGGTACTATGCCTTTGCTTTTCCATTCATACCAATCAAACACCTCAGGTTGTGTGGCACATGCCAATTGCGTAGATTAGGTTGTGCGGCGCAGGAGAATTGCACACCACATCTAGTGACCGTTTATAATTGTCATGCGACGCATGACCTTTGCATAGGCATAACATTTTGCTCAGGTATCAAATTAAGGAAAAATCTGTATCATTTGAAAGCTAACTCAATTATCTAAAATTTTTGGGTGTTGAGATACAAAATTCCATATAGGTAAAAAGTTATACATGTTCAAATCTGAACCTTGTAGAGTTTAATATAAAAATTTGGCTAAATCAAAGGCTCTTAGCTCACTTTGCCTAAGTGATTCCTATGAACATTTTTCCACATCACAAGCTCTCTTCACACTTGACCAATGATAATGACATATGCATACAAATATAAATCAATGACTTAGAGTATAAACACATAGAAATAATGGTTCAAGTTCTAGCTCAAAAATATGGGGTGTTATATTATCTCCCCCTTGGGATCATTCATCCTCGAATGAAAATATTTATGATGAATCACTAAGAAGGCTGGGATCGTACACTAAACACTAATTAGATGAACCATGATTAGGTAATCGAATTTGAAACATAATACATAGACTGTACTGAGTTTCGTGAATACAAGCTATGACCTAAGGATATTTACTTATCTAAGATAGAGAATGAGAGAGTCATTTTAAGGGTAAACATTACATCAAGATAAGTTTGTATTCGTAAGTAAAAGGTGGGGATACTCGGCTAGCATATCTGCTTCTGTCTCCCAAGTGGCTCCCTCAACAGACTGATTTCGACATAGGACCTTAATCAAAGAAACTTCTTTATCCCTTAGCCTACAAATCTGATGATCAAGGATCTCAAATTTGACTTCATCGTAGGAAAGGCTATCCTTAACATCCAGACTTTCTAAAGTAAAAACAGATACTGAATCACAAATGCTTTTCTTCAATAAAGAAATTAGAGAATACAGGGTGCACTGACACCAAATCTGTAGGAAACTCTAGTTCATAATAAACCTTCCCAAAACGGCTCAAGGTTATGTATTGGCCACCATAGTGGGGACTTAGCTTTCCCTTCTTGAAAAATATCTTCAATCCTTTCATAGGATAAATTTTCAAACAGACTAAGTCACCAGCATCAAAATGTAGATCTTTTCTTCTCACGTCTGCATATGATTTGTGATGACTTTGGGATGTCTTCAGTCTTTCTCAAATTAACTGGACTTTCCCCATAGCCTCAAACATCGAATCTGTCCCTATCAAAGCGGCCCTACTTACCTCAAACCAACCAATAAGAGATCTATATCCCCTCTCACAAAGAGCCTCAAATAGAGCCATTTAAATATTAAAGTAATAACTATTATTATAGGCAAACTCAATCAAAGGTTAGTGGTCATCCCAACTACATTTAAAGTCAGTAACACATGCCCTCAACATGTTTTCTAAAATCTAAATGGTTCTATCTGCCTGACCATTCGTCTAAGGATGAAAAGTTGTACTGAGGTAAACGTGGGTACCAAGACCCTTTTGGAAAGCCCTCCAAAAGTAAGAGGTAAATTGAGTACCTCTATCTAAAATAATAGAAAATGGAACCCCATGAAATTTCACCAACTCCCTAAGATAGAGTCTAGCATAATCCCAAACTTAATACAAATGATGAACTGGTAAGAAATGGGATGAATTGGTAATTCTATCTGCAGTGACCTAAATTGAATTATGCTGACGATGTGTACGAGGAAATCCTGTCATAAAATCTATATTCACCACCTCCCAACTCCATATGGGTATGCTAAACTCTAGAAGAATACCATTAGGACTTTGGTGCTAAACATTAACATACTAAAAGTTCAAACACTTAGCCACAAACTCTGGAATATCTTTCTTCATACCACTCCACTAATAGATTTCTCAAAAATCATAGTACATCTTAGTGGCTTTATGGTGAGTATAATACCATACACCATGCACTTCTGCTAATATTTGCTATCTTAAACCATAAACACATGAGACACATAACCTGCCCTGAGAACAAAGCACACCATATCCCCTTTGGGAAAAATCTCCACATTCTTATCCCTAACTGCCTCTTTCAATTTAGCTAAACTAGGATACCTATCCTTCTTTTCTTTTACTTAGGCTATCAATGAAGACTACAATCCATTCTAAACCCATATACTACCTTCGGCTAAATCAACCAACCAAACTCCTAACTTAGCGAGCTGATGAACCTCACAGAAAAAATCTTTTTTATCACCTTTGACTTGGGCAACACTACCCATAGACAATCTAGTAAGGAAATCCACTACTATAATGGCCTTGCCCAGATGGTACAACACACTCATATCATAATCTTTCAATAATGCAAAGCACCATCTCCGATGAAGATTTTGATCATTCTGCATAAACACATACTTTAAAATCTTATAATCCATGAAGACATCAACATGAGCCCCATAAAGATAGTTCCTCCAAATTTTCAAGGCAAAAAGAATAACTACCAACTCAAGATCATGGGTTGGATAATTCTTTTCATAGGGTTTAAGATGCTAGAGGTATAGGCTATGACCTTACCTCTCTTGATTAATACACAACCCAAACCGACACTAGAATCATCACAAAAAACTATAAACCTATATGTGCTACTTGGCAAAGTCAAGACTGTGGCAGAAGTAAGTCGAGTCCTTAACTCCGGAAATCTCTTCTCCCAGGAATCTGACCACTGAAACTTTTCTTTCTTCTGGGTTAGTCTTAACATAGGGGAAGCGATTAAAGAAAAACCTTCAACAAAATATTTGTAATAACTAGGTAAACCCAAGAAACTCTTAATATATGTAGAAGAGATGGGTCTAGGCCAGTTTCTCACTACTTTAATCTTTTGAGAATCAACTCGAATGCCATCATCAAAAACTATGTGACTATGAAAAACTACTGATATCAACCAGAGTTCATAATTGCTAAACTTAGAGAACATCTGATGATCTCTAAGGGTCTGTAACATAACTTTCAGATAGTCTGCATGATCATTCTCTCTAGGGAACATACAAGGATGCCATCAATGAAGACTATGACAAACATGTCAAAGTACTGCTTGAACACGTTGTTCCTCAAGTACATGAAAGCTACATGGGTATTTGTTAGTCCAAACCACATAATTTGGAATTGAAAGTGACCATACTGAGTTTTGAAGGTTGTCTTTGGATTGTCACATTCTATGACTCTGAGGTGATAATAGCCAGATCTGATGTCTATCTTAAAGAAATAAGTTGCACCCTGAAGTTGGTCGAAAAAGTCATCAATTCTGGAAAGTGGATACTTTTTCTTGATGGTGACTTTGTTCAACTGAAGGTAGTCAATACACATTCTGAGAGAACCATCTTTCTTATGCATGGATAGAACTGGAGCACCCTATGGTGAAATGATAGGCCTGATAAAACCCTTATCCAAGAGAACCTTTAACTGCTCCTTTAGCCCCTTAAGCTTAGTTGGAGCTATTCTGTATGGTGAAATAGAGATAGGTTGGGTATCAGGAAGCAGATCTATTCTGAAGTTAATTTCCCTTTTGGGGGAAATTCTGGGAAGATTTTGGGAAATACATCTGTAAATTCCCTTACTATTGAAACCGACTGAAGACTCAGAGTTTTAATATTTAAGTCCTTGACTCGAATGATATGGTAAATACATTCCTTAGATATCATTTTTCTTGCCTTAAGATAGGAAACAAACTGACCCTTAAGCACTGATGTACTACCCCTTCATTCAATAATTGCTTATAAGGATATTGAAACTGGACATTTCTATTTCTGATAATCGATTGTGGCATAACATGAGTGGAGACAATCCATGTTGAGAATGAATTCAAAATCAGTCATCTCTAAAACTACAAGATCAACTGAAGTAACTTATTGAGACACTATTATAAGGCAATTTTTGTATACCCATCATGCAATGCATGACCTTTGCATGGACATAACTTTTTGCTCTAGCATCAAATTAAGGAAAAATTTGTATCATTTGAAAGATAACTCAATTATCTATAATTCATTGGATCTTGAGATACAAAATTCCACATAGGTAAGACGTTATACATATTCAAAGATGACCTTTGTGGAATCGAATACAAAAATTTAGCCAAATCAAAGACTCTTAGCTCACTTTGCTCTAAGTGATTCCTATAAGCATTTTTCCACCTGATTATATCTCTTCAAACTATACCAATGATCATGACACATGCATTCAAATATAAATCATGGACTTAGATTTTACACACGTAGAAATAATAGTTCGAATTCTAGCACAAAAATGTCGGGTGTTGCACTATTAAAGAATGATTTGTGGTTAGGTAGAGATATACCTAAACTCCCCACTTGGTTAATGAAACATGAAGATAACTTAGTGCATCTGAATTAGAGACTCACATCCCTACTCAATGATGTAGTTCTGTGACAAATTTGGGTAAATGACTTAGTGGTTGACCATCGATGACTTATGTTATCAACATTGAAAATTACTAATCACGACAAACACCAACACCAACTAAACATTATAGTTATGAGTGAATGTTATGTAAATGACTCAACCCTAGAATTCTCCATATATTGTTCACTTTCCAAGTGTCATATCATTATTATTTTGATTATTTAGTTTATAAAGACAAAACTCAAAACTCTTATTGGTTACAAATCACATTTGTGTAAACTTTAATAGTAACACTTAAATTGGATAGCTTCCTAAAAACCAAGTCCCCGTGGGATCAATAATTGGATCGTAAGAGTCACTTTACTACAACTTTGAACACGTACACCTATAAGTACACTTGGGAGGAATACGTTTTTGGTGTTATTGCCAGGTCCCTAAAAAATTAGCAACCTTCTAATTTTTTAATTTTTACTATTCTATTTGATAATTTATGAGAAATTTGTCTTAGCTATGAAACTTGTATGTACAAGTTTGAATCTTAAGTAAGCTGGCAGGGGAAAGAGATCTAGTTAAGCCATATCTGGAATTGGAATGATGTTTGCACCTATTGTAGTGAGAAGTAGAACTTCTCTATCTAATCCCACAAGTTCTGTAAGGTGAGACCATTACTGAAGTCATGAGTGATGAACAACTAGCTTATAGGATAGTGCATAAAGTGGAAATCCCACTAGCATCTAATATTACCTCCAATATTTGTAAACCAATTGTAGGAGGTCGATTAGATCTTATGCTAAACATAGTGAAATTATTTCATAGTAGTGGGTAGTTTACAATATTATGACATGAGGATCCACAAGTTCACTTAGAGAATTTCTTGAAAATATATGACACGTTCACTCATACTGGAGGTCTCCATAGACTATGTGAGGCTAACTCTTTTCCCATGCTCATTATTGGGAAATCAAAGAAAGAGTTGAAGGTATAACCTTCAAACTCAATCACAACTTGGGATGGTTTGGCAAAGAAGTTCCTTATCTGATTCTATCCCATTTGCAAAATTTCTAGGTTGAGGAGTGAGATCCTAAGTTTCAAGAAAAATCTAGATAGAAATTTCTATAAATCGTGGGAGAGATTTAAGTTTCTTTTCAGAGATTGGCCACATCACCCATAGATAAATAAATATTAGCCCATATTTTTTGAAGGAATTTACCATAACATAAAATATTTGCTAGATTCAGTAGCATGTCTTCAAGATTTGGAGAAAACCTATGATGCCCTGCATACTTTTCTCAATCATGTTTGTAATACCTCGTATTAATCTTAGCTTGATTCAGCTCACAATGGCATATTAAGGGGTCCAAGCCTTGGAAATTTCACTAAGTGTTGGGTACTTAGTCATTTTCAAGACCCCTAAACTTTGATGATTTTATTTTTAACCTTACCAACCTTGAGACCTTGATTTTTGAGTTAATTCATGATTGAGGTTGTTCAAAGTATGTCTTGGGTGAGTTTCAGAATTTTCAGATGATCGTAGGGGCATATTTGGAAAACAAAACCAGTAGCACCACCGGGATAAGTGGACGCCACCCACTCCAGTCCACTGGGGTACGGAGGGAACCCCCCATCTAGTCCACTGCTCAAAGGCGAGCACCGCCCGGTCTAGTCCACCATTTAAGAGCCTGTATCGCCTCCTTATTTTTTTATAGCTTTTGTTCTTGGCATTTTAAGGTTATTTGGGTTATTTCCCTTTACCTAATTTGTCCATAACACAAAATTAGGGCTTATAAAAGGAATTATTTGCCCTTTTATTCACAAATTGCTCTTAAGAAACACTCCCTTTCCCTAAGAACAAGTCCAAACTCCAATCCAAGCTATCAATGAATTCAAGCTTCAAGTTTAAGAAATCCTCAAAGAATCTTTAAGAATTCATCTAGTGAGGTATATGAGATGTTCATCTATGGTTCCCTTTCACTCATGGAGCCCAAAAACTCTCTTTTGGTCTAATTTATGAGCTTATATATGTTTAAGATGAAATAAATCCAAAAATCTCTTGTTAATTCAATTACAAGTTATGTCTATAAGTTTTTTCTAGTGGAATTATTCATATCATGTTTTGAGTGTTGCAATCCCCATGTCATGATCAATTGATTTCAGAATAAATCTCCAAATTATGAATTTTTCCATATAATCATGTTGTTTCTTCATGTTTAAGACATTTCTATGTTCAAGCTTATGATTCTTACATGTTTGATTAAATGGCCATGCTTTGTGTATTGGAACAATGATTGTATACTATAGTATTTTAAGTTTGATATCATATGTTTATAATCATTTATTGCTGGCAGGTTATGATACCTACATATTTTGCATGATTTCAGATCTTCAAGTAATAATTCAGTGAATTCAAGAGTCTTGTTATTTACTTAGACATTTATGATCATAATAAGCACTATTAGTTATAAAAAATAATGTTCAGTTGAACTTAGTTCACTTTAGTACAAGTGTTAGTTTAGTTACGAGTAGGATTTAGCACCGATTGAATGCTGGGATGACGGCTTCCCTGTCAGTTAGGCAGAGTTGTTAGTACCAGTCCTTGTATTCCAAAAACTACATAGCCAACATAGGATATGAAGGGTCACCCATCGGTGTAGGCTTAACTTTCTGTTAGGGGTCACACGTTAGTTTAGGGTTGACACCTTGGTCCTTTGGGATATTAGATTAGTGGATCCACATAGCCAGTGTTAGTACCCACGGCATGGTACTGACACCCTTCTAATTGGGGTAATAGGTTGGACCCCAATTTGCTCAGATTGGGGCATGTCAGTTATATGATACCTCCCACAGTCTCAGTATAGTCATTAGTATATTTTAGTTTAGGTTTTCTTGACCAAGTGTACAGATTTTTAGTTACTCAGTTATACAGATTTCAGTCTTTCAAATTACAAATTATCTAAGTAATATATTTATGCTTGGTCTTGCATTCTCTATTTTTTTACATGTTCATGCATTTATGATCAGTTGTCTCATGCATTTCAGTCAGTCCTTATCTCACTTACTAGTATTTTAAAGTATTAATCGCATACTTTTCTTTTCATTATGTTGTCTTATTACATAGGTTTGGATAATTAGTTTCCTAACCGTTCCTAGACAACTCAGCTTACTTAGCAACAACAGTGGTGAATCATTATTCATCGAGGACATGATTTTGGTTACTTCATTAACTTCAGTATTTTTATATGTTCAGTTAGCTGGAGTTGGTTGGAGGTTTTTCCCATCAACTCCACAGTCAAATTAAAAACTTTCAAATACTTAGCTAGATAGTCAATCAGTAATTTCAATATTATTAGTTGTTATTAGATATTTTAAACATATTTTGATTCATATTTCAATATCCAATTTTACAGTATTTTATCAGCTTAGCTTCCGCATACGTTATATAAATGCTATCTTATTCAATGCTCACAATAAGTACTAGCTCATTGGTTAGCTTGTGGTCACTTATGACCATAAACACTATTGTTGTGACTAGGTAGTATCCTCGGGTCATGATAAAACTTGGTATCATAGCCTAAGGTTATAAAATGTCAAAAGGAGTATGAAAGACACATTTAGTAGAGTCTTGTGCATTAATGTGAAGCATGCCACACTTATGGACAAGAGACTATGAAAAATTTTAGAGAAGTTTTTCTTCTTTCAGTGTTCATGTCATGAGAAAGAGAATGTGCTATATTTAAAGTCTCTTTTCTAACTCATCCTTCATTTTGTATACAGATAATGCATCTTAAAAGAAACAACAAGAGAAAGAATGACAATCAGTCTGCACCCCCACCTGTTCAGAAAGATTCCCTAAATGATCATGTCTCCTAAGCTAAATTTTGGGTTACTTTCACTACCTTATACCATTTAGTAGATGCTCAGAGTAACCAAAACTTTTTCCCAGCAAATCCAGTGGGAAATATGATTGTTAGAATTTAGGATTTTATTCAGATAAATCCCCTCTATTTTTGGGATCCAAGTCTGAGGAGGATCTGCAGGAGTTTTTGGATATGGTGTATCAGGTGACTGATATTATGGATATCACTTCAAATAAGAGTGTAGAATTAGATGTGTATCATTTACAGGATATAGCTCACACCTATTTTAAGAAGTGAAAGGAGGACTGAGGTGTTAAGGCAGGGCCTGTAGAGTGGGAGGAGTTTCCCATGACTTTTCTAGACATGTTCTTTCCATTAGAGTTGATGGAAGATAAGGTGTAGGATTTTAACAATTTGAAGCAGGGTAATATGAGTATGAAGGAGTACTCTCTTAATTTTACTCAATTAGAGAGGTATGCTCTTTTGATGGTGACTGATAATAGGTGTAGAATAAGTAAGTTTATCCCTGGTGTATCTGATAGTATGGTTAAGAAGTGTAGGATTGCCATGTTGATTAAGGAGATCGACCTATCTAAGCTTATGGTTCATGCTCTGTAGAATAAGAAGGAGAAGCTTAAGGGGGAGAAAGAGAATAAAAGGGCCAAAACTGGTAGTTTCAATATTTTTCAGCCAAGGTCATAAGGTGGTAAATGTTCTCAGTTCCATAAGAAATTTTCAGCCCCAACTCCATCTTCAACTAGTACGCCAGTGCCTAAGTTCAGGCAAGATAGTCGGGATAGAGCGCGAGACTCTAAGTCCTAGGGTAGCGTGAATAGTGTTTGTACTAATTCACTCTGCAGGAAGTGTGGTAGAAATCATCAGAGTATGTGTAAGGCTGGTAGTGGTGTGTGTTTTAGATTTGGGAATCTAGGCTACAAAATTTATGAGTGTATGGTGGTTGCTCAGAAGGGTAGAAATGATCGCCAGCAGGGCCAGAATACTTCTTTAACAGCTCAAGTAGGTTTGTCGACTCAGCAGGGTGCTACTTCTAGTACCATTAGTGCGTAATGCCAAAACAGACTATATGCTCTCCAGACTCGGCATAATCAGGAGAGTTCTCTTGATATGGTTATGGGTACGTTATAAGTCTTTCACCTTCATGTGTATGTTTTATTAGACCCTAGAGCTTGACTTTCTTTTCTGACTCCTTATATACTAGTTAATTTTACTGTCAACCCCAATCTTTAGCAGAACCTTTCTAAGTGTAAACCCTAGTGGGTAAATCTATCATAAGCAGATGAGTATATAGAAATCGCTCGATCACAGTATCTCAGAAAATCACTTCAGTTGATCTTGTAGAGTTAGATATGACTGACTTTGATGTCATTCTCGACATAGATTAGCTCCTCTCATTTTATGTCGTAGTTGAATATAGAAACAGAGTCATTTAATTTTGATTTCTCAATGAACTAGTCATTGAATAAAAGGGTAGTACTTTAGTGCTTAGGGGTAAGATTGTTTGTTATCTTAAAGTAAGTAAGATGATATCAAAATGGTGTGTTTACCATCTTTTTTGAGACAAAGACTTTAATTCTATGACCCCGAGTCTTGATTCAGTTCCAGTAGTAAGGGAATTTCTAGACGTGTTCTCAAAAGATCTTCTCGAAGTTTCTCCCAAAAAGGAAATTAACTTCGAAATAGATCTCTTTCCAGATACCCAACCTATTTATATTCCCCTTATAGTATGGCTCCATATGAACTTAGGGAATTGAAAGAACAATTATAATATCTCTTAGATAAGGGTTTTATCAGGCCTAGTGTTTCTCCATAAATCATAAGTATCCACTTCCCAAAATTAATGACTTGTTCAACCAAATTAAGAGTGCCAGTTATTTATCTAATATAGACCTCATATCTGTCTATTATCATCTTAGAGTCAGAGAATATGACATTTTGAAGAAAACTTTCAGAACCTGGTATGGTCACGTTGAATTCCTTGTTATGTTTTTTGGCCTTACAAATGCCCCTGTAGTTTTTATGGACATGATGTACAGGGTGTTCAAATAGTAATTGGACATGTTCATCATAGTCTTGATTGATGATATCCTTGTCTATTATTGTAGTGAGGATGATCATGCACACCATTTAAGAATTATGTTGCAGTCCCTTAGAGCTCATCAGTTTTTTGCCAAGTTTAGTAAGTGCGAATTTTGGCTAAGATCAGTAGCTTTCCATTGACATATTATTTTCGGCGATGACATTAGAGTTGACTCTTAAAATACTAAAGAAGTGAGAAGCTGGCCTAGACCCATCAGATATTTAGAGTTTCTTGGGTTTGGATGACTATTACAGATAATTTGTTGAAGGATTTTCTTCTATTGCATCTCCTATGTCTTTATCGACTTAGAAAAAAGTCAAGTTTTAGTGGTCATATTCTTGCGAGAAAAGTTTTTAGGAGTTGAGACTCGACTCACTTCTGCCCAGTCTTTACTTTGCCATATGGTTCAGATAAGTTTGTAGTTTATTTTTATGATTCCAGAGTATGTCTTGGTTGTGTTTTGATACAGAGAGGCAAGGTCATAGCCTACTCCTCTAGACAACTTAAAACCCTAGAAAAATTTATCCTACCCATGATCTTTAGTTGGCAGCAGTTGTTTTTTCCTTAAAAATTTGGAGGCACTATCTTTATGGGATTTATGTTGATATGTTCACTGCACATAAGAGTTTACAGTATGTGTTCACATAGAAAGATTTGAATCTTTATTAGAAAAGATGGCTTGCGTTGTTAAAATATTAATATATGACTATGTTGTATCATCCAAGCAAGGCCAATGTAGTGGCAAATGCCCTTAGTAGCTTGTCTATGGGTAGTGTTTCTTTTGTTAAGGAGGATAAGAAAAAGTTAGTCCAGGAGGTTCATCAAGTTGCTATATTAGGTGTTTGGTTAGTTGATTCAGCTAAAGGTAGTATATAGGTTCAGAATGGTTCAAAATCTTCATTGGTTCCTGAAGTGAAAGAAAAACAAGATAGAGATCCTAGTTTGGTTAAGTTGAAGAAGACAATAAGAGATCAGAAAGTATAGGTTATATGCTTCGTGTGTTGATTATTTGAGACAGAGAATACTTGCAGAAGTGTATGGTGTGTGATACTCTATCAATCTAGGAGACACTAAGATGTATCGTGATTTGTGGGAAATCTATTGGTGGAGTGGTATGAAGAAGGATATTGCGAAGTTTATGGCTAAAGGCCCAAATTATATGCAGGTCAAGGTTAAGCATCAAAGGCCTAGTAGTGCATTGTAGGAGTTTAGCATCCCCACTTGGAAATAGGAAGTGGTGAACATGGATTTTGTGACAAGGTTGCCTCGTACGCATCGTCAGCATGACCCAATTTGGGTTATTATGGATAGAATGACCAAGTTAGCTCATTTCTCGCTAGTTCATATGTCGTATTCAACTAAGGATTATGGTTGACTCTATCTCAGAGAGTTAGTTAAATTGCCTGGGGTTCCGTAGTCTATAATTTTAGATATAGGTACTCAATTTACCTCTCACTTTTGGAAGGCTTTTTGAAGGGTTTTGGTACCCAAGTTCATCTCAGTACAACTTTCCATCCTCAGACAGATGGTCAGGAAGAGAGGATCACCCATACCTTATAGGACATGTTGAGAGCATGTGTTATCATCTTTAAAGGAAGTTGGAATGACTACTTACCTTTGATTGAGTTTTCTTACAATAATAGTTGTCACTACAGTATTTTGATAGTTCCATTTACGACTCTCTATTGAAGCAGATGTAGATCTCTGATTGGTTGGTTTGAAGTAAGTGAGGTTGTAGTGATAGGGCCAAATTTAGTATTTGAGGCGATGGTGAAGGTTCAGTTAATTTGAGAGAGGCTAAATACAACCCAAAGCCATCATAAATCTTATGCATATGTGAGGAAAATAGATATTAAGGTTGAGGTTGGTGATTTTGTCATTTAGAAAATTTTTCCTATGAAATAAGGAAAGAAATTTGGCAAGAAGAGGAAGCTTAGTCACCATTATATTGGCCCGTTTAGGATCTTGAGTCATTTTGGGATGGTAGCTTATGAGATAGAGTTGCCAATAGATATGGCATCAGTACATCTAGTGTTTCATTTTTCTTTATTAAAGAAGTGTATTCTTGATTCACCTGTAGTTGTTCCTTTAAAAGATATGGATGTTAAGGATAGCCTTTCCTACGAATAGGTCTCAGTTTAGATCCTTGACAGTCTGATTCGTAGGAAAAGGAATAAAGAAGTTCCCTTGGTTAAGGTTCTTTGGCGGAACCAGTCTGTTAAGGGAACTACTTGGAAAGAAAAAGCAAATATGCGAACCAAGAACCCTCATTTTTTTCCACAAACATAGATTTATCTTGAGGTAGCGATTCTTTCTTATATTAACTCTTTTACGTTCTCAGTTTCAGCTATGTGACCATTTCCCATGTCATTACATGCATTCACGAAATCAGTTAAATTCATGTATCATATTTCAAAATCAATTGTGTAATCATGTTCCAAGTCATGCATGTTCAGTATGTGATCCCAGTTACCTTAGTACAGTACTCTCATTCTAACTAGTTTTATTCGAGGAAGAATGTTCCCAAGGGGGATATAGTGTAATACCCCATATTAATCTTAGCTCAATTCACCTCACAATTTCATGTTAAGGGGTGAAATCCTTGGAATTTTCATCAAGTGTTGAGGACTTCATCATTTTCAAGACCCCTAAACTCCGATGATTTTATTTTTAACCTTCTTGACCTTGGGAAATTGATTTTTGAGTTGATTCATGATTGGGGTAGTTCAAAGTATATCTTGACTGAGTTTCAAAATTTTTGGACGAGCGTAGGGGTGTGTTTTGAAAAGAAAACTAGTTGCACCACCAGGATAAGCAGGCTCCACCCCCTCCAATCCACCGCTCTAAGGTGGGGGCCGTACGGTGTAGTCCACCACTCCAGAGCCTACATTGCCCCCTCTCTATTCTGTCTAACTTTTGTTTTTCATATTTTAAGGGTATTTGGGTCATTTCCCTTTACCTAATTCATCCATAACACAAAATTGGGGCTTCCAAAGGGCATTATTTGCCCTTTTATTCTCAAATGTTTCTCAAGAAACCCTCCATTTCCCTAAGAACAAGTCCAAACTCCAATTAAAGAAATCAACGAATTTAAGCTTCGGGTTCAAGAAATCCCCAAGGAATCTTTAGGAATTTATCTAGTGAGGTATGTGGGATGTTCATCCATGGGTTCCTTTCACCCATGGAGACCAAAAACCCTCTTTTGGTTTAATTATGAGTCTATACATGTTCAAGATGAAATAAATCCATGAATATTTTGGTAATTAAATTACAAGTTCTGTTTACGAGTGTTTTCAAATGGAATGAGTAATATCATGTTTTGAGTGTTGCAATCCCCATGTGATGATTAATTGATTTAAGAATAAATCCCCAAATTATGAATTTAGCCATGTAATTATGTTGTTTATTTCTGTCTAAGACATTCCCATGTTCAAGCTTATGATTCTTACATGTTTGATGAAATGTCTATGCTTTGGATCTTGGAATCATGATTGTATACTACAATATTTTCAGTTTGATATCATATTTTAATAATTATTCAGTGTTGGCGGATTATGAACACCCGATACCTACGTGTTTTACATGATTTACCATTCCAACTAATAATTAAGTGAAACCATGAGACTTGTTATTTACTCAGATATTTATGATCATGATAACCACTATCAGTTATCAGAAATAATGTTCAGTTGAACTTAATTCAATTCATTACCAATCTCAGTTTAGTTAGGAGTTGGATTTAGCACCAAGCGAATGCAGGGATGACGGCTTCCCCATCTGTTAGACAGAGTCATTAGTAGCCGTCCATGTATTCTAAAAATACGTAGCTAGCATAGTATATGAGGGGTCACCCATTAGTTTAGGATTGACTTCCTATCAGGGGTCACCTGTCAGTTTAGGCTTGACACCTTGGTCCTTCGGGACATCTTATTATGGATCCACATAGCCAGTGTTAGTACCCATGACCTGGTACTGACACTCTTTCAACTAGGGTTACATGTTGGACCCTAATTATCTCATATTGAGGCATGTCAGTTATATGATACCTCCTACAGTCTCAGTATAGTAATCAGTGTATTTTAGTTCAGGTTTACTTGAACAAGTGTATAGATTTTCAGTTGCTCAATTATACAAATTTCAGTCTTTCAGATTACAGATTGCCCTAGTAATATACTTTTACTTGTTCTTGCATTCTGCAATCTTTTTACATGTTCATGTATTTATGCTTAGTTATCTCATGCATTTTAGTAAGTCCTTATCTCACATATCATTACATTCAAAGTATTAATCGCATACTTATCTTTGTGCTATGTTGTCTTATAACATAGGCTCGGACGTTTAGTTTCCCGACCACTCTTAGATAGCTCATTGGAATCAACAACAATAATGGTTAGTCCTCATCCATCGAGGATATAATTTGTTTACTTCAGTTACTTCAGTATTTTTATTTGTTCAGTTAGTTTGAGTTAGTTGGGGGTCTGTCCCATTAACTCCGCAGTCAGTTTAGTGCCTTTTTGACACTTAGTTAAACAGTCAGTCAGTCATTTTAGTATTATCAGTTGTTATTAGATATTTCAAACATGTATTGATTCGTATTTCAATATCAAGTTTTACAATATTTATCAGGTTATTATCTAGCATACGTTAATCAGTGCTATTGTATTCAGTGCTAACAACAGGTACCAGCTCATGGGTTAGCTTGTGGTCACTCATGATCGTAAGCATTGTTGTCGTGACCAGGGGGTACCCTCGGGTCGTGATAATGTTATATAAGGTAATTTAGATTGACAATGTGATGCATCAAGAAGTATGGAAATAATCTTGAAGGTATGATCGAGGTAGATAATATCAAGACATTGGTTGTGCAATTGATCTCTTTTCTAAATGATGAGTCAATTTAAGTTTAGTTTTGCTCAACCTCAGGACCTTGTTAATGAAGTTCATCAGGTTTAGACTTAGTGTGAAATTTATGGTGGTAGTGGTCACTCTACATATCTTTGTTGAGATAATCTGAAGTTTGTGAATTTTGTAGGCAATGTGCAAAAGATACTCAAAACAATGGTAATACCTTCAGCTGCAACTGGCAGAGTCATCCCAACTACTTATAGGGCAAAAATCAGGTTCAATCACAATAGTTTTTGTAACAGCAAGGTATTTAGACTAACACTCAGGCCAATAATACAGAAGATACTTTGACAAAGATCCAGACTAACCAAGAACAAATGGCTGTGAAAATAAAAAATTAGCAACTAGCTTAGAATAATCTAAAAACACACTTGGAACAATTATATCAGGCATAGAAGTCAAGACCTTAAGGGTGTTTTACATAGTGATATAGAAAATCCAAAGCAAGTGAGGACAATTACATTGAGGATTGATAAAGACCTGGTTGATTTACCTCCAAAGAAAAATCATAAGGTGCAAGCAAAATTAAGTACACCTAAGTACCCCAAAAAACAAAGGGTGGCCAAAAAAGCCAATAAAAAGGGAAAGTTTGAGTTTTGAAATTAAAAGTTGGTTGAGAAATCTCAAGAGTGACCTCTACCACCATTTCTTCAAAAGCTTAAAAAGACAAAAAGAGGATGCCTGTTTTAAGAAGTTATTTGGCACATTTAGGGAATTTCACATTAACCTTTTCTTGTAAGATGCTTTTCAATAAATGACAAAGTACGCTAAGTATTGAAGGATATTGTGAAAAACTAGATGAGGGTGGGTGATATTGTGACTGTGGCACTTGCTGAAGAGTGTAGTATTGTGTTTATGAACAAAATTATCAAAAAACTCAAGGACCTTGTGAGTTTCATCAGCTCCAAATGAACTGGTAAATGTGATATTGTTCAAGCTCTAACTAATTTGGGGGCAGGCATCAACTTGATGCCACTTTTAGTGTTTAATTCTCTTGGTTTATGGAAGCTTAGGCCCTCTTCAATTGTGCGATAGATGGCAGACATAACTAAAGTGGATCCTAAAGAAATCATAGATGATCTTCTCATCAGGGTTGGTAAGTTCATTATTCCTACTAACATCATTATTCTTGATTATTATGCAATTGAAAGGGTAGCACTCATATTGGAAAATCCCATTCTTGGATAGTAGGAGATCCTTAATAGATGTTATTGAGGGCACACTTAAGATGATATTGAATAATGAAGAGGTAGTCTTCAGAGTGTACAAAGGACTCAACACACGTTCACACTATAGAGATCTATACTTGATCATAGTGATAAAAGTGGATGAGTATGGTGTGGGAGAGTTCAAACTTGTAATTACCTCTTTAGACTTTCTTATAGTGTTTCTTGAGTTGATAAATAAGCCTTAACTTGCAAAACTTGAATGAAATCTTTAAAAACCAAGTGTAAGTAAAGTAGAAGACCTTTACGGTGAGCACCCAAGAGGTAAAAAAAAGGAGAATATGGGCTCTGAGTAGGAGGAAAAATATGAGAGATTGTGGATAATAGTTGTGATATGAGTCATGCCGTAACAATACATCAGACGATTCTTGGGAGGCAACCCAATTTAAGGTGGTTATTTATTTTCTTTAGTAAAACCTTTGGTGTTGTTTTTGTTTTGTCTTGATAGGTTGAAGAGAAGTCTTTGTACCAGAGATCTTAGTTAAGGAGCATGACAAGGCTTAAATGTGGGGTTCCCAAGACCTACTTGATAGATGAGATGCTACTATCCAGGCCTAGAGGCCTTAAGAAGTATTCCTAATCCTTATTTTTGATTTATACTCTAGGGACAAATTTGATTTGCTTAGGGTGATGTGCACTATAATATTTTAATTTATTTTTTCTAGTTTTTGACTAAATTTAATTATTTATTTTTAGTTTTTGTTGGTGTCTGTTTCGTAAAAACCCACTTCATCAACCCCTCAGTTTTTCTTTTTGATTTTTATCGAGAGGAAGCCCTTTGAACCCAGTATCCTTTTTGATTTTTTGGAGAAGGTTTTTAAAATTTTCTTATTATTATGAATGAATAAAGATGCTTTTTCTAGGTGCTATACATGATTACATGATAAAAACTGGTTTTGAATTCGGAAGGATGTGTAAAAAGTGAATGAATAGTTTTGAGATATCTTGGCTCTTATATGACTCTTGTGTGATGTTGGCTTAATTTTGAATTCTTGAATTTTCTTGGTTCATAGTTTTTAGGGATCATTCTTGATTTAAACATGTGTCGTTAATGTTAAGGTTTTTGTTATATTCCATATATGCATATTGAGGTCTAGAACTTGCCCAGTGTGTTTACAAAGTGAAATAAAGAATGTTGAGTTTAGGAGATTATATATGAATTTTTTTTATAGCCACGTTTTATACCTGTTTTATCTATCCTTTCTACATGACTTTAGTTGACCCCATTGATCCTTTAGCCTATTCTTTGGTTGCCTTTTATGTAGCTTATTCCTTTTCTTTCCATTGCTCATAATTTGATTCAAAAATCATCAGTGCTATAGTTTAATGATTATGATGTTAAGGAGTGTATGATTGAAGAAAGAAAAAGTGAAGTTTGAAGCCCCAAGGAAATAGATTTTGGTGTGTTAAAAAGCTTATATGTTTTCGGACGGGAGTAAAGTAAGTTGAGATAAAATTCACCATACTAAAGATGTGTAGGCTAGCTTAATGATATGGTGAAAAACCAAAAGAAAGTTAGGAAGATAAAATTAGTGGAAAATAGATTGGTTGGGGATGAGTTCTAATATAAAGTGTAGTGTATTAAAGTGATTAGGGAATATAATCACTATTACTATGCAGAATAGTACCTACCTGTCCCTTAACCTACATTAAAATACTTAAAGTCATACTTGATCTTTAACTTTAATGCTTTGATATTAGTGGAGTAATACACTAAGGGATGACTTATGGTTCATCTTATATGACATGTAAATTCTTTGTTAGAGTGAGAAAATTTTGATTCTTGCACCCATTTTTGTGATATACTGCAATATTTATGAATGAACATAGTTGACTATCTTGTGGTCAGGGAGCATGTTTGATGACAGTTAGGTGGCTTGTTTGATCTCTATTGTGTAATTTTCATGAGTTTGAAAACTTTGTAGATTCAATTCTTGAGATTAGGAAGTCTTTAAATAGTATTCAAATGTTTTCAATTGGAATATGACATGCCTAATGTTGAACTTGATATTAATGTAGTTGTTGTAGTTCTAGATTGAGTGTCTTTGTTTATATAGCAATGTTAGAGTCTTCCTTGATGGTGATTTACATAAAGAGTTGTTTGAGGATGAACAAGGCCTTATGTGTGTAATACCCCATATTTTCCTAGCTTAGTTTAGCTTTAAATACACAAGAAATCCTATACAAAACTTTCAAAATATTTAAAATTTTCAAGCTTAAGACCTACCTTTTTGTAGGAAATTTAGTCATCTTTCCAACGATATAAAATTCGCACCAATCCGATATCCGGGTGAGAAGTTATGGTACATTTAGTAAAATAGTATGAAATTTGGCATCACCGCATCGTGGTGAAGTTCCAGGTCCCAATCATTAATTTCTATTGTTTCAACACAGTATGGGCATCGCGCTATTTCCCAATTGTACTTTTCTAGTGAGGCACCATAATTGCACCGCATCGCGCCAACATACCATTTTAGAATTGTCAATTTCCAGTGGCACAACGTGATAGCGCCGCGTTACATGAAAAGCCATTTTTGCAATTGTCCAATTTACACAGTTTTAGTGGGACTTCCAGTGTCTCACCGTGATGCCACCGCATCGCGGTCAAGGAAAAAATTAGGACTTTTAGTGACGATAATTTAAATCCTTCCATGGGTAATTTAGTATTTTTCAATGGCCCTAATCAGTATAAACAAGTTAATTAACCCCTAATAACCTAGTGAAGTTATTATTCACTCAATTTTTCCCCAAATTTAAGATCATTCTCCCAATCAACAAAACCCTAGCCTTAAAGAGCAACCCCAAATAATTCCACCAAGAATCTTTAAGAACTCATCCTCCCAGGTATGTTAGATGTTCATCCATGGATCCTTACCACCCATGGATCCTAAGAATCCTTTTTTCAAAATACAAGATTGAGATTCCATGAATTCCATTTTTGAGTTGAATTTTGTTCATGTGTGTATTGTTAGTAGTTTTCAATCAGTTATTAATTACAAGTTTCATGAAATAAAGTTATCATGTGTGATGAAGTATGTGATTTTCAGGTTCAATCCTTGCATTTATTACTTATATGTGTTTGTTATTATATGAAATAATCATGCTCCCCAAGTGTTTGTTAAAATGCATCTATGAATTGAATAGTGCAATCATGACATGTTAGCATATGTTCCCATTCATGTACAAGTTCATGCCTTGCAAGTATTTGACAAAATGTCTCAATAAATGAAGCATGACAAAGTGACTAGATAGTATGCTTTCAAGATTGTGCCATTTCTTACTATTGATACTATCGAGTCCTAGGGTATTTAATACCCGAAATCTAGATATTTACCTAGAATCACAGTAGCTATAGAATAGTCTTAGTAACGTCATGAACAATAGTACTTAGTTAGTTATATAACTAAGTGAAACTCAGTCTAGTTCAGTTCAGTTTAATAATCAGAGTCATTCAGTTGGGAGTAGGATTCAGCACCGAGCGAACCCAAGGATGGGTGCCTCACCTATCAGTTGAGGGTGTGATCCTTAGTAGCAGTCCTTGCATTCTAGAACTACATAGCCAGCACAGGTTTAAATATTAAACCTCCAGTATAGGGTTGATAAGGTATTTACCTGCCAGTTGATGGTAATACCGTTCTCATCAGGGAACCTGCCAGTAGAGGGTGACCCTTAGTCTTTCGGGATAACTTTTTAGTGGATCCACATAGTCAGTATATTTACACGTGGTACAGTACTAACACCCTTATAACTGGGGTTACAAGTTAGACCCTATTCAGTTCAGAGAAGGGCATATCAGTTATATTATTACCTCTCACAGTTTCAGTTTCAGTCTTCAGTATAGAACTCAGTTTAGTTCTATTAAATTTGGACTGTCAATAACAGTCACCTAGTTATTTGTAATTCAGTTATCAGTAAATATCAGATATTTGTTGCTCAGTTATCAAAATTCAATACTTATTTTTAGTATACATCTCAGACACAGTATATACATTTTTATGCACAATATTGTATTCTCAGTGTTTACAACAACTTCATTTATCCATGTACTCTCATTCAGTTATATTCATATCATTCAGTCAGTTACTACTCAAGCATATGAACCCTTGTATTTCAACCTTACCTCATCTAGCATACTTGTATATTCCACGTACTGATCACATACATTTTTTTGCATTATGATGTCTTATATCATAGGTTCAGACGTTCAGGTTCTTTACCGCGCATAGCCAGATTCATTCAGCAGTAGCAAATTCAGTAGTGAGTCCTCATCTATTAAGGATATTATTTTATTTTAGTATTACAGTAGATTCAATAATTTATTAATTGGAGTTATTTGGGGACTTGTCCTGTCAACTCCACAGTTAGATAGTTCAACTAGAGGCTTTTCAGACTAGACTAGTTCAGACAGTGTTCTATTTTTAGATATTGTTTTTCAGTATTTCCTTCAATATTCAGTATTTGATTTTTATGTTATGAACCTTATGGAATTTAAATCCAACTTCCATATTTAGTTCTAGTATTATTATTCAGTGCTCACAGTAGGTACCAGTCATTGGTTAGCTTGTGATCCTTCAGGGTCGTAAGCACCATATAGAGTCCGGGGTGCAGACTCAGGGAAATAAAAACTTAGTATCAGAGCCTAAGGTTCAACAAAGTTCTAAGGAGTATCAAATCCACACGAAGTAGAGTCTTGTGCATGGGTGTGAAGCGCGACACACTTACGGGAAAGAGGCTACAAGACGTTTTTAAGAAAGTTTCCCTTCTTTCAGTATTCATGTCCTATAAGTGAGCATGAGCTCAAGTTAAAATCTTAGTCTAATTCATCTATTCCTTTCAATTACAGAACATGCCTCCAAAGAAAGCTAACGAAAGAAGGAATGAAAATCTGCCAGCACCTCAGCCCGTTCAAGAAGATCCCCTAAATGAGCATGTCTCCCATGCAGAATTCAGAGCTGCGTTCAACACTCTAGCCCATTCGGTAGTAGCTCAAAATAAATGGCCAGCTACTGTTCAGGCCAACCCAGTGGCCAATACTGTTGTATTAAGGATTTGGGACTTCACTCGAATGAACCCTCTATTGTTTTTTGGGTTCTAAGTGTGAAGAAAATCCACACGAGTTCCTCATTCAGGTGCAGAAAGTTATAGATAATATGGGAGTGCCTTCTAGTGAGAGTGCTGAGTAAGCTGCTTACCAGTTGGAGGTAGATAGGGGCATAGATGTAGAGCCCATAGAATGAAAAGATTTTGCTATTTCTTTCCTAGATAGATTATTTCCCTTAGAGTTAAAGAAAGGCAAGGTATTAGAGTTCATCAACCTCAGGAAAGGAAACATGAGGGTGAAAGAGTATTCCCTCAAGTTTACTCAGTTAGCCAGTTCTGCTCCCTATGTAGTAGAAAATAACAGGTCTAAAATGAGTAAGTTCGTATCTGGGCTATCAGAGAGTGTAGTCAAAGAGTGCAGGACTGTGATGTTAATTAAGGAGATAGAAATATCCAGGATCATGGTCCATGCTCAGCAAATAGAAAAGGCTAAGAATAAGAAGAGAGAGAGAGGGAAAATAAGAGAGCTACAATCGATAGCTTTGATTTCACTAAGCTTAAGTCAGAGAGCGATAATTGTTCCTAGTTTTATCCAAAGACTTCAGTTCCATCTCCTTCCTTAGACAGTGCTCCAATGCCTAAGTTTAGAAATAGTAACAAAGATAGGGCGCTAGTCTCTAAGTCTCAGGGTAGTGTCAGTAGTGCTCAAACAAATCATCTTTGCCAAAAGTATGGCAGAAACCACCAGGGTGTCTGCAGAGATGACAGTGAGGGATGTTTTAGGTATGGTAAGCCAGGCCATAGGATCAAAGATTGTCCTCAGTCAAGTTCACAAGGTCAGTACAATCGTCCCCCAGCTCAGTCCAATTGCCCAAATTAGCAGGGTGCTGCTTCCAGTGCCACCAATGGGAAATATCCAAACAGGCTTTATGCACTCCAGTCTAGAAAAGATCAGGAAAGTTCTCCTAATATGGTTGCTGGTACATTATAGATCTTCTATTTACATGTTTATGCCTTATTAGATAAGGTGCTTCCCTATCTTTCTAACTCCTTATATAATGGTCAATTTCAAAGTCAGTCCCAAAACCCTGGCAGAGCCCTTCTCAGGCTCTAGCCCAGTGGGTAAGTCTATCATAGATCGGTGGGTATACAGGAATTGTCTGATTATGGTATCTCAGAAAGGTACTTGAATAGACCTTATAGATATAGAGATAACGGATTTTGACGTCATTCTCGGCATAGATTGGCTCCACTCATGTTATACTTCAATTTATTGCCAAAATAGAATAGCTCATTTCCAGTTTTTGAATGAACCTCTCCATGAATAGAGAGAAAGTACTACAGTGCTTAGGGGTTGATTTATTTTGTACCTTAGAGCGAGAAAAATGATATCCAAGGGGTACATTTATCATCTTGTCCGAGTCAAAGACTCTAGTTAAAAGACTTCTAGCCTTGCGTTAGTTACAGTAGTAAATGAATTCTTAAATGTGCTCCCCGAGGATCTTCCAGGAATTTCTCCCGTAAGGTAAATTGACTACAGAATAGACGTTCTTCCAGATACCTAGCCAATCTCTATTCTGCCATATTGAATGGCTCCAGATGAACTCAAAGAGTTAAATGAATAGTTAAAAAGTCCTTTAAAACAATGGTTTCATTAGACCCAGAATTTCCCCATGGGGTACACAGTTCTATTCATACGTAAGAAAGATGGTTCACTCAGAATATGTATAGACTATTGTCAGTTGAACAAAGGCACAGTCAAGAACAAATACCCATTTCCTAGTATTGATGACATGTTTGACCAACTTCATGGTTCCAGATACTTTTCTAAGATAGTCCTCAAATCAGGCTATCATCAGCTCAGAGTTAGAAAAAGTGACATTCCAAAAATTGCTTTTCAGGTATGGTCACTTTGAGTTTCTAGTCATGTCTTTTAGTCTCACAAATGCCCTAGAAGTTTTCATGGACTTAATGAATCGCGTATTTAAGCAGTACTTGGACATGTTTGTTATAATCTTCATTGATGACATTCTTGTCTATTCTTATAGCGACAATGATCATGCAGGTCACCTCAAAGTCATAATTTAGACTCTCAAAGCGCATCAGTTATTTGTTAAATTCCATAAGTACAAATTTTTCTTAAGGTCAGTAGCATTTCTTGGTCATATTATTTCCTGTGATGACATTAGAGTTGATCCCTAAAAGACCAAAATGGTGTGAAATTGTCCTAGACCCATTTATCCATTAGATATCAGGAGTTTCTTGGGTTTAGCTGGCTATTACCATTGGTTTATAGAAGGGTTTTCATCTATTGGATCCCCTATGTCCCGATTGACTCAGAAGAAAGTCAAGTTTCAATGATCAGATTCTTGTAAGAAAAGTTTTCAGGAGTTAAAGACTTGACTCACTACAACCCTAGTTTTGATGTTACTAGATGGTTCAGATAGGTTCGTTGTGTGCTGTGATGTATCTAGAGTAGGTTTAGGTCCTAATACAGAGAGTTAAGGTCATAACCTATGACTCTAGACAACTTAATCCCCATGAGATAAATTCCCTATCCATGATCTTGTGTTAGCAGCAATAGTGTTTGTATTACAGATTTGAGGCACTATTTATATGGGGTACATATAGATGTGTTCACAGATCACAAAATCCTAAAGTATGTGTTCTCTCAGAAAGATTTGAATTTGCATAAAAGGAGGTGGCTAGAGTTGCTGAAAGATTATGATATGAGTGTTCTGTATCATCCGGGCAAAGCCAATGTAGTGGCAAATGCTCTCAGTAGGTTGTCTATGCGTAGTGTTCCTCATGTTAAGAATGGTAAGAAAAAGTTAGTTTAGGAAGTTCATCAACTTGCCCGACTAGGTGTCCACTTAGTTAATTCAGCAGAGGGTAGTGTGTGGGTAAAAAATAGTTCAAAATCTTCACTGGTTTTCAAAGTAAAGGAAAAGTAGGAAAGAGATCCCAACTTAGTTCAGTTGAAAGAGCCAGTTAAAGATAAAAAAGTAGAGGTTTTCTCTTAAGAGAGATATGATATGTTACGTTGCTAGGGTCGGTGTAGATAACTTGAAGCAAATAATTCTTGAAGAAGAACACGGTGTGCGTTACTCAATTTATCCAGGGACAACAAAGATGTACCGTGACTTGTGGGAGATCTATTGGTGGAGTGTTATGAAGAGGGAAATCGCAGAGTTTGTAGGTAAGTGCTCAACATGTTAGCAAGTTAAGATTGAGCATAAGAAGTCTAGTGGGTCCATACAGGATTTTAATTTCCCTCTTGGAAGTGGGAGGAAGTGAACATGGACTTCGTGATAGGTTTTCCTCATACCCGTCGTCAGCATAATTCTATTTGGGTCGTTGTAGACAGGATGACCAAATCAGCTAATTTCTTGCCAGTCTATACCTCCTATTCAACCAAGGACTATGCCAAGCTCTATATCATAGAGTTGGTCAGATTACACGGAGTCCCAGTATCCATCATCTCAGACAGAGGTACTTAATTTACCTCTCACTTTTGGAAAGCATTCCAAAAGGGTCTTGGTACCTGAGTTTACCTCAGTACAACCTTCCACCCTTAGACAGATGGTCAAGAAGAAAGGACCATTCAGTCTCTAGAAGGTATGTTAAGGGCGTGCGTTGTTGATTTTAAAGGTAGCTGGGATGACTACTGGCCTTTGATTGAGTTCCTGTATAATAACAACTATTATTCTAGCATTCAGATACTTCCATTTGAGGCTCTTTATGGTAGGAGATATAGATCTCTAATTGGTTTGTTCAAGGTAGGTGAGACCACAGTTGTATGGCCTAACTTGGTGTTTGATGTCTTAGAGAAAGTTCAGTTAATCAGGGAAAAGGTTCGGGCAGCCCAGAGCCAACATAAATCATATATAGATGTGAGGAGAAAGGATCTCAAGTTTGAGATTGGTGATTTTTTGTATTTGAAAATCTCTTCCATGTAGAGAGTGAAGAGGTTCGGCAAAAAGGGAAAGATCAGTCCCCGATATGTCCGTCCTTTTTGAATTCTCAGCCATTTTGAAAAGGTATCTTACAAGCTTGAGTTGCCTTCAGAATTAGCTTTAGTGCACCCTATATTCCACGTCTACTTGCTAAAGAAATGAATTGGTCACCCGACAGTTGTAGTACCCTTAGAAAACAAAGATATTTAGAACGATCTTTCTTTCAGAGAGGTCCCAATCTAAATCCTCAATCGTCAGATTCGTAGACAAAGGAACAAAGAACTTTCCTTGGAAAAAACAGTCTGTTGAGGGAGCTACTTGGGTAGTAGAATCAAATATTCATACCAGGTATCCTCACCTCTTCTCTGCAAACTCATACTCAACTTGGGGTAACAGTATTCCTTAGACTTACTCAGTTCCCTATTCAGTTATAGTTACAAACTTGGTATCAGTTACCATTGCGTATCATCTTCTGAATGTTAAATCATGTATTTCATGCTTCAGTTATGCATGTTTAGTGTGAAAACTTAGTCTATCATCATTTCTCATCTTAATCAGTCTCATTTGAGGATGAATTTTCCCAAGGGGGAGATATTGTAATACCCTCTATTTTCCTAGCTTAGTTTAGCTATCTGTACATAAGTATTCCTATATAAAACTTTCAAAATATTCAGAATTTTCCATCTTAAGACCCACTTTTGTGTATGAAATTCAGTCAGCTTTCCAACGATATAAAATTCGCCCAAAAACGATATCCGGGTGAGAAGTTATGGCATATTTAGTAAAACAGTATGTCAAATTTAGCATCACTGCATCGCGGTGAAGTTCCAGGTCCCAATTGTCATTTTCTAGTGTGTCAACGTGATAACGGTGCATGGCACTATAGTGCCATTTCCCAATTGTCCTTTTCTAGTAAGGCACCACAATTTCACCGCATCGCGCCAAGGTACCATTTAAGAATTGTCAATTTCCAGTGGCACAACGCGATAGCGCCATGTCGCACCAAAATCCATTTTCACAATTTTCCATTTTAAATAGTTTCAGTCGAACTTCTAGTGCTCACCGCGATGCCACCATGTTGCGGTGAGGAAAAAAATTAAGACTTTCAGTGATGATAATTTAAATCCTTCCAGGGATAATTTAGTCTTTTTCCACGACCCTAGTTAAGTCATTATTTACTCAATTTATCCCTAAATTGATGATCATTCTCTCAATCAGCAAAACCCTAGCCTTCAAGAATCCAGAGCAACTCTCAAGAATTCCACCAAGAATCTTTAAGAACTTATCCTCCCAGTATGTTAGATGTTCATCCATGGATCCTTAACATCCATGGAGCCCAAGAATCCTTTTTCAAAATACAAGATTGAGATTCCATGAATAACATGTTTGATTTGAAGTTTTTTCATATGTAAATTGTTATACGGTCTTCAATCCATGATTAATTACAAGTTTCATGAAATTATGTTAGCATGTTTGACAAATTATGTGATTTTTAGGTATCCTTTCATTTACAAGTTGAATATTGCAGCCTTGATACTTATATGTATTTGTTATTATATGAAATAATCATGCTCCCCAAGTGTTTGTTAAAATGTATCTATGAATTGCATAGTGCAATAATGAAATGTTAGCATGTGTTCATATTCATGTACAAGTTCATGCCATGCAAGTGTTTGACAAAATGTCTCAATGAATGAATCATGACTAAGTGACTAATTAGTATGCTTTAAATATTGTGCCATGTATTACTATTGATGCTATTGAGTCCTGGGGGTATTTAATACCCAAAATCTAGATATTTACCTAGAATCACAGTAGCTATAGAATAGTCTCAGTAACATCATGAACAGTAGTACTCAGTCAGTTACAGAACTCAGTGAAACTCAGTCTAGTTCAGTTTAGCTTAATAATCGGTGCCATTCAGTTGGGAGTAGGATCCAGCATTGAGCGAACCCTAGGATGGGGGCCTCACTATTCTGTAGAGGGTGTGATCCTTAGTAGCAGTCCTTGTATTTCAGAACTGCGTAGCAGCGTAGGTTGAGATATCAAACTGCCAATTGAGGGTTTATAAGATTTTTACCTACCAGTTAGGGTAATACCATTCTCATCAGGGAACCTACCAGTAGAGGGTGACCCTTAGTCCTTCGAGATGACTTTTCAGTGGTTCCATACAGCTAGTGTCTGTACCCGTGGCACGATACTGACACCCTTCAACCTGGGGTTACAGGTTGGACCCTAATCAGTTTAAAGAGGGGCATGTTGGTTAAGTGATTACCTCCCACAGTTTCATTTTCTATCTTCAGTATAGAACTCAGTTCAGTTCTATAGAATCGGGACTATCAGTAAAAGTCAACCAGTTATCAATAATTTAGTTATCAGTAAATCTTAGATATCAATTACTCAGTTATCAGAACTTAGTACTCAATTTCAGTATAAATCTCAGACACATTATATATATATATGTATATGCAGAGTATTGCATACTCAGTGTTTACAGCAGCTTCAGTTATCCATGTACTCTTATTCAGTTATATTCATATCATTCAGTCAGTTACTACTCATGCATATGAACCCTTGCATTTCATCGTTACCTCATCTAGCATACAAGAACATTCAATGTACTGATCACATCCTCTTTTTTGCGCTATGATGGCTTATATCAAAGGTTCAGATGCTCAGGTTCTTGACTACGCATAGTCAGATTCACTTAGCAGCAACAAATTTAGTAGTGAGTCCTTATCTATCGAGGATATTCTTTTATTTCAGTAGTACAGTAGATTCAGTATTTTATTTGTTGGAGTTATTTGGGGACTTATCCGATCAACTCCACATTTAGATAGTTCAGCTAGAGAATTTTCAGACTAGACTAGTTCAGACAGTGTTTATTTTTTAAATATTGTTTTTAGTATTTCCTTTAATAGTCAGTATTTGATTTTAGATGGTGTGAACCTTATGGCATTTACAACCAACTTCCATATTTAGTTCTAGTATTATTATTCAGTGCTCATAGAACGTACCAGTCATGGGTTAGATTATGATCCTTCGGGGTCGTAAGAACCATGTAGCGTCCGGGGTGCAGACTCAGGGTATTACAATGTGAGGGTTTGTGATCTTAGGCATATTTATACTCCTAAATGTCATTATCTACACGTGTTTAGCTAAGTTTTGAGGATAAATTAATGTGATTAATGAGTTTTAAAGTTTATATTTGTGTATGCTAATTTATAGGTTTAGAGTTTTTAAGGTGCATCTGAAATAAGTCAAGTGTCAAAATGATCAAATAGAGTTTAGACTAGAAAATTAATAATGCTAGCTTGAGTTTTGCATGTTCTAGTATATTATGATGAGCATTAGTGTGTTGTATGGTCTAATGATTGTTATAGGATGTTGAAGGAGACCATTTGAGGTTATATGAAGGATAAATTAAGCCTACAAAAAATCCATAAGAAATGGGGAATCAAGGAACAAGTTCACGATGAGAAAGGATCAAAGACTGGCAGAAACGTTGCCATGAGGTCTTGGCCTTGCGCCGCACCCCCTATAGCATGGGAGAGCAAATTGTGTCACACCCCTATAGACATGGAACACTTTTTATGGTGTCCTATGTCCTGCGTTACACCCCTTTGTCCCTACAATGACCATGTGACGCTACCTCCCTCCTCCCATGATGTCTAAAAGATGTTATTTTACGTTATATATGTGGGGTAAAGTTAGAAATGCATAAGTTTAGTATGGGGAATACTATTTAAGACCTAAAACACTATATAAGGAGTAAACAATCACATTTATACCTCATATTTGGGTCAACACACAATTGGAGAGAGGAGAAATAAACAAGGGTTCCAACTAGGCTTCTTTGTTATTTAACTTTAGTTTTCTTGTAGATTTTTACTTAAGAATTTTTTTATGGTGATTATTTGTTTGAGTATGAGTGGATAAGAAACCTCTTTCGTGGAGTGAGGCTACAACAATATTGTGTAATTATGGTTTTTTAGTTGGTTAATGTTTTTATCTAATAATTAATTATTCTTGCGTTCTTGTTTATGTATTCTAAAGCGTCATGAACATTAGGATAAACCTAAGTCCTGAAATGAATTTACCATAGAAGTGGACGGATGGAATGAAGTACATAGGGAGTGTGGATCATATCTTTAATTGGAATAAAACAAATTATTAAAAGATGATTCACTATTAGGATAGAGATATACCTAAACGCCCCACTTGGTTAAAGAAACATAAAGATAACATAGTGCATTCAAATTAGAGCCTCACAAAAATGTATTTGTGAGACTAATTTGAATAGATAACTTAGAGGGCGACAATCCTTAAGTTATATAATCAATCTCATAAATCAATAATCATGATAAAAATCAACGTCGGCTAGAAGCCGTAGTTATGCATGAATGTGATGTAAATCCCTCAACCCTAGAATTCTCCATTTTTCTTTCACACTCCAAGTGTTATGTTTTTTTTTTGGATTGTTAATTTAGAGAAAAAATAAAAAGTCACCACTGAACTTTTCTGAGATTTTTAAAAAGACACTTTAACTTTGTTGGTGACCTAGTACCCCACAAAAGTTATAAAAACCATGATAAATGGACCATTTTGACTGAAATTTCTAGCCCATATATTTTATCACACAAGAGACACATGTGAGGAAAAGAAATTGTTGAACCATAAAATTAAAAAATTCCACATCTAATAAAAATTCCACTTCTATCATTTTGTATTTTACTATTTTTCTTCCTTTTTACTTTTTTTCTTTTGTTTCTTCCTTCTTCTTCAGTAATGGTGTCTTGGTTTCCCCTTTCATCTTCTTCTACATTAATCGGGTGATGGTGAATTTTATTGTGGTTGGTGTTTATTTTTTGATAAAAATAATGAAGAGATTTAAAAAGTCCGATAAAAAGGTGATGGTATGGTAGCCACTATTTTCTTGGTGAGAGATATATTCCTTTGATAAAAAAAGTGATGAAATTTCTTCGGATTGCTGAATTATAATGTTGGAAGAAATCAATGTTAAATTGAGCTAAAAAATTAACGAAATTTTAGTGAAGAAAATCATAAACAATTATAAGAATAATTGATTTTTGTATGAAATTAGAGGATAAAAAATAACTTACTAAATAAATTCAAAAACTTATGTCCAATTTTAATTTTCTAAACCCACGACAATTATAATAGCACAAAAAGGACAGAGTGGTTATTATTTTCAATTTTAAGGTTGATTATGAATGTTTTGGATAGGAACGAAGGAGAAGGAGATTAGTTGAATTTGAAGAAAAAAAGAATAAGAATATGTGTGTGGTTTAGCAGGTGGGGGCATTGGCTATCGTCGAGGGAGAGGATTGGGTAAGAGAGAGAAAAAAATAAAAGAGAAAATAAAAAAATATTTATAAATAAATTGACATGTGTCAATCAATAATTCGTGCGTGTTTTGCACCTAATTTTTAGAAATTGGGATTGATTCCAAAAAGATGTACTAATATCATTTCAAATTGTTTAAGGGGGTAATGGGATGCCCGTAAACTTTAAGTATATTTTTGAATATTCGGGACAAGTTCACTGGTGTGTTTATGTCTTTTCTCTTTAGTTTATAAGGTCAAAGCTCAAAACTTTTGTTTGGTTATAAATAAAATTTGTTTAAACTTCAATAGTAACAATTAAATATGATAGTTTTCTCAAAACCAAGTCCTTGTGGGAATGATAACCGGCCTGTAAGAGTCACTTTGCCTAAGGACCAAAACTGCTGCATGGAAAATCTGTCCCGGGCTAAAACAGCATTTCTGAAGACTCTGGGGACCAGGACCAAAACTGCTGCATGGAAAATCTGTCCCGGGCTAAAACAACATTTCTGAAGACTTTGGGGACTTACAGACACAAAGCTGGATTTTTACAATAATACATTAACCTAGTACAATTGGGTTATGTATTTCATTAGTTTATTTGGATTAGGAGAATGTTACATTAACCTAGTACAAATGGGTTAAGTATTTCCTTAGTTTAGTAGGATTTGGTTATTTATTTCATTAGCATAGTAGGAGTAGGATAGGAGTATTATAAATACCCTATCATGCTAGAGATTTTAATTAAGTCCTCCCTTAGTGGAAAGGGAAGTCCTCCCTTAGTGGAGAGGCAAGTCCTCCCTTAGTGGAGAGGCAAGTCCTCCCTTAGTGGAGAGGCAAGTCCTCCCTTAGTGGAGAGACACATTCTACTTCTCAATTACAACTCTTCTAATCTTTCCATTAATTCTATTCTTAAATTCCACAACAAGAGAATCGTTACCAAGCCAAGGAATCACGCCACACGCCTATCACCTAATCCACACGCCATTACTCAACAATAACAATGCAAATCGTGATCTCCTTCGCACTCATGGGTAACTAAACTTCTCTGTTGGGGTTATGGAAGCCGAATGAGATACTATCTATTGCTGTGAGTTTGTGAGTTCGAGACACGTATATTGCTTATATCATTATTCTCTTCATCTTAATGCAAATTCTTGTGGCTGCAGACGCATAGAATAACGCCAGTCTAACATTTAACTTGTTCGAGAGAAAGGTTATTTGTCTGGAAAAGAGATAATGTCAAGGTAGTAGGACACCCTTTCCTATTAAAAAGCTAGTGCCGTAACTGGACTAACCTCTTGGAGAATTCGTACCGTTAGACATGCTTTAAGCTCGAGAGAGTTAAAGTGAAATAGTCCTTGTTCAGGTCGAGAGACGCTTGGATTTACCATCGACTACAATTCTCTATAAGCAATTGCATGTCAAGACTCTACACACCCATAGCCAATAGAGACGTATACCTCAGAAGGTGGACATAACCCCAACGCCTCAATTCTCATTGTCTACAACCAACGTGACAATCTTCCTCTTTTTACTTTGCTATTTTCAGCTTTTACTTTATTGTTTTCGTTACACATTACAATCCCCCCTTTTATGAGACTTGCACCAAAAGTTTTATAATTTTGCTTACTTTTTGGACAAGCTATTCACTGTGGGATCGACACCCAACCCAGGTTGGGTTCTATATTTGCTAACGACCGCTTTACACTCCTACGAGAGCTGTAGATTGAGCGTTATCAAAAATTGGAATCGTTGCCGGGGAATACGAGTGTCAATCAAGTTCGTGATAATTATAAGACCCTTTGGTCAAAGATTCTCGTACTTTTACTTTTAGTTGTTTTTTTTGTTTTTTTTTAGGTTTATTCAGTGCATCAATGGAGGCACAACGTGAAATTGAAAGGATGGCTGCTCAAGTGCATCAACAGAATATTGATAACCGTAGGCGAGCAACAAATCCTGACGATGAGGATCTGGGCGATGAAGAGCTACTAAACCCACGACATACTGCTGAAATGACGACACCCATGAAAAGGAGAGATCGTCAAGCGCGATTTAGGCCCGAACGCCGAGCTGTGCACATACCGTTTGATGATGATGATGATGATCTTGATGGAGCTGGTGCCACAGGAGCTATTATTCTTCCGCCATTGGCACCGGGAGCAAAGTTCAATATCACTAGCGCCATGATTCAGCTTTTGCAACTCAAGGGATTATTTGGTGGACTAGCAGGCGATGATCCGAATATGCATCTGATCAACTTTATTTCTACATGCAAGTCATTCGACAATCCTGGAGTTGGACAGAATGCAATTCGATTACGTCTATTTCCATTATCTCTGCCTGGGGAGGCAACTATGTGGTTGAATGGGCTGACTCCTGATTCTATTACTCATTGGAGGCAATTGAAAGACGCTTTCCTAGAAAGATTCTTTCCGCCATCCAAAAAAGCACAATTGAGAGATGAAATCAGCAACTTTCGTCAGCTTCCCTCTGAATCCCTCCACGAAACATGGGAGAGGTTCAAGACGAAGCTTATGCGGTGCCCAAATCACCATATGACCAATGACCACTTGATGGAGATATTATACAGAGCTTTGAATTCGGTGACTAAGCCAGTGGTTGATAATGCGGCTGGAGGATCTTTTATGGACCTCACCTTTGGTCAAGCAAGCAATATGCTAGATCGTATGACGAAACAAAGTAGAGCTTGGCATACCAGGGATTCTGAGGTAGCAAGCCCCACTTTATCTATTGGCATGACTGCAAACCAACGAAGAAAAGAAGAAGAACGTGAGCAAGACATGGCGCAAAAAAAGTGAAAGCTATTATTATCTTCTGACAAAGCACTTATTATCAGGGAAGACCGAAAAAGTGAAAGCTGTAGCACAAAAAGGAAGAGACGAATTTGATTCTGAAGATGAGGCCAACTACTTGAACAATCAGGAGGGTTTCCGTGGGAATGCCCAAGGAAACCAAGGTCGGAACTATTATGATAAATCTGGAAGCAAACACCAAGGTAGTTGGAAGAAAAATAATGAAAAGAGTGGTTTGTACGTTCCCCCTGGTAGACGTGATACCACCACATCTAATTCTGGGAGTATGGAAGACATGATGGCTAAGTTATTAAAAGGAGTGGAAGCAACGAGCGCAGGAGTTAAGGAGGTGATTGATGATTTGTCCTCCATGAAGCAACTAGTTGATTCTCATTCCACTTCTATCAGGCAAATAGAGCAGCAATTGAGCAAACTTTCAGCAGCATTCAATCAAAGAAAGGCTGGCACCTTACCAAGTGATACTGTGCAAAACCCAAAGAATGATGGGTCATACATGGCCATCACTACCAGAAGTGGTAAGGTGCTGGAAACTTCAGCAAAAGGCAAGCAAGTGGTTGACGAAGTGGTACGGTTTGATATATGCAAAACAATGAAGCATCCCAGTGATATGAATGAGTCATCTGTAGCTGATGTTCATTATGAGGATACGAAAGCATTATCTATAGAGAAACAACCTACTGTTGAGCCATTGTCTGCTGCGCCACTGAATGTTGAGCATGAGGATAATGAAGATTATGAAGAACTTATGGGTGATCTAACAGAAATAGAGTCTTATACTCCTAAGAAACCGGATTGTGATCTCAAGAATCAACCAACAGCGAAGACTCACATTGACGAGCCACCAATGCTAGAATCGCAAGAGCTCCCCGATTATCTAAGGTATGTGTTCTTGGAAAGTAGAAACATACTTTCGAAGAGAGCAGATGATTTAAGTGAACAGCACGTAGAAGCTCTCATCTCTGCTCTGAGGAAATACAAGAGAGCTATGGGTTGGACTATTGATGATATAATTGGTGACTCTCCGGAGAAACGTAGGAGCCATCTCGAAAAAAATCGCATGCCCACAGGTAAGCCTCATTGTCGTCTAAATCCTTTCAGAAAATGATCCATCACTTATCTCGACGAAGTCTGAGTACTCGAGATAACTACGTCGAGCCACGACAATAAATAAGGCGCTAGATGGGAGGCAACCCATTGTTTTATCGTTTTATCATTTTATCGGTTTATCGTTTTTCCTTTCATTCTAGTACTTGTTTTATGAAAAATTCAAAAATAAGAGTCGTGCCACGACCAAAACCACGACGCTTGGTGGGAGGCAACCCATCGTACTAATCGTTTTTATTTGGTTTTGAGCAAAAATAGGTGCAAGAAGTATTCAACGAGGAGATCGATTTCAATTGACGATTTGGACGCATTGTATGGTAAAGTTGGTAAGTTAGGAATGGTGATGCATAAGGCTATGGATTGAGACTTTTCCTCGTCAAAATAGGCTTCGAGGAAGGCTAGGCCTTGGTAGAACTAGGTCACGAATGATGCACAACCTATCCTATAGCCTAAGGTCTCGGAATCTAGTGTGCTATACACTATGCGCCGCCTATTCCTAGGTATGCTTTTGACTATGCACCGCCTATGCTATGGCATTTGGTCTCAGTATCTCATATGCCATAGACTATGCGGCGCATATGTCTACAAATGCCATAGACTATGCGGCGCATATGTCCCATTATGCCATAGACAATGCACCGCATATGTCATGACTATGCCAAGCATTATGCGCCGCATATAGAGCATTTTTGTCTCCAAAACCGATTGTAAATAGGTCATAACCCGACCCATTCTCTTCCTATATAAAGGGGACTTAGTCTTGAAACATAACCACACTAAAAATTGACCTAAAGGCACCGCATTCCCTCTCCAAATCCTCTCAAAATTTTCTTCTTTTGCTCTTCCAATTCACAAAACCATCTCCACAAGCTTCAAGCAAGTAAGTACTCTCTTATTCTTCATTTATTTCTCATAAGTACTACATTGCTATGTCTATTATGAATTGCTAAATCGTATAAGATTGTTGGTGATGTTCATGTGTTTGGATTATTGATACAAAATCATGTGAGTGAACATGTACGTAGGAAAATATTGACTTGTTTTCGACTTGAAATTGGTTTTAATAGCATTGTTATACTATTTGCAAAATTGCTATAGTCATGAACATTGCATAATCTTGTCACTTGAAAACTTGCATGTTAGAATATCCCGGCCATCGGGATAAGATTTATAGGGCCTACCGACTTAGGAGGTTGTGATTGTTTCAAGAATAACGATTCCATGTGGTAACCCCTATGTAGTAGTGTTGCTATATCTACCATGAAAGTAGTCCAATGGCTGCAAGTAAGTGATACATTGTTGATTTTCTTATCGGAATACAATCCTAAAACGTATGTCGAAGAAATCTGAGTACTCGACCACTTTCACTTCACTGATTTGTGTTAACAAAACTAAGTGTGGGGTGGTACCTCTACTGCTTATGTATAGATTGTATCCATTGAGATTATGCTACCATTAACGCGATTTCAAGTCTCAGGTACAATGGCACCTAAAGAGAGACAAGGCAAGGAAAAGGCTACCACTTCCCAAAAGGGCAAGAAAAGAGGCTGCAAGGAGCAAGGAGAACCCTCGTCGCTGCAAACACCTCGACTCACGCTTGGAATTAAGTGGGATACTTATGAGAAACTTCTGAGGATGACGACTCTGATGATGATTCCAATGCAAGGGGTATGACCCCATACATAGAGGATAAGTCCGACCAACCAGGTTCCTCGTATTTATTTTCCACTGAGGACAATGCCCCGTTTAAGTGTGGGGTGGTGGTATCGCATGCTATACTTCTCTGTTTGCACCTATGTTTGTTTGGTTACTTTGTTTATTTGAGTTCGCACATGAAATTATTTTGATAGGCAGCATGAGATTATAACAAGAGTATGTGTTACAATTGTGACTATTGAGACGTTTAGGCTCTAGTTGTGACTCATTATGTGATATTATGTGATTCAATTCCTTCACTTGTTGGGTCAAGAGTCTATATTACTTCCAATCAAGTCGACCATGTGCCTTATGTGTGTGAGATAATAGTATATTCTATGTGTGTGACTGATGCTAGAACTTGCCTGGTATGTATGCAAAGCGAAAATAAGGAGTGTAAGTTTAGGATATGATTTAGGCATTTCTTTGACAACCTATACATGTTTACCTTCAGTTTTACCTACCCATGGACATCATCCTAGTTAAACCCTTTTGAGCCTTTAGCCTATTTCTTTGACAACCTCGTATGTAAGCCTAATCCATTTTTTTTCAAAGACCGTAATTTGATCCAAATTCCTAAGTGCTTTAAATTAAAAAAGTCATGTGACAACATAAGAGGAAATTGGGTGAGTATGATGCTTTAAATTGTAATGGTGCTTGAATGTGTTATGAAAAATAAAGTGCTATCATAAGAGGGATGTTGTGCAAAGAAAAAGGAAAAGAAAGCTGAAAAGTGAGTTATGCTTAAAATTGAAAAAAAAACAAAGAGAGGAACAAGGGTGGTAGAACAAAAGAAAGAAGAAAGGTTGAAAGAAAAAATGTCAATGATACAATGTGATGTATTAAAGTGCTTAGGAACTTAGTCACTATTTCTGGCCAAAATAGTCCTACCCGTCCCTTAGCCTACATTACAACCATCAAAAGACCTACTTGATCCTAATCTTAACATTCTGACATTTAGTGGAGTACTACACTAAGGGCAAGCCTATGGTCATCAGTTGCTACATATGAATTCTTTGTGAGAGCGAGAGCAAGGACATTTTGATACCCATGTTTGAAAAATATGCTATATTTGTGAGTGATTATGGGTACTATATTGTGAGACACACATGGTTGATGAGCTTTGGATAGTTGTATATGATTCTATGTACCTTAACGTTTGCATGCGAGTTGATCACCATCCCTAGTCTATGCTAGAGGTTAAACTGTTTCTACTTATAATCGGAAAGCTACTCTTCGTTGATAATTGTTGTGCTTGTCTTGAAGAATGTTTTGTGTTGTTGCTGTAAAACCCTAAGTTGATATTTAGAAGGACATGATATTTTATTCGAGGACGAACAAAGCTTCAAGTGTGGGGTGTTGATGATAGGCGAATTTACACGCCTATATCAATATATTTTGCCCATATTTTAGCCTAGTTTTGAGAACAAACTATATATTTCATGCACTTTTAGTCCTTTTTCCTATAAATGAGCTAACGAACATGATTAGTAAAGTTTCAGGTATAAATGATGCAAAATTCAGCATTTTATGGCTTACTTGACGCAAAAAAAAGCTCACAAAGGAAGGAAAGGGAGTTTACACGCCTAAGGACCAAAACTGCTGCATGGAAAATCTGTCCCGGGCTAAAACAGCATTTCTGAAGACTCTGGGGACCAGGACCAAAACTGCTGCATGGAAAATCTGTCCCGGGCTAAAACAACATTTCTGAAGACTTTGGGGACTTACAGACACAAAGCTGGATTTTTACAATGATACATTAACCTAGTACAATTGGGTTATGTATTTCATTAGTTTATTTGGATTAGGAGAATGTTACATTAACCTAGTACAAATGGGTTAAGTATTTCCTTAGTTTAGTAGGATTTGGTTATTTATTTCATTAGCATAGTAAGAGTAGGATAGGAGTATTATAAATACCCTATCATGCTAGAGATTTTAATTAAGTCCTCCCTTAGTGGAAAGGGAAGTCCTCCCTTAGTGGAGAGGCAAGTCCTCCCTTAGTGGAGAGGCAAGTCCTCCCTTAGTGGAGAGACACATTCTACTTCTCAATTACAACTCTTCTAATCTTTCCATTAATTCTATTCTTAAATTCCACAACAAGAGAATCGTTACCAAGCCAAGGAATCACGCCACACGCCTATCACCTAATCCACACGCCATTACTCAACAATAACAATGCAAATCGTGATCTCCTTCGCACTCATGGGTAACTAAACTTCTCTGTTGGGGTTATGGAAGCCGAATGAGATACTATCTATTGCTGTGAGTTTGTGAGTTCGAGACACGTATATTGCTTATATCATTATTCTCTTCATCTTAATGCAAATTCTTGTGGCTGCAGACGCATAGAATAACGCCAGTCTAACATTTAACTTGTTCGAGAGAAAGGTTATTTGTCTGGAAAAGAGATAATGTCAAGGTAGTAGGACACCCTTTCCTATTAAAAAGCTAGTGCCGTAACTGGACTAACCTCTTGGAGAATTCATACCGTTAGACACGCTTTAAGCTCGAGAGAGTTAAAGTGAAATAGTCCTTGTTCAGGTCGATAGACGCTTGGATTTACCATCGACTACAATTCTCTATAAGCAATTGCATGTCAAGACTCTACACACCCATAGCCAATAGAGACGTATACCTCAGAAGGTGGACATAACCCCAACGCCTCAATTCTCATTGTCTACAACCAACGTGACAATCTTCCTCTTTTTACTTTGCTATTTTCAGCTTTTACTTTATTGTTTTCGTTACACATTACAATCCCCCCTTTTACGAGACTTGTACCAAAAGTTTAGTAATTTTGCTTACTTGTTGGCCAAGCTATTCCCTGTGGGATCGACACCCAACCCAGGTTGGGTTCTATATTTACTAACGACCGCTTTACACTCCTACGAGAGCTGTAGATTGAGCGTTATCACCATTAGATATGACTCATATCCAGACCAGTGTATACTTTTCTTGTTTCTTCCAAGGTTACAAGTTTCTAGGTCCACTCGTAACCAGAAGTTATGACTTGTGAGATGGCTTGTAACGACTGACGATTGAGTTTTTTTAAGTTCAGTTGAGGGGCCTTTTGGTCTTTTCCCTTTTTAAAACTTCTAACCCACGACTTATAACTTAAGAGAGGCATTATTTTCCTCTATTCTTAGTCGATTAACAACACTTTTCTCCTTACATTCTCAGGAACAACAAGGCTAGGGTTTCTTTCACCAGGACATCTCTCAAGTCTCTAAGTTTAAATTCTCTTTACAAGTCAAGTAAATCCAGGTATATAGGGTTTTGAACAAGGGTACTCTTTCATCCTTGTGTCAAAAAATTGATCTTTGAAGTTGAATTTACATGTTATAATTAGGATTTATACCCAAACTCTCATATTTTGAAGTATAACATTATCATGTGATTGAAGGATTTAAGTGCACAAGAGTCTTCATATATTCCTGTTTTGAATTGCAAGATTTCTATTATGATTTGAATTTCTTTAGTTTGGCTTGAATTTTGATGAAAAAATTCATTATGATTGTTGAACATGATATTTTGTTATAAGTTTTGTGGAAGAAAGTATGAATTTCAAGGCTTAAGCATAAGCACTAAGTTTACAAGAAACCTAAGCTTCAAGCTTCAGTTATATGTATTTCTGCAAGATTAATGTTCAACTTGATCTTTTGATACAAGACAAGACATGAAATCCACAAGCATTCTTTCTGATTATGATTTAAGTAAAGAGAACCATAATTGGTTTCAAGTCTATAAATCCTTATGCTATTTTAAGGTGGATTTCTTACGTATGTACATACACACACACACACACATATATATATATATATATATTTGGGAGTAGTATTTAGCACCAAGAGGGAATGTGGATGAGCGTATCCTGAGTTCCTAGAAACTATGAGCCACTGTAGGTTTAAGTTTCAATATGGGTTAAGTTCCGTGATCACTTAAGTTAAGGTTCTATTCCAATGGCAAGGGTAGGGTAGCTCTCCCCAACGTGGGTAAGACGTTAGACTCCATGATAGCTCACATGGTTTATGTCAGTTAAAAAAATCTCCGATAAGCAAGAGTAAAAGCAAAGATTTTATAAACTAAGTGTAATGACTCACTAAGTTTATTTATTATGCCTTATTACTCATGTTATATGATTGTATAGTTTTTTTTAGATTTAATCAAGTCCAAGGTGAGTCTGCTACATTTAGCATACATGATTTGAAGCATATATGTATAAAATCAGTTTCTGTTTTACTTATGCATTCACCCCCATATACTTAGTATATTCCAAAGTATTGACCCATAAATAAATGTCTATGTGCTACATTATCTTATAATGTAGGTCCTGGTGCTCGTTTCCGGCAGCATGATTGATCACAGGCATCGTTTCCTGCATCCCGACATTTGGTGAGTCCTCATAGTTCGAGGATCCAAATCATCAGATTCTTAACCATTGATGAAAGTTACTTTGGTTACTTGATTTCAAATTTCATCCGGGTCAGGTGGAGTCTGTCTCAGTAGCTCTCTAGTTAGTAGTGAAGGCTTGTCAGACTACGTACCTTTCAGTTTAAAGAGTTTATTTGCGACTTCAAGACTTCAAGTCGAGAATAAGATTTTAAGTTGTTTCGTCCCGTGTTTATATGTATGTGTTATTTTACTTTTCATAAGAGTTTCAGATTATATAGATGTCAAGGGTTATCTTATGGCTATTCATAGTCCTAGGCACCATGTGACGTCCAGGGGTACTCTTGGGTCGTTACAGAGGGTCAAGTAATAAGAAACGATATTATCAATGGTCTATATAAATAAATGAGTTGTGATTGTCATTTAATAAAGTATAACATAAATTATAATTTATCTAATTAAATATAATCTTTAAATATTTGACCTTATTTTTATTCATTATTTTGTATTTTCTGCATTAAAATATATTTATAAAAATTAATATTACTTATTATTTTCACTTGTAAAATAAATATTAGATTTTGGTTATTATTAATAAAACTAATTTCCTTATTGTGCTAATATATTTTATTATAGACCATTATTAGCTTATATTCTTAATTAGTATTTCTTATTTTTTTTTTTTTTGCTCAGGAAATGTTCATGTTTTTATGAAAAAATTGTTACATGAATTTAAAAAAAAATGAAAGTATGATAATTTTTAAAAAGTATAAGGAAAAAGTTGACGACGGAAGGGTATTATAGGTATTTTAAAATTTTAATTAGGATATTAAAAGAAATATGACTATTATCTAAAATTGAGAGAGTTTGATCTTTAAAGCAAAGTTGGGTACGATAAATGTTTTTCAGCCTATTAAACATCTACTTATTAAATAGAGATAATACAAAAAAATGACTCTAAACTTGACATCAAATTATAACTTTGACATTAAACTTTGACAGTGCACAAATATGACCTTCAATCCTATGTGGCAAAACGCATGTTCAACACGCAAAACTGGACGCGTCTAGCTTAAAATCTATGGGCATAATATATAAATATGACCTTAAGCTTTGATAGTGCGCAAATATAACCTTTAACTATTCAAAACTGCACAAATATGACCTTTAAATGACTTTTCACTATTATTTTTTAATTATTTTTGGCTCAAAGATGAAAATGACATCTAATTTCATTTGTCATTGCGGAAAAAGAGCAATATTGAAGATTTATTAATTAGATGGGTCATCCTCATACGAAAAACAGCGCGGGTATGTATATATATATTATAAAACAGAGGGCGAATTTAAGTTATATAATATATCTAAATATAATTTATTTAAATATTAAATTAAAGATGAAACTATACTAATAAAAAAATATAGTTTTAATAAAACGTTATTAAATTAACGTAATTAAGGATAGTAGTAGTAGTATATTAAATTAACGTTATCAAATTATTGTTATTACAATGTTATTAAATTAACGTTATCAGAACGTTATTAAATTAACGCAGGGGCGGACCTACGTGGTTGCCAGGGATTCACCCGAACCCCCTCTGTAAAAAAATTACGTTATATATATAAGGTAGAAAACCTATATTTATGTACGTATATTAATGTTGAACCACATGAAACAAAACACTTAGATAGCCTAGTGGTGTTATTTGCTCTTCTTAGGCGCTTCCTCAACCTACTGCGCGAGTTCAATTTTTTAATTAAAAAAAAGTTAGGTGTTGCTGCTATAATAATAATAATAATAATAATAATAATAATAATAATAATAATAATAATAATAATAATAATAATAATAATAATAATAATAGTAATAACAACGCCGTTTTAACACAAAAAGTAAAACTTTGACAATACACAAATATGACCTTTAACTATTTAAAACTGCACAAATATGACCTCCCTCCAAGTCAGCTCTTTTAACGATGTGTCACCATATGATTGGATTATTTTTCCACATAGGTGCGAGTGAAAGTTGCAAAATCGAAAGTCATATTTGTTCAGATTTTGAATAGTTAAAGGTGTTATTTGTACACTATCAAAATTTAAGATTAAAATTATAATTTAATATCAAGTTAGGATAATATTTATGTATTATCTCTATTAAACACTAAAAAAAAAAATGGTATGATCATCAAGAGATACTGCGTTTTTTCCGCCTAATTGGGAAAAGTTGTTTGACGAAAACAAGGGGTATTGAGAAAAGAAAGTTGAAGCAGAAAAACACGCACGCCCAAATATGCAAACAAAACAATAAACAGAGTTTAATCCCCTTGGCATTTTCTGATTCTGAGGACATTCTCCGTTTTCAACTTTGCCACGCATTATCTCATTTTTTGGTTTCTTTGTTACAATCCAAAATCTTGATTGATGTGATAGAAAAAATTGACATAGTCAAAAATCGAAAAACAAATTCAAATTAATATTCCTTTCATTCAATATTGTCATAAAAAACACAAACTTGTCAATGTAAAAAGAATTCAATCTTGATTTAGAGTTGCAGAAATGGGTGGTTGTTTTAGCAGGAACAAATATGCACAACGAGATGGTAAAGGGTACAGGCCAAGACCGAGAAAAGGGAGCAGTTCTGCATATCACCATTACAAACACCCAGTTTACTATCATGAAGCCTATCCAAGACCACCCCAAGAGAGGCCCTCCTATAAGCCACTGCCACAACCGCAACAACAACAAAAACAAAAGCAGGCTCACCAAGTTACAGTGAAAATTACTCAACCACGTATTCAAGTAATACAGAGAATAGGACAAGATGCCATTTTGGGTAAGCCATTTGAAGATATTAAAGCACACTACACACTTGGGAGAGAATTGGGTAGGGGTCAATATGGAGTTATTTACCTTTGTACTGAGAATTCTACTAGGCAACATTATGCTTGCAAGTCTGTCTTGAAGAGGAAGCTTGTGTGTAGGAAAGATAGGGAGGATATTAAGAGGGAGATTCAAATTATGCAGCATTTGAGTGGGCAATCAAATATAGTGGAATTCAAAGGTGCTTATGAAGACAATTACTCAGTGCACCTTGTGATGGAACTTTGTGCTGGAGGGGAATTGTTTGATAGAATTATTGCCAAGGGATATTACTCTGAAAAGGATGCTGCTGATATTATCAGACAGATAGTAAATGTAGTCTATATTTGTCATTTCATGGGTGTTATGCATAGAGATCTCAAGCCAGAGAATTTCTTATTGACTAGTAAGGATGAACATGTAATGCTTAAGGCTACTGATTTCGGGCTTTCTGTCTTCATTGAAGAAGGTGATATTCTTGCCCCTCACCGTTTTAATTGAAGATTCAAGCTATATACACTGATAGAATAAAGATCTTTTTCACAATTAGTTTGGTTTTAACCTATGATAGTAGGTTAGTTACTATGTTTACCAGATTATCAATTAATGTTTGTCATGAAGATTTTCCCATAATTGTCTTATAAGTGATCGGATTGTCCAAAAAAGATTTATGTTTCCACAATGCAAGTGCAAAGAACTTAAACTCTTTAGTTATTACAGTTAAGATTTAGTGATACATTCATTGTGTTTCTGAGTCACTCACTTGGATTAGGTGTCTTTTCACTTACTTCTCATATTCATTGCTACTAGTTTTTTTTTTTTTTTTTATAAATGTATAACGGCAAGGTCATTTTTGTTCCAGGACACTAACAATAGCATCTAAGTGAAAGTTTTCAAATGGCAAATTTTGATAGGTGTACCATCTAAAATAAACTACGAAGAGCGGCCAAATCTTTTAGGGAAATGTACGTTGTTTATTATGCCTGAAATAGAATGGAATATCTCCATCTTACTTTCCTAGTTCTATGTAGTACCAAAGAGAAATAGTTGTGAATTATGTATCACTGCTGAGTACTTTTAAAATATATGTTGTATTATTCACCTACTTGAGCCTTTTAGGTAGGATTTCACGGGACATTTGACCAAGAGTGCCAGATAATATGAATACATTTCTTTTATAACCATGGTGTTCGCACTAGCTTGCGCACTCCTCGACTAATTCCACAGGTCAACTGTTACCAGGTACTAGGTAACTGTGTCCACCAATGCTAGAATGGATAGAAAGAGATCACGTAGTGTTTTTGTCTCTATTGAGATTTGACCTTGAGGTCTCATAGTTCTCAACCCACTTCATTGACCATTAGGACACACCCTCGGGTGCGTTAAACTGAATGCATTTCATAACTCATGGTTCAATTACTACCAATAGCGACAAACACTGAGTGATTTCTTCTCATCTGTTCTAGCCTTGGTTGATAGAGTTATCTTGTACCTATCACTGGTCGGAGGTGGCAGATAATACCACATTTATCAAAAAAAAAAAAAAAAGCTCATGTTTCACCTGCTAGGTTAAACAACATTTATGTTATTAACACTTGTCCAATCTGTGCTTAGCCGATACCACTTGTCCAATATGACAGTATACTGGAAAGTATATGTTCACTGAATCTTTTGTAATACCCTAATCAGTTGATTCAATGGTATGAGCAGGACACCTATTCTGTGAAATACGACAAGTTTCTTCTTCTAGAATTAAGGTATCTTTGTAGAGTTTATGTATTTTGAGGGAAAATGGAAATAGAGGGTTCGCTTTTAAGCTGTGAAGAAGCTGATGGAAGACTTATTTATGGAAATTAATGATACAATAGTAGCCTTTTCTCTTTAAATAAAATTTGTCCCACACTATGTATAATTGAATGTCAAAATCAAAAGGCCCTTTCGTTTTCCTCTGTCGAGGCATTGTTTATCTATAACAGAAAAAGGGATAAACCCCCCAGACAACATATATGCAGGAAATAGAAAAATCAGTCTGGCCCATTATATTATCATCAAGAAAAACAACCAGTCAAGGAAGAGCGAGGATAAATTAGATTCAGAAGTTCATGATCTAAGGAGGGAAGCTCTTGCTACAGTAGACATGAGATTGCATGAATCATCAGCTTTTACAAACTTATGAGGATTACTACATTTAAGCAATTCTATATGACCTATTAGATAGAATAAAATTTACTACAACATTTCATGATGTCAACCAACCTCCTTGGATGAGTTTGATCTTTACGTCATAACCTGAATTTGTGGCATTGACCGAAATCTTAATTCTTAAGTAAATGAAAGAATTCTATGTTAAAGTTACAAAGACGTAAAATAAACATCATAGTGTAACCTAATAAGTTACTAAATGTGTATTACTTCATATCACACGGCCAACCCCCTCTCACCTATTTCTCTTTATAGGATTATTAATCGGTGTACTTCACAGGAGATTCCTCTTCTCTTGCAATTCAAGTTTATTTGGATGCTCAATACTCTGTTTGATTCCATAAATCACTGAACCTTCTCTGATAACAGATATGTTACCCATATCAGTTCCTTATGCACCTCTTGCAAGTGTTTTGATGATCCCACCATTTATATTGTATCTAAAGCTGTTATCAAACCATTGTTGACTTAAACTATCCTTGTTTCCTGCACCCTGACTTAAACTATCCTGGTTGACTTACACATTTCAAATTCATGTTTTATTTATTGATTTCAGGTAAGGTGTACCGCGATATAGTTGGTAGTGCATACTATGTAGCTCCTGAAGTATTGAGGCGCAGTTATGGAAAGGAAGCTGATGTATGGAGTGCAGGTGTTATTTTGTATATTCTACTTAGTGGTGTACCTCCATTTTGGGATGGTAAGGACAGAGATGAAAACATAATAAGATGCTGTACTGGGTGTTATTTTCTGCATTTCTCTTTTAACTTGTCTTGCCAAATCTTTTCAGAAACTGAAAAGGGAATATTCCATGCTATACTAAAAGGAGAAATTGACTTTCAAAGTGATCCATGGCCATCCATTTCAAATTGTGCCAAGGATCTTGTTCGAAAAATGCTAACGCAGGATGCGAAAAACAGAATCACGTCAGGAGAAGTTCTTGGTATCTCTTTCTCTCTTTTTCTTTTTGTATTATCAAAGGCTACACAGTGATCTTCTCATTTTATATAGTACTTAATCGCCACAATGTGGTTTAGTATAGGCATGGAGAGCAATCATGTGTATTTTGGTCCATAGTGTGACTATATATTGCCAGAGCACTATCGAGGGGATTATGTTTTGGATATATCATGTATTTGTTTGGAAATACTTTATTTTTTCTTCACAAGACATCGGATAACAATCTATTGATAAAGAAGACACAGAACTACAATTAATAAGGCAATTTAAATGATGGTAGACATAAATTGAGTTGGAATCCAAAATTAAAAACTACAGAAATTAAAAAACAAATTAATGAGTGGTGGAAGTGGTACAAGGCATTGGATGATTCTATCCCTAATTCGGCCTCTTTGGGTTTTCTTTTCGACAGCAAACCCTCACTATTTTAGTCCATTTCCACCGTCCCCCTACCCCTTAGGTGCTAACCCCCTTACTTGGAGAGGGAAGGTTACCAACAAATAGTCAGACTATTCCAGCTGGAGAACTAAACATGGGACTGATCATATAATATCAACTTTCAGATGAAAGTGTGCAAGAGTTTATTAACTTAATTTCCCCTACTATTGCAAATTAAACCGTCCCTTAAACTGATCCTTAACTTTTCTTGCCTAAGATTGTCCTATATCCTACCCCATCTGGATGGTATGTAGAAATTGCTGAAAGTTCAACCAACTTGCGGAGTACATGCCTAATCATCTCATAGTTATCTTTTTCATTTTCTGGAAAAACATATCTTCATTTGGACAGTCCATCAAAGGGAACAGGGATAGCCACTTTTAGGCCAAAGACAAACAAAAAGAATATAATATGGTGTCATTTTGACATAATATAAGTTTTAGAATTAATACTCCCCAGTCTCACACTTGCACACCAAGACACAACTTGTGTGCTAGCATTGTTATCGTGCATTATTCAATATTCCTCTTGCTATAACTGGCAGTGTTGTTGCATCCATCACATTTTTTTTCAAATCACTTTAATGCATCTATGACATTGTGAGGAAGCTTCTACAAAGAGTGAAGTGTTTTATGTCTGTGTGACCAATATAATGATGACAGGAAAGTGCAAGAGGTTGTTTTGCTACTAGTAGAAGGTGATAGTTTTGTTGTTTGTCGATATATTTCTTATGAGAAAAAGTGAAAGAAGAATTAGAAACGAAATATTAACTCTATTTATCAAGTAACATCCAAAGAAAGCCTTTTGTTTGATCCTCTTATTGGCTGCATCTACGTAAAGGCCATATTTAATGGATTCCACCATCAGATTGGGATAAGTTATGATGGGATAAGTTATACTAAGATTAGTTATGCTGAGATTATTTTTTATTGAGTGTTTGGTTTGTTGTATGGACTGCGTACACTCTACCCTTTCCAGACTCCACTATGTGGGAATATATTGGGTTTGTTGTTGTTGTTTGGTTTGTTGTATTCAAAGTAATATGCATGGTATAATTGCTAAGAATAAATTAATTGATTACCAAAATACCCTCCATCTTATTTAACTTTTTTTTTTTTTATATATATTTCTTTTCGAGCTTTAAAATTTATTCTTAAAAATTAAACTTTCCTCTTATTTAGCTTAATTTTTTTTGTATGTGCATTTTCATGATTATATCGTGTGTATTTTAAAAATAAAACTTTCATCTTACTTAGCTTTAATTTTTTTGCATGTGCCTTCCCATGATTATGCCGTGTGTGTTTAAAAAAAAAATCTTACTACATCTTATTTAGTTTGAAATAAAAAACTTCCAACTTAAGTTTGTTAAAGTAAAAGAAGATTTGTTGTTTATATTACTTCATTTAAATACATATCACTCATATAATATAGAATATTAAAATTTATCTTAATTGATATATACAATATCAATTTTCAAGTGATTAAAAAACTATTTAATTTTAAATATGTAATTGAACAATGAAGTCGATTGTGAACACAGATCACTCGTATAATATAGTGATCAACATTTCAACTCAAATGCTTAACAATGGCTTATAACTACGACAAGGCCTATGCTAGATTTTATTTCTTAACAGTGCTTAACAATTCTTAACAATGCTTAACAATCAACATTATTTCAATTCAAAAAATGGCTTAACAGATCACTACGACAAGGCAGCAATTGAAATACAACTAAGATATAACTAGTAGATGTAATGCCTGAGTAAAGCTAGTTAAAAATCCAACAACTAAATAATAAAAATAATAAATTGGTAGTTAATTAAATTTGTCTTTGGCTGAAAAATTAGTTATAAGAGGCTAATATGGTTACGACAAGGCCTATGCTAGATTTTATTTCTTAACAGTGCTTAACAATTCTTAACAATGCTTAACAATCAACATTATTTCAATTCAAAAAATGGCTTAACAGATCACTACGACAAGGCAGCAATTGAAATACAACTAAGATATAACTAGTAGATGTAATGCCTGAGTAAAGCTAGTTAAAAATCCAACAACTAAATAATAAAAATAATAAATTGGTAGTTAATTAAATTTGTCTTTGGCTGAAAAATTAGTTATAAGAGGCTAATATGGTTTGTGGGTTTGGGGGTAATTTAGGTTGTTCGGTGTTTTACTTTGTATTTGTGTGGTATCTTGTGTCTTGAGCCGGGGGTCTATCGGAAACAACCTTTCTACTTCTTTAAAGGTAGAGGTATGGTCTGCGTACATCTTACCCCCCCAGACCCCACCAGGTAGGAATACACTGGGTTTGTTGTTGTTGTTGTATTGAGGATTAATTCATTACAAATTTCATCTTAAAAAAACAGAATTTAATATGCATCTACATTTTATGCATTTATTAAAAGTTTTTAGTGTATTATTCATCTACATAAAATGTGAAAAATATTAATATGCATAAAATATTCTTATATTTATTAAACATGTCTACCTATGTTATATAGTTTTGTTACCCATCTAGATGGATAAATTATAATGTTTATCATTTGTATAAATATAAAATTACTATATTACTATTTGGCTTACGTATATGGTTATGTCATATAATTTACGGATCGCCTAAAGTGGTCGAGTTAGATTGATTAATTAATTATGCACATACGTACGAACATAAAGTAGCCTGTGCATGAATATAGGTAGGGGTAATTTTGTCCTTTTATAAATTTATCCCAAAGATAAATTATGGTGGGATTGTTATCCCACCAATTGTGTGGATAACTTATCCCGGTGCTATTTATTAGTCCCGGGATAAGTTATCCCGAATATTGCCAACCAAACATGCATTAAAAATTTTTATTCCGGGATTATTATTTTATCCCGGTATTATTTGCTTTAGCACCTCATACCAAACGACCCCTAAGAACTTTAATCTTCTGTTACATCGCAAGTAGCCCAAATACTTGTTCCTTCAAGTTCTTTTTTGATAAATCAAAGTTCCAAAATGTGGATAAATGTACACTAGGTTGTTAAACTTTGTCCAGTGTTATGATGTGTTGGTGAGTATTTCTTGCTGTTTTTGTCTGCTTAGTCTTTTCCATTTTGACTTGCTTCTCAGGTTTCTTAATCTTGTTAATATATGATTTGGGAATTGAGGGCTTCACTTGCTTGGAGCTTGGTTAGTATGTTGGAATTAAATTATGTGCCTTCTTTGATGTTCTTTTGCTTGATTCTACAGAACATCCATGGCTTCAAAGTGGAGAAGCATCAGACAAACCAATAGACAGTGCAGTGCTCTCCAGAATGAAGCAGTTCAGGGCAATGAACAAGCTCAAGAAACTAGCACTGAAGGTAGAATTTAATATTGCAACTATTATTTCTACATGAAAAGTGGTTAAACTTAGAATGTTTCTTTGACTTTCATCATTGTTTCTTCAGCAGTAAAAGTGAGACGAAGCATTTTCTTGAGACTTGATGTAGAAAGTATAACTACAATCAACTTGATGTTTCATCTCTTCAAGAAAGTTGTTACACAATTGGTTAAATTTTACTTACTAAAGAAGAAACTGTATCATAAACTGATTCTCTCCTTCGCAAGATGTTTTTTGAGGTTGAAAAAGGTCTTTGTTGATGTATTCGTTTCTTTCACAAAATGTTTGTATATCAAAGAAATGATTTCATATCAAAGGTGGAGATATTATAATTTTTGCAGTTGGCTAACATGTATTTGGTACCTTACAAGGAAATGAAAGCTATCATTAGTTACCATTTCCCTGAAGGTTTTCAAATCAACCCACTAACACTTTGTTAATTGGAATCCTAGGTCATTGCAGAAAATTTATCTGAAGAAGAAATTAAAGGTCTGAAATCTATGTTTGCAAACATGGATACAGACAATAGTGGGACAATAACTTACGAAGAATTAAAATCAGGATTGGCTCGCCTTGGATCAAAGCTTTCAGAGGCTGAAGTCAAGCAACTTATGGAAGCTGTAAGTATGAATCACATGACTATATTTATCTGTTTATTGGCTTCTTTTCACATTTCTTACTCCTCTGTATTCCTTTTATGGTTCTATATTTTAGGCTGATGTGGATGGAAATGGAACGATTGACTACATTGAGTTTGTTACTGCAACAATGCATAGACATCGACTTGAAAGGGATGACCATCTGTTCAAAGCTTTTCAGTATTTTGATGCAGACCATAGCGGGTGAGTCCACAATAGCGATCATAATTTCAGTTTTTCAAGCTTCAAGCTAAGTGTAGCTTATACTAAAGCTTGGAGATTTTTCCAGATACCAATATGGATCAGTTAGGATAACTTTTGTAGGAGGCAAATGAAAATTAGATTTTAACCTTGTTTTTATCAAGTGCTTTTATTATGATGAATTGACGGAGACATTTCCCTACATATGATTCATGGTTAGATGTGTGACATCCACAGTGTGTTGATACTTGTTTGGGAGTGGAGGCTTCTGTTTCCAGCTGTCCTTTTTACTGTTGGACCTTTAGGATATCTAACTGAGAGGTTGATGGCCTGTGCTTCATGGGTTCAACTGAGTCCTGTATATTTTGTGGGAAACATATATATGTATATACTAAGTTACTCGGATTCTTCACTTTCGGCGCCGCACCCGTGTCGACACGACATGGATGTGGGTGTGGGATCCGTACCCGATATGGTCAACCGGTTTTGGGTAGTTTGACCAAAATCGACTGGGAAAGTCCGGACAAATTTAAGAAATTGTATTATCAAAATAAAAACTAAGGTAAAATTTAAGAAAATGGAATACCTTGAATATAGAAATTTCTATGTTATTGCTTTTCTTTTTATCTCCTTTCAGGATTTTCTTTTTGAAAAATATTTTCTCCTCAAGTTTTCCACATAATATCTCAAAATTTATAGTTTATAACTCTATTTTTAGATATTTAAATTATTTTTCGCCGAATCCCCGTACCCGTATCCATCCCTAGATCCATATCTCCGAATCTTTAAATTGAGACAGTGAAGGATCCGACCTCTAGATCCGTACCCGTATCGGACACCCGCACCCGAGTCTGGGCAACATAGTATATATATGTCTCTGTGTGAAAAACTGCTAAAATATCAATAGATAGTTAATTTTAGATCCATAATTCCATGAGTACGATAATTTCAGTGCTAAAAACCTTATAGATTGAATTTATTAAGTTTAAAGCATGAATATACCACTAGTCTAACTCTCTCTGTAGGACCATTGATGAGATTGGCCATGAGTTGGTGGGTAGAAAGTATTTACAGGTAGGGGCATGCTTCTATAAAAGCTGGTGTTTTTCTGATATCTGGGTTGTTAATATTTCAGTCTTACCTGTCACCCAACATTCAATAAAATATGATTGTGGCATTTAAGATATGGTAGTCCCCATCAAGAAGCCAATCAACGGATGATATTTTGTTGGCCAAACATATCAGGCCAGCCAGTTTTAAAAAAAAAACATATCAAGCCAGCCAAGTTCCGCAAACCTATGGACCCATCGAGTAATATGTTCCACATTTCAGTTGCTAGTTTTATGCATGCATTTAAGCATCGTACTAACAGGGTACTGATCTCAAACTGTTAAGGTGCAAATAATCATTCTACTGATTCAACAGTTAACATCCAAGTACTTTAGACATATTGAGCCCTCTCTTGCACATTTCTGTGCTTTCTATTGCTTTGTGAACTTATCAAAAAGTTCTTCCCCCCAAAAATTTCATGATTTATTTTCATCGGCAAGTGAAAGTGGAACGGAAGAGGGAGACACGGAAAGAAGTTGTGGAAAAGGGTAAGTGATATGCCCAAACTACAACTCCCTTGAGGAAGCGTAAGTAGTCGTTGTTAAATATAGAACCCAACAAAGGTTAGGGTCGAATCCCACAGGGAATAGAGTGTAAACTAAGTTGTATGTATTTTAAATAACGATTAGTCGACAATTTCCATAAATTGGGGGGTTTGTGTTGGAAGTTTATTGAATAATTTCACTTGTGTCAAATTATGATGGTTAAATTTGTAGTGTTTAAATCAATGGAGAGAAGACAAACTAGGATTGTATTCAGCTTGACTTCCAATCACTTCCGGTTAAGTAAAATATGAACTTACATCAACGCAATGCCATTATAAAGCAATCGATTTCAAATATTCATTTTAATTTTTTTCTAACCTAATTAGATTTTCACTTTAATTCTTCGAACTTAAAGTGATGGAATTGTGACTCAATTTACACCTCAAGACATTAACTCGTCAAAACATTTATCTTCAGAAGGAGGTTAGAAACTCCGAATTCTTGTTACCAATTCCATATCCTATTGTTAACCTTATTGCTCAAGCAAGTTTAACTTAGGTCTTGTTCTAATGTTTGCAACCATTAGAATTAATCTAAAGGATTGGCTATATAACTACAAAATTAATCTAAATTCATCAATACATTAACTCCAAAAGTGATTTTCCACCAAGGATTCCATAACCCTAGATCTAGGGTTTTTAGCCACTCATGGTAGTAAAAGAGATTGAAGAGGAAGGCAATACGTTTATAAACCTCTGCTCATATTCTTAAACAACCTAGCTCATATTCATTAAACCCCCGCTCAATCACAGGATACTCTGGTAGTTCTGTGGTAACTATTCGATACTCTTTTGCATATGACCTTTTCATGCTTCTTGACTATGTTGGCTCAAGACCATCATAGTAATGCTTTCCCGCCCCTTCAATCTGCCAGCGAATTGATTCTCTCACCCCCGATGCTTTATTGCGAATTGTTTCTTCCCCGGGTTTTACTTTCGGATTGGGGTAGCCTCATCTCCCCTGGGAGAGCTGGAACTGTCATTGCTTTGCCCATCACTACTCGGCGCCTCAGTCGACGACCAATCCTCCTTTTCAAACTGGGAGGCATGAGTGCGTCTCTTCTCACTCTGTCTGGTGTTACAGGCAGGAGCCTTGGCTTTCTCACTCTCCTTTTTGGGTTTATCTCTCAATCTTGAGAGTGAGGCATCTCTTTCTGATCTTTGTATTGCTCCCCCTCTAGTTGGTGCAAATTTAGGAGGCATAGTACCTTAAAAGGAAAATAATTAGACATAACACAACATAAGACATCCAGACAAAATTTGACATTTGAAACTGCTTAGCCTTGACGGGTCGGGTGACGGTTTATCACTCCAATCGTCAGGCTTAAGTAGCTTCAATTATAAAATATTTAGCCATATGACGGTTGGTCTGGTAGTTCGTTGGGAGCCTGACGGGTCATCAGTTGATCCGTTCGACCTTAACCAGTTTCAATCGTGTAGACCTTCTTGGTGACAGTTAAATTGTCGTACCGTCACCTATGCAACAAACCGTCACTTGAGCCGTCAGGCTTAATAGATACTTCAAGCCTTTCTTTGGCATCTCACCGAAAACTTGGTGGGCAACCCGTTCTGTTTCATGGTTACTTGCTTTTTTTATGTGATCCCTTACACGTTGAACTCACTATCATTATATCTTTAACCTTTTTGGGTTACTCAAACTTCACCCACGGGGTTGACACACCACACCAAGATAATAAGAGCAACAACACAACACAACTACTAGTTTACTTATTTAGATCAATTGGTAGCCGTGTTGATTTTACTTCACAAACCAAAGGAATAAACGAAAATTAAACTAAAAGATGCACATACTTGAGCAGTGGAATGCAGATGAAGAGTAGAACCGTGCTAATGTAAAGTGCAATGCTTGCCATTATCAAGAGAAATAATGATATATGGTGATGAATATTTGGTGATTAACAGGTGTGATTAAATAGTGTGGGAGAGTGAGTTGTGGAGTTAATGGCTATGAATGTGGGAAGTGAGGTGTTATCGGAGTTATGCAATTTTATGAGTGTGGAATTTAAAAGGAGGGCAATACGTTTATAATGTGATTTAGAACGTGGTTGTGTGTTTGAATTGGTGCAATTTGAAATGGCCATTGGATTGGATCGAGTATGGGCTAACCAATTGGTAGAATAGGGTTTGGTTGGTACTGGGTCGGTTCGAATTAAAATCAAAAGAAGGAAAATTGAAAACTTACCTGTGGTGGTCCTGTTGACGGGTCATCGGAGCAGCGACGGTTAGTTGCGTGACTTGTCTGTCCATTCCAAAATGGACTCCAATTGAGTGTGAGTTGATGGTTCGGTTGACGGCCCGTCAAGCTTGCGACGACATGTCAGCTCAACCGCCGGCCTTAACTAGAGTAGTATAATTTGCTTTCTATGTGACGGTTAAGCCGATGGTCCGTCAGAGTTTTGACAGTACGTTGCTTGACTTGTCGGGCCTTAACTAGAATGATATGCTTTTGTGTTCATTGTGACGACTTCATTGGATGGTCCAATAGACGATCAATGGTTCGTCGTTTGAACCGTCAACATCAAATAATTCCCAGCTTCACATGTTTTCTAATTCCCTACACACTTAGCACACAGATTACCCATGTTCAACATTTACAAACCTACACTAACATGCTTTTACAACACATTGTGGGTTGCCTTCTTCTAGCGCCTGATTTAACGACGCGGAACGACTCGGGTATCTTGACTACTTAGACTTCGTCAAGATACACCAATCTTACCAGCTTTACCTCTTCTTGCAGACCAGCATATTGCTCGACTCGTTTATCATTTACCTTGAACAACTTCCCTTTCTTGTTTTCCAATTCCACCAATCCGGATGGAAAAACTTGAGTCACCTTGAAGGTTCCGGACCACTTAGATTTCAGTTTACTCAAAAAAAGTTTGAACCTTGAGTTGAACAATATCTCCAAGTCACCCACTTGGAATTCTCTCTTTTCAATCCTCCTTTCATGGTGCAACTTCATTTTCTCCTTATAGAGAGCAGCTCTCTCATAAGCACGCAACCGAAACTCATCAATCTCATTCAGTTGGTCCAACCTCAAATTGGCAGCCTCCTTCCAACTCAAATTAAGCTTCTTGAGTACCCATAAGGCTTTATGCTCAAGCTTTACTGGTAAGTGACAAGTTTACCAAAGGCTAGTTTGTAAGGTGACATACCTTTTGGAGTTTGAAGGCAGTGCAATATGCCCAAAGAGCATTATCAACCTTCCCTGACCAATCACTCCTGTTAGCATTTTGGCTAATATCATCTTTATTTCTCGATTTCATACCTCCACCTGCCCACTAGTTTGGGGATGATATGGGTAGCCACCTTGTGTTGTTTCACTCTGTATTTAGCTAAAGGCAGCCCAAAACACCTTGTTACAAAAGTGAGAACCCCCATCACTTATGATGGTGTGAGGAGCACCAAAATGAGAGAAGATCTTCTTTTCAAGAACGTCACCACATTCTTGCCTTCATTATCTGTTAAGGCCACGGCTTCCACCTATTTGGACACATAGTCCACAATAACCAAGATGTACTTGTGACTATAGGAACTTACAAAGGGGCCCATGAAATCAATGCCCCACACGTCAAACAATTCAGCCTCCAACATTTTGGATATAGGCATCTCTTTATATCTAGATATTGGCTCTTGTCGCTGGCACTGGTCACAAGCTTTGACAAAATCCTATGCATCCTTGTGAATAGTAGGCTAATAGTACCCACTTTGCAAAATCTTCCTCGATGTGCGTTCACCCACATGATGTCCTCCGATTAGAGACGAATGACAGGTTCGCAAGATACTCAACATTTCCATCTCTGGTACACTTCTCCGAATGATATTGTCAGCACACTATCTAAATAAAAAAGGCTCATCCAGAAGTAATTATTTACATCATGTAAAAACTTCTTTCATTGGTGAAAACTCAAGTTTTCCAGTATCACGTCACTGTCCAAATAATTAGCAAAGTCTGCATACCATGATACAAGATCAAGAGTAGCTGCAAGTACCTGCTTATCAAGATATGAGTCGTCAATCTCTATTTCATCCAACCTCTTTCCCTCGTTCTCCAGTCGAAATAAATGATCTGCCACCTGATTTTTACATCCCTTTCTGTCTTTGACTGCAAAGTCAAATTCCTGTAGCAACAACACCCCATCTTTCTTTGCCATCAAGTATCTCAATATTGAGTGATCAGTATGAACAACCACTTTAATACCAAGTAAATACGCCCTAAATTTCTCAAAGGCATAGACAACAATAAGAAGCTCTTGCGCAGTAACTATATAATTCGTTTGAGCCCCATTCAACGCCTAGCTCGCATAGTAAAGAGGGTGAAAGAGTCTTCTATCCAAGAACAACCCCAGGTGGAACTCCACTTGCATCCACATCACTTAGAATGGTTTAGACCAGTCCGGAGCTACAATAATGGGCCCAACTACCAATTATTCCTTGAGGAACTCAAATTCCTTCCAACAATTTTCATCAAATAAAAATCTGGATTCCTTATCAAATAACTTCCAAAGTATGTTCGCAATTTCGGAGAAGTCCTTTATGAACCTCCGATAACATCCTGCGTGTCCACGAACATTGGTGAAAGACGCCTTTCACCGAGAATGGTGGAGGTAGCTTTTCCATTCACCTTAATTTTGGCCCCCAATTCCTTTAGCTAAGATCTTGTGCCCCAACACAATTCCCCTTTTAACCATAAAGTGACATTTCTCCAAGTTGAACACAAGCTTGAACTCTTCACATCTTCGCAAGACATTGCTAAGATTTGCCAAAGAATCTCCTACCACAGAAAAGTCATTCATAAACACTTCCAAGATGTGCTCCACCATATCCAGTTCCAGCGGAACACTAAGTAAGATACAGTATAAAGTTCAATCAATCTCCTCCAACTGACAATAGAGGGCTTTTACTAGACCACAATTAATCAGTCTATTGTTCTCGTCCACGAAGAAGATTGCGATAGACCGTCCCAAGAGAAGTTTCTTACCTCGGGGGAAGCCATGAAAATCGGCTTCATTTCCACGCTTAATGAGATTAATTGATTAGAAGAAAAAAATTGACATCATACACCTTTGGAAAGTAGGCGGCGCATTACACAACCCAAAGGCATCCGCTCTAAGGATAATGTCCCATAGGGGCATGTAAATGTAGTCTTTTCTTGGTCTTTAGGTGTAATAGATATTTGATTATAACCCGAATAACCATCTAAGAAATAGTACTAACCATTTCCTGCCAACCGATCAAATATTTGATCCATAAAGGGCATTGGAAAATGATCCAGAAGAGTCCAAGAGTTCAAGTTTCAGTAACCCATGCATACTTTCCATCCCGTGATGGGCTTAAGTGGAATTAATTCATTCTTCTTATTAGCCACTACAGTCATGCCTTCCTTCTTAAGGACACAGTAGGCTGAACTTGCTATCAGAGATTGTGCATTGAGCTACTTATTTATTTCCTTCTTCACCACCTCTTGCATTGGTGGTTAAGTCTGTGCTGATGTTCACTAGTGGGAATGCAGTCCTCATCTAACTGAATTTTATGAGTACATATGCCTGGTGGAATGCCAATGATGTCTTCCTCTCATCCATTTGATGGCCCTTTTGTACCTCCGTAATACTGAAACAAGTTCTTCCACCTGTCATTCTACTAAATCTGCAGCAATGATAATCGGTAAAGTGGTGTTATCACCTAAAAATTACATATATCAAGTTGCCTGACAACTCCTTAAACTCTAGTGCTGGTAGCTCCTCAATAGATGGTTTTGCTGGAGGAGTTGTCTTGTTTTTCAAGTCCAGGTCTAACTTCTTTGGAGCATATGAATATGAACATATTCCAGTCAATGCACAAACCATTTTGTCATATTTTTCTATGCCTTCGCCATTAAAATTCATCAACACTGCTGCCAGAGTTTCTGTAACAAATTTCTCTTTAATAGTTATAACCAACTCATCTTCATCAGCAATGTCAATGAACGAAACAACACTCATGTCTCCCGGTTGTTTCACTGATTGACACACAATGAATTTTACTTCCTCGTTAAGCCTAAACTTGAGTTCACTGCTTTCGATATCCACCAAAACTCTTTTGGTGGCCAAAAAGTGTCTACCCAAGATTGTGGGTACTTCAAAGTCCACTTAACAATCAAGAATCAAAAAGTTCGCCCGAAAATATGAAGTTAGCCACTTTCACCAATACATCATATAAAATCCCAAGTGGTAGTTTAACCGAACGATCGACCATCAATAGCTGCATAAATGTTGGTTTGGGGGATCCTAAGACCAACAGCTGGTAGATAACTAGTGATATCAAGTTGATGCTAGCTTCCAGATCACAAGTGCCTTAGCAAAACTGAATGCATCAATTGTGCATGGAATAGTGAATGTTTATGCGTCCGATTTCTTTTGGATCAATGAGCGCAAAGCAATCGCATTGCAGTGATGAATATTGTCCACCGGTTCATAACTCACTGTCCCCTTCGTTGTGATCAAGTCCTTCATGAACTTAGCCTATCCCGACATTTGTTCAAGAGCTTCCACCAATGGGATATTCACCGATAACTACTTAAGTGTAGATAGAAACGTATTGAACTTACCATCCTCCATTTTCTTCTTCACTTTGTGTGGTATGGTGGGGGAGGTCTAGGCATTTGGATTAGAGGTCTTGTTGCGGTATCATCATTCTTCAAATTAACAAATTTTTCAGCACCTATCTTTCTACCATCGACACCTTTCGACTTTTCAGCTTCGGCTGGAATCTCATCAATCTCAACGACATCATCCACTTCTTGTGGTGATTGCTAAACTACTTTCATCATTTCTCGGGTTCTGCACTGTGTCATTGAGTAAAGTCCCACTCTTTCGCTAGTTAAAGTCTGCAGCTAATTGACTCATTTGGTTTTCAAGCTTCGTGATAGTAGTCGAATGAGAATCAACTAGTTGATTCATAGTAAATAAGTCACTTTTCATTTCCTTGACACCCATATAAGTAGATTCCACCCCTTTAAGCAAATTAGCCATCATAGCTTCCATGGAAAGCTTCTCTGAATCATTTCAACATTATCGCGACTACCTGGTGGTATATACAACCCACTTCTGTCGCCCTTGTTCTTCCTTTTCCCTTGCTCTCAATCTCTATAACCATTTTTGTCATAATAGTTATCTCTTTGATAGTTTTGACCTTGGTTTCCTTGTCCAGTGGCCCGGAAACCCCCTGGTTATTCAAGTAGTTCGCTTCTTTCTTGGAATCAGATTCGGCTGCTCTACTGTGTGAACCGACTGCCTTCACCCTCTCAACACTACCAGATAACAAATGCTTTCTTAGCAATCCATTTGAGTCTTCATGTGTGCCATATCTTGGTCACGCTCTTCTTCCCTTTGGCGTTGCTCGGCCGACATACCAACTGCATAAGTATTGCTTGCTACCTCAGCACCATAGTATTCCAAGCTCTACTAGTTTTGGTCAGTCTGTCTAATATCACGGTTGCATCCGTGAAAGTATGTGCCATGAAAGAACCTCTCACTACATTATCAACTGCTGGTTCGTGCTCGAGTTCAGTGCCATATAAAATGTTTCCATCAAGTGCTCATCAGTCATTTTGTGATTCTGACATTAAGTCAGCTTCTTTTTGAATCTACAGCCAAGTTTCATGTAATGCCTTATTTGGCAGCTGTCTAAAGTTGCTTATCTCGTCCCTCAACTCTAACTTCCTGGAAGGCGGAAAGAACCTTTCTGGGAAAGCTCCTTGCCGTTGCCTCTAGTTTGTTATAAAATTGGGTGCCAACTCAGTTAACCACAAAATGACTACGGTGCAAACTATTATTGCTATTGTTGCTTCACAAAACTGGGCTCTTCATCAAATGGATGTGAAAAATGCTTTTCTTCATGGTGATCTCAAAGAGGATATTTATATGAAACCTCCACCAGGTTTTTTCTTGTTGCCTACATCAGATGTATGTAAGTTGAAGAGGTCTTTGTATGGATTAAAACAAGCCCCCAGAGCTTGGTTTGACAAATTTTGGCTTACTTTGCTACAAATCTCTTTTGAGCAGAGCAAATATGACTCATCTTTATTTCTTCGAAAAACATTTGCAGGTTGTATTCTTCTTTTGGTATATGTAGATGACATTATTATTACAGGAATTGATTCTTCATTAATCACTAGCTTGCAATAGCAGCTTAAGGATTCTTTTCATATGAAAGACTTGGTACTCTTACATACTTCTTGGGGTTGGAAGTTCATAGGGATTCTTCAGGTGTGTTTCTAAACAAACAGAAATATGCTCAGGATCTGATTTCTTTGGCTGGTCTTCAAGATTCCTCCTTCGTGGATACTCCATTAGAATTCAATGTAAAGTATCGTTGTGAGAAAGGTAATTTTCTTCCTGATCCAACTGTGTTTCAGCAATTAGTTGGGAGCTTAAATTACCTTGCTATTACTTGGCCTGACATCTCTTTTGAAGTTCAACAAGTTAGTCAATATATGCAAGCTCCCCATCATCTCCATTTGGTGGCTGTACGCCGCATCATTCGATATCTCCTAGGAACATCTAATCGTGGATTATTCTTTCCTGGTGGTTCCCCTATTCGTCTTAATGCTTTTAGTGATTCTGACTGGGCGGGATGTCCCGATACCCGTCGTTCAGTTACTGGTTGGTGCATGTTTCATGGAGATTCCTTGATATCTTGGAAGAGTAAGAAACAAGACCGTGTCTCAAAATTTTCAACAGAGGCTGAATATCGATCTATGTCTACTACTTGCTCCGAGGTTGTATGGCTTCATGGATTACTTGCTGAGATTGATTTTCCTCAATCTACTCCGACTTTTCTCCATGCCGATAATAGAAGTGCTATTCAGATTGCTACTAATCCGGTTTATCATGAGAGGACCAAACATATCGAAGTAGACTCTCATTATATACGAGAAGCTGTAGATAAAGGACTTATTACTCTTAAATTCATGCCACGATATTGTCATCACTTTCTAGTAGGCAAATTGATGCTTCTTGATCCACCAGCATCAATTTGAGGGGGATGTTAGCATGATAGACAACTCAAAGATCATGAATTAATAGTGAATATTGTATATATTAATGTAGTAATATGTTGTAGTATATTTGTAATTATAGAGATATAGAATAGCAGATTCAAAGGGATGGAATAGCTGATCTAAAGGGATAGGAAAGGCGGATCAGGGGGATGAAATCTTTGAATACTTTCTATTTAATGGCAAGACTCTTCAACATTGAGAGACATTCAGCACAACTTTGACACGAAGAACGACAAGTTCAAGGTTAAGATTTCCGTTCTCTTTCATCAAATTCTCAATCTGAACATCAAAAGCCTCACGGGATTGTTGGACATCCCTTGTTTTTCTAGAAACAGTCTCATGAAACTGTTCTAGATCTCTCCTCAAATGATTTTACTACGTCCACCATATCCATGCATCGCCAGTCACTCCAACGAGTGTCTCCAACTTTGAAAATCATTCACGTAGTTCTTCGTTTTCTTTTCCTTCTGGCATAGATCAAAGTCACAAACTTTCTCTCTGACACCAGTTGTTACACAGCGAATTTTCGCAATCAACACTACATGACATCACTCGCACACAACAACTGATCCTTACACTTTTCTCCCTTCCGTCAGGGACTTAGGATTATTTATTAGAACTTAGTAAACAAAGCACACGCAGAAGTATGGGTAAAACAATCCAACCTTTTATTACTCTCTTAGGATATAGAAAGGATCTTGAGTTGGACGGCTTACAACATAATCCTGCCTTACCAAACAACAATACATACATATAGAGGGGGCTGCCAGTGGTAGTTACAAGGGTGAGGGGTGTGCCTGGCATATGCTGAGGCTGCTCAAAACAAGGAAAACATTAGGACATCATCTGAAGCCACATCCCACAAACAGATAACCTCCAGCCTTTTAGCACAACCGTTGGATGTGCCTTGCACACAGCACAACTGCTGCACATGCCTTGCACAACTTGTTTGTCAGCTTACCTCAGCTTGGCACATCTTCAGCACATGTTGATGATAATTTCATGCCCTTACATCAGACCTTGCCTCGCACTCGTCTGCCACATGACAATGCACATACCACACCCATGTTGTCCCACAGTCTTCGCGCATGTCATAGCTAGTTCCATTTACCTGTCCTTGCCTTTGCCTATGCCGAAACTCAAGGCTGCCTTGCCATCAGGCACTTTTAACAGTCATCTTTCCTAAGCGCCACCCGAGACACTTAGACACACAATGCCAACATTAAAACATCTTTGAGCGTTGCTTCCAAACCCCTGCTTCCTGATGCCAAGAGGCAGCGGCGTCCTTCATGTTCCATCTTTAGCGACTAGAACAAGGCATGTGCGGCAATTATGTTGTGTGCAAGACACGTGCGGCAGTTGTGTTTTAAGAGGATAAAAGTTATCTGTTCATGGGATGTGGCTTCAAATTATGGCCTAGTGTTTTGCTTGTTTTCTGCAGCCTTGGCACATGCCAGGCACGCTCCTGCTCCTTGTAACCATTATGTATGTGTTGTTGTTGGCTAAGGCAAATTATGTTGTAAGCCTTCCAACTCGAGATCCTTTGTATATTCAGAGAGGTTAATAATTGGTGGTTTACCCGTAACTCTGTGTGCGCTTTGTTTACAATGTTCTGAAAATAATCCCAAGTCCCAAACGAAAGAGAGGAAAGTGTAAGACTGGGTTGCTGTTTGCGAGTGTCTGCCGTGCAGTGTTGATTGTGAAAACTGGACCCTGTAACATGAAGTTTCTACGCTTGTTAACATGAGTAAAACCCGATCAATCAACCTCTAAGCCAATTTTTTTTCGTAAAATGCCTACCTATAAAGCTTTGAGTTGAAGAGTGAATAAATCCCCCAGAGAGATGATAAGTGGGGGCCCAGTCATCATAGGAAATCCATGAGATAGTATTCCATCTGTTTTATTATGGTAGGAGGGCTCTTTCTAGTACTAAATAGGATCAACTTAGATAATATGTTTCATTAATAACAAGTTAATCCTGCTTAAGAAATCCTTATTTTACGGATTTGGTAGGATGAAGGATCTGTCTCAGGCATTATTTTTTCACAGATCACTCCCCTTGAGTACACCTCTTTATTTTTGTTGATGTGATTCAGCTTCATAACAAAAGATGAACTGGAAAGTGCTATGAAGGAGTATGGTATGGGTGATGAGGCCACCATCCAGGAAATTATAGCAGAGGTGGACACAGACCATGTAAGTACATTCTGATGCAATGTTTAACATTTATAACTCTGTTATGATACTGGATTTTCTCTATACTCGTTCACTTAAACAGGATGGTAGAATCAATTATGAGGAGTTCTGTGCGATGATGAGGAGCGGAACACAACCACAAGATACACTTTTTTAGTTCTTTGAAACAGTAATCTTGGAAGCAGAGACTTTCTGCAGCCAGCATGATGGAGAGAGATGGGCTGCGAGAAGAGAAGATTTAGAAAAGGCGGAAGAGGTATTCTTGATGTACTTGTTATACCTGGTACCTCCAATCTTTTTTTTACTTGCTTTGACTACTTTGGAAAGCAGTGGAGTACAGGAAGCATTTTGATGTACATTGAATTTAAAGCAGAATAGCAAGTAATATTCATATATTTTATAATTTATATTCGTTCCTTCCCAAAAAGAATACAGTATTACTATTTGAGAAATCAAATTGTGTTCCTTTGAATATGATTTTTTAAAATAATTTTACAATATTTTTTCTAAAAAGAAATTTTGAATTATAGTACTTAAGAAATCAATGTCTGCCTATGCAATGATAGTTAAATTAGCTGATCTTGAACATTGTATTGTCCTTCCATTTTTTTGTCACACAGACTAATTTCTTTGCCATGCACAGATCCAGTGTAATTTGTATATTCTAATTTTCTTGACATTCGAATGAAACGGATTTTACCTTATTATTTGATTATGGTAACATAAAGAATCTCATATGTTTTATGTTTTTGAAGCTACTCAAAGTCCTGGAAATTTAAAATGAACACGTGAAGGGATGAAAAGTGTATGTTGACCAAGGAACTTAATTATTGTAAGTAGATTAGATTAGTTCTTCACTTCTGTATGACTAATTTGCATGCGTTCTATTTCTATTTGTCAACCGGAGAACCTGGTGCTTTTCTAGCTATTATACCAACAACCAGTTATTTTATAAAACTACTACTGTTAAGCCTTTTGGGGAACCTAAAACTACTTATGTTCACAGAAGCAACACTCACGGACGCCCAATGGAGAAAGTAAAAGCACCTGTTCTAGCTTTACTTTATTCTTTTCCTCATTGCGTCAACCCTCACTAATTTGAAATGAGCAGAAAAAAATATCAGCATGCATTTTCATTATAAACTGTCGACTTTTGTTTGAGGAGATGATTGTAAGATCAAAACTTCTAAGGTGGTCATTAGATCAAAGGATATATTTCCCTAACGGTATGTTCGGGTGACCAAAGAGTTAAGCGCAACAACTCTGAAAAGCATGGTTCCAACTGGCCAATACAACATTAGGCCAGTTCCTCTAAAGTTGTAAAGATATGAAACTTGAGTCGGACTCAACCCCAAATGTTAGCTCACGGGGAGCCTAGCTCAACCCTAAAAGTTGCTCATGAGGGGAGAATTCTCAAATCCATATAAACAGACAACTAGTTCATTCCCCAACCATCCTCTTAACTCACTCTTACACCCTCCCTTCACGCCTCGGCCTAAATTGGAGCACGGGCGGGGATTTGTTGTGTGTGGTTCTAATATCATGTAAAGATATGACACGTGAGCCTAATTCAACCCCATGAGACACTTGAGCCTAATTCAACCCCAAAAAACTAACTCATGAGAGGAGGATTGTCCAAATATATAAGCAGACAACAAGTTTCGCCCAAATGTCATATCTTTACATGATATTAGAGTCATATCCATCCCTGATTGGACTCCCGATCCACTCTTTAGTTTGGGCTTGGCGTGAACTGGATGTTAGAGTCCCGTATTGGTTAGGAAATGGACTATATATCTACTTATATGGGTTGGGTTAGAACCACATGTCATATCTTTACAAAAGTAAACAATTTTGATCATAACTCAAAGTTGAGCTTTTTTTTTTTTTTTGGTTTCTCATACGGTGTTTGGAACTCGCATTGAAGCTCAACTAATTTGGATTCGTGCCGCATAAGGCTCATTCGGCGGAAATGCTCCTTACCAAGGATTTTTTCATACCAAGTGCTCGAACCCGAGATCTTCGATCAAGGGGGAATAGTCTCATCTGCTGCACTACATCCTTTGATGGTAAAATTAAGCTTCTCTAACACAACCTACAAGACAAATTGAAGCCTTTTGCATTAGCTCAAGATATATACTGATGAATTGATGACCTTTCCGAATATTCGTGTCCTGGCCTAATGACCTTGTCAGCCTACTATTATCTGGACTGGACACATGCGTTGCATCTGTAACCCATGCGAATTAATATTGATTATATTAAAACACAAAAGTATTGAGAAACAAATTTTGAAAGGAAGGTACAACAGTGTGTAGCCATACACAATTAAGTGGATTGGTATAACCTTTTTCTCAAGTAGTTCTAACATACAAAAAATTTAGTGAGACACGTTACATGTTTGTTGATATTTCAGGACCAGATAGTTATTGGCTAGTATATCGTTATCAATTTCATGGTGTACACCCGAGGAAAAGTAATGGTTATTTGTGACAGAGTTAATAATTTCTACCCATCGATATATCAAATCACAAAGTTCACGCACAGGTATCCTTTGTTTGATTTAAATTATGGATACTTCCGTTTATGATTTTGACAGAAGAATATTATGTGATTTTTTTAAAAAATATAATCGTATTACGAAACTCTACAGAATCGATGTCTACCTGTTTACACAAAACTTAATATAAACCATTCAAATATGTAAAAGATCTTGTTAAAAAATATTGGATGTGAACATCCAAAAAAGTATCCAATCGAATTTTCAAAGGACTGATAATTGCATATTGCATCTAAAGTCTGTTTTTATTTATACTTCTAAAAAATTGTATACATATATCACGTTTTTCTACAAATCACATTATAGTTTTGTGAAAATAGCTTTTTAAAAAGAAGTGTACGCATCATATCTATTACATACCTGTTGATGTGATTGAGAAGTGAAACCTGCACATCTTCAAATTAAAATCTGAAACAGAAAGAGATAAATAAGAATCAGTTGGCAAACACAACCCATAAAAATGCCATATATTAGAGCAAAACTAGTGCAAGAAAGACACAAGAGAAAGAGAACTAAAGGTTAAAAATGATAATTGATCCACATTAATATAATATTTCCTCTATTTCAATTTACTTGACCTCTGTTGACCGGACACGTCCATTAAGAAATCAATAATTAGAGGTATATTTTAGTTAGATAAACTTATTACTGATGTTTTGATACATTAAAATTTTATTACTATCACTTTATGTAATTATTTAATACTGAGGGTAGAAAGAGAAAACAATGCATACTTTTCTTGATTTCATATATTGGATAAGTAATTGAAATAACTATTTTTAGTAAGAGGTCAAGTAAAACGAAACAAAAGAATTATATAGAGGAACCAACTATCCAAATTGTAACAGATGACTACAGATGTAATGACCCTAATGTTGAATTTTTGAATTTTCTGTGTTTTGATCATTTTTCACTCTCAGTTTTTTTCATTTTAGGGTGTGGGGATGGTTGACACGGTTTCCAATGCGATCAAGAATGATTTGGGGAGAGTTTGAGGCTTTTAGAGGCTTTAAAAGCCATATAGTTGACTTCGGCCAACATTTGATGTTTGAGTGTTGGATGACAATTTGGACAATTTCATTATATAGGAAATATCGATTTTGGATTCGTAGCATAATTTGTTTGGGTTTCGAACCTTTATTTTGCATTTCGATCCTCCGTTTCAAAACTAGTTAAAATAACCTATAAGGGGTCCCAATAGATAATTATGTAATAGACCTTTTTTTGTAAATTAATGATTCCATTTGATCCGAAACATGTTTTATGATCAATTTGCACTATTGGTTCTTGTTCATAGGATTCTAAAGGAGTTTCGAGGGTCAAAAACAGGTTTTGAAATTGTTGGTGCTGGTGTGATTGCTAAAGAGGTTGGTTGACCGCTTTATCGACCGTTAACCATTCGATCGACGGTTAAAATGACCATTTGACCGCTTTAGCAGTATTTTGACCATTTGACCAGGCCGTGACCCTTTGACCAGGCTGCTTTAGCGGACATCGATGAGCTTAAGACCAAACCAAATTTATTTTGTATTTTTGATATTTTGGGAGCTAGGAAGCTCTGATTTCGATGATTCTCAATGCATTTTTCTCGTATAATCATTGTAGATGTGATTATAACCTCATATTGCCCATTTTTCTAAATACCCATTCCATTTTAAGTTTTGTCACTGTAATACCCCGAGACTTTTTCTAGCTTGAATTTGTCCCTAGAATGTTAAGGGATAGCTTTCAAAATGAATACTATTTATTTCATATGGAAGTCTTCAGATTTAGACTTCCCATTGTGTAGGAAATTGAATAAGCTTTCCATCGATACCAAATTCGCCTAAATCCGACACTCGGTGAAGGAGTTATGGCTATTTTAAGTTCCAGTCATAAAACACCACGATTTGGGTCTTTAGCGCATCGCAGAGAAGAATAAAATTAAAATTGCCAATTTCCAGTGAGACTTCGCAATTTTAGCACATCGCGGAGAGGCCTAATTTCCCGTTTTGGCAATTTCCAGTGAGACCTCGCGATAATGACGCGTCGCGCCAGTGGTCAAAATGACAAACTAAAGGGGTTCCGCTATTGTGGCGCGTCGCGGTGAAAGCCCAGTTCCTGCTTGTCAATTTTCAGTGAACCACCGCGATAGTGGCGCATCACAGTGGCAACCCAGTTCGCAAAAAGTTCATTTTTTTAGTTCCGTTTCAAAGATTAAAGGAGGTACTTTGGTCATTCTCCCAGCCCCTAATTCATTTTAAACAATGAATTAAACCCCTTCAAAGCACTTTATATCCACTTTTCATCAAATCTCTCTCAAGCAAAATCCTAGTTCAACAAACTTGCTCCCCAAGTTATCCAAATTCCTCCATTAACTCTCCAAAGAAATTCAAGATTGAGGATTCCCAATACAAGGGCTCTAAGAATTCACCCCCAAAGCATCAATAGGAATCCAAGATTCAAGTTTTTCATCAAAGATCACCAATTAAGGTATGTAGGTTATGAACAAGGATAATCCTTTCATCCTTGTGTCCAAAACTTATTTTAAATTCAAATTTTACTGAAATTTATATGATTTTCCATTAAATTTAAGTTAGGGTTTATACCCATTATTGTTATTTACAAGCTTATGAGATTCCCAATGATTTAGAAGTTTAATTCCATGGTTATGTTTATATTTTCATGCATATTGCTGAAATTTCCAGATTTTGAGTTGATTTATCAATATTTACATTATCAAGAATGAGAATTTTGGTGTTTTAACATGAGTTTGATGCGTATGTCTTTAAGCCCTAGTTAAAGATTGTTGTTTCAAGATTGTTTATGCTATGAGTACCCTAAGATAAGACAATTCTCGGATTTTTGTTAAAGATTTGACCTTTTGGTCCTAAGCTAAGATAAAGAATCCACTTTGTTCATGTGACTTGCGATTTAAAAAAAGAAAAGCATAATTAGTTTTCTTGTAAACCCTTGTGCTAATTTGAAGTGGATTTTCTTAATATTTTGAGCATAAGAATGAGAGTAGTATTTAACACCAAGATGAGTATATTACTACGATTTCATACCTCATAACTACGTGCCACCATAGGATTAAGATTATCCCCACTTCTATGTGGATGACTAAGATTGTGATCACATAAGATAAGAAGTTCTATTTCGATGGCAAGGGTAGAACAACCCAACCCAACGGAGGTAAGATGTGGGACTCCATGGATGCTCACATAGTGTTTGTCGGTTAGAAGAACCTCCCAAAAAGATATCCCCTACTCTTAAAATACTTAATTAGCTTAAATCCTTAAGATAAAAGCATGCGTTTTGGAAACTATGGTTTTAAGATTCTCAAAGTTTTGAGATGAATTATTCCCCTTACAGTTGACAAGATAATGTAGTAGTTTTCAGAAAAGAACATATTTTAGAACTGAATGTAATGGCTCACAAGTTCTATACTATATACTTTATTGTTCATGAATTATGATCTTTAGTTTTCAGATTTCTCAAGCCTCTGTGAGTCATTTACATTTAGCATGTATGATTTTATAAATTATGATAACATTGTTTACTTATTGCATGCACCCCTATATAATTAATACATCATTAAAGTACTAATCCACATATACATCTATGTGCTACATTGTCTCACAATGTAGGTTCAGGTGCTCAGTCTCAACAACGTGAGTGATTTTCGAGCATCTCATCTACATCCCTGCAATTAGTAAGTCCTCATAGTTCGGGGACTTAGTTATTCATATTTTCAGTTATTAGTAGACGCTTTATTATTTATTTTAGACAGTTTGAGTCAGTTGGGGCCTGTCCCAGTGACTCTAGATTCAGTCAGTAGAGGCTTGTTGGACTACTAGATTCAGTTTTAGACTTTTGATTTAGTATTCAGATTTTTTAGTATTGTTTTACCGAGACTTGTGAGATTAGTATGTTTCAGATAAGATTTTCTCATTTATTATGTTTTCATATTCATATTTCTCCTATGTTAAGATTCAGATATAGTAGAAAAGCAGCGAGGGTTAGCTCAGGACAATTTGTAGTTTGAAGCACCATGTGGTATCTCGGGAATCAGATTTTGGGGTATTAAAAACTTGGTATAGAGCCTAAGATTTAGAGAGTCCTAGGGAGTCAAACAAGCTGATTTACGTAGAGTATTGATCATCAGTGTGAAGCGCGCCATATCTATGAGAAAAAGGCTATGGAGCATTTTAGGTAATTATCTCTCCTTTCATGTCGTGAATTCAGTGTATCTATCTTCTTCTAACTCATGCTTTCATGTGACAAAAAATGCCACTTCATCGAGCACACAGAAATAATAACCAACCACTTGAGCCTGCAGATCCTTTGAATGAGAATGTGTCACATGTAAAGTTTTGGGTTACCTTTCAGGCACTAGTCTAAGTTGTGAAGGCTAATGTTCAGGGTAACCATCAGGTTACAGCTCCACTTTAGTAAGACGGGAACTTTGCCACAGCTAGAATTTGAGATTTTATGAGAATGAACCCGCCGAAGTTCTTTGAGTCGAAGGTAGGTGAGGACCCACAGTTGTATATAGATGAGGTGAATAAAATCAACTGAATTATGCTTGTTTCTAAAGAAAATAGTGTAGAGCGGGTATCCTATAGGCTGACGGATGTTGCACATAATTGGGTCGTGATGTGGAAGAAAAGTAGAGGGGAGAATGCAACTCTCATAACTTGGCAGACATTTTAGGATGTGTTCTTCGATAAGTTCTTTCCACATGAGATGAGGGAAGCTAAGATAGAAGAGTTCATGAACCTGAGGCAAGGCTCAATGACAGTGAAAGAGTGTTGCCTTAAGTTCAACCAGTTTTCTAAGTATGCTCTTGATCAGATTGATGACCCTAGGTCAAGCATGAGTAAGTTTGTGATCGGTGTGTCTGGGTTGGTATTTAAGGAGTGTAGGACTGCTATTCTCATTGGAGACATGGATCTTCCTATATTGATGATGCATTCTTAACAGATTGAGGCAGAAAGATGAAAGAAAGAGAGAGAGTAAATAAAAAGGCTAGAACAGGGTAGTTTGATTATGGTCAGAATAGGTCTGGAGGAGGAAATTGTTTGCAGTTTTTAAATTGGTCATCTATGTCTGCCCCTTCTTCAACCAGTGCTCCTGTGCACAGAAACAAGCAGGAAGAGTGGGGTAAGTCTTCTATGTTCATATCTCAGAATAGTGTGAGTGGTAGGCCTAGTTATCCTCAGTGTGCTAAGTATGGTAAGACCCATCCAGGCGAGTGTTTATGGGGCCAAAAAGGTTGTTATGGTTGTGGCCAGCCGGGTTATGGAATCAAAGAGTGCCTGCATGCTAGACAGGGAAGTAGGGATGTTCGTCCCCAAATTCAGGGTAATAGTGCACCAGCTCCTCTAGGTCGCCCAGCCCCTCCTCAAGACGCATCATCCAGTACTAGTGGTGGTCAGCGCCAGAATCAGTCTTATGATTAACCATCCCATTAGTAGCAGGAGGATTCACTAGATGTTGTTCCTGGTATGCTTCGTGTATTTCATTTTGATGTTTATGTGCTGTTAGACCCTAGGCAATTTTCTCTTATGTGACCCCATTAGTTAATGTGAATTTTGAGGTAAGTTCTGAATAGATCCCTGAGCCTTTCTTAGTTTCTACTTCAGTAGGTGAGTTAGTTGTTGCTAAACAAATCTATAAAAAGTATCCTATCACTGTCCTTCATAAAGTCATGTTAGCAGACTTAATAGAGTTAGATATGGTTGATTTTGATCTTATCCTTGGTATGGAATGGCTCCATTCCTGTTATGCCTCTATATATTGTCACACCTATGTGGTGAAGTTTCGGTTTCTAGATGAGCCAATCTTTGAGTGGTCAGGTAATTTAGTATCTCTTAAGAGTCATTTCATATCTTATCTCAAAACTAGAAAGTTGATATCCAAAGGTTGTATTTATCATCTAGTTTGGGTTAAAGACATAAAGTCTGAGACTCCAATCCTTCAGTCTGTTCGAGTGGTCAATGAATTTCCTGAAGTTTGTCCAAAAGATCTCCTAGGGGTACCTCCTGATAGGGAAATTGAATTTGGTAATAACCTTCTCCCAGATACTCAACTTATTTTTATCCCTCCATATCGTATGGCTCCCACAGAGCTTAAGGAGTTGAAAGAGCAACTCATAAATCTTTTAGATAAAGGCTTCATAAGGCCTAGTGTTTCTCCATGGGGCACTCCCATCCTATTCGTATGAAAGAAAGATGGTTCTTTGTGAATGTACATTGACTATCGTTAGCTAAATAAGGTCACAGTCAAGAACAAATATCCTCTTTCTAGAATTGATGACTTATTTGATCAACTCCAAGGTGCAAGTTATTTCTCAAAAATAGACCTTATATCTAGCTATCATTAGCTTAAAGTAAGGGAATGTGATATTCCAAAGGCAGCTTTCAGAACTCGTTATGGTCATTTTGAGTTTCTAGTCATGTCTTTCGGGCTAACCAATGCTCCAACAATTTTTATGGACCACATGAACCTAGTGTTCAAACAATATCAAGATATGTTTGTCATAGTATTGATAGATGATATCCTTGTGTACTCCAATAATGAGGATGACCATTTAGATCATCTTAGAATTGTCTTGGAAACTCTTAGAGATCATCAATTGTTTACCAAATTTAGCAAGTGCAAATTTTGGCTAAGTTCAGTCGCCTTTCTTGGTCATATTATTTTCTCTGATGGCATTAGAGTAGATCCCCAAAAGATAGAAGCCTTAAGAAATTGGCCTAGACCTATCTCTCTGTTAGAGATTAAGAGTTTCTTGGGTCTAGTTGGTTACTACCACTATTTTGTTAAAGGTTTCTCATCTATTGCATCCCCGATGTCTAGATTAACCCCAAAAAAGTTAAGTTTCAGTGGTTAGATTCCAGCAACAAGAGTTTTTAGGAGTTGAAGACTCGACCTACTACAACCCCAGTCTTAACGTTATACGATGGTACAAATGATTTTGTGGTGTATTGCGATGCCTCTAGAATTGGTTTGGGTTGTATGTTGATGCAGAGAGGTAAGGTCATAGCCTATGACTCTAGAAAACTTAAGCCTCATGAAAAAAACTACCCAACCCATGATCTTGAATTAGCTGCTGTGGTGTTTGCGTTGAAAATTTGGAGGCACTATCTGTATGGTGTGCATGTTGATGTGTTCACAGACCACAAAAGCTTATAATATATATTTACTCAGAGGGATATGAACCTTCGGCAGAGAAGGTAGTTAGAATTATTAAAATATTATGACATGAGTGTGTTGTATCATTCGAGTAAGGCCAATATAGTGGCAGATGCCCTTAGTAGATTGTCAATGGGAAGTGTTGCTCATGTGGAGAGTGATAAGAAAGAGTTGGCTCGAGAAGTTCATTTTTTGGCTAGATTGGGTGTTAGGTTGGTTGACTCATCTGAAGGAAATGTTTGGGTTCAGGGTAGTTCCTAATCTTTCCTAGTTTCAGAAGTGAAGGAGAAGAAAGACCTGGATTCTAGTTTGGTCAGATTGAAGGAGTCAGTTAAAGACCAAAAGGTAGAGGTGTTCTCCTAAGGGGGAGATGACGTGTTGAGATACCAGAATAGATTGTGTGTACCTTGTGTTGATGAGTTGAGATATAGAATTATGGCTGAAGCGCATAGTGTACGTTATTCTATTCATCCATGTGCTATCAAGATGTACCATGACTTGCAGGAAATCTATTTGTGGAGTGGTATGAAGAGAGATATATCAGAGTTCATAGCTAAGTGTGCGACTTATCAATAGGTGTAACAGCCCAGCCCACCGGCGCATGCGAATTGTCCGCTTTGGAGCCTCGGCCCCTCACGGTTTTAAAACGCGTCACATACGTGGAAGGTATCCATGCACCTATAAGGCACACTTCGTTCCCCTTCACTACCGATGTGGGATTTGCCTAAGTGAATGCAGGCGTTACGTATCGCCGTCCCTACACTCACCCCCCGTAGGGACTCAGTGTCCTCACTCAGTGTAGGGACGGCGATACGTAACGCCTGCATTCACTCAGGCAAATCCCACATCGGTAGTGAAGGGGAACGAAGCGTGCCTTATAGGTGCATGGATACCTTCCATATATGTGACGCGTTTTAAAACCGTGAGGGGCTTAGGCTCCAAAGCGGACAATTTCGCATGCGCCGGTGGGCTGGGCTGTTATAATAGGTTAAGGTATAGCACCAAAGATCTGGTAGTACATTGCAATAATTTGGCATCCCCCCTTGGAAGTGGGAAATGGTCAATATGGACTTTGTGATTGGTTCACCCCATTCGCGTCATCATCATGATTCGGTTTGAGTTATTGTAGACAGATTGACTAAGTCAGCGCATTTCTTTCCAGTTTATACATCCCATACAACTGAGGATTATGCTAAGTTGTATATTCGAGAGTTAGTCAGATTGCATAGAGTTTCCTTGTTTATAATCTTAGATAGGGGTACTCAGTTTACTTCCCAGCTTTGGAGAGCCTTTTAGAAGGGTCTTGGTACCTAAGTCCATCTTATTTCAACTTTCCACCCTCAGAAAGATGGTCAAGTAGAGAGGACCATCCATACTCTAGAGGATATGTTGCGGGCATATGCTCTTGATTTCAAAGGTAGTTGGGATAAACATTTTCCATTGATCGAGTTTGTGTATAATAACAGTTATCATTCTAGTATTCAGATGGCCCTGTTTGAGGATCTTTATAGAAGGAGATGTAGATTACCCATAGGTTAGGTTGAGATGGATGAAGCCGCTTTGCTAGGGCTTGATGCATTGTACGAACCTATGGAGAAAGTTAAGTTGATTAGGAGAAGATTGAAAATATCCTAGGTCGTCAGAATTCCTATGCATGTGTGAGAAGAAGGGACCTCGAGTTTGAGGTTGGTGATCCAGTGTATCTAAATGTTTCACCCATAAAAGGGGTGAAGAGATTTGGCAAGAAGGGGGAGCTTAGTCCCCGTTCTGTTTTCCCTTTCAGAATTGTGAGTCATGTTGGGAAAGTAGCTTATGAGCTTGATTTGCCAGCAGACTTGCCAGCTGTTCATCCTATATTTCACGTCTCTATGCTTAAGAAGTACATTGGTGACTCCACCATTTTAGTTCCTTTAGAAAGCTCAGATATTCAGAACAACCTTTCATACGAAGAGATTCTAGTTGAGATTTTAGATCATCATATCCTTAGACTAACGAACAAAGAAGTTTCCATGGTCAAAGTTCTTTGGCGGAATCAGTCATTTGAGGGAGCCACTTGGGAAGCAGAACTAGATATGCGAGCTAAGTACCCTCCCTCTTATCGAGAAACTCAGATTTAGCCTAAGGTAATACTCTTCCTTGATTCAGTTCTTTTCTAATCATATATTCAGCTATATAGTAGTCCTTATGTAAGTTCATGCACTCACAGAACTACTCAGAAGCTCAACATGATTTAGATTCAGTTTTACAATTTACTTCGATTGTGCATGCTATTCTATTGCTTTAGATTTTCCTCAGTATTCTTAGTCTAACCAGCAATATTCGAGCACGAATGTTTCTAAGGGGGAGATATTTTAATACACTGAGACTTTTCCTAGCTTGAATTCATCCCTAAAATGTTAAGGGATAGCTTCCAAAATAAATATTATTTATTTTGTGTAGAATTCTTCAGATTTAAACTTCCCATTACGTAGGAAATTGAATAATCTTTCCATCAATACAAAATTCGCCTAAATCCGACAATTGGTGAAAGAGTTATGGGTATTATAATTTCCAGTCATAAAACACCGTGATATAAGCCCTTAGTGCATCACGGAGTAGCAAAAAATCACAATTGTCAATTTCTTGTGAGACTTCATAATTTTGGTGCATCGCGGAGAGGCCCAATTCCCATTTGGTAATTTCCAGTGAGACCCGCGATACTGGCACGTCGCACCAGTAGTTAAATTTACAAACTAAAGGGGCTTCATAATTGTGGCGCATCGCGGTGAAAGCCCAGTTCCTTCTTGTCCATTTCCAGTGAGCCACCATGATAGTGACGCATCACGGTGGTCACCCAATTTGCAAAAAGTTTGTTTTTCCAGTTATGTTTCAAAGATTAAATGGGGTACTTTGGTCATTCTCCTAGCCCTTAGTTAACGATTGTTTTTTCAAGATTTTTTATGATATGAGTACCCTAAGATAAGACAATTCTCAGATTTTTTATAAAGATCAGACCTTTTGGTCCTAAGGTAAGATAAAGAATCCACTTTGTTCATGTGACTTGAGATTTAAAGAAAGAAAAGCATAATTGGTTTTCTTGTAAACCCTTGTGCTAATTTGAAGAGGATTTTCTTAAGATTTTGAGCATCAGAATGGGAGTAGTATTTAGCACCGAGATGGGTATGTTACTATGGTTTCATGCCCCAAAACTATGTGCCACCAGAGGTTTAAGATTATCCCTACTTCTACGTGGATGACTATGATTGTGATCACATAAGATAAGAAGTTCTATTCTAATGGCAAGGGTAGAACGGCCCTACCCAATAGGGGCAAGACATGGGACTCCATACATACTCACATGGTGTATGTCGGTTAGAAGAACTTCCCCAAAAGATATCCCCTACTCTTAAAATAGTCTATTGGCTTAAAGACTTAGGATAAAAGTATGTGTTTTAGAAACTATGGTTTTAAGATTCCTAAGGTCTTGAGATGAATTATTCCCCTTTACAGTTAACAAGATAATGTAGTAGTTTTAAGAAAAGAACAGATTTTAGAATTAAATGTAACAGCTCACAAGATCTATTCTATATTCTTTATTATTCATGAATTATGATCTCCAGTTTTTAGATTTCTCAAGCCTCTGTGAGTTATTTTCATTTAGCATGCATGATTTTATAAATTGTGATGACATTATTTACTTATTGCATTCACCCTATATACTTAGTACATCATCAAAGTACTGATCCACATATACGTCTATGTGCTACATTGTCTCATAATGTAGGTTCAGATGCTCAGTCTCAACAGCGTGAGTGATTTTCGAGCATCTCATCTATATTCCTGCAGTTGGTAAGTCCTCATAGTTCGGGACGTAGTTAGTCATATTTTCAGTTATTAGTAGAGGCTTTATTATTCATTTTAGACAGTTTAAGTTAGCTGGGGCCTGTTCTAGTGACTCTAGATTCAGTTAGTAGAGGCTTGTCGGACTACTAGATTCAGTTTTAGACTTTTGATTCAGTATTCAGATTTTTTAGTATTGTTCTACCGAGACTTGTGAGATTAGTATGTTTAAGATAAGATTTCTGCACTTATTATGTTTTTATATTCTTATTTCCCCTATTTTGAGATTCAGATGTAGTAGAAAAGTAGCCAGGGTTAGCTTAGGACTACTTGTAGTTTGGAGCACCGTGTAGTATCCCGAAAATCAGATTTTGGGGCATTAAAAACTTGGTATCAGAGCCTAAGGTTTAGAGAGTCCTAGGGAGTCAGACAAGCCGCGTGATGTAGAGTCTTGATCATCGGTGTGAAGAACTCCACATCTATGAGCAAGAGGCTATGGAGCGTTTTAGAAAATCATCTCTTCTTTCATGATCTATTGTGCATTTAGTGTCTCTATCTGCTTCTAACTTGTGCTTTCGCCGGATAAAAAATTCCTCCTTGTCGAGCACGCAGAAATGATAACCAACTATCTCAGCCAGCAGATCCTTTGAATGAGAATATGTCACATGCAGAGTTTCGGGCTTTCTTTTAGGATCTAGCCCATGTTGTGATAGCTAATGTTCAGGGTACCCGTCAGGCTGCAACCCCACTTCAGCAAGACGGGGACTTAGCCCCACTTTATTTTAGTTGTGCATGCTATCTTATATTCTCAGATTCCTTAGAAATTTCAGCTTTACTAGTAACATTCGAGGACAAATATTTTCTAGGGGGAGATATTGAAATACCCTATACTTTTACTTGATAAAATCCATTCCTAGAATGTTAAAGAATATCTTCCAAAATAGATAATAATTATTTCGTATGGAATTCTTTGGATTTAGACTTTTGATGGTGTAGGAAATTGATTAAGCTTTCCATCAATACCAAATTTGCCCAATTCCGACACTTGGTGAAAGAGTTATCACTTTTAAGTTGGCAGTGTGCCACCTGGGCCTTTAGCACGTTGCGAAGATGAGAAAATTCAAATTTGTCAATTTCCAGTGGCTCTCCGCAATATTGGCACATCGTGGAGAGGGCCAAAACCCTAATTGTCCTATTCTAGTGAACGTCCGCGATATTCGTGCATCACATCAAGTTTCCAGGTCCCAACAAAGGTGGCAGCACGATACCACCACATCGCGCCACCATGCATATTTCCTAGATGGCATTTTCTAGTGGCTTGGCGTGATAGTGGCGCATCGCGCCAAGGCAAAAAGTTAGGATTTCGGTCCTTTTTCTAGTTCTGTTTATGAGTTTAAAAGGGGTATTTGGTAAAGTACCTAGTCCCAAATCCATTTAAAAATATAAGATTTATCAAATTTAAAAGCACCTTATGCTTCATTCATCATTCTCTCTCAATCAAAAACCTAAGGCTCATACAAGAAAACCCAAAATTCCTTCATTAATTCTCCAAGATAATTCAAGATTAAGGATTCCCAATACAAGAGCATTAACAATTCATCTCCAAAGCATCAATAGAGATCCAGGATTCAAGTCTTAGCTTCTAGTTCATCAATTAATGTATGTGGGCTTTGAACAAGGATTATTCTTTCATCCATGTGCCCAAAACTTTATTTTAATTACAAATTTACTGCAACTTATATGATTTTCCACGAAATTCAAGTTAGGGTTTATACCTATGATCATTATTTGCAAGATTATGAGATTTCCCATGATTTAGAAGTTGAATTACATAATTATATTTATATTTCCATGTGTATTGTTGAAATTTCCAGATTTTATGATGAATTAAAAGTGTTTAAATTATCAAACATGAATTTTAGATGTTTTAATGTGAAGATTGATGCATGGGTCACTAAGCCCCAATTTAAGATTGTTATTTCACGATTATTTGTGCTATGATCACCCTTAGATAAGATTACTCACAGATTTTGACAAAGATTTGACCTTTTTGTCCTAAGCTAAGATAAATATCCACTTTATTCAGATAACTTGAGATTTAAAGAAAGAAAAGTAGATTTGGTTTTATTGTAAACCTTTGTGTTATTTTTTTGAAGTGGGTTTTCTTAAGATTTTGAGCATATGAATGAGAGTAGTATTTAGCACCGAGATGGGTAAGTTACTACGTTTTCATACCCCAGAACTACGTGCCACCGTAGGTACAGATTTTTAGATTATTCCCACTTCTACATGGATGACTCAGATTGTGATCACTCAGATTAGATTATTCTATTTTGATGGCAAGGGTAGAATAACTCTACCTAACGGGGCCAGTTATGGGACTCCATAGATGCTCATATAGAGTATGTCGGTTAGAAGTACCTCCCAAATTGATGTCCCCTACTCTTAAAACAAATTAATTGATTTGAAGCCTTAAGACATGCAGAATAAGTTTCAGAATTTATTCAGCCTATATGATTTGAGAATAAGAATAGAATATAGAATTCAGAACTAAGTGTAATGGCTCATAAGATTTATATTGCATGTTTTATTATTCATGATTTGACTTTTAGATTTCAGATTAATCAAGCTTAAGTGGGTTATTTATATTTAGCATACATTATGTTTTCTATAAACTGTGATGATATTGTTTACTTATTTCATGCACCCCCATATACTTAGTAGATCATCAAAGTACTGATCCACATATACGTCTGTGTGCTACATTGTCTCATAATGTATGTTCAAGTGCTCAGTCTCAGCAGCGAGAGTGATTTTCGAGCATCTCATCTACATCCCTGTAGTTGGTGAGTCCTCTTGGTTCGGGTACTTAGTTATTCAGATTTGTAGTTGTTAGTAAATATTTTCATTACTCTTTTCAGATAGGCTGAGTTAGCTGGGGCTTATCCTAGTGACTCTCTAGATTCAGTTAGTAGAGGCTTATCAGAATACTAGATTCAGTCTTATATTTTAGATGTCGTATTTAGATCTTTCAGTATTTGTTTTATTAGATTTATGTGATTAGTATTTTCAGATATACTCAGACTTTTTATATAGTTTTCCACATTGTCAATATTTCATATTCATATTTTCCTATTTCAAATTCAGAGCTAATAGAAAGCTGTCAGGGTTAGCTTAGGACTACTTATAGTTCAGAGCACCGTGTGGTATTCTGAGAATCAGATTTTGGGGTATTACAAACATGGTACCAGAGCCTCAGGTTTAGAGAGTCCTAGGGAGTCAGACAAGCCGCATTACATAGAGTCTTGATCACCAGTGTGAAGCATGCCACATCTATGAGCAAGAGGCTATGGAGCATTTTAGGAAAATCTTCTCTTTCTTTCATAATCCATCGTGCTTACAACTATCTCTATCTGTAATTAACTCATGCTCTTTTATGACAAAATATGCCTCCTCGTAGAGCTAATGCCCGTAGAAATAATAACCAATTACCTCAGCCCACAGATCCTTTGAATGATAATATGTCACATGCAGAGTTCTGGGCTACCTTTCAGGCGCTAGCCCAAGTTGTGAAAGCAAATTTTTAGGTAATCGTCAGGCTGCATCCTCTCCAAAGCAAGATGGAGACTAAGCCACAACCAGAATTAGAAATTTTTTGAGAATGAATCTTTCAGAATTCTTTGGGTCAAAGGCAGGTGAGGACCTACTACTTTATCTTGATGAGAGGAAGAAGATCACCTGAATTATCTACGTTTCTAAAGAGAAAAGTGTAGAATTGGCTACTTATAGGCTGAAGGATGTTTCTCATGATTGGGTGGTGATGTGCAAGAAAAGTAGAGGAGAGAATGCAGCTCCCATGACTTGGTAGATTTTTCTGGATGCATTCTTAGACAAATTCTTCCCACTTAAGATGAGGGAAGCTAAGATAGAAGAGTTTATGAACCTGAGGCAGGGCTCTATGACAGTGAAGAAGTATTGCCTCAAGTTCAGCCAGTAGTCTAAGTACGCCCCTAATCATATGACTGACTCTAGGTCAAGAATGAGTAAGTTTGTGACCGGTGTGTTTGGATTGGTAGTTAGTATAGAACGGCTATGCTCAATAGAGACATGGATCTTTCTAGATTGATATGCATGCTCAGCATATTGAGGCAGAGAAAATGAAGGAAAGTGAAAGTAAATAAGAAGGCTAGAACAGGGTAGTTTAATTATGGTCAGAATAGGTATGGAGGAGGAAATCATTTGCAGTTTCAAAATCATTCATCTATGCCCACACCTTCTTCTGTAAGTGCTCCGGCACCCAAAAATAGACCAGAACAGTGGGGTAAGTCTTCTATGTCCAGATCCCAGAATTGTGTGTGTGGGAAGCCTAATTATCCCCTATGTCCAAATTATAGTAAGAATCATGGAGGTAAATATTTGTGGGGTCAGAAAAGTTGTTATAGTTGTGCCTAAGAGGGTCACAAAATCATGGAATACCCACATGCTTGACGGGGAAATAGATATGCATATTCCCAGACTCAGGCTAATAGTGCACCAGCTCCTCTAGGTCACCCAGCCCCTCCCCAGGGCACTTCATCCAGTATCGGAGACAGTCAGTGCTAGCATCAGTTCTATGCCTTACCATCCCACCAGGAGTAGGAGGATTCTCCAGATGTTGTTACCGGTATGCTTCGTGTATTTCATTTTGATATTTATGTGTTGTTAGACCCTAGGTAAGGTTTCTCTTATGCGACCCCGTTAGTTGTTGCAAATTTTGAGATAAAATTTGAAGAGATCCCTGAGCCTTTCTTAGTTTTTACTCCAGTAGGTGGATCAGTTGTTGCTAAGCAAATCTACAAGAAGTGTCCTATCACTGTGTTTCATAGAGTCATATTAGCAGACTTGATAGAGTTAGACATAGTTGATTTTGATCTTATTCTTGGTATGTATTGGATCTATTCCTGTTATGCTTTTATAGACTGTTGCACCCGAGTAGTAAAGTGTCAGTTTCCAAATGAGATAGTCTTCGAGTGGGCAGGTAATTCAACATCTCCCAAGAGTCATTTCATATCTTATCTTAAGGTCGGAAGGTTGATTTCCAAAGGTTCCATTTACCATTTATTTTGAGTTAAAGATACAAAGTCTGAGACTCCAATAGTTCAGTCCATTAATGTAGTAAGTGAGTTTCCTAATGTCTTTCCAGAATATCTCCGGGGTACCTCCCGATAGAGAGATAGAATTTGGTATTAAACATTTTCCAGATACTCAGCCTATTTCTATCCCTCCATATCATATGGCTCCCACGGAGCTTAAAGAGTTGAAAGAGCAACTTAAAGATCTTTTAGATAAAGGTTTCATAAGACCCAGTGTTTCCCTATGGGGCGCTCCCGTCCTATTCGTCTAAAATAAATATGGTTCTTTGCGTATGTGTATTCACTATTATTAGCTAAATAAGGTGACAGTCAAGAACAAATATCCTCTTCCTAGAATTGTTGACCTATTTGATCAATTATAAGGTGCCAGTTATTTTTCAAAGATATACCTTAGATCCGGGTATCATCAGCTTAAAGTAAGGGAGTGTGATATTCCAAACACTTTTAGAACCAGCTATGGTCATTTTGAGTTTCTAGTCATGTCTTTTGGACTAACCAATGCTCCAACATCTTTCATGGAACTTATGAATCGAGTGTTTAAATAGTAACTAGACATGTTTATCATAGTATTCATAGATCATATCCTAGTATACTCCCGCAGTGAGGATGACCATGCAAATCATCTTAAAACTATCTTGCAAACTGTTAGAGATTATCAATTGTTTGCCAAATTAAGCAAGTGTGAATTTTGGATAAGATATGTAGCCTTTCTCGGTCATATTATTTCCACTGATGACATTAGAGTTAATCCCCAAAAGACAAAAGTCATAAAAAATTGGGCTAGACGTATCTCTCTGTTAGACATTAGGAGTTTCTTGGGTCTAGCTGGTTACTACCACCATTCTGTTGAAGGTTTATCATCTATTGCATCCCCGATGTCTAGATTAACCCAAAATAAAGTTAAGTTCCTGTGGTCAGATTCATACGAGAAAAGTTTTCAGGAGTTGAAGACTCGACATACTTCAACCCCAGTTCTAGCATTACCTGATGGTACAGACGACTTTATTATTTATTGTGATTCCTATAGAGTTAGTTTGGGTTGTGTGTTGATGCAGAGAGGTAATGCCATAGCCTATGCCTCTAGATATTTAAAGCCTCATGAAAAGAATTACCCAACCTATGGCCTGGAATTAGCTGCTATGGTGTTTGCTTTGAAAATATGGAGATATTATTTGTATGGTGTGCATGTTGATGTGTTCATAGACCATAAAAGTGTACAATATATGTGTACTTAGAGGGAGTTTAATCCTCGTCAGAGAAGGTGGTTGGATTTGTTGAAAGATTATGATATGAGTATGTTGTATCATCCGGGCAAGGCAAATGAATGGCAGACCCCCTTAGTAGGTTGTCTATGGGCAGTGTTGCTCATGTGGAGAATGATAAGAAATCGTTAGCTTGAGAAGTTCATCATTTGGCAATATTGGGTTTTAGGTTGGTTAATTCCGCTGAAGCGAATGTTTGGGTTCAGAGTAGTTTCGAATCTTCCCTAGTTTCAAAAGTGAAAGAGAAACAAGATATGTATTCTAGTTTGGTCAAACTGAAGGATTTGGTTAAAGACCAAAAGATAGAGGTTTTCTCCCAAGGGGGAGATGGTGTACTAAGATATAAGAATAGATTGTGTGTGCCTTGTGTTTATGATTTGAGATAGAGAATTATGACTGAAGAACATGGTGCACGTTTGTAATACCCCGGTAAATTTTTCATTAAAATTTTGTGCATAAACGTGTTGGGTTCTATCTTCTAGAATGAATTATAAATTTTTTCGTGCAGAATGTCTTAGATTATGACCCACCATTGCGTAGAGTATCGATAAGATTTCTAACGATATGTGGATTATCCAAAATGGACACCCAAGCAACGAGTTATGAACATTTCGATCGAACCGTGAATAGTAGTGAGCAGTAAAACGTGCAAGAAAAAAGTACTGAGGCCTGGCGTATTTTTGTTCTAAATTTAAACGATCATAACTCCTTGTAAATAATGATCTGGGTGATCTACTATATATCAACGGAAAGATCTGTCAGTCCACTTTCCAATGAAATTAGTTTCATCCAATTTGTCTATCGGAGCAAAAATGTTATGGTCGATCTACTTCAGCCTATCAAAAGTGAATTTTTGGGTCAACTTCAAACAATCATAACTCCTTGTACACAATAATCTGGGTGAGATACTATATATCAATAGAAAGATATGAGATTCCTCTTACTAATGAAATTGGTTTTATCCAATTTGAATATCGGAGTAAAACGTTATGGCTGATCTACTACAGACTATCAAAATAGTCCACCAAAGGACAGATTCGAGATATATATTATTTTTAAGGGCGTTTTGGTAATTTCTCCTCCCCTAATATCCATCCAAACCCTATATTAAAGCCTATTAGAAGCAGTATATGTTATATTTCATTAAATTTCCTCAAAAAGAAAACCCTAAGCTCCTACATCCAACTTCAGGAACCTCTAAAGTTCACCATTAATTCTGCAAATTTATTCAAGATTTCAAGTTCCTAGTACAAGAACTCTAAGAACCATCATTCAAAGGCACAATTAACATCTCAAAAATGAGTGTCGATCTAAAGTTCATCATTCAAGGTATGCGGAGTTTTTCAACAAGAACTCTTTTTCATTCTTGTGCCAAAAAGTAATTTTCTTTACAAAGGCATGATATTTATTTGATTTTTATGAATTTGAAGCATGAACCCATATCTTTTGATGATTATTATAAAATCTTGATGTTTATGATTTTGAAAGATAAATTTACATGTGTGGAGATATAAAGCATGAATCTTGAATGATATTTATCATGATTTTGATATTTGGGTCATGAATCCCCATTGGAAATTGTGTTTTTTTAGAAAGTGTGTGTTATAAGCACGTTGATGTTGAATATTTAAGATATTTTGAATGATTTGACCTTTTGATGTTAATGGAGTTGTTTTGAACTCAAGTGTGAAAGAAATCCACAACGTGGTTGATTTTGATAGATGAGAAGCATGATGGCTCCCGATGTATATTTATATATTTCTGAACTTGCTTTGTTGTGGATTGTCTTTGAAATGATCTAAGCTAAGTCCGGGAGAAATCTTTAGCACTGAGTGGGAGGTATAAAGAGACCTTCTTCCCTAGAGCTGTGCCCCCATAGGAGTGAGCCTGAGGCTGATTTATGTAGTGATCATTAGTTTGTGTGGATTTGATATTGATAGTCCTACTCCGATGGTAAGGATAGGACGGCTCTCCCCAATGTGGGTTGTACGTTAGACTCCATGCAGCTCACATGGTTTATGTCGTTTATAGGATCTCCCAGTGTATGCGTGTTTCCTTGTGTTTATGGTGAAGGGTGAAGTGATTTGAAAGTGGAATTGTGAAAGTTATTCTTTTGAAAGATTTAAATGATAATTACATTATGAGAATTGATATTCTTGATGAACTGAAAGTGATTTAAATGATAATTACATTATGAGAATTGACATTCTTGATTAACAAAAAGTGATTGACAAATTATATGATGACTCACAGGTGTTATTGTACTTATTTCATCCTCTCATGATTATAATGATTTTCTTCAGGCTATGTGGGTTTTTCATACATCCTGCATATTTGTTATAAATATTTATGATGATATGCTTATACAATTGTATACAGCCCCATATACTCGATTCCTTTCTATGGTACTGACCCACATCTTTGGATGTGGGCTGCATTTTCTCAGAATGTAGGTTTAGGTGCTTAGTTCTAGGTTCGATAGTGATTCTTCAGGCATGCTTTTCTACATCCTCTGTCATGGTGAGTCCTTATATTCCAAGGACGTGATGTCTGATGTTGGTTTCACGAAATTGTTTACATTTGATAACTGAGTATGAGTTAGTTGGGGCATGTCTCAATGGCTCGCTGGTTTTATTAATTTTCTTTGAGGCTTGTCAGACTAGTATAGATGTTGGGAGTTGACTAATAAGTCGTATTTTGTTATCTTTTTGAAATTTTTTTATTCTTAGATGATGATTACTCTGTTAATATTTAAGGGTTATTTATGGAAACCCCATTGATTCGTGTTGAACTGAATGAAAATGGCTCAAAGGGTTAGCTTGGGGCTACTCATAGCCTCAATCACTGTGTGACGCTCCGAGACCCATTTTTGGGGTGTTATAAACTTGTTATCATAGCCTAAGGTTTTAAGGTGTCCTAGGGAGTCTGACAAGCCACGTTAAATAGAGTCTTGATCATCGGTGTGTCGCGCGCCACATCTATAAGAAAGAGGCTACAAGACATTTTAGGAAAAATTATGATTCTTTCTTTCAGAAGTCTATCGTGCTTAACGTGTCTCTCTCTGTTATTGATTCATGCTCTCCTTTTCAGATTTATGCCTTTACGTCGAGCGAGAAGAAATAATGATGGTCATCAACCTCAACCCGCTGACCCATTGAATGGAAACATGTCTCCTGCTCAATTTTGGGTAGCCTTTCAGGCACTGGCCTAAGCTGTTACTGCAAATGTTTAGTCCAACCCGACCTCGGCTTCACAGCAGCAGGGAGATAATTCAGCTGCTTCCAGGATCCGTGACTTCATGTGGATGAATCCACTAGAATTCTATAGGTCCAAGTCTGATGAGGATCCACAGTTGTTTTTAGAGGAGGTGCAAAAGATTACTCAGGTGATGTATGTATTTGAGGAACATAGTATGGAGTTGGTTGCGTAAAGGTTAAAAGACTTTGCTTATGACTGGGTTGTTGCTTGGATGAAAGGTAGAGGTAAGAGAGCTGTCCCTACAACTTGGCAAGAGTTCTAGGATGCACTTCTAGATAAGTTTTTGCCTTTGGAGATGAGGGAGGCGAAGGTGGAAGAGTTTATGAACCTGGGATAAGGCTCTATAACTGTTAGGGTGTACTGTCTAATGTTCAATCAGTTGTCCAAGTATGCTCCTAACTTAGTGGCTAATAATTGGGCTAGTATGAGTAAGTTTGTGACTGGAGTGTGTAGTTATGTGGTTAAGGAGTGTAGGTCTTCTATGCTGAATAGTGAGATGAATCTTTCTAGGATGATAAATCATGCCCAACAGATTGAGGCAGACAAGATTAAGGAGATAGATAGAATGAGAGGGAATAAGAGAGCTAGGTCCGAGCAGCACAGACAGGGTCAGAGTAGATCGCATGGAGGGAGTGTCCCTCAATATCAGGATCATTTGTCTATGCTAGCACCGTTATCTGCTAGTGCTCCCGTGCCTTGAGGTAGGCAGGAGCAAGGTAGCAGGTTATATGCATCCAAGTCCTAGTACAGTACTGACAGTAAGCCAAATCGTCCCCTGTGTCCTAAGTGTAGTAGGGCTTATTCAGGTAAGTGTTGGGGTTAGAAGAGGGGTCGTTTCTAGTGTGGTGACATGGGTCACAGACTTAGAGATTGTCCACAGGATGGACAAGGGTGTAGTGACTATCGCCCCCAGACTTAGACTCAGACTGTTAGTGCTCCAGTTCCAGCAACTCGCCCAGCCCCAGCTTAGGGAGCCTCTTCTAGCAATGCTGGCGGGCAGTGCTAGAATAGATTCTATAATTTACCATCCCGCCAGGAATAGGAGAACTCTCCCAATGTTGTTACTGTATGCTTCGTATATTTCAGTTTGATGTGTATGCTTTGTTGGATCCTGGATCTAGTTTCTCATATGTTATACCTTTGATTGCTGTGAATTTTGAAATGAGTCTTGAGATTATTCGTGAGCCTATACTAGTTTCTACCCTAGTGGGTGATTCGATTGTTACCCAAAAAGTGTATAGAAAGCGTCCTGTTACCATTCTTCATAATATCTTGTTGGCTGATCTGATTGAGTTAGACATGGTAGATTTTGATGTGATTCTGGGTATGGACTGGCTGTATTCTTTTTATGCCTCTATTGGTTGTCGGACCTGAGTGGTTAAGTTTTAGTTTTTAGGTGCATCCGTGTTTGAGTGGTCTGGGAATTCATTATCACCCAAGAGTCATTTTATATCTTACCCCAAAGCTAGAAAGCTTATTTCCAAGGGGTGTATTTACCATTTGGTTAGAGTTAAAGACACAAAGTCTGAGACTTCAACTCTCCAGTCTGTTAACATCATTAATGAGTTTTCTGATGTCTTTCCGGATGATCTCCCAGGGATACCTCCTGATAGACAGATAGAATTCGGGATTGATCTTCTTCCCGATACTCCGCCCATTTCTATTCCTCCTTACCGTATGGCCCCTGCAGAACTTAAGGAGTTGAAAGAGCAACTCAAATATCTACTAGATAATTTCTTCATAAGGCCCAGTGTTTCTTCTTGGGGTGCTCTTGTGTTGTTTGTGAGAAATAAAGATGGTTCTTTGCGTATGTGCATTGATTACCGCCAACTGAATAAAGTTACCATAAAAAATAAGTACCCCCTTCTGAGAATAGATGATTTCTTAACCAATTGCAATGTCCAAGTTATTTCTAAAAGATAGACCTTCGTTCTAGCTATCATCAACTCAAATTTAGGGAGTGTGACATCCCGAAAACCACTATCATAACTCGTTATGGCCATTTTGAGCTTCTTGTTAAGTCTTTTGGGATAACTAATGCCCCAACAGCTTTCATGGACCTCATGAATCGAGTGTTCAGACTATATCTGGATATGTTTGTCATATTGTTCTTCTATGATATACTGGTGTACTCCCGTAGTGAGGATGAACATTCTAATCATCTCTGAACTGTCTTGCAAACCCTTAGAGATCATAAGTTATTTGCCAAATTTAGTAAGTGTGAGTTTTGGCTAAGGTCAGTTTCTTTTCTGGGTCATATCATTTCTTCCGAGGGTATTAGAGTTGATCTCTAAAAGACCGAAGCTGTTAGAAATTGGCCTAGACCTATTTCTCCGATTGATATCCAAAGTTTCTTGGGTTTAGTTAGCTATTACCGCCGTTTTGTTGAGGGTTTCTCCTCTATAGCGTCTCCTATGACTCGGTTGACCCAAAAGAAAGTAAAGTTCTTATGGTCCGAATCTTGTGAGAAGAGTTTTCAGGAGATGAAGACTCGACTCACTTCATCCCCTATTTTGACTTTGCCTAATGGTGTTGATGGTTTTGTGGTGTACTGTGATACTTCAAGAGTTGGGTTGGGTTGCGTATTGATACAGAAGTATAAGGTGATAGCTTATGCTTCTAGATAGTTGAAACTCCATGAGAAAAATTACCCCACCCATGACCTTGAGTTGGCTGCTGTTGTGTTTGCTTTGAAAATCTGGAGACACTATTTGTGTAGTGTCCTTGTTGATATTTTCACTGATCATAAGAATTTACAGTATGTGTTTACCCAGAGAGAATTGAATCTTAGGCAGAGACGATGGTTAGAATGATTAAAGAACTATGAGATAAGTGTGTTGTACCATCCGGGAAAGACCAATGTTGTGGTGGATGCCCTAAGTAGAGTGTCCATGCGTAGTGTTTCGCATGTGGTAGAAGGTAAGAAAGAGTTGTCTTGTGATGTACATCATTTGGCTAGATTGGGGGTTAGGTTGTTTGACTCTGCTGAAGGTAGTATAGGGGTTCAGAGTAGTTTCAAATCCTTCTTGGTTTCGGAAGTGAAGGAAAAGTAATACTTAGATGCTAGTTTGGTTAGACTGGAGGAGTCAGTCAAGGACCAAAAAGTAGAGGTTTTCTCCCAAGGGGGAGATGGTGTGTTGAGATTGCAGGGTAGATTGTGTGTCCCTAATGTTGATAATCTGTGACAGAGGATTATGGCTGAAGCGCACAGGGCGCGATATTCTATTCATCCTGGTGCCACCAAGATGTATCGAAACTTGCGGGAAATCTATTGGTGGAGTGGCATGAAGAAAGATATAGCAACATTTGTAGCTAAGTGTGCACCATGCCAATAGGTTAAGGTTGAATACTAAAGACTTGGTGGTATGATGTAAGAGTTTAGTATTCCCACCTGGAAGTGGGAAGAGATAAATATGGACTTCATGCTTGGTTTACCTCCTTCCCGACGCCATCATGATTCTATTTGGGTTGTGGTTGATAGGTTGACTAAGTCTGCTCATTTCTTGCCTATTCATACTTCATATACTACTGAGGATTACACTAGATTGTATATCCGTGAGCTAGTCAGACTGCATGGAGTTCCCTTATCTATCATTTTGGATAGGGGTACTTAGTTCACTTTGCAATTTTGGAAAGCTTTTCAGAAGGGTCTTGGTACCCAAGTGCTTTTGAGTTCTGCTTTTCATCTGCAGATTGATGGTCAGGCTGAGCGGACTATCTAGAACTTAGAGGATATATTGAGAGCTTGTGCACTTGAATTTAAGGGAAGTTGGGATGATCACGTACCGTTGATAGAGTTTTCTTACAATACAGTTTCCACTCTAGTATTGGCATGGATATGTTTGAAGCCTTATATGGGAGGAAGTGTAGATCACCCATAGGTTGGTTCGAGGTTGGGAAAGCGGTTGTGAGTGGTCCTGATTCGGTATTTGAGGCTATGGAAAAAGTTAAGTTGATTAGGGAAAGGTTGAAAACTGCGCATATTCGTCAGAAGTCATATAAGGATGTTAGAAAGAGAGACCTTGAGTTTGAAGTTAGTGACCTAGTGTATCTGAAAATTTCACCCATGAGGGGGATGAAGAGATTTGGAAAGAAGGGGAAGCATAGTCCCCATTATGTTGGTCCTTACAAAATTCTTAGCCGTGCTGGTAAGGTAGCTTATGAGGTTGAGTTACCTTCCGAGTTGTCCTCTGTTCATCCAATATCCCATGTCGCCATGCTTAGAAAGAATATTAGCGATGTTGTGGTAGTGGATTCCTCTGTGAGTGCTGACATTCAAGAAAATCTTTCTTTCGATGAGATTCCTGTTGAGATTCTTGATTTAAGTGTCAGAAGACCAAGGAACAAAGAAGTTCCCTTGGTTAAGGTGTTGTGGCAAAACCAATGTATTGAGGGTGCAACTTGGGAAGCTGAGGCGGATATGCGATCAAACTGCCCGCACCTGTTTTTCGTGAACTCTGATCAAGCCGAAGGCACCGTTCTTTCCTAAATCATGCACTTTTTATAAAAGTTGCAGCAGTTCAGCTGTCATTTATTATGTGTTCAGCTGTAGTTTCTTGAATTTATGCATTCTATGTTGCATTTGGAGTGAGAAACGATGTGGTGATGAGTCTAATGAATGGTTTCAGCTGTATGCTCTATTCCCTATCTAATCTTGGCATGTCTAGCATCATTCGAGGACGAATGTTTCCAAGGGGAGGATGATGTAATACCCCGGGAAATTTTTCATTGAAATTTTATGCGTAAACATGTTGGTTTCTATCTTCTAGAATGAATTATAAATTATTCGTGTAGAATGTCTTAGATTATGAACAACCATTACGTAGAGTATCGAATAAGATTTCCAACGATATATGGATCATTCAAAACGGACATCCGAGCGACTAGTTATGAACATTTCGATCGAACCGTGAATAGTAATGAACAATAAGATATGCAGGAAAAAGTACTGAGGCCTGGTATATTTTTGCTCCAAATTTAAACGATCATAACTCCTTGTACATAATGATCTGGGTGATCTACTCTACATCTTCGGATGTGGACTGTATTTTCTCAGAATGTAGGTTCAGATGCTCAGTTCCAGGTTTGACAGTGATTCTTCGGGCACGCTGTTCTACATCCTCTGTCATGGTAAGTCCTCATGTTCCTAGGATGTGATGTCTGATGTTGGTTTCACGGAATTGTTTACATTTGATAACTGAGTATGAGTCAGTTGGGACATGTCTCAATGGCTCGCTGGTTTTATTGATTTTCTTAGAGGCTTGTCAGATTAGTATAGATGTTGGGAGTTGATAATAAGTCGTATTTTGTTATCGTTCTGAAATTCTTTTATTTTTGGATGATGATTACTCTGTTAATATTTGAGGGTTATTTATGGAAACCCCGTTGATTCGTGTTGAACTGAATGAAAATGGCTCAAAGGGTTAGCTTGGGGTTACTCGTAGCCTCAAACATCGTGTGACACTCTGGGACCCTTTTTCGGGGTGTTACAACGTTATTCTATTCATCTAGGTGCTACCAAGATGTACCACGCCTTGTGGGAAATCTATTGGTGGAATTGTATGAAGAAAGATGTAGTGGAGTTCATAGCTAAATATGCAACTTGTCAACAGGTTAAGGTAGAGCTCCAAACACCGGGTGGTACGTTGCAAGAGTTTGGTATCCCCACCTAGAAGTAGGAAGAGGTAAATATAGATTTTGTGACTAGTTTATGATACACCCAAATTACAAATCACTTACAAGAGCGTAAGCGATCGTTGTCAAATATATAACCTAACTAGGTTGGGGTCGAATCCCACAGAGAATATGGTGTTAATTAAGTTGTATACAGATTAGTTGACTTTTAATCATTTATTTTCGTAAAACAAAAAACGGGATTTGATTGAATTCACAAATTAATGGTCTCAGTTTAACAAGATGAAATATGTGTAGTGGTATTCGAATTCAGAGAAATAGCAAGCTAGGGTTATGTCCACCTTGTAGTTTTTCAATACTTTCTAACTATGGGCTTTACAAATTCATACATGTATCATGCTTACAAAGAAACATATTGTATTTAATAACATAATCCTAGTGTTTCTCAACTATCAAGGACTAATTCACTTTAGTTCTCTCGAATCAAAACTGTTTACGAAAACAATACGAAATCTCCAAGTAGTTAATCCTGTTAAGGCATTAACAAATGAAATAGGGGTTGGAAATCCTATTTTCTTATCATTAATCTCTTTTCTGACCCTCAACCTTTCTATCGAACAAGTTGAGTTTTGAGGCACATCCTCTATGTTTGCAGCCACGATAATTCAAGAGGAACAAAGAGAGTATGATATAAGCAGATCAATACATGATGAATTCAAAAACCCAAAGTAATAGATTGTATGTTATAAGGCTTCCATAACCCTAACTAATAAACTTAGCTACTCATGAATAAAACAATAATCACAATGAAAATATTCATCATACTAAAAAGTGAACCCAATTTTTGGTGGAGAAGAAGAAGTTGCATTTCTCCCTTAGTGCTAAGACACCACTCTCAGTGCAAAAATAATACAAAAAAAATGAATAATACGTGATTTTTTAGCATTAAGTAGTTTTAATAACTTTTCCCTCATAATTTCTTCTAAGTCCCCAGACTAACTCTAAATGACAAATTAGCCTTGGACATAGTTTTTAGGCACCACATTTGGTCTAGACTGCTACTCTCTCTTGTGTCATATGCATCCGCATTACATAGTCCCATTATGTATCCATCTACCTCATTAATACCTGAAATCATGCTAATCACATCGGTAATCTCAATTACATAGAAGTAGAGTAATAACATAAGAAACTAGGCACTTTGTTTTCCAAACTTAGCTAAAATATGGGTAAGTTATGGTGCTTAGGCATATAAATACACATAAGATCACCACTCCACACTTAAAGCTTTTTTTGTCCTTGACCAATTTATCCATTTATGCATACTACACAAGTCTTAACACTCATGAAGGAAAAACAAGATGCTCAAATAGGCTCACACAACAATTATGAACAAGAAGTAAATTCATGGATCATTACTAGAGACAACCTACCCTCAAGAATAGACTCATTAAGTTGAAAAATTCATGCATACCGCTTAAGCAAAAAAATCATATAAATTACCCAGCCTTCATCAACCATGTTCCCTCACAACAAGAAAGTTACCCATAATCACTCATAATCATGCAATTTCTAACAAAATGGGTACAAGAATCAAGTTATGCTCACCTCTCACAAAGAATTCTCAAATTACAACATATGACCATTTGCTTGCCCTTAGTGTAATACTCCACTAATATCAGAATGCTAAGATTAGGATCAAATGGGTCTTTTACGGGTTGTAATGCAGGCTAAAGGATGGGTAGGAACTATTTTGGCCAGAAATAGTGACTATCTTCCCTAATCGCTTTAATACACTACATTATTCAACTAAGACCAATTTATAACAACCAATTTACACCGCTTTCATCTATCCATATCTTTTCTTTTCACCCCATCCCATTAAATTCAATTAATAACACTATGGTGGGAGTATGCAACCTTTTTAAATATTTTTTTCTTTTTTTTTGTACCCATTTCATGCTATGCACCCCTTTGATAGCCACCCTCAACTTAAGCGATTTGCCTTAGTTGAGGTGCACAGTATCCAAGAAGGACCAGGGCCAAAATAGGTTCATTATAACACGTCCGGGATAAAATTTGGAACTTTTCAACAATTTTTGCTACTCCCAACCACATTAATTTACACACGCCAATAAATAGACTTTGGGACATCAATTTCACTTTTTTCCTCTTATTGTCAAACTCCTAACTCAAATTGATTTTACATTAAAGAGATTAGGAGCTTTTGGATTAAATTACAGTCTATTAAAGAATGGGTTAGGCTACATATGAGGCTAACAAAAGAACAAGCTAAAGGTTCAATGGGGATAGCTAAGATAATGTGCAAAGGTAGGTCAAAAGAAGGCATGAACAATGGTTGTCAAAGAAAATCCTAAATCATCTCTTAACTCACAATCTTTATTTCACTTTGCACACATACCAGACAAGTTCTAGCATTAGTTGCAATAAGTAATATACAACAATCTTACACCCTTATGGAACATGGTCAACTCAATTAGGAGCATTATAGATTCTCGACCCAATAATTAAATAAATTCAAATAAAACTAACAATCACAACAAGAGTTACAACTAGAGTCTAGGTGTTTCAAATGTAATGATCCACACATACTTATGTTATATTGTTATGTAAATGACTTACATGCAAGTAAATGACTAATTTTATCTTAATATGGTCATCATCCATCTATCATCGATAAAAATACCTAATTATGACTAAATTAAACAAACATCTAACAAGAAACAAAATAAATAAAATAACTAATCCTATCACAGAAGTATACTAAGGAGAAGGTCCTATTTTCTTATAAAATAAGTAGAAAAGTAACCAACCACCCCACACTTAAGCTAAACACTCTCCCCAATGCAAATAACAAGATAAAGAACCTGGCTAGTAGTATTCCTCATCCATATTAGGAATTATGCCACTTGCATGGATATCATCATCGGAGCCATTTTCTTGTATTCATCACATCATCCCTGCCAGCTACACATAATGAACTAACTACAATTAAGATGAAGGTGGTGAAGTCATCACCCACACTAAATTTGTTAGTATAAACCAATTAAGTGTTATTATTGGGCACTCAGACTTCGCCGACATACACTTTGATATGGTGCACCAATAGTAGTCACAATATAATTCACTCACTTCAATACACTTTAAAATAGTTTAATTGATTGTGAAGCCTTAAGACATGCGGAATAAGTTTCAGACTTTATTTAGCCTATATGATTTAAGAATAACAACAAAATATAGATTTCAGAACTAAGTGTAATGGACCACAAGATTTAGATTGCAAGTTTTATTATTCATGATTTGACTTTCAAATTACAGATTACTTAAGCTTAAGTGGGTCAGTTACATTTAGCATGCATGATGTTTTCTATAAACTGTGATGATATTGTTTACTTATTTCATGCACCCCTATATACTTAGTACATCATCAGAGTACTGATCCATATATATGTCTGTGTGCTACATTATCTCATAATGTAGGTTCAGGTGCTCAGTCTCAGCAATGAGAGTGATTTTCGAACATCTTATCTATCTCTTTGCAGTTGGTAAGTCCTCTAAGTCCGGGGACTTAGATATTCAGATTTCTAGTTGTTAGTAAATGTTTTCATTACTCTTTTCAGATAGTCTGAGTAAGGTGGGGCCTATCCCAGTGACTTTTTAGATTCAGTTAGTAGAGGCTTGTCGAACTACTGGATTCAGTCTTAGATTTTAGATATCGTATTTAGACCTTTTAGTATTTGTTTTATCAGATTGATGTGATTAGTATTTTTATATATACTCACATTTTTCATATTGTTTTATGTATTGTTAGTATCATATATTCATATTTACCTATTTGTGATTCAAAGATAATAGAAAGCAGCCAGGGTAAGCTTAGGATTACTTATAGTTCAGCTCACTGTGTGGCATCCCGATAATTAGATTTTGGGGTCTTACAGTTATATATATGTATATATGGTTTGTATGCATATGGATGGTTTACTTGGTTTTGTTAAATAACATTATTTTATTCTTTTTACTGAGTTCATGCTAGTATTTACTTGCTCACCCATCTTTGAGTGACTGTATCCCTATGCGATGCAGGAACTGGCTATTCTACTCCTATTTCATAGCGATAGAACATCAGGATTAACTACTGGATTAAAGTGGTGAGCTTCTATATTTTTGGATGACTCCATTTCATAGTTGTTATTTCATACTTTGGTTTATTTATGGACATTGGTTTTGGCTATGGATGGGGGTATGTACCAACTGGATTTTGGTATTCCTTTGGTTAGTGGCTTTCATGGAAATAGTATGGGTTGGTATGGATGGGATCAATATTGATGTTAGCCTTGGTATTGACATTGGTATTAGTGCTTACACCATAGGACTAAATTTCTCACTATTCTATCCTCTTTTATTTTCGGATTATATAATATTATTGTGGAACTCATATAGTTATGGCTTTGATTATGGTTTAGATAGTATTGGTTATTGATTGGGTATCTGATAGTTGGACTCATTTTGGTGGTCCTGGATTTATAACTATCCCAAATTCTTTGATCATGCTATAATGCTATCTTGTTATATGTTCAGAATTCATTCAACTTAGGGTATATGTAGGTTGGTTGGGTTGGGTAATGGGGGTGGTCTCCAATCCTTGTTGGACTTGGTATGTATGTTATGAAATGGCCCTCGGTCGGGTCGTGTCAAGTTGGTACAGAGCTTTAGGTTCTTTGTCAATTGAGAGCCCATAAAGTCCTGTCTAGTAGAGTCTCTTTTAGGGGTGTGTAACATGCCACACTCATAATAGAAGCTACAAGACATTTCAGAATGTTTCACTTTCTTGGTATTCTATTTTCAAGTTTGCAGTCTAAGTCCTAGAATTTTCTCTAATCCTTATTTGTTCGCTTTTCAGATCATGCCTTGACAATATTGAACACAAGGAATTCTTTTGTCCCATTTGGGGATGATTTTGATGGGGTACACCCTACACCTAGAGTTCACACTTGATCTTAGGGTCCTATCCCCGATTGTTCTAGATTTCCCTCAATTTCTACTAGTCCTTCTCAAGTTGAGGTGATATAATACCCTAAATATGGTACCTAAAATGCTACACGATGCTCATGACCCCGAAGGGCTAAAAGCTAACTTGTGACTAATAACTGTACCTGTACACTACATAATATGACATAATAATGCAGAAATATACACTAAAAGGTGATAAGGTTCAATACTGAACATAATCTGAATGATATAACATTTGTGTGGGGTAATAGAATACCTAAACCAAAACTGAGCATACTGAAGTCTGAAACATGATAGTCTAGAAAGCCTCTAACTGAATGAACTGTCTAAGTAAGGAGTTGATGGGACATGTCTCCAACTAACTCCAACTAATAAACTAATTAATGAGATAATAGATAAATAATTATGTCGTCGAAGGATGAGAACTCACTGCTAGCTCTGAATGCGGATATATTGAATCTACTGTTGCTTTGGAGCTTATGTCTCTGAACCTATGGTATAAGACACCATAGCGTAAATGTGTCAGTACTTTGAATGTACTGGTATGCATATGAGGTCGGTTGAATGCATGGGGTTCATATGTATGAATAATAATAATAATAATAACTGACTAACTATTATAAGCGTGAGTATACATACATAAGACATACCAAATGACACTAATACTGTGATAACATGATTACTAAATCTGAGTATAACTGATAACATGAGTGACTGTATCTAACAGTCCTGAATCTGATGGAACTAGCTGAGTTCCATACTGTATCTAAGTTGACTGTATCTGTCAGTCCTGAATTCTAAAGAACTATCTGAGTTCTTTTACTGAGACTGATACTGAGACTGTGGGAGGTAGTCATCTAACTGGCATGCCCCAAATAATGCATTATAACTGAATTGGGGTCCAATCTGTGCCCTGATTGAAAGGGTGTCAATACCACATCACTTGTAAGGATAACATGTGAGTGACCCTAATATAACAGGTAACTCTAATGAGAGCGGTGGGAACCCTCCTATAGAAGGTTAAGCCACCCCATTACCCTCATATAGTAGGCTATGATGTCTCAACCTATGCTGGCTACATAGTCCTAGAACACAAGGATTGCTTCTAAGAATCACACCCTCATATAACAGGTGAGTTCCCACCCTTGGGTTTGCTTGGTGCTAATTTGTACTCCCATCTGAATAGACACTGAGCATGATTTACTGAACTAAACATGGGCTGAGTTACTGAATTCTATTGACTGATGGAATGCTACTGATATATGACAACTGACTGAGTTCATGAGATCATGGAGATTTCCTGAGTCATAAGACTATCTTAAGTATAAGGATTCATAGTTTGACTGAGAGTATTGTGAAAACATGACATGGTTCTAGACACAAAGCTAATGTTTTGGGTACGAGTACCCCCAGGACTCGATGGGAGGAAAATGATCAAGCATAACTTACTTGAACATATAACTAACATCATAATCCATAATATATTTATATAAGCATTTCATCAAAACTTGTGATAGGCATAACTTGTACATACATGGGGATTTCATGGTATCATGCTAGTTAGGCACTTTTTATTTATATAGGCATTTAATCAAACACATGATAGTCATAATATATGTAGACACCATTATACAACAATTACAATCATGATTCAACATCTAATTTCATCATTCAAGGGTTTAGTCATAGGTTCACATGAATATACATCTATACAAATCAATTCCACATAGCATTAATCACCCAACATGGATTTGAATTCAATTGATCATTCTCAACATAAACAAAATAAACCCAACATGAAGTTCATAAAGAAAATCTAAAATCTTGACATTAGAAAAGAGATTCTTGGGCTTCATGGACGAAAAGAGTCCATGAATGAACACTATGTATACCTTAATTCGTGATTTCGTGAAGATTGACGGAGAAAATTTCTTGGAATTGGATCTTATATGAAAACCCTAGCTTGTTTTTGAGAGGTTTTTATGAGAAGAGAATGTATATTGGGTGAAAAGTGGCTGAATCACGTGTTAAAGGGATTAAATAGGGGTGGGAAGTTGATCTTTTTAACCCTGAACACGTTATTTGATTTCAATAAAATTTTCCCAAACTAAACCCCTGGTGCGATGCGGCACTATCACATTGTGTGACTGGAATTTGTCAATCGGGAAACTGAGGGATGACATGACGCGGAGCCATCGTGTTGCCTTTTTTTTGCAACCTAGAACTTTGGCTCGACTCGGAGAAAATTGTATTGAGACATTGGAAAAGGAAAATTCTAAATTTGGGCCCTGGCGCAACGCTCCATAATCGCGGAACCCTACTGGAATTAGCCAAATTTCATTTCCTTTTATGGCATGGTGCGCCACTGACTAATATGGCGCTTTTTACGATAGAAACTTGAAATAATCATAACTTTTAACCCAGTTATTGGATTTGAGCGAATCTTATATCGATGGAAAGCTTATTGAATTTCCCACATGAAAAAAAGTAAAAATCTTAAAAATTCCTCATGGAATAATCCTCATTCAATTTAGAAGCTAATACTGGACATTCTTGAAATGAAATTAACTAGGAAAAAGTATGAGGTATTATAATATCTCCCCCTTAAGAACATTCATCCTCAAATGAGACTGACTGAGAGGGGAGAAAATACAACTAACGTACATACTGAACATGAATAATTTGAACATGATCTCATGACTGACATGACTGACAAGATGAACATATAATACTGAACATGCATATTTGATGCATATGTAACTGATTCATGAATGTATGACTGAGTGTTCTAAATATCTAAGTTTATCACAATGAGAATACATGTATGATGCATAATTACTTAACTAAACTGATATATGAGTGCATGACTGTGAAATGGTACTTAGTACCAAGTTTATAATGGGAACATGAGCATGAAACTGCATACCAAGTTTGTGATGAACACTGGATATAAAACTAAGTAAGCTTAAAGAGAAATATTACCTTGAGCTTGATCTGAGTTGGTGAAGAAGAAGTGAGGATACTTGGTACTAATGTATGCCTCTGCTTCCCAAGTAGCTCCCTCGATGGACTAATTTTGCTAAAGAACCTTAACTAGAGGGAATTCTTTGTTCCTTAATCTATGAGTCAGATAGTCTAAGATTTCGACTGGAATCTCCTTATAAGAGAGATTGTTATAAATATCAAAGCCTTTTAATAGGTACTATAACTACTGGGTTACCTATACACTTCTTGAGAAAAGAGACATAGAAGACTAGATGAACTGAGGATAGATCTGAAGGCAATTCAAGCTCATAAGCTACCTTGCTGAATCAACTGAGAATCTTGAAGGGACCGATATATCAGGATGAGTTTCCATTTTTGCCAAACCTCTTTACTCCCTTCATGGGAGATATCTTCAAATTGACATAATCAACAATCTCAAACTCAAGATCTTTTTTATGAATATTTGCATAAGACTTCTGTCGGCCCTGGGCAGCCCAAAGTCTTTTTCTAATCAACTAGGCTTTTTCTAATTCATTGAATACTAAGTCAGGCCCTATGATTGAGGTCTCTAACTTCGAACCAACCAATTAGAGATCTACATCTCTTACTATAGAGAGCTTTGAATGGAGCTATTCGAATACTGGAATGATAATTGTTGTTGTATGAAAACTCAATCAAAGGCAAGTGGTCATCCCAACTACCCTTGAAATCAATTTCACACATCCGTAGCATATAATCTAAAGTATGAATGGTCCTTTCTTCTTGACCATCTGTCTGAGGATGGAAGGCTATACTGAGATAAACTTGGGTACCAAGATCCTTTTGGAATACTTTCCAAAAATAAGAGGTGAACTGGGTACCTTTGTCTAAGATAATAGATGGTGGAACACCATGCAATCTAACCAACTCCCTGATGTAGATTTTGGCATAATCCTTAGTTGAATAAAAGGTATGGACTGGAAGGAATTGAGCTAATTTGATCATTCTATCTACAATAACCCAGACTGAATCAAGCTGATGACGAGTTTGAGAAAAAACTATCACGAAGTCCATGTTCACAACTTCCCACTTCCAAGTAGGAATACTAAACTCCTATATAGACCTACTAGGCTTCTGATGCTCTATCTTAAATAGAGCACTTAGCCATAAACTCTGCAATGTCTCTCTCCATTCCACTCTACTAATAGATTTCTTGCAAGTCATGGTGCATCTTTGTAGCCCATAGATGAATAGAGTAGCTTGCACCATGCACTTCTTTAAGAATTCACTGCCTTAAGTCATCTACACCTAGAACACAGAGGCAACCCTGACAATCTAGAACACTATTTCCCCCTTGGTAGAAAACCTCTACTTTCTGATCCTGAGCTAACTCTTTCAACTTGACAAGGTTGGGAGCTTTATCTTGCTTTTCTTTCACCTTAAAAATGAGATATAATTCTGAACTACTATGAACCCATATATCACCCTCTTCTGTATCGACTAAGCGAACACCTAGTCTGGCAAGATGATAGACTTCTTGAGCTAAATTCATTTTACTATCCTCAACATAAGAAATACTAACCATGGATGGTCTACTGAGAGTGTCGGGCACTACATTGGCCTTGCCCCGATGATAAAGAACACTCATGTCATAATATTTAAGAGCTCTAACCACCTTCTCTGATGAAGATTGAGATCTTTCTGAGAAAAAACATACTGAACACTTTTATGATCAATGAAAACATCTACATAAACACCATATAGATAATGCCTCCAAATTTTCAAGGAAAAAAATATAATTGCTAACTCAATATCATGAGTAGGATAATTACTCTCATGGGGATTAAGTTGTTTGGAGGCATAGGCTATGACCTTACCATGTTTCATGAGGACATAACCTAAACCTACTCTGGATGCATCACAATGCACTATGAAACCATCAGGACTATCTGGAAGAGCTAATACTAGAGCTGAGGTGAGTCCATTCTTAAACTCTTGAAAACTCTTCTCGCAAGGATCACAATGAATGACACTATGCATACCTTAGTTCATAATTTTGTGAATATTAACGAAGAAGCTTTCTTAGAATTAGATCTTCTATGAAAACCCTAGCTTGTTCTTGAGAGGGTTTTGAGAGAAGAAGTGTACTTTTGGTGAATAGTGGCTGAATCACGTGTTTAAGGGCTTAAATAGGGGTGGGAAGTTGACCCTTTTAACCCTAGACGTATCATTTAATTTCAGTAAAGTTTTTCCAAATTGAACCCCTGGCACGATGCGGCACTATCGCGCCATGTCAATGGAATTTGACAATTGGGAAACTGAGGAATGGCGTAATGCAGAGACATCATATTTCTCTTTATTTTATGACCTAGAACTTTGGTGCAATGCAGAGGAAATCGCGCTGAGACACTAAAAATAGATAATTCTAAATTTGGGTCCTGGCATGACGTGCCATAATTATGGAATTTTTCAATCAATTTATATTATTGCTCAGTTGGTTGCTGCCGAGGCTGAGTGGGATAGATTTGGTGTTTTACCTACTGAGTCCACAAGGGTTGGCCAATTTATAAAGATAAATCCTCCTACTTTTACCAGAGTAAAGGTGGAGGAGGATCCTCAAGCTTTCTTTGATAAAATAGACAAAATCTTTAGGGTGATGCAGGAAACGAATATGAAAGGTGTAAAATTTGTAGCTTATCATCTCAAAGATGTTAAATACCAATGGTACGAGGAGTGGGATGGATATAAAGTTAATATTAAAGAGTTCTCCTTATGGGAGGTCTTTACTAATGGATTTTTGGATTGCTTTTTTCCTCAAGAGGTGAAGGGAAGCAAAGATGGAGGAGTTTTTGAATTTTAAGTAGGGAAGAAGGTCTGTCAAGGAATATGCCTTGAAGTTTCATCAACTGTTAAGCTATGATTTGGATTTGGTGTTTAATGTGCGAGCGAGGATAAGAAAGTTTACTTCTGGGCTATCTCGGGATTTGATCTTTGAAAGCAAGACTACCTTGTTGATTAAGAATATGGATATTTGAAGGTTGGTTGTCCACATACAGTAGGTAGAGGATAAAAAAAGAAAAGAAGCAGAGTTTAGGGAAAGGCAGGAGAAGAGGAGCAAGTTCTCTATGTAGGGTGGTGCTATTAGTGACAAACATTTATAAGGTGGTGATAATTTTAGGTGCAGGCCATCCAATATTAGCTGAGTGGGGATAAGTTGACTTCTTCATGACCTCATTACAAATTTTATGGTCATCTTTATTAGGGTTTTTGTGATGAAGAGAGGGATAGGTGTTTTAAATTTAGCCAGGCAATCCATATGCTCAGGAATTTTTTGGTTCGTAAGGGTGCTTTGTGAATGGTCAAAGCTCTGGGTTTTTCATCTTCCGCTCTTGCACCTAGTGGTGCTACTTCTATATCTGCTACTATTTCTGGTACTGATACTTTCATAATACATTGTATTCTCTTGTATTTGATAGGAATCTAAGGTATTACCTGATGTCGTTAATGATATGTTACAACTATTTTCTTGTGACATGTATTGTTTACTTGATCTAGGGTCTACTCTTTCCTATGTGACCCCATATGTGGATATATGTCTTGATTTTGATCCCGAGATAGTTTTGGATCCTTTTTCTATTTCTACCATAGTAGGTGACTAAGTTATTACTAAAATAGTCTATAGGGGGTGTGTGGTATCTATTAGTAGCAAACAAACCTTGGTAGATTTGTTTGAGTTAGATATAATAGATTTTAAACTTATTCTAGGGATGGATTGGTTACACGCTTTTTACACATTTTTAGAATGTTGGACTCGTAAGGTTGTCTTTAGTTTCGCTTGTGAATTAGTTATAGAGTGGGAGAGTGGTTCCCTAGATCCTAGGGGAAAGTTTATTTCTTATCTTAGAGATTGATAGTTAATCTCCAAAGAGTGTTTTTATCACTTGGTCTGGGTTAAAGATTCTAACTTAGAGGGGCCTTCTTTTCACTCGATTTCAGTAAGTAAGTTAACTAAGGTCTTTACGAATGATCTTAATGGTTTTCCTCCGAATAAGGAGACCGAGTTTGGTATTGATTTGGTTTTTGACACTCGTCTAATATCTATTCCTTCTTATAGAATGGCTTCGGCTGAGTTGAGGGAACTCAAGGAGCAACTTAAATATCTTCTGGATAAGGGGTTTATTCATATTAGTGTATCCCCATGGCGTGTACTGATGTTGTTCGTGTGCAAAAAATATGGTTCCCTTCAGAAGTGCATTGACTATTGATAATTGAATAAGGTAACAGTCAATAATAAGTACCCTTTTCTAAGAATAAATGACTTATTTGATCAGTTGTAAGGTGCCAAGTTTTTTTCTAAGATTGATCTTCAGTTTGGGTATTATCAACATATGATTAGGGATAAAGATATCCCTAAAATGAATTTTCATACTCATTATGGGCACTTTAAGTTATTAGTTATGTGATTTGGCTTATTTAATGCCCTGACGACATTTATGGATTTTATGAATAGGGTTTTTAGGCGGTTCTTAGATCTTTTGGCATTGTGTTTATTGATGACATTTTAGTGTATTCTAAACGTGAGGTGGATCATTCCAATCACCTCTATGTGGTGTTACATACCTTGAAAGAGCAATAGTTGTATGCCAAATTCTCCAAGTGTGAGTTTTGGTTGAACGCTGTGACTTTTTTTGGTCATATTATTTCTAGTGAGGGGATCATGGTGGATCTTCAAAAGGTGGTTGTGCTTAAAAGGTAGCCTAGACCCATGACTCCAACTGACATTTAGAGCTTCTTGGGTTTGTCCGGGTATTATAGGTAGTTTATGGATAGATTTTCAACGATAGCTAATCCTTTGACTAAGTTGACTCAGAAAAAGGTAAAGTTTTCTTGGTCAGAAGTGTGTGAAGGAAGTTTTGAGAAACTTAAGGATAAGCTAACTTCAGCTCTAATTTTGACCTTGCCAGAATGTACGGAGGGGTTTGTGGTTTATTGTGATGCATTCTAGGTGGGACTTGGCTGTATTTTGATGCAGCATGGGAAGGTGATTGCCTATGCTTTTGGGCAGTTGAAGATGCATGACAGGAATTATCCAACTCATGATTTAGAGCTGTTGGCAGTGGTTTTTGCTTTAAAAATTTGGAGGCATTATTTGTATGAAGTGCACATAGACATCTTTTCTGATCATAAGAGTTTACATAATATGTTATCTCAGAAGGAGCTAAATCTTAGATAGAGGAGATGGTTGGAGTTTCTCAAGGACAATTATATATTTCTTCACTATAACCCAGGTAAAGCTGACATGGTTACTAATGCTCTTATCAAGTTTTCCATAGGAAGTTTGGCTTATTTGGTGAAAGAAAAGCAGGTATTGGTGAAGGATATTCACCACTTGGCCAATCTTAGAGCTCATCTCTTGTACTCTAAGAGTGGTGGGGTGATGGTTCAGGAAGTGAATAGGTCATCTCTTGGTGTAGAGATCAAGGAGAAGCAATTTTTAAATCCTATCTTGATAAAAATCAAGAGTGATATTGGTGGGCAACAAGTGATATATTTGATATCCATAGTTATAGTACTCTACAATACCAAGGGAAGTTGTGTGTTCCTAATATCAATGATTTGTAACATAGGGTTTTGGCTGAGGCACATGAATCACACTATGTTGTTCATCTCGATTTAAAAAAAATATATCATGATCTCAAGGAGATATATTAGTGAAATGGTATGAAAAAGGATGTGGCTGATTTTGTAGCCAAGTGAATGGTGTGCCAAGAAGTTAAAATTGATCACATGAGGTTTGGTGGGTTGTATTAAGAAATTGATTTGCCCAAATGGAAATAAAAGGTGATCAACATGGATTTCGTTGCTAGTCTTCCTCAGTCTCGAAAATAATCTGATTCAATTTGGGTCATCATGTATAAAATTACAAAGTCTGCTCACTTCTTACCAGTGAGGACTATATTTTTATTGAAGAACTATGCGAAGTTGTATCATCATCAGATAGTAAAGCTTCATGGGGTACCTATTTCGATTATCTTTGATCGTGATAGATTGTCAAGTGGAAAGGACTATTCAGACGTTGGAGGATATGCTTCGGGTATGTGTGATTGACTATAGTGGCCATTGGCTTGAGCATATATCTTTGGTAGATTTCTTACAACAATTGCTATCATTCTAGTATTAGGATGACCCCTTTTGCGGCACTGTATAATAGGTGGTATAGATCTCTTATTGATTGGTTCAAGGTTTGTGAGATGGATATGTTCTGTTCGTATCTAGTTTATCAGGCTATGGAAGAGGTGAAGGTGATTAGGGATAGGCTTAAGGATGCCTAAAGCCACAAAAATTCCTATATTGATGTAAGGAGTAGAGACTTAGAGTTTGAGATTGGGGATAAGGCATTACTAAAGGTATCTCTTATGAAAGGAGTAATGAAGTTTGGTAAAAGAGGGAAGCCTAGTCCCCAATTTTTTAGTCCTTATGCAATTTTGTGGAGGGTCGGTAATGTGGATTATGAATTGGAGTTGCCTTCTGGTTTGAGCTCCATTCATCTGGTATTATATGTATCTATGCTGAGAAAGTGCCTTAGTGATCCTTCTTTGGTGGTTCCTTTTGAGGGCCTGGGTATCTCAGATTCTCTGTCTTATGAAGAGGTCCTAGTCAAGATCTTGGATAGACATTTTCAATAGTTACAGACCAAGTATGTGGTCTCAGTTAAGGTTTTATTGTGGAACCACAAGGTGGAAGAGGCTACATAGGAAGAGGAGGAGGACATCAAGTCCAAGTATCCGCATCTATTTCTGTTCCTAGAATTTGTGTGAAAGGTATTTGTTCTTCAACATACTTTTTCTTTCAAACTAAGTTAAAGGAAATATTAATATCTTTGCATCTTTGTTTTCTAACTCGGTTAAAGGTTGGATTGATATCTGATAATGTAAATGAATCATTCTTGTATTTACCCTACCTTGTTCATTATTCGGGGATGAATGTTCCTAGTGGGGGAGATTAAAACACCCTAGGTTTCTTGCCCTTAGAAAATTTCTTGGATTTATGGTCTCTAGACAGGATACGATTACGGGAAATGACTCCTACACTGGGATATGAATGGTATGGGTTAGTCGTGTGCTGACCAGTGTTGGTTAGTGAGTTGGATTTGGTTTCTGGAATGGATACAACTTGGATGGTACGAGTCATATCGATGGACACGGGTCAGCTGGTTTGGGTCTTTCCATTACTTAATCTTATGACTTGGTAGACTAAGTTGGATCTGGGTACAAGTGGCTCACCATGAGCCGTAAGCCAGGGTATGAGTTGTACCATGGACTTGTATAGTGGGCAGTGTTAAATCTTCTTTAGATTCTACTCTGCTAGGGGTATGGATGATAGGTACTGGTCATATGCATTGATATGAAATGGTTTTGGGTTTGTCATACCTTAGAAAGCATTGGATCCAAAGAAGATGTCCTTGGGTATGAGTTATGGGTACCACTCATATTGGAGGGTGACTGGTATGGATGGTTATATCGCTCTGATGGGATTTTGGTGCAGTTTAAGTTGGGGCAATCTAGACATTTCCACACTTAACCTAATGAGTCCCCATGACTCTTAACTCACTTGGGAGGTTATTTGCCCTATTATTCTATTCTTTAACACTTAGAAAAACACTCTCTAATCCTCTCTAAAGTTCTTGGGCAAGGGAAGCTAGGGTTTCATCTTAAGGACTAATTTGGGGCTTGTGTTGGTGATTTCTTTCCATCATCTTCTTGGTTGAAGGCATATTCTCTTCCCTTATTGTTAGTTCCAACTAAAGGCATGGTTTTATACAATATTTTCATGGTTTGATTATTGTATGGTTTTGGGTTTTCAAATATAATTTGAGAGTTTTGGTTATAAATTCTTTTTTTATGGTTTTCCATGTTTTAACTATACTTTTATATGCTTTATTGGTGGTTTTGGATAATTGATTGCATTGGAATGGGTATTTGGTAATTGAATTTGGTTTTGGAAATACTATGCCCCCAATATGTTTGATAGAATGCCTATGAGAATATATCCACTATATTGTTGGATTTTTAATGGAACTTATGCATGGTTTAAACTTGGTAATGGAACCCTAAATGGCTTGGAATGGTAAAATGGAATGGTTTTGGGTTTAACTATAATCCTTGAGGGGTACAATAGAATCCCTAAGTAATCATAATAATGGGACACTTGTGTGATACATGGGACTTCCCCAAGTTAATTGGATAATGTAATATATAGCTATATGGGAATCCCGTAATCTCTAAAAGGTTTGGCTAAGGACAATTCTTGTAAATTATAGTCTGTATGACAATACCATTGTGTATAGCCTTAGTAAATAACAATGATTTTGTTGGTTAGAAATGGTTTTAATTAGGCAATAAAGGAGGGGCGTGATAGCTAACTATGAAGGTGGGAGTTTGATGGATGAACACTGGAAACTCATGTTTGTTGATATTAGGGTTAGGTCAGGGAGACCATATATGATATTACGAGGTACAAAGAAATTCTCTAAGTACACTGTACATATGTATCATAGATGGTAAAGGGTACTTAGGTGTCCCTTACTATTATGGTATCTCCATTTTGTGCGGCTACATACATCGGGGCCAATTCAAGAGGTTACACTAGACCCATATAGCCTATGGGTGGTTAAGGACAGTTAAGCGAAACATACCCAGGTTAATTTTTTTAAATGCATGCTAAACCCAGTTCCCTTTCCGGGCATGGTTAAATATATGCATATATGGTTTGTATGCATATGGATGGTTTACTTGGTTTTGTTAAATGGCATTATTTTATCCTTATCCTGAGTTCATGCTAGCGTTCACCTGCTAACCTGTCTTCGGATGGCTGTATCCCCATGCAATTTAGGAATTGAATGTTCTACTCTTTCTGCTTACCGATCAGACTTTGGGATTAGCTATTTTATTGAAGTGGTGAGCTCCCATTTTTCTGGAAGGCTCCATTTCATGGATGTTATTTGATACTTTATTTTATTTATAGACATTGATTTTTTGTCTAGTTGGGGGCATGTTCCAACCATATTTTTGTATTCTTTTGGTTAGAGGATTTTTTTGAACTACTATGGGTTGGTAAGGACGGGACCAGTATTGGTGTTAGCCTTAATATTGGCATTAGTATTAAGGCTGATACCGTAGGACTAAATTTCTCATTGTTACATCTTTTTTCGATTTTGGGATTATATATTATTATTATGGAACTCATATGGTTATGGCTTGGATTATGGTTTGGATGCTATTAGTTATCGGTTGGGTATCAGATGGTTGGACTCATTTGGGTGATCACAGATATAGACCTATTCCAGAGTCTTGGATTATGCTACAACGCTATCTTGTTATATATTTTAGAATTCATCCAACTCACGGTATTGTTGGTTGGTTGGGTAATAGGGGTGGTCTCTAGTCTTGGTTGGACTTGGGATGCCCACTATGATAAGGCCCCCAATCGTGTCGTGTCAGCTGGCTACGTAGTTTTGGAAATTAGGGACTTTTACTAAATGTCTCAGTTCTCTACTGGCAGGTTAGCCTTTATCCCTAAGTTCACTTGGTGCTAAATGCTACACCCAATTGAACTGATACTGGTATTGATTAAAGTTAATAGGACTCACATTGATAATTACTCAACATAAATAGGATAATTTGACTATGATGATAAAAGCATGATCTAACTGACATGTTGCTTGAAATCGGAAACATGCATAAACATATAGGTATTGGGTGTTCATAACCTACCAATACTGAATAATTCATTAAATGCAATAACATCATCATAATACTACAAGGAAATTCATGAGTCGTAGACCCAAAACTTAGTATGTTTCACTAAACTGACGAAATCCATGATTATTAGTATGGAAAGATGTTAGACTTATGAGGACAACATGCTCACATGGTTTAATTCATAAATTGATAATTAGTATCATTTTAACTGAACATAATATGGGTAACTGAGATTATATAGAATGTACCAACATAATTTATGTGGGAAAACACATGGTCATGGTTTGTATTCAAAACTATTAGAAGAAAATTTGGTAAATTCATACTTGATATTGAAATTTCATACAAATAGGGAAAATGGTTTACACTTGAAAAGAAAGGATTTTTGGGAATCAATGGGTGGAAGGAACCCATTGATGAGTATCCCACATACCTGAATTTGCTTAAATTCTTGAAGGGAAACTTGGAATTAAGACCTTGGATGAGTGAATTCTTGGAAGAAACTTTTGATTTTAGTGTTCTTGAGAAGAGGGGAGAATGAATGTTGTTAACTGGTGATGAATTGGGAAAATAATGACCCTCTTGGATTTTACATCGTGGATTAAACTGCCTTTCCCCCTTTAATGAAGACTTCATAATTTACACTACAATATGGGATAGTGGCTAGAGCGGAGGCCAACCTCTGTGACATAGATGCCTATAGTGGAGGCTAACCTCCATGACATGCTGCGTATCATGGAGACTATCCTCTGTGACATGCTGAAATCACCAAATCGTACTGTCTCTTGTTGAGTGGTGATTTTACCACTCATTTGCACTCAACATTCGTTCACATTACCATGTTTTGGATAAATAAATAAGACATAATTATGATTGGATGGACTAATATCTATATTTTGTAGGCACATAGTTGATGAGATAGAAGTGTATTGGAGCCTAAAATGATCAATAGGAGAAAAAAAAGTGCAACTGAAGACCTAGTGCAGAACTAGCCTTAGTTATCGTGGTTGCAGTCTAAGGATAGTGATCGTGGTTAAGTCAATAAGGTCAATTGACCGTGGTCGCAGTTTGACCTGTGCGATTGCATCATGGCAGAGAATTGTAGCCCAAGGTCAGAATTGTAAATGTACATGGCTGATCCCAATTTTGACAAGAGAGGAATCAAACCCTGAGTATCTCATTCATTCATATTCACAACATTCCATCTTCCCCAATAGTTAGGTTTTGGTTCTTTAGTTCGTAGCCTTCATTTTTGGAGAAGACAATATTGTATAAATTTTGAGTGAAGAATACATTGAACAACCTCTAAGTAGAGAAATCGCTCACTCCCATTGGAGATTTGTGAGAGTCCAAAGTTTGAAGTAACATTCACTTAAGCTTCAATAAATCATTTCAATAGAGATTGTAGGTATATCTTTGTTTATTTATCTTAAGTGTAGCTATATCTCCCTCTTGGGTTTATGTCTAAATAGGTTTTACCCTTTTTTCCTTTGAGGTTAATTTTTAAATTATTTTTAGATCCAAATCAAATATAGTTGATATGAGTATCGTTAGACTTATTTTGACTTTTAGATATCATATTTGATTAGATTAAATGTATTTGGTGATGATTCATGAGTGTAGAGCTTTCAGTTGATGCTTTGGATTGTGTTTTGACTTACGAATCTTTTTTAAAGGCAAGTTGAGATGTACCTTGACTTTTTCAAAAGTTCTTATATGTCGTATGCTTGTTTGTTTGTATATTGTGATTCATTTAGGATTGGGGGTCCCGCTTTGGTTGACTGACAAACATCTCCATACGTAATGAGCTGTGAATTCATCACTCATTGACATCAAAATTAGCGCACACTACTATGCTTTAAATGTATGAATGAGACTACTTTGTGATGTAAATGCACTAATTCCCATATTCTACAGGTACATAATTACTAGACAAAAAGAAGTGGAATGAGTCAAAAAAGGATCAAAGAGGGAAGAGAAGTGAAAAAACTGGAAAACCAGTGAGACTGGGCCTCAGGTACCGCAATTTCAGAGTTACCACCGTGATAGTGGTAAGTCAAGAAGTTAGCAAGGTTAGATCACGGTAGATCCACACGTGATCGTAGGATAGTGGTATTTTCAGCCACGGGCAAAGTTGGAAAAGTACATAGCCGACCCCTAAATTTCCATTTAAAATCTTAATAAAGGGAGATCCATTATTCCACAACCCTACCTCCCATCCTTAGTTTAGGGTGTTTGTAATTTCTTGGAGCTTGGAATAAAATATGTACTAATCTTGAGCTAAGAAGACATTAGAGTGACTTTTAAGTGTAGATTTGGTATCACCTATTGAAAATTTATTGGATTCTAAAGTGTGGTTTGCCCTCTATTTACTTTTATTTTGGATAACTTTGATGAAAATATTGGTTTATGTTTGTTTATTATCATTATGATTTTCTAGATATACCTCTTGGGATTATGCTAGAATAGAATGCAATTATGTGTGGGTCGTGATATATTTGTGTAGATTCTAGTTGGTTGATGATGGGTTCTACTATTGCATGGTTGAAATGGTTGGGATTTGAGGATGAAAGCCCCAAATACCCAAATGGGTTTGATGGGTGAAAACCCCAAGCTCTTGAAAGCCTAGACCATCCTTGAAAGAAGGGTTTGGGTGAACATTAGGAACTTTCATCATCCTTGAAAGTGGGATGTGGGAACCAAAGTAATAGTAGATAATTTATGGGTTTCGTTTGCTAATTTTCACAATCTTAGACATAAGGGTGATTATGAATTTGACTATAATTAGGCACCATCCTATAAATAGCGGTGTATAATTAAGGTATTGGTTAGCTTTAATTGACATACTCGTTAGGTACTCGAAAGATTCAATAAGTGACATCTTTGAGGTTTTATTGAAAAACTAGCCTCAAGGAGTTTGGACCTAGCCTACCACATCATTAATGATTAGAATTTACATCGAATTAGCATGTTTCCATGCATTACTTTCCCTTAGGAAAGTACAGTTCCAAGATCTGTGCCTAATTAATTACATTCTAGTTATTCTTAGTCTTGAATTAGTCCTCACATTGGTAGACATTGAAAACCCCCAAACCATCTTATACAATAGGTTTGAACTTAGCAAGAAACTTTTATTTTGAACTTACTCAATCACCATTCATATTGTTTCTCATGGATTTGACCCCGACTTTTAGTTGGGTAAATATATTGACAACGACCGCCTAACACTTAAATTAATATATAAGTTGAGCATTATCAATGGGTACTGATGCATTTTATGGATTGTAGTTATATTATATTCTTAAATAGTTAGTATTACTACTTGCAAATATCCTTAGAGTAGAATGTAGATAGAAAAACTAGTGATTCTCGAATAATTGATGTTGAATACCTATTTTAGAGCTTGAATTTTTTTAGTGAACTTTATTGTGATGAATATGGTTTAGTGCCTTGTTCAGGATTAATTATGTTATTATCATCATTATTGATAGAATGATTGAGGTTTTTAAGGATATATAAAGTATGAATTGACTTGTTATATCAAAAATCCTGAACTTTGGCCTTGCAAATTTCTTCAGTCTTGAACATTTTCTTTATCTTATGACTCACACCATAAGTCATATGGTATGGTGATAGGTCTAGGAACCCTAGTTGTATGTTGGTCAGTGTGTTGCTGGCCATGTTTGTCCTGGTTATGAGAGACTCCATATGAGTCATATAGTCATATGACAAGAGGGTTAGGGTCCAATCGTATGGTGTCCAGTGTCTTGCCTTTGTTGTTATGCTTTGGATATAGCTAGATCTTACCAGTCGTATGGTCTAGTATCGAGTGGGGAAAATAAGTCATAAGTTGGATAGAGTGTGGTATCTAACCTTCTATTCTGGTGACAGCTTGATGATACCAATAGTATGTTATAGTGACAAGTTGGAGGGTCAACTCAGAACCACCTGCGGGTTTTCTATAACTTTTAAGCTGAGGGTATTTTGGACATTTCCCAACCCAAATCCCTTAAGACCGCATATCTTATAGCACCTTTTGGTTATCCATTACACACTTTACAAGATCAAATACTCTCTAAACTATCTCTAAAACTTCTCAAGAAAGATTGGGATAGGGTTTCTTCGAAGTGGTCATCTAGCGTTTTTAAGATCAAATTATCTTTGTGAATCTTCATAACCCAAGCATGTGACTCTTCCTTATTTGTTAGTTCACTAACATCATATATTTTGAGCATTGTTCATGGGCCATTGATGGTGGTTTTGAAAACCATGGTCGAGGGTTTGAGTGTATAATGTTGAGTATTGTTTTTCTATGGTTTAATTCATGATTGCACATGTTTTGATAATGGTTTTCCACATGTGGGTGCATGGGAATTGGGATTTAATAATTGGGTTATGTTTAACCCTAAATTTGTTGGTTTTTAGCTTTGATAATGGTATATCTTCAACCTGTTTGTGAAATTCCTAAGGAGAATGATCTTGTCATATGTTGAATTGTGTTTTGAACTAAGGCATTAGCCTAATAATGTAAATGGTTGCTAAATTGTTTTATGAAAGCCTTGTTGGACATAAGTTGATTTGAAATACAAAAGGGGTCCGGTTCCCTAAATGTTGAATTGAATAGATATCATTATTTGTACAATGGGTTTGAGTCCCAATTTGATTTATTATGGCTATGGCATGATGTATGCTTGCAAGTTGTGTTGGTATGACGATACCAACAAGATGCCTTTGGTAAGTAATTTGACTAATGTTTATGTATGTGAAATGAATGTTTTAATTTAGGCTTTAAAGCGGGATATGTTGTCAGGCCATAAAAGTAGAGTCAAAAGAACTAATATTGGAAATCGCGCTAGCCGGTGTGGGTGTCTATATTATGGGGAGGTTTGAGTACCCCATAAAGGCATATATGGATATGGATATTATCTAGTTCATTCAGCTACACACACTGGGGCCCTTTCAGCTAAAGGATAGCTGGGACCATATAGACTTTGGGTGCTTTGTTATATGATGGTTATGCTACACAACCTAGTTTATGATTTTTAAATGCCTGCGAAACCTTTTTCCCTATCCCGACATGATATGTATATATATATATGTATGTATGTATATATGTGATTGCATACTTTTATTTGACTTATTTTTGAATGATGGCATTATTTTATTCCTCTAGCCCTAAGTTACATGCTACATATCCAAATGCTAACCATCTTCCGATGCTATATCCCCATGAGATACAGGTACCAGAACTTTTTCTACTTTTACTACATAGTGATCGGGTTCTCGAGTTAGTTCATGAGATGACATTGAAGTGGTAAGTTCTCATACTTTGGAATTCTTTATTTCATGGTCCTTATTTCCTATGTCATAGACCTTGTTTAGACTTTGTTTTTTGCTACTGTTGAGGGAATGTCCCGACATTTTACTAATTTCGGATTTCGTAAAAGGTTTGTTGGATTATTATGGACTTGGGTGGTTTGGTTGGTTGTTTGGCTATAGACGGTTGTCCTATTGAATTGTTATTAGTGTTATTTTACGTTATCTTGTTATATGTTTGGAATTTATCCAACACTTGAAGTTATTGTGCTGGCTAGGTTAGGTGAAAAGGGTGATCTCTGGTCTATATGGGACTTGAGATACCTGTCACGACCAGGCCCTGGTTCGGGTCATGACATAATAGTTGAGGCTTAATGTATGGACCAAGTTAGGTTTGGGTAGTTCGTGATTTATTATTATTGGGATTGTTGTTTATTTCTTGTTGCCTAGTGAACTTTATTATAGACTTGAGTAATTATTTACTATCATGTGCCTGACTGTTGGCTTATATGCATATTGCTTTTGATTTGAGAGTATATGCCATTATGATGTCTGAGTAGGGGCTCGACATAATGTTGATAGTCATGTTTTGTGCATTAAATGCCTTATTTATTATTGTGTCACACAAGTGGAGGTTTGACTTGACATTGTAGGTCTCATATGAGCATTTAATTGCATATTCATTATAGTGATACTTGAGTCAAAGGCTGGAAATGATAAAATTGATGATTACATGACTATTTATTCTGGTAGTGCTAAGTGGAAACTGATATCATGAATTATTGATACATTGAGTTGATTTTGAGCTCACTTATACATATATTGAAGTGATTTTAATCTTCATAATGATTTGTTGTGAGAATTCCATCCTTATGTCACGCATGTATATTTATGAGACATTGGTACTAGTATGTCATTTTGATTTTTGTAAGAAAATGAGACACCTTATCAATTGCACATATCGAGGGATATTCTCGTAAGGTTGATTTGAGACATGAAATTGATATTATATGCGTATATATATTGTGAACCCTTATGGGTCCTACCTAGTAGCTGATAATTCTCAACTTACACGTCAATTTAGAGCAAGGCGTTCGCCGTCAATATATTTACCCAACTTTGGAGTCGGGGTTGAATCCATGAGGAAAAATGTGAGTAGCGATTAATCTAATTTGAAACTATAGCTACAAGTTAAATTCAAATAAATGATACGAAAAGATAACATGGGTTTTTTTAATGATTGAACAAAAGTTATTAACACTTCAATTTGCCTTAAAACTCAAAGCTTAAACTGCAATATTTTAAATCAATGATATAGAGAAACAAGAGTTGTGATCACTATGATTAGTAATCCTACGTTGAATAATAGTTGTAGTACTGGATTCTCATGACTTGTGGGAAACACCAAATTATCAATTTCGGCAGTCCATCTAAGTGTTTCTCAATCTACCTAGATGTTGAACTCCCTAATTTTCTCTAACTTAGGAAAATATTCAATTCATACTGATTTTATTTCGAGTTGATTAATATTGTACAACATTAATCATTAGATGGGAAATTAACCTTCTTACATCCTTGTTGATAATTAACTACCTTTAGTTTATTTTTCAGTTCGATCAAATCAACATAAGGCGAGATCTATTGTTTTAACCCAACAAAAAATAATTAATACAAAAGAATTATCAAGATTTTCCCACAATCACTCGAACCCTAACCAACTATTAAGACAACACAGGAGTAATCATAGATCCCACAACCCTAGTTGTGGGTTTTAGTTCCACATGAAAGAGAAAGAGATAACAATAACTGAATTCATAATTCAAAGTGATTAAACTTACAAAAGATGTAGTCAGAAATTGATTCTCTTCCCAAATTCAAGAATAATATCCCACAACTAAATCAAAGAATTGAAAATTGAAATCCAAGTTTAGAGACCAAAGAGAATTAAAGTAGCCTTTGAAATAAGTTCAAGATGTTCCGCGCTCTCAATGAAACCCTAAAAGCTACAATTTATATCCGTAACTTAAGAAAAATTCAAAATTCAACATTCAGATTTTTCTCCTTTACTGACGACATGTCTGACGGCTTATCAGAGATATGATAGCCTATCAGACCATGTCGTCAGACATGATTCCCATTTCTTGCCTTTTGCTTATGTGTGAAGACATGCCTGATGGCTTGTCAAAGTTCTGATAGCTTATCAGAACATGTCGTCAGGCATGCTTCAAATTTTTGCCTTCTGCTTCTGAGTGACGACATTCTTGATGACTTATCAGACACTTGACAGCTTATTAGGGGATGTCGTTAGCTCCTCCTCCAAGTTGAATGATTTTTGCCTTAGGATGATGGGAACTCCTGAAGGCTTATCAGGGCTTTGATGACATATCAGACAATACCGTCAATTCTTCACTTCAAATCTCATGTACTGCCTTAGGCTGACAACATTCTCGATGACTTATCAGAATTGTGATGAATTATCAGAGATATCGTCACACTTATGATCCAAATTCCTCACACTGTCTACAGCTGACGATGACTCTGATAACTTTATCACAAATTTGATGACTTATCAGACAAGTAGTCAACTACACTTTCATGGCCACTTGTTCCAAATTCACCTCTTTTGCTCTTATTGTCTTTGGTTTTCTTGCATCTTGACTTTCCTGCATTATCAAAGAGAAAGCAATCAAAAATGATAAAAGTTGCTTAAGACTTTACAATTATTTCTAGTTAAAATTCTCAAATGTGTTAACATTAGCTCACACATCAACACCCTTAACTTAAAACAATTGTTTTTCCCTAAGCAATTTAAACATAACTAAGAGGATACAAAGCACATTCAACAATCAATCATCCATTTTAGCTCAAAACATATTTACTATCTCCAAGGTCAATCATCTCAAACTCAACTGTGTATATTATTGAAAGGCAACAATTCAATACAAAGGAATCAAGTTATGGCATCAACTTTGCAACAAAAACTATGCATGTACCAACATTACACTACCCAAATAAGTTAGCAACTAGAAACATAGCCAGTGTGCCCTTACAACAAAGAAGTCCCTCCTCACTCATATGTGAACTCAAGCATGTCAATGTGCTGACGGTCAAGATATACTCACCTCAGAAAGAAGTTCCAGTCAATTTATGCCAAATACCATAAGCTTACCCTTATTTTCATTACTGAAGCTTTTAGATAGTTAAGTTAGGATCACTATAGGAATTTTCTTCTTCTTCTAATGTACGCTTGTGGCTGGTATGATACACAAGGATATTTAAAGTAACTAAGCCTCCTTGGCACTACACCATTTTTGGGGTCTCACTTATCAACCTTTACCTTGTTTTTCCCTTTCTTGATTAAAGCACATTCAAGTTGGGTGCAGTTTTTATTTATTCATTTTCTTTTTTTCACAACTTTTATTTTTCTCATTCTCTTTCTACCATACCCAGCCTTGCATATTTTTTTATTACCTTTCTTCGTAATCACTTTACATCACACACCCCTATGATAGCCACCCTTAACTTAGTCCATTTGCCTAAGTCAAAGTGCATAATATCCAAGAAGGAACAGGGCCAAAATAAGTTCATTATGATACAACTGGGAAGATGATAGCTATAATAAAAAAAATAGGCATTCAGGCTCAATATCAGGATCAAGGGATATTATTCACACATGAAAGGTCATTTAGGCTAAAAGTGGACTAATATCAACAACATCCTATGATCCTTTCCTAACCGCTATCCTACAACCAAGGCAAGACCAACCGGGCAAGTTCTGGCTTTAACACATGATGGGAACTAGGTAGTATCTCACACACACATTAAACAAAGGTACATCACAAGATACTACCCATTAGGTTCATGCAATTGTTTAGCAATGGTTATCATGACACTAGTTCTAATGCCATAACAACATGCACAATGGTCACACATAAATACATATCACACAGTCATAAAACATACCATTGGAGGGGTGTTCAAAAATCAACAACAACATGTTAACTGCCTAAGGTACTTGTATTTCTCCTAGTCAACTACAATATTTTACAATAAATCATAATACGTCTAAACATGCCGGCTCTACTAAGAACAAGAATCCAAGGAAAAGAGGTACGACAACAAAAACCCTAAGAGGACATCAACACCTACAAGTAGCCCCACCCTCAACTTAAAATCATGCAATGTCCCCAATGCATCAAACCAAAACAAGAGAGTTAGAAACATACCTGTGGGACCATGGGTGCGAAGATCTAATGTCAATCACATAATAAGAACACAGATAACAAAATACCTTGGGTTGCCTCCCAAGCAGCACCTGATTTAATATCGTGGCACGACTAGGTTATCTTGACTACTTTCATCAAGATACCTTAAAAGTGCTTCATTCTTTATCCCTCTACTTAGACGATTTGAATCGTCGACCCATCTTTTGATCTTTACATCTTTTATGTGCATTGGGAAAATGTGAGGGCATGACAAGGAATGTTCTATCATGCCACTTCGAAGACTTGAACCGCTTGCCCAATTTTGCATCGAACTTTCGTATGGACTCATTTGGCAATGGTGAGAATCTTAAAAATCCACTAAATGGACATCAATATTTAAGAATCTTTTCCTTCAAGACTGGGGTTGTATTATACCCTTTTGGCAAGACAAACTTCAAAATGTAGAAATTTTCCTCCTCATTTCCAAAATTCATCATTTACTTGGGCGATTCGAATTTTATCACATCCACCAAGCATAATGTTGAAAAATGATTCGAGTGAGGTCTTTTCCCTAATTTTGGAGTTGCATCATTATCGTCCTCTTCACCCTGAATTCGGTTAGAGTCTTTATAAGAGATTGATTTGGTTTTTTCTTTTGCTTCTAGCTCCATTTCCTCAATCTTGGCATCATCTCTTATGGTTGGTTCGGTTGGTTGGAAAATCACCGAGGGTTTCTCATCATCAAGATCAACATTAGACAAACTATTACCAAGTAATGTCTGTATCATTGTTCAACACTGTATCCTTATACTCTAATACCAAGTAATAAGACAAACTAGAAACAAACTTCCTCGTGTTGCATATCATCGTAGGCACAAACTCTAGAGCATAATAAGCCAACTATTGAAATTTTAGAGCATACCCCTGAATAATTATCTTACCCTATTTCAGATTAACAAACTCCTTAGCCTTAGTTTCCCTTAACTACTGAGGAAAGAAGTGATCAAGAAAGTCCCCTAAAATGTTATTCCATACCGCTTACTCTACATCATCACCCCTCATAGCTTCCTATACCTCATAGCACTAATAATCTACATCCTTCAACTGATAAGTAGCAAACTTTACACCCTCTAAATCAGTAGCATGCATTACCCTAAAGATCTTCTTTATCTCATCCACAAACCCTTAAGGATCTTCCTCAACCTTAGAGACTGTAAAAGCTGAAGAATTCAACCTCATAAACTGGCCAACATGAGTGACCTCAAACAAAGGAGAAATAGAATCAAATTGATTTGATTAATGAGAATATGATGCCACTAACTAAGTAAGCATATGAATAGACTAACGAAACTTCACATTACAGATATCTCCCTAAGGCTATTGTTCATAAGTATCCCCAATCTGGGAAAATCGAGAAGGACTAGTAGTAACTAGTGGAACTCAATGTGATACGGCACAATCAAAAGAAGAGACCCTAGATTGGGTTTGTACATTATACATAAGGTGCATCTCGTTCATATGGTCCTCAGGTAGGATTAAGGTTCCAATAGAGTTTCTACGAACATCAAATATTTGAGCATGCCCCGATCTAAAATTCGAGGAAGCCAAGAGTTAGAGAAGTTTCATAATACTAGACTCTATAGCCCGAAATAGAACACAAGAAAGGGAAACATTCCTAAATACCTTATGGCATCCTCGTTATAAGTGTAACATACTACATACCCATAAAAAAACTTTACTCGACATGGATTTATGGACACCCAATGACTCTAACCATGCTCTGATTCCAAGCTTGTTATGACCCAAACATGGTCCTGGCCATGACAGGTATCTCAAGCCCACCATGGACTGCAAACAACCCGTTAGCCAAACCTTAATAGCACAATAATAATAATGACAATGAAGAATTTGATTAATCAGTAACAAGAAGATGAATAAATATCTTAAATAAGACTAAGATTCAAATAATAACCAACTTATACTTTTATATAATAACCTCTAAAACTGGGATAACAACTAAGTCGGGACATGCATATCCTGACATAGTTTAAATATTTATATATATATATATATATATATAAGATGCTGAAATAGAGAACAAGGTTTAAACATGAGTTTAAACTATTAACCTGGACTTTGTAGCTCAAACCGTCATAAAGGTACCCACAGGCTAGATGAGTACAGCTTCCCATACCAAAAATGCCTCGATGCATGTTAGCCACACAAACTAGACAAAAAAACTGACGAAAAGATAAAGCCACTAGGGTAACTATCCATCCCTAATATATATATATAATAAATATGACTCAAACACATAGTCATATAGACCCTCGCACTGGCAAATGTGGTTTTTAGTATTGGGACCTTGACCTTCCACGGTGAGCTATAAAACCCCTCTTATTCCCAATTAAAATATTCATACATAACCAATCCATTTATCCAAGGAGCCATGCATTATGGAATTTATAGCATAGTATCGTCATACTAATTAATTATGATTTCAATCCAATTCTATATGCCAAACCAATTAGCCAATTTGACTCTAAACTTCTAGTTTACAACCATTCCATGGCCATCAATGCCTTGAAAAACAATTCATATTCCATTAACCTTTTATGCAATGCAATGTTTAAAAGTGAAGTAATTCATGTGTATATCCATGTTTCAAAACCAATTTGACAAGATGGGTTGAGATTAAAGCCAATTTCAAACTAATAAACCATCAAATATGGGAAAACCCAGGTTCCCATTTAAATTTCCACACCCATGCATTTAATTAGTTCCAAACCATGAACATAAAACGAAACAATCTGTTCAAAACTATGGGTATTCAATTCATGTGATAATCATTGAAAACCCATCAAACCTATATTCAAAATCAAATAATTAAATCACATATATAATAATTAAAATACATACCTTTACATAAAATCAATTTAGGAAAGAGATACAGGCCTTAAACACTAAGAAATTGAAAAAAATTCAGTGCTTGAGACCCCAAGTATGAATGCATAGTAAAAACCTTAAGCTTTTCTTGGGTTTTGAGATTGAGAGTGAAAGAGAGAAATTAATCTTTAAAAAACTAATAAAAGTAAGTCTATTTTATGTTTAGGGTCGTACACGAGTGAAAAGACCCAAAAGAACCTCACCCTATATGATAGCAAGCCAATATCACATAGACTATCCTCCGTACTATACTAATATCATGGAGGATAGCCTCTATGACACAGTGAAAACACGGAGGTTAATGTAATAACTCATACTTTTCCTAGCTCAGTTTAGCTCCTAGAATGTCAAGGGTTAGATTCAAAAATGAATATATCTTGATAAATGCAGAATTTTCAAGCTCCAGGCCCACCAATGTGTAGATAATTGGCTCAGCTATTCAACGATACCAATTTTTCCTCAATTCGATACTTGGTTGAGAAGTTATGGCGATTTTAGTAAAATAGTATTGCATTTCGACAAGAACCGCGCTACGGTGAAGGACGGAATCACAATTGTCTGATTTCAGTGAAGCACCGCAATTGGATTGTATTGCGGTGAGGTCCCAGTTCCCATTTGTCAATTTCCAGCAGCTTACCATGATAGTTCTGGATCACGGTGAAGTATTAGTTTGTAATAGTCCCTTTTTCAGGAAGCCACCATGATAGTGGTGCATTGTAGTGGGTCCTAAAATTGAGATTTCTAGTTTTTAAAGTTGATTTAAAAAGGTCATGAAAAATGGAGGATTAAACCTATTCTAAGCAAGAAAACCCTAGAACTCAAAACTAAATCCCCAAGAAATCCAAAATTCTACAATTCTTTCTCCAAGGAAACTCAAAATTCAAAGTTTTCAATTCAAGATAATCGAGAATCCATCTTTGAGATAACAAATAGGAATCTAAAATCAAATGTTCTCATCAATTGCATCAATTAAGGTATGTGAGGTTCTTCAACAAGGATAATCCCTTCAGGCTTGTGCCTAAAATTAGTTTTTGAAGTTAGTTTTATTTGAATTTACATGAGTTTTGAATTATTGTTCATACCAAATATTGCTAATTGAAAGATTATGAGATTTGAAATGATTTAGATGATGAATTTGCGTGTTTATTTTCATATTTTCATGCATATTGCAGAAATTTCTAGATTTTATGATGAATTATCAATACTTACATTATCAAGCATGAATCTTATGATGTTTTTGACACGAAGTTGATGCATGGGTTGTGAAGCCTTGGTTTTATGTTGATATTTCAAGAATGACTAAACTTTAAGCATCCTATGATTAATTATTTTCAGATTTTTATAATGACTAGATCTTTTGATCTCAGTTTAGACTTGTAATCCACCTTACAGTTTCAGTTATAGATTTAGCTAACAGATATATAGTTGGTTTTTATTATAAACCATTATACTAGTTTTAAAGTAGATTTCTAACATAATGAGCATACAAATTAAAAGGAGTTGTATTTAGCACCGAGTTGGGTATGTTCACATGCCCCAGAACTATAAGCCAAAGTAGGTTCAGATTATTAGATTATTCCAACTTTTATATGGATGATAGTTACTGATGTGATCACTTAGATTAGGTTATACTACTTGGCAAAAATATGACATCTCTTCCCAACGTGAGGTTTTCCCATAAAGGAACTAGATGTTGGACACTATGATAGCTTACATGGTGTATGTCGGTTAGAAGAACCTCCCTAACAGTAAAGACTTGCAGAATATTTTTTAAAAGTATTTCCCTATATCTTACAGAAAAGAGTAAAGAATAACAGAAAAGCTTTTAGAAAACTAAGTGTAAAGGCTCACAAATTTATTTAAATATTGCTTTACATATGACATCATCTATGAAGTTTTAGATTTTAGACTACAAATATAAAAGTGAGTTCTTTCTATACTTAGACATCATGATTTAAAGACATAATACAAGTATAGCTTTTAGAAACTAAATGTTATAACTCACTAGATCTATGCAACATGTTTTGCTATTCTTGATTATAATTTTCAATTTTTAGATATTCCAGCTTAAGTAAGTCATCTACATTTATCATGCATTCTTTTATATATTTAAAATAATATTGAGATATTGATTTACTTGTGTATTCACCCCCATATACTTAGTACAATCCAGATGTTTTTATCTACAAATACATCTATGTACTACATTGTCTCATAATGTATGTTTAGTTTCTCAGTTTTAACAACATGAGTAATTTTGAGTATCACCACCTACATCCCAACAGTTGGTGAGTCCTCATAGTTTGAGGAGTTAGTCTTTTAGTTTTTTAGCTTATTATTATAGATGATTCATTATTTTCAGATAGTTCAAGTTAGCTGGGGGTTTGTCCCAATGACTCTCTAGAATTTATAGTAGAGGCTTGGCAGACTGCAAGATTCTGATTCAGATTATTAGTATCGATTGATCAGACTCTTGAGTTTAGTATTTTTAGATATTATATTTAGACATTTTAAGCTTAGCTCATATAGAATTCTGCATTTTAGCTTGATTATATATCTATGCTTCCCTGTTATGAGTTTTAGATTTAGTAGATGGCTTACAGGGTTAGCTTAAGGCTACTCATAGTCTTGAGCATAGTGTGACATCTCTGGACTTGTTTTTGAGGCGTTACAAACTTGGTATCAGAGCCTAAGGTTATAAGAGTCCTAGGAAGTTAGACAATCCGTGTTATATAGATTTTGTATCATGGGTGTAAAGCGCGCTACATTTATGAGCTAGAGGATATGAGATATTTTTAGAAAATTATCTCTTTCTTTCATAATCTATCATTATTAACGTATATCTATCTTCTTTTAAATCATGATCTTTTGGAATAGTTTAATATTCCTTGTTGTCGAGCTAACACCTATAGAAATAATAAATGGCCACCCCAGCATGCTGATCCTCTGAATTTAGGGCTTTCTTTCAGGCGTTGGCCTAAGCTGTGACTGCTAATATTTAGGGTAACCATCAGGCAATAGTCCCACTTTAGTAGAATAGGGATTTAGCAGTATCCAGAATCTGAGACTTCATGAGAATGAATCCTCCAGAGTTCTAAGGGTCAAAAGTAGGTAAGGACCCATAACTTTATTTAGATAAGGTAAAGAAGATCAACCAGATTGTGCATATTTTTGAAAAAGAGAGCATAGAGTTGGCATTCTATATTGAAGGATGTAGCATATGATTGGGGTTGTTTATATGGAAGAATGGTAGAGGTGAGTATGTAGCTCCTGTGAGTTGGAAGGTATTTCAGGATACATTTTTAGATTGGTTATTTTTGCATGAAATGAGCGAAGCTAAGGAAGAGGAGTTTGTGAACCTGAGACACGGCTCAATGATAGTGAAAGAGTACTACCTTAAGTTCAACAAGTTATCTAAGTATGCCCCTGATATGATGGATGAACCTAGGGCAAGTATGACCATGTTTGTTACTAGAGTATCTAGTTTGGTAGCCAAAGATTATAGAACTGCCTTGCTTATTGGTGATATGGACCTTTCTAGGATAATAATTCATGCTCAATAGATTGAGGTAGAAAAGTTTAAGGAAAGAGAGAGGGGAAATAAGAAGGATAGAATCGGGCAGTTTGAGTATGGCCAGACAAATTATAGAGGGGGAAATCGTTTGCAGTTTTAGAATCATTTTTCTATGCCAGCTTTATCTTCAGCTCTCACTCCCACTTCTAAAGCTAGTCAAGAGTATTAGGGTAAGAATGATATGTCCAAATCTTAGAATAGTATGAGTGGAAAGACCAGTTATCCTACAGGTGCTAAGTGTGGTAAGAATTATCTTGGTGAGTGTTTGTTGGTACAGAAATGTTATTATGGTTATGGTAAGTTGGGACATGGAATCAATGAGTGTCCATGCTAGGCAAGAAAAAAGGGATGTTCATCCCTAGACTTAGGCTACTAGTGCACCAACTCCTCTAGGTCGCCTAGTACCTTCTCAAGGCACATCATGCAGTACCGATGGCGGTTAGCACCAAAATTGATTTTATTCTTTACCATCCTATCAAGAGCAGGGGAATTCACCATATTTTGTTACTGGTGTTCTTTGTTTCTTTCATATTGATGTTTATATGTTATCAGACCTCAAGTTGAGTTTTTCTTATGTGACCTCACTAGTTGCACTGAATTTTGATATAGGTCCTGAAAAGATCCTTGAGCCCTTCTTACTTTCTACTCCAGTGGGTGAGCTAGTTATTGCCAAATAGATCAATAGAAAGTATCCTATCACTGTATTTCATAAAATCATTATAGCAGATTTAATAGAGTTAGATATGGTCAACTTTGACCTTATTCTTGGTATGGATTGGCTCCATTCTTATTATGCATCTATAGATTGTAGCACCCAAGTGGTGAAGTTTCAATTTCCTTATGAAATAGTCTTTGAGAGGGAAGGTAATTTAGTGTCTCCCAAGAGTCATTTCATATCCTACCTTAAAGCAAGAAAGTTAATCTTAAAAGGATGTATCTATCATCTAGTTTGGGTCAAAGACACTACGTTTGAGACCTCAATAGTTCAATCAGTTCATTTAGTCAATGAGTTTCCTAATTTTTTTCCCGAAGATTTACCAGGGGTACCTTCTGATAGGCAAGTAGAATTTGGTATTGACCTTCTCCAAGATACTCAACCTATCTCAATCCCTCCATATCATATGGCTCCAGTTAAGCTTAAAGAGTTAAAAGAGCAGCTTAAAGAACTCTTAGATAAAGGTTTTATAAGTCCCAATGTCTCTCCATGGGGCACTTCTATCCTATTCATGCAAAATAAAAATGGTTCTTTGCGAATGTGCATTAATTATCATCAGCTGAATAAAGTCACAGTCAAAAACAAATATCCTCTTCCTAGGCTTGATAACTTATTCGACAATCTCCAAGTTACAAGTTATTTCTCTAAGATAGACCTTAGATATGGCTATCATCAGCTTAGAATAAGGGAATGTAATATTCCAAAGACAACTTTCAGAACCCGTTATAGTCATTCTGAGTTTCTGCCATGTCCTTCAGACTAAAAAATTCCTCAATAACCTTCATGGACTTGATGAACAGAGTGTTCAAATAGTATTTGGACATGTTTTTCATAGTACTTATTGATGATATTATTGTCTCTTATCGTAGTAAGGATGATTATGCAAATAATCTTAGAATTGTGTTGCAAACTCTTATAGATCACCAGTTGTTCGCCAAATTTAGCAAATATTTGGCTAAGATCAGTAGCTTTCCTAGTTCATATTATTTCCAGTGATAGTATTAGAGTTGATCCCCAAAAGACAAAGGCAGTAAGAACCTTGCCTAGACCTAATTCTCCGTTAGACATTAGAAGTTTCTTGGGTTTAGCTAGTTATTATAGATGCTTTGTTGAGGGTTTTTCTTCTATTGCAGCCCCAATGTCTAGATTGACCCAAAAGAAAGTTAAGGTCTAGTGGTAAGATTCTTGTGAGAAGTGTTTTCAAGAGTTGAAGACTCGACTCACTTCAGCCCCAGTTTTAGCACTACTTTATGGTAAAGATGGGTTCATTGTATATTGTGAAGACTCTAGAATCAGTATAGGTTATGTTTTGATGCAAAGAGGTAAGGTTATATCTTATGCCTCTAGAAAACTTAAGCCTCACAAGAAGAACTAACCCACCATGACTTTGAGCTAGCTGTTGTTTTGTTTGCATTGAAAATTTAGAGGTACTATCTTTATGGGGTGCATGTTGATGTATTTATGGATAACAAAAGCTTACAATATATGTTTACTCAAAGCGAGTTAAATCTTCATTAGAGAAGGTGGTTAGAATTGTTGAAAGATTAAGATATGAGTGTGTTGTATCATTCGATCAAGGCCAATTTTGTGGCGGACACCCTTAGTAGATATTCTATGGACAGTGTCACTCATGTGGAGAATAATAAGAGAGAACTAGTTTGAAAAGTTCATTGATTAGCTAGATTGGGTGTAAAGTTAGTTGAATCAACTGAGGGGAATGTTTGGGTTGAAAGTAGTTCAGAATCTTCTCTAGTGTCTGAAGTGAAAGAGAAGCAGGGAAAAGATCCTAGTTTGGTCAAACTGAAGGGGTTAGTTAAAGACCAAAATGTAGGGGTTTTCTCTCAAGGGGTAGATGGTGTGTTAAGATACCAGAGTAGATTATGTGTGCCATGTGTTGATGATTTGAGGTAGCGGATCATGAAAGAAGCACATGGTGTACATTATTCCATTCATTCAGGAGCCACCAAGATGTACCACATTTTAAAGAAAGTCTATTAGTGGAGTTGTATGTAGAAATATATCCCAAAATTTGTAGCCAAGTGTGCAACTTGTCAACAAGTTAAGGTAGAGCACCAAATACCTAGTGGCACTTTCTAGGAGTTTGGCATACCCACTTGGAAGTGGGAAGAGATAAATTTGGATTTTCTGACTGGACTAACCCATTCGTGTCGTCAGCGAGATTTGATTTGGGTGATTGTGGACAGATTGACCAAGTTAGCTTATTTATTACTAGTTCACACATCCTACAAAGATGAAGATTATGCTAAGTGTTACATTCGAGAGTTAGTTATTTCATGGAGTTTCATTGTCCATCATTTCAGATAGGGGTACTTAGTTTACCTCTCAGTTTTGGAAAGACTTTAAGAAGGGTCTTGGTACCCATGTTTATCTTAGTTTAACTTTTCATCCATAGAAAGATAGTCAGGTAGAGAGGACTATTCAGACATTAGAGGATATGTTGAGGGGCTATGTTCTTTACTTCAAAGGTAGTTGGGATTAACACTTACTATTCATTGAGTTTGCCAACAATAACAGTTACCATTCTAGTATTTAGATGGCCTTGTTTGAAGCTCCTTATGGGCGGAGGTGTAGATCACCAGTCGTTTGGTTCGAAGTAGTGAGGTTGCTTTGATTTGGACTGATAAGGTGTTTGAATCCATGGAGAAAGTTTAGTTGATTTGAGAGAGATTAACAGTAGCTCAGAGTTGTCAGAAATCTTATGCAGGCGTACGAAGGAGAGATCTTAAGTTTAAAGTAGATGATCATATGTATTTCAAGGTTTCACCCATGAAGGGGGTAAAGAGATTTGAAAAAAGGGGAAGCTTAGTCCAGGATATGTATGCCCCTACAAGATTTTGAGTAGTGTTGGGAAGGTAGCGTATGAGCTTGAGCTAGCCACAGTCTTTTCATCAGTTTATCCAGTGTTGTGCATGGATGATTCAGCCGTTATAGACCCCCTAGAAGTAAATATATTTAGAATAGCCTTTCTAACGATGAATTTCCAATAGAGATTCTTGATCATTAGATCTATAGACTAAGGAACAAAGAAGTTCTCTTGGTCAAAATGTTGTGGTGAAATCAGTCTGTTAAGGGTGCTACTTTGAAGCAGAAGCATACATGCATACCAATTATCCTCATCTTTTCCCCACGAACTCAGATTTAGTCGAAGGTAACAATCTTTCTTAATTCAGTTCTTTTCAAGTCTCTGATTCAACCATATAGTTATCTTCATATAAATTCATGCACTCGCAGACGTTTGTTTTAAATCGACAATGGATCTTTTGGTTGCTAAGAAAGGGAAATCAAGGATGATAGGCATATCTTGGTCCATTTCATAATCCAATACAAAAAAATCTTCCAGAAGGATATACTTGTTCACCTTAACAAGGACATCAAATAAAACTCCCATCGGCCCTTTGATAGATCGGTCTGCCATTAAGCATCGCATAGAGGTCTCACCCCGTAAAGTCACACGGTGCTTAAAGCAATAAGTATCCCAAGCTAACCCTTTGAGCTTTCTACTACTTCTAACACTTACTTTAGCATAAAGAAAAGCAATCTGGAAAACTTCAACCGCTAGTCTAGTTTGACATGCCTCTACTTACTAATGGACTAGAGAGTCATTGGGAAAAACCCTCAACTGACTTGACTAATCTGAAAGCAATAACAACTGATGAAAATCTGAAAATCTAATAAATAGGTCCTCGAACTATGAGGACACACAAACTGAGGAAATATAGACAAGGCACTCGGAGATCACTAACGCTGCTGAGGCTGAGCACCTGAACCTACATTATGAGACAATGCAGCACACAAACGTATATGTGGATCAGTACTTTGAGGATGTACTAAGCATGTGGGGATGATGCAATATGTAAAATAACATCACCATAGTTTATAAAATCATACATGCTAATGTAAATTGCTCACATAGCTTGAATAACATGAAATATGAAGATATAAAACAATGAATAGTAAAAACATATAATCTAAATCTCATGAGTAATTACAATTAATTCTAAAGTTTGTATTCTTTTCTTGTTCTCAAATTATGTAAGCTAGGTGTAATTCGAAACACATTCTGCATAGTAAATATTTGATCTCAGTAAACTATTTTAAGAGTGGGGAACTTCTATTTGGGAGGTTCTTCTAATACACCACGTGAGCACCCATGAAGTCCCACATCTAGCCCCCATTAGGTAGGGTTGTTCTACCCTTTCAATCGAAATAGAACAATCTAATCTGTGTGATCACAATCTGAGTCATCCACCTAGAAGTGGGAATAAATATTTGTACCTACTGTGGCACGTAATTCTGTGAAAGATAGGGCACGCTAATTCCACACTTCCCACTCGGATCTAAATACTACTCCCAATCTTATGATCAAAATCTTTAAGAAAATCCACTTTAAAAGTACTCTATGGTTAATAATGGAAACCAAGTATAAATCTAAAATTCGAATTTGTAAAGTGGATTTCAATTCCATAGTGACCGAAAGGTCAAATCTTTTCTCAATAATCTTTCTCAGAAAAAAATCATAGGGTGCTTATAGCATAACAATACTTAAAATAACAATATCAAATAGGGCTTAATAACCCATGTATTAATATCATGATAAAACATCTAAGAATGCATGTTTGATAACATGATCATTCGTAAATCATATTAAAATCTGGAAATTTTTGCAATGCTCAAAAAAATATTCTCATACTCATAAAATTTCAACTTCTAAAGCATTGAAAATATAATAATCTCATGAACAAAAACATAGGGTATAAATTCATACTTCAAGTTCATAGCAAAACATGTAAAGTCATATCTTTTCGTAAATAACCACAAATTTTGGGCACAAGAACGGAAGGATTATTCTTGTTCAAACCCACATACCTTAAATTATGGACATTGAATGAGCTCTAGCTTTTATGATATTTGTAAAATTGAGCATAAGAACAGAAGGATTGTTCTTGCTCAAACCCACATACCACAAATTATGGACATTGAATGAGCTATAGCTTGTTCAAACCCACATACCAAACTGACTCTAGAAGCATTGCAATACACCACAAAACCATCTGTACCATTGGGAAATGTCAACACAGGGGTTAAAATAAGTCGATCTTCAACTCTTGAAAACTCGTCTCACAAGAATCTGACCACAGGAACTTAACTTTCTTTTGGGTCAGTCTAGAAATAGGAGACGCAATAGATGAGAAACCTTCAATAAAGTGGAGGTAATAGCCAGCTACACCCAAGAAACTTCTAATGTCAGATGGAGAGATAGGTCTAGTCCGATTTGTTATAGCTTCTATCTTTAGGGATCAACTCTAATGCCTTTGGCTGAAATAATATGACCCAGAAAGGCTACTGTCCTTAGCTAAAACTCACACTTGCTGAATTTGGTGAATAATTGATGATCCCTAATAGTTTCCAAGACAATTCTAAGATGTTCTACATGGTCATTCTTATAACGAGAGTAAACAAGGATATCATCTACGAACACTATGACAAACATATCAGGATACTATTTGAACACTCAATTCATGAGGTCCATGAAAGTTGTTATAGCATTGGTTAGCCCAAAAGACGTGACTAAAAAATCAAAATTACCATAACAAGTTTGGAAATCTGTCTTGGGAATATCAAACTCTCTTACTTTAAGCTAATAATAGTCTAATCTAAGGTCTATCTTTGAGAAATAACTTACACCTTGGATTTGATTAAATAAATCATCAATTCTAGGAGGAGGGTACTTGTTCTTGATTGTGACCTTATTAAGATGATGGTAGTTTATGCACATACGTAAAGAACCATATTTCTTTTGCATAAATAGGATAGGTGCGCCGCAAGAATAAACACTAGGCCTTATGAAACCTTTATCTAGAAGATATTTGAGTTTCTCTTTCAACTCTTTAAGTTTGGTAAGTTCCATACGGTATAAAGGAATAAAAATAAGTTGTGCGTTGGGAAGAAGGTCTATCATTAACTCTATCTCTCTATCAGAAGGTACCCCTGGGAGTTCTTCTGGAAAAACATTAGGAAACTCATTAACTATATTGACTGACTGGAGAGTTGGAGTCTCAAACTTAGTGTCTTTAACTCAGACTATATGATAAATGCAACCTTTGGAAATCAACTTTCTAGGTTTGAGATAGGATATAAAATGACTTTTGGAAGATATAATTTCCAGACCACTCGAAGATTGGATCATCAGGAATCTAAAACTTAACCACACGGGTACGACAGTCTATAATGCATAACAAGAGTGAATCCAATCCATACCTAGAATAATGTCAAAATTGACCATATCCAACTCTATTAAATTAGCAAATATGACTCTATGAAGAACAGTAATAGGAAATTTTTTATAAACTTTGTTAGCAACAACAGACTCACCTGCTGGGGTAGAAACTAGGAAAGGCTTAGGGATCTTTTCAAAAATTATCTTAAAATTCATAGCCACCAACGACATCATATAAGAAAAACTTAACCCAAGGTCCAATAATACACATACATCAAAATGAATGACACGAAGTATACCATTAACAACATCTGGTAAATCTTTCTGCTCCTGGAAAGATGGTAAAGCATAGAAGCAATTCTGACGCTGACCGCCATCAGTACTGGATGAAATGCCCTAAGGAGGGGTTGGACATGCTGAAGGAGCTAGTGTACTGTTAGCTTGAGTTTGGGGATGAATATCTCTATTTCTCAGCCTACTATACGGGCACTCTTTGATTTTGTGGACCGGCTGGCCACACCCATAGCAACCCCTCTGACTAGCTAAATAGTTGCCAGGATGATTCTTACTACACTTAGTACACTGAGGATAACTTGGCCTACCACTGACACTGTTATAAGATCTGGGCACAGAAGACTGCCTTACTGTTATTGCCTATTTCTGGGTGTGAGAGCACTAGCTGATGAAGGTACTAGCATAGAAGAATAGCCCAAAAACTGTGGGCGGTTCTCTCCATGAATCTAGTCTATCCATACTTATGCTGCTCTGATCTAGCCCTCTTATTCCCTCTCACTCTATCCCTTTCCTTAATCTTTTCTACCTTAATTTATTAAGCATGCATCATGAGCATAGAAAGATCCATATCCCTATTGAGCATAGAAGTCCTACACTCTTTCATCACCAATCTATACATACCTATCATGAACTTACTCATACTAGATTTGGGATCAGCTATCAAGTCAGGAGCTCACTTAGCTAGCTAGTTGAACTTGAGGCAGTACTCTTTCACTATCATGGAGCCTTGCCTCAAAATCATGAACTCTTCTATCTTCATTTCCCTCATCTACAGTGGGAAGAACTTATCCAAGAATGTATCTTGGAAAACCTTCCAAGTCATGGAAGCAATATCCTCCCCTCTATTATTTCTCCACATCACTACCCAGTCGTAAGCAATATCTTTCAAATGATAAGAGACTAGTTCCACACTCTCTTCTTTAGACACATGCATGACTTAGGTGATCTTCTTCAACTCCTCACGATACAACTGTGGGTCCTCACCTTTCTTCGACCCATAGAATTCTGGCGGATTCATCCTCATTAAATCACAGAGTCTAAATACAGCTGGATCACCCCCTTGGTGTCGCAAGTAGTAGCCTGATTATTGGCTTGCACAGTAGCAGTCACGGTTTGGGCTAATGTTTGAAAAGCAACCCAGATTTTGGAATGAGACATATTCTCATTCAAGGGATCAACAGTTTGAGGTGGCTCATTTTTTCTATGGTCATTGGCTGTGTGAGGAGGAATTTTCTTTCATAAGAGAGCATGAATTAATAGCAAGAGAGACAACTGTAAGCATGATGAATTTTGAAAGAAAGAGATGACTTTTTTTTCCAAAAATGCTTCATAGCCTCTTGCTCATAGATGTGGCGCGCTACACACCGATGATCAAGACTCTATGTAATATGGCTTGTCAGACTCCCTATGACTCCTTAAGCCTTTGGCTCTGATACCAAGTTTATAACTCCCTGAAATCTCATCCTTGAATGGCACACGGTGCTTAAGGCTACAAGTAGCCCTAAGCTAACTCTTTGAGCCTGCTACTACTTCTAATACTTACTTTAGGATAAATAAGTCAATCAACACCACTATATCATATTAAATCTAAACTGAAATAATCACTTTAATGTCAAGTACTAGAAATAATATGGAAGACTTCCACTGTTAGCCTAGTTCAAAAAGCCTCTACTTACTAATAAACTAGAGAGTCATTAGGAAAACCCCCCAACTAACTCGACTGATTTTAAAGCAATAACAACTGATAAAAATCTAAAAATCTAAGAAATAGGTCCTCGACTAACAAACTGAGCAAATGTAGACAAGGCACACGGAGATCACTCATGCTGCTGAGACTGAGCACCTAAACCTACATTATGACACAATGTAGAACATAGACGTATACGTGGATCAGTACTTTGAGGTTGTACTGAGCATGTGGGGATGCATGCAATATGTAAAACATCACCATAATTTATAAAATCATACATGCTAATGTAAATGGCTCACATAGCTTAAATAACACGAAATCTGAAAATATAAAACAATGAATAATAAAAACATATAATCTGAATATCATGAGCTATTAAAATTATTTCTAAAGTCTCTATTCTTTTCTTGTTCTCAAATCATGTAAGATAGGTGAAATCTAAAACTCATTCTGCATAGTAAATTTTTCAATCTCAGTAAACAATTTTAAGAGTGGGAAACTTCTATCTGGGAAGCTCTTCTAACCATGTGAACACCCATGAAGTCACACGTTTAGCCCCCATTAGGTAGGTTTGTTCTACCCTTGCCATCGAAATAGAACAATCTAATCTGTGTAATCATAATCTAAATCATCCACGTAGAAGTGGAAATAAATATTTGTACCTATGGTGGAACGTAGTTCTATGGAATATAGGATATGCTAATCCCACACTTCCCATTCGGTTCTAAATACTACTCCCAATATTATGCTCAAAATCTTTAAGAAAAATCTACTTTAAACGTAATCTAATGGTTTATAATGGAAACCAACTATAAATCAGAAATCTGAATCTGTAAAGTGGATTTCAATTCCATAGTGACCAAACGTTCAAATCTTTTCTCAATTATCTTTCTCACAAAAAAATCAATAGATTCTTATAGACAACAATACTCAAAATAACAATATACAATAGGGATTAGTGACCCATGTATTGATATCATGATAAAACATCTAAGAATGCATGCTTGATAACATGATCATTCGTAAATCATATTAAAATCTGGAAATTTCAGCAATGCTCACAAAAATATACTCATACTCAAAAATATTCAACTTCTAAAGCATTGAAAATATCATAATCTCATTAACAACAAAATTGAATATAAATTCATACTTCAATTTCATAGGAAAACATGTAAATTCATATATTTTTGTAAATAACCACAAATTTTAGGCACAAGAATGGAAGGATTGTTCTTGTTCAAACCCACATACCTAGAATTATGGGCATTGAATGAGCTCTAGCCTTTATGTTATTAGTACAATTGATGGGTTCTTCTTGTATCTCTCTCAATGGGGATTCCAAATCTAGAAGAATTATTGAAAACTGACGGTTAAATTTTGAGTTCTCTTGAACTTTAGGTTGAAACCCTAATGTGTGTTCTTGAGTAAAATTGATAAAAGTGACTGTAATTTGGAGTTATTGAGATTAAATTTCGTGTTAAGGATGAAAAGGGAATGGAAAATACCATTCATGCCTTTAATGAGTCGGAGAAGGATGCTGAAATTTGCCTAGGGGGAGTTCCTCGGGCAACGCCTACCTAGACCGAGGGAGGACCCTGGGTGGCGCCCCGCCTAGACTAGTGTACTACCCTAGGTAGCGCCCTGCCTAGCCCAAGGGACTACCCTGGGCAGCACGGGCTTAGATACTTTAGCTATTGGTTTGGCATACCAACATGCCTTAAAGCATGATTAAAATTCTGAAACTCACCTGAGATGTACTCTTGACTTGCCCCATTGCGTATCAACAAAAGAATCAAGAAATGAAGGTTGAAAAGTTCTTGAAATAATTCATCCAAGTTTGAAGGCTCAAAAATAAACTAAATGTTGAACGCTTAGCTACAATTCTAAGTACAAGGTTAAATTACTTGACATGCTCTAAAGGTTTAGATAACGAGGAAAAAGTTACGAGGTATTACAGGTATCCAATAAAGCTTCTTATAGATAACAAAAGGCATTAAGTTAATGCTCGCACCAAGGTCGCATAGAGCTTTTGCAAACACATGTGTCCCTATTGTGCAAGGAATGGTGAACACTTCTGGTTCGTCTTTATTTTCCATAACCTTACTATCCATGATAGCACTACACCCATGAGTGACCTCACTGGTGTCACCTTCGACAAGGTTTATTTTGGACATCAACTTTTTCATTAACTTAGCATATCCCAAGATCTCTTGGATCACCTCGAGCAACGGGATGTTTATTGATAGATTGATAAGTTTCGCCATGAACTTCCTCAATTTAACACCTTTCTCTTTTTTATACAATCATTGAGGGAATGAGGGAAGAACTTGGATTGTGGTCCTAGCTACACTTTGTGGATTCTTAACCTTAAATACTTCTCAATTACTTTCATCGGTCTCTTTCTCATTATTTTCTTATCAAATTTAAGGTAAAACCTCCTTTTCTTTATCTTTGGGCGTTTTCTCACTCAATTATCCTTTAGAGAGCTCATAGAGTATCTTTTCACTCCTTGTGAAAATTTCTAGAACTTGATAATCATTCTTTGGATTAGCAATCGTGTCACTAGAGAGTCCACTTCTAGGCCTAGCATTTAGTTGCGTGGAGATTTTTCTAATTTGGGTTTCCAATTTCTTGATGGAGGGGGAGTGAGACACCACGGTTTGAGATAGTTAAGAGAAGTCACCTTTAAACTCATGAATCATTTTTTCCATACCTTTTACTCTATTCAATATTCTTGCTAACACATCCTCGGTCTTGAATTTTTTGGGGTCGATGGCACTTGACTCCTTCGTCTTAGCTCGATCATAAGAGGGAACATAATGGTCATAATCACACTTCCTATCCCTCCAATTTCTATCCTGTTTGCGGTCCATCAAACCTTAATTACCTCCTTGCCTTTGACAAGAAGGGAGGGAACCCCCTGAGTAGTTATCTATATATCGGATTTCCTCATCCAACTTATTTGCTTCTTCATCATGTTCGTAACATTTTGATGCTACGACGTTTACCACTTTCACGGGTGCACCCATAACATGTTTTTTCAAGAGTTCAAGTTAGGTCATCATTTTAGCCATGGTCACCTCCTTTTCTTAATTCTAATTTCTTTGTTCATTATCCATCATGGAAGTTGTGGAAGGGATCTTAGGAACTTTGGTATCCTGGATATGCCAACCTTAGTTTTGCTTTGACACTTCTCCGATCAATAGAAAGACCCAATGATGGTGCATTTTCACTAGAGAGCAACCCACTGCATTATCTACCACCAATTTATTTAATGGATCAAGGTCACGGTAGAAGATCTCAAAAGTATCTTCTCTGGGAATTCATGATTTGGACATTGGGCCAATTTTCTACTAAAGCATTCCCATGCTTCAAACAATGGTTCTCCATTAATTTGCCAAAAATTCACAATCTCATCCTAATTTTAAAGCATTTTAGGTGGTGGGAAGTATCTATTATGTAACACCATAGTAAGCTTATCCCAAGATTTAATTAAGTCAGGTAAAAGTGAGCGAAGCCATAAAACCGCCTCATCCATTAGTGAGAATGAGAAGAGGCAAAGCCGAATGGATTCTTAAGTAATGTGTGCTATATTTAATGGCGAACACACTTCCATGAAATTCTTCCAATGAACATTTGGGTACTCAAAGGTTTGACCCCCATACAATCCTTTCATTTGAAATAGGTAAAGCATGAAGCTAGTCACATGAGTGACTCTAGTCCCTTTAGTTAGTGGGATACAGATTGCACTTGTTTGGGCCGCTTCATTTAGTTGGCCCTTATTATCAAGGGGACCATCAATGGGTCCCATGTTTCTTGCGTTATCATTCATTGTTCCATTAACACTTTGATCACCTGAAAAAATTCAAAAACAACAAATAAAGTAAATTATACCACCCAGAGTATTCCCAAGTAAGAATCACACCACACAAGCAAAATCTATATTTCACTCCCCGGTAATAGAGCCATTTTAATAACGCTTAACTCACTCCCATATTTAAGGGGTGAGGCAGTCATTTTCAATAACCCAACTGAGTTGATGTTGAATCCACAAGGAGTGAATTATAAATTTCAATTCCTATAGGTACTCTAATTACTAAAAGGTCACCCAGAATGCTAACAAACATGACATGTAAAATAAAATGGGGGAATTAATTTGGGATTTGTTTGTAATGTTTTTTGGTTTACAATGGCCAACTATGACACTTTTGACTTTGAATCAAGATTTAAGGAGATCTTGGGATTATGTCTACCTAAAAGAAAAGTAAGTGGGCTGATGATGGTTTAACATAAAACATAGTTCTTAACTAAAGAATAGGCTAGGTCAAAGATCATTGTGGTTAATCTTTCAATAAAACCACAATGCTTTCACTCATTGGCTCTTTCGAGTACCTAACAAGTGTGCAATTCGTAATCACCCAAAATCTCAATCAAGCATCCCTATTTCTAGAATGATGCTCTTGTCATGATTTACCCTCCTATTACACTTATTTCTAATATTGCAAAAGATAGTAAACTATAGGCTTAATTGTCCATAATTTCCTTGTCCCCCTATAACCCTCTTTCAAGGATGTTATGAGATATCTCATGTTCACTTTCATCCCTCTTTCAAGGAAGATGAAAGGTTTCTAGAGTATGGAGTTTTCACCCATCATACCCATTTGGAGATTTGGGTTTTTGACCAATAAATTCGAACTCATAAATTCAAGTAATGGTGGAATCCATACTTAACAATTAACAATCATGCAAACACAACAACACCCACACACAATTATACTTTAGTTCAACATAATCCAGAGACTAATTTACTTAGCTATTCTTGAACAAAGTAAAGAAAGATATATTATGCGGATTATCAAAAGCATTCATTCTTCAAAAAATACCAAGAAATCAAGCCACTATAATTAGTTACACACTTGCCCAATTAGGGTTTTTTGCCTCCAATTCAGAATTATCTATGAAGTAAGCAATACTTAAAGAAGAATGGGTTTTTGCCTTTATGAGATTTGGGATACATCTATGTAATTTTACAAAATTGCCCTAGGTCATATTCCTACTGAACCACGATCATATAGGTTCGACTGCGACCACGACTATGCGACTGTAGTTGTTCTCCACAATCACATTATGCTAACCATCTTGACTGACCGCGACAGTGGACTGAGGACCACGGTTGTGTTAACTAAGGATGAACTACTTCCAGTCTACAACTGCACTCCTTTTGCTTCTATTTTATCTCGTTTTAGCTCTAATCCATATATTTTTACCTTCTCAACTATATACTTGCAAAATATGGATATTAGTACATTTAAATCATGATGATGCCTTATTTTCTTATACAAACCATGGTAGTGTGCACACATATTTGGTGCAAATGAGTGGTAAAATCACCACTCACCAGTGACTAAGTAAGTTTGAAATTAAAGTTGCTTGTTAAGTTTAAACCTAAGTTACTAGTATTTGGGGGGATTTGAACATTTTTCAAGGGTATAATTATTTTTAGACATCTAAAGGACTAACTCGGGGATTTGAATAATTAGAGTGCTATCAATTAGAAATAGATCTTGGGATTATGCTTTCCTAGGGGCAAAGTATGATGGAAGCATAATGATTCGAAGAAAATTCTAGTTGTTAGTGATGCGGTAGTCTAGGTTGTCAGTCCTTGAGGCTAGTTTGTCAACAAAGCCTTAAAGATGTCACTCATTGACCCTTTTGAGTACCTAACAAGTGTGTCAATTAAAACCACCCAATACCTCAATTGGGTATTCCTATTTCTAGTGTGATCCCCAAGGTATAGTCAACCTCATATCACCCTTATGTCTAAGATAGTGAGAATTAGCCAATTATACCCATAAATTGTCTACTATTACCTTAGTTCCCACAAACCTCTTTCAAGGATGTTGCAGGTTACAAATTTTCACCCAAACTCCTCTTTAAAGTGTGGTTTGAGCTTTCAAGATCTTGGGATTTTCACCCACAAAACTATTTGGGTATTTGGAGACTTTCACCCATAAATCCCAATTAATTTAATCAAGAAATAGTAGAACCCATGATCAATAAACTAGCATATACACAAATGAATCACTACCCACATATACTTCCACCCTATTCTAAAATAATCCCAAGAAGAAAAACTAGCTACACATAAGATTAATAGGCAAGATATACCCAAAAATCTCCATAAATTTGATTTATTAAAAGATAAAGAGAATACAAATTACAAGATTTAGGATTCAACAAATCTTCAATGGAAATTGCCAATCCACTACTTGAAAGCTACTCTACTATATTCTTCACCAAAAAATTAGTACAATAGTTGTCTTCTCAAAATTGGAAACTAGATGGTGGAAAAACTCTACTAAAGTTGGATCTGTTCTATGGGATAGGGTTTGAGCCTCTTAAGAAAAAATATGCCCCTAGGTATAATCCTTCTTCACCACTATCGGAGCTACCATAACTGAGGTTAGAAATATGATTGTGGTATGTTGACCTATCTTGACTTGTTGCTGCCACTGTAACTGAGGCCTGTTTCTACTCCAGGTATTCCAATTGCACTTCTTTCTCTCTTTTGATCCTTTTTAGATCAATTCCACATATTTCCATCTCATAACTTGTATGCATGAAAAATATGTATATTAGTTTATTTAATTACACATATGTCTCATTTATATATTTAAATTATGGTAATGTGCATGAATATTAAGTGCAAATAAATGGTAAATTCACCACTCATCAATGCACACCGAAGTGAGTGTTAAGGGTGTTATGCTCTTATGGTGTTATTGAAGATGTAGAAATGGTTGGTAGTTAGTAGAGAAAGAGTGATTAGTTAAGATGAGTTAGAATATATTAGAACTAGGGAAGAATCTTGTGATGACTTGTCATTGTAGTAGTAAATATCAAGTATAGATAGTGAATGTAAGGATATAGCATCTAGGAATTTACATATGTAAGTTTTAATTTGTGGTTTTAGGGGAAACTCCTTGTTTCTTAAAGAGCTATGAGCATAGTTTAAATGTATATATGGGTATGTAGATGTGATGTAAAAAGGAGAATGTTTTAATAGATTGTAGTTAGATAGGTTGTAGGATTAAATTTGACTATTCGTATCATGAGGTTTTAGTAGACCCTATGTTTCTTGGTTTTAGCAAGTAATTGTAACCCAGTCTAGTATGTGAGAAGATGTGTAGTGAAATTTAAGCGGTACTAGTAATTTTTCAAAGAAGAATATGCTTGTAAGTCATAGTTAAGTAGAGTAAGAAAGTAAAGTTTATTATTTTGTGAAAATTTATATAGACTAGTACAATATATAGGATATTTCATTTGTAGTCCATGATAACAAGTAGATCCTAAGTTTGAACTTTAAGTGTTAACTATAGTGAAAATAATGATATTTTAAGGATAGTAACATAGGTTTTGTTGAAATGGATCTCTTAGGATAGATATGGTATATGGGATAGTTTAAGATGATATCTCTTAGAATGTTTGAACGTATGGGCCTGATTTATATAAGGGATAGAGTTGAAATAGTGAGTTATGTCTAAGTTATTCAGTGGATAAAACACTTAAATTTGTAAGAAAAAGGTGTACTCAGCTTTAAGTTATTTTTAGTGTTGCTTTGTATGGAAGAGGGTAGGTAGTTATTATTTGGTGTTCATTTTAATTAAATTGATGGAATTATATATCTAATTGAAAATGTTGAGCCTCTTGGTATAAATTTAATTTCCTTTGATCTAGATAGGTATTAGATAAGAGGGGTGATGCTAGTAGACTAACGAGAAGAGGCTACAATATGAAGTATTATAGAAAGTGGATGTATGCCCATGAAAATTTAAGTTATATGATGAGGAATTTTAAGGATATAGGAAGATAAAAGGAGTACCTCTAAAAGGAATGCCGAAGAAAGAAATTATTATTTTTCCTATGATATTTTATTAGTGAAATTTTAGTGTTCATGTGCATAGTTATACCATATCTTGCTGAGCTTTATGCATTTAGCTCTGTGCAAAGAATAGTATTGTAGACCTAGAATAGAGGCATTTGAGCTAAGAAGGAGAATGTCATGTTAAACCAATGACAATATTGATATTTCTAGTGGTGATGAGTTTCGAAAAATAAATTTCGATGTGTGCTTTAGTGATCCATTCCTATTAGTATAAGATGACCCTTTAACCATGTATTATGCCCTCTATACATTCTTATGTTTGAGGTCCGAATTCTCTATGTAAACTCATGTCCGGGCTCAGTCCCTTGAGGTGGAAGTAACAATATCTCTTATTGGTCCAAATTTTTATCTTAGATTCTAGGGACCCAATTTCTATGTTACAATGCTCATAACCAATGATTCCATGTCTCACATTAATCTCACTTCTTAGAAATTATGCTTTTCTATATGTTACCAAATCACATAATGTTATTTTTAAGACCAAAATTACACTCTCTATGAAAACTCATGACCATTCTCAATTCCTAGAATGAGAAGCAACATCTTATTCAGTGAATTTATTAATTTTAGTTATTATATATTTTAGGTTATATGCACTCATGTTTCTCAGTATGACTAGTACTTAGAACTTATGATATGTTATACTTCTATTAGAATGCTTCTCTATTCATGTATAGGTGTTTGATATATAAAGTACTTTGTGCTTGTCGTACTGTATCTTACTTTACAGGGCCCATCTTAAGTAGTTCAGCAAATGTGAGCCATAATTGAGTGGTATCACTCCTATTCTTGAAGGTCATACGCTATCCCCCTCATTGATATTGCTTATGTTATGATTATTATAGTGATGATGGCAGCAGGATAATGATTTAGGTAAAAAAATGTAGATATTTATTATTGTAAAAACACAAGTTAAGTTATAGGTGAAGAGAAAAGATTGAGATGAACTCTCATTATGTGAAATGGCTAGAAAGGGGATTTATGGTGTAAATATTTGTGGAGGTGATTGAAGTGGGTGATTTTAGGTGTGAAAATCCTTAAATGGGGTGTAGTAACAATAGTCTAGAATTTTGTGATTGATAGATATGCAGACCATTGTACTATCTGGCCATTACTCCTTAATTAGAACTTGATACTTTTATTATAGTGATAAGATGGAGCAGTATTCTTACAGGAATGTACAGTATCGAGTTTTGTAGCTTAGGCTAGTATGAACGCACTATGTGCAGTAACTTTTAACTATGGGTGAGGCTTCAACATAGAAGAGCAGTGTAGTTAGACTCAGGCTATTATATTTATGTTTCTCTAGGGAAATTCTAAGTTGGAACTGATGAAGTGTGTATCATAGTTGAGAAGTGTCACTAAATTTAATGGTTATTATCCATATCATTTTAGGTGGAGAGTACTTTTATTCCTATGTCAAGAAAAAAACCTTAGTTCATGTCATGTATTAATGTTAATCTATGATTATGATTTCCAAACTATTCATGTCATCATAATTATGAGTATGTTCATGTTCCATAGAACTCATATCCTATATCATGTCCATCCTAAGTCTCATGTTGTAAGACCCTGCAAAATCCTAAGCTTAACTCAGACCTTTAAAACTCGTTAAGGGGTCCCAGACTAAGATAATTTTAGCGAAGTATTCATACTTTGAGTTATTTTAGCCTTTGTAGGTTGGCAACTCTATTTCATGACCCTTATGACCTTTAAATATTGATTTTTACGTTAATTTATGATCACCAATATCAGTAGGTGCTCTCAAATAAGTTCTTGATTTTTTGGACTTCGTTTGAAACACATTCGAAAGCTTAAACCAATGGATCGACGCTATCTTGACGTACCGCGTCACCCATGGCGTCGATGAGTATTTTTCCCCAGCTCTCAGTGGTAATTCCAGTGTCCAAAAATGAACTCAACATGGTGCGTTGGCTATTGGATCGATGCCAAGGATGTGGTACGTCGGTCTACGCGTCGCTAAATCAGTTTCAGTCACTAAAAAGATGCATCCTCAGGAGTAATTGGGTCTTTTCTCACCTTATGTTAGTTCCCAAAATACGAAATTAATCTCTTTTAGAGGAAAAATTCATTCCTTATTCAGAATTTACTCAAGAACAAAAACCTTAGAAACTCAAGGCTTAAGCTTTCACCATCATTCTTCAAGAATTTACCAACCAAGGTATGTAAAGTGTTCATCCAAGTGTTTCATTCCACCCTTGGAGTTCAAGAAACTTTTTATACATAAAAGTTAATTGATTTCATGGATTTCATGTTGGATCTTGAATGTATTAATGATTATGATGTTAATGGAGATCTAATTTCACGATTTGTCCTAAGTTTATGCAAACAAGTTTAATTGTGAATTAAATTGTGTAAACTATATGTCAAACTCTTGAATTACAAGTTGAATTTAGAATTCATGATACTACTATATGTTTATGGATATGTGAAATACCCATGCTCCCTAAGTGTTTATAAAAATGCTATGTGATTAGAATAGTCCAAGCATAACATGTTATTGTGTGATATCAATCATGCACAAGCTCATGTATAACAAGTGTTTGACCAACGATGTCTAAGTGAATGTATTATTAGAAAGCTAGTACCATGTTCTACTAAAGTCATGTAGTGATTTACTTTTCATGATATCGAGTCATAGGGTATTTAATACCTGACAATTTAGTTGCTTACCTAGAGCCAGTGTTAGTTACAGAATAATCTCAATCATGTCACAATCTGTAGTACTCTCAGTTAGTTATAGAACTTTGAAAAAACTCAGTAGACTCAGTATCAGTACAGTCCAGTTCATACCTCAGTAAATTTAGTAGGTTAATAAAATTTAGTAGTGTTCAGTCAGTCAGCGAAACTTAGTGAACTCAGTTTAGTGCAGTTAGACAGTATAATTAGTTATAGATCAGTAAATCCTAGTATGAACTAGGAATCAGTTTAGTGTCTATTCAGTTGGGAGTAGGATTCAGCCCCGAGCGAGCCCAGGGATGGGGACATTCCTACCAACAGCTGGTTTGACCCTTCGTAGTCATCCCTGCATTACAAAACTACGTAGCAAACACAGGTGGAGATATTTTCCTGCCATACTAGGATTGATACATCTCATATAAGTTTTCCTGCCAGCGAGGGTTGACGAAAGATATTCCTATTATATAAGGTTAACTTACAGTTGTCTTTATCCATGGCACGGTTCTGACACCCTTCCAACAAGGGTTATAGGTTGCACCCCAACCTATTCAGAAAAGGGGCATGTTAGTCAAATGTTACCTCCTACAATCTCAGTTTCAGTCTTCAAAGTAGAACGTAATTTAGTTCTATAGAAATTAGGACTGTCAGACACAGTCACTCAGTTCAGTATGAATCTCAAAATAGTTCCACAAAAGTAGGACTATCAGATACAGTCTCTCAGTTAACAGTAATACAGTATCAGTAAACTCAATTATCAGTAAATTAGTAATTCAGAACTCAGTATCTATTGTTATCATGACCTTAGTTATAGTTTATACATTCATGCATATACTCTCATTAAGTTATACTCATGTTATTCAGTCACTATTGTTCATGCATATGAACCTATGCATCTCAGACTACCTCACTTAGCATACCAATACATTCAAAGTACTGACGCATACCTTTATTTTGTGCTATGATATCTTATATCATAGGTTCAGAAGCACGGGCTCCCAATCATACTTAGCAGCCCAATCCATCAGTAGTCGACTAGTAGTGAGTCCTTATTGTTTGAAGGAAGATTTATTATTCCAGTATTTCAGTACTCAATTTATTTCAGTCGTTGGGGTTATTTGGGGTACTTGTCCCATCAACTCCTTATTCAGAAAGTAGAGGTTTTTCAAACTAGAGTATTTCATATAGATGTATCAGTATTTATTTACTATTTTAAACCTTATGGTAAGTTTTTGCCTAATTTTTGCATAATACAGTATTATTATTCAGTTATTATAGCAGGTACTAGTCATGGGTTAGCTTTTGGTCCCTCGAGATTATGAGCACCGTGTAGCATCTGTGGTACAGACTCGGGGCATTACAAACTTAGTATCAGAGCCTAAGGTTCAAAAGATTTTGAGGAAGGCTAAAAGTTGCATCTAGTAGAGTCTTGTGCGTGGGTGTCTAGCGCGCCACACTTATGGACAAGAAGCTATGAGGTATTTTAGGAAAAGTTTCCCTTCCTTCAGTATTCATATCATGCGGGTAAGTATGAGATCAAGATAAACTCTCAGTATAATTTATATCTTCTTTATGCTTCCAGAACATGCCTTACAAAGAAGCTAACGAGAGAAGTAATAAAAATCATCCAGTCCCTCCACCCGTTTAGGCAAATACCTTGAAAGAGCATGTCTCCCACTTTGAATTTAGAGCTTCTTTCACCGCCTTAGCTTATTTAGTAGCTACTCAGAATAATTAGATTGTTATTATCCTATCAAGGCTTATGGATCATGCTTGTAGAGTGAGGATAAGAGGTGTAAGAAAGAGGGTACAAAGAATTAGAGGGCCAGAATGTGTAAGCCAAAAAGTGGCCAAACAAATCCTGTTTGCCAGAAGTTCGACAGAAACCACCAGAGTATCTGTAGAGATGGCGGTGATATGAGTTTTGGATGTGGCAAGCCAGGCTACATAGTCAGATATTTTCCTTGGGTGGGTTTGTAGAGTCATCATAATTGTCCCCCAGCTCAGTCCGGTCACCCAAATCAGCAGGGTGCCTTTTGTAGTACAACCAGTGGGCAATACCCAAACAGGATTTATGCACTTCCATCCCGACAGGATCAAGAAAGTTCTCCTGATGTGGTCACTTACGTTATAAGTTTACCATTTAAATTTTCATGCTTTGATAGATCCAGGATATTATTTGTCCTTTGTAACTCCATATAAAGCTATTGATTTTGGAGTTAGTCCTAAAATCCTAGCAGAGCCTTTCTCAGTCTCTACCCCAGTGGGTAAATCTATCATAGCCCGATGCGTATACAAAAACTATCTGATTATGGTATCTTAGAAAGTCACTTTAGTAGACTTAGTAAAATTAGAGATGACTAGTTTTGATGTCTTTCTCGGCATGGATTATCTTCATTCCCGCTATGCCTCAGTCGAGTGAAAAAATAAAATTGTCCAGTTTTAGTTTTCGAATGAACCTATCCTAGAGTGGAGGGGTAGTACTTCAGCACTTAGGGTTAATCTTTTTTCCTACCTAAGGGAGAGAAAGTGATATCTAAGGGGTGTATCTACCATTTCGTTTGAGTCTAATACTCTAATTCAGAAACCCCTAATATTGAATTAGTGCCAGTATCATATGAATTCCCAGATGTGTTTACCGAAGATCTTCCCAGAGTTCTACTCGAAAGGGAAAACAACTATGGAATAGACCTTTCATACCTCAGCCCATATCTATTCTGCCATATAAAATGGCTCTTGTAGAACTTTGAGAATTAAAATAACAGTTGAAGAATCTCCTAGATAAGGGATTTATCAGACCCAGTGTGCCCTCCATGGGGTGCAACATTTCTATTTGTGCATAAGAAAGATGGTTCTCTCAGGATGTGCATCGACTACTGTCAACTAAATAAAGTCACGATCAAGAATAAGTATCCACTTCCCATAATGGATGACTTGTTTGACCAACTTCAGGGTTCCAGTTATTTTTCTAAGATAGTCCTTAGATCAGCCTATCATCAGCTCAGAGTCAGAGATGGTGACATTTCGAAGATAGTTTTCAGAACTCGGTATGGTCACTTCAAATTCTTAGTCAAGTCATTTGGTATTACCAATGCCCCAGTAGCTTTCATGGACTTGATGAACCACATGTTCAAGCAGTACTTGGACATATTTGTCATAGCCTTCATCAATGACATTCTTTCTTATTCTCATAGCAAGAATGATCACGCAGATCATCTCAGAATCGTATTCTAGACTCTCAAAACCCATCAATTATCATGATATCTGCTCATATCTAACATGTCAGCTCTATGATCATAGCTCATACTCATGCATTTTAGCAAGCATATACGCCTACAATTCCTAGTATAAGGAGTTCAAGTCACTCAGTGTTATGAATCATATTCCATCAATATAGAAACTCAAGACTTAGGTCATGCAACTCATGACTCATGTACTCATGTCATTCTTTACAGTATGTTTAGTTCCCATGACTCATACTATACCCCTAACGATCAGCTAAATTTAAATTATCTCATACATATCCTTAGTTTAGGTCTCTTGGTGAATCTATGATGTTTACATTCTCTTTCTCAGGCCTTATTAGGTTTCAAATTTTGTATATCATTCATTCATACTTCAGGTCCTCGTGTTTTAACCCTTTAGTGAACTATCCTATTGAAATAATATAGTGATAAGTGATTTCTTAGATGGGAGAGAATAAATGTTTTATGTTAAGGAATGATTTTTTCTTACTTGTGATACATGAGGATGTAGTCATGAATATAGGCTTGAATTTTAGGCTAGTGTGCAGGTAAATGGCTTGCAAAAACTTGCACTTAGTTTCTGAAGGAAGGGAAGGATCAGGATTTTTCATGAGATGAGAAGTTGAGAAAATACAAAGTGTGAGTGTCTATTCAGACCCTCGATTTGTATCATTCTTCATCGTGTAGTTATTAAAACCCAGCATTCAAATCCAGTATGAGTTTCAGTTACAACCTCAATTACCATCTTAGTTATAATCTCAGTCACTGTCCCAGTCCAGTAATTAGATCAGTAACTCAGTTCAGTTTTAGATTTACTTGACCATAGCGTATAGTTATTAGTTATTCAGTTATTAGTATTTCAGTACCTCAGTTTATAGGATTTTTTGGTATCATGTTATACAATTGGTCTTGTATTCTTAAATAATATAGTTTTCACGTATTCATGCTCAGTACCTCATGTTGCTCAATCAGCCCTTACCTCATACATAAAATACTCTATAGTTTCATTCCAGACTAAGTATAGTTCAATCTTACATGACCAGTATTCAACTATCAGTCATTTAGTTAATTAGAAAAGTTAGTATGTTTATGCATTCGTGCTCAATGCCTATGTGAATATTTATAGTAGTCTTAGGGTAATTGTCGTAATAGGATGGAGAGTATAGTTAAGAGAGTATTCGAGGAATATTTCTAAGCTTGAAAACTTGTAGTTGCAGTGCATAAGGCTTAGTCACTCTATCTTAGATGATGATTCATAGGCCTCTCCTCATATTACAAAATTTTATCCAGGATGTGGTTTTTTATTCAGATATTTTATTCAGCCCATGCCAAGATTCCTTGCTCCCTAAAGTCACTAGAACTCTATAGAAAGAGATTCAAGGAAATGTTCCATTCTAGTATTAGTTTTCATTATGAGTTAGTCTATAAGATAATAATTCAGTTTAATAGCAAAGAAGATAAGTTTGTATTGTTTTTTTCCTATCTTTCTATCTAGTCGCACTATCCGAAGCCTCATAAATGTAACTATTCCAAGATGGAGCAACCAGGTAGCTACAGTTCAGATCTGTTCATATATCATGTCCTAGTTTTAGATCTCAGATATTTAGTCACCACTTAGTTCGGAGGTGCCCTATGCATCATACCAGCGTTTCCTCAGTATCTCAGCCAAGTCAGTATTCTTCAAGGTACATAATGTCCCAAGGGGGAGAAGCATCATAAACCCTGAGCTTTCATGTTCTAAACCTCCTAGTTTCTCTTCATGTAAAGAATCCATTTTGGAATAATGGTTACTCATGAGTGTACCCTCAAGTTTTAATTTTAGCCGTAAGCCATGTATTCAAGGGTCTCAGTTCATTTTATGATGTTCAGTTCATGTATCACGTTTTAGCCTTAGTTATGTTCTCATGTTCTCATTCATGCGTGTTCATTAACTGATCTCAAGTTTAGATAAGTGATTTTGTGTTTGTGAAAATATCTCCCATGAAAGGAGTAAAGATGTTTGGCAAGAACGGGAAGCTCAGTCCCCAATATATCGGTCCTTACCTAGTTCTCAGCCATTTTGGAAAGGTAGCTTATTAGTTTGAGTTGCCTTCAGACTTAGCTTCAGTTGATCCAGTGTTCTATATCTCCTTGCTAAAGAAATTTATAGGTAACCCAACAATTGTAGTCCCTGTAAGGAGTATCGACATTCAAAGAAGCCTCTCTTATGAGGAGATTCCAGTTGAAATCCCTGATTTCCAGATTCCCAGACTGAGGAACAAAGAGGTCCCTCTAGTCAATGTTTTTGGCAAAACCAACCCGTTGAGGGAGCTACTTGGGAAGCAAAAGTAGATTTGCAGATCAATTATCCTCTCCTCTTCTCCGCAAATTCAAACTCAACCCAAGGTAATAGTTTTTCGTTGAACTTACTCAGTTTTATGCTCAGTTTTTTTGTAAAATGTTTATCAGTTACCATTGCATATCCAGTCATACATTCATGATTCTGTTCAGTCAGATATTCATGCATCAGATATACATGTTTAGTATAAGTGATAGCTTATCAGCAATCCTAGCCATGTACTCATGCATCAGGTATACATGTTCAGTATGAAATTTCAATATATCAGTAATGTCAGTCATGAAATCATATTGCCGTCATGCATGTCCAGTAAACAAGTTTAGTTAGTCAGTATTCCCATCTTAGTCAGTCTCATTCGAGGATGAATGTTCCCAAGCGGGAGATATTATAAGACCCCAAAAGATCCTAAGCTTAACTCAGATATTTAAAGATCATTAAGCGGTCCCAGACTTAGAAAATTTCAGCTAAGTGTTCAAACTTAGTCTTATTTTAGCCTTCGTAGGCTGACAACTCTATTTCACAACCCTTATAACCTTTAAATATCAATTTTTAGGTTAATTCATGATCAGCAATGTCAGTAGGTGTTCTTAGACAAGTTTTGGATTTTTCAAACTTTATTTGAAACATATTTGAGACACATTTGAAAGCTCAAACCAGTGGATTGACATAATCTCAATGCACCGCATCGCCCATCGCGTTAATGACTATTTTTCCCCAGCTTCCAGTGCAAATTCCAGTGAACCAATGCAGACTCGATGCAGAGTATTGGACATCGTATCGATTCCAATGATGCAGCGCGTCAGTCTGCTTGTCGCTAAATCAGTTGTTAGTCATTAAAAAGCTACATCCACAGAGGTAATTAGGTATTTTTCCCACCTTATGTCAGCCCCTAAAACACTGAATTAAGCCTCTTTAGAGGCAAAATTCATTCCCTATTCAGAATTTACTCAAGAACAAAACCCCTAGGAGATCAAAATTCAAACTCAAGGCTTAAGATTTCACCATCATTCTTTAAGAATTTAGCAACCAAGGTATGTGAAATGTTCTTCCAAGGGTTTCTTTCCACCCTTGGAGTTCCAGAAACTCTTTCTAAATACAAGTTAATTGATTTCATGGATTTCATGTTGGATCATGAATGTATTAATGATTATGATGTTTATGGTGATCTAATTCCATGATTTATCCCAAGTTCATGCAAACTAGTTTAATTGTGAATTGAATTTTGTAAACTACATGTCAAACTCTTGAATTGCAAGTTGAATGTAGAATCCATGATACTACTACATGTTTATGGATATATGAAATACCCGTGCTCCCCAAGTGTTTTTAAAAATGCTTATATGATTAGACTAGACCAAGCATACATGTTATTATGTGATATCAATCATGAACAATCTCATGTATGAAAAGTGTTTGACCAATGACATCTAAGTAAATGTATTATTAGAAATCTAGTACCATGATGCTACTAAAGTCATGTGGTGATTTACTTTTCATGCTATTGATTCCTGGGGGTATTTAATACCTGACAATTTAGCTGCTTACCTAGAGCCAGTGTTAGTTATTGAATAATCTTAGTAATGTCATGATAAGTAGTACTCTCAGTCAGTTATAGAACTCAGGAAAAACTTAGTAGACTTAGTATCAATCCAGTCCAATTTAGTATCTAGTTTAGACCTCAGTAAATTCAGTCAGTTAACAAAATTCAGCATGTTTCGTCTGTCAACAGAACTCAGTAAACTCAGTTTAGTTCAGTTAGATAGTATAATCAGGAACAACTCAATCAAGACTAGTATGAACTAGGAATCAGTTTAGTGTCTACTCAGTTAGCAGTAGGATTCAAAAACGAGCGAAACTAGGGATGGGAGCATTCCTGCCGTTAGAGGGTTTGACCCTTAGTATCAATCCCTACGTTATAGAACTATGTAGCTAGTGTAGGTTGAGATATCTTCCTACTAGACTAGGTTGATACATCTTATATGAGTTTTCCTACCAGCAAGGGTTGACGAAAGAGCTTCTTATCAAAGAGGGTTAACCCACAGTTGTCTTTACCCATGGCACGATTCTTACACCCTTCAAACTGGGGTATAGATTGGACCCCAATCTATTCATAAAGGGGTATACAGTTAGATGATTACCTCCCACAGTCTTAGTTTCAGTCTTCAGAATATAACTTAGTTTAGTTCAATAGAAATAAGACTGTTAGGCATAGTCACTCAGTTTAGTATAAAACTTAGAATAGTTCCACAGAATTAGGACTGTCAGATACAGTCGCTCAGTTAAAAGTAATACAGTATTAGTAAACTCAGTTATCAGTAAATCAGTAATTCAGAACTCAGTATCCAGTGTTATCACGACCTCGGTTATAGTTTACGTATTCATGCAAATACTCTCATTCAGTTATACTCATGTTATTCATTCAGTATTTTTCATGCATATGAACACATGCATCTCAACCTACCTTACTTAGCATACCAGTACATTCAATGTACTAACATATACCTTTCTTTTGTGCTATGATGTCTTATATCATAGGTTTAGACACACGGGATCCCGATCATACTTAGCAGCCCGATCCATCAGCAGTAGACTAGTGGTGAGTCCTTATTATTTGAGAACAGATTTATTATTCTAGTATTTCTATTCTTATTTTATTTCAGTGTCAGATTTATTTAGGGACTTATCTTAATAACTCCTTGTTCAGACAGTAGAGGCTTTTCAAACTATAGTATTTCAGACAAATGTATCAGTATTCAATTTTTAGTACTTAGTATTTATTTAATGTTTTGAACCTTATGTCAAGTTTTTGCCTAATTTTTGCATAATACATTATTATTATTCAGTTATTATAGCAGGTACCATCCATGGGTTAGCTTGTAGGTCTTTGGGATTATGAGACCCGTGTAGTGTTTGGGTACAGACTCGAGGCGTTACACATGTATATCATGATTCATTCTTAACCAATTTGCTTGATACTGTCATAAAACCTCTTTGGATATAAGCAAGTTGAAAGTAAATTCTTGATGTGAATTCTAGACCTTATGTCATGTTATAGAAGTTTTTAAGTCCATATCCATTATTCGAGTATGAATGATACGAAGGGGGAGATATTTTGACACCCCAAACATTTGGGCTAAGATTTAAAACTTTCTTTGGCTATTTATAGATCTAAATCTGATATATCCTAATGGTACATAAGAGTTTGTGTCAATTCTTCTGAGTGGGAAGAGCTTTGGATGTGAATTAAGGTCATAAGAAATATCTAGCACAAAATTAACTTGAATGCCTTACTATTGATTATGTTTTTGTAAATGATTATAGAAGGGACAACATTAAATGATCACTCCTACTAGAATATGAAGAGTTAAAAGACCCAATTCCTACCAAATTAAAGTTCTTTGAGTCTTCTATCTAATGTCATCTATCGGTCGTCAATCTGAGTTATATGCTAAAAGATCTGCCTATTCTATTGGGAACTAAGTAGTCTACATAAAATTCCATGCAATAAGGATGACATCCATATAACTACATGGGCAAGGCAGTGGTACAATTATTGTCGCACAAACTACTTTTTGAATTAAGCTCCAGTTGTCCGGTCGTGAATACTTCTCCAAAATTATTTCAATGTTCTATTCTTTCCTATTTCAAGAGAAATATTTTCATTCTTTATTATTTCCATAACCCAACCCATTTTATACCTTAGAAAATTTCCAAATTACTGATAGTCATTCTAAACTTTCTCATTCTTTCTCCTAAAATGTTAGAACTTCAAGTAGGGTTTCTTTCAACACATATCTCAAGAGGTCCCAAGTTCAAGTCTCTCCTTTAATATTTCTTCTTCTCAAGGTATTTTTAATAATACACTATCCAAAAAAATTATACAAAATAGTTTTATTATTAAATGGGTATATATACGTATGTATTACGACTATAGTTGTGAATGATTTTATGATAGATGAAACAAATTGAACCTCTTGAATCCTTTCTTATGAAATTATTCATAATCATTATTTAAACTCAAAATTTGAGTTAGTTTTATGAATTATGATTGTCAAATTATGAATCTATATTGGGATATGTTGGGGTCAAGTACTCATGTTTTTTTTGCTAATCATCTTTTATAATTCTAAACTTGATTTTTGTGAAGAAAGTAAATTACTGCATCCCTTTGTTATGTATAATGTTGAAACTTGAAGGTTCTATCTTCAACTTTTAAGGGATATTCAAATGTATTTATTGTAAGTCCTTAATAATCATGGGGATAATGATTTAACAAAGATATGAAATAGTTATGTCATGATATTTATGGATTGCATGTGTTGGTATGGAAATACCAATATAACAAGTCACCATATGAAAGACTTATCATATTTCAAATGATAAATATTCATGAAAATGCAAGAACTGGGCCCTAATAAGAATTATGTAGTTCACCATGAAGGTGTAAGTCCTTGTGACCCAACTCCTGAAACTGATATTTTGCAAGACATAGGGATAGTTTGCTCCTTAATCAGAAAACCTTATGATGTTTCCCTTTGTAAGGATTGTATTAAGGGCAAATGCCTATATATCTCAATTCATGCAACAAACATTGATTGAGGCCTTGCCTGTCGGGTATGGACTAAAACCACATAGCCTGTAGGCTACTTAATATCAATGTAACAACATAGTTTAGAATTAAAGTTAACAAATGTTTATGCTTTGTGCTTCACCTTTTCCTATATTTTCCATATTATGATTTATGTTCGGATCTTTATGACTTTATTTATAAAACATTTTGTCCCTTTCCTTGGCTTGTACCAGTACTTGTCGTACTGACCACCCCCATATGATGCATTATTTCATGATTTAGGTTTAGAGAATTTTCTTGTTATTTTATGAAACATTAAGATTCTTTGGGATAGCTCTAACATTGGTGAGACCTGTATTCTCTAGAAGACATAGTCCATTAGACGTCTAGACCTTGTCTTAATGTTTATGGTATAGTCAGGTCCTTGCCCCAGCATAAATATCAATCCAAATTATGTAGAGGCTTCATAGACCTATGTAGATGTCAATTTTCAAATATTTTAAAGATGATTAAGTTTTGTTACAATTAATTTGAAATTTTAATATTTTTATGATTTAATGATTTAAGTATTCATGAAATTAGTTTCACTTTGGCAGTTAGCTTTACGATTTTTAAATATTCCTTCTTCATCCTTTAACTGAATTATTATGAATTCTAATAGGTTTCATGAGGCCTTGATGGTTCTGTTTGGCTGTTACTTCTAGGCTACGCTCAAGTCGTGACACTTGAATTGCTCTTTGATAATATCTTTACCATGTCGGCACACGTCTCTACAATATTCCATAACAATGCCTAGATTATTATCCTCTTCCTATAAAAATATAGAGAAATCTAAAAAGAATAGTCCATCTATCTCAAAATAGATGACATGTTTGCAAAAAAAAATTATCTAAATGTCGTTGTCATGTTTATATGATGAAGGGATAATTAACCTTGTTTCAACTATACCCAATGTAATTGATTCTCATATTAATTGAACATGATTTTTCTAATCAAGATTAAATAGATAATAAGGTTGTATTTGTTAATTTTTACCCCTCATTACTTATTTCATAAGAGTTGTGCAAAACCTATAATCATATCCTACACCAAAGGATGGCAAGCAATATAACATCCCTATACAGTGATAAGAGGAATTGCTGAATAAAACTACAACAGGTTGCCACCGTATCTTCACGAAATGAAAGAAAACAACCCAGGCATGTACACAAACATAAAGAGAGATGATGATAACAAGTACACATGTTATACACATGTTATATGCAACTCTTGCCTCATGGACAAGACTTAGTTTAGAAAATTTTTGTATTGATTATAAACATCAAATGCAAAATGTTATTGATATTCTTTTGCTTAACATAGGTTTCAGTATGCATTTTTTACATATGGTGGTTCAATCATCGGATGGACCAACTGTAGACCGGTGATAGTGGTAGATGCAACATTTTTTATGTCAAAATATCATGGTGTCCTCTTGATAGAAGTGTCGAATGATGAAAAAAACATATTTCCTTTACCTTTTGGAATTGTAAACTGAGAAAATAATGAGTCTTATAATTGGTTCTTCAATCAGTTAAGAAATGCAATTAGGGTGTATGATCAATTATCTGTTCTATCATATTATCACCCATCTATTGGAAACACAGTTGCAAATGTCTATCTAGAGTGTTAGTACGGGATATGAATCTATCATATGGAGAAAAATTTAAGAAAAAGATACATCTCAGATGTAGTTCTGTCACTCTTTTACAATGCAGCAATAGCATACAGAAACACTGAATTTGATAATTTCATTGAAGAGATATAAAATGTAGACAAAGTTGTTGAGAACTACTTGAAATAAGAACAACCAAAAAAGATGGGCATATTTATTTCATGCCAACAGAAGGTACAATATTCTCACAACTAAGAACGTAGAGTCCATGAATGCGGTACTGATAAACGCAAGGAAACTTTCAATAATGGGACTAATTGATTACATTCAGAACAAGTTACAAAGTTTTTTTTATGAAAAAAAATAGATGTACAAGTCAACTTTCATGACATCACACGTTGGCCAGAAGTGGAGGTGATTTACAAGATTCAAGTTACCTTGAAATTGAAAGTAGGTAATTGAAATTGTATTTTGGTAATAGGGAAATATACAAAAAAAATTAGTATATAATTAAGAAGAATAACCTCCACATACTATTAAAAATATGATCTTTACAAAAGGATAACATCCATAACCGATTTGATTGAGCTCATTGGTTAGACGCATGATGCGTAGGTGTTGGGTGTTATTATTAATGTGTTTCATGGTAACAAGGAGATATTTCTTTCTTCGTGAGAATATTAGCAAATGTTTTTATTCAAGTTAATTTGTATATATTTGAGTTGTTTTTCATTACATCGAGATTCTTGTACAAATCTATAGAGTATGGAGTGTTGATTCTGTATAGCTAATTTTTTGCTCATATGTTGAAATCATGCTCATATTTGCGATTGACTGTTTGTTTTTTGATTGTAGATTATATATAGTTGATTTTTTGCTCATATTTTTGATTTAGTGTTTTTTTATGATTATAGATTATATATAGTTGGTTTACTATTATTTGTGATTTATTGTTAGTTTTTTTATTTCCTAGAGATTTGTGTGTGAAATATATGTTGTGTTGCTTCTGTTCTTTTGCTTTTGCTCATAGTTGTGTGATTGTATAAGCGTAGTTTGTGATTTAATAGTGCATGCATGATTGTAATTATTTTTTGGTTGCCTAAAGATTCATTCCCTATGTATATGATTGATTGCTCTATATGGCTGATTCTGCTCATATACTAGATATTTCACTCTCATAGTTGATCATGGATTTTATGTAGTTGACTATCTTCTCATATGCTAGAAACATGCTTATTTGTGATTTAGTGTTGGTTGTATATCTCAGGTTTTTTGTAGTTGAGATTCTGCTCACAGGTTTGATGTCCTCAATAGTTTATTCTACTCATAGGTTAGATGTGAGATTGTTTGTGATTTTATGGTCCTTTTGTTTGATTGCTGAAGCTCTATATAATTGGTTCTGCTCCTATAAATAGATAACTAAATCACTCTTTTCTTCTCTTCTCTTAATCACATTCTATAGCTTTCAAGATTACAACAAATATAAGTTGTCATTTATTTATTATTTTATTTACAAGTAGACCTATTGATGCAACAAAGATGTGCTGTAAGAGAAGAAAAAGTTGAATATATTATGGACCTGAAGAATCGGACTTGTCAATGCTTGGTATTTCAAACAGATGAGATATCATGCACCCATGCAATTGCAGAGATAAACGGTAGAAACATGAACAAGTCTAGATATTGTTCTCATTGGTTCAACAAGTCTAGCTATTGTTCTCATTAGTTCTCAAGACAATCTTAGATACAAACATACCATGGAGAAATCCTACTAGTTGGAAGCACAACATCATGGATGGCTCAGATAATATAAAGGATCTAATCATAAAGCCCCCAGATATAAAGGTCCTGCTAGGGAGAAGACAAACAATCAAATACCTTATAGGACAGAATCTTTGAAAAACAATTACAGATGCAGGAGAACCGAGCACAACAGATCAAATTATCACTACACTCCGATTCTTCATCCATATGGAAGAAGATACAGAAAGAAAAATAAAAACATAATTATTTTTACTTTTTATTCAAGAAGTTAGATAAAAATAGCAGTTACAATTGGATTCTTCGATCCCTTATTTTCGCTAGTAACAAGTACTTTTGACTTTCAACAAAACAAGTTGCACGAATGTCTTCTTATTTATTCAAAGTTTTAACTTGTGGTGAAGTATTTAACTCAATACCTTCTTATTGATTATTTGTGAACGTTACTGCATGTTAAATCTTCTTATATATTGATGTGTAAAAATATATCATATTAACGTGATTAGGGGATGGACCGCACCTCAAGATATGTGATGTAAATAATTCCACAGGCTAAACTTTAAAATTTTCCTTAAAGGCAAGAGGCAAAACAAGTTATGCCCCATAGGCAAGAGTTGACACTAGCTTACTCTACAATGATTCGGCAGATGATCTATAACACTTTCCCTAGAGGTAAGAATTAATCCCCAAAGAAATAATTTATGCCCTATGGGAAAGAGTTGACACTATCTTAGTGTGTAATAACTTAGACGATGATCTACAGTTCATGCCCTAGAGGCAAAAATTAATACAACAAATGAACAAGTTATGACCCATGGCCAAGTATTGATACTAGATTAGTGTGCAATGATTTGGTAGATAACCTATAAGTCTTGCCAAAGAGGCATTATTTTTAGACCCCAAAGGAACAAGTTATGCCCCATGAGAAAAAGTTGACACATCCTAGTGTATAATGATTTGGCAGATAATCTATAACCTTTGCCATAGAGGCAAGACTTAGACATCAAAGGAATAATATGGGAAAGGGTCAACACTACCTTAGTCTTTAATGATTTGGTTAATGATCTATAACTCTTGCCCAAGAGGCTATTACCTTAATTACAAAGATGAGAACACGTAATCAATTCAAGGTTTTCTTGAAGGAAATTTAAGAATGAAAATTAGATGAATTAGTTGGCATTTTCGAGTTCCAACTAACTAAGAGCTAAATGTTAACTGTAATTATGTTTTAATGGTGGTTCAACTGAAAATTTTTCAAAGAACATTCTTCCCCTACCATAGAAAATATATTATAGGAATATTACAATCTTACAACTATATGATAATCAATTTTCTAGAACAAAAACTAGAATATTAAAAGCCAAGAACAAAAGCAATAAAGATTAAAAATTACCAAAATAAAAGCACGAGGGAGTATTCAATAGCGAGTAGAAAAAAGGATGATACCAATAAACAAAGAAAGCATCTAACCATATAAATAAAGTGGAGAACCAACTACTGAGGAGGAGTAGATGGGGGTTAGATTTCACAACCCAAACTGGGAACTTGGCCGTGACGGGAATCCTAAACTATGAACGCCCGAGAGCCCATCTAACTTGCAATCGCATACATCATACATATACAAATAGGAAATGCAGAAATATACAACATAACGGAATCATGGTCAACTTTTATTTCAAATAACTCAATACTGAAATGAGTTCATAAAGATCAACAACATCTATCACTAGTCTGTGAAATCTCTACTAACTGAAAATAACCTCTGTCTAAAGAATGGGACAAGGCCCCCAATCGGACAATAAATCAAAATAAAAATAACAATGACTTACACATTAGGCCTTCGAAAATTAGGAAGGCTCACCAACTTCCAATCTTAGACTAATCAATCTACGTCTTAGCGGTACCCTGAGATTTTGTCTCAGATCCTAAAATATATGGGAGGTCAATACATATGTACTGGTATGTGAAACAAATCCAAAATAAATAGCATCTTTAATACGCAATATAGATGAGAGGATTTCATAAAATATTACAAATAAGATAAGTAATCACGTGGGCATAATTTAGAATTTTCCAAAGCTTTTTTGCAAACATGACTCAACACTTTGTTACTCTTCTGAGCCAACCGGTTCACGCTACAAATCTGTACTTCTATCGGCTATATGGAATCATCCCTTGACTCATCTGCCAAGCCTCCAATACAAGTATGCCGTAAGGATTGGAGTTCTTAATAGTTTGGTACACCCCCTTATAAGCATACCATGTAATCACCCTTACATGACGTCCATATTATTCCCTTTTTAGGATAATACCCATATCGACAACTAAGTTTTTCAGCGATGAACCCTTATACTCAAATGCCTTCTTCAGGTAACAGACTAGCTCTCTTAAACCCATTTTTTTAATTCTTCAAAAACATTTTTCATTCTTTCAAAATGTTAAATACTTATTCTATTAAGGGTATGTCATCACCAGGTATCGTCATACACTGACTTGCAAGTAATTCATATCGTATCAAATTCACAGCCCATCTTATTTACAACATGCAAATGACCACCAATGATTCAAAATGTTATAAGAGAATCATCACCTATAAATCTCAAGAAAAATTTATGCAATTATCCTCTCTTACAAGTCTAAAAACATATGACGGCTATGTTAATTGTTCAATCACATGTAACTCCTCTCTTTAATACAAAGAGTTTAATTATATCAAGAAAACTTCTCACTCATCATATCACAAGACATGCTAATCATCATGATGTTGATAAACTTAGTTTCAAAACATGGTCCATGCATTCAAAATCACCCATAATTCAAATAAATAATATACTTCATAACAAGAGGAGAAGTTCATTAATCATGCTCTCAATTTGAACCCTTCAAAACATAATCGAAAACACATGTCTATATATATAAATATAATTGCAAATTCAATTTCAAATAAAGGGGATCTAAACCAATATTTACTTCCATCAAAACAAAACCATGATGCACATAATTTAATTATTATCAAAACCCCTTTTTGAAAACATGGTTATATATCTTTAAATTTGATAAAAACGTTAAAACCTATGCCCATAGAGTTTAAGGATATTCCCACATATCCTAATTGACGAAGAATTTGTGAAAAGATCAAACCTTTAAACTTGGAACAACAAACCCTGGTTATTTTACTCCTTTTATTGTTTTAGAAATATGAATTAGGGATTTAAGAGAGTTAAAATGTTAATAATGACCCTAATTTTGTCTATAGATGTTTAGGGATGGATTTGGAATGTAAAAAGACTTGCTTGCCCTTGAAATAACTCAAATTGAAGCTCCTACACCATAAAACATAGGGTTTGCGGCGCCAACCCCATGGAAAACCTTAAGGTTTGCATCGAACAACCGATGGAAAAATTTAAAGTTTGCGGCGCCTAAGCCATTGCCAAACCTGGATAGTGCTTATTCAAACACTCATAAATTTTGATTTCGGACGTAGATTAACGAATGGTTGGAGGCATTGGAAATAAGACTCAAAGACCTTTCATTTGATATATAGTAGATCCTCTGACTCAACATATTCTAGGAGTAATATTTGATATAAGTTGACCCAAATTTAAACATCAACTAAAACTTGATCTATAGAAAATTTTTCAATTCTTATTTGAGTTAGGGGATTTTTGTGACCTCAATTCATATTCAAAGGTATTTCCACTCTATAGAATTGATCATCACACATATATTCTGAATTAATCATTTGATTCGGGTCAATATGCGTAGGAATAATTATAAGGCCCCACAAGTTTTTCTTGTTGTCTAAGCCTTTAGAGCATGATAAAGGAAGCCTTATACTTAGAAATTTGGCTAAGTGTTGAGAGTTAGTCATTTTCAAGACATTAGAACTTTGAAGATTTTATTTTCGACCTTCCTGACCCTTGATAGTTAATATTTGAGCTAATTCATAATCCAGGAGGTTAATGGGTGTTCCTGCACAAGTTTTGGATTTTTCAGACTGCTTTTAGACCTCGTTCAGTGTCCCAAAATAGGAGCAATGTGATCTTGGTGCCCCGTATCGCCCATCGCATTGGAAAATTTTTTTACAGTAAAAGTACTAAGGCTCATGCCCACGACGTGGTGATGGCGCGACACATCGAGTATCGCATCAATGCCCACAATGCATCGCGTTGCCTACAACGTCGATACCCAGTTATTTTTAGCTTTAAATTCTGCATCCTAGGGGGCAATTTAGTCATTTTCCCCACCTCTTTTCATATTTAACACAGGATTTAATCCCTAAGACACCAAATTATATTCACTTTCACCTAAATTGCTCAAGAACACTACTAGGGTTTCAACACAAAATTCAAGAGAACTCAAAATTCATCCGTCACTTTTAAAAAATTCTTTAAGATTTGGAATCCCTATTACGTGGGCTACATGAAGCACCCATCAATTGTACGAATAGCAACCCAAAGTCAAGAGTTCATTCAAAGCTTCTAATTTAAGGTATGTGAGTTTTGAACAAGAACACTCCTTTCATTATTGTGCCCAAAGTTTTAACTTTATTAAAGAATTTCATCTTTTTGAAAGTGTATTTATATATAATTTACTGTACTTTGAGTTTATGAATCTCAAAATTGTTCAAGTCTTGAAATTGCATGTTACTTCGCTTATTATGGTTGAATTTGAGAAATTGTGCTATGAATTGCACTTCCCTACCATGAATTGATGTTTTGAGAGTCTCTAAGGTTAAAGTAATGATTTAATCTTCATTTTGAAATTGAGATTTCTTGAATATGTATATATGTTTTAAGTCCAAGAATGAGTTTTTGATATTTTCTAAAGGGTTTCAAGAAGTGTATTGATATCTCCATGATATTGAAAATTAAAAGATTATTGATGATAGTCTACCAAAGATTGAAGGAAAGAGTTGATTTTGATATTAAATTCCTAATCTAAGAAAGGCGTCTACATATTTTTTACTTAAGCTAAAGGGATGCATAGTTGGCTTCCGTTACACACTTTTGTATTGTTTAACGTGGATTTCCCTAATAGTGTTGAGCCTAAGCAGGGGAGTAGTATTTAGCACTGAGTTGGGTATGATTCCAAGGTCTCATGCCCCTGAACAACATGCCCCTATAGGTTTTTGATTTACTCCAAGTGGGTTAAGATAGTGATCACTAGAGTTAAGGTTATATGACGATGTCAAGGATAGAACAACTCTCCACAACGTGGGCAAGACGTTGGACTCCATGTCAGCTCACATGGTTTATATAGGTTAGAAGAAACTCCCAAGTTTTCCACAGTATTCCAAGGTCTTAAAGTGTCAAAGTTTTCCCAAAGTTCCGTAATCCTAAGTCTTTGAGTTCTTAAAGTTCTAAACAAGTTCATTACTCTCCTTAAGATAAAAGTATAAGTTTTAAAAGTCTATTGTTATCAAGATTTCTTTCTGCTTACAAGTTCTGAGAATAAGAGGAGAATGTGGATTTTAAATGTTAAGTATAATGACTCACAACGTTTATATGCATGATTCACTATCCCTGATCTATGGGGTCTATATTTCAGTTTTATTCCAGCTATGTGAGTCATTTATATCAGTATGCATGTTTCCTATAAAAATTGATGATAATGTTTAATTACTGCATACACCCTCATATACTTAGTACATCCTCAAAGTACTGATCCACATATACGTCTGTGTGCTATATTGTCTCATAATATAGGTTCAGGTGCTCAATCCCAGCAGCGTCAGTGATCCCGAGTACCTTTGTCTACATTTCCACGGTGGTGAGTCCTCATGGTTAGAAGACCTATTTTCCAAACATTTAGTATTATAGTAGTTGGTTTGTTGATTTTAGTTTGAATCAGTTGGGGGTCTATCCCAATGAATCTCTAGTTCTTGAGTAGTAGAGACTTTGTCAGAATAGATTATCAGTGGTGTTATAGACTTTCTAGTATTGTTTTGATATGCAAGCAGTACTTTATACTAGTTCGGTTTTGGTATAATATAGTATTATTGTTTGGTTTGACATCCTAAAGTAAGTGATAGAGATAATAGCAGGCTCAAAGGGTTATCTTGGGGCTACTTGTAGCCTTACTTACCGTGTGATGTTTTGGGATGAGATTTAGAGGTGTTACAATGATGGTCTAAATTCTTGACCAAAGGTGTGGGGTGTTACATTATCTCCTCCTTGGGATCACTCGTCCCTGAATGATGTGTAGGGACTTGTTAAATCTCTACAAGTATGGAATAAGGAACATAACCTTGCATTGAGCATTTTTTCTCAACAAAAGAAGCAAAGGCATCTTACGAACTTCATGATAACCCTCGGTGAAACGCATAAGCATAAAATATAAGGTAATGAGACTTTACATAGGGATAATCTTGCACATGAGTTCTACGAGTTATAATCATCACAACATAAGGCATGAGTTAATTTGGTGAACATAGGCCTAATTTACATCGATACTAATTATGAAATAAGGTTTTGAGGATATAGGGATAGAAACATTCTCTTCCTCACAAGATACAACGAATAGACTTGAACTTAGAGACATTACTCACCTATACCCCAAATAGTAAATAACATATTTCGTAATCCCCAACTTACAATTCTCGCATCACACATCTAATCAAAAAGAGTTTAAGTCCCATTACATAGTGTTTCTATGTTGAAGCCTAACTCGAAATAACAAGGTTCTAACTTAAGCTACATGACACTATACTCTAAATCCCATTAAGAAAATTATTTCACCTTATCACTACAATCAAACACTAAAATTTTGTAATAAAAATCAAGGAGCACTAACCATATAACACATTGATTTGCGTTTTCACCAAACACAACATTCAAGCCTATGATTACTACCCCCACTTCAAGGATCTTCCCTCTAAGTTCAGCAAAATCACTCACTCTTACATTGACTTTTGCCATATATCTCCACCCTAACTATTTCACATAATAAAAGTTCATCTCTTTCTTCCATTTTATCTTATAACCTTAACTCCAGAAATCAATCCAAAAATTTTCACCTTCAAAAACATTTACTCCCCTACCTAAAACATCACCACACTTCCCCAACCACTATCGTACTCATATACAATGGGTCATTGAGGGACCCTAGCATAAACATCGTGAATGAAAGTAATACTATTAGACCATAACTTATACTTATTGCACTACTCAAGGAGGTACATGAAATGAAAATACGATAGAATAGACACGAAGTGCTTTACATATCAAGTGTATGGATCATAAGTAGAGGGTCAATCGGAAGAAACACAATACAACATGAATTCCTAAGATAGAGTACAGTGAGAAAACATTGGTGCACATATCAAGATAAAACAAGCGGAAGCTATTGAATTACCCTCCTGAACCCAAAAATCAGTAAGACTAAATGGGAACCCGATGTGTTAAGTGACGCGCTGCATTGGTCCCTACCGATACAATTCTTGGTGTGATTCATTGACATCGAGTTGGCCCACTATTTTCATCATCCAAACATGCCTCAAATATCATCTGGAGAAAATCCAAAACATTCCTGTGACACCTCCTTTGCACTCCTAATCATGAATAAACTCAAAAATCTATGTTTTAGGGTCGGGAAGATCAATTTGAAAATCATGGAAGTTAAGAGCTCAGAAATATGTCTCTGTCTTTTAACAATTTGAAAAAAAAATTAGGTTTTTAGCTCTCCATATATGTAACCAAGAGTGGTATTGAGTTGAGAATGCTACGGCGTGTTACATAACAACTAAGACAAAGATTGCCACTTGAAGCGATTGCTCCTTATTTAAGGAACAGAGATTTTCCATGAGTTTCCATAGACTTTATAACTTTGGCTAATACCAATGTAAAATAAATTGGTACTGAATAGAAAACATAATTTCTTCGAACCAAGCATTATGTGAGACATGAATTCTTATGGATTGTGAGCAACATAACATAGAGCTTGGATACTTGGAATATTGGATTACAGAGACATCATTGCTTCTAGTTTGGAGGTCGCAAAATTACACAAGCTACATAGAGAATTCAGATCTTAGACATAGGCAGGACTTGAACACATGATGTAGGACATTAGCAGAATAATCTCCTAAATTAAAGTAGGAGGAGTATGCTTAAGTAGGAATAGATTTATCATGACTCCTCCCCGTAACTTGCCGCATTGAGAAAAAATTGGGAACTAACTTAATTCCTCATCTCCCCCTTAGATCAAAGTCACAATCCTAGACTTACGGATATATCCCCTTATCAAATCTATAAACACAACTCTCAACATAAAAGAGACATCACCACATACTTAAACTCTAAACTCTCCTTGAAGAACTATACTCTGAAAGGCCTAAATTTTATATAAATGCTACTTTTAACTTTCGTTAGCCTCTAAAGCTATCACTCTACAACTCCCACTTTCATGACCGCATGCATTCACACTCCTTATCACAAAAAGGGGGTATCAGTATATACATGGACACAAAAACCTCTCATTAATATCTAAAACAAAGATACTAAATCATTTCTAAGACATCACCTTTCAGGGACAGCAATCGTAAGATCTTCTAACTCTCAAAGTTATCAACTTACAACTAACATTTTCATGGGTATAGACACTCACATTTTTAAACATTTAACACTTCATCCTATATTCCTTAGAATACTATTATTACACCTCTAATCACATAACCTACAACTTAACAAAATTTGCAAAAAAATACCAAGGCACATATTACCTACCTATATTTTCTTAATTCAACTTTAAATAATGCTATACAACAACTCCCCAGACTTTTCATACTACAAGATTAGAGAATGACTTCCAGGTACAAAAAAAACTTATACACATAAAACTTTATCTAACAACCTGCTACCTGGTTTCAACTTATTCCCTTATACTCACGCTCTTATCAACTTAATGATTCAACTATAACTCATCATTTTAACCATAGTCCTCATGTACACATATACCTCACGATTACCTCTTAAACTTTTCATAGATTATCAACGTAGGCCATTTCGTACATAAATTAAAGCTTGCTAGTTAATTCCAACAAAACATGCATCATTAATCTGAAACTACTACTCTTACTACCACACTAGTGTCAATCATGTACCACCAACGAAGCATGACACATACTATACTAGCCCATCAGATTAGGAAGTCAACCCAAAATACCTTATTTGATTTAACTACTACCTTCAATCATGCCCCATCCGCGATATTACTACTACACCTCAAAATCTACTACATATCTTCTTACAAATAATACTAGTTTACAACTACTAGAGAAAAAAAACAATCAATGGGGTAAAGTTACTTAATAAGGATAGTTTATAATAATCTTATAATACAACCCATTTCAATCTTATCAACATATTCTAATTTCTCATGTCATACTTACTTACCTAATCATACATCACAATAATCTTTAAAATTCAATAGGCACTAATGAGTCTCTACCTATAACTTATTAACTAATCTACCCCTTTTCATTCACAACCTATAACTGATTTCTATAACCACCATAACTATCCACTCTAGGCTCCTTCCCTAATTTGAATAGATAATAATCATAGCCAGCCACTTCCTTCACAGACTATCATACAATCTACAAATCTTGCGACCGCATTAGTCTATCACTATAAAATGGCAACCCACTCCTCAATCCATGATTATACAACTAAAACTATTTATTTACGCAAATGTCACCCTCACTTTGACTGCTAAACTTATGAGTTTATGTCACTAACTTCTGGATCGTCTCACTAGCAATAGTTCATGACACTAACATATACTATTACTCAGGTAGAAATACAGTTCCAACATTCTTCTACATATCATTATGCTTAAACATGAAAAACGCAACAAGAATTTTATTAAAAAAAACTGAATACACTCCATACCTCAAGCTCAACTGCACAACTGATGCAAATAGGGGTATATGATTTAATAAAAAATCTTTAAACCACTCATGGACTCTTCTCCAGTCCTTATTGAAATTCATAACTTTAGGGATAACTTAATCAGAGAAAACCACATCCCTGGGGAAGTTAGACACTTGGACTTATACTGCCTCGGCAAGGAGACATGGCCTATGAAATTAGAGTAATGAAGGAATTTAGGTAACTTTCTAATGGAAGACGCTATAGCATGAACTGGAGTATAAAAGAATAAAAATAACTCCTAAATGCCCAATAGCCTCTTGATTATAAGTGTGGTGCACAACATACCTAGAAATAAGCAAAACTCTATAGACATGATTTCGCAAACATCCTGGGACCATAAACTATGCTCTGATACAAAGTTTATTACCACCCAAATTGGGACCCTGGCCGTGATGGGCATCCCGAACCATAAAGTCCCAAGAGCCCTTCTAATTTGTAATCACATAAACCATTCATATACAAAAAGACAATATGAAAATACATAATAAAATAAAATCAAGGTCAACTTTTATTTGAAACTACTCAATAATAAAATAAGTTCATAAAGATCAACAATATCTAACACTAGTCTGCGAAATCTCTACTAACTGAAAAATAACCTCTGTCTAAAGACTGGGATAAGTCCCCCAGTCAGACTATAAAGTAAGATAAAAATAAAAATGACTTATACATTAGGCCTTTCGGAATAAAGGAGGCTCACCAACTTCCAATCTCAGACAAATCAATCTACGACTTAGCGGGGCCCCAAGATTTTGTCTCAGATCCTGAAATATAGGGGGGTCAAAACATATGTACTAGTATGTGAAACAGATTCAAAATAAATAACATCTTTAATACACAATATATATGAGAGAATTTCGTAAAACATTACAAATAAGATAAGTAAACACATGGGCATAACTTAGAATTTTCTAATGCTTTCTTGCAAACATGACTCAACACATTGTTACTCTTCTGAGCTAACCGGTTCACCCTATAAATCTATACTTTTACGGGCTATATGGAATCCGCGCTTGAATCGGTGGCCAAGCCTCCAATCCAAGTATGAAGCAAGGATTGGAGTTCTTAATAATTTGGTAAACCCTCTTACAAGGATACTGTGACATCACCCTTACATGACATCCATATTATTCTATTTTTAGGATAATACCCTTATCGACAATTATGGTTTCCAGTTATAAGCCCTTACACTCAAACACCTTCTTTGGATAACCAACTAGCTCTCTTAAGCCCTTTATTTTAATTCATCAAAAGCAGGCTTTATTCTTTCAAAAAATTCAATACTTATTTTATTAAGGATATATCATCATTAGGTATGGTCATACCCTAACTTGCAAGTCATTCATATCGTATCAAATTCATGACCTATCTTATTTAGAATATGAAAATGACCACGAATTATTCAAAATATTATAAGAGAGTCATCACTTTGAAACCTCAAGAAAAACTTATGAAATCGTCTTCTTTTTACAAGACTAAAAACATATGATGGCCATGTTAATGGTTCAATCACATGAAACTCTTTTCTTTAATGCAAAGAGTTTAATTATATCAAGAAAACTTCCTACTCATCACATCACAAAATATGCTAATCATCATGATGCTGAGAAACTTACTTTCAAAATGTGGTTCATGCATTTAAAATCACCCATAATTCAAATAAATAATATACTTCATAACAAGAGGGGAAGTTCATTAATCATTCTCTCAATTTGAAACCTTCAAAAGTTAATCAAAAACACACGTCTATACATATATAATTGCAAATTCAATTCCAAATAAAGGGGATCTAAACCAATATTTACTTCCATCAAAACAAAACCATGATCTATATAATTCAATTTTTATCAAAACACCATTTCAAAAACATGGTTATATATCTTTAAATTTCATAAAAATGCTAAAAACCATGCCCATGGAGTTTAAGGATAGTCCCACATACCTTAATTGATGAAGAATTTGTGAAAGTATCAAACCTTTAAACTTGGAAGAGCAAACCATAGTTGTTTTTCTCCTCTTGTGTTTTAGAAAGATGAACTAGGGATTTAAGAGAGTTAAAATGTTAATAATATTACTAATTTTGTCTATAGATTCTTAGGGACAGTTTTGAAAGTAAAAAAAGTTGCTTGCCCTTGAAATAACTCAAAACAGAGTTTCTTCACCATAAAATATAGGGTTTGTGGCACAAACCCCATGTCAAACCTTAAGGTTTTCTTCACAAAACCTATGGCAACTATTAAATCTTACGGTACTAAGCCATCGCTAAGCCTGGACAGTGTCTCATTCAAACACTCATAACTTTTGACTCCGGACTCGGATTAATAAATGTTAGAGGCATTGGAAAGATGACTCAAAAACCTTTTATTTGATATATAGTAGGCCCTATAACTTGTCATATTCTAGGATTAATAGTCAATGTAAGTTGACCCAATTTGAAACATCGACTGAAAATTGATCTATAGAAAGGTTTTTAATTCGTCTTTGAGTTAGGGGATTTTTGTGACCTCAATTCATATTCAAAGTTATTCCCTCACTATATAATTGATCACCACATATATATTATCAGGGAGTCATTTGATTCAGGTCTATACATGTAGGAATGATCATATAAATTCTATCTCAAAGGTGCGGGGTGTTATATTAGATTAGAACGTCTAAACTGTTTCTTATTTTATGCAATTTAATCAAAGTAAAATGCGATTGAAAAGTTCACAATGATCAAACTTTTCATATAGCAGTCACGCATAAGTAATGATAAGACATCCCCCATAGGAAAAAGTATTCCTCATGGGCATTGATGTGTGAACAATTGCTAACACATTTAAGGCTTTTAACCAAGAATAAGTGCGAAGTCTTAAGGAAATTTTGTCATTTTTTATTTGTTTATGTTAGATTTTGCAATTTAAGCCTATGGGATAGAAAACCAACAAGAATGGAAGTAAAGAAGTTGAACTTTGGAAAAATTTGAAGAAAAGGATAGCTGACGACATTCATGATAAGTCGTCAGCCTAGTGACAGGCTATCATGGTTGTTGTCAGCTTAACCAGAGATTTGGCATAAGTTGAAATCTGTGACGACATCCATGACACGTCATGATACTAGTGATAAGCTGTCAAGTATACCGTTAGCCTTAAATAGAAGGTAGAAGTTGAAGAAAGTTTTGTGATGACATCGATGACATATCTTCAGGATGGTGATAGGCTATTATCGTCGTAGTCTTCCCTAAACAGCAGAAGCCAAAAATGTAGAGGAGCTGATAACATCTGTGATAAGCCGTCAGGATCCTGATAGGCCATCATGGATGTCGTCATCTATTTTTAAAAAAAGTTGTAACTTTGATTTTATTCCCTTAATTAGGTTAAACTATGTAAAGCCTTGTTTTAGGGTTTTCTATGGGGAATTTATCAGTCAACATACTTTACAACAAATGATCTATCTCTCTCTCTCTAGACCAATATTTTAGGAGTTTTGTCTTATGAATCAATTCAAGTTATACTTTTTTATCTTCATCATAGTTGTAAGATGATCTTCTTAATTATGAATTCAATTTATGTACTTATTTCTTGCATCATGAGTGTTTAAACCTCATTAACCTGAATTATAGGATCTAAGGTAAGGTCATGAAGAGGTGCTAAATACTCAAGATTTAATAGATGTTAGAATTTCTTGATAATGCTGAGATTTTAATTGATGTCTGTAGGTTGCAAACAGTAGGCATACCTACTTTGATTTTCTTGGGAAAGAAATCATAAATAGTAGGAAGTGAACTATCAATATGGACTCAAAAATACTTCATTTAATAATCAGTGTTGTAACTAGGTTAATTAACCTAAGGTAAAATATGGGCAGTGAATAACGATTCCCTAAGTCTGAGAGGATTAAGAATTTAGATGCTTAAATAGGTTGAGAGATATTTGAGCATATTATCAATAAAGATAGCTTGTTATCCTAACCACCATGAGAATCTTGAGTCTCCTTTAGCATCTGCCATGTACCGTAAGCCATAGTGAACATAATTCTAGTTATTTCATATACTCTTGATTTACAAACACTAAAACTAAAGTTACCAAAAATTATTTGCTGAGCATCTAAAATCCACCATTTTATTTTTTCGTATCATCTATTTGAATTCAACTTGTAGCAATAGTCTAAAATTAATATAATTGCCACTCACATTATTCCCCGTGGATTTGACCCCGAATCTAAAAGTTGGGTAAATATATTGACGACAATCGCTTACACCCATTCAAGAGTATAATTTGAGCGTTATCAAAAAATGGCTCTATTGCCGGGGAACAATTTGGCATATTGAGTTGGTTTGGAATTTTAGCCTACTTGATTGAATTCAAACTTGTAAATATTTACTTTTAGTTTTCTTTTATTTTTTATATTAGGTAGATTTTTATTTTAGTTTACTTATTACTATGTCATCGTGGAATGAACATGAGCTTGGTGGTTGGAAATCTTATCTTGATGATCCATGTCCATATTGTGATGGATCTCACTTTTGGTAAGATGGTAGATCTGCTTCCCGGAGAGAGATATGTTCACCATCTCTATCCTATTGGGTGTGTGATTGTTAGTTATGTGGTGGTCAAGATGAACATTGGAGTGATTGCCCAAATACCCTCTCTCCCCGGTATGCTAACCCACATTCTAGTTCTTCTTATGATTTTGATAGGTCTTATGGTCAAGAACAGGAAGAACGAAGCACCAAAAAGAGTAAAATTAAAGCAATGCTTCAAATAATGTTAGAGTATGTGGACACAATGAATGATATCATACGTGATATACATCTAGACATTAGGGCTAATAATGAGAAAAAAAGAATGATAAAGGTTATGGATATAGAGGTCAAGCATTCAAAGCACTTTTCCACATTATGTTTAGATGATATGTTGTCTGTGGAATCATTTAACATAATGGATGAGTGTGAAGATGGTGAGTAAGAATCCGATATTGATGATGAGCTTGATATTGAGCAACGCTCGGTGATTTCCCAACCAACCAAACCATTTATGAATGAAGATGCCAAAGATGAGGAGATGGTACTAGAGTCAAAAGAATAAATCAAGCACAATCCTTGTGAAGACTCTAGTCCATTTCCGAGTAAAAATACTAATAGGGATGCTACTCCAAAATTTAGAGTTAGTACTCATTCGAACCACTTTTCAACATTATACTTGGTGGATGTGATGAAAGTTGAATCACCCAAACAAATAATGAATTTTGAAAATAAGGAGAAAGATTCTTATATTTTGGAGTTTGTCCATCCAAAAGGGTATACTACAACCCTAATCTTGAAGACCAAGAAGCTTAAAGATCGATTTCTATTTAGTGGTTGTCTAAGATTCTCACCGTTTCCAAATGAGCCCACACGAAAGTTTGATGCAAAATTGGCAAGCTGTTCAAGTCTTTGAAGTGGCATAATAGAACATTCCTCATCCTACCCTCATATTTGCCCAACATACCCCAAAGATGTATTGATCAAAATTTTGGTCGACGTTTCAAATCCTATAAGTGAAAGGATAAAGGATGAAGCACTTTTAAGGTATCTTGATAAATTCTGAGTAGTGAACATAACCTAGTCATGCCACAACATTGAATCAGGCACTGCTTGGGAGGCAACCCAAGGTATTTTGTTGTTTGTATTCATATTATATGATTGACATCAGATCTTTCCACCCATGGTGCCACAGGTATATTTTTGACTCTCTTGTTTTAGTTTGACACATTGGGGACAATGTGTGATTATAAGTTGAGGGTGGGACTATTTGTGGGTGTTGATGTCCTCTTAGGGTTTTTGTTATCGTGCCTCTTTTCCCCAGTGTATTGTTCATAGTAGAGCCAGTATGTTTAGGCGTATTGTGTTTTATTTTATGATGTGTTGTGGTTAACAGGGAGAAAAATAAGTATCTATGGAAGTTGACATATTTTTGTTAATTTCTGAACACCTCTCCAAAGGTATATTTTATAACTGTGTGATATGCATTTATGTGTGACCATAATGCATCTTTTTATGGCATTAGTTCTAGTAACATGATAACCATTGCTAACCAATTGAATGTACCAAATGGGTCGTAGCTTGTGATGTACCTTTGTGCCATGTATGTGTGAGATACTACCTAGTTACCATTATATGTTGAAATCCAGAACTTGCGAGGTTAGTCTTACCTTGGTTGAAGGATAGGAGTTAGGAAAGGATCATAGGCCGTTTTGATATTTGCTCACTTTTATCCTAAATAACCTTCCCTATTTGTAGAATATCCCTTGATCCATGCTTTTGAGCCTGATTAGCCTATTTCTTTTTATGACGCCTATCACTTTTCTAGTTTATATCATAATGAACCTATTTTGGCCCTGGTCCTCCCTGTACACTATGCAACTTGACTTAGGCAAATAGCCTCAGTTGAGGGTGGCTATCATAATGGTGCGTGATATAAAATGAGTATGGAGAAAGGTAGAGTAAAAGAAAAGAATAAAAAGCTGGGTGTGGTGAAAACGAGAAAGAAAAGGAAGAGTTGTGAAAAATAAGTGATTGTAGAAAAGAACCACACTCATCCTGAACAAGTGTGATCAAGAAAAAAAAATAGAAAAAGGCTAATGAGTGAAACCCCAAAAAGCAAGTGTAGTATCAAGGAGGCTTAGTCACTTTAAATATCATCGAGTATCCTACCAGCCCCTAGTCACTTTAAATATCTGGTAATTGTCCCCATGGTTACATATGTAATGTCTGATATAAGTGATGTGGGACTTCTTTATATTGAGGGAACACTGGTTACGTTGCTAGTTGTTAACTTGTTTGGGTAGTGTAATTTATACATATGCATAGTTATTGTTGCTAAGTTAATGCCATATCTTTATTCCTTTCTGTCACATTGTTGATCTTCATGGATATATACAGCGGGGTTTAAAGAGATTGAAAATACAGAGAGTAATGTATTTTGAACTAAAATTGATGATCAACTATCATAGGTATCTTATGTATCTCTTGGTTAAGCATCGTAGTGGTGTGTTTTAGTTGCTTAAGGACAAGCGATTGTTTTTAGTTGAGGGTGTCGATGTGTGAGAAATTGCTAACACATTTAAGGCCTTTAACCGAGAATAATTGTGAATTCTGAAGAAACTTTTGTCATTTTTGATTTATTTATGTTTGATTTTGCAATTTAAGCCTATGGGATAGAAAACCAACAAGAATAGAAGAAAAGAAGTTAAACTTTGGAAACATTTGAAGAGAAGTATGGCTGACAACATTTGTTATAAGTCGCTAGCCCTGTGATAGGATATCATGGTTGCCTTCAGCCTTAACCAGAGATTTGGCATAAGTTGAAACATGTGATGACATCCATGACACATCGTCAACCTAGTGCTAAGCTGTCAAAGATGCTGTCAGCCTTAAACAGAAGATGGAAGTTGAAGAAAGTTTTATGATAACATCCATGACACGACCTCAGGATGGTGATAGGCCATCATCATCGTCGTCATCCCTAAACATTAGAAGCAAAAAATGCAAAAGAGCTGACGACATCCATGATAGGCCATCACAATCCTGATAGGCCATCACGAATGTCGTCATATATTCCGAGGAAAAGCTGTAACTTTGATTTTATTTGTTTAATTAGGTTAAACTATTTAAAGCCTTGTTTTAGGGTTTTCTAGGGAGAGCTTATCAATCAACATACTTTGCAACAAATGATTTTTCTCACTCTCTCTCTAGACCAATATTTTGAGAGTTTTGTATTGTGAATCAATTCAAGTTATAATTTTTGATCAGCATCATAGTTGTAAGATAATCTTCTTAATTATGAATTCAATTTGTTTACTTATTTCTTGCATCATGAGTGGCTAAACCTCATTAACCTGAATTATAGGATCTAGGGTTAGGTTATGAAGAGGTGCTAAATACTCAAGATTCAATAGGTGTTAGGATTTCTTGATAATACTTAGATTTTAATTGATGTCTTCTGGTTGCAAACAGCAAGCATACCTACTTTGATTTGCTTGCGAAAGAAATCATAAACAGTAGGAAGTGAATTATCAACAGGAACTTGGAAATACTTCAATTAATAATCAGTGTTGTAACTAGGTTGATTAACCTGTGGTTAAATTTGGACTGTGAATAGTCATTCCCTAAGTCTAAGAGGATTAGAAAATTAGATGCTTAAATAGGTTGAGATACATTTGAGCATATTATCGATAAAGATAGCTTGTTATCCTAACCACCGTGAGTATCTTGAGTCACCTTTAGCATCTGTCATGTACTGTAAGCTCTAGTGAACATAATTCTAGTTATTTCATAAACTCTTGATTTACAAATACTAAAACTAAAGTGACCAACAATTATTTGTTGATCATCAAAAACCCCCATTTTATCTTTTTGTATCATCTGTTTGAATTCAACTTGTAGCTATATATCAAATTGATTTAATCACCACTCACATTGTTCCCTGTGGATTCGACCCCAACTCAAAAAGTTAGGTAAATATATTAATGACGATTGATTACACCCATTCAAAAGTGTAATTTTAACATTATAATAAAATGGTGCCATTGTCGGGGAACAATTTGGTGTATTGAGTTTGTTTAGAATTTCAGCCTACTTTCTTGAATTTAAATTTGTCAATATTTGTTATTAGTTTTCTTTTATTTCTTGTATTAGGTAGATTTTAAATTTAGTTTACTTATTACTATGGCATCGTGGAATTAACATGAGCTTGGTGGTTGGAAATCTTATCTTGATATATCATGTCCATAATGGATGGACCTCACTTTTGGCAAGATTGAAGATATGCTCCCTGGAGAGAGATGTATGCATAATCTCCATTCTACCGGAAGTATGATTGTTCTTTATGTGGTGGTCATGACGGACATTGGAATGAGTTCCCAAATGCCCCCTCTTCCCAGTATGTTAACCCAAATTCTAGTTCTTCTTATGATTTTGATAGGTCTTATGGTCGAGAATAGGAAGAACGAAGCACCAGAAAGATTGGAATTGAAGCTATACTTCAACCAATATTGGAGTGTGTGGAAACAACGAATGATATCTTATGTGATATACTCAAGACATAAGGGTAAATAACTAGGAAAGAAAAATGATAGAGGATATGGATAGAGAGGTCAAGCATTCAAAGCACTTTTCCACATTCTGTTTAGATGATATCTTGTCTATGGAATCATTTAACATAATGGCCGGTGTGAAGATGTGGAGCAAGAATATGAAGTTGATGATGAGCGCGATATTGAGCAAACCTTGGTGATTTTCCAACCAACTGACCCATTTATGAATGAAGATACCAAAGACGAGGAGATGGTACTAAAGTCAAAAGAAGAAATCAAGTACAATCCTTGTGAAGACTCTAGTCCATTTTGGGGTAAACAATACTAATCGGGATGCTACTCTAAAATTGAGAGTTAGTCCTCATTCGAACCACTTTTTAACATTATTCTTGGTGCATGTGATGATAGTCGAATCACCCAAGAAAATGATAAATTTTTAAAATGAGGAGGAAGATTCTTATATTTTGGAGTTTGTCCTTCCAAAAGGGTATACTACAAACCCAGCTTAAAGGCTAAGAAGATTAAAGATCAATGTCCATTTAGTGGTTGTTTAAGATTCTAACAGTTGCAAAATAAGCCCACATGAAAGTTCAATGCAAAATTGGGCAAGCAGTTCATGTTTTTGAAGTGGCGTGATAGAACATTCCTCATCCTACCATCACATTTTCCCAACACACCCCAAAGATGTATTGATCAAAATTTGGGTCGATGTTTCAAATCCTCAAAGTGTAGCGATAAAGGATAAAGCACTTTTAAGGTATTTTTATAAATTCTGAGTAGTCAATATAAACTAGTCGTGCCGCAACATTAAATCAAGTGCTGCTTGGGAGGCAACCCATGGTATTTTGTTATTTGTATTCGTATTATGTGATTGACATCAGATCTTTGCACCCATGGTGCCACAGGTATGTTTCTGACTCTCTTGTTTTTGTTTGACACATTGGGGACAATGTATGATTATAAGTTGATAGTGGACTACTTATGCGTGTTGATGTCCTCTTAGGGTTTTTGTTATCGTGCCTCTTTTCCCCAGAGTCTTATTCCTAGTAGACCCTTCTTGGCTAGGCATATTATGTTTTATTTTGTGATGTATTTTGGTTAACTGAGAGAAAAATAAGTATCTATGGTAGTTGACATGTTTTTGTTAATTTTTGAACACCTCTCCAGAGGTCTATTTTATAACTATGTGATATGCATTTCTGTGTGACCACTGTACATCTTGTTATGGCATTAGTTCTAGTAACATGATAACCATTGCTAACCAATTGCATGAACTGAATGGGTAGTAGCTTGTAAGGTACCTTTATGCCATATGTGTGTGAGATACTACCTAGTTCATGTTGTATGTTGAAATCCAGAACTTGCCTGATTAGTCTTACCTTGGTTGAAGAATAATGGTTAGGAAAGGATAATAGGCCATTTTGATACTAGCTCACTTTTAGCCTAAATAACCTTCCCTGTATGTAGAATATCCCTTGATCCTTGCTTTGAGCCTGATTAGCCTATTTCTTTTTATGGCACCTGTCAATTTTTCCAATTTATATCATAATGAACCTGTTTTGGCCCTGGTCCTTCTAGGACATTGTGCACCTTGACTTAGGCAAATGGCCTAAGTTAAGGGTGGCTATCATAGGGTTGCGTGATGTAAAATGAGTATAAATAAAGATAGAGTAAAAGAAAAGAATAAAAAGTTGGGTGTAGTGGAAAAGAGCAAGAAAAGAAAAAGTTGTGAAAAAAAAGTGTTTGTTGAAAAGAACCGCACTCATCCTTAATAAGTATAATCAAGAAAATAGAAGAATACTAAAAGGCTAATGAGTTAAACCCCAAAAATCTAGTGTAGGGTCAAGGAGACTTAGTGACTTTAAATATCATCTAGTATCATACCAGCCCCTAGCCTACATTACAAGCCTAAGAGAAGACCTATAGTGATCCTAGCTGACCTATCTAAAAATTTTTGTAATGAAAATAAGGGAAAGCCTATGGTATTCGGCATACATTGATAGGAACTTCATTCTAAGAGTGAATGTATGGTGATAGTCCCTATGGTTATATATGTAATGTATGATATAAGTAATATTGGACTTGATTGTAGTGAGGGCACACTGGTTATGTTGCTGGTTGCTAACTTGTTTGGGTAGTGTAACTTGTTGCTAAGTTGATGCCATATCTTGATTCCTTTCTGTCACATTATTGATCTTCATAGATATACATAGATGGGTTTAAAGAGATTGAAAATGGAGAGAGTAATGTGTTTTGAACTAAAATTGATGATCAACTATCATAGGTATCTTATGTGTCTATTATTTAAGCATCGTAGTATTTTGTTTTAGTTACTTGAGGACAAGCAATTGTTTTAAGTTGAGGGTGTTGATGTGTGTGCAATTGCTAATACATTTAAGGCCTTTAACCGAGAATAATTGTGAAGTCTTAAGAAACTTTTGTCATTTTTGATTTGTTTATGTTTGATTTTGCAGTTTTAGCCTATGGGATAGAAAACCAACAAGAATGGAAGCAAAGAAATTGAAATTTGGAAAAATTTGAAGAGAAGGGTGGCTGATGACATTTTTGATAATTCATCAGCCCTGTGACAGGCTATCACGGTTGTCATCAACCTTAACCAAAGATTTGGTATGAGTTGAAACCTGCGACGATATCCATGACATGTCGTCAGCCTGGTGATAAGTTGTCAAGGACTCCATCAGCCTTAAATAGAAGATGAAAGTTGAAGAAAGTTTTATCACGACATCCATGACACTTCGTCAAGATGGTGATAGGCCATCATCATCGTCGTCAGCCCTATATAGCAGAAGCAAAAAATACAGAGGAGCTGATGACATCCGTGATAAGCCGTCAGAATCCTGATAGGCCATCACGGACGTCGTCATCTATTCCAACGAAAAATTGTAAATTTGATTTTATTTCCTTAATTAGGTTAAACTATTTAAAGCCTTGTTTTAGGGTTTTCTAGGGGGAACTTATCAATCAATAGAATTTGCAACAGACGATTTTTTTTTCTCTCTCTCTCTAAACCAATATATTTGGAGTTTTGTCTTGTGAATCGATTCAAGTTATACTTTTTGATCTTCATCATAGTTGTAAGATAATCTTATCAATTATGAATTCAATTTATGTACTTTTTTCTTCCATCATGAGTGGCTAAACCTCATTAACCTGAATTATGGGATCTAGGGTTAGGTCATGAAGAGGTGCTAAATACTCAAGATTTAATAGGTGTTAGAATTTCTTGATAATATTGAGATTTTAATTGATGTCTTGTGGGTGCAAAAATCAGGAACACCTACTTTGATTTACTTGTGAAAGAAATCATAAATAGTAGAAAGTGAATTATCAACAGGGACTCGGAAATACTTCGTTTAATAATCAGTGTTATAACTAGGTTTATTAACCTGAGGTAAAATCTGGGCAGTGAATAGTGATTCCCTAAGTCCAAGAGGATTAGGAAATTAGATGCTTAAATAGGTTGTGATACATTTGAGCATACCATCGATCAAGATAGCTTGTTATCCTAACCACCATGAGAATCTTGAGTCATCTTTAGCATCTGTCATGTACCATAAGCCCTAGTGAACATAATTCTGGTTATTTCATAAACTCTTGATTTACAAACACTAAAACTAAAGTGACCAACAATTATTTGTTGTTCATCAAAAACCCCCATTTTATCTTTTCGTATCATCTGTTTGAATTCAATTTATAGCTTTATATCAAATTAATTTAATCGTCACTCATATTGTTCCTTGTGGATTCGACCCCGACTCAAAAAGTTGGGTAAATATATTAACGATGATCGATTACACCCATTCAAAAGTGTAATTTTAACGTTATCAAAAAATGGTGCCATTGTCGGGGAACAATTTAGCGTATTGAGTTAGTTTGGAATTTTAGCCTATTTGCTTGAATTCAAACTTGTAAATATTTGTTTTAGTTTCCTTTTATTTCTTCTTTTCGTTAAACTTTTATTTTAGTTAATTATTACTATGGCATCGTGGAATAAACATATACTTGGTGGTTGGAAATCTTATCTTGATGATCCATGTCCATACTGTGATGAACCTCACTTTTGGCAAGATTGTAGATATGTTCCCCAGAGAGAGATGTGTGCACCATCTCCATCCTACCAGGAGTATGATTGTTCGTTATGTGGTGGTCAAAATAGATATTGGAGTGATTTCCCAAATGCCCTCTCTCCCCGGTATGCTAACCCACATTCTAGTTCTTCTTATGACTTTGATAGGTCTTATGGTCAAGAACAGAAAGAACGAAGAACCATAAAGAGTGGAATTGAAGCTATACTTCATCTAATGTTAGAGTATGTGGAATCAATGAATGATATCATACGTGATATACATCAAGACATAAGGGCAAATAATGAAGAAAGAAGAATGATAGAGGATATAGATATAGAGGCCAAGCATTCAAAGAACTTTTCCACATTATGTTTAGACGATATCTTGTCTGTGGAATCATTTAACATAATAGACGAGTGTGAAGATGGGGACCAAGAATTCGATGTTGATGATGAGCTTAATTTTGAGAAACCTATGGTGATTTCCCAACCAACCGAACCATTTATGAATGAAGATGCCAAAGACAAGGAGATGGTACTATAGTCAAAATAAGAAATCAAGCACAATCCTTATGAAGACTCGAGTTCATTTCGGGGTAAAAACGCTACTAGGTATGCTACTTCAAAATTGAGAGTTAGTCCTCATTCAAATCACTTTTCACATTATGCTTGGTGGATGTGATGAATGTCGAATCACCTAAGCAAATGATGAATTTTGAAAATGAGGAGGAAGATTCTTATATTTTGGAGTTTGTCCTTCCAAAATGGTATCCTACAACCTCAATCTTGAATGCCAAGAAGCTTAAAGATCAATGTCCATTTAGTGGTTGTTTAAGATTCTCACCGTTGCCAAATAAGCCCACACGAAAGTTCAATGAAAAATTGGGAAAGCAGTTCAAGTCTTCGAAGTGGCGTGATAGAACATTCCTCATCCTGCCCTCATATTTGCCCAACAAACCCCGAATATGTATTGATCAAAAGTTTGGTCAATGTTTCAAATCCTCTAAGTGGAGGTATAAATGATGAAGAACTTTTAAGTTATCTTGATGAATTCTAAGTAGTCAAGATAACCAAGTCGTGCCACAACATTAAATCAGGCGCTGCTTGGGAGGCAACCTAAGGTATTTTGCTATTTGTATTCGTATTATATGATTGACATCAGATCTTTGCACCCATGGTGCCACAGGTACGTTTCAGAATCTCTTATTTTGGTTTGACATATTAGGGACAATGTATAATTATAAGTTGAGAGTGGGACTACTTATGGGTATTAATGTCCTCTTGGGGTTTTTTTTATCGTACCTCTTTTCCCCGGAGTATTGTTCCTAGTAGAGCCGGAATGTTTAGGGGTATGGTGTTTTATTTTATGATGTGTTGAGGTTAACTGGAAGAAAAATAAGTATCTACAACAGTTGACATGTTTTTGTTAATTTTTGAACACCTCTCCAAAGGCCTATTTTATAATTGTGTGATATGCACTTATGTGTGACCACTGTGCATCTTGTTATGGCATTAGTTCTAGTAATATGATAACCATTGCTAAACAATTGTATAAACCTAATAGGTAGTATCTTGTGATATACCTTTGCGGCATGTGTCTGTGAGATACTACCTAGTTCCCGTTGTATGTTGAAATCCAGAACTTGCCTGGTTAGTCTTATCTTGGTTGAAGGATAGGGTTTAGGAGAGGAACATAGGACATTTTGATATTAGCTCACTTTTAATTTAAAAAACCTTCCCTGTATGTAGAATATCCCTTGATCCCTGTTGTGCACCTGATTAGCCTATTTTTTTTATGACACCTATCACTTTTCTAGTTTTTATCATAATGAACCTGTTTTGGCCCTGGTCTTCCTTAGACACTGTGCACCTTGACTTAGGCAAATAGCCTAAGTTGAGGGTGGCTATCATAGGGGTGTGCGATGTAAAATGAGTATGAAGAAAGCTAAAGTAAAAGAAAAGTATAAGAAGCTGGGTGTGGTGGAAAAGTACAAGAAAAGGAAAATTTGTGAAAAAAAAGTGATTGTAGAAAAGAACCACGCTCATCCTGAATAAGTGTGATCAAGAAAAGAGAAGAACAGAAAAAGTCTAATGAGTGAAACTCCAAAAAGCTAGTGTAGTGTCAAAGAGGATTAGTCACTTTAAATATCATCAAGTATCATAACAGCCCCTAGCCTATATTACAAGCCGAAGAGAAGACCTATAGTGATCCTAGTTGACCTTTCTGAAAGTCTTGGTAACAAAAATAAGAGCAAACCTACGGTATTCGGAATACATTGATTGGAAATTCATTCTGAGAGCGAGTGTTTGGTGATTGTCCCTATGGTTACATATGTAATGTATGATATAAGTGACTTGGGACTTCTTTATAGTAAGGGTACACTGGTTAAGTTTCTAGTTGCTAACTTACTTGGGTAGTGTAATTTGTACATATACATAGTTATTGTTACTAAGTTGATGTCATATATTGATTCCTTTCTATCATATTTTTTATCTTCATGGATATACACAGCGGGGTTTAAAGAGATTGAAAATGGAGAGAGTAATGTGTTTTGACCTAAAATTGATGATCAACTATCATAGGTATCTTATGTGTCTCTTGGTTAAGCATCGTAGGGTTGTGTTTTAGTTGCTTGAGGATAAGCAATTGTTTTAAGTTGAGGGTATTGTTGTGTTAGAAATTGCTAATAGATTTAAGGCCTTTAACCGAGAATCATTGTGAAATCTTAAGAAACTTTTGTCATTTTTGATTTATTTATGTTTGATTTTGCAATTTAAGCTTATGGGATAGAAAACCAACAAGAATGGAAGCAAAGAAGTTGAACTTTGGAAAAATTTGAAGAGAAGTGTGGCTGACGACATTTGTGATAATTCGTCAGCACTGTGATAGGATATCACGGTTGCCGTCAGCCTTAACCAGAGATTTGGCATGAGTTGAAACTTATGACGACTCCATGACACATCATCAGCCTGGTGATAAGCTGTCAAGGATGCCTTCAGCCTTAAATAGAAGATGGAAGTTAAAGAAAGTTTTGTGAAGACATCCATGACACGTCGTCAAAATGGTGATAAGCCGTCATCGTCGTCATTAGACCTAAACAGCAGAAGCCAAAAATGTAGAGGAGCTGACGACATCCGTGATAAGCCGTCAGAATCCTAATAGTCTATCACAGACGTCGTCATCTATTTTGAGGAAAAGCTGTAACATTGATTTTATTTCCTTAATTAGGTTAAACTATTTAAAGCCTTGTTTTAGGGTTTTCTATGGGGGGAATATATAAATCAACATACTTACAACAGATGATTTTTTTCTCTCTCTCTCTCTAGACTAATATTTTGGGAGCTTTGTCCTGTGAATCAATTCAAGTTATATTTTTTGATCTTCATCATAGTTGTAAGATAATCTTCTCAATTATCAATTCAATTTGTGTACTTGTTTTTTGCATCATGAGTGGCTAAACCTCATTAACCAGAATTATGGGATCCAGGATTAGGTCATGAAGAGGTGCTAAATACTCAAGATTCAATAGGTTTTAGGATTTCTTGATAATACTGAGATTTTAATTGATGTCTGTTGGTTTCAAACAACAGGCATACCTACTTTGATTTTCTTGAGAAATAAATCATAAACAGTAGGAAGTGAATGATCAACAGGGACTCGGAAATACTTTATTTAATAATCAGTGTTGTAATTAGGCTGATTATCCTAAGGTAAAATCTAGGCAGTGAATAGATATTACCAAAGTATGAGAGGATTAGGAAATTAGATGCTTAAATAGGTCGAGAGACATTTGAGCATATCATCGATAAAGGAAGCTTGTTATCCTAACCACCTTGAGAATCTTGAGTCACCTTTAGCATCTGTCCTATACCGTAAGCTCTAGCGAACATAATTCTAGTTATTTCATAAACTCTTGATTTACAAACACTAAAACTAATGTGACCATCAATTATTTGTTGATCATCAAAAACCCTCATTTTATCTTTTTGTATCATCTATTTGAATTTAACTTGTAGCTATAGTCTCAAATTAATTAAATCGCCACTCACATTGTTCCCTATGGATTCGACACCGACTCTAAAAGTTGGGTAAATATATTGACGACGATCACTTACACCTATTGAAGAGTGTAATTTGAGCATTATCAAGCATGAATTGGCCCTGCCACATTGTCTACTAATTTAGAAGATACTCAATAACTCTTGCCTCGGGGGAAAGACTTTCCACAAGGAGAAGTAAAAACTATTCTTCGATTAATAAAACATAAATATATAAGGATACCCACAAATGAATCAATAGGGATTCTACATTGTATTCTTTACATTATCGTATTAAAACTAGCTGATTCAGTTTTAAAAAACTATTTAAACTTCACATAATCACATAAAAATAGCTTAAAATCCATGATGTGTAGTGATTTTCATTAACTACAAAGCTAAACTACTACTCTTTGTGCGTTCTCTTCTTCTTTTCCTTTACGAATAATTTGTCAACTTTTTCTGTAGTGCTGTATTTTATACCAGCTTGAGGTTTTCTCTTTCCATAATCCCACAAAAAAGATCCATACGTTATACGAACATAACTAATGTCAATCTCTTTTGGAATATCTCTACCATGAATAAGATATTCAGCAAAGGCACAACCAAATGCTCCACAATCACTGTTATACAAAAGAAATATATTACGTGAATATATGGAAAACAACAAAAAAAAGTGAAATAAACATTTAAAAAGTTAATGCAATAAGATACCATTGAGTTTGTTGTGGTAGCTCATCAACCATTTTTATCATCAAAGTATCATTTTTAGATTTGTCAATGCCCTTCTCAAGATAGAAATTAACCTTTTTCAGAAAATATGGTATCAATGTTTCATAAGGTAACATCACTTTTTCAACAACTTTATCATTGTGCCTACTATGGTTAGAGTCATATACATATATGCACCAATCAGTAAAGTTATAACTCCCAAAATCTAGTGTCAAAGTTTAGATTTTTCTCGTGGAACATAAATTGGAAATAACATATAGTCAACCTTGTTCCATGGTTTGTTTTCATCATAATAGAAGCCTCTTATACACTCATCAACCTCATGTTTCTCAGGGATGATAGAAAAATCTTTCCTATTTTCACAAATTCTTGATAAAGAGCCCCAATCTTATTTCTAAACACAAAATCAGTTATAGTGAACTTCGTAACAATATTCGGTTCATATTTCGCCTTCTTCGTCATATCGTAGAATATTGTATCCAAATAATATGACTAAATAAAAACAACACTGCATAAGAGCATTACATCACATTCATTACATAAAAAAGTAACAAAGGTAAGATGATCAAACCCCTCAAACAATTAGAACACTTAAACCTTCATAACATCCATCTCGGGCTAACTGCATGTTGTGCAACAGTTAAGACTACCACAAGCATCATTCTTAAAATTGTAAAATATTATCATTTTCAATCGATACAAATTACAAGGAAAGTAGTAAAAATTTGCATTGTGATTACATGGCCTCATATTGTCTGCCATGTTACATATTTTTTAAAGTCTTGTCTTCTGTTTCTTTTGTTATATGATGGTTGTTAGTCGAATCAGTTTTATTACACAGTTCACTAAGTTGATTATTGGGGTCATACACATGATTTTTGTCTATTTTGTGGCAACCTTGGGAATAAGGTGAATGATGATATTTTAACCAAATCATTTTCAAGATTTCGTTCCTTCAACATGGCCAGGGTAATTTCTTTTAGAATATTTTATGTTTTCCAATAGTGAATGCTTTTAACTGCTACACATGGTTTTGTCGGTATAATATGTTTTGAGCTGAGGGTGTATTGGAAACAATTTCTCTACAACTTTACCCTACACTAAGGTAGGGTGAGATTTTCTTACATCCTCTCCGATGCGAGAAGTCTAGCTGAATGACCAGCACTAAGTCAAATTACGTAAAGGAAAATAAGAGAGGGGATCTTTAGTGAGTATTTTAGCAGAGTGGTTCTTTTAGGCTTTTCGTGCTAATTGGAAGCATGTGTTGTTGTGTTAGTTATTTAACCCGCAGTACACTACCAGACACTTATAGCTCGAATAGCTAATTGACGAGGTACACATTATTCTAGTTCCAGGGAAATATATTAGAAACCGACCAATTCAACTTCGAAAGAGCAAGTGGAAATATAGGATCGACTATGAAGCTTTGGTAAAATAGAAGGTTAGTGTGCCTTTTTCACTAATCAACGCATCAATAGTTTGCATTACAAATTCTTGCACTCACTGGCCAGTTTTTTATTGAATATTGTGACAGAATGTGTGTCCAAAGAAAGCAAAGTTGAAAAAAAGAGCATACTACACAAGTGAGCATGAAATTCTTTGAGCAAATAGCAGTATTTCAGATCTATTCGCGTAGGGGGTTTGAATTCATTGAATGCCACTTCAATCTACGTGAGGAAACCTCTTGGCATTGTGGAATAGGAAGTTTTTTTTTCCATACACATTATGATATTTATATAGTCATTCATAAACTATGTATCACTGGAAGGATCATTGTTCCAATGTTTATGCAAAACACAAAGCAATTTTCATCTATATACTATGGATAAGAATAAGTGTGTACTGACAATACTTAATACTCTTGTTCTCATCTATTCAATGGAAAAAAAATAATTTTTCATGACAGATTTGTCAAATTCAGAGATGTATATATATAATATCAAGAATGACATAGTGGAGGATATAACTGGTGTTTCCTAAAGAGAGACATATAAAACAACAACGTTGATGGGCTCAAATTAAAGGCAAAAAGTAACTCGTTCTGGCATAGGAGATCTAGCACTACAACAAACAAGACCAGTATCATGAGCCTTAATTGACTCTAAACACTTCAAATCAAAAGTTTTTCACACTTTGAATCTCTTACCCCAAGAACCAGAATAAAATAACCATTAAAAACAGCCAAACAAGAAATATTTTCAGGATTTTCAACCTACTAGAAGAAAGGGAGAAATAAAACAAAGGACAATCCAAAAGCACATTTACCGCGAATAATCACATACGATATAAAGAAAAATAAGGTTGAATAGAACAGGCAGACATATATTAAAAATATAGATTAGGATAAAAAGTGATAATATTGTGCCATTCAAAGGTTGATAGTAAGTTACAAGCGAATAAAACGACTCCTTCGAATCCTCAGCATAAGAGCCAAACACTAAACATTCGAGCAGCACATCTTTTTCTTTAATGTATATATTTTTGACACTTAAAATACATGAAAAATAAATACAGTTAGAATATATGTTTTACGATAAGTACAAAAATGAAAAAATGAAAAGCTTAAATATAGTAAACCTACCATTTTGACTTATTCAATCCGCACTAGATGAATGCCTAAAAATCAATGTTCAAGATTGACAGGTTACCAAATTCTTCAATGTCACAGATGAAAGGATGTTTTCGATAAAAAATGGATAGGGACACACCCAAATCAAAATATGTCACATATGGAGATTTGGATAAACATACTACAAATTTCTGTCTAACCAATTATTTAGGAGTGGCGTCCTTAACTTTTGCTTCCATGGAAGATGACCTGGAATTCAACTCAAAAGAAAAATCACTAATGGCTGATTTGTTGCACTTATTCCTCCTAATGTACGTTCATTTTTTTAGTGTAGAGCCTTTAGGTTTTAGTGGAGAGCCTTTACTTTTCAATGGAGAAACACGAGTACTTTGTTGTTCACTATGCTGAAAAATAGAGAAATAATTAAAATTGATAGAAAAAACAACCATAAGTTAATAAAGAAAATAAAAAAAATAGATCTTACAAATATCTCAACATTACAAGTTGTTGAATCAACATTCACAAACTTCTTAGTTCCATCAACATCAAAAATCATGTCTTCTGTATCAACATTAATACCACCAAGCTCCTGTGGAAAATAATAAACACATTATAGTGAATTAGTTTAAGAAAACAAGCATGTAAATTGGAATTTGAGACACTTACGGATCTCTCAGCTTGAGTATTTTTGACATCAGGATATGTTGGTAAACTAGAAGAGGCTTCAAACACACTAGAAATAACACTATTGATTATTGAATCAGCATCACCACAGTTCTTAGTTCCATCAATGTTATCCTCATCAACTTCAACACCACTAAAGCCCTATTGAACAATATAAACAAGTTGTGCATCAGTTTTAAAAAATAGACTAGTGGAACAATTATCATTTTTTCTTGGTGATAAGTCATTTTTCATTGGAGATATGTTTCTCACCTAAATGACTTTGTTAGAAAGTCTTGCCTCATATTTTAAAGTTTTATTAATAAGTAATTTATTTTGCAGATATATTATTGTGTACAATGGTTCCTATTTATAGTTTGACATTAAGAAAAAATTAATAAATATCTCAACCTTTTTCAATTTATGATGGTGTTGAAGAATTATGGTTTTTTGTTAGGTAGAGTTATCATGACATATGTATTCAAAATTTGGTTTTCTATTGGATAGAATTATGGTTAGTTTACCTACAGCTGAGAATAGAGAGAAGATTTTGAGAACTCTTCTACCAAAGGATAAAGTAGCAGATCTTCAACTCCTACATTCTTTTCCTATGAGGAAGAAGAATCAATGAGAAAACAAAAAGCATGCGTAATAAAGCAGACAATCAAAAAAGGTAAATTTGAAAAATAACAATTGGGAGTTGGATGCATGTATTACCAAATCTTTCTTTAGAGGAACCTAGGTCATTGAGTTGCTCGTAATATCAATTGTAACATCTCAAATTTTTATTCCAGGCATCTAAATAACTGAAAGGAATTCCTTTTTGGGTTTTAGATATTTTATCTACAACTAAGCTCCCTGAATATCTGTTGGAACTCAGCTTGACTTTCTCTCATATTTTTTGCCATCTTCTTTATCTATATGTGGAGGCAAGACATTGCTCTTATCGCTCCACAAGTCTTTTCTCTAGAAACTTTTTGGTTTTTCCCATGAGATCAGGCCACAAAGTATTCTAGACTAATACAGGGATTAGAACCTCACTTCTTTGCATAAATTTTGTTTTTCTTTGAGATTCTATCATGTTCGTATGATCAGACAAATATTGTCATTAATAACAAAGTAGAATAACCAATTGAAACTTTTGTGGGTAGAACAACCAACATAAAACTTAATTTCAAAATAAAAGATACACTGTATTGTTCATGAGAGAGTACAAGGAACCCTATTTCTTTATAAATATAGTCTATCCAAGAAATTTTATGTAGCAAAAATTGTAATATCTGATCCAAGATAGGCAAAGAGTAGCTATGAGATCAGATGAGGACCAAAATAAAATGAAAGAAAGAATTAAGTTCTTCTTATGGTTGTAACGCCCCGAAAAATGGGTCCCGGAGCATCACACGGTGCTTGAGGCTACGAGTAGCCCCAAGCTAACCCTTTAAGCCATTTTCATTCAGTTCAACACAAATCAACTGGGCTTTCATAAATAACCCTCAAATATCAACAAAGTAATCATCATCTAAGAATAAAAGAATTTCAGAAAGATAACAAAATACAACTTATTAGTCAACTCCCAACAACTATACTACTCTGACAAGCCTCTAAGAAAATCAATAAAACCCGCGAGCCATTGAGACATGCCCCAACTAACTCATACTCAGTTATCAAATGTAAACAATTCTGTGAAACAAACATCAGACATCACGCCCTCGGAACATGAGGACTCACCATAATAGAGGATGTAGAACAGCGTGCCCGAAGAATCACTGTTGAACCTGGAACTGAGCACCTGAACCTACATTCCGAGAAGATGCATCCCACATCCGAAGATGTGGGTCAGTACCATGGAAAGGAATCGAGTATATGAGGGTGTATGCAGTTGTATAAACATTATCATCATAAATATTTATAAGAAATACGCAGGATGTATGAAAGACTCACATAGCACAAAGAAAATCATCACAATCATGAGAGGATGAAATAAGTACAATAACACATATGAGTCATCATATAATTTGTCAATCACTTTCAGCTCATCAAGAATATCAATTCTCATAATTTAAATGTCATTTAAATCTTTTGAAAGAATAACTTTCACAATTCTACTTTCAAATCACTTCACCATTCACCATAGACACAAGGAAACACACACACTGGGAGATCCTATAACCGACATAAAATATGTGAGCTACATGGAGTCTAACGTACAACCCACATTGGGGAGAGCCTTCCTATCCTTACCACCAAAGTAGGACTATCAATATCAAATCCACACAAACTAGTGACCACTATATAATCAGCCTCAGGCTCATTCCTATGGGGGAACGTAGTTCTAGGGAAGTAAGGTCACTTTATACCTCCCACTCGATGCTAAAGATTTATCCCAGACTTAGCTCAGATCATTTCAAAGACAATCCACAATAAAACAATTTTAGTAATATATAAATATACATTGGGAGCCATCATGCTTCCCATCTATCAAAATCAACCACGTTGTGGATTTCTTTCACACTCGAGTTCAAAATAACTCTATTAAGACCAAAAAGTGAAATCATTCAAAATATTTCAAATATTCAACATCAACGTTCTTATAACACACACTTTCTCAAAAAAAAAAAAACAACTTCCAATGGGGATTCACGACCCAAATATCAAAATCATGATAAATATCATTCAAGATTCATGTTTTATATCTCCACACATGTAAATATATCTTTCAAAATTATAAACATCAAGATTTCATAATAATCATCATAAGATATGGGTTCATCCTTCAAATTCGTAAAAATCAAATAAAAATCATGCCTTTGTAAAGAAAATTACTTTTGGGCACAAGAACAAAAGAAAGTTCTTGTTGAAAAACCCCACATACCTTGAATGATGAACTTTAGATAGATACTCATTTTTGAGATATTAATCGTGCCTTTGAATAATGCTTCTTGGAGTTCTTGGACTAGGAACTTGAAATATTAAATAAATTTGCAGAATTAATGGTGAACTTTGGAGGTTCTTGAAGTTGGATGTAGGAGCTTAGGGTTTTCTTTTTGAGTGAATTTGATGAAATATAACATATAATGCTTCTAATAGGCTTTAATATAGGGTTTGGACGGATTTTGGGTGAGGGGGACTGACCAAAACGCTCCTAAAAATCAAATAATTCTCGAATCTGTCCTTTGGTGGACTGTTTTGATAGTCTGAAGTAGATCAACCATGTCGTTTTACTCCGATATCCAAATTGGATGAAACAAATTTCATTAGAAAGAGGACTCTCATATATTTCCATTGATATATAGTATCTCACCCAGATCATTGTTTTCGAGGAGTTATGATCATTTGAAGTTGACTTACAAATTCACTTTTGATAGGCTGAAGTAGATCGACCATAACTTTTTGCTCCGATAGACAAATTGGATGAAACCAATTTCATTGGAAAGAGGACTCACAGAGATTTCCGCTGATATATAATAGATCACCCAGAAACTATGTACAAGGAGTTATGATCTTTTAGATTTAGAGAAAAAATACGTCAGGCCTCAGTACTTTTTCCTGCACGTTTTACTGTTCACTACTATTCATAGTTCAATTGAAATGTTCATAACTCATCGCTCAGGTGTCCGTTTTGGATGATCCACATATTGTTGGAAAGACTATTTGATACTATATGCAATGGTGGGTCATAATCTAAGATATTCTACATGGAAAATTTATAATTTACTCTAGAAGATAGAACCCAACACATTTACGTATATAATTTCAAGGAAAAATTTCACGGGGTATTACATCATCCCCCCCTTGGAAACATTCATCCTCGAATGACTCTAGACATGCCAAGATTAGATAGGGAATAGATTATACAGCTGAAACCATTCGTTAGACTCATCACCACATCATTTCTCAGTCCGAATGCAACATAGAATGCATAAATTCAAGAAATTACAGCTGAACACATAATAAATGACAACTGAACTACTGCAACTTTTACCAAAAGTGCATGATTTAGGAGAGAACGGTACCTTCGGCTTGATTGGAGTTTGCGGAAAATAGGTGCGGGTACTATGATCGCATATCCGCCTCAGCTTCCCAAGTTGCACCCTCAACAGATTGGTTTCACCACAACACCTTGACCAAGGGAAATTCTTTGTTCCGTAGTCTTCGGACACTGAAATCAAGAATCTCAACAGGAATCTTATCAAAAGAAAGATTTTCTTGAATGTCAGGACTCACAGAGAAATCCACTACCACAGCATCGGTAATATGTTTTTTAAGCATGGAGACATAGAATATCAGATAAACAGCGGACAACTCGAAAGGCAACTCGATCTCATAAGCTACCTTACCAACACGGCTAAGAATTTTGTAGGGACCAACATAAGAGAGACTAAGCTTTCCCTTATTTCTGAATCTCTTCATCCCCCTCATGGGTGAAATTTTTAAATACACTAGTTCACCAACTTCAAACACAAGGTCTCTCCTTCTAACATTCGTATATGACTTCTGACGACTTTGCGCAGTTTTCAACCTTTCCGTAATCAACTAAACCTTTTCCATAGCCTCAAATACCGAATCAGGACCACTCACAGCCACTTCACCCACCTCAAACCAATATATGGGTGATGTACACTTCCTCCCATATAAGGCTACAAACAGATCCATGCCGATACTAGAGTGGAAACTATTATTGTAAGAAAACTCTATCAACGGTAAGTGATCATCCCAACTTTCCTTAAGTCAAGTGCAAAAGCTCTCAACATATCCTCTAAGGTCTGGATGGTCCGCTCAGCCTGACCATCGTTCTGCAGATGAAAAACCAAACTCAAAAGCACTTGGGTACCAAGACCCTTCTGAAAAGCTTTCTAAAATTGCGAAGTGAACTGAGTACCCCTATCCGAAATGATAGACAAGGGAACTCCATGAAGTCTGAATATCTCTCGGATATACAATCTAGCGTAATCCTTAGCAGTATATAAAGTATGAACAGGCAAGAAAAGAGCAGACTTAGTCAACCTATCAACCACAACCCAAATGGAATCATGATGGCGTCAGGAAGGAGGTAAACCAATCACGAAGTCCATATTTATCTCTTCCCACTTCCAAGTGGGAATACTAAACTCTTGCATCATACCACCAAGTCTTTGGTGTTCAACCTTAACCTATTGGCATGTTGCACACTTAGCTACAAATGCTGCTTTATCTTTCTTCATGCCATTCCACCAATAGATTTCCCGTAAGTCTCAGTATATCTTGGTGGCACCAGGATGAATAGAATATTGTGCCCCGTGCGCTTCAGCCATAATCCTTTATCTCAGATCATCAACATTCGAGACACACAGTCTACCCTACAATCTCAACACACCATCTCCCCGATAAGAGAAAACCTCTACTTTTTGGTCCTTGACTGACTCCTTCAGTCTGACCAAACTAGCATCTAAGTATTGTTTTTCCTTCACTTCTGAAACCAAGGAGGATTCGGAACTACTCTGAACCCCTATACTACCTTCATCAGAGTGAAAAAATCTAACCCCCAATCTAGTCAATTGATGTACATCACGAGCCAACTCTTTCTTACCTTCTACGACATGCGAAACACTACCCATGGACACTCTACTTAGGGCATCTGCCACAACATTGGCCTTCCTCGAATGGTACAACACACTCATATCATAGTCCTTTAACAATTCTAACCATCATCTCTGCCTAAGATTCAATTCTATCTGGGTAAACACATACTGCAGACTCTTATGATCAATGAAAACATCCATATGGAAACCATACAAATAGTGTCTCCAGATTTTCAAAGAAAACACAACAGCAGCCAACTCAAGGTCATGGGTGGGGTAATTTTTATCATGGGGTTTCAATTGTCTAGAAGCATAAGATATCACCTTACCCTTCTGCATCAATACACAACCAAACCCAACTCTCAAAACATCACAGTACACCACAAAACCATCAACACCATCAGGCAAATTCAAAACAGGGGTTGAAGTGAGTTGAGTCTTTAACTCCTGAAAACTCTTCTCACAAGATTTGGACCACAAGAACTTTACTTTCTTTTGGGTCAACCGAGTCATAGGAGATGCTATAGAGGATAAACCCTCAACCAAACGATGATAATATCCAGCTAAACCCAAGAAACTTTGTATATCAATTGGAGAAATAGGTCTAGGCTAATTTCTAACAGTTTCGGTCTTTTGGGGATCAACTCTAATACCCTTTGAAGAAATGATATGACCCAGAAAAGCAACTGACCTTAGCCAAAACTCACACTTACTGCACTTGGCAAACAACTTATGATCTTTAAGGGTTTGTAAGATAGTTTGGAGATGATCAGAATATCCATCCTCACTATAGGAGTACACTAGTATATCATCGATGAATACTATGACAAACATATCCAGATATGGTCTGAACACTCGATTCATGAGGTCCATGAAAGTTGTTGGGGTATTAGTTAACACGAAAGACATAACAAGAAACTCAAAATGGCCATAATAAGTTTGGAAAGTGGTTTTTGGGATGTCACACTTCCTAAATTTGAGTTGATGATAGCCGGAATGAAGGTCTATCTTTGAGAAATAACTTGCACCTTGCAATTGGTCAAACAAATCATCTATTCTTGGAAGGGGTACTTATTTTTTACGGTGACTTTATTCAGTTGGAGGTAATCAATGCACATACGCTAAGAGCCATCTTTCTTTCTCACAAACAATACAGGATCACCCCAAGGAGAAACACTAGGCCTTATGAACCCTTATCTAGTAGATCTTTGAGTTTCCCTTTCAACTCCTTAAGTTCTACAGGGGCCATACGGTAAGAAGGAATAAATATGGGCTGAGTATCAAGAAAAAGATCATTCTTAAACTCTATCTCTCTATCAACAGGTATCCCTGGGAGATCATTCGAAAAGACATCAAAAAACTTATTGACGACGTTAACAAATTGGAAAGTTGGAGTCTCAGACTTAGTGTCTTTGACTCTAACCAAATGGTAAATACACCCCTTGGAAATAAGCTTTCTAGCTTTGAGGTAAGAGATTAAATGACTCTTGGGTGACACAGAATTCCCAGACCACTCAAACACGGATGTACCCAAAAACTGAAACTTAACCACTCGGGTCCGACAATCAATAGAGGCATAAGAAGAATACAGCCAGTCCATACCCAAAATCACATCAAAATCTACCATGTCTAACTCAATCAGATCAGCCAACAAGACTCTATGAACAATGGTAACAGGACACTTTTTATACACTTTCTGGGAAACAATCGAATCACCCACAGGGGTAGAAATAGGGATAGGCTCAGGAATAATCTCAGGACTCATTTCAAAATTCACAATAATCAAAGGTGTAACATATGAGAAGCTAGATTTAGGATCTAACAAAGCATACACATCAAACTGAAATATACGAAGAATACGAGTAACAATATCGGGAGATTCCTCCTATTCCTGGAGGGATGGTAAAGAATAAAATCTATTCTGGCATTGCCCGCCAGCATTGCTAGAAGGCTCCCTGAGCTGGGGCTGGGCAAGTTGCTGGAACTGGAGCACTAATAGTTTGAGTCTGGGTCTGAGGGAGATAGTCATGATGCCCTTGTCCATCCTGTGGAAAATCTCTGTGACCCATGTCACCACACCGGAAACAACCCCTCTTGTCACCCCAACACTCACCCGAATGAGCCCTACCACACTTAGGACTTAGGGGACGATTTGGCTTACTCCAGCACTGTACTGGGACCTGGATACATATGACCTGCTACCTTGCTCCTGCCTACCTCTAGGAACGGGAGCACTAGTAGATGAAGGTGTTGGCATAGATGAATGATACTAATATTGATGGTGACTCCCTTCCTACGATCTATTCTGACCCTGTCCATGCTGCTCAGACCTAGCTCTCTTATTCCCTCTCATTCTATATCTCCCCTTAATATTATTTGCCTCAATCTGTTGGGCATGAGTCATCAGCCTAGAAAGATTCTTCTTACTATTCAGCATAGCAAACCTACACTCTTTAACGATATAACTAGACACTCCAGTCACAAACTTACTCATACTAGCCCGATTATCATCCACTAAGTCAGGAGCATACTTGGCCAACTGATTGAACTTTAAATAGTACTCCCTAACAATCATAGAGCCCTATCGTAGGTTCATAAACTCTTCAAACTTTGCCTTCCTCATCTACAAAGGGAAAAACTTATCCAGGAATGCATCCTGGAACTCTTGTCAAGTTGTAGGGACAGCTCCCTAACCTTTACCTTTCCTCCAAGCAACAACCCAATCATAAGCAAGGTCTTTCAACCTATTCGGAACTAACTCCACACTATGTTCCTCAGATACATACATTACCTGAGTAATCTTCTGCACCTCCTCTAAAAACAATCATGGATTGTCAACAGACTTGGACCCATAGAATTTTGGCAGATTCATTCGCATGAAGTCACAGATCCTGGCAGCAGCTAAATCACCTCCCTGTTGCTGTGTAGCCGGGGCCAGGTTGGCCTAAACATTTGCAATAATAGCTTGGGCCAGCGCCTGAAAGGCTACCCAAAATTCAGAATGAGACATATTTTTATTCAATGGGTCAGCGGGTTGAGGTTGCTGAACATCACTATTTCTTCTCACTCGATGTGAAGGCATATTTCTGAAAGAGAAGAGCACGAATCAATAGCAGAGAGACACTTTAAGTAGGACTATGATATCAAATCCACATAAACTAGTGATCACTATATAAATCAGCCTTAGGCTCACTCCTAAAAATCAAATAATTTTTGAATTTGTCCTTTGGTGGACTGTTTTGATGAAGTAGATCAACCATAATATTTTACTACGATATCTAAATTGGATGAAACAAATTTTATTAGAAAGAGGACTCTCATATTTTTTCGTTGATATATAGTAACTCACCTAGATCATTGTGTACGAGGATTTATGATCGTTTAAAGTTGACCTAAAAATTTGCTTTTGATAGGCTGAAGTAGATCGACCATAACTTTTTGCTTCAATAGACAAATTGGATGAAACCAATTTCATTGGAAAGAGGAATCGCAGAGCTTTCTGTTGATATATAGTAGATAACCCAAATCATTATATACAAGGAGTTATTATCATTTAAATTTGGAGTAAAAAAATGCCAGGCCTCAGTACTTTTTCCTGCACGTTTACTATTTACAGTTCGATCGGAATGTTCATAACTCGTTGCTTGGGTGTCTGTTTTGGATGATCCACATATTGTTGGAAAGCTTATTTGATACTATATGTAATGGTGGGTCATAGTATAATACATTCCACATGAAAAATTTATAATTCGTTCTAGAAGATGGAACCCAACATGTTACGCACAAAATTTCAACGAAACATTTTTCGGGGTATTACAATGGTCCAATCAAACGAGAACAGGAATATCTTTGTGATTTGGTTCAGCATTCTTGTGTTTTACAAATAATTCATGGACTAAAAATATAAGGACTATATTACTTGGTTCTTTGCATGTCTCATGTGTTCCATGTTTTGAGGCCTCAAACCAATTACTCTTTCTTCTACGGCTTCTTCTTTCAAATCTGCATGACCTTCTGTGTTCTTCCCTCCTTCATCTCACCACTTTTTTTCTACAAGGAAGAAGAATCAATAAGAGAACAAAAAAAACATGCGTAATAAAGTAGACAGTCAAAAAAGGTAAAGTTGAAGAAGAACAATTAAGAGCTAGATGTATGTATTACCAAATATTTCTTCCTAGGAACCTAGGTAATTGATTAGCGTATATTAGAAGGATCTTTATCTTGGCTAATATTAGTGGGAGATCCCACGTGCATTTGCTTTTTATATGTACAAAAGGAAACTTTTAAAATGCTCATTCACCTTGACGCACTAAGATAATAGAATATAAGTATGATAGATTCTCCTTGACCAATTTAATGAATCTTGAGAAGGCTAATAAGCAAGATACCACAAGAACTATAAGGTCACATATACCGTTGAAGAGTAAGAAATTTTCTTCACTAATCTTTTCACACTGTTTAGCATTATATTCGAAACTCCCACAAACAAAACATGGTTTCTTACATCTAGCTAAAGAACAGTTTGCTGCATTGTGACCCTCTTCACCACAATTATAGCATATTCCCCAACTCTAACAAGAACATTAAGTGACATGGTAGGAAACTATTTACTTATAGAACTCTCATTTTCCGTAGGTCTGTAAGGATCATCACATTGATCATGAACCATTAGATCATGACTTGGTTCAGCTTATAGATTATCTAGTTGTTTATTGGATAGAATATCCCCATTTGCTTTAAGCTTTCCCAATAGTAATCTTTTGATTTCAGATAACTCGGACTTCAAAAATTTGTTCTTATCAAGAATTTTTTTAAACATCTTCAAACATATGCTTTGAAGTTTTTGCATAAATAATACATGAAAAAATAAAAATAATCTATTTAAAAGAAAAGTTTATAAGAGGGATTAGATGAAAAGAACCAATGCATACATTAAGTTTTTGATTTAACACACTGAATTACTTGTCTTCACTATCATTATTACTTGGCAGCTCATGCTCCAATGAGAATGCTTCAACCACACCTTTCTATTAACCAACAAAACTATTAACAGATATTACATTACTTACATATTGATTAAATAAATGAAAAATAAAAATAAAATAGGCGTACATGCTTACCAAAGATTTTGACTTGTTTGACTTAAAAAACTTTACTACTGTTGTGTATTATAGAGTAGTACATGCCATATAACGCCACATAAGAGGATATTTTTCTTTAGAGAATATCTGCACATTTTTTCTCAATATTTGGGAAAAATATCCCATGTATATACCATAAATGCATATAGAAAACCAACAAGCTGTTATGATGATCCAATAGTGGTTTTTGTTGGTTTCAATGAGTTTTTCAATGAACTCGGAGTTTCTTCAAATGATAGTTCACCATATCCAAACTTTTTACAGAAAGCTTGATACTCTAGTATTATAATATGATTAGCATAAATGACCTTGGCAGGCCTCTCCTCCCCCAACAACACGCATCCATAAATATAGATTTTAGCTAGCTTCACAGTGTCTAAATCATTTTGGACTTCACTTTTCCTTGGTTCCATATAAGTTTTCAAGTCCTCCATTTTTAATTTGTCTGCTCCATCAAAATAAGTGTTCAACAGACGACTACCACCTTTTTTTTCTAACTGATGCTAATACATTACTTGAAATTTTAGTTAACAAACAAGTAAGAAGATAGAAAACATCAAGTGTGAACTCAATGTAACTTCCGTGGACATAAAATGCCATAGCATTCTTCTTGTAACATATTACTTCAAATAAAAGCATGCAATGTAAAATCATACGGATGGATTTAGATTACCTAATTGCATGAATATCCCAAAAACACATTTCTCTAATAACGACAACTGATTATCATCCAAAAAGCTTGTTATAGTTGTGTGATAATTTGAATCTCCTCTCCCACGGGGGTCTGATTTGAACCAATCATTAGGATCAATAAAGTACTTAGCACAATTTGTCTTGCTAGACATGCTTTACAAAATCTGGAAATTTACAAGGATAAAAATAACTTTCAAATTTAAAATTAATAATAAAACAAGATCCAAGCTGTAAACCAAAATTTATTGGACAAAATATTTGACTCAATGGCTACACAAAACACCAAAAATTCAACCTAAATGACCTATTAATTGGACAATAATGAGCTCAGTGAGTAGATAAACCACTCAAAATGCATTTTCATCAAGGTGATGTAGATAAAAAAAAATAGAGTTTATAAATTAATCTATGCATTATAGAATGTGATTCACTGAAGGAAACAGTGATTTTCAGCTCAAAAAAGTTGCTAGGTAGCAAATACTTCAAATTCATGTAGTAATATTAAGAAAAAATGATAGATAATTACCTAAAGAGCAGAGAAATAAAGGACAAAATCACAATCCTTAAATGTAGAATGCAATTTCACCAAAGGAAATGAGAGATATCTGAAGCTCCAAGCTTTAAGATGAAATTTGTCCTACCTTGAGCTTGGTGTTGTGGTCAAATGTATTTTTAACTTTATTTTTTTGGTACAAAATGTACTTTATTAATCGGATGCTCCGAGCTTTGGGATAAAATTTGTTGTAGCTTTGAAATAAAATTTGTCCTACCTTGAGCTTTGTGTAGAGGGTAAATGTATTTTTAAATTAATTCTTATGGTACAAAATGTATTATATTAATCCAACACTTTTGAGATTTGAGATGAAATTTATTGTAGCTTTGAGATGAAATTTGTGCTACCCTTAGCTTTGTGCAAAGGGTAAATGTATTTTTAACCTTTTTTAGGTTGAAAATGTATTTTTAACTTAAACTTGGTGCAAAAAAATTATGTCATTTAAAAATAATTAATTTTTAATCAAATAATATATCTCAAATTGTGCCTCATGGGCAAATGTTAATACTATTAATCTGTATTAAATAGTTAATATTCTACAAGAGGCAAACTTAGACCCAGCAAAATAAGTTATGCCACACGGTAAGAGTACACATTGTTAGTTTGTATCGACATAACTATACAATGTCAAACTTAAGATGTCTAGCTTTATGATGTCTAACACGGAGTACACCCAAATAAAAGTTAGGCCCCATAGACAAAAGTTGACATTGCCTTAGTCTGTAATGATTTGGTAGATGATTTATACTCTTTCCTTAGGGGCAAGACACTTAAATCATAAAATAACAAGTTGTACCCCATGGGCAAGAGTTGACTTAACCTTACTCTTTAATTATTTGACAAATGATCCATAACTATTGACCTAGAAGAAAAGCTAGAAACAAGTCCAGGAGAAAGAGTTGAAACTACTTTAGTCTTTAATGATTTTATAAATAATCTATAACTCATGTCCAAGAGGCAAGACTTTTAGATCACAAAAGAACAAGTTGTGCCTCATGTATAAGATTTGACACTAGCACAGTCTTTACTGATTTGGCAAAATGTATTTTATGAATTTTTCAAAAAATTAATGTATGTAAAACAATTTCTACTATTTCACTATGTCTAACTTATGAGATACTCTTAACATAAGTTGATAACTCAAAAAAAATATATATATATCATGACCTTTATATAACTTAACTTGACAAAAATAAACTCACAAGTAAAAAAGATCAAGACTGAAATTTGGTATCAAAAATTCGAAAGAGCAAGTATTAAACTAACAAGAAAAATATAACAAGAAAAATAATGAAATAATTTACAAAATGATAAGCAAAAATCGTGGAAAATTAGTTGAAAGTAAACACTGTCAATTACAACTTGAGTGAACATCTTTAAACATCATAAAGAAACAAATAATAAACATAAATCTTCTTAAGAATTTTCCACGTCTTCAGCAGTACAAAATTCATCTTTTATAATAATATGATCAGAAACATCTGATGGCGTTGGAGTTATTAGAGTAAAACTAAGACCATAATTTTTTTTTTGGTTTAATTTAGGATTTTATGAATAAATAATAAGTCAAAAACATAATGTACCAACCCATCTTAGTATTCCAACACATAAATTTGACCCAAAAATTAAATAACAAATGAACCATCCCAAATGAATGACCCAGTCTAAAATCAACATATAACTTCAGTAAGGTTTCCAAATTCGGACTTAGAGCTGAGCTCACCCTTTCTCCGCCTACTTCATCATGTTCAACTTAAATGATTTTTAATTTATTCTTCTTCAACTTTGGGTGGTGAATATCGTACCCTTGTTTCATCGGGATGAGGATTCCATCTTGTATGAGTGAGTATCTTTCCTTCTTGCTCTACAACAACAATGTTTGTTGTTTAAACTTTTACTGAGAGCATGCTTTGATTCTTCCTTTGTTACTATATTAGTTGAGATCTCCAGTATATTTCTAGTTCTTTTTGGTGCTAACATGTTAGGTCTCGTCTTCTGAAGCTTACTTTCTTCTTCTAGTAAGTCATTTTCATTTGTGAGCTTGCTACTAGACTTGTATATTGCATTTGACCTTCTTCATATTCTATATGTGTAGCTATAGCTGGGATAGAGATTATGGGATTCTCAAACCCACTATTAGTTGAAAAGGAATAAGTGACTCAGTCGCTTGAATCTTATCTGACTTGGTTACCCTTAATCTACTGAGATTTCTTTTTTGTTGGCTAGTGTTGATAGGCTAATTAGCATATTCACTTTTTTGTTTAGCCTCTCTGGATATAAATATGTTGTATGTGAAAGACCTTACTGTATCTCTTCTAGTCCCCTTGTCCTTTTGCTAAGCTTAGCCTCAAATATGGGCATTGTTGTTTATCACTGTTAAGAATCTTTCTAACTCAACATAGTAGTTGGTTGAATACTATAAATATGAACTTCTCCGTCTCAAATGATAGATTATCTAAGTAATCTGTAAGTTGATTGCCTTCTTTGAATATATGTTTTATTTGTACTTACTTGTGTTTTAGTAATTTCTATATTTGGTTTACTGTGCCTGCTTCTTCCATGGAGTTTCCTATTCCTTACTTATAAGCTTCTGCATTGCATAATGATCGTTTCTTGACCTGAATGACAGCAATGAATGGTTATTTGTAATATGGCCTCAGCTTCTACTACCATGTTATTTGTGTCTTCTATTGTCGACCCTTCTGCATGCACTAGATCACCCTTTACATCCCTTAAGAAAAATTCCCATGAACAGCTACCCGGATTCTCTTATGATTCTCCATAAGTATTCTATTTACACCAACCTAGCTCCGGCAATTCCCATAGTACAACCTTAGTTCTGAATCTAGGCTTTAGTTGGCTTAGCTGATTCAAGATTGATGGCCAGTCTATTGCAAATTCCAATGGTGGTTTTCTCACCTTTAGTAGCATTCTTAGGTGTCTTGTAATATTAAATATCATTCTATGCACACTGATCTCTTTGCCTTCATGTTTCTTAATATTTCTCCTCTTTCATAATTCCCATATTATGATTGCTGGTATTGCTCTAAAGTAGGCTTTCTCTCTTGGTTTGACGTGAGCATTCCACCATGCATAAATTGTCTCTCTTAAAATCCTTCCTTGTGTGCTAATACCTCCAAAAAAATAGAAGTAGGACTAAGTCTTATTAGCTGAAAAATATCTAAGTAACACATGTGATATGGTCTCTTTTGCTGGGTTTTGACAACACCAGCACTTGGAAGGACCATATATCCCCTTTATCCTAACGTTATCATCTACTGATATCCTTTTCTTCCACATTCTCCAATAAAAAACACAATCTTAAATGGCAGCCCCATTATCCATAGTTGCTTATAGAAATCATTAGGCTTCCGCCTCTACCTCACATAATGCCATGCAGACCTTATTAAGAAATTCCCCCTTGCTTTCAGACTTCAGATTGGCTTGTCCTTTTGATTTGGTTCCTCCACTACTCTTACATTGAACTTTACATGATCCATTATGTCATCTGTAAATAGCTTCTTTAGTATCTCCTCATTCCATCACCCATTAGTCATTAGGTTCGTTACACATTGATAATTATCTTCGCACTCCTTTCTTTTCTCTATAAGAGAGTAAAAATGACCCATTCAACTCCAGCTATCATACCATATATGAGCATCTCCTCCCTTGATTTGCCAAATAATGAGATGATAAAAAAGGTCCCTAGCTTGTAACATCTTTTTCTAAACTTGAGATCCACCGCCTACTTTCCACATGACTTTTTTAGGATAGAACTACCTGCAATATTTGTTGAACATGTATTCACTCCAAATAGACCTCTTAGTTCTAGAATTCCACCATAATTTGCAAAAGAGAGTTGTTGATACATCATGTAGTATTTTAAATCCTAATCCCCCTTCTTCTTCAGGTAGACACATATTTGACCAAGAGACCTAATGTCTTTCTCTTCCCCTAATAGTACTACTTTAGAAGAATTTTGCAAACGTCTTCTAAATAGTATTTAGGAAATTCTTAGGGGGATTTATCACAGAGATACAATGTATTGGTATACTTTGTAGGACATGTTTAATCAGGACTACTCTACCACCATAGGATAACAACTTTCCTTTCTAAGCTTGAAACTAGCTACTGATTCTATTCATGATATGTTGGTAGTACACTTTATTCTTTCTCATGTAGAAAATAGGATACCCCAAGTATTCGAAGGGGAACTATTGTCTCAGTATCCCTATTGCAACTTCTGCCATGACCACTACTCTATTAGATACACTTTCACGTAGATAGATAGCATTTTTTCCTTGTTGATTTTCTGTCTTGACAAATATTCATATCTCTCTAAAGTAGATGTAACCAACTGTAAAGTGCCCAATTCTTCCTTACATAGAATGATTATGTCATAGTATAATCCCCAGAAGAAGATGCAAAGATATCAGTGTGTCTTGGATTCCAAGCAGCGGAATACACACAATAAGTATGCTCCTTAAAGGTCCTTACACTTGCATTTCTATCCACTATCCATAGCTTCACAGTATCATCCCAAGACGCTGATAAGAGGAAATCTTTTCTCAATGTATTATAGTCTACAGAGTGAACTTCCCGAGTATGTTCCTTAAAAGAACTAATAGGGTTATTGGTCAGTGGCAAAGAAAGGCCGTAGAGTTTCAAGGAACCATCACCGCTAGCATCAATTATGATGGAATCATGATCTTCTGACCAGCAAATGTCGTAAATTCCATCAGCTATGTCAAAATCGGCTACTTCCAATATGGGTCCGTTTGGAGTGACCTGAAGAATGTGAACTCTACCGTTACCAAGGATGTCGAATTTTTGTGCGGTGGCAATAGCAAGTTGGTTTTCGTAAAATAGGCTAAATCTTACATAGTAACCGTTAAAAGGAGTTTTTAATACTAGCATCTCAGAAAGTTGTTGGCAGTGGTTTGGGGGTAATATCATTGGTTTCCCGATGTAATTTTTCTGCTCTAGAATGGGAACTTATCGCCAGAACAATAACAACGTTCTATTTTTTTTTCAAAGTATCGCATAGCCGACGGCCAGTTCTCCATTCCATAATTAGCGCACTAAATGGTAAGGAATCAAGAGCCGTGAGACTAATCTTTATTTTCTATTCCACTATCAGTGTATTAAGCTATAGGAAATTGATCATAGAATTTTTTTCATTCACCAAAGATGGGAATCGAACCCCCAAACTCTTGCTTTAGAGTGAGTGGTGAACCACCACACTAACATTTGTAGTTGACAACAATGTTCCCTTGTTACTCCATACACATACTATTAGGGATCGTTTGGTTTGAGGTGTTGAAGCAAATAATTTCGGGATAAAACAATAATTTTGGATAAAATTTTCTATTGCATGTTTGGTTGGCAATTTGGGATGACTTATTCCGGGACTAATAAATAGTCTCGGAATAATTTATCCACTCAATTGGTAGGATAACAATCCCACCATAATTTATCCTTGCGATAATGTATGAAAGGATAAAAATACCCTCAAACTATGTTATTTTCATTTCTGACACACACACACACACATATATATTCATAAATAATAAATTATGTTTAATTAACCTATAATATATTCATAAATAAATTATATATATATATAATAATAATAATTAACGTAAACTGGTAAACAGTATAATAATTATGTTTTGAATGTATAATATATATTATGAATAGTATAATATATTATGAACATAAATATATATTAAGAATAACGTATAATATATTCATAAATATATATAAATTATATATTCATAAATTATGTTTAATTAACGTATAATATATTCATTAATTATGAATATAATATATTACGTAATATATAACGTAATTACGTAATATATGACATATAATATTATGAATATATTATGAATATATATACGTTAATTATGTTTAATTATATATATATTATGTTAATATATTTAATTATAATATATTATGTTTAATTATGTTAATTATATTTAATTATATATAATTTAATTATATATAGCGTAATATATTCTCACACACATAAATTATGTTTAATTAACTTACAATATATTCATAAATAAATAAATTTTGAACATTTTACCGTTAAAAATGATTGTAAAATATATAAATTATGTTTATTTATATATTTTAATTTCTCTAAATAATAATAAAAAAAATTTAAGAATGAACATTTAAAGTTAAAAAGAAATATATCTGTAAAAAAATTAAATAAGATGGAGGGTATTTTGGTAATCAATCAATTTATTCCTAGAAATTATACCATGCATATTACTTTGAATACAACAAACCAAACACTCAATAAAAAATAATCCCAGCATAATTTATCCCATCATAACTTATCTCAGTATAACTAATCCTGGTATAACTTGTTTTCAAACCAAACGACCCCTTAGTATTTCCTTATGTTTTTACTTTTTCAATATTTTTTTAGTTTATTTTCATTGTTATTTATCATTTTTAATGAATTACAAAAATATAATATTCTTTTTTCTTTTTTGTTTAGAGACTTTTCATTTGGTTTCATACTAGAGTTCGATTAATTCGGATACACGCCATATAGGGTTCATATAGATATAGCGCTCCTACCAAAATCTTTTCATATACAGGACTCGAACCCGAGACCTCTAGTTAAGGGACAAGCAACCCCATTCATTGTACCACATCCTTTGGTGTTTCTTTTTTCTAGTATATCTTTAAATTAATTATTTTTTAAAATTTATTTCAAACACAATAATAAACATCATTTAATAAAGATTCCATAATGAAATAGTTATTTTTTTTTAAAAAAAAGGTGTTAAGTAAAAGCCAACAAAGCGAGTAATTACATAAGGCTAGTACTAAGTCCAGTCCCAAACTCATGTATAAGAACGTCAAATTTAATTTTAGAAAAAATATAGCTTGTGTCATATCTTTTTGTTATCTAATTATTTCAATTTAGTTACGCATTGATTATGTCTTATTTGGTATGTATTTATGATAATTAAAATCTTTTGTCATATAATTGATTGATTTTTGAAGGATTTTATGCATGAGGAATGAAGTATGAACGAGAATTAGCAAATACAAAGAGACATAGAATTCAATTCTAAATAAATAAATAGTGTGTTCATTATGTATTCAAAAATCATATTTGATTGGTTGGACTTTTGAAAACAAATAATTCTCTAGGAAAAGAAATTCTTGACTTAGGAAGATGACTTTGTGGAAACTGAAAAATTATATTTCAGAAGTGACATTTCTTTGACAGTTCTCTCTTTAATACACATTGTCTTCTTCCTCATCGGTAACTCTCATCGCCGCCACCTCATATCCCCTCTCATAGTATTTATCTAAATTATATACAAATATTCTTTTAATAATATTTTATCTACTATATACCGAATATAAGTTAAGTAAGAAACACACTAACTTTTTTTTAAAATATTTTTAAGATAATATTTTTCATAAAAAAATATATTTATAACCAATATACCCAAAAGGAGAATAGGTATTATTAGTAAGAAATAGTAAATGATCTGACTGAAAATAAGACCTTAACTTTAAAGTTGTACAAATTTTACCAAATTATACAATAACAAATAATGCACTCTATCTGTCTCACTTTTTACATGTACATATGTTGATTTGGTACTCCCAAAAATTCTATTTATAGGAGTTTATTTTACTTATCTTGATAATTATGTTATAAAAATAAATGATTGACAGTTGTTATGTTATATAGTTACTTAATGATAAAAGTAATATATGAAGAAAATAACAAACCTCTCTCTTGATTTGCAAAAGTGATATTTCAAATAAAAAATAAAATATTTTTATTACAAAGGTCAAGCAATATGAAAAAGAGAGAGAAAAAGATACTCTTCAATTTCTTTTTACTTTTTTTTTGACTTGACAATTAACTTAAAAATTTAATATATTAGGAGTAAAAGACACAAAATTATCCTTATTAATTGTGTTTTAAATATTTAAATTTTAATATTTTATATAGCTACTGAATAATAAGAATAATATAGAAAAAAATATAAACCTTTTGTGATTTTCTAAAATAAAAAAGTAAAAAAAAAATTAATATAAAATAATATGTAAAAATTAATAAGTAATCTTATAAGGAACAAGAATAAATTTATAAAAAAAAATACTACTATGTATAGTTCAATACAAAGGTCCAGATAAAAATATTATAAAATAAATAAGGATAAAATTTAACAATATATATTTTTTTTTAAAGAAATTTTTGGGGGATGAGCAACGCCCTAGGCTTTTTCATTAACTGCAGGAAAAACTGTACATATATGGGGGCATAAATCTGACCTCCAAATCAAAATTTGTGAGGGCTATCAAATTCAAGATTCTCTCTTATATGTAGTTATAAATATGAAGGAGACACTATCAATTTTTTATAGTCCTTGCAAGGCTATTTTAATAATTATAGTTAATTTCTCAGTTCTCTAAAATTGTGACATTTAGTTGATAAAATAAAGTTTATTTCATTTCTTGTCACATGGACCTTTTCATTTGGTAAGTCATATTAAAAGTCATAGTAAAAAACTAAATATTTACCAACAACATAAAAGTTCAGGTAATCAATTAACTTAATTATTCAAATTCTTCCATTGTCTAACTAAACAGTAAATCATTGTTATAAGTTTCATAATAATATTTTATTTTCCATACTTACGTATTGTTTAATCAAGTCGATTACAAAATATAAACGTCAAATATTCAATAATTAATTTTATTTGTTAAATTATTTGTGTTTCATGTATTATGAATCATGTTACAAAAAATTATATAAACGATATTTTAATAATAGTTATTCCATGAAAAGATTAAAAAAAAATTGACTTCGATTATGTTTATTTTTAATCAAACTTGCCTATTTAATTAATTTTTTAAAATTAAAATAGTCTTGCTAAAATTAATATTTTATATGAGATTTTTATTTGTATGTTGTTTAAGAATGCAACATATAGTTTGATTATGGAGAACTTTCTTCTATTGCATGAGTAATCCATCATGGATGAAAAATATATCATGATTGTAGGGAACTTTCTTTTATTGCATGAATAATTTAGCACTCTTTTTCTTCTTACCTAGTATTTATATTTCATAATTTTATTTTTTCTATAAAAGAGGTTTGAAAAACTACCTTGGAGTGAGCAAGTGTAATGACCCTCTAGGTCATTTATGGCTTTTCGTGCTTTTCTATTTATAGTTTTTCTATAGCTGTCTCGTGTCATTTATGACTTATTGAAACTGACAGTTTGGTTACTGGGCAGCTTGTTTGGTTTCTATAGCCATTTCCTTATTTTGGAGCTTTTAAAGCCGAAATATTTAATCTCAGGCCAAAACATTAGATAAATGGCTTCAGATCGAATTTTTAATAGTTCTTTTAGCAACAAAATGTTAGTTTTAGGCTAGGAGAATCTTTGACATGGCTCTCGAGGCTTACAACCTTATTTTGAGCTATTAAGAGAATTTTGATAAAAATAAAACCATGGGTGTGGGACCAATTTTTTTCAAAATGATATCTAATGAATATTTTATATGGTTTCGTTGAGTTTGGTATGCCAAATTTTGTAGGATAGTATAGTTTATTTGCGTGCAAGGAGTTTCAAACAAGTCCTGAGGATAGCCCAAAGATTTTGCAGCTTAGACAAGTTTATGGTTCATCAACACCTTGTGCAGGCCAAAATTAGCCTTCGCATTCATGAGGCCTTGGCCGTATTTGCGAAGCTCAAGAATTTTGGCCTTTGTATTACCAAAGGTTAAGAAATTTTGACCTTCGTGTTCGTAAGCCAGTAGTCGCAATCGCGTAAAGGAAACTGGGCTAGCTAGTCTAGGCTCCCTTTTTGTGTTCATGATGGATCGATCGTGTTAATGAAGGCCAGTACTGGTATACTCCTACGATCGCGACAAGGGTACCACATTCATGAAGAAAAACCCTTGGTATTATAAATATTCTTTCCCTTCATTTTTAATATTTTTTTCTAAGTGTCCCACCATTATTGATATTGAAAGTGTAACACTCCAGATTTTGGTCCTTGGAGAATTCCTGAGTTTTGAGCTCATTGCTTAGACTACGACTTACCAAATGAGTCGTAAGGCCTCCTTATTGGTCGTTGGGCTCGAATTGTAGAGTGACTACTGAAGGTTATCTTGGTTTCTGCCTTGGTTACGACTTGTATAAAATGAGTTGTAAAGACTCAGTAAGACTCGTGATGTTCTAATCATAGGGTTATCGGTATGTTACCAAAAGTTTCTGTCTGGGTATGAACAAGAAATATCGAGTCATAAGTTCTGAGTACGAGTCATAGGGTACGACTCATAGTTAGACTAGTATGGGTGCTTTGAGCTACTGTCCAGATTATGACTCGTGGTAACGAGTCATAAGGTGTCTTCATAAGTTGTAGGGTGACTCATCATCACTAGCGATAAATTTTCAACTTTAATTTAAAGGTACTCTAGTAAATTCCTTCCTTTCCCAATTAAAATGCACGTCCATAAAACATGTTTGGACTCTATTGTCAATACTTACCCATCGTATACACTCTCTCAAATATGCTCAAATACCTAATTCAAGAACACCTCAGGTTTCCAAGGAATTGACAATTGGAGCTTCCAAGGGTTGATTTTTCTCTGAATTCTTGATATCACAGGCATGTTACTCATTCCTAAAGCTTATTTTATTAAAATCATGTGTTTAAATTGTTTTCCATATGCTTTAATTATGGTTTATGAATATGGGTTGAGGGTTTTGAGCCATAATGAATGAATTGTTTTCCCCATGGCTTTTATAAATGATTTATGATCTGATTTAATGGTTTTGAACTATTAGGGTGCATGGGTGTGGTTAATTAGAATAGGGGGTCATGGATTCTCCAAATTGATGGTTTTGAATATTGTAATTGGTATAACCTTAACCCAATCTTGTGAAACTTATTTTGAACATGAAGGTATGCATATTGAACTACTTTTGGAACCATTGCATAATATAAAAGGGTTATTGAAATATAATGGTTATGATTTAATGAACAAAAGGGGCCATTCCCTTAAGTTAATAGAATGGTAATGGCATGGTGATATTACCTTACAAGTATAGTTGGTATGATAATACCAACAGTGTATGCCTAATATGTATCATGGTTCAATAAATGGGTGTATGAAACTTATTTTAATTTGGCTTAAAGAGGGTTGTGTAGATGGCTGTAAAAGTAGAGGTCCCGATAAACCCATACTAGAAATCGTATTTATAGGTGTGGGGGCCTAAATGGCTGGGTTTTTGAGTCACCCTTGCTTATGACAGAGTGTTTGAGTCAACCTTGTTAAATGACTGAGTGTTCATATCACCCTTGATATATGCTCTAGTGTTTGAGTCCTCCTGGTGTATATGTATGTATGATGATTCTCTGGTTTGTACAACTAACACGTACTATGGTCTAGAAGAGCTAAACCTATATAGCCCATAAATGTTTTTTTTTATGACGATTGAGCTACACTGTCTAAGCTAATATTTTAAATTTCATTTTAAGCCTTGTTCTTTATCCCAACATATTATATTTAGGTATATGTATATGCAAATGATTGTGAGTATTTGATTTGGATGATTTTAAATTATTGATCATGGAATTATTTTATCCCTTCCCTGAGTTATATGCTAGCGCTCACCCAGCTAACGATCTGTTGTATCCCCATGCGATATAGGAATTAGAGACACTAATACTTTTATTGCACAGTGATAGGATTTCTAGGTTATTCGTAGTCAGTTTTGAAGTGTCGAGCTTCCATTCTCCAAAAGACCAATCATTTTGAAGTCTTGTTTCATTTATGATTTAAAATACTTCCATTAGATTCTTCTGGCTATCATTTGGGGTATGTACTGACATAGATTAGTTTTGGTCTATTTAGAGGCTTTGTGGGTTACTGTGGAATGGGATGTGTTGAAATTGTTAAATTCTTTTTTGAATTGCCAATCTTGTTATATTTTTGGAATTCATCCATTGTTAGCTGTATTGTGTACTATTTGGCTAGGCAAATGGGGTGGTCTTCCATCTTCAGCATACTTAAGATATTCTTCACGGCCATGCCCTGGTTCAGGTCATGACAAACTTGGCATAGACCAGGTTCATGGTCAATAAGGTATCCATAAATTTATGTCAAGTATAATCTCTTTTATGGGTATGTAGCACGCCATAATTATAAGGGAGAGGCTACGAGGTATTTAGGAATGTATCCCTTCCTTGTGTTCTACTTTTAGGCTATAAAGACTAGAATGTTGAAATCTACTCTACTTTCCATTTGTTCGCATTTCAGATCATGCCTCCTAAAAGATCTGATACTCGTAGAAACTCCTCTTTCTCAACTAAGGACAATGTGGACGGAACTCATCCTGCTTATGAGGTAATGACCCGGTTTAGGGTCCCTATTTCTATTTTCCCTATAGAGTTCCACCAGTTTTCTCTAGTCCTTCCCAGACTCCTCAAGGTGATGTGTCTAATGTTTAGTTTTTCCAATCGATTCATTTGCTTACTTAGTTGGAGGCCTATCAGTCACTCCATCTTAAGCGTGTTGCTCCTATCACTCTTTCTTCTGAGGCTACAAGGGTTGGCCAGTTCATGAGGTTAAGTCCCCTGAATTTCACTAATTCCAAGGTTGAGGAGGATTTTTTAGGGTTTATAATTGATATAGAAAAGATTTTTTGAGTGATTCATGCTTCTAATTCCAACAGTGTGGAGTTTGCTACATATCAACTAAAGGATAAAGCGTATCTATTATATGAGGAGTGGGAGCATCGAGGGGTGAAAATGTTGAGCCATCTATGTGGGATGACTTTTTGAGTGCCTTTATTAATTGCTTCTTTCCTCAGGAGTTAATGGAACAAAAGGCTGAGGAGTTTCAGAATCAGAAAAAAGACAGAATGATGGGAAAAAGTATGCCTTGAAGTTTTTCTCACTATGCTATAGAGTTGGTATCTTCTATCTGAGCTAAGATAAGGATGTTTGCTTTGGGTTTTTCTCGGTACTTGGTGTTGTAGTGCAAGGTCGCCTTGTTGAATAATGACATAGATATCTCTAGCTTGTGGTGTAGATGCAGCAAGTTAAGAACAAAAAAAAGATACAATCTAAAATAGGGGAAAGACAAAGTAGGAAATTCAGGTATTCTAATCAGGGTGGAGAAAAGCAGAATAATGGTAGAGATAGAAGAAAGCGGTCTAAGAAGAAGTAGGGAAATTTTTGTTCTTATTTTATGACTACTGTTCCATATCCTAAGTCATTTAGTGATCATTGCTTTTAGACTGACAATGGGTTTAAGCAAAAGGTGCCCAATCTCAAACCAGCGGAGCCTAGTCAGCTCCATCCTATCGTCCTTGTAGTTTATGTGGGCAGGTGCATCATGGAGTATAAGATGAAAGGAGGAATAAGCATGGTCAGCTTGTTCACATGTAGTGGAATGGTCCTCCAAGGGTTGCTTTTGGAGCTAATAAAGTTCTGGTTGCTACATCTTTAGATCCTGTGCCAAAAGGTGCTACTTCTAATACCGACATTTGTCAAAATTGTATGTATTCTCTTACCATCCGTCAGGAATCTAAGGCTTGTCCTAACATTTTCACTGGTATATTACAACTTTTCTCTTGTGAAGCATATTGTCTACTTGATCCGGGGTTTACTATTTCTTATGTAACCCATTATGTGACTATTCATTTTGATTTTGGTTCTGAGTGTATTTCTAATCACTTTTCTGTCTCTACCTTGGTGGGTGACTCTGTTGTGGCTCAAAATGTCTATAGGGGTTTTGTGGTATCTATCTGTGGTAGGGAGACATTGGTCGATCTAATAGAGTTGGATATGTTAGACTTTGATGTTATTTTGGGGATGGATTGGCTCCATTCATTCTATACATCTCTTGATTATAGAACTAGAAGGGTTAGTTTCCAATTCCAACTCTAGCACCTAAGGGAGGTTCATTTCTTATCTTAGAGACAAAAAATTAATTACCAAGGGGTGTCTATATCATTTAGTTCAGGTTAAGGATTCTAATTTTGAGGTCCCTTCTTTATAAGCTAACCTTGCAGTCAATGAGTTTCCCACAGTATTTCCTGATGATCTTCCTGATATTTCTCCCAATAGGGAAATATATTTAAGGATTAAACTTCCTTCGAATACCCGTCCTATCTCTATCCCTCCTTATAAAATGGCACCAACTGAGTTAAAAGAGCTAAAAGAGCAGTTGAAAGATCTTCTTGATAAGATTTTTATTTTCCCTAGTGCCTCCTCGTGGGGTGCTCCTACTCTTTTGGTGCATATGCTTTTACTGTTGAACAAGGTGAAAGTGAATAATAAGTATCTTCTTCATAGGATTGGTTACTATTTGACCAGCTTCAAGGTGCTAGATGTTTTTCTAAGATTGATCTTCGATCGGGTTATCATCAGTAGAAGATTAGGGAGGTGGATATCCTTAAGACTACTTTCCGAACCCGATATAGACACTATGAGTTCTTGGTTATGTCATTTGGATTGACTAATTCCCCGACGATAATGATGGATCTTATGAACTGGGTATTTTGTTAGTTTCTGGACTTATTCGTTATTACATTTATTGATGTCATCCTGGTTTATTCTAAGAGTGAGGAGGACCATGCCAATCACCTTCGTATAGTGTCACAAACCCTTAAGGATCAATGATTATATGCTAAGTTTTCAAAGTGTGAATTCTGGTTGGATGTTGTGATCTTCCCCGATCATATTGTTTCTAGTGAGTGGATTATGTCGGATCCATAAAAAGTTGTGGTAGTGAAGAAGGGGCCTAGAACCACGACTCCAACTGATATTATAGGAGGTTTTTGGATAGTTTCTCTTCAATTGCTGCTCTATTTACTATGTTGACTCAGAAACAGGTGAAGTTTCTATGGTCTGATGCTTGTGAGGATAGTTTCAAGAAGTTGAAGGACAAGTTGACTTTTTGGCTCTGCTCGAGGGTACTGATGGCTTTGTTGTTTATTGTGATGCATCCCATGTGGGACTGGGTTGTGTTCTAATGCAACATGGTAAAGTTGCGGCGTATGCTTCCATGTAGCTTAAGGTGAATGAGAATAATTATCCGACTCATGATTTGGAGTTATTAGCTGTGGTTTTTGCTTTGAAGATTTGGCGCCATTACTTTTATGGAGTTCATGTTGATGTATATTCTGATAACAAGAGCTTGCAGTACGTGTTCACCCAGAAGGAGTTGAATCTTAGGCAAATGAGATATCTTGAGTTTCTCAAGTATTAGGATATGAGTCTTCACTATGATCGGGTAAAGCTATTGTGGTTACTGTTGTTCTTAGCAGGTTATCTTTAAGGAGATTATATCATGTTGATGAAGAGAAACGAGGGTTGGTGAATGATATTCACCATTTGGATAATCTTGGAGTTCGTTTTTTGGAATTTGAGGATGGAGGTGTAATTGTGCAAGACGTGGTTAAGTGTTCTCTTGGTACTGAGGTGAAGGCAAAGCAGGTTTTAGATCCTATTTTGATGCGAATCAAAGATGATGTTGGTCAGTAGAAAGTTATGGATTTTGAGACTGGTGGTGATGGTATCTTGAGGTACCAAGGTAGATTATGTGTTCCTAATATTGATGGGCTATGAGAGAGGATCTTAGCTAAGGCTCATGAGTCGAGGTACATGGTTCATCCTGGTACGACGAAGATGTACCATGACTTGAAAGAAATTTATTAGCGGAATAACATAAAGAGAGATGTGGCTAATTTTGAGGCCAAGTGTGTGATTTGTCAGCAAGTGAAAGTGAAGCACTTGAGGCGGGGTGGTTTGTCTTAAGAGCTTGATTTGCCTATGTGGAAATGGGAAACAATTAATATGGATTTCATTACCGGTCTTCCGCGGTCTCATAGTCAGTTTAATTTGATTTAGGTCATTGTGGATTGGATGACCAAGTTTGCTCATTTCTTGCCTGTGAGGACTAATTATTCTATGGAGGATTATCCTAAGCTATTAATTCAGGAGATCATCAAGTGGCATGGTGCACCTGTTTTCATTATATCTGATCGAGGTATGTAGTTCTCATCTCACTTTTGGCAGTTATTTTGGAGAGATTTAGGAACTAAGGTAAACCTTAGCATCGCTTTCCACCCCCAGACACATAGACAAGCGGAGAGGACTATTTAGACTTTGGAAGATATATTAAGGTCCTATGTGATTGACTTTGGTGGTGACACAACCCGAACCAGGGCCTTGTCATAATGGACAATTCCAAGCCCAACAAGGACTGGAAACCGCCCCCATTACCCAACCCAACCACCAAACGCATACCTTGAGTCAGATGAAGTCCTAACATATAACAAGATAGCATATCCAACCACGTGGTGACTCTGGGATAAGTCTATATCTTAGACCAACCCAACTCTGGGATAAGTCTATATCCAAAACCATAAGCCAATACCATGATATAAGCTAATGCATGTTAATATATATAAAAAAAAAACAATCCATACCATACCCAAGTCCACAGTTGTCCATACAAAATCTCTAGAACAACCAAAGAGTACCTAGTCAGGACATGCCCCTGAACATAGCCAAAACCAAATTCTATGAGAGACGAGAAATATTTAATATAACCCTTGACATAAAATAGATGCCTTCCAAACTAGGGAAGCTCACCACTTTAATCTAACATCGACTGTACCCGAATCCAATCACTAAGCTGGAGAAGTAGAATGGTTGATCCCTGCATTGCGTGGGTATACAACCACCAGTAGACAGGTTAGTGGGTAAATAATAGCATGCACTCAGGATAAGGATAAGATAATGCCATTTATAAAACCAAGTAAAACAATCCATGATACACCAAACCATACATATTTATATATATATATATATATATATCCATGAAGGGAAAGGGTACCAGGTTTAGCATGCTATTAAAACCTTTACCTGGGTTGTGTAGCTTTGCCATCCTAAACCACCCACGGGCTATATAGTCTCATCTCCCCCTGCTAAAAGGGCCCAAGTACGTGTAATTGTATGACTAGGGAAGAAAACCTGGGCTGACAAGTACATCCCCTAAAATTCAGTGTGACATCATGTACACGGTCACCACGACCAACCTCACATCGGCAAATATGATTTTCCAGTTTTGGTTCCCCCCATGACCTCCATCTTCCATGATTTTTCTCAAATCCTGCCATTATTTCCCAATTTTAACCATTTTCCACAAAACCAAACCACTAACGAATTATTATCCAAGTCCACTAATATTGGTATCGTTATACCAATCCTTACTTACAAGTATCATCCATAACCAACTATTTATAGGTTTAAGGGGACTTTCAAGTGCCCTTTCCAATTACCATACTAAAATACTTAGGGGACTTCTATGTTCCCCACAAGCATAACCAGTTATCCTTTTACCTTTACAAACTATTTAAACTAATTCCATTAATGCATTCACTTAAGGGATTTTCATGTACCCCTTAAGATTTAAAAAAAAAAAAACCATGACCACCAAATCCTTTACCCTTTAAACCATGCCAAACCATTTTAGACCATGCCAAGCATTTAAAGAATTTATATTATTTAAACCATCCAAAACCATTTAGAGTTTCATTACTAAACCAAATTATGCAATAGTTCTAATGAAAGTTCAATAATAGAGTAAAAATATTGTTTGAAGCATTTTATCAAACATGTTCAGGGCATACCTTTATCAAGACCAAAACCAATGTATAAACCACCATAAATTGGGTTACTCAAAACCCATTTGTTAAACCATAACAAACCAATAATCACATATGCAAACCATTACCAAAAACATGTAAAAACATAGTTTAAATCAATACCAAACCATTGCATCAAGACCCTCAACATATATTTTGAAAACCACCATTTATGATTCATAAATCAATATTTAAAATACAACACACATTTCTTTAGTGGTAAATAACAACGAGGAAAGGATTACATTTCTTATACAAGAAGATTCCGAAGAGAAAAATGACTCTAGAGCCCCTTAAAGAACACATGAAAAAACCCTAGCCTACAATCTTTAAGAGTGAGTTTGAGAGAGTAATTAAAGTATTTTAACCCTTTAACAAGTGTTATGGAAGGCCACCAAGGGATATATAATGTGAGGATATAAGGGTTTAGGAGTAGAAAATGTCCAAACTACCCTTGACTTAAAAATTAAAAGAAGCCACGTCCAGGGGTATGACCCCCCCTTACCATTCGTATCCTTGGGTACGAGTGGTACCCCAACTCATACCCAAGACCATAACAAGACCCTACCTTCCGGTTTCGATATGACTTACACCTCTCTAGTTGTACCTCAAGGGTACGAGTAATACCCCTAATCGTACCCACCAACTGAATATAGGATAGACTCCACAAAACCAAAATAATCATGTAATATATGACTTACTCTACACCACTTGTATGATATTATAGGATTCATACCCTAGTGAGTCATATCTTGGGAAATAGCCAAGCCAACCATAATGCCTAGGGTATGAGTGAACCCTCAAGACAGCCTATAAGTCATATTCAAGGGTATGATTGGTACCCTTGAGTTGTACCAAGTTAAAAAGGTCTAAAAATTATAAAATTTTGCAAGGGTCCAAATCTTAGGGTGTTTCAGGTGGTAGTTGGGTTGATTATTTACTTCTCATAGAGTTTTTGTACAATAAAAACTACCATTCTAATAGTCAGATGGCTTTATTTGAGGCTTTATATGGTAGAAGATGTTGTTCTCCTATTGGGTAGTTCAAAGTTGGTGAGACTAGATTGTTTGATCCTGACTTTTTTGCCATAGAGAAAGTGAAGTTGATCAGGGATAGGCTTAATACTGCCTAAAGTCATAAAAAATCCTATGGAGATATGAGGCATAGGGAATTGGAGTTTGATGTTGATGGTTTCCTATTCTTGAAGGTGTCTCCCATGAAAAGGGTGATAAGGTTTGGAAAGAAGGAGAAGCTCAGTCCCTGCTATGTTGTCCCGTACATAATCTCGAGAAGAGTTGGCAATGTGGATTATGAGTTGAAGTTGCCTTCGAGCTCATGTTCTATCCATTCAGCATTCCATGTTTTGATGTTGAAGAACTGCATGGGTGATCGTTCGTTAGTTGTTTCTTTAGAGGCTATTGGCATTTCAAATTCCTTATTTTATAAGGAATTCCTGGTTAAAATTTCTGAGAGGTGAATACGTTATCTAAGGACTAAGGATGTGGCTTTGGTGAAGTTCTATGGAGGAATCATAAGGTTGAAGAAGCTACTTGGGAATCTGAACTGTCCAAGTATCCATTCCTATGTCCCTCTATGAATAATTGTGCTTAAGGTTTCTGTATTCCTTAATATCATTATTTTCAGTCTTTGTTAAAGGAAATTATGGTTCCGTTTCTACATTAAATCGTGCTAATGAATACCTTGACTCATCATTTAAGGATGAATAATTTTTTAGAGGGGGGGGAGAGAATGTAGAACCCTGGATTTTGGTCATAGGGGAATTCTCGAGTTTTAAGCTCACTGCTCAGACTATGACATACCAAATTAGTTGTAAGGTCTTCTTACAGGTTGTTGGGATTGAATCATTGGGTGATCAGTTAAGGTACCTTATGAGCTCTAAAGACTCAGTATGAGTCATAATATTCCAACCATAGAGTGACCAGTACGTTACCCAAAGTTTTTGTCCTAGGTACGAATAAGATATGATGAGTGGTAAGGTATGAGATTTAGTCGTAGGGTACGACTTATAGTCAAACTAGCATAGGTACTTTGAGTTACTTTCCAGACTATGACTCGTGGTATCGAGTCGTAAGGTATCCTCATAAGTTATAGGGTGACATGTTATCTCTGGCGATAAATTTCCAACTTTTATCTAAGGGCACTCTAGTAAATTCCCTTCTTCCATAATTAAAACCCACATCCATAGAGTATGTTGGGGGCCCTTATTCTCTAAACTTAACCATCAAATACACTCTCTCAAACACTCTCAAATGCCTAAGTTAAGAATACCTAGGGTTTCCAAGGAATTGACAATTAGAGCTTCCAAGGGTTGATTTCACTTAGAAATTCATTATATCTTAGGCATGTTACTTTTCCCCAAAGCTTACTTTATTGAAAAATTTGTTTAAATTGTTAACCATGTTCTTTAATTATGTTTTACGAATATGGGTTAAGGGTTTTTGGGCCTTAATGAATGAATTGTTTTTCCAATGGATTTTATGAATGATTCATGGTTTGAATTGATGGTTTTGAACTATTTAGGGTGCATGAGTATGGTTAAATGTAATAGGGGTCGTGGATTACCCAAATTTATGGTTTTAAATATTGTTATTGGTATAACCTCAACCCAATCTTATGAAGCTTATTTTGAACATATAGGTATGCACATTGAAATACTTTTGGAACTATTGCATGTTATAAAGAGGTTACTGAAATAAAATGGTTTTGATTTATTGAATGAAGGGGTCGTTCCCCCAAGTTAATAGAATTGTAATGGGGTGATAATACTACCTTGCAAGTATAGTTGGTATGACGATACCAATAATGTATGCCTGATGTGTATGATGGTTCAATGAATGGGTTGTGTGGAACTTATTTCAATTGGGCTTAAAGAGGATTTTGTTGTTGGGATGTGAAAGTGGAGGTCCCAATAGACCAATACTGAAATTGCATTTATCAGTGCAAGGGTCTAAATGGCCTGGTGTTCAAGTCACCCTTACTTGACCGAGTGTTCGCATCACCCTTATTAAATGACTGAGTGTTCATGTCACCATTTATATATGCCTAGGTGTTCGATTCCCCTCGGTGTATATGTAAGTATGATTATTCTCTGGTTCATGCGGCTAACAAGCACTGGTGCCCTTTTAGCAAGGAAGTTAAACCTATATAGCCCGTAGGTGCCTTTTTTTATGATGGTTGAGCTACACAGTCCAGAATAATATTTTAAAGTTCTTGCTAAGCCTTTTTACTGATCCTAATATGTTATATTTATGTATATATATATGTATATGATTGTGAGTATTGGATTTGGATGATTTTAAACTATTGATCATAACCTTATTTTATCATTTCCCTTAGTTACATAATAACACTCGCCCTATTAACCGTCTTCAGATGTTGTATCTCCACGCGATGCAGGAATCAAAGACACTTATACTTTTCCCACACAGTGATAAGATTTTTTAGTTGTCCACAATCACTTTTGAAGTGGTGAGATTCCATTCTTCGGAAGGTTTATCATTTTAAAGTATTGTTTCATTTATGTTTTAGACAACTTCTATTGGATTCTTTTGGATTTTATTTGGGGCATGTCCCAACTTAGATTGGTTTTGGTCTGTTTAGAGGCTTTTGGATTAGTGTGGATTGGGATGTGTTGAAATTCTCAAATTATTTTTTGAGTTGGCTTTCTTGTTATATGTTTAGAATTCATCCGTTGCTAGCTATATTATGTACTATTTAACTAGGCAAAAGAGGTTGTCTCCAGTCTTTGACGCACTTGAGATACCCATCACAGCCAGGCCTTGGTTTAGGTCATGACAGAGATCTCTAGAATGCATGAGGAATGTCAAAAGCAGGGATTGAGTTGGGGACATTAAAGTGAGCATTTTCTTGTCCTTATCTCATAAGTTTTTGGTCTAATTTCCATTTAATTTGTGATATAGTTGCTTATTTTTACTAAAGCTTTACGTGCTATTTTGAGATCTAATTCTAGGTTAGTAATGCCCAAATTTTGAGCACAAGCTCATTATACCCTGAGAGATGTAGTTTCAAGTTTAATTTTTGCATTTTGCAAGCAGGGCAAACAAATGTGTTTTATCTCGATTTCTAACCCTAAGAGTTCTTTCATAATAGGGTATTATTGTTCTTTCCTTGACACCTAAAATATTAATTTAACAGTGTGACAACGATCGGAGTTTTCTCTGAAAGAAAAAGCTCTATTATAGAGTTTTCGCATGCTTTTGACAACATCTGGGTAATCTAGGCTTACCTTTCTTTTAGGCTTTTCTCTATTATGGTATTATAATGGTATTGTGCTAGTTGTGGGTGTGTTCTTGTGGTTCGATTGTTTGTTAGTAAATTTCAAAGTATTTTAGCTGATTAGGGAAAGTTAGGATAGGTTTTGGCCTAGGTTTCCCTTAAGTTGGTAGTTGTCTTCCCTCTAGTTTATAGCATATTCAGGGCCATGAGATATAATTTGGTACCCGTAGTTTTGTTTTGGGTAAATTCTTGCCTTAGATTGGGCTCACTGGATTTTTAATTGACCTTAGTACCATTTTCAAGATAGGTTTTTTTAGAATAATTCCTTTTTAGACATAATTAATTATAAAACTATTTTTGAGACTGTCATTTGGGGATTGGATTGTCTTAACGACTATATTAAGCTTATTAGCTTTGATATGCTTGTCAAGTTAGTATATTTACCTTATATCCAAGATTTTGGTTAGTAAATGGATTTTTGATCTCCTTTGATGGATTTAACCTTATTAAATGTAAAAAAGAGTAGACAGACTTGGGACAAATTATAATTCTAGGATATTGATATGTATTTCTTATTTAGGAGTTTTGTTTTGAGTCCAACACCTGTTACTATTTATTATTGGATAGTTCTAGTTCAAGTCTGACACTTATGTTACTATTTATCACTTATTAGTTTCAGTTTGAGTCTAATCTCTTCTATATTGTTGTTATTCATTAGTTTTTGAGTTTGGTATTTATTATCATCATTGTTATTGACGTTGGGTAGGTAATCTGATGGAGACTAGTATGATTCATGGTTATGGGGGGGGGGGGGGGAGTATACGGTATGCATATCGCACATCTTGGCTCATTTTACCTTCATTACAATTATATCTTGTCTTTATCTTAATTTTACTCTTTGCTTGTACCGATTATGATTATAGGGGCTTGGTTGGATTTATTTATCTTTGTGCGTGCGCCATTTGGGCTTATGGAGGTCCAATTAGGTTATAGCTAGGCATTCTGCTTTTGAGTTACTTATGTTCAATTTACCGCATTCGCTTAGCATAGCATATTATTTCCATTTTTCCCCCCTTAACTATTGCCTTTAGTATATATATTCGCACTTTATTTATGTTTTTTCTGTAATTGAGCTCAGTCAACCTATGTTGCCTACTAAGTACTCGTGTTTTAGAATCCATAATGCATCTTTTCATCCCTTTTTCCTAATGAAAATCCTAGTAGGAGTCATCTTCGTTGATGTTGACTTCGAGTTGTACTAGTAATCAAAGATTTAGGTGATCTTTCTTAGTCCAGGGTTGATCCTTCTCCTCTTATTTTGTATATCCCGAGACTACTTTGTATATTTTGGCATTGTCTAGTATTTTATTGGTGTAGTGGCTCTTGTACTGACATTACTAGATTATGGGAAATTCATTTTTGTATTTTGTTTCCCTCCCTCTTATATGTTATACTTATGCATATATTTCCCACTTGTAGTTTATTATTACGGGTTTTAGTCATATTTATAGATTTTCCACCCATTAGCCTGTTACTTATTGTTTGGCCTATGATTTGACTTACTTACTTGTGGGTTATGGTAGGTGCATCATGATGAGATAAAATGGATCATGACAAGAAGTGGAAAAAGAGAGACGTTAAAATTTTCTGAACTTTAATGATATAGTATGACGTTATATTTTAATCTGTTAAATCGAGTATGGTTCTCATATATTTTCTAATTATTTTTTATGAATTGAATAGAAATATCTAACATATGCTTTTGACAATAAACTGTAAATATTACCATGACAACGAAAATTGAATGCAACTATTGAGCACAACTATTGGGCACAAAAGTAGTGGTCAAGCTAGCCTAAGCCTCATGTCACTCTATTTACAATTGGACTTATAATATTTCTAAGTACAAATCCTATTGACAAAAGCCACACTATTTCTGGCATACTTGATACCTCTACACATACTTAGTCTCTTTTAAATATTTCTTCTATTTGCTGAAACATAAAAGTAGTATTGCACTCTGTCACCTGAATATTTTTGCATTTTTGGACATCCACACTGTATAGATCATAACTCCATAACAAGTTCATTGGCATATTCCTCTTCCCCTTCTATTCCCAAAAGTTGATTCAATAGGGTTCCTTTATTGATTCAAAAAGCTTCTTTCCCGCGACAGGGACACTAAGGTTAGTTTCCATAGGGCAAAGCGGCGACCTCATTCATTCTAATAACTCATTGCCCTATTTTCTCTAGATCGAGTCTATATAATGACCAAGACCCGTACATAAGATCATTTTAGCTTATCTCCTTCTAAGGAAGTCTAAGCTCCTTCCCATGCTAAGAGCCTTTCTAAACTCTTGAACTTAAGAGAGGCTTCTTTTCAAGCTGATGAGTAGAAATTGAGTATAAAGAAAATGACAAAAGAAATCTCACATGGAGATCAGTGTACCCATAGATCTATATGAAAAATAGATATATGAAAATGAAAAAAAATCATTTTCAAAAACCCGGAATTAAAGATTTTATTAGGTCCGGAGGACATTTATTATGCTGTCACTACTGCTTGTCAATTTGAATTGCATCAAAGCTCTCGTTCGAACTTCATCTACGAGAATTCTAAACAAGAACTCGAGACTTGAAATGAATCCAAGTGGAGGTTCTTTCTCAAGGCGTAAGGAATAGCACGCAAAAGATATGATACAATAGCCTCTTTCTTGAACCTCTTCCATTTCATACTTATGATCCATTTAATTGTGGCATGTATATCTCTCAACCTGGAAGTCACACCAAGCCAATTAGTAAGTTTTTACCATATCACCTTGACTACACTGCATGTGGTGAATGAGTGGTTTGTATTCTCCACTTGATATTGGTCACATAAAACACATTCATCATTCTCACATTGCATTCCAATTCTACTCATCCTTGCTTTTTTTAGCAAATTTTCCTACACTTCTAGCCATAACAAAAGTCTACGTGTAGGCTGAAGAATTTTTCTCCAGACTAACACTCACCTATCCATGATGGTCTGCCCCCTAATAGGCTATTGTAATTTTTGGAGATGGAATCATTTTTATTTGCAGTCAATATGTACCTCCCCTATTGATACCGTCCTTCCACACCTTGCTTGATCTTATTCAGTTATTTCTAATACCAACTACAGTCTTTAGGGGCCATATAAGTCTAAAAATCTTCTTCAGGCTTCATATGAATATTATGCACCCACTGAACCCATAACTGATCCCTCCTTTGCTGCATCCACCAAACTATTTTCCTAACTGCTGCTAGAGTCCACACTTTACAACTTTTGATATTTAAAACACCTTGTGGTTTAAGACAACGTACATTGCACCACTTCACTAGAGATATATTTTTCTTCTCTTTTTTACCTCCCCATACAAACCTTCTACATTTAGCCTCCACTTGCTTCATCACACTTTGAAGTAACAGGAAAACAGAACCCCAAAAGGTTTGTAATGATAAAATCAGAGTTAACCACTTGGAGTCTCCGAATATAAGACAGATATCCTATGAGTAAGAGGTAGTCCAAAATATTTAAATAGGCAAGGACCCAAGCACAAATCTAGTTATGTCAAATAGCTTCTCTCTTACATCCTCATCAACTCCCAACTATATACATGCTAGACTTCTCATTGTTGAATGTCAGTTAGTTATCTATAAGAACCACTTCGTAGCTTCTATTATCCTCATAGCTAATTGCTCAGTCCCTTTACGAGAATACATCAATTCATCAGCAAAAGTGGGTTGTGTAAGTTTTTGACTTCTACACAAAGGGTGGAACCTAAAGTCAGTTAGTGCATTCATTTCTTTCATAATCTTGGAGAAATACTCCATTACTAAGACAAACATCAAAAGAGATAGACGATCCCCTTGTGCCAGTCCCCTTCTCTTTAAAGAATCTATACCCTTCTATGTTTTACTTTATAGAATAGCTAAGAGTAGCCATACACTCTATTACTAATTGAGAAAACATAAGATGAAAACCATAACTATCCAATATTTCATGAAAAAACCTTTATTTTATAATGTCTTATACCTTTTTAACTCAATCTTTATGAAATATCTAGGAGTATTCTTTCTCTTATATGTCTTAATATATCGAGACAAACTAAGACATTTTAATAAGAGACCTTCCTTGAACAAACGCTACTTGAGTTTGGCTCACTAAGTATGGTAAAAATCCTTTTAATTTGTTGCACAATAACTTTGAGATGTACTTATAGAGTATGTTGCAGCATGCAATGGGCCTGAATTGGCTTACATATTCAGGTTAGTCTATGTTTGGGATAAGTATGATCATGGTTGTATTCAGCTGCTTTAACGGCTACCAATTTTGAATGAATTCTTTAACTACATCACACACATATACACCAATTATAACCCATATTGCTTTGAAGAACCCTCCCCCATAACCATCAGGGCCAAGGCTCTTATTTACGTTAATGCTCCAAATTTCTTTCTTGATCTCTTCATTAGTAATAGGAAGTAACAAACTTAGATGTTGGCTTTTAGTGAGTTTAGGTCTTTTATCAAAGAAGAGGTTGCTTGCATACTTCTTTGGTCCACCTTCACTACCAAGCGAATCTTAGTAATACCTATCAAAAATTGCTACAATCTGGTTTTGATCTTGTGGGAGTTGGTTTTGCCAATGACTCAACTGACTAACATTTTGTATGTCTTTTCATCTTAAATATAGAGTATAAATACCTTGTGATGCCATCCACAAGTCTTATCCAAGTGGATTCGCTTCTCTACAGTAGCACTACATCTGCAAGATAGGAAGATTTCTAAAACTTATGCCTTGCTCGATTTCTATCTAGTGGCATTGTCTCTAATTGGCTCTGTAACCTCTTAAGTGATTCTCTAAACATATTTTCTTGTTCCACCAGATTAGAAATTACTGCTTATAAAGCTGTCTGAGTTTATACCTAAGCATCTTTAACTTTCTCACTGCCTGATACATACTATAGCCCTGAACAGGTGTCTATCATACTTCTTGGATGAGTTGAGAAAATGATTTATGGATAATCCATACATTATGGTATTTAAAAGCCTTCTTCTTGCTTATTACATTCTACATTTGCTTAACTTGTAAGAGATAATTATTACTCACCCCCTCAGGCAAGACATGACACTTTGTTTCTGGCATAAAATCATTAAACTTACCATTGATGAAAGCCCAGTCTATTTTTCAAAACAGGATTTCCTTTCATCCATCACTCTATGTATATTTTGCTCTGACACAAGGTAACTCCTAAAGTTAACAATCCTCAAGGCACTGCTGGAAGTCTAACACATCTATATGAGTTACGACACTTACACCCAATATACCGTCTTTGTGTCAAACTGCATTAAAATCACCTAGCACTATCTATGCTATATTACACCCTTGTTGCGCACACTTAAGAAAATCCCATGATACCACTCTTTCCTCCTTAAGATTGTATGCATAGACACAGCTCACACAAAACTCCACCTGTGTTCGTATAAACTTTACTATACATGTTACAACCTGTGCAGTAGTAGATATAATTTGCACATCAAACTAATCCTGTATCCAGATAATCAAAATCATTTCATTATAATGAGTTGTGTGGTTACTATAATGAGAATAACCACCAAACATAGAGTTTATAATGTATTTAAGTTTATTCACCTTTATTTTTATCTCTAGCAAACCGACTAGACCAATATACTATTATAGAGGAGTTTAACATTCTTCTACTTATTGAGTCCATTAAGGCCTCATATGTTCTAGAAAAGTAACTCAACCATGACCCCTTGGGGGATCTCCTCCCCCCTCAACTACCAGCTTTAGTGGTTTCTTCCTCACCATTATAATTTTTATTTCCCAGTTCCTGAATCTATTATTGACTTGAACATTTTGTTGTTCCTAGGTTTTTGGAGGATTACCAATATTCCATTTATCTCTACCTTGTTTCTTCCCCTGAATGTGCCTCCTTTTATGGAGTTCTTGTTATTTTCCCCCACTTTTCATCCCTGTATTAACTTCCCCTTTCTCCTGGTTATTAAAATTCTTAGTAGTTTTATTTTTCTGGCACACATCTACACCATAGCCATATTTTTTACAAACATCACAAATGGTAGGTTTCCAGTTATATATCACTCATTTTTCCACCACTAAACCTATTTCATTCTTAAAGTGGACTCTCTCAGGCAAAGGTTTGCCTATCTGCACCTTTACCAGTAGTTTAACAATATTTAACCCTTTCTTCTGCTTGATATTTTTGTCCACCACTAAAGGCCCTACTAGGCTTCCTATCTTTCATTGAAATTCAATCCTTGTAATTTGATCCAGATTGTTATTGAAAACAATTCCTTCTTGGAAAAATTCATCTCAGTTATCTATTTATTTACAATCAGAGGTTTGCTATCTAAGTGATAGATCCCACCTTGAAGAACTTTCTCTTTCACTTTAGAATTGTTAAACCTAATCAACATAACTTTATTTTTCATCATTGCCGCCTTGTTTATCCCCGATTTCCCCCACTTTATCTGGATAAATCAATTCAGTACATTGAATGGGAGATATGCTCCCAAAACATAACGTACAACAATATGTTTCCAATATTCAACCTCAGTGCTAATGTCTTCATCTCCAATTTCCACCATATTTAGTTCACCCTGTGCAATAGGTTTTAATAAAATCAAGTTTAAATCCAATATTTGTCACATTACTGATATAAAATTAATCCCAAATTAAAGCCCTAGGCTCTGTCATCATGCTTCTTTTGTTTAGTGAATTAGGGGATTCCACAACTATGTTCTCCACCTTATCCACCCATTATTATGGTGAAGTAATATTCAGCCACCCTGAACTGACTCCATAAAATTATACATAAAATTATGCATTTTCCACCATAGACAAGAAGACTCGAGGTGAATAATTAATTCCTTTGATTCTTTCTGTTTCATCTTTCTGGTTGCAAAGAAGAAAACAAATTGAGGAAATTGGAAAAAAGAAAAAAAAAGGTCTCATATATCCATACAAATGTATTTCTTGATATAGCTAAGAAAATTATTACTCACAAATTCATAAAAATGCTAATATTTTTCACTTTTTATAGTCATTGTGAATTACATATATTTTAAATACTTTAAATCATGTTATAATAAAAAAAATATCAAATCACTTGAGTTTGGATTCAGGCTTAGCATGAGCTTTATAAAATTAATTTCTAATAATAGGTTCCAAATACTCTCTAAATATCAATTACATATTTTTTCCCTTTAAATGTTTTAAATATTTGATAAACTTTAATTGTTAATTTTGCTATTTAATATGAGGGAGTTCAAGCACCTCTCGGTTGCCATGTCTACTTAAGCATGAGGTAGTATCGAAATTTCACTTTAAATTTCTTTATTACTAAACACGCATTCCTTCAGAAAAAATATTATCGTTTCCTTCTACCTCTTCCTTCATTCTTACTTCTCAAAAAAAAAAATTGAAAGTTCGTCATAGATATAATTGTCTGGTTAAGCACTAGATTTTTTATAGAAGGATTGATATTTGTTGCATGCAATGCGTTTCTCGCTTCTTTATGTGTTTTCTCAATTTCAACTTTGTGATTCTTATTCATTCTCTAGATTTATTGTGTAAGTACTTGATGATTTCGTATTTTTTCTATATGTTCTTTTTTGATATTTTTTTGATCATACGCCCTATAAGCGTTTGACAAAATTCTTATATAACAAAATCCCTTTCTCCTTTGCCTATAATTTCAAGCTTGACTTATAGAAAGAAACTATTACTCCCTTTATTTCATTTTATGTGTCATAGTTTGATTGGGTATGGAGTTTAAAAAATAAGAAAAGACTTGATCATTTTTATCAAATTATCCTTTATTAAAAATAGAATTGTGTCTTTAAATAGTTACCAAATAATGAAAGGTGATTTTTTTTAGGACGGATAAAAAAGAAAGTGATGGCACAAAAAAATGAGACGGAGGGAGTATAAAATTACAACTTAAAATAAAAGCAACCTTCAACTAGCAGAGAGCCGGAGAATAATTGATTCTTATTACTTCCTTTTTTTGTCCGTGTGTCTATATTTTATAGTAGAAAATGGATATTTATTGCCAAATATAATTTTGGGCATAAAGTAAGGTCACATTTCTTAGCCACAAATTGGCAATTTCTTAGTTACTATGTTGCTATATGTGGTGGATTACTTGGACTTCAAAGATGCCCAAGTGAAGTACACATGTCCATCCACATCATATTTGCAATACTCTCCATTGGATATTCATGTATAAGAAAATATAGTGAATGTGTATTTGTGTGATCCCTCATTAAAAATCTTGTCAGAAAAATTCAGTGGGATAAAATTTTGATTTTGGAAAAAAGTGTACAATGCGTTTTCTTACTCCCCCTGTAAAGATCTCAATTCAAATAGTTTAGTCATCACATTCCAATCTCATGCACCATCTTCTCCAGAGTTGAAGTTGGTAAATATTTAGGGAATAAATCTGTTGGATAATCACTTCAATGGATTTGCTATACATTAATATCACCATTCCTTTAGAGATCATGCATGAAGAATAACTTTGGCGAGATGTGATTCCTTATGGATCCTTTTATGAGGCCTCCTTTTAATTGGGCTATCCAAGTAACATTATCTTCATATAAAATGGTAGGTGTCTTGACCTCACAATTCAGGCCACATACTTCTTTGATGAAATGATCATTGATTTCAATCATACACATTCTCTACTTGCTTCATGAATAGCTATTATCTCAACATAATTTGAAGAAGTAGCATCAATATACTGCTTTGTATACCACCATGATATAGCATTACCTCCATATGTAAACACATAGCCTTTTTGAGATCAAAATTTATATGGGTTAGATAAATAACCTACACCTGAATAACAAACATGATCTGTTAGTATAAAACAAATCCATATCAAATGTCCACTTTAGATATCATAACATATGCTTAATTTTGTTCCGCTTTATTTGCATAGGGGAAGAACTATACCTTGATAGTAAATTAATAGAGAATACTATATCCCTTGTAGTGTTAGTAACTTACATAAGTGCACCAATGGTGAGATATGATACTTCAGGACTAAGAATCTCTTCATTCTCTTCTTGAGGTCAGAATGAGTATTTACTCATTTCACGTGATTAAACCATTGAAGTAATTATGGTTGTACTTCATCCACGTAAAATTATTTCAAAATATTCTCAATATAGGTAGATTGATGGATGAAGACCTCGTCCACTAAATCTTAATTTACAGATAATGAAAAAGTTTTATCTTTGCAGGATCTTTTATCTCAAATTCTTTATTTGGATATTCAATTGCCTTTTGGACATTTTATGGAGTTCCAGTGAGGCTTATGTCATCAAAATAAACAATGAGTATGATATGGGTGTACAAAGCTGTCCAATACGTTCTCGACCATTCACTCGAAGTCAAGCTCCGAAGTTACAAAAACTACAAGCCATGTTCATGCAAATGGCTGCGTGTGAGTTGGTACTTGATTCGCCAAAGAGCTTCAACGTTTTTAAGTGTGAAAATGAGCCTTGAAGTGTAATAAATTACACTCTAAGGGCACCCCATGACTGAAGGGTAGGAAGGTCATTTGACCTTCATTTTGTGTGTAATATAAATAGATGCTATTAGGGTTATTTTCAGATTTAGTTCATTCTTCATATTTCACAACAACAAGTCTTGCAACATTGAATAGTTCTTTCTCTCTTGTTCTTGAGAGTAGAATCTGAAATCTGTCCAACAAGTGTAGTTACACTTGTGTTGTTTCTTGGCTAGAAACTTGAGATCTTGAGGTCCATGAGTTCCTCTTGGTCTAAGTAAGAACTTGGTACTGAAATATTTTGGTCTTAGGGTCCTTTCTTCAAGTTAGGGTTCATAGATTCTAAGATATCTTTGTGTCAAGTTACTATCTTTCATTTTGTACTCTTGAAACTTTGCAGTAACTTTGTGAAGCCGTGTGGGGCTGATTTTTGATTCACTATAGTTACTGCCATTTGTTGTTCTTGTCGTTAACATTGTACTCTTTGTAATCTATCATCTTGTGTTGTTGAACCATTGTTTGATGTTATTGCTATCTTCTTGTTCTCCTTGTGTAGCTACTGTTTTGGTGTTGGTAATCCTTCAAAATTTCGTGATTATTGTTGTCTTCACATATTGGAGTTGTTATCTTCAAGCTCTCGGAATTGTAGTGTGTTTGGACTGATTTTGTGGCAGATTTGATACGCTCCAAGATAGTAGTGTATCATTTGGTATCAAAGCCATCTTTGATTTTGTTCTAACAAGATCAATCTTGGGCTTGAGACTTGAAAACTACAAAAAAAAAAAAAAACACTGAAATCTGAAAAATTCCAGAAATAGTCAAATCTGCTACCTTTGTATTCTTGGCCAAAAATTGTGATGTGTTGTTGTATGGGCCGAGATTTTCTTATTTTTTTTGGAGAGATCTTGTAGTATTTTTCTTGTATAGAGTGTTTCTAGTGTTGGTTTCTTTCTCACCAACACTAAAGGTGTCAAGATCTAAAGATTGAGCTTATAATATTGACCATAGTTGTGGTGCCTTGTGGCTGGCTGTTTGTTGTTACTCGGTGTTGACAATTGGTGGTGTTTTGTTGTGTTTTTAAAGAAGTTGTTGAGTTCTTGAAGGGTGTTGTGGTGGTCATCAAGTTCTTCATCTTTTCTTACAACTTTAGACAACCAAAAAGTGTGATATAAATTCAAGAGTTGAAGCTGAAAATTGTAAATCATGTTTGAGAAGCCTTAAACCCATCATTTCTTAGACTAAGCTTCTACTTTTCAGCAACTTTTTCTTATTTCAAGAACCTAGTGTTGTGTGACAAGATACTTTTTTTCTTATTTCAAGAACCTTGTGTTGTGGGACAAGGTACTTTTCTTATTTCAAGATTTATGTTTTCCCTCCAAGACAAATTGTTATCTTTTCCAAATTGTGTAAAGATTTAAATTTCAGAATTGGTGCTTAAATTGTGTGGGACCAAGACCCTTTGCATGCTGCCATGTAACCCATTAGCTACTGTTCACGTCACCCATTGCCTACTGTTTACATTATTAATAAGCTCAAATTTAGGTTTTCTAGTTTCTAATTGTTGATTCCTAGTTTTATTACTTGGTTCTAGAACTAATTAACATGCTAGTACACTTCTACTAGGTTGTCAATTAGTCCTTTTGAATTCCCTTGTTCGTGTCCACGTTTAGTTGGGTGCTTTTATTCGTTTGAATACGTTGTAGCTTCTTAACTCCAGTCCGTCAAGAATTCTTTGAGTTTCAAACAAGAATCCATTCCAGACAAGAGTTTTACTCATATCTTAAGGATTCACAGTTACTAGCCAATCTACAACATTTGTGGAGCTCAAGTGTGAGTGAACCGAGAGAGTGTGAGTAAGGAGGGTTTTAACGCTAACTTATTTGCTGATTGTGTAGGTAACACCTTTACATGGAAGTAAGCCCATCCCAAAGTGGGGGTACTACTGAACAAGACACTATGAAGGCCACCCTTGAGGCCATTACAAGAAGTTTAGAGAGGTTGAACATGGAAATTGGGGCAGTGAGGGGAGATTTGACTACGATAAGTGGGAGATTGGAGCAAGTGGAGAGTCAAAGGAACTCTCATCCATCCACTCCTCATCATATTCCTTCAATTGGGCATGAAAGAACTTCATCTACAACTATCTCACCAGAAACATTGCACCAAATAATGAATCCACCTCTAGCCCCACTAAATGCCCCAAATCATACCATTACTTTCACTCCAAACCAAGAAGCAAATAGACCACACCATTTCCAAACTCCTCCAATTCCACAAGAAGTATGTAGCCGTCCATTACCTCCCATAAATCTGAACATACCCTACCAAACTCCACCAAATCAAAGAGCACCACCTCCACAAATACCAATGCCTCCGAATCAGATTCCAAATCACCAAAATAGACCAGCTCACTTTGAGGAACATGGTAGAGAGGAGTATGATAGATATGGAGCCTTTGATGATGCTTACACGAGAGAAGAGGAGCTAAGAAGGGGCCGTGTTGATCCAAGGAGGTACCGAGGGTATGGAGAACGGGGAAATCGACACCAAGAAAGAGACGTAGGCATCAATACCATCAAATTGAGCTTACCTATCTTTAAGGGTGAAAGTGACCCCGAGGCCTACTTAGCTTGGGAATCAGCTTGTGACAAAGTTTTTCAAGTTAATGATATCTCGGAAGAAAAGAAAAGTTGTTATGCCATAGCTCATTTTGAGGGTTATGCCAACACTTGGTGGGAGTACGTCAAGCGTTTTGGTGATGAATTAGTTGATGGGCAGCCACCACCTTGGTTTCGGTTAAGGTACTTGATGAGGCAACGGTACCTTCCCGAGAGTTATCGCCATGAATTACTTGCTAGGTTGTACAACTTGCGTCAAGGCAATAAAAGTGTAATGGCATATTATGATGAGTTTCAGCAACTCATGTTGAAGCTTGATCATCGTGGGGAACAAATCAGTCATGAAATCATCCGGTTCAAGTGTGGGTTGAACAAAGATAATTCCACTCATTTGACACTTCACAAATTTAATACCGTTGAAGGTATTTTCCAAGCGGCTCTTGAGATTGAAAGGGATCTTAAAGAGAGGTCGTCGCTCAAGGCAAGGGGACAATCCCTCTCGGGTTGGCCTAGAAGCAAGGACGTGGTTCAATCCTCTTCGGGTTGGCCCAAAAACAAGGACCAACCCTCCACTACAAGGCTGCCCGAGCCCAAAACAGTCCATAAAATTCCTCTAAAATAAGAAGTTCACAAGTATTCAAACCCAAAAGGATTCCAATGTTTCAAGTGCCAAGGTTGGGGACATAAATCCAATGAATGTCCAAATCGACGTAACGTGATACTACGGGAAGGGATATTGTATTACCTTGGTGAAGAGGTGGGTCTTGAAAAAGAGGAGGATGAGGCCGAGCCTCAAGATGGAGAGAAAACTGGAAATAGGCCACTTGATGATGATGATGATGATGATGATGATGATGGTGGTGGTGGTGAAGTTATTTACCCACAAGAAGGGGAGTGTTTTGTTCCAAACTTTGTAGTTAGACGTGCTATGATTAGTAAGGCAATAGACGACCCTAGCCAAAGGGAAAATCTATTCCATACTAAATGCCTTGTAAAGGGGAATGTGTGCACCTTGGTGATTGATAGTGGTAGTTGTACGAATGTTGTTATTGTCGCTATGGTGAACTTTCTGAAATTACCAACTACACTTCATACTAGCCCATACAAGTTGCAATGGTTGAACGAATGCGGTGCCTTGAAGGTCATGAGGCAATGTGTGATACGGTTTAAGGTAGGGAACTACCAAGACGAAGTGCTTTGTGATGTGATACCAATACAAGCATGTCATTTATTGTTAGGTAGACCTTGGCAATATGATAGGTCTACCAAACATGATGGGAGGACCAACCGATATTCACTTGAGAAGGATGGTCGAAAGGTCACTCTTTATCCTCTTTTGCCATCACAAGTGAATGAATTACATCAAAAGATAAGGGAGTTGAAGGAGAAGGGAAAGAAACCCGAAAATGGTGAAAAGGAGGGGAAAACCGTGGGTGGGGCAGTAGGGACTTTCGAGGCTGCCTCAACGTCAAATGGGCAAGAAAACATGGTGATGTTGGCTAGAAAGAAGGAACTCTTCTTAGATTATGATGTGGACATGCCTATGCTTCTTTTGGCTCATTGTTTTAATACTAACCCCACTAATTCTTGTAGTTCTCCTTTGATTTCTTGTGTGTTGCAGGATTATGAAGATGTATTACCTAAAGAACTTCCGCAAGGATTGCCCCCACTTCGGGGAATTGAGCATCAAATTGACTTTGTGCCGGGCTCACAATTGCCAAATAAGCTGGCTTACAGAAGCAACCCTACGGACACCAAAGAATTGCAGCGTCAAGTTGAGGAACTCCTCAACAAAGGGTATATCAAGGAGAGCATGAGTCCGTGCGCGGTTCCGGTGCTACTAGTGCCTAAGAAAGATGGAACATGGCGTATGTGTGTGGACTGCCGAGCCATTAATAAGATTACGGTAAAATATCGTCACCCTATCCCTAGGTTAGATGATATGCTTGATGAATTGAATGGTTCGTGTTTATTTTCCAAAATTGATTTAAGGAGTGGCTATCACAAAATAAGAATGCAACCCGGTGATGAATGGAAAACCGCCTTCAAGACTAAATTTGGTCTCTATGAATGGATGGTTATGCCATTCGGCCTAACAAATGCTCCAAGTACTTTTATGAGGCTAATGAATCATGTGATGAAGCCATTTATTGGAAAGTTTGTTGTTGTTTACTTTGATGATGTCTTGGTCTATAGTAAGTCAATTGATGAGCATGTGATGCATTTACAATGTGTGTTTGATGTCCTTAGAAAGGAAAGGTTGTATGCAAATCTGGAGAAGTGCTCTTTTGGTATTAATGAAGTTGTTTTCTTGGGTTTTGTTGTTAGTTCAAGAGGGGTCGAAGTGGATGAATCCAAGATAGATGCTATCAAAAATTGGCCAACCCCACAAACCATTAGCGAAGTAAGAAGCTTCCACGGGTTAGCTAGTTTTTATAGAAGGTTTGTCAAAGGATTCAGCACCATAGCCGCTCCTTTAACCGCGGTCATTCGAAAAGACTAACCCTTCAGGTGGGGTGAAGAGCAAGCTAAGGCTTTTGAAACCTTGAAAGCTATGCTCGTTTCTGCGCCTTTATTACAATTGCCCAACTTTGATAAGACATTTGAAGTTGAGTGCGATGCTAGTAAAGTGGGCATAGGGGTTGTTTTGATGCAAGATTTAAGACCCATTGCTTATTTTAGTGAAAAGCTCAAAGGGGCAACTCTAAACTACTCCACGTACGATCTAGAGTTGTATGCCTTGATTCGAGCTTTGGCCACTTGGCAGCACTATTTGTGGCCCAAGGAGTTCGTGATCTGAACGGACCATGAATCCTTGAAGCATCTTCGGGCACAAGACAAGCTTAACAAGCGGCATGCAAAATGGATTGAGTTTCTTGAAACCTTCCCTTATGTTATTGAATACAAAAAGGGTAAGGACAACGTAGTAGCCGATGCTTTGTCTAGAAAACATGTTCTTGTGTCAACATTATCTTTAAGATTAATGGGATTTGAGAGTTTGAAAGAATTGTATCCCGAGGACCCTCACTTTGCTCCTATCTTTAGGGAATGCGAAGAAATGGGTAGGGACAAGTGGGATTCAGCTAGGGGTTCAAACCCCTATGCCAAGTTTGATGGATACTTGTTTAAAGGTAGACGATTGTGCGTACCCTCCAGTTCTTGGAGAGAGTTGTTTGTGAGGGAAGCACACAATGGTGGTCTAATGGGTCACTTTGGGATCGAAAAGACCCTTGGAATATTGGAGGAACAATTCTATTGGCCAAAAATGCACAGGGATGTGGCCAAGATTTGTGGCCAATGCATAGATTACAAAGGAGCCAAATCGTGGATCCTACCTCATGGGTTGTACACCCCGCTGCCCACTCCTTTACGCCCTTGGCTTGATATATCTATGGATTTCGTGTTAGGGTTGCCTAGAACTAGACGGGGTCGGGATAGTATCTTTGTTGTGGTCGATCGGTTTTCTAAGATGGCACACTTTATTCCATGCTTTAAATGTGATGATGCACCTAGTGTGGCCTCTTTGTTTGTTGATAATGTTGTCAAGTTGCATGGTGTTCCAAGGACCATTGTGAGTGATAGGGACTCTAAGTTCCTAAGTCACTTTTGGAAATCTATGTGGGGTAGGCTTGGAACCAAGTTGTTATTCTCTACATCTTGCCACCCACAAACTGATGGTCAAACGGAAGTGGTAAATAGGACTTTGGGTGCTATGCTACGTTCCATGGTAAAAGGAAAATTGACTTCTTGGGAGGAACACCTATCATTGATTGAGTTTGCATATAACCGTGTCATACACTCAAGTACGGGAATGACTCCCTTTGAGTGCGTATATGGCCTCAACCCCCTTACCCCTTTGGATTTAACTCCTTTGTCCAGTGATGTTATGATTAGCTTAGATGGAAGCAAGCGGGCAGATTCGATGAAGAAGTTACATGAGAAGGTGCGGCTTCGACTCTAGAAGAAAAATCAAGACATTGCGAGGAGAGTCAACAAGGGAAGAAAGAAACTCATTCTTGAACCGGGAGATTGGGTATGGGTTCACCTTAGAAAGGATAGGTTCCCATCTCAAAGAAAGTCCAAATTGATGCCAAGAGGCGATGGTCCATTCCAAGTACTTGAACGGATCAATGATAATGCCTACAAGATTGACCTTCCCCCGGAATACCAAGTACACAACACTTTCAACGTGTGTGATCTTTCTCTAGTGGATGCGGTTGAGGATGACCAAATGCTGAATTTGAGGTCAAATTCCTCTCAATATGGAGAGGATGATATGGGTGTACAAAGTTGTCCAATACGTTCTCGACCATTCACACGAAGTCAAGCTCGAAAGTTACAAAAACTACAAGCCATGTTCATGCAAATGGCTGCGTGTGAGTTGGTACTTGATTCGCCAAAGAGCTTCAACGTTTTTAAGTGTGAAAATGAGACTTGAAGTGTAATAAATTACACTCTAAGGGCACCCCATGACTGAAGGGTAGGAAGGTTATTTGACCTTCATTTTGTGTGTAATATAAATAGATGCTATTAGGGTTATTTTCAGATTTAGTTCATTCTTCATATTTCACAACAACAAGTCTTGCAACATTGAATAGTTCTCTCTCTCTTGTTCTTGAGAGTAGAATCTGAAATCTGTCCAACAAGTGTAGTTACACTTGTGTTGTTTCTTGGCTAGAAACTTGAGATCTTGAGGTCCATGAGTTCCTCTTGGTCTAAGTAAGAACTTGGTACTGAAATATTTTGGTCTTAGGGTCCTTTCTTCAAGTTAGGGTTCATAGATTCTAAGATATCTTTGTGTCAAGTTACTATCTTTCATTTTGTACTCTTGAAACTTTGCAGTAACTTTGTGAAGCCGTGTGGGGCTGATTTTCGATTCACTATAGTTACTGCCATTTGTTGTTCTTGTCGTTAACATTGTACTCTTTGTAATCTATCATCTTGTGTTGTTGAACCATTGTTTGATGTTATTGCTATCTTCTTGTTCTCCTTGTGTAGCTACTGTTTTGGTGTTGGTAATCCTTCAAAATTTCGTGATTATTGTTGTCTTCACATATTGGAGTTGTTATCTTCAAGCTCTCGGAATTGTAGTGTGTTTGGACTGATTTTGTGGCAGATTTGATACGCTCCAAGATAGTAGTGTATCAGAGTATAACAAAATTTGATGTTGTTTTCTTTGTAAAATATTAACACCAATGACACCATTTATGTAACCTTCATTTATCAAGTACTCACCAAGGCAATTATACCACATACACCTTGATTGTTTTGGAATGTGTAATGATCTTATAATATGATTGAGTAAATTATCTGAGATCTTGATCTATTTGCTTTAGGAGTCTTTAATCCTTCTGATATTTTCCTATAAATTTCATTATCAAGTGACAACATTGAATTGTGGTCTGTATATCTCTTAACCCGACAGACACACAAAGACAACTAGTGGTGAATGAGTGGTTTGCATTTTCCACTTTATATTGCACACATAAGACACATTCATTATTCTTACACTACATTCTCATTTTTCTCATCCTTTATTTTGCTAACAAATTCTTCTATACTACTAGCCATAAAAAAAGTCGGTGTGTAGGCAGAATAATTCCAGACTAACATTGCACCTATCCATGTTGGTCTGTCCCCTAATAGGATATAGTAACTTTTGGAGATAAAATACTTTTTATTTGCAGTCAATATGTACCTCCCCTATTGATACCATCCCTCCATGCCTTGTTTGATCTTATTCAGTTATTTCTAAGATTAACTACTATCTTTATGGGTGATATAAGTCTAAAAATCTTCTTTAAGCGTCATATAAATATTATGCACCCACTGAACCCATAACCGATCCCTCTTTTACTGTATCCACCTAACTATTTTCCCATCTGCTAGATTCCATACTTTACAACTTTTGAGGTTTAAAACACCTTATGGTTTTGGATAAAAGTATTGATCTTTCCTTCTTGTTTTGAGAGTTTTTTAGGTAGAGTTGCCTAAGCTTGAAACTGGTTAGGTTAACCAATATTGAGTAGTCTTAGTATATTTGTGAAAGTGAAGTCATATTAGAGTTACTACAAGCTGGAGAAGCCTAGAGTTAGGTTAATTGGAATTTGTAATCAAAAGTTTGATCATAGTGAACTATTTGAGAGCTTATGAGGGCAAGACATGTTTTTTTCTCTTGGAGTAAGGGGTTTCCACATTAAATCTTTTGTTCTTTACTCATCCTACACTATATTATATTCCTAGTTGCTTTAATGTGTTTTTGCCTGTGATTAACTTTGGGGGACCTGGTCCCTTATAGTGTGGTGCAACCCTCAGGGTTTTACCAATTGGTATTAAAGCCAGAACAATCTAAAAGGTTAGCACCTAGAGTGATTTGGTTAACATGGCTTTTCTACCTAACTTGGAACAAGGGCAATCTATCACTAGGCCACCGAGAATTTATAGGTAGTACTAAGGATAGTGGAAAACCAGGATGTTTGGCTTCGTCATCACTGAGGATAATGAACTAATGGACATAATTATTGATGGTCCTCATGTTCTTGTTAGAGAAGTAAAAGAACGAGAAGTGACAAGAATGGTTGTCAAAAGCAGGAGGGAGTTCAATGATGAAGATAAAAAGAAAGTTTAAAAGAACTATCAGGCAAAGAAACTGCTAGTGTGTGGTATTGGACTTGATGAATATAACAGGATTTTTGCCTATGAAAATGCTAAGGAGATCTGGGATTTCTTGAGGTTTTCTCATGAAGGTACTACTGATGGGAAGGATTCTAAAGTAGATATGCTAACTACTCAGTATGAAACCTTCACCATGAAAAAAAAGGAATAATTCAAGAAATGAATACAAGATTCACTTCAATTACAAATGAGCTTCACTACTTGGGATAAGTGATTCCTTTGTATAAGTAGGTGGGAAAGTTTCTTGGTGTTCTTCCTAAGTCCTGGGAAATCAAAGTGGATGCTACAACTAAGGCAAAAAACTCGAAGACCCTCACTATGGATGAGTTGACTTGAAATTTTAAAACCCATAAACTCAAGAAATAGCAAGGCCTAAATAAAAGTGAAGAAAAAAGATAAAAATCCCTGGCACTGAAAGATTCAAAAACATGATTCAGTAGAAGAAGACATTGATGTTGCCTACTTGGCAAAAAAAAAAATTGTCAAAGCTATGAGGAAAAGTGGCTAATTATAAAAAGGAGGAAGAAATGTTGAGGTTTGTCACAAATATGGAAGTCATAAGCATTTCATCAAGGATTGTCCAATGCATAAATTGGACTATCAGGAATATCTCAAGGATGGAAATGACAAAAGAAAAAATAGGGACCTGATCCTTAAAAAAATCAAGAAGAAAGACTTTAGCTGAGTATGTAGTAAAGCAAGCTCTGGAAGCATGGGGAGATCATCCACTAAATATGATAAAGATGAGAGGTCTGGAGATATTTCCATGATAGAAGTGGAAGACAATCCAGTTATATATGATTCCTTTTTTACCTTTATAGACAACACAATAAATGAATAAGAAAAAGAGGTAACTTTTTCTAATATTAAGGATAACCTAGACAACTACTTGGCTAGGAAGATAAAAAATCTTGCTAGTGCCTTGATTGACTCTATATGTGAACTGACTGCTGAGAAAATTTCTTTTGAAGGAAAAGTTAAAAATCAAGAGCTTAAACTGATTGCTTTAACTCTCTAAATATCAAAAACTGTAGAATTTTTCACAAAGATAAAATCTAAAAATCTGAGTTTGATGACTAATCTGAAGAGGATAAATGAGGTAGATGGAAAAGGAAAGAAAGAGGCTTCAAGGCTTCAAGGCTTCAAATTGAAATTGAGAAAAGGTTGAAGGATTCTCAAAAACACCTTATGTCTGCACTCCATAAAAATAAAGAGTTACAAAGGGACCTGGTCTATTTTGAAAGAAGAGATCAACAAATATCTGAAGTAGAATACATCTTCACAGATCATTTCTAATTTGACCAGTCAATGTGAAAATAATGGCAATGGGCTTAGTTATTAAGTGGAATCACAACCTTTTGAGTCAAAAAGAAAAGCTTCTATGAAGCCAGAAAAAAGGTTCACAAACCTTTATATATTCACTATGGAAGAGATGGGCACACTAAGGAAAATTGTCAAATCTGGATGAGAGCAAGAATGAATTGTTCCAGAGATGTTCAGCAAGGGAAATCACATCCTAAGGGGTTCAAGCCACTAGAAATTATGAAGAGGAATCTATCACGGCCTAAATGATACAAAAAGGTTTTGATCACACCATTTTCCTCCTTCTGGGAACTCAAGCTCAAGTGGGTTCAAAACTCCAACAAGTGATCATAGTTCCTGGTATGAGAAAGGAGATTACAGTCAGGAATGGGTAATTAATATTATGTTCTCAATGATTAATTTTGAAAGGTTTGACTGTATTCTCTCTTTAAAAGACACTTCAAGTGGAGGTATCTTGATTTCAAGGGACCAGGTCCTCCAATCCAAAGTCCGACCGTCCTGCTGTGAGCAAAAAAAAATATATTATTGTCAAGAGAAAAATAGTCTCTAAGGGACCTGATCCTATGAACAAAAGAATTGATAAAAATAAAGATCCAAGTAATAAGCCCAAAAGAATTAAAAAAGAGGAATAAAAGAAAGACATGCCTAAAGAAAGAAGGATTGAAAGCCTGAAAACATCAAAGGCATTGTCAGGAAGAGTGTTTGATCTTAAGATCTATGAGAAACCTGGAATGGTGAAGTTAATAGAGTATGTCAGGCACCAGGGAAGGCAGCATCTACTTGAAGAATCAACTCCTATGGTGTTTGAAAATAAAGTTAGAAAATTTTATTACACCATGAATTTCTCAAGAGATGGGGTAAGTCTAACTAGTTTAGTTTAAGGGAAGGAGATACATATAGATGAAAAAAACTTGGTAAAAGTTCGAGATGTACCTATAATTGGTGTAATGACCATTATGAAACAACATGAAACATCTTGGTTTTAAACACTTAGAAAAATTCCCTAAGTTGAGTTTCTGGGCATGGTACAGTCTCGTATGCTATGGTATGACTTTGGACCCCCCCCCCTCATATATTAGGAATTTTAGTATGGATTACATTCTGTCCAAGGTACGATTTAGCCTCACCCAAGTCATATGATAAGGTACTAGTTATAAATTGCCAAGTTATGATGTCTTGAGCTTGACCTAGTGTATTCTGACTAGGGTACGAGGTGTAGGGTACTTATTATACCTTAGGGTATAATTTAGGCATGTGTAGTAATATTTTGGACCATTTATAGGCCCATGGTGAGTCCTAGGTATGATTTAGGGTACCACTCTCACACTAGGGTGCGGTTTAGGAGTGGAAGTCATACCCTTCCCGATTCAATTTTCAACTTTTAACTTGAGGACATTTTAGACTTTTTCCACCCCTAAAACCTTATGACCTTTGACTTATAACATTTTTTGGCACTTCATTCTTTACTAAGACAAGATCAAAATAATCCAAAACTCTCTAAAAGTTTTCAACAAGATTGGAGGCTGGGGTTTCAAGAGATGTTCTTCTAGAGGCTAAAAGGGTCAAGTTCTTTTCGTGAATCATCTTGTATAAGGAATTTGACTCTTCCCTCATTGTTATTTCTCAAATATCATGTGTTTTAAAAATTGATTTTGATTCTTTAATGGTGGGTTTTGAAATAAAATTTTTAGGGTTTTTGCATAGTTATGAGTATTATTTACTATTGTTTAAACTTGTGTCTGTACATGTTATTGGTGATGATTTGCACATTTGGGTTCTTGTTGGTGGTAGTTTTTTCAAATGGGTCATAAGTAAACCTACGCTTGATGATTTTTACTTTGATTTTGGTCATGGTAAATGTATGCCCTCAAGGTATTTATGAAGATGTCTAAGAGAAATAACTAGTTACATATTAATAATGTTTTGAACTAAGGCAATGACGTAATGAGTAAGGATGTTTGGTAAATGTCTTTGTAAAGGCCTTGTTTTCCTTATAATGAGTTCATTGGTAACCTTGGTCGCTTGATTAGTTAAAAAGGGTTTGAGTCCTTAAGCATGGCATTAAATTGTATTTGGACTAAAGCTTAGTGTCAGAATGCTAATAAATAATAAATGGATTGGTAAAGGTCTTAATGACCACAATTTGACTTGAATGGCGGTTTAAACTAAGGCATTGGCCTATTATAGTGATTGATTGATAAATGGTTCATAAAACCCTTGTGGTCATGTATGGTGTTGAATTGTAGCCTTGAAGGCTTGAATTGGCTTAGTGGGTTAAAGTCCTTTAATGTTAAATTAAGTTGATATAAATACATGGAAAAGAGTTAGAGTCTAAATGCTGGCTAGTAATGGATGCGATGGCTTGTGGTTAGAGTCCACTTTCTTTATAAAATGGCTTATGGTTAGAGTCCACTTGCTTAATAAAACAATTTGTTGTTAGAGTTCACCTGCTTGATAAGAAAACTTTTGGTTAGACTCAACTTGCTTAATGAGACAGCTTGAGGTTAGAGTCCTCTGGCTTCATATAACCTGGAACTCCAAACACCCTAACTTACATAAGTGGGAGTTTAGAGTCCTTTACTTCATATATAATGATTGGATGCTTTAAAATATATGCTAAGTCTTGTTCCTTTTTGGCACTTTATGTATCAATACATGTTTACATATATGCCTAAGTATATAAATGTGGTTTCTTATGATGATTTGACTTAGTTTTAATAATGAAATTATTTTATCCTTACCCTTGAGTTACATACTAGATCTATAATGACTAACCAACTCCGAACTTTGTGTATCGATGCAACATAGGGTCCAAAGCTTCTTTTTCTCTTCCTTCATAGTGAACAATTGCTCGAGCAGTTTGTTTGTTAACTTTGAAGTGATGATCTTCCATACTTCAAAAGACATACATTTCAGGGTCTTTTTATCTTATGTCATACACTTATTTTATACTTTGCTTTTGGCTATTATTGTAGGCATGTCCCGATATATTATAGACATCGAATTTGTGGATAAATGTGGACTTGGGTATTTTTTTTATATAGTGTCATTAATAGATTTATTAGACACTTCTTAGGTGATGATTATTAGTCGTATTTTCTTTATCTTACTATATGTTCAGAGTTCACCTAACACTTATAGATTGATATGATGGTTAGGTTAGGTTATATGGAGATCTTCTATCCTTGTTGGTCTCAAGATGACCATACGACAAAGCCCAATTTTAGGTCATGTTAAGTTAGTTTCAGAGCCTATGTTCATGGTTAGTTGGGTGTCCATAAAGTCGTGTCAAGTAGAGTCTCTTTTATTGGTACATAGAGCGCCACACTTATAAGAGAGTGGCTACAAAATATTTAAGAATGTTTCCCTTTCTTAAGATTCTATCTTGAGATATAGAGTCCAAGGTCTTAGATTTCTTTGATTTTCTATTTACTTACCTTTTAGATCATTCATCCAAGAAGATTCGATGATCAGACAAACTCTTATGTCCTAATTGAGGACAATGTGGATGGAGCTAGTCCAACTTATGGAGTCCAGACAGTTCCTAATGGTCCTGAAGATCCATTGATTCCCTTTAGTCCTCTTCCAGTTCCTCAGGCTAATATAATGAATGTTGAGTTTTGTCAGTTGATTCATATAATTTCTTAGTTGGTGTCTTCTTAGGCTGAGCATGGTGTATCTATTACTCCATCTTCTGGGGCCACAAGGGTTGTCTAGTTCACGAGATTTAGTCTGTCGATCTTTACTAGTGTTAAGGTGGAGGAGGATCCTCAAGGTTTTCTGGATGAGATAAAAAAGATTTTCTAAGTTATGCATTCCACTAATATGGAAGGGGTGAAGTTAAAGTCCTATCATTTTTATGCCAATGGTACAAAAAATGGGATTAGGCAAGGGGTGATGTTGAAGAGTCATCCTCATGGGATAATTTCTCCAATACATTTTAGGACTATTTTTTTCCTCAAGAGTAAAGGGAAGCAAAAACAGAGGAGTTTGTTAATCTAAGGAAAGGAAAGATGTCTGTCAAGGAGTATACCTTGAAGTTTTATCAATTATATCTGTATGCTCCAGATATGATTTCTAGCATAAGGGCTAGAATGCATAAATTTGCTTTGGGACTGTTTTGTGAGTTGTTTCTTGAGAGTAAGGCGGGTTTGTTGATCAAACACATGGACATCTCTAGATTGGTTGTGTATATGCAATAAGTGGAGAAAGAGAAAAAAATAAGTTAATATTGTTAAGAGGCACAATAAGAGGTCTCAATTTTTCGTTCAAAGTAGAGGCCAACAATTTAATGGTAAGTGGTCCAAGAAAAAGAAATGGGTGAGTCCCAACTCCTATTTTATGACTAGTTCTCCCTACTTGAGGCTATCAGGAGATAGATATTTTCAGAGTGGTAATACTTCTAGGGCACAAGGAGTCCAGTCTCAGGCCAGTAGGGCCTAATCAGAACCAACCTACCCTTCTTGTAGATATTATGGTCAGCATCATCGTAGACAGTATAAATAGAGGATGAACAAATATTTTAGATGTGGTCAGATTGGGAACATGCAGTGAGCGTGCCCATCTCTCATGGATTTTTGAGCTAACAAGAACCCTATTGCTAATTTATCTTCTCCTATACCTAAGGGTGCTACTCTACTTCTACTTCTATTTCTGGTGCTAGCACTGGCCGAAATTAGTTATATGAACTTGCTACTCGCCAGGAGTTCAAGTTATCTTCGAATGTTATTATGGGTATGTTGAAACTTTTATCTCATGTGTGTATTATTTACTTGATCCATGGTCCTATCTCTTATGTGACCCCATTTATGGCTGTGTATTTTGGTTTTAGTCCTGAGCGTCTATCAATTACTTTTCTATTTCTACTCCGATAGGAGACTCTATGGTTGTTAAAAGAGTCTAGGGTGTGTGTGACATATATTAGTGGTATAAAAAACTTTGTAGACTTAATAGAGTTGGACATGGTTGATTTTAATGTTATTCTAGGGATGGATTGGTTGCATGCATGCTATGCTTCCTTAGATTGTCGGACCCATAAGGTCTCATTTAAATTCCCTAATGAGTCGGTCATTGTATGGGAAATGGGTTATTTAGTGCCTTAGGATAGGTTCATCTCATATCTTAGAGTTCAAAAATTGATTTCAAAAGGGCGCTCATATATTTGGTCTGAGTTAAAGATTCTAACTCAGAAAGTCCCTCTCTAGAATCTGTTCCCATGGTTAATGAGTTTCCTAAGGTCTTTCTTAATGACTTTCCTGGTATTCCTCTTGATAGAGAAATTGATTTTGGAATTGATCTTATTCCAGACACTCGTCCTATTTCCATCCCTTCATATAGAATGGCTCCGACTGAGTTGAAAGAGCTTAAGGAGAAATTAAAGGATCTTTTAGATAAAGTTTTTATCCATTCTAGTATGTCTCCTTAGGGTGATCCGGTGTTGTTTGTGCACAAGAAGGATGGTTCCCTTTGCATGTGCATTGACTATCGTCAGTTGAACATGGTGGCGATAAAGAATAAGTATCCTCTTCCTAGGATTGATGATTTGTTTGATCAACTTTGAGGTACAAAGTATTTTTTATGATTAATCTTAGGTCAAGTTATCATCATCTTGAGATTAGGGAAGTAGATATCCCTAAGACTACCTTCAGGACCGGGTATGGTCATTATGAGTTCCTAGTTATGTTATTTGGTTTGACTAATGCCCCCACGACATTTATGGACTTGATAAATAGGGTCTTTAATTCATTCCTGGACTTGTTTGTCATTGTCTTTATTAATGACATCCTTGTTTATTCTAAGAGTGAGGCAGATCATGTCGATCGCTTCCGTGCTGTATTGAAAACCTTGAAGGATCATCATTTATATGCCAAATTCTTTAAGTGTAAGTTTTGATTAAGGGTAGCGACTTTTCTTAGTCATTTTATCTCTACTTAAAGGATCATGGTGAATCCATCAAAGGTTGCGGCGGATAAGAAATGGCCTAGACCCGCGACTCCAAATAAAATTTGGAGAGTCTTGGGTCTAGCCGGTTACTATAGGAAATTTGTGGAAATTTTTTCAATGATAGCTACTCCATTGACTAAGTTGACCCAGAAAAAGGTCAATTTTTTATGGTCGAATGTGTATGAGGGTAGTTTTGAGAAGTTTTAAGATAAATTGACTTTGGCTCCAAATTTGACCTTGTCCGAGGGTAATGATGGTTTTGTGGTTTATTGTGATGCTTCCTGTACTGGGCTTGGTTTTGTATTAATGCAGCATAGTAAGGCACTAAAATATGCTTCTAGGCAATTAAAAGTTCATGAGAAGAATTGCCCTACTCATGACTTAGAGTTATTAGCCAAGGTATTTGCATTAAAGATGTAGCAACACTATCTCTATAGGGTTTATGTTGATATCTTCTCTAACCATAAGAGCTTTTAGTTTATGTTTACTCAAAAAGAGTTGAATCTCAAACGAAGGAGATGTCTTCAGTTTCTAAAGAACTATGATATAAGTCTCTATTACTATCTATGTAAAGCAAATATAGTTGCTGATGCTCTTAGCAGGTTATCTATGAGGATCTTAGCTCATGTGGATAAGGACAAGCGGGAGTTGGTGAAGGACATTTACTATTTGGCTAATCTTGGAGTTCGTTTCCAGGACTCTAAGGATGGTGGCATATTTATACATCAGGTATCACAGTCTTTTCTTGTTATTGAGATAAAGGAAAAGCAAATGTTGGATCCCGATTTGATGAAGATTGAGTAGTGTGGGTTAAAAAAAGGTTATCAATTTTGCAATCGGTGGTGATGGTATCTTTAGGTACCAAGTTACGCTATGCGTTCTCTATGTTGATGGATTTAGGTAAAGATTTTGGCCGAATCTCTTGGGTGCCATTATGCTATTCATCCCGGTTCTAAAAAGACGTATCATGATGTTAGGGGGTTTTATTGGTGGGATAATATGAAATGAGATGTGGATAAACTTGTGGATAAATGTATGGTGTGTCAACAAATGAAAGTTGAGCAATTGAGACCTGGAGGTTTGTACCAAGAAATTGAGATGTCCATATGGAAGTGGGAGGCGATTAATATTGAATTTTTAATCGGTTTTCCCCGATCTTGGAATCAATGTGATTCTATATGGCTCATTATGGATAGAATAAAAAAATTCGCTCACTTCTTGCTAGTGAGGACTAGTTATAAGGTGGATGATTATGCTAAGTTATATCTTGCAAAGCTTGTGAAGTTGTATGGTGCTCCAGTTTCTATCATCTAGGATTGTGGTACTCTATTCTCATCTCACTTTTGTAAGTTTCTCCATAAAGGTTGGGTACTAAGGTGTTCCTTAGTACCACTTTCCACCCTCAGACGAATAGACAAGTAAAGAGGACCATTCAGACTTGGAAGATATGCTCTAGACTTGTGTGATTGATTAAGGTTGTAGTTGGTATAATCATTTGCCTTTGATTGAATTTGGCTATAACAATAGTTATCATTCTAGCATTGGTATAGCTCTTTTTGAGGCGTTGTATAGTAGGAGATGTCGTTCTCCTATTGGGTGGTATGAATTTGGTGAGGGTAAGTTTCTTGGCCCTAAATTGGTTCACCAAATCTTCGAGAAGGTGATTCGTGATAGGTTGAAAGACGCTTAAAGTCGCCAAAAGTCCTATGCAAATGTGAGGCGTAGGGATTTAGAGTTTAATGTTGGTGATTAGGTATTCTTGAAGGTATCTCCCATGAAGGGAGTGATATTATTTGGTAAGAAGGGGAAGCTTAGACCCCGTTACGTTGGTCCATATTTGATTTTGAAGAGGGTTTGTAATGTTGGCTATGAGTTGGAGTTGCCCTCTATTTTGAGCTCCATTAATACGGTATTCCATGTGTCCATGTTGTGAAAATATATGGATGATCCTTGGTTAGTTGTTCCCTTGGAGGATGTTGTTATTTCACACTCTTTGTCCTATGATGAGGTCCTAGTGAGAAACTTGGATCGATAAGTTCGCTGGTTGCAAACAAAAAAGGCGGCTTTGGTGAAGGTTCTATGAAGGAACCAAAAGTTTGAGAAAGCAACTTGGGAGGTGGAAGAGGACATGAAGCCCAAGTATCCGCATTTGTTTTCTATTCTGGAAACTCGAGCTTGAGGTATGTGTTAATCTTCTTAATTATGTTTTTGAAGACGATGGGTTTGATTCTCAAACTCAATTAAATGAATGGATGATTGATAATGATCATGGTATGTGTCTTATCCTTGTTGTATGTCTTTGTTTTCTAACTTGATTAAAGGTTAGATTTATGTTCTATGATGTGTTAAATCGTGCTTGGGCTTACCTTACCCGTCATTCGAGGATGAATGATCCAAGTGGGGGAGAATTGAAACATCTTGGTTTTGAACCCTAAGAAAAATATCCAAAGTAGAGTTTTTGGGCAAGGTACGGTTTGAGCATTCCGCTCGTATGCTATGGTACAACTTTGGACCCCTCTCTCATATGTTAGGCAGTGTAGTGTGGGTTACATTCTATCGAGTGTATGGTTTAGCCTCTCCTAAGTCATATGATTGGGTACTAGTTGTAAGTTTCCAAGTCGTATGATGCCTTAAGCTTGACCTAGTGTATTCTGCATAGGGTACAAGTTTTAGGGTATTTCTTGTACCTTAGGGTATGAGTTATGCATGTGTAGTCATATGTTGGACAGTTTAGAGGCCCATGGTGAGGCCTAGGATACAATTTAGGGTACCACTCATACCCTAGGGTACGGTTTAGGCATAGAAGTCCTACCCTCCTAGGTTTAATTTTCAGCATTTAAGTTGAGGTCATTTTATACTTTTCCCACACCTAATCCCTTATAATCCATGACTTATAACATTTTTTAGACCTTCATTCTTCACTTGGACAAGATCAAAACATTCCAAAACACTCTCTAAACTTCTTCAATAAGATTGGAGGCTAGGGTTTCAAGAGGTGTTCTTCTAGAGGCTAAAAGGGTCAAGTTCTTCCAGTGAATCATCTTGTATAAGGCATGTGACTCTTCCCTCATTGTCATTTCTCAACCATCATGTGTTTCAAACATCAATTTTGATTCTTGAAACCAAATTTTGAGGGTTTTGATGAATAGTGATGAGTATTGTTTACTCTTGTTTAAACTTGTGTCTATACATGTTATTGGTGATGGTTTACACATGTGTGTGTGACAACGCTCAAATCATTCCCATGTTTGAGAGGTGAGGTGATCATTGTCAATAACTGAACTCGAGTTGGGGTCGAATCCACAAGGAGTGAATTACATATTTTGAGTCCTATGGGTGTTCTAATTACTAAAAGGTTACCCAGAATGCTAACAAACACGACATGTAAAATAAAATGGGGAATTGATTTGGGACTTGTTTGCAATGATTTTTGGTTAACAACGCCCGAATATGAAACTTTTTACTTAGAATCAAGATTTGCGGAGATCATAGGATTATGTTTATCTTAAAGTAAAAGCATGTGGCTAGATAATGGTTTAACATGAAACTTAGTTGTTAACTAAAGGATGGGCTAGGTAGAAAATCATTGTGGTTAATCTTTCAATAAAATCACAACAATTTCACCCATTGGCTCTTTCGAGCACCTAACTAGTGTGCAATCGTAATCACAAAAAACCTCAATCAAGCATCCCTATTTCTAGGATGATACTTTTGACATGATTTACACTCCAATTACACTTATTTATAAGATTGCAAAAGGTAGTAAACTATAGGCTTAATTGTCCACCATTGCCTTGTCCCCCTATAACCCTCTTTCAAGGATGTTATGGGTTACCTCATGTTCACCTTCATCTCTCTTTCAAGGATGATGAAGAGTTTCTAGAGTTTGCGGTTTTCACCTATAAAACCCATTTGGAGTTTTAGGGTTTTCGCCCACAAATTCCAACTCATAAATTCAAGCAATGGTGGAATCCATAATCAACAACTAACAATCATGAAAACACAACAACATCCACGCACAATTACACTTTAGTTCAACATAATCCCAAGACGTATTTACTTAGCTACTCATGAAGAAAACAAAGAAAGATATACCATAAGGATTATCCAAAGCATTCATTCTTCACAAAATACTAAGAAATCAAGCCTCCACAATTAGTTACACACTTGCCTAATTGGGAATTTTTGTCTTCAAATTCAAAATTGTCTATGAGGTAAGTAATCCCCAAAGAAGAAAGGTTTTTGCCTATATGAGGTTTGGGATTCATCCAAGAGAAATTACAAAACTGCCCTGGGTCATACTCCCTCTTAGCCGCGATCGCGTGAGGTTGTCCATAATCGCGGACACTGTGGTACGGTTGTGTTCCACGATCACACTATCTTGACCAACTTTGACTGACTGCAACCGCGGCTTGAGAACCGCAATTGCATTAATGAGGTTGAACTGTTCTAGGTCTTCAACTACACTTATTTTGCTTCGATTACATCTCTTTTAGATCCAATCAACAACCTTTCATCTTATTAACTTATACCTACAAAATGTGGATATTAGTGCTAGTAAATCATGATGATACCTCATTTTCTTATACGAAATATGGTAGTTTGCACAAATATTTAGTGCAAATGAGTGGTAAAATCACCACTCATCAACTGCCCCAACTTAAAACATTGTTTGTCCTCAAGCAACACCACCTTTTTCTATGAGACAACTTCACATGTATGCCCACACTTTGCTACCCAATGATCATGATAACTCCAACGTGATTATTACCACAAAAAGTTCTTCATAGATGGTCATAATGATTTTTTAACGATGCCTCTCAACGTGAAATGGGATAATGTAGGACGCAATAGACTTTGAGGAGAAACCATGTGACAATTACTACTTACTCTAAAAATGACTCACTTGTTGTACTCAACCCTAATATTCTTCCTTTTATCTCATTGTGCAGAAGATGACAAAATCACCCACCTTAACTTGTTCACATTCCTCCTCATAAGAAATAAAATTTCACACACCTAGGGACCAACATTGCAACAAGGAATTTAAGTGCAAACACACACTCTCTCAAAAAATTCTCAATGTTAACAAGTACCATGCCATAGGCTTTTCCCTATGTTTAATCGCCACTATAATGACCACACATGGTTGGGAATCACAAAGGACTTTTTGAGCTTGTAATATAGATTTAGGGTAGGGTAGGATATCAACTTAGGAAAATAAAGCTAAACCCTCCTAGAACTTCTACATCACACTTTTTTTACTTTTTCCTGCTGGGCCACTTATTTTTCTTTACAATTGTGCCTACTTTGCCTTCTCTTAGATTTCCCACTATCTTCTTTCTCTTTTTTTTTGTTCTTAAATCATGCCTTTCTTTTCTTTGTTGGATACTTTCTTTCTTCTAATCATTTTTCATTATTAGCTTAAGCTTATAGGCACTTTCTTATGATTTCATGATCCAACTATACCATTTTCCATTTCCACCACCCCAACTTAGGCTTTTATCCTTAAATTATATTCTTAAGTTCAAAAGAGGAAAATTATAAGGGTCAAGGCTTGTAATGTGTTTGCCAAAAAAAATTTGAAACGCTCAAAGAGGGTGACTATGGGTAACTCCTATGTATTGGTAGGCTTTTTAGGCTAAAGGGTACTTCCAATGTCACAAGATGACCTATGATTATTTTACCAACCAAGTACAATCAATATTTAGCGTTGAAAGACTAATAGGCCTAGTTCTAGATGGTACAAGTACATATGAGATGTAGACAAGTAAACTCACATAGTCAAGGGGGTTCAATTATTCCACCCAATCGAGAAAAAATTAGAGTACCAACTATTTTTCAAAGTCAATTTAGGAGTCATGAAAACAGGAAAAGTTTTGTTACAAAGTTGCTCACGTCCATCCCCTCGAATTTTGCCAAAGTTTTGGACGGACGGGTTTATTTGTTTTACATCCGCACCAAACATAATTTGCTAATAATGGCAACAATCCAAGTTATTGTCTCACATTGCAAGCTATAGTACGAGCAAACCACCCATATGGCTACTCAGACTTTGCCAATAGGCATGAATGTAATCCCAAATCATCAATGATATAGGTACTCAGACTTCTTTTGTATTTATAGGTTTGATGCCACGGATACTCAGACTTCCCCTGCATGTATGTATAGAACCCAATTACGATGCTTTCCCCTTAAGAATGTCGTCACTTAGTCTATCATAGGGAAAAAGCTCATTTAATAACGATAAAATAAGATAATAAACTATGAGCAAAATAACTAATCCATGCAAGTGTAGGCACCATCATAGTGCCCGAATATTATAATGCAATCAAAAATAATAATCAACACAGGCTCACATCAAATGAATACGGAGACACCCCAACTAAAAGTAGCAGTGTCCCCACTGCATAAAATAATCAAGGATAAGAGAAATAAGGGTACACCTTAAAACTGCATCAAGGGCTGATATCACTTTCTGATTCTGTATCATCATCATTCTCCTCAAGGTTAGACCATTTATTCATGCAAAATATTGAATGGAAGTATGAGAAAAATTGACGGGGGAGGGATCAGTGATTTAAATAGCTGAAGTGACTGCAATCGTGGTCAAGTGACCGTAATCGTGGACACAAAGATGATCATGATCACGCCTAGGGACCACGATCGCGGTAAATAAGAGCATTTCTTCTCCCCTATTTTTTCCTATTCAGCTCTTTTCTCAATTTACACAAATTTTACCCCTGTTCAATTTTTAATGCAAATTTTTACACACTTCCCCCTTTTTCAATCTCATCCATTGCACTATTTAGTGCAACAAATGCATGAGTTATTCAATGCCAAAACTAAACATCTATGCTACAAACATATAACAAAAAGGATACGAGCCACTTTTGTGGCATTTGATGGTTTCCTCCTACATAGCGCCTTAGTTACCGTCGTGGCATGATGTCTTCCTTATTCAATTCTCAAGGGGGTATGCAAGTCTCCTTCTATTAACCTCTTCAACATCAATTAATTTTGTGGCAACTTCTTTTATCTTTTTCTTATCCTCTTCTTCTTGAATTTGAGGTAACTCCTTCTTTGGTTGAGTTTTGGAAATCTTTCCTCCTAAGTCCTCTTTCTAGTGAACTTCTATTGGCGTCCCACTTCTAGTAACTATTGTTGAGACTTGAGTGGTATTATTAAGATTGGCAATTTTGTCATTAGGGAGATCACCTCTATGTTTAGCATTTAATCGTGTGAAGATTTTCCCAATTTGGGTCTCCAATTTCTTGATAGAGGTAGAGTGAGATACCACGGTTAGAGAGAGTTGGGAGAAGTCACCTTTTTACTTGCCGACCATTTTATACGTACCTTTCACTCTATTAAAGATTCTTGCAAAGACATCCTCTATTTTAATTTTTTTGGAGTTAATAGAGCTTGACTCTTTTTATAAGCCCAATCATGATGAGGCACAAAGTGACAATAATCATGTTCCCAATCTCTCCAAAATCGACCACCATCCCAATTCATCCATCATTTATTTTCACCTTGCCTTTGATAGGCTAGGTGAGAACTCCCTTCCCCTAAATAGTTTGACAATTATTGAATCTCTTTATCCAACTTCTTATCTTCCTCATTTTCATCATAAGATTTTGACGCTATGGCATTTACCATTTTCACGGGTGCACCCATAACATACTTGGTTAGGAGCTCAAGTTGGGTCAAAATCTTTGCCATAGTCTTCTCTTGTTCCTCATCCCGCTTTCTTTGTTCCTATTTAACCATGGATATGGAGGAAGAGATATTAGGGACTTCGATATCTCAGGTATGTAATTCCTAGTTGTGTTTAGTCACCACTCCTAAAAATTTTGTAGCTGCGCGGAAGTGCAAGTTCAAGAGAGAACCTTCTGCTGCATTGTTTACCACAGTTTGGTTCAAAGGATCTAGTGCCCGATAGAATACTTTAAGAAGTGTCTTTCTTAGAATCTCGTAGTATGAGAATTTGGAAAACTTTATGTTAAATCTCTCCTATACTTTATGAAGTGGCTCCCCACTCCATTATCTAAAGTTTATGCTCTCATATCTCATGGGACACATCCTGGAGGGATAAAAGTATTGATCAAGAAACACCATTATAATATCGTTCCACGAAGTGATTGTACCCATAAGAAGTGAATGGAGCCATAACACCACCTTTCCCATTAGTGAGAATGAAAAAAATGAAGCCGAAAGGATTCCTGAGTGATATGTGTAATGTTGAATAGTGCATATATCTCCAAAAAATTCTTTAAGTAAAAATATGGGTCCTCGTAAGCTTGACCCCTGTATATCCCCTTCATTTGCAATAAGTGTATCATGATGTTAGTTACATGGAAGGTCTCGTTCCCATGAGTTGGTGGGATACATATTGCACCCGTTTAACCCGCATCATTTAGTTGACCTTCCCGATCAAGGGGAATATCAAATGACTCCACATGATTAGTGCCTTCACGAATAGCTCCGTTCATACTATGATCACCTAAAAATAAAAAACAACACCGAAAGTGAAATGCACCACCACATAACCTTGGATATACCCAAGTAAAAAGCACACCACACAAGTGAAATCTATATTTCACTCCCTAATAATAGAGCAATTTTGATAAAACTCAACTCACTCCCATGTTTGAGGGGTGAGGTAGTCATTGTCAATGACCCAACTCGAGTTGGGTGATAATTCTCAACTTACACCTTAAATAAGTGCAAGGCGGTCGCCATCAATATATTTACCTAACTTCAGAGTCGGGGTCGAATCCACAGGGAAAAATGTGAGTGGCGATTAAACTAGTTTGAAATTATAGCTACAAGTTAAATTCAGACAAATGATACAAAAATATAAAATGAGGTTTTAGTATTAATGATTGTAATCAATATAAATGGAAAACCAGAGTTACGTTCATTGTGGGTTTTGGGAATTGACAGATACTAGGTACTGCTTAAGACTCTGGAAGTATGTAGGAACAACATAATATCCCTGACGATGATACTATCTGCCTTATCTTTTGACCTCACCAGCTAATTTATTATCTAATTCTCTCGAACTTAGATAACATATCTATTTCCAAAAGGTTTTATCTCAGGTAGATTAATCCAGTTACGACATCAATCATTAAACAGAAGGTTGGCAGCTTCCGAGTCCCTGTTGATAATTCACGTCCTCTAGTCTATTTCTCTGTTAAAATAAAATACACCTAAGGCATAACCTATTATTTGCAACCAATAGATTTTAAGTTAAAACCACAGAATTTCAAGATGTCCTACTACTCTTTGAATCCGTTAAATACCTAGTGACCTATCAAACCCTAATCTATAGATCCCATAACTCCGGCTAATGGAATTAGCCGCTCATGATTTGATGAATGAAATAACAAGTTGAATTTATGATAATATGAATAAACTTTCGAATGGATGAAAACAACAATTTCTTCTTCAATTGACTCACAAGAGAATAATCCACAATAGTTGATAAGTATTGAAGGGAAAACAAGAAAAACACTTGATGAAAAAGATGAGGCAATGTACGTTCCTCCAAAGTTCCAAAACCAAGATTGAGATCCCCTGAATAAAACTATCAAAACTTCTATTTATACCTCAACCTAATTATGGAAATAAAATAACAAAATAAATAAAATTATCAGATTAGATAACGACGTGGGTGATGCCCTATTAGGGATCTGACGCCTTATCAAGAACGTCATCAGATGTGCTCCAGTTTTTTTCAAGTTCTGCCTTAGGCTGACGCCATCTCTGATGTTGCATCATGATCCTGATGCCTTATCAAAGACGTCGTCAGATTCCTCCTTCAAATCCTAATTCTCTGCTTAAGGCTGACAATGCCCTTGACGCCTTATCACAATCCTGACGCCTTATCACGAATGCCATCACAACTTTCTCCTAAATTCCAATCTATAATTTAGGTTGACGGCATTGCTGATAGCTTATCACGAGGCTGATGACTTATCACGAATGTCGTCAGCCATGTTTTCCTCCTTTTTTGCTCCAACTTTAACTTTTTTGCTCCATTGTTGTTTATTATCATTCATTTTGCCTTTTTCTGCAATATCACAAGTAAACATATCAAAACAACAATAGTTGCTTATGATTTCACAATTATTTTACGCTAAAAAGCATTAAATGTGTTAGCTTTTGCTCACACATCATAACCCTCAACTCAAAACAATTGCTTGTCCTCAAGCAACAAAAAAAAAACTAAGAGAACACAAAGCACATCCAGCAATCAATAACCAATTTATCTCAAAACTCGGTTACCATATCCAAAGTCAACGAATTTAAACAAACTATGTAGATTATTGAAAAGCAACAATATAACACAAAGGATTCTAGCCATGGCATCAATTAAGTACCAACAGTCATGCATGTATCAATATAACACTACCCAAATAAGTAAGTAACCTAGCAAGATACTAGTGTGCCCTCACAACAAAGAAATTCCCCTTTTTCACTCAACTCAAAAATCAAAATTTAAACATGGGGATTTGCACAAAAACACTCACTCTCAGAACGAAGTTCCAGCCAGTGTATTCCAAATACCATATGCTTGCATTTATCTTCATTACTAAGGTATCCAGACAGGTAAGTTAGGATCACTCTAGGTCTTTTCTTCGGCTTCTAATATAGGCTAAGGGATGGTATGATATTCAATGGTATTTAGAGTGACTAAGACTCCTTGGCACCACCTTAACTTTTGGGGTTCACTTATTAACCTTTTACTTCTTTTTCTTCTTTTCTTGATCACACATTATTCAGGATGGATGTGGCTTTTATTTTTTGTTCTTTTTCTTTTCTTATTATTCTTCCACACCACCCAACTTCTTATTCTTTTTCACTTATTCTTTTCCTTTTATTCTACCTTTCTTCATACCCAGTTTAAATCACGCACCCCAATAATAGCCACACTCAACTATGGTTGTTTACCTAAGTCAAAATGCATAGTGTCCAAGGAGAACCAAGGCCAAAATAGGTTCATTATGATCTAAACGGGAAGGCGATAGGTGTCATAGAAAGAAATGGTCAATTCTAGCTTAAAACAAGGATCAAGTGATAGCATACATAACAGGGAAGGTTATTTAAGCTGAAAGTGGCTAAAATTCAAAACAGCCTATGATCCTTTCCTAACCCCTATCTTTTAGCTATGGTAAGATGAACCGGGCAAGTTCTAGATTCGGCAGTACAAAGGGAACTGAGTAAGATCTCACACACACATATGGCACACAAGTGTATTACCAGCTACTACTCATCCAGTTCGTGTAATTGTTAGCAGTGATTATCAAGCAACTAAAACTTAATGCCATAACAAGATACACAGTGGTTACACATGAATACAATTTACACAGCTACCACATAGACAATTGGAGAGGCAGTTATCATTCCAAGAAAAATTAACAAAAAATATGTAAATTGCTGTAGATACTTATTTTTCTCCCAGTTAACCACAACACATCAAATAGCAAAAATAATACACCTAAACATTCCGGCTATACTAGGAACAAGACTCTAGGGAAAAGAGGCACGACAACAAAAATCCCAGGAGGACATCATCACCGACAAGTAACCCCACCCTCAACTTTAAATCATACAATGTGTCCAATGCATCAAACCAAAACAAGAGTGTTAGAAACATACCTATGGCACCATGGGTGAGAAGATATGATGTCAATCACATAATATTAATACAAAAAACAAAATACCTTAGGTTACCTCCCAACAAGCGTCTGGTTTAACGTCGCGGTGTGACTCAGTTATCTGGACAACTCAAACTTCATCAAGACACCTTGTTGATAATTATTTATGTCTCCACTTGGAGGATTTGAAATGTCGGCCCAACGTTTGATCAATACATCTTTGGGATGTGTTGGGAAAATGTGAGGGGATGATAAGGAATGTTCTATCATGCACTTTGAATACTTGAACTGCTTGCCCAATTTTGCATCAAACTTTTGTGTGGGCTTATTTGGAAATGGTGAGAATCTTAAATAGCCACTAAAGAAAAATTGATATTTAAGCTCCTTGGCCTTTAAGATTGGGGTCTTAGTATACCTTTTTGGAAGGACAAACTCCAAAATGTAAGAATCTTCCTCCTCATTTTCAAAATTCACATTTGCTTGGGTGATTGGACTTTCATCATATCCACTAAGCACAATGTTGAAAAATGGTTTTGATGAGGTCTTCTCCTTAATTTCAGAGTTGCATCCTTCTGTTAATCCTCACCCTGAATTGGGCTAGAGTCTTCAGAAGAGATTTTCTTGGTTTCTTCTTTTGATTCTAGCACCATTTCCTCATCTTTGGCATCTTCATTCATAAATGGTTTGGTTGTTTGGGAAATCTCCAAGGGTTGCTCAACATCAAGCTCATCATCAACATCGGATTCTTACTCCTTATCTTCACACTCTTCTATTATTTTAAATGATTCTACAGATAAGATATTATCTAAGTATAATGTAGAAGAGTGCTTTAAATGATTCACCTCGATATCTATCTCATCTATCATTCTTATTTCCTCATTAATTGCCCTTATGTATTATGTATATCATGTATGACATCATTCGTTGTGTCCGCACGATATATCATTAGTTGAAGCATAACTTCAATGCCATACTTTCCAGTGCTTCGTTCTTCCTTTTCTTGACTATAAGACCTGTCAAACTCATAAGAAGAACCAGAATTTGGGTTAGCACAATAGAGGGAAGGGGAATTTGATAAATCACTCTAATGTCCATCTTGACCACCACATAAAGAACAATTATACTCCTGGTAGGATGGAGATGGTGCACACATCTTTCTCCGGGGAGCATATCTACAGTCATGCCAAAAGTGTCGTCCATTATAATATGGATATGGATCATCCAGATAAGATTTTCAACCATCAAACTCACATTCATTCCATGATGCCATAATAAGAAATAAGCAAAACTAAAGAAAATCTATCTAATATACGAAACAAAGGAAATCTCAAACAAATATTTACAAGTTCAAATTCAAGCAAGTAAGGTAAAATTTCAAACTAACTCAATATGCCAAATTGTTCCCCGATAATGATGCCATTTTTGATAAAGCTCAACTTACACCTCAAATAAGTATAAGGCGGTCATCGTCAATATATTTACCCAACTTTGAAGTCGGGGTCGAATCCTCAAGGAACAATGTGAGTGGCGACTAAACTAGTTTGAAATTATAGCTATAAGTTAAATTCAAACAAATGGTTCAAAAATATAAAATGGGGGTTTAGTATTAATGTTTGTAATCAATATAAATGGAAAACCAGAGTTATATTCACCGTGAGTTTTGGGAATTAATGGATACTAGGTACTGCTTAAGTCTTTGGAAGTAAGTAGGAACAACAGAATATCCCTGACGACGATACTATCTGACTTATCTTTCGACCTCACCAGACAATTTATTATCTAATTCTCTCAAACTATGATAACATATCTATTTCCAAAAGGATGTTATCTCAGATAGATTAACCCAGTTACGGCATCAATCATTAAACAGAAGGTTGGTAGCTTTCGAGTCTCTGTTGATAAATCACGTCCTCTAGTCTATTTCTCTGTTAAAATAAAATACACCTAAGGCATAACCTATTGTTTGTAACCAATAGATTTTAAGTTAAAACCACAGAATTTCAAGACGTCTTACTACTCTTTGAATCCGTTAAATACCTAATGACCTATCAAACCCTAATCCATGGATCCCATAACTCCGGCTAATGGAATTAGCCGCTCATGATTTGATGAATGAAATAACAAGTTGAATTCATGATAGTATGAATAAAATTACGAATGGATGAAAACAACAATTGTTTCTTCAATTGAATCACAAGAGAATAATCCACAATAGTTGATAAGTCTTGAAGGGAAAACAAGAAAAACACTTGATGAAAAAGATAAGGCAATGTGCGTTCCTCCAAAGTTCCAAAACCAAGATTGAGATCCCCTGAATAAAACCCTCAAAACTTCTATTTATACATAAACCTAATTATGGAAATAAGATAACAAAATAAATAAAATTATCGAATTAGCTAACTACATAGGTGATGCCCTATCAGGGATCTAACGCCTTATCAAGAACGGCGTCAAATGTGCTCAAGTTTTCTCCAAGTTCTGCCTTAGGCTGACGCCGTCTCTGACACCGTGTCATGATCCTAATGCCTTATCATGGACGTCATCAGATTCTTTCTTCAAATTATAATTCTTTATGTAAGGCTGACGATGTCCTTGATGCCTTATCACGATCCTAACGCCTTATCACAAATGTCGTCACAATTTTCTCATAAATTCCAATCACTGGTTTAGATTGATGGCACTACTGATAGCTTATCATGAGGCTGACGACTTATCACGAATGTCATCAGTCATGTCTTTCTCTTTTTTTGCTCCAATTTTAACTGTTTTGCTCCATTATTGTTTATTATCATTCATTTTGCCTTTTTCTGCAATATCAGAAGTAAACTTATTAAAACAACAACAGTTACTTAAGATTTTATAATTATTTTGAGCTGAAAAACATTAAATGTGTTAGCTTTTGCTCACACATCATTGGGGTCAAATCCACAAAGAGTAAATTAAATATTACAAGTCCTATGGTTGTTCTAATTACTAAAAGGTTACTCGAAATGCTAACAAAAAGAACATGTAAAATAAAATAGGGGAATTGATTTGGGATTTGTTTGTAATGATTTTTGGTTAACAACGCCTGAATATGACACTTTTGACTTAAAATTTAGATTTGAGGAGATCTTGGGATTATGTCTACCTATAAGTTAAAACACATGGGTTGATAATAGGTTAAAATGAAACTTAGTTGTTAACTAAAGGATAAACTAAGTCAAAGATCATTGTGGTTAATCTTTTAATAAAACCACAACAATATCACCCATTGGCTCTTTCGAGCACCTAACAAGTGTGCAATTTGTAATCACCCTAAACCTCAATCAAGCATCCCTATTTCTAGGATGATACACTTGACATGATTTACACTCTAATTACACTTATTTGTAAGATTTCAAAAGGTAGTAACCCATAGTCTTAATTGTCCACCATTACCTTGTCCCCATATAACCCTCTTTCAAGGATTTTTAGATTACCTAATGTTCACCTTCATCCTTTTTTCAGGGATGATAATGGGTTTCTAGAGTTTTCACCCATAAATTCCAACTCATAATTTCAAGCAATGGTGGAATCCATACTCAACAACTAACAATCATGCAAACACAACAACACCCACAGCCTTAGGTCATACTCCCTCTTAGCCACAATCGTGTAAGGTTTTCCACGATCACGGCCAACACAGTCGCAGTTGTGTTTTGCGATCACACTATCCTAACCATGTTTGACTGACCGCAATCGTGGCATGAGTATCACAATTGCGGTAACTAAGGCAGAACTGTTCCAGGTCTTCAACTATACTTTTTTTCTCTAATTTGATGTCTTTTAGATCTAATGAACAACCTTTATTCTTATTAACTATATACCTAAAAAATATGGATATTAGTGTGCGTAAAACATGATGATGCCTTATTTTCTTATATGAAATATTGTAGTTTGCACAAATATTTGGTGCAAATGAGTGGTAAAATCAACCTCATCAGGGTTCTTGTTGATGGTGGTTTAACAAATGGGTCATGAGTAACTCTACACTTGATGATTTTTACTTTGATTTTGGCCATGATAAAGGTATTCCCTCAAGGTTTTTGTGAAAATGTCTAAGTGAAATAACTACTCAAATTAATATTGTTTTGAACTAAGGCAATGGCTTAATAAGTAAGGATATTTGATCAATGACTTTGTAAAGGCCTTGTTGGCCATGTAATGAGTTCATTGGTAACCTTGGTCATTTGATTGGTTTAAAAGGGTTTGAGACCTTAAGCATGAAATCGAATTGTGTTTGAACTAAAGCTTTGTGTATGAATGCTAATGAAGAATGAATGTTTTGGTAAAGGTCTTGATGCCCATAATTTGACTTGAATGGTGGTTGAAACTAAGACATTGGCCTATTAAAGTTATTGATTGATAAATGATTCATAAAGACCTTGTGGTCATGTATGGTGTCAAATTGTAGCCATGAAGGCTTGAATTGGCTAAGTGGGTTAGAGTCCTTGAATGTTGAACTAAGTGGATGCGAATGCATGGACAAAGGGTTAGAGTCTCAAGTCGACTAGTAATAGATGCGATGGCTTGTGGTTAGAGTCCATTTGCTTTAAAAGATGACTTATAGTTAAAGTCCATTTGTTCAATAAAATGATTTGTGGTTAGAGTCCCCTTGCTTGATAAGACGGCTTGTGGTTAGTGTCAACTTGCTTAATGAGATGGCTTGAGGTTAGAGTTCTCTTGATTAATATAACCGAGAAGTCCAAACTTTCTAACCTATGCAAGTGGGAGGTTAGAGTCCTCCAATTCATATATCATGTTTGGGTGCTTCGAAATGCATGCTAAGTTTTGTTCCTTTTTTCCACTTTATGTATCAATACATGTTTACATATATGCCTAAGTATATAAATATGGTTGCTTATTATGGTTTGACTTGGTTTTGAATAATAACATTATTTTATCCTTACCCTTTAGTTATATGCTAATGCTCCTACCTCTAACCATATCTGAACGCTATGTCCCTACGTAACACAAGGGCCAGAGCTTATTTTTCTCTTCCTGCACAGTGACCAAGTGCTCAAGCAGTTCATGCCTTGACTTTGAATTGGTGATCTTTCATACTTTGGAAGGCATACATTTCAGGGTCTTTCTATATTATGTCATCGACTTATTTTAGACTTGATTTTTGGCCATTATTGGGGGCATGCCATATTATAGACATTATATTTGTAGAGGCTTTATGAATGACTGTGGACTTGGGTATGTTATTTTGTATGTTGACATTAAAGGATTGATTGGACACTTCTTAGGTGATGATTGTTAGTCTTGTTTCCACTATCTTGTTATATGTTTGGATTTTATCCGACATTGTGTATTGATGCAAAGGTTAGGTTAGGTTAATGGGGAAATCTTTGAGCCTTGTTGGGCTTGAGATGCTCATATGACAAGATCCAATTAAGGTCTTTTCACAGTAGCCCTAAACAAAATTCATGATTGAAGCCTCAAAAGTTGGTGGGACTTTAATAGTTGGGGTTAAAAAGAAATTTCTTACAAGTAAGTTCCAGTTGGTGTTTGAATTTATGAATAGTGTTCTCTTGCCTAGATTAGAAAAGAGGGCCATTGCATCTGGTGTTGACTTGTTCTTAATAGAATGCTTGAGTAAGTTTGAGTTGATAAGATTACCTACTCTTATGATTGAGCACATAAAAATAGTGATTTATGAGAAAGAAGATCAATATGGGATGCCATATGGGTACAAGTGTTTAAGCATGTTGGAGTAATTAGGACAAAGGAAGCTCTTGGAGCATTCAAACAAATGTTCACAATGATAACTTTGGTGGAGAATGAATACATTGAAGGGAAAGTGGGAATTTTATCCCTAGTATCAGAACTTTTGGCTGCTTAAGAAAGCTTAACCAAAGAAATAGAGGAGTTAAGGATTGTGTTAGCAGCAAACGATATTGAAAAAGTGCACCTAAAACTATAGAATCAGAAGTTGTCCTCAGAGAGACCTGGTGCCACTATAGAACTTGCACCAAAAAATACAAAGATCAAGGGCAAGATTACAGAATTAACTGGTAAGGTTCAAGGGTTAAATGCTGAATTAAAGACCCTCACTAAATTGTTTTTGGATTCTCATGCTATTGAATCTACTAGAATAGATATGTTACTAAAATCACTCTCCCCTAAGCCCCCTTCTATTTGAGTCCTAGTGTGTCAGTTTTCTATGTCAATCTTCGTTGTGGCCTTTGCAAGTAGTTATTTGATGTTTATTTTTGTATATTATAATGGTGCTATTAATGAATTAATTTCTGCTTATGTTCCTTATCTGTTTCCTTTATTTTAAAGTTTTTCTTTATGTTAGTGTTGCCCCAGTGGACATGAGTTAGCTAACTTATGCTTATCCTTACTCTTAGTTTATTGTTTTCATTTTTCAATGACGCTAAAAGGGGGAATCCTGACTTTATGTGTTAAGGACCAAGTGTGTGTGTTTAAGGAATGTACTGATAATATTAGGGACTAGGTACCAAGTGCAACACATATGTAATGATGTGTTTGAGTCTGGAGGCACAGTGACAAGGGAAAGTATGAAAATGCACTAAATAACCAATGGTGCATAAAGGCAAGGGGAAGTAATTGAAGCTTGATAGCAATTGACAACAAGGGAATAGGTCCCTAAGTTGCAAGGTGATGTAAGCATAGTGTTGCATGATAAAACCAACTCAACTCGTATGGTAAGTGGACTTTAACCATGAACAAACTCCCACGGTGAGTGGACTAAGACCACAAATCGGCACACCTCCTACGGTAAGTGGACTCAGACCACAAACCAACACATGTCTTATATTATCAAAAATCGACATTTGGACTCTAGCCATCCTTACTCACGTATCAACATCCATACAATTCAACACATAAGGACTCGGACCCATTTAAGTAATTATAGCCTCCAAGGATACATATCAACACCATAGACAACCATATGGTCTTTGCAAACCGAAATTAGCCATTAATCATATAGATAGGACCAAGGCCTTAGTTCACAATATGATGCAAGTTCATTTATGGTCATCACAACCTTTATGAACCGATCATTCCTTATTACTATTCATATACACACCTTTTTATTCAAACACAATTCAAGTTCATGTTTTAGAGACTATGACCCATTTATCCAACCAACTATCAAGGACAACCACTTACTCCTTGCATGAACAACAAGGCCTTTACCAATCGTTTACCAAGTGTTCACATTTATCCATAACATCTTGTCTCATTCATTTCTACTAGACCAATACCATATATGCACATTTGACCTTCACAAAGTGATTTAACCACTAGACACTTTGATAGACTAAATGTCCTAATTCAATCATCATCAATTACAGTTACGGTCATCAATACTCACATAAAAATTCACATTTCATTAGCAAACTTATACCATATTCTCACCACATTTTAGTTCAACACACTCTTGAAATCCAATTTCTTGTTTAGGAATTTCAATCCCCTTATTAGTCATTACCCAACAAGGTCATCAATTTTGCAATACATGGATCTCAATACCTTCACAATATCATTTATCAGTCATTCATGATTATTGGTCCATTTCCCTAATTCAAAACATCACCAACATGTAACTAGAAAATTCACTTAGATATTTTCACAAACACCTTGTGTGCATACCTTTAACAAGGCTATTTTCATAGTAGAAATCATCATCATTAGGGTTACTCAAGAACTTCATGTTAAACCACATAGAAAAAGAACCCATATATGCAAATATTTATCAATAACATATATAAATAGACGTCTATGCAAAAAACAACATCATTTATCATTATGCAACAAAACCCATTTCATTTGATTTCAAAATCACCATGTACACTTACTAATCCAAGTGAAAAATACATGGGTTTAGATTTATATAACAATGAGAATATTTACATGACTTAAGTAAGATGAGCCACCAAGAAATTTGACTCCTTCTTACCATTAGATGTACATCCGTAAAACCCTAGCCTTCAATCTTGAAAAGAGTGTTTGAAAAAGAGAGTTTAAGATGTTAGATCCACTCAAAATATGTTTATGGAGGTCATATACCCTTATATAGTGAGGGGACTTAGGGTTAAAGGTATAGGAAACAACCACAAGGCCCTAGTTAAAAGCTAAAAATTGACCGTCTAGGTGGGTATGACTCATTTGAGTAAATCATACCCTAGGGTATGAGTGGTACCCTGACTCGTACCTTAGGCTCCACCTAGGTCATCTTCAATAATCTTGATATGACTACACACCCTAACCATACCCAACATTTGTACCCAAAATAGTATGCTCTACATTTAGTGATAAGCACCATACAACTTACCTAGGTATGAATCATACCCTTCTCTACGAGTGAGGGGAGCCCAAATCATATAGAAGACAAAATGCTACCCACCTAGGATTTTCAAGGTATGAGGGGGGAGGGAGGAGTATGTATGACTCGTATCCAAAGGGAACGAGTGGCTTGCCAAATCATTCCTTAGACAACATGCTCAAAAACCAAACAAATTTTCAAGGCCAAGATCTTGGGTGTTTCACAGACTAGCTGGAAACTCTAAACTTAAGCCTCTATATGCCTTTTTTGTACTTCTTTATTTTGGATTTTTCTTCTTGTGAAGTATTCCTGTAGCAAAAATAAGTACACCTTCTTTTTACCTTCCCTTTTTGGATCAAAACCACCTTTTTGAATATTATTCTTCTTCTCCAAGACATGAATAATATGAAGAATGCTCAAGAACACTATGAACTTTCCTAAATCAAAACTTATTTATTTCAATTTGGAATTCGATAAAAATTCAGATCGAAGCTCTCCCCATTACGGGAAAAAATCTCCAATAATATTTAAGCTCTAATTACAAGACAAAAATTTTAGATTTTGAAACCTATTTAAAATTTTCTTCAAGTCATAGAGAACACCATGAACATGAAGAAAACCCAAAACTATACCTAAAGGATTTCTACTCTATTTTATCCCAAATTTTAGATCCAACCTCTAATTGATTAGGAGAACAAACCCCAATACAAATAAATACCCAGTTTAGCCCAGATTTAAGAAATTGCATCTCTTTCTTCAAACTTTAAGAACTCAACCATAGTGGAATCCTCAAATCAACATCAATCAAGCCGAAATATTAGATTTAGACACAATAAATACTAGAGAACATGATTCTAATATCAAAAACTCAAAATCAAACATAATTTTTTACAAAAAAATTGTTATGATTTTTGATTATTTTTTAAATTTTTTTTGACAACAAATACAAGATTAGAATAGTTAGTATGATTCTATGCCTGGCTCTTATAACAAATGATAACAACAAAAATACGAAAGAAGAATCTAACTACAAAAATAAAGAAAATGATAGTATCAAAAAGTAAAAAAAATAAAGGATAGATAGACACAAACAAGGAAAATAAATCAAAACCAAAGAATGAATCAAATCATAAAACCCCAAATGAACAATCCAATAAAGCACCTAACTTTTATGAGGATTGAAAGAAAATCTTAACTCCCTTGCAACCACCATTTCTAAACAAGAATCAACATAAGCGTTCGCAAGTTCTAATGCTCTCTCAAGAGTTATAACATCCATATTCATTAAAAATTAAGGAAATAAGATGGATAAGACACCTATTTATAGTATTTTCCTTTGCACAATTAACCTATTACAAGAATAACCCAAAAGTGGCTATTAAAAATCCTATAAAGGCTCTTTTTAGTCCTTATGCTATGCTTCTCTTGGTTCTAAGATATCTTCCATTTATGGTATTACTCTAGTTGTAGATCAAAAAGGATCCTCCCAACACTTCATTATGGCCTAAAGATCTTCATGGCTTAAATCCCCTGGTTTTGCCCTTGAAATATCGAGCAGGAAAGGTTGACACCGATTTAGATTATATCATTAGGATCCATGGTACGGATTTGCTTCATGACTTTTTATATATGGTTTGAGTGATTTGGGATATTCAATGGTAAGCTTAGATTAAGTAGAATAATTATGTGATCTGTAGGATTTGTGCCTTGAGATTCAAAGATGGTTACCAAATCTTCTTCTAGTATCGCCCATGAAGGGTATGCTGAGGTTTGGAAAGAAGGGCAAGCTCAACTCCATCTATATTGGACCATCTAAGATACTTTAGAAAGTTAGGAAAGTAGCTTATGAGTTGGCCTTTTCTCCAACCTTTGCACCCATCTATCTAATTTTTAATATATTTGTGTTGCATCATTATATTCTCGATAAGTCTCAGGTGGTTCGATTGGACTCAGTTCAGGACTTAGTTTTGTATAATAGGTTAACCTTTATCAAGGATCCAATGCCTAACCTAGCCAGAGATGTCAGATAGCTGCATTCTAGAAAAACTCTTTTATGTAAGGTTTAGTAGAGATACTATCTAGTTGAGGAGGCTACTTAGGAGACCAAGAATTATATACACCCGATATCATCATCTATTTGAGCCTTCAAGTACTTTTTGGTCCTTACTTTCACATATAAAAGTCCTTTTAATAGTGGATATTATAATGACCCTCCAGGTTGTTTCTTGTATTTTCATGTTTTTTTTATATTTAAAGATTTCCTATTGCTGCCCTGATTCATTTATGAATTTTTAGGACTAATATTTTTGTTAGCGGTAGTTCATTTGTTTTTTAGAGCCATTTTCCTATTTTGAAGCTTTGAAGTTAGGAAATAGGTCTCAGGGTAAAGATTTAGGTAAATGTCCTTGAATTTAATTTCTAACATTCTCATCAGCTCCAAAATAACTATTTATGCTAAGGGACTCTTGGTCTAATTCCAAAGGATTTTAGATATGTTTTAAGATACTGGATAAAATTTGGTTAAAATATACTATTAGGTTTGTGACATAGTTTCGTCTAGATAACCATGGATGGGAATTTTGATGGTTCCAATGAGTCTAAAGTACTAAATTTTGTAGTATAGCATAGTTAATCAGTATACAAGGGTTTCTAAACCAATCTTGAACACCTGGTCGGAGTCCCAACTCACATGTATGGGCTTCTGAACAAATCTCGAGCACCCAATTGGAGTTCTTTGGGGCTTAGCAAAATTTGCATGTGCCAAGTTGTGAGTTGAGTCTTTCTTCTGTGACATTTTCTTTAGTGGTCAAGGAACTACTTAAGCAGAGGTTGTCTAGCAGAGGCTACGTTACTTTAGCACTGTCCTTGTTGATTTAGAGGTGACCGCTTTTCATTTAACAACTAAAGAAGCCATCACTAATATTGTATAAATATTTCACTATCTCAATTACAATCATTATTTTAGATAAAAACCTTGATTAAAGAGAGAGATTGATCTCAAGACTCATGGGAACTTATAAAATAAAGATTGTGTTAGCTCAAACAAGTGATTGTGAGAATTTTAGCATCATTATCTCGTAAATTTTAAATTCAATTTCCACTTAAATTTTTTATTTAAATACTTATTTCTTTAACTTCTGTTGGTTGAATTTTGGGACTGAATTAGACTCAGGTTTTTCTTATTTTTTGGAAAAATAATCTTTGAGCGGAGAGAGACATTGGAAAAGTTTCAATTTCATAGTTTCATAAGTAGGCCCCATATGTAATTTTAGTGTAATTTGTGATTGGGAGCATATAAATGAAATATGGTAATCATTTACTCATCTTAACATATAAAACCTTACCTTGATAGAACAACAGTAGTAAGGAGCTTCTCAGAAGGGGAAAACTTTAGAGTAGAAGATTATACGAGCTTTTGGCGGCATCCATGTAGGCTAGGTATACCTTTTCCCAAAACTGTGCTTTATTTTAGTGTTAGTATAATATTATTCTTGCTGTTAGTGGGTATTTATTGTTCGATTGTTATTTTATCATTTACTCCCTTTTTAGTTAGTTAGGTGCCCTATTTGGTAAAATTTGGGCCCACCTTTCCTTAAGTTACTATATGATTATCCTAAGTATAATACTTGGTGATTTTATTGCCTTGGTACTACATTGGGGAGCCTTAGACTAGTTTGAAGTAGATACTTTCCATAGTATGGTTTTTTAGGTTTTGATAGTGGGCCCCACTGTACTTTTTAAGATAGAACGCTTAGAACAATCTCCTTTGATATTAGTAATCTCTTTTCCACTTCTTTAGTCTATTACCTTGGTTTGAGGTTGGCTTATGCTATTTTAGGTCTATTTACCTTCATTACCTCGGGTAGTGTAGTATTTGACATTAGATTGCGCCTTTCAACCTTAGTAATTTAAAATCGCAATGCCCTAAAAGATTTGATCACCTAAAGTTGGTTTATATGGTCTAAATAGACTTATGATAGGTTAAACTAAGGATATTTCTATTGATATCAAGGTGTTTATTTTTGGTTTGAGCCGGTGATTTTTGTATAGTTATTGTATATCTATTACGATTTTACTTGGCATCTGCTATATTGTAATTATTTATGAGTATTGGTTTAAGTCTAACATTTGTATACTGATTATTATTTGGTATTTTGGTTCTAGTTTGGTATTTATTATCATTCCTATTACTATTATTAGGCTGGAAATTTGTGAATGCCGATGAAATAGAGGTTATGATTGCGTAAGGGGAGTATCATGAGTGCATGGCTTATATTTTGGTTCAATTTATGTTTATTATTGTCATATTTTTTCCTTACTCTAGTTTACCCCTTTTTTATACTCACCGTGCTTATGGGGGCTTGGTTAGGTTTGTTGTTCTTTCTGTGTGCCTTTTGAGATTATGGAGGCACAATTAGGCTATAATTTTTTTTTAAAATTGCGTATCTTATGTACAGCATATCCACTAGGTTTAGTCTATTATTTCCATTTCTGTCTTGATTATTGACTTTAGTTCACATTCTCATACTTTATTTATGCTTTTTACACTAATTTGGCTGAGTCAACATATGATGCGTATTAAGTACCCATTGTTTTTCTGTTCATAATACGCTTCTACAACTTTTTCCTAATTTATATCTTAGCACAAATCACCATCATTGGCAATATCATTAGGCTGCATTGCTATTCCTTGTTAGGGTGAGCTTTCAGAGTTCGAAGCTGATCCTCCTTTATCTATGTATAAATCAGCCTATTTGTATATCTTGAGACTATATTGTTTATTTATGTACTGTCTAGTACTCTCTTTTAGTTTAGTGGCTCTTGTACCATCCTTACTAGGTCACACGGGAACTCTATTTGTATATTTTCCCATCCTCCCTTTACTATACAACACGTTTATATATATATCGCTACTTTCATTTATAAGTATTTCCATTGTATGCTTAGTTTCTATAATTTTCAAATATTTTCCCATTAGCTTGTTACTTTCGATTTCGAGTTGTGACTTAGATTAACTACTGTTGGATTAAAGTTGGTTCAATCACGACTTAACAAATTGTGCTATGACAGTATCTCTAGAGGGGTTTCATGCAAAAATCAAAGAAATTAAATGTGAGTTGAAAATATTTTCCTCTAACTTTTTTTCATATAATCAAACATTTGCCTATCCTTGTTTGATGAAATTAAGTTAGGGGATACAAATTATCTTCGTTATATATATCTTATGTAGTGAGAACTATGTGAATTTAAGGACTTAATTTTTAATCAACATAATCTGGAAGCTTCAATCTTAGAGGGCTTTGTTTCCCAAGGGTGCTTGACCTTTTGTTCGAGGTACCCTGATGATGGACTCAATACAAGAGTCAGTAGGTACAAATTTAGGATAATGAGTTTTCTAAACAAGATCAAAATGACAGTATAACTATATTCCCAATGTTGGGTCCTCCAACTAGAATAGAGAAGAAAATGATAGGAAAGGCGTAAAAGATGGATTAACAATTATCTTCTAAAGCATATCAATATGTACTGTTCAATACTGGAGAAGAATGAGTAGAGGATTTTATAAAGTAAGTCCTTATATTTTAAACTTATTTATTTTATTATTATTAAGGTTTTGTGATAACGCTCAAATTATACTCTTGAATGGGTGTAAGCGATCGTTGTCAATATAAAACTCAAGTAGGTTGGGGTCGAATCCCACAGGGAATAGGATGTGAACTTCAATTTGTTTACAAAATACTTCACTGGTAGTTTAATATTTCCAAAAATGGGGGTTTAAGTTTCACAGAGAATTAATTGTCACTTTCTACATTTTAGTGTTTGTAATCAATCTAAATGGGAAACCAGAGTTATGTTCACCATGTATTTTAGGAATTGACAGATACTAGGTAATGCTTGAGATTCTTGAAGTAGAAATAGCAGAATATCCCTGACGATGATACTATCTGACTTATCTCTCGACCTCTCCAGAAAATTTATTATCTGATTCTCTCGAACTTAGATAACTTATCTATTTCCAATAGGATTTTATCTTAGGTAGATTAATCCAGTTACGACATTAATCATTAAATAGAAGGTTGCTAGCTTCTGAGTCCCTGTTGATAATTCATGACCTCTAGTCTATTTCTTCGTTAGAAGCAAATAAAACCTTAGGTGTAACCTAATGTTTGCAACCACCAGATTTCAGTTAAAACAACAGAATTTCAAGATATCCTTCTACTCTTTGAATCCATTAAATACCTAGTAACCTATCAAACCCTAATCCATAGATCCCATAACTCTGGCTAATGGAATTAGCCGCCCATGATTTGATGAATGAAATAACAAGTTGCATTCATCATAATATGGGTAAACTTACGAACGTATGAAAAGCAACAAGTCATTCCTTTAATTGAATCATGAAAAAGAAGTCCACAAATAATTGATAACTGTAAAATAAAACAAGAACTACTTGGTGAAAACGACGAGGCAATATGTGTGTCTCCAAAGTTCCCCCAAAAGATCTTGAAAAAAATCCTAAAAACTAAATATACTTAACCCTAATTATGAAAATAAAGTAACAAATCAAACTAAATCTCAAATTAGATGACACCATCGCTGACGCCACATCAAGGGTCTGACTCCTTATCACGGATGGCATCAGATCAGGTCCAATTGTTTTCATGTTCTGCTTAAGGTTAACAGTATCGTTGACACCGCATCACAGATCTGATGGCGTATCACCAACTTGATCAGATGTCTTCTTCAAGCTCAATTTTTTGGTTTAGGTTGACACCTTTTATGATGCCTTATCAGCTCTTTGACGCTATGTCACCAATGTCGTCAGAACTTCCTCTGAGACTTCAACTCTCTGGTTAAGGCTGACGCTACTTGTGATAGGCTATCACAAGGCTGATGACGTATCAGTGATGTCGTTAGCCATGCTTCTTTCTTATTTTTGCTCAGTTTTCAACTCTTTTGCTCCAATGTTGTTTATTTTCCATCTTTTTACCTTTTTCTGCAAATTCACTAGAAAACACATCAAAACAACAAAAGTTGTTGAAGATTTCGCAATTATTTTGAGCCAAAAGGCATTAAATGTGCTAGATTTTGCTAACACATCAACACACTCAACTTAAAATAGTTGCTTGTCCTCAAGCAACAAAACAACTAAGAGGGTATACAACACATTCAGCAGTTAACAACCATTTTAGCTCAAAACTCAGTTACCATCTCCAAGGTTAACTACTTCAAAATGAACTATATAGATTTTTTTAAAAGCAACAGTATAACACAAAGGATTTTGGCCATGGCATCAGCTAAGTACTATCAATCATGAATGTATCAATATGTCACTACCCCAAAACAAGTAAGTAACCTAGCAAAATACTAGTGTGCCCTCACAATAAGGAAATTCCCCTTTCTCTCTCATGAAAATTCAAAATATAAACACGGGGATAATCACAAAAACACTCACTCTCAGAATGAAGTTCAACTAGTATATTCCAAATACCATATGCTTTCCCTTATCATTATTACCAAAGTGTCCATACCGGTAAGCTAGGATCACTATAGGTCTTTCTTCGAATTTTGAATAGGGGTTGGTATGATATTACATGGCATTTAGAGTGACTACCCTCCTTAGCACTACCATACTTGTGGGGTCTACTTGTTAACCTCTTTTTCTCTTTTTTTTTTCTTTTTTTTTCTCTTTTCCTCCTTTTCTCTTTTTCTTGATCATACATTCAGAATTGGTGTGGTATTTATTTTTATTTAAACAAATTTCTTTCCTTGCTCTTTTTTAGCAACACCCTACTATCTATTTCTTTTTCACTTATTTTTTTCTTCTACTCAACTCTTCTTCATACCCAATTTACATCACGCACCCCTATGATAGCCACCCTCAACTTAGGTTGTTTGCCTTAGTCAAGGTGCACAGTGTCCAAGAAGGACTAGGGCCAAAACAAGTTCGTTATGATAAAAGAGGAAAAATGATAGGTATAATAGAAAGAAAATGGTCAATTTAGGCTCAAACAGGGATCAAGGGATATCATGCATTACAGGATGGTCATTTAGGCTAACAGTGACTAAAATTCAAAAACGGACTATGATCCTTTCCCAACCCCTATATTTCAAATATGGTAAGATGAACCAGGAAAGTTCTAGATTCGACAATACAAAAAGAGAACTCGGTAAAGTCTTATACACACATGGTACACAAGCATATCACTGGCTACTACCTATCTGGTTCAAGCAATTGTTTAGTAGTGATTATCAAGAAACTAAACCAATTCCATGACGATATGCACAGTGGTCACACTAAGATGAAATTCACACAGTCATGCAAAACAAACCTTCGAAGAGGTGTTTAAAATCACAAAATCAGTTAACTGCCTACAGAACTTGCACTACTCCTAGTTATTTACAGAATATGCTACAACAACATGCTATCCTACACTCTCAACTTAAAATTAAAAAAAACTAAACTAAGGGTTAGGGTATATCTGGAGTTAATCGACTCTCAAAATATGGGTCCTTGACCTTGCAGCAGTGTCATCCTCATCAAGAGCTTCTCTCTTCTCTGGTGCAGCTGCTCTGCTAGACGAGGCTCCTATAGCCCTTCCTTGTAGTGCTTCATCCCATTTCCAGTTTTCCTCTAGGGACGCTTGTGTTGCCTTTTTTAGATCTGCTTTCTCCTGTTCTGTTAGCTCATCATCTGTCTGTAGTATCTTCTCTTCCTTCTTCTTCTTCTTTTCCTTTTTCTCGGCTTTGCTCTCATTCTCATAATCTTCTTGTCTTTTTCTCTTACCTTTTTCAGTTTCTTTGTTTTCTTGTTTTTTTCACTGGCTCCGCAGTGCTATCAAGGATTGGGGCTTCATCCTTAGATTTTTCAGCTTCCTGCCCTGTAGGTATCATAAACTAGTGTTTCTTTAACACCACCATATTAGCCTTTACCTTATATAGGGCCACTCTATATTCAGCAAAATCTGCTTCAGTCAATTCTTATGCCCTTGCATCAAAACGTTTCTCCAGATCTGCTACCCGTGCAGGCAATATAGCAAAAGGCTCAAGAGTAGCCTTAATTCTCTTATCCATAGCAGCGGAAAACTAGTTGGTGAAGGCATGTAGTTGTGTCTCACACCATTTGGCCTGTTTGGCCACTTTTTTTATATTAATCAACTGGGTTGTAATTCCTGCTGGTGCTGTAGGAGATGAAGGGCCTGGATCATTTTCAGGTACTGAACCTGCCTGTACTGAACAGTTTAGTGGTGCAACCTTAGAGTCTTGCAACTCCACTTCAGGTATTGAACTAGGGCCTGCAACTGATGGGTTCACTAAACCCTCAACCCTTTATTAAGTGTCAGCCTTGGCTGATTTTCATCATATCAGATAGGGTTGTGGGTCTTAGTGGTATACAACATATCATCAATCCCTGCTATTTTTGGTACCCCTGCCTCTGTGCATAACCTGGAAATCAAATAAGGGAATGGGTAAGTGGTGTCAGACCTTGTTACCTGAATCTTGATCTTTCCAGCAATGATCTCTCCAAAGTCCAGCTTAAGGTTGGCCACAAGATATGCAAAAAATATAGCTCGATCATCCACAAGAATGTTATTTTCGTAAGTTGGCATCAAATAGGTGCGTACAACACCCTACCAGAACTTTGACTCTTTAGTCAAAGAAGCTTTGTAAATCTGCTCACTAGGTCTGGTCAGCCATAATGCATCTCCTTGTGCTATTAGTGTAGCTAACAAGGGATGCTAGTTATCCTTACTCTTCAGTCAATGGTAGAATGTCGTATTTGTGACCTGAGGAATAAAGTTGGGTCCATGTAGAATCTGTTGATAGTCGTGTCAAAATTATCTATATTTACCCCATGAATTGGAACTCTAGTCAGCAAAGGCTAGTCTGCTGTGGTCTCTCAATTTTTGCGCATACTCTCTAATCTAGCCTAGTAGTTCGCATAGAACTCCTAGACTAATGTAGGATAAAACAGCTTTCCTCCCTTAGCAGTCTATCCTAGCCCATAGTTTTTGAACTTCTATTCAACTGTAGGATACCCTGTCAATCCTGTGATGATGACTCTCTTTTCTGGAAAAATTGGCCGTCTGGTAAATCTTCTTTTTGTTTTGATCAGACCTTTGAGTAAGATGTCCTCTGCTTTAGGGATCTTCCATCTGGCATTCTCTCGAACCTCAGGATTCTTGTATTTTGTCAAAGTTCTCCGTGCTGGTGGTTATTTATCAACTTGATTCTCAGTCGAGGGAGTTTCTAAGGATGGTTCCTCTTAATCAGATTTGTCAGACTTAGCATGTCCTACCTCTGGTTCTTCAAATTCATCCTTCTCAGACTCGGGCTATTCGGACTCATTTTGCTTAGAACCCTCTTGATCAGAAGATTCACTCTCAGCTGGAGTGGTGGTCTTAGTATCATCACTATCCTCCACTTCAATGGGTTTAGGTAGAGGAGGTGCCTTTGGACTTGATTTCTTTCTCTTCTACCTAAGTAGTGGTTCTTCATCTTCATAATCAGTCTTCATCAATGACCTTTTGAACCACCTTGGGCTTTGCATCTTTCTTTGGTGTGTTAGGATTCTTTCCTTTTGGTGCCATTTCAGTGTTCCTGTGATATCAAGAAAACAATATTCAGTACTCGGTATTAAGAACACATTCATTCCATTTAAATTTAGTAACTTAAGAAAAAGAAGGTCAAGATAGTACATTATCAACATGTTGTGATGATATGGATGATAAGGCATCATAGTTATGATAGCCTATCAGCTTTGTTGTCAGCTCTAAACAGACTAACTTTTCTTTTCTCAGGCTTGTGACGACATTCCTGATAAGGCGTCACGTTTGTGATAGCCTATCAGTGATGCTGTCAGTCCAGATTTTTGGCCCAACTCAGTTTTCATTCTTAATTTAGGGACCACATTTTCTTTAGAATCACATGGAGTTTTCACTCATTAAACTAGGGTTTTAATTTTTTCAATTTAAGCACCATTCCAACCCTAATTTCCGATTTTTATAGTAATGGCACAACCAACTTAACTTATTCTTTCCACTAAAAAGAAGAGTGAAGATGAGCTTGAGAACATACCTAATGATCAACTTTGACTTGCTTATACGCGAGAGAGAAGAAAAGATAAGAGGTTGATTTTGAATGTCTTTGCAATCACACAACTATCGGAATACTGTTTCCTTGTTTTCTTGGGAGTATTTTGAAAGGAAGTAAATATCCTAACTAAGGCAGGAAATAACAAAAGAAGGAAATAAAACTCACAAAAGGAAACTAACAAAAACTGGGAACTCGAAAGGTTTTGTATCTGGGTCGAGCCGGGTCAGATTTTAACTAATTTAGGCCCAGATTTGTAAAAATAGGATAATGGCTAACGACAACTTGTGATAAGCTGTCATAAAGATGATAGCTTATCACAGAGGTCATCAGCCTTAATAGAGAAGGTCTTAACTTTTGGTCTTTCTGATGACATTGGTGATAAGCCGTCACAGTTGTGATATCCTATCACGAATGTCGTCAAGACCACTTGGCTTGTTTTCTTTAGTTTTTTACCTTGACCTGTTTGTACAATTTTCATTTCCTTCCGATTACAACCTAAATGAATAAAAACAAAATGCATGAAGATAAAATTTTTGGTTTCCTCCCAATAGCGCCTGATTTAATGTTGTGGCACGACTTGTCATCTTGACCACTCAGACTTTGTCAAGATACCATATCGTTACCTCATTAACATTTTCCTAGAATACATCCACAACCAAAAAGATATTCATCTCCTCCAACTGCTTCATAGGAGGATGCATTTTGAATCTGGCCTCCCCTTTCCATACCTGAACATTAGCTCATTGAGCTCCATATCAACCAATACTCTTCTCGTGGATAATAGTGGTCTACCAAAAATGATGGGTACCTCAAAATCAACATCACAATCCAATATCACAAATCTGCAGGTAGAATAAAGTCATCCACTTTTACCGGCACATCATGTAATATACCAACTGATCACTTCACTGATCTATCTGCCATCATAAGACGCATTGTTGTGGGGGTAGGCTCTCCCAATCCAAGCTTCTTATAGATATCAAGTAGCATTAGATTAATAATTGCTCCTAAGTCACCTAAAGCTTTGGTAAACTTCATGAACCCAACTGTGCACGGTATAGTAAATGCTCCAGGGTCAGGCTTTTTCTGTCCTAAGGATTGTGAAGAAACAACACTACAATGGTGGATGTTGTCCAACGGCTCACAACTTACCTTCTTTTTCTTTGTTAACAATTCCTTCATAAATTTAGCATAGTTTGGCATTTTCTCAAGTGACTCCATCAATGGCACATTCACTGTCAGTTATTTCAGTATTGCCATAAATTTGCTAAATTTTTCATTATCTACTTTCTTCTTCAATTTCTGAGGAAAGAAAGGTGGTGGTCTTGTCATTTTTTTCAATACCACTTCCCCTTCTATTTTATCTTCATTCTCTGAAATATCAACAAAACTATCTATCTTCTCAAACTCCACTAGATTATTTCCTTCTGGTTTATTGACACTTACCTCATTCTGCACAGCGTTTCCCATAGAAGGGCCAGATAAAATCTTTCCAATTCGAGTGGTAATCTCCATACAAGAACTATCAGTCCGCGGGTTCTGAACCGTATCACTAGGTAAAGTACCATCTTTTCTCTGGTTTACAGTAGCCGAAAGTTGGCCCATCTATTGCTCCAGCTGCTTGATATAATTAGAATATGATCTAACAAACTAACTGAGGGTAGAAAACTCACTCTTCATAGTAGTTACCCCCGAGTTAGTAGCTTCAACTCCCTTTAACAGCTTTTTCACCATGTCCTCCATAGACATCTTGCCAGAAATAGTTGTTGTAGTATCCCTCCTTCCAGAAGGAACATATAAACCACTCCTGTCATTATTATTTCTCCAGTGTCCCTGCTCCTTATCTTTATACTCAGGATTTTCATAGAAATTCCGATCTTGGTTCCCTTGGTTATTGCCTCGGAATCCCCCTGATAACTCACATAGTTTGCCTCCACATCAGCACCTGCAGAAATAGTACCTTGAGATTCCACAACTTTAACTATTTCAGTATTTCCGGATAGCAAGTGCTTGGCCAGCAAGTCCATCTATGTCTTCAAATAGGCCATGCCCTGATATCGCTCCTCCTCCCTTCTACACTACTCCATAGTTATACCACCAGCAACAGTCGGGATAGCCACTACGGAATCCCTAGTGTACTAGCCTGACTCTGTTTGGTCATTCTATTCAGCATGTTAGAAGCATCTAGAAAAAAGAGATTAATGAATTAACCACCTGCAGCGTTGTCAACAATTGGCTTTGTCATAGAGTTAAAAGCTCTATACAAAGTCTCCATCAAGTGCAAGTCAGTCATGTTGTGGTTTGGACATTGTGCAAGTTTCTTCTTAAATCTTTCATAGGTTTCGTGTAATGCTTCAGTTGGGAGCTGTATGAAGTTACTAATTTAATACCTCAATTGTACCCTTTTGGAGGGTGGAAAGAACTATTCTAGGAATGCATCTTTCAACTATCTCTAGTTGGTTATAAAATCAGGCTCTAGTTTATTCAACCACATTGTTACCTGTCCAGATAGAGACAACGGAAACAACCTCAACCTGATCACATTTTGTCTCACTCCTGGATTTTCAAATGATTTGCAAATGGTGATGAAGTTCACCAAATGCATGTTCAGAACATCACCGGGCAAGCTTCCAAATAACCCCTTTAGATTCAAGAGTTGGATCATGGTACTTGTTATGCTGAATTTTGCACCTATTGCCTGTGGTGGAGGAGTGATAGCACCTGTTTCACTAGATTCATCTATTTCTTCATCATCTTCATCAGCCTCATATTGCATAGGCTGTTGACCATATCTTTCTCAGACTGGATGGTTTCTATTGACATTTCGCTGCACTGGTGCAGCAACTTGCTCAGCTCTCTTTGGGTTTTGAGGATTCAGTAATTCCTCATCACCCAAGTCTTCACCATCAGGGTTCTGGTGATGAGCTTTTTGACCTAGATTCTGCACATTTACCTGAGCCCTGGTCAAAGAAGTTAGCCATTCTGCTTCCTGTTGTTCTGCCATTCTCCCTATCAGCTGAGGTTCTGGATTGATTGGTAATCGTGGTTCTCCGAAACTTATCATTTTTGTATAAAAAACACAGTACCTAAAATATACAAAAACAACAAATAAATGTAAATCAAGAAACCTAACCATCAGCAAATTTTAACGCACAAGATTTTAGTCTACAACCGTATTCTCTGGATATAATGCCATTTTTATAACACTCAAATTACACTCTTGAATGGGTTTAAGTGATCGTTGTCAATATAAAACCCAACTAGGTTGGGGTTGAATCCCACAGGGAATAGGGTGTGAACTTCAATTTGTTTATGAAATACTTTACTGGTAGTTTAATGTTTTCAAAAATGGGGGTTTAAGTTTCATAGAGGATTAATTGCCACTTTCAATATTTTAGTGTTTGTAATCAATCTAAATGGGAAACCATAGTTATGTTTACCATGGATTTTGGGAATTGACAGATACTAGGTAATGCTTGAGATTCTTGAAGTAAGTAGAAATAGCAAAATAGCCCTGACGACGATACTATCTGACTTTTCTCTCGACCTCACCAGACAATTTATTATCTAATTCTATCGAACTTAGATAACTTATCTATTTCTAATAGGATTTTATCTTAGGTATATTAATCCAGTTACGACATTAATAATTAAGTAGAAGGTTGGTAGCTTTTGAGTCCCTGTTGATAATTTAAGACCTCTAGTCTATTTCTCCATTAGAAGAAAATAAAACATAAGTCTTAACCTAATGTTTGCCACCACCAGATTTTAGTTAAAACAACAGAATTTCAAAATGTCCTACTGCTCTTTGAATCCATTAAATACCTAGTAACCTATCAAACCCTCCATGGATCCCATAACTCTGGCTAATGGAATTAGCCGCTCATAATTTGATGAATAAAATAACAAGTTGCATTTATCATAGTAAGGGTCAACTTACGAACGTATGAAAAACAATAAGTCGTTCCTTTAATTGAATCACGAAAAAAAGTCAAAAAATAATTGATAACTGTAAAATAAAACAAGAAGTAATTGGTGAAACGATGAGGCAATATGTGTGTCTCCAAAGTTCCCCCAAAAGATCTTGAATAAAACCCTAAAAACTCCTATTTATACTTAACCCTAATTATGGAAATAAAGTAACAAATCAAATTAAATCTCGGATTAGGTGACGCCATCGCTGACGCCACGTCAAGGGTCTGACGCCTTATCACAGATGGCATCATATCATCTTCAATTGTCTTTATGTTCTTCTTAAGGTTAACGGTATAGCTACATCACAGATCTGATGGCGTATCACCAATGTCATCAGATGTTTTCTTCAAGCTCAATTCTCTGGTTTAGGCTGACACCCTTTGTGATGCCTTATCAGCTCTTTGAAGCCATGTCACCAATGTCGTCAGAACTTTCTCTTAGACTTTAACTCTCTAGTTAAGGCTGACGTTGCTTCTGATAGCCTATCACAAGGCTGGCGACGTATCAGTGATGTCGTCAGCCATGCTTCTTTCTCCTTTTTCCTCAGTTTTCAACTCTTTTGCTCCAATGTTTTTTATTTTCCATCTTTTTACATTTTTTTTTGCAAATTCACTAGAAAATACATCAAAACAACAAAAGTTTCTAAAGATTTCACAACTATTTTAAGCTAAAAAGTATTAAATTTGTTAGCTTTTGCTCACACATCATTTCGTAAACTTCAGTTATAAATGCTTAATGGTTGAATTTGAAATAGTTGCAGGGAACATAAAGTTTTTTGAGAGTTATGTTAGATCAAATACTTATATATGAGCAACGATTCACAGTCAAGAATTTGGAAACTAGTTCAAAGAGAAATTTAAAAAAGTTAAAGTGCCTAATCATTTAAGAAGCTCGCTAAAGGACCTAATAGGGTTTTCACCAAAATTTGTAATGCATATTTAATTAATGAATATTAATTTCATACATTATAATGGGATTTAATATGGAAATCTAAACATAGTGGAGTGTATTTGGCTGCAACAACTAATAGTTTTGCTAGTTTTTGGGATCAGAATCCCTTTAATAGAAAGGGTATCTATGATGGTGCTACTCAAGATATTATTAAGCTTAATTATTGTTGTTATTTTATTATTGTACTATTAATATGTGCTTGGTTTCATAATATAAAAGATGAATATGGGTTGTCATGTGTGTACTTTAATAAATCATGTAGTATGTTTTACCTTTTTATATTTGTATCAAAAGTGCATCTGGTGTTTTATACACAGTATCCAACTGAGATAGATGTTTATTTTTCAAAGAATAAAGTCTCTATTAATTTGTATGACTTGGTAGAAGAAAATTGTCCTAACATAGGACAGATATTTTGGAGGAAGCCTACTAAAGACATTGGTCCCTAGAATAGAGCACCCAATGTTGACATTAAATGGTCAAAAAAAATATCCCCATTGATGTTGGCGATATGTCACCTGATACATAATTTTCAAAAGATACAACTATAGAAACATTGGAAGAGGATGCTTATGATGATGCAGATTGGTATTGGATGGAGGCAGATGATTAAATAAGAAACTTTAGAACTTCTCAAATTTGAGAATTTCTCTAAAATATAGCTTCCTAGTGAACTTTTTAAACTAAAATATTTTGGTCTGCTATAATAGAAACTTCTGCCAATTTTGTTTAATCTTTGATTCAAGATTATGACCTTGTACTAGAGCTAACTTTCTTAAATACTCTTACAAATAATATCAACATAGTGCTCCTTATTAATCATATTTATTTACTTCATCAAAAAAGAATTTTTTAAACTTCTTGTGAATAAATATTGATCATGGTTCTAGTTTATTTTAAGTGAGTCATAAAGGTATTTTGACATAAATAGTTTGCTCTTTATTTTTTTATTTTTTCTTTTTCTTTATAAATTTATGTTGATCAATTAATTTAGTTTTATAAGAGATTCAATATCTGGTTTATGAGATAGTGAAACACCTTAGGTTTTGGCCCTTGAAAATTTTCTGAGTTTTGAACTCACTATCCTATTAATGACACACCATATGAGTTGTATAGTGTGGGTACAGGTCAGGTGACCTAAGTCATTAGGAGTATGGTGGTTAGGATTCTACTATGGTTATGATTGGGGTAGTACGAGTTGATAGGTGTAATACATCGAAAAATGTAAATCAATATTGTCTTTATTTTTCAAGATTATGCATGGTACATCATGGTTCTTTGGTAGTTTCATGATCAACTTTGATGTCAATTAAGGTCTCAAATACTTCCTAGCTATTAGGCGAATCAAAACATTCCTTATCGATTGAATTCTAGGAAAGAATATGGGTATAGTAAACTTCAAATGAGCATATCTCTCATTACACTATGAATTATTGATCTCATGACCCACAAACAGATAGATAATTGAATTATCTTTCCAATGATACCAATTTCATCCAAATCCGATATTGAATAAAAAATTTATACCCATTTTACTCCAGCATGTTAGCCTGGTAACTAAGTGACGACATGAGCTGACAACTTATCACATATCTGACAACTTATGAGCTAATGTCGTCATCCTTAGGCAGAAAGTCATAAATTCCAGCATCAAGTGATGACATGAGCTGATGGATTATCACATATGTGACGACATCAGCCCAATATTGTCAGCCGTAGATTTCAGCATCTTATAAATGGTTTTGGAGGGGTATTTTGGTATTTTTCCTTCACCACAAAGCTCCATAAACACTGAATTCAGCTTCCATTTCATAAAAATGCATTCTTTCCTCTCAAATTCTCTCACGAACAAGAAGAGGGGTTTCCAATTAAAGATCCAAATCTCAAGGATTCTTCCATCAATCTTCCCACATCAAGTATCAAGGTATGTCATGTGTTGATTCATGGGTCTCCTTCACCCATGAAGCTCAAGAATCTCTTTTCGAAATCCAATATTTTTGTATTGAAGAATGTTCATGATTTAAATTGAATTGAAATTCATGTTCATATTGTTGTGAGGTTTTGATTCATGTTTTAAATTACATATTCCAATGATTGACCCTAGTATTTTAAGATTTCATAGTAATCATGATAAACCCCCTTCAATTTACAAGTTGATTGATGTATCCATGATTATTAGATGTGTTGATGATGGTATAACCAAAGCATGTTGCCCATGTGTTTGACTAAATGCCTATGTGAAGGAAAAGTGTCATACTAGTATAAGAATATAAAATCTCCATTCATTTACAAGTTTATGCATGTCAAGTGTTTGATGAAGTGTCTTAGTCAATGAGGTATGGATATATATGTAGCCATTGTGGTGCTTTAGAACTTGTACTTCATAAAATATCCAACTTATTGTATTATGGATTATGATTTGGTCTTGTATTCAAGAAAGTCATGCTTTGTCAGTTTCTTTCCATAGAGTCCTGGGGGTACTTGTACCTGAAAAATAAAGTTGTGTGCCTAGAGTTAGTGTCATATTTTCACGATACCTTTAATCAAGCCATGATCCATAGAACTCAGTCAGTCATGTGACTTAGGAAAACTCAGTAATACAGTAATCTCAATACTATTCCATCAGTCAATAGAAACTCAGTTAATTCAGTGTAGTTCAATTCAGTAATCCATGTTCAGTGTCTATTCAGATGGGAGTAGGAATTAGCACCGAGTGAACCCAAGGATGGGAACACACACTGTAGGTGAGGGTGTGATTCTTAGAAGTCATCCTTACATTCCAAAACTATGTAGCCAGCCTAGGTTGAGACATTAAGACTGTTAGATAAGGGTTGTTAAGGTGGATACACAATATCAAATGAGGGTCCCACCGTTCTCTTTTAGGGACACTGTCAGATGAGGGTCACCCACAGCTTGTCCTTACCAGTGGTGACGTATTGATACCCCTCCAATTGGGGTTACAGATTGTATCCCAACATAGCTATATTGCATTGTATGAGGCATGTCGGTTAGATGACTACTTCCCACAGTTTTAGTTACAGATCAGGACTATTAGATAAAGTCATTCAATCTCAGTAATAAAACTCAGATAGTTCTACAGAATTTAGGACTCTCAGATGTAGTCACCACAAAACAGAATAAAATTCATCTAGTGCTATCAAAAACTAGACTGTCAGATACAGTAGCTTAATATTAGTTATTTCAATTATACGATTATCAGAGTCTCATGTTATCAGTACTCAGATTCAGTAATCATGTTATCATGAACTTAGTTGCAGTTATTATGTATTCATGCATGTATTCTTACGTTCATGTTGTTTAGTCAGTTAGTATAGTTCATGCATGTCAACCCTTTGTATTCGGCCTATCTCACATACATACCAGTACATTCGTACTGACGTAATTGTACTATGGTGTTTTATACCATATGTTTAGGAGCACGAGCTCCATTGCATCAATAGTATTCTAGTAGTCAGCCGTTAAAGTCAATAGTGAGTCCTCATACTCTGAGGACATGAGCATTATCTTATCATTTCAGTACTTAGTTTATTGTAGTAGTTGGAGTTATTTAGGGACATGCCCCATCAACTCCTTATTCTGAAAGCCACATCTAGTAGAGTCTTGTGCATGGGTGTGTTGCGTTCTACATTTATGTGCAGGAGGATATAAGATGTTTTAGGAATAGTTTCCCTTCTTTCAGTATTCATGTCATGTAGTGAGCATACTCTCAAGCTATCTATCAGTCTAATCCATTTCTCCCCCTCTTTCTATAGAACATGCCTCCTAAAAGAAAAAACAAGAATCAGCTATTCCCTCAGCCCGAAGATCCTTTGGGCAACGATGTTTCTCTTGCAGAGTTCAAAGCTGTATTCACTACTCTTGCTCACACAATTGCTACTCAGAATGAACGACCAACTATCGTTTTGGCCAAACCAGTGGCCAATTCAGCTGCACCCAGGATTCGAGACTTCACCATAATTAATCCTACTTATTTTCTTGGGTCAACGTTAGATGAGGACCCTCAGGAATTCATCGATCAAGTTTAGAAGGTTACATACATAATGGGGGTTACTCCTAGTGAGAGTACTGAGCTAGCTGTATATTAGCTGCAAGATATTGCACATACTTGGTACAAGTAGTGGAAGGCAAAAAGGTTAGTTGATGCAGGACCTAAGAGTGGGAGGAGTTTGTCACCGCATTCTTAGAGAGGTTCTTTCCCCTAGAGCTAATAAAAGCTAAGGTGTTAGAATTCATCAACCTCAGGCCACGTCCTAAATCTGGTACGCATAATTCTACACGGTGCTCATGACCCCAAATGACCACAAGCTAACCCATAATTGATATCTGTCCCAGGACACTACATAATATACTGTATAAATATGGAAATAAAGGCAGAAATACCATAAGGTTCAAAACTGCAACATAACTGATAAAACATAAGATCTGATAGTATGGTATATCAATACCAAAACAACTAAAATAACTGACTGAACATGCTAGCCTAAAAGCCTCTAAACTGTTTGAATAAGGAGTTGATGGGACATGTCCCCAACTAACTTCAACTACTGAGATAACTTAATTAATGAGATAATAAGGTAATGGTCATGTCCTCAAAGGATGGGGACTCACTGCTAACTCTGAATGCTGAGTCTGGAATACTACTGATGCTCTGGAGCTCATGCTTCTAGACCTATGGTATAAAATACCATAGCGCAAATGCATCATTACGTTTGAATGTATTGGTATGCATGTGAGGTAGCCTGAATGCAAAGGGTTCACATATATGAACTTTACTAACTGATTGAATAACATGAACATGAGAATACATACATGATTACATAATAACTGTAACTGAGTTTGTGATAACATGATTACGGAGCCTGAGTACTGATAATATGAGATATTGGTAGTTGTATAACTAAAATAATTAATACTGAGCGATTGTATCTGATAGTCTAAGTTTTTATGGAACTAGCTGAGTTTTGTACTATTCTGAGTTAACTGTATCTGGCAGTCCTAAAGTTCTAAAGAACTATCTGAGTGTTATTACTGGGACTGAATGACTGTATTTGACAATCCTGATCTTTAACTGAAACTATAAAAAGTGGTCATCTAGATGACATGCCCTAAATAACGCAATATAGCTGAGTTTGGGACCAATCTGTAACCCCGATTAGAAGGGTGTCAATACCGCACCACTAGTAAGGAAAATCTATGAGTAACCCTCATATAATAGGTAACTCTAGTGAGAACGGTAGGAACCCTTATATAACAGGTTAAGCCACCTCATCCACCCTCATATAATAGGCTATGATATCTCAACCTATGTTGTCTACATATTTTTGGAATGCAAGGACTGATTCTAAGAATCACACCCTCATATAATAGGTGGGTTCCCATCCTTGGATTTGCTCTGTGCTAATTTCTACTCCTATCAAATAGACACTAAACATGATGAACTGAACTGACTATACTGAGTTAACTGAGTTTCGTTGACTGACGAAATACTACTGAGATTACTGAGTTTTCCTGATTTATGAGACTGACTAAATTCTACTGAACATGGCTTGACTGAGAGTATCTTGAAAACATGACACTAATTCTAGGCACACAGCTAAATTTTCTGGTACAAGTACCCCCAGGACTCATTAGAAGAAAACTGACAAAGCATGACTTTTTTGAATGCACGACCAACATCATAATCCATAATACAATAAGTTAGAGATTTCATGAAGTACAAGTTCTAAAGCACCACAATAGATACACATATATCCATAATTCATTGGCTAAGACATTTCATCAAACACTAGACATGCATAATCTTTTACATAAATGGGGATTTCATATTATCATACTAGTATGGTACTTTTCCATCACATAGACATTTAATCGAACACATGGGGAGTATGCTTTAATTATACAAACATTAACACATCTAATAATCATGTATAAATCAATCAACATGTAAATTTAAGGATTTATCATGATTATTATGAAAATCACCACATCCTAGGGTCAATAATTGGAATATGTAATTTCAAACATGAATCAAAACCTCACAATATCATGAACATGAATTTAAATTCAATTTAAATCATGAACATTCATAAATACACAAATCTTGGATTTCGAAAATAAGAGATTATTGAGCTTCATGCGTGAAAGAGGCCCATGAATCAGCACATGACATACCTGGGTTGTGAGTTTCTTAAAGTTCCTAGACTTGAAGAACTTGGAATCTCTTAGTTTCTTAAAGAATGATTTAGATCTTGTTATTGGGGATTATCTTTGAGAGAAAACCCTAATTTGACGTTGTAGATGGATAGTAAACTTATGAGCCTTGATCTGATATTATTAGGGGTTAAAAATGAGTGGAAAAAGATCCAAATACCCTTTAAAAAATAACTATCAAATAACTGAACAAAATATGTAATGGTAGGTGCGACGGTCTGTCACTGGGTCGACGGTTCTTCGGTCCTAACCATCGCACCTGGTTAGAATAAGGTTTCACTGCCTCTACTGTAATGGGTTGGGCGGCGGTCCGTCGCTAGATCGATGGTTCGTCCGTTGGCCTGAGCCATCACCCTTAGGTAGAATGGGGTTTTACTGCCTCCGCTGTGACAGTTTGGGCGACGGTCCATCGCTAGCTCGATGGTCCATCAAAACTTATCGTTTCACCTGGGCAGTTTTAACTGCTTTCTATAAAATGGCCTAAACTTTCTACCCTGATACCAGATTTGGACAAAATTTGTATCGTTGGAAAGCTAATTCAATTTTTCACATGACAAAAAGTGAAAATCTTAAAAATTCCATATATATAAAAGTGTATTCATCATTCAAAGTAAGTTTCTAACATACTTGGGATGATTTCAAGCTAGGTACAAGTATAGGGTATTACACAACATGACGGTGAAAGAGTCTTCTCTTAATTTTACTCAATTAGCTAGATATGCCCCTCATATAGTTATAGATAGAGGGACTAAGAAGAGTAAGTTTGTTTCTAGGGTGAATAATAGTATGGTCAACGAGTGTAGGTCTGCGATGTTTAATAGTAATATAACTTTAGCCAGGCTTATGACTCATGCTCAGAAGATAGAAGAGAAAAATATTAAGATGAGGGAGAAGTAGAATAAGAGAGTAAGGATAGGTTGTTTCAACTTTTCTCAGCCCAAATCAAAAGGAGAAGATTGTTCTTAGTTTCGTCCTAAGTCATCAGTTCCAGCTTTTTTTTTGGCTAGTACTCCAGCTCCTAAGTTCACGGATGGTCATAGAGATAGGGAACCAGGCTTTAAGTCTCAGGGTAGTGTCAGCAATGCTCGAACTAATCCACTTTGTCAGACTTGTGGTAAGAACCACAAGGGTATTTGCAGAGCAGGTAGCAATGTCTGTTTCGGATATGGCAAGCCAGGACACAGAGTCAGAGATTGTCCTCAGTCAGGTTATCAGGGTAAACATAACCATTTCTCAGCTTTTTTTGGTCACCCAAATCAGTAGGGTGCCACTTCCAGTGCAACTAGTGGGCAACGCCCAAATAGACTTTATGCTCTCCAGTGTCGAAAAGATCAGGAATATTCTCCTGATGTGGTTACTGGTATATTATAGATCTTTCACTTGTATGTTTACTCTTTGCTAGATCCAGGTGCTTTCTTGTCTTTTGTTACTCCTTATATAGCAGTCAATTTTGAAATCCGTCTTGAAATTCTAGAAGAGCCCTCTTCAGTCTCTACCCCAGTGGGTAAAACCATCATAGCCCGATTGGTATATAGAAACTGTCCGATTATAATATTTCAGAAATTCACTTTAGTAGACTTAGTTGAATTAGAGATGACTAATTTTGATGTCATTCTCGGCATGCATTGGCTTCATTCCAGCTATGCCACAGTCGACTACAAAAATAGTATAGTCCAGTTCTAATTTCCAAATGAACCCATGCTAGAGTAGAGGGGGAGTACTTTAGCGTTCAGAGGTTAGCTTATTTCCTACCTATGAGCAAGGAAAATGATGTCTAAAGGATGTGTCTATCATCTTGTTTGAGTTAAGAACACTAGTTCTGAAACTCCCAGTCTTGATTCAGTCCCAGTCGTGAATGAATATTCAAATGTCTTTCCCAAAGATCTTTTCAAAATTCCTCTCGAAAGGAAAATAGACTTTGGAATTAATCTTCTTCCAGATAATCAGCCTATATCTATTCCGACATACAAAATAGCACCAGCATAATTCAAAGAATTGAAACACCAGTTGAAGGATCTCTTAGAAAGGGGTTCATCAGGCCCAGCGTGTCCCCGTGGAACACACCAGTCTTATTCATGTGCAAGAAATATGGTTCTCTCAAAATGTGCATTGATTACCGTCAGCTTAATAAAGTCATGATCAATAATAAGTATCCACTTCCCCGTATTGATGACTTGTTTAACCAAATTTAGGGTGTCATCTATTTCTCTAAGATAGACCTCAGATCAAGCTATTATCAGCTCAGAGTCAGGGAATATGACATTCCAAAAATAGCTTTCTGAACTCGGTATGGTCACTTTAAATTCCTAGTCATGTCCTTTGGTATTACTAATGCCCCAACAACTTTTATGGACTTGATAAACTGGGTGTTCAAGCAATACTTGGATTTGTTCATCATAATCTTCATAGATGATATTATGGTCTATTCTCATAGTGAGTGTGATCATGTAGACCATCTCAGAATTATACTTTTGACCCTCAGAGATCATCAACTATTCACCAAATTCAGTAAGTATGAGTTTTGGCTAAGTCAATAGCATTCCTTGGTCATATCATTTCTGGTGGTTGCATTAGGGTTGATCCTCAAAAGACTGAAGTGATAAGAAACTGGCGTGATCCTATATCTCCATCAGATATCAGGAGTTTCTTAGGTTTGGATGGCTATTCATATGATTTGTTAAGGGATTTTCTTCTATTGCATCACATATGTACATATTGACTTAGAAAAAGGTCAAGTTTCAGTGGTCAGATCCTTGCGAGAGGGATTTTTAGGTGATGAAGAATCGACTCACCTCTGCTCTAGTCCTAGCTCTTCCAGAAAGTTTAGATGGGTTCATAGTATATTGTGTTGTATCCATAGTAGGTTTGGTTTTTATCCTCATGCAGCATGGTAAGGTCATAGCCTACGCCTCCAGACAACTTAAACCCCATGATAAGAATTATCCGATTCATGATCTTGATTTAGCAGCCATATTATTGCCTTAAAGATTTGAAGACATTATCTATATGGTGTTCATAGAGATGTGTTCACAAACCATAATATCCTTCAGTATGTATTCTCTCAGAAAGATCTTAACCTCCGCTAGAGAAGATGGTTAGAGCTCTTGAAAAATTACAAAATGAGTGTACTTTATCATTCGGACAAGGCCAACAAAGTAGTCGATGCTCTCAGTAGACTATTTATGGGTAGTGTTACTCATATTGAGGACAGTAAAAAGAAGTTAGCTCGGGAAGTCTATCAGCTTACCAAACTAGGTGTTCTCTTAGTCGATATAGAGGAGGGTGATGTATGGGTTTAGAGTAGTTCAGAATCATCTCTAGTTTCTGAGGTAAAAGAAAAGCAAGATAGAGATCCCAGTCTAGTCAAGTTAAAAGAGTCAGCCAAGGATCAGAAGGTTGAGATTTTCTCCTAGGGGGAGATAGTGTTCTACGTTGTTAGGGTCGTCTGTGTGTATCAGGTGTAGATGACTCGAGGCAGCAAATTCTTACAGAAGCTCATGGTGTACACTACTCTATTTATCGAGGGGCCACAAAGATGTACCACAACTTTTGGGAGATTTATTAGTGGAGTGGAATAAAAAGAGATGTTTCAGAGTTTGTGGCTAAGTGCTCTACATGTCAACAGGTTAAGATAGAGCATCAAAAGCCTAGTGGTCCTATGCAAGAGTTCATTATACCTACCTGGAAATGGGAAGAAATAAACATAGACTTTGTGACCGATTTTTCATGTACTCGACGTCAGTCATTATAGATAGGATGACCAAATTAGCTTATTTTCTTCTAGTTCATACCTCTTATATAGCCAAGGACTATTCCAAACTCTATATCAGTGAGTTGGTTAGATTACACAGTATTTCATTGTCCATTATTTTAGACAGAGGTACTCAGTTCACCTCTTACTTTTGGAAAGCATTCTAAAAGGGTCTGGGTACCTAAATTTATCCCAGTATAGCCTTTCATTCCCAGATAGATGGTCAAGCAAAAATGACCATTCAGACCTTGGAGGATATTCTAAGGGCGTGTACAATTGATTTCAATAGAAGTTGGGATGACCAATTGCCTTTGATTGAGTTTGGATACAACAATAGCTATCATTCCAATATTTAGATGGATCCATTTGAAGCTCTCTATGGTAGGATATGCAGATCTCTAGTCGATTGGTTCAAAATTAGTGAGGCCTCAGTCATAGGGCCTGACTTGGTATTCAAAATCTTAAAAAAACGTTCAGTTGATCAGAGAGATACTTTGAGTTGCTTAGAGCCGACAAAAGTCTTATGCAGATGTATGCAAAAAGGATCTTGAGTTCAAAATTGGTGACTTTGTCTATCTAAAGATCTCTCCCATGAAGGGAGTGAAAAGATTAGGCAAGAAAGAAAAGCTTGGTCCCAGATATATCGATCGCTTTAAAATTCTCAGTTGCTTTGGCAAAGTAGCTTTTGAGCTCGCATTGCCTTCAAATCTAGCCTCAGTTCACCTAGTATTCCATGTCTCTTTACTTAAGAAGATCATAGGTGACCCAACAGATGTAGTCCCTATTTACATTATAGATGTTTAGAATAGTCTCTCTTATAAATAAATTCCAATTGAAATCCTTGACTACCAGATTTGTATACTAAGGAACAAAGAAGTCTCTCTAGTCAAAGTTCTTTGGCGAAATCAGTCCGTTGAGGGAGCTACTTAGGAAGCAGAAGCAGACATGCAATTCAAATATCCTGACCTCTTCCAGCACCAAGTGATGACATGAGCTAACGGCTTATCACATATGTAAGAACATCAGCCCAATGTCGTCAGTTGTAGAACTCAGCATTTTCCAAATAGTTTGGGAGGGGTATTTTGGTATTTTACCTTCACCCCAAAACTCCATAAACATTTAATTCAGCCTCCATTTCATCAAAATACATTCTTTTCTCTCAAATTCTCTCAAGCAAGAATAGGGGTTTCCAATTCAAGATCCAAATCTCAAGGATTCTTCCATCAATTTTTCCAAATCAAGTATCAAGGTATGTCATGTGTTGATTAATGGGTTTATTTCACCCATGAAGCTCAAGAATCTCTTTTCTAAATCCAAGATTTGTGTATTGATGAATGTTCATGATTTAAATTGAGTTAAAATTCATGTTCATGTTGTTATGGGGTTTTGATGTTTTAAATTATATATTCCAATGAGTTACCCTAGTATATGAAGATTTGCATAATAATCATGATAAAACCCCTTTAATTTACAAGTTGATTGATGTATCCATGATTATTAGATATAGTGATGATGGTATAACCAAAGCTTGCTCTCCATGTGTTTGACTAAATTCCTATGTGACTGAAAAGTGCCATGCTAGTATAATAATAAGAAATCTCCATTTATGTACAAGTTTATACATGTCAAGTGTTTGATGAAATATCTTAGTCAATAAAGTATGAATATATGTGTAGCCATTGTGGTGCTTTAGAACTTGTACTTCATAAATTCTCCAACTTATTGTATTATGGATTGTGATATTGATCATGTATTCAAGAAAGTCATGCTTTGTCAGTTTCTTCCCATCGAGTCCTGGGGGTACTTGTATCCAAAAAATATATTTGTGTTCCCAGATTTAGTACTATGTTTTTCTGATATCCTCAGTCAAGCCATGATCTATAAAACTCAGTCAGTCATGTAACTCAGGAAAGCTCAGTAATACAGTAATCTCGGTACTATTCCGTTAGTCAATAGAAACTCAGTTAATTCAGTCTAGTTTAGTTCATAATCCATGTTCAGTGTCTATTCAGATGGAAGTAGGAATTAGCACCGAGTGAACCCAAGGATGGGAACACACAATATCAGATGAGGGTGTAATTCTTAGAAGTTATCCTTACATTCCAGAACTATGTAGCTAGTATAGGTTGAGATATCAACACTGTCATATGAGGGTTGTTGAGGTGGATAAACACTATTAAATGAGGGTCCTACCATTCTCTTTTGGTGACGTTGTCAGATGAGGGTCACCCATAGCTTGTCCTTACCAGTGGTGCAGTATTGGCACCCTTCTAATTGGGGTTATAGATTAGACTCCAACACAACTATATTGCATTATATGTGGCTTGTAGGTTAGATAACTACTTCCCATGATTTTAGTTATAGATCGGGACTATCAGATATAGTCATTCAGTCTTTGTAATAGAGCTCAAATAGTTCTATAGAATTCAGGACTATCAGATACAGTCACCTCAGAATAGAACAGAACTTAGCTAGTTCCATCAGAAACTAGACTGTCAGATACATTCGCTTAGTATTAGTTATTTTAGTTATACAATTATCAGTATCTCATGTTATCAATATTTAGATTCAGTAATCATGTTATCACGAACTCAGTTACATTTATTATGTATCCACACATCTATTCTCACATTCATGTTATTCAGTCAGTTAGTATAGTTCATGCATATGAACCCTTTTCATTCAGCCTACCTCACATGCATACCATTATATTCAATTGTACTGATGTATTTTTGATATGGTGTTTAATACCATAAGTTCAAAAGCACGAGCTCTAGATCATCAATAACATTCCAGTACTCTACAGTTAGAGTCAACAGTGAGTCCTCATTTTTTGAGGCCATGAGAATTATCTTATCATTTTAGTACTTAGTTTATTTCAGTAGTGGGATTTAGTTGGGGATATGTCCTATCAACTCCTTATTCAGATAGTTAGAGGCTTTTTAGACTATCACGTTCAGTTAGTTTATTAGTTTGTTTTCGATATTTCATACCCCACTCAAATGTTATATTTTATTAGATATTATGTCTCAGTTTTGAACCTTACGGTCTTAAAACCTTTTTTTAACATTTACATAGCATATTATGTTATGTTCAGGTACAAATATCAGTCATGGGCTAGCTTGTGGTCTTTCGGGGTCATGAGCACCGTGTAGCATTCTGGGTACCAAATTTGAGGTATTACAATAGGGGTGGTAACAGTGTTTTTGATCGATCCTTAATTAAATCAATAACTTAGTGACTTGACTTGGCTCTAAGTAAGAGTGTCTCACTAAGAGCCGTGAGGATAGGTTATAGATGGTAAGATTGATTCATATGTTGTCCACAATCCAATCCCTTTGGTTTCTGTCTTGGGTACGAATGGACCATATAAGTTGTGTACTCTGGTAACAAGTGGTACCATAGGGTTGTAAGGTGGATAGTGTATAGGTGTCCAACTCACTGTCTTGGTGATGACTCAAGGGTACGGGTCGTATGTTGTGGTTATGAGTCATGGGGATCGATTTATAACCACCTGCAATATTTTATAATTTTAAAAGTTGGGGGCATTCTAGACATTTTCCCTTTTAACTTCCTTTTATTCAATGACTTAAAATACCTTTTGGGACTTTATTAACCTAATATTTCCAATAAAATACTCTCAAAATCTCTCTCTAACTTTCTTTCAAGCAAAGAGCCAAGATTTCATCAAGATAATCAAGTAAGGCTATCTAGGGTGGTTTCTCTCCGTACTTCTTAGTGTCTAAGGCATGTAACTCTTCTCTCATTATTTTTTTACTAAAGGCATACATTTTAATTTATGGTTTTTCTAATATTATTACAGTTTTGAAATAAAGATTAGGGGTTTTAGTTGTTCATGGATGAATATTGTTTCTCCTAGTTTGATTATAGTTTCCCTTATTTTAATTATGTTTTTTGACATATGTGTGCATGGGAATGGTGATTTAATTGATATGTCATGGTTTATCCCTAAATATGATGAATTTGGTTATAACAATGGCATACCCTCAACTAGTTTGTGAAATTGTCAAAGAGAATGATTTTTTTCACACAGTTTGACTGTTTTTGGAAACCTTTCATTACATAAATGGTTAGGAAAAGATGATTTAGTTTAGGTTGGTTTCACATTATTTGATAAATGCCTTGGTGGCCATGATTGTGGTTTAAATTAGAAATGGTGGAATCAAATTGGTTTAATTATTTATATAGCATAAGTTAATAGACTTTCAAGCTCTAATATTGGTGTGATGATACCAACGGTTAATGCCTAGTAAAAATTTTCCTTAGTAAATTATTTTGTTATGTGTAAAAGGTTTAATTGGTCTTAAAGGGGGTTGAGTAACAAAGTCGTGGAAGGTGGAGGTCCTGGGAGGACCGATATTAGAAACTCACATTTGCTGATCTGATGGTGGACTTAGTGGCCGTGTGCATGATGTCACACTTTATATTTTATAGATGTAATAGTCATCCTATGTTTTTTTTCTTTGGTCGTGTGGCTAACACACATTGGAGCCCATTCAAGGGGGGATCTAAACCCATATAGATCGTGGGTGGTTTTAGGATGGTAGAGTTACACAAGTGAGGATAATGTTCTAGTTGCATGATAAACCTCGTTCCTATCCTAATATAGTATATATTTATATATGTTATTGCATATGGTTATTTGTTTTGGTCAGAATGATGGCATTATTTTATCTTTATCCCTGAGTTACATGATAGAATTTACCCCGCTAATAATCATTGGATGTTGTATCCCCATGCGATGCAGGAACCATCCATACTATCATTTCTCCTACTTAGTAACTAGGATTCGGGGATAGCTATTAGTCAGAATAAAGTGGTGAGCTTCCATACTCCGAAAGACTCCATTTATGCTATGGACTTCTTTTCATTATTGTTATTTCATTAGATTTGGTTTGTCTATGGTTGGGAGCATGTTTTGATTATATATTTCTTGAATTTGGTTAGACGTTTTGTTAAACAACCATAGGCATGTGCAGTATTGGTATTAGTCTTAGCCTTGGTATTGGTATTGGCATTAGGACTGGAAATGGTTTGTTAATTAGATATGGATTTTAACTTTGGTTTTAAGATTACTATCATGTTTTTTTGATTATTATTGTCTTACATTGTCATATGCTCAAAATTCATCCGACATATGGTGAAAGGTGATTAATGATGGGGTATTAGGGGTGGTCTCTAGTTTTGTTGGTCTTGAGATGCCCGACACGACTAGGCCCTAGTTTGGGTCATGTCAGATTGGTATCGTAAACCTAGGTTCATGGTTAATTAGGTATCCAATAAAGTTGCATTGAGTAGAATCTCTTTTTGGGATATGTAGCATGCCACTCTCATAAGGGAGAGGCTACAAGGCATTAAGGAATGTTTATCTTTCTCATGTTCTATTTTTGAGCTATAGAGTCTAAAGTCTTGACTTTTCCTCAAATTTTCATTTGTTCGCCTTTCAAATCATACCTCCTGATTATCTGAAGCTCATAGAAAATCCTATATCCCATATAGGGACAACGAGAATAGGAAACACTCTGTTTATGGGGTCCAAACTTTATCTAGGGGTCCAGTTCCTGATTGATCTCTTGGAGTTCCACCAGTACCCTCTATCCCTTCTCAAGCTCCTCAGGTAGACGTGACAAAAGTTGAGTTTTTTTAGTCTATCTATATCTTGGCGTAGTTGGTACCTTCTCAGGCTGAGTGTGGTGCTTTTATTACTCCATCTTCTGAAGCTAGAAAGGCTGGCCAATTTATGAGGTTAAAATCTCCTATGTTCACTAGTGTTAAGGTTGAGGAGGATCCTCAAGGTTATATTGATGAGATGGAAAATATTTTCTGCATTATGCATGCTACTAATGTATAAGGTGTGGAATTTGCTGCCTACCAATTAAAAGATGTAGCATACCAATAGTATGAGGAATGGTAGAAGTCAAGGGGTAACAATGCTATGTCAGCCCTTTGGGATGATTTCTCTAGTGCTTTTTTGGATCGTTTCTTTCTTCAGGAGTTGAGGTAGGTTAAAATTTTATTAATAATTAGGTTAAAGAGAAGAAACCCTGTAGTGATGTATCACTTAAAGAAATCTTTATGGCTACAAGATTAAGAAAATATGGTCGAGCATACAAGGACACTGATGAAGATACAATTACTGAAATTGTATTTATCATCTTTAGTTTTGACATTGATTATTTATTATTATATTATTATATTTAGATTTACTTGAATTCTCTTCATTTATAATTAATTTTTAGGTTAAAATGGAGAAAGTACAAAAGTCAACAATGTGAAGGAGGCCAAGAATCCATTAATGCATTGACCACTATCATGGGAACTGATCATCCAGGATTAAGGAGATTGTATCGACGAGGAGTTACTAAATATAATCTAAAATAAAAGTAAATGAAACATCTGTAAGTTCTATAAATGAGATGAAAAAGTTTGATAAATTGGTTGATAAAATGGTGGAAAAAGTAGAATAATAATAATAAAAAAAAAGCATACGAAGTTACAGTTGAAATCCTAGAATTTCTTAATCATATGTACCTTGGGCATCTATTGCATGCTGATATGTTGGTTGCAGCTTATGGTTAGTCACAACAAGAAGATATACAGTCGATCAATCGATCATCTTCCAGTAGCAACAATCTAGTTATAGTTCTTTTCTTCTTCTTATGAATATTTATCTTATTCTTTTTATTGATCTTATTATTTTTGTTCTTCTTCTTCTTATAATTATTAATAATAGTATAATTCACAATTGTCTTTCTGAAAGGTACTATTATTGTTTTTCTTTCTATTCTCTATTATAGTTTTGATTCATCTGCCAATTATCCCAAAGTTTTTGTCAAGTTCAAATATTATGGCTCTCCATATTTGTAACTTCATTTAGATTATGGGGTTTAGTATTTTTACTTTAATATTGTGTCTTTAGTTCTATGTACCTTATATTGAGTTTGGAGTTTGAATTTGCTTATTACTGCTTTTTTTCAGAAGCTAGTATCTACTAACAGATGCTTGAATATTTAGTCTATTAGATTCCTTTCAAGTTTGGTAAACATGAATTTTTTATTATATTTCCTAGAATTTAGAATCTCTTTTATTACTGTTATGGATATTAAGACTATTACTAACATTGTGAACTCTTCGAAGTTACTTACATCATGTTGCATTTAATCTTCAAAATGTCTTGAATTGTTAGTTTTAATATTCTAATGCTTGTATAAGGGTGATCCGTCTTTAAGAGACTAAGCTGAGTCTGCAAAGTAGTTAATGAGTCAATGTTGGTTAGATTCTAAACCCACTTTGATTAACGTGTCTTTCCCTAGAAATGAGAGTATAAGGTTAATCTAGTGAACCTTCTATTTGTATAGATTTCATAAATTCCTTGTCTATGTATAGACTTGTTGTACAAATTGTAATGCATCCGGCTAAGCTTGGTAATGCATCTAAAAATATATTGCTTGGTAATGTATTGGAGAATCTATAAATTCCAAGACAGGAGATTATGGTAATGCATCTACTAAAATCTTGACTATTGATTTTAAGTATTAAAGGAAGACAAATATATTGAAAATATCTTGTTTTGCATTTACCCTTGACCTTGTAGTATGTCTTAGCATGTTTTGCACATCACCTTGACAATTCAATTATATCAAAATGCATCTGCTGGTATTTTTGCAGTTGACCATGACACTTCTAGTATGTTAAATTATATCTTTCTTATAGTATGTTGTAGTATTTTGCCGCTACTTAATACAGATACTTTTAATGTAACTACAATCTCAGATTCTAATTTCTAGACATATATATGGAGATAGTACTAGTTTTATAACTTTTGTACGTTAACAAATAGTAGAATTGACTAAGAAGCCATATATTTTTTGCCTCAAAGTTTATAGTAGCCTAGATATTGGTTTTCTGATGACCAGAACCGAGGCCCTGGCCGTGACGATCATCCCGAACCTTGAAGCCCTGGACACCTTTCTAAACTTGAAATCATATACACCACTCATACGTAGAAGAGAAAATACGAAAATTATAGCAAGAAGTAATCATGGTCATAAATCTAATATGAATTTAGCATTTAAGAACGAAATCCAAAACTAACTAGCAACATCTGCAAACCGTCTGTGAAATCTCTACTACATGATCACTGAAACAATTTGAAAATTGAGAAAAGGCACCCAGTAGACCAAAACCATATCTAATAATAGCTTTCTGAAAGTAAACAGGCCTTCTGGAATAAAGAAGGCTCACCAATTGGACACTGTAACTCTGTCTGATAAAATCTATTGTTTTTCTAGACCCCTAGACTAAGCCTCAGAACCTGGAGGGAGGAAGGAGGGGTCAATACAGATGTACTGGTATGCAAAGTAATCCAAAATAAAACTTTTATACAAGTAAAATAGTGGAGAGAAATTTGTTAAAACATCATGCATAAAAAGTTCTCAAAACACATAGACATTTTCTGAAAATCATAAATCATTCTTGTCAATGCACTGTCTGTTCTTTGTATTACTTCTGAGTTAGGTGGAACTCCCCTACAAGTCTTATATTCCACGGGCTATAGGAAATCTGTCATTGACTCGGCGGGTAAGCCCCCAACCTATGTATGTCACAAGGATTGGAGTCTCTGATTCTGATACGCCACATGGCACTAGGACAGCGTAATATAATATACCCAGATCGACAAATCATGATTTTTGGGTAGTGAGTTATCTGAACTCGTTCCCCCTTCAGGTAACCACCTAACATCTCTTTATACCCTATTTTAGCCTTTTCTGAACATTCATCATTCTGAAATTTTAAAACATGAAAGTCTGATTTCTATATTAGTCTATCTCTGTTATGGCATTGTCTGAGTTGGTATCATCATACCAAGACATGCAAGTAGTTATTCTGAGCCATATATGATTATTTCATTCTAAAATAATGTTTAGACCACTTTATTATGTATATAGTGTAAGAAGAGTCATATCTCAAATCATAAGTCAAAAACCATGCAAAGGCTTTCCATTTATTCAACAATTTCAATAAGTAGTGGCCAGCTTCTCAAAAATATTCCTGAAGTTTCTTTGTTTATCAATCCCAACACTTAAAATCATTAAAGAATTCCTCTCTCCCATTCTTAATCATCATGAATTTCACATAAGACAAATAGTATTTTGAATCATTTTGTAAACCATAAAATGTAAGGATTCATAACTTGTAAATCAAATAATCAAGTAATGGGACAGAGAGATTATATATTTCATGCTCTCGATTCACAATTCACGGTTTTCAATGCATATGTACTTATATATAATTCAAATCAATTTTGGGGAAGGCCGAAAGACCAAAATAATATTATCAAAGCTTCTAAAACATGAATGTATTCATAAATTCAAAAACACTTTTCTTAAAATCATGATTTCTATACCCATGAGATTTTAGGAAAACCCCGCGTACCTCGATTATTAAGAATAATGGCTGATCTTTGAAGACTACGGTTTGGGGATTCCAAATCTCTGATCAATTTTGATAACCCATGGTTGAATCTTGAGTTTCTTTGAGGAGAAGTATATGAACTAGGGTTTTTGTTTTGAGGGAAATCTTGAGAGTGACGTATATTATGCTTGTAGAGGTCTAAATCTCCTATTGGGACGTTTTAAGAGACTTGAGAAAAAATTACAAACTACCATTTTTAACTTCTGAATGAAATGGGAAAAATTTAAATTGGGAACCCAATCTTATGGGCACCGCGATACGCCACTATCGCTGTGAATCACTGAAAATTGACAAATGGGAATTCGGCCCACTCCGTAATGCGCCACCATCACAGAGTCTCAGTGGAAATTGACCATTGTCATTTAAACCCTCTTCGCGATGTGCCAAGGACAGTAATGACTGTGTTTTACGATTAGGACTTAAATTAACCATAACTCCTTTACCAAGTGTCCATTTTGGACGAATCTTATGTCGACGGAAAACTTATTCCATCATATATACGTAATGAAAAGTTGAAATCTAAGGAATTCCACAGGGAAATAAGTATAAATCATTCTAGAAGCCTATGATTAATACTTTAGGGATAAAAAATTCAGCTAGGAAAAACTTTGGGGCGTTACAATATCCCCCCTTGGGAACATTCGTCCCCGAATGTTGACGCGGGACACAGACAAACATAATTTCAAGCATACTAAGGCATAGAAAGAATAATGCAAGGATTTTACCTTACAATTCGTCATCCATTGGATCAAAAAGGTTTGGGTTTCTAGATCTTATGTCAACTTTTGATTCCTAAGTTTCTTCTTAAATTTTCTGATTTATCCACAACACTTTAACTAAGGCTATGTCTTTGTTCCTCAATCTTATAACTTGGTGATCCAAAATTTCTATAGGCTCTTCTTCATAGGATAAGGAGTCTTTCACTTTGATTTCTTTGACAAGCAACACTAAAGAATGGTCTCCCATGCACTTCTTCAACATAGATATATGAAATACCAGATGAACAGAACACAAAGTAGCAGGAAATTCTAAATCATACACAACTCCACCTATCCTTCTCACAATCTGGTATGGCCCTACATAGAGAGGACTCAGCTTACCCTTCTTCCCAAATTGCATAACTCCCTTCATGGGAGAAACCTTGAGAAACACCTAATCTCCAACCTCAAACTCTAGATCTCTTCACTCTAGATCTTTTCTCCTAACATCGACGTAGGATTTCTAATGACTCTGAGCTATCTTAAGTCGTTTTATAATGACTTTCACATCCTTCATTATCTGATGAACAAGATCAGGCCCAAATATCTCTGTCTTACCCACTTCATACCACCCTATTGGTGACCTACATCTTCTCCCATTTAATGCCTAAAATGGTGTCATCTTAATATTGGAATGGAAACTATTTTTATATGCGAACTCTATCAGGGGAAGGTGTTCCACCCAACTACCTTTAAAATCAATCACACAGGCCCTCAACATGTCCTCAAGGGTCTGAATGGTGCGCTCAGCCTCTCTATCAGTCTAAGGGTGAAAAGCAGTGCTTAGGTTCACTTGGGTACCTAAGCCTCTCTGAAAAGATCTCCAAAACTAAGAAGAAAATTGAGTACCTCGGTCAGATATGATGGACACAGGTGCCCCATGAAAATGAACTATTTCTGCAATAAACAGCTTGGCATAATCCTCTCTCAAATAATTAGTCCTGATAGGTAGAAAGTGAGTTGACTAGGTCATCCTATCTACAATCACCCAAATGGAATCATACCGATTTCGGGACCTCGGAAGTCCTATAATAAAGTCCATATTAGTCATCTACCATTTCCACAAAGGCAAGGCTATCTCTCGAGAAGAACCACCTGGCCTCATATGTTCCACTTTAACTTGTTGACAATTCAAACACTTGGCAACATAGTTAGCCACATCACGCTTTATATTATTCCACCAATAAAGGGTTTTCGAATCATAATACATCTTAGTAGAGCTAGGGTTACCAACATACCTCGACGTGTGAGCTTCACCAAGGATTCTTTTCCTCAGACCATCTACATCTGGCATACACAACCTACCCTGGTATCTCAAAATACCATCACCACCAATTTCAAATAACATTATCTTTTGTTGACCCATATAATTCTTGATCTGCATGAAGATGGGATCTTTAACCTACTTCTCTTTAACTTCTATATAAAGGAAAGATTTTGATATCTCATGAAGAACCACTCCTCTATCCTCAAAATCTAAAAGTCATACTCCTAGATTTGTAAGTCGGTCAATATCCTTCACCATCTCCCTCTTTTCTTTTCCCACATGAGAAAGACTGCCCATAGATAACCTGCTAAGGGCATCGGCTACCACATTCGCCTTGCCCAGATGATAGTGCAGGATCATGTCATAGTCTTTTAAACGTTATAACCATTGCCTCTACCTGAGATTTAATTATTTCTGTGAGAAAACATATTATAATCTTTTGTGGTCAATAAATATATCAACATGTACCTTATACAAATAGTGCCGCCAGATATTAAGTGCAAGAACCACAACCTCTAACTCCAAGTCATGAGTAGGGTAGTTCCACTCATACACCTTCAATTGCCTAGATGAATAAGCACTACCTTACTGTGTTGCATAAGAACACACCTAAGTCCTACTCGGGGCACATCATAGTATACAACAAAACCTTTTGTGCCCTCCGGAAGAATGAAAATAGGATCAGTAGTCAACTTGTCTTTCAACTTCTCAAAACTATTCTCACAAGAGACAGACAACGAAAACTTCACCTTTTTTCTGAGTCAACTTAGTAAGTGGTACAGCTGTGGAAGAAAAACTCTCTATGGACCTCCTGTAATAAATCACCAAACCCAGAAAGCCCTGAATGTCGGTTGGAGTCATGGGTTTGGGCCATTTCCTCACTTCCTCAACCTTTTGAGGATCAATCTTAATCCCCTCACTAGATATAATATGCCCCAAGAAAGTAATAGAATTTATACAGAATTCACACATGGAGAACTTTATATACAACCTATGATCTTTGAGAGTCTGGAGGATAATTCGGAGGTGATTGTATTGGTCCTCCTCACTTTTTGAATAAATCAAGATATCATCAATGAAAACTATGACAAACAAGTCTAAAAACTGTTGGAAGACCCTATTCATTAGGTCTATGAAGGCTGCAGGGGCATTAGTCAACCCGAAGGAGATGACTAGGAATTCATAATGACCATATTTGGTTTGGAAAGCTGTCTTGGGAATGTCTGACTCCCTAACTTTCAATTGATGATATCCTGAATGAAGGTCTATTTTAGAAAAGTACTTAGCACCCTGAAGTTGGTCAAATAGATCATCAATCCTAGGAAGCGGATAATTATTTTTTATAGTGACCTTGTATAACTGGTGGTAATCTATACACATACGCAGGGAACCATATTTCTTTCGCATGAAAAGTACAGGTGCACCCCAGGGTGAAACACTTGGATGGATTAAATCTTTATCTAGGAGGTTTACTAGCTGCTCTTTCAACTCTTTCAACTCTGCTGGAGTAATTCAATATGGTAGAATAGATATTGGACGGGTGTCTGGCAACACATATATGCCATAATCTATTTTCCTATCAGGTGGTATTCCTAAGAGATCATCTGCAAAGACTTTCGAGAATTCATTTACTACAAGGACATACTGAAGATGAAAACTTTGGGTGTTAAAATATTTTTTCGAATAAGATGATACAAGCAATCTTTGGAAATGAGTTTATGGGCCTTGAGATAAGATATGAAGTGCCCTCTAGGTGCTAAAGAGTGTCCTTCCCATTTTATTTCTGACTCATTTGGAAAAGAAAAAGTAACCTTTCGAGTTCTACAGTCTAGTATGGCATAACACGAATGGAGCCAGTCCATCCCTAGGATAGCATCAAAATTAACCATATCAAGTTCTATAAGATCTGCCATAGTATCCTGGCTAAGAATAAACACAACACAATTTTTATATATCTTTCTAGCCACAACAAAATCACCCACCGGAGTGGAAACAGAGAAAGAGTCAGTAATGACTTGGGCTCAAACCCAAAACCGACAGCCACATATGGGGTCTCATAAAACAAGGTAGACCCAGGACTAAGTAACATATAAACATCATGGGAAAAGATTTATAACATATCGGTGATAACATATGGTGAGGCTTCTACCTCCTGGCGGTTAGTCAAAGCGTACAGCCGATTGCGATCGCTTCTGGCAGCTGAAGTGGTACCCTTTTGAGGCGGTGGTGGTGCAGAAAAATTTGCCTGATATTTTGCACCACCGACATTCCTTCTAGCAGATGGACAATCCTTCAGTAAGTGACCCGACTAACCACATGAATAACATAAAAATACGCCTCACTGACACCTTCCTGGATTATTCCTACCACAAGTCTCATACCACGGAAAAGTACGATGTTGTGGAGCCACACTACCGTGTGACTGAGTATCTTAAGCTCTCGATCCCTGATTAGTCTAGAAAATTTAAGATCTTCTATCAACTGGAGGTCTGGGCGCTGGGTCACTGCCTACAGAGTATGCATTACCCTAATTCTTCTTTTTCTGCCATTTATTGCCCTACTTACCACTTTGCGGCTGACCGTGATGCTGATCTGCTGTTCTGGCTCTCTTTGCCTGCCTGTTATTCTCCCTAGATTCAACAATTTTATTTTTCTTTCCTTCTACCTATTGCATATGGATTGATAGCCTAGAAAAGTCCATATCCCTATTTAGCATCACCCCTTGACATTCAAGAACTAGATCATCTAAAAGGCCGAATGCAAACTTTCTCTTTTGGGCTCTCATATTGCTAGTCACCTCTGGTGCATAGCGGGCTAATTGGTTACACTTCAAAGTGTACTCCTAGACAGTTATATATCCCTGCTTTAGATTCATAAACTCCTCAACTTTTTCCTCCTTCAACTCTAGAGGAAAGAACCGATCAAGGAAAGCTTCCACAAATTTGCCCCAAACTATGGGCTCAACACTCTCTCTCTTCGCAACCTTCCATTCGTTAGACCACTGATTTGCAACATCCTTGAGTTGATAAGTTTCAAACTTCACCCCTTATATCTTATCCACATGCATCACCTTAAAGATCTTCTTTATCTCATCCACAAACTCCTGTGCATCTTCTCCTACCTTGTTACCGGTAAACTTAGGCGGGTTCATTCTCATGAACTAACCCACCTTAGTAGCCTCAGATATAACAGATGCAGACCCTACATCTTTTGATCGTTGAGACTAATTGGCCACCAACTGTGCTAGCATATGAATAGACTATTTGAATTTTGCATTAAAAATATCCCTCTGAGTAGTCGGGGGACAGTTAACATTGGTCCATGGAGCTCGAGGTGGGCTAGTCAGGACTGGAGGCACTCCTGGAGTAGGAACAGGTTCTGGGGTAAGAGATTTGTTACGGATCTGCATCCCGTGAGTAGGATGGACCTCATCTGTTTGCGTATTCTGATTGATAGTACAACGAGGAGGCATGATCAATTTTTCTGAAAAGCAAGACAACACTAATTAGAGGCAGATTAGACTCCAAAGCACGAACTAGATCACAAAGAAGGGAAATATTCCTAAATGCCTAGTAGCCCCCTTCTTATAAGTGTGGTGCGCTACACACCCATAAATAAGACTCTACCCGATACAATTTTGCAGACACCCTGGGACCATGAACGGTGCTCTGAGACATGGCCCTGTCCGCGATGGGTATCCCAAACCACACATGCCCGAGATACCTCTGTCTCTGCCCAACCCACTAGTGATATTGTCTGCTCTGGGCCCAGGACTGCTTGGCTTTAAAATGCATCACTAGGAAGTAAGGATTTATCACTTATATACCTAGCATCTCTCCTATATTTTTCCGATGTGGGACTCCTTCCTAAGTTGGGGTGTTACACCCCCCTAACAGACTTAATGTCCTAGCTGAGGTTTTTTCCACCGAATGGGATTTGCCTACACTCAGGACTGAGGTTTGCCCTACCTTCCTGGGATTCTGCTACACTCAATTTGAACTCTGTCCCACATAGATAGGGACGACATAGGAGCGGATTTGATACCAAGTTTATCATGACTGAAACGGAGAACCTAGCCATGATGAGCATCCCGAACTATGAAGGCCCGAACACCCTTCTAAATTTGAAATCATATGCAACATTCACACATAAATAAGAAAATACAAAAATTATAGCAAGGCAGAATCATGGTCATAAATCTAATATAAATTTAGCATTTAAGAACGAAATCCAAAACTAACTAGCAACATCTATAAACCGTCTGCGAAATCTCTACTACATGATCACTAAAACAATCTGAAAACTAGGATACGGCCCCTAGTAAACCAAAACCATATCTAATAATAGCTGTCTCAAAGTAAACCTGCCTTCTGGAATAAAGAAGGATCACCTACTGGACACTGGAACTCTGTCTAATAAAATCTATTGCTTTTCTAGACCCCTAGATTAAGCCTCATAACATGGAGAAAGGGGGGTCAATACAGATGTATTGTTACGCAAAGTAATTCAAAGTTAAACTTTTATATAAGTAAAATAGTAGAGAGAAATTTGTTAAAATATTATGCATAAACAGTTCTCAAAACATATGGGCACTTTCTAAAAATCATTAGTTATTCTTGTCAATGTACTGTCTATTCTTTGTATTACTTCTAAGTTAGGTGGCACTCCCCTACAACTCATCTATTCCATGGGTTATATGGAATCCGCTACTGACTTGGCGGGGAAGCCCCCAACCCAATTATGTCTCAAGGGTTGGAGTCTCTAATTTTGATATTCCACATAGCACTAGGCTAGCGTTATATAATATATCCGGATCGGCAAATCACAGTTTTTGGGCAATGAGTTATTTGAACTCGTTCCCTCTTCAGGGAACCACCTAACATCTCTTTATGCCTTATTTTATCCTTTTTTGAACATTCATCATTCTGAAATTTTAAAATAAGGAAGTCTGATTTCTGTATTAGTCTATCTTTGTTATGGTATTGTCTGAGTTGGTATCGTCATACCAAGACTTACAAGTCATTATTTTGAGCCATATATGATTATTTCATTCTAAAATAATGTTTAGGCCACTTGATCATGCATGTAGTGTAAGAAGAGTCATATCTTAAATCATAAGTCAAAAATCATGCAAAGGCTTTCCATTCATTCAACAATTTCAATAAGTAGTGGCCAGCTTCTTAAAAATATTCCTGAAGTTTCTTTGTTTATCAATCTCAACACTTAAAATCATTAAAGCATTCCACTCTCCCATTCTTAATCATTATGAATTTCACATAAGACAAATAGTATCTTGAATCATTCTGTAAATCATAAAATGTAAGGATTCATAACTTGTAAATCAAATAATAAAGTAATGGGAGAGAGAGATTATATATTTCACGCTTTCAATTCACAATTCACGGTTTTCAAGCATACGTACTTATATACAATTCAAATCAATTTGGGGGAAGGCCTAAAGACCAAAACAATATTATCGAAGCTTCTAAAACATAAATGTATTCATAAATTTAAAAACCCTTTTTTTAAAATCGTGATTTCTATACCCATGATATTTTAGGAAAACCCCGCGTACCTCGATTATAAAGAATAATGGATGATCCTTGAAGCCTATGGTTTGAGGATCCCAAATCTTCGATCAATTTCGAAAACCCACGGTTGAATCTTGAGTTTCTTGGAGGAGAAGTATATGAACTAGGGTTTTTGTTTTGAGGAAAATCTTGAGAATGTCGTATATTATGCTTGTATAGGTCTAAATCTCCTGTTTGGACGTTTTATGAGACTTGAAAAAAAAGTCCAAACTACCCTTGTTATATTTTGAACGAAATTGGAAAAATTTAAATTGGGAACCCGATCTTATAGGCCACCTCAATGCGCCACTATCGCGGTGGCTCATTGGAAATTGATGAATGGGAATTTGGCCCACTCCACAATGCACCACCATCGCGGAGTCTCACAATAAATGGACCATCCTCATTTAAACCTTCTCCACGATGTGCTAAGGACATGAATGAAGGTGTTTTACGATTTGGACTTAAATTAACCATAACTCCTTCACTGAGTGTCCGTTTTGTCGACGGAAAACTTATTCGATCATCTACGTAATGAAAAGTTGAAATCTAAGGAATTCCATAGGGAAATGAGTATAAATCATTCTAGAAGCCAATGCTTGATACTTTAGGAACAAAAAAATTCAGCTAGGAAAAACTTTGGGGCATTACAGGTTTCATGTTGTGAAATTCTATCAGATAGATGCTCGCTAAAGGAACCTTATTTCCTTTATCCGTTCACCTTACTACGTATTTTTAATTTGTGTAAAATGATGTTTTAGTAGATACATGATTAAAAATGCTCCATAACAGTCATTTATCGAGGTTTTTAGGTTGAGAAAACAATTAGGGTTATGATGAAAGCATCGATGAGGATGAAATTTGAGATTTGATTGAAAGTGATTGAAATATTTGTATGATCAACTCTTTTGTTGACATTAGGAATTATTCTTTTTTCAATTTCCTGTTGAAACCTATGCCAACTGTTGTATATTTTTCCCATGGATCATATTGTGATTGATTGTTTGGTATATTTTTGGCATATGTCGGATGACACTATGACCGGTAGATATTATAAATTTTACATCTATGTCGGTGACATTATAAATTGTATATTTTGTATATTTTGCATATGTGGCGGATGATATTATAAATGAGATATTTTAAATTATAATCACTCATTGTGATTTAATAATTATCATCTTTCGTGGTACATACAATTTTGTGATATCAAATATTTATATTTACGGCCCAAGCTATTGGAACATAAATGAACAGTTCCTATAGGTACAATAGAACTGTTGCAGTAGCATTTTCAAAAGAGCATGCTATTAATTATTGAAACATATGAGAACTATTACAATAGAAAAAATTATCATTACTGTAGCATTTTCCATCATTGTGTAAAACCCATTGTAACAATAATAATAACCTTCCCAATTAAGTCGTAAAATCCATTACAATATAGACAAGACAACCGTTCCAAAACCAAAATTGTAATGGTTTTAATTATTCCAGTTGATATTGGTACCATCATTATTGATGGAAGAATAACTTTTGCAGTAGGAGCTCTTGCAACAATGGTTTTGAGAATTGTTTTATGCTCATTACCATAGATCTACGGTAACACAAACTAGTAGTTGGGTCTACCTCCTATTTCCATAGTATGATTGCAATGGATTTAAGGCCTACAATAGTTATTTTCATACCATTGCCATTGGCATATTTTCTAGTATCCCAAACAAATGACTCGATTGAAGGACAACCACATGTTGGCATATATATTCCTTTATGCCATGTACTTGGATAAAGATGTGTTTGAGTATTCTGTGTCCACTTGAAAGTGGTCCAATGGAGTCTGGAGCTGAATCTAAACCAGATAGCTCACTGAATTAGGGAAGGATACCAAAGTTGGTGAAGATACATCAATCTTTCTTTTCTTTTGCTTATTCCCATCTCATTTTTATTTAATAGATGGATGAGTTTCTCATGACTCTTCTCATGATCATTATCTTTTCAAATCCATTCCGATAGAAGAAATGTGTGATCAAGGAATGAAAAAACAAGCTGTTAGATCTTTCCATCAAATCCTCCTAATCTATTGTACAATCACTTTGCCAACATTAACAACGAGCTCATGTATAATAGCACAGATTATATAGGATATCTATGTCATTTATTATCTTGTGTTGTTCTTCTCGTAGTGAATTTTTTAAATTATATAAATTATTACATGTACTTTTTTCTAAATTTTCTAAGGTTTTTTCTATCCATATTAACTTTTCTTTTAGATTTTCCATTATTTTTCTAATTCGGTTTCTATAATTAATTTCGTTATTTAGATTATCTTGGTTTTCTCTAGTTTTTCTAATATATTCTAACATCCACATCCTTGATCTGAATAATATCCTTCTGGGTAAATTTCTTCGTATAACTGTTCTAGCCAATTCATGGTTTCTATTTCGTAGTTTATTACTTCTTCTAATATTATTTTCTTAATATCTATGATTTCTATATCTTTAAGTATATATAAGATTAAAACTTTAAGATAGTCTAAATGATCTATTTTCTAAAATTGATATTTTATAGTTGTTTGTTTTAGCCTTAGTAGTTTTTGAATATTTTTATTAAGAGATTTATTTTTATTTTCCATATATTTGTCTATATTTGTTTTTACCTGTTTTTCTAGTAACTGTATATTTCGCATATCTTTTTCTAAAGATTCTACGTAATTTATCATGATAAGTATTTATAAGAGTAGTTAGGTAGGCATGGTATATAATTTACTCTAGTCATGTAATATTCTCCAAATGCTTTTTCTAATATGATTTTTCTTATATCTGCTACTTTTATATCTTTAAGTGCATACAAAATAGGTATCTTAAATTTATCTACCATCTCATCAGATAAATTATCATTTATTATCATAAAATTATTTTTTTCAAAATATTCTCTTCAACCATGTACATAATAAAATATGGTCATCTCAGATTACTATATACTAGATTATTCTTAAATAACATGTTCTTCGGTCGCTATTAGCATGGTAATTCGAATACTTTTTCCCTTAAACAGTGCCTCGACTCTGGTTTCTCCCCGCCACGGCTTCTTGCCTCATTGGTTTCACCTTTAGGATGGCATAGTTCTTAGAGATTTTTCTCCGTTTCCACTTTGCTAATAAACTTCTTAACATATTATTCTTCGAATAATTCTACTATAAAGTAACTAATATGAATTTATTTTATCATACCATGATTGTAGGGAACTATGAATTTAGCTATTCATAATCATAAATAGATATACCTGTTCAGGTAGCTTTGATATTTCTGAAGTTTGTTCCATAGCTTTTTCCATTGAGTGTATATCTTTAATTAACTGGGCAAAATATTTTTTATGGAATGAAGAGAGTTTTTGCTTAATTGTGAGAAGGCTTGCTTTGCAATGCCTTCTGCCTTATTTATTTATAGAGTGAACGAACTTTTCAAAGTATTTTACATGTGTTCTCTAAAGATAAAAACAAAAAAACAAAAAAAAAACTTAAAAAGTCCTACAAGCTAAAAAGGCTATTCTACCTAGGCTTATGAAAAGTCTTTACATGAATAGTAATGTACAATAATTTTGAAGACTTTTACGTAACTAAAATAAATATCTTGTCTCCGTTGATTTTGTCGTATCTGTTGTATCTCCATTATTGCTCCTGATCTTATCTTCCAGCTGTTATCTTGCTTTCTTGATTTTTTATTCTAGATGTACTTCTGGAATAATATTATCTTCTCCATTACACCTCGAACATTGGTGATCTGGATATTTATGTCCAATTATTTTGCAATATCTTGTTAGTAGTCTGTCAGAAATAAATCCTTTTTTAATAGCTCGTGCAGTAGATGGTTTCTGAGATATATGTTAGAGTTAGTTATTTATTTAATTATGAGAAGACCATTTAAAAATAGAGAAGCCTTTAGAAAAATTAAAGAATCTTTAATTAGTAATTACTCAGACTAAATAAAACAAAAGAAAATCCACAAAGATTAGTCTGTCTAATTACATTAATATCCAATATAGAAGCAAAATTAATAATCCATTTAAAATCTAGAAAAATGAGACGCATACCACCTAATTATGATAAAATTAGATTTAGAAATCCACCAAGCTATTATAAAAATGATTTAAATGAATAAAGAGCAAAAATACAAAGAACTAAAATAATTTATTTCTGAAAAACATAAAGAATTAAAAATAAGAAAAGAAAGACTACATTATAATATATTTGTTGGAGTTAGTAAAAACTCAATAAATACACAAAAAGATGAAATATCAAAATTGGAATCACAAATAGATAGTTTAGAATATATATATCAACATGAACTATTCACAATAAAATGAATAAAGAAGAATTTATAATAGATGAAAAAATATACGAAAATCACGAAGGATCAAAAATAAAAATAGTATTTTCTAATCTAGGAAGAAGATATAAGAAAATAGGTGAACATTTATATCTAATGTTAGAAAAAGAAGAATTAAAATTAGAAGATAAACTAACAACAGTGGTAAGAATAGAAAAAGAAAATGAAGAAATAGATAGAAAAAAGGAAATAGAAAAATTAAACAACAAACTACGGAAGAAATACGAAAAATAGAAGAAACTAAAAATAGTAGAATTGCTGAATTAGAAAATTAACTACAAATGTTAAAAGATTTGTACGAACAAAGACAAAAAGAAAAAGAAGAAAAAGATAAAGAACAAAAACTACTGAATGAGATAAATCAATTTAAAGAAAAATTAGAGATAAATAATATAGACGTTGAAGAAACAGATAATTATGATTCAGAAGATAGTGAAACATATACGAAAATATTAACAAATATAAAAAATTTAGAAATTAACGAAAAACAAGAAATAATTAATGAAGAAAACTTAGAAAATACCAACACAGAAATAAATACTCTTGATAAAAAAGAAGATGACAATATAATACCTAAAACAACAGAAATAAGAAAACCCATATATTATAAAAGTAAATTTAAAAGATATAATGAATATGACAAATGGACACCAAAACAGATAGTTAATAAAAATTATAACTTTTTAGACCTAGACTGTGTAATAGATACAAAAACAATACAATTATGGATAGGATATATGACAAAACAATTATTAGATAATAATATAAACATAACAGATGCACCAGAATATATAGAAAGAACACTAATAGGATCGGTAAAACTATGGTTTTCAAACTTAACTGAAAATAGTAAGAAAGTATTAAGAGCTAATAAACCCATGGAAGGAACATCATCAACAACAACTAAACTAACACCTATAGAATTATTAAAAAAATATAAAACAGCTATAAAAGATGAATTTGGTAGTATGACAACAATAGAAGAAGAACAAGATGAAGAAAAAGATACAAATAGAAATTTAATGTTAAAATTAACAATATGTAATATGTGTTATATAGACGAATATACTTGCGCATTTAAAGAATATTATTATAAAGGAGCATATAGTATAGAAGAAAGTAAGGAAATAAGAATATTGTATTTTAATAAATTACCTGAACCATTTAGTTCAAAGATAATAAAAAGTTGGGAAGAAGCAAAAATAGTAGGTACGTTAGGAGCTAGAATAAAATTATTACAACAATGGTATAGAAATTTATGTGAAAAATATAGAGAAGAATTAAAAATGGAAAAAACGTTAATAAGAAATTTAGCATGTTGCAAAAATAAAATAGCACCCTAATTTGGATGCGAAGAAAGATACTATAAGAAAAGAAAAAGACATAAGAAATATAAGAAATATAAAAAATCAAAATATAAATACAAGAAACCAAGTAAAAGATATTATGTAAAAAATTATAAAAATAAAAGACCATATAGAAAGAAAAAATCTATAAAAGAATGTACTTGTTATAATTGTGGAAAGTTAGGACATTTAGCTAGAGATTGTAAATTACCTAAAAATCCAAAAAATAAACAAATATCAGAAATAAAAATAGATAATACAGAATATATGCAAATAGATTATATAGATTATGAATTAGAAAGTGAAGATAGTATATATGAAATTTCAGAAAACGAAACAGATACTGAAATAGATAGTGAAATAGATGAATCAAATGACTGGAGAAGATATAAAAATAATAACAAAGGAAGAATATTTAAATGACGAAGGAACGGAACAAAAAATAATATTTGACACTAATATATTTGATGAAATAAAAGGAAAAGAGTTAGATTTAAGTGTAGAAAAAATATTTAAAATGCCAACAATAAAAAACATTTTTACTAGGAAGAAAGACGAATATTATGTAGTATGCCAAAAAGAACATGTAATAGACTGTAGATATGCAAAAGGTAAAGCCAGTATACCACTAGTAACAAAAAAAATAATTAATAAAGAGATAAATGATATAAAAAGTAAAGGAGATCCAATAAAATATGTACACCTTGGAGGTACAGAAATATTAATAAAAGCATGTTTTAGAGAATGAATAGATACACCGATAGAATTATATCTAGCAGATGATAGAATTATAAAACCTATAGAAAAAAGCATAATAACTACCGTAAAAGAAAATTTAATATACCAAAAATTTAAATTTATAATAAGTGCAAACTATTCAGTAGCGGTAACAGATAGAAATATAGATAAATCACTAGTATTATATTGGAAGATATCAGGAATAGAACTAACACCAGGAAGTAAAATATTTACAGCAAGATGCAAAAATTTATATGTATTAACAACAAAACATAAAATAACAGGAAAAAATAAGATTAACAAGATACAAATAGATAGCCCATTCGAACAAATTGTAAAAACAATAGATTATAATGATTATAGCTATAGAGACATAGATATAGAAGAAAATTTAGAAATAGTAAATGATAAAATAAGTACAACAAAAAGAATAGCTAATGAAAAACCGGAATCATCAAGCTCATCAAAAAGAACAAGTTATGAAACAAATTCAATAAGTAATTTAAACCAATATTACATAACAGGAAAATTAAATGAAAAAGAATATTTAATACTATTAAACACAGGACAAGAAGAAAATTATATAACAAAATATCTAGTAAAGGATGAAGAAATAAAAATTGATAATGATATGTGCCCAGATCTACCAAGAAGTTTAATAAATAGTAAAAACATAGCAGAAAAAGAAATAATAATAGGAGTTAGAAAAATAAAAATAGAGTTTGAAGTAAAGGAAGAAATGCAAAAAGCAGATATAATATTAGGAATAAAATGGTTTGAACAAGTAAAACCATTTAATATAGAACATACACAATTGACCATAACATATAATAGAGAGAAATTATTCTTAAAAAGAGACTTAACATAAAAATGAATATATATGTATTAATGAAGATAATAGTGGAAGGATATTACAGTAGATATTATACGCCTATGATAGATACAGGAGCAGAAGCTAATTTATGTAGATATAATTGCTTACCAGAAAGTAAATGGGATAAATTAAAAACACCAATAGTAGTTAAAGGATTTAATAATGAAGGAAACTTAATTACTTCTAAAGCTAGGAATGTAAAAGCACAAATATGAGATAAGATATTAACAATAGAAGAAATTTATAATTATGAACTAACATCAAAAGATATATTTTTAGGAATGCCATTTTTAGATAAACTATACCCACATATAATAACTAGAAACGACTGGTGGTTCACAACACCATGTAAACAAAAAGTAAGAGCAAAAAGAGTTAATAATAAAATAAGAAAGAAAACTGATTGGATAAAGGGAAGTGAAAAAATTACACAAAAGTTAGAAAATATAAAAACCACTGAAGATACAATAGAACTAGTAGTATTTTCGATAAATAAAACAGAAATAACTATATTTTCAATAAATAAGATAGAAATAGTTAAGAAAAATTAGAACAATTATATAGTGAAGATCCATTAAAAGGATGGGAAAAACATAAAACTATCATAAAAATTGAACTAATAGATAAGAATAGCATAAAAACCCAAAAACTATTAACCTATAATTTTGATGATTTAAAAGAATTTAAAATGCATATAGATGAATTATTAGAAAAACAATATATACAAAAAAGTAATAGTAAACATAATAGTCCAGTATTTATAGTAAATAAACATAGTGAACAAAAAAGAGGAAAAAGTAGGATGGTTATTGATTATAGAAATTTAAATGCAAAAACTATAACATATAATTATCCAATACCAAATAAGATATTAAAAATAAGACAGATACAAGGATATAATTATTTTAGCAAATTCGATTGTAAATAAGGAATTTACCATCTAAAGTTAGAAGAAGAATCTAAAGAATTAACCGCATTCACGGTACCACAAGGATTTTATGAGTAGAATGTATTACCCTTTGGATATAAAAATGCACCAGGTAGATATCAACATTTTATGGATAGTTATTTTAAACAATTACCTAATTGCATAGTATACATAGATGATATATTATTATATACAAAAACTAAAGAAGAACATATAGAATTATTGGAACAGTTTACAGATATAATAGAAAAATCGGGAATAAGTCTAAGCGAAAAGAAAGCTGAAATTATGAAAAATCAGATAGAATTTTTAGGAATACAAATATATAAAAGTGGAGTAAAAATGCAACAACATATAGTACAAAAAATAATAAATTCAAAAGAAGAATTAGATACAAAAAAGAAATTACAGTCATTTTTAGGATTAGTAAACCAAGTAAGAGAATATATTTCAAAATTAGCAGAAAACTTAAAACTACTACAGAAAAAATTAAAAAAGGATATAGAATATAACTATAATGAAGAAGATAAAAAACAAGTTTAAAAAAATAAAATTACTCTGTAAAGAATTACCGAAACTACAATTTTCAGATGAAAATAGAAAATTTATATACATAGTAGAAGCAGATGCTAGTGAATATAGTTACGGAGGAGTACTTAAATATAGATATGAAGCAGAAAAAATAGAACACCATTGTAGATACTACTCAGGTACTTTCAACGAAACAGAAATAAAATGGGAAATAAATAGGAAAGAATTATGTTCATTATATAAATGTTTGTTAGCGTTTGAGCCATATATTGTATATAACAAATTTATTGTGCGAACGGATAATACACAGGTACACTGGTGGCTAACAAAGAAAATACAAAATTCAGTTACAACGAAAGAAATTCGGAGACTAGTTTTAAATATATTAAATTTCACATTTATAATAGAAGTGATCAGTACTAATAAAAATGTTATTGCAGATTACATATCAAGACAAAGCTACACAGACTGAAATGATAGAAGAAAATACTCTTGAAAAAATACTCAACACCCTAACTACGCTTTCATTAAAAGTGGAGATTATGGGTACTGAGATACAAAAGCTAAAGCTAAAGACTATGAAGATAAACTGAAGTCTATAGCTATGAATCAGCTAACTCAGCAGTGTGCAGAGCTATGTCGATCGGAAGACAATAAAATTCCAGAGCTAGAAGGAGACGTTGGGACACTCCATAAAACCCATAACATTTATCAATCTACTTTTGGCACAAACAAAGAAGTTAGTCGACCAAGATACCAAAACACGAACATGAATAAAATATTTGAAAAACCATTTACACCAAAAATATAAAAAGACCATTTATTCATACCCCCACAAGTTAACACATACCGAGATAGCCTAAACCAAGACAAAAAAGTTTATAATTGCACAGCCCAGAAATATATAGAAAACATCTATAGAGTACAAACCTTTCTAAACCAGCACCCAAGAGCTATAAATATTCAAGAATCAAACACCAACTATATAACCCAAAAATTACAAGGATACAACAAGCTAATCGCACTACCGAAAACTAACCCAAGCATAGTAAAAACATGTTTTGACTACGGACTGCTAAACACCATATACACCCAAAACGGAGAAGAATTGACAGCTATGGAAGAATTATACAAGATATTTACGACCTATAAAAGAATAACGAAAGGCACTCTATTTTATATAAAGTGTTATAATGCACCCGCGGAGATGTTATATGACGAGATAAAACCAGTTATACAAGTCGTAAAGATAGGACTAACTAGAGACATGATTATACCAGAAGATATTGCGCAGCAACCGGAAATACCTAGAATCGAGATACCAGAGTTCTACGCAAATAAAAGACTTATTGGACTATCTACGATTATACAAGAACTAGCAAATAACTATACAAATGGAAATCCAATATGGAGCTACTACTTGAGAGATCACCAAATGATTTACTCTAATTCGAAAGAGCTACGACCAACAGATATGGAGGATGTAAGACAATGGATACTGACACTACTCAACCCAGAGAAACCATCTACTGCACGAGCTATTAAAAAAGGATTTATTTCTGACAGACTACTAACAAGATATTGCAAAATAATTGGACATAAATATCCAGATCACCAATGTTCGAGGTGTAATGGAGAAGATAATATTATTCCAGAAGTACATCTAGAATAAAAAATCAAGAAAGCAAGATAACAGCTGGAAGATAAGATCAGGAGCAATAATGGAGATACAACAGATACGACAAAATCAACGGAGACAAGATATTTATTTTAGTTACGTAAAAGTCTTCAAAATTATTGTACATTACTATTCATGTAAAGACTTTTCATAAGCCTAGATAGAATAGCCTTTTTAGCTTGTAGGACTTTTTAAGTTTTTTTTTGTTTTTTTGTTTTTATCTTTAGAGAACACATGTAAAATATTTTGAAAAGTTCGTTCACTCTATAAATAAAGAAGGCAGAAGGCATTGCAAAGCAAGCCTTCTCACAATTAAGCAAAAACTCTCTTCATTCCATAAAAAATATTTTGCCCAGTTAATTAAACATATACACTTCAATGGAAAAAGCTATGGAACAAACTTCAGAAATATCAAAGCTACCTGAACAGGTATATCTATTTATGATTATGAATAGCTAAATTCATAGTTCCCTACAATCATGGTATGATAAAATAAATTCATATTAGTTACTTTATAGTAGAATTATTCGAAGAATAATATGTTAAGTAGTTTATTAGCAAAGTGGAAATGGAGAAAAATGTCTAAGAACTATGCCATCCTAAAGGTGAAACCAATGAGGCAAGAAGCCGTGGCGGGGAGTAACCAGAGTCTAGGCGCTGTTTAAGGAAAAAAGTATCCGAATTACCATGCAAATAGTGACTGAAGAACATGTTATTTAAGAATAATCTAGTATATAGTAATATGAGATGACCATATTTTATTATGTACATGGTTGAAGGGAATATTTTGAAAAAAGTAATTTTATGATAATGAATGATAATTTATCTGATGAGATGGTAGATAAATTTAAGATACTTATTTCGTATGCACTTAAAGATATAAAAGTAGCAGATATAAGAAAAATCATATTAGAAAAAACATTTGGAGAATATTAAATGACTAGAGTAAATTATATAGCAAAATATCTAGTAAAGGTTTAGTGAACTCAAAATATTCAACCTGTGTATTTATTTTTATCCTCTTTGTCATTTGTCCATAAAGAAAATTTCAAACAAACCAATTTGGACCCCTAAGGACATGAAGAACATGGATATTATTCTAACAATTTTGCACAAGGGAGAAAAGATCTGATCTAAAGATATGAGGAAAACCATTACTCATATCTTTAGGGTGATGAAGTGAGAAATGCAATGGAATGAAACTGGTGATTAGAGATGAACTTGAGAATTTGGTATGAGCAAAGACATTTTGAAACAAATGTGACCACTTTACTTCTCTATCTTTTAGTTAAACGTTACCTGGAATTGTTCTCACACAATAGCGATGAGGCTCAGGTGATATCTTAGAGTTAAAAATTCACAACCTCACTCGATTGCCTTAAGATTCCCATATCACAAATGGTTGTTAAATATTTAACTCATTGCGATCATGAAGTTGTGCATTTGAGAGCAATGCTTTAAGGTATCTCAGAACCTCGACAGATACTGGTTAATTATGCAATGTAAATATGTCAGCACATCATATTATGTAATCTCCACACCTACATAGAGTGACACCTTTCCATTTTCTTACTATAAAATAGTACGAAACTTCATTCCAACCAAGAGTTCTCATCTTCACCTGTGTAAATCAACTCCAAATAATCTAAAGCCTTACTGATTAGTCAAAAAACAATAATATCCTAATGCTATTCTAAAAATAAAAATTTCAAAAATAACCTCAAAACATTGGGAATGATGAGTTTCCTCCTATCATTTGATTTAACATTGCGACACAATGCAAGCAACTTTACTACTTATCTCTCAACTTCCCGAATTTGTATCTTCTCCCCATCTTTAAATCAATATTTTGATGAGGATCATGGGGTGATCCTATAAAAATAATGAAGCCAACTCTCAAATGTCGTATTATACACTTCTTGAACTACAAGTGAGGGATATTATTTTGACTCCTTGGTATGACAAACTTTGAAATGTAGAACCATTTGACCTCATCTCCATAAGTTTCCATATGCTTGATTATTTCAATTTCCATATCTTCAATTGAGCACAATGTCAAAAAATGGTTGGAATGTGATTCAAATTTCTCCATTTTTGAGTCTTCTACAAACTTGATATCCTCATTCTCAAATGAACTAGATTCCTCAAAAATTATTTGGTGATCTATTCTTTGCAACTCTAGTGTCATTTATTCAATTTCTACATCTTGAATAATGATTATATTGGTTGGTTTGCAAATTCCCAATAATGCTTCAAAATCCATCACGATTTCTTGATGTATAGACAATTCCATGTCAGTTGAAGGATCGACAAGTACCTCATATGAATTCCTTTTACCACATTCTCGGACAAGTAACACCATGGTTTGTTTAAGGAGTTATAAATACTACTCCAAAATTAATTTCATCTCAATATTTGTTTGAATACTCCTCCAAAATTGATTTCTTCTCAGTATTAGTTTGAATCATCACTTGAATACCTTAAAATCAACAATTTTTTCTTCCTTTATCAATTCATGGTTCCTATCAAACTTAAAAGCACAACTTGCAGTTTTTTTTAGAATAATTTGGGGAAGGGGCTCTATATTTAGAGAAATTATTTTGATGTACATATTGACTATGCCACAAATAACAACCATACCAACCATAGTATTATGATGGTGCACACACCTCTCTCCCATGATAATTTTCATAATTTTGCTAAAGATGGAGTCCTCCGTTATACGTGGAACATCAAGATATGGATCACAACTATCAAATTAATTTTCCTCGCAAGGTGCCATACTACAAAAATATCAAAAATAAAATTAAAAAAAAAACAAAAATAAATTAAAGATACATGTAATCTAGTTTGGACCAAAGAAAATACACACAAATCCAAACTGACTTAATACGTCAAATTGTTCCCCGACAAGACGTCATTTTTTATTATATCCAAATACAACTCTTAAAAAGAGAAATGTATAAAGTAATTTTCTATATATAACCTAATTAAAGAATAAAAGTAGATCCCACGGAGAAAAATGTATGGGGCAATTTAGGAGATAAGGAATTAGAAACCACTCTCTCAAATACAAACACTAGATGATAAAAAATTTAGGGGTTTTCGTTCTATTTTAAAAATAACAAGGATAGAATATAATAAAAATGGATAAATTGATCAATGGCATTCATAAAACTAGGAAAAAAGAGTCTTCAAGAAGGGGAATAATTTATATTAAATTACCCATTGTAAGTAATTCACCTTTCTTATTAATCACTGGTAAGGATATTAACCTTGAAATCTAAGAAATCTCAATTATCCACTAACGTCTCTTGACCACAAGTGAATATTTCTCAAATAGTTCTCATGAATATAACTAAGTGTTGATAAAAGCATTCAAATTTGTGGCTAAATTAGGATCCTACTATCTCTAGCTCGAATCTCTTATATGAGGATTCTATCCATAAGTAGTGTTTATTAACATTTCTCAACCTCAATTTCCTCTCTTGAGTTCAATACAAGTAATTGGGCACCTAGGATTTAATAGTCCATTTGGAAAGCAATTACAATGTAAGATTATTTAGATAAGCAAAGACCCACTACATAAACTAGAAAGTATTGATTTATTACACAAGAAAAAGATAAAGATCAAAACCCAAATAGTGTTTTATTTCAAATACAATAACCAAATACAAAGAATCAACTAAACCTATATATTAAATACAAAATGAGGATTCCAAGAAGTGTTTAAATATTTTTTTATTGAAGTATATCAAATCTTCTCTTTCAAGGTGATGGTTGAAAATCCTAGCCTCCCAAGCTTGAAAAAATAGTCAAAGATATGTTTCAAGGAACACTAGGTGGAATTTTATATCAATTTGGGATCAAAAACCATGAAATGCTAAAATGCCCAAAATTCCTTGAAAACCTTCATTTCTATAATGATGCTAGACCACACGATCACGTGGCCTTTTGATTTATCTTTAATTTCTCTCATGACAATAACCTTTGAGATCAAGAGTGTTTGACTTCTTAATGATCACAATCATAATCCCATGCTTCGCAATAGAGAAGACCTTTTTCTTATCAGGTCATAACTTCTTCCATTTAAGTCTTTTCACTTTATTTTCACTTCTTGTAATTAAAATTCCTTCTAAATCTCAAGATATCTAAAACAAAAAAATTAAAAAAATAATTAGCCTCACATCGTAGATTAAAGACACAAGTGCATTAGAAAAGATATATTAATAGGCGGTAAAATCACTACTTATTAGAGATTCACCTTTTTTCTATTCACTCCAAGGGGAAACCCATGAGGTAGCTTAAAGCTGAACCTCTGAATTCCATGTTCATGGGATAACTAAGTCAAGAATATTTTTACAAAGTACTTTCCATATAGAAAGACAACTAAATTATGATGTGATAGTTTAGGCTTCATGCAAATGGAAGGAGAAGGCTTACTCATAGAATAAGACTACTTCTAAGTTGTTCCCAAACCATCAAATTAGGATGCCTTAGCACATACATTTTTTAAAGTTAAGGTGTATATTATAAATTGTTTTTTGATTAAGCTACATGTGGACAAGAACCGGAGAAAATTTATGATGTATTAGTTCTTTTGTTAAACATATTATCACCTAATAATCTTGAATGGATTCATGGGTCCATGAGATGTGCATTTAAGAAAGAAGTTAGAATATTTGAAGGTAAAAGAATGGCTAGTATAAAAAATAAATGTTAGCTATGAATAACAACTGCAGTCAACTGATCAAATTTCTAATGGCACAGAAGAAGATACAAGTGTCACGACCTGAGTTTAAACCCTAGCCATAAGCCATCTTTGGTTGTTCACTAGAGGTTCAATGGGACCTTTGGAATACCAAATCCATGGAGTTATATGATAAATGAAGCTGATGTGGAAATAGAAGCAATTATTGTGGGATAAAACTTAAAAGCATAATTCTTTATTAAGACAATTAGAATGAACAAAAGAATGTCAGCTACTAAGTACTATCTGTCTAGTGAAGCCTTTACTACTAACATAAAAGATAATTAAGAAAAGGCCTTGTAGGCTTTATCAAAACAAAGTGTAAACAAAAATAATAAAAGAAAACAAAAGAATTTCCAAGCCTTCTAAATGATAGGAGCGCTAATCATATAAATTGACGAACTAATCATGAAAATATGTAAAAAGTAGCTTAAAACAATTTAAAGCTTGCGATGTAGAATCATGAGAGATTTGTTTTCATAAAATTAGCTTATGAGTAAATAAATAGTAGTTTTCATAGAGTTCCTGGACTTGGGGAGTTTCTTATAATGGACAAAACCCATATGGGATTATTATGCCCAAGGTATTAAGCACTTGAAGAGCAAGTACAGAACTATGTACTCAAGGATCATGCAATCATACCCTTTGGGCAAATCCTATGGTGGGAATGAAGTTATGAAACTTGGGTTATCTAAGCCTTGTCCTTTTGGAGCTAAATAGTCCTTCCAAATAATACTAGTGCTCTATAACATAACTAAATAATTGTTTGAGCCCGTTCTTAACTATGATATCAATCTGTACTGTAGTGAGCCATTGCTCAATTTTATGGCAGGAATCAAATGCTAAAAATCTTGTATCTAGAACATATCATCTGATTCTTGCTTATATCATAAATAGTGGAAAAACTTACTTTAACATGCATAAGTTTATAGATTCTCAAAATAGAGGTTATAATTCCATAAAGAAGCTTAATGCTTGAATTTCAATGTGTAAATAAGAGTTTTGCAAAAATATGATAAGATCATAGAATACATTGGTCATGAAAATTAGGTAGAACGTGTATAGATTCCAAATTTATTGACTTGGGAAAAAACCCTAGAATTTTAAATAAGTTGCATTAATCTTAAAGTACTTGGACATATGGATGAAAGAAATCCATTACTAAAATCTTGCATTCCTAAATAAGGACAAATACTTGAAAAGAGAAAGCTTGATGAAACTACTAGTTTAGGAACTCTAGATTGTTTGATCTAGACTTAGACTTGTTCTTAAGAGAATAAAGGAGGAATAGGCCTTAGGATCTTATATTTATACTTTTTGGTGATCAAAACTTTGTGGGATAGGGTAAATGATAAGGAATAGTCGGATTTACCCTTATTAAATATTACTAATTTTTCTGGAGTAGGGTTCTAAGAGTTATAGTTTAACTCCTGGTCCATAACATGACCATATTAGAAGTCGTGGTCATTGGAAGTTTGTCAAACTCCTAGATCACTTCTCTGATTCAACAACATGACTTGTTTCATGACCTGTACACTAACTAGTGGTTTTAAGAGGATTTTTCCAAGTCTACAGTTTGAGTTCAAAAGTCAAGTTATGAATCAAACACCCTCCTATGACTCATGATATGCGTAGTGGTGCCTGTGAACTTGGGTCCAACTTAGGTACTGATACCATGAGTAATACCATGGCTCGTGGTCCCATTAAATGGTTTGTACAATGAGTTGTATTTTTCTTGTACTACAAGTCCGAAATTTTGTTTTTCATAATAAATGTGAAGTATTCATAACATTGGAATCTAAGACGTTAGAATATCTCCATCTTATGGTCATTCATCCTCAAATAGGGAGGACTAGGGATAGAATTAAAGGACAAGAAACCATCATAAGCTAAATTCAGTTGGCTCATACTAAGGAATGGAACTTGAATATAGAGTATACTAGAATAAACATAAACAAGAGTATATAAGCCATTGAGAAATCACATAAGAGTCCCAAGAATTGTTGTATGAATGACGTTACTACATTAAACATTTTCATTAGAAAGAGTGAAAAGATGGAGATATCTAGCTGTCATATCTTCCTCGACTACCCATGTTGGTTCTTTAAAATTTTTGTGTTGTTCTCAAGCACACACGCAAGTGTATGTGGTCCTCCAAGTAGTAAAATAGCCTTTAGAAGCTAATCATTGATCCCACAAGAACTTGTGTTAAGGAAATATCCTATTCTAGCATTAATATAAAGATTAAACAAGTGCTAAAGTAACCAAAAGAGTTTGAAAGATTAAAATGATAAATAATTGTAAATAATAAGGTAATGTAAGGGTCTTGATAAATAATGGGGAGAAACCTATGGTTAAGGAACTATGAAAAATCTTACTTAGTTATGTAATCTAATTGGTTTATTTAATTATGTTGGTTGTTGGTTCATGTTGTTTAGAGCATGATCATGGTCTGTGGAACCTCTAATCAATTCTCTAACTTAGCCTCAGAACTACACCGTTGAGCAGGGATGCAAGAACTAAGCTAAATACATTTGTTTTATTTCTGTATATGAGACTAATAGGGCTAATTAGGTATATTCCTATCCTAAAAGAAAATCATTACTTCAATTCATTGAACAATTACAATACTATTACATATATCCCACGTTCTATTTTATCATTCCTCCTTCTGGGCTCATGATATAGTTGTGAGTGTATCGGGTAGTGAATCCATTGAATTGTTAAAACAAGGATACATGAACAAACAATAATAATAATAAAATAAAATAACTTCATTATAAGCAAAAGTAATTATTTTCTTGTCCTTAACCCTAGACGAGGTTGTTTCGCCACTCATGGACACACAAAAAATCATAATAATGAAATCCATGTAAGACTCTAAAAGAAAACTAAAGTGAAGGAACAAAACCCTAATTGAAGCATGATACAGTGTATTATCTCACCCATAATTCATCCAATATCCTTATAAAACAATTGAAGTGTCCTATTTATACGAGGTCACAAGTGGCTGATTTGAACTAGCCGCCGTGCCACACCCTTATCCCAGAGAATAAGGAGAGTGGCGCGCCTCTATTTCTGTAAGATACTGGAATTCACATTTTAATTTGAATCCAAGGGAGTGTCACACCAATATTGTTGTGGCTAGGCAGCATGGCACGCCCCTAAGCCCAAAAATTCCTGATTTGAACATCAAATACTACATGTATTTGGTATTTCATTCCTTGCTTTGTAGTAGCTTTTCCTCTTCAATTCAATCTTGTATATCATCCTAACATCATTTTTATCATAACATCAAGATTCATACAATCTATCACACCAAGAATTAGAGCTTTAAATAAGATATAATCAAACAAGATGACTAGAATGACACATAGCTCAAGCTAAGATTACTAGTTTTCTCATTTAAATTATAATTGAACGTTTGATTCCAAAATCTATTTGCTCACACCTTAAACCCTATAAACACATAAATTAACACACATATGCTCATTGATGTGAATATTATCTCATTACACACATGAAAAGTCCACAAAACCAAGCTAAATAAGTGTAGATAACAATACTCAGGTGCATAAATCCACCTAAGATCATCACCCCACTTAAAGCCTTGTTCGTCCTCGAACAATTATTCACCTTAAGCATCATAATGAAGTAAGACTCCACATTACTACTACATGCAAGACACTTGGGCTAGCACAGTAATGACTACATAATTAGCAAGTTTTACACTAAAGCATGCCATATACAATTCAGAACTCAAGAAAACTACTTTAAAACATCCAAAACACCAGAATTGACTCACCAAGTTGGCAAACTCATGCAGATTAATCAACCAAATAGATCATCTAAGTCACCTTACTATCATCAAACAAGTTCCCTCACCCTAAGATAGTTACATATATTCACTCATAAAGATGCAATTTGTCATAAGAATGGGTATAAAAATCAAATTATGTTCATTTCTAGAAAGAACACTTATGTCACCCAAGATGAACCATAGGATTGCCCTTACTGTAGTACTCTACTAATATTATAATGTTAAGGCTAAAGATCAAACATGACTTTAAGGATTGTAATGTAGGCTAAGGGACCGGTAGGAACTATTGTGGTCGGTAACAATGACTATTTTCCATAAGCTCATTAATATATCTCATATATCATTAAACTCTTATCTAAATAACAAACTTCCCATATCTACCTTCACACTTATCTTTTGTTTTGCCCTATGTCATTAGGCTAGTTCTTATATATTAAGGAGGGAGTATTAACAATCAAACATGATTCAATTTTTCTTTTCTCAATATATGACTGCCACCCCCAATACATACACTTTTTCAAAACCAATAGCTACTACTTTGGGGCTTCACTTTCACCTTTTTCTGCTTAATTTCACACTCTTCAACCACATTAATCTTAAAATAAAGAGCCTAACAGCTTTGGATAATTCTACATATGAGGCTACAAAAGAAATAGGCTAAGGTTCAACGGGGCTAGCTAAGATTATGCACAAGGGTAGATAAAAGAGGGTATAAACATGACTATTAAAGAAATGCCTATATCATCTCCTAAGACCACATTCTTTATTTTACTTTGCACATATACCAAAAAAGTTATAGAGATCAAAATGCAAGTCTAATACAATTCTATGACATAAGATAGAATAACCCTGAAATGTATGCCTTCCAAAGTATGGAAAATCACCTCTTCAAAATCAACACAGAAACTGCTCGAACATCTGGTCACTACGTAGGAAGAAAAGAAGAAGCTCCAGCCCCTGTGTCATGTGGGGACACAATGTATGAAGACGGTTAATGTTAGGAGCGCAAACACATAACTGAAGGGTAAGGATAAAATAGTGTCATCATTCCAAACCAAGTCAAACCATCACATGCAATCACATTTATATACATAGGCATATATATAGATATATTAATACATCGAGTGTCGGGAAAGGAAATAAGGCCTTAGCATACATTCTAAAACATACAATCATGATACATAAAGTGGAGGACTCTAACTTCCACTTATGTAGATTAGGGAGTTTGAACTTCCTGATTATGTTGTGCAAGAAGACTCTAACCTCAATCCGCCTTATTAAGAAAATGGATTCTAACCACAAGCCATTATATCAAGCAAATGGACTCTAACCACAAGACGTCTTATTAAGAAAGTGGACTCTAACCACAAGTCGTCTTATCAAGCAAATGGACTCTAACCACAAGCCGATTAATTAGACAAGTGTACTCTATCCACAAGCCATCTTTTAAAGCAAGTGAACTCTAACAATAAGCCATCACGTCTATTTCTAGTTGTCATTGGGACTCTAACCCTTTGTCCATGCATTCACATCCACTTAGTTCAACATTCAAGGACTCCGGCCCACTTAGCTAATTCAAGCATTCAAGGCTATACTTCAATGCCATATATGACCATAAGGTCTTTATGAAACATTTATCAATCAATTAGTTTAATAGGCCAATGCCTTAAGCTTCAATCACAAGTCAAGTCAAATTGGGGTGATCAAGACCTTTACTAAACCATTCACTCTTAATTAGCATTCTCACACCAAGCTTTAGATCAAACACAATTCAATTTTGTGTTTAAGGACTCAAACCCCTTTTTATCCAATCAAACCACCAAGGTTACTAGTTAACTCATTATATGGCCAATAATGCCTTTATAAAGACATTTACCAATCATTCTTACTCTTTAATCCATTTCCTTTATTCAAAGCACTATTAACATATGGTTAATTCTTTCTCTTAGACATTTTCACAAACACCTTGAGGGCATACCCTTACCATGACCAAAACTAAAGTATAAATCATCAAGCTTAGGGTTATTCATGACCCATTTATTAAACCACAATAAAAAAGCACCCACATGTGCAAGCCATTACCAAATCATTTATAAATACAAGTTTAAACAAAAGTAAACAATACTCATCACTATGCATCAAAACCCTCAATATTTGGTTTCAAAACCCACCATTCAAGAACCAGAATCAACTTTTAAAATGCATGATAATTGAGAAATAACAACAAGGGAAGAGTCACATGCCTTATAAAAGATGATTCACAGAAATAACTTGACCCTTTTAGCCTGTAGAAGAACACCTCTTACAACCCTAGCCTCTGATCTTGTTGAAGAAGTTTATAGAGTGTTTTGGAATGTTTTGATCTTGTTTAAGCAAAGAATGAAGGGCCAAACAATGTTATAAGTCATGTGTTATAAGGGTTTAGGGGTGGGAAATGTCTAAAATATCCTCAACTTAAAAGCTAAAAATTAACTCAGGAGGGTACGACTTACCTTACTTAATTGTACCCTAGGGTACGAGTGATACCCTTACTCATAACCTAGGACTCACAATTGACCTCTAAACTATACAACATAAGAATTCAAAAGGTGAAATCATACCTTATGGTATGAGAAGCACCCTATAACTAGTATCCCAGGTAGAATTCACTAGGCTGACAACTAAACATCATACGACTAGGTAACTTACTACTCGTACCCTAGTATGCGAGGTGTATGGTACCTAACTATACATTGGATAGAATATAATGCCTCGTACACTAATAATCATATAGGGGGGAGGGGTACTAGATTATATCCTAGGGTACGAGATATAGGTACCAACCATACCCTGTCCAAAAACTCAAAACTTGGGGGAATTTTTTAAGGGTTCAAAGCCTAGGTGTTTTAATTCTCCCTCGCTTGGATCATTCATCCTCAAATGATGCATAGGGATTTCACAAGCACTAGTTAGCAAATTATAGAACATCAAGCTAACCTTAAACCTAGTTAGAAAACAAAGACATACAACAAGGATAAGACACATGCCATGATCATTATCAATCAACCATTCATTCAATTGACTTTGAGACTCGAACCCATTTTCTATCAGACACTTTCTCAATTCAAAGTTTAAGGACTTGAATCCATTACCTATAAGAGACATAAATCAAGCTAAGAGTATGAACACATAACTCAAGCATGATTTTCCATAACATAAAACAATTGTGGATACTTGGACTTCATGTCCTCTTCCGTCTCCCATGTAGCTTTCTCAGACTTTTGGTTCCTCCATAGAACCTTCACCAAAGCAACCTGTTTTGTTCATAATCAGTGAACTTGACTATCAAATATCATCACCGGGACCTTCTCATTGGTCAAAGAGTCTAAAAATATCAATATCTTCAAAGGGAAAAACCAACGAAGGATCAACCATACATTTCCACAACATGGTCACATGGAATACCAAATGGATGAATCTCAAAATAGAGGGCAATCGTAACTCATAGGCAATGTTACCAACCCCTTTCAAAATCAAATAAGGACCAACATGCCAGGTACTAAGTTTCCCTGGGGACTAAGTTTCCCCTTCTTACAAAACTGTATCACTCTCTTCACGGGAAATACCTTCAATAATACCAAATTGCCAACGTCAAACTCCAAGTACCTATGCCTCATATTTGCATAGGAATTTGGCAACACTGAGCGGTTTTCAACCTATCACAAATCACCTTCATCCTCTCCAAGGCATGGTGAACCAAATTGGGGTTAAGCAACTTACCCTCACCAACTTCTACCGCCTAATAAGAGAATAACACCTCCTACCATACAATACCTCAAAAGGAGACATACTAATGCTAGAGTGGTAACTGTTATTATAGATAAATGACCTAAATAGAGTCACATTAATTATGATATCGGGGATGGCTGATGATGAAAATCATATTAATTGTCTCCCACTTCCATTCAGGTAACTCAATCTCTTGGTACAAACCCCCGAGTCTCAAGTGCTCAATTTTCACTTGTTTACACACCATACACTTAGCCACAAAGCTAGCCACATCTCATTTCATATTATTCTACCAATAAAACTCCCTAAGATCATGATACATCTTCATAGAATCGGGATGAATAGCATACCGAGATCCATAAGCCTCGGTCATAATCCTTTTTCTCGATCCATCACCATTGGGAACACATAGCCTACCTTGGTACCTCATGATACCAGCACCCCCAATCGCAAAATCAACAACCTTTTGTTGACTCACACTACTCTTAATCTTCACCAAATCGGGATCCAACATTTGATTTTCCTTAATCTCCACAACAAGAAATGACTGCATCACCTAATGCACCAATACACCACCATCCTCAAAGTCCATGAGACAAACTCCAAGATTAGACAAATGATAAATGTCCTTCACCAACTCTCACTTATCCACATCCACATGAGCTAAACTCACTATGGATAACCTGCTAAGAGCATCAACAATTATGTTAGCTTTACTTGGATGGTAATAGAGACTCATATCATATTTCTTTAAAACCTCAAGCCATCTCTCCATATCTTTTGTCTAAGATTCAACTCTTTTTGAGTAAACACAAACTTAAGGCTCTTATGATTAGAAAAGATGTCAACATGATCTCTATAGAGAGAGTGTTGACAAATCTTCAACCCAAATACCACGTCTAAAAACTTTAAGTCATGAGTAGGGTAGTTCTTCTCATGAACTTTCAATTTCCTAGAAGTATAGGCTACCACCCTACCATGCTACATCAATACAAAACCAAGCCCAATACAAGAAACATCACAATACACTACAAAACCATCATTCCTCTCGAGTAAGGTAAAAATAGGAGCCGAAGTCAATTTATCTTTTAACTTCTCAAAACTACCCTCACATGCATTCGACTAAAAGAACTTGACGTATTTTTTGGGTCAACTTAGTCAATGGAGCAGCTATTATTGAAAAACTTTGCACAAATCTCCTATAGTAATCGGCTAGACCCAAGAAGCTCTGAATATCAGTTGGAGTCATGAGATAACATGGTCTGACTAGACCCAAGAAGCTTTGAATATCAGTTGGAGTCTGAATATCAGGATAGACCCAAATCTCCACCACGATCCCTCCAATTGAGATAACATAACCATGAAAAGTCACAGCCTTCAACAAAAATTCAGACTTAGAGAACTTGGCATACAAATGATGATCCTTCAAGGTGTGTAACACAACATGAAGATGATCGATATGATACATCTAACACTTAGAATAGACCAATATGTCATCAATTAAGTCAATAATAAAAAAATCTAGCAACAGATGAAACACCCTATTCATCAAATCTATGAATGCCACGGGGGGATTGATCAACCTGAAAGACATAACTGAGAACTCATAATAATTGTATCGGATCCTGAAGGCAGTCTTAGGGATATCCACTTCCCTAATCTTAAGCTATTGATAACCCATCCTAAGATTAATCTTAGAGAAATATTCCATACCTTGAAGCTGATCAAATGAGTCATCAATCCTAGGAAGATGATACTTATTCTTTATGGCCACCTTAGTCAACTGACGATAATCAATGCACATCTGAAGGAAACCATTCTTCTATCGCACAAACAACACTGGAGCTCCCCAAGGAGACATAATAGGACATATAAAACCTTTATCTAAAAGGTCCTTTAATTGCTCCTTAAGATTTTTTAACTCCACTAAAGCCATTTTATAAGGAGGGATAGAAATTTGATGAATGTCTAGAACAAGATCAATCCCAGAATCAATTTCCCTATCAAGAGGAATACTAGGAAGGTTATTGGGAAAGACCTCAGGAAACTCATTAGCCACAAGAACATATTCTACAGAAGGACCTTCCAAGTTAGAATCTTTAACTCAGACCAAATGATACAAACAACCTTTGAAATCAAATTTCGGGCTCTATGATATAAGATAAATCTCCCCTTTGGCATTAAAAAACCTCTTTCCTATACAATAACTACTCATTAGGGAATTTAAAATGTGACCTTATGGGTACAACATTCATAGGAAGCATAGCACGAGTGCAATAAATCCATCCCTAGAATAATATTAAAATCTACCATGTCTAACTCTATCAAGTATACCGGAGTTTTTCTACCTCTAACAGCTACCACACACCCCTTATACACTTCTTTAACAGCCAAATAATCTCCTACCAAGTTAGTAATAGAAAAAGAAACCAACAAACACTTAGGATCAAAACCAAAATGCACAGCCACAAATGGGGTCACATAAGAGAGGAAGGACCCTGGGTCTAGTAAACAATACACACCATGGGAGAAAAGTTTTAACATACCCGTAGTAAAATATGTAGATGCCTTAGACTCCTGGTGAGTAGAAAGTACATAGAACCGATTCCAGACAGTGGTTGTACTAGAAAGAAAAGTAGAAGTAGAAGCAGCACCCTTCGGTATAGGAGCAGATGAAGTAGCAATAGGGACCCTGTTGGCCTAACATTCCACTAGAGAGGGGCACTCTAGTTGAATATACCCATTTTAACCATATCTAAACCATCTGTTCCTCCCCTTCTCACACTGACCATGATGATGCTGACCATGGAATCTATAATAAGGGTAGGATGGAGCCGATTGAGCCCTACTATCCTGAGATTATGCAACCTATGATTAGAACCCACCATCAAACTGAGTTTGATGATCACCCGATGGCTTTTGGTAAGGAGAATGAGCTTAGGAGAAAGAACTAAAACTTCCACAGTTCTTTCTTGGCCACTTACCACTATTTCTACTATTTTCTCAAAAGGCCTAAATTTCTTCCCTTGCCTTTCACTAAAGTGAACCTATTTTTTTTATTCTTCACCAATTGTTACATAAATACCGCTAACCTAGAGATATCCATATCCTTGATAAAAAAATAATACTTTCTCTCAAGGATCTACTAACGATAAAGTCCTGAAGCAAACTTACGCATCCTATCCCTCATGTTATAAACCATCTCCGTAGCACACCAAGATAATGGATGAAACTTCAAGGCATACTCCTTGATAGACTTCTTTCCTTTTCTCAAATTAACAAACTCATCCACCTTTTCTTTCCTTTACTCTGGAGGAAATAATCGGTCCAAAAATACATTAGTTAAATTTTCCCACAAAGATGACTCGTCAACATCACTCCTCACCTGATCCCATTCCTTGTACTAGTGGTACGCGATATCTTTCTGCTAATAGGCTGCAAACTTCATCCCTTCCATATTAGTGGCATGCATAATTACGAAAATCTTTTCTATCTCATACAAAAAACCTTGAGAATCATAATCCACCTTAAAACTAGTAAAGGTCAGAGGACTCAACCTCATGAACTGGCCAACCCTTGTGGCCTCAAAAGATGGAGTAATAGATACATCACGCTCATCCTGAGAATCCACCAACCGCGCAATCATATAAATCGACAGACAAAACTCAGCATTTATCATATCATCTTGAGGAGCTAGGGAGTACTAAAGAGAACCAGTAGAAATCAAGGACCCTTAGGAACCAACCTCTAGATCAGGTCTGGACTCTATAAATTGGATGAGCTTCATCTACCTTGTCCTCAGTCGAGATAGAAGGGTTTTCTTGAACATCAGATCTTCTTGGAGGCATGATCTGAAAGGTAAGCGAGCAGAAATCAGAGGAATCAAAGATCTTAAACTCTGTAGCTCCAAATAAGACAATAAAAAGGTGAAACATTCCTAAATGTCTCATAGCCTATAACTTATAAGTTTGGCACATTATACACCCATAAAAAAACTCTACTTGGCACTACTTGTTGGACACCCAACTAACCATGAACCTTGCTCTGATACCAACTTAACATGACCTAAAACTAGTACTTATTGTATGGATTTCTTAAGCCTTACGGGGATCAGTGATTGCCCTATAACATAACCTAACCATCATATCAATCCACAAATATCAGATGAACCCCAACCATATAACAAGAAAATAGAAATAAGACTAACAATCCCCACTTAAATATCTAATCAATCCATTAATTCCAATTTACTAAAAAACATACCCAATTTCATAGTCTTCCACAAAACCTCTACAAAACTGATGCCTATAATATTTTGGGATAAGCCTCCGACTATAGCCAAAATAAAGTCTAATAGAAGTGTCTAACATAAGATAGAAAGACCCTGAAATGTATGCCTTCTTAAGTATTGAAACTCACCACTTCAAAGTTAACACACGAACTGATCGAATACCACAGGAAGAGATGAATAACTCCAGCCCCTGTGTCTCATAGAGGCACAACATCTAGAGATGATAAGCGGTTGGAGCGATAGCATGTAACTCAAGGTAAGGATAACATAGTGTCAACATTTAAAATCAAGTCAAACCATCACATACAACCATATTTATATACACAGACATATATATAGATATATGATACACCGAGTGTCGAGAAAGAAAATAAGTCCTTAGCATGCATTTGAAAACGTCTACTCTTTATACATGAAGTGGAGGACTCTAACCTTCCCCTTACATAGATTACAGAGTTTGAACTTCCTGATTATGTTGAGAAAGAGGACTCTAACCTCAAGCCACCTTATTAAGAAAGTGGACTCTAACCACAAGCCATCATATCAAGTAAGTGAACTCTAACCATATGTCGTCTTATCAAGAAGGTGAAAACTAACTTCAAGCCATTTTATTGGACAAGTGGACTCTAAGAAAAAGCCATCTTTTAGAGAAAGTCAACCCTAACCATAATCCATTTCATTCATTTTTAGTTGACATTAGGACTCTAAACCTTTGTCCATGGATTCACATCCACTTAGTTCAATATTCAAGGACTCTAACCCATTTATCCAATCAAACTTCAAGTCTTCACTTCAACTCCATACATGACCATAAGGTTTTATGAACCATTAATTGGTCAATAACTTTAATAGGACAATGACTTAGTTTCAATCACTATGAAAGTCAAATTGGAGTGATTAAGACCATTATAAAACCATTCATTCTTCATTAGCATTCTTACACCAAACATTAGATCAAACATAATTCAACTTAGTAGTTACGTACTTAAAATCCTTTTTAATCAATCAAATCATCAAGTTTACCAATTAAATTATTACATGGCAAACAAGGAATTTACAAAGTCATTTACCAATCATTCTTACTCATTAAGCCATTGTTTTATTTCAAATCACTATTAACACGGGACTAGTTCTTTCTCTTATATATTTTCATAGACAACTTGAAGGTATACCGTTACCATGACCAAAATCAAAGTGGAAATCATCAAGCTTAGGGTTATTCATGACCAATTTGTTAAAACACAATCAACAAGTACCCACATGTACAAACCATCACCAAATCATTTATAAACACAAGTTTAAACAAGAGTAAATAATATTTGGTCAAATCCTTCAATATTTTGCTACAAAACCCACCATTCAAGAATCAAAATTAATGTTTAAAATACATGATATTTGAGAAATTACAATGAAGGAAGAATCACATGCCTTATACAAGATGATTCACAGAAATAACTTGACCCTTTTATCCTCAGAAGAAAACCTCTTTAAACCCTAGCCTCTAATCTTGCTGAAGAAGTTTAGAGAGTATTTTAGAATGTTTTGATCTTGTCTAAGTGAATAATGAAGGGCCAAACAATATTATAAGTAGTGGGTCATGAGGGTTTATGGCTGGGAAATGTCTAAAATATCCTCCGCTTAAAAGCTAAAAATATCCCTAGGCCTCACCATGGACCTATAAACTATTCAACATATAACTTCACAAGGTGGAATTGTTCCCTAAGGTAAGAGAAGTACCCTACAACTCATACCATAGGACGAATACACTAGGTTGACCTACAAACATCATATGACCAGGTAGTATACTATTTGTACCCTAACATACGAGGTGTATGGTACCTAACCATACCTTGGACCAAATGTAACCCCTCATACATAGATCATCATATGAGAGAGGGGTACTATATTGTACACTAGGGTATGAGATGTATGCACCAACCATACCCTATCCTAAAACTCAAAACTTACAAGAATTTTCTTAAGGTTCACATCATAGGTGTTTCATTAACCCTTGATGAGGGTATGTAGCGACTGATGGTCACATAAAGAATCATAATAATGAAATCATGTAAAAATCCAAAAGAAAACTAAAAAAAAAGAATAAAATCATTAAATAAAGCCTCCTCTAGTGTAGACTCTTGTCCACAAGTCATCTAAGACCCTTACAAAACAATTGAAGTGTCGTATTTATACTAGGCCACAAGTGGCCTATTTAAAGTAAACACCGTGCCACACCCTTATCTTGGAGGATAGAGAGTGTGGAACGCTCCTATCATGGTGAGATACTAGAATTCATATTTTACATTGCAACCAAGGGTGTTTCATTCCCTTATAGGAGTAGCTAGGCAGCATGGAACGGCCATAAGCCCAATAATTTCAAATTTGAAAATCAATTACTTTATGCTTTTGGCCTTCAATTCGTTGCTTCGTGGTAGATTTTACCTTTAAATTATAGATTGAATATCATCCTAATATCATGTTTATTATCTTACCAGGCTTCCTACAACATAGCACACCATGAATTAGAGCTTTAAAAAAGATAGTATTACACAAGACGACTCGAATGACGCATAGCTCTAACTAAGAATACTAGTTTTCTCATTTAACTTAGTGAATGCTTTGATTCCAAACTCTATTTTCACACACCTTAAAACCTATCAACTCATAAATTGGCACTTATATGCTTATTTTCATAAAGATTAACTCATTACGCACATGACAAGTCCTCAAAACCAAGCTAAATAAGCATAGATAACAATGCTTAGGAGAATAAATCCACCTAAGATCAGTCTGACCATCCAACCAACTATAACTAATACAGTTTTCTTAGTTATCAACTTTTCAACTTGACGATTTAAAATTCAAACCAGAACCTCTTCAAATAAATAGTTATCCATTAACCCATTTTTCTCTATGGGCACCACATGTGAAGGATCACCAATACACTTCGTCTACATTGAGAAATGAAAGACTAGATGCATGTATGACCGATGAATCGTGGACTGAGTTTTTCTTTCTTGTAAAACTGCATAATACCCTTAATGGATAAAACTTTTAAGAAGACCCAATCATCATTCTCTAACTTAATTTCTCTTCTTCTCATATATGAAAATGGTTTTTTTGGATTTAAGTGGTTCTTAGTTGCTCTTAATTCACCCTAACATTCTCAATATCCTTATGAATTATGTTTGTCGATCTAGTCTCTCCAACTATAAACCAACCAATAGGCAATCTACATCTCTTCTCATAAAGATCCATAAATAGATCCATCTAGATGCTAGAGTAGTAACTATTATAACCAAATTCAACAAAAGGTAGGTGATCATATTAATTATCTTAGAAATTAATAACACATCAAGATTCGAAAAAATATGTTTTCCCTAACTATTGCTCTGGGATGAAAAACAGTGCATGATTTAACCTCATACCCAAGATTTTCTAAAAAGAATACTAAAGATGATTTGTAAATTGTACACCACAGTCTAAATTAATAGACAACCAAATCCCATGAAGTCTGATTTTCTCCTTGACGTATATCCTAGAATAGACCTTGGCTATATCCGTCTTCCTGATAGAAAAAAAGAGCTAATTTAGTTAGGCGATCAATAAATACCCAAATAAAATCATATAGACATTATAGTTAAGGTAAATTTACCATGAACTCGATATTAAACATCTTTCACTTTCAAGTAGGAATACTTATGTCATGAGCTAATTCACCCGGCCTTGGATGTTCAACCTTAGTCTATTGTAGTTATATTCACTTAGACAGTAAATTAGCAATATTCTTGTTCATAACATTATATCAACAAACCTATCTCAAATCACAATACATCTTTATAAAACATGGATAAATGTAGTATATAGAATTGTGCACCTCAATAAAATATGCTCTCTTAATCCATCAATGTCTAGGACATATAATATGCCTTGATACCTGAAAACACTATGTCTCCCTTGGAGAAAGTAAAAAGACTCACATTATAGACTGCTTCCTTCAACGGGAGTAATATAAGATCCTTACATTGCTTCTCTTTCACCTCCATCATTAATAAAGACTCAAAAACATTGTGAACTATCACAACACCATCATTTGAATATGTGATACAAACTCTTAGTCATGTACGTCTATAAACATCCTTTACAAGCTCCTTCTTACCTTTCCCTACATTAGCAACACTCCTCATGGATAACTTACTAAGAACATCGACAACAAAAAATTTCCTTATTTAAATGGTACATCAAACTTATATCATAGTCCTTCAAAAGCCCTAACTACATTATCTATAAAATATTCAACATTTTCTATCTGAAAACATACTGCAAACTATTATGATTTATGAAATCATCGACATGCACCCATAGAAAGTTATACTAAATATTTAATATAAATAAAATAACTTCTAACTCTGGATCATAGGTGGGGTAATTACTCAGATGAGTTAGATCTTGTCTAGAAGTATAATCAATAACCTTACCATTATGAATCAACACATAACCATGAAAAATTTTGGAAGAATCACAATAAACTAAGAAACCATATACTCACTTGAAAATTCAAAATAAAGTTGTAGTCAATCAAACTTTCAACTCTTGAAAGCTTTCTTCACAAGCTTCAAACCACTAATTTTTTTTGTTTTTAGCTACTTTGGTCAATGGAGTAGCATTACATACAAACCCCTCGATAGACCATTTATTAAAACTGGCTCAACCCAAGATACTCTTGATGATTAACAAAGATAATTTTCTAGGATCATTTTTAACCTCATCAATATTCTAAGAATCAACCACAATACCTTCACTAGAAATAGCGTGCCAAAAGAATTCTATGGATTTCAACAAAAACTCATATTTTGAAAACTTCACATACAACTTTCTATATTTGAAGGTCTAAAGTAAAATTCAAAGATGATCGGATTGGTATTGCTCAATACTAGAGTAGATCAAATTATCATCGATGAACTTAATAAAAAATATGTCAATTATATATTGAACACCTCATTCAAAAGATACATAATTTTTTTGGGAGCATCGCATGACATCAAACTCATAGTGACCATACAAATACAATAAGTCATCTTTAAAATATCATGCCATTTCCTTTAACAGATGATAATAATATCTAAGACCTATCTTTGAAAAACAAATAGAACCCTGAAGTTGGTTGAATAGGACATCAATTATGGGAATAGGATACTTTTTCTTAATGGTGGCCTTATTCAACTGGCAATAATTGATATACTTTCTAAGGAAACCATCGTTATTATGCATAAAAAAGATAATTACACTTCATGGAGCAACACTAGGCTTGATGAAACCTTTATTTAGGAGAGGAAGGGGTGTGACCTCGACCAGGTGAGGTGCATTAAGGGTGAGGACGGTAGAGTGTTGGTGGAGGATGGCCACATTAAGGATAGATGACAGTCGTACTTTCATAGGCTCTTGAATGACGAAGGGGATAGAGCTATTGAGCTAGGGGAACTGGAGCACTCAGAAGAGTGTCAGAATTTTAGTTATTGTAGACGTTTTAGGGTAAAAGAGGTTAGAGAGGCTGTTCGCAAAATGCGAAGGGGTAGGGCGACGGGGCCGGATGAGATACCGGTGGAGTTTTGGAAGTTCGTTGGAGAGGCTGGTGTAAGGTGGTTGACTGGATTGTTCAACGAAATCTTCAAGATGGCAAAGATGCCCGAGGCTTGGAGGTGGAGTACCATGATCCCTCTCTATAAGAATAAAGGGGACATCCAGAGTTGCAATAACTATAGGGGGATTAAGTTATTGAGTCACTCTATGAAGATTTGGGAGAGAGTGGTCGAGGTGAGGCTGAGACTGATATTGTCTATTTCGAAAAACCAGTTTGGGTTTATGCCTGGCCGTTCGACGACGGAGGCAATTCACCTGGTACGGAGACTGGTGGAACAGTATAGGGAAAGGAAGAAGGACCTGCACATGGTGTTTATCGACCTGGAGAAGGCATACGACAAAGTCCCCAGAGAGGTGCTTTGGAGGTGCTTGGAGGTGAGTGAAGTCCCGCAGGTATATATCAGAGCAATTAAGGACATGTATGAGGGAGCAAAAACTCAGGTGAGGACGGCGGGAGGAGACTCAGAGCATTTCTCTGTCTTGACAGGATTGCATCAGGGATCTACTCTTAGTCCTTTTTTGTTTGCTTTGGTGATGGATGTGTTGACGTGGCGTATTCAAGGGGAGGTGCCGTGGTGTATGCTTTTTGCGGATGATATAGTTCTGATTGACGAGACTCGAGGGGGTGTGAATGATAAATTAGAGGTGTGGAGACAAACCCTTGAGTCTAAAGGGTTCAGGTTGAGCAGAAGCAAGACTGAGTATTTGGAATGCATGTTTAATGACGTAAGGCTGGAGGATGAGGTGGTAGTGAAGCTGGATTCACAGGTGGTATGTAAGAGGGATAGTTTCAAGTATCTCGGGTCCGTGATCCAGGGGAACGGGGAGATTGATGAGGATGTCTCGCACCGTATTGGGGCGGGTTGGATGAAGTGAAAGCTCGCGTCGGGGGTGTTATGTGATAAGAAGGTGCTGCCCAAGCTTAAAGGCAAATTCTACAGGGTGGTAGTCCGTCCGGCCATGTTGTATGGAGCGGAATGTTGGCCAGTTAAGAATTCCCACATCCAAAAAATGAAGGTGGCAGAGATGCGGATGTTGCGCTGGATGTGCGGGCTGACTAGGGGGGATAGAGTTCGGAATGAGATTATCAGGGAGAAGGTTGGTGTGACTCCAGTGGAGTGCAAGATGCGGGAAGTCCGATTAAGCTGGTTCGGACACGTGAAGAGGAGGGGCATGGATGCCCCAGTTCGTAGGTGTGAGAGGCTAGCGTTGGATGGTTTTAGGCGGGGTAGGGGTAGGCCGAAGAAGTACTGGGGTGAGGTAATTAGGCGGGACATGGAGCAGTTACAGCTCACCGAGGACATGACCCTAGATAGGAAGGTCTGGAGAACGCGAATTAGGGCAGAGGTCTAGGGCCAGTTCAGGTCACTAGTGTAGGGAATTACTTGCTGGGGGTACGAATATGGGTGCTTTCCTCTGTTTTCCTTCTGTTTTCTTTTCTTCTACGCATGGCTGCTGTATCTATGTTATGGATGTTATGTTATGTACTCATGTACTCTTATAACCTTGTTCGGTGCTTCACTTTGTATTTGTATTTGCGTGGTATCTGGTGTTTTGTGTCTTCAGCCGGGGGTCTATCGGAAACAGCCTTTCTACTTCTTTTGAGGTAGAGGTATGGACTGCGTACATCTTACCCCCCCCAGACCCCACCAGGTGGGAATACACTGGGTTTGTTATTGTTGTTGTTGTATTTTCTAGTGTAGAATAGATATAGGTTGCATATCATAGAGAATGTCTATCCTAAAATCTATTTGCCTATCAAGAGAAACACTGGGAAGATTATCGAGAAAGACCATAAGAAACTCATTAAATATTGGGATTATGAGAATGGGTTTCAACACTAGAATTATTAACCCAAACATGATGGTAAATATAACCTTTAGAGAATATTTTCTTATCCTTCAAATGATAGCTTAAACAATATTTTGGCTTGATTCGATGACCCTTCCACTTTAAGATGGGTTCATTTGGAAACTAAAATTTAATAATTTAGGTTATACAATAGACCAAAATATAATAAGAATATGTCCATACAATGACTAAAATAACATCAAAATATCTTAACTCTACTAGATTGATTGTGGTATCCCTATGAATATTAGACCTAGAGCAATTTCTATAGATTGTTCTAGCTAAGAAAGACTAATAAATTAGAGTGGAAAGAGCAAAAGGAACTAGGATTTATTCAAGGATAATTCTTAATATCATAGAAAATAAAGAGTCATGAAAGACAATGTAGCTCTTGGATCTAACAAAGCATAAATATTAATAGGGAAAACATTCTACATTCTAATGATAACATTGGGAGAACTATCCTGATCCCGTTGTCTGAATAAAGATAGTAATACCCTCATTGTAATACTTTGTATATTGTACATACACAGCCATAATGTCCCAACAAGGTATGAATGGCATGCTTCTACTATACTTAATATATCAACTTTGGAATATGTCTTCTTATCAAGTTATCAACATAGAGCTGCAATAAATATGGATCATGCTCGAAGTAATTTATTAACATAGAGCGACAATAAATATGGGTCATGATAGAAGTAATTACTCACATCATGCCAAAGGTTATTTCCTTAATGATAGTTTAGTTTTTTCAACATTATGTCATTAAAAATATTGTTAACAAAATTAGCAAACCATATTACAAAATGTTAGAAAATAGCAAATACCTCTTCTTTTTGGAATTAGTTATTAATATTTCTCTCATTCATCACTTTTCCTTCATCCTGGAGTCTCAATAAATGATTAACTACCTAATTCCTATAATAAGATGATCAACCACCTAATCCTTAGAACCTTTATTATCTTTGAATTTAAAGTCAAATTTTTGTAGTAAGAGCACCCTTCTAATCAATAGTGGTTTTTGCATCTTTCCTTTCTATGAGGTATCCGAGGAAAGACTGATTGGTGTGAACCTCCACTTTTCTAGCAAGCAAGTATGCCTGAAATTTGTCAAAAGCATACTTAATCATAATAGACTCTTGCTTTATCACAATATTATTCCATTTTATCCCATTCAATGCCTTGCTATCATAATATAATGGGTGAAATATCTTTTCCTTCTTTTGATCCATACATCACCAAGTGCCATACAATTTACATCCACATTAACTAAAATAGTTTGGACTGATCCCGGGAAAATAATAAGGGCAGAAGTCACCTTTTCTTTATGATAATAAAATGCCTTTAAATTAGCCTCATCACATAGGAAATTAAATTCCTTCTCCAATAACTTGCAAAGAGTATTTGCAATTTTGGAGAAGTCCTTGTAAAACTCCGATAAAAACCTATATGGCAAAAGAAACTCTAAACCCCTTTTTCATTTGTCACCATAGTTATAACTCCTTTCTTGGGGATACATTGCATTGAACTTATTTATTTGCTATTTTATATTGTATATACTACCTATGTATCTAACCAGTTCATAATATCTTTCTTCATTACCTCATGTATAAGTAGTTAAGTCTGCATTGATGCTCTATGTTTGGTATGCAATCTTTATCTAGTTGGTTTTTTTGAGTAAAAATCCCTAGAGAGATCCTAATAATACCGGTAATTGATCCTCCTAATTTCTTTTTAAACTATCTTAATCCTTATAATAGTGGCTCAGCTTGCCACTCATCCAAATTAGTCGGCACAATAATACGTATGTGTTATTCGATCCCAAGAATAAATAACAAAGATAAAATGAAATAATTTCAACTCCAATATTGGTGGTTCTTCAATTTACGGCTTAGCTTGAAGAGTTGGTCTATTCTTCAAGTCCTACTCTAACTTTTTTATGGAAAAATATTAGGATCCTAACTCAATCCAAATCAGTAGCCATAATAATGGTATGTGTTATTTGCTTCGAAGAATCCATAACAAAGATGAACTAGAAAGAATTTAAACTCCAATACTGATGGCTCTTCAATTGAAGGCTTAGCTTGAAGAGTTAGTCTATTCTTCAAGGCCTTGTCTAACTTCTTTATGGAAAAAGAATAGGATCCTTCCTAATAAAGGCCTTCACAATATGATCATAATATTTGATGTCACCACCATCAAAGTTCATCGTCATTGTAGCCAATGTTTTAATTTCAAAACTCTCTTAAATAGGTACCTTAATCACCTCATAATCAATAACATTGATCATAGAGACAAAATACACATCCGTTCACTGCTTCATGGAATAACAAATATTGAACATAACCTCTTTATTAATTAATTTGAACTTTAATTTATTGTTCTCTATATAAACTAATTCTTTACATGTGGCTAATAAATGACGTCCCAAGATTAAGGGAACCATAAAATATACTTCACAATCCAAGATCAAGAAATTACCAGGGAAACTAGAAACAAACTAGATTTTGGCCCTTGAAAATTCGATGAACTTTGAGTTCACTGCCCTTTTGATGACTCATCATGTGAGTCGTATAGTGTGGTTACGTGTATAGGGACCCAAGTTGTAACCAAAATAGTGTGAGATTGGATAAGTTATGATCTAAGTATGAGTGACTCACTACGAGTGTTAAGACCATATTATGAGTGGTAGGGGCAGAGTCATATGTTATCCAGTGTCTAATCCCTTTAGGTTTTGTCTTGGATACATCTAGACTATTTCTGTCGTATGGTCAGATCATGAGTGGAATCATGGAGTCATAATATGGACAGTGTATAGGTGTCCAACTCACTATCTAGGATACGACTCATGGCTACTAGTTGTATGATGTGGTGATGAGTCAAGGGGTCTCGTAACTAAGGAAAATGTTTTACAACTTAAAGTTGGGGGAACTTTGGATATTTGTTGCTTAAAATTCTTAAGACCCCACATCCATACAATACTTTTGGTCATTCATTCCACACTTTACAAGTTTAAACACCCTCTTTATCCTCTCAAAATTCTCTCAAGAAAGGCAAACCAAGGCTTCACCTATTTGGTTATATAAGGGTTCAAGAGTCAATTTCTCTCCATAAATATTCATAATTCAGGCATGTTAATATTCTCTGATTCTTAGTTTACTAAAAGAATATGTTTAAAGCATTGTTCATGAACCATTAATTATGGTTTTAAAACCAAGGTGGTGAGGTTTGAACACATATCATTGAATATTGTTGTCTATGTTTTAAATTGTGATTATGCATATTTTAATTATGGTTTTCCACATTTGGGTGCATGGAAATGGTGATTTAATTGAGGGGTCATGGTTGGACCCCAAATTTGATAATTTTGGATCTGATAATGACATGCCTTCAAACTATTTGTAAAATTATTATGTAATCAGGTGCTTAATTTACCTCAGTATATATTTGAGGGTTTTAGTCCCCCATGTGCATATATCTGGAATTATTCTCTAGTTTGTGCAGCTACACATAATAGGGCCCAACTAGGGGGTAAGAGATGGGGTCCATATAGCCCGTGGGTACTATAATTATAACGGTTATGCTATACCATCTAGGGTAAAGATTTGAAAACCATATTAAGCCTTACTCCCTATCTTGGCATATTTTATATAAATATATGTTTATGCATTGACTATGTGCACTGATTTTGAATAATTTTAAACTGCTGACCATTTCATTATATTATCCTTATCACTGAGTTTTATGCTAGCATTTGCCCCACTAACAATATTTGGATTTTGTATCGCCATGTGATATAGGGACTAGTAATACCTATACTTCTCTTGCTTAGTTACTTGGATTTTACATTAGCTAGAAAGTCAGATTAAAGTGGTGAACTTCTAATCTTCAGAAGACCCCATTTCATAGTTGTAGTTTTCTTTAAATTTTGACTATTCCCTTAGATTTTTTTTTTGGCTATGGTGGGGGCATGTCTCGATTGGATACTTTTTAGTTTTGATTAAAGGCTTCATTAGAGTACTATTGGCATGGGTGGTGTTGGTATTGGTATCAATATTGGTATTGTTATTGGCATTGATGCCGGTATTAGTTGGTTTGGGGTGTAGACTTAATTTAATATCTTTAAGTTTGTATTATCTTATCTTGTTATAAGTTAGAAATTCAGCCTACATTTGTCATAGCATATTTGGTTTGGTTAGGTTCAGGGAGTAATCTCTGGTCTACATGGGACTTGAGATACCCATGATAGCCAGACCCTAGTTTGGGTCATGACTAAGGTGGTATCAAAGCCTAGGTTTTGTGCCATTGGGTGTCTAACAAAGCCGTGTCGAGTAGAGTCACTTTTATGAGTATGTAGCACGTAAACATTTATAAGAGAGAGGCTATGAGATATCTAGGAATGTTTTTGTTTTATGTTGTTCTATTTTAAGATATAAAAAATAAGGTTTTGAGTCTCTGTAATTCTCATTTGCTTGCTTTTCATATTATTCCCCCCAGACAATCTGAAGCTCATGGAAACTCTTCTGTACCACTTGGGGACAAAGCTGATGGGACACACCTTGCTTATGGGTTAAAAACCCAATCTAGGGGTCCTGTTCTTGATAACCCTCCTAGAGGTCCATGGATCACCTTTTGCATTCCCTTCTGAACATCTCAGGCCTATGTTTCGTATGTGAAAATTTGTCAGTCCGTACATATGTGGCTCAGTTGGTAGCTTCTTACTCTGAGCATGTAGCTTCTTTTACTTTACTTCTGAGGCCACAAGAGTTGGACAGTTTACGATATTGAGTCTCCTATGTTCACTGGTGTTAATATTGAGGAGAATCATTAAGGTTTTATGGATGAGATAGAGAATATATTCTGTGTTATGCATTCTTCTAACGTGGAGGGTGTGGAATTTACACAATATCAACTAAAGCATGTATCATACCAATGGTATGAGTAATGGGAATAGTTTAGGGGAAATAATGTTGAATCCGCAATGTAAAATGATTTCTCTAGTGCTTTTTTGGACTGCTTCTTTCCTCAGGACGTGAGGGAGGCAAAAGAGAAAGAGTTTATTAATCTAAAGCAAGGCAGGATGATAGTCAAGGAGCATGCCTTGAAATTTCATTAGTTGTCCTGATATGCTCCGGAACTAGTCTCTAGCATGGGGGATAAAATAAGGAAGTTTGCTTCTGGATTATCCCATAATTTAATTCTAGAAAGTAAGGCTACCTTAATGAACAAGGATACGAACATCTCCAGATTGGTTATGTATATGCAGCAAGTCAAGGTAGAGAAGCAGGATGAAATTTTATATAGGCACAATAATAAGTTTAGATATTCTGATTAGGGTGGAGGTCAGCAACAGGGTGGTAGAGATGAGGCAAATTGTCTAACAGAAAGTTGGGGAGTTCTGGTTCCTACTCTAGGACTAGTTCTCCTTATCCAAAGTAGTCGGGTGATTGTTGTTCCCAGTATGATAGAAGATTTAGGATATAGAGTGCCCAATCTCAGGTTGATGGGTATTAGTTCTCTCCATCATATCCTCTTTGTAGATTCTACGGGTATGTGAACCATGGTTTTTGTGAAGATGGGAGGAAAAAGTGTTTCAAATGTGGTCAGATTGGTCACTTACAGAGGTATTTTTTTTTGAAGGTTGATTTGGGGGAAAATAAGATTCTAGTTGAAATTTTATCAGCTCCTGCACCAACGGGTGCTACTGCTACTTCTAGTACCAGTACTGGCTGAAATTGCTTGTATGATCTTATACCCTCTAGGACTCTGAGGCATCTCCCGATATTTTAACTATTATGTTACTACTCTTTTCTCGTGATGTGTATTTCTTTCTTGATACGAGGTCAATTCATTTTTTATGTGACACCATTTATGGATGTGTAATTTGGTTTCAGTCCTTAGTGTATCCCTGATTCTTTTTCTATTTCAACCTCGGTGGGTAACCTTGTGGTTGCAAAAAGAGTCTATAGGGGTTGTGTCATAACTGTTGGTGGTAAAGAAACTCTGGTAGATCTAATAGAGTTAGACATGGTTGATTTTGATGTCATATTAGGGATGGATTGGTTGTACTCATGCTTTTCCTCCTTAGATTATCGGACCTATAAGGTCATGTTTAAATTCCCTAATGAGTTGATCATTGAGTAGGAAGGTGGTTCTCTATTGCCCAAGGAAAAGTTCATATCATATCTTAGATCTTAGAATTTGATTTCAAAGGTATGTCTTTATCACTTTGTCTGGGTTAAAGATTCTAACTTGGGGGGTCCTTTATAGCAATCCATTCTGGTGGTTCGTGAGTTTCTCAAGGTGTTTCCTGATGATCTTTTTGGTATCCCTCCCGATAGGGAGATTGAATTTGGGATTGACCTTGTCCCGGACACTTGTCCTATCTCTACCCCTCCTTATAGAATGGCTCCAGCAGAGATGAAGGAGCTTAAAGAGTAGTTGAAAGACCTCTTTAACAAGGGTTTCATCCATACTAGTGTGTCTTCATGGGTGCTCCTACTTTGTTCATGCGTAAGAAGGATAGTTCCCTTTGTATTTTAATTTATTACCATTAGCTGAATAAGGTTAAGGAAAACAACACGTATCATATTCCTCAGATTGATAATTTATTTGACCAGCTCCAGGGTGCTAACTTTTTTACTAAGGTCAATCTTTGATCCGGGTATCATCAACTAAAGATTAGGGAAGTGGATATTCCTAAGACTGCCTTAGTCAGGTTCTTTGGGTTAACTAATGCCTTGGTGGCATTTATGGACTTGATGAATAGGGTCTTCTATTAGTTTCTAGATTTGTTCATCATCGTCTTTATAGAAGATATTCTGGTGTATTCCAAGAGTGAGGTTGATCATGCCAATCATCTCTGTATCATGTTGCAAACCTTAAAGATCAACAACTATATGCTAAATTTTCGAAGTGCAAAATTTGGTTGAAGGATATTACCTTTCTGGGTAATGTCATTTCTAGTGAAGGGATTATGGAGGATCCACAAAAAGTTGCAGTGGTGTAGAAATTGACTAGTCCCATGACTACAACTTATATTCGGAGCTTTTTGGGTTTAACCGATTACTGTAGGATATTTATAGAGTGTTTCTCGAGTATAGCTACCACATTGACTAAGTTGACATAGAAGAAGGTGAAGTTCTTGTGATCAGATGCTTGTGAGGGTAGTTTTGAGAAGCTAAAATATAAGTTGACTTCAGCTCCGATTTTAGCTCTACCTAAAGGTACTGATGGATTTATTGTTTATTGTAATATATATATATTGTGTGGGACTTGGTTGTTTATTGATGATTCATGGTAGGGTAGTGGCCTATGCTTCATTGCAGTTGAAGGTTCATGAGAAGAATTACCCACCCCATGAATTGGAGTTATTGGTTGTGGTTTTCGCGTTGAAGATCTGGTGTCACTATGCGTATGGAGTCCATGTGGATGTCTGTTTTGATTATAAGAGTCTGCAATATGTGTTCACTCAGAAGGAGTTAAATCTCAGGTAGAGGAAGTGGATTGAGTATCTCAAAGGCTACGATATAAGTCTCCACTATTACCCAGGTAAAACTAATGTGGTTGTTGATGCTCTTAGCAGGTTATCCATAGCTAATGTGGTTGTTGATTCTCTTAGCAGGTTATCCATGGGGAGTCTAGCTTATGTTTAATGAGGGTAAGTGGGAGTTTGTGCAAGATATTCACCATTTGGTTAACCTTAGAGTTCGTCTTTTTGACTTTGTAAATAGTGGTGTGTTTGTACAAGAGGTGGCGAAGTTATCCCTTATTGCTGAATAAAGGAGAATCAGATGTTGGATCCTATCTTAATAAAGATTAAGGGAGATGTTGGCTAGAAAAGGGTTGTAGCTTTTAAGATTAGTGGCAATGGTATCTTGAGGTACTAAGGAAGATTATGTGTTCCCAATGTAGAGGGGTTGGGAGAGAGGATTTTGATTGAGGTTCATGAGTCACGTTATGTCATTCATCCCAGTTCTATAAAGATGTATCATGACCTTAAGGATATCTATTGATGGAACAATATGAAACAATTTTGGTGTGTCGATAACTAAAGATTGAACATTTGAGGCCCGATGGGTTGACTCAAGAGATTGAGTTTCCTGTGTGGAAGTGGGCAACGACTAATATGGATTTTGTTACAAGTCATTCTTGGTCTCAAAATTAGTTATATTCAATTTGTGTAATCATGGATAGAATGACTAAGTCTGCTCACTTCTTGCCAGTAAGGACTAACTATTCAATAGAGGATTATGCAAAGTTGTTCCTCTAAGAGATTGTGAAATTGCATGGGTCACTTGTATCATTTCGGATCATGGAACTCAGTTCTTATTGCATTTTTGGTATTTTTTCAATAGAGATTTGGGAATGAAGGTGAGCCTTAGTACTGCTTTCCATTCTCAGTCGGATGGGCAAGTAGAAAGGACTATCCAGATAATAGAAGATATGCTTTGGACTAGCGCGATTGACTATGGTGGTTGTTGCGTTGATCATTTTCCTCTTATAGAGTTTGCGTATAATAATAGCTACCACTCTAGTATCGTGATTGCTCCATTTGAAGCATTGTATGGTGGGAGGTGTAGGTTTCCTATTGGGTGGTTCAGGGATAGCGAGGTAGAGATGTTTGGCCCGAATTTGGTAAACAAGCGATGAAGAAGGTAAAGGTTCTTCGGGATTGACCTAAAGCTAGCATAAGTCACCGAAAGTCCTATGCAGATGGAAGGTGTGGGGAGTTAGAGTTTAAGGTTGGTAATTGGGTGTTCTTGATGGTATCACCCATTAAGGGAGTAATGCAAATTGGGAAGAAGGGGAAGCTCAAACCCCGGTATGTTTTCCCGTACTTGGTTTTAATGAGGGTTGGTAATGTTGCGTATGAGTTGGGGTTTCCTCCTAGTTAGAGATCTATTCATCCGGTGTTCTATGTGTCCTTGTTGATGAAGTGAATGGGTGATCCATTATTGATTGTTCCTATTAAGGATATTGGTATTTCAGATTCCCTATTGTATGAAAAGGTCCCGATTGAGATTTTTGATCAGCAAGTTCGTCGGTTGCGAACGAAGGATGTAGCTTCAGTAAATGTTCTTTGGAGGAACCACAAGGTTGAAGAGGCTACTTAAGAAGCCAAAGAGGACATGAAGTCCAAGTATCCATTCTTGTTTTTCATTTCGGATAATCGTGCTTAAGGTATGTATTATTATTAACATCTTTTTTTTTGTGACTTTGTTAAAGGAAAGATTGATGTCCTCGACATCTTTATTTTCTGAGTTTGTTAAATGTAAGAGTAGGGGATTATAAATTCAATCGTGATAGAAATGGCCTTGGCCAATCATTCATGGATGAATGATCCAAGTGGGGGATAATTGAAACAACCCAAATTTTGTCCCTTGAAAATTCCTTTAGTTTTGAGCTCATTTCCCTATTGACGACTCATCATGCGAGTCATATGGTGTGGTTATGGGTCTAGGGACCGAATTTATAACCAAACTAGTGTGAAATTGGCTAAGTTCTACTTTGAGTACGAGTGACTCACTACAAGTCATAAGACCATGTTATGAGAGGCAGGGCTGATTAATATGTCATCCAGTGTCTAGTCCCTTTGGGTTCTATCTTGGATACGACAAGACCATACGTGGCATATGGTCAATTCATGAGTGGGATCATGGAGTTGTAAAATGGAAAGTGTATGGGTTTCCAACTAACTATCTATGATACGACTCATGGCTACGAGTCGTATAAGTGGTGACGAGTCAAGGTGTAGACTCATAACCAAGGGCGGATTTACAACTTTAAGCTAGGGGCACTTTGGATATTTACCACTTAAAACCTTAAGACCCCACATCCATATAACACTTTTCGGTCATTCATTCAACACTTTACAAGATTAAACATCCCTTTTATCCTTTCAAAATCCTCTCAAGCAAGGCAAGCTAGGTTTCACCCATTTGGTCATCTAAGGGTTCAAGAGTCAATTTCTCTCCGTGAATCTTTGTAATTAAGACATGTTACTCTTCCCTCATCATTAATTTACTAAAATCATATGTTTAAAGCATTATTCATTAACCATTAATGGTGTTTTTGAAACCAAGGTTGAGGGGTTTTAATGCATATATTTGAATATTGTTTTCTATGTTTTAACTTGTGATTATGCATGTTTTAATTACGGTTTTGCGCATGTGGGTTCATGGGAATGGTGATTTCATAATGCTCACTTATACCATTGCGGTTGGTAGAGGAAGGTCGTTGTCAATAGATGAACTTATGTTGAGGTCAAATCCATAAGGATCAAAATTAGATTTCTAGTCCTATGGGTGTTAATAGTTACTACAAATATACCCGTAATATAGAAAAATGAAATACAAGATTTAAAACGGGGGGCAGGGGGTTGGTTAGGAATGCAGTTTTACCAATGTTTAATCGAGTCAGCAAACTAAGGCAAAACTTGTTATTGAAAATAAAATATGAGAAGGATTTTGGGATTATTTCTACCTAAGGGCAAGTACTGGATGGGAACATGATAATTTGATTCAAATTCTAGTGATTAACGTCGTGGTAAGCTAGGTCCGAGGTCCTTGAGGCTAGTTTGTCAACAAAACCTCAAGAATATAACTCATTGACCCCTTTGAGTACCTAACAAGTGTATCAATTAAAACCACCTAATACCTCAATTACACATCCTTATTTCTAGAAAGATGCCCAAGACATAGTTAACCCTCTACTTACCCTTATTTCTAAGATAACAAATAGATGGCTAATTGCATCCATTTCTCCACTGCATTGTCACCCATATCCCTCTTTCAAGGATGACATGGGTTACAAAAGTCCTCCCACATTCCTCTTTCAAGGATGATGTGAGTTTTCAAGAACTTGGGGTTTTTACCCATAAATCCATTTTGTTGACCCATAAATCCCAACTAGTTAAACCAATCAATTATGAAACCCATCATCCACAAACTAGAATCTACCCAAATACATTACAGCCCACATATAATTGCACCTTATTTCAATATAATCCCAAGACAAAGAAGTTTAGCTACTCTTGAAGTAAAAAAGAAGAAATATACAATAAGGTTCATTCAAGATATCCATCCTTCAATTTCACCGAATTCAAAGTATTAAATTCAAATACAATTCTTTCCCAAATTTGGGTTTGTAAACTTCAAATTCAATTGTTCCCAAAAATTTAGAATGCCAAAATAAGAAAGGATTTTAGAATTTTAAAGGATTTGGGGTCGGCTGTCTAAAATTACAAAATTGCCTGTGGGCACCTTCCTACATTTCCGTGATCGCACAAGCTTGTCCTCGATCGTAGATACCGCAACCGAAGTCATCTCCATGTGATAGTAGAAGATGACCAACTTAATTGGATATGATTTGGACCCTTAGACCGTGATTGCAGTAACTGAGCCTTATGTGTATAGGGTCTTTCAGCTGTGCATTTTCTTCTCTTTTTGGTTCTTTCTAAGATCAAATTCACATCTTCTATCTCAACTCTTGTGTACCTGCAAAATATGGAACTTAGTGCATTCAGGTAACAAACTTGTCTCATTCATACCTTCAAATTGTAGTAGTGTGCATGAATTTTCGACATAAATAAGTGGTAAATCCACCACAAACCTTTTCTTTTCCTTAAGTAACGCTACCTCTCACTCAATGAGACAATACAAGTTTAGACCCCTTCATTCAAACCAATGATCACAATGACCTCAAACATGATTTCTACAACAAGTGGCTCTTCAAATATGGGCAAAGCTATTCTTACGACACCCCTTGTCATAAAATTCAAACTCAAAGATGCAAAGTACTTTAAAGAGAAGCAATGAAACAATCACTGGCACTCTAAAAGTGACTCTCTATTGACCTCAACTCCACTACACTCCTTCTGCCTCATTATTCGGAAGATAATGTCATCTACCTCAATTTGTTCATATGTCTCTTCACAAGAAAGAAAATCCCACATACACAAAATTATATAATATGCAACAGAGGGGATAAGTACGAAACTCTATCTGTCACAAAGACTCTCGATTCTAACAAGTATCATGCCATAGGCTTACCTGTATTTTCAATCGCCACTATAATCAATACACTGGAATAGAGATCTCAAAGGGCCTTTTGACCTCGTAACGTATGTTTGAGGAATGGTAGGATATCAATTACGGAAAAGTGGTTACACCCTCCTTGAACATCTGCATCACACCATTCTATTCATCTAACTTTTTGACCATGGGTCACTTCTTTTGTTTTCACATTTTACACTTGCCTATTTTAGCTACCTAGATTTTCCCAACTTTTTGAAGGAATCTTTCATTTGGTTATTTCTTTTGCAATCTATGACTCATTATTATTTTCATCATTCCTTTATTCTTCAATTTTTTCATTATTTGGCTCATATGGATCCACTTACACTACCAAAGCCTAAAGTCAACTATTTTAAACTCATCATCCCCAACTTAGGCATTTAGCCTCAATTTTCATTTTTCATGTTCAAGGAGGGTAGGGTTCAAGAGAGAGAACAACTTTTAATGGATCAAGGCTTGTAACGTGGTTTGCAAAGAAAGTCTTGAAGGATCCAATTGGTTAAATAAGGGTACTATCTTAAGAATAGGTTGGATATTTAGGGTAAAGTGGGTTCCTATGTTCACAAAGATGGCCTAGGATCAATTCACCAACCAATTGTAATTCAAGATTAGTCTTGCGAGACAAACATGGCAAGTTTTAGATGGCACAAGTATGCATGATATTTTGACTCAAATGCCCGCTGTGCATGCAAAATCCTCAAAGGGGCTCACTTTCCCTTCCTACTAGAGACAAAATGGAGTACCTACCAATTTCTACAAGCCAAAACTTTAGAGTCAGAAAAAGAGTTAAAGTACTGTTACAAAGTTGCTCACAACTGTGCCCTTGATTGTAAAAAAAATTGGATGGAGGAGAGTATTTGCCTCACAATTGCACTACAAATAATTTTCTATTTATGAAATCCAACCAAGACGAAGTCTTACATTACGAACTTTATACAGGCAAACCATATGGCTACTAAGACTTCACCATAGGCATAAGTGCGATACCAAATTGAAAAAGCTATAGGTACTCAGACTTCCCCTGTATTTATAGCCCCGATGCTATGGGTACTCAGACTTTCCTTGTAACCATTTCTCAAAACCCAATCAGGAAAATTTTCCCTTAAGCTAAAAAGAGAAAGGCTCATCTAATATTCCCATAAGCTTTATAAAGATAACCTAAATATCTAAAAACAAAAATGACTAATCCATGAAAATGTTGGAACCATCAGAGTGTCCAAATATTATTACCCTGGAAAAAATATAAATCATCAATGTCATCAAGACACTATCAAAACATCCAAAAATATCTGAATAATAATACAGGCCCAAATAAAATAATTCCAAAGACAGACACCCCCAACTAAAAAGCTAGAAGTGTCCTCACTACATAAACAATCAAGCATAAAGAGAAATAAGGGTGCTCCCTAAAACTACATCAAGAGCTTGTCTCTCCCTCGGAGTCTGCATCATCTCCTTCATCCTTAGGACCAGACCACTCTTATGGGGCCTCATCATTACTCTCTACTCTGGAAGAAGGTAATCTTTCATGGGGTTTTAGGACCTTCAAAAGTTTCTTTACCCTCTTCCACATCTTGCTAAAGAATTTTTTTGTCTTTTTCTCCCTTTTAATCATTTTCTAATGTGAAACCCAAATCCCTTTCTGAGACTATGCTAAAGATGAGTAGGCTCAACTCAAGCCTAGCAATGGAAGCTCCTTGTTTCCCTAACATGGCTCGACCTAGGGACTAGTCGTGTTGGACATCTTCAGTTTGACCCAAACTATAGACGTCCCTAATATCTATCCATAACCGCCCTGTACCCTAGGTCGGATGAATTCTGAACATTTAATAAGATGGAACAATTATAATTGAAAGGCATTTAATAAAGTTCATTACCATAACTATCAAAACATCCAAATAATCATTCATCTGATGTCATCCCCAATTCTAACACCAATACCAATGCCAAAGCTAATACCAATACCGACACGCCCATAGTTGTCACATAAAGCCTCTAACCAAAAAAGAACATTTGGTCGGGACATGCCCTAGACCAATGATGAAACCAAAGTTAAAAAAATAAGAAAAAGTATGAAAAGAAGTCCATAGTATAAAATGGAGTCTTCCAAAGTATGTAAGCTCACCACTTCAATTTGACCCGAATGCTTTCCTTGAATCTAAGTCACTGAGCAGGAGAAGTAGTATGGCCAATTATTACATCACATAAGGATATAAATCCCAAAGATGGGTTAGCGGGTGAACGCTAGAATCTACAAAAGAGTGAGGCTAAACTAATGCCATTAGTTAAAACCAAAGTAAATAACCATATGCAATCATACGCTTACTTATATATACTATGCCGGGGAAGAGAATCGGGTTTAACATGTATTTAAAGCCTTTAACTTGGGATTTTATATCTCTACCATCCTAAATCCACCGATGGGCTATTTCGGCTAAGCTCCCTCTGCTGAAAGGTCCCCAATGCATGTTAGCTACACGATCCAGAGAACTACGCGAGATGACTAGTATACCTCCCAAAATATAAGTGTGACATGATACACACGGTCACCATGACCAACCATACATTAGAAAACATGAGTTTCAAGTTTTGGTCTCCTCGTGAATGCTACCTTCCACACCTTTCCTAAAACATCCCCCTTTACGTCCATATTAACACCATTCACACACAACCAATCAAATACTAAGGATTCCTTTTAGTTAGGCATCAACCATTGGTATCGTCATACCTAAACTAGAGCTTGCAAGTCTATCCATTTATACCACACCAAAGCCATTAACCAATTTAACTCCAAAGTTTTCGTTTAAACCAATACCATGGACACCTAGGCCTTTCAAATCCATTTAAAACAATTTGAACAAATTTAGGTTCCAATACCTTTTATGTAATGTAAGGATTTTAATAATAGTCAAACTATGTAATAAAAGCATTCTCATTGGCATTTTAACAAATATGTTGAGGGCATATAAATTCCAAATCTAAAACCAAGTATCAATTGACCATTCCTATGAAACCACATGTTCAAATCACCTTTATAACATATAAACCAAAATAAAAACATTGGAAAACACTATCCAACCAAAACCTCCAATAGATATTTCAAAACCCAAAACATACCACAATAATGCCATGAAAATCATTCATTAAAATATGTTCTTAGTTGAACGAACAATGAGAGAGGAATAAAATGACTTAGACAACAAGGAAGATGGATATAAACCACCCTTAAGAGACTTAATGGATAGCCTTGAAGAAAACCCTAACCTTTCTTAAACCAAGATGTTGAGAGAGATTTCAGAGTGTTTACAGAGTGTTTGATTGAGAATAGTAGGTTATGGAAGCCTCTAAAGGTGTTTAATGTCATGGGGTTCAAAGGGTGTTATGAGAGGAGATGTCTAGAATACCCCCAACTTAAGCTATAAAAATCCTATGCTCGAAGTTAAGGGTATTTTTCTAAATCTTCTGAGAAACCACCCGAGGGCCTCCTATTACCCACACAATATTTTCCCATTTGAAGTTATTTGCTCTGCAATATATCTAAAGAACTCCATATTCTCCTCAATGCCCAATGTCCTTTGAGTTATTTTTCTCATTTCTTTAATCTGATAGTCCATCTCCTCCGTGTTAATCGCCGACTGATACTCCAGTCCATATAATGACCGACCAATGGTACACGATTAAATGCCCACCCATACTCCTCAAATAGTAAGAGAAAGAATAAGCTCACCTTCCTTCCATAATTGGCCTTATGGATATTTTCTTTGAAGTTCACCCTTGTAGGCTGCATACAATTATCACACCAACACTTCACTATATTTTTCAGGTGCTCTTGTCATCCATTCAAACCCATACTATAATAAGATCTCCTAAAAACTAGGTATCTCTGACTTCTCAGTCGTCATCAACCTCCGATATAGATACAACACCTATTTTATCTTTCCACCTCAAATTACTGTCTTAGTATTCTTTCCTAATCATACCTATAAGATAAAGGTAAATCTTAAATTATTGTCTTAGTGTTCTTTCCTAATCACAAACTCCATTGTGAGGAAGTTTGTAAATACAGGCTATCTCAAGCTTCTACATGTCATGACCCGAGATGAGGCCCTGGCCATGACAGGCATCTTGAACCATCAAGGCCTGAGAGACACCTGTAACTCCCAACCCACTAGTGATATTGTTCGCTATGGGCCCAGGCCTGCACGACTTTAAAATACGTCACTAGGTAGTAAGGATTGATTACTTATATACCCAGCATCTCTCTTGTGTTTTATCGATGTGAGACTCTTTATCTTATGTTGGGGTGTTACATACACCCCCTTATGGACTCAGCGTCCCTGCTGAGGTTTGCCCCTCTAAATGAGGTTTGCCTACACTCAAGACTAAGGTTTGCCCTGCGTTACTAAGTTTCTCCTACACTCAGTTTGAACTCTGTCCCATATCAACAGGGTTGACACAGGAGTGACTCTGATACCATTCTGTCATGTACTGAGACTAGACTAAGTAAACAACAATTATTTTTGGGTATTTCATACCCCCAGGACTCAAAAGCAATAAACTAAAACTTAGAGGACATATCATGAAGGCTTTTATTAAACATCTATTCTTGTAGGCATTTTATCAAACACTTGTAGTTCATAGTTTAGTCAAATCATAAGAATAATATGAAACTTGTAGTAAAAGTATTAATTCAACATAAATAGCACTAAATCATGATTTAATTTAATGAATGATAACATTCAAACATAGAGAATTGAATAACAACAATGATTTCATTGAAACATGGTATAAAATCAATATTCATGGAAGTTCATGGAGACTCATAGCTTAAAATCATAATTTAATATCATAAATCTCGAAAAGATGATAACTTTTGAAATTAAATTGGGTACTTGGACTCCATGGGTGAAAGGAACCCATGGATGAACATCTAACATACCTTGGTTAGTAAATTTGGGAGAATTGATAGAGAGTTCTTGAGATTTAGCATTGAATTTGAGAGCTAGGGTTTCTTGTTCTTGAAAAGAGGATCTTTAATTTGAGAGGAATTGAATAATGATGAGTATTTAGGTCAATTAAGGGTTAAATTTTGTGTTTAGGGAGAATTTAGGGATTACGAAAAAGACCCAAATACACCTAGATGGACTTAAATACTCTATCTAGAAATCGATCATCCCAATTTTTGGCCTTGGCGCGACGCGCCACTATCGTGCCAAGCCACTAGAATTGGACAACTTGGACCTGGAAATTCTCCAGGATGTGCTGGTATCATGTGGGATAACTGGAAATCATGCAGGTTCACTATTTCTTGACAATTGTCATTTAGACTGGCTCTGTGACGCGTGGGTGACTAAAATAATGGTGTTTAACGACTGAAACTTAAAATAACCATAACTTCTTACCTGGTTATCGGATTTGGGAAAATTTTATATCGTTGGAAAGATATTGAATTTCCTATGCAATGGAAGACTCTACACTACAAAATAATAAGGATTTCAAAAATTTTATATATGAATACTTATGTATTGGGACCTAAATTATGCTAGGGAAATACGGGGTATTAAAATATCTCCCCTTGGGATCGTTCATACTCAAATGAGACTGGTTAAGCTGAGGAAAACTGAGGGACTAAGATTACACATAGAACATGCATATCTGATGCATGGAATGCATGACTGAACTGATTTGTATATGTACGACTGACATGAACATGATATGATGGGAATCCTGAACCATCAAGGCCAGAGAGACTCGTATAACTCCCAACCCACTAGTGAAATTATCTGCTCTGGGCTTAGGCTCTCACAACTTTAAAATGCATCACTAGGGAGTAAGGCTTTCTTACTTATATACATAATATCTCTCCTATGTTTTATCGATGTGGGACTCCATATGCTAAGTTGGGGTGTTACATACACCCCCCCAAGTTGGGGTGTTACATACACCCCCTTTATGGACTCAGCATCCTCGTTGAGGTTTTCCTCACCGAATGGAATTTGCCTACATTCAGGACTGTGGTTTGCCCGCCTTACAGGGATTTGCCTACACTAAGTTTGAACTATGGCCCACATCGACATGGATGACACAAGAGCGGCTCTGATACCATTCTATCACACCCCATCCGGCCGATCATTATGGGTATCCTGAACCATCAAGCTCTAGAGACCCCTGTAACTCCCAACCCACTAGTAATATTCTTCACTATGGAACTAGGCCCGCACGACTTTAAAATGCCTCACTAGGGAGTAAGGCTTGCTTACTTATATACCCAACATCCCTCCTATGTTTTGCCGATAAGGGACTACTTATCCTAAGTTGGGGTGTTACATATTGAAATTAAATTGGGTACATGGAATTAATGAGTTAAATGAACCCATGGATGAACATCTAACATACCTGGGTTAATGAATTTGTGAGGATTGATGGAGATTTCTTGAGATTTGGCCTTGAATTTAAGAGCTAGGGTTTTTTGTTCTTGAAAAAGGATCTTTAATCTGAGAGGAATTGAATAATGATAAGTATTTAGGTCAATTAGGGGCTAAATTTTGTGTTTAGGATGTGTTTAGGGCTTAGGAAAAAGACCTAAATACACCTGGATAGACTTAAAAACTCGAGTTGGAAACTAATCATCCCAATTTTTGGCCTTGGCACGACGCATCACTATCATGCCAACCTAGTAAAATTGGACAACTGGGACCTAGAAATTCTTCACGACACGGTGGTATCGTGTGAGATCACTGGAAATCAACAATTCTGAACTAAGCCTATGGCGTGATGCGTCAACATTGCATAGGCCCACTAGTTCTTGACAATTATCATTTAGACTGGCTCCGCGATGCGCGGGTAACTAAAATGATGGTGTTTACTGACTAAAACTTAAAATACCCATAACTTCTTATCAGGTTATTAGATTTGGGTAAATGTTATATGGTTGGAAAGATAATTGAATTTCCTAATAAATGGTAGGATCTAGATAATAAAATAATGGGTATTTCAGAAATTTTACATAAAAATACTCATGTATTGGCACCTAAATTATTCTAGAGAAATATGGGGTATTACAATATCTCCCCCTTAGGATCATTCGTCCTCGAATGAGACTGGTTAAACTGAGGAAAACTAAGGGACTGAGCTTACACACTGAACATGCTTATCTAATGCATGAAATGCATGACTGAACTGAATTGTAAATGAACAACTGATATGAACATGATGTGCAACTGAGACTAAGTATGATAGAGAGAAATCTTATGAAAATTAGTACCTTATTTTGTCACGTTCCAAGTCGGGGCCCTGTTCATGACAGGCATCCTAAACCATCATGGCCCGAGGGACTCCTGTGACTCCCAAACCATTAGTGATATTATCCGCTCTGGGCCCAGGCCCGTACTACTATAAAACACATCACTGGAGAGAAAAGCTTGCTTACTCTAAGGCCATTAACTTGTCCCACTAAACCCCCAAATCAATGACACATTCTTAAAACATGTCCTCTAGAACCTGAATAGTTTACTAAGACTGGTGTAATGACCTTCTAGGTAAGGCTTTGCATTTATGCACTATTTTAGTATTTATAGCTTTATTATAGCTTTCCCAAGTCATTTTTGATTTATTGGGTCCTATAGTTTGGGTACTGGGCAGTTCATTTGGTTTATACAGTCAATTTCCTATTTTAAAGTATTTGCTAATAAAAATTGGGTATTGGGCATAAACGATAGGTAAACAACCTCGTATTCTAATTATGATATTTCCTTTAGATCCAGAACATCAATGTTAGGATTAGGGTTCCCTTGGTTTGGTTTTTAAAGTGCTCAAACTTCTTTTGGACTATTAGATTGATTTTGGTTAAAATAGCCCTTGGGTGTGCGACCTACATATCATAAAAATGGCCTCATATGGAAATTTTATGGTGTTATTGATTAATAAATGTCAAATTAGGTAGGGTAGAATATTTTATTTCTATTTGTGAAATCCTTAATAAATCTCGAGGGTCCAATTAGAAACTTTGTAAATTTACCATGTTATTAGTTCAACTTTAGTTAGTATAGGCCAAAATTGGTCTTTATATTTGCGAGGCCTCATCTAGAATTATAAAGAGAAAGGTCATTATACATCATATTTGTGAGGAATTGGGACACAATTGAAAAGACCAAAGTTATTAGTCATCATATTCGCGAGCCGAACTTTATGTTCGCGATGAGTTGACCAAAGTGAAGCTCGCATTCCTGATAGGGTCCCCAAGATTTTGATAAAGGGCCACCTAGAAGAATTTACGATTGTGGAAGCCAATTTCTCTCTATTTTTATTAAATCCCAAGTCCATTAAATACTAAACAAAGCTAAGAAAGTTTGGTGTAAGTCATGGTAGAAATTATCCAGACACAAGCTATGTCCCACCACGGATGATAATAGTTTGAGACCAGTTTGGGTAGCCATAATAGGTAGATTCATTGTTAGTTATGAGTTTGATGTTGGTGAATTCTTAGGTCTAGAGTTGAGAGACCAAACTATAGGAGGTGAGAAATACATATTGGAGTATCCTTGCATGATCACACAAATATACTTGGGTGTAAAAGTAAAGAACTCTCAGGTATCGACGAGATATTACAGGCCACAAATAACACTGACTTAGGCCTAATTCGATATATAGCCAACCCTTTAACCTGATAGGCAAGACATGAAACTAATTTGATGGTAGATATATTATAATAGAACGGCCAGACTGAGACTGACGAGGCAGTTGAGATGAGTGAGAAGATGGAGACTGTGCAAATTAATACAATGGGTACTTATAGTAATCCTTATCTGGTCCAGTCTATGCCACCTAGGACATGAGGTATGCCTTCTAGACTTGTAATGATTTCACAGGCGATGTGGACAGAGGTTATGACCAGGTTAGCCATACTGGCAGTGAAAATGGACACATGGAAGAGGACATGAAGCCTTGTCTCGATACACAATTCATGAACTAGGATAGATGGGTTCAGGGTAGACTTAATGCATTTGATTCAAGGATTAATTGATAGTTGAATAGTGGGTAGACACCCGATATTATAGATTTAAAGACAAAAGCAATTGAAAAAAAGATGGTGTATGAACTGTATGATAGGCCAGTGATTTCAGAGCTCGTGATTGATAAGAGGCTAAGGAGAAGGAGGTTGAGAATAAGGATAGGGAATAAAGCATACAAGATCAGCTAGATCGAGAGTCGAGGGTCCATGAGATGGCCGCTGGAGCTGGTGGTTCGAGACCACTTTCTATTGATGCTGAGAGGGAAGGTATTGTATCCTTGACCTTATTTTCTAATTTAGTCCCAGTAGCTAATAGTAAGATTGCTAATTACAGTGGGACTCCACTTGAGGGCCTACCTGTTGATATTTTGGAGCCAACCCCTTGAGCACCCAGGTATGACTTTTCACCTTTACTTTAAATTTTTTTAGCACTGGGCACAGTGCTAGGATTTTTAGTTGGGGGCGAGGGAATATCTAATTTTCAATTTCTGGAAGCAGCTAAAAAAATTTAAGTAGCTAAAAGTATATTATAACATACAGGTTCAGTGCTGACAAGATACTGACATAGGGAGAAAATTGGAGCCTATGATAGAAGATTATTTTTATTGTTTTTGAGGGATTTTGAAAATAATATTTATAAATAATATATTGCAATTGTAAGGAGCCAAAATTGCCTCCCAAGACGTCATAGGGTGCTTAAGGCTACAAGTAGCCCCAAGCTAACCCTTTGAGCCTGTTTCTACTAATAACTCTCATTTCAAGATGAAATAATTCAAATACTAGCATAGTCATATCATATGAAAAGATATATGGAGAAAATGCTCATTCCAAACAACCACAATAATAGAAACCTCAATACAATCATAATCTGATAACTAGTCTGACTAGCCTCTACTTATCCATGAACTAGAGATCCACTGGGGCAGGTCCCCAACTAACTCTAAATAAACTGGAAATAACAACTTAGTCTATCAAAATATGGAGATGTCTGAATATAGGTCCTCGAACCATGAGGACTTACCACTTTAGGAATGTAGATAAAGGTACTCAGAAATGACTGACGAGGTTGGAACTGAGCACGTGAACCTACATTATAAGACAATGTAGCACATAGACGTATATGTGGATCAACACTTGATAATGTACTGAGTATGTGGGGGTGCATGCATTTATATAAAACAACATCAATACTCTTTAATCAAATCATGCATGCAATAAGTAATGACTCACATAGCTTGAATAAGTATAAAATGAAAAGTTCATGAATCATGTAAAATGGAACATGTAACACAATCTCGTGAGTCATTATACTTTTAGCTTTGAAATTTGTACTCTTCTCTTATTCTCATTACTTAAGGCTAAAGGAAACTTTAAGCAATACTTTCAACTCATGCATATGTCTCATGGAGAGTAAAACTTCTTTAATTCTCAAGAACTCATAACTCTTTTGAACTCAAATACTTGGAATTTGGAATCATATAACCTTGGAACATATTTGAAGGCATTTTATTCACTTTAGGAAAATATCTCATTTCAAGATTTAGGGAAAAATACTCATATCAAGGGAAAGTATTTTAGTTTTAAAGGAAAATATCTTATCTCAATGCTTTAGTTTTAAGGGAGATTCTCTTAACCGACATAAACCATGCGAGCTACATGGAGTCCAACATTTTGTCCTCCTAAGGAAGAGACCTCACGTTGGGGAGAGGCATCATACTCTTGCCAAGAAGTATAACCTCAACTCAATGATCACTTATCTCGTCCTCTAGCCTAATATCTTAGCCTTAGGTCCAACAATCATCTCGACCTTAGGCCCAACCTCTGGTGGCACGTAGTTCTAGGGTAAGAAACTTTGGTAACTTACCCAACTCGGTGCTAAATACTACTCCTTTTAGTTTATGTCGCTCATCTCATAAAAATTCACTTTAGAATAATCTCATGGTTCAATAAGAACCCAATAATCAAATCTGTAATCTCATGTAGTAGAGTGGATTTCAAAACTCAATGACCATTAGGTCAAAACATTTCTCAATAATCGTAGAATAATCAAATCATGGGTGCTTATGGCACAATATTTCATAAAATCTCAAGTCACAAGTAGGGATTAATAACTCATAATTCAATCTTAAGTTAGAACTCATCTAAAACATAATAGATAGCATATAGATTCATAACTCATGCACAAATCTGGAAATTTCATCAATTTATCTCAAAATCTAAGCATACTCACTCATATACTTCAATATTTCAAACATTTCAACTATTAACTTCTCAAGGATTAAAATCATGGGGTATAGACCTAGCTGCAATTTCTCAAGAAAATATGTAAAAATCATGCCATTAGACTCTCAATTCAAGGAAAACATCAAAAGCTTGCAACCAATAACAATAGCTGAAAAACCCCAATTTTAATTTCATGTAGAATCTCATAAATTGTAGAGAATTATGGTTTAAATAAGCCTTTGGGCACAAGTGTGAAAGGATTACCCTTGTTCAAAACCTCACATACCTTGAATTAGAAGCTTTAGATGAACTATCACTTTTGAAACTCTATCCGTACTCTTGAATGAGGGTTCTTGAAGCCCTTGACTTGGAAACCTTGAATCTTGAATTAATTTAGAAAATCTATGGTGGATTTTTGAGATTCTTGGAAGAGGTTTTGAATGCTTAGGGTTTTTGTTGAGAGAAAACGTGAGGGAGAATTCATAGAATGCTTGTAAATGACTTTAATTCGGTGTTTACACGATTTAAGAGGCTTGGAAAAAGTCCAAAATACCTTTTTTTTTAACTTCTGTACGAAGTTGGAAAAGTTGAATTGGGAACCCAATTTTATGGGCCACCGTGATGCGCCACTACCGTGGTGGCTCACTGGAAATTGACAAATGGGAATATGGGAGTCTCCACAATACGGAGCCATCACGTTGTCCCAGTAGTTGGGACCTGGAACTTCAGCACGACGCATCACAATCGCGTTCGGTCACTGGAAATTAACTATTGAGAAATTGGTGTCCTATACGATGTGCCACTATCACGGAGTTCCACTGGAATTTGATAATTGTCAAATAGACCCTCTTCGCAATGCGCCAAGCACTAAAATGATGATGTTTTATGGCTAGGACTTAAATTAGCCATAACTTCTTACCCGGGAATTGGATTTGGGTGAATCTTATATCGACGGAAAGCTTATAAAATATCCCATGTGATAAAAAGTTGAAATTAGGGAAATTCTTTATGGTTAAAATAATACTCACATAAGAAGTCACTTCTTAATTTTTAGGGCATTAATTATGCCTCACTTGACAAGCCTTAAGGTTAATTCTACGAGAGAATTTTCTGGGGTTTTATAGTAATTTAGAAATTAGGGAACATTTATGGATTTGAATGATTATGTTGAATAATTAAGTTTAATGAAATTATGTTAAAAAGTTGTGACCCTTCTTAAAAATTTTCTTGTGTTTTTTCATATGTGTATGTGTGAGACCGTTGTGACTCTTATAATGGCATTAGGATCAGGGATATAACAAATAGGATAAAAAGTTGCAAAACTAGATAAATAGTACTTAGCAATGCAACACTACGCAAGTGTGCATAAGGTATTACTGAGTTCCCGGTGTATCAGAATCTAGAACTTGCCCAGTTTCTTTTACCTAGGTCTAGGTAATTTAAATATGAGAGGATAATAGGCCATTTTTGTTGTAAGTTGTAACGCCCCAAAAATCTATCCTGAGATGTCACATAGTGCTTAGGAACACAAGTGTTCCCAATATAACCCTTCTAATGGCATACTATCAGGAAACTAATTAAATATGAATGAATGATGGAGTTTACTGCGTGGAAACATTAAGAAATGCTGAAATCTGTAAAAACTCAACATTAATACCACTTTTACATTTTAATAAAGTATAAAGAGAGGGACTGAAATTATAATACTAACTCTATCTGACATTTGTTAAGCCTCTACTATACTGACTATAAATAGTTGGGAAGATACTCCAACTATCGCTAATCAATACATATGAATAAGAAAAGACATAATATAAATAAATCCAACTGAAGTCCCCAAAGTAGGAGGACTTATCACCTTGTTGGCTGGTATCTGCAACTGTCTGAGTCTAAATGTGCCTACTTGACCTTGTATCTATATTATGAGACAATGTAGTACATAGACATGTATGTGGATCAGTACTTTGAGGATGTACTGAGTATATGGGGGTGTGTACTTAAATCAACAATATCATTAATCTTTAAAAAACCATGCATGCTAATATAAATGGCTCACATATCTTGAATAAATATGAATTCTAAATATCATAAATCATGAATAATTAAACATGTAGCATAAATCTCCTGAGCCGTTATACTTAGTTCTAAAATCTGTATAATTCTCTTATTCTCAAAACTTGTAGCAAAAGAAATCTTAAAACAATAAATTTCAAAACTTATGTTTTTATCTTGAGGAGAATAGGACTTTGGGAACTCAAGGAATTAGGATCTTTAGGACTATAAAGCTTTGGAGACTTGGAGACTCTGGGAACTTGGAAAATCTTAAAACAATAGCTTTCAAAACATATACATTCTTCCTAAGGAGAATATGGGACTTCTTTTAAACTTAGGAATTGTAGAACTTTGGGAGTTTCTTCTAACTGACATAAACCATGTGAGCTGGCATAGAGTCCAACATCTTACCCACATTGGAGAGAGTTGTTCTACCCTTGACATCAAAAAAAAACCTTAACTTTAGTGATCACTATCTTAATTCACTTGGAGAAAATTATAATCCTATGGTGGCTCATAGTTCTAGGGCATGAGACCTTGGAATCAAGCCCAACTTGGTGCAAAATACTATTCCCATACTTAGGCTCAGAACTTTTAGGAAATCCACCTTAAAATAACATAAAGGAGTTATGATAAAATATGTATTCTCCTCTTAGCTTTAAATCATGAACTAAATGAATAGAGTGGATTCCTATCTTAGCTTTAGATCAAAAGATCAATTTCATTCTTGAAACTTGGTAAACAATCATCAAGGAGACTTAAAATCATAATATTCTTAAAATATCAAGACTAATTCTAAGGGCTTAAATCCTATGTTTCAAACTTATGTTAAAACACCAAAAGGTTCATGCTTGATATTGTAATTATTGATAAATCAACTCAAAATCTGGAAATTTCAGTAATAAGCATGAAAATATAACTATACTCATGTAATATCATAGTAAAACGTCATACGCAATATGCTTCTTAAAAATTCTTCAATAATATCAAAATAATGAAACCAAGAATACAAATATCATGCTTAAACTCAATTACGAAAATCTAAAAATTCGCACTACATGCATAAATGTATGAAAATAGACATGTAATTCAATTTCAATCACCTGTAAACTTATAATCTTTAAATAAGGATAATTGGGTATGAATACTAATTTCAACCCCACATACCTTATTTGTCTTGATTCAATAGAAAAAGTTGACTTTTGAAGCCTTGAGAATGTTCTTGGAGGCTTTTCTTGAAGGATCTTGAATGGTGATTTTTGATTCTTGAGTTTTCTTGAAGAAGGGTTTGAACCTTGTTCTTGATAGTTGATCTTGAAACAAACACTAATTTTGATGCTATGGATTAATATGAAGTTATGAACTTCTATTTGATTTTATTAGGTGTTAAAAAGGGTAGAAAAGACCCAAAAATCCTTTTAAAAATGGCTTAAAATAGCTAAACGGAGGTTCCCGATGGTTTGGGCGATGAACCGTCGCCCTGGGGATGGACCATCCCTTTAACCCATCACTTGTTGGCCAGAAAAAAGGCTTGCTACCTCAGTGGAAATGGTTTGGGTGATGGTTCATCGTAGGTGCGATGGTCCATCGGCCTTCCCATCGCACTTTAGCAGTCTGGATATCTAATTGTAAAATGGCCATAATTTTTTTCCCCGAAATTGGATTTTTGTGAAATTGGTATCGTTGGAAAGTTAATTCAATTATCTATATATTAAAGAGTCATGAGCTAAAAAATACATAGTTTAGAAAATAATATGCTAGTTTGAAGTTGACTGTACCAATATCCTTCTCAAGAATTCAATTAGTAAGGGATGTTTTGATTCGCCTAATAACTATGACATATTTGAGGCCTTAATACACATCAAAATTGATCATAAAAGTACCAAATCACTAATATTTATTTATCATGAGTTTGGAGCATGTTTCTACTATCGGTTGGAATTCTCGGGGTATTACAATATCTCCCCCTTAGGTATATTCATCCTCGAATGAGGTTGGCTAGCTGAGAAAACTGAGGATGCATAGCTAAAATAAATTACTAAACTGATTCTACATCCTTCTAATCCTTTGAGTACTTCTGGGAATGCATGAACTTATAATAAGAATAGCTATATAACTGAATCTTTGGTTAGAAAAGAACTGAATTAAGAAAGACTATCACCTTTGGTTGGATCTGAGTTCACGGATAAGAGATGAGAGGTTTATGACACTAAAACTGGGGGTATTATAATATCTTCCCCTTGAGATCATTCGTCCCCGAATGATACAAATTTGGTTGAAATACTAGAAAATACTAAAATGATATACAGGATACTTACGGACTGAACCATGACTTAATGCTCTCCCCCAAATAGGGTATTTCTGTTCATGACTTAATGCACTCCCCCAAATAGGGTAATTCTTCAACACCCTTCTAAGAAATTTTAAGGCCATTAGGGAGTAAGGGACTATGGGCATGATTTAAACAAGACCTCAGAATAAGGAATTACAACATTGCTCCAAATATAGCATAGAACATAGGCTTGTGAATCATAAGTTGAGATAGAAGTACTAGGCATCAAGCAATGAAACTTGTCACTTTAAAGCTTAGCCACACTTCTAAAATACTCTCTCAACTAAACTTTCCCCTTAAAAACAATACTTATTGACTCAACTTATAATTATCACATGGACATTGAAAAATTTATCTACCAAAGACTAATTGAACCCTACTCTCTCGTTATGGAAGCCTAACTCAAAACTAAAAGGTATCATACATAACACCATAACATAACACTAGTCAGAATAATGAATTCACACACATCTGCACTTTTCACAACTTCTTATCTCCAGAATAATCTAAGTTATATGATGAAACCAAGTTGGTAAATGCCTTAATGAATGACTCCTAGGTTAATAGTGGGTTTATGTACAACTATTTTAATTTAGGCTTATGATAACGCTCAATCTACAGCTCTCGTGGGAGTGTAAAACGGTCGTTAGCAAATATAGAACCCAACCTGGGTTGGGTGTCGATCCCACAGGGAATAGCTTGGCCAACAAGTAAGCAAAATTACTAACTTTTGGTGCAAGTCTCGTAAAAAGGGGGGATTGTAATGTGTAATGAAAACAATAAAGTAAAAGCTGAAAATAGCAAAGTAAAAGAGATTGTCACGTTGGTTGTCAACAATGAGAATTGAAGCGTTGGGGTTATGTCCACCTTCTGATGTATACGTCTCTATTGGCTATGAGTGTGTAGAGTCCTGACATGCAATTGCTTATAGAGAATTGTAGTCGATGGTAAATCCAAGCGTCTCTCGACCTGAACAAGGACTATTTCACTTTAACTCTCTCGAGCTTAAAGCGTGTCTAACGGTACGAATTCTCCAAGAGGTTAGTCCAGTTACGGCACTAGCTTTTTAATAGGAAAGGGTGTCCTACTACCTTGACATTATCTCTTTTCCAGACAAATAACCTTTCTCTCGAACAAGTTAAATGTTAGACTGGCATTATTCTATGCGTCTGCAGCCACAAGAATTTGCATTAAGATGAAGAGAATAATGATATAAGCAATATACGTGTCTCAAACTTACAAACTCATAGTTATAGATAGTAACTCATTCGGCTTCCATAACCCCAACTAAGAGGTTTAGTTACCCATGAATGAGAAGGAGATCACGATTTGCATTGTTATTGTTGAGTAATGGCGTGTGGATTAGGTGATAGGCGTGTGGCGCGATTCCTTAGCAAGTAACGATTCTCTTGTTGTGGAATAGAAGAATAGAAGAATAGATTAGAAGTGTTTGTGGTGGAAGATGAGAAGAATGGAAGAAGATTAATTGTTGAAGAATGAATGTTTCTCTCCACTAAGGGAAGAATGTGTTGTGGAATGAATAAAAATCTCTAGCATGATAGGGTATTTATAATACTCCTATCCTACTCCTACTAAGCTAATGAAATAAATAACCAAATCCTAATAGACTAATGAAATCCTTAACCCAAATGTACTAGGGTAAGGTTACAATATCATAATCCAAGTAGAATAGCGAAATACATAACCTAATTGTACTAGGTTAATGTATCTTTGTAAAAATCCAGCTTTGTGTCTGTAAGTCCCCAAAGTCTTCAGAAATGCTGTTTTAGTCCTGGACAAATTTTCCATGCAGTCCCCAAAGTATTCAGAAATGCTGTTTTAGCCCGGGACAGATTTTCCATGCAGCAGATTTGGTCCTTTAGGCGTCCAGCTCCTTTCTACTTCGTTTGTGAGCTTTCTTTTGCGTCAAGTAAGCCATAAAATGCTGTATTTTGCATCATTTATACCTGAAACTTTCCTAATCATGTTTGTTAGCTCATTTACAGGAAAAAGGACTAAAAGTGCATGAAATTATAATTTGTTTTCAAAACTAGGCTAAAATATGGGCAAAATATATTGATATAGGCGTGTAAATTCGCCTATCATCAACACCCCACACTTGCAGCTTTGTTCGTCCTCGAACAAAATATCATGTCCTTCTAAGCATCAACTTAGGGTTTTTACAGCAACAACACAAAACATTCTTCAAGACAAGCACAAAAATTATCAACAAAGAGTAGCTTTCCGATTATAAGTAGAAACAATTTAACCTCTAGCATAGACTCATGATGGTGATCAACTCGCATGCAAACATTAAGGTGCATAGAATCATATACAACTATCCAAAGCTCATCAACCATGTGTGTCTCACAATATAGTACCCATAATCACTCACACATATAGCATATTTTTCAAACATGGGTATCAAAATGTCCTTGCTCTCACTCTCACAAAGAATTCATATGTAGCAACTGATGACCATAGGCTTGCCCGTAATGTAGTACTCCACTAAATGTCAGAATGTTAAGATTAGGATCAAGTAGGTCTTTTGATGGTTGTAATGTAGGCTAAGGGACGGGTAGGACTATTTTGGCCAAGAATAGTGACTAGGTTCCTAAGCACTTTAATACATCACATTGTATCATTGACACTTTTTTCTTTCAACCTTTCTTCTTTCCTTTTTATTCTACCACCCTTGTTCTCCTCTTTTGTTTTTCATTTTTAAGCACAACTTACTTTTCAGCTTTCTTTTCCTTTTTTTCTTTTCACAACATACCTCTTATGATAGCACTTTACTTTTCATAACACATTCAAGCACCTTTGCAATTTAAAGCATCATTCTTACCCAATTTCCTCTTTATGTTTGTCATATGACTTTTTATCTTTAAAGCACTTAGGAATTTGGATCAAAATTGTGGTCTTGAAAGAAATGGATTAGGCTTACATACAAGGTTGTCAAAGAAATAGGCTAAAGGCTCAAAAGGGTTTTACGAGGATGATGTCAATGGGTAGGTAAAACTGAAGGTAAACAAATATAGGTTGCCAAAGAAATGCCTAAATCATATCCTAAACTTACACTCCTTATTTTCGCTTTGCATACATACCAGGCAAGTTCTAGCATCAGCCACAAGCATAGAATATACTATTATCTCACACACACACGGCACATGGTCGACTTGATTGGAAGTAATATAGACTCTCGACCCAACAAGTGAAGGAATTAAATCACATAATATCACATAATGAGTCACAACTAGAGCCTAAACGTTTCAATAGTCACAATTGTAGCACATACTCTTGTTATAATCTCATGCTGCCTATCAAAATGATTTCATGCGAAACTAGAAAAGATTTGACTCCTAAAAAAAAACTAAAAAAAAATGAAAAAAATGGACTAAAATAAACAAAGTAAACAAACATAGGTGCAAACAAAGAAGTATAGCATGCGATACCGCCACCCCACACTTAGTCGGGACACTGTCCTAAGTGGAAAATAAATACGAGGAACCTGGTTGGTTGGACTTATCCTCTATGTCTGGGGTCATACCCCTTTGCATTGGAATCATCATCAGAGTTGTCATCCTCAGACGTTCCTCATAAGTATCCACTTAATTCCAAGCATGAGTTGAGGTATTTGCTGTGAGGAGGGTTCTCCTTGGTCCTTGCGACTTCTCTTTTTTTTGCCCTTTAGGGAGGTGGTAGCCTTCTCCTTGCCTTGTCTCGCTTTAGGTGCCATTGTACCTGGGACTAGAAGTAATGTTAGTTGCAGCACAATCTCACTTGATACAATCTATATGCAAGTACTAGGGGTACCACCCCACACTTAGTTTTGTTGCACAAATCAGCGAGGTGAACGTAGTCGATTTACTCAGATTTCGTCGACATATGTTTTAGGATTGTATTCCAACAAGAAAATCAGCATTGTATCACTTATTTGCAGCCATTGGACTACTTTCATGGTAGATATAGCAACACTACGACATAGGGGTTACCACATGGAATCGTTATTCTTACAACAAGCACAACCTCCTAAGTCGATAGGCACTATAATCTTATCCCGATGGCCGGGATAGTCTAACATGTAAGCATCCAAACAACACTCTTAAGCAATATTCATAGCCATATCAATTCAGCAAATATCATAACAATTCTATTGAAACCAAATTCAAGTCGAAAATAAGTCAAGAATTCCCTACGTATATGTTTACTCACATGATTATGTAACAACAATTCAAACACATGAACATCACCAACAATCTTATATGATTTAGCAATTTATAATAAGCATAGCAACGTAGTACTTACGATAAATAAATGAAGAATAAGAGAGTACTTACTTGCTTGAAGCTTGTGGAGACAGTGTTGTGAATTAGAAGAGCAAAAGAAGAAAATTTTGAGAAGATTTGGAAGGTTATGTGGCGCCTTTAGGGTGTTTTCTAATGTGGTTGTGTTGTAAAACTATGTCCCCATTATATAGGAAGTGTATGGGTCAGGTTATGACCCATTTACAATCGGATTTGGGGACAAAATCACCACATATGCGGCGCATATCTCTTGGCATATCAATGACATATGCGGCGCATTGTCCATGGCATAATGGGACATATGCGCCGCATAGTCTATGGCATTTCTAGACATATGCGCCGCATAGTCTATGGCATTTGGTCTCAGTATCTCAAATGCCATAGCATAGGCGGCGCATAATCAAAAGCATACCTAGGAATAGGCGGCGCATAGTGTATAGCACACTAGATTCCGAGTCCTTAGGCTATAGAATAGGTTGTGCATCATTCGTGGCCTATTTTTACCAAGGCCTAGCCTTCCTCGAAGCCTATTATGACGTGAGAAAGGCTCACTTCATAGACTTATGCATCACCATTCCTAACTTACCGACTTTACCATACAATGCGACCAAATCGTCAATTGAAATCAATCTCCTCGTTGCATACTTCTTGCACCTATTTTTGCTCAAAACCAAATGAAAACGATTAGTACGATGGGTTGCCTCCCACCAAGCGCCTTAGTTTTGGTCGTGGCACGACTCTTATTTTTGGATTTTCATTTATCAAAAGCAAAAACAAGTACTAGAATGAAAGAAAGACAAAACGATAAAACGATAAAATGATAAAACGATGGGTTGCCTCCCATCTAGCGCCTTATTTATTGTCGTGGCTCGACGTAGTTACCTCGAGTACTCAGACTTCATCGAGGTAAATGGTGGATCATTTTCTGAAAGGATTTAGACGACAATGAGGCTTACCTGTGGGCATGCGATCTTCTTCAAGATGGTTCATACGTTTCCCCGGAGAGTCTCCAATTATATCATCAATAGTCCAACCCATAGCTCTCTTGTATCTCTTCAGAGCAGAGATGAGAGCCTCTACGTGCTGTTCACTTAAATCATCTTCTCTCTCCGGAAGTATATTTCTACTTTCCAAGAACGCATACCTTAGATAATCGGGGAGCTCTTGCATTTCTAGCATTGGTGGATCGTGAATGGGAGTCTTCGCTGTTAGTTGATTCTTGAGATCACATTCTGGTTGCTTAGGAGTATAAGGCTCTATTTCTGTTAGAGCACTCATAAGTTCTTCATAACCTTCATTATCTTCATGCTCAACTTTCAGTGGCACAACAGACAATGGCTCAACAGTAGGCTGTTTCTCTATAGATAATGCTTTCGTATCCTCATGATGAACATCAGCTACATATAACTCATTCATATCGCTGGGCTGCTTCATTGTTTTGCATATATCAAACCGTACCACTTTGTCATTAATTCGAAACAACAGCTCATTATTTTTCATGTCAATAAGCACACTTCCAGTTGCAAGGAAGGGACGTCCCAAGATTATGGGAACTTTAGAATCCTCCTTACAATCTAGAATAACGAAGTCTGCAGGAAAGATGAATGAAGAAACCTTCACCAACACATCATTCAAGATACCCACAGGTCGTTTTACCGACCTATCAGCCATCACGAGCCTCATATTGGTTGGTGTAGGGTCTCCCAACCCCAACTTTCTGTAGATAGATAGTGGCATCAAATTGATGCTAGCTCCCAAATCGCACAATGCCTTAGCAAAATCCAACGATCCAATTGTGCAAGGAATAGTGAAAGCTCCAGGATCTGCCTTCTTTTGAACTAGCGATCTTGTAGTGACTGCACTACAATGATGAACATTATCCGCCAAGTCATAACTTGCTGCCCGCTTCTTTGTCAAGAGATCCTTCATAAATTTTGCATACCCAGGCATTTGTTCAAGTGCCTCCACCAATGGAACATTAATGGTGAGCTGCTTTAACATATTCATGAATTTGCTGAACTTTGTGTCATCCGCCACCTTCTTCAATTTTTGGGGAAAAGGTGGTGGTGGGTATGGAAGTGTTCTCTCCACGGTTTTCTTCTCCTCTTGCTTCCGTTTTTCCACTTTTTCAGGCTGCACAGTGCTGGATGTGGCGTCCTTAACGTCAGGAGTAGTAGCTGGGGCATCTTCTCCTTTTGCGTTGTCATCTATGTCCGCAACTTCGTCAATCACTTTCTTGCCTTTTGCTGAAGTTTCCAGCGCCTTACCACTTCTGGTAGTGATGGCCATGCATGACCCATCATTCCTTGGGTTTTGCACAGTATCGCTAGGTAAGGTGCCGGCTTTTCTTTGGTTGAGTGCTGCTGAAAGTTGACTGAATTGCTGCTCTAGTTGTCTTATTGCAATGGAATGTGAGTTAACCAACTGATTTATTGAAGACAAATCATTCTTCACCTCAGTTACGCCCATATTGGTTGCCTCCACTCCTTTCAGCAGCTTGGCAATCATATCTTCCATAGACATCTTGTCAGAACCAGACGCCTCAGCCTCATAATTTCTAGGAGGAATATACACACCACTCTTGTCTGAATTATTCTTCCAACTACCATGATCACGGTCCTTGTATCCAGATTCATTATAATAGTTCCGACCTTGGTTTTCTTGGGCATTGCCTCGGAAACCCCCTTGATTGTTCAAGTAGTTGGCTTCTTCCTCAGAATCAGATTCATCTCTTCTCTGTGGTCCAACGGCCTTAACTTTTTCGGTCTTCCCTGATAATAGATGCTTGGTAATAAGATCCATTTGCGTCTTCATGTGAGCCATATCTTGATCGCGTTCCTCTTCTCTTCTCCTTTGTTCTGCAGTCATGCCAATAGATAAAGTGGGGCTTGCTACCTCAGAATCCCTGGTATGCCAAGCTCTACTTTGCTTTGTCATTCGGTCTAGCATATTGCTTGCCTGAACAAAGGTGAGGTCCATAAATGATCCTCCAGCCGCATTATCAACCACTGGCTTAGTCACTGAATTCAAGGCTCTATATAATATCTCCATCAAGTGGACATTGGACATATGATGGTTTGGGCACCGCATTAGCTTCGTCTTGAACCTCTCCCATGTTTCATGGAGAGCTTCAGTTGGAAGCTGTCGAAAATTTATGATCTCATCTCTTAACTGTGCTCTTTTGGATGGCGGAAAGAATCTTTCTAGGAAAGCGTCTTTCAATTGCCTCCAACTAGTAATAGAATCAGGAGTCAGCCCATTCAACCATAGAGTTGCCTCCCCAGACAGAGACAATGGAAATAGACGTAATCGAATTACATTCTGTCCAACGCCCGAATTGTCAAATGACTTGCATGTGGAAATAAAGTTGATCAGATGCATATTCGGATCATCACCTGCTAGTCCACCAAATAATCCCTTGAGTTGCAAAAGCTGAATCATGGTGCTAGTGATATTGAACTTTGCTCCAGGTGCTAAGGAAGGAAGAATAATAGCTCCTGTGGCACCAGCTTCGTCAAGATCATCTTCATCATCATCGAACAGCATTGGTACAGTTCGACGTTCAGGCCTATATCTTGCTTGACGATCTCTTCTGTTTGCTGGTATCGCCATCTCAGCAGTATGCTGTGGGTTTAATAGCTCTTCATCGCCCAGATCCTCATCGTCAGGATTTGTTGCTCGTCTACAGTTATTAATATTCTGTTGATGCACTTGAGCAGCCATCCTTTCAATTTCATATTGTGCCTCCATTGATGCACTGAATAAACCTAAATAAAACAAAAACAACAACTAAAAGTAAAAGTACGAGAATCTTTGACCAAGGGGTCTAGTAATTATCACAGACTTGATTGACACTTGTATTCCCCGGCAACGGCGCCAATTTTTGATAACGCTCAATCTACAGCTCTTGTGGGAGTGTAAAGCGGTCGTTAGCAAATATAGAACCCAACCTGGGTTGGGTGTCGATCCCACAGGGAATAGCTTGGCCAACAAGTAAGCAAAATTACTAACTTTTGGTGCAAGTCTCGTAAAAAGGGGGGATTGTAATGTGTAATGAAAACAATAAAGTAAAAGCTGAAAATAGCAAAGTAAAAGAGATTGTCACGTTGGTTGTCAACAATGAGAATTGAAGCGTTGGGGTTATGTCCACCTTCTGATGTATACGTCTTTATTGGCTATGAGTGTGTAGAGTCCTGACATGCAATTGCTTATAGAGAATTGTAGTCGATGGTAAATCCAAGCGTCTCTCGACCTGAACAAGGACTATTTCACTTTAACTCTCTCGAGCTTAAAGCGTGTCTAACGGTACGAATTCTCCAAGAGGTTAGTCCAGTTACGACACTAGCTTTTTAATAGGAAAGGGTGTCCTACTACCTTGACATTATCTCTTTTCCAGACAAATAACCTTTCTCTCGAACAAGTTAAATGTTAGACTGGCATTATTCTATGCGTCTACAGCCACAAGAATTTGCATTAAGATGAAGAGAATAATGATATAAGCAATATACGTGTCTCGAACTTACAAACTCATAGTTATAGATAGTAACTCATTCGGCTTCCATAACCCCAACTAAGAGGTTTAGTTACCCATGAATGCGAAGGAGATCACGATTTGCATTGTTATTGTTGAGTAATGGCGTGTGGATTAGGTGATAGGCGTGTGGCGTGATTCCTTAGCAAGTAACGATTCTCTTGTTGTGGAATAGAAGAATAGAAGAATAGATTAGAAGTGTTTGTGGTGGAAGATGAGAAGAATGGAAGAAGATTAATTGTTGAAGAATGAATGTTTCTCTCCACTAAGGGAAGAATGTGTTGTGGAATGAATAAAAATCTCTAGCATGATAGGGTATTTATAATACTCCTATCCTACTCCTACTAAGCTAATGAAATAAATAACCAAATCCTAATAGACTAATGAAATCCTTAACCCAAATGTACTAGGGTAAGGTTACAATATCATAATCCAAGTAGAATAGCGAAATACATAACCTAATTGTACTAGGTTAATGTATCTTTGTAAAAATCCAGCTTTGTGTCTGTAAGTCCCCAAAGTCTTCAGAAATGCTGTTTTAGTCCTGGACAGATTTTCCATGCAGTCCCCAAAGTATTCAGAAATGCTGTTTTAGCCCGGGACAGATTTTCCATGCAGCAGATTTGGTCCTTTAGGCGTCCAGCTCCTTTCTACTTCGTTTGTGAGCTTTCTTTTGCGTCAAGTAAGCCATAAAATGCTGTATTTTGCATCATTTATACCTGAAACTTTCCTAATCATGTTTGTTAGCTCATTTACAGGAAAAAGGACTAAATGTGCATGAAATATATAATTTGTTCTCAAAACTAGGCTAAAATATGGGCAAAATATATTGATATAGGCGTGTAAATTCGCCTATCATCAGCTTAAAGCTAATTGTGCATCTCACCGTGAAGGTGTAAATCCCAAGGTGATCGACACTAGAAACTATATTTGCCAGTATTGGGCGATTATGTAACTGTGAACACATTATATATTTATTTTTGGATGGCTACATCCTTGATGTCTTTAGCCTTTGATCTATTTTTCCTTAGTTTGTATAGCTAACACGCAATGGGTCCCATCAGCAGGTGGAGCTGGACCCATATGCCATATTAGTTCCTGTAGGATACAGCGAGCTGCATAGTTCAGGTTAATACTTTAAACTTTTTTGTTAATAACCCTTGTTCCTATCCTAGCATCTAATATATATGTGTGTGTATAGAAATGTGGTGTATATGGCTTATGACTAGATTTTGATAATTTGATTACATTATCCATATCCCCAAGTCACATGACAATTCTAACCCCATTTACCATCCCTAGATGTTGCAATATTTCATGATGCATGGTCCAAGGGATTTTCTACTACTCTTGTGAAACATTAGGTGGTATGGTGCAACAATTGAGTTGCTGGTAAGTAGTGAGCTTTTTTCATTTAGAAGTCCCTGTTATGATCAGGTTTCTTTTCATATATTTAAAATTATGGATTGATTTTGTCATAGTAGGGGGCATGTCTTAACATAATTGGTATTTTGGTTTTAACAGATTTTATGGACTACATTGGGATGGTTATTTGTCTTGTTTAGACTCCTATATTTTATGTGATTCGTCTATCTTATTTACTATTTTTGTTTACTTTTATTGTATCTTTTATTTTGATCTACAGGTTAGGAAAAGGGGGTGGTCTCTGGCCCATGGTGGGCTTGAGATACTTATCACAGCTAGTCCAGGGTTTGAGTCATGATAATTTTTGTATCAAAGTATGGTTTAGGGTCTTTTGGTGTCCACAAAGCCATGTCGAGTAAAATTCCTTCTATGGGTGTGTAGTGCGACACACTTATAAGAGGGAGGCTATAAGGAATTTAGGAATGGTTTCTTTTCTTGTGTTCAATTTTCAATGTATCGAGTCTAGTGCTATGAAACCTCTCTAACTCCTGGCTTACTCATATTCCAAATCATGCCTCCTCAAAGATCTGACAGTCATAAAAACTCTGGTGGAAACTGTGTCCCACCTAATGAGAATGTGAAGGGAACTTGTCCTATATATGGAGTGCATACCCAGTCTAGGGTCCCTTTTCTTGATTGTATCACTTTAAATAGGGTTCCACCAGTCCTTACTAGTCCTCCTTGGGCTTCTTGAGCTAGTGATACTTATGCTCATCTACCCTAGGGAGATATCTATAAGGTGGAGTTTCATAAATCTATTCATATACTTTCTCATCTGTTGAAATTAGAATCACATCATTTTGATCATTTTGGTCCTATTGTTAGCTCATATGAGGTTACTCGAGTTATCCAATTTATAAGGTTGAATCACCCAACCTTTATAGGTTCTAAGGTTAAGGAAGATCCTTTAAATTTTATTGATGAGATGGAGAAAATATTTAGGGTGATATATTCTACTAATTTAGAGGGTGTGGATTTTGCTTCTTATTAGTTGAAAGATGTGACTTATCAGTGATATGAGGAGTGAGAATCAATGAGGGGTGATGATGATGAATTGTCAGTATGGGGTGAACTTTTAGGTGCTTTTATTGATATCTTCTCTCCTAAGGAGTTGAAGGAAGGTAAGGCTGAAGAGTTTGTGAACTTGAAGTAAGATAAGATAAGTATTAAAGAGTATGCTCTGAGGTTTCAATAGTTTGCCCGTTATGCTCCAAAGTTGGTGTCTAACATGAGGTCACGAATGAGAAAGTTTTCTTTTGGGTTGTCCCATGATTTGGTACTAGAGTGTAAGGCTACTTTGTTGAATAATAATATGGACACATGCAGAATTATGGTTTATATGCAGAAAGTAGAAAATGAGAAAAAAAGTAGGTAGAGATGGGATAAAGTCAGAACAATAAGTTTAAATATTCAAAGCAGGGTACAATTTAGTAGAATAGTAGGAGAGATAGTAGATAGTGGACTAAGAAGAATAATTGGGGATGTCCTTATTCGATGGCTAGTTCTCCTTATCCTAATCCTTCAGGTGATTATTGTTTTCAAGATAGTAGTTGTCCTTGGGCATAGGGTGCTTATTCTCAGACTAGTAGTGCTCAGTCAACCCCACCTTACCCTCCCTGCTATTTTTGTGGGCAGCTTCCTTATGGTTATTATGAGGAGAGAAGAACTTAGTGCTATAATTGTGGTCATCTTGGTCATATGCAATGAGATTGTCCTACATCCAGGTCCACTGGATCTAATAAGGTCTTGATTACCATTTCTCCTGGTCTAAAAACTAATGGTTCCACATCAGGTATCGGCAATAGTTGGAATCACTTATATGCTCTTATTACTCTTCAAAAATTTGAGGCATCCCCAGATGTTGTCACTAATATATTACAACTTCTGTCTCATGATGCTTATTATTTGCATAATCCGAGTTCTACCTTATTTTATGTGACCCTTTATGTTGCTATACTCTTTGGTTTCGGTCTTGAAAATATTCTTACCCCTTCTCTGTTTCTACTCTAGTAGGTGAGTCTATTGTTGCTAAAAAAATTCATAGGGGTTGTGTGGTGTTTATCTTTCATAGAAAGACATTGGTGTATTTGATAGAACTTGACATGGTGGATTTTGATGTTATCTTAGGGATGGAATATTTTCTTTTGTACTATTCTTCTTTGGATTATATGACATGAAAGGTCAGTTTCCATCTTTCTAATGACTTTTTAGTACCCAAATGGAGGTTTATCTCATATTTTAGAGCTCATAAAGTGATTTCTAAAGGGTTTCTAATCATCTAATTTGGGTTAAGGGTTCTAGCTCTGAGGGTCCCTCTTTTCAATATGTTTATATAGTTAATGAATTTCCTAAAGTATTTCCTGATTATCTTTCTAGAATTCTTTTCGATAGAGAAATTTATTTTGGGATTGTTCTTCTATCGAATACCCATCCCATTTTCATTACTCCTTATATTATGGCTTCGACTGAGCTAAAGGAACATAAGGAGCAGTTAGGATCTTCTTGATAAGGGTCTTATCCATCCTAGTATTTCTCTATTAGGTGCTTCTGTGCTTTTCATGTGAAATAAAGATGAATCTTCTTGGATGTGTATAGACTATCGTCAGTTGAACAAGGTTCTAGTGAAAATATAAGTATCATTTTTCTAAGATTGATGACCTTTTGGATCAACTTCAAGTTGCTAGGTATTTCTCTAAAATTGAACTCCGTTTGGGCTATCATCAGTTAAAAATTAGGGAGGTTGATATTCCCAAGACCACATTCCAAAACCGGTAGGGCCATTATGAGTTTTTGTTTATATTATTTAAGTTGACTAGTTCTCAGGTACTTTCATGGATCTTATGAATCGAGTGTTCAGACAATTTTTGTATTTATTCATTATAGTCTTTATTGATGACATCTTTGTGTACTCTAAGAGGTTCATGCCAACCATCTCTGAATTGTGTTATAGACTCTTAAGGGCCAGAAGTTGTATGAAAAATTTTCCAAGTGTGAACTTTGGATTAGTTCTTTGACCTTTATTGGGCATGTTGTTTCTAGAGAAGGGATCAAGTTTGATTTTAAAAAAGTTAAGGCATTTAAGAAATGGCCTAGACCCAAGACTCCAACCGAAATTAGAAGCTTCTTGGGCTTAGCTGGGTATTATACGAAGTTTGTAGAGAGTTTCTCAATTATTACTACTCTGCTGATGAAGTTATCTTAGAAAAAGGTTAAGTTTTTGTGGTTTGATTCTTGTGAGGGTAGTTTTGAGAAGTTGAAGGATATGTTGACTTTTGCGCCAGTTTTGACTTTACTCAAGGGTACTAATGGTTTTTTTTGTATATTTTGATACATTCTAAATGGGATTGAGTTGTGTTTTGATGTAGTCTGGTAAGGTTGTGGATTATGCTTCTAGGAAGCTTAAGGTTCGTAAGAGGAATTATCCTACTGATGATCTAGAGTTGGCGGCTGTGGTTTTTGGTTTTAAGATTTAGCACCATTATTGTATGGGGTGCATACGGCTATTTATTTAGACCATAAGAGCTTGTAGTATATGTTTACATGGAAGAAAAGCAGTGGCTCAAATTACTTATGGATTATGACATAAACTTGCACTACCATCCAGGTAATGCTAATGTTGTTGCAGATGTTCTTAGCAGGTTGTCTATGAGGAGATTATCCCATATTGTTGAGAGAAAAAAGTATTAGTAAAGAATAATTATAGGTTAACTAATTTTGGATATCATCTTTTGGGCTCTAAGGATGACGGAGTAATTATTAAAGAATTAGTTAAGTCTTCTCTTGGTGTTGAAGCTATGGAGAAGTAGGTTCTAAATCCCATACTTATGCAAATCAAGGTGATTTGGGTCATCAAAAAGTTTTGGCTTTTTTGATTGGAGGAGATGGCATCTTCAGGTGTCAAAGAAGGTTGTTTGTCCCCTATATTAATGGGTTTCCAGAAAGGATTTTGACTGAGGCTCATGAGTCTAGATATACAGTTCATCCTTGTTTGACCAAGATATTTTAGGACTTGAAGGAAATCTAATAGTGAAATAATATAAAGAGAGATGTGATGACCTTTGTGGCTAAGTGTATGGTTTGTTAGCAAGTTAATGCAGAATATTTGAAGCCTGGTAGAATGTCTCAAAAGATAGAATTGCCTATATGGTAGTGGGAGATTATAAATATGGATTTCGTTATGGGTCTTCAATGGTCTTGGAATTAGTATGATTCAATTTGGGTCATTGTGGAAAGGCTGACTATGTTTGTTCAGTTCTTTCCTATAAGGACTAACCACTCAGGAGAGGATTATGCTAATTTGTTTGTTTAGGAGATAGTTAAGTTGCATGGAGCACCAATGTCCATCATTTTAGAGCAAGGTACACTATTTTCTTCTCACTTTTGGCATTCATTTTTCAAGGGTTTGGGTACTCAGGTGAACCTTAGTACTGCTTTCCACGCTCAAACAGATGGACAAGTGAAACAGATTATTCAAACTTTTGAGGTTATGCTAAGAGCCTATGTGATTGACTTTAAAGTTAGTTGGATTGACCATTTCCCTCTAATGGAGTTTGCGTACAATAACAGTTACCATTCTAGCATTCAAATGGTTCCTTTTGAGGATCTTTACAGTAGAAGGTATAGGTCTCCTATTGGATGTTTTGTGGTGGGTGAGACTAGGTTGTTTGTCCTTAACTTAGTTCACTTAGAAATGGAGAGGGTGAAGGTGATTGGAGAATGACTTACCACTGCTCAAAGTCTCCAAAAGTCTTATGCAGACATAAAGTGAAGAGATTTGGAGTTTGAAGTAAGTGATTGGGTATTCTTTAAAATATCTCCTATAAAAGGAGTCATGACATTAGGGAAGAAGGGGAAACTCAGTCACTATTACATTGGTCCATATCAGACTATGAGAAGGATTGCAAATGTCTCTTATGAGTTAGATTTACTAGGAAGTTTGGGCTATATTCATCTTGTTTTCCATATGTCAATGTAGAAAAATTCTGTGGGTGACCCTTCTTTGATAGTGCCTATTGAGGATGGGTATTTCAGATTCGTTGTCTTATAATAATTCTTGATTGAGATATTGGATTGATAAATTTTTAGATTGAGGACAATGGATGCAGCTTCTGAAGGTTCTTTGGAGAAATCAAAATGAGGAAGAAGCTACATGGGAAGCTGAGGAAGATATGGGAGCCAAGTACACGTTGTTGTTCTCCTTATTGGATGAAAATGCTTAAGGTATAAGTTAAATTTCCCTCTTGTAGCATTTCAAATTTATCATGTTATTTTGACGTACTTTTTCTATCCGTGCTAAAAGTTTCCTAACTAATAATTTGGGGATGAGTGATCCAAAAGGGGGTGATAATGTGAGACCCCATAAAATTTTGATCATTTTATTTTTCCCCTCCCACTTGTGTAATATTGATTTATGACCTAAATTATGTTTAGAGATATAAGGGTGTTTTTGGGAAGTTTTGTACTTTAAAGAAGGGGTTCAGGGTTATTTTGGTCCCCTGAGACAGTAAGGGTCCGTGATAGTGGCTTGCCGTACAGAATAACCTCCGCGATAAGGGTATTGCGTAGAGGCTACCCTCTACGATAACAATGTTCCACACTTCTATGTAAAAATCATCCAATTTTGTTTATTTCACTTGGGGTGAGGGTCTTTTGGTCCTTTTACCTCTTGTACAACTTATAAACACTTGGGTGACCCTTTTCCTTCAGTTTTCAATGATCAAAACCATTTTTTTCTTCATTAACTCAAAACCCAAGAAAGCTCAAAAGATTTACAAGGAATTCACTATTCAAACTCCAGACTTAGAATTCTCTTCAAATTATTCTATATTTTAAACATGTTGCTACATTATGGTATATATTTCATCATAATTCTTGTGATTTTAGTTGTTGGGTTTTTATTTGGGTTGTGGGTTTTTATAGTTATTACTTGAATTGTAGTTTCCATGTTATAAATGTGTTGTTTATACTTTAATGGGCGATTTTTGGGACTAAATTGAAGCATAATTTTAGTAAATGGAATGGGAGACATGAGTTTTCCCAAATTGATGAAATTTTGGTGATAATGGAATTAACCTTAACCTACCTTGTAAACTTGATTTTGTATATGGATAATTTCATGGTTTAACTTTTTATAATCCATTGCACAATAAATGAATGAATATTTTTTTGGAATGACCTTGGTGGCCATTAATTTGATTTTAAATAGAACTTGGGATTAATTTTAGTTATATGGATTGGTTTGGGAATATTGTATAAGATTGCAAGCATGTTGGTATGACTATACCAAGTTGGTAAATTCCATAATGAATGACTCCTGAGTTAATGGTTTGTTTATGTGTAACTATTTTAATTTAGGCTTAAGGGGAATTGTGTATCTCACTAAGAAGGTGTAGATCTCAGGGGGATTGACACTGGACACGACATTAGACGACATTGAGGGTGTATGTGATCGTGTACTTGGTGCACATATTATATATATTTTGGGAGGACTATAGTACTGGTGTCTTTATTCATTCCTATGTTTGTGCGTATAACACACACTGGGGCACTTCCAAAAGGGGGAGATGGACCCATATATCCCATGGTTTCATTTAGGATGGAGCAAGCTACATAGTTCAAGTTAATACTGTAAAATCTTATGTACATGCCCCTTTTCTATATCCCGTCATCCTATATATATATATATATATATATATTTATGTGCATAAATGTGGTGCATATGGTTTATGACTGGATTTTGGTAATTGCATTACTTTATCCCTATCCATTGAGTTACATGCCAATGCTCGCCACACTAACCTTCCATGGACACTGCATCTTTTCATGATGTAGGGTTCGAGGGCTTTTCTGCTACTCCTGCGTAGTATTAGGTGGTGTAGTCAATTTGCTGAATTTTTCTGAAGTGGTGAGCTTCTATATTTTAGAAGTCCTGTTATGTCATTAGGTTTCTTTATATATTTTGGAAATTGTGGATTTATTTTTTCATAGTTGGGGACACGTCCCGGCGTAATTTGTATTCTGGTTTTAGAGGCTTTTGTGGATAGTGTTGGGATGTCTGATTGTCTTGTTTAGACTCCTAGATTTCATTTGACTCATCTATCTTATTCACTATTTTGGTTAACTTCCACTACAATCTTTTATTGTTCTCGGGAAACTAGGCGAAGAGGGTGGTCTCCAACCCACGATGGGCTTGAGATTCCCATCACGGCTAGGCTTGGGTTCGGGACCTGACAGAAACCATACTAAGACTAACTTGAATACCCCTCTCCCGCTAAGTAAACTCCCAAAAATCTGATAAAAACTGAGAACTAAGGCCAAAAGTAGTAAAAATCAAAACCATGTGTCAATATCCATCTAAGTTAATTTCATTAAACTGATGAAAACTAAAATTGTAGGTAGTGAATAGGCCTAGTCATCCTGCTAATAATATCTTAACCAACTCAAATCTCAAAACATTGGCAAAAAATAAGTGACAAATCCATACCTAATCTTAAAACTAAAGTTAAACCACTCGTCCTCAACCTTACAAACTGACCCTACTGATATTTAAGCATCCACACACCAGACTTTTTCACAATCTCTCGAGCAATCATCCAAAAGTGTCAAAACCAAAATTGAAGCCAATGAGTCCTTAAGAATATGAAATATCCCTACCAATCTTACCTCAAAAACTAAACATGTACCAAATGGTTCCCATATGATCTAAAATTTAGATGTTATTAAAGAACAAAATCACAACAAAGCAGAATGTTGTGCCCAAGCATGCCCACAAGTGAGTGCGATCTGGAAAGTAATATAATGGCTATTTAGGAGCCGGATATCAAACCCATAGGGACTAGGTGTTTAGAAGATGATACTGTCCTAGTATTTATATTTAAGTTAACCAAATTCAATTTGCAACCAAAAAGAGTTTCAATTTTTTTCCTTATAAACTAAATAGTAGAAATAACAATGATATGGAACATGGATTGTAAATATTATATGGAGAATTCTACGTTTGAGTAATCTACTTCATATTCATGTATAACTATGATTTTTAGCTGGTGTTGGTGTTTATCATGTTTATTATTTATGATCGATGAATAATATAACTTAGGGTTTACACCCTCTTTGTTATCTACCCAGATTAGTCTCACAACTATATCATTCAGTGGGTATGTGAGTCTCTAATTTCAATGCACTAAGTTATCTTCCTATTTGATTAACCAAATAAGGCGTTTAGATATATCACTACCCTCAATATGAATTATCATTTTATGGTTATTATTAAATTAGTTATAGATTTGATCCACACTTACTACATTCTTCATTCAATTCCTTTATTCCTATGGTTAATTCGTTTGACTTAGGCTTATTCCAAAGTTTATGACTCTTTTGAATAGTAAAACAAAAATGAAAGAATAATCACATTACTTGATAAACATATGAACCAACTAATAATTCATCATTAAAGAATAATATTATAGATGTAAACCTATAGAGAGGGAGTTTATCCACTCATAGTCATACAAAGAATATCCATTAAAGAGTTCATAACCATAATTACAAGAAACTGAAAGTTAAAGAAAAACACTATAGTAGAGACTTGGATGCCTCCCTCTTCCTCTAATCTTGTGTTGTTCAAAAATCCCCTTGTTAATATGGATAATTACCCATATATAATACTTTATGTAGTCCATACGATTCAACAAATGAAACATAAGAATTGACCACTTTTCCCCCAACTTAAATGAGTGAAAAACCAACTTTTAGATGCCAGGTGGGTTGCGCCCATGGTCAATTGCATGACAAAGAGAGGTATGGTGCAGGATCATAGAATGGACAAGGAAGTATGATATCACCCTAGGAGGTTCAGAGCTAGGCCCCTCCTATGTTATGAGGGGTTAAACGCAAGGCCCCCTTCTCGGGTTAAGGGTACATCCAATCTTTGCTCTCATCTTCTCGCATGCTTGTTCCTTGTTTCCCCACTTCTCTTAGCTTGTTTGTAGGTTTCATTTTGATTATATTGTCCCTAAAATTTTCTACTACAATATATCATAACAAAAATTAGTCCATACACCACAATATAGATTATCAAAGTGCACTAGAACAATCACAACATAGGCTGGCCGAACTACTTTTTTTTGTCTAAATTCTATTTGATTATTTTGACTCTTAAATTGTTATAAATGCACCTTAAACATTATAAAAAATTAAATTTTCACAAAAACACACAACTACACCCTTAAAATTGATAAATCAAAACAATTTACCCTCAAACTAAGCTAAACACGTGTAGATAAGCACACTTAGGTGTATAAATACGCCAAGATCAGGACCCTACACTTAAAGCCTTGTTCATCCTAGAACAAAAATTTACACTAATCCACAAAGTAAGACTCTAACATAACTACTAAAACTAAGACACTCAATTTAGAACTACAATGATTACATGAATAACAAGTTCGACATCAGGCATGTCATATTACAATGGAAACACATTAATACTACTTTAGGACTTCCCATCCTCAAGAATTGACTATAATAAATTGGAAAACTCATGCACATTTCACACAAATAGGTTATATAATTCATCTATCTATCATCAAACATGTGCCCTCACCATAAGAGAATCACACAAATTTACTCACTACTATGCAATTTATCATAAGAAAGGTGTAAGACTCAAATTCGCTCACTCTCACAAAGAATTCACATGTAACATAAGATGAATAATAAGCTTGACCTTAGTGTAGTACTCCTCTAATATCATAATATAAATATCAAGATAAAAGTAGGACTTTAAGGGTTTTAATGTAGGCTAAGGTATGTTTAGGAACTATTCTAGTCAATAATAGTGACTATCTTTCCTAAGTGCTTTAATACAACATACTTTACATTAAATTCATCTACAATCAACCTATTATTCACTACTTTTATCTTCCTACCTCTCTTTTGTTTGCCCCTTCTCTTTATCTATCTTACACATCTTTAGTAGAGAGTATTTGATATCAACACATGATTCATTTCTTATGATAAATTTTTCTTTTCATCACATTCATCTCTACCATAACATAAACTTTTTCAACACACTATTATTTATTATTTTGGGACTTTAGCTTCTTATTCTTTTATACGTCTCACCCCTTGCCAACCTTAATTCTTAAACTAAAGTTCTTAGGATTTTTTGATAAAATTACGGTTATATACAAGCAAGGGAATAAGCTACATATGAGGCTACCAATGATTAGGTTAAAGGCTCAATAAGTCTAACAAAGGGCATGTAGAAAGGGTAGATAAAGCAGGTATAAAGCATGATATCAAAGAAATGCCTACATCATCTACTAAAATCAAAGTTCTTTTTTACATTGTGCAAACACAAAGGTCGAGTTCTAGATATCAATATACAAATATGGAATATAATAGAACCCCAAAACACATGGCACATGTTCAAATCAAGACAAATCCCTATAGACTCTCAACCAAGCAATCACAAGAATTTAATTTTAAGCTAAAATCAGACACGAGTTAAATAAAAGAGCCAAGGTATCTCACAGAAGTCATTAAATTTTTCACATCATGCCATAAAATTCAACACCACTTGCGAAAATTAATTATGTTTAGCACCTATATACAACATCTCTATTTAATCCTAATGACAAAAATTTAAAATTACTCCTAAAATTCAAAAGGTATACTGGGTTTGAAGGACCCTCCTCAGAAAAGAAGCAAAAAGGAAAACTTTGGGAGAAATGTGCTTACACTAAACAGACACCAATAAAAATTAAAAATAAACAAAATTGAAAAACATGAAAATAAATCAAAATGAAAACCCCATAACTCACTTCACACTATACAAATCAGAAGATTCCCTACCCCACACTTTAAATCATACTTTATCCCAAAAGTATAAATCAAAGAATGGAGAATATAAATACTCTTGAGGCCTCTAGTACTAGCTAGTAGAATCATTTCCATTGAGGAGGTCCAAAGGACCCCACACTTAATTTTTTCCATGATCCTTAGCTAATATATCAGGTACTCAGACTTTCCTTCAACCTGTCAATACAAAAAAAAAACAAAGGTTATACTAAAGAAAAAAATAAAAATAACTACCTTAGTTAGCGTTGCCTCCCAAACAGTGAATGTTTTATTATCATGGCACAATTCACATACTAGTTATTATCCCATTTTCTCATACTTTTTCTACTTAAAGGGACCGACCTTTTCCTTCTTTCCTGAACTCTTGAGTGCTAACGCTTAAGGTTTGCAAATTTTCTTACAGTAACCTTTTTAGGAATCCCTTTAAGTTTTTCATTTTCAGTCTTATTCATTAATTTGGGAAACTCCATCAGAGAGTCCAAAGAGGTAACATGAGCTTTTATCTCCTTTACCCTACACTCATCCACTTCTATCATTGTGATCATGCATAGCTCTATGTAGTGTGAGGGTGTGATGAGTGTTTTTTTTATGCAAAAGACCACCTCTTAATCATTGAGTTTCATCTTGAGTATGCCATCTCTAATGTCTATCAATGATTTTTCCAAACCTATTACACATGCAATTATACGTGGTCATGCAAGTAATACATTGACCCTTTTTAGTTGAATAGCAATCATATAGGGACTTGGTTTTGGTAAATAATTGAACTAAAGTGTTACTATTAAAGTTAAATAAGTTCAACTTGTAACACAATAATATTTTATTATTTAAAATTAATAATAAATAACAATGATAGTATAAAGTGCTTAGAATTATAATATAAAGGAATCTAGGGTTTAGGCATTTTGGCCAATCCTACAAAGCTAGACAATCTCATTGGTTGAGTTAATTGTCCTAGTTGTTGATTCATGAGGTTAGTAAGATGATTATGGACTTTTTAGCCTCTAATCATGTATCTAAATTAGACCCACAACTACATCATTGAGCGGGGATATGAGAACAAATTCAAACATATTTGTACATCTTCCCATATTTAAAGTAAATAAGTAGAATTAGTATATCCTAATCATGAATCCTATCGATAATTCATTTAAAGAATAAGAACCCACTGTATATATTCCACGTTCAAATATAAATTTCCTCTTTTTGGGATCATAATATAAATATAGTTGTATTCTAGAGGTTGTGAAACAATAAAATTAAAGAATTAAGAATATATGAACTACCACATATGATAATCAATATCAAACTAATGTAATTGAAATCTAAGTGTTCATTTTCACAGCCTCAAACCTATAAAGAGGGTGTTTAGCCACTCATAGTCTTATAAAGAATCACAAGAATGGAATTCATGAGTAAAAGCTAAAAGTAAACTAAAGTAAAGAATAAAACCCAATATATAGCCTCCTTCGTAGGTATTCTATCTCCCAAAGTCGCCCAAGGTCTTAATGTTCATGAGGCTATTTAGGAAGTTGATGGTTGTGGATAGTGTTATACTATACCTGCCGGACAAGATACAGAGGCTTTCGATGTTGTTATTAAAGGTATCCTCCCTGTTTGTTTCAGATCTACATCTGTGTTATTTGATATGGAATTGACTTTCTCCTGTGTGTTTTTATATTTTGGTTTGGGTTTTGATTCTGCTAGCAAGCCCCTTTCCATGCCTATTTCTGTATCTAGCCATATCGGATACTCTTTAGTGGTAGATTGGGTGCACCGATCCTGTGTTGTAACTTTTGTTGGGAGTGAGACTTGGGTAGATATTTTTGTTTTAGATATGGTCGACTTTGGAATTATTTTGGATATGGATTGGTTGGATACTTACCATGATGTCCTATATTGTTATGTTAAGACCGTGACTTTAGCTCCACCTGGTGTGCCAAGGATCCTGGAAGGGTGTGCTTTATTTGGGTCCCAAGTAGGTTATATCTTATATTAAAGTTCATCACTTGGTTGAGAGGAGATGCTTGTATTATTTGGATTATATTCATGATACTAGTGTTGCTTCACCTCCTTCATTGGATTCTTTTCATGCGGTTCATGAGTTCGTGGATATATTCCCCATGGATTTGCCTAGTATGACTTCGGATAGTGATATTGACTTTGCATCGAATATTGATCTGTGTACCAAGACCATTTCTATTCCTACATATAGGATGGCCCCATCTAAGTTGAATGAATCAAAGGACCAATTGCAGGAGTTTTTGGATAAAACACTTATCCAACATAGTGCATCACCCTGGGGTGTGCCTATCTTGTTTATGAAGAAGAAAGATAGGTCTATGTGTATGCGTATTGATTATTGAAAGTTGAATACGGTAGCGGTTAAGAATAAGTATACTCTTACTTCTTGTTGAAACCTTGGGGGGTTGCACCACATTGTGAGGGACAAAGTCCCTTTGAGTCAGTCGTGGCAATCAAATAGTAAATTAATTAGGAACAAAAAATAGTAGAGGAAACTTAAAGAACACAATATTTAACACGAAAAAACCTCTTGCTCAAGGGAGGAAAAACCACTGCTTGCCCTCACAAGCACCCAAAACTTCACTATAATCAAACTCTTGATAGTAGACTCTAATGAACCTAACTCTTGGTTCCACTTGCTTGTAATAACTCTACTACAAGCCCATCTTAGTAACTCTACCAAGAACACAACTTGAAATTGATTAACTCTAACCAATGTCTACCTTATATAACTCAACCTAAGCACTCCCAAAGAACGAGTAAAAGTATCTTAATCTTATAACATGAGTAATTCCGTTACGATTCAGGACTCAACCCAAGAACACTCACACTTTCAGTGCATAGGAAATTAAAACTTGAGCTATACTTGAGCAATATAGCTATATTGAGTTTTCGCCTCTCTCAATTTCTTTGATTCTAATTTTTGAAAAAATTATGAAGCATCCTCTAACTTTTAATATCGAGTAATGTTTAGGGTTAAATTGCAGTTGTACCAGGGTTCCTAAATAGTACAAGCAACAGTTGGACAGTTTGTTACACTAAATGAAAAAACTGTGTGGGCATGTGCCAACTATACTTTAGCCTTAAAGATCCAGGGACCTTGTAACGCCCCGAGTCTATACCCCAGATGCTATACAGTGCCTACGACCCCGAAGGACCACAAGCTAACCCATGACTGATATCTGCTGTTAGCACTAAATAGTAATATTAAAATAAATGAAAAAAATTAGGCTGAAGTGCCGTAGGGTTTAAATTATCTGAAATACTAATAAAAAATATCAAATAGAAAAAATAATCTGTAAAATTGAATACTGCCTGAAATTCTAGTGTAAAGAACCTCTAGATGAACTATTTGGAAATGGAGTTAATGGGACCGAGTACTGAAATACCGAAGCTACTAAAAATACTGAAATAAAGCATATCTTCTATAGATGAGGACTCACTACTAAATTTGACATTGCTGGCTGAATTTGAATCTGTCTATGCGCGGTCCGAAACCTGATCATCGGAACCTATAATATGAGACATCATAGCACAAAGAAAGAGTATGTGTCAGTATGTGTAATGTACTCGTATTCTAGATGAGGTAAGGCTGAATGCAAGTGTTCATATATTTAAATAATAACTGACTAAATGATAGAGAATAATTGAACATGAGAGTACATGGGTAACTGATACTACTGTAGATACTGAGTATGCAATATTGTGCATATAAATAAATACTATAACTGAGATTTTCTAAAGCTAAGTACTGAGTTCTGATACTGAGTAACTGATAATCTAAAGTTATTGATAGCTGATTTAATTCTACTAGTTGATTGTATCTGATAGTCCTGATTCTGTAAAACTGAACGGAGTTCTATTTCGAATGACTAAAACTGAGACTGTGGGAGGTAATCATCTAACTGATATGCCCCAAATAAGATAAGATAACTGAGTTGGGGTCCAATCTATTACCCCAATTTGAAGGGTGTCAGTACCGTGCCACGGGTAAAGAAAATTGAAGAGATACCCTTATCTGGAAGATACTCTAATGAGAATGGTGGAACCCTTAACTAGTAGGTTAAAACACCTCATCAACTGGAAGGTTTGATATCTCAACCTATGATGGCTACGTAGTTCAAGAATACAAGAATTACTTATAAGGGTCACACCATCTACTAGCAGATGAACCCCTATTCTTGGGTTCACTCGGTGCTGAATCCTACTCCCAACTGAAAGACACTGAACTGATTATACTGAACTGGACTGAATACTGAGTTTACTGAGTTTTCCTGAGTTCTATATCTGACTGAGTTCTACTAAGTTCTGGGGCTGACTGAATTCTACTGATCATGTCATGACTGATACTATTCTGTAAATGACACTGGCTCTAGGTAAACAGCTAAATTGTCGCGTATTAAATACCCCCAGGACATGATAGCATGAAAAGTAAAGAATAACAAAATCTCGAATATCATAATATTGTTCACTTGTTCATAATTCATCCATAGAGATATTTTTTCAAACACTTGTAAGGCATAAACTTTTACATGATTGGGGAATACATGCTATCATGTTATAATGGAACTAATTCATTAACATAGTCATTTTATCAAACATATGGGGAGCATGCTTAGGTTATACGACAATCAACACATATAGTTATCATGGCTACATCAATCAACTTGCAAATTGAATGGTTTATCATGAAGATCATGTAAATCAACATATATAATGATTAATTTCATAAAAACTTGTAATTTAATCGTGGGCTAAGACCCAACTATAACATGAACATGAATTCAATTCAATTTCAAGAATATAATTCATAAATCAACAATCTTGTAGTTTTAAAAACGGATTCGTGGACTCTATGGGCGAAAGAAACCCATAGATGAATACCTAACATACCTGGGTATCTTAATTTTTGAAGTTCTTAAAAGATTTCTTGAATTTTTTCTTGATTTCTTGAGAGCTAGGGTTTGCTAATTGAGAGAGAGTGTTTTAATCTTAAGAGAAAATAAGGAAACAATAAGATAATAGGCTATTTAGGGTTTAATTTCCTGTTTAAACTGATTAGGGCCATGGAAAAATATCCATTTACTCCAGGGAACAACTTAAAAATTCGTACTAAAAAACCCAATTTTGAACCCTGGCGTGACATGCCATAATCACGTTGGGCCACTGGAATTCGCCAACTGGGAATGTGGCAGGTGGCGCGACGCGGTGGTATCACATTGGCACCTTGGATACGACTTGCAAGCCTACCGTGACGTGGTGGTATCGCATTGGTATACTTGAAATCGACAAATGTGAAATGATGCTTTTTGAGATGAGCTAAAATATCTAAAAACATTGGAAAGTGACCATTGCCATTTGGTCATGCTCTGCGATGCACTGACGGTCAAATTGGCATGCTGTCATACTAAAATGCCTCTAACTCTTCGCCCGGGTATCGGATTTGGTGAATTTTACATCTTTGGAATGCCGGATAAATTTCCTACGCACTGGTAAGCTCAAAACTAAAAAATACTGTGTATTCAGAAAAAATTATATAGGATTACTCAAGTACTGAGATTTATTCTAAGCTAGGGAAATACGAGGTATTATAGACCTGGTCCCTTATTGTAATTTGCTTATCAACAAAATAATATATAGAAATTTTTCCTATTTTTGATGATGACAAACAAACTATAAAGATTTTGAGCATCTGCATTCATTCAACACATTTAATAAGAGCGATTACCACTACTTAAGGACCTGGTCACTTGTTGTCAATTGGCATTAAAAACTCAACTCATTGCTGAATTTCAATGTTTCTATCTATCGATATACTTGCACTCATCAAAGTGCATTTGAGAATTCTTCTCCCCAGAAGACGTCGCCCTATTAATCTGACTTCATACCATCTATTTAGCATATTACATACTTCCATCATATACTTCCCCCTATCAACCTGCCATACATATCTGTAATTCAATATTTACACACCAGGTACATGGTCCTTTCCATATGAAATCAATATTCCCCCTTTTGGCATCATTAAAAAGTGAAAACAGTAAAGCAAGAGTAAAATAAATACAGATCAGTTAACTCATGGCCACGGGGGCAACACAAACATGATGACCGACTTTATTACAAAAAGGAAATACATGCAACAAACAAACAAAGATTAATTCATATAGATAGGATAAGTATCATTACAGTGTATAATTTAAATATTCCATAGAAAAAAACACAAGAAACAGGAAGGGTTAAACGGGAGAGCAACTTGAAAGGATGGTTTGAAGAAGTAGAGCCAGGTAATTAGTTTTTGTAGAATGAAAGTTCAACAATTCCTATGTTAAATGCCTTATTTCTGTATTCAAGCTAAGAACCTCATCTGTCAAAGTGGAGACCCTTTTTGTTAGGTCAGCATTCTTAGTTTTAAGCTCATCGATGACACTTGGACCCTCAATAGTCAGATGCTGAATTGTCATGTTCAATCTGTCGATCTCTGCATCCTTAGCAGTTATATCGAGCTGTAACTCCTCAATCTCTTTGCTGAAATCCCCTTGATAGTTGGTACTATATTTTATTTCACACTCATTTTTAAGCCAGTGTCTTCATACCAAGTATTTCCAATATAGATCCAAGAGTTCCATTCTCGCAGAAAATACCAAAGTGATCAAAAATTTATTTAACTAGTATCCATAAGTCATGCCATGTTATCTATTTTTCCCAAGAACCATTTTGTGTATGTGTTCCGTTATAAATGCAGGTGAACTAATGAACTCAAAACTACTAAGACATTCCATGACATACAAGTTAGTAGCTGAAGCAATGTTCTCTTTTTGTGATATGGGCAAAACTACTTTGTTGACAAAATCAAAGACCAATTGTAACTCACTCTTGAGTGATTTCGTATTCATTACAGCCAAAGATTTACCTTAACCATTAATTTAGTTTCCCAAAACCTATTGATAGTTGTTGCCTTGAGATAGTACTCACACCACAGATAGGACCATCCAGAATTCTCCCAATGTAATATCAATATTCAATTTCTTCCCTTAAACTACAACAATCATCTTCATTTTGTCTTAAAAAAACTCAAGTATAGAATAGAATTCCCTGACTACCTCTTCAAATACTATGGGAATAGGTCATTCCATGAGATACATCCAACCTTGATGTTTTATCAAGTCAACTAATTTCAACATACCAGGTTTTGTTAGCACACTTGAGTCAAAAATCTTTCCAGTTAACACCTTTTTATTTCTTAAGAACCTGTTTCTCACTTCTATAGACACAATCTTTCCTTCTTTCTGAAACACTAATGGGTTTTTGTTTAGTATTTTTCCTCTTCTTGGGATTAGGTCCTTTATAAATCTGTTGGTTCTCTGCAAAGCGTACCGACATCTTCCTTGAAATTCTTATTATCTTACTGTCATTTTAGTACTTAGGACTAATTTTAGTTTTTCCAAGGCTATTTAACATCAAGATGAGATTTTCAACAACCCAGTCATCATCCATTGACCTAATACTATAAATTTTTTGTGGCTTCAGGGATGAATCTTCATCACAAGTTGATTGAATGAAGAGTTTGGCTTTAAAAGGGCAGATAATGAGAGTGGGTTTTCCAGAAGATTTATGAGAGGATTTTTATCTAGGCTAAGATTAGAGTCCTTGGAAATGCACAGGAATGGACAATTTGTTACCATATGGAGATTCTTAGCACAAGAGGACTATTTGAGAATAGATTTCTTTCTTTGACAAGAGAGGTTTTTGTATAGAGAAGGACTTTAGAGATTGATAAGCATAGTGAGGGATGTTTTGAGAGAATGATATCTTATAAATTTTAATTTTTGGGGTGACTTATCCCTCCTTATAGTATAGGAAAAATTTCTGTCACTGTGTGAGAAAGTTGTTATTTTTGTTAGAAAAAAATTACACATTTATGATACTAACCTGAAAGATGACACTAGGCCCCTTTCTTTCTTTGAGTAAATCCATGACTTTGTGGATGTCACATTTTCTTCCTCAAAAGTTATTCCCATGGGTGTATGCCTGGAAATATATGATACTGAGTTAGACCAATATGCACCTATTTTACTAAGGATTTCTATCTCCTTATTATAGATAATTTTGAGGAGAGAAACTAATCCCTCTAGTGGGTTAGATTAGTTTGATCAATCACAACCGCAACTTGTTTGTTTCAATACATCACTTCATACCAAAATTTGTTCTGAAAAAGGTCTAAGGACCAGGTCCTAAACTTAGCATCCTTCAAATATCCAAGGTTCTTTCTACATTACTTTGAACCAGCCCGCATCTTTCAAAATCCTTTTCACCCCTTTTATCACTTTTAGGATAAGAATGCTGAGAAAACTAACAAATTTCTAACTTAGGATCTTATTTTCACCCCTGTTTCCAAATATAAAGTTAGAATGTCTAGGGGGATAAGAGGATATGTTCTTCCATTTTGACTTTCTTAGATGAATTCCACAGGGACCAGGTCCCTATAAAATCTTGACTAGACACGTCTTGAGGTTCCTCTACTTGAGCTAATGTTTATGAATTAGATCTTGGATCATTATCACTTTCATCACTCCCCTCTGTATCAAATTTTTCCTTGCCCCTCATCTTCATCAGTATCTTTCTTGTTTAGGTATAACCCACACATATAACTTTTCTTGTTCCTTTGTACCCTTTTCACATAATACACCTCCACCTTGGAGTATCTTAAGAGAGATAATACAATCAGACATCCCAATCATAGATTTGAACAATTACATATAAAAAAGATAGTTTTGACTGCAAACCGTTTCTCCCTCCCACAAACAAAATCATTTGGTAGAATTGTGAACCCACTTGAGTTTGAGTTCCCAGTAGGTGGACAAATGTGTGATCAAATACTTCTTTGCCCATCTAGGTAATTAGAGATTTTTAAAGTTTTCAAAGGTTTAAAACCTTTATGATAGGTATTCCCCTACAGGATATATCTAACATTAACCATTCTTGCTCTATTCCAACTTTTGCATTTTTCTTTTATGTGTCTATCTCTTCCACTGTGAGTGTATAAAAGGTTGTGGACTTTGTTTCTAACATGTTGAATAACCTTGCCTTGAGATCTAGGTGATTGTGTTTTTTACTGATGCCTAAGGCCTTTACCATTATTGACTCGATAACCAGTTAGAAAGAATCTATGAGGATGAAGTCCATAATAGGGACCTTTTAAGTTTTTCCTTCAGATGAAACAAGTCCCTTTCTAACACCTAATTCATTTGGAGTGTAGTCATGAAATGCTTTTGGGAATCCATTAATTTTTTTCAAGCTTGATCTGAAACTTTGAGGTTTCTTTCTTTCCTTCACCGTTTGAATCATATTTTTTCTCAAGTTGACTCACCAAGATCATATTTTTAGATTTCAACGTAGCAACTTATTCCTCAGTTTTAGATATCTGGAGAGTCAAGGCTGTCAACTCAAGCTACCGATCTTCTATTTTTTATTTTAGAGCTTTATTCTTCTCTTTATCACAAGCATCATTTGCAATTAAATCAAGCCTTTGTCTTTCTACCTTTTCTTCTAGAGTGTTTTTTTGCACTCATTTCATACAGAATTAATTAGAACATTTGCAAGATTTTTTTAACTTTCTAGCAGATAGTTTTCCATGTTTTCTGTAATGTCAAAAAATGTTACATTTTTTTCTTCTACATCTTCAGTGTTGGCCATAAAACCAGACAAGGAATCAAAGGTCACTTTCTTATCCTACACCGCCATCATAGAAACATCTTCATGCTTCCCATATTCCTCAGATTCACTGGTGGAATCCCCCTAGACATCTAAGTCCTTCTTAACTAGAAAATCAGTTGCAACCCTTCTACTTAATTTTACAGGGAACTGGTCCCTGTTCTTTCCTTTGTCACCTCTAGTCTTAACGTAATCCTGATAATTCATTTTGTGCATTAAAAAACATCCTTAATGAAATGCTCAGGACTTCCAAATTTGTGACAAACCTTCATAGCGCCACCATTTTGTTGCTATTTCTGCTTCTTTAAAAATGGCCACTTTTCTTCATAGCTCGAATGATTTTTTGTCAAATACGCAATATCAGTGTCTTCTTCACTAGAATCAAATTTTTATGCCTTCAGTGCAAGAGATTTTTCCCTTTTTCTTCCTTGTTCTCTTGTTCTTTCTTCTTCTTGAGTTCATGTGTCTTTAAATTACCAATAAGCTCATCCATGGAAAGAGTTTTTAGGTTCCTTGCCTCAGTAATAACATCTACTTTGCTTTCCCATGATTTTGGCAGAACCCCAAGAATCTTCCTCACTTATACAATGGAATCACTTCTCCTAAGTTGTGTAGCTCATTTGTGATGGAGGTGAATTTTGTATGCATTTCCTGTATTGTCTCTCCTTCTTTCATGGTAAAGGTTTCTTAGTAGGTAGTCAACATGTCAACTTTGGAATCCTTTACATCTGTACCGTAATGATTTATTTTCAAGTAGTCCCATACTTCTTTAGGATTTTCACATTTAGAAACCCTATTTTATTGATCAGGCCCTATACCACAAACTAGGAATTTTGTGGCCTTGTAATTTTTCTCAATTTTCTTTCTATCTTCATCATCATACTCTCTCCTACTTTTAACAACCTTTCTAGTTATTTATTCTTGTTTGACTTCTTTAACTGGAACGTGAGGACCATCAAGTATTATATCTATCAGCTCACTATCTTTTCCCATAATGAAGTCAAACATCCTAGTTTTTCCACCACCCATAAATTACCTAGTAAATCTAGGTGGTCAAGAGGTAGATTGCCCTTCTTCTAGATTAGATGGATCAACCATGATAACTAAAACACTTTAGGTATGAACCTTTTAGAGTGAACTGACTCTGATACCAATTGTTGAAACCTTAAGGGGTTGCACCACATTGTGAGGGACCAGGTCCCTTAGAGTTAACCAGTTGCAATCAAACAGTAAACCAATCAGGACTACAAAATACTTCAGGAAACTTAAAGAACACAAGATTTAATATGGACACCCCCTTTGCTCAAGGGAGGAAAAATCATGATTTTCCCTAACAAGCACCCTAAACTTCACAATAATTGACACGACTTGAACCAAGGCTTTATCGTAATGGGCAATACCATGCCCAACAAAGATTAAAAATCACTCCCATTACCTAACCCAACCACCAAATGCATACCTTGAGTCGACTGAAGTATGAACATACATAAAGGTAGCATATCCAATGATGTGTTGACTCTAAGATAAGTCTATATCCGAGACCAAACCAACTAAGTCCAACCACCTAATGAGCAACCAAACCTATGAAAACACCCATAAACCAAACCCAATTACAATAATACGATGCATGTATATATATATATATATATAAATATAAGAAACATAATAAATCCATACCATACCTAATTCCACAGTTGTCCATACGAAGATTCTAGAACAACCAAAGAGTACCTAGTCGGGACATTTCCCCGACCAGAGCCAAAAACCAAAGTCTGTGAAAGAGCAGAAATATTTAAAGTAACCCACAATGTGAAATAGATGCTTTCCAAATTATGGAAGCTCACCACTTTAATCCAACATCGACTATCCCTGATCCAAACACTAAACAGGAGAAATAGAATGGGTATACACCTTCCCGAAGATAGGCTAGTGGGTGACCACTAGCAAGCACTCAAGATAAGGATTAGATAGTGCCATTTACAAAGCCAAGTAACATTATCCATAATGCATACCATGATACATATATATATAGTCATGTCGGGAAAGGGAACCAAGTTTAGCATGCCTTTAAAACCTTTACCTGAGTTGTGTAGCTTTGCCGCCTTAAACCACCCATAGGTTATGCTAAAAGGATCCCAGAGCGTGTAGTCGCACGACCAGGGAAGAAAACATAGGATGACTAGTATATCCCCCAAATATAAAGTTTGACATCATGCACACGGTCACTAAGACCAAACCTCACATTAACAAATATGAGTTTTCAGTTTTGGTCCCCCCGGGACCTCCACCTTCCATGGCTTTGCTACACACCCCGCCATTATTGTGTAATTAAAATCATTACCAAGCAACCAACCAATCCATTAACCATTTATTAACCAAGTCCATTAGTAGTGGTATCATCATACCGACTACACTTGCAAGTACTATCCATAGCAAACCATTTATAGGTTTAAGGGTTTCCATGTACCCTTCCATTAACCATATTAAACCACTTAGGGGATTTCTATGTACCCTATAAGGACAGTTAATTTCATAGCCACCAAGTATTTACCATTTAATCCTTCTAAACTATGTGCACAATTTCTACCATTTAAAACCCTTCCAAACCATTTATGACCATGCCAAACATTTAAAGTATTTATATTATTTAAACCATGCAAAACTATCCAAATCCATTTAGGGTTCCATTACAAATACAACCCATGAAACAGTTCTAATGAAAGTTCAACAATAGAGTAAAAACATTCTTTTAGGAACTTTATCAAACACGTTGAAGCCATACCTTTACCAAGACTAAAACCAATGCATAAACGACCATAATTAAGGTTACTCAAGACCCATTAGTTAAACCATAACCAACAAGTACCAACATAGGCATACCAATACCAAAAACATGTGAAAACATAGTTTAAATCAATACCAAACCATATGCATCAAAACCATCAACATATATTTAAAAACCACCATTCACAACAACAACAACAAACCCTGTGTATTCCCACATAGTAAGGTCTGGGAAGGTTAAGATATACGTAGTCCATACCATTCATGATTCATAAACCAATGTTTAAAATACCATACAGATGCCTTTAGTTGGACCTAAAATTTAGGGAAGGTATACATGCGTTATACAAGAATATATTGAAGGGAAACATGACTCTTGAGCGCCTTTGAAGAACACTTGAGAAACCTTAGCCTCCAATCTTCAAGAATGAGTTTGAGAGAGTATTTGAGTGTTTCCATCCTTTAATAAGTGTTATGAGAGGCCACCAAGGGTTATATAACTTGAGAATATAAAGGCTTTGAAGTAGTAAATGTCTGGACTACCCTTGACCTAAAATTAAAACAAATCACATCCAGGGGTACGAACTCACCTATACCATTCATATCCTAGGGTATGAGTGGTACCCCAACTCATACCTAAGACCATGCCAAGACCCAACACACTTGTTCCTATATGACTAATACCTCCTTAACACCTACCTAAGGGTATGAGTGGTACACTCAATCATACCCACCAATTGTACCATGGGTAGGCTCCATAAGACAACTCAATGAAGCATCATATGATTTTCCTTGTACCACTTGTATCTTTGGATATGACTCGTACCTTAATGAGGCATATCTTCAGTAGTAACAAATCCAAGCTCACAGTATAACTTGCGATTGAACCCTCAACCTATCCCATAAATTGTATTCAAGGGTACAATTGGTACCCTTGAGTCGTACCAAGTTCGGTAAGTCCAAAACCAAGTAAATTTGCAAGGGTCCAAGTCCTAGGGTGTTTCAGTCTCCCCCATTAGCATCATTCATCCTTGAATGATGGGTAAAAGTAAGGGACAAGTATGAGATAACACATTAACTCCCAATAAACTTTTCCTTAACCAAAATAAGAAGCAAAGACCCACAGCCAAGGTGAGATGATCACTAGATAACCCGAACACAATTTACACCCCAACACCCCAATTTTAACCCTTAGCTAAGTTATAAAAAATAATGTGAGAGGATCTATTCCTTACCTTTAACCAATTTAGAAACCAAGATGAGATAAAGGACATATACCCTACACACAATTTTCTGGAAAGAAGAACTACTACAGACACTTGGACTCCATGCCCCCTTCTACATTCCAAAGGACTTTCTCAGACTTTTAATTCCACCATAAAACCTTTACCGAAGCCACACCTTTTGTTCTCAACCGGAAAACTTACCATTCCATGATCCTCATTAGGACCTCCTTAAAGAACAAGGAAGTGGAGATTCCAATACAATCCAAAGGAACCAACCAACCAAGGACCATCCATACCTTAGCCCAATGGAAACTCATAGAATACCTGTTGAATGGACTCTTGCAAGGGCAAGTCCAATTCAACTTAGAATTTACCAAGACACATCACTATGAGAGCTTGAGTCTAGCTATACACCACCTCTATGTTCAAGCATATCCAAATCTAAAAAGAGTTAAATTAATCCACTGGGATCTACTCCTTACATCTATCCCCAAACACTACTCTATTTCTATCTCCATTATGATAAGAAAACCATTAGTAAAAGACATGGGCAAATAATTTTCAACCAATATAACCAAAAACCTCCAACCTATAATTAAACACCCAAAACCATACAACTACTAAGACATGAAAATAATTCACAAAAACATACCTTACCAGACCTCTGAAGTACCCAACACAACTTATTGGTATATCTACTAACCACAACATTCAAGCCTACTGCTTATACAACTGTGGTATGATCTATGCATCAAAAGATCTAGCACCCTCTGTTAATTCCATAAGGATTTTTCACCACCTTTTCTGTTCCTAACTATTCCCCATGACAACAACCTTACCTCACTTTCTAAAACCTTAACTGTTAGTAGTCACCCTAGACTCTCCTCCATTTAGGGTCTTCTACAACACATCACCATACTTCCCCAACCACTACTATACTATCATAAGAGGAGTCATTTAAGAAACGAAATTACAAGAGTTATCCATGAATTCCAAGGAAAGATCCCAAAGACAAGAAACTACACTATAGGTATGAAGTACTTCAAACAACCACCTAGACCATAATGAAGAAACATCCCGCCCAAACCATACGATAAGAGGATTCCTTAAGACTTGACACCGAACGAAACACAACCATACAGACCATGAGTACTATATGGCTTAACTCTCCTACTATTGTATTTCCCAAATAACCAACCTTATCCAACCTGCTAGTTTACCTCCACAACTCTCGCATTTTTAGTCCCTACCATATCACGCCTTCTTTAATCTAAATCAAACATCTAGTTTCAATCCTAGGATCTACCAACCACTATTCAATACTATCAAAATACACCATATAGATTGGAATATATATATATATTTATACAATCCTCTCATCAAGAAGGACACTCCAAATTTGGTATGCACCAACCAAAAACCTATCTATTTCTGAGGAAACCATTCCCCTTATGCATTCAAGAAAAAACACCCCATAGAGAAACACAAAGATAAAGAGAACCTTTATCTAAGAAATTCCTAAATTACTCCTTTAACTCTACCAAAACCATTCTATAAAGAAGGAATTAAAATTTGGACAAATGTAAAAAATAAGACCAACCCCAAACCAACCTCCCCATTAGAAAAATGCCATAAGGGTCATCAGAAAGGACCCCAGGAAATTCATGCACCACAAAAATTAAATGTAAGAAAAAACCTTCTTGGTTAGAATATTTAATGAAGACCAAATAATAAAGACAATTGTTGGAGATCAACCTCCGAGTTCTAAGATATAATATAACCTTTCCCTTATTAGCTAGGGAATGAAACCACTATCCCATTCCAAAATTGACTCACCAAGGAGCCTAACAAGTTTAACAATCTAATAATGAAAAGCATGAGTGCAACCAATCTATCCCCCAAATGATATCAAAATCCACTATATTTAAGTCAAACAAATCTACCAAGACTTTTTTATTACCAACAGATGCCAAAAACCCCCAGAGACTTTTTTGGCAAATGCAGAGTCACCTATCGGGGTAGAAACAAAAGAAGAAAAGAGTCTAAAGTAAACTTAGGACAAAAAAACATAACCACAAATGAGGTTACGAAAGAGAGGGAACCTCAAAGTAAGTACACCATACATACCACAAGGAACTAAATTTTCAACATTCTAGCATTGAAATCAAAAGATGCCTTAGAATCTCAAGGAATAGTAAGAACATTGAGATAATCATGACTACTGCTGAAGCTAGAGGTAGTAGCAAATACTCTATCTACCCAAGAGGAAACCCATATGGGACATCCCCATCACATAAGACCTAACTGACCACAACTAAAATACTAATTCCTTTATCCTCGCAAAAACCATGGTTTGACCAACCATAAAATTTATAAAGAAAATGGGATGATGTGGAATGAACCCACTGGCTCGAGATTAGGCACCTTGTTCCCTAGAAGAATTTACCAATATGAAAGCACCCGCCTCCCAATTGAATTTAGGCAAGTAATACAAGACATAGAATATGTGTTAGGGCTCACCTAACTCTTCCTTTATGGACCATTTACTGCCATATCGTTGGCCTTTTTTTTTTTAAAAAGTTCGAAACCCCTTTACCTTTCTCATTTACCAACCTTACCTCATTCCTCCCCATACCAATAGAATAGGACCAGCATGAAATATTTGTCACTATTTGGGTTAATAGATCATTAGGATGAGAAAACTCTATATCGGTAACCTCTTCTTAAGGTAACTGAGTATGAGTATCACCTTCTAATATAGGGTTAGTAAAGAGCGGTGGGGATTTATGGGAAAAAATAAAAGGTGTGACCCTTGGTCGGGTCAGTACCCCATGAGTTAGACTAGATCTATCCATGTTATCCTTCAGTGGAATAGTTGAGTTTTTATAAACCATAGATAATTGAGAAGATATGACTTGAAGAGTGAACAAAGGAAGATTTAGAGAAAAGTTTAAGACCATAGATCCGTAGCCCAAAAGTAGAATCACAAAGAAAGTGAAGCATTCCTAAATGCCTTGTAGCCTCCTAATTATATGTGTGGTGTATGACAAACCCATAAACAAGACTCTACTCAACATGTCTTTGTGGACATACAATAAAATCGAAACCTAAATGTGTAGTGCTAACTTAACACGACCCAAACTAGGGCCTTATCATAATGGGCAATCCCAAGCCCAACTAAGATCGAGAACCACCCCTATTACCCAACACCACAACCAAATGCATACCTTAAGTAAGATAAATTCCAAATATATAACAAGGTAGCATATCAAACCATGTGGTCACTTAGGGATGAGTTTATATCCAAGACCAACCCAACCAATTCCAACCTCCCAATGACCAATCAAAATAATGCCAAAAACTATGAACATAACCAATGCATACCATACCCAAGTCCATAGTTGTCCAAACAAAGCCTCTAGACCAACCAGAGAGTACCTAGTCGGGATATGCCCTCGACCATAGCCAAAAACCAAAGTCTATGAAAGACAAGAAATAAGTAAAGTAACCCATGACTTGAAATATATTCCTTCCAAATTATGGAAGATCACCACTTTAATCCAACATTGACTATCCTCAAATCTGATCATTAAGCAAGAGAAGGAAAATGGTTGGTCCATACATAGTGTTGATATACGCAGCCTAAAGATGGGTTAGTGGGTGAACACTATCATGTATTCAAGATAAGGATAAGATAATGCCATTTCAGAGCCAAGTAAAACCATCCATAATTATACCCTCATACATATATATATATATATATATATATATATATATATATATATATAACCATGCTGGGAAAGGGAATTAGATTTAGCATGCCTTTAAAACCTTTACCTGGGTTGTGTAGTTTTACCATCCTAAACTACCTACAGGCTATATGGTTTCAGCTCTCCTACTGAAAGGGTCCCAATGCGTTTAGCCGTATGAATAGGGAAGAAAACTTGGGATGACTAGAACATCCCCTAAATATTAACTGTGACATCATGTACATAGTTACAAAGACAAAACCTCACATCGATTAATATGATTTTCCATTTTTGGTCCCCTCAGGATCTCCATCTTCCATGACTTTGCCATACACCCCACCATTATTGCCTAATTAAAACCATTATCAAGCAACTAACCAATGTATTATCCATTCATTAACCAAGTCCATTAGTAGTGGTTTCGTCGTATCGACCATACTTACAAGTTCTACCCATAGACAACCATGTATATTTGTAAGGAATTCCATGTAACCTTTCACTAACAATATTAAACCACTTGGGGGATTCCTATGTAATTCACAACCACAATTAATTTCATAGCCGCCAAGGCTTTACCATTAAATCCTTCCAACCATGTACACCATTTATACCATTTTAAACCATTCCAAACCATTTATGACCAAGCCAATCATTTAAAGATTGTATATCATTTAAACCATACAAAACCACTCAAATCCATTTAGGGTTCCATTACCAAACTAAACCATGAAAAAGTTCCAATGAAAGTTCAACAATAGAGTGAAAACTTTCTTTTAGGCATTTTATCAAACATGTTGAGGGCATACCTTTACCAAAACCAAAACAAATGCATAAACCACCATTGTTAGGGTTAATCAAGACCCATTTGTTAAACCATAAATAAAAAGGTCCAACATATGCAAACCAGTACAAAAGATATGTAAAAATATAGTTTAAACCAATACCAAACTATATGCATCAAAACCCTAATATATATTTTGAACATAACCATTCGTGATTCATAAATCAATGTTTAAAACATAATACACATGCCTTTAGTTGAAACTAACAATAAGGGAAGGATTACATGTCTTATACAAGAGTTATATAACATGAGAACATAATGGCTTAGAAGTATTAAATGTTCGGACTACCCTTAACTTAAAATAAAAAACAAACCATATCCAAGGGTATGAATCACCTATACCATTTGTATCATAGGGTACGAGTAGTACCCCAACTTGTACCCAAGACCATGCCAAGACCCTACACACTGGTTACTATATGACTTACACCTCCCTAAATCATACCTAAGGGTACAAGTGGTACACTCAATCGTACCCACCAATCATACTATGGGTAGACTCTATAAGATAACTTAATCAAGCACCATATGACTTTCCTTGCACCACTCTTATCTTTGGATATGACTCATACCTAGATGAGACATATCCTAGGAAGTAACCAAGCCAAACACATTGCCTAATATCTAATTAAACCCTCAATCTATCCCATAAGATGTATTGAAGGGTATGATTAGTACTGTTGAGTCATACCAAGTACAGTAAGTCTAAAAACAAGGAAATGTTTAAAGAGTCCAAGTTTTTGGGTGTTTTAATAATAAAACTCCTTATTGTAGACTCAAATGAACCTAACTCTTGGTTCCACCTGCTTGTAATAACTCTACTACAAGCCTATCTTGACAACTCTGCCAGACACACCTTGAAATTGATTAATTATAACCAATATCCACCTTAGGTAACTCTACCTAAGCACTTTTAAAGTAAGAAGTAAATAATAATACTCTTATAACATAACTAATTAAGTACAATTTAGGATACAACTCAAGAACACTCACACTTTTAGTGCATAAAAAATAAGAAATTGAGCTATACTTGAGCAATGAAGCTGAATTAAGTTTTTTCCTTTCTCAATTTCTTTGATATTAATTTTTTGCAAAAACTATCAATTGAGAAACATCCTTTACAATTTATAGTAGCATAATGATTAGGGTTAAAATGGAATTAGACTAAGTTTCCCAAATAGTACAAGTAGAAACTGCATAGTTTGTTACACTAGATGAAAAACCTATCCAGACACATGCCTATTGTACTATAGCCCTGAATATCTAGGGACCTGCTCTCTTTTTGTATGCTGCTTATCATCAAAACAAGATATAACACTCTTATTTATGATTCATTTGACTATATTTAAGGTGTTTCAGTGTTTTCAAAGATTGATTTAAAGTTTGGGCATCAATAGTTGAGGACTAGAGATCTAACTATTCCTAAGACAATATTTCATACTCAATATAATCATTATGAGTTTTTGGTCATGTCATTTGGGTTTACCAATGCCCTAGTCATATTCATAAAGTTGATCAATGAAGTATTTTGACCATATCTCAGCTCATTTGTTATTGTATTTATAGATGATATATTGGTTTATTCCAAGAGTGAGGTTGATCATGAAGAGCATTTATGGATTGTGCTTCAGATATTGAGAGATGGGAAGTTAGGTACTATGTTCTCTATGTTTGAGTTTTGGTTGGAGTCTATCCCTTTCTTGGATCATGTGGTGACCAAGGATGGTATTATGGTTGATCCATCCAAGATTCCACTAGTTCATGATAGGGATAGACCTACTTCGCCCATTGAGATTTGAAGTTTTGTTAGCTTGGCAGGTTACTACTAATATTTTGTTAAGGGAATTTCTTCTATTGCAGCTCTGTTGACCAAATTGATTCAAAAACAAGATTTATTTGTTAGTGTTCTGATACTTGTGAGGAGAGCTTTTAAAAGCTCAAAAACTTATTGACATCAGCTCCTATTTTGACTTTGCCTAGGAAGTACGTGGGCTTTATTTTGTTTTGTGATACGTCAGGTATTGGGTTTGGCGTTGTGTTTATGAATGAGGGTAAGGTGAATGTGTATTCTTATAGTCTATTAAAGCTTCATGAGAGAAATTACCCTACCCATGTTTTTGAGTTGTGTGCAGTTGTTTTTTCTTTAAAGTTATGGAGGCACTACTTATGTAGAGTCTATTGTGAGATTTACTTGGATCATTGTTAAATTTGTACTTCTTCACCTAGTGAGACCTTAATATGAGAAAACACTATATTCTTGAGTTGCTTTAGATATATGATATCACTGTTCTCTTTCATTTAAGGAAGGCTAATTTTGTTGTGGAAGCCTTGAGCTGTAAGTCTACAAGCATGGGTAGCTTGGAACATCTTTTGACCCAGAAGAGGCCTTTGGCCATGGAGGTTCAAATTTTAGCTAACCATATGGTTAGGCTTTGATATTTTGACATTGGGTGTATTTTGGCATTCATGAAGGCTAGATCTTCTTTTATAGAACACATTCAAGCTCATAACTTTGATGACATTAGACTGAGAGTGATTCAGGATAATATGTTTACTGATGAGGCTAATAAAGCCTCACTTGATTTGGATAGTGTTTTGAGGATTGGAGGCTGAGTTTTTGTATCGAGAGTGGGTGATTTGATTAGATTAAATTTGGAAGACGCCCATTATTTCAGATATTCCATCCATCTGGGAGTGACTAAGATGTATCATAATTTGAAGAAATTTTACTGGTAGGGTGGTATGAGGACATATGTAGAAGATGTTGTATATCATTGCCTATGTTGTTAGTAGGTGAAGGCCAAGCATTTGAGATCTCTGGATTGCTTTAGACGTTGCCCATTCTCGAGTGAAAGTAGGAATTGATTACTATGGACTTCATGACTGGGTTGCCTTGTTCTTCTAATGGTTCTTATAGTGTTTGGATCATTATAGATCGATTGTATAAATTTGCTCTCATTATTTAGCTTTAAGTCTCTTTCAGCACTGAGAGGTTGACCCATATTTATATATATGAGATTGCGCGTCTTCATGGGGTTTCAGTGTCTACTATCTCATATCGATGTTCATTATTCACATCTTATATCTAGAAGACCTTTGAGGATAATTTTTGTACTCGGGTTGAACTTAATAAAACATTTCACCCCCAAACTTATGGTCAGTATGATCAAACTATTTAGGTTCGAGAGTATATGCTCCGTTCTTGTGAGATTGATTTTTATGGTTAGTAGAAGCAACACATAGCTTTGGCAGAGTTCACTTATAATAGTAGCTAATCATTCCAGTATTGATATGGCTCCTTTTGAGGCTTTGTATGGTAGGCATTCTCTCTCTACAGTTGGTTGGTTTAAGGTTTCTGAGATTAAACCTCAAGGTACAGACTTGCTTTGTGAGTCTTTGGATAGAGTTACAATTTTTGTTTAAACATCAATTGTAGAAAGTTGGGAGTTTGGCCTATAAAGCCTAAAAATAGTAATTCTCCAATTTAATCCCTATTTTCAACCCTTTTTCACTTGACTTAATTTCTAGTTTTATAATTACCACTTTTCTTTCATTTTCATCTTCAAAACAACTTCAATTCTTGATTTTAAAATGAATTTTAAGGATTTTTATCAATAAATCTTAAGCATGGTTTTTCTTTAACTAGAACTTTATTTTAAACACATTTTCACTTGGGCTTTTAGCTATAGACTCCTATAAATATAGGGAACATATTTCAAATATAAAATTATGTTTTTTTTGAAAACTTATTTCGAGGATCTGTTTTGACCCCGACTTGAAATAGATAATATGGGTATCATTGGCTTTCTTTTCATACTTAGATTCTATATCTCTCTGTCATAGTTGATTTTGAGTCCGTTTGTCAGGAGTAAGGATTCAGATTAAAGGCTGTTGGATCAGTTTCAGATATTCAAGGTAGGTTATGTCTTAACTTTCTTCATACTGCACTGGGTAGCTAATTTTGATACAAGATAATATTAAGGGTGTGGTAACTAATCATGAAAATGGCTATATATAATGTCGTGTGCCTATGTGGGGGCCTATATATTAATGTTAGTTGGTAGTTTTGGAATGTTATTTGCTATGTGTGATCGCGTTTGGTCCTATGCAATATTATTAGCCATATGTATGTGAAATTTTGTGGTATCTTGTTGATGAAAAACCCTAATGTGGTATCAATGGTGACTTCTTGGTGTATTTCATTATATTTATGTTGGATTCATGGAAGGTTGAATAAATGAGTGGATTTTGGCTTATTTGGTTGGTATATTGGTTGGATATGGAATCTCTCATTCTTGTTTGTTGTTTCACATTATATCATCATATCATATTTATTCATGAAACATTGGTACCACTATGAAAATATTTTAAATAACAGAAATACTTGTTTTTTCTAACAAAAAGTGAAACATCTTAAAATCCCTCTATCAAAGGATATGAAGGAAAGAAGATATGATTATTCATATTGGTTGATTGTATATAGGTTGACAAACCCCATATGGGTCCTAAGTTGCAAAATTTTGTGTGACAACCTGATGCATCACATTGTCATTATCGTCATCACATCATCATCATCTTTATTGAACTTTATATATTGTGCTTATGTTGTGATTGTATTTTTGTGTTTAACTTTACATTGTACCTTTATTTGTGTTGCTTTATCTCTGTTGATGCTGACTAGTCTATGTGTATTTACTTTTTGTACTTGTATATGTGATATCTGTATACTGATGTTCCCTTCTCATAATTGCTATGGTGTATATGAATATTATAGAACTGTTAATAGAGATGATGTGGGCTACTTTTTGGGACATTTTCCAATTGCAGGTGATGTTCCCTTAGTGTGTATACCTTATGCTTTATTTTCTACTTTGCATAGTCAGCCTATGATACCTACTGAGTACAAGTAGACCGTACTCACCCCTACTGCGCCCTTTCGGTGTAGATCTAGGTCCAAGTGTGCCTCCCAGTGGTTGAATTTAGCCGACATTTACAACTTTTTGAGGTAGTGGTTGATTTTTTCTGTCTATAGTTGGCTACTATCTTTCCTTATTTAGACTATGTCTTTATTTGTATTCAAAGACATAATTATTCTGATTTTGGATATCTTATCTATTTTGATCTTGAGTTGTACTAGTTATTTCTTACTTGTGACACCAGGTTTTGGGATTTAGTTTAGTATCTTTTATTATATTTCTACTTTTGCTATGTGTGTATATGTATATATATATATATATATATATATGTTTGTGTATGTGGCTTGACTCTATTATAGGGATCTTTCCTTGTTTTTGGTATTGATTTCTCATTTTGTATCAGTTTTGGGTGATAAACTTACTTGTCAAGGCTTTCCACGACAAGTGCCATCATGACCCTTGGTTTTTTGGTCGTGGAAAATACCCTTAGTCATGGCATGACCTTGTCACATATTTTCTTAGGTGTGGCACACCCTTAACACACACCCTGCTAGAATTTGATTTCATAAGTTGTCCAAGGGTATGGGACATCCTTATCTCAAAGCTCTGAGAGCGTGCCACGCCCTTGTTCTCCAACCACCAACTTTTATTTGTACTTTAATACTTCCACTTGCCTCAAAGTCCCACACTATTAAGTTGCATTTACAACTTTATCTAATCTTGTTTTACTTCCTGACATTGCCCTTAACTCATTTAAGAGAATCCTTCAAAATCTAGTAACAAGCATTTGTTTGTACAACACAATTGAGTTCGTCAAAGTACACTATAACAAACATAGTTCAAATTATAACCACTAGTTTTCTTATCTTACTCTATGTGACATTTTTATTATTAACTTGTTCTAATTACACCTTACATATTGTGAACGTGTCACTGAACTCATAAACACATAATTCTGCACTACATAGATTATTAAGCACGTCAGTATACACTCTAAAGTAAGATAAATATGCATAGATAATGACACTAAAGAGTATAAATATACGTAAGATCAATGCTCCACTATTATGCAATAATGGACACACCAATATTATAGGTGCCCTATCATCTGCATTATAATTAGGAATAATAAAGTTAGTAGGAATAATGAACCAACCAACCTTGAGGAGATGCATCATCTATGATTTCTGTGGGGACCACTATAGTTCTGTCTGCCATTTGTAGCACAAATAACCAGAGTCTATAGAAAGGAGCACAAATTGATGATTTTCCCTAAATCACCCGAGTGACATAAAATAACACTTTCACCAATTTGTATGGGGAGGGTGAAACTCTAAGGGCCCTTGAGCTTTTTGGACATCTGTAAGGTCATAGAATAAGATTGCCAACCTTCGTAGGCTAAAATGACATTTAGAGTACTTAGCTAAAATATTCTAAGTCTGGGACCCCTTGACAAGCCTAAAGGGGTCCCAGACTTAGAATATTTTAGCTAAGTACTCTAACTTAATGTCATTTTAGCCTACGAAGGTTGGCAATCTTATTTTATGACCTTTACGTCTATTAAATATTGTTGTTTAGGTTGATTCATGATCAGGGAGGTCCATAGGTGTTCCCGGACCAGGTTTGGATTTTTGGTACCTTGTTTGAAACATGTTTGAGTGCCCAACACAGTTGGTCGATGTGATCACAATGCGATCTCAGCGCGTCGCATCGACCATCATATCGATGGATGATTTTTCCCATCTTTAGTATAAATTCCAGTGAACCAACGAAAACTTGTCGTAACGCATTGACTATCGGGTTGATTCCATCGATGTGGTGCGTCGACCTGCGCATTGATAACCTAGTTTTCAGTCATTAAAAGAATGAGTTTTAGGGGGTATTTGGGTCTTTTTCCCATGACCCTCAGTCCCCAAAATACGAAATTAAACAACCTATAGAGCAAATATAGTCATTTTTTCTGAGAATTTCTCAAGAATAAAACCCTAGAAACTTCAATTTCAAATCAAGGGCACAAGATTCCACCATAAACTTTAAGAAATTCTTCAACAAAGGTATGTAAAGTGTTTATCCAAGGGTTCCTTCCATCCTTAGATTCTAATATTATCTTTTGAACTTCAAGTAATTTATTTTATGATTTCCATGTTTGCAATTAAAGTGTATCCCTGATTGCTATTTAGATTAAGTTCCTAATTCATAATTATATGTATTTCACGTGAAATTGATTATTATGTGTGTAGATTCATGTGAATCCATGATAAACCGTTGAATTGTGAAATTAGAGTTGAAATATGATAATTACTTGTTGTTTAATACTATGTGTATATATTGTGCTCGCTAAGTTCTTAATAAATTATCCATGTGAACTATTAAGAGGATGAAATCATGTCAAGTTAGCTTATGTGCAAGTTATATCATGCAAGTGTTTGTCAAAATGCCCCAATAAATGAACAATGATCAAGTACTTTGTTTATATGCTTCAAGTTGTGCCATGTCTCTTAATTTATGCTATCGAGTACCGGGGGTACTTACACCCAAATATTTAGCTGCTTGTCTAGAGCCATGGTAAGTCACAGAGTAGAATCAACCATGTCACGATTAGTAGACTTCAGTCAGTAAACAACTTTGAAAAATTTAGTGAAGTCAGAATCAGTCCGGATCGGTTTAGTAAAATCATTCCAGTTCAATTATAAAGTACGATCAGTAATAGTCCAGTCTAGCCTAGTACAATTTAGAATTCAATCTAGTGTCTATTCAGTTGGGAGTAGGATTCAGCACTGAGTAAATCCAAGGATGGGGACTCACTTACCAGTAGAGGGTGAAATCCTTAGAAGCAGTCCTTGCGTTCCATAACTCCGTAGCCAGGGTAGGTTGATAATCAACTTGCTAGTTGACTGTTGATGAGGTGATCCATCTACAAGTTGAGGGTACCACCATTCTCGTTCTATGTACCGGTCAGATGAGGCTGACTCATCTTGTCCTAACCCATGGCACGATACTGACACCCTTTCGACTGAGGTTACAGGTTGGACCCCAATCAAATTTTTCACGACACGAACCGAGGCCCTAGCCATGACGAGCATCCCAAACTATGAAGGCCTGAAAGCCTTTATAACTTGTAATCACATACACCATTCAAGTATAGTAAGGAGATGTGGAATTATATGTAACAACAAAATCATGGTCATAAGTCTGACATAATTTGAAATGAAAGTCAAAATCTAAAACCATCTAACATCTTATAGCAGACTATAAAAACTCTACTACATGATCAAATATCCACTGTCTGAAAACTAGGGCAAGGCCCCCAGTAGACCAAAACCATAACTATGATAAATGTTAAAATAAATAAATAGGCCTTCTGAAGTATAGAAGGCTCACCAACTGGAATCTGCACTTCTGTCAATCTAAATCTACAATTTATCAAGCCTCTAGATTGTATCTCAAAACCTGGAAGGGAGAAGGTCAATACAGTGTACTGGTATGTAAATAAATAAAAAATAATGTGTTTATAAGTATAAATTAGGTGAGATAAATTTACCAAAACATCATGAATAAATCATTTCATAACACATGGGCACTTTTCTTAAAATCATAAATCGTTCTTAACAAACAGTTTCTGATCTTTGTATTACTTATGAGTTAGATGGCACTCTCCTACAAGTCTGATATTCCATGGGCTATACGGAATCCGCCATTGACTCAGCGAAAAAACCCCCAACCCGAAAGTTCCGCAATGGTTGGTGTGTCTGAGTCTGATACGCCACAGGGCACTTGGTCAGTGCACAATAATATACCCGTATCGGCAAATAACGATTTTGGGAAATGAGTTTTCTGAAATCAAGCCTTCTTTGGGGAACCACCAAACATATCTTTATGCATAATTTTAGCCTATTCTGAATATGAGTCATTCTGAAGTCTATATCATGAAAATCTAATAAAGTCTGATTTCTATATTAGTCTGAGTGTATTATGGCATTGTCTAATTTTGTATCGTCATACCAAGGCTTGCAAGTCGTGATTCTGATCCATAATGAATTAAACATGATCTTTCATAAAAACAATGTTTAGACCACCTAAACATAAAATTTAACAAAGAGAAATCATGTTCCGAAAACATAAGTCAAAACTATGCAAAATTCCCATACTTTCAATAAATAAGTGGTGGTCATGTAATCTTTAACAAACTATGCAACTCTTCTCATTATATGATTATGTTCAACATTTATCAACATAAACATCCCTCTCTCTTTTGAAATCAAAATCACAATCCAAATATAACATTATTCAAGACATTTCATAAAATGTTTTTCAAGATGCATTCAAACTATTTCATAGTATATAATAAGTAAATAAAAATCATCACAAGAGATGGATTTTTCATGAATCATGCTCTCAATTCAATCATCAACCTTAAAACACATGCTTACATACACACACACACACACACACACACACACACATATATATATATATATATATATATATATGATTTCAAATCAATTTGGGGAAGGCCTAAATACCAAAAGAATATCATCAACGCTTCTAAAGCTTGAATATATTCATAAATCCGAAACCCCTTTCTTAAAATTATGATTTCTATGCCCATTAGATTTTAGGAAAATACCGTGTACCTTAAATTGGAAGATTTTGAATGAACTCTATTTTTTGGGATCCTATATGTATGATTTATTGGTTCCTCTTATAGCCCTCGCAATTGGGATTCCGAATCTTGACGAATCAAGGAAAACCCACGGTAAAATCTTGAGATTTTTGAATTTTTAATTTGAAACCCTAGGGTGAGTTCTTGATTAATTTGAGAGAAAAGAATCATATTTTTTTGTTTTAGGCGTGTAATCCCATGTTATAGTTGGATAAGGGATGGAAGATACCGATTGTTCCCTTAAAAACGCTGAAACAGAACCTGAAATTTTGGTGCATGTGATAGGGCGTGTGTAGTAGGCTTATCGCATGATGCTACTGTCTCATCACTAAAATGGCCATAACTTTTCGCTCGAGTATCGAATTTAGGTGAAATTGGTATCGTTGGAAAGAGAATTTGAAGAGATTTCATTTGATATATAGTACGCCCTCTGATTAATTATATACAAAGAGGTATGGTCGAGTAAATTTAACCCAAGTTTCGACGCTCACTCTAACTCGAAAGATTGGAAAGATTTCAACTCGTTCTTGAGTTAGGGGACCTCTATGATCTAAATTCATGCTCAAATAGTTTCACACACTACATAATTTATTAACATTCCAAATTTTCATAGGATTTATGGCTTTTGGATCATCTATGCATAGAAATGACTATTTTCATTCTAGCCCAAAATGCGGGGTGTTACATTATCACCCCTTTGGATCATTCGTCCTTGAATGATGGGTAGGAATGTATAAGTCTTAAAGGTATGGAATAACATGGACATGATATGTCTTCTAAGAAGGGATATGGCCAAGCTGAAACATATAAACTTCTATCATGAAACTTAATTCTGAGCTGACTTGACTTTACTTGCTTTAAGGAGCTGATTCATACTGAGAGTTTAGGATTCCCTTGAAGTGTTCATGAACCAATCATGTATATTTAATTGAGAAATGATAACTTAGTATAGTATGAATAATGAGGTAACAAGATTTAGACTGTACCATGGTATTACACAGTTCGAGCTAAAATACTTGGAAAGTTTTGAGATTATGCTCTGACCTCTTGCGAACTGAGTCATGACTAAATAGATGAATTTGAAACATGATGCTTGGAATGAACTGAATTATTACTAGTCTAAACCATATGATTCAATCTTCTATACTCTTTTTAGAGATCGCACCCTAAACATAACATGCCTTACCACTTCAATAATGACTAAATCTAAACTATTACTATGGATTTACTAGCACATATTATGTTCCTCCATATAAATACCCTACATGTCACTAAAGCCTATCTTTATAACCACATAGGAACTTCAAGGAAAACACCCATAAATACATACTTCACATATATTCTCTAAACCCCTATTAATACAACTCACACGTTGTACCCCAAGAACATACACACAAAAATTTCTACTAACCATACATGTATCAAAGACTTGGCCCTAAATCTTACTTCATACTTATGGACTTATCTAACATAAGTAAGCTATGATCTTTCATCAACAAGAAATATTTACTCATCACCACTATCATCATATAAAGAGGAGTCACTAAATGGTTAGAACATAAGATCTTGAAGCATGGAAGGATATTATACGAGACTTGACACTTAACATAGGCCTGAGGAACAGTGAATAAACTTTAAGGATTCATCAAAGTGATATTCATTGAGAGTATACCTATTTGTAAGCTGAATCTCGCCAATCATTTGGCGTGTAGCATGAGTTATAGGAACTGAGCAACTATAAAGTGTGAGTACATGAGTCATGAGCTTTATGATATCAATTTAGAGTTCATAACTTATGGAATGTGATCCCTACTACTTAATGAACTGGAATTCCTTATTTAGGAACTGGAAGAGCACGTGATTCTCTGTCAAATACATGAACATGAACTATGATCATGGAATTGAAATGTGAGGCATGAATAGGTATTTGGATAACTAAAAAAATACTAAGATAAGAATGGGTTGAGTCTCACCTTCACTTTCTGACGTTCAATATCATACTGCATCACTACTAGAATCTGATAGCCTTACTTGGTTATTTGTTCTATGATCTCCTCCTTAGCTTCATGCCATCATCTTAAGTTTGAAATATCCCTTACTAGATTCTAACTGAACTACTGATACAAGTTCAAACTTACAACAAGGACTCAAGAAAACAGTAAGAACAAATATATATATTGAAGAGAGGTCACATATATTGAAGGTGTTGTGCACTTGATACTCTGGAGGAAGGTGAATTTTGTAGGCATTATCATTGATTCTTTCAAGTACTTGAAAGGGACCATCATCCCTCGGGATCAACTTGGTTTTCCTTTGTGAAAGAAAATGGTCTTTTCTAAGGTGCACCCAAACCCAATCACCCGGTTCAAGAATAAGGTTTCTTCTCCCCTTATTTTCTCTCGTAGCAATCTCTTGATTTTTCTTCTCAGGCTTTTGCCTCACTTTCTCATGCAATTTATTCATGGCTTCAGCCTTCTTGCTTCCATCTAAGCTAATCATAAGATCACTTGGCATAGGAGTTAAATCCAAAGGGGTGAGGGGGTGGATGCCATATACAAACTCAAAGGGAATCATTCCCGTACTTGAGTGTATACCCCAATTGTATGCAAATTCCACGAAAGGAAGGTGGTCCTCCAATGAAGTCATTTTGCCTTTAACCATTGATCGTAACATAGAACCCAAAGTCCTATTTACAACCTCAGTTTGGCCATCGATTTGTGGGTGGAAAGATGTAGAGAATAGCTATCTAGTGCCAAGCCTACCACACATTGACTACCAAAAGTGACAAAGGAACTTAGAGTCCCTATCACTTACAATGGTCCTCAGAATACCATGCAATTCGACAACATTTTCAATAAATAAAGACGCCACACTTGATGTATCTTCACTTTTTGAACAAGGAATGAAGTGTTCCATATTAGAAGACCTATCAACCACTACAAAAATACTATCCCTACCTCATCTAGTCATCGGTAATCCTAACACAAAATCCATAGATATATCAAGACAAGGACGTAAAGGAGTGGGAAGAGGGGTATACAACCCGTGAGGGAGGAGACGAGGCTTGGCTCCCTTGTAATCTAAACATTGGCCGCAAATCCTACCTACATCCTTGTGCATTCTAGGCCAATAGAATTGCTCCTCCAATATCTTGAGGGTCTTGTCAATCCCAAAATGACCCATTAGACTGCCATAGTGTGCTTCTCTCACTAACAGCTCTCTCAAAGATCTAGAAGGTACACATAATCATCTACCTTTAAACAAGTAACCATCAAATTTGGCAGGGATTTGAACACCTATCTGAAATCCACTTATCCCTACCCAATTCTTCGCATTCCCTAAAGATAGGAGCAAAGTGAGGGTCCTCGGGATACAATACCTTTAGGATTTCGAAAACCATTAACTTTGAAGACAAATATGACGCAAGTACATGTTTTCTAGACAAGGCATCGGCAACCACATTGTTCTTACCCTTCTTGTATTGAATAACATAAGGAAAGGTTTCAAAAAATTCAATCCATTTGGCATGCCGCCGGTTAATCTTGTCTTGTTCCTGTAGATGATTCAAGGATTCATGATCCATTCAAATCACGAATTCTTTAGGCCACAAATAATTTTGCCAAGTGTCCAAGGCTCTAATCAAGGCATACAAATCTAAATCGTACGTAGAGTAGTTCAGAGTTTCTCCTTTCAGCTTTTCGCTAAATTAGGCAATAGTCTTTAATTCTTCTATTAAAACCGCGCCTATGCAGACTTTGCTAGCATCACATTCAACCTCAAAAGTCTTGTCAAAATTCGGCAATTATAGCAAAGGGGCCGAGATGAGAATAGCTTTCAATTCCTCGAAGGCCTTAGCTTGTTCATCTCCCCACTTGAAAGGCCAATACTTTTTAATCACTTCGGTCAAGGGTGTGACAATGGTGCTAAATACTTTGACAAAATGTCTGTAAAAACTAGCCAACCCATGGAAGCTTCTCACTTCTCCTACAGTTTTTGGAGTTAGCCTATTTTTAACAGCGTCAATCTTGGATGTATCCCCTTTGACCCCTTTGGATCTCACCACAAACCCAAGAAATACAACCTCATGGATACCAAAAGAACACTTTTCTAGATTAGCATATAACTTTTCCATTGGAGGACATCAAATACACATTGCAAATGTTTTACATGCTCATCTAAGGACTTACTATACACCAATACATCATCAAAGTAATCAACAACAAACTTTCCAATAAATGGCTTCATCACATGATTCATTGGACTCATGAAAGTACTTGGAGCATTTGTTAGGCCGAATGGCATAACCATCCATTCATAGAGACCGAATTTAGTCTGGAAGATAGTTTTCCATTCATCACCCGGTTGCATATGGATTTGGTATAGCTACTCCTCAAATTAATTTTAGAAAACAAACATGAACCACTCAATTCATTAAGTATATCATCTAGCCTAGGAATAGGGTGACGATATTTTAACGTTATCTTGTTAATGGCACAGCAATCAGTGCACATACGCCAAGTCCCATCTTTCTTGGGAACTAGTTGAATTGGAACCACACAAGGAGTCATGCTCTTTTTTATGTACCCTTTATGGAGAAGTTCCTCAACTTGGCATTGTAATTCCTTGGTATCCGTCGAGTTGCTTCTATAAGATGGTTTGTTGGGCAATTGTGAGACTAACACAAAATCAATTTAGTGCTCAATGTCATGAAGTGGAAGCAATCCTTTCGGCAAGTCCTTTGGGAAGACATCCTCATAATCCTGCAAAACATGAGAAATAGGAGAAGAAATAGAAACATTAGTGGGGTTAGTATTAAAACAATGAGCCATGAGGAACATCGGAGTGTCCTCATCATAAAACACAAATAGTTCCTTTCTTCTAGCCATCATCACCATGCTCTCATGCTCCTTAGAATTTAAGGACCCCTCGGCTTCCCCTACTTACTCTTGGATTCCCCTCTTTTCCCCTCACTCCCGGCCTTCTTTCCCTTTCCCTCAATTTCTATATCTTTAAGTATAATTCATTTACTTAGGAAGGCAATAAGGGCTGAAGAGAAACCTTTCAGCCATCCTTCTCAAGTGTATACAGATTGGACCTTCCATTATTTTTGGTTGACCTATCGTATTGCCAAGGCCTTCATAATAACAAGTAATAATCTTGCGTTGGTATCACATCACAAAGCACCTCGTCATGGTAGTTGGCAACCTTAAAATGTATCACACATTGCCTTATGACCTTTAACTCACCCTATTCATTTAACCATTGCAACTTGTAAGGACTAGTGTGAGGTATAGTCGGTAATTTCAAGAAGTTCACCATTTCAACACTAACCACATTCACACAACTTCCACTATCTATCACCATAATGCACACACTCCCCTTCACAAGACATTTAGTATGGAATAAATTCTACCATTTTCTAGGATCATCTATTGCCTTACTAATCATGGCACGCCTCACTACAAAGTTTGGAACCACGCACTCCTCTTCTTGCGGATAAGCATCCTCATAATCACCATCATCATCACGTGGCTCTCTCTCAGTTGTCTCTCCATCTTGAGGATAGGCCTTACTCTCATCAACCTCAATACCCACTTCTTCTTTAAGAAAAAACAACATACCTTCCCTTAGGATTATATTGCGTCGGTTAGGGCATTTATTTGCTTTATGCCCCAACCTTGGCACTTGAAGTATTGAAACCCTTTGGGATTAGGATACTTGTGAATTTATTGCCTCGGAGGGATTTTGTGGGATGTTTTGGGCTCGGGCATCCTAGTAGTGGCGAATTGGTCCTTATTTTTTGAGCCAACCCATGAGGATTGAACCATATCCTTGCCCCTCGGCCAACCCGAGGTTGATTTTCCTTTTTTTTAAGGACGACCTCTCTCTAAGTTCCCTTTCAATCTCAAGAGTCGCTTGGAAAATACCTTCGATGGTATCAAACTTGTGAAGTGTCAAATGAGTGGTGATTTCTTTGTTCAACCCACACTTGAACCGAACGATTTCATGGCTAGTGTGTTCTCCATAATGATCAAGCTTCAACATAAGTTGTTGAAACTCATTATAATATGCCATCACACTTCGATTCCCATGCCGAAAGTCGTACAATCTAGCAAGCAACTCATGTCGATAACTCTCGAGAAGGTACCATTGTCACATTAGGTACCTCAACCGAAACTAAAGTGGTGGTTGCCCATCAATCAACTCATTGCCAAACCGTTTGATGTATTCCCACCATGTGCTAGCATAGACTTTAAGTGAGCTATAGCTTAACAACTCTTATTCTCCTTCAAGATATCATTCACTTGGAATACTTTATCGCACATCGACTCCCAAGTAAGATACACCTCAGGGTCACTTTCACCCTTAAAGATAGGTAGGCTCAATTTGATGGTATTGATGCCTACGTTTCTCTCTTGGTGTCAGTTTCCTCTTTCTCCATACCCTCGATATCTCCTTGGATCTACATGTCCTCCTTTTATCTCCTCCTCCCTCATATAAGCATTATCAAAGGCTGCATACCCTTCATTATCCTCTCTACCATATTCCTCAAAGTGGAAGAGATGGTTTTGGACATTTGGAACATGATTTGGAGGAATTTGATTTTGTGGAGGTGGTGTCTTCGGTTTAGTAGAGCTTGGAAGAGAGGGTTTGGATTTATTGAAAGTACTGGACATCTAATTCCGTCTTACAGAACTTGAGGATTTTGGGAATGGGTTATTCTATTGGAGTCTCGGGTTAGGGGGTTATGAGTGGTTTGGCTTGCGGCATTTAGTGGAGCTAGGGAAGGATTTGGTAATTGAGGCCATGTTTTGGGAGTAATGGTAGTATAGGAATTTCTATCATTATCACTTGACGAAACATGTTGAGGAGTAGAAGGGCGAGAGTTCCTTTGACTCTCCACTTGTTCTAACCTCCCACTAATAGTCGTCACTTCCCCTTTTATGGCTCGCACCTCCGTACTCAACCTTTTAAGAGTTCGGGTCATAGCCTCAAGAGTAACCCTCATATTCTCCATTTCATTAGAATCCACGATTTGAGACATGGTTCCCTCCATTGGAAAGGTATCACCTACACAAACAACAAACAAGTTAGTTAAAAATCCCTCTCCTCACTCACACTCATTCGGTTCACTCACACTTGAGCTCCACAAGTGTTGTAGATTGGCTAGTAACCCATAAATCCTTAAGGTATGAGTATGCTCTTGTCCGAAATGGATTCTTGTTGGAAACTCAAAGAATTCTCGTCGGACTAAAGCCAAGATTTACAATGTATTCAAATGACAAAATCACATAAACAAATGTTGACACGAACACTAAGCTTCAAAGGACTAATTAACAAGCTAGTAGGAATGTATTAGGTCGTCAATTAGTGTTCGAACCAAGAAACGAAACAAAGAAACAATAAAATGAAACTAAGAAATCTAAAATTTGAACTCAAAATGTTGCATGAACAGTAATTTAGTGATGTGGAAGTCCACTATTGGCCTCGGTTTTGTCAAAAGTTTACTCTATAATTTCAAGTCTTGACCAATCTACAATTTGGAAATGGTGGAATTGGTTAATGGAGGGAAATTTGGTCTTGAAGCTTCGTTTTTTTCAAGGTCAAAATAAGACTTGACCTTTTTGGTACTTTATCCTTGAAACAAGGTCCTTAAATCAAGGAAAGTAGGTGAAAAGTGGTTGTCATGTTGTTTGAGTGATGTGATCAAGTCTTTCATCAACAAATACTACAACTTGGTGTTTCACCTTTTGTGGATATAATGTTCACTTTTTGTTTTAACAAAGATGAAAAGGGTGAAGAACAATAAGAACACAATAACAACACCAAGAACAAGTAACAACAACTAATAACCAAAACAATCCACCACCACAACAATGTTCAACAATGGACAACAAAGTTCAAGTTCTCAATAACATCAATTTTTTTAGAGCTCAAATCTAGATCGACTCAAAGTGTAAGTAAACAAGAGAGATAATACTATAAACAACACTTAAGACAAGTAAAAATCTTGGACAAGACACAACAAGAATACAATTTTCGGCCAAGAACACAACAACGGACAGATTTGACTGTTTCTGGAATTTTTCAGTTTTCAGTTTTTTTTTCTTTTTTCGTAGTTTTCAAGTCCCAAGCCCAAGATTGATATTGTTATAAAAAAATCAAAGATGTATTTGATACCAAATGATACAAGTTCAAACTTACCAAAAGGAATCAAGAGAACAACAATATCAACATCACTAGAATATCAAAGGCCCCACTCGGCTTCTCTAGGTTTTCAAGGCAACAACAACAATTTTCAACAAGATAGATAAATAACACAAGATTGCAATAACTATAGTGAATTGAAAGAGCCCACATGGCTTCACTATATCAAGATACAAACAACAAGATTAAAAAATGATGGATAGTAATTTGACACAAAATATCCTAAAATCTAAGAACCCTAACATGAAGATTAGGACCCTAAGACCAAAAGATATTTACACCAAATTCTTACTTGAATCAAGAGGAACACATGACCCTCAGCACCCCAAGTTTGTAGCCAAAGAACAACAAAAGTGTTACTACACTTTGTTGTCTTGTTTTGGGTTCACTATCAAGAACAAGTGAGAGAAGTTCTCAAATATTACAAGACTTATTAGTGAAAATATCAATAATAAACTAAGTCCAAGAAATAGCCCTATTATTATTTACTTATAGTACTCCACAAAATAAAAGGAAAATGACCATTCTAGCCTTTGTCTTGTGTGGCCTTGGAGTGTAATTAAAAAAAGTGTTACTACACTTTTTGGTGTGTAATAAACTTACACTTCAAATCCCTTCTTCATGCTTTAAAACATAAAATCCCTTAAATGAATTAATTACACTCTCACACATGTCCATTTGCAAGAGCATGACTTAAAGTTTTTGTAACTCCCGAGCTTGGCTACGTGTGAATGTTCTTAAGCTGGTTGTACTTGTATCAACTACACTTACTGCACTATAGGGTCTAGAAAATGATAATACATGCATATCAAAGAACTTAACCCGATTGGCTACACATGAAAGTGGAAAACCTACTATTAATACTACCTTCTGAGATACACTCTATCTTTCTACTGCCACCAATAGTCATCGTATAATACTTGAACACTTACTAACTTCTAATCTTCATGAGTATTCCCATAGCCGGAGCGCACCCCTATAGTGCTTCAACTCTTATTTCTGTCGGTTGAACCTTCAAAAATTCAAACTTAGATTATAACACTTAACATGGATATCACCAATCCTTTGATGAATCATATTACTTGTCTTTCTCCACCTAGAAACTCAATGGTACTTCTATGTCTACTACCCATACGCAACATGTAATATTCATAGAAAATGCCGCAACTCCATTTCACCTCGGGCATACTTCTACCTTATACATACAAAATCATACTTTTTTACGAATCAAATAAACTTTATCTAATGGATATACCATTCAAGACTATTTGATCACTTCCATATAAATAGCATCATTAACCAAGAAATCATCACATCTACCTTTATGGAAATTAACTGTTCAAACTTAATGTCTAGGGCTAAGCATGATTTACAAACAAACCTGACACACAATTCTCACAAAACATTCAATATTAATCTTAAGCCACTATTCTTACTTCCACATCCTACATTAAATTCAAGCCAATAGTCTAGAATCAATCATCTACTACCAATGAAGAAGCCAACATTATATACTAGTTCATCTAATTGGTACATTCTATCCAAATACCTCAAAAGTCTACTACATACCTTCTGACAAGTAGTACTAGCTTGCAACTACCAACGAAAAGAAGATTAAGGAGGGTAAAGTCACATAATAGACATGGTCAACCTTAATCTTATATTATAACCCCATACAATCTTATCTACTTATATGGATTTCTCATATCACACTTACTTACCCAAGCGTACATTTAGACTAACTTCAAATTCCATAAACAACCATGAGTCTATAATTATAACTTACTGGCTCATCTAGCTATTTTCATACTTCAAGAAGATAGCAAAGCACTATTAGGCATAACATCTACAACCTAAATTTTTCAAAAGGACTGAATACCCTTGATACCGTAGGCTGAAAAGCATGATTTTATCAGAACCAAAGTTCATGCCAGAATCAATACATTCTGAAGCACTAACGAACTCTTGTCAAGTCCTTGCACAATTTTACAATCTTACATGGATCAATCAGAAGGGACCATACTATTTAAACTCTAAACTTCTGCACTTGATTCACCTTAATAATGAGATATATCTGAGTACATCAAAGTAAGAAAAAAATTGGGATAACTTTACTTTTGTATGGGCAACACCATAGCATAAATTAGAGTAGGAAAGAGGAACTTTCTGACTCTATAGGATAAACTAGAACATGAAGAAAGCGAATAATTCCTAAACGCCCAGTAGCATCCTTGTTATAAGTATGGCATGCTACATACCCATAAATAAGACTCTACCCAATGTGATTTTGCAGACACCCTGTGACTATGAACTATGCTCTGATACCATATTTTTCATGACCCAAACTGAGGCCTTGGCCATGATGGGCACCCCAAACTATGAAGGCCTAAAAGCCCTTCTAACTTGTAATCATAGACACCATTCATGTACAATAAGGAGATGCGGAAATATATGTAACAATGGAATCATGGTCATAAGTCTGACGAAATTTAAAATGAAAGTCAAAATCCAAAACCATCTAACAACATCTGATAACTATCTGTGAAATCTCTACTACATGAACAAATACCCACTATCTAAAAATTGGGACAAGGCCCCCAGTAGACCAAAATCATAATTATGATAAATATAAAAAAAATAGGCCTTCTAAAGTATAGAAGGCTCACCAACTGGACTCTACACTTCTATCTATTTGAATTTATTATTAATTAGGCCCCCTAGATTGTACCTCAGAACCTAGAAAAGAGGGGTTTAATACAGTGTACTGGTATATGAAGAAATCCAAAGTAATGTGTTTATAAGTATAAATTAGATGAGAGAAATTTACCAAAATAGCATGCTTACATTATTTCAAAACACATGGGCACTTTTCTGAAAATCATAAATCATTCTTATCAAATAGTTTCTAATCTTTTTATTACTTCTGAGTTAGGTGGCACTCCCCTATAAGTCTAATATTCCACGAGCTATATAGAATTCACCATTGACTCGGCAGGGAATCCGCTAACCCGAGTGTGCCGCATGGGTTGGAGTGTTTGAGTCTAATACTCCACAGAGCACTAGCCAGTGCATAATAATATACCAAGATCGGCAAATCACAATTTTGAGCAATGAGTTATCTGAACTCACGCCTTCTTCGAGGAACCACCTAACATCTCTTTCTGCCCAGTTTTAGTCTTTTCTGAATATGAGTCATTCTGAAGTCTAAATCATGAAAATCTGATAAAGTCTAATTTCTTTATTAGTCTGAATCTGTTATGGCATTGTCTAATATGGTATCTTCATACCAAGACTTGCAAGTCGTAATTCTGAGACATATTGCATTAAGCATGATCTTTTATAAAAAAATATAGTTTAGACCACTCAAACATGCAATTTACAAAGAGAATTCATGTTCTGAAAACATAAGTCAAAACTATGCAAAATTTCCATACTTTCAATAAACAAGTGGTGGTCATGTAATCTTTAACAAACCATGCAACTCTTCTTATTATATGATTATGTTCAACATTCATCAACATAAAAATTTCTCCCTCTTTTGAAATCAAAATCATAATCCAAATATAACATTATTCAAGATATTTCATCACATACTTTTCAAGATACATTCCAATGATTTCATAGTATATCATAAGTAAATGAAAATCATCACAAGAGAGGGATTTTTCATGAATCATGCACTCAATTCAAACATCAACCTTAAAACACTTGCTTACACACACATATATATATGTATATATATATATATATATTTAGTTTTAAATAAATTTGCGGGGAGGCCTAAAGACCAAAACAATATCATCAACGCTTCTAAAATATGAATATATTCATAAATCTAAAATCCCTTTCTTAAAATCATAATTTCTATGCCCATGAGATTTTAGGAAAACCCCATGTACCTTAAATTAGAAGCTTTTAAATGAACTCTATCTTTTAGGATGTTATACGTATGATTTATGGGTGTCTCTTGTAGGACTCGCAAAGGGGATCCCAAATCTTGAAGAATCAAGAAAAATCCACGATTAAATCTTAAGATATGTTGAGTTTTTAGTTTGAAACCCTAGGGTGAGTTCTTGATGAATTTGAGAGAAAAAAAACCATATTTTGGTGTTTTAGGAGTTTAATCTCGTGTTATAGATGGATAAGGGATGGAATATACCTATTTTTCCCTTAAAATATGGAGACGGAACCTGAAATTTTGGTACGTGCAATAGGATGTTCATCGCACCCTTATCGTATGATGCTACTGTCTAGGTCACTAAAATAGCCATAACTTTTTCTCGAGTATCGGATTTAGGAAAAATTTATATCGTTGGAAAGTTATTTCAAAGATCTTTCATTTGATATATAGTAGGCTCTCTGATTCATTATGTATAAAGATTTATGGTCGATTGAAGTTGACCCAAGTTTTGATGCTTCCTCAAACTCGAATGTAGGAAAGATTTCAACTCATTCTTAAGTTATGGGACCTCTATGATCTCAATTCATTCTTAAATAGGTTCAAACACTACATGATTAATTAACATGCCAAATTTGCATATGATTTATGGGTTTTTGATTATTTATGCATTGAAATAATGGTTTTTGTTCTGGCCTGAAATGCAGGGTATTACAAATTTAGAGAGGGGCATGTCGGTTAGATGATTACCTACCACAATAATAATTTTAGTCACAGTCTCAAAATAGAACTTATTTCAGTTCTATAGAATTAGCACTATCAGACATAGTCACTTAGCTCTGTACGAAACTCCATATGGTTTTGCAGTATTCAGAATTATCAGATATAGTCATTTAGATAATCATTAATATAGTATTCATAAAATTAGATATTGGTTATCAAAATTCAAATTCAGTACTCAGTATTAGCACAATCTCAGTTACAGTCTATGTATTTATGCATGTAGTCTTACTCCGTCATACTTATGTTATTCAGTTATTATTATGCATGCATATGAACCCATGCATTTCAGCCTATGTCACTGAGCATACTAGTATATTTAAAGTACTGACATATGCTTTTATTTGTGCTATGATGTCTTATATCATATGTTCAGATGCATGGTCTCCAGAGCACCCTTACCAGTTTAGATTCTTACCTTTTAGAGTAGTGGTGAGTCCATATAGTTCGAGGACATGCTTATTATTTACAATAATTCAGTTTTATTTTTGTAGATGAAGTTAGTTGGGGACTTGTCCCATCAACTCCATAATTCGAACATTTAGAGGTTTTTTAGACTAGAGTATTTTCAAACAGATGTTCAGTTTTTCTGTACTTATATTCAGTTTTGGTATTTTGATACCACATTCAGATTTATTTATAGATTTGAACATTATCGCATATGTTTCCATATATTTTTGCAATCATTACAGTATTTCTTACACAGTTCTTACAACATGTACCAGTCATCGGTTAGCTTATGATCCTTCAAGATTATGAGCACTGTGTAGCGTCCAAGGTACAGACTCGAGGAATTACCACATCTATCTCATAAACAGAAAACTTCACTCTATATTAAGTGCTATAGTCTCAATATCACCAAACTTCTATTTGTTCACCACCACATCCTTCAAATACTAAGAATACTTGGGCATTCCCTACAAAACATCTAAAAAGGAAGGTTAATGTGAAGTTCTTGGATGTGTCAAAGAATAATGGTGGTGGCGGTCTATCTTGAGATTTCTCAATTAACTTTTTTTTTGGGTACTCAGACTTATTTTTTTGTAATCTTCTTTGGATGCCACTTTCTTTTACATTTTCTTTAGTGTGATCAATTTTGCTTGCACCTTATTATTTTTCTTTCGAGGCACATAAAACAAGTCTTACCACTCTTTAAGGTAATTGAAATTACCTACATTGGAATTTTTGTATCACTATGCAACCCCCCTAAGGTTTTGTAGTGAGAGTGATTCAGGATAGTGTGTTTTATGATAAGGCTAATAATGCCTCACTTGATTTGGATAGTGTTTTGAGGATTGAAGGGTGATTTTTTGTCTCGAGAGTGGGTTATTTGATTAGATTAATTTTGGAAGACGCCCATTGTTTCAGATATTCCATCCATCTGGGAGTGACTAAGATGTATCATGATTTGAAGTAACATTACAGGTAGGATGGTACGAGGAATGATATAGCAGATGTTGTATATCATTACCTATGTTTCTAGTAGGTGAAGGCCATGCATTTAAGATCTCTGTATTGCTTTAGATGTTGCCTATTCTCGAGTGAATATAGGAATGAATTACTATGGACTTCATGACTGGGCTGCCTCGTGCTTCTAATGATTCTTATAGTGTTTGGATTATCATGAATCGATTGAGCAAATTTTCTCACATTATTTAGCTTCAAGTCTCTTTCAGCACTGAGAGGTTGGTCTATATTTATATACATGAGATTGTGCGTCTTCATGGGGTGCGAGTGTCTACTATTTCATATCGATGTTCAATATTCACATCTCACATCTGGAAGATGTTTAAGGATGATTTTGGTACTCAGGTTGATCTTAATACAATATTTCACCCCTAGACTTATGGTCAGTCAAAGTGAACTATTTAGGTTCTAGAGTATATGCTCCACTCTTATGTGATAGATTTTTTTAGTTAGTAGGAGCAACATATAGCTTTGGCCGAGTTTGCTTATAATAATAGCTAACATTCCAGTAATGATATGGCTTCTTTTAAGGCTTTTTATGGTAGGCATTTTCTCTCTTCAGTTCGTTGGTTTGAGGTTTCTGAGATTAAACTTCAAGGTATAGACTTGCTTTGTGAGTCTTTGGATAGAGTTGAATTTTTTGTTTAAACATGAATTGTAGAAATTGGGAGTTTTGCCTATTATGCCAAAAAATAGTAATTCTAGTTTTATAATTACCATTCTTCTTTCGTTTTCATCTCCAGAACAACTTCAATTCTTGATTTTGAAATGAATTTTGAGGATTTTTATCAGTAAAGCTTAAGCATGGTTTTTCTTCAATTGGTACTTCATTTTAAACTCATTTTTACTTGGATTTTTAGCTATAGACTCTTATTATTATAGGGAACATGTTTCAAAAATAAATTTATGATTTTTCTTGAAACTTATTTCGAGGGTCTGTTTTGACCCCGACTTGAAATAGGCAATATGGGTATCATTGGCTTTCTTTTCACACTTAGATTCTATATTTCAATGTCATAGTTGATTTGCAGTCAATTTTTCTGGAGTAAGGGTTCAGAATGAAGGCTTGCAGATCAGTTTCAGACATTTAAGGTACTTTATGTCCTTTCTTAATACCACACTGGGTAGCTAATGTTTATAACAAATCATATTAAGGGTGTGGTAACTAATCATGAAAATGGCAATATATAATGTGGTGTGCCCATGTGAGGGCCTATATATTGATGTTAGTTAGTAGTTTTGGAATGTTATTTTCTATATGTTATCGCGTTGGGTCTTAAACGATATTATTGGCCATTTGTATGTGAAATTTTGTGGTATCTTGTTGATTAAAAACCCTAATGTGGTATCAATGATGACTTCTTGGTGTATTTCATTCAATTTATGTTGGATTCATGAATTGTTGGATAAATGACTGGATTTTGGATTATTTGGTAGGTATATTGGTTGGATATGGAATCTCTCATTCTAGTTGGTTGTTTCACATTATATCCTCATATCATATTTATTTATGAAACATTAGTACCACTTTTAAAATATTTGGCATACTAGAAACACTTGTTTTCTCTAACATAAAATAAAGCATCTTAAAACCCTTCTATCAAAGGATATGCCGGATAGAAGAAATGGAATTTCATATTGGTTGGTTGTATATAGGTTGACAAACCCCCTATGCGTCCTACATTTCAATGCTTTGTGCGACAACCTAATGCATCACATCATCATTATTGTCATCACATCATCATTATCTTTATTGAACTTTATAAATTGTGCTTATGTTGTGATTGTATTTTTGTCTTGAACTTTACATTGTACATTTTTGAGTTTCTTTATCTACCTTGATACTGACTAGTCTATGTGTATTTCCTTCTTGTACTTTTATGTGTGATATCTATATACTTATGTTCCTTTCTCATAATTTCTAGGGTGTATATGAATATTATAGAATTGTTAATAGAGATGATGTGGGCTACCGTTTAGGACATTTTCCAATTACAGATGATGTTCTCTTAGTGTGTATATCCGATGCTTTATTTTCTACTTTGCACAGTCATCCTATGATACCTACTGAGTAGAAGTAGACTATACTCACCCCTACTGCGCCCTTTCGGTGTAGATCTAGGTCCAAGTGTGCCTCCTAGTGGTTGTTTTCTGGCGACGTTTGGAGTTTTTTGAGATAGTGGTTAATTTTGTGTGTCCAGAGTTGGCTACTATCTTTCTTTATTTAGACTATGTCTTTATTTGTATTCAGGGACATAATTATTCTGATTTTGGATATCCTATGTATTTGAATCTAGAGTTGTTCTAGTTATTTCTTACTCTATTACACCAGGTTTTGGGATTTGGTTTAGTGTCTTTTATTATATTTTTTCTTTTAGTATGTGAATATATATATATATATATTTATATATATATGTTTATGTGTCTGGCTTGACTCTATTATAAGGGTCTTTCCTTGTTTTTGGTATTTATTTCTCATTTTATATCGGTTTTTGGGTGATAAGCTTACTTGTCTAACTTGCCACGACAATTGCCATCATGAACCTTGGTTGCATAGTCATGGAAAATACCCTTAGGTTTGGCAAGACCTTATTGTGTATTTCCGTGGGTGTGACACACCCTTAACACACACCCCTGCTAGAATTTGAATTTGACAAGTTGTCTAAGGGCTTGGGGCATCCTTTAATCAAAGCTCTGAGAGCGTGACACACCCTTATTGTCCAAGCACTAACTTTCATTTGTACATTAATCCTTCCACTTGCCTCCAACTCCATACTATTAAGTTGTAGTTCCAACTTTATCTTATCTTGTTTTGCTTCCCAACATTTTTCTTTACTCATTTCGTAATATCCTTCAAAATCAAGTAACAAGCATTAGTTCGTACAATACAATAGAATTCGTCAAAGTACAGTAGAACAAACATAGTTCAAACTAGAACCACTAGTTTTCTTATCTAACTCTATGTTACATTTTGATTATTAACTTGTTCTAATTACACCTTACACATTGTGAACGTGTCACTCAACTCATAAACACATAATTTCGTACTACATAGATCATTAAGCTCATCGGTATGTCCTCTAAAGTAAGATAAATGTTCATAGATAATGACATCTAGGAGTATAGATATACCTATGATCAATGCTCTACTAGTATGCAATAATGGACGTCCCAATATTATTGGTGCCCTATCATATGAATTATAATTAGGAAAAATAAAGTTAGCAAAAATAATGAACTTACCAACCTTGATGACAAGTATCCTCTATGATTTCTTTGGGGACCACTTTAGTTCTATCTACCATTTATAGCACAAATGAATACGGTCTATAGAAAGGAGCACAAAGTGATGATTTTTCCTGAATCACTCAAGTATTAGAAAACATCAGTTTCACCAATTTGTATGGGGAGGTGAAACTTCGAGGGCCCATGAGCTTTATGGGCATCTGTAAGACCCCAAAAAATCCTGAGTTTAATTTAGTCCATTAGGCTTGTCAAGGGGTCCCATACTTAGAATATTTTAGCTAAGTACTATGACTCAGTGTCATTTTAGCATACGAAGTTTGGTAATCTTATTTTTTAACCTTTACGTCCATTAATAGTTGTTGTTTAGGCTGATTCAGGATCAGGGAGGTCCATAGGAGTTCCTGAACGAGTTTCAAATTTTTGGAACCACGTTTCAAACACGTTTGAGTGCCCAAAATAGTGGGTTGATGTGATCTCAGTGCGTTTCATCGACCATCACATCGACGGATGATTTTCCCCAGCTTCAGTGAAAATTCCAATGAACCAACGCAAACTGGGCATAACGCATTGGCTACACGTCGATGCCATCGATGCGGCGGGTAGACCTACGCATTGGTAACTCAGTTTTCAGTCATGAAAAGACCGCATTTTGAAGGTAGTTGTATCTTCTTACCTCAACCTTCAGCCCCCAAAATCCGAAATTAAACAGCCTATAGAGAAAATATAGTCATTTTTTTCATAAAATCTCTCAAGAACAAAACCTTAGAAGATTCTTTTTCAAATCAATGGCACAAGATTCCACCATAAAATTTTAAAAATTCTTCAATAAAGGTATGTAAAGTGTTTATCCAAGGGTTACTTCCAGCAATGGAGTCCAAGAATCTCTTTTGAACATCAAGTAATTGATTTTATGACTTCCATGTCTGGAATTAAAGTATATCCATGATTGCTATTTGGATTAAGTTCCGAATTCATGATTATGTATGTATTTCATGTGAAATTGATCATTATGTATGTAGATTCATGTGAATCCATGATAAACCCTTGAATTGTGAAATTAGACTTGAATTATGATGCTCACTTGTGGTTCAATACTATGTGCATATGTTGTGCTCAATAAGTGCATAATAAATTGTCCAAGTGAACTATTAAGAGAATAAAATAATGTCAAGTTAGCTTATGTGCAAGTTATATTGTGCAAGTGTTTGTCAAAATGCCCCAATGAATGAATGGTGATCAATTACTTAGCTTATATGATTCAAGTTATGCCATGTCTCTTAATTTATGCTATAGAGTCCTAGGGGTACTTGTACTCGACAATTAGCTGCTTGTCTTGAGCCATGGTTAGTCATAGAGTAGAATCTATCATGTCATGATTAGTAAAATTTAGTCAGTATAGAACTTAGGAAAATTCAGTAAACTCAGAATCAGTCCAGCTCAATTCAGTAAAATTAGTTCAGTTTAGTTATACAGTATGATCAAAAATAGTCTAGTCTAGCCAAGTAAAATTTATAATTCAGTCTATTATCTATTTAGTTGGGAGTAGGATTCAACATCTAGTAAACCCAAGGATGGGGACTCACCTGCCAGTAGAGGGTAAAATACTTAGAAGCAGTCCTTGAGTTCCAGAACTATGTAGCAAGCTTAGGTTGAGACATTAACCTGCCAGTTGAGGGTTGATGAGGTGATCTACCTTCCAGTTGAGGGTACCACTATTCTCATTCAGAGTTACTGCCAGATAAGGGTGACTCAGCTTATCTTTACCCGTGGCACGATACTGACACCCTTTCTACTAGGGTTACAGGAATGACCCCGATCAATTTAGAGAGGGGCATGTCATTTAGATAATTACCTCCCACAGTCTTAGTTCTAGTCTCAGTCTCAAACTAGAACTCAGTTCAGTTCTACAAATTTAGGACTATCAGACATAGCCACTCAGCTCAGTACGAAACTCAATATGGTTTCACAATATTAAGAACTACCAGATATAGTCATTCAGATAATTAATAATATGATATTCATAAAACTCAGCTATCAGTTATCAGTATTCAGATTCAGTACTCAGCATTAGCACGATCTCAGTTACAGTCTATGTTTTCATGCATGTACTCTTACTTAGTCATACTCATGTTATTCAGTTATTATTGTGCATGCATATGAATCCATGTATTTCAGCCTACCTCACTGAGCATACCAGTACATTCAAACTACTGGCGCATGCTTTTCTATGCACTATGATGTCTTATATCATTGGTTCAGACGTAGGGCTCTAGAGCACCTTAGTAATTTAGATTCTCAGCTTTCAAAGTAGTGGTGAGTCATCATAGTTTGAGGACATGCTTATTATTTACAGTACTTTAGTTTTATTTCAGTAGTTAGAGTTAGTTGGGGACTTATCCCATTAACTCCACAGTTCAAAAGTTAGTGGCTTTTCAGACTAGAGTATTTTCAGACAGATGTTTAGTTTTTTAGTACTTATATTCAGTTTTGGTATTTTGATACCGCATTTAAATTTATTTATAGATTTGAAACTGATGACATATGTTTCCACCTATTTTCGCAATCATTATGGTACTTCTTACATAGTTATTACAGCAGGTACTAGTTAAGGTTAGCTTGTGGTCCTTCGGGATTATGATAACTGTGTAACGTCTGTGGTACAGACTCATGGAATTACAAAATTGGTATTAGAGATAGGTTCAACAGTTTCCTAGGAATTCTAAAATCCATATCTAGTAGAATCTTGTGCATGGGTATGTTACGTACCCCACTAATGGACAAAAGGCTACGAGATGTTTTAGGAAAAGTTTTCCTTCTTTTAGTTTTGTGTCATGCTAGTAAGCATGTGATCCAGTTATACACTCTTTCTAATCCTAGCTTCTCTTCCGTTTATAGAATAAGCCTCTAAAGAGGACTCAAGGAAAAGGAACTGGAGACAAGTTAGCCTCTCAACCCTTTTATCCTGATCCTTTGTGCAAGCATGTCTCCCATGCAGAGTTCAGAGCAGGCTTCACCACTCTAGCTTATTCTGTGGCACCCCAGAATGTATGACCAACTGCCTTTTTGGCTAACCTAGTGACCAATATTGCTGCTGCCAGAATTTGGGACATCACTCAAATGAACCCTCCATCATTTACCAGGTCTAAGTCAGATAAGAACCCTAAAATATTTCTTGATCAAGTATAGAAGATTATCGATATCATAGGGGTGACTGCTGTTGAGAGCACTGAGTTGGCCACATATCAATTATAAGATATGGCTCATTCGTGGTTCAAATAGTAAAAGGCAGAGAAAGCTGTCGATGCAGGGCCCATACAATGGGAGGAGTTTGTAGTTACTTTTCTAGCTAGGTTCTTTCCGCTAGAGTTGAGGGAAGCAAAAGTTTTGGATTTTATTAATCTAAAGAAGGGAAATATGACAGTGTATGAGTATTCTCTTAATTTTAGTCAATTAGCTAGCTATGCCCCGTGTATTGTAGCAGATAGCAGAGCGAAGATGAGTAAGTTTCAGTCAGCGATGTCTAGCAGTGTGGTCAAACAGTATAGGACCATAATGCTTATTAAGGAGATGGACATAGCCAGGCTCATGGTCCATGATCAGCAGATAGAGGAGGCCAAGAATAAAGAGAAAAAAGAGAGAATAAGAGTGCGAGAACAAGTAGTTTCAACTTCATGCAGCCTAAGTCAGAGGGCGGGAATCATTCTTAGTTTTACCGAAAATCCTTAATTCTAGCTCTGTCCTCATCCAGTTATCCAGTGCTGAAATTCAAAGACCACAATAGGGATAGGGCACCAGGCCCTAAACCTCAGGGTAGTGTTAGTAGTGCCCGAACTAATCCCATTTGCTACAAGTGCAGCAAAAACCACCAGGGTATCTATAAAGTAGGCAATAATGTGTATTTCGGGTGTCGCAAGCTAGCTCATAGAGTCAGAGATTATCCCTAGTCAGGATCTCATGGTCTGAATAATCGTCCCCTAGCTCAGTCTAGCCGCTCGAATCAGTAGGGTAACATATTCAGTGCTACCAGTAGGCAGAGCCCAAATACACTCTATGCTTTTCAGTCCTGACAAAATTAGGAAAGCTCTCCTGATATGGTCACTGGTACTTTACAATTTATCATTTGCATATTTACGCTTTGCTAGATCCAGGAGTTTCCTTGTCCTTTGTTACTCCTTATATAGTAGTAGATTGTGGAGTCAATCCTAAAATCCTAGTAGAGCCCTTCTCAGTCTATACCCAGTAGGTAAATTCATCATAGCCAGGTAGGTATAGAGAAACTGTCCGATTATGATATCTCAGAAAGTCACTTCAATAGACCTAGTCAAATTAGAGATGACTGATTTTAATGTCATTCGTTGAATAGATTAGATTCATTCTTTTTATGCCTAATTCAACTACAGAAATAGAATTGTCCAATTTCAGTTTTCAAATGAACCCGTCCTAGAGTGGAGGGGTAGTACTTCAGCACTTAGGGGTCAGCTTGTTCTTACCTTCAGGCTAGAAAAATGATAGCTAAGGGATATGTCTACCTTCTCGTTCTAGTCCAAGAATCTAGTTTAGAAACCCCTACTTTTGAATCAGTGTCAGTAGCATTTGAATTCTTATATCTGTTTCCCAAAGACCTTCCTGGAGTTTCTCCTAAAAGGGAAATTTATTTTGGAATCGATCTTCTTCCAAATACTCAGTACACATCTATCCCGCCATATAGAATGACTCCAGCACAAAGAATTAAAAGAGCAGTTAAAAGATCTCTTAGATAAGGGGTTCATCAAACCCAGTGTGTCCTCATGAGGCACACCAGTGTTATTCGTGCGTAAAAAAGATAGTTCCCTCAGAATATGTATAGATTACCATTAGTTAAATAAATTTATGGTCAAGAACAAGTATCCACTCCCCATAATGGATGACTTTTTTGACCAACTTCAGTGTGCTAGTTATTTCTCTAAGATAGACCTCAGATCAGGCTATTATTAGCTCAGAATTAGGGAATGTGACATCCCAAAAATATCTTTCAGAACTTGGTACGGTCACTTAGAATTTTTAGTCATGTCCTTTGGTCTTACCAAATCCCCAACAACCTCCATGGACTTGAAGAACCATGTGTTTAAGTAATACTTGGACATTCATCATATTCTTCATAGATGATATTCTTGTTTACTCCCGTAGTGAACACGATCATATAGAACATCGCAGAATAGTATTGCAGACTCTCAGAAACCATTAGTTATTCGCTAAATTCATTAAGTGTGAATTTTGGCTAAGGTCAATAGCTTTTCTCTGCCATATAATTTTCAGTGATGGCATCAGATTTGATCCCCAAAAGATCAAAGTAGTGAGAAAATAGACCAGGCCCATCTTTCTATTAGATATCAGGAGTTTCTTGGGTTTGACCGACTATTACCAATGGTTCATTGAGGGATTTTCATCTATTACATCCCCTATGTCCAAGTTAACTCAGAAAAAAGTCAAATTCAAGTGGTCATATTCTTATGAAAAGAGTTTTCACGAGTTGAAGACTCAACTTACTAAAACTCCAATTTTGAACCTACCAGATGGTTCAGACGACTTTGTTGTGTATTATGATTCCTCCATAGTTGGCTTAGGGGGGTGTTCTAATGTAGAGAGGTAAGGTCATAGACTATACCTCTAGGAATCTTAAACCCTATTAGAAGAATTACCCTACTCGGGATCTTGAGTTAGCAGCAGTAGTGTTTTTCTTAAAGATTTAGAGGCACTATTTGTATGGTGTGGACATTGATGTGCTCACTTATCATAAGATCCTGCAGTATGTGTTCTCTCAGAAAGACCTCAAGTTGCGTCAGAGAAGGTGGTTAGAATTGTTGAAAGACTATGACATGAGTATTCTGTATCATTTGGACAAGGATAATATAGAGGCTGATGCTCTTAGTAGAATGTCTATGGGTAATGCTACCCACGTTGAGGACAGTAAGAAGAAGATAGTCTAGGAAGTTCATCAGCTAGCCCAACTAGGTGTTCACTTAGTCGATTCAGCAAAAGGAAGTGTGTGGGTGCAGAGTAGCTAAAAATTATCCCTAATTTCTAAAGTAAAGGAAAAGCAGGATAGGGATCCCAGTCTAGTTTTGTTGAAGGAATCAGTCAAAAATCAGAAAGTAAAGGTTTTCTATGAAGGGGGATATAGTGTATTGTGTTGTCAGGGTCGTCTGTGTATGTCAGGTGTAGATGACTTGAGGTATCAAATTCTAACAAAGGTGAATGGTGCCCGATACTCTATTCATCCAGGGGCTACAAAAAAGACATTACAGAGTTCATGGTTAAGTGTTCAACCTATCAGTAGGTTAATCAAGAGTTCAATATTCCCATCTAAAAATAGAAAGAAGTGAACATGTACTTTGTGATGGGTTTGCCTCATACTCGTTGTCAGAATGATTCATTTTGGGTCATTATAGATAAGATGACCAAATCATCTCATGCCCTTCCAGTCCATACCTCCTACTCAGTTGAGGTTAATGCCAAACTCTATATCTGCGAGTTGGTCAATTTGCACAGTCTTTCGATGTCCATTATCTTAGATAGAGGTACCTAGTTCACCTCTCATTTCTGGAAAGAATTCCAAAAGGTCCTTGATACCCGAGTTAAAAACTTTTTATCCTCAGGCAGATGGTCAAGTAGAATGGACCATTTAGAATTTAGATGATATTTTGTGATCATGTGCGATAAAATTTAAGGGAAGTTGGGATGACTGCTTGCCTTTGATTCTGTTTGCATATAACAATAACTATCACTCTATTATTTAGATGGCTACGTTTAAGGCATTTTATGGGAGGAGGTATAGATCTCATGTTGGTTGGTTTGAAGTAGGTGAGGCCACAGTGGTAGGGCCTGACTTGGTTTTTGGTACCTTAGAGAAAGTCCAGTTAATCAAGGAAAGACTTAAGACAACTTAGAGCCAACAGAAATTGTACATAGATGTGCACAGAAAGGATCTCAAGTTTGAGAATAGTGACTATGTGTACTTGAAGATATCCCCTATGAAAGGAGTGAAGCGATTTGGCAAGAATGGAAAACTCAGTCTCTAATATATCTGCCCTTACTGAATTCTCAGCCGATTTAGAAAGGTAGCTTACGAGCTTAAGTTTTCTTTAGATCTATCTTCAGTCCATCCCGTATTTGATGTCTCCTTGCTAAATAAATGCATAGGTGAACCATCATCTGTAATCCTCATAGAGGGCATAGATGTTTAGAATAGCCTCTCTTAGGAAGAGATCCCAGTCAAAATTCTTGATTTTTAGATTTGCAGACCGAGGAACAAAGAAGTCCCTCTAGTCCAAGTTCTATGGCTGAATCAGTCCATTGAGGGAGCTACTTAGGAAGTAAGAGAACATATGCGGACCAAGTATCCTCACCTCTTCTCTGCAAACTCAGATTCATGTTAAGGTAATCATTTTTCTTAAGCTTATTCAGTTTCATGTTCAGATTTTTGTTACAAACTTGGTATTAGTTACAATTGAATGTTAAGTTATACGTTCATGATCCAGTTCAGTCATGTATCCATGTATTAGATATGCATGCTTAGTATATAGATTCAGTTTATCATTATCCTCAGTTATTCTTTCATAAATAATGTTCATCTATGTACTCATGTATCATCTATGCATGCGCAGTATGATAATTCAGTGTATTAGTGATCTCAGTCATTAAACCATGCTTCAGTTATGCATGCCCAGAGTTTAAGCCCAGTCTCTCTATATTCTCAATCTCAGCAGTCTCATTCGAGAATGAATATTTCCAAGGGGGAGATAATGTAAAACCCTGCAAAATCCTAAGCTTAATTCAGTCCTTTAGGCTTGTCAAAGGGTCCCAGACTTAGAATATTTTAGCTAAGCATTCAGACTTAGTGTCATTTTAGCCTACGAAGGTTGGCAATCTTATTTTGCAATCTTTACATCCATTAAATATTGATGTTTAGGTTGATTCATGATCAGGGAGGTCCATAGGTATTCCTGGAAGAGTTTTGAAATTTTTGGACCTCATTTGAAACACATTTGTGTATGCTTCTAGTTTGTTGAAGCTTCATGAGATAAATTGCCCTATCCATAATTTTGAGTTATGTGCAGTTGTTTTTCCTTTAAAGTTGTGGAGGCACTACTTATATTGAGTCCATTGTGAGATTTACTTGGATCATCGTAGAATTTAGTACTTCTTCACCCAGTGAGACCTTAATATAAGGCAACATTGTTGTCTTGAGTTGCTTTAGGATTATGATATCACTATTCTATTTGATCCGAGAAGGCTAATTTAGTTGTAGATGCCTTGAGCTGGAATTTGACTAGCATGGGTATCTTGGAACAACATTTGACCGAGGAGAGGTCTTTGGCCGTGGAGGTTCAGTTTTTAGCTAACCATATGGTTAGGCTTTGATATTTTGACACCGGGTGTATTTTGGTATTCATGAAGGCTAGATGTTCTTTTATGGAGTAGATTCGAGCTCATTAGTATGATGACATTGGACTGAGAGTGATTCATGATAATGTTGAGTGATAAGGCTAATAAAGCCTCACTTTATTTGGATAGTATTTTGAGGATTGGAGGTCGAGTTTTTGTATCGAGAGTGGGTGATTTGATTAGATCAATTTTGGAAGATTCCCATTGTTTAAGATATTCCATCCATCTAGGAGTGAATAAGATGTATCGTGATTTGAAGCAACATTACTGGTAGGGTGGTATAAGAAAAGATGTAGCAGATAGTGTAGATCATTACCTATGTTGCTAGTAGGTGAAGGCCAATCATTTGAGGCCTCTGGATTGGTTTAGATGTTACCCATTCCTTAGTGAAAGTTGGAATAGATTACTATAGACTTCATGAATGTCTTTCCTCATGCTTCTAATAGTTTTTAAAGTGTTTGGATCATCATGGATTGATTGACGAAATTTTATCAAATCATTTTGCTTCAAGTCTCTTTCAGCACTGAGAGGTTGGCCCATATTTACATACATAAGATTGTGCGTCTTCATGGGGTGGCAGTGTCTACTATCTCATATAAATATTCAGTATTCACATCTCATATTTGGAAGGCCTTTGAGGAATATTTTGATACTCGGGTTGATGTTAATAGAATATTTCACGCCCAGACAGATGGTCAGTCCGAGCAAACTATTTAGGTTCTAGAGTATATGCTCCTCTCTTGTGTGATAGATTTTTTTGGTTAGTAGGAGCAACACATAGCTTTGGTAGAGTGTTTTTAATAATAATAGCTAACATTCTAGTATTGACATGGCTCCTTTTGAGGCTTTGTATGGAAGGCATTTTTTCTCTTCAGTTGGTTGGATTGAGGTTTTTGAGATTAAACCTCAAGGTACGGACTTGCATTGATTAAACGTGAATTGTAGAAAATTGAGAGTTTGTCTTATAAGGGCTAAAAATAGTAATTCTCCAGTTTAATCCTTGATTTCAACCCATTTTAAATTGGCTAAGTTTCTATTTTTATAATTTCCACTATTCTTTCATTTACATCTTCAAAACAACTTCAATTCTTGATTTTAAAATCCATTTTGAGGACTTTTATCAGTATAGCTTAAGCATGGTTTTTCTTCAATTAGGACTTCATTTTAAACTCGTTTTCACTTAGGTTTTTAGATATAGACTCCTATAAATATAGGGAATGTGTTTCAAAAATAAAATTAGAATATTTTTTAAAAACTTGTTTCGAGGGTCCATTTTTACCCCGACCTAAAATAGGTAATATGGGTATCATTGGATTTCTTTTCACATTTAGATTCTATATTTCTATGTCATAGTAGATTTTGAGTCCATTTGTTAGGAGTAAGGATTCAAATTGAAGGCTTGTGGATTAGTTTCAGATATTTAAGGTAAGTTATGTCTTTACTTTCTTCATACTGTACTTGTAGCTAATTTTGATACAAAATAATATTAAGGGTATGGTAACTAATCATGAAAATGGCTATATATAATGTGGTGTGCCCATGTAGCAGCCTATATATTGATGTTAGTTGGTATTTTTGGAATGTTATTTGCTATGTGTGATCGCGTTGGGTCCAATACGATATTCTTAGCCATATGTACGTGAAATTTTGTGGTATCTTGTTGATGAAAAACCCTAATGTGGTATCAATGATGACTTCTTGGTATATTTCATTATATTTTTTTGGATTCATGGAAGGTTGGATAAATGAGTGGATTTTGGCTTATTTGGTTGGTATATTGGTTGGATATGGAATCTCTCATTCTGATTTGTTATTTAACATTATATCCTCATATCATATTTATTCATGAAACATTGGTGCCACTATGAAAATATTTGAAATACCAGAAATACTTGTTTTTTCTAACAGAAAATGAAACATCTTAAAACCCCTCTATCAAAGGAAATGACGGAAAGAAGATATAGATATTCATATTGGTTGGTTTATATAGGTTGACAAACCCCCTATAGGTCCTACATTGCAAAGATTTGGGCAACAACCTCATGTATCACATCGTCATTATCGTCATCATATCATCATCATCTTTATTGAACCTTAGATATTGTGCTTATGTTGTGATTGTATTTTTGTCTTTAACTTTACATTGTACCTTTATTTGTGTTGATTCATCTCTCTTAATGCTGACCTGTCTATGTGTATTTCCTTCTTGTACTTGTATGTGTGATATTTGTATTTGAGGTAGTGGTTGATTTTTTCTGTCCAGAGTTGGCTACTGTCTTTCCTTGTTTAGATTATGTCTTTATTTGTATTCAGAGACATAATTATTCTAATTTTGAATATCTTATGTATTTTGATCTTGAGTTGTACTAGTTATTTCTTATTTTGTGACACCATGTTTTGGGATTTAGTTTAGGGTCTTTTATTATATTTCTGCTTTAACTATATGTATATATAAATATATATATACATATATATATATATATATATATATATATTTGTGTATGGCTTGACTCTATTATAGGGGTCTTTCCTTGTTTTTGGTATTGATTTCTCATTTTGTATCGGTTTTAGGTGATAAGCTTACTTGTGAAGGCTTTCCACGACAAGTTCCATCATGACCCTTGGTTTTTTTGTCATGGAAAATACCCTTAGGAATGGCAAGACCTTATCGCGTATTTCCTTGGGTGTGAAACGCCATTAATACACACCCTACTAGAATTTTCCTTTAACAAGTTGTCCAAGGGTGTGGGGTATCCTTATCCCAAAGCTCTGAGAGCGTGACACGCCCTTGTTCCCCAAGCACCAACTTTTATTTGTACTTTAATATTTCCACTTGCCTCCAAGTCCCACACTATTAAGTTGCATTTACAACTTCATCTAATCTTGTTATACTTCCCGACATTTCTCCTAAATTATTTAATAGTATCCTTCAAAATCAAGTAACAATCATTAGTTCGTACAACATAGATCATTAAGAACGTCGGTAAGTCCTCTAAAATAATATAAATGTGCATAGATAATGACACTTAGGAGTATAAATATACCTAAGATCAATGCTCTACTAGAATGCAATAATAGACGTCCCAATATTATTAGTGCCCTATCATCTGCATTATAATTAGCAACAATAAAGTTAGCTGGAATAATGAACCTACCAACCTTGATAAGAAGCATTCTCTATGAATTCTGTTGGTACCACTTTAGTTCTTTCTACCATTTGTAGCACAAATAAACAGGGTCTATAGAAAGGACCACAAATTGATGATTCTCCCTAAATCACTCAAACCATAGGAAACATCACTTTCACTAATTTGTATGGGGAGGGAGAAACTCTAAGGGCCCTTGAGTTTTTTGGACAACTGTAACATCCCGCAAAATCCTAAGCCAGACTTAGAATATTTTATCTAAGTACTCAAAGTTAGTTTCATTTTAGGTTATGAAGCTTGGCAATCTTATTTCGCGACCATTACATTTATTAAATGTTTTTGTTTAGTCTGATTCATGATTAGGGAGGTCCATAAGTGTTTTCCGACGAGTTTTGAATTTTTTATACCTCGTTTGAAACACGTTTGAGTGCCAAAAATAGTGGGTCGATGCGATCTCAGTGCGTTGATCAACCTTCGCGTCCATGGATGATTTTCCCCAGCTTCAATGCAAATTCTAGTTAACCAACGTGAACTGGGCATGATACATTGGCTATCAGGTCGATGCCGTCAACGCAGTGCGCCGACCTACACATCGATAACCTAGTTTTCAATCATTAAAAGACCGAGTTTTGGGTGGTATTTAGGTCTTACTCCCTCGATCCGCAGTCCCCAAAATACGAAATTAAACACCCTATAGAGCAAATATAGTCATTCTTTCTCAAAATCTCTCAAGAACAAAATCCTAGAAGCTTCAATTTCAAATCAAGGGCACAAGATTACACCATAAACTTTAAGAAATTCTAAAACAAAGGTATATAATGTGTTTATCCAAGGATTCCTTCCATCCTTAGATTCTAATAATATCTTTTGAACTTCAAGTAATTTATTTTATGATTTCCATGTTTGGAATTAAAGTGTATCCCTGATTGCTATTTAGATTAAGTTCCTAATTCATAATTATATGTATTTCACGTGAAATTGATAATTATGTGTGTAGATTCATGTGAATCCATGATAAACCGTTGAATTGTGAAATTAGACTTGAATTATTAAGCTTACTTGTTGTTCAATACTATGTGTATATATTTTGGTCACTCTGTGCTTATTAAATTATCCATGTGAACTATTAAGAGGATGAAATAATGTCAAGTTAGCTTATGTGCAAGTTATATTGTGCAAGTTTTTGTAAAAATGCCCCAATGAATAAATGATGATCAAGTACTTTGCTTATATGCTTCAAGTTGTACCATGTCTCTTAATTTATGCTATTGAGTACTGGGGTTACATATACCCGACAATTTAGCTTCTTGTCTAGAGCCATGGTCAGTCATAGAGTAGAATCAGTCATGTCACGATTAGTAGAATTTAGTCAGTACAGAACTTATAAAAATTCAGTGAACTCAGAATCAGTCCAGTTCAGTTCAGCAAAATTAGTTCAGTTCAATTATACACTACGATCAGTAACAGTCCATTATAGCCTAGTACAATTTAAAAGTAAATCTAGTTTCTATTCAGTTGGGAGGAGGATTCAACATTGAGTGAACCTAACGATAGGGACTCACTTACCAGTAGAGGGTGAAATCCTTAGAAGCAGTCCTTGCGTTCTAGAACTATGTAGCCAGTGTAGGTTGAGACATCAACATGCTAGTTAAGGGTTGATGAGGTCATCTACCTGCAAGTTGAGGGTACCACACTTCTCGTTCAGAGTACCTGTCAAATGAGGGTGACTTAGCTAGTCCTTACCCGTGGCATAGTACTAACACCCTTTCGACTGGGGTTACAGGTTGGACCCCAATAAGTTTTTTCACGACCCAAACCGAGGCCCTGGCCATGATAATCATCCTAACCTATGAAGGCCAGAGATCCCTTCTAACTTGTAATCACATAAACCATTCATGTATAATAAAGAGATGCGGAAATATATGTAACAACAAAATCATGGTCATAAGTCTTACATAAATTTAAAATGAAAGTCAAAATCCAAAGCCATCTAACAACATCTGATAACCGTCTGCGAAGTTTCTTCTACATGATCAAATATCCACTGTCTGAAAACTGGGACAAGGCCCCCAGTCCAGTAGACCAAAACCATAACTATGATAAATGTCAAAAATATCGATAGTCCTTATGAAGTATAGAAGGCTCACCAACTGGACTCTGCACTTTTATCTATCTGAATCTACTATTTATTAGGCCCCTTAGATTATGCCTCAGAACCTGGAAGAGAGGGGGTCAATACAGTGTACTAGTACGTGAAGAAATCCAAAATAATCCATTTATAAGTATAAAGTAGTTGAGAGAAATTTACCAAAACATCGTGCATAAATTATTTCAAAACACACGGGCACTTTTCTGAAAATCATAAATCATTCTTATCAAATAGTTTTTGATCTTTGTATTACTTCTGAGTTAGGTGTCACTCCCCTACAAGTCAGATATTCCATGGGAAGTATGGAATCCGCCATTGACTTGGCAGGAAAGCCCCCGACCTAAGTGTACCGCAAGGGTTTGAGTGTCTGAGTCTTATATGCCACAGTGCACAAGGTGAGCATATAATAATATACCCGGATCGGCAAATTACAGTTTTAGGTAATGAGTTGTCTAAACTCACTCCTTCTTCGGGGAATCACCTAACATCTCTTTATGCCTAATTTTAGCTTGTTATAAATATGAGTCATTCAGAAGTCTAAATCATGAAAATCTGATAAAGTCTAATTTCTATATTAGTCTGAGTCTATTATGGCATTGTCTGATTTGGTATCGTCATACAAAGACATGCAAGTCGTAATTCTGAGCCATAATGCATTAAGAATTATCTTTCATAAAAACATAGTTCAAACCACCCAAACATGCAGTTTAAAAAAGAGAATTCGTGTTCCAAAAACATAAGTCAAAACTATGCAAAATTCCCATACTTTCAATAAACAAGTGGTGGCCATGAAATCTGTAACAAACCATGCAACGCTTCTTATTATATGCTTATGTTCAACATTCATCAACATAAAAATCCTTCTCTATTTTGAAATAAAAAATCGTAATTCAAATATAACATTTTTCAAGACATTTCATAACATGCTTTTCATGATGCATTCAAACGATTTCATAGTATATCATAAGTAAATGAAAATCATCACAAGAGAGGGATTTTTCATGAATCGTGCTCTCAATTCAATCATCAACCTTAAAACACATGCTTAAATATATATATAATCTCAAATTAATTTGGGGAAAGGACAAAAGACCAAAGCAATATCATCAACGCTTCTAAAACATTAATATATTCATAAATCCAAAACCCCTTTCTTAAAATCATGATTTCTATGCCCATGAGATTTTAGGAAAATCCCATGTACCTTAAATTAGAAGCTTTTGAATGAACTCTAGATTTTGAGATTTTATACGTACTATTTATGGGTTCCTCTTGTAGCCCTCGCAATGGGGATTCCGAATCATGAAGAATCAAGAAAAACTCATGGTTAAATCTTGAGATATTTGGATTTTTAGTTTGAAACCCTAGGGTGTGTTCTTGATGTTTGAGAGAAAAGAATCTTATTTTGGTGTTTTGGGAGTTTAATCCTATGTTATAGCTGGATAAGGGATGGAAGATACCTATTTTCCCCATAAAAATGCTGAAACAGAACCTAAAATTTTGGTGCATGCAATAGGGCGTGCGTCGCATGCTTATCGCAGATGCTACTGTCTCAGTCACTAAAATGGTCATAAATTTTTGCTCGGGTGTCAGATTTAGGAGAAATTGGTATCTTTGGAAAGATAATTCAAAGGGATTTCATTTGATATATAGTATTACCTATTCATTATATACAAAGAGTTATGGTCGATTGAATTTGACCCAAGTTTCAACGCTCACTCAAAGTCGAACGATAGGAAAGCTTTCAACTCGTCCTTGAGTTAGGGGACCTATATGATCTAAATTCATGATTAAATAGGTTCACACACTACATAATTGATTAACATGCCAAATTTTCATAGGATTTATGGCTTTTGGATCATCTATGAATAGAAATGACGGTTTTCGTTCTAGCCCGAAATGTAGGGTGTTACATTATCTCCTCCTTGGGATCATTCATCCCCGAATGATGGGTAGGAATGTATAAGTGTTAAAGTTATGGAATTACATAGACATGATATGTCTTCAAAGAAGGTATATAGACGAGCTTAAACATTTAAGCTTCTATCATGAAACTGAATTCTGAGGTGACTGGACTTTACTTACTTTAAGGAGTTGATTCATGCAGAGCGTTTAGGATTCTCTTGAAGTGTTCATGACCCAATCATATATATTGAATTGAGAATTGATAAATTAGGCTAGTACGAATCATGAGGTAATAAGACCTAGACTATACTATGGTATTACACTGTCTGAGCTAAAATACTTGGAAAAATTTGAGATTATGCGCTGAACTCTTGTGAACTGAGTCATGACTAAGTAGATGAATCTGAAACATGAGGCTTGGACTGAACTAAATTCACAATTTACATGGATGGAATAGATTATCTCTATAGCCACCAATAGTCATCATATAATACTTGATCACTTACTAACTTTTAATCTTCATGATTATTCCCATTGTCGGAATGAACCCCCTATAGCTCTTCAACTCTTATTTCTATCGCTTCAAACTTCAAAAATTCAAACTTAGATTATAACACTTAACATGGATGTCACCAAGCCTTTAATGAATCATACTACTAGTTTTTCTCCACCTAGCAACTCAATGGTACAACTATGTCTACTAGCCACACGCAGCATGTAATAGTCTTAGAAAATACTGCAACTCCATATCACTTTGGGCATACTTCTACCTCATACACACAACATCATACTTTGTTACAAATTAAACAAACTTAATCTTTTACATATACCATATAAGCCTATTAGATCACTTCCATATAACTAGTATCATTAACTAAGAAATCATCGCATCCACCTTTATGGACATCAACTGTTCAAACTTAATGTCTAGTGCTAAGCATGATTTACAAACCAACCTGACACACAATTCTTACTAAACATTCATCATTAATCTTAAGCCACTATTCTTACATCCATATCCTACATTAAATTCAACCATATAGTCTAGCATCAATCATCTACCACCAATAAAGAAGGCAACATTATATACTAGTCCATCAAATTGGGACATTCTATCCAAATACCTCAAAAATCTACTACATACCTTCTCACAAGTAGTACTAGTTTATAACTACCAACGAAAAAGAGTTCAAGGGGGTAAAGTCATGTAATAGACATGGTTAACCGTAATCTTATATTATATCCCCATACGTTCTTATCTACTTGTACAGCTTTCTTATATCACACTTACTTACCCAAGCATACATTTAGACTACCTTCAAATTCCATAAACAACCATGAGTCTATAATTATAACTTACTGGCTCATCTAGCCATTTTCATACTTCAAGCAGACAACAATTCACCTTAACTAATAACTTCTTCTCCACCTTCTACTAAACAACACAAAGATGTATCACTTCATTACAAACTTAATCTCATACAAAAAGGTTCGACTATATATATATATTAAACTAACACAAGAATAACTAGTGAATCGAAATAGGCCTCACACTGCTTCACTAGACTTTGATTTTTGTGTTTTGAATAAGAAAATGAAATTAATAACAAAGCAACAATACTAGTGAATCGAAAGATCCCCACATGGCTTTACTAGACTTTTATTTTCAACAACACGATGATAACAAGATTACAAGAGATAGAAACTTGACACACAATAATCAATGATCTAAGAATACACATCTTACTCTATATAAATATAAATCTGAGTCAAACACTTCCCCCATAGAATACCATAAAATCAGCACATACTACTAGCTACCACATTAGTCTATTACTATAAATGGGTAAATCATCCTCGAACATCAATTATTCAACTAAAATATTTATTTACACAAAAGTCACCCTTACTCTGACTCCTAACTTTGTGACTTCATAACATCAACTTCTTAGTCTAATCTCACTACCAATAGGTCATGAAACCGACACTTTAACTTATACTACTACTCGGGTGGAAATATAGTTCCAACAATTCTGCTAAAAATCATTCCCCTTTTAGGCATGACATCTGCAACATAAATTTTTGAAAAGGACTGAATACCCTTAATACCACAGGCTGAAAAACATGATTTCATCATTACCAAAGTTCACACAATAATCAATACACTCTAACGCACTAACATACTATTCTAAAGTCCTTGCACAATTTTAAAATCTTATATGGCTTAATCAAAAGGGACCATACCATTTAAACTCTAAACTTCTACACTTGATTCACCTCAACAATGAGACATATCTGAGCACATCAAAGTAAGGAAAGAATTGGGATAACTTTACTTTCGTATGGGCAACACCATAGCATGAATTAGAGCATGAAAGAGGAACATTCTGACTCCATAGCATGAACTAAAACATGAAGAAACGGAAACATCCCTAAACACCTAGTAGCCTCCTTCTTGTAAGTGTGGCGCACTATACACCTATAAATAAGACTCTTCCTGACGTGATTTTGCTGACATCCTGGGACTATAAACCGTGCTCTGATACCATATTTGTTATGACACAAACTGAGGCCTTGGCTGTGATGGGCATCCCGAACTATAAAGTCCTGAGAGCCCTTCTAACTTGTAATCATGTACAACATTTATGTATAATAAGGAGATGTGGAAATATATGTTAGAACAGAATCATGGTCATAAGTCTGACATAAATTTAAAATGAAAATCAAAATCCAAAACTATCTAATAACAACGGATAATCGTCTGCAAAATCTCTACTACAATATCAAATATCTACTATTTGAAAACTGGGAAAAGGCCCCCAGCAAACCAAAACCATAACTATGATTAATGTCAAAAAAATAGATAGACCTTTTGAAGTATAGAAGACTCACCAATTGGACTCTGCACTTCTGTCTGTGTGAATCTACTATTTATCAGGCCCCCTAGATTGTGCCTCAGAACCTGGAAGGGAGTGGGTCAATACAGTGTACTGATACATGAAGAAATCCAAAATAATATGTTTATAAGTGTAAAGTAGGTGAGAGAAATTTACCAAAACATCATGCATAAATCATTACAAAACACATGGGCACTTTTCTAGAAATCATAAATCATTCTTATCAAACAGTTTTTGATCTTGGTATTACTTCTGAGGTAGATGGTACACCCCTACAAGTATGATATTCCATGGGCTATATGGAATCTGCCATTGACTAGGCGGGGAAGCCCCCAACCCGAGTGTGACACAAGGGTTAGAGTGTCTGAGTCTGATATGCCACAGGGAACTAGGCCAACGTATAATAATATACTTGGATTGGCAAATCACGGTTTTGGGCAATGAGTTTTCTAAACTTATGCCTTCTTCAGGGAACCACCTAACATCTCTTTATGACTAATTTTACTCTGTTTTAAATGTGGGTAATTCTGAAGTCTAAATCATGAAAATCTGATAAAGTCTAATTTCTGTATCAGTCTGATTCTGTTATGGCATTATTTGATTTGGTATCATCATACCAAGACTTGCAAGTCATAACTCTGAGCCATAATGCATTAAGCATGGTCTTTCATAAAAACATAGTTCAAACCACCCAAACATGGAAATTAACAAAGAGAATTCATGTTCTAAAAACATAAATCTAAACTATAAAAAATCTCATACTTTCAATAAACAAGTGGTGGTCATGTAATCTTTCACAAAGCATGCAACTCTTCTCACTGTATGTTTATGTTCAACATTCATCAACATAAACATTCCTCGCTCTTTTTAAATCGAAATCATAATCAAAATATAACATTATTCAAGACATTTCATATCACCCTTTTCAAGATACATTCAAACTAATTCATAGTATATCATAAGTAAATGAAAATATCACAAGAGAGAGATTTTTCATGGATCACGCCCTCAATTCAATCATTAACCTTAAAACACATGCTTATATATATATATATATGTATATATATATATATATAATTTCAAATCAATTTTGGGAAATGCCTAAAGACCAAAACAATATCATCAACGCTTCTAATACATGAATATATTCAAAAATCAAAAATCCCTTTCTTAAAAACATGATTTCTATATCCACGAAATTTTAGGGAAACCTCGCGTACCTTAAATTAGAAGCTTTTGAATGAACTGTAGCATTTAGGATGCAATACGTATGATGTATGGTTGCCTCCTGTAGCCCTCACAAAGGAAATTTTGAATCTTGAAGAATCAAGGAAAAGCCATGGTTAAATCTTGAGATATTTGGGTTTTTAATTTGAAACCCTAAGGTGAGTTCTTGATGAATTTGAGAGAAAAGAATCATATTTTGGTTTTCTGGGAGTTTAATCCCATGTTAGATCTGGATAAGGGATGGAAGATACCTATTTTGCCGTTAAAATGTGGAAACAAAACCTGAAATTTTGGTACGTACGAGAGGACGTGTGTCGCACGCTTATCGGATGATGCTACTATCTCAGTCACAAAAATAGCCATAACAATTTGCTCGTGTATTGGATTTAGGTGAAATTTGTATTATTGGAAAGATAATTCAAAAAGATAATTCAAATAGATTTTATTTGATATATAATAGGTCCTCTGATTATTTATATACAAATAGTTATGATTGATTGAATTTGACCCATGTTTTAAAGCTCACTCAAACTCGAATGATAGGAAAGCTTTTAACTTGTCCTTGTATTAAGGGACCTCTATGATCTCAATTCATTCTTAAATAGGTTCACACACTACATAATTAATTAACATGTAAATTTGTATAGGATTTATGGCTTTTGGATCATTTATGAATAGAAATGATAGTTTTCATTCTAGACCAAAATATGGGGTGTTACAAGTTTTGAGAGGGGCATGTCGGTTAGATGATTACCTACTATAATTTCATTTCCAATCACAGTCTCAAAATAGAACTCAGTTCAGTTCTAAAGATTTAGAACTATCAGACATAGTCACTCAGCTTAGTAAAGAACTCAATATGGTTTCGCAGAATTCAGAACCTTTAAATACTATCATGCAGATAATCAATAACACAGTATTCATAAACTCAGATATCGGTTATTAGTATTCTGATTCAGTACTCAGTATTAACACAATCTCAGTTACAGTCGGTGTATTCATGCATGTACTCTTACTCAGTCATACTCATGTGATTCAGTTATTATTATGCATGCATATGAACCCATGTATTTCAGCCTACATCACAGAGTATACCAGTACATTCAAAGTAGTGATACATGCTTTTCTTTGCGCTATGATATCTTATATCATAGGTTCAGATGCATGGGATCCAGAGCATCCTTAGCAGTTTAGATTCTCAACCTTTAGAGTAGTGATGAGTCCTCATAGTTCAAGGACATGCTTATTATTTATAGTACTTCAGTTTTATTTTAGTAGATGGAGTTAGTTGGGGACTTGTCCCATCAACTCTACAGTTCAGACAGTTAGAGGTTTTTCAGACTAGAGTATTTCCAGACAGATGTTCAATTTTGGTATTTTGATACCACATCAGATTTATTTATAGATATTAACCTTATCGCATATGCTTCCACCTATTTCCATAATTATTATAGTATTTCTTACACAATTATAGTAGCAAGTACAAGACATGGTTTAGCTTGTGGTCCTTTGAGATAATGATCATGGTGTAGCGTCTGGGTACAGACTCGGGGCGTTACAGCATCCATTTCATAAACACAAAACTACTCTCTATAGTAAGTGCTACAATCTCTATATCACCAAACTTATTTTTGTTCACCAACACATCCTTCAAATACTTATCATACTTGGGCATTCCCTGCAAAACATCTAAAAAGGGAGGTTAATGTGAAGTTCTTTGATGTGTCAAAGAATAATGGTGGTTGCGGTCTATCTTGAGATTTCTCAATTGACTTTTCGTTTGGGTACTCAGAATTATTTTTTTTGTAATCTTCTTTGGATGCCACTTTCTTTTCCATTTTCTTTGGTGTGATAAATTCTGCTTGCATCTCATTATTTTTCTTTGGAGGTGCATAAAACAAGTCTTACCACTCTTTAAGGTGATTTCTATTACCTACTTTGGTTTTTTCGTATCACTAGGCAACACCCTAAGGTTTTGTATCTTGTGCCTAAGCTAACTGGACCAACTGCGTCCTTAAATTCTTTTGAACCAAATGTTGATTTTTTTATCTCAACATCCATTTATCTTTAGTTGGAAAAAATCTTTTAAAAAGTCTCTTCTATATTTCTTGCTTGAATCCCTTAATGCTGCTGAAGCTACTGTGGTTGAACCTGATTACTGATCCAAGAGTAGTTGGGTTGATTTAGATAGTTACAATTGTAGGCATTACCATAGTTCTAGTTTCCTTTTTGTTTATTTCCTATGAAATTCACCGATTCTAGATTTTCTCCACATAAGTTTTTAAAGTGACCACTACTATCGTAAATTTATCACGAAGTCAAATCTTACTAAATTGCAATAACATGGTCTTGAGTTTGAGCTGCACTCAACTTCATGATTTGAGTCATCATCTAATTCAAAAAAGAGGCCACATATTTCCAATTCTATGGCACTATCTACCTCGATCAAACCTGCAGGCTAATTAACCACACTTCTAGAAATACCAACTTGCCACTTTAGATTTCCTTGTACGATATGGTTGAGGAGAGATGAGGGTCATCATAGGTTTTCTCCAGAGCCTGACCACCTTCTATTAAATCTAGCAAATTTTTTATGTTATGGTCAAGACCTTCAACAAAGTATGAGTGAATACCTCATTTGTGTATTGGTGATGCAGGCAATATTTGAGAAGAGACTTGATCTCTCCCATGAATAATAGATATTTTTATCTCCTTTCTTCTTGAAACACAGGATCCCACTCCTTAACCTTGCTATTTTACTAGATGGAACAAATCAAATGATGAACTTATGTGCCAAGTCTCCAAGTTGTAATTAAGTTTGAAGGTTCTTCCTTCAATTATTTCTTTCCTTCCACCAACAGTGAGAATAGGAAAAGAGTGAGCCTTTTGTAATCTGTGAAGACTCCCACAGAAATGAATATGTCTCTGATATCTAAAAAGTTCTAAAGATGAATATGTGGTTCCTCATGGGGCGATCTTGTGAACTACCTTATTGGGTGAAATAATTGCACTATGTTGTATTTAATCTCAAATATACCTCTTGTGTCTGGTTTTTGAATATGGTAGGTCATATTGGTTGCAAGTGGAATTGCGACATTGTACACCAACTTGTGGGATGGTTGTTCATCACCCATATCTAAAGAAGTAGTCTCTCCTAGCTAAAATTATAGAATAGTATAGAGAATTTCTATCTCTCTCCTCAATTGGAGTAAGCACGTTCAGGTTTGGTTTATGGTTAGAACAATCCATTTTCTTTTCAAGTGCAACTGATTTTCAAACTTGTACCTATAAATTCAGTAGTTAAGACCAAGAAGTTAGAACTTATCAAACAAAATAGTAAAACCAAAAATTAAAATGTTTCTAATTTATTAATACCCACAACGACGCTAAAAACATATTGCACCCAAGATCACACACAAGTGTACGTGGTATAGGAAGTAATATAGTGGCTTTTTAGGAGACAAATATCAAACCCACAGGGACTAGATTTTTTGTAGATAGTCCAATAATAGTATTACTATTGAAGATAAATAAACATGATTTGAAAAGAAAAACATTTTGAGTTTTGTTTTCTTAAAAACTAAATAATTGAAATAATAATGATATGAAACTTGGATTGTAAACAATTATGGACAATTCCATGTTAGAGACATCTGCTTCATATTAATGAATAACTATGATTTTTAGCTAGTGTTGGTGTTTGATTATTGTGTAATGAGGTTGATAATAAACCCTGTGGATGGTCACCATCTAGGTCATTTATCCAAATTAGTCTCACAACTAAATCATTGAACGGGGATGCGAGTCTCCAATTAGGATGCACAAATTATCTTCCCATTTCATTAACCAAGTGGGGTGTTTAGGTATATTTCTATCCTAACCATGAATCATTCTTTAAAAATTAGTATTAAATCAACTAGAGATATAATCCACACTCTCTATGTTCTTCATTCCACCCCTCCACTCCAATGGTCAATTCGTTTTGGGATTTAGATTTATTCTAAAGTTCATAACTCCTTAGAAATAATAATATAATAATGAAAAAGTAGTCACACTACTTGATAAACATATGCACCGACTAATAAACCATAACAATCATGTTTTATTCTTAATCCTATAAAGAGGTTTTTTATCCACTCATTATCATACAAAGAATCACCGACTAAGAGTTCATAAGTAAAACTACAAGAAACTAAAACTTAAAAGGGAGAAAAATCCTAGAGTAGAGCCTTTGATGCCATCTCCTTTTCCTAATCTTGTGTTGTTCCAAAAGTCGCTTGTAGATATGTCTAAGTACCTCTTATATAGTTCTTTGGGTCGTCCAAAAGCTTCACCAAATGAAATATAAGAATAAACCACTTTACCCCCAACTTAAATGATTAGAAAACCAATTTTTAGATGTCCGAAGAAGGGGAGGGGGTGGGGGTGTAGGGAGTGACAGGTTGCACTGCATGGCCAAATGCATGGAAAAAGGGGTATGGTGTAGGACCATAGAAAAACCAATGCAGTGTTCCCTCTCCCTAGAGGGTGTGGTGCAAGGCCTACACCAATGTTAGGAGATGGTGTGGGGGGTGAAGTGCAAGGACCCCTTCTTGGGGTGAGGGTTCATCCAATCTTCCCTCTCTTCTTAACTTTGGCTTGTTGCTTGTTTCCTAGATTCTTGTGCGTGATTGTCAGATTTATTTATATTTAATAGCTTCTCCATGGTATCCTACAACATCAAATAACAAATACTATTCCATACAACATAATAGACCTTATCAAAGTAAACTTGAACAAGCATAGCGTAGGCTAGCCAAACTAGTTTCATAGCATAGGATAGCCAAACTAGTTTTCTCGTATAAACTATATTTGATTATTTTAACTCATGAATTGTTCCAAATGCACCTTAAACACTTTAAGCATGTAAATTAGCACAAAAATACACAAATACACACTTCATAATTTATTAAACACATTAAGTTATCCTCAAAATAAACTAAACACACGTAGATAATGACACTTAAGTGCATAAATATGCCTAAGATCACAAAACCATAGTCTAATGAAGTAAGCAATAGAATCTACATCTTTTAAGGGGCATAACATACCAAGGAATAACTAAGAAATTATGTAGACTATAATGAGTCCTAATGATAGCCAAATCTTTAGCAACTTAGGTGATATGGTCACTCATACACTCCCTAGAGTAACAACCTTTGGTTATTGAAAACTGATATACAAGAATATATACAATCATCCTTTTTTTTCATACACCATGTGGAAGCATCCCACAATGACACCCTAGGCAAAACAAATCCCAAAATGAGAAGCTATTAAAATCACTCCTTTAAACCAACTTTAACAAAATTGAGACATTAATGATATCATAAAAAAAATGTATACTCAACTTAATATCAAAACCCATGATCAGGGCAATTACTAGGAAATAATCCAGCCAAATTAGAAAAAACAAACCTCAGACTTATCAACCTGAAGAACAACTACAAAAAAGAGTTGTTAATACAAAAAATTACAACATATTCATATAAGTCCAAACCTTAATTTGCATAATATTCTTCATAACAGACCTTACTGTACAAACAAAAGAATCAAGACCAATCAATCAAGGTAGCCATCTCGGCCAAACTAGCAAGAATTTCTTAAAAAGAGAGACTAAATAGATAATTCTTGTGTAATCTTCTATCAAATAACATACCACAATAGGTTATCAATAGTATGGCATAAAATACAAGTTGTATAAAAGAAAGACAAACAAATCTAAATTCTAGAACCATATTGAATGCCACTGCAAAATAACAGGGAATTTACCATAGAGCTGCACCGCAAGGTAATCATAGTAAGTATACACTCAATCCATTGCTTAAAGGAGATATCTATGAGGGTATTCATATACGTATAGACCTACATAAAGACTCAAAACAAACAAAAAAATTATCAAGGCATAGGGACACCAATGGGTATGAAAACCCCAAATCAAATCGCATAGAAACCAAAAGATAATAAATAAAAACTACACTTATAACCATGGAATCTAAAGCCGTGGTTCTTCGTTTTCCTAAAAAAGTATGAATCTATATATGTTCGACCCCATACTAATCATCTGAACAACCAACTGAATTACCCAGGGCACCGCCTCTAACTGAAGGTGACATATCTCTGAAAGTCTAAACTGGCTGTATTGACTTCCTAATAATCCCACATTAGACTCTCTAGACCAATTAGTGGTCTCCTTTTAGTGGTAACAAGCCCCTAAATCTCTAATCTATCGAGTGAATTTAACTCAAAAATATTGTCTCTATAGAAATGTACTACCCCAAATCCTATACTAAGGATTACTAGTATTAACATAAGGTCCAAAGAGGTATATAATTAAGCTTCACATAATACTATAATATAGCAAATATTCTAGGCTATGGCTCAATAATAATTCTATTCTAAAAATCACCAAAATAAGTCAAATAAAGATATAAATACATATAAACTTACCCTATAACCCTTACGAAGCATGAAGTTTATAACATACATAATCTCATAAAGAATAGTAAACCAAAAACTACCTTAAAGCCGAATCGCAGTCTTGAACCATCTACGAGTTGCTCATCTGCACTCCACAATCTCTAGACGATATTGCACTATCGAAATCATAATATAAATATTAATATGAGTAAAATAAGATACAAATTGTAATAAAAACAACCAACCAAAAATCAATAAAAAAATAGTCACGTAGGACTCTCTAACAAAATTTGAAATTAGAATTTGTTGTAAAGTTTCTTGAAGGACAAGAAATATGTTCTTACAAATTAAACACAAGATGAGTCTGCATCAGATCCCAAATAACTCGAGAAAATCAAATTCCAAAACCAAAAATTAATTGTATTTTGGAATGGAATAACAAAAGAATTAAAAGTGAAAATAACCAAGGAATAATAAATTAAGATACTCGAGTTCAGCGGGATGATACCATAATAATTACTAATCTTAATGTCTAACAATGGATGAAAATATCCAATAAAAAGGTTTAAACCTTGAGAGAGAAGTACTTAAATGGACTGCCAGGGGTCCTTTACAAACATAGAACCCCTTTGGCAAAATGCAATCCCAGATCAAATAACGCCTTCATGAGGTCAGTCCATTATGAACATGAAGAAGGATCCTGGACCGGCTAAGTTGGCTTTCTCTTTGCCAATATGATGTCTACCTTTTAAACGTAGAGTTCAAGATTCTTTGTCCTTCATAAATACAGCCAAGGCCTAAAAAATTCCAAGACCAAAGTACCTCATAAATGCATCAAGGGACAAGAAAATATAATAGGCATGTTTGGACTGCACCAGGTATTATTGCACCAGCAAAATCCAATTCTAAATTTACCTTAATTGGGTGCTCGAGATTAATTCAGAACCTTGTCCTTGTAAATGAACTATGCTATCATATAAATGTTTGTATTTCACAGTCAAGAAACTATTAGAGTTTATATACGAGGTCATTTTCATAATAAAGAGGGATCCCACACTCATTTTTCCACTTTTACCAATATTTACCGAACAACCCAAAATGATATGAGCATGGTTTGATTGGGACACATTAGGAGGTTCCATATCTTGAGCCTAGAGAAAACTACAAAGCATTGAATACAAAAGGCTATGGGAGATCAAGGGTCAGTTGGGAAATCAAGAAGGACACTTGTGGTTATTTCCTAAATAGTCACTTTTTGGCTATTTTTAACTAAATTATTTTTATGAAAGACAATAATAATAAATATTTGTCTTAGCCCTTTTCATTCTTAGATTTTGGATTACTGAATTGTCTTGATTAGACTTGATATTTAGTTACTCTAGGTTAGGATAGTGATTGTTTTCAATTTCAATTGTTAGCTTAGATCAGGTGATTAAGGTGTTTCTAAATTTCTTGGGTTATCCTCTTCACGTGATTGATCATCGAGTTATCATTTGTGGATCCAATTTATATCTTGTGGATTTGATTGAATTTAATTTTTTTTGGTGTAATTATTATTTAAAATTTATCTTTTCTTTCTTCACTTATCATCTCTTATTTCTCAATAAATCATCAATTTTGTTTAATTTCATGTTTGTGATATCAATTAGTCACTTGATTGTTATTGGTATCATTTTGATATTAGAGCATAGGTTTCCAGAGTTTTCCGATCAATTATTAAGTCCTAGCCTCATAAACTTTAACTAAAAAAAGATTTTGGTCAAAAAAATCCAAAATAAAAAAATATTTGATCCATGTTTTTCTTTTAGTTTTCAACATTAACGTGTTTCTCTAGTGTTTAGGGGTTTGGATTAGAATATTGGATCATTTTATAAGTTCTTCAAATTTAATCATTCTTGAGATTTAAAAATGTTAAAGAACATGATATGGGTTTGTTATTTGAGGTAAAATTGAAGCTTGAAAAGCATCAGGGTTCGTTCTCCAAAGCAAGGGGAGCATAAATCTCAAATTTCATGAAATTTGGAGCTAAAACAAAGAGCTTATGAATTTTTGATGTTCATCAATATTCATGGTGTTCGTCATAGCTTGAAGATGGTGAAAATTTATTTATTTTTTGCTTTAAATTTAGGGCTAAATTACTAAAGTTTGTTCGTGGTATTGGAAGGAACTCATGTTTAGAATTTCATTAAAATCAGAGTTAAAATGGGTGAGTTATGAAATTTTAAAGTTCATCAATGTTCTCCATGAAATTCATATATTGTTAATAAGGAATCTTCAAAATGGTGTTATTTAGTCCAAAAAGAAAGAAAGGAGAAATGGTTAAAGTGTTTGTGGGCGTAAAAGAGTACTCATTTTTTTAAAAATTTATCCCAAAAAAAGTAATACCCATTTTTTTTGTGTCTTACATGCTCAGTGTGGATAAATATTGGGTCGACACAGAAGCTATCCCTTCAGTGTCAACGACTAGTTACGAATGTCTGGCTCCAGTAAATTGGATGAGGCTTCTATATCGAGCCATATTTGGGATGTCTTCCGCGTGTATCCATTGACGAAAATGGCTTTTAGCTAAATATGATCAACTCCATCCACTTAGATGCTGCTTCATCCCTTCCCAGCTGGCTCCAGGCCTCCAGACATGGCCCCAAGTCTTCAAATTGGCTCCATCTTGCCCCAAATTGGCCCCATCATTATTTTGGAGGTGTTTTAACTATTTTTCTCACTTTTTGAGGATTTTACCATGGATTTCCACCAAAATTCTTCTCAAATATTATTTTAAGTCCAAATTTTTATAAGTTATATTTTTTATTAATTCTACCTTGTTTTAGGTTCATAACTTGATTTTTATTTGTAGATTTCCTATTAAATATTATTAAGTTCTTTGGGTACCATTTTTTTTCATGTGCTTTTCTTTTTTTGCTTTTTCGTTGTTAATTATATTGATTCAAATCCATTAGTTTTAATTAAGTCATCCTTCTTTAAGATTCAGAAGAATCTATTCTTCTACAAGGATATATAACATTGAATTGATTAAGCTAAGCTAGTGATACTATCAATTTTAAATGAAGTAATTAAAGTTGACTTGAGAGCTAATAAATGAGAGATATGAGGTTTTTATTACTAACTTGTTTTCTAAATTTATAGGGACAATTGGAGTTGTCAGGAATAATGTCATTCTATCCTCCAAATCTTTTGAAGGCAAATTTTGTGAAGAATATGATTGTAATTATGAGATATATGATAGAAATAACTACTACTACTCTAGATATAAATGTGTAATAAATGGATTTTATGTCTTATGATGAACATGAAGGATTATAATCATCTTATGTTCAATTCGATAGTGAAGATAAAGGGTACGAGTGTTCTCACATTACATTCCATAGTGATGAATATTCTGTTATCTACAATGCCTTCTCCCATGTTTCTTATGAAACCCTTGAGGAGGATTTTTATAGAAGGAGAAGTTGTGAGGATGAATTACCTTCTTTCTCATCTTATGCTACTTTCTATCCTAGTTGAGGTGGTATAGATGTGTGGGGAATCCAATCTGAAGACATTATATGGACCACAAGCAAAGAATATTATTTATTTATTGGGATGAAAGAACTTTTACCTATTATCTTTTTTAAATATCAATAGTTCTCCATATGGTAATGATTTTAGAGGTTGGATGGAAAGATAAATAGGCCATGGAGTAGAGTGAACTCAATGTTTTCCCCAACATACCCTAATAAAGTAGATGCATTTGAAATCATTACCGGGTTGATAAAAGAATGAGATTTATCAAGGAAATATTTGGATGATTTATTTGATGATTTCTAGAGATAACTTAAAAGGATCAAGTCAATATACCAAAGGAGGAAGATACTCATCTAGAAGATGAATGGAAGGAGTTTCTTTTGTAGGCAAAGTTATTCCTTATGAGATTAATGCTAATAAGTTGAACTTGAAAGTCAATACATCCACTTCTTATGCAACAAAGTGGAAGCTAGAGTTGAAGGGATCTCTAAACCCTCTACAATGGATCATTGTCACTTGTCCTAACTATAATAGAATTGAGATATAAAAGAATAAAAAAAATAAGGGTGTGATGTGTGAAAACTCTATATTAGATTAAAGATAGGTTGTGTGTAGTTATGTGAGATGTTTTTTCACAACCTTATACTAAATTTTGCAAACTCTCTTCTTTTACTAGTTGTTTTGATTCTTGTGAGAGCGTCCTTGGAAACTAGCCTATTAAGGCAGCTATAATAATGGAGAATCATGAGGTCTTTGAAAGCTTCCCAAAGGGGAAAGTGTGCTCCAATGTTGAAAAGCAAGGTGAATGTGATAATTCTATGATCTATAAGGTAACAAAGCTAATTCTAAAACTTTGTTGAAAGTAGAAAATTCTTGTATGGCTAGTAGCCAAGTGAGTGTAAGTAATGGCTGGTAGATGTGTGAGGATAAGGATTTCTTTTCATTGTGATGATCTTCATGGCAATTTGTCACATGATGATATTGTCATTATTATGAGTTCCCAAACACTAGTTAGTCATATAGATGACTGGACTGATTCTTATACTAAGATCGATTTGAGTCAACCTAGTTTTAGGAGTTGTGTTTTGACTAAAAATATATTGCCATTAGTCAAATTCTAGTTGGCTATGATATCTTTTGAGTCTATAAGCTTAAGGAGATTTTAGCTTGTGATATCAATGATGATACCTTATTGCAAAATGATAATGTTATATTTGCAGGTTTGTGTACACCTTATTGCATAATTATAATGTTATATTTGTGGGTTCCCTAACACTAATAGATCCTATATATAACCGGTTTGATTATTCTAGTAAGATCGATTAGAGTCCACTTAGTAGTAGCACTTACATACTTTAATGAAAATTGTATTGTTATGTGATAGTAGTAAAAAACTAGTTGGTTCCAACTATGGTAATCATGTGCTAGATGCTTTTGAGCTCAACATGCTACCAATTAGTGTTAATTTTTTTAATGACCAACTTATTTTTCATGATGAAAAAATTATTGAAGAATCATATGACATATGAAATGAGACTCAATTTATTGATGGGACTGGTTTAATCGGTTATGCGGATAGTCATGAAGAATCATTGAACCTAAATGATTGGGGTGATACATGAATTCAAGGTTGATATATTAATTTATTTGGATATGACTATTGACGATGAGCATAGTGGATTTTCTTGTGATAATAAGGATGATGTCTTTCTTGAAGGCTACACTTGATTGACAATTCACTATGGTGTGATAACACACTTTTTATAAATATAAATCTTTTCATGAAAAATATAATACATTTAATGAAAATGTTAGTATCCCAAAAATGATGTATGTTCTCTAATGGACACCACATCATTGTGTTATCCCACTCATGATCAAGGCTTTAATATGGATCAAGGGTTAAGAATCCTCATATGCATACATTAGATGAGGTCCATTTAAGTGGAACCTTTTGATACTATTTGTTTGTATATGATGATAATTATGCCTTTGAAAGGAGTATGCCATGTTAGAGTGAATGTTCCAATAGGAAAAAATGGGTGTATGCTTGACTAATATTCATGGTTTTCCTTTCTTTTTGATCTTGGTGATGAATTAAAAAATAACACTTGGAATGATATTCTTGGTCCAAGTGACAAGAAAACATAGGTGTGGTTGTTGGCACATTTATTTATGATGGAAAGTCCTTCTTAGGGTTTACAATCCACTTGATGGACCTACAATGAATATGTGTAAAATCTTCAATGTCACGACGCGAACCAGGGCCTGGCCATGACGAGCATTTCGAACCATGGAGGCCCAAAACACCCCTATCTATTTGGTAATCATGTACCTAATTCATATAATCAAAGTAAAGTGGAGGAAACACAATAATTCGGAAACATAGTCATAAATATGAAAAGAAACAATAACGGGGAAATAAGTTTCCCCCAACATCAATCATCGTCTAAACAACTGTCTGCGAAAATCTCTAACAAATGACTGAGTCAAGTAAATATATATAAATTGGAACAAGGCCCCCAGTAGACCCCAAAACTTAATATAAGATAAAAAGACTGCAGGACATAAGACCTTCCGAAACATAGAAGGCTCATCACTTGTCTCTGCAACTCTATCTAAATGATCTACTGATTCTCTTGACCCCTAGACTAGGTCTCTGAACCTGAGTGGTTGGAGAGGAGAGGGGGTCAGCAGAAAAGTTCTAGCACGCAAAGATATGAAAACAAAACATAATATTTTTACAAAATATAGTTAAGAGCCATTATAAAGCAATTTCATATTAAATCATTTGAAAACACATGGGTGTAATGCAATAGTTTCTCAACAATAATGAAATCCAAATGATCTAGGTGGAATACCCTACAAAATTTACCCCAACTGTCCAATCTCGATTGCCGCCAAGATTAGAGTATAAGTGAGGGAGAGACACACAAGGCCACGAAGCATGGTGTCTCGACCCAATGGTAGTTCCCAAGATCACTTAGCCCGGGCTCCAACCTATAATCCCAATTTGGGAATGACATAAAGTCAAGTACTCAAGATCACTTAGCCTGGTACCGAATTCCTGTGTCGGCAAACACGTTTTTCCAGCAATGAGCCCTTACACTCAAACGCCTTCTTCGGGCATCCACCTATCCCATGTAAAATCGATGTATTCAAATTTTATCTGATTCAATCACATATCATATACTGTAGGGTATTGTCACACCCGACTTTAAAGTCCTTAATATAACTTCCACATATGCATAATCATGTAAAAACCAAGGTGCTTCATCATTTACAAGTGGTGAACAATATTTATTTAAAATTCATGCTCTCTTTTGTTGATCACAATATGATATGGGGTATCAAGACATTATCATGGGAATTTTAAAGCAATTTATCATTCATATTTATCAAACTTCCATGGAAAATCTCAAATCACATATGCATGGTTTCAACCATTGAATTATATAAGCAAACAATTTCCATGACAAAAAGGAAATGACTTAGAAATCATATTGAAAGTAAGTTATTAGCATTTGATTGAAAACCCCCATTTTAAAAGCATGCATGTTCATAAAAACTACACCCATGAGATTTTAGGATAACCCCACGTACCTCGATTACTATGAATATTAAATGTCTCGAAGACTACATTGAGAGGATTCCAATTACGCAATTTGTTCCTAAAACTCCTGGTTGAATCTCAAGTTGCTTGGGTTTTTATTTTGAAACCCTAAGGAGAATCTTTGAGAACTTTTGATGAATGAAGGTGTATTTTGGGTCCTTGGAACTAAATTTCATGTTTTAGGGCTAAGTAAAAGTGGAAAGGGACCATTTTACCCCCAAAACGGAGTGTTTAAGTCACTTTAATTCCTTACATAGGCGCCTCCCAGCCCATTTCCTATGTTTACATAGGCGCCGCCTAGGCTATCGCCTATGTTTACATAGGTGCTGTCTAGGCTATCGCCTATGTTTACATAGGCGCTGCCTAGGCTATTGCTTATGCTTTCCAGTGGCCATGGGCGATTAGTTAGGCGACACATATCACTTTGAAATGCCATAGCTTCTTCTTTGGGTGTCGTATTTTAGAAAAATTAGTATTGTTGGAAACCTAACTCGAAGACCTATCATTTGACATATAGTAGGTTCCCTGCTTGCATGGCCAAGTTTTCTATGCAAAATACAGGGATCATCAGATATAAAGGTAAGACATATATATCCTTTTATCTTTTTAATGGATTATAGAATGCACATATTTCTATTTCTACTTCCAGCAAGGTTTTTCCTTCCACTCATTCAATTATGCACCCTTCCTTTTTAAATCTTACGTCTAATCCAGCATCACATAGTTGATTAATGCTTAGCAAGTCCTACTTTAACTTTTTGACCAAATAAACATTAGTGATATCACATGAATTAGAAAAGATAGTACCAATACCTATTACTTTGACTTTAGAGTCATCTTTAAAGATGATATCACCTCTATCAAAATGAATTATAGTTTCAAATAACTTCTTACTGTCGGTCATGTGATTACAACATCCACTACCAGGATACTATTTATCTTTAGATTATGAGTAGAGTTCTTGCAAAATAAATGAATGACTTATTTCTAGGTACCCAAGTATTCTTCAATCTATTTGAATTACTCTTTTGATTTGTTGACTTATTTTGGGTCTCCAAATCCATTAACAAGAATTTCTAGATCGAAATTAATTATTCTTATATTAATGAACAGGGTTCCCATAATGATAACAATAAGTATGATATTGATCAGTGGTTGTATAGTAGGTACTATAACTGTAACTATATCTTCTAGTTGACCGACTTGAGTTAGTTGACCATTGAGATCTATCATAGCTATAATACTTTTTATGATAGGTATCAGGTCTGTAATTATTCCCTTTGGTTTCCTTACTTGAATTAGTTGACCGTTGATATATTTCTTAGCTATAATATCTATTATTATGCTTACAACTATCAGATTTAACAATTGACTTAGTTGAATTAGTTAACTGATTTAACCCGACAATACTATGATTGGGTGATTTTTCAAAACTGTTAATTTTGATTTTTAAATCATCAATTTCTTCTTGTAGATAATCTTTTTTGATTTCACAAACTTGAAGTTTAAGTTCCCACTCTCTTCTTTCTATTAATAATGCTCTTTTTTCTGTATGGACTTTATTTAAATCAGTTATGGCAAGGTCCAACCAATTTTGAATTTTTAGTTAGTTCTTACCTAGATGGATTCTCTAATTACCATGAAGCAATAGTTTTCAATGTTATCATTTTCTTGATCTGATTATTCCTTATCACCCAAGCAACTGAACGCCTTTTGATTCCCTTTAGAGGGACTTCTCCTAGATTTTAGATAATAATAAGAAATATGACCATATCTACCATAGTTAAAAAAACTTACCTTCATTCCTTTTCTGGGCAACATATTGCTTTCTCTGTGAGTAATTTGGTATTCCCCTTCTTTGATTTTTCGATCTTTTGTAATTTTAAATAATTTTTGTTGTGATGAGAGCAAGTTCATCTACATCTAGGGCATCATCTTCTGCTTAATTTGTATCTTTGAAGTCCGCAGTTTTCTTCTTTTCTTTCTATTATTGGTCCATCTTATTCAGGTGAGCATTTTAAAAGGAAATGATGCCTCCTCTGACTTTATCATAGGTCATGTTACTCAAGTTCATGCTTTCAAGAGCAAGAACCTTTGAAAGACATTGGGGAGGTAAACTTCTGAGAGTCCTTATAATCTGATCTACCACAAAATAGGTTTTCCTTATAGCTTTGAGTTCCCTAATAATTTTGCCAAACTTGGTAGATGTTTTTCAATAAATTCATCATCTTTCATCTTGAAAACTTCATAGCTATATTCTAATAAACTTACAACAGTTTGTTTGAGCTTCTTAGTTTTTTCACATGTTACTTCCAATTTATCTCACATTTCTTTGGAAGTTTCATAGAAAGAAGTCTTATAATATTCTTCACCACTGATTGCATTATAAAGAACATTTTTTCCATTAGAGTTGATCTGAATAATCTTAATTTGTTCATCTAGGTAATTTTTGAAGGATGTAGTGATTTCAATAGATTTCTCACTATTTTTGGGTGTCTTTCCATTTTTGTCTTTATTAGTAGATACAAGTGTAAGACCACCAAGTTTGATTACTCTCAAAACTTAAACATCATAAGATCTGATGAACGTCTCCAACTTTATTTTCCAATAAGAATAGTATTTTCTATTAAAATAAGGAGTTTTAGTTTGAGATGTCCCTTTAGAAAACAAGGCTCCAACAATAGTTTGTACCATGATTTTTTCTCACTTTCTGTTAAGCAAATACTTATGAGTCCTTCCTATGATACCAATTGAAAGTTGTAAGAGAGAGATGGGGTAAATTACTCACTTTTTTTACCAGAAAGACGACATTATTCAACAGACATATAATACGCCGAGTTTTCATGTCATATACCTCTCATCTTTTCCTCACAAAATCAGATCTGACCTAAAGTAATGGTTACTCATAAGTTGACTCACTCGTTTCTATCTCATCCTTATAGATTTTTTCATGTAAATTCATGCTCTCGTAGAAAAGTTCAGTAGCTCGTTATGTTTAAGATTCAGTCATTCGATTTATTTCAGTAGTGAATACCAGTTGTAGCCTCTATTTTTAGTATCTTAGTTTCGCTAGCCACATTCGAGAATAAATGTTTCAAAGGAAGAGATATTGTAATACCCCAAACTTTTTCTATCTTAATTTTATTCCTAGAATGTTAAGGGATGTCTTCCAAAATTAATAATATTAATTAATATAGAATTTTATTGATTTCAACTTTCCATTTTGTGGAAAATTGAATAAGCTTTCCATCGATAATAAATTCACCCAAAACCGACACTCGGTGAAGAAGTTAGGGCATTTTTAGTAAGCAGTGTGCCAACTGGGCGTCACCGCGTCACGATAGAAGCCAAATCTACATTCATCAATTTCTAGTAGCTCATCGTAATTCCACCACATCATGGTAATAATAGCGATGAGAAGGCCACCGCATCGCGGTAGAGGCCAAATCGATGTTTGTCAAATTCTAGTGGTCACCGTGATTGCACCGCGTCGTGGTGAACCTCAGAAAAACAATTCTCTATGTCTAGTAAGTCACCATGATTCCACCGCGTTGTGGTGGGTATCGCGATGATACACTTACCATATCGCGATGACACACATACCACATCGCGGTGAAGCCTTAAACAGTGTTCCAGTTATGGATTTTTTAACTCCCAAGGGCAGTTTGGTCTTTTGTCTACTCCCCCAAATCGTGAAAATAGATTATTAAAGGCATTATTGAGAAAAATATGCTCATTCTTCATCAATTTTTCTCAAGTAAAAACCTTAAGATTCAATCGCCAACTTCAAGAATCCCTAAAAGTCCACCATTCTTCTTCCAAGCTAGTTTAAATTTCAAGATTTCCAAGTCAAAAGCTCCAAGAGTCAACCTCTAAGGGCACAAATAGGACCTCAAAATCAAGCTTCTTTAACTAGTTCATCATCTCTAGTATATGGGATTTGAGCAAGGACAAATATTTCATCCTTGTGCCCAAAAACTTGAATTTTATTAAAGATTACATGATTTGCAAGTTGGTGTTTACACCCAAACCATTTTGTTTTAAGTTTACGAATTTACAAGTAATTTGAGTATTGAAGTGCATATTATCTCATTTAATTATGATTTGACTTGAAGATTTCTATTATGATTTGCACTTCCCTATTGTGAATTGATATTGTTGAATGATTTCAAGATGATTGTTGAGATTGAAGCTTTATTATGAAATTCTGAATATTTTAGTACATATGGTTTAAAACCCAAGTATGAGTTTTGACATTTCATGAAGAGTATATTATTAGCATGCTTTAACAAGTAAGTATTCAGATTTTAAAGAAAGATTGATCTTTGATCCTAAGCTAAGATAGGAATCCACATTATTCCTACAATTTATGATTTAAAACAAAGAGAAGCATAATTGGTTTTAATTATGAACCCATGTGCTATTTTAAGGTGGATTTCCTAAAAGTTTTAAGAAATAAATATGGGAGTAGTATTTAGCACCGAGTCGGGTATGATTCCAAGGTCTTATGCCCTAGAACTTTGAGCCACCGTAGGTTTTAAGTGTCATAGTGGGATAAGCCAGTGATCATTTAAGATAAGGTTATACTCCCTAGTAAGAGTATGCCACCTCTCCCCAACATGAGGTTTCTTCCTTAGGAGGAAGAGACGTTGGACTTCATGTCAGTTCATATGGTTTATGTCGGTTAGAAGAAACTCCCTAACTCCCAAATTTCCAAATTTCCAAAGCTCCCAAAGTCTCTAAGTTTCAAAGGAAAAGAATGATAGAAAAGCTTTTAGAAAACTGAGTGTAAAATCTCACAAGTTTTAATCTAATTATGCTTTACAAAAAGATATTAGCTCTAGACTTCAGCTTTTAGATTTTAGATTTAAAAGAGAGTCCTTTCTACACTTAGATAATATGATTTACAGACATAACATAAGTACAAATTTCAAAAATAAATGTTATGACTCACTAGATTTATAAAGTTTGATTTGCTATGCATGACTTCAGTTTTCAGTATTTTAGATACTTCATCTTATGTGAGTCATTTACATTTACCATGCATTATTTTATAAATTATGATGATGAGATAATATTTTTCTTATGCATTTACCCCATATACTCAGTACATCCTCAAAGTACTGATCCACATATATGTCTATGTGCTACATTGTCTCATAATGTAGGTATGAGTGGTAGCACACATCCATATTCAGATAGTTTGCAGCTTCTTGTTAGCAGGTGATGATTCCTTTTGATTCAAGGGCTCGAGTCAGTTATACAGTTCGAGCAATATTTTATTTTATTTATTCAGTCATATTAATTTGGTATAGTTGGGGGCCATGTCCCAGCTACCTATAGTCAATACTATTAGAGGATTCATAGATAGTCAGTAGAGTTAATGTATTTGAATCCAATGTTGTTTCGTGAAAGCAAAGTTGTAATCATATTAATACAGATTTGTATTGATCAAGTTTAAAAGAGATTTATGTTTTTCCGTATTTTCTTCAGATTTATGTGTTTTATTTAGTTGCTTATGAGTTATGCCAGTAGAAGTGTTAGATTGGGATCACTTGTGACCCTAGGCACTGTGTGACATCTCGAGACCCATTTTTGGGGTGTTATAAGACAGTCGACTATTGATTGCAGTTATAAAAACTCCATAAAGTAAACTGTTAAAGGAAAGTAACACCAGATGTTTTATACTGGTTGGGACCACTAATAGGTGTTGCTCCAGTCCATTGGGTTGTAAGGGATTCTACTAGTTCTTTAGTAAATAAAATCAAAGTACAAAATTGAGTCATGTTTTTTGGCTTTGACTCACACTCTCTGCTTTCTTTCACACTTTGATACATTGTCTCACCAACTATGTGTTTTTCTCACCTCTTTTTAAGTACACTTCCATATTGTGAGATGTTTCTTCCTTTTTGAGGGTTTCTTACAGAATATTCTTGTTACTGAATTCCTACAATTAAATTGAACTCAAGGTTCATTCATCACAATCTTAATGTTATCATGTCCCTCGTTGTCTTCTACTTATTTATCAGTTGTTAATTGTTTTATATGGCTATGCGACTTGGCTTACCTACTAGAGAGTTATATTAGGTATCATCATACTCTAATTTTGTATAATTACAACTTCTATGGTTTCTAACTAAAGTCAGCTATATCAACATTCAAACCTTTCAAAATTAAAAATTTGCTTATTTTTCAACCAACCACCTTGAAAACCATTCTATCCATTGTAGGGGGGTGCGGATAACTAGGGATAATAAATAGATTTATTATAGGGGGTGCGGATAAGTAGGGATAATAAATAGATTTATTATAGCTAATGAATCTATTCTTTTTTTGTGCGTGGATATTTTTTAGATTTTGTTTTAATAAATTATTCTTTTTGTGAGATGTATTCATTAATTTATTTAGTTTATTATTTTATCCTGTAGTAACTGCTGTGTTACAAATTTCTGTATAATAAGTTATTCTTTCTGTACTGTAGTGTATATCTAATTCTAGATTTTCTATGTCATTTATTATCTTGTGTTGTTCTTCTCGTAATGAGTTTTTTAAATTATATAAACTATCACATGTGCTTTTTTCTAAATTTTCTAGGGTTTTTTCTATCTATATTAACTTCTCTTTTAGATCTTCCATTATTTTTCTAATATGGTTTCTATAATTAATTTCGTTATTTAGATTATCTTGGTTTTCTTTAGTTTTTCTAATATATTCTAACATCCACAATCTTGGTCTGAATAATATCCTTCTGGGTATATGTCTCCGTATATTTGTTCTAAGGCATTTATCATTTCAATTTCGTAGTTTATTACTTCTTCTAATATTATTTTCTTAATATCTATTATTTCTATATCTTTAAGTATATATAAGATTAAAACTCTAAGGTAGTCTAAATGAGCTATTTTCTAAAATTGATATTTTATAGTTATTTGTTTTAGACTTAATAGTTTTTGCATATTTATATAAAGAGATTTTATATATTTTTTATTTTCCATGTATTTGTCTATATTTATTTTTATCTGTTTTCCTAGTAACTGTATATTATATCTTTAAGATTTCTACGTGATCTTAACATAATAAATATTTATAAGAGTAGCTTGGTAGACATGGTATATAATTAAATCTAGTCATGTAGTATTTTCCAAATGTTTTTTCTAATATAATTTTTCTTATATCTGCAACATCTATATCTCTAAGTGCATACAAAATAAGTATCTTAAATTTATCTACCATCACATCAGATATATTATCATTCATTATCATAAAATTGCTTTTTTCAAAATATTCCCTTCAACCATGTACATAATAAAATATAGTCATCTCAGATTACTATATACTAGATTATTCTTAAATAACATGTTCTTCGGTCACTATTAGCATGGTAATTCGGATACTTTTTCCCTTAAACAGCGCCTCGACTCTGGTTACTCCCCGCCACGGCTTCTTGCCTCATTGGTTTCACCTTTAGGATGGCATAGTCCTTAGGGATTTTTCTCCGTTTCCACTTTGCTAATAAACTTCTTAACATATTATTTTTCGAATAATTCTACTATAAAGTAACTAATATGAATTTATTTTATCATATCATGATTGTTGGGAATTATGAATTTAGCTATTCATAATCATAAATAGATATACCTGTTCCGGTAGCTTTGATATTTCTGAGGTTTGTTGCTCCATAGCTTTTTCTATTGCAGTGTATATCTTTAATTAACTGGGCTAAATATTTTTGAACGGAATGGAGAGAGTTTTTTGGCTAATGTGTGAAGGCTTGCTCTCTGCAATGCCTTCCTTCTCTTATTTATAGAATGAAAGTATACAAATTTTTTACATCCGTCTAAAAAACTATTCAATAAAATACTAAAAAACTAAAAGACTTAAAAGTCTTTTCTCCTACCTACCTATAAGACTTTCAAACTTTACATTAACTTCTCATTAAATGCTACTAACTAATGGTAACTTTACGTAAACAACTTTGTACAAATAAGTCTTCCGTCTATTTTGCCATATCTGCTGTATCTCTATTATTGCTCTGGTCTTATCTTTCCAGCTGTCGTCTTTATCTTCTTTTATTCTAGTTGCACTGCTGGGACGTCATTATCTCCTCCATTACATTTTGAACATTTGTGGTCTGGGTATTTGTGTCCAATAGTCTTGCAATATCTGGTTAATAATACTTCTGAAATAAATTTTTCTTTGATAGCTCTGGCGATAGGTTCTGTTTCTGGTTTAAGCAACGTGATAATCCATTGCCTAATAGTTTCCATATCTGTTTCTCGTAACTCTTTTGAATTTGAATATATTAATACATGATATCTTGAATAGTAGCTCAATATAGGATTTTGGTTGCAATATGTATTTGCTAGCTCTTGTAAAATTGTAGATAGTCCGATAATTCTTTTGTTCGCATAAAACTTTGGTATCTCGATTCTGGGTATCTCTGGCTGTGAACTTATATCTTGTGGTATAATCATATCTCGTGTCATTCCTATCTTTACAACTTGTATAGGTTTTTTAACTTCATCAAATAATATCTCTACTGGTGCCGTGTAAATTTTTATAAAAAATAAAGTACCTTTGGTTATTCTTTTAAAAGTGGTAAATGCTTTGTATATCTCTGGTATAGTGGATATCTCAGTTCCGTCAGTGGTATATACGGTGCTAAGTAGTCCATATTCGTAGCAAATCTTAACTAAGCTTGGTTTGGTTTTAGGTAAGGCAATTAGCTTATTGTATCCGGTCAATTTCTGGGTTATATAGTTTGTATCTGGTTCTTGGATATTTGTAGCTTTGGGGTTGCTATTTAAAAAGGTTTGTACATTGTAAATTTTTTCTATATATGTGCGGGTTGTGTAGTTGTATGTCTTTTTGTCTTGGTTTAGGCTATCTCGATATGTGGTAACTTGTGGGGGTATAAACATGGGGTCTTTTGATGTATTTGGTGTATATGGTTTGTCAAATAGCTTGTTTAGGTTCATATTTTTTCTAACCCCTTTGCTTGTACCTGCAGAAGTAGATTGATAAACGTTATGGGTTTTATGGAGTATCCCAACGTCTCCTTCTAGCTCTGTAATTTTATTGTCTTCCGATCGACATAGCTCTGCGCATTGCTGAGTTAGCTGATTCATAGCTATAGACTTCAGTTTATCTTCACTAGTCTTTAGCTTTAGCATTTCTATCTCAGTACCCATCTTTACTATCTCAGTACCCATACTGTCCACTTTCAATGAAAGCGTAGTCAGGGCGTCGAGTATCTTTTCATGTATATTTTCTTCTATCATTTCAGTTTGTGTAGCTTTGTCTTGATATGTAATCTGCAATAACATTTTTGTTAGTACTGATCACTTCTATTACAAATGTAAAATTTAATATGTTTAAAACTAGTCTTCGAATCTCTTTTGTTGTAACTGAATTTTGTATTTTCTTGGTTAGCCACCAGCGTACCTGTGTATTATCTGTTCGCACAATAAATTTGTTATATACAATATATGGCTCAAATGCTAACAAACATTTATATAATGAACATAATTCTTTTCTATTTATTTCCCATTTTATTTCTGTCTCGTTGAACGTACCTGAGTAGTATCTACAATGGTGTTCTATTTTTTCTGCTTCATACCTATATTTAAGTACTCCTCTGTAACTATATTCACTGGCATCTGCTTCTACTATATATGTAAATTTTCTATTTTCATCCGAAAATTGTAATTTTGGTAATTCCTTGCAAAGTAATTTTATTCTTTGAACTTGTTTTTTGTCTTCTTCATTATAATTATATTCTATATCCTTTTTTAATTTTTTCTGTAGTGGTTTTAGATTTTCTGCTAATTTTGGAATATATTCTCTTACTTGGTTTACTAATCCTAAAAATGATTATAATTTCTTTTTTGTATCTAATTGTTCTTTCGAATTTATTATTTTTTGTACTATATGTTGTTGCATTTTTACTCCACTTTTATCTATTTGTATTCCTAAAAATTCTATCTGATTTTTCATAATTTCGGCTTTCTTTTCACTTAGACTTTTTCCTGATTTTTCTATTATATCTGTAAATTGTTCTAATAATTTTATATGTTCTTCTTTAGTTTTTGTATATAATAATATATCATCTATGTATACTATGCAATTAGGTAATTGTTTAAAATAATTATCCATAAAATGTTGATATCTACCTGGTGCATTTTTATATCCAAATGGTAATACATTCCACTCATAAAATCCTTGTGGTACCGTAAATGCGGTTAATTCTTTAGACTCTTCTTCTAACTTTAGATGGTAAAATCCTGATTTACAATCGAATTTACTAAAATAATTCTATCCTTGGATTTGTCTTATTTTTAGTATCTTATTTGGTATTGGATAATTATATGTTATAGTTTTTGCATTTAAATTTCTATAATCAATAACCATCCTACTTTTTCCTCTTTTTTGTTCACTATGTTTATTTACTATAAATGCTGGACTATTATGTTTGCTATTACTTTTTTGTATATATTGTTTTTCTAATAATTCATCTATATGCATTTTAAATTCTTTTAAATCGTCAAAATTATATGTTAAAGGTTTTTGGGTTATTATACTATTTTTATCTATTAATTCAATTTTTATGGTAGTTTTATGTTTTTCCCATCCTTTTAATGGATCTTCACTATATAATTGTTCTAATTTTTTCTTAACTATTTCTATCTTATTTATTGAAAATATAGTTATTTCTGTTTTATTTATCAAAAATACTACTAATTCTATTGTATCTTCAGCGTTTTTTATATTTTCTAACTTTTGTGTAATTTTTTTCACTTTCTTTTATCCAATCAGTTTTCTTTCTTATTTTATTATTAACTCTTTTTGCTCTTACTTTTTGTTTACATGGTGTTGTAAACCACCAATCGTTTCTAGTTATTATGTGTGGGTATAACTTATCTAAAAATGGCATTCCTAAAAGTATATCTTTTGACGTTAGTTCATGATTATAAATTTCTTCTATTGTTAGTATCTTATCCCATATTTGTGCTTTTACATTCCTAGCTTTATAAGTAATTAAGCTTCCTTCATTATTAAATCCTTTAACTACTATTGGTATTTTTAATTTATCCCATTTACTTTCTGGTAAGCAATTATATCTACATAAATTAGCTTCTGCTCCTGTATCTATCAGAGGCGTATAATATCTACTGTAATATCCTTCCACTACTATCTTCATTAATACATATATTTTCATTTTATGTTAAAGCTCTTTTTAAGAATAATCTTTCCCTATTATATGTTATGGCTAATTGTGTATGTTCTATATTATATGGTTTTACTTGTTCTAACCATTTTATTCCAAATATTATATCTGCTTTTTGCATTTCTTCTTTTACTTCAAATTCTATTTTTATTTTTCTAATTCCTCCTATTATTATTTCTTTTTCTGCTATATCTTTACTATTTATTAAATTTCTCGGTAGATCTGGGCATATATCATTATCAGTTTTTATTTCTTCATTTTTTACTAAACATTTTGCTATATAATTTTCTTCTTGTCCTATGTTTAATAGTATTAAATATTCTTTTTCATTTATTTTTCTTGTTATATAATATTGATTTAGATTACTTATTGAATTTGTTTCATAACTCATTCTTTTTTATGAGCTCGATGATTCCGGTTTTCCATTAGCTACTCTTTTTGTTGTACTTATCCTATCATTTACTATTTCTAAGTTTTCTTCTATATCTATGTCTCTATAGCTATAATCATTATAATCTATTGTTTTTACAATTTGTTCAAATGGGCTATCTATTTGTATTTTGTTAATTTTATTTTTTCCTGTTATTTTATGTTTTGTTGTTAATACATATAAATTTTTACATCTTGCTGTAAATATTTTACTTTCTGGGGTTAATTCTATTCCTGATATCTTCCAATATAATACTAGTGATTTATCTATATTTCTATCTGTTACTGCTACTGAATAATTTGCACTTATTATAAATTTAAATTTTTGGTATATTAAATTTCCTTTTACGGTAGTTATTATGCTTTTTTCTATAGGTTTTATAATTCTATCATCTGCTAAATATAATTCTATCAGTGTATCTATTCCTTCTCTAAAACATGCTTTTATTAATATTTCTGTACCTCCAAGGTGTACATATTTTATTGGATCTCCTTTACTTTTTATATCATTTATTTCTTTATTAATTATTCTTTTTGTTACAAGTGGTATACTAGCTTTTCCTTTTGCATATCTACAGTCTATTACATGTTCTTTTTGACATACTACATAATATTCATCTTTTTTCCTACTAAAAATATTTTTTATCGTTGGTATTTTAAATATTTTTTCTACACTTAAATCTAACTCTTTTCCTTTTATTTCATCAAATATATTACTGTCAAATATTATTTTTTGTTCTGTTCCTTCGTCATTTAAATATTTTTCCTCTGTTATTATTTTTATATCTTCTTCAGTCATTCGATTTATCTATTTCACTATCTGTTTCAGTATCTGTTTCATTTTCTGAAATTTCATATATACTATCTTCACTTTCTAATTCATAATCTATATAATCTATCTGCATATATTCTGTATTTTCTCTTTTTATTTCGGATATTTGTTTATTTTTTGGATTTTTGGGTAATTTACAATCTCTAGCTAAATGTCCTAACTTTCCACAATTATAACATGTACATTCTTTTATAGATTTTTTCTTTCTATATGGTCTTTTATTTTAATAATTTTTTACATAATATCTTTTTCTTGGTTTCTTATATTTATATTTTGATTTTTTATATTTCTTATATTTCTTATGTCTTTTTCTTTTCTTATAATATCTTTCTTCGCATCCAAATTGGGGTGCTATTTTATTTTTGCAACATGCTAAATTTCTTATTAATATTTTTTTCATTTTTAATTCTTCTCTATATTTTTCACATAAGTTTCTATACCATTGTTGTAAAAGTTTTATTCTAGCTCCTAACGTATCTACTACTTTTGCTTCTTCCCAACTTTTTATTATTTTTGAAATAAATGGTTCAGGTAATTTATTAAAATATAATTTTCTTATTTCTTTACTCTCTTCTATACTATATGCTCCTTTATAATAATATTCTTTAAATGCGCAAGTATATTCATCTATATAACACATATTACATATTGTTAATTTTATCATTAAATTTCTATTTGTATCTTTTTCTTCATCTTGTTCTTCTTCTAATGTTGTCATACTACCAAATTCATCTTTTATAGCTGTTTCATATTTTTTCAATAATTCTATAGGTGTTAATTTAGTTGTTGTTGATGATGTTCCTTCCATAGGTTTATTAGTTCTTAATACTTTTTTACTATTTTCAGTTAAATTTGTAAACCATAATTTTACTGATCCTATTAGTGTTTTTTCTATATATTCTGGTGCATCTGTTATGTTTATATTATTATCTAATAATTGTTTTGTCATATATCCTATCCATAATTGTATTATTTTTTCTGTATCTATTATACAGTCTAGATCTAAAAAGTTATAATTTTTATTAACTATCTGTTTTGGTGTCCATTTGTCATATTCATTATATCTTTTAAATTTATTTTTATAATATATAGGTTTTCTTATTTCTGTTGTTTTGGGTATTAGATTTTCATCTTCTTTTTTATCAAGAGTATTTATTTCTATATTGGTATTTTCGTCATTAATTATTTCTTGTTTTTCGTTAATTTCTAAATCTTTTATATTTGTTAATATTTCCGTATATGTTTCACTATCTTCTGAATCATAATTATCTGTCTCTTCTACCTCTATTTTATTTATTTCTAATTTTTCTTTAAATTGATTTATCTCGTTTATTATTTTTTGTTCTTTATCTTTTTCTTCTTTTTCTTTTTGTCTTTATTCGTATAAATCTTTTAACATTTGTAGGTCTTTTTCTAATTCAGCAATTCTACTATTTTTAGTTTCTTCTATTTTTCGTATTTCTTCCGTAGTTTGTTGTTTAATTTTTTCTATTTCCTTTTTTCTATCTATTTCTTCATTTTCTTTTTCTATTCTTACCATTGCTGTTAATTTATCTTCTAATTTTAATTCTTCTTTTTCTAACATTAAATATAAATATTCTCCTATTTTCTTATATCTTCTTCCTAGATTAGAAAATACTATTTTTATTTTTGATCCTTCGTGATTTTCATATATTTTTTCATCTATTATAAATTCTTCTTTGTTCATTTTATTGTGAATAATTCATGTTGGTATATATATTCTAAACTATCTATTTGTGATTCTAATTTTGATATTTCATCTTTTTGTATATTTATTGAATTTTTACCAACTCCGGCAAATATATTATAATGTAGTCTTTCTTTTCTGATTTTTAATTCTTTACGTTTTTCAGAGATAAATTGTTTTAATTCTTTGTATTTTTGCTCTCTATTCATTTTAATTATATTTATAATATCTTGGTGGATATCTAAATCTAATTTTATCATAATTAGGTGGTATGTGTCTCATTCTTCTAGATTTTAAATGAATTATTAATTTTGCTTCAATACTAGATATTAATGTAATTAGATAGGGTAATCTTTGTGGATTTTCTTTTGTTTTATTTAGACTTATATATTCTGAATAATTACTAACTAAAGATTCTTTAATTTTTCTAAAAGCTTCTCTATTTTTAAATGGTCTTCTCATAATTAATCTAATAAATAACTAAATCTAACTTAACTAAATTTAATCTAACTAATTTTAACACGTATCTCACTTCCATATCTTTTAAATTACTGTGCTCTGATACCATTTGTAGGGGGGTGCGGATAACTAGGGATAATAAATAGATTCATTATTCATGATTAGGATGAACACAATATAAAATAAAGAGGGAAAAAAATCTGAATCAAGAGGCTTCCCATATAGGTGATCATGTAACGTCCAAAAGAAGGACAAAATATAAACAAGAATGTAAAAATATGATCTAGCAATTCCTTCAAGTTAGCGAGTCAGAGAATGTCATGCTATACTTGAGAAATACCAATACAATGATATAAAGTGATGAAAAAGTAAACGAAGATGAAGTTAATTGTTGAATTATTCCAGCAAAGAGTGTTCAAGTTCAATTTTATACACAAATATAGGAGTTTACCACGTCACAAGTTCTATCACTACTTGAAGACTTTAATCTTCAATGCTATAGATCAAATAAATTTGTCAACTTTCTCAAACTATTTTTCTTAACTTGTAAATGAGTATACATACAACAAAGGAGAAAGTAGCTTGTGTTTCGGCTAAGAAATGACGTTGGGCATGTGGATTTGGTGAGAAACTATGATGAGAAAATAATATTGTGATTTTTCTTTCACACAAAGGAATGAAAATAGGTAGAGAATGTGCTGAATTTAGAAATATAAATATGAAATCTCTCTCTATATGTAGTGAATACCCAATCTGATACGCTGGCTGCCAAAAAAATAAATATTTATTTTATTTTATTACTCTCTCTATTTCAAAATTATTGACTCTCTTTCTATAAATATTTATTTTAATTCAGTTGTCCCATTTATAAAATCAACATAATTTTATTATGTTCATCTAATAGTACCCTTATCATTTAATGACTAAATAAAGCCTACATACTCAAATTTATATTTTTAAAGCATGATCAGTAAGACTAATTTGATAAAATAAACTCCTAATAAATATTTTCTTCAAGGGGTGTCAAGTCAACAAGGTTTAACGAAGAAAGTATTAAATAAAGAAAATAATAACAAGAATAGTTTATGTAACTACATCATGACATTTCTACTATAACAATAATGATAATTGTAAAAAATATTCAAAATAAAACTTCCTTGGCTTAGATTCACGATAATACACTTCTTGAAGATAGTTTGAGTCTCTCCCATGAGTAAACAAAAGAATTTGTAATAACTCTATCTTTGAAATTCAATTAAGCCACAAAACAAATTGCATTCAAGAATGTTGCTCTTCTATTCTTGAATGAGTGATCTCACTATTTGATCAATATCTACCAAATGTTTTTCAAGGAAAAAGTATTTTTTTGAGTGCTTTTATGTTCAAATAAAGAAATACTATTTATAGAATAAAAGTTTCATGTAAGAGAAGAGTATTAATTAAGTAAGAGTTTATAGGTTCACGAGTATTTTAAAATAAAAAATATCTTTCTTTCAAGAATCTAAATTTAAAACTTAATGAATGAATTATAAATTTCACATTAATCTTCTTTGTAACTCAAAAAACAATTACCTAATGCATTTTTTCAAAATTAATTAAAACATAACTCAAAAAAACTTTTAACTGATGTATTTATTTCAAAATTGATTGAAACATTAAGTTTAACAATAACAATCCCCCACTTGTTTCAAGAAATTATATCTTTTAAAAAATAAAATTCAGTTAAGACATTAATCTACCAACATGCATCAATAATGGTGTCTTTTGAACTTGAACCATTAGCTAGTGAAGACTTTTTAAATTATAGACTACTTGGTGAACAAATCTTGAACTAAGTGGCTCATTGAATTAAGTAGAAAAATACTCCACACATATTACTATTTTTTTGTGAAAATCAATATTATTTGACATCTTATGGCCATGTGTCATGAATTCTTATAGCTATACGCTTTAAGATTTCCTGTTAAAATTCTATTGAAACGGCATCCACTTCACACTTAGTGCGGTAAATTCATTAAGAGTAACTTTGCATAATCCGACCAAATAGTCTATGAATTTTATCAAGATAAATTAATCTCTTCCTCTTTTATACTAAAGTATTAGTAAATCTATCAAGAGTGTTCCTACATAGTCCAGCTGAACTCGATGTATAAATTTATTAAGAGAATATAATCTCATTCTTCTCTTTTGTAGGAACAGTAAAATCTAACAAGAGACTTATTATTTACTCCAACCAAGATTGGTTTAATAGATTAATCAAGAGAAAGAATTCTCAATTTATGCGCATCTACTTACTATGTAAGAAAAAAAATAATTTTATTGATGTGCTTCACAATTGTAACTTTACTTATTTTTTTCTTTGAACCAAAGATTCCATCATTAGGTAGGATTATCATAAAGTATAATAAATCTACATCAAGATTTATTATCATCCCATTACAAGCTTGTATCACTAATTTCATACCTAACCCTTTAGATAAAGGATTTTCTAAATTGAGCCTGGACTTCATATATTAAAACGATATTATGCCATCCTCCAACAATCTTCTCACATGATTATATTTGAGACGAACATATCTTGACTTGTCATTGTAACAATCGCTTGAAGCCCGAAATATATCATCTTTGTTATAACAATAGATAGTCAAAATTGGTATTATCTTAACCTATAATGGAATATCTATCAGCATGCTCTGCAATCAATCAGCTTCTTCTCAACAGAAGACATAACAATAAATTTTGATTCCATGGTTGAGTGAGTAATACATATTTGCTTCTTTAATCTCTAAGATATTACTGCGCCAGCCAAAGTAAAAATTCAAGCAGTAATAGATTTATAGTTATTCAGATCAGAATTCCAAGTAGCATTACTATAGCCTTCAAGAACTCCTGAAAAGATAGAATAATATAGGCCAACCTCTATTATACCCTTTAGATACCTTAAAATATGAATTAAAGTATTTTAATACTCCTCTAGGAATTTAAATTGCTCAAAGTTCCTAATGCATTATCAATATTTTTCCTGGTTGTATGCATGGCATACATAAGACTCCCAACAATTTGAGAATATTTTAATTAATAAAGAATATCACCAAAGTTTTGCACTAGTTAGATATTAGGATCAAATAATGTAGTCGCAGGCTTGTCGTCCAAATGACCAGACCTCTTCAGAACCATTTAAAAATAACTTGATTGAGTAAGAGTCAAACTATTTTTAGATCTTACAATTTTAATGCCTAAAATTACATCTTCTCCAAGATCTTTCATTTTAAAATGAGAAGCAACAAAGTATTTTATTTCTTTGACTTTTTCACTATCAATTCCAAAGATCAACATGTCATATACATAAAGACATATTATAACATCTTAATTGTTTTTGAAATTTACTAAATATGTAGATATCTCCACCATTGATTAACTACCCCTTAGAAATCATAACCTTTCTAAATTTTTGTGCCATTGCTTTGGAGGTTGTTTTAATCCATAAAGAGACCTAATAAGCTTAAAAACTTTATGCTATTAACCAGGAATGACAAATCCTTCTGGTTATTTCATGTAGACTTCTTCATCTAGATATCCGTTTACGCATGTAGTCTTCACATATATTTGATAAATCACAAGACAATGACTTGCTGCCAAACCTATCAGGAGAGAAATAGAGGTCATCTGAGCTAGAGGTAAAAAAAGTTATCAAACTAATTAATATCTTTCAATTGAGTAAAACCTTTATCTAGTGAGCATTGTTCTTACCCAAAGTACCATTGAATTTCATTTTCTTCCTAAAAATCTACTAGAGAGCAATTGGATAAAATTCATGTATAATTTGATAGGATAAAATATATTTCATCAGCAATAGATTCACTCCACAAAGGAGCATCATATAAAGACATAACTTCAACATAACTTTCAGGATGTTTTCAACCAAATAACCTTGAAAATTAGGTCCAAAGTTCTTTCATTTAGCAAACCTTGAACTCCATCTTGGTTGAATTTTTTCCAAGGGCTCAACTATTTTCCTTTTAAGAGAAGAAATAGAATAACTCGTATCTTGTTCAAAAGTATTTGTTTTCTTTGAAAATATATACTAAAAAAGTTAGCATGTAAAGATTCAATAATATTGTGAGGGCTTGGGGTCTGAAGATTTAAAAATCTATAAGCCTTACTGATTTGTAAATTACCAATAAACACACAATATATTCCTTTATAACTAATCTTAGTTGAATGTTTATTTGATAATTTAACATGAGCCACGCAATGCCATACTTTAAAATAATATATTTGACTTTCGATTATTCCAAAATTCATATGGAGATGCATCGTAATTCCTGAAAGTAATTCTATTAAAAACATGACATGCTGAAAGTAAGGCTTTAGTCCAGGGATTTTAAAACATACCAAATCTATAAAGCATAAAATCAATCATTTCTATGAAAGTCCTATTTTTTCTTTTTGCTACACCATCTTATTTCGGTGTATAGGACATGGTCATATATTTTTCAATTCCTTTTTTTACACAAAAATCAATAAAATCAGACTTTAAGTACTCTTCACCTCTATCAGACCTAATTGATTTAATTTTTCAACTCAATTTGTTTTCAACCTTTGATTTATATGTTTTGAAAGTCTCAAATATTTTATTTTTTATTTTCAATGAAAAGACATAGATATATATTGTGTATTCATCAATAAAAGTAATAAAATAGCTCTTTCCATGATGTGAAAAACATTCCATCTCACAAATAACAGTGAGGATTAATTACAAAAGTATGGAAGTCTTTTCAACTGTCTTAAAGGGCTTCTTTGTAATCTTGCATTTACTACAAGTAAGACATTTAGTAGTATGATTCTTTCTACAGTATTTGATTAATTTATTATTCACCATAAGTTGAATGAATCTAAAAATAAAATGACCAAGATGTTCTGAGACACTCCAGATTTTTTACCCTAAAATTTCCTGAGTGTTGAACTCATTGCTCAACCTACGACTCACTTTACGAGTCATAAGGTATCTATATGAGTCATACAGACCCAATTATCGTCTAACTAGTTAGTGGTGCATATTATACTGACCTAATTATGACTAAAGGTAAGGATTCATAAGGACTCATTACAAGTCATGATGTCCAAATCGTAGGGTGACCAATGTGTACCCCAAATGTTTCTATCCTAGTTACGACTAGGACTCTATGAGTCATAATATCTCTTTATGAGTCGTGTGTGATAACGCTCAATCTACAGCTCTCGTAGTAGTGTAAAGCGGTCGTTAGCAAATATAGAACCCAACCTGGGTTGGGTGTCGATCCCACAGGGAATAGCTTGGCCAACAAGTAAGCAGGATTACTAGACTTTTAGTGCAAGTCTTGTAATGAGGGGGGATTGTAATGTGTAACCAAAACAATAAAGTAAAAGCTGAAAATAGCAAAGTAAAAAGAGAAAGATTGTCACGTAAGTTGTAAGCAATGAGAATTGAGGAGTTGGGGTTATGTCCACCTTCTGAGGTATACGTCTCTATTGGCTATGAGTGTGTAGAGTTTTGACATGCAATTGCTTATAGAGAATTGTATTCGATGGTAAATCCAAGCGTCTCTCGACCTAAACAAGGACTATTTCACTTTAACTCTCTCGAGCATAAAGCGTGTCTAACGGTACGAATTCTCCAAGAGGTTAGTCCAGTTACGGCACTAGCTTTTTAATAGGAAAGGGTGTCCTACTACCTTGACATTATCTCTTTTCCAGACAAATAACCTTTCTCTCGAACAAGTTAAATGTTAGACTGGCGTATTCTTGCGTTTGCAACCGCAAAGAATGTGGATTAAGATGAAGAGAATAATGATATAAGCAATATACGTGTCATGAACTCACAAACTCACAGCAATAGATAGTGTCTCATTCGGCTTCCATAACCCCAACAGAGATGTTTAGTTACCCATGAATGTGAAGGAAATCACAATTTGCATTGTTGTTATTATACCACAAGATTGATGATTTTCGTGTAGCACAATTGGTAGGCGTGAGGCGTCAATTCCTTAAAAGTAACGATTCTCTTGTTGTGGATTTTAAGAATAGAAGATTAGATTAGAAGTGTTTGTAGTGGAAGATGAGAGGGATGGAAGAAGATTAATTGTTGAATAGAAGATTGTTCTCTCCACTATGGGAGGAATGTCTCTCCACTAAGGGAGGACTTAATTAAAAATCTCTAGCATGATAGGGTATTTATAATACCCATATCCTAATCCTACTAGGTAAATGAAATATCTAACCAAATCCTACTAGGCTAATGAAATACTTAACCCAATTGTACTAGGTTAATGTAACATTCTCCTAATCCAAATAAACTAATGAAATACTTAACCCAATTGTACTAGGTTAATGTATCATTATCCAAATCCTAATTAGTTACTGCAGGTCCCCAAAGTCTTCAGAAATGCTGTTTTAGCCCGGGACAGATTTTCCATGCACCAGTTTTGGTCCAGTTCCCCAAAGTCTTCAGAAATGCTGTTTTAGCCCGGGACAGATTTTCCATGCAGCAGTTTTGGTCCTTAGGCGTCCAAACTCCCTTTCCTTACTTCGTGAGCTTTCTTTTGCGTCAAGTAAGCCATAAAATGCTGAATTCTGCATCATTTATACCTGAAACTTTACTAATCATGTTCGTTAGCTCATTTATAGGAAAAAGGACTAAAAGTGCATGAAATATATAGTTTGTTCTCAAAACTAGGCTAAAATATAGGCAAAATATATTGATATAGGCGTGTAAATTCGCCTATCATCAGTGTGGTGTAATTATTAGGTTCAACAAGGAGGGGTCCTTCAACTATAATCTAGATTACGAATCATGGTGATGAGTCGTAGTGATTCCTTACGAGTCATAGAATGACCCGTAGTAACTGACGACAACTTTTCAGCTTTTAACTAGAGGTACTTCGAATATTTCCCCCTTTACCCACTTAGACCACACATACATAAAACACCTTGGGGATATTATTTTCAACCTTTATCAATCATAAAAACTCTCTCAAACTTTCTCAAATCCTTAAGGCAAAGACAAGTTAGGGTTTCTCAAAGTTGGTCATCTAAGGGCTCAAGGGTTAATTTCTCTCCATAATTATCTGTACTTTTAGGCATGTTACTCTTTCTCAAATATTATCATATGAAAAACATAATTTAAATGTTTTAATTTTATGTATTTAAGTGTGGGTTTTGGTATGGATTAAGGGTTTTGGAATGGTTGATCTTTGAATTATTTTTCCATAGTTTTCATGAGTGCTTCGAACTTTGAATTGAATGTTCTTGAACTAATAGGGTTAATGGGTATGGGAGTAGGAATATGGGTTGAGGTAATCCCCCAAATTGATGTTTTGAACTTGAAAATTAGTTTTGAACAATTGTATTCCCTCCATCCACTTGTGTAAATGACTTTGAATTATGGAATTGTCATCTGGTTTGACCTATTCACCTATATTACTATATTGCATAAAGGTTAACTAATGAACATGAGCTGTTATGTTTTGATTTAATAAAGAAAAGGGGTCGAGGCATATCCTTAATTTTATTATATAAACTAAAAGAGGTTAGGTCATTTCTCCAACTTAATTTAGTGAACAACGGTCGAGCATTCCCCCAAGTTAATGGAATTGTAATGGAATAATTATGAGCTTGCAAGCTAAATGATATGATGATACTATGGTGTGCCTTAATATATGATTCCTTTGTTCATTAATGGGTTATGTGAATATTATTTTTAGATGGGATGAGTGGGGGTTATGTAGATAAGTTGTGCAGGTACGGGTCTCGAATGACTTAAGCTGGAAACTCACGCTTGTTGATGTGAGGGTTAGTCTGGATTACCGTGTGTATGGTTCAGAATAGTGATATATTTTTATCTTGGATTGGCATGGGGTTAGGGTATTCCCTTGTCTTTCTTGATACCTTCGGTTTGTGTGGCTAACACACATTGGTCCCTTTTAACAGGGGAAACTGAACCCATATAGCCCATAGGTGCTTGTTTATGATAGTTAAGTTACATAGTACAGGATAATGTTTTACTATCATGCTAAACCATGTTCCCTAACCCAGAATCTACTGCATATATATATGCATGAATGTGAACATGTATAGTGAGTTTGAAATTGAACTTTTAACTTCCCTACTTAATCCTTACCTTGAGTTGTATGGTAGTGCTCATCCCATTAACCATCTCTAGATGTTATATCACCATGCAATGCAGGGTCCAAATGAAGCTCTACTTTTCATATGCAGTAACATGTGATCTTAGAGTTGGTCATTTGCGGTGAAATGGCGAGCTTCCATTCTCCAAAATACTTGATCATTCTATCAATTTTCCTTCCATAAATTAGAATTTAAGACTTTACATTTACATTTACATTATAATTATCATTGTCATTGTCAAGGTCGAGGGCATGTCCCAACTTTGATTATTTTTATTAGTAGAGGCTTTGTGGATGTTACAGTGGATTGGGTATTGATGTTGACACTCTTACATGCCTTTAAAATTATTAATTTCTATCTTCTAATATGTTTATAATTCAACCATTGTTAGGTGTGTTATATTCTATTTGTCTAGGCAAGGGGGTTATCTCTAATCTTCATTGGACTTGAGATACCCATTACGGATAAACCCTGATTTGGGTGATGACAAAATTGGTATCAAAGCCTAGGTTTGGTATCATTTGGTGTGTACAAAGTCGTGTTAAGTAGAGTCTCTTTTATGGGAGTGTAGTGTGACACACTAATAAGGGTGTGGATATAAGGCATTTGAGAATGCTTTCCTTTCTAATGTTTAACTTTCGAGATGTAGAGTCTAGGATGTTAAAATATCCTTTAATTCTCATTTGTTCTCATTTCAGATCATGCCTTCTCGAATATATGATACTTGAAGAACCTTTTTATCCCACTTGAGGATAATGTCGATAGAACTCGTCCTTCTGAAGGAGTTCAGACTTGATCTAGGCTTAATTTCCTTATTATAATACCCATATGGTATTCCACCGGTCCCTATCAGTCCTTCTTGGATTTATGATGATCATGCCCCACTGCCCAAAGAAGACATTTCTAATATTGAGTTTCATTGATCTATTCATCTGTTGAACTAGTTAGTGATGTCTTTGTCATGTTAGATGAGTCTTATTGGTAATGCTATGAGTTATTTTGAGGTTGTTCGAGTCGGACAGTTTATGAGGTTTCATCCATTGACCTTTCCTAGCTCTAAGGTTGAGGAAGATCCTCAAGGCTTTATTAATGATATGGATATGATTTTATAAGTAATCCATGCTTCTGAATCTAATGGTGTAGAGTTTTCCATATATCAGTTAAATGAAATGGCATATCAGTTGTATAAGAAATGGAAATAGTCAAGAGGTGATGATGCAAAGTTAGCCTTATTAGATGACTTTTCAGGTGCCTTCCTGGGCTGTTTCTTTCCTCAGTAGTTGAGGGAGGAAAAAGTTAATGATTTTGTGAATTTAAAGCAAGGTAGGTTAACTGTGAAGGAATATGCCTTGAAGTTTCACTAGCTGTCCCATTATGCTCCTGAGTTAGTGTCTAGCATGAGGGCTAGGATGAAGAAATTGGCTTCGGGCTTGTCTTGGGACCTGGTACTAGAGTGCAAGACCACCTAGCTGAATAGTGACATGGATATCTCTAGGCTTGTGGTATATATACAGTAGGTCAAAGATAAATAGAAGAAACAAGATGAAAAAAGAGAAAGGCAAAGTAGGAGGTCCAAGTATTCTTATCTAGGTGGAGGCCAACAGAATATTAGTATAGATGGTTGTCACTGGTCTAAGAAAAGTATGGAAATTATGGTTCATATTCCATGTATAGTGCTCCATATACTAATTTATTTGGTGATCACCATTTTTAGAGAAACAATAGGTTCAAGGACAGGGTGCCCAATCTTAGGCAAGTGGGGTCCAGTCAGCTTTGTCATGTCCTCTTTGAAGATTTTATGGCTAGTTGTATCATGGATGCTGTGATGAGGGGAGAATAAGTGTTTCAGATATGGCCAACCTAGCTATATTTAGACTAAATTCCCTTTAGATGATGTTATTAATGGGCTAATAAAGTCCTGGTAGCTGCTTCTTCAACTTCTGCACCAAAGGGAACTACTTTGAGCTCTGGCACTGGTCGAAATCGTTTGTATTCTCTTGCCACTCATTAGGATTTTGTCACAACCCGATTCACGAGTCATGATGACTGATACCTACTAAAAGCCACCAGTAGGTAAGCCAACACCGTAACCTAGAGCTAAGGCAATAGGTTAGTTTGGTAGAAATGGCGAACATGGGTCAACAACATACACAAACATAAATACCAACAGTGTTCCACTAAACTATGATAATCAAATACGATCAACAATCCCACAACTTGGTAATTTCAGTACAAGAGCATCTAAGTTCGATAATACAAAATACAACTAAGAAGTCTAAAATAGTAAATACATTCATCTCAAATACGAAAAACTGAACAAAGATAGAGGGAAACGGGCATCTTGAAACTCCTAGAGCTCCCCCTGTCTCCGAAAGATTAACACTCCATGATCTCAACTCAGTGGTGGCAACTAGTTCTTGGGTCTGCATAAAAAAGGTACAGAAGTGTAGTATGAGTATCAAAATTATGGGTACTCAGTAGACATTATCGACCGATTGAGCTAAATTATGATATAAAGATAATACAAAGGAAAACAATAACTCTAAGTCAAGGTTCAGAATTGAACCTGTATCATTTTTTTCACCACTATATAAAATAATGATCAACTAGAACAATAATATGACATCTCCTGTCAATATTTTATAATATAGTCACATATAATGAGTAATTAATCAGGAAGCATAAAAGGACACTAACACAATATCATTCACATCAATACCAATCTAATGCACATAAATCCATTAGAGCATAAAGTAAAAGAACACACCATAGCATACCATACCACTGGGGAGTACACCCAAAGGAACGTAAAATGAAAAACCCATCACAGCGTCCCATACCACCGGAGAGTATATCAAAGATCAAGTCACCAACTTATACAGATACATAACCAACTTGTCATTATCCATGGTTTCCCATATTTCACACCAACGGTCATTTTCCAACACTCATAATCCTCATCAAATACTGTAATTTAAATATTATATACCAAGGAAATCATAACCATAGTCATATAGCCATTTAGATATCTATGTCATCAACATACTCTATCTACAGATTATTAAATAACCAACACTATTACTTAACTACTAATTCTCTAGCCATTATTGGACCTCCATTTATTAGCCGAGATAATTTCTTACATAATTCTTATTCACGAAAAGTAACTAATTATTATTCACTAATTACCTATTATCCACCCCAGACAAGATTCACTACTACACCATAGACACATTTAGACAATACCTATTTCTAATCATTGAAATAACACTAATCACCATCTAACAAAGGCCACTAATTATCATTATACTCTTATATATACAACCATTAACCTCCTTTAGTACCTAGCATATACAAATCCTCTCTTACTGGTGAATCGACATCATAACTAGGTTATCAATATCATTAATCATCATCCATGCTAATTTATCATTGTCATTAGCCACGTAACAATCACAATTTCTAGTTACTATATTTCAATAAAAACAAGGTTCACTAACTAGAATTCTAGAGTTAAAGCCATCAAGTAAGATAGTCACTTAAAATTCAACTAGTCACCACATCACACATTTAAATAAGTAATATACCTTGATCAATTCATTTATCCAATACTATCTAAACCCACTAGGTGAGTCCTCAATTGAAACACAATATCCCATTACCAACTTGTCACGATTCGTTATTAGGCATACACTACTTCTACTCACTATCCGACTCTAGCAAGAGCTATATCGCTTAACAAGTGATAAGTATTGAAGAATCATAATCGGCATCCTAAGAATAACGTCATACCTTTAAAGCATATATGGATGTATTCTTATAAAAGCATCATCACATATAAACATATAGATACATGCTTATCATACATAATATCATTATATCCTCTGGACTTATAGGGCATCATCATAATATCAATATACCCTCCGAACTCAGGCATCATCATATCATCAATATATCCTCTGAAATCACCGAGCATCATCATATCATCAATATATCCTTCGGATATACTGGCATCATCAATATATTCTTCGAAGTTACCAAATATCATTATCATATCAATATATCCTCTGGACTTATCGGGCATCATCATAACATAAATATATCCTCCAGAATTACCGGGCATCATCATATCATCAATATATCCTCCAAACTTACTATGCATCATAATAACATTAATATATACATACATATATATATATATATATATATATATATATATATAAGTCAATCTAATTAATAATAAAAAAAAATCCTCAAAAGGGATATGGTGAAAGAGAAGTAAGTACAGACTTTCTATTGTACTTCATCATTCATTATCAAAACAATATTACAAGGAGCATGAAAAAGTGTCTTCATATGATATGGAAACTCAATATTTTACCGGGCATAACAAAATAATTAGTAATTTCAATACAAACTACAATTATACCTTCTAGAGCCCCACTTTAATAGTATGATTCTCATAATTAGTACAAGAGGATTTTTAGTATCACATTAGTTTAGTTACCATACTTATTACCATACTTGAACATAATATGAGTAATAATATAATACAAGGCTCATATGGTAATTTATCAATGATTTATGTGGTAGCATAGTCATATGTTCAATCTATAAGATAATTCATTGCTATTCAAGCATTACCAATAATCTAGAAACCAATCATGAACATCATTTCCAATGCCAACATCACAAATAAACCATTTATTTGGGTTATCTATCATATTACCAAAGAAATATCATAAGTGTTTAACAAGTATCTAGGTCACTAATAAAACTACATAGTCAAAACTTAAGGCGGGTCAAGTTCCGCTTCTAATAACCCAAATTTCTCTTCCAAGTCTATTTTGTACCCAAGACTAAGTTAAGACATATAAGTTAGGTCTTAGAGGATTATCATTCAACAATAGGTTCTCTGGTACAATTCATCCTCAAGTAATACTCTTAATTCATTCAAAGCTACAAGGGCAATTCAATAACTATGCACAACTAAGGTCAAGTTACTATTTAATATGAGTTACAAGGTCACTCCCATCTAAATAGAGCAACTAGATCATTCTCGTGCTATTCATGAGATAAAAAGTCCAACTAACCAAGGTTCTAGGCTATAAGTCAAGTACCACAATTTATGGGTTCAATAGCCTAAGTGATTCAACAAATTCCAACATTATCATCTACCACTTCAACACCTAAAACCCCACCTAATCTTATCAACATATCAAATTCATATTATAATAACATTCATTATAATAATAAGTAAGCCTAACCTACCTAGAATCCAAATATAGCTCACAAACCAACAATCTTTGCTTTCCCTTTCCCTCAAAGCTTCTTCAATGAACCAAGCTATCAAAAATATAGTATATGCATTATTATAAGAATATCAATACCCATATTACACCATTATGCATCGAGTATAAAATGACACCAAAAACCCCTAAGTTGGTTCCACTTTCAAAAAATGAGATCTTGAGACTAACTCATTATTCAAATGCTATTAGGGAGCTACATACGTCAATAAATTGGTGAAAATCAATCATATTTAGGCTAAAATCATGCCTCAAGACATTGGGATTTTGGGTCCAATAATCAAGAATTCAACACTAAAAATGAAGGATTCATACCTTAGATTCAATGTTAACCAAGAATATAAACCTCTCAATCAACACCCAATACTGAATGTAGGGAATACACACTCTTTTAGGGTTTATGAAACTCAGGTCAATGAAGAAATGACAAATTCTCGACCAAAAGAGAATTCAATGAACCCTTCACAGGCCCTTAGATCGAGCAATTGCAAACACATGTAGGTTGTGCTTGTGGTATTGCAATTGCGATATAGCCTTTTTGATCAAAGTATTGTTGGCTGCACCGAATGATGGCTTAAACATAGAATTTTTTCCATGTTTCAGCCAATGCCTAGGGATGCATTCGGAGTCTAATATAAGCAAACAAAATATGAAACCATGCTAATTTCAACATTTTGGATGTGTTGGTAAAGATTGATTTTCCATAAGAGGGCATTTCAACAAAATATGGGCTCCACACCTAAATTTCCAATTTATCAACTTTTCAACCAATAGGTTGAAATAAATTTGGATGTATTGGGACCCAAACCAAAGGTCTACTCAACCTAAAATAAAAATTGAAGAACTACTAGAATATTCATAATTTTAATTCAATATTTTTTTACTAATTTTATTGCTTAGTGGCTATTTGGAACCAGCGAAGACTTCTAAATAGGGAAATTCTTCAAAAAACTAAATGAACTCCCCGATTACCAAACTATTAGTCTCAGCAAGTCATAAATGACTTGGGAAGCTATGGAAAATCTATAAAAATGAAAATAAATGGAACCATGAGAAATGACCTAAAGGGTCATTAAATATTTTGAGGTATCTCTTGTTGTTGTTATTGGTATGCTAAAAATTTTGTCTCATGATATATAATGTCTACTAGATCTTAGGTCTACCCTTTTTATGTGAATCCCTTATATAGCTATTCATTTTGGTTTTGGTCCTGAGTGTATTCTTGATTTACTTTCTATGTCTACCCCAGTTGATGACTCTATTATGTATAGAAAAGTCTATAAGAGGTTGTGTGGCATCTATCAATGATTGAAAGACATTGGTGGATTTTATAGATTTGAAGATGTTGTATTTTTACATTATCTTGGGGATGGATTGACTCTATTCGTGCTATGCATCTTTTGATTGTAGAACCCAAGAGGTTAATTTCCAATTCCCAAGTGAATAAGGGATTGAGTAGAAAGAGAGCTCTATAGTGCCTAAGGAAAGGTTCATTTCTTATATAAGATCCAAGCTATTGATTTCCAAAGAGTGTCTGTGCCATCTGGTTTGGGTTAAAGATACTAATTCTAAGGGATCTTCTTTGTTATCTATCCCTATAGTCAAAGAGTTTACCAAAGTGTTTCCTGATAATCTTCCTAGTGTCTTTCCTAATAGGAAAAATATTTTTGGGATAGATCTTCTTTTGGACTCTCGTCATATCTCTACCCCTTCTTATATTATGGCCTAGACTAAGCTAAAAGAACTTAAGGAGTAGTTGAAAGATTTTCTTTATAAAGGTATTATTTGCTTTAGTGTTTCCCCATGGGGCATGCCGGTACTCTTTGTGCTTAACAAGGACAAGTGCCTTTGAATGTGTATAGATTAACACATTGAATAAGGTGATAATGAAGAATAAGTATCCTCTTTCTAGGATAAATGGCCTTTTTGACAACTTACAGGGTGCACATTACTTTTCTATGATTGATCTTTGATTGGGTTATCATCATTTGAAGATTTGGGAGGTGAATATCCTTAAGACTATTTTTCAAACCTGCTATAGTTATTTTGAGTTTTAGGTGATGTCTTTTGTTTTGAATAATTCCTCAACGACATTCATGGATCTTATAACCCAGGTATTTCTTTAATTTTTAGACTTATTTGTCTTTATTTTTATTGATGACATCTTGGTATATTCTAAGAGTATGGTGGATCATGTAGATCACCGCTATATAGTGTTGCAGGATCTTATGGATCAATTTTTATATGCTAAGTTTTTTAAGTGTAATTTCTAGTTGAATATTGTTACTTTTGTGTCATGTTTTTTCTAGTTAAGGGATCATGGTTGATCCATAGAAAGTTGTGGTGGTTCAGATATGGCCTAGACCCATGACTCCAACTAATATTTATAGCTTCTTGGGATTGGACAGATATTGTAGGAGGTTTGTACAGAGTTTCTCTTTGATTGATGCTCTGTTATCTAGGCTGACTTAGAAAAATATGAAATTTCTAGGGTCTAACCTTGCAAGGGTAGTTTTGATAAGTTAAAGGATAATTTGACTTTTGCTCATATTTTAACCCTACCCAAGGGTACTGATGGATTTGTTGTTTATTTTGATGCGTCTCATGTTGGACTAGGTTGTGTATTAATGTAACGGGACAAGATTGTGGCATATGCTTCTAGGCAGTTGAAGGTGCATGAAAAGAACTATCCAACTCATGTTTTGGAGATGTTAAGGGTGGTCTTCACTTTGAAAATTTGGTGTCATTAATTGTATGGGGTTCATATTGACATATATTTGGACCACAAGCTCTTACAATATGTTTTCACCTAGAAGGAGTGGAATCTTAGGCAAAGGAGATGGATGAGTTGCTCAAAGATTATGATATGAGTCTCAATTATTATCCAGCTAAAGCTAATATAGTTGTTCATGCTCTTTGTAGGTTTTTCATGGCAAGATTATCTTATATGGATGAGGAGATGTGAGGTTTGGTGAAGGATATTCACCTGTTTCTAATCTTGGAGTTCATCTCTTAGACTCTGAGAATTGTTATGTAATTGTTCAAGAGGTAGTGAAGTCATCTTTTATTGCGAAGGTGAATAAGAAGAAGGTTTTAGATTTAATCTGTATGGGAATTAAGGATGATATGGGTCAGCAGAAAATTTTAGCTTTTGAGATTGAAGGTTACCATATCTTGTGGTACCAAGAGAGATTGTGTGTTCCCTATGTCGATGGGCTACGAGAAAGGATTTTGGTAGAGGCTTATGAGTCAAGGTGCACTATTCACCCTGGTTCGATAAAAGTATATCATGACTTAAATGAGATTTATTGGTGGTATAACATGTAGAGTGATGTGGAAAATTTTGTGGTTAAGTGCATAGTGTGTCAGTAAGTGAAGCTTGAACACTTGAGGTCGGATGGTTTGTCTCAATAGATTGGGTTCTTATGTGGAAAAGGGTTGTGATTAATATGTACTTTGTTACCAATCTTTCATGGTCACATCATTAGTTTGATTCGATTTGGGTCATCGTGGATAGGATGACCAAGTCTGCACACTTTCTGCCAGTAAGTAGTAATATTTATGCAGAGGATAATGCTTAGCTCTTCAATCAGGAGATTGTCAATTTGCATGGTTGTCATGTCCCTATTATACCTGATCACGATACATAGTTTTCATCTCATTTTTGGTATTCTTTTTAAAGAGGTTTGGGAACTAAGGTGATCCTTAGAACCAGTTTACATTTGTAAATGGATGGTCAAGCAAAAAGAATGATTCATACATTGGAAGATATGCTATAGTCTTGTGTTCTTGATTTTGGTGTAGCTGGATTGATCATTTGCCACTCATAGAGTTTGCGTATAATAATAGTTTTCAATCTAGTATTGGGATGGATCATTTTGAAGCTCTTTATTGTAGGTGGTTTACGTCTCTTATTGGGTTGTTTGAGGTTGCCGAGAATAGGTTATTCGGTCCCAACATAGTTCATTATGCCATGGAAAAGGTAGGTGATTCATGATAGACTTAAGGATTCCCAAAGACTTCATAACTCCTATACAAATGTGAGGCATAGAGAGTTAGAGTTTAATGTGGATGATTTTGTTTTCTTAAAGGTATCTCACAATAAGAGAGTGATGCGGTTTACTAAGAAGGGGAAGCTTAGTCCCTGGTATGTTGATCCCTATCATGTTTTGAGATGAGTGGGTTATATGGCTTATGAATTTGATTTTCCTTTATGTTTGATTTCCATTAATCCAATGTGTTAAGTTTTAATGTTGAAGAAGTGCATAAATAATCCGTCTTTGATCATTTCCTTGGAGAGTGTTGGTGCTTCGAATTCCTTATCTTATGAGGAAGTCCCGATTAATATTTTGGAAAAGAAAGTCCATCATTTGGGGACTAAGAATATGGCTCCAGTGAAGGTTCTATGGAGGAATCATAAGGTTGAAGAAGCTACTTAGGAACCTGAAGAAAACATAAATACCAAATATTTGTTCCTATTTTTCACATGGGATAATTGTGCTTAAGGTATGTTTATTCCTTAATATCTTTGTTTTTTTATCTTTGTTATAGGTAATTGTGTATTCCTTAATATCCTCATCACAAGTTGAGGCACTTCCCCAATTTTATTTGATAAACCAAAGGAGGTCAAGGCATTACTCCAACTTGATTTAATGAACAAAGGGGGTCGAGGCATTCCCCCAAGTTAGTGAAATTGTAATTGCATAATTATAACCTTGTAAGCTAAACGGTATGATGATACCGTAGTGTACCTTAATGTATGATTACTTAGTTAATGAATGGGTTATGTGAAAATAGTTTTAATTGGGCTTAATGGCGGTTATATAGCTGAGCCATGAAGTGTGGGTCACGAATGACTTATACTAGAAACTCACATTTGCAGATGTGGCAGTATGTCTAGATATAGTGTGCATGATTCAAACTATCGATATATTTTGTATGTAAGATTGATGGTGGACAGGGGCATTCCTTGGTCTTCCTTGATACCTTTTGTCCCTGCGGCTAACATGCACTATACCTTTTTAGCAGGGATGGATAAACCCATATAGCCCATAGGTGTCTGTTCATGACGGTTGAGCTACATAGTCCAGGATAATGTTTCACTATCATGATAAACCTTGTTCCCTACCCTATAATCTACTACATATATGTATGCATATATGTGAACATGTACAGTAAGTTAGAAATTAAACTTTTAACTACATTACTTTCTCATTACCCTGAGTAACATTCTAGTACTCATCCCACTAATTATCTACGAATGTTGTATCCCCACATGATGCAGGGTTTGGAGACACTTCTACTTTTCCTATATAGTGATAGGTGATCTTAGAGTCATTCATTTACGATGAAATGGTGAGCTTCTATTCTCCAGAAGAATTGATCATTCCATCTATTTTGCTTCCTTAAATTAGAATTGAAAGCATCACATTTACATTGTCATTATCATTGTCATTGTTAGGGTCGGGGGCATGGCCCTACTTATATTATTTTTGAATTATTAAAGGATTTGTGCATATTACTATGGACTGGGTATTGATGTTGACACTCTTAGATGTCTTCAAAATTATTACTTTCTATCTTGTTATATGTTTAGGATTCAGTGGTAGTTTGGTGTGTTATGTTCTGTTTGGCTCGAAAAATGGAGTGGTCTTCGATTTTTGGTGGACTTTATATATCTATCACGGCTAGGCCATGACTCGTATCATGACATGTTCATGCCATAAGTCCAGAGACTCCACACGATAAGTAGAATATTTTTATTGTCATTATTAAGTTTTAAACATTCTATTTGCAATATAGCCTTTTCGAACAAACATGTCATTTTTAGATAAAATAAACTAATCTAACTCAAAATCCATTTTAAAACCATTCTTCGAAAGAATCATACAAGACATCAAGTTCATTTTAATATCAGGAATATTCAATACGTCTATCAATGTAACTATGTTTTCGAAAGTTAATTTCAGTTTAACAGTTCGTTTTCCCAAAAATTATCAAATGAGGAGTTTCCCACATATACAATTTTACTATCCCCCACTAATTCATAGGTCTTGAATGAATTTTGGTTACATGATACGTGATGAGTTGCACTGGTATCTATCCACTATTCCACTTGATCTTCTGCTACAATGCTTCTGTGACCTTTTCCCCAAAATATCTTTTTTATTTTTATTTTCTTTTTTCTTTATTTTATTCGACTTTGAGAATTCTACAATAAATCGCATAGTGATCAATTTATGACAATGATATCATGCACCAAATTTATAATTGGCACCATTACACTTGAAATTGGTAGTTTTCTTTGCCTTTGAAAATTTCTTAATTTTCGGTTACTTCTTGTTTGATTTTTCTTCAACCATATGAGCATTCATGATAGGTTCTTTCAAAATATTATTGTCATGATATAGTGTCTTTTGTTCATTGCAAGTGTTGCGATAATTTTTTAAGAGTTAAATCATCCTTTTTTATATTAGAGTTTTCTTCAGTACTTTTTAAAAGATGAAGGAAGTGTTTGTATAGTAAAAGAAATATAACAATTTTCATCAAGAACAATTCTAGATACAGGAATTTTATTAGCTATAAGTTGAAATTCGTGTACTTGTTCAGTGATTGACTTGTCATCAACCATTTTGAATTCTATATAAGTTGAAATAAGAAATTTCTTAAAACTCACCTCATCTACTAAATAAAGGCTTGAAGAGTGTCCTAGATATCCTTAAAAAATTTTCACTAAACATAATATTGATCATAGTATTTTTTGGACATTCCTTCAAAAATATAATTCTTACACTATAATACCCCGAATTTACTTCCTAGCTAATTTCGTTCCAAGAATGCCTAGTATTATCTTCTAAATTGAATGATGATTATTACATGAGGAATTTTAAAGATTTTCACTCTTTGTCATGTGGAAAATTCAATAAGCTTTCCATAGATATAAAATTCTCCCAAATCCGACACCCAAGCGAAGAGTTTGAGCCTTTTCTAGTGAGACAGTGTATCACCTGAGCCTCCAGAATGTCGCAGGGGTAGCTCAAATGAAAATTTTAAATTTCCAGTGTGGCTCCGAGATAGTGGCATGTCGTGCCAAACTTTCAGATAGCAGATAAGGTGGCAATGCGACAGCTCCGCATCACGCCTCGTGCAATTTTCCATTTGTCACTTTACAGTGACTTGGCATGATAGTGGCGCATCACACCAAGGATGAAAATTGAGAAATATTCTCAAAAATTAAAGATGTGTCCTAGGGTTAAAAGGGTCAATTTTCCCATCCTATATGAGCTTTATATCACGAGATTTGGCCATAATTCAGCAACTTATACTCAATTAGTCTCAAAAACACTCAAGAACAAGCCCTAGGGTTTTCATAGATGGTTCAATTCCAAAGGAATTCATCATCAAATTTCAAGAATCTCTCTGTCAATCTTCATGAAATCACGAACTAAGGTATGCGTAGTGTTCATCCACGAATCCATTTCTTTCGTGGAGTCCAAGAATCATGTTTTAAATAACCTATTGTGATTCTCTAGTTGTGATTTGATCATGTTCATGTTGATAGTTGTTATTTATATTTCAATATAGTGTCTTGATGACTTTCCATGAAGTATGTGAGTTTTTTGATTGAAAACCTATGAGTTTTGTTAGTTTTAGATTCTTAAATTGATGATTTAACCTATGCTATAAAGTGTACATGTAAGGTGTTTGATAAAATTCCTAGAATGATAGAATCATGTTCCTTCTGACTCAATAGTATCTAAATGACAAGTCCATGCTAACCATTATAATGCAACACAATTTCCTTGCTCTTGTAGTGCATTGACTGTTGTGTTATGCAACGTTCATAATATTGAGATCATGAAAGTATGTACATGTTATATGCATTCCCTTCCATGATAAAGACTATGATAACCATATGAAGCATGAAATCCCTTATTTATGGAATTATGAATTATGAACTCTATTCCTATGATTAAGAAGTGTTATGGATTATTGGTGTTGGTCGTGTATTCAATAATGTCATGCCTTGCTAGTTTGCTTCTATCGAGTCCTGGGGGTACTTGTACCCGAAAAATATAGTTGTGTGCCTGGAGCCATGTCATGTTTTCATGATACTCCCAGTCAAGCCATGTTCCATAGAAGTCAGTTAGTCATGTGACTTAGGAAATCTCAGAAATCTCATAAACTTAATACTGAGTAAGATTAGTTATCTCATGAACACAGTCAGTTATCAGATATCAATAGTATTCCACTGGTTGATGGAATTTAGTAAACTCAGTCTATGTACAGTCAGTCAATCATGTTCCATCTCTTTAGATGGGAGTAGAAATTAGCAGCAAGTGAACCCAAAGATGGGAATACACAATGTCAGATGAGGGTGTGATTCTTAGTAGTCATCCTTGTGTTCCAAAACTATGTAGACATCAACACTATCAAATGAGGGTTGATGAGGTGGATAATAACTGGCATATGAGGGCCCCACCATTCTCTTTTTGGAACACTGTCAGATGAGGGTACCCATAGTTGTCCTTACTAGTGGTGCGGTATTGACACCCTTTTAATCAGGGCACAGATTGGACCCTAGCTCAGTTCGTCTAGCGTATTTGGGGCATGTTGATTAAATAACTATTCCCACAGTTTCAGTATCAATGTCAGTAAAATAACTCAGATAGTTGTTTAGATTTCAGGACTTTCAGATAGAGTTAACTCAGTCACAATATGGAACTCAGATAGGTCCATCAGATTTAGGACTATCACACACAGTGACTCATGTTATCAGTTATTAGAAATCTAGTATCAATCATGCTAGATATCAGGAAATTCATGTCATCAGTATATAGATTCAGTTATCATGTTCTCACGATCTCAGTTACTATGTATTCATGTGTCCACTATCGCGTTCATAGTAGTCAGTCAGTTATTATCATTCATGCATGTAAGCCTCATGTATTTAACCTACCTTACATGTCTAATCAATACATTCTTTTGTACTAACACATTTGTGCTATGGTGTTTCTTTTTTATGTTATACCATAGGTTCAGAGACACGACTCCCAGATTAGCAGCAACAGTAGCATTCCAAGGTTCAGAGTTTTAGTAGTGAGTCCTCATTCTCCAAGGATGTAATCTTATTTATCATATCAGTTTATTTTTCAGTTGACGGAGTTAGTTGGGGACATGTCCCATCAACTCCTTAGTTAGACAGTTAGAGGCTTTCAGACGACTACAGTAATTTTCATGTTTTTCAAACTTCAGTATTTTAATTTTGTTTTGGTATCGAGATACTACTCTATTTCAGACGTTATTGTTATTACTTAGTTATGTTCAGTATTGAACCTTACGGCCTCTCAGTGTATGTTTTCACATTTTCAAGTCATATTATTTAGTGTACAGGTACAAATATCAGTAATGGGTTATCTTGTGGTCCTTCGGGGTCATGATCATCATGTAACATTCCAGTTCAGATAATTGGGGCATTACAAACTTGGTCTCAGAGCCGAAGGTTCAATAGAGTCCTAGGAAGTCTAGAAGACCCATCTAGTTGAGTGTTGTACATGGATATTTTACGCACCACATTTATGTGCAGGAGGCTATGAGATGTTTTAATAAACTGTTTCCCTACTTTCAGTATTCATGTCGTTCCTGTGAGCATAATCACAAGTCAATCTCTCAGTCTAATCCATTTCTCTTCTTGATTTTAGAACATGCCTCCAAAGAGAAGAAACCAGTCAGCTCCTCAGCCTGAAGATCTTTTGGGCGAGGATGTTTCTTATGAGGAATTTATCACCACATTTAAAACACTTACTCAGTCAGTAGCTTCCCATAATGAGAGGCCAACAGTTATTCTTTCAAACCAAGTGGCTAACTCAGCCGCAACTAGGATTTAGGACTTCACCCGAATGATCCTCCAATGTTCCTCGGGTGTAAGGTAGATGAAGACCCTTAATAATTCATTGATTATGTATAGAAGGTAATAGATATTATGGGGGTGGCTACTGTTGACAGTGCTGAGTTAGCCGTATACCAGTTGCAAGATGTGGCTCATACTTGGTACAAGCAGTGAAAGTTCGAAAGGGTAGATGGTGCAGGTCCAATAAAATGGGAGGAGTTTGTCACGACTTTCTTAGATAGATTATTTACCCAGTAGCTTAGAAAGGAAAAATATTTAGAGTTCATCAACCTCAGGCAGGATAATATGACGGTGAAAGAGTATTCTCTAAGGTTTACTCAATTAGCCAGATATGCCCCTCATGTGGTTGCATACAATAGAGCTAAGATGAGTATGGTTTCTTTAGGGGTAAATAATAGTGTGGTTAATGAGTAAAGATACACCATGATAAATAGTAACATGACTTTAGCTCGAGTCATGACTCACGCTCAGCGAAAAGAGGAGCAGAAAATTAAGCAGAGGGAAAAGAAGAATAAGAAAGCTAGGATAGGTAGCTTTAATTTTAAACAACCTAAATCACAAGGAGGAAACAGTTCCTAGTTTCATCCTAAGTCATCAGTTCTAGCTCCTTCTACAGCTAGTTCTCCATTTCTTAAGTTCAGAGAGGGTAACAAAGATAGAGCGCCAGGTTCTAAGTCTCAGTGTAGTGTCAGCCATACCCGAACTAATCCCCTATGTATGACTTATGGTATGAACCACAATGGTGCTTGTAGAGCTGGTAGTAATGATCTTTTTAGTTGTCGCAAACCAGGCTACAGAGTTAGAGATTGTCCTTAGTTGGGTTATTAGAGTCAGCACAACCGTTCTGCAACTCAGTCTTGTCGCCCCAACCAGTAGGGTGCCACTTCCAGTACTACTAGTGAGCAACACCCAATTTGTCTCCATGCTCTTCAGTCCCGACAGGATCAGTAAAATTCTCCTGATTTTGTTACTGGTATGTTACAAATCATTTATCTTCACATTTATGCTTTGCTAGATCCAGGTGCATCCTTGTCTTTTGTTACTCCTTCTATAGCAGGCGATTTCGAAGTCAGTCCTAAAATTCTAGTAGAGCCCTTTTCAGTCTCTACCTCAGTGGGTAAAACCATCATAGCTCGGCGGGTATACAGGAACTACCCGATTATGATATTTTAGAAAGTCACGTCAATAGATGTAGTCGAGTTAGAGATGACTAATTTTAATGTCATTCTCGGTATGCATTGGCTTCATTCCTGCTATGACACAGTTGAATGCAGAAATAAAATAGTTTAATTTTAGTTTGCAAATGAACCCATCCTAGATTTGGAGGGTAATACTTCAGTGGTCAGAGGTTAGTTGCATTTCCTACCTTCGGACAAGGAAAATGATATCTAAGGGGTGTGTTTATCATCTCGTCCATGTTAAGGACACTAGTTCTAACTCTCCCAGTCTTTTATTAGTTGCTATGGTTAATGAGTATTTAGATGTCTTTCTCGAAGATATTCCAGGCATTTCTCCTGAAAGGGAAATAGACATCGACATAGACCTTCTCCCAGGTACTCAGCCTATCTCTATTCCGCCATACTGAATGGCACCAACAGAACTCTAGTAACTATTCTTAGATAATGGATTCATCACACCCAGCATTTCCCTATGGGACGCACCATGCGAAAGAATGACGGTTCTCTTAGAATGTGCATTGATTACCATCAACTCAATAAAGTCACGGTCAAGAACATGTATCCTCTTCCCAGAATCGATGACTTGTTTGAAAAACTTTAGGGTGCCAGTTATTTCTCTAAGATAGAACTTATATCAGGTTACCATCAGCTCAAAGTTAAAGAATACGACATTCCAAAGACAACTTTCCATACTCGGTATGGTCACTTCTAACTTCTAGTCATGTCGTTTGTTCTTACCAATGCCCCAATAGCTTTCATGGAATTGAAGAACCATGTGTTCTAGCAGTACTTAAACATGTTCGTCAAAGTCTTCATAGATGATATTCTGGTTTATTCCCGCACAGAGCACGATCATGCAGACCATCTTAGAACAGTACTTCAAACTCTCAGAGATCATCAGCTATTTTCCAAATTTAGTAAGTGCGAATTTTGGCTAAGGTCAATAACGTTACTTGGTCATATCATTTCCGGTGATGGCATTAGAGTAGATCCTCATAAGACCAAAGCGGTAAGAAACTGGCCTCGCCCTATTTCTCCATCAAATATCAGGAGTTTCTTAGGCTTGGCTGGATATTATAGAGGGTTTGTTGAGGGATTTTATTCTATTGCATCCCCTATATCCATATTAACTCAGAAGAAGGTCAAGTTTCAGTGGTCATATTCTTGGAAGAAGAGTTTTCAGGAGTTGAAGATTCGACTCACCTCAGCTCTAGTTCTACCTCTTTCAGATAGTTCAGATGGGTTCAAAGTGTATTGTGATGTATCTAGAGTAGGTTTGGATTGTGTCCTCATGCAGCATGGTAAGATCATAGTCTACGCCTCTAGACAGTTAAATCCCAATGAGAAGAATTATCCTGCTCATGATCTTGATTTAGCAGCTGTAGTGTTTGCCTTGAAGATTTAGAGGCATTATCTATACGGAGTTTATGTAGATGTCTACACAGACAATAAGAGTATTCGGTATGTCTTTTCTCAGAAACATCTCAGTCTTCATCAAACAAAGTGGTTAGAGATCTTGAAAGATTATTACATGAGCGTCTTTTAACATCTGGGCAAGGCCAATGTAGTGGCTGACGCTCTCAGTAGACTGTCCATGGGTAGTGTTTCTTATGTTGAGGATAGTAAAAAGAAGTTAGTTTAGGAAGTTCATCAGTTTGCCAGACTAGGCATTCCCTTAGTCAATTATTCAAAGGGCGGTGTATGTGTTCAAATTAGTTCAGAATCATCTCTAGTTTCTGAGGTAAAAGAAAAGCAAGACAGGGATTCTTCAGGTTTTCTCCCAAGGGGGGGATGGTTTTCTTCATTATTAGAGTCTTATGTGTGTTCAAGATGTACATTACTTAAGGCAGCAAATTCTTGTAGAAGTTCATGGTGCGCGATACTCTATTCATCCAAGGGCCACTAAGATGTATCACAACTTATGAGAGATCTATTGGTGGATTGGGATGAAGAGAGATAATGTAGAGTTTGTGGATAAATGCTCTACATGTCAGCAAGTTAAGATAGAGCATCAGAAGCCTAGTGGTTCCATGCAGTATTTCACCATTCCTACTTGGAAGTGGGAAGAAGTGAACATCGACATTGTGACAGGTTTTCCTCGAACTAGTTATCAGCATGATCCAGTTTGGGTAATAGTAGACTAAATGATCAAGTCAGCTCATTTCCTTCCATTTTATACCTCTTATTATGTCAAGGATTATATAAAACACTATATCAGAGAGTTGGTCAGATTACATGGTGTTCCATTATCTATCATCTCAGACAAAGGTACCCAATTCACCTCTCATTTTTGGAAAGCATTCCAAAAGGGTCTTGGTACCCTAGTTCATCTCAGTACAACTTTTCATCCTCAGACACATGGTCAAGAAGAAAGGACCATTCTAACTTTAAAAGATATACCAAGGGCGTGTGCAATTGATTTCAATGATAGTTGGGATGACCACTTTTCTTTGATTGAGTTTGTATATATCAATAGCTATCATTTCAGTATTCAGATGACTCCATTAGAAGCTCTCTATAGTAGGAGATGTAGATCTCTAATCGGTTGGTTCGAAGTTTGTGAGGCCTCAGTCATAGGGCCTGACTTAGAATTTGATTTCGTACATAAAGTCCAGTTGATCAAAGAAACACTCTGAGCTACTCAGAGCACAAAAGTCTTACACAGATGTGTGTGGAAAAGATCTTGATTTTAATATTGATGATCATGTCTACGTCACGTTCTCTCCCATATGGGAGTGAACAGGTTCAAAAAGAAGGGAAAACTCAGTCCCCGATATATCTGCCCCTTCAAGATTCTCAGTCGCTTTGGCAAGGTAGCTTATAAGTTTGATTTTCCTTTAGATCTAGCCTCATGTATCTTAGCTCAAGAAGGTCGTAGGTTACCTATCAATCGTAGTCCCTATTAAGAGCATTGTTGTTCAGAACAGCCTCTCTTATAAAGATATTTCAGTCGAAATCTTAGACTATCAGACCCATAGATTGAGGAATAAAGAAGTCCCTCTATTCAAAGTTCTTTGGTGAAATCAATCCATCAAGGGAGATACTTAGAAAGCAGAAGCATACATGCATGCTAAGTATCCTCACCTCTTTCCCGTCAATCCAGATCAAGCTCAAGGTAACTTTTCTCCTGAAGCTTCGTCACCTTCACGTTCAGTATACAGTAAAAACTTGGTATTTAGCTTCATGCTCATATGTCATCACAAACATGGTATCAAGTTCTATTGCATATTCATTCCTGCATTCATGTACCAGATCAGTTATATAATTATGCATCAAACATGCATGTTCATTGTGAGAAAATTTAGTTCCTCAGAGCACTCAATTATGCATTCATGAATTCGTTACACATGCATCAGCTATGCATGTTCAGTATGTTATGTTTAACTTATAAGTTATGAGGTCATGCTCCATTTATCCATGTTCAGTTCATGTTCATCCTTTTGTTCCCCCACTCAGCTAGTCTCATTTGAGGACGAATGTTCCTAAGGGAGATATATGTAATACCCTGAATTTTATTCCTACCAAATTTTGTTCTTAGAATGCCTAGTATTAGCTTCTATACTGACTGATGATTATTTCATGTGGAAATTTTAAAATTTTCAATTTTTTCATGTGAAAAATTTAATAAGCTTTCCATCGATATAAAATTCACCCAAATCCAACACCCGAGAGAAAATTTAGATCCTTTTTAGTGAGACAGTGTATCACTTGAGCCTCCAACACGTTGCGAAGATAGCTCAAATGGAAATTGTCAACTTCCATTGTTGTTCTATGATAGTGGCTCATCCTGCCATAATTCTAGGTATAAGATAAGGTGGCAACGCGATAGCTCCGTATCACGCCCCCGTGCAATTTCCCATTTGTCACTTTCCAGTGACTTGGCATGATAGTGGCGCATCGCACCAAGGATGAAAACTGAGAAATTGTCTCATAAATTAAAGATGTATCCTAGGTTTAAAAGGGTCAATTTTCCCACACTATATAAGCCTTATAACATGATATTTGGTCATAATTCAACAACTTATACTCAATTACTCTCAATCAAACTTCATGAAATCACAAAGTAAGGTATGCGTAGTATTCTTAAGCATATTCCTTACATTCGTGGAGTCCAAGAATAATTTTTTAAATAACCTATTGTGATTTGATCATGTTCATGTTGATAGTTGTTATTTATGTTTCAAGATGGTGTCTTGATGTCTTTGCATGAAATATGTGAGTTTGTTGATTGAAAACCTATGAGTTTGGGTAGTTTTAGATTCAAAAATTGATGATTTCACCTATGCTATAAAATGTGCATGTAAGGTGTTTGCTAAAATGCCTAGAATGATAGAATCTTGTTCCTTATGACTCAATAGTATCTAAATGACAAGTCCATGGTAACCCTTATGATGCAACATAATTTCCATGCTCTTGTTGTGTATTGACTGTTGCGTTATGCAACATTAATGATATTAAAATCATGCAATTATGTGCATGTTATATGCATTCTCTTCCTTGATCAAGACTATGATAACTATGTGAAGCATGAAATCCCTTATTTTTGGCATTATGAATTATGAACTCTATTCCTATGATCAAGAAGTATTATGAATTGTTGGTGTTGGTCATGTATTCAGGAATGTCATGCCTTGTCAGTTTCCTTCTATCGAGTCCTGGGGGTACTTGTATGAGAAAAATATAGCTGGGTTTCTACAACCATGTCCTATTTTGACGATACTCTCAGTCAATCCATGTTCCATAGAAGCCATTCAGTCATGTCACTCAGGAAATCTCAAAAATCTCATGAACTCAGTACTCAGTAAGATTAGTAATCTTATGAACTCATTCAGTTATAAGATATCAATAGTATTCCGTAAGTCGATGGAATTTAGTAAACTTCATCAATGTATAATCAGTCAATCATGTTTAGTCTCTTCATATGGCAATAGAAATTATGACCAAGTAAACCCAAGGGTGGGAACACACCCTATCAGATGAGGTTGTGATTCTTAGTAGTCATCCTTGTGTTCCAGAACTATGTAACGAGTATAGGTTGAGACATCAATACTGTCAGATTAGGGTTGATGAGGTGGATAAGCAGTGTCAAATGAGGGCCCCACCTATTTTTTGAGACTCTGTTAGATGAGTGTACCCACAGATGTCCTTACCAGTGGCATGGTATTGACACCCTTCCAATCAGGGCACAGATTGGGCCCCAGCTTAGCTGTTCTAGCGTATTTAGGGCATATCAGTTAAATATCTATTCCCATAATTTCAGTATCAGTCTCAGTAAAAAAACTCAGATAGTTGTTCAGATTTCAGGACTGTTAAATCTAGTCAACTCAGCCACAGTACGGAACTCAGATAGTTCCACCAGATTTGGGACTGTCAGACACAGTCACTCATGTTATCAGTTATTTCAGTTATCGGAACTCCGGTATTAGTCATGTTACATATCAGAAAATTGATAGCATTAGTATATAGATTTAGTTGCCATGTTCTCATGATCTCAGTTACTATGTATTCATATGTGCACTCTCACGTTCATATTAGTCAGTTAGATATTATCAATCATGCATGTAAGCCCCATGTATTCAGCCTACCTCATACATATACTTAGTACATTCTTTTTGTACTAATGCATTTGTGCTATGGTGTTTTCTTTTTATGTTACACTATTGGTTCAGAGACCCGACTCCTAGATCAGAAGCAATAGTAACACTCCAGGGTTCAGAGTTTTAGCAGTGATTCATCATTCTTCAATGAAGTGATCTTATTTTATCATATCAGTTCAATTTTTAGTTGATGGAGTCAGTTGGGGACATGTTCCATCAACTCCTTAGTTAGACAGTTAGAGGCTTTCAGGCGACTACAGTATTTTTCATGTTTTTCAGACTTCAGTATCTTAGTTTTGTTTTGGTATCGAGATACAACTCTATGTCAGACGTTATTGTTAGTATTCAGTTATGTTCAGTATTGAACCTTACGGCCTCTCAGTGTATGTTTTTGTATTTTCATGTCATATTATGCACTGTACAAGTACAAATATCAAGCATGGATTAACTTGTGTTCGTTCGGGGTCGTTAGCACCGTGTAGTATTCTGGTTCAGATAATGAGGGTGTTACAAACTTAGTATCTAAGCCTCAGGTTTAATAGAGTCCTAGGAAGTCTTAAATTTATATCTAGTAGAGTCTTGTACATGGATGTGTTGCACGCCAAATTTATGTGCAGGAGGCTATGAGATGTTTTAAGAAACATTTCCCTTCTTTCAGTATTCATGTTATGCCTGTGAGCATAACTAAAATTCAATCTCTTAGTCTAATCCATTTCTCCTCTTGATTTCAGAACATGCCTTTAAAGAGAAGAAACCAGTCAGCTCCTCAGCCCGAAGATCCTTTGGGTGAGCATGTTTCTCATGTGAAATTCAAAACTGTATTTACCACTCCTGCTCAGTCAGTAGCTGCCCATAATGAGCAGTCTGCAATTATTTTAACCAACTCAGTGGCCAACTCAGCCACAGCTAGGATTTGAGACTTTACCCTAATGAATCCTCCAACATTCCTCGGGTCTTACGTAGATGAAGACCCTCCTAAATTCATTGATATGGTCTACAAGTTGATGATATTATAGGGGCGACTACTGTTGAGCATGTTGAGTTAGCCGCATACCAGTTGCAAGATATGGCTCATACTTGGTACAAGCAGTGGAAGTCCGAAAAGGTAGATGGTGTAGGTCCTATAGAGTGGAAGGAGTTTGTCATAGCTTTCTTAGACTGATTATTTCCCTAGGAGCTGAGGAAGGAAAAGGTTCTAGAGTTCATCAAGCTCAGGAAGGGCAATATGATGGTGAAAGAGTATTCTCTCAGGTTTACTCAGTTAGCCAAATATTCTCCTCATGTGGTTGTGAGTGTAGATCTACCATGCTATATAATGACATAACTTTAGCTCGACTCATGACTCATTCTCTACAAATAAAAGAGAAGAAAATTAAGCAGAGGGAAAAGAAAAATAATGAAGCTAGGACAGGTAGTTTCAAATTTAAACAGCCTAAATTAGAATGAGAAAATTGCTCCCAGTTTCATCCTGAGTCATTAGTTCCAGCTTCTTCTACAACCAGTGCTCCAGTTCCTAAGTTCAGAGAGGGTAACAAAGATAGAACGCCAGGCGTTAAGTCTTAGGGCAGTGTTAGCAATACCCGAACTAATCCTTTATGTCAGACTTGTGGTAAGGACCACAAGGGTACTTGCACAACTGGTAGCGATGTCGGTTTCAGTTGTGGCAAGCCAGGCCACAAATTTAAAGAATGTCCCCAGTCAGGTTATCAGGGTTAGCAGACCTGTTCTGTAATTCAGTTCAATCACCCGAACCAGCAGGGTTCCACTTCTAGTGCTACTAGTGGGAAACACACAAATCATCTTTATTCTCTTCAGATCCAACAGGATCAAGAAAATTCTGCTGATGTTGTTACTGGTACATTACAAATATTTTATGTTCAAATTTACACTTTGCTAGATCTAAGTGCATCCTTATCTTTTGTTACTCTTTATATAGCAGACGATTTCGGAGTCAGTCCCAAAATTATGGCAGATCCCTTTTCAGTCTCTACCCTAGTGGGTAAAACTACAATAGCTCAGTACCGGAACTTCCCTGTTATGATATTACAGAAAGTCATGTTAGCAGATTTAGTCGAGTTAGAGATGACTGATTTTGATGTCATTCTCAGCATGGATTGGCTTTATTCCTTCTATGACACAGTCCACTGTAGAAATAGAATTGTTCAGTTTTAGTTTTTAAATGAACCCATCCTTGAGTGAAAGGGTAATACTTCAGCGTTCAGAGGTTAGCTTGTTTACTACCTTCGGGCAATGAAAATGATATCTAAGGGGTGTGTTTATCATCTCGTTCATATTAAGGACTCTAGTTCTGAATCTCCCAATCTTAAATCAGTCCCTATGGTTAATGAGTATTCAGATGTCTCTCCCGAAGATCTTCCAGGTATTTCTCCCGAAAGGGTAATAGACTTCGACATAGACCTTCTACCAAGTACTCAGCCTATCTCTATTTCATTATACAGAATGGCAGTAGCAAAACTCCAAAAACTGAAAGAACAGTTGAAGGATCTCTTATATAAGGGATTCATCAGACCTAATATTTCCTCGTGGGGTGCACCAGTCTTATTCGTGCCAAAGAAAGATGGTTCCCTCAGAATATGCATTGATTACCGTCAACTCAATAAAGTCACAGTCAAAAAGAAGTATCCTCTTCCCAGAATCAATGACTTATTTGACCAACTTGATGGTTACAGTTATTTCACTAAGATAAATCTCAGATCAGGCTACCATCAACTCAGAGTTAGAGAATGTGACATTCCAAAGACAACTTTCTGTACTTGGTATGGTCACTTTGAATTTATAGTTATGTCCTTTGGCATTACCAATGCCCAAGAATATTTCATGGAATTTATGAACCATGTGTTCAAGCAGTACTTGGACATGTTTGTCATAGTCTTTGTAAATGATATTTTGGTCTATTCTCACACCGAGTGTGATCATGCAGACCATCTCAGAACAGTACTTCAGACTCTCAGAGATCATCATCTATTCACCAAATTCAGTAAGTGCAAATTATGTATAAGGTTAGTAGCATTCCTTGGTCATATCATTTTTGGTGATGGCATTATAGTAGATCCTCAGAAGACCGAAGCGGTAAGAAACTGGTCTTGCCCTATCTCTACATCAAATATCAGGAGTTTCTTAGGCTTGGCTGGCTATTACAAATGGTTTTTTGAGGGATTTTCTTCAATTGCATACCCTATGTCTAGATTAACTCAGAATAAGTTTAAGTTTCAGTGGTCAGTTCCTTGCGAGAAGAGTTTTCAGGAGTTGAAGACTCGACTTAACTCAGCTCTAGTTCTAGCTATTCCAGATGGTTCAGATGGGTTCATAGTGTATTGAGATGCATCTAGAGTAGGTTTGGGTTGTGTCCTCACGCAACATGGTAAGGTCATATCCTACACCTCTAGATAGTTAAAACTCCAGGAGAAGAATTATACAACTCATGATCTTGAGTTAGTAGCCGTAGCATTTTCCTTGAAAATTTAGAGGCATTATCTCTATGGAGATCATATAGATCTCTTCATAGATCATAAGAGTCTTCAATATGTCTTTTCTTAGAAAGATCTCAATCTTCATCAGAGAAGGTGGTTAGAGCTCTTGAAATATTATGACATAAGAGTCCTTTATCCTTCGAGCAATGCCAATGTAGTGGCCAACACTCTCAATAGACTATTCATGGGTAGTGTTTCTCATGTTGAGGAGAGTAAGAAGGAGTTAGTTCAGGAAGTTTATCAGGTTGCCAGACTAGGCATTCACTTAGTCGATTCTTTAGAGGGAAGTTTATATGTTCAGAGTAGTTCAAAATCATCTCTAGTTTCCGAGGTAAAAGAAAAGCAAGACAGGGATCCTAGCCTTGTCAAGCTTAAAGATTCAGTTCAGAATTAGAAAGCAGAAGTTTTCTCCCAAGTGGGAGATGGTGTTCTTTGTTGTCAGAGTCATATGTGTGTTCCAGGTGTAGTTGACTTGAGGCAGCGAATTCTTGTAGAAACGCATGGTGCACGATACTCTATTCATCCAGGGGACACTAAGATGTACCGTGACTTGTGGGAGATCTATTGGTGGAGTAAGATGAAGAGAGATATTGCAGATTTTGTGGCTAAGTGCTCTGCATATCAGTAAGTTAAGATAGATCATTAGATGCCTAGTAGTTCCATGCAGGAGTTCACCATTCCTACTTGGAAGTGGGAAGAAGTGAACATAGACTTCGTGATTGGTTTTCTTCGAGCTCTTCATCAACATGATTCAATTTGGGTCATAGTAGATCGAATAACCAAGTAAGCTCACTTCCTTCCAGTTCATACCGCTTATTCAGCTGAGGATTATGCCAAACTCTATATCAGGGAGTTGGTCAGATTACATGGTGTTCCATTATCTATCATCTCAGACAGAGGTACCTAGTTTACCTCTCTTTTTTGAAAAGTATTTTAAAACGGTCTTAGTACCCAAGTTCATCAAAGTACAACCATTCATCCTCACACAGATGGTCAAGTAGAAAGGACCATTCAGACTTTAGAAGATATTCTAAGGGCATGTGCAATTGATTTAAAGGGTATTTGGGGTGACCACTTGTCTTTGATTGAGTTTGTATACAACAATACCTATCATTCCAGTATTTAGATGGCTCAATTTAGTGTTCTCTACGGTAGGAGATGTCAATATCCAATCGGTTGGTTAGAAGTTAGTGAGGACTCAGTCATAGGGCCTGACTTAGTGTTTGATGCCTTAGAGAAAGTCCAATTGATCAAAGAAAGACTACAGGTTGCTCAGAACCGACAGAAGTCTTATGTAGATGTGTGTATAAAAGATCTCGAGTTTAAGATTAGTGATCGTATCTACCTCAATATCTCTCCCATGAAGGGAGTGAAGAGGTTCGACAAGAAAGAAAAGCTCAGTCCTGATATGTCGGCCCCTTCGAGATTCTTAGTCGCTTCAGCAAGGTAGCTTATAAGCTCGATTTTCCTTTAGATCTAACCTTAGTTCATCCAGTCTTTCATGTCTCTTTTCTCAAGAAGTGCGTAGGTGACCCATTTGTCGTAGTCCCTATTCAGAGAATTGTTGTTCAGAGCAGCCTCACTTATGAAGAGATTCCAGTCAAAATCTTTGACAATCAAACTAGTAGATTGAGGAACCAAGAAGCCCCTCTAGTCAAAGTTCTTTGGTGAAATCAATCCATCGAGGCAGCTACTTGGGAAGCAGAAGCATACATGCGTTCCAAGTATCTTCACCTCTTTCTCGCCAATCCAGATCAAGCTCAAGGTAACAGTTCTCCTTAAGCTTATTCAACTTCACGTTCAGTATTCATTGAAAACTTGGTATTCAGTTTTATACTCATGTGTCATCACAAACTTGGTATCAAATGCCATTGCATATTCGGTCATGCATTCATGTACCAGCACAATTATATAATTAGGGATCAGACATGCATTCTCATTGGAAAAAAATTTAGTTCCTCAAAGCACTCAGTTATGCATTCATGAATCAGTTAAACATGCATCAGATATGTATGTTCAGTATGTTATGTTCAACTTGTTAGTCAGGAGATCATGTTCTAGACATCCATGTTCTGTTCATGTTCATCTTATTGTTCCCCCTCTCATCCAGTCTCATTCGAGGACGAATATTTCCAAGGGAGAGATATTATAATACCGTAAATTTTCTTCCTAGCTAATTTCATCCAAAGAATGCCTAGTATTAGCTTCTAAAGTGAATGATGATTATTCCATGAGGAATTTTTGAGATTTTCACTTTTTTCATGTGGAAAATTCAATAAGATCTCCATCGATATAAAATTTGCCCAAATTCGGCACCCGACCGATGAGTTGGAGACTTTTTAGTGAGGCAGTGTATCACCTGAGCCTCCAGTACATTACGGAGATAGCTCAAATGAGAATTGTTAATTTCCAGTGTTTTTTCGCAATTGTGGCACATCGCACCAAACTTCCAGGTCGTAGACAAGGTGGCAACGCGATAGCTCTGCGTCCCGCCCCCGTGCAATTTCTCATCTGTCACTTTCTAGTGACTTGGCATTATAGTGGCGCGTCGTGCCCAGGATGAAAATCAGAAAATTTTCTCAAAAATTTAAGATGTGTCCTAGGGTTAAAAGAGTCAATTTCCCCACCCTATATAAGCCTTATAACAAAAGATTTGGCCATAATTTAGCAACTTATACTCAATTATGCTCAATAACTCTCAAGAAAAAGCCCTAGGGTTTTCATAGATGGTACAATTCCAAGAGAATTCATCATCAAATTTCAAGAATATCTCTATCAATCACCATGAAATCACAAACTAAGGTATGCATAGTGTTCATCCACAGATCCCTTGCATTCGTGGAGTCCAAGAATCATGTTTTAAATAACCTATTGTGATTTTCTTGTTGTTATTTGATCATGTTCATATTGATAGTTGTTATTTATGTTTCAAGATGGTTTCTTGATGAATTTCCATGAAGTATGTAAGTTTGTCGATTGAAAACCTATGAGTTTGGATAGTTTTAGATTCTTAAATTGATGATTTCACCTATTCTATAAAGTGTGACTGTAAGGTGTTTACCAAAATGCCTAGAATGATAGAATCATTTTCCTTATGACTCAATAGTATCTAAATGACAAGTCCATGCAAACCCTTATGATGCAACACAATTTCCATGCTCTTTTTGTGTATTGACTGTTGTGTTTTGCAACGTTCATGATATTAAAATCATGCAAGTATGTACATGTTATATGCTTTCCCTTCCATGATCAAGACAATGATAACCATGTGAGGCATGAAATACCTTCTTTATGGCATTATGAATTATGAACTCTATTCCTATGATCAACAAGTATTATGGATTGTTGGTGTTGGCCATGTATTCATGAATTTCATGCCTTGTTAGTTTCCTTCTATCTAGTCCTGGGGGTACTTGTACCCGAAAAATATAGTTGTGTGCCTAGAGCCATGTCATGTTTTCATAATACTCTCAGTCAATCCATGTTCCATAGAAGTCAGTCAGCCATGTGACTTAGGAAATCTCAGAAATCTCATGAAGTACTCAGTAAGATTAGTAATCTCATGAATTCAGTCAGTTATCATATATCAATAGTATTCCATCAATCAACGGAATTCAGTACACTCAGTCCATGTATAGTCATTCAATCATGTTCTGTCTCTTTATATGGGAGTAGAAATTAGCACCGAGTGAATCCAAAGGTGGGAGCACACCCTATCAGATGAGGGTGTGATTCTTAGTAGTCATCTTTGTTTTCCAGAACTATATACCTAGCATAGGTTGAGACATTAACACTGTCAGATGAGGGTTTATTAGATGGATAAGCAGTGTCAGATGAGGGCCCCACCATTCTCTTTTGGGGACACTGTTAGATGAGGGTACCTACAGTTGTCCTTACTAGTGGTGCGGTATTGATACCCTTATAATCAGGGCACAGATTGGGCCCCAGCTCAGTTGTTCTAGCGCATTTGGGGCATGTCGGTTAAATAACTATTCCCACAGCTTTAGTATCAGTCTTAGTAAAAGAACTCATATAGTTTTTCAGATTTCAGGACTGTTAGATACATCAACTCAGCCACAGTATAAAACTTAGATAGTTCCATCAGATTTAGAACTGTCAGACACAGTCACTAATGTTATCAGTTATTTCAATTATCGAAACTCCAGTATCAATCATACTAGATATCAGTTAATTAATGTCATCAGTATATAGATTCAATTATCATGTTCTCACGATCTTAGTTACTATGTATTCATGTATGCACTCTCACGTTCATATTAGTTAGTCAGTTATCATCATTCATACATGTAAGCCCCATGTATTAAGCCTACCTCACACGTATACTTATTTAATTTTTTTGTACTAATGCATTTTCACTATGATGTTTTATTTTTATGTTACACCATAGGTTCAGAGACACGACTCCCAGATCAACAACAACAATAGCATTCTAGGGTTCAGAGTTTTAGTAGTGAGTCCTCATTCTCCAAGGATGTGATCTTATTTTATCATAGCAGTTCAATTTTTAGTTAACGGAGTTAGTTGGGACATGTTCCATCAACTCATTAGTCAGACGCTTAGAGGCTTTCAGACGACTATAATACTTTTTATGTTTTTCAGAGTTCAGTATTTCATTTTTGTTTTGGTATCGAGATACCACTCTATGTCAGACATTATTGTTATTACTCAGTTATGTTTAGTATTGAACCTTACGACCTCTCAATGCATGTTTCCACATTTTCATGTCATATTATGCAGTGTATAGGTACAAAATCAGTCATGGGTTAGCTTGTGGTCCTTCACTATCAAGACCAACGTGTAGCAGTTTGGTTTAGATAATCAGGATGTTACATGCACAAATAATCATCATATTTCTACTTGGCAATTTGTTTTTTAATCAAAGTAGCCTCGTCCAATGCTACCTCAGAATTAGAAGCATACAAGGTTTATCAAGAACATAGGCCAACTTTAATTTTCTTAAAAATAATATCATCTTTCCATGCTATCTAGGAAAGTCTTTGGTATTAATTATTTCAAAATTAAAATTAGGAAAAGATGGAATACTATTCAATATTGATGTTGAAGCCATAGAGGCAACTATCTTCAAATTATTAGAAATATAATGATAATTGTAAAAAAAATTCAAAGTAAAACTTTCTTGACTTAAAGGTACGATAATATGTTTCTTGAAGATAGTTAGAGTCTCTACCAAGAGTAAATGAAAGAATTAGTAACAACTCTATCTTCGAAATTCAACTAAGCCACAAAACAAGTAGGATTCAAGAATGTTGCTCTTATATTCTTGAATTGGTAATCTCACCATTTGATCAGTGTCTCTCAAATGTTTTTCAAGGAAAACGTATTTTTTGAGTGCTTGTCTTTTCAAATAAAGAAATAGTATTTATAGGATAAAAGTTTCATGTATGAGAAGAGTATTAATTAAGTAATAGTTAATAGGTTCATGAATAATTAAAACAACAAATGTCTTTCTGTCATGAACATAAAACGTAAAACATAATGAATGAATTGACAAATTCTTATTCATGTTCTTTGCAACTCAAAAACTATTAACTGATGCATTTTTTAAAAAATTAATTGAAACATATGTATTTATTTCAAAATTGATTGAAACATTAAATTTAATAATAACAATTTCTTCATAAATGTTATCACAACTTAAAGTAAAAAAATTATCAAATATCAATAAATTCATGTTAAGAATATATTCTTACTTTGAAAATATAGTTAACTAAGAATACAAATCTTAGTTTAAAGTTTTTTGGTTGTTACATATTAAGTTCAGGCCAGACTAATAGATATTTCTCATTGAGTTTCTTGATCTATGAGCAACCCCAAATATCTTCTTATTTATTATTTTCTATCTCATTTTTTAAAATTTTCTATCTCCCTTTTTTCATATAATGTATTTTTCTAAAATATTTTAGTAAATCATAGATTTTTTTGACGTAGCCACTACCGTCTACGTTACAACATTTGATTACTAGCCTTTTCACAATCGACATGGACGGTATGGCCATTGTTTTGTTCAAAATGGATGGCTAAAAGTCTTATCTCACATCCCCAACTAATTTTTTGAAATTATGTCATCCTAATTTTCCTACTAAATCGTATTTGTCTACTGAGCACAGTAATTTGCCTATTGTTGATAGTTGTGATTGTGAGCAAACAAGCAATGATGATGATGTCAAAAAGAGGAAATTTAAGAATTTTGATTTATAAAATCTCATGTTAAGGTACAACAATCAAGTAAGTGTGAGTCAATCGCTGTGAATCCATTGAAGCATAATGATGGTGCTCATCGTAGTTTTTGGATGTAAGAGGAGGTTTAAAAAAAATATATCATTTAAGATCTTCAGCTTGAAGTGACAATTTTTTTTTATATGGATGGCCCAAGTTGAAATTTTTGAGAATTTAAATACCAAAGCAATACAAAGTGAAGGATGAATGTAAAATAGGCCTACTTAGGCATAGACACATATTGATGAGATTTAGTAGAATGGATAACTTTGTGAACATGAGGTCAAAAATGTATACTGCATCTCTCTAAAGAATGGATTAGCATATCAAATGCGATAACTCATATATGATACCAACTTTAAACTAGAAGAAGAAAACACTCAAGGTATGTCTTGGATTTCCTTTCCTGACTTAATGCCTACGTTCTTTGTCAAGGGATAACTTTCTCACTTGCAGTAATAATGGGAAATCAAATCCATTTGGACATGGCCACTATCAATAAGACCCAAACAATTTGTGAAAAGACAAAGTCCAAGTGGATTTAGCTGCAAAGTTACCTAGATATGTGAAGCTAGAGGTATTCAATAGTAAAACTATGAAGAAAGGGTACAAAAGCTGAAAATATAGCATGACGTGTTGCCAAACTATTGTTATACAAGTAAATCTTTGAGAACCATGCCAATCATCCCCACACCCTAGAAACATCACATAATAAGCACAGGAAGGGTAAAATATTCATATCAAATAAAATGAATAATTCACAAAATCATACCCTTACAATATCAACCACTAAAAATCTAGTTTGTTCTCGAACCAATGGAAAGGGAAATACCTGAATCGATGAAAAGATGTGGATAACTACCACACATATCAGACTCTACCACCCTAGTAGCCTCATCTATAGGTCAATGTCTCCATTGGAACTTAACCACTAGAAAATCTCTAGAATGTAATTGTCTAACATCATAGTCCAAAATAATGATGGGATCCTTAAAAAGAACAATATCCCATCTAATTGCAACGAATGATAGGATATTATTTAATAAGATAACATCATATCATGGATACATAAAATTTTTTATAAACAACTGATAAATCTAGGGGAAATACTAACTTATATGCTACATTCCCAATAGTCCAAAAGTACCTCAAGGGTCCAATATACCTTAGGCTAAGATTTTACCTCATTAAAACCCTAATCATTCCCTTCATGGAATACACATGAAGGAAGACTTGATCACCAAATAAAAATCTTAAGGAATGATGTGTATGATCCAACTGGCAGATTTGCCTACTCTAAGCCACTCAAAGTCTATCCTGAATGACCAAAACTCTATTCAAAGACCGACGAAACAAGTTTGTATCTCGAGTACTAATATCCAAAACCTCAAATCAACAAACTAATGAGTAGAAATTCCTACTACATAAAGAGTTAAAAGGAGTCATCTCAATACTTTTATGACCCTCCTGGTCATTTCCTTGATTTACATGTATTTTTGGCAATTTAAGCCTTTCTATAATAGCTACAGGTCATTTATTACTTACTGAAACTATTGGTTTGGTGATTGGACAGTTTATTTGAATTTTAGACGCATATCCCTATTTTGGAGCTTTTATTGTTTAAGATTTGGTCTCAGACCAAAGCTCTTAGTAGATGCTCTAAGATTGAAATTTTAATAGTACCATCATCTCCAACAAATTGATTTTAGGTTAGAGGGACCCTTGGTTCAAGTCTCAAGGCTTTTGAACTCATTTTGGGATATTAGGAAGATTTTTTAATAAATAGAGCTATAGGTGTGGACCTCATATTTAGTCGAAACAATCTCAATTAAAAGTTTTCATAATTCTATTGAGTTTGAAACATCAAATTCGTATGATATTATATTATGTTTATGATAAAAAAGTTCTAGATGAATTCTTAACACCCAATCAAAGTCCATTCTGAATAGAGAAAACCTGGTCCATTAGGTTGTTGGTGCAATCGCGATCGCAAAGCATAAAATACAATCACAAGATAAGATTTATGCCTTGATAAATTAGGAAGCATAAACTGTATTTTTGATAGGAGATTTATGCCTTAACAGATCACATTCATAAATGGTTTTGAATCGCGATTGAGACATATGATTTACCCTTAATAGATTGCGGTCGCTATATTCGAGTCGCAATAGCGATTCCCAACCCTATATTTAACCCACTTATTATACCCAATTTTCTAATATTATTTCAACCATTTTTACACCAAGTTGGGATCTTAAAAAGGTTACAATATTAGGGAATCATCCAAATAAGCTAAGGTAATCTAGATTAATCCTTTTTGGTCATTTAACATTGATTTTTTCTTTGATTTCTATCCAAATTCATGGTAAATTCTTAGAATTAACGGATTCAAATTCCTAAAAATTTAATGTTTATTTTGAGACCCAATTTTTTGTTCTATTTATGCTCAAGTTTTGAGTACACATTCCTTATCATTCGAGAGATATCATGATAGGCTCAATTTTAGATTTCATTTAAGGACCTACGGGCTTGTTCTTGACCAATAATTTGAACCAACCCATTATATGGAAATGTGGGTCTTATTTGACACTTAATGATGTGTAGGTTATAATTTTAATAATGTGGTGGCATTTTGAGATCGTGGAGTAAAGATCGATGTTTTATGATTGATTTAAGTAATACGGCTCAACATTGAGGTAGGCTTTTATCTACTCTTCTTTATGAGTTGGTGTATTTTATATTTTTCATGCGAAATGAGAATGTTAAGATAGATTCTGGGTAGAATACTGTGACATAGTATAGAATATTGAAGTTTGGGTATTAGATGGGTCGATTGCCCTTATGGTGAAATATGTTTGATACTTTTGGGATCCAGTTATCATAGGTTGTTATCATATTAGGTATAGTTGAGGCTTATGAACATTTTGAATGATTTTGCCATGTATATATTATTGGGCCCAATGTCGTGGTATGACATTGGTTGGATTCCAGGGGATGGTTTATTCTTGTGAAGGATGTTGTCATAGTTTTTGATGTATTGGTTCTTTTGATCTCGTTGTTTGAGTACTAGTGATGGCATAGATAGATTTGGTACATTCATGATCACTAAAATGGTAAATAGTACGATTCCAACCAAAATATGATTTTACTACTATTTTACCGAAGAAGGATTAAAGCCCACTTTTCACTTTAAGAAATGATTTTTTAATAATGGGTATCATACCATCTTAATGGATGACTAATGTGCATTGAGATTAAAAATGGTGTTCTAATGATTTGACCAAGACATATTCCGATCCATGATTTTGTTATTACTATTTACTTTAGTCGTGAAAGTCTGACGACCCTTTCTACATATTTAAGATGATTTAGTCTTGGAGTTTACCTCAGGTAATGGGTTTAAGAATTCACACCATTTTTATCCATGGTTCAGAGTCTGTGCATTTATTATACATATATATATATACCTCTTTGGCACTGGACGGAGAAGGTTGATGGTGTAGATGATGTTTATGATGATTGGAAATCTTAGATCAGTTCCAAGTCGATGTATATAGGTAATCCTAAATCCCAAAGGATCCCCATCATCTATAAGTTATTGTGTTCAGAGAATAATGGTCGTTTTAGGTCCTACCTTTTCAAGCAATTAAGTTGGAGAAGGTATAAATAATAGATTATTTTGTGGTATTTGGATCTGTTATGGTATTATAAATTTTGTATTGACATTCATTCTTTCATGTGTATTGCCTATCAGTAGTATATTCGTATATTTATTAGCCTAATGAGAGTTTCATAGTGTAATACCCTGTACTTTTACCTAGCTTAAATTCATCCCAGAAATGTTAAATATTTGTTTCAAAGATGAATCCACTTTTATACATGTGGTATTTTAAAGATTTTAATTTTTTTCATGTGGGAAATTCAATAAGCTTTCCATCGAGAAATTAACCCTTTTAACCCTTATAATGGTGTCAACATATATTATGCCTATTATGTGTTTGATTAAATGCCAATATGAAGAAAAAGTGCCCAACTAGCACTATATTATGAAATCCCCATATTTGTACAAGTTTATGTATATCACATGTTTGATGAAGTTCTTGAATATATGAATTATGAATTGTGTTCTTGGTCATATGTTCACTTAAGTCGTGCTATGTTAGCTTTTTTCCATCGAGTCCTGGGGGTACTTGTACCCAATATTTAGCTGTGTTCCTAGAGCCATGTCATGTTTTCATGATACTCTCAGTCAAGCTATAATTCATAGAACTCAATATGTCATGTGACTCGGGAAAACCCAAAAATCTTAGAAATCTCAATAATCTTTGTAGTTCAGTAATCTCAGTGATCTCTGTACGCAGTAATCTAAATATCTTTAGTATTCCTAATCAATCTTAGTAACTTCAGTATTATCAGTCAGTTCTTAGAAATCAGTACATTCCGTCAGTCAATAAAAATCAATAAATTTAGATCAGTTCATCTCTGCTAAACAATATCCCTAGTACCAATTCAGCTCAGTTAATCAGTTCAGTGTCTTATAGATGGGAGTAGGATTCAGCACCGATCGAACCTAAGGAAGGGGTCTCACCTATTATTTAGTGGAGGTTGTGAACTTTAGAAGAAATCGTTATCTTCCAAAAATATGTAGATAGCGTAGGCTGAGATGCACCCTACAAGTTTTGAGATATATATACATCTCATTTGGGTTACCTACTAGGAGGGGTTGATGGAAGAGCTCCTTGTCAGTGAGGAGGGCATACTCATAATAGGTCTTTACCCATGGCATAGTACTAATACCTTTCCAGTTAGGGTTATAGATTGGACCCCATGTCGGTAAGATGATTACCTCTCACAGTCTCAGGTTTTGTCTCAATCTAAGTCTCAATAAAAGAACTCGATAGTTTTTCAGATTTCAGGACTATAAAAAACAGTCAATTTAGATATAGTACTAAACTCAACTAGTTCCATCAAATTCAGGATTGTCCGATACAATCACTCATGTTATCAGTTATATCATTTCTAAGAACTCATTTTATCAGTTATATCAGTTATCCAAACTCATGTTATTAGTATTCAAATTTAGGACTACCAGATACAGTCAACCAGACCAGTTCTTCATAATCAAAACTATCAAAAATAGTTATTCATGTATCATTAATATAGTATCTTCCCCTCAATATTCAATAATATAGTATCATTATTTCTTAATCATCAATGACTCAGATGTCAAAATCAGTAGACTTAGTAGTCAGAACCTAGTATTCAGTCCTACTGTGATCTTAGTTATAGTTACGTATGCATGAATGTATTCTGACGTTCATGTTATTTAGTCAGTTAGTATTGTTAATTCAAATGAACCTATTACATTCAGCCTACCTCACTTACATACCAATACATTTAAAGTACTACACATTTATGCTATAGTGTCTTATACCATAGGGTTAGAAGCACGATCTCCAGAGGACCAATTGCATCCTAGTTTAGTGATTAGGGTTAGTAGTGAGTCCTTATCCTTCGAGGACATGATTATTTCATTAATAATATAGTTTTAAGTGTATTTTAGCAGTTAGAGTTAGTTGGGGACATGTCCCATTAACTCTTTATTCAGACAGCTTAGAGGCTTTCAGATTATAGCATGTTAGCCAATTATTTCAGATTTGCTTTGGTATTATTATACCATTTTCATACTTTGTTTATTAGATGTTCATTCAGTTTTGAATCTTATGGCCATTCAGTTCATGTTTCCGCATTTTATGGTATATTATGTAGTATACAATTACAGATATCAGTCATGGGTTAGCTTGTGGTCCTTCGGGGTCATGAGCAACGTGTAACATTTCGAGTACCAGATTCAGGGAGTTACAAACTTAGTATCAGAGGCTAAAGTTCAATAGTGTCCTAGGAAGTCTGAAAATCCGCATCTATTATAGACCAGAAAAGAGGATCGTGAGTAATTGAAGTAAAGATTGAAGCGGAAATTATAATAATAAAAACAGAGATTTAAATAACTTACAGATTTTATTGAAAAACTTTAAAAAACATTACAACGGATTACAAGAGATTGGGCAGAGAGAATATTTCTAAGTGGAAAATTTCTGAATGCCTTCTCTGAAGGATTACAATGCCTTATATAGGCAGAAGTAGAAAGAAGATACATCAAAAGTGTACAGATGGACGGCTATGATTCTGCCGACAAAGGTGATTTGACTTGCTTTTGGAAAGCAAAAGTGATTGGCTTGCCCTTTTGAAAAGCTATCCAGATGCTTTTCTTTTCAGAAAAGTTGCACTGATTTTTGTCGTCTTATAGAGACAGCATGGGGTCCTGGATTCCAATCAGAAATAGTAAATTGCCCTTTCACAGAGATAATTCCGGTTCTTTGAACCTCTATCTCTTTGAAGGGTTGTTTTCCTATTCATAATAGGGATCTAGGTAGGCCATAGCTATTCCTTGGGGATTTAGCATATCGCCATTTTCGTCGTTGCTTCCAGTAGACGAAGCTTCTGCAATGATCTGCAGTAATTCTTCAGCATTGTTCGTTGTTTCTTGACTCTCTAGGTCGGCCAAGGCTTTCTTTAATTTCTCTTTTAAGGCCTTCTTGCTAGAGGAGGAGCTGGGGCAGGCTGCTGCAGACTTTCCTTTGTCAGGAGTCTTAGGGGTGGTAGGCTTGGGAGTCCAACCTTTAACTTTTATCTCTTTTGATAAATACTTAATCCTGTGTTGTTCTTCTTTGGAGAAGTTCCAGGATATAATATAAGATACTCGTTTTTTGATAAAAAACTTGCACATTTGAATGTGATCTGGAAGTGTGGAGCATCCTTCCTTAACTATAAAGTCAGGAAGTCGGTTGCGAAATTGTTGGGGAAGAACATCCTTAGTTCCTTCGATACAAATCTACCATTCATAAAACCATCTGGGTATGATGGCATCTACCATGGCAGGATAATATTTAATGAACCAAGTATGTCCTGGTCGAATCAATAAGAAGTTGAACCATGCCGACTTGTAGTCGAACCAGTTTAAAGTTTGAGGCCTGTGTGGCATTGATAAGGCAATGGGAGTATGTAGGTGATCTACAAACCAGTTGAAAGGGGTTAGTACCCGGTTGATGGTAAAATTTGAGTAGCTAATGTGGTCGGGGTTTCGATTATCCATTGAATGTTCAACTTCAATAGAGTCTGTATCAACCAGAATAGCTTCATAGAATCGACGGGTCTTGAGTGGATCTTCAATATACACAAAATTGTTGTTGTTGTACACCGGCTTGATTAGCTGGTTCAGCGGGTAACCTTCATAGGCTTTGTCTAATGCGATGATAGGCATTACTTGAGTAGTAATGAATTTGAATTCTTCCTTGCTAGGAGAGGATGGAGTAGCTTTGGCTATGGCGGGATCGACCGCTTGAGCAAAGGTTTCCGGAGCCTTCATGGTATAACTCTGTTTGGTTTGAACCGAAGAAGAGCTGGCTGATGGCCCTTTGTTCAAGGGTAAATTAGTCTTCAAGTCTACCAATTTCGTGGGCATTGGTGGTGAGAGTTTCGGAAATTGGACCTCTGTCAGAGCAGAGTATTTGTTCTGTAGTGGAGATTGTATCTCCGTCTTGAGTGTAGGCCTTTGTGGAACTGTTGGCCTTAATGGATTTGCAGATGCTGGAGATTCAAATGGTGTAGCCATTTTTTGTTGTTCCGGCATGGGGCTTTTCCCCAAATTTGTTGGTCTCATGGCCCTGTAAAAATTCTCTTGTTAGAAAATCGGGAAGGGAATTATTTTCTCCTTTAATAAATTCAATTTGAAAATCAAACCTAGATAGGAGAGCTTGCAATCTAGCAAATATTTGTTTTGAAACAAGATTTTTAACATCCTTTTGTAAAATCTCTTTAGCTGATTTGCAATCAACTCTTAGAAGAAATTCCTTATTAATAAGGTCGTCTTGAAATTTAGTGATACATAGCACTATAGACAAAATTTCTTTTTTGATAGTGCTGTAATTTTTCTGGGCAGCATTCCATACTCCAGAGGTAAAACGAACTAATTGTTTGGGAGAGTTAACTTCTACCCTTTGCTTCAGGATACCTCCATACCCTATCTCTAAAGCATCAGTTTCCACTATCATAAAGGCTACAGGATTTGAAATGCCTAAACATGGAAGATTTTGTACTAATGATTTAATCTTTATGACTGCATTGGTTTGATCAGAACTCCAGGGAACTGGGTTTTTCTTGAGACGTTTATACAGGGGTTCACAGACCTGCCTAACATGAGGAATAAAATCAGCAACATAATTAAGGCTTCCTAAGAACCTTTGGAGTTGGGTTTTATCCGTGATTACATCAGGAAATTTTGAAGAGAAGTCTATGGCTCGGCAAATGGGTTTATGACTTCCCCGATGCAGATCATGTCCTAGAAAACAAATAGAAGTTTGAAACAACTTCATCTTTTTAGCATTTACCACCAAACCATTTAATTTAACAATATTAAAGAAAGTATCAAGATGCTTAAAATGCTAATCAATGTTCTCAGAAAAAATCAACACATCATCAATGTATAAAATTGACATATACGAATATGCATTGAAAATGTTATTCATGATATTTTGGAATTCAGAAGGAGCATTTTTGAGCCCAAAAGGTAAGACATTCCACTCGTAGTGCCCGAAGGGGACATTGAAGGCAGTCTTATATTTATCTTTTTCAGCAATTTGGATTTGCCAGAATCCTGACTTCATATCAAACTTGCTGTAAAGATTGGCTTTGAAAGTTCTTTTAAGAAGATCCCTTTTATTAGGAATCGGATGTCGGATCCATTTTAGGACTGCGTTTAAAGGCTTGTAATTTATAACAAGTCGAGGAGTTCCGCGTTTCTTTTCTGCACTATTATTCACATAAAATGCAGAGCAACTCCACGGAGAATTGGAGGGTCTAATGATTCCTGGATCGAGTAAATGATTGATTTCTGTTTTACAGATCTCCATCATTTCTTGATTCATTTTAATGGGTCTGGCTTTTGTAGGAATATGTTGTTCCTCAAAGCCAGGAATATATGGAAGCTCAACTAGATGTTTTTTGCGTCCCCAAAATGCGTTAGGCAAATCGGAGCAAATCTCATCTTCGAACTTCTCTTGGAGAAGGGCTATTTTAGTGACCATCTCCGGGGTTTTTAAAGTGTGCTCAATATGTTTGAGCTGAACTTCCTGTTTTAAGAAACAAAGATGGGATGAAAGACGATTAATTTTAAACACAGTTTCAGCTTTAATGCGGTTTCCGTCTTCCTTAGAAAGGGGGCGAAGAAGGGGAAAGAATAGCTCATTTCCCAGAAGGGTAGAGCGAATACCATCGTAATCACTCTGGTACAGGCAAATATGATTAACGAAAGGTATTCCAAGGATGATATCTTCAGTGATATCTTTAGTAATAACAATGTCATTAATAAGGAAAATGCCATTATTGCAGACATGAGCTTTAGGAAGCAGATAATTAATATTCATTCTTTCGCCAGTGGAGGAATATAATCGAGAGGTACTCTTCTGGAGGTACCAAGTGGGAATAAGGCCTTTGACAATACAGTTACTGTCGGGGACGGTGTCAAAGAGAGCAATTCTGTTTATAACAAAATCTTTGTCGATGACAATTTTTACGACAATATGATCACTATAGGCTTTAATAGCCGTTATGGCTTTACCGGATGTAGAGGTAGCATCTTCGCCAGGGAAAGAAATGGATTGTTGGAGCGGATCATTTGGAATGATCAGAAGGTTACGAGGGGACTCGGGTGGTGATGCTTTCGGTAAAGCTGACCTTAAGACTTGTTCTGTCAGAACATTGAGTTCTTCTTGATCAAGTTGGATTTTTAGGTTTTTGATTTCTCCTTTTAAAGTGGAGATTTCACCTTTGAGATCCGTGATGGAAGGTTCAGAGGGAGTATTAAATTTATCCATAACCTTTTTCATGCTAAAAGGCTGAATGATAGGTCTGGGTTTAGAGGTGTCTTCTTCTTGAGAAAGCAATAGTCGTTAGAGCTCTTGAAGATATTTACTTCATAGCTCGTCATTAGTAATATGCTCGATAATGTCAAACAGAATTTCTTTGGGTTTTTCTGAAATGACACTAATAGCTTTGTTAGAGCAAGCACAGAACGTGCCAGTGCATTCACATTCTTGCCCAGATTGGGAGCGGTCAGATTCATAAGCGGCGATGATAAAGTCTTCGTCGCTATATTCTTCATCCGAAGAAGAATAGGAGTCAGAATCTTCAGAGGAGTCTTCCATAATAGAGAATAATTTCTCTTTTACATCATTAAAAAGATCAAGCTGGTTGATCTTCTTTTTCTTGCCAGATTTGCAATCTTTCGCCCTATGGCCAGTTTTGCCACAAGTCCAGCAAGTATCCTTGGAAGACTTTCGTTTAGTCTGTCGACTGGGTTTGTAAGACTCTTTCTTGGGAGTCTTCTTTCGAGGATAAGTCCTTTTGGTGGGCTTAGAAGATTTTTTCTTATGCTTTTTCCGAGTAGAGAGGTCGGTAAAGCCATAATCATTACAGAAGGTTCCTAGACCATATTTTGAAGCACTATTTTGCTTAAGTTGTTGCTTATGCTTAAGGTCGGTACAGAGGTCGATACCTACAGTGGTGATGAAACTTATAAGGTCTCCGTCGGTAAGGATATTATAAGGAATTTGTCCCTCAAATCTATCTTTAATTTTTGTTCGAACCTTATCGGCGAACAGAAGAGGAAGACCACTGATAAATCGTTCTTTCCAGAAGTCATTATTGCAGACAGGTCTGACCATAACTTTAACTAGGAAGGTGTCTTTGTACCACCTGAAGTCTGCTAAGTTTTTGCAGTGAAGGTTATTAAGAATCTCTAAGCTTCTATCTTGGAAGAGCTTTGGTTATCCTACGAAATGCCTAGCTATATAATAAAGAAGGGTGGCGCAGGCATCTTCTTGATCTTCTTGTATGAGGGTTTCTTGACCGTCTACAACTCTGACCACTTGCTCAGTGGTTGTTGCTTCGTAAATGAGGCTGTTAACCTCTTCAGTGACATAGTTGTCACACCAATGTTTTATCATACCAGTAAAACCTAAGACAATTATTATGGCAGCTCCTTTGTCAGAGGAGCCTTTGATCTTATAGGCTGTGATAGCTACAGCCATCTCATGGAGTTTATTGTAGATCTGATGTTCGGCCAGACCGTCAATATTCCATTCAGTAACTCCTCTCCCATCATGATTACTTGTAGAGAGGTAAGGGTTTTCTTCGAACTGAACATCTGGGGGAGAAGGTTTTTTTTAATAGTTTTTCTTAGTAGAAAAACGTTCATTGGTAAGCTTGGAAAGAGAATTTCTTTTGGAGCTAGATTCCTTTTGGGAGACTTTAAACTTTGTGAGCTTGGAATTGATTTTTTCCAAAATTTGCTCAGAAAGTTTGAAATCATCATTGAGGTCAGGAAATTTATCCTTTTGGAATTCGGGTATCTTGAAGATAGGATATGACAGAGGTTTTGAATTGGGAGCACTTGAGCTAGGAACGCTTTTGACAGGTATGGGAGTAGGAAGGGTATTTTCTCCCATTTGTTGCGATAGGGTATGGAGAACCTGATTAGTATAATTGTTCTGTTCAATTATTCTATCAAGGTCTCTATTGAGAGGGGCCATGGAAGGCTTATCATGTTTTGCCTTAAAAGGAGAAGCTTTAAGGACTTCATTAGAATGAGGAATTTTAATTCCTTCTAAAGGGGGTGTCATGGATTCAACAACCGTGTTTCTTTGGGTGTACCATTTGGTAATGATAACGTTGAGCGAGTCAGTTTGGTTTTCAATCCTTCCGGTCTTTTCAAATCAGAAGAAGAATTCCATATCGCATCGGAGTCTTTTCATGTCAGCTATCCATAGCCTCCCAAACTCCTTTTGTTGCTCTGTGGAGTAGGTATTGGCGTACCATCTCCATTTAAGAGTGTCCTTCGGATGGTTCGATCGGACTTTCAGAGCTTTAAGATTAGGAAAATATTCCTCATCATCTGATTTGATGATGAATAGGCTAGGGTCGGTCCTAACCCTTTAAGGAGGAGCCATGTCAGAGGCCGAAGGGCTTCCTGGATCATAGAGATTTTCGGGTTCGTTGACCCTAGTATTTTGATAATAGACTTTTGGGATGGGACCAGAGAAGTCAACTCCTCTAATCTTCCCTTTGTTGTCAGTATTATCATGCTCATCACTTCCTTCCGGGGGTTTGGAAGTAGAGGCACGAGTGGAGACGGGCCGGCGAAACGAAGAATGCCGAGACGGGTCCAGCCCAAGGAACTTAAGATCAATAGATCCATCGGGATGTTGGACAACCCGTTCGATCTGGGATTTTTCAGGGTAAATCCGAATAGGTTGGGTGATGGCTTCAAAGTGCCAATCATTACTGTGGAGAATGTCATCCCAGACGAGAGCCTTAGGAACAAAGATCTTGCTACGATCTTTATTTGCTTCCATTAGGGTGGTAACCCCTTTAGGGCTCGTGAATCGAGCCTTAGGTGCTAGAGTAGTACCCATGAGGCGATAATATACGCGGTATATAATCGCTATTTCTCTGGTGTTCTCCTTACTATTCATGTTTTTTATTTTAACATTCAAAGTTAAAACATCCATGATGTTAGGATCATTTATATCGACAGAGAAATTGGGGTAGCAGTTAAAGTATACCGGGCCATCGGCGAGGTTACTTTGAATTACCCCTAAGAGCGAGTTGTCAAAATTAAGTAGACGAGCATCTCTTAGGATAGCACAGACAGGGATATCTAAGCCCTGTCGGAAAAGAGGCTTAATAGCAACTTGAACCAGTCCGACATGCAGATAATTAAACTTATTTTTAAATCTGTTTATATCTAGCTCATTGAACAGTTGAATAATTTCTAAAGAATTATTAATAGCAACAGTAGACTCAGAGGTCTTGATATTATGTTTTTTCAAAAAACTAAATTTTCCAATATGATAAATCGTATTGAAAGATTCTTCTGGAATACTCCAGTTTTGAAGATCATTTTCAATAGTGGCAATTGGGGTTGCCTGAGAAGACAGGTTAACAGTGTTTTTTATATGATTGTTCATATTTAAACATGCTGTCTAGAGACTAATAGAGTAAACATACATCTCCACATAAGCAGGCATATTATAATAATCATGCATGAATAAACTTAAACCTAATTACATAAATATATCAATGGATTATGGAGATCTAACAAGTTTTAATGGCTTTACACAGGATTCTCCTAGTGTTATCTTAGTGATGGGACCACCAACAAGGTCTAATGCTGGCCTCAGCTCACGACCAAACTTTTCAGGCTGACCAACGTCTAAACCAGAGATTAATCGGTTACTTCAAACACTCAGACAGAAGACTGTTACCCCATACTTGAATTAAAACCCCATTATAAGACAAGATATATAAACATAATTATATTTTAAGGAAATTCATACAATATTAAAATAATATGTTCTTATAAGAACATAGTTTGGCTCATGCTCTAGACAGATTATGTGTTTAGCTGCTCATGCTAAGAACACAATCTGCCATAATGGCTCTGATACCAGAAAAGAGGATCGTGAGTAATTCAAGTAAAGATTGAAGCGGAAATTTTAAAAATGAAAACAGAGATTTAAACAACTTACAGATTTTATTGAAAAACTTTAAAAAACATTACAACGGATTACAAGAGATTGGGCAGAGAGAATATTTCTAAGTGGGAAATTTCTAAATGCCTTCTCTGAAGGTTTACAATGCCTTATATAGGCAGAAGTAGAAAGAAGATACATCAAAAGTGTACAGATGGACGGCTATGATTCTGCCGACAAAGTTGAGTGCTTGCTTTTTGAAAAGCAAAGGTGATTTGACCTGCTTTTGGAAAGCAAAAGTGATTGGATTGCCCTTTTGAAAAGCTATCCAAATGCTTTTCTTTTCAGAAAAGCTGCACTGATTTTTGTCGTCTTATAGAGACAGCATAGGGTCTTGGATTCCAATCAGGAATAGTAAATTCCCCTTTCGCAGAGATAATTCTGGTTCTTTGAACCTCTATCTCTTTGAAGGGTTGTTTTCCTATTCATAATAGGGATCTAGGTAGGCCATAGCTATTCCTTGGGGATTTAACATATCGCCATTTTCGTCGCTGCTTCCAGTAGACGAAGCTTCTGCAATGAGCTGCAGTAATTCTTCAGCATTGTTCATTGTTTCTTGACTCTCTAGGTCGGCCAAGGCTTTCTTTAATTTCTCTTTTAAGGCCTTCTTTCTAGAGGAGGAGCTGGGAGAGGCTGCTGCAGACTTTTCTTTGTCAGGAGTCTTAGGGGCGGTAGGCTTGGGAGTCCAACCTTTAACTTTTATCTCTTTTGATAAATACTTAATCCTGTGTTGTTCTTCTTTGGAGAAGTTCCAGGAGATAATATAAGATACTCGTTTTTTGATAAAAAACTTGCACATTTAAATGTGCTCTGGAAGTGTGGAGCATCCTTTCTTAACTAAAAAGTCAGGAAGCCGGTTGCGAAATTGTTGGGGAAGAACATCCTTAGTTCCTCCGAAACAAATCCACCATTCATAAAACCATCTGGGTATGATGGCATCTACCATGGCAGGACAATATTTAACAAACCAAGTATGTCCTGGTCGAATGAATAAGAAGTTGAACCACGCCGACTTGTAGTCGAACCAGTTGAATGTTTGAGGCCTGTATGGCATTAATAAGGCAATGGGAGTATGTAGGTGATCTACAAACCAGTTGAAAGGGGTTAGTACCCACTTGATGGTAAACTTTGAGTAGCTAATGTGGTTGGGGTTTCGATTATCCATTGAATGTTCAACTTCAATAGAGTCTGTATCAACCAGAATAGCTTCATAGAATTGACGGGTCTTGAGTGGATCTTCAGTATCCACAAAATTGTTGTTGTTGTACACCGGTTTGATCAGCTGGTTCAGCAGGTAACCTTCATAGGCTTTGTCTAATGCGATGATAGGCATTACTTGAGTAGTAATGAATTTGAATTCTTCCTTGCTAGGAGAGGATGGCGTAGCTTTGGCTATGGCGGGATCGACCGCTTGAGCAAAGGTTTCCGGAGCCTTCATGGCATAACTCTGCTTGGTTTGAACCGAAGCAGAGCTGGCTGATGGCCCTTTGTCCAAGGGTAAATTAGTCTTCAAGTCTACCAATTTCGTGGGCATTGGTGGTGAGAGTTTCGGAAATTGGACCTCTGTCAGAGCAGAGTATTTGTTCTGTAGTGGAGATTGTATCTCCGTCTTGAGTGTAGGCCTTTATGGAACTGTTGGCCTTAATCGATTTGCAGATGCTGGAGAGTCAAATGGTCTAGCCATTTTTTGTTGTTCCGGCTTTGGGCTTTTCCCCAGATTTGTTGGTCTCATGGCCCTGTAAAAATTCTCTTGAGAGAAAATCGGGAAGGGAATTATTTTCTCCTTAAATAAATTCAATTTAAAAATCAAAGCTAGATAGGAGAGCTTGCCATCTAGCAAATATTTGTTTTGAAACAATATTTTTAACATCCTTTTGTAAAATCTCTTTAGCTGATTTGCAATCAACTCTTAGAAGAAATTCCTTATTAATAAGGTCGTCTTGAAATTTAGTGATACATAGCACTATAGAAAAAATTTCCTTTTTAATAGTGCTGTAATTTTTCTGGGCAGCATTCCCTACTCCAGAGGTAAAATGAACTAATTGTTCGGGAGAGTTAACTTCTACCCTTTGCTTCAGGATACCTCCATACGTCTGAAGCATCAGTTTCCACTATCATTAAGGCTTCAGGATTTGAAATGCCTAAACATGGAAGATTTTGTACTAAAGATTTAATCTTTATGACATTGGTTTGATCAGAACTCCAGGGAACTGGGTTTTTCTTGAGACGTTTATACAGGGGTTCACAGACCTGCCTAACATGAGGAATAAAATCAGCAAAATAATTAAGGCTTCCTAAGAACCTTTGGAGTTGGGTTTTATCCGTGATTACATCAGGAAATTTGGAAGAGAATTCTATGGCTCGGCAAATGAGTTTATGACTTCCCTGATGCAGAACATGTCCTAGAAAATGAATAGAAGTTTGAAACAACTTCATCTTTTTAGCACTTACCACCAAACCATTTAATTTAACAATCTTAAAGAAAGTATTAAGATGCTTAAAATGCAAAACAATGTTCTCAGAAAAAATCAACACATCATCAATGTATACAATTGACATATACGAATATGCATTGAAAATGTTATTGGTCTAATGCTTACCTCATCTCACGACCAAACTTTTCAGGCTGACCAACGTCTATCAGCGGTCTTCCTCCTCTGTTCGCCGATAAGGTCCGAACAAAAATTAAAGATAGATTTGAGGGAAAAATTCCTTATAATATCCTTACCTACGGAGACCTTATAAGTTTCATCACCACTGTAGGTATCGACCTCTGTACCGACTTTAAGCTTAAGCAACAACTTAAGCAAAATAGTGCTTCAAAATATGGTCTAGGAACCTTCTGTAATGATTATGGATTTACCGACCTCTCTGCTTGGAAAAAGCATAAGAAAAAATCTTCTAAGCCCACCAAAAGGACTTATCCTAGAAAGAAGACTCCCAAGAAAGAGTCTTACAAACCCAGTCGACAGACTAAAGAAAAGAGGATCGTGATTAATTCAAGTAAAGATTGAAGCGGAAATTATAAAAATGAAAACAGAGATTTAAACAACTTACAGATTTTATAGAAAAACTTTAAAAAACATTACAACGGATTACAAGAGATTGGGCAGAGAGAATATTTCTAAGTGGGAAATTTTTGAATGCCTTCTCTGAAGTATTACAATGCCTTATATAGGCAGAAGTAGAAAGAAGATACACATCAAAAGTGTACAGATGGACGGCTATGATTCTGCCTACAAAGTTGAGTGCTTGCTTTTTGAAAAGCAAAGGTGATTTGACTTGCTTTTGGAAAGCAAAAGTGATTGGCTTGCCCTTTTGAAAAGTTATCCAGATGCTTTTCTTTTCAGAAAAGATGCACTGATTTTTGTCGTCTCTGCTTGGTTTGAACCGAAGAAGAGCTGGCTGATGGCCCTTTGTCCAAGGGTAAATTAGTCTTCAAGTCTACCAATTTCGTGGGCATTGGTGGTGAGAGTTTCGGAAATTGGACCTCTGTCAGAGCAGAGTATTTGTTCTGTAGTGGAGATTGTATCTCCGTCTTGAGTGTAGGCCTTTATGGAACTGTTGGCCTTAATCGATTTGCAGATGCTGGAGAGTCAAATGGTCTAGCCATTTTTTGTTGCTCCGGCTTCGGACTTTTCCCCAGATTGTTTTGTCTCATGGCCCTATAAAAATTCTCTTGTTAGAAAATCGGGAAGGGAATTATTTTCTCCTTTAATAAATTCAATTTGAATATCAAAGCTAGATAGGAGAGCTTGCCATCTAGAAAATATTTGTTTTGAAACAATATTTTTAACATCCTTTTGTAAAATCTCTTTAGCTGATTTGCAATCAACTCTTAGAAGAAATTCCTTATTAATAAGGTCGTCTTGAAATTTAGTGATACATAGCACTATAGACAAAATTTCTTTTTTGATACTGCTGTAATTTTTCTGGGCAGCATTCCATACTCCAGAGGTAAAATGAACTAATTGTTCGGGAGAGTTAACTTCTGCCCTTTGCTTCAGGATACATCCATACCCTATGTCTGAAGCATCAGTTTCCACTATCATTAAGGCTTCAGGATTTGAAATGCCTAAACATGGTAGATTTTGTACTAAAGATTTAATCTTTATTACTACATTGGTTTGATCAGAACTCCAGGGAACTGGGTTTTTCTTGATACATTTATACAGGGGTTCACAGACCTGCCTAACATGAGGAATAAAATCAGCAACATAATTAAGGCTTCCTAAGAACCTTTGGAGTTGGGTTTTATCCGTGATTACATCAGGAAATTTGGAAGAGAATTCTATGGCTCGGCAAATGGGTTTATGACTTCCCTGATGCAGAACATGTCCTAGAAAACGAATAGAAGTTTGAAACAACTTCATCTTTTTAGCACTTACCACCAAACCATTTAATTTAACAATCTTAAAGAAAGTATAAAGATGCTTAAAACGTGAAATAATGTTCTCAGAAAAAATCAACACATCATCAATGTATACAATTGACATATACGAATATGAATTGAAAATGTTATTGGTCTAATGCTTACCTCATCTCACGACCAAACTTTTCAGGCTGACCAACGTCTATCAGCGGTCTTCCTCCTCTGTTCGCCGATAAGGTCCGAACAAAAATTAAAGATAGATTTGAGGGAAAAATTCCTTATAATATCCTTACCTACGGATACCTTATAAGATTCATCACCACTGTAGGTATCTACCTCTGTACCGACTTTAAGCTTAAGCAACAACTTAAGCAAAATTGTGCTTCAAAATACGGTCTAGGAACCTTCTGTAATGATTATGGCTTTACCGACCTCTCTGCTCGGAAAAAGCATAAGGAAAAATCTTCTAAGCCCACCAAAAGGACTTATCCTTGAAAGAAGACTCCCAAGAAAGAGTCTTACAAACCCAGTCGACATACTAAAGAAAAGAGGATCGTGAGTAATTCAAGTAATGATTGAAACGGAAATTATAAAAATGAAAACTGAGATTTAAACAACTTATAGATTTTATTGAAAAACTTTAAAAAACATTACAACGGATTACAAGAGATTGGGCAGAGAGAATATTTCTAAGTGGGAAATTTTTGAATGCCTTCTCTGAAGTATTACAATGCCTTATATAGGCAGAAATAGAAAGAAGATACACATCAAAAGTGTACAGATGGACGACTATGATTCTGCCGACAAAGTTGAGTGCTTGCTTTTTGAAAAGCAAAGGTGATTTGACTTGCTTTTGGAAAGCAAAAGTGATTGGCTTGCCCTTTTGAAAAGCTATCCAGATGCTTTTCTTTTCAGAAAAGCTGAACTGATTTTTGTCGTCTCTGCTTGGTTTGAACCGAAGAAGAGCTGGCTGATGGCCCTTTGTCCAAGGGTAAATTAGTCTTCAAGTCTACCAATTTTGTGGGCATTGGTGGTGAGAGTTTCGAAAATTGGACCTCTGTCAGAGCAGAGTATTTATTCTGTAGTGGAGATTGTATCTCCGTCTTGAGTGTAGGCCTTTATGGAACTGTTGGCCTTAATCGATTTGTAGATGCTGGAGAGTCAAATGGTCTAGCCATTTTTGTTGCTCCGGCTTCGGGCTTTTCCCTAGATTTGTTGGTCTCATGGCCCTATAAAAATTCTCTTGTTAGAAAATCGGGAAGAGAATTATTTTCTCCTTTAATAAATTCAATTTGAAAATCAAAGCTAGATAGGAGAGCTTGCCATCTAGCAAATATTTGTTTTGAAACAATATTTTTAACATCCTTTTGTAAAATCTCTTTAGCTGATTTGCAATCAACTCTTAGAAGAAATTCCTTATTAATAAGGTCGTCTTGAAATTTAGTGATACATAGCACTATAGACAAAATTTCTTTTTTGATAGTGCTGTAATTTTTCTGGGCAGCATTCCAGACTCCAGAGGTAAAATGAACAAATTATTCGGGAGAGTTAACTTCTACCCTTTGCTTCAGGATACCTCCATACGTCTGAAGCATCAGTTTCCACTATCATCAAGACTTCAGGATTTGAAATGCCTAAACATGGAAGATTTTGTACTAAAGATTTAATCTTTATGACTGCATTGGTTTGATCAGAACTCCAGGGAACTGGGTTTTTCTTGGGACGTGTATATAGGGGTTCACAGACCTGCCTAAAATAAGGAATAAAACTAGCAACATAATTAAGGCTTCGTAAGAACCTTTGGAGTTGGGTTTTATCCGTGATTACATCAAGAAATTTGGAAGAGAATTCTATGGCTCAGCAAATGGGTTTATGACTTCCCTGATGCAGATCATGTCCTAGAAAACGAATAGAAGTTTGAAATAACTTCATCTTTTTAGCACTTACCACCAAACCATTTAATTTAACAATCTTAAATAAAGTATTAAGATGCTTAAAATACGAAACAATGTTCTCATAAAAAATCAACACATCATCAATGTATATAATTGACATATACGAATATGAATTGAAAATGTTATTGGTCTAATGCTTACCTCATCTCACGACCATACTTTTCAGGCTGACCAACGTCTATCAGCGGTCTTCCTCCTCTGTTCGCCGATAAGGTCCGAACAAAAATTAAAGATAGATTTGAGGGACAAATTCCTTATAATATCCTTACCTACGGAGACCTTATAAGTTTCATCACCACTGTAGGTATCGACCTCTGTACCGACTTTAAGCTTAAGCAACAACTTAAGAAAAATAGTGCTTCAAAATATGGTCTAGGAACCTTCTGTAATGATTATGGCTTTACCGACCTCTCTGCTCAGAAAAAGCATAAGAAAAAATCTTCTAAGCCCACCAAAAGGACTTATCCTTGAAAGAAGACTCCCAAGAAAGAGTCTTACAAACCCAGTCGACAGACTAAAGAAAAGAGGATCGTGAGTAATTCAAGTAAAGATTGAAACGGAAATTATAAAAATGAAAACAGAGATTTAAACAACTTACAGATTTTATTGAAAAACTTTAAAAAACATTACAATGGATTACAAGAGATTGGGCAGAGAGAATATTTCTAAGTGGGAAATTTTTGAATGCCTTCTCTGAAGTATTACAATGCCTTATATAGGCAGAAATAGAAAGAAGATACACATCAAAAGTGTACAGATGGACGGCTATGATTCTGCCGACAAAGTTGAGTGCTTGCTTTTTGAAAAGCAAGGGTGATTTGACTTGCTTTTGGAAAGCAAAAGTGATTGGCTTGCCCTTTTGAAAAGCTATCCAGATGCTTTTCTTTTCCGAAAAGCTGCACTGATTTTTGTCGTCTCTGCTTGGTTTGAACCGAAGAAGAGCTGGTTGATGGCCCTTTGTCCAAGGGTAAATTAGTCTTCAAGTCTACCAATTTCGTGGGCATTGGTGGTGAGAGTTTCAGAAATTGGTCCTTTGTCAGAGCAGAGTATTTGTTCTGTAGTGGAGATTGTATCTCCGTCTTGAGTATAGGCCTTTGTGGAACTATTGTCCTTAATGGATTTGCAGATGCTGGAGAGTCAAATGGTCTAGCCATTTTTTGTTGTTCCGGCTTGGGGCTTTTCCCTAGATTTGTTGGTCTCATAGCCCTGTAAAAATTCTCTTGTTAGAAAATCGCAAAGGGAATTATTTTCTCCTTTAATAAATTCAATTTGAAAATCAAAGCTAGATAGGAAAGCTTGCCATCTAGCAAATATTTTTTTGAAACAAGATTTTTAACATCCTTTTGTAAAATCTCTTTAACTGATTTGCAATCAACTCTTAGAAGAAATTCCTTATTAATTAGGTCGTATTGAAATTTAGTGATACATAGCACTATAGGAAAAATTTCTTTTTTGATACTGCTGTAATTTTTCAGGGCAGCATTCCATACTCCAAAGGTAAAACAAACTAATTGTTCGGGAGAGTTAACTTCTACCCTTTGCTTCAGGATACCTCCATACCCTATGTCTGAAGCATCAGTTTCCACTCTCATAAAGGCTTCAGGATTTGAAATGCCTAATCATGGAAGATTTTGTAGTAAAGATTTAATCTTCATGACTGCATTGGTTGGATCAAAACTCCAGGGAACTGGGTTTTTCTTGAGACGTTTATACAGGGGTTCACAGACCTGCCTAACATGAGGAATAAAATCAGCAACATAATTAAGGCTTCCTAAGAACCTTTGGAGTTGGGTTTTATCCGTGATTACATCAGGAAATTTGGAAGAGAATTCTATGGCTCGGCAAATGGGTTTATGACTTCCCTGATGCAGATCATGTCCTAGAAAACGAATAGAAGTTTGAAACAACTTCATCTTTTTAGCATTTACCACCAAACCATTTAATTTAACAATCTTAAATAAAGTATTAAGATGCTTAAAATACGAAACAATGTTCTCATAAAAAATCAACACATCATCAATGTATACAATTGACATATACGAATATGAATTGAAAATGTTATTGGTCTAATGCTTACCTCATCTCACGACCATACTTTTCAGGCTGACCAACGTCTATCAGCGGTCTTCCTCCTCTGTTCGCCGATAAGGTCCGAACAAAAATTAAAGATAGATTTGAGGGACAAATTCCTTATAATATCCTTACCTACGGAGACCTTATAAGTTTCATCACCACTGTAGGTATCGACCTCTGTACCGACTTTAAGCTTAAGCAACAACTTAAACAAAATAGTGCTTCAAAATATGGTCTAGGAACCTTCTGTAATGATTATGGCTTTACCGACCTCTCTGCTCAGAAAAAGCATAAGAAAAAATCTTCTAAGCCCACCAAAAGGACTTATCCTTGAAAGAAGACTCCCAAGAAAGAGTCTTACAAACCCAGTCGACAGACTAAAGAAAAGAAGATCGTGAGTAATTCAAGTAAAGATTGAAACGGAAATTATAAAAATGAAAACAGAGATTTAAACAACTTACATATTTTATTGAAAAACTTTAAAAAACATTACAACGGATTACAAGAGATTGGGCAGAGAGAATATTTCTAAGTGGGAAATTTTTGAATGCCTTCTCTGAAGTATTACAATGCCTTATGTAGGCAGAAATAGAAAGAAGATACACATCAAAAGTGTACAGATGGACGACTATGATTCTGCCGACAAAGTTGAGTGCTTGCTTTTTGAAAAGCAAGGGTGATTTGACTTGCTTTTGGAAAGCAAAAGTGATTGGCTTGCCCTTTTGAAAAGCTATCCAGATGCTTTTCTTTTCAGAAAAGCTGCACTGATTTTTGTTGTCTCTGCTTGGTTTGAACCGAAGAAGAGCTGGTTGATGGCCCTTTGTCCAAGGGTAAATTAGTCTTCAAGTCTACCAATTTCGTGGGCATTGGTGGTGAGAGTTTCAGAAATTGGACCTCTGTCAGAGCAGAGTATTTGTTCTGTAGTGGAGATTGTATCTCCGTCTTGAGTGTAGGCCTTTGTGGAACTATTGTCCTTAATGGATTTGCAGATGCTGGAGAGTCAAATGGTCTAGCCATTTTTTGTTGTTCCGGCTTGGGGCTTTTCCCCAGATTTGTTGGTCTCATAGCCCTGTAAAAATTCTCTTGTTAGAAAATCGCAAAGGGAATTATTTTCTCGTTTAATAAATTCAATTTGAAAATCAAAGCTAGATAGGAAAGCTTGCCATCTAGCAAATATTTTTTTTTGAAACAAGATTTTTAACATTCTTTTGTAAAATCTCTTTAGCTGATTTGCAATCAACTCTTAGAAGAAATTCCTTATTAATCAGGTCGTCTTGAAATTTAGTGATACATAGCACTATAGACAAAATTTCTTTTTTGATACTGCTGTAATTTTTCTGGGCAGCATTCCATACTCCAAAGGTAAAACGAACTAATTGTTCGGGAGAGTTAACTTCTACCCTTTGCTTCAGGATACCTCCATACCCTATGTCTGAAGCATCAGTTTCCACTATCATAAAGGCTTCAAGATTTGAAATGCCTAATCATGGAAGATTTTGTAGTAAAGATTTAATCTTTATGACTGCATTGGTTGGATCAGAACTCCAGGGAACTGCGTTTTTCTTGAGACGTTTATACAGGGGTTCACAGACCTGCCTAACATGAGGAATAAAATCAGCAACATAATTAAGGCTTCCTAAGAACCTTTGGAGTTGGGTTTTATCCGTGATTACATCAGGAAATTTGGAAGAGAATTTTATGGCTCGGCAAATGGGTTTATGACTTCCCTGATGCAGATCATGTCCTAGAAAACGAATAGAAGTTTGAAACAACTTCATCTTTTTAGCATTTACCACCAAACCATTTAATTTAACAATCTTAAATAAAGTATTATGATGCTTAAAATGCGAATCAATGTTCTCAGAAAAAATCAACACATCATCAATGTATACAATTGACATATACGAATATGCATTGAAAATGTTATTCATGATATTTTGGAATTCGGAAGGAGCATTTTTAAGCCCAAAAGGTAAGACATTCCACCCGTAGTGCCCGAAGGGGACATTGAAGGCAGTCTTATATTTATCTTTTTCAGCAATTTGGATTTGCCAGAATCCTGACTTCATATCGAACTTGCTGTAAAGATTGGCTTTGAAAGTTCTTTTAAGAAGATCCCTTTTATTAGGAATCGGATGTCGGATCCATTTTAGGACTGCGTTTAAAGGCTTGTAATTTATAACAAGCCGAGGAGTTCCGCGTTCCTTTTCTGCACTATTATTCACATAAAATGCAGAGCAACTCCAGGGAGAATTAGAGGGTCTAATGATTCCTGTATTGAGTAAATGATTGATTTCTGTTTTACAGATCTCCATTATTTGTTGAGTCATTTGAATGGGTCTGTGTTTTGTAGGAATATGTTGTTCCTCAAAGCTAGGAATATATGGAAGCTGAACTAGATGATTTTTGCGTTCCCAAAATGCATTAGGCAAATCGGAGCAAATCTCATCTTCGAACTTCTTTTGGAGAAGGGCTATTTTAGTGACCATCTCCGGGGTTTTTAAAGTGTGTTCAATATGTTTGAGCTGAACTTCCTATTTTAAGAAACAAAGATGGGATGAAAGACGATTAATTTTAAACACAGTTTCAGCTTTAATGCGGTTTTCGTCTTCCTTAGAAAGGTGGCAAAGAAGGGGAAAGAATAGCTCATTTCCCAAAAGGGTAGAGCGAATACCATCATAATCACTCCGGTACGGGCAAATCTGATTAACGAAAGGTATTCCAAGGATGATATCTTCAGTGATATCTTCAGTAATAACAATGTCATTAATAAGGAAAATGCCTTTATTGCAGACATGAGCTTTAGGAAGCTGATAATTAATATTCATTCTTTCGTCACTGGCGGAATATAATCGAGAGGTACTCTTCTGGAGGTACCGAGTGGGAATAAGGCCTTTGACAATACAGTTACTGTCGGGGCCGGTGTCAAAGAGAGCAATTCTGTTTATAACAAAATCTTTGTCGATGACAATTTTTACGACAATATGCTCACTATAGGCTTTAATAGCCGTTATGGCTTTACCGGATGTAGAGGGAGCATCTTCGCCAGGGAAAGAAATGGATTGTTGGAGCGGATCGTTTGGAATGATCGGAAGGTTACGAGGGGACTCGGGTGGTGATGCTTTCGGTGAAGCTGACCTTAAGACTTGTTCTGTCAGAACATTGAGTTCTACTTGATCAAGTCGGATTTTTAGGTTTTTAATTTCTCCTTTTAAAGTGGAGATTTCACCTTTGAGATCCATGAAGGTTCAGAGGGAGTATTAAATTTAGCCATAACCTTTTTAATGCTAAAAGGCTGAATGATAGGTCTGGGTTTAGAGGTGCCTTCTTCTTGAGAAAGCATTAGTCGTTTGAGCTCTTGAAGATATTTACTTCATAGCTCGTCATCAGTAATATGCTCGATAATGTCAAACAGAATTTCTTTGGGTTTTTCTGAAATGACACTAATAGCTTTGTTAGAGCAAGTACAGAACGTGCCAGTGCATTCATATTCTTGCCCAGATTGGGAGCGGTCAGATTCATAAGCGGCGTTGATAAAGTCTTCGTCGCTATATTCTTCATCCGAAGAAGAATAGGAGTCAGAATCTTCAGAGGAGTCTTCCATAATAGAGAATAATTTCTCTTTTACTTCATTAGAAAGATTAAGCTGGTTGATCTTCTTTTTCTTGGCAGATTTGCAATCTTTCGCCCTGTGGCCAGTTTTGCCACAAGTCCAGCAAGTATCCTTTGAAGACTTTCATTTAGTCTGTCGACTGGGTTTGTAAGACTCTTTCTTGGGAGTCTTCTTTTGAGTATAAGTCCTTTGGGTGGGCTTAGAAGATTTTTTCTTATGCTTTTTCCGAGCAGAGAGGTCGGTAAAGCCATAATCATTACAATGCTGAAGAATTACTGTAGCTCATTGTAGAAGCTTCGTCTACTGGAAGCAGCGACGAAAATGGCGATATGCTAAATCCCCAAGGAATAGCTATGGCCTACCTAGATCCCTATTATGAATAGGAAAACAACCCTTCAAAGAGATAGAGGTTCAAAGAACCAGAATTATCTCTGCGAAAGGGCAATTTACTATTCCTGATTGGAATCCAAGACCCTATGCTGTCTCTATAAGACGACAAAAATCAGTGCAGCTTTTCTGAAAAGAAAAGCATTTGGATAGCTTTTCAAAAGGGCAATCCAATCACTTTTGCTTTCCAAAAGCAGGTCAAATCACCTTTGCTTTTCAAAAAGCAAGCACTCAACTTTGTCGGCAGAATCATAGCCGTCCATCTGTACACTTTTGATGTATCTTCTTTCTACTTCTGCCTATATAAGGCATTGTAAACCTTCAGAGAAGGCATTCAGAAATTTCCCACTTAGAAATATTCTCTCTGCCCAATCTCTTGTAATACGTTGTAATGTTTTTTAAAGTTTTTCAATAAAATCTGTAAGTTGTTTAAATCTCTGTTTTCATTTTTATAATTTCCGTTTTAATTTTTACTTGAATTACTCACGGTGGACTTTTCTAGTATCAGAGCCTCATTTATGAAGCAACAACCACTGAGCAAGTGGTCAGAGTTGTAGACGGTCAAGACCTTTAGGAAGCAAATAAAGATCGTAGCTCCATCTTTGTTCCTAAGGCTCTCGTCTAGGATGACATTCTCCATAGTAATGATTGGCACTTTGAAGCCATCACCCAACCTATTCGGATTTACCCTAAAAAATCCCAGATCGATCGGGTTGTCCAACATCCCGATGGATCTATTGATCTTAAGTTCCTTGGGCTTGACCCGTCTCGGCATTCTTCGTTTCGCCGGTCCGTATCCACTCGTGCCTCTACTTCCAAACCCCCGGAAGGAAGTGATGAGCATGATAATACTGACAAAAAAGGGAAGATTAAAGGAGTTGACTTCTCTGGTCCCATCCCAAAAGTCTATTATCAAAATACTAAGGTCAACGAACCCAAAAATCTCTATGAGCCAGGAAGCCCTTCGGCCTCTGACATGGCTCCTCCTCAAAGGGTTAGGACCGACCCTAGCCTATTCGTCATTAAATCAGATGATGAGGAATATTTTCATGATCTTAAAGCTCTGAAAGTTCGATGGAACCATCCGAAGGACACTCTTAAACGGAGATGGTACGCCAATACCTACTCCACAGAGAAACAAAAGGAGCTTGGGAGGCTATGGATAGCTGACATGAAAAGACTCCGATGCGATATGGAATTCTTCTTCTGGTTTGAAAAGACCAGAAAGATTGAAAACCAAACTGACTCGCTCAATGTTATCATTACCAAATGGTACACCCAAAGAAACACGGTTGTTGAATCCATGACTCCCCCTCTAGAAGGAATTAAAATTCCTCATTCTAATGAAGTCCTTAAAGCTTCTCCTTTTAAGGCAAAACATGATAAGCCTTCCATGGCCCCTCTCAATAGAGACCTTGATAGAATAATTGAACAGAACAATTATACTAATCAGGTTCTCCATACCCTATCGCAACAAATGGGAGAAAATACCCTTCCTACTCCCATACCTGTCAAAAGCATTCCTAGCTCATGCGCTCCTAATTCAAAACCTCTCTCAAATCCTATCTTCAAGATACCCGAATTCCAAAAGGATAAATTTCCTGACCTCAATGATGATTTCAAACTCTCTGAGCAAATTTTGGAAAAAATCAATTCCAATCTCACAAAGTTTAAAGTCTCCCAAGAGGAATCTAGCTTCAAAAGAAATTCTCTTTCCAAGCTTACCAATGAACGTTTTTCTACTAAGAAAAACTATTAAAAAAAACCTTCTCCCCCAAATGTTCAGTTCGAAGAAAACCCTTACCTCTCTACAAGTAATCATGATGGGAGAGAAATTACTGAATGGAATATTGATGGTCTGGCCGAACATCAGATCTACAATAAACTCCATGAGATGGCTGTAGCTATCACAGCCTATAAGATCAAAGGCTCCTCTGACAAAGGAGCTGCCACAATGATTGTCTCAGGTTTTACTGGTATGATAAAACATTGGTGGGACAACTGTGTCACTGAAGAGGTTAACAGCCTCATTTACGAAGCAACAACCACTGAGCAAGTGGTCAGAGTTGTAGACGGTCAAGAGACCCTCATACAAGAAGATCAAGAAGATACCTGCGCCACCCTTCTTTATCATATAGCTAGGCATTTCGTAGGAGAACCAAAGCTCTTTCAAGATAGAAGCTTAGAGATTCTTAATAACCTTCGCTGCAAAAACTTAGCAGACTTCAGGTGGTACAAAGACACCTTCCTAGTTAAAGTTATGGTCAGACCTGACTGCAATAATGACTTCTGGAAAGAACGATTTATCAGCGGTCTTCCTCCTCTGTTCGCCGATAAGGTCCGAATAAAAATTAAAGATAGATTTGAGGGACGAATTCCTTATAATATCCTTACCTACGGAGACCTTATAAGTTTCATCACCACTGTAGGTATCGACCTCTGTACCGACCTTAAGATTAAGCAACAACTTAAGCAAAATAATGCTTCAAAATATGGTCCAGGAACCTTCTGTAATGATTATGGCTTTACCGACCTCTCTGCTCGGAAAAAGCATAAGAAAAAATCTTCTAATCCCACCAAAAGGACTTATCCTCGAAATAAGACTCCCAAGAAAGAGTCTTACAAACCCAGTCGACAGACTAAACGAAAGTCTTCCAAGGATACTTGCTAGACTTGTGGCAAAACTGGCCACAGGGCGAAAGATTGCAAATCTGGCAAGAAAAAGAAGATCAACCAGCTTGATCTTTCTAATGAAGTAAAAGAGAAATTATTCTCTATTATGGAAGACTCCTCTGAAGATTCTGACTCCTATTCTTCTTCGGATGAAGAATATAGCGACGAAGACTTTATCAACGCCGCTTATGAATCTGACCGCTCCCAATCTGGGCAAGAATGTGAATGCACTGGCACGTTCTGTACTTGCTCTAACAAAGCTATTAGTGTCATTTCAAAAAAACCCAAAGAAATTCTGTTTGACATTATCGAGCATATTACTGATGATGAGCTACAAAGCAAATATCTTCAAGAGCTCAAACGACTAATGTTTTCTCAAGAAGAAGGCACCTCTAAACCCAGACCTATCATTCAGCCTTTTAGCATGAAAAAGCTTATGGCTAAATTTAATACTCCCTCTGAACCTTCCATCACGGATCTCAAAGGTGAAATCTCCACTTTAAAAGGAGAAATCAGAAACCTAAAAGTCCGACTTGATCAAGTAGAACTCAATGTTCTGACAGAACAAATCTTAAGGTCAGCTTCACCGAAAGTATCACCACCCGAGTCCCCTCGTAACCTTTCGATCATTCCAAACGATCCGCTCCAACAATCCATTTCTTTCCCTGGCGAAGATGCTCGCTCTACATCCGGTAAATCCATAACGGCTATTAAAGCCTATAGTGAGCATATTGTCATAAAAATTGTCATCGACAAAGATTTTGTTATAAACAGAATCGCTCTCTTTGACACCGGCGCCGACAGTAACTGTATTGTCAAAGGCCTTATTCCCACTCGGTACCTCCAGAAGAGTACCTCTCGATTATATTCCGCCACTGGCGAAAGAATGAATATTAATTATCAGCTTCCTAAAGCTCATGTCTGCAATAATGACATTTGCCTTATTAATGACTTTGTTATTACTGAAGATATCACTGAAGATATCATCCTTGGAATACCTTTCGTTAATCAAATTCGCCCGTACCGGAGTGATTACGATGGTATTCGCTCTACCCTTTTGGGAAATGAGCTATTCTTTCCCCTTCTTCGCCCCCTTTCTAAGGAAGACGGAAACCGCATTAAAGCTGAAACTGTGTTTAAAATTAATCGTCTTTCATCCCATCTTTGTTTCTTAAAACAGGAAGTTCAGCTCAAACATATTGAGTACACTTTAAAAACCCCAGAGATGGTCACTAAAATAGCCCTTCTCCAAAAGAAGTTCGAAGATGAGATTTGCTCCGATTTGCCTAACGCATTTTGGGAACGCAAAAAACATCTAGTTGAGCTTCCATATATTCCTGGCTTTGAGGAACAACATATTCCTACAAAAGCCAGACCCATTCAAATGAATCAAGAAATGATGGAGATCTGTAAAACAGAAATCAATCATTTTCTCGATACAGGAATTATTAGACCCTCCAATTCTCCGTGGAGTTGCTCTGCATTTTATGTGAATAATAGTGCAGAAAAGAAATGCGGAACTCCTCGGCTTGTTATAAATTATAAGCCTTTAAAAGAAGTCCTAAAATGGATCCGACATCCGATTCCTAATAAAAGGGATCTTCTTAAAAGAACTTTTAAAGCCAATCTTTACAGCAAGTTCGATATGAAGTCAGGATTCTGGCAAATCCAAATTGCTGAAAAAGATAAATATAAGACTGCCTTCAATGTCCCCTTCGGGCACTACGAGTGGAATGTCTTACCTTTTGGGCTTAAAAATGCTCCTTCCGAATTCCAAAATATCATGAATAACATTTTCAATGCATATTCGTATATGTCAATTGTATACATTGATGATGTGTTGATTTTTTCTAAGAACATTGATTCGCATTTTAAGCATCTTAATACTTTCTTTAAGATTGTTAAATTAAATGGTTTGGTGGTAAGTGCTAAAAAGATGAAGTTGTTTCAAACTTCTATTCGTTTTCTAGGACATGATCTACATCAGGGAAGTCATAAACCCATTTGCCGAGCCATAGAATTCTCTTCCAAATTTCCTGATGTAATCACGGATAAAACCCAACTCCAAAGGTTCTTAGGAAGCCTTAATTATGTTGCTGATTTTATTCCTCATCTTAGGCAGGTCTGTGAACCCCTGTATAAACGTCTCAAGAAAAACCCAGTTCCCTAGAGTTTTGATCAAACCAATGCAGTCATAAAGATTAAATCTTTAGTACAAAATCTTCCATGTTTAGGCATTTCAAATCCTGAAGCCTTTATGATAGTGGAAACTGATGCTTCAGACATAGGGTATGGAGGTATCCTGAAGCAAAGGGTAGAAGTTAACTCTCCCGAACAATTAGTTCGTTTTACCTCTGGAGTATGGAATGCTGCCCAGAAAAATTACAGCACTATCAAAAAAGAAATTTTGTCTATAGTGCTATGTATCACTAAATTTCAAGACGACCTTATTAATAAGGAATTTCTTCTAAGAGTTGACTGCAAATCAACTAAAGAGATTTTACAAAAGGATGTTAAAAATCTTGTTTCAAAACAAATATTTGCTAGATGGCAAGCTCTCCTATCTAGCTTTGATTTTCAAATTGAATTTATTAAAGGAGAAAATAATTCCCTTCCCGATTTTCTAACAAGAGAATTTTTACAGGGCTATGAGACCAACAAATCTGGGGAAAAGCCCCAAGCCGGAACAACAAAAAATGGCTAGACCATTTGACTCTCCAGTATCTGCAAATCCATTAAGGCCAACAGTTCCATAAAGGCCTACACTCAAGACGGAGATACAATCTCCACTACAAAACAAATACTCTGCTCTGACAGAGGTCCAATTTCCGAAACTCTCACCACCAATGCCCACGAAATTGGTAGACTTGAAGACTAATTTACCCTTGGACAAAGGGCCATCAGCCAGCTCTTCTTCGGTTCAAACCAAGCAGAGTTATGCCATGAAGGCTCCGGAAACCTTTGCTCAAGCAGTCGTTCCCGCCATAGACAAAGATACGTCATCCTTTCCTAGCAAGGAAGAATTCAAATTCATTACTACTCAAGTAATGCCTATCATCGCATTAGACAAAGCCTATGAAGGTTACCCGCTGAACCAGCTGATCAAACCGGTGTACAACAACAACAATTTTGTGGATACTGAAGATCCACTCAAGACCCGTCGATTCTATGAAGCTATTCTGGTTGATACAGACTCTATTAAAGTTGAACATTCAGTGGATAATCGAAACACCGACCACATTAGCTACTCAAAGTTTACCATCAAGCGGGTACTAACCCCTTTCAACTGGTTTGTAGATCACCTACATACTTCCATTGCCTTATCAATGCCACACAGGCCTCAAACTTTCAACTGGTTCGACTACAAGTCGGCATGGTTCAACTTCTTATTCATTCGACCAGGACATACTTGGTTTGTTTAATATTGTCCTGCCATGGTAGATGTCATCATACCCAAATGGTTTTTATGAATGGTGGATTTGTTTTGGAGGAACTAAGGATGTTCTTCCCCAATAATTTCGCAACCGGCTTCCTGACTTTTTAGTTAAGGAAGGATGCTCCACACTTCCAGAGCACATTCAAATGTGCAAGTTTTTTTATCAAAAACCGAGTATCTTATATTATCTCCTGGAACTTCTCCAAAGAAGAACAACACAGGATTAAGTATTTATCAAAAGAGATAAAAGTTAAAGGTTGGACTCCCAAGCCTACCGCCCCTAAGACTCCTGACAAAGAAAAGTCTACAGCAGCCTCCCCCAGCTCCTCCGCTAGCAAGAAGGCGTTAAAAGAGAAATTAAAGAAAGCCTTGGCCGACCTAGAGAGTCAAGAAACAACGAACAATGCTAAAGAATTACTGCAGCTCATTGCAGAAGCTTCGTCTACTGGAAGCAACGACGAAAATAGCGATATGCTAAATCCCCAAGGAATAGCTATGGCCTACCTAGATCCCTATTATGAATAGGAAAACAACCCTTCAAAGAGATAGAGGTTCAAAGAACTGAAATTATCTCTGTGAAAGGGCAATTTACTATTCCTGATTGGAATCCAAGACCCTATGCTGTCTCTATAAGACGACAAAAATTAGTGCAGCTTTTCTGAAAAGAAAAGCATCTGGATAGATTTTCAAAAGAGCAAGCCAATCACTTTTGCTTTCCAAAAGCAAGTCAAATCACCTTTGCTTTTCAAAAAGCAAGCACTAAACTTTGTCGGCAGAATCATAGCCGTCCATCTGTACACTTTTGATGTATCTTCTTTCTACTTCTGCCTATATAAGGCATTGTAATCCTTCAGAGAAGGCATTCAGAAATTTCCCACTTAGAAATATTCTCTCTACCCAATCTCTTATAATCCGTTGTAATGTTTTTTAAAGTTTTTTAATAAAATCTGTAAGTTGTTTAAATCTCTGTTTTCATTTTTATAATTTCAGGATAATATTATCAAGGTTGAAAAGATTATGTATTCATAGAGATAGATGTACTAGAGTAAATCATTAGGTTTGAACAGTGCAAGCTAGCTCTTACATTATTGATTTGATAGTAAGTATGAAGGTGTGGATGTGATTGAGGTGATGTAGTATTAGTAGTCTATGAATAAAAAGAAGAAGATAATATGTTTAGTAAGGTAGGCATGTGTCAAACCAAGTATTAGTAGGTGACAGTGATTGCAGTTTAGTTCAGAGTTTAGTAAAGTGCTTACAAACTTATCATGATGGCTTAAAGATAAGGTGGAGATGATAGATCAAGTGATCGAGTAGGCTCTTAAATCCTAGTAGTAATGCTATTAAATATAGAAAAGCAATAAGGAAAGATGATTCACAACCCATCCTTATCTCAATTTAAAGATTGGTACTTCAGTCAATATGATGCCTACGCATGCTTCATATCTCAGTTCTATGAACACAAATTATATTCATACTCTTCCTAAATAATCATGTATAATTCCAGTTCCTAGCATAAGAAGTTCTGTTCTATTCCCCTCAGTAATACAAATCTTGTCCCACGAATGCAGAAAAATCCAAACTAGGTCATACAACTCATGACTCATGTACACATATCATGTTTTACAGTATACTCAGCTTCCATGGCTCATTCTACTTCTCTACTGATGAGTTAAATTTAGACTATGTTACACATATCCTCAGTTTAGATCTCTTAGTGAATACATGATATTTATATTCTATTCCTCATGTTTTAGTCAAGTTCAGTTAGTGTCCATTAATGCTTTATGTCCTCCTAATTTAACCCTTCAGTGAGCTTTCATTATGAAAAGAATGTAGTGGAGAGTAGTTGCTTAGAAAGGAGAGCGTGGATATTTCATATTAAGACAAGATTGATGCATGCTTATTTTACTCGAGGGTGTAGTGGTGAAGATAGGCTTGAATGTCATATTATTGTGAAAGTAAATGGCTAGCAAGAGGTTGTATTTAGAAGATGGGAAAGTATAGAGTATGAGTGTGTATTCGGATCCCTGACTTATGTCAGTCCTCGTCGTGTAACTATCAGAATTCAGTTGCTATCTCAGTTACAATTTTAGTGTTTAGTCTCAAAATTAAGCACTTCAGTATGAGTATAAACCTTAGTTGTCAGAGACTAATATTCAGTCCCAGCTAAATTCTTACTTACGGTTACAGTCTCAATTACCGTCTTATCTATAATCTCAGTCCTAGTCCTAGTTCAGTAATCAGGTTGGTAAATCAGTTCAGTTTTGGGTTTACTCGACCATAATGTACAGTTATCAACTACTCAGTTGTCAGCCTTCCAGTACCTCATTTTACAAGACTATTGTAGAAACATGTTGTACTCAAGGTATTTAATTCTCAAATAACCCAATTACCCTTAGTTCATGCTCAGTATCTCATGTCAACCAGTCAGTCCTTATCTCCTATGCATGATGCTCTACAGTTGTAGTCCAGTAATTCAAGACTAAGTATTGTTCAGTCTTACACACCCAGTATTTAGTTATCAACTATCCAATTAATGAGATAAGTTAGTGTATTACGCACTCGTATTCAGTACCCATACAAATCTTTTTAGTAGCCTGAATTGCAGTGCAAGATACTTAGTCATTTCATCTTAAATAGTGTTTGTAGGTCCCAACTCATCTTACCAAACTTTAGCCATGTGATGATTTTCTTATTTAGCTATCTTTTTTAGACAACACCAAGATTTCCTTGAGCCCTATAGTCATTAAAATTCTAGAGAAAGAGTGTCATAGAAACACTCTAATTGAGCGTAAGTTTTAAGCATGAGTTAGTTGTAAAACCAGAAAGTTAGTCTATAAATCAGACAGACAAGTTCGCATGCTTTGGATTTCCATCACTTCCATCTAGATGTACTATCTTAAGCCTTATGAATGTAACCATTCTAAAACGAACTGACTAGATATATGCAATATTAGCCCGATTCATGTATCATGCTTTAGTTTTAGATCCGATATTCAGTTAAGACTCAGCTCGTAGATGCCTCGTGCATCGCTTCAACTTCCTCAGCGACAAAGCCAATTCAGTATTCTTCGAGGGACATAGCATTCCAAGGGGGAGATACACTACAAATCCCCCAAGCTTTCATAACATATGCATGCCAATCTCTTTTCACGTAATGAATCTAGTTTGGAGTAAGGGGTACCCATAAATTGACCCTCAAGCTCCAACTTCAATGGTACTCCATGTATGCAAGACTCAGTTTAGTTCATGAAAATTCAGTTCACGCTCCACGTTTCAGTATTAGTTATGTCCTCATGTTCCCATTCATGTATACTTCTGGCATAATCATGGGTTCACCGTATTTATGGCTTAAGTAATGCATTTTTCTTGTACTTACTCAGTTCCATTTTTAAATTACCATTACAAACTTGGTATTTAGTTCATTCTTAGATTTTCATTACAAACTTGGTACGTTTACCCTTACATGTTCAGTCGCATGCTCATGAGTCGATTCGGTTATGTATTCACGCATCAGATATGCATAAGTAGCTTATCAGTACTCTCAGTAAAGCATTCATGTATTAGCTCAATTATAAAATCATGCATAAGATAACCATACCCATGATGAATCTTAGTAATGTCAGCCAGGTTGTCATGTTTCTATTGTTAATGTTCAGTATGAACTTCATCTTATCATTTTTCCCATTTCAATCAGTCTCATTCAAGGACGAATGTTCCTAAGGGGGAGATATTGTAGTACCCCGTACTTCTACCTAGCTTAAATTCATCCCATAAATATTAAAGACTTGTTTCAAAGATGAATCCACTTTTATACATGTGGTATTTTCAAGACTTTCACTTTTGTTCATATGGAATATTCAATAAGCTTTCCATCAATACTAAATTCACCCAAATTTGATACACGAGCGAAGAGTTAGAGCCTTTTTAGTGACACAGTGTATTACCTGATCCATCAATACGTCGCGGATCAAGTCAAAATAGTAATCATCAAAATCCATTGAGCCTCCGTAGTTATGGCCCATCGCGCCAGGGCTCAAATTCAGAATCGTCCTTTTTCTAGTGTCTCAGCATGATACCATCGTGTCGTGGTGAACTTCCAGGTCCCATCTAGTATTGCAATGCAATTTCACTGTGTCACGCCATTATCCCAGTTCCCAGTAGGTATTTTCCAGTGACGCGGTGTGATAGCGCCGCGTCGCTCCAGCCTGCCAAATTGGGAAATTTTCTCAAAAATAAAGTATGCATCCAAGGGTTAAAAGAGTCAATTTCTCAACCCTATATAAACCCTATAACACGTGATTCAGCCATATTTTATCCAAAATATGGGGTTTCTCTAAAGTTTCTCTCAAGAAAAAGCTAGGGTTTCCAATTAAGAATTCAAAGCAAAGACTCAAATTTAAGAATCTATTCGTCAATCTTCACAAAATCATGAACTAAGGTATGCATAGTGTTCATTCATGGACTCCTTTCATCCATGAAACCCAAGAATCTCTTTTCTAAAGTCAATATTTTAGATTTTCTTTATGAACATCATGTTGGGTTTGTTTTGTTTTTGCTGAGAATGATCAATTGAATTCAAATGCATATTGGATGATTAATACTATGTCGAATTGATATATATAGATGTATTTTCATGTGAACCTATGATTAAACCCTAGGATGATGAAATTAGATGTTGAATCATAATATGTAATTATTGTATAATTGTGTCTACATATATTATGCCTATCATATGTTTGATTAAATACCGATATGAAGGAAAAGTGCCCAACTAGCATATATTATGAAATCCCCATATTTTTACAAGTTTATGTATATCACATGTTTGATAAAGTTCTTCAATACATGAATTATGAATTATGTTGTTGTTCATGTGTTCACGTAAGTCATGCTATGTCAGTTTCTTTCCATCGAGTCCTAGGGGTACTTGTACCCGATAGTTTAGCTGTGTGCCTAGAGCCATGTCATGTTTTCATAATACTCTCAGTCAAGCTATAATCCATAGAACTTAGTAAGTCATGTGACTCCGGAAAAACCCAGAAATCTCAGAAATCTCATAATCTCAAAAGTTTAGTAATCTCAGTGATCTCAGTACTCAATAATCTTAATAACCTAAGCATTCCCAGTCAATCCCTATAACTTCAGCATTATCAGTCAGTCCTCAGAACTCAGTGCATTCCATCAGTCAACAAAATTCAGTGCATTCAGTTCAGTTCAATTGCGCTAAGCAATTCCACTTGAATCAGTTGAGCTTAGTTAATCAGTTCAGTGTCTTCCATATGGGAGTAGTATTCAGCACCGAGCGAACCCAAGGATGAGGACTCATCTGTTATTCAGTGGAGGGTGTAATCCTTAGAATCAATCCTTGTGTTCCAGAACTATGTATCTAGCGTAGGTTGAGATGCATCCTACGCATTTAGGGATATATATTCATCTTATTTGGGTTACCTACTAGGAGGGCTTGACGGAAGATCTCCCTGTCAGCGAGGTTATACTCACAACAGGTCTTTACCCATCGAACGATACTGATACCCTTCTAGTGGAGGTTATAGGTTGGACCCCACCAGTTAGTTTCGAGACATGTCAGTTAGATGATTACCTCACACAGTCTCAATTTCAGTCTTAGTCTTAGTCTCAGTAAAAGAACTTAAATAGTTCTTCAGATTTTAGGACTATTAGATATAGTCAATTCAGATATAGAATAGAACTCAGCTAGTTACATCAAATTTAAGACTATCAGATACAGTCACTTATGTTATCAATTATATCAATTCTTAGAACTCATGTTATCAGTTATATTAGTTATCCAAACTCATGTTATTAGTATTCAACTTCAGGACTGTCAGATACAGTCAACCAGACTAGTTTTTCATAATCAAAACTATTAGAAATATTTATTCATATATCTGTAACATAGTATTATCCCCTTAGTATTCAGTAATACAATATCAGTCTTTCTCATTCATCAGTGACTCGAATGAAAAAATTAGTAGACTCAGTATTTAGAATTCAGTATTCTATCCTAGAACGATCTCAGTTATAGTTATGTATGCATGTATGTATTCTCACATTCATGTTAGTCAGTAAGTTGGTATTGTTCATGCATATGAACCTATTGCATTCAGCCTACCTCACTTGAAACTAGTATATTTAAAGTATTGACACATCTTCTCTATGGTGTCTTATACCATAGGTTTTGATGTATGATCTCCTAAGGACCAGTAGCATCCTAGTTTAGCAATCAGGGTTAGCAGTGAGTCCTTATCCTTCAAGGGCATGATGATTTTGTTACTAATTTAGTTTTCAGTTTATTTCAGTAGTCGGATTTAGTTGGGGGCATGTCCCATCAACTCCTTATTCAGACAGTTAGAGACTTTCAGACTATAGCATGTTAGATAGTTATTTCAAATTTGCTTTTGTATTGTTAAACCATTTTTAGACATTGTTTATCAGATGTTCATTCAGGTTTGAACCTTATGGCCAATCAGTTCATGCTTCCACATTTTATGGTATCTTATGCAGTATACAGGTACAGATATCAATTATGGGTTAAGTTGTGGTCCTTCGGGGTCATGAGCACCATGTAGCATTTCGGATACCAGATTTGGGGTGTTACACATAGGTATAGGTATGAGTATTGCTTTAATTATATTGTGTGGAGCTTTTATCTATTAGCTTTATGGATGACTGTATAAGTATATTCTAGGATTATTGTTTGCCTGATTATTGATTGAATCTTCTAAACCTATGGTGATTAGGATTTATGAAAGGCTCGATTAGGATTGTGTTTTAGGATTAGCTGGTTACTCATATTGCTATTACCTCTGATATGATTGTTATCACTATTATGTCTAGTCCGTGATAGATTGGTTGATTATTCAGTATTGAGATTCGAGGTATATTTCAAATTCCATCTATTATGGTTACTTAACTATGGATAATTGTTTCATGATTAGGTGTAGGATTAGTGACCTTGATTATGGAAACACTTGTTTTTACTAGGATTATGAGACCTTATGATGCTAGTCTGATGACTTAGGTTGTACCTTGAGTTGAATTTGTTTATACATATATATATCTTTTTATATATAGCTTTGGTAGTACCATATATCCCTTCCTTATTTTATTTATTCAGATTGTATATTCAATTCTTGGCAGTGTATACTATTATATTTCTCTTTCCACCATTTATTAGTATGATGCCTAGTGATATTGATTGTCATGACCCGAGACTACCCCCCAGTTGTAACACGATGCTTACAACCATAGGTGATCCCAACCTAACCTAGTTATTGGCATACAGTCAAGAAACTGATTTAATATGTATATAACAAAGTATAATTTGTTGAGTGGAAGCATAATCATGAGAAAATATGAATGAATTAACACTAATAAAGTTTAAAACATGATAAAACTAAAGAAAGAACTTAATTTACATATCATAACATTGACTAACTATCTATGAAGCCTCTACTATAATGACTATAGATAGTTAGGACATGCCTCCAACTACCACTAATCAATACATATGGATAATTAGAATGCGACACATAAACTGCAATGGACTGAAGTCCCTGAAATAGGAGAACTCATCACCTGCTGGCTGAAAGTAGAAAATTGTCTGATCCTGGTGTGTGGACTACTTCTGGTACATACATTATGAAATAATGTAGCCACATAGACATATATATGGTTAGTACTTCTGGAATGTACTGATTAACTGGGGGTGAATGAAATAAGTAAAACTAAATAGATACATAATCTTAAAACATGCATGCTAAGTGCAAGTAGAGTCACCAAGAGATTGAAATCAACTAAAAGATCTTCAGTATCTTAAAATATGAGTAACAAACATAATCTGATAAGATGGTGAATCGCTACACTTTGTTTTTTAAATCTTGCTTTTGTAGAATAAGATCTGAAGTTGGGAAGCAGTAAAACATAAATATTTTATGTAAATTTCATATAAAGCTAAACATATTGTCAAACTAAACTATTGATCATGTATGGATACTGATCATGAAAAACATGAACATGTAAAATAAATAAAGCAAGACCAAGTAAAACATGTACTGAAATTATCTGAATAAGTGAATAATTGAAAATCTGATTACTTGGTCAAGCAAACCTGAACTTATATAGACTGAGTACTGGCTAAAACTGTGGAAGCTATTATGTTACCGACATATCCCATTCTGAACTATCTAGGACCACCATGTAACCCCAATTTGAAGGGTTTAGTAACTTGCCACACATACTAACATATGGTTATGTGGATCAACTAATTTGATGTCCCGAAGGACCAAGGTGTCAAGCCTAAACTGACTAGGTACCCCGAAGAGGAAGTCAAGCCTAAACTAACATGTGACCCCTGATAACCTATACTGGCTACGTAATTATGGAATATAGGGATTTCTACTAACGACTCTAGCTAAAGTGATGAGGGATCCACCATCCCTGTGTTCACTCGGTGCTAAATCCTACTCCCAACTAAACTGACACTGGTGTTATTTATTGTTTAACATGACATATTACTATACTGATAATTGCTTAGCATGAACATAATAGTCTTAATATAGTAATAAAAATCATGACTAATCTTACTTGTATATAATTCCCAAAATACACCTCCAATTAAAGGATAAAGCGGTCGTTGTCAAATTTAGTAACCCAAATAGGTTGGGGTCGAATCCCATCTAGAAAACGTTGCAAATCTATCTCAAATTTGTTACAATTACTAGACAGTGTAATAAAGTAAAAGGGAAAAAATTGGTTGTTCTTGGTTGTAAACAATAGAAGACTAACGCTAGGTTTGTGTTCCTCATGGATTCTCAACTGTGTTAATTTCTCGTGATCAACCCAATTATTCTATTGTTCTGAATGCAAATCCTACAAGATAAGTCTTATCAATTGCCAAGTAAGCTCAAAGATAAATTTCACCCTTTACCGGGTAAGTCTCAGGTGTTACCTTATTACCCCTTGCATGGCCTCCGTTACTCTTTTTGGGGCTAGGATTAAGTGATAAGATGAGATGCGGAGATGAAAAGGTAGAGGAAGAAATCCCAAATCAATGTCTTAACCTTCTTTTATGAACCAAACCTCCTTGGTTATTGAATGTATGTGAATAAAGTCTATCTCAAGCTACGACTGATACTTGAGATTAATTATCGTAAAGAACATTAAAATAATTGCAACCCTAGAATATATGAATATCACACTTCTTCTGCGTAACTAATCCACTAAGGTTCCCACAACCCTAGATAAGGGAAGTAGCCACTCATATTTATCATATTAATCATGGAATCCATAGAAAAAATTACAAAATAAATCTCCAAATAATGAGGAATAAATCCCAAAGTTTTAAACTGGATAACAAACGAAAAATGAACCAAGAATAATAATATGTAGATGATGTTTTATTAATGAATTTCTAAATTTATGAATGCCTTAATAAACAAATAATAAAGGGTTTTTATAAATTATAAAAACCAAATCCTAATTAAAGTAGAAAATCCTAGAAGTCAACTCCTACATAAAATAGAAACACGCAATAAATCAAATCCTAAATGAAATAGAACAACATAACTACCCATACATAATAGGATTAAAAACAAAATAGGAGTTTAATTGGGATATATGTAAACTGTAGGAAACAAATCCTAAAAAAAAGGTAAAGGTGAAGTTATGTCAACACTTGATACGACTTTGTCTTTAACTCATACCGACATCATATGATTCGTACCCTGCCTTCTTGTATCTATTCCAGTGTCTGATCTTCCAAGGCATTAAATTTCTATTCAGCATAGGATTCATACATATGAATATGAATCGTGTCCTTCTCTCATATCCACTTGGAACTTTGTCTTTCTAAGCTTGGAACACTAATTTGTGTAGGACTTTCCTATACGAGTCATATTATGATTTTTGATTCATATTCTTTTGATGCTTCAACTTTGTATTTAGATGCATATTTTTATCACAAATAGCTCTTAGATTATAGAAAAGTGAAAACATTCCTTCATGATTAAGTTCTTATAAAAAGTCTAGCTATTGTCATCTTCAATCGTGCATAACTTTGTGTACTTAGTATTTTTGACCTCAAGACCCACTAATATAAAATTGAATTAACTTTCCAACGATACCAATTTCTCCTTAATTCGATATCGGGGTGAAAAGTTATATCCAAAATACCAAAGCACTGGTGAAGCTGTATCAAATCTGTCTGAGGTACGACTTTAAGGTCTGTCCAGGATACGACTCGAACAGACTCCTTACGGTTTGTTAGGAAGAAGTCGTACCTTGGGAAGTAAAGACTGAAAATGGGTTTTTAACAATGATTCAACCACTTTTAATAGTTCCTCTTGTATTTAGCATCCAAAAGCAAATTTCCTACAAAACACTCCCAAAACCACATCAAATCTAACAACACAACCTTATATACATGCAAATTGTCATAGTTGAGAATCATAAGTGCTATATTTCTATAGCACATCACTTGTAATTTGAAAACAAAGACATGTATAAGCATATAGGTATCGAATGTTCATAACCCTCCAGCACTAAATGATCATAAAATATGAAAACAATTCTTAAAATAGAGGTATAAAATAATAGTTGAAAGACCCAAGTAATAAGATATTTCAATAATTGAGTGAAATACATGAACTTGAACATGGGAAGAGTTAAACTAGAGAAATCAATGTAGTCACATGATATAATTCATAACTTGAATATTTCACATGGAATCACTTGAATAGAAGATGAGTAGTTGACATTAGAGGCATGAAATAAACTAGTTTACATGGGAAGACATGTTGACATGACTATAATTCAAATTCCTAAGAAATACATGGATTAAGTTTAAAAGTTGCATGGATAATTTCATAAAATAGGATAACATTCATACTTTAAATCAAAAAGAGGGTTTTGGGGCTCAATGGGTAAGGAACTAGTTGATGAATACCCCACATATATCAATTAGATGAACCCTTGAAGAAACAATAGAATTGCAACTTGAATTCTTGAGTTCTAGGGGAAGAAAACTTAAATTTCTTATTTTTGGGAAGAAAGTCTAATTTCTTTTATCTTGAGAGTTGAGAGAGTGTAAAAACTGAAAACTGACTAATGATATTAAAATATCATGTATAGGGTGATTTAAGTCATGGATAAGGTTTTAAGGTGAGGAAAAGACAAAAATACCCCTAGGGAAACAAAATAAAAGTTGCAGGATTTTTCAGTTGATGACTTAGTTGATAGCTTATCAATTAGTTGATGGCTTATAAACTTAGTCATCAACCCATATATAGACTTGGACACTTTCGGATTAAGGTTAATGATGAAGGTGATAGATCATCACCTAGTTGATGGGTTATCACCTCAAGTCGTCACTTTGTAGTTGGATCAGTTAAGGTAGATGACAAGGCTGATAGCTCATCACTTAGTTGACCACTTATCACCTCAAGTCATTACCTTGTAGCTGGATTTTGTCATATTGTGTTTAAGGATGATGATGAGGTTGATAGCTCGTCACTTAGTTGATGGCTTATCACCTCAAGTTGTCACCTTGTTGACAGATGGACACTTTGAAGTAAAATGAGCATAACTTTCTAGTCTGATATCCGATTAAGATAAAGCCAGATGTGTTAGAAATATAACACAAAGATATTTCATTTTATATATAGTAGGACACTGGAATCGTTATATTCTAGGAGATACTCTTGTTGAAAATGGACCCTAGTTGGAGAATCTGTTAAAACTCAATCGATAGAAATGTCCTCAAATTGCCTTTGCTCTAAGTGTTTCCTATTACCATGATTTGCTTCTAAAGCACTTTATACAAATTTTAAATGATAATGACACGTGTTCATATCCAATTTATTTATGAGAGTTTACACACGTATGAACAAAGGTTCAAACCCTTGCCCAAAAATGTAGGGTGTTACATTATCTCTCCATTGGAATCATTCATCCTAGAATAATGGATAGGAACTTGTTGAAGTCTTAGAAGTATGGAATAATGTACACATGACATGTCAGGTAATGAATGATATAGATGAGCTGAAACATTAAAACTTTTATCATGAAGCTGATTTTAGAGCTGACTTGACTTTATTTATGACAAGGAGATGATTCATTCTAAGAGTTTAGAACTCACTTGAAATATTCATGATACAATCATACATATAGAATTACGATATGATAAATGATACAATAAAATTGCAAGAGTTACAAAGGAGAAAATAAGGTAAGTAACTTCACATTAAGGATTGTCCCTCAACAATACACGTATGGAAATCAAAAGAAAAGAGATTCATGGATCACCAAGTATATTATGTAAACACGAATCATGAGATAGTGAGACCAAGGTCGTACAAGGGGTATTACAATGTCTGAGCTATAATAATTGGAAAATTGAGACCATGCAATGAAAACTTATGAGTTGCGTCATTACTAAATAGCTAATCTAAGTCATTACGCATGGACTGAACTAAATTCGCAATTTACATGTATGCGAGCAAATTACCTCATGGAATATCTATATTTATGAAAATTCGGATAGTAAGACTAGATGGAAGGATGGAAAACCATTGGAACTTGTCTGTTTGATGGAAAAACTGAATCGCTGGCTACACAGACTAAATTATACTGAAAACTTATACTCAACTGGAATATTTCTTTAAAACTCTTTCTTAGAAGTTCTAAAAATAGTAGGGATTAAAGAATCATAGGCATAATCTAAATAAGATATCGGCATAAGGAAATGCAACATGGCTTAGATATTGCCTCAAGAATAAGGTAGAGTTGGCACAAAAGGAGTTATGTAAGAACCTGCATAACTTTCTGAGAAAACATTTCTACTGCAGGATCTGAGACATGAAAAAAGGAAAATATTTCTTAAATACCCTATAGACTATTGAAGAAAAGTACAAATGTCTCCTTACTATTTCACAAGACTCTAGTTAAAATGACTTCAGAGACACCCTAGGACACTTGAACTCTGTGCTCGGATACCAAGTTTTTCATGACTCGAGACTACTCCCTAATCGTAACATGATGCCTACAACCATAGGTGATCCCAAGCTAACCCATGTACTGGCATAAAGTTGAGCACCTAATTTAATATATATAACAAAACATAATTTGTTGAGTGGAAGCATAATCATGAGAAAATCTGAATGAATTAATACTGATAATTTTTACAACATGATAAAATTGAAGAAAGAAGTTAATTTACATATCATGACTCTGAATGACTATCTATGAAACCTCTACTATATTGACTATAGATATCTTGGAAATTCCTACAAATACTAATAATAAATACATATGGACGATCAGAATGCAACACATGAACTTCAATGGACTAGAGTTCCCAAAATAAGAGAACTTATCACCTGCTAGCTGAAAGTTGGGAACGGGCCCACCTTGGTGTGAGGACTACTTCTGGTACATACATTATAAAAAAATGTACCCACATAGTCATATATGTGGTAAGTACTTCTATAATGTACTGCGTAATTAGGGATGAATGCAATAAGTAAAAATAAATAGATACCTAATCTTAAAACATGCAAGCTAAGTGGAAGTAGACCCACCAAAAGACTGAAATCAACTAAAAGCTAAAGTATCTTAAAACATTAGTAACAAACATAATCTAATAATCTGGTGAATCACTACACTTAGTTTCTTAAATCATCCCTTTTGTAAAATAAGTAGAACTGAAGTTGTAAAGCGGTAAAATGTGAATACTATATATAAATCTCATATAAAGTTAAACATATTATAAAAACTAAACTGAGGAGTATGTATGGATACTGAGCATGAAAACATGAACATGTAGAACTAAGAATGCAAGACCAATTAAAGCATATACTGAAATGATTTGAATAACTAAATAATTGAAAATTTGATTACTTGGCCAAGCAAACCTGAACTTGTATAGAATAAAAACTGAATGAAATTATCAGAGCTATCATGTAACTGACATTCCCTAATTTATGCTATCAATGTCCAACCTATAACCCCAATTGGAAGAGTGTCAGTACCTTCCCACAAATACTAACACATGGTTGTGTGGATCAACTAATCTGATATCCCGAAGGACTAGGGTGTCAAGCCTAAACTGACGAGTGACCCCTGAGAGAAAGTTAAGCCTAAACTGATGGGTGACCCCTGATAATCGACACTTCCTACATAATTCTGGAACATAGGGATTACTACAATGACTTTTCCTAAAGTAATAAAGAGCTGCCATACTTATGTTCACTCGGTGATAAATCATACTCTCAATCGCAGTGACACTAGTGTTATTAATGGTTTAGCATAACATGGTACTGTACTAATAAGTGCTCATCATGAACATGGTAGTCTAAATATAGTAATAAAAACTATAACTTTTCTGACTTGTAACTTAAAAATAAAGTCATGTATAAACAAATAGATATTGGGTGTTCATAACCCTCGAGCACTGAATGATCTCAAAATATGAAAACAACTCTTAAAACAGTGGTATATAATTAGAGTTAAAAGATCCAAGAAATAAGACATTTTAATAATGAAGTGAAATACAAGAACTTGAACATAGGGATGAGTTAAACTTAAGAAATCAGCATATTCACATGATATAATTCACAACTAGAAGATTTCACATGAAATCACTTGAATAGAACATGAGTAATGGACATTTGAGTTATGTAATAAAATAGTCTTGACATGGATTGAATTCAAATTTTAAACTAAGAAATACATGGATTAAGTTTATAAGTCGCATGAATAATTTCATAAAATAGGTTAAAATTATACTTTAAACCAAAAAGAGAGTTTTGGGGCTCAATGGGGTAAAGGAACCCATTGATTAATACCATATATCAATTAGATTACTTCTTGATGAAAACTTAAAATTAGAACTTGAATTCTTGAGTTCTTGGGAAAGAAAGATTGAATTTCTTATTTTTGGAAGAAACCCTAATTTCTTTTCTCTTGAGTGTAGGGAGGAGAGTAAACACTGAATACTGACAAATCATGTGAAACTATCACGTATAGGGTGATTTAAGTCATGGGGAAAGGGTGTGAGGTGCAGAAAATACCAAAATACCACTAGAATAACAATATAAAAGTTATAGGATTTTTTAGTTGATGACTTAGTTGATAGCTTACCAACTAGTTGATGGTTTATAACCTTAGTCATCAACCCATATATGGACTTGTACACTTTCTGATTAAGTTTGACAACGAGGGTGATAGGTCGTCACTTAGTTGATAGCTTATCACCTCAATTCATCACTTTGTAGCTAGATCGGTTATGGTTGATGAAAAGGTTAAGAGCTCGTCACCTAGTTGACAGTTTATCACCTCAAGTAATCACCTTGTAGTTGGATATGGTCACATTCTAATTAAGGATAATAATGAGCTTTATGGATCGTCACTTAGTTTACGGCTTATCACCTCAAGTCATAACCTTTTTAACAAACGAACGCTCTAAAGTAAAATGAGCATACTTTCTACTCTGATATCCGATTAAGATGAAATTAATGCATTGGAAAGAAGACTTGAAGATATTTCATTTGATATATAGTAGGACACCATAACCATTATATTCTAGGAGATACTTTTGTTTAAAGTTGACCCTAGTTAGAGAATCTGTTAAAACTCTATCAATATAAAAGTCCTTAACTCGTCTTTGATTTAAGTGCTTCCTATGACCCTGATTTACATCAAAAAACCTTTACACACAAGGTAAATGATCATGATCATATATTCATATCTAAATATTTTTATGAGAATTTAGACACGTAGGAATGATGGTTCTAAATCTTACCCAAAAATTCAGGGTGTTACATTATCTCCCCCTTGGAGTCATTCATCCTCAAATGATGGATAGGAACTTGATGAATTCTTAGATATATGGAATAATGTACACATGACATGTATAGTAATGAATTGTATAGAAGAGGTAAAATATTATAACATTTATCTAGAAATTGATTTCAGACCTGAAGGTACTTTATTAACGATAAAGAGCTAATTCTTACTAGGAGTTTAAAACTTACTTGAAATATTCATGATACAATCATACATATGGAAATGTGAAGTAATAAATAATGCAATAAAATTCCAAGAGTTACTAAGGATAGAATAAGGTAAGTAACTTCTCATTAAGGATGTGCCTCTACAAAACACGTGTAGAAATCAAAATAAAAGGACTTCACGGAATCACCAAGTACATTTTATGTAAGCACAAATCATGAGATAACGAGACCAAGGCATTACAAGGGGTATCACAATGTCTGAGTTGTAATACTTGGAAAATGGAGGTCATTCACCAAACACTTATGAGTTATGTCATGACTAAATAGCTGAATCTAAAACATAATGCATAGACGAATTGAATTCACAATTTACATGAATGTGAGCAAATTACCTCATGGAATATCCAAATTCATGAAACTTCAGATAGTAAGACTAGATGGAAATATGGAAAACAATAGGAACTTCTCTGTCTGACTGCTAAATTTAATTGCTGGCTATACATACTAAATTATACTGAAAACATATACTCAACTATAGTATTTTTTTAAAACTCTTTCTAACAAGTTCTAATAACATTCAGGTTTAGAGAATCTTAGACATGATCAGAATAAGTTATTTGCAAAAGGAATAACAACATGGCTGTAACTCTAAAACCATTGACTATCGGCCTATTAAACATAAGCTAAGAAGAATCATTTTTCCATAAACAATACAACTGCTAACTTTTAAGATTAGCCACACTTCTCAAATACTCCCTCAACTATTTTTATTCTCTTAAATACTATGCTCATTTATTCAACTTGCATTTCTCCCATGGGCATTGCTAAATCTATCTACAAAAAGTATGAGCAGAACTAAATTCTCATACCATGTTCAAGCTTACTCAAAGTCACAAGGTACCACATATAATACCATAATACTAGTGTGAACCATGAATTCAATATCCTATGTGTTTCAGAGCTCTCGTCTAATAAATATTACTCCTTACCTCTTCAATGACTAACTTTAACATCTTAATAGGAATTCACTAATGCAAATTGCATCAATCTAATTATATACTAACATGGCATTCTAACCTATTATTATAATCATATATAAACTTCTGGTCAAATAGTACTTGGACATATTTATCATAGTCTTTATAGATAATATTCTAGTCTATTCCCGCAGAGAGTATGATTATGTAAACCATCTCAGAATCGTGCTTCAGACACTTAGAGATCATAAACTATTCGCCAAATTTAGTATGTGAAAGTTTTGGCTAAGGTCAGTAGAATTCCTTGGTCATATCATTTTCGGTGATGGCATTAGATTTGATCCTCAAAAGACTGAAGTAGTAAAAAACTAGCCCAGACCTGTCTCTCTATCAGATATCAGGAGTTTCTTGGGTTTAACTGGCTATTACAAATGATCAATTGAGGGTTTTCTTTTATTGCATACCCTATGTACAGATTGACTCAAGAAAAGTGTTGTTTTAGTGGTCAAATCCTTGCAAAAAAGATTTTTAAGGAGTTGAAAACTCGACTCACCTTTGCTCAAGTTTTGGATCTTCCAGGTGGTTCAGATGGGTTCATAGTATATGGTGATGCATCCAGAGTAGGTTTGGGTTGTGTCCTTATGCAGGATGGTAATATCATAGCCTACGCCTCAAACAGCTTAAACCCTATGAGAAGAATTATTTGACTCATGATCTTGAGTTAGCAGCCGTAGTATTTGCCTTAAGAATTTGGAGGCATTATCTATACGGAGTTCATGAATTTGTGTTCATAGATTATAAGAGCCTTTAGTATGTATTCTCCCATAAAGATCTCAATCTTCGTTAGAGGATGTGGTTAGAGATCTTAAAAGATTATGACATGAGTGTCCTTTGCCATTCGGGCAAGGACAACATAGTGGTCGATGCTCTTAATAGACTGTCTATGGGTAGTGTTGCTCATGTTGAGAATAGTAAGAAAAAGTTATCTTAGGAAGTCCATCAGCTTTCCAGACCAGGTGGTCGCTTTGTCAATACAGAAAAGGGTGAATATGGGTTTAGAGTAGTACAAAATCATCTCTAGTTTTTTAGATGAATGAAACGTAGGATAGAGATCCCAGCCTTGTCAAGTTGAAAGAGTAAATCAAGGACCCGAAAGTAAAGGTTTTCTCCTAAGAAGGAGATGGTGTTTTGAATTGTCTGGGTTATCTTTGCGTGCTAAGTATAGATGACTTTAGGTAATGAATTCTTCCAAAAGTGCATGGCGCGTGCTACTCTATTTATCCAGGGGCCACTAAGATGTACCATAACTTGCGAGAGATCTATTGGTAGAGTGGGAAGAAGAGAGATGTTGCAGAGTTTGTGGCTAAGTTCTCTACATGTAAGTAGGTTAAGATAGAGCATCAGAAGCCTAGTGGGTCCATACAGGAGTTCACTATTCCTACTTGGAAATGGTAAGAAGTGAACATGGACTATGTGACAGGTTTGCCTCATACTCATCATCAGCATGATTCAGTTTGGCTCATTATAGATAGAATGACCAAATTAGCTAATTTCCTTTCAGTCCATACCTTTTATTCAACCGAGGATTACACCAAACTCTACATCAGAGAGTTGTTCAAATTGCATGGTGATCCTCTATCTATTATCTCAGACAGAGGTACCCATTTCACCTCTCATTTCTTAAAAGTATTCCAAGGGGTCTTGATATCCAAGTTCATCTTAGTACAACCTTTTATCCTCAAACAAATGGTCAAGCAGAAAGGACCATTCAGACTTAAAAAGATATGCTAAAGGCCTGTGTAATTGATTTCAAGGATAGTTGGGATGACTACTTTCCTTTGATTGAGTTTGCATACAGCAACAACTATCATTCCAATATTGGGATGGCTTCATTAGAAGCTCTCTATGGTCAAATATAAAAGCTAGCAAAATATCAAGGAGAGATAAGGAGAGAATAATAAAGAGAGTAGAGTGAGGCAAATTATAGCTATGTGATATGATTCCCAAGAGTTAGTAGGATAGGAATTAACTCAGTTCCTGTATGTGTGAGTATTTCTGTAGTCTTTGCATAAGTGCTCCACCTAGAAATTACACGATTCATTGGATGTTGTTGAGTGTGTGACCCAATAACATAGGATAGTAGGCCTCCTTTCCTTTTTAGAGCACTTAGCCAAAATAATAACCCACCAAAAACATTTTGATCCTTTGTATACCTAGTTGATCTTTATTAGTGTTTGTTCTGTCCAAATAAGTCTGATTCACTCTCTAAAAGGTGTTAAGACTTAGATTTGGCCCTAGTCCCATTTTAGACATTATGAACTTCAACTTAAGCAAATCTCCTAAGTTAAGGGTGGCTACTATTGGATTGTTAGCAGCCTAGGAGGGTTAGTTGAAGTTGGTTTAAGAAGTAGCATCCAACCCTGGTCTAGTTAGATGTCTAAATAGATATTGTGTACCTCAACTGACTACATCAGCTTAAGTTGAGGGTGGTTGATGCTGTTGTTCTTTAAAAAAAAGGGTTATGGAAAGGGCACAAATGGATAATAAAGGTTATGAATGAGCAAACAGATTTGTAATCTTAGGGAGTAGCTACCAAAAAGGGTAAAGAGAGTGAAGTTTTGTTCCTTAAGTCACTTGCCCAAATAATCAACAGTCACCAAGCCTAAAATCTCATTAAAACCCTTAGTAAGTCCTGCTTGATCTTGGCGAGTCAATCTTAAGGGAACGTTAGATGATATGGGCAAGCTTATGGGTGTCCACTAACTTTGCAACTTCTGTTATGAGAATGAGAGTCAAATTTTCATCCATGACTTAAGTGTACAATGTGAGGTTGACTTCTTTGACTGTAAGGGCATGTTTTGCTATACCTGGTCTACTTATATCTTTGTGGTATTATATCTGTGGCTGCGAATATGCTTCTTAGTAATAAATGTCAGTAGGGGATCCATAAATGTTGAGATCATATAGACGAATGGGCGGTTGAATAATTGTATGATTGTGCTGGTTTGACTATAAAATGTCCATCATGATGTTGTTCATATGTGCATCTTCGTGTTGAGTTGCTTGAGGACAAGCAATTACTTTAAATTGAGGGTGTTGATGTTCCGGCATTTGACGGAATATTTTATGCCTTTTTCTTAGAATAATTATGTGTTTTCAAGCAACTATTGTTATATTTAACATTGGACTTTAGTGTTTTCAGGAAAAGAATAGAACGTGAAGAGTAACTTGAAAAACTAAGTAAATCAGCAAAAAAATAACAAGCGATGACGTATGCGATGGACCATCGACCTAGCCATCGCCCAAAAGCAGAAGACAATATCCCTGGAAGTTTCACGATGATCTAGGTAATGGACCGTTAGCCTTGCGATGAGCCATCATCCAGAAGCAGATAGCAGTATCACCAGAAGGTTCACAATGTTCTAGGCAATGAACCATCGACCCTCCGATGACCCATCACCCGACCCATAGCCAATAAACAGAATAAGGTCTCACTGGAACTCTAGTGACGGTCCAGGCGACAGACCGTCGACCCTGCGATAAACCATCGCCTGACCCATCGAGAATGATGTAGCAATTCTAAGTTTAAAATTAAAAACCCTATCCTGGAATCATATAAATACTAAGTATTGGGGTTTATTTCAGAACTTTTGATAGTATGATCATTTTTACTCCTCTATTGAGAGCATTGTGATATTGTTTATTGAGATTTCAAGCTAGAAACTAAGATCTGATTTTTATTTTCTATATTTTCCATTAAAGGCTCAAAATAATGGTATTGTAACTTTTCTATGTACTCTCTAGATGCTATTTATGAATATCAATATGTCTTTGAGATCTTTTATGAAGATGAGTGTCTAAACTCTCAAAACTAGGGTTATGGGAGCCCTGATGTAGAGAGTTGTTTGGGGTTGTAAATCCATTTGATTTCTAACATTTATCTAAATTGCATGGATCTCTCTCCATTACAATGACATCTTTTGGTTACAAACTCGAGAAGTGAGCCCATGAACACCACTTCTTTGAAAAAGAAAGTAGATATTGGGAAAACAGGTGATTCACATAAAATCCATGGGTTTAATCTTTGGGTTAAGGGTTAATGCCCTAGCAGGGTCAACCCTCATGAGATTTCTATTGAATAATGCATGTTCTTAAAGTTCAAAAGAATTAAAGGGTGAAATACCAATTAGGTTGAGAAACAAGTGGGTAATTATTAGAGTACAATATTTCTTGCAATTGAAGTTATAAGTTAGAAATTGAGTATAAACTCATAACCCTAACTGCTAGAACATCTTGGTGAGCATAACCCTAGTTAACTCATTCTCATTGAAAGTATACTTGTATTAAATCTCATTATTTGGACTTTGGTGTGACACAAGGATGAAAGAATAGTATTAACACGTCAACACTTCCTTATTTCGGAACCTTAGGTCAACAGCCTAATAATAACCAGAATACTTAGTGAACACAGTATTACCTATGGGATTCAACACCTAACCCAGTTGGGTTCTATATTTGATAGCGACCGCTTACACTTTCATAAAAAGTTGTAATTTAGGTGTATCAGATACCAGAACTGTCTAAGTATGATTGGGGAATGATGCATCCAACCCTATGTTATAAAATAACATATCACAAAAGATAGTATGTAGTTAATACATTAAATGTACAGGTATGCGAGATATACACTAACTGATATACATATGATACCGAGTATGAATGTATGAACAAAGAAAACAAATGCAAGACTAAGTAATAACATGCGCTGATATTATCTGAATAATTGGATATCAATATCATGACACTTGGTTATGCAAACTTAATTTGATATAATCTAAACATTAAAATAAAACCATGGGAGATAATAATTAATTGAAATGCCCCAATTTTAGCTAATCGAGGTCCAACCTGTAACTCCAGTTGGAAGGGCGTCAGTACTTTACAAAAGGTATCATTGTTGGCTGTGTGGATCCATTAATTTGTTGCCTCAAAGGACCAAGATGTCAAGCCTAAATTGATGGATGTCCCTAAGAGGGTGTCAAGCCTAAATTGATGGGTGAACCCTCATAAGCTACGTTGGCCAGTTACTAACTACTCTTCCTAACTAAAGAGGGAGTCTCTATCTCTGCGTTCACTCGGCACTAAGTTCTACTCCCAACTAAACCGACACTGACACTAATAAAAGTTTATCATGATTCAAAACTGATAAATGCTCAACATGTAATTTCAAGGATACCCATAATTTACATAAATCTTTAAGCGTAAAGAAAAAATTAAACTTTAGAGTTTTGGGAAAACTTTGGGTCTCAAAAGGTCAAAGGGGACCATTGATGAATATTCCACATACCTCAATTTGGTTACTTCTTGAAGGGAACTTGGATTTGGAGCCTTGAGTGGTGAATTTTTGAAAGAAACCCTTATTTTTAGTTCTTGAGAGTAGAGAGAAGAATGAACATTTAAAACTGACTTTGAATGGGCATACTGAAGTGTATTGGAGGTTTTAAGTCGTGGAAGTGGAATTTGATGCAAGAAAAAGACCAAATTACCCCTATGGAAACTAAATAAAAATCGTAAAAATTTTAAGTTGACATCTAAGTTGATAGCTTGTCAACTAGTTGAAAAATTATAAACTTAGTCGTCATCCTCTAGTTGGACTTGACTAATTTCTGGTTAAGGCTGACGACTTAGCTGACAACTTATTAACTAGTTGACAGCATGTCAACTTAATCGTCACCTTGTCTAATGATGTAAGGTTTTTTCTGGTTAAGGCTGACACTAAGTTAATAGCTCATTACTTATTTGACAGTTTGTCAACTCAAGTGGTCACCTTTTCTCAGACAGACACTCTGAGGTAAAATAAGCATAACTTTCTACTTCGATATCTGGTTGAGATTAAATTAGATGCTTTAGAAATAATACTCGAACATACGCCATTTTATATATAATAGGTCACCTGAATTGTTATATTCTAGGAGTTATACTTGTTTAAAATTGACCCTTGTAGAATCCAACATAAAAAGTCGATCAATTCAAATGCTTTTAACTCAACTATGGTCCAGTGTTTCCTATGAAAATAAATTCATTGAAAACATTTCACACTCAAGGTGAATGGTCATGACACTTAAGTATAGCTTCATAATAATATTTTGGGGTCTTTAATCATATAAAAAATAGTTGAAAACTTATCTAGGCGTTTGTGGGGTATTATAATCCTCTAATGAGGAAGCTCATATTAACATATATTTGTTTCTCAATAATCCAATATTGAGTTCCCCCTTCAATTCACATTATTTAGGTATCAAACTACCTAAATCTTGTATTTTCAACCATCTTCACAAAAATTTTCCTATAACTACTTACTGAGGATTCTCATTGATGATAATTTGATCTACTTTTTCCCATATCACTCTTGGTTCTCTATGAAAATAACTAACATGATTTAAAGGGATAGGATTTGTCGTATTCGGCTTAGGTCAAAATTGTATCGCATGATTAAGGTGAGACTCTTCATTGGTGTGAGTTCGATCCATCGCAACGAAAAAGTTTGACAAACTTAGGATTTTACGCCGACTAGGGTTTTATTCCTGTGAGTGGAGAGAGGTTTTCTTAATTTTTTTTATATCACTTCTAATAATATTCCCTAAAAAGGGAATAAAACAATTTTTTTTTGAAAATATATGTACAAAAAATAAAAAAGCTAATAAAAGTGAGCTCCTAGTTCAAATGCAAAGAATATAATTTAAATATTGATTTTTCTACTTTAAAGATTTTGATTTTGTTTATTTATTTGGTCTGATTCATAACTTAACAATGAAATAAACCATTTTTTCAATTTAGTTACCACGACTAAAGAGATAATCGAAGAAAACACTTAAATTAAGAAAATTCAACCTCCATTAAAGGAGTTTAATCTCAAAGAAGATGATTGTGTTTGGGTGGGAAAGACGGTTGTGATAGGGATTGGTCAAAATCCTTTTTTTGTAATTATTTTGTCAAAACAAATTTTGTGTCATTGATTTGTTGGACACCTCATCATGTGTTTTGACCTTCTTTTCTTTTAAAGAAATTATGGGATTACATAATTATGTAGCAATTTATAATGAGTTGACACAAATAATAGGTCATTTAATCGATGTTGGAAGTGATTATTACCCGCGTGCTAGAGGATTTTACAAGTTGGTGTGAAAGGTGCCAAAATAACATAGTTGGTGAAAAGTTTAGGTGTTTGTTCTATGAGACATAGTACGAGAAATAATACGAGCATTTTGGCCCTTTTTCTTTTTTATTTCCTTAAAATTATATTCATTTCTTCTACTTTTTGTATTTACATCAACTTATAAGAGAATTCAAATCAAACGTAAGTAATACGTAGAGTATTTGGATGACTTTTAAAAGTTAAAAGTTCTAGTTTATGTTTTTAACTTATTTTTATTATTTTAATTTTAAGTACTTTTTTTAATTTTCGTAACAATAAAAAAATTATTAAAAAATATTTAGCTTAAGAATACTTATAATAAGTCAATCCAAACAAGCTCTTAGTCATTCTCAAGTGAAGGATTTTCAACTTATATGCACTTTTGGTTTGATCAAACCTTTTACTATTTTATTCCTAAAATATTTGTAATCCAAAAAATTTCATTCTCAAACAACACTATAATAATCCAATCCATCTTTTTAAATATTTATGATCTAAATTTTGTTTTGAGACCTTATATACCATTTGGGATTGATTGACATGATTTGAATTAGATTTTGAGAGGTTTGGTGATTCGACAAATGTTGAAAAATCTATAAAGTTTGAATTTTCATTTTTTCATGTCACTTATGTGATCGTGATCCTGGTGACATGATTGTAATAATTAAAGGATATGGGTTTTTGTTCTACTTTAGAAGGGGTACAATTGTGGTACTTGTTCCACCAATGAACCATTGCTATGATGACCCCTTGATTGTGATTAGTTAAGGAAAGGGGGTTCTTGGATGTACATCGTGATCACAATATTTGTTGTGCAATCATGATGTTTATTGTGTGATCATAATTAGAAAGATTTGTTGGTCAATGATCGATCAGTTAAGCCTACAATTGCATTGGAGGACTTGACATATATAAATATTATATTTTTGAAAATCAACAACTGTTAGTACTATTTTGTGTGATGTTCTCTAAAATTTAGTGCATAGATCTTAAGATATACTTGATGTTACGATTCAATATGTTTTCGCCATGATGACACTTAGCCATAGTGCACTAGAAGAATCGAAAGCATGCAAACATCAAATTCATAATTCAATAGGCATAATTAGACATAATTAAGTCTAAAAAATACTGTAATGATATAAGTTCAAAATTGTCACAACCCAATATCCAAAGGTCATGAGGGCACCTACACTAACCCATTAGTAGGTAAGACAATCTTTTACCTAAATTAGATATCAAACCAATACGTGAAAGTTAAAAAAATAAAAGTACAGAATTAAAGTCAAAGGTTTCATAAAATACTACAGAAGTGTAGAGTGACAAAAGTACACACAAGATTTAATGTCACCAATACAAAACATCTAAAGAATTTACATTTTTTGAAACTATAATATTCTTTGAAATAGTAAATGAGAGGGAAAACTACCGATAAAGTAGATCATACATCACTCGAAACACCAAGTAACTAACCAAAAAAGTCAATAAAATATTTTCTCAGACAGTAAAATGTTTTGAAAATATAGCACTAGGATATGCATCAGATATGCAATAAGTGTAGTACGAGTATGAGAACACATGTTACTCAAAAGGTATCATAGATTAATCAAGCAACAGTTATACAATTATATATATAAGCTTCTTTTCGATTTGATTTTTTGTATAAAATCTTACTAGAATCATCTTCAAATGATAATTACTCCTAGAATATAAATATTTTTATATCTAAATACCCATCAACTTAAAGATCTTAGAGTCTTCTTTGCAATGCCACTGATTGTCTGTTAATCTGATTCTAGAGTAGAAAGTTATGGTTATTTAACTAAAATATGTCATTATTGAAAAAAGATTGGAGATGTGCCAAACCTGTCCAAAAACTTTCAAAATCTATCACACTACCGATTTGAGGATCTAGTTTGGTGAGCCTCCATCTATTTTGGTGAGCTCACCTCAAACTCTCAAAACTAAAGTGGCCCACCTGATTTATTAAAAAAACCTTTTTTATTTTTTCCATTTTATTTCTCTTTTCCATCAGCCCGAAGTTGGTTTTGTCTCCTTTTCTCATCCTTCCATTATCAAGGTAAGTCTCTCTCTCAAATTTCCTCCTAATTCTAATTAGTTTTACCATTCAAGATGAATTTCTAATGAAATTTCACTCTATAATCTTAGTACTTTCAAGAAAGTTCAACGTAAACTCTAAGAATTGAATTTTTGGAACCTTTTCTCAAGGTATGTTAGACTTAAATGAGTGTTTTCTTTTCAAATCCATATCCAAAACTCTAGAAATTCATGATTCAAGTTTATGATTAAGGTTATAAACCCACTTTAATATTTCTCTTTTATTTTGTAAATTTTATGACTCTCTTTAAGCCCTTTTTTTATGATTGTTTTATGAATATTGTATTTTATATATACGCTTAGCAAAGTGTCTCATTATTGGAGTTCTTGTTCTTGACATGATTTATACTCATTGTTTATGAAGTTTATTTTTGAAAGTATGAAATTTTAAACCTTATGAATGTAGAATGCTTAAGAAGATAAAATAGCCCACAAAAGGGTGAAGTTATGATAGTTTCAAAATATGATTTTAGTTAGATTCAAGATTTAAAAACAGATAGATAGTAATTTAAATTTTTATTGAGCATATGAGTATGTGAACTATTTTTGTAGGATTATTTATCACTAAGTGAATACTAGTTTTACAATCAAATAGATAGTAATTTAAATCTTTTATCGAACATATGATTATGTGAATTATTTTGGTATAATTATTTAGCACCAAACAGATGTGAGTTTAGGAAACCTAAATCTCATAACTAGATTACACCGCAGGATTTTATTTACATCACAATGTTGGTTGATCTTTATCCTAAAAGGCTCATTAAATAGATCCAGTATAGATAGATAGGTTCGATACCTTTGCAAGGTATGGGGCGGTCCTCTCAACTGGGTTAGAAATTTGACATCATTAGCTCAACTAATGTACGCTATTTGTAAGAAAATTCCACCTAAAAGAATTTACTTTGATAATTGATTTGATATGATCATTATATGATTTCAGACAATACAATTTTAGGTATGTATTTTTCAGAATTCCTTACATATTGTTTGAACTATTTATACTCTTAGTTAATATATACATTTATGAACTCACATTTTTTGTCTTTTCTTCAAATTACTCTATGATTATACTTTTGATTCTTTAGTTTTATTTCTTACGTGCTTAGCACCATCCTTGTACTAATGGCATACCTCTTCTGTTGGTGCAAGCTGAGCTTCATAATATTATAAAATGAAGAATTAAATCTCGAGAACATAGTAATGTGGAAGTACAAGGAAGAAATATGAAGAAATAGACTATGGGCGCAAACTGACTATTTTGACATACTCGCCTCATGCTTATAAGATCCCTATTTCATTAAGGGAATTTTGTAACTAGAAGTGTATGCTATAAATAATTAAGATTAGCTCATTTTTAGATAGTCTACTTTTGATATTATGAATTGATGTGTGAAATTCTTGAGTGATTTGAGTCCAAGACCATATTTTCTAGAAAATGTTGATGGATTTGCTTGCTTAAGGATATAATTCTTCTTAAATATGTATTAATAGAATAGGTGCTTGTTCAGATTTATAATAGGGGGTCTTGATTTTTGTATAGCTTCGTTTGCCTACTAAATCCTTACGTGTGTCTTACTTTTATTAATTTGATGCTTTTTTGGACTTTGTATTTGAGGGCATTGGTTTTGACATAGCCATGATTCTCATTTCATTCATTTTGTGTCAATATTCTCTCTTTAATTTGCATTCTTATATTTAATTTTTTTTATTAGCTAATGTGTATTTTGTATCATATCATTTGGTATCAGAACCATATTTAGATTTGTTCCTACAAATCTATCTTGGGGTTGTAGTATTATATCTAAAAAGAAACAAAAAAAGACTGAAAAACATTTTAAAGAAAAAACTATATTTTTTAATTGTGAGTCCTTCTCGAGTTTCTAATTCTAGATTTTCTTTCTCTAGTATTAAATAGATCTAGATCTTGAGTTTTGAGTCATTAATATATAGAAGCTGTAGAGACAACTATCTTCACATTGTTCGAACAATAATGATAACAGTATAAGAAATTTAAAATAAAACTTGCTTATTTTAGAGGCATGTTAATCCATTTCTTAAAAATAGTTGGAGTCTCTCCCTCGAGAAAACAGAAGAATATATAACAACTCTATCGTTGGAATTCAACTAAGCGACAAAACAAGTAGCATTCAAAAATGTTACTTTTTTTTTTAAATTGGTCATTTCACCATTTGATCAATGTCTTTCAAGTTTTTTCATAAGAAAGTGTTTTTCAAATGCTTCTTTTAAAAAAGCAAAAAATGTTCTATTAGTAGGACAAAATTTTTGAAAGCGTAATTTTTCAATAAATGTTTCCTATGTCTCAATTTATATGATATATTTCGCTTCTCGAGATTCAAACAATGTAAGTTTGATTGTAAATTTGACCATAAAATATTTGAACTTTTTTAAAAAATAAAATTTATATATTTAAAAGCTATGTAAAAGTACTATAAGTAGGTGTTTGCCTATGGAAACAAAAACATTTTGAAGTTGAAATTGGAGTTGTGTTTGGCCGTGAAAATAAATTGGAGATTTTTTTTTGGCTCTTTGTGAGAGAAGTTGAAGTGAAAACAAATTTCACTTGTTTTCACTTTTTCAAATATTTCAAATTGAATGTGAACTTCTTAATGCCAAACACTGCAATTTTCATTTAAATGAAATAAATTTGCAAAAAAAGTGAAAAATTCTCATGACCTAATTGGTTTTAAGTCACAATAATCAACAATTCAAAATATACATAAAAAAGTCATGATTAAACAAAAACATATTTGAATCTAAAAATCCAAAATGTGTCACATAAATTGAGATAATCATCATCATCATCATCATCATCATAATAATAATAATAATAATAATAATAATAATAATAGGTTCATAAATTTTAACTAATAAAGTTGTATCTTTTAAGAACCTATAACTTAAAAGAACTAAATGAAGAGTGAATGTACCAATTCAAATTTATGTACTTTCGTTATCTTCAAAAAGCTTTAAAGGATTAATTTGTTTCAAAATTAATTGAAACATTAAACTTAAACAAAACTTCTAAACCAACCTAAATTCTCTTCCCTACTGACAACAACAACAACAATAAGGGGTCGTTTTGTAGAGCCTATTGGAAAGCTAATGTATGCATTAGTTTAATGTGTATTGCTAATACCTTGCTATATTTTTTCACCCTATGTATAACTAATGCTTGAAATTTCTATACACTCTATTGTGTATTGAGGTGTGTATTGCTAATACCTCAAAATCCATGGTATTAGCAATGTAATGGATCCAATGAATTAATTAAAATGATTCAAAAACACTATTACCCTTATAAAAATTTCCACGTCCTTTCCAACATATATATGGAGGGTATTTCTACAATTTTTTTAGAAATTCTATAATTCGTGTTATTTTTAATACATCAAACCAAACGATGCATAAGAAAAATAAAAGCATAACTAATGCAAGCATAGCTAATACAAGTATTAATAATACTCCATATTTTGCATTATTATTATACACTCTACTAAACGACCCTTAAGAGACCAAGATACACTTGGTGTTGCTCCACAGATACAAAAGATTTCTACTTTATTCCTTATAAATGGTTCTAAAATCCTTCATTCACTTCATTGCCTATGGAGAAGACCCTCAATTGAACCTTGGAATATCAAGAACCATATTGTTCATCACCAACTTCAACATTTTACAACATTTTAAAATTTATTCACTATTACCTCATTCATTTCTCAGCAACACCAAGGAGCTAGAGTTATCATATTTGCTTCTTTTCAAGGGCTTCGAGAGTTGGGTAAGTGGCAAAATTGAAGGAAATGTGTCTTAAAAAACTTGACTAACTTAATTGTGAACTTAATTAATATTTTTAAAATTTTCTAATATTTTTAAAAATCCATATCAACCCATACCTCTCTCCTCTCCAAATCAATCATCTCTCTCTCTCTTTCGATCGACAATTTCTCCTAACCAATTATTCTGCAAATTTCTTCATTCAATTCTTGATGAATTCAACCTTCATGATAAATAGTTTTGAGTTTCTTTTTTACTTTCAACTATCAATCAACATGACAACATTCTCCAGCGACAACAACTTCGAGTTCATCATCATCCCTTTTCGACTTTCATAAGTAAAAAATTAGGATTTTTAGTTATGAAGAAATAGAGGAACTTGAGTTAAATTTTCTTCTAGTGTGGGTTAATGATTTCATAATTTGCTACTTAAATTTGAAATAAGCACTCAAGAAAATCCTAATTTTTGGTATTTCTTCTCTTCTTTGTTCGGAGTGAAATATAATTTTTTTGTTATAATTGTAGTTCCTATTGTCAAAAATTGTTATAAAAATAGTGAGAGTTAAAGTTAAAATTTTATTTGGAGAAATATATTGTTATTAAATCTAACAAATTGCTGTTGATTTGATTTGTTGGTGTTTGTTGTGTTTTTTAAATTTTTTTTGTTATATGTGTTTGTACAATATTGGCGTTGCTGGTAAATGTTGATGTTCTTCGTATGCGTGTTACATTGGTGTTCTGGGTTGATTTGCTATTTATGGGTTATTGTTGGTCTTTGTAAAAATAGTTTATTGACAAATGGTGATATTGTTGTTATTCTATTAAATAAATCTTGCTACTGGTTTGGTTTTTTTTCAACAGATGAACCACCCGTTGTAATAGTGAACCATATGTTAGATGAAACCCTAATAGTTATTCCAATAGATGACATATCCAAGACTTTAATTTTTTCCAATAGCTGGGCCATCTGTTGCAATAGATGATCTATCTATTGGAAGAAATCTAAACAATATTGACAATTAGATATCATCCAATAGATCACTCATCTGGTCCAACAGATAAGTGATTTGTTGTAAGAAATCACAATAGTATTGAAACTGTTTTTATTGTTTCCAATAGATCACTCATCTGTTGCAACATATAAGTGATTTATTATAATCGATCACTCACCTAGTGCAATAGATGTGTGATTTTTGGAATTATTTTACTATATTTTACTTATTAGATTTACTATTAGCATTTTTTTAGTGGCGCATTAATCAATTATAATTTTTTTATTTTCTTCTCATTTTTAGATAATATGGCTCTCAAAAGAAAAAAAGAAAATTAAATTTAAGTAAATGAATAAGTGAAGTAGATAGGCTACACTCACCACTCCATGAAGCACAAAAAATTATTATTTTTTGATTGGTTGGTACATAATATTTGTTGGGCAAGAGACGTTGACAGCAACATGCCACTTGGTTTAATAAGGCTCCCCAAGGATCGTAAGGCATTGAATAACTATTCCTGGGGTTATGATAACTTTAAAATGACTGTCAAATATTTCTTAACTCCATTAATGCCAAAGAAAATGAACTTATATGGCTTTCTATGGTAAATATTTCTTTTATTATGATTTATTTATTTTTTATTGAATAATACTTTTGATTTACTGGAATAATTTTATAGGCTTGGGAATTTGAAGTCATTCCTTATCTGAGACAACAAGTGAGCTACCAAGAAGAAGTTTCATGTCCAAGAATCCTGAGATGATTGACGGCTAAAAGTGATAAAAAGGCAAAAAATTTTAATATTTCTATCCCTTGGAGGAAGCATTAAGTAGAATTTTAATTAAGTTTTTATTTTTATTAATAATTTATTTAGATGATTTTATCATTATTCTAATATATGTACTTATTTATTTTGGATTATGAATCTGTGTCTTGTTTGGACCAATTGAGAGTTGAAGATGTCATTTTTATTACTTTAAGATCTATGCAAACTTTAGTAGACTCTAAGGTAATTGGTAGAATAAAAAATGAGTTGGTTGGAGAAACAATCATCACCAGAAAAACACTTTGGAAAGGTGGGCTTGTTGTTGTTGATGGTGCTATTAGTGATGTTGGTGGCGATGGAGCTGTTGGTGGTGGTAGTACTGATGGTGCTGATATTGGGGATAATGATTCTCCTCTTGTAGTTTTTGAAACAACAAATTAGTATGATTATAATCATACAAGTTTTACTTCTTTTGGTGGTCGATATATCCCTTCTTTAATTTGTCATACTATAGATTTCTCACATGAAAGGGGCCCCTCCAAGGTTATGTTGTGCATGTAAATGTTAATAATGTAAGATGAAACATGATGGAGTAATTAATGCCATTAATTGTTGTTGATGAGGAATTGATATCTAAGAAGTGTGTCATTTCGTCAAAGAGGATTTCTGTATTAGCTCGTTTCTGAAAGCCATTATAAAACATGCGAATCATTCTCTTGAGTCGTACATACAACATATGAGTCGTATATAGTAAGTAGTACTTGTGAAATTTTTGAGTAGCTATAGTCTGTTGTAGATACGAGTTGACCTTACAAATCGTCAAAGCATGGTATGAATCGTATGAAGTGAGGTCATAAGTTCAGCTGTATAGGTTCCCTAAGTTTTTATCCATGATAAGAGTAGTTATTTCAAGTCATATAAACAGGTAACGATTCGTAAGTTACCACTCGTATGTTGACCAGTGTGTTCTATCTTTGCAACTACTAAGCTTATGAGTTACTAGTCTAACTTATACCCACATCATACGAGACATATGGCTGACTCGTGATTACTGACGATCAATTTCTGTAAGATTCAGTTAAACGGATTTTAGGTCTTTTCCCCTTATATAAATCTTAACCCATGACCTATAACCCTAATGAGGTGCTATCTCCCTCTATCCTTCAGTTAATTAATAATATCTTTTCTACTTCCATCTTTAAAAACAACAAGATTAGTGTTTTCTCACCAAGTCATCTCTCAAGTATCAAAGTTCAAGTCTTCTACACAAGTTAAGCAATTTGAGGTATGTGGGGGTTTGAACAATATTAATCTTCTATCCTTGTGCCCTAAAAACATAATTTTAAGATTTAATTTACATATTTTATATTAGGGTTCATCCCTTAAATTCTCATGTATTGGAGTATGCCATTATCTTGTGATTTTAAGGCTATATATACATAAAGGTTACATCTATTCAGATTTTGAACTTTAAGATGGATATTGTGCTTTGAATTTCATTACTTTGATTTGGTATTCTGATGAAAAATTTCTATGTAGGTATTGAGCCTGATATTTTGTTATAAATGTTATTAAAGGAAGTAAGAGTTTTAAGATTTAAGAAGAAACATTAAGTTTACAAGAAATTTTAAAGCTTTTAAAGTTCCATTAATATGCAATATAACATGATTCAAGAAAGTTTGATCTTTTGATCTAAATATAAGACCTGAATCCATAAATTATTCATCTTGGGTATGATTTAATGTAAAAGAGAAGCATAACTGCCATTTAATGTATAAACATTATTCTATTTAAGGTGGATTTCATAAGTATGAGTATACATATAGTACGGGAGTAGTATTTAGCACTAACAAGGGATGCAGATGAGCATATCAAAAATTCTTGGAAACTATGAACCACCATGGTTTAAGAATTTTTCTAATATAGATGAAGCATTGTGATCACTTAAATTAAGGTTTTATTCCAATGACAAGGGTAGAATAGCTCTCCCTAATGTTAGTAAGACGTTGGGCTCCATGGTAGCTCTCACGATTTATGTCGGTTGGAAGAACCTCCCATAAGATAGAATAAAAGTAAATATTTTAGAAACTAAGTGTTGTGACTCACTAATCTTATTCATATGCTTCATTATCTATGTTTTATTATCTTCCAGTCTTTATTTTTACTCAAGTCCAACGTGAGTCATTTATGCATAGCAGGCATTATTTGAAAATGTACATATATGTTCAGTTCTTGTTTTACTTATGCATTCACCCTTACATACTCAGTACATTCTAAAAGTATTGACCCACAGATATTTTTGTGTGCTACATTATCTCATAATGAGGTTTGGGTTCTTGTTTCCAGCAACACGCTTTTCTACAAGCATCATCACCTATATCCCAACTTTTAGTGAGTCCTCATAGCCCGAGAACCCAACTTATCATATTCCTGTTCAGAGTTGAAAGGTATTTTTGATCTTTGATTTTTGTTTAAAGTTTGTGTCAGCTGGGGTCTGTCCCAGTAGCTCTCTAGTTAGACGTATAGGCTTGGCAGACAATGTATATTCTAAGTTCAAAGAGTTTGTTTAAGATTTCCAAAGTTAAGGACTTACACTAAGATATGAAAATTATTACCTTTAGTTTCTACATATGCTCTTTCACATTTAATGTGAGTTCTAAGTTTAAAAGATATCATGGGTAAGCTTGGGGCTATTCATAGTCCTAAGTATCATGTTACGTCTAGGGGGTGCTCCTGGATATTACAAACTTTGTACAGAGCCTAAGGTTTATATAGTCTTAGAGAGTCAGACAAGCCGCATTACGTAGAATTTTAGTTTTGAATATGAAGCGTGCCACATTTATGAGTAGGAGGCTATGAAATGAGTTAGGAATCATTATTTCTTTTATGATCTATTGTGATTATAGTTGTCTCTATCTACCTTAACTTGTGGTTTTACCTGACCGATGCACACAGAAACATTGATCAACTACCCCTGCAAACATACCCGTTGAATGAGAATATATATTATGATAATTGAGCTTTCTTTCAAGCATTAACCTATGATATGAATGCCAATATTCATGGAAACCAACAAGCAATAATAAAACTTTAAAAAAAATGGTAACCTAGCTACAACACAAATTTAGGATTGTATGAGAATGAATCTACCCAAGTTCCACAGGTCAAAGATGGATGAGGATCCTCAACTTTTTATTGATGAGGTAAGAAAGATTACTCACATCATGCATGTTACTGAAGAGGAGAGTGTAAAGCTTACATCCTATAGGCTCAAGGATATTGCGTATAATTGTGTTACTATATGGATAAATGGTAGGGATAAAAACATAACTCCTATGAGTTAATAGGTATTTCAGAGTGCTTTTCTGGATAAGTTCTTTCCTTATGAGATAAGGGAAGCTAAAGTGAAGGAGTTCATGAATCTGAAGTAAGGCTTTATGATAGTGAAGGAGTACCACCTTAATAACACGACCCAAACTAGGGCCTTGTTGAAATGGGTATCCCATGTCCAACCAGGACCGAGGATGAAACACCCCAAGTCTTGGACCCTTGTTAAATTTCCTAGGTTTTGGTACTATTAGACTTGGTATGACTCAAGGGTACCAATCGTACCCTTGGATATGAGTTGGGGGGAGGGTTGGTGGTTCACTCATACACTAGGCAGTATTTTAGTGTAGCTACTGCCCAAGATATGAATAATCTTGGTACAATTTGTATAGAAATATATGAGTGGTGCAAGGTAAGTCATATGGTGCTTGTTTGAGTTATCTTGTGGAATCAGTCCGAGGTACGCTTGGTGGGTATGATTTAGTGTACCACTCATTCTCTTAAGTACAAGTTAGAGAGGTTTGAGTTGTATAGAAACTAGTAGGTAGGTTCATGGCAAGGTATTGGATATAATTTGAGGTACGAATCATACCCTAGGAAACAAATAGTATAGGTGAGTCGTACCCCAGGACATTGTTTATTTTAATTTTAAGTCAAGGGCAGTTCAAACATTTCCTACTTCAAAGCCCTTATGTTATTACATTATACAACCCTTGGTGGCCTCTCATAATACTTATTAAAGATGGAAACACTTCAATACTCTCTCAAACTTACTCTTGAAGATTGAAGGCTAGGATTTCTTTATGCATTCTTTAAAGGGCTCAAGAGTTATGTTTCTCTTCAGAATCTTCTTGCATAAGGCATATAGTCCATCCCTCATTGTTATTTTAAACTAAATGCATGTTTATTGTGTTTTAAACATTGATTTATGAGTCATGAATGGTGGTTTTTGAAATATATTTTGAGGGTCTTGATGCATATGGTTTGGTAATGGTTTAAACTATGTTTTTACATATTTTTGGTAGTGGTTTGCATATGTTTGTACTTGTTGGTAATGTTTTAATAGATGGGTTTTGATTAATCCTAATAATGGTGGTTTATACATTGGTTTTGGTCTTGGTAAAGGTATGCCCTCAACATGTTTGATTAAATACCTAAAAGAATGTTTCACTCTATGGTTGAACTTTTATTGGAACTCTTGCATGGTTTGGTTGGTAATGGAACCCTAAATGGATTTGGATGGTTTTACATAGTTTATATGGTTTAAATAATATAAATGCTTTAAATGTTAGGCATGGTAATGAATGGTTTGGAATGGTTTTAAATTGTATAAATGGTGTATATAGTTTGGAATGATTAAATGGTAAAGCCTTGGTGGATATGAAATTTTTTATTCTTATGGGGGTACATAGGAATCCCCCAAGTTGTTTAATATGGTTAATGGAAGGGCATATGTAATACTTTAAACCTAATGGTTGGCTATGGATAGTACTTGCAAGAATAATCGGTATGATGATAGCACTACTAATGGCCCCGGTTAATGAATAGTTAATGTATTGGTTAGTTTTTTGGTAATGGTTTTAATTAGGAAATAATGGCAGGGTATGTAGCAAAGTCATGGAAGGTGGAAGTCCTAGTGGGACCAAAACTAGAACTCATATTTGCCGATGTGAGGTTTTGTCTTGGTGACCATTTCTATGATATCATACTATATTTTTTAAGGGATGTACTAGTCATCCTAGGTTTTCTTCCCTGGTCATGCGGCTTCATGCATTGGGTCCTTTTAGCCGGGGAAGCTGAATTCATATAGCCCATGTGTGGTATAGGACAGAAAAGCTACACAACCTAGGTAAAGGTTTTAAAGACATACTAAACCCGATTCCCTATCCCAGCATAGTTATATATGTATGGTTGTATGCATTATGGATGGTTTTACTTGGCTTTGTAAATGGTAATATTTTATCCTTATCTTGAGTGAATGCTAGTGTTCACCCACTAACCCATCTTCGGGCGGCTATACACCCACGCTATGCAAGGACCGACCATTCTAGTTCTTCTTCTTAGTGATCGGATTTGGGATAGTTGATTTTAGTTTGAAATGGTGAGCTTCCGTAGTTCAAAAGGTATCAATTTCATTTCATTGGTTACTTTACAAATTTTTTGTCTTTCATAGACTTTGGTTTTTGGCTATGGTAGGGGCATGTGCCAACTAGGTACTCTTTGGTTCATATAGAGTATTTGTATGGACAACTACAATCTTAGGTATGGCATGGATCGGTTATGTTTCATATGTATATATATATGCATGTAATCACTATAATTGGTTTTATTTTTATAGGTTTTTACATTATTTTAGTAGTTCATTGGGTGGTTGGACTTGGTTGGGTTGGTCTCAGATATAGACTTATCCTAGAGTTACCATACGGTTGGATACTCTATCTTGTTATATATTCGAACTTCAGTCGGCTCAAGGAATGAGTATGGTGGTTAGAAAGGGTAATGGTGGTGGTTCTCGGTCCTGGTTGGGCTTGGGATTGCCCATTACAATAAGGCCCTGGTTTAGTCATCTTAATCATCTATTAACCCAATTAGTGACAACTCTATCACTCCAGTCTTATCCTATTGGTACGGGGAGGAATGTGGTAAGGTTGGTAAATAGGAAAAGTAAGAGGGTCTTAATCTTCTGAATAAAAAAAAAGGACAATGGTATGGAGGTAAATGGTCCAAAAAGGAAGATTTAGGTGAGTCCTAACTTCTATTCTTTATCTTGTGTTCCCTACCTGAATTTAATTGGGAGAAAGGTGTTTATAGATTGATAAATTCTTCTAGGGGACAAGGTATCCAATCTCGAGCCAATGGGGCCCATTCTGAATCACCCTATTTTTTTTTATAAATTTTGTGGTTGGTCACACCATGGTTATTGCGAGGGATAAAGGAATAAATATTTTGGTTATTGTCAGTTGGGTCTCGTGTGATGTGGATGTCCCATAAAGGTTATCAATTTAAAAAATAGAGTATTGGCTACTACCTCTGGCTCCAATAGTGGTTGGGATTATCTTAATGTTCTTTCTATTTCTCAGGAGTCCAAGGCATCTTTTGACGCTGATGTTGGTATACTAAACACTCCTTTCCTTATAGTGTGTATGGTTTACTTTGTTTGGGATCCTCTCTCTTTTGTGACCTTATTTATGGTTGTGTATTTCGGTATCAAGATTACTTTAGACTCTTTTCTTTTTTTGAGTCTACCCTAATAGGTGGCTCTGTAATTTGCAAAAGTGTCTATAAGAGGTATGTGGTATCTATTGGTAGTGAAGGGGTCTTGGTGGATTTGTGTGCCTCAAATATAGTGGATTTTGATGTCATTTGGGGGAATGGAATTGTTGCATTTATTCAACTCATTGTTACATTGTCAGGTTCATAAAAAGGTTATATGTATACTCCATGGTGAGTGAAATTACGTGGTGATAGGGTGGTTTCATTCTTTAGATATTAAGGGAAAAGTTGCATCATATCTTAGTACACGAAGGTTGGTTTCAAAAAGGACGTCTTTATAATTTGGTTCAGGTTAAAGCTTCTATCCCGAAAGGTCTGTTCTTACATTTGGTTTTGGTGTTGCATGAATATCTTGGGGTCATTTCCTATGACCCACACGGTGTCTTTCTAAAAAGAAGGTTGGTTTGGGATTGATCTTGTTTTGGACATTTGTCTGAATTTCTATTCCTTCTTTATAGAATGTTTTCGTGGAGTTAAAGGATCTTAAGGAGAAATTAAGGGATATTTTAGATGAAAGTCTCATCAGTCCTAATGTTTCTATATGGAGTGTTTTATTCTTGCATGCATAAGGGGAATAGTTTTCCCCAAGAATGGATAGGTTGGCCAGGGGTGAGGGTGACTAAGAAATTGGAAGTGTCCTCCTTGTGGGGTGGACCTTATATTTATATTCCATTCTATATGGGGTATTTTGATAGTATTAAATGGTGGTTGGTAGATCCTAGGCTTGAATCAAGATGCTCAATTTTGATAAAAGGGAGTAAACTAAAAAATAGCAATGCAGGAGTTGCGAGGGTAAAATGGTAGGTTGGATGAGGTTGATAATTTGGGAAACACAATAGTGGTAAAGTTGTGACTTGTAGATCAAATATTTAGGGTGGATGAATGGATTAGGGGTTAAGTCATTCGATGGGATAGATCATAAAACTTACACGTTTCTTTGTCCCTACACTTGTACTTTATTGTTGGCATAAAACTAATTATTAATTAATGATTTTAAATGTGGGTTTTAGCATAATTGAGGGCTTTGCCATTATTACTCATTTAATTGTTTTCCCATGGATTATGATATATTATTCATGCTTATTTATGTTTATGAATATTGTGTGATGAATAGGAATGTTAAATAGATTTTGGGGTACTATGGATTCCCTAATTAATTGGTTTTGGTCTTGAAAATTATATTCCTTCAAAATATTTATGAAATTGCCATTGAATATAATTCTATCGCATGGTTTGATTATTCTTAAATCTTTGCATTGCATAAAAGGTTAAAGGAACAAGAATTGGTTTTTTCTGAATTCAAAATTCAAATAATTTATGAAAAAGGATTTGGTGGCCATGGTTTGATTTTAAATGGTTTTGGTTTAATTGAGAACCTGGGAGTCAATTTGGTCTCATAGTTTTTTCATGTCTATGCTGGGTTCTAGGTAGCATTTGTTTGAATGATGTTTTTGGTATAGGAGAACCAAGCGTCCCTTGTGTTTGTCTTCGGTGATACCCATTAGAGCGGAGAATTGTGTTCGTAGATGTGATGGTTTGAAGGTTGGTGGTTAATCCATAATTCTCTTTTAGTGGTGGACATTAAGGGAAGGTCAGGTTTCTTATTCTAGTGATTTTTTTTATCTTGGTACTCTACTAGTGTTGCACGTATTCTTATAACACGGATGCCTATGGTTCAAATTGCCTTGTTCCTTAAATATGAGTTTTGACTTTACATTGCATTACTCATGGTATGTGTGGTTTTGTTTCTTTTGGTGTCAAATCTAAGGACTCCTTTTATGGTCTGGCTTGGTCGGGATATTTCTTCATTAATGGTCTAGGTGGTTGTTATAAAGTACTTTATCCCAATAGTGTCATATTTTATCTCTGGGATCTCTCCTTGGGAGGCATGGATAACTTTTGAAATTTGGTTTCTTAAATGAATCTCATTATATTAGGGGGTAGTGGCATTAGGAGAGCATGGTGATGTTGTGAAATGCGGAATATAGTTGTCCCTAAGTTGGGGAGAGTTTAGGGTGACTACCAGAGTAAAGGTTTTGGAAAGTAAGTAAGGTTATTGTCATTGGAAATGGTAAGGAAAGAAATAGGTGGTGAAAACCTTGTGAAGGTTGTAAAGGGTGCTAAATCTTTTGATCAATAGATCATACTATGGATATATAAATCATAGGGTTGAATGTTGTGATTAATAGAGAACTAATTATTGTGTTGGGTACTTGGGATATGTTATAAGGCATGGTTTTCATGGCATATTAGTGTATGGTTTTAGATGTTCAATTATAGGTTGGGGTCTTTATTATAGTGGTTGGATATGGTTTGTCCATGTCCTTTACTCATATTTTCCATATTAAAATAGTGATGGAAGTAGAGTGGCGTTTTGAAATAGATGTAAAGAGTAGAACTTGGTGGCCTAAGTTAACTCCTTTTATCTTTGGTAGGCTTGAACATGGAGATGGTGTATAGCTAGACTCAAGCTCTTGTAGTGGTGTGTCTTGGTAAATTCTAAGTTTTATTGGACTTGCCCTTTCATGAATCCATTCAGCTGGTATTTTATGAGTTTGCGTTGGGGTAAGGTGTGGATGGTCCTTGGTTGGTTAGTTCCTTTAGGTGGTATTGTTATCGCAGATTCTTTTTTCGTTAGGGAGGTTTCGATGAGTATCTTGGATTGGGAAGTTTGCCGATTACGAACAAAAGATGTGGCTTCGGTAAAGGTTCCATGGTGAAGCCACAAGTCTAAGAAAGCTATTTGGTATGCAGAAGTGGACATGGAGTCCAAGTATCCGCATTAGTTCTTTCGAAAACTCATGCGTAGGATATATATTCCTTAACACATCTTGGTTTCTAACTTGGTTAAAGGTGAGGAATGGTTCCTCTCGTATCTTTGTTTTATAACTTAGTTAAAGACCGGAATGAAGATGTTGGGGTTTAAATCGTGTTGAGAATGTATGATGATCTTCTCATCTTGGTTTACGTCCTTGACTTCTATTTTTGGTTGAGGGAAAATTTGATGGGTGTTAGTGTGATACCTCATGCTTAATCTTACCCTTACCCTTCATTCGAGGACGAATAATCCTAGTGTGGAGACTAAAACACCCCAAGTCCTGGACCCTTGCAAGGTTTCCTTGGTTTTGAACTTATTTGGTATGAGTTGGGGCACCACTCGTACCCTAGGCTATAGATGGTATAGTTAAGTCATACCCGTAGCCATGGTTTGTTTTAATTTTAACCTATAGGTAGTTCGGACATTTTCTACATCAAATCCGTTATATTCTTACATTATATAGCCCTTGGTGTCCTTTCATAACACTTATTTAAGGATGGAAACACTCTAAATACTTTCTCAAACTTACTCTTGAAGATTTGAGGCTAGGGTTTCTTCATGCATTCTTCAAAGTGATCAAGATTCATGTGTCTCTTTGGAATCTTCTTTTATAAGGCATGTAATCCTTCCCTCATTGTTAGTTCAAACTAAAGGCATGTGTGTTGTGTTTTAAGCATTGATTTATGAATCACGAATGGTAGTTTTCAAAATATATGTTGAGGGTCTTGATGCATATTGTTTGGTATTGGTATAAACTATGTTTTTACATGTTTTTGGTAATGGTTTGCATATGTTGGTACATGTTGATCATGGTTTAACAAATGGGTCTTGATTAACCCTAATTATGGCGGTTTATGCGTTGGTTTTGGTCTTGGTAATGGTATGCCCTCAATATATTTGATTAAATGCCTAAAAGAATGTTTCACTCTATTGTTGAACTTTCATTGGAACTCTTACATGGTTTTTAGTTTGGTAATGGAACCCCAAATGGATTTGGATGGTTTTGTAAGGTTTAAATGGTTTAAATGATATAAATGTTTTAAATGTTTGGCATGGTAAAAAATGGTTTGGAATGGTTTTAAATGGTAAAAATGGTGTACATGGTTTGGAAGGATTAAATGGTAAAGCCTTGGTGGCTCTGAAATTAGTTATGCTTATGGGGGTACATGGGAATCCCCCGAGTGGTTTAGTATGGTTAATCGAAGGGAACATGGAATCCCTTACACCTATATACGGTAGGGTATGGATAGTACTTGACAGTATAGTTGGTATGACGATAGCATTACCAATAAGAGTGGTTAAAGGATTGGTTGGTTGCTTGGTAATGGTTTTAATGGAGAAATAATGGTGGGGTGTGCAACAAAGATGGGGAAGGTTAAGGTCCTTGGGGGACTAAAACTGGAAACTCATAGTTACTGATGTGAGGTTTAGTCTTGCTGACCGTGTGCATGATGTCACACTATATATTTTGGGGGATGTACTATTCATCCTAGGTTTTCTTTCCAGGCCATCTGGCTTCACTCATTAGGACCGTTTAGCACTGGGAGATAAACTCATATAACCAGTCGGTGGTATAGGACAGTAAAGCTACATAGCCCAGGTAAAGGTTTTAAAGGCATGCTAAACCCTATTCCCTTTCCCGACATAGTTATATATATATATGGTTGTATGCATTATGGATGGTTTAACTTGGCTTTGTAAATGAAATTATTTAATCCTTACCTTGAGTGTATGCTAGTGTTCAGCCACTAACCTGTCTTCAAGTGATCGTATACCCACGCTATACAGGGATCGGCCATTCTACTTCACCTGCTTAGTGATCGGATTCGGGGACAGTTGATGTTAGGTTGAAGCGGTGAGCTTCCATAGGGGACAGTTGATGTTAGGTTAAAGTGGTGAGCTTCCATAGTTTAGAAGGCATGTATTTCATATCATGGGTTACTTTACATACATCTTATCTTTCATAAACTTTGGTTTTTTCTATTGTCGGGGTCATGTCCCGACTAGGAGCTCTTTGGTTGGTCTAGAGGCTTTGTATGGACAATTGTGGACTTGGGTATGGTATGGATCGGTTATGTTTCATATGTATATATGCATGCATCAGATTATTATAATTGGTTTTGGTTTATGGTCTTGCCATTGGTTTAGATGGTTATTGGGGGGTTGGACTTGGTTGGGTTACTCTCGGATATAGACTTATCCCAGAGTCACTGCATGGTTGGATACACTATCTTGTTATATGTTTAGACTTCATCAGACTTATGGTATGCGTTTGGTGGTTGGCTTAGGTAATGGGGGCGGTTCTCGATCCTAGTTGGTCTTGGGATTGCCTGTTATGATAAGGCCCTAGTTTGGGTCGTGTCAGGGGACCACCCCCATTACGCAACCTAACATCCAAATGCATACCCTGGGTCGGATCAATTCAAAAAATCTGACAAGAGAATGTTTTGTACAATTCTAGACTCTGGGATATGCCATAACTGTGACCAACCCAATCAAGTCCAACTATCCAATACCTAACCAATAACTATACCAAACCAAAATAATAACCAATTACAAGTCCATAACATAATAGGATGGAAGAATCATAAATACAGCCAAACAGTATCAAACATAATACCAATACCAATGCCAAGGCTGACACCACTATCGACACCGCCCATACGAACCCATAGTAGTCCTACAAAGCCTCTAAGCGAAAATAAAACTATATACGATTGGGACATGCCCCCAACCATAGCCAAAACCAATGTCTATGAAATAACCAGAGTATGTAAAGACATCTATGATATGAAATGAAGCCTTTCAAAATATGCAAGCTCACCACTTCAAGACAACAGTTGATCCCGAATCTGATCAGTAAGCAAGAGAAGTAAATCGGTCAATATCAACATCGCATAGGGATACAATGCCCGAAGACACGTTAGTGGTGAACGCTATCATGCACTCAGGATAAGTATAAAATAATTCTAACCTTTATAACCAAGTAAACCAACCATATGCATGCACAACCATACATACATATATATATGCATGCTGGGAAATGGAAACGGATTTAGTATGTCTTTAAAATCATTAACCTGGGAATGTGTAGCTTACCCGTCCTAGAACCACCCATGGGATACATAGGTCCAGTATAAACCCCTGAACGGGCCCCAATGCATGTAGCCGCATGAACCGTAGATACCATATAAGTAGGGGATTCCCGAGTACCTTTCCCCCTCCATGATACATATGTACAAGTGTACTTAGGGGGTTCATGTGTACCCCGTAAGTATCACATATGGTCTCCATGACCAATCCGCATGTTGGCAAACTTGAGTTTCCAGTGTCTATCCATTAGACTCACACCTTCACGGTTAGCTATCACACCCTAACATTATCGCCCAATTAAAACCATTACCACTCAACTATTACATTAGCCATCCTTTTTAATAAGAAGAAGGGATTCCCATGTACCCATAGATTACATTACTAAGTTCAGTTGGGGGAATCCCATGTAACACACAAATGATCATTATTATATTTTTTGGGGGATTCCCTTGTACAACACAAAGCTTTCAACTAGACCAACCATAACCACGAAGACCTTACTATTTAATCATTCAAACTGTTTAAACCATTTATACCATTTAGGGTTCCATTACCAAGATATGTCATTCATAGTTCAATGAAAGTTCAACAATTTTAACAGAAATATTCTCATAGGCATTTTATAAAAAAAGTTGGGGGAATAGTGTTTCCAAAGCCAAAACCAAGTACCAATTAACCATTCCCACGCAACCAAATGTTCAAACCACCATAATAATATAAAAAACATAAGTAGAAAACATGAAAAAACCATAACCAACCATTGTAACAAAAAAACCCCAACGTGTATTTGAAAACCCAAAACCATACAACATTTATGCCATGAAAATAATTCATAAAACATGCCATTAGTTGGATCTAACAATAAGTGAGGATAAATATGTCTTAGATTAAGAATATGATGCAGAGAAATCACACTTGTAAGTACCAAATTGACCACCTTGAAGGAAACCATATCCTTCCTTAACCCAAGAACCTTGAGAGAATTTTAGAGTATTTAAGAAAGTTTGACAAATTGAAAAATGGTTAATAAATCCCTAAAAAGATGCTTTATGTCGTGGGGTCATAATAGGTTAAGAGAGGAAATGTCCAAATTATCCCCAACTTAAACTGCTTAAAATTCCCGAAGGATGGTAAAGGAACCCATTGATGAATATCCCACATACCTCAATTAGATTACTTCTCTATGTAAACTTACAATAGGAATATGAATTCTTGATTTCTTGGGGAAGAAAACTTGAATTTCTTATTTTTGAAAGAAACCCTAATTTCTTTTATTTTGAGAGTAGGGAGGAGAGTAAACACTAAAAACTGAATAATCATTTGAAACTATCATGTATAGGGTGATTTAAGTCATGGGGAAAGGGTTTGACGTGCAGAAAAGACCAAAATACCATTAGAAAAACTAAATAAATGTTCCAAGATTTTTCAGTTGATGACTTAGTTGATAGCTTATCAACTAGTTGATAGTTTATTACCTTATTCATCAACCCATATATGAACTTAGACACTTTCTGATTAAGTTTGACAATGAGGGTGATAGCTCGTCACTTAGTTGATAGCTTATCGCCTCAAGTCATCACTTTGTAGCTGGATTGCTTATGGTTGATGAAAGGGTTAAGAGCTCATCACCTAGTTGACGGTTTATCAGCTCAAGTAATCACCTTGTAGTTGGATTTGGTCATATTCTATTTAAGGCTGATAATGAGGTTGATAGTTCATCACTTAGTTTACGGCTTATCAACTCAAGTAATCACCTTTTTGATAGACGAACACTCTAAAGTAAAATGAGCATACTTTCTACTTTTATGTCCGATTAAGATGAAATAGATGCATTGGAAAGAAGACTCGAAGATATTTCATTTTATATCTAGTAGGACACCATAACCATTATATTGTAGGAGATACTTTCGTTTAAAGTGGACCCTACTTGGAGAATCTGTTAAACTCTATCAATATAAAAGTCCTTAACTCGTATTTTCTCTAAATGCTTCCTATGACCCTGATTCACGTCAAAAAAACTTTACACACAAGATAAATGATCATGATACATATATTCATATCCAAATCTTTTTACGAAAGTTTACACACATAGGAACTTGTCTGTCTAACTGCTAAACTTAATTGTTGGCTATACATACTGAATTATACTGAAAGCATATGCTCAACTAAAGTATTTTTTAACACTTTTTCTAACAAGTTCTAATAACATTCGGGAGTAAAAAATCTTGAGCATGATCTGAATAAGATATTTTCAAAAGGAATCACAGCATGGCTATAAATCTATAACCATAAACTATTGGCCTATTAAACATAAGCTTAGAAGATTCATTTTTCCTTAGGCAATACAACTGCTAACTTTTAAGATTATCCACACTTCTCAACTACTCCCTCAACTATTTTTATTCTCTTAAATACTATGCTCATTTATTCAACTTGTATTTCTCCCATGGGAATTACTAAATCTGTCTACTAAAGTATGAGAAGAGCTAAATTGTCATACCATGTGCAAGCCTACTCAAAGTTACAAGGTACCGTACATAATACCGTAAGACTAGTGTGAACCACGAATTCAATGTCCTATGTGTTTTAGAGCTCTCATCTCATGAATATTACTCCTTACCTCTTAAATGACTAAGTTTAACCTCTTACTAGGAATTCACTAATGCAAAATGCATTAATCCACATATATAATAACATGACATTCAAACCTATCATTATAATCATATATAAACTTATTGTCAACCAACCCACTTAGGAATTTTTCCCACATTCTATAATATCTTTTTCAATAGCAATTTCCATTCGCTATCCCCATAAATATACACATAGAATTCTCAACTAACCATGACATGTATCAAAGACTTACCTCAATATTCCTTCACACTTATAGTCATAGATAAATCAAGCATACAATAATCTTTTCATAATATTTAATATTTACTCACTCCAATCTAAACCATCATTCGTCACCACTATTATTTCATATGGAGGGGTCATTGAAAGGTTAGAACTTGAGGATCTGAAGCGTGAAAGATTACTATATGTAACTTTGACGAGGCTTAAGGAATAGGCTATGATAGTTTTTTGCACTAGGGTAGAAATTGAAAAGGGCTCCGCTTGAATTTCAGGAGTGACTCCAAAATCAACTGCTATTTAAGGAGTAACAAAAGACAAGAAAGTTCTTAGATCGAGCAAAGCGTAATTATGCAAGTAAAATATCTATAACGTACTAGTACCCATATTAGGAGAATTTTCCTTATCTTGCCGGTACTGGAGAGCATAAAGTCTATTTGGGTGTTGCCTACTAGTAGCACTGGAAATGGCACCCTCCTAATTTGGGCGACCGAACTGGGCTGAGGAACATTTTTGCTGAATCTGATAACCTGACTGGGGACAATCCTTAACTCTATGGCCTAGCTTGCCATATCTGAAACAAACTTTGTTGCCATCTATGCAAACACCTTTGTGGTTCTTACCATAATTTTGACAAAGCGGATTAGTTCAGGCATTGCTAACACGTTCCTGAGACTTAGAGCCTGGTGCCCTATCTCTATTGTTATTACTGAATTTTGGCACTAGAGTATGATCTAAAGGTGCTGGAATGGATAACTTAGGACGGAATTAAGAATGATTCCCTCCTTCGGATTTAGGCTGAGCAAAGTTGAAGCAACCTATCCTTGCTCTCTTATTTTGCTTCTTCCTCATATTAATATTTTTCTCTTCTCTCTACTGAGCATGGTTTATAATCCTGGCTATGTTCATGTCAATATTCAACATCTTGGACCTGCACTCATTGACCACACTATCATTCACCCCAGAAACAAACTTACTAATCTTGGCCCTGCTGTCTGCCAATACATGGGGATCATATCTGGATAATTGAGTAAACTTAAGAGAATACTTTTTCACTATTATGTTTCCTTTCTTGAGGTTGATAAATTCTAACACCTTAGATTCACTCAGATCTTGGGGAAAAAATCTATCTAAGAATGCAATGACAAACTCCTCCCACTCTATGGATCCTCCATTAACTGACCTCTCTAACTTCCACTGCTTGAACCAAGTGTGAGCACCATCCTACAACTGATATTCAACTAGCACTGTACTCTTATTAAAAGATACCCCTATGATATACGTAACCTTCTAAACTTGATTAAGAAATTACTAAGGGTGCTCATCTTCCTTACACCCAAAAAAGTATGAGGGATTCATTTGGGTAGAGTCCCAAACCCTGGTTGTAGCTGAATTGGCCACTTGGATGGCCGAAACAATAGCTAGTCATTCATTCTGAGCAGCAACTAACTGGGTAAGAGTAGTAAATACAACTCTAAATTTTGCATGAGAGACATGTTCACCCAAAGGATCTTCGGGCTGAGGGGATGACTAATTTCTATTTCTCTTATTGGGAGGCATGTTTTGTAAATGGAAGAGAAAAGGATTAGACTGAGATATTAACTTGATATTATGCTCACTGTCACGACATGGATATTGAAAGAAGGGAAACTATTCCTAAAACATTTTATAGACTCCTGCACATAAATGTGGCACGCAACATACCTATGTACAAGATTCTACTAGATATAGCTTTCAGACTTCCTAGGGTACTATTGAACCTTAGGCTTTGATACTAAGTTTTTAACGCCCCGTATCTAGTACCCAGAACACTACATAGTGCTCATTACCCCGTAGTACCACAAGCTAACCCATGAGTTATATTTGTACTTGAACACTACATAATATATTGTATAAATACAGAAATAAAGGTTAAAAGGCCATAAGGTTCAAAACTGATAAAATATAATATCTGAAAATACGATATATCAATACCAAAACAAATTGAAACAAAACTCTTTAAATATACTGTAGTCTGAAAAGCCTCTAAAATTGATCTGTCTGAATAAGGAGTTGATGGGACATGTCACTAACTAACTCCAACTACTAAAATAATCTATGTAATGAATAAATAAAGTAATGATCATGTACTCAAAGGATGAGGACTCACTACTAACTCTGACTGTTAAAACTGAAATACTACTGATGCTCTAGATCTCGTGCTTCTGAACCTATGGCATAAAATAAAAAACCATAGTGAAAATGCATCGGTAAGATTGAACGTACTGGTATGCATGTGAGGTAGGCTGATTGCAAATGGTTCAAATACGTGAACAATGCTAACAAATTATATAACATGAACGTGAGAATATATGTATGAATAAGTGTTTGTAATTGAATTCGTGATGGTACTGACTACTGAGTCTAATTACTAATAACATGAGTTACTGATAATTGATATAACTGATACTGAGCAACTGTATCTCACAGTCTAGGTTCTGATAAAACTAGACGAGTTTCGTACTATGCTGAGTTGATTGTATCTGACTGTCCTAAAATCTGAAGAACTATCTGAGTTGTTTTACTGAGACTGAGACTATGAAAAGTAATAATCTAACCAATATGCCCCAAATAACATATTATAGCTAAGTTCGGGTCCAATATGTAACCCCAATTAGAAGAGTGTCAATACCACGCCACTAGTAAAGATAAGCTATGGGTGACCTTCATCTGACAGTATTCCCAAAGGAGAATGGTGGGACCCGCCTACTATAACCCACAGGTAGGCAAGCCACCTCATAGACAAAATCTACTAGTAACAGGCCACCAAAACAAATAAAGAAAGAATTCAAAATAAATTTAGTAAAATATTAATAGACATAAGATAGTCCTAAAACTTGGTGGAATCAGTACAAGTGCTTCTAACATAAAAAGATTACAGAGTAAAGTACAACTGAATATATCGATACAACCTATCTCTGAATATAATATAGAGTTATACTTAGTAAATAAGAGGGAGGAATGTGATACTCTGAGTTTCATAAGCTCACTCTATGCCTTTGAACCATAGTTGCTCCGTACGACATGCACAATAATGGTTATAATCGTACTATGATCTGCAGGCTGTATATATATAGTATGAGTACCAAACACGTGGTACTCAGTAGGCAACTACCAACTGACCTTCAAAGATAATGAATATATATATATATAAATATATATATATGTGTATATATATATATTACATATAAGCAGGGACATAAACTACACCCAAATACCTAGCGACAACATAAGAAGGCAAATGAGATAATATGGATAAACTATACTATTCATATTTAGTAAACTAACATAATAGGAATAAGGAGATATTAATGATGAACTATACCCTTCTAACCATACTCAAGAACCTTAACACTATACCATTGTAACACCCCACATTTTTGGGCAAGACTTTGAACCATTGTTCCTATATGTGTAAGATCTCATCAAAATATTGGATATGAATATATTTATCATGAGCATTTACATTATCATGAGCATTTACATTTTGTATAAAGTTTTTTTGATCCAAAGAATGGTCATAGGAAGCACTTAGAGCAAAGAAAAGTTGAGGACTTTTCTATAGGTAGAGTTTTTACAGATTCTCCAACTAGGGTCCACATTAAATGAGTGTATATCCTATAATATAACTATTCAGGTGTCCTACTATATATCAAATGAAATATCTTATAGTAATTATTCCAACGCATCTGGTTTTATCTTAAATTCAATATCAGAGTAGAAAATTATACTTATTTTACTTCAGAGTGTTCATCTATCAAGAAAGTGATGACTTGAGGTTATAAGACATCAACTAAGTAATAAGCTATCAACCTCGTCATCAGCCTTAATTAGAATGTGACCAAATGCAGCTACAAGGTGAAGACTTGAGGTGATAAGCCATCAACTAAGTGGTGAGCTATCAACCAAGTCATCAGCATTACAAATCCAGCTACAAGGTGATGACTTGAGGTGATAAGCCATCAACTATGTGACGATCTATCACCCTCATCGTGAACCTTAATCAGTAAGTGCCCAAGTCCATCTATGGGTTGATGTCTAAGTTGATAAGCCATCAACTAGTTTATAAGCTATCAACTAAGTCATCAACTAAAAAATCTTTTAACTTCTATATAGATTGCCTAGGTTATTTTGGTCTTTTTCTCACCTCAAAGCATTTCCCCATGAGTTTCTAAGTTTGAATGAGGATAATTATGTAATATATTATGTTCTTACCACCTAGTTATGGGTCATAGTTTATGAGGTTGGGTGTTTTGGTGAAATTTTAATTCTCATGGCTTATGGAAAAGTGTAAATTTTGAGATATGATATTCATAGGCTATAATAGAAGAGAGGGAGATTATGCATTTAGTGAGAAAAGTGTGTTGCTGCGAAGGGTGTATGTATGTGATAATGATTATTGAAGCTAAATAAATGTAAGGGTAGTATATATTAAGGGAGTGTTCGAGAATAAAGTTAGTGTAGTCCATAAAAAAGTTTGGGAATATCCATGTTAAGTGTTAAAAGTTAATTTTAAATCTTTGTTGATTGAGCTAATAGAAAAAAAAGTTGAAATTCTAGATGGTGTTAACTCAACATATGGTGATAATCATGAAGATTCTAAGTTAGTCAGCAGTTAAATTATTATATGATGACTACTAGGGTTATAGAAAGTTAGGAGTTCTATCTCAGAAGGAAGTACTAACAATAGGTTTTAAACTTTCAGGTGCAGTGTTTAATGGTTAGTTTAGTATTTATATGTTTTGTTTTATCTCAGACTCTAGAGTAAATTGGTTGTAGTTTAGTTTAAAGCTTATTAAATGGGTCCATAGACTTATAATAATTGCTTAAAGCTAAGCGGGAGATGATAGATAAAGGAACTAAGTCAGACTCTCAGATTCTAGTTGTGATGCCATTGTGTTATAGAAAAACTATAGGGAATGAAGATACCCAACCTATTCTTATCTCACTGCAAAATTTTATACTTCATTCATAGTGGAATTTACTCATTCCTTAAAAGTTAGCTATATGATCATAGCTTATCTTCATGCCTTTTCTAGAGAATCATGTATGCTCTAAATTCTGAGTTTGAAGAGTTCCCTTGCACTCAACAATACCAATCATATTTCATGAATTAATGAACTCTAGACTCAGTTCATGCAACAAATGACTCATGTACTCATTCTTTATAGTATGACCAATTCCCATAACTCATGGTGCACCCATAATGACTAGTGATAATTCACATTATTTTATGTATGTCCTTATTTTACATCTCTTTAATGAACTCATGACGTTGATAGTCTATTCCTTAAGCCTCGTCAAAGTTACATATAGTAATATTTCATGATTCAGATCCTCATGTTCTAACCTTTCAATGACCCCTCTATATGAAATAATAGTGGTGATGAATGATGGTTTATATTGGAGAGAGTAAATTTTCCATATTATGAAAAGATTATTGTATGCTTGATTTATATATGGCTATTAGTGTGAAGGAAGATTGAGGCAAGGCTTTGATACATGTATTGGTTAGTTGAGAATTCTATATGTATCTTTATGGGGATAGTGAATGGAAGTTCATATTGAAAAAGGTATTATAGAATGTGGGAAAAATTTCTAAGTGGGTTGGTTGACAATAAGTTTATATATGATTATAATGATAGCTTTGAATGTCATGTTAGTATATGAGTGGATTAATGCATTGTGCATTAGTGAATTCCTAGTAAGAGGTTAAAGTTAGTCATTGAAGTGGTAAAGAGTAATATTCATGAGATGAGAGCTTTGAAACACATAGGATATTGAATTTGTGGTTCACACTAGTATTATGGTACTATGTGTGGTACCTTGTAACTTTGAGTAGGCTTGAACATGGTATGAGAATTTAGTTTTGATCATACTTTAGTAGATAGATTTAGCAATGCCTATGGGAGAAATACAAGTTGAATAAATGAGCATAGTAATTAAGAGAATAAAAATAGTTGAGGGAGTATTTGAGAAATGTGGCTAATCTTCAAAGTTAGCAGTTGTATTGCCTAAGGAAAAATGATTCTTCTTAGCTTATGTTTAATAGACCGATAATCCATGGTTATAGAGTTATATCCATGCTGTGATTCCTTTTGCAAATATCTTATTTAGGAATGCCCAAGATTCTTTACTCCTGAATGTTATTAGAACTTATTAGAAGTAGTGTTAAAAAAATACTTTGGTTAAGCATATACTTTCAGTATAATTCAGCATGTATAGCCAACAAATAAGTTTAGCAGTCAGACAGACAAGTTCCTATGTGTGTAAACTCTCATAGAAATATTTTGATATGAATATATATATCATGATAATTTACCTTGTGTGTAAAGTTTTTTGACATAAATCAGGGTCATAGGAAGTACTTAGAGAAAAAATGAGTTAAGGACTTTTATATTGATAGAGTTTTACCAGATTCTCCAAGTAGGGTCAACTTTAAACGAAAGTATCTCCTAGAATATAATGGTTATGGTGTCCTACTAGATTTAAAATGAAATATCTTCAAGTCTTCTTTCCAATGTATCTATTTCATCTTAATTGGATATGAGAATAGAAAGTATGCTCATTTTACTTTAGAGTGTTCGTCTGTCAAAAAGGTGTTGACTTAAGGTGATAAGCCATAAAATAAGTGATGAACTATCAACCTCATTATGAGTCTTAAATAGAATTTTACCAAATCCAACTACAAGGTTACTACTTGAGGTGATAAACTGTCAACTAGGTGACGAGCTCTTAACCCTTTCATTAACCATAACCGATCCAGCTACAAAGTGATGACTTGAGGTGATAAGCTATCAACTAAGTGACGAGCTATCACCCTCATTCTCAAACTTAATTAGAAATTGTCCAATTCCATATATTGGTTGATGACTAAGGTTGTAAACCATCAACTAGTTGATAAGTTATCAACTAAGTCATCAACTTAAAAATTTTGCAACATTTATTTATTTTTTCTAATGGTATTTTGGTCTTTTCTACATCTCAAACCCTTTACCCACGACTTAAATCACCAATTTCAAATGATTATTCAGTTTCCAGTGTTTACTATCCTCCCTACGATCAAAAGAAAATAAATTAGTGTTTCTTCAAAAAATAAGAAATTCAAGCTTTCTTCCCCAAGAAATCAAGAATTCATGTTCCAATTTTTAGTTTTCATAAAGAAGTAATCTAATTGAGGTATGTAGGGTATTCATCAATGGGTTATATTACCCATTAAGCCTCAATATCTTCGATCTATTATCTCAGATTGAGGTACCCAGTTCACCTCTCATTTCTTGAAAGCATTCCAAGAGGGTCTTGGTACCCAAGTTCTTCTCAGTACAACCTTTCATCTTCAGACAGATGGTCAAGCATAAAGGACCGTTCATACTTTAAAATACATGCTAAGGGCATGTAAACTTGATTTCAAGGTTAGTTGGGATGACCAATTTCCTTTGATTGAGTTTGCATACAACAACAACTATCCTTCCAGTATTCGGATGAATCTATTTGAAGCTCTCTATGGTCAAAGATGCAGATATCTATTTGGTTAGTTTGAAGTTAGTGAGGCCTAAGTTATAGGGCCTGACTTAGTATTTGATTCCTTAGAAAATATCCAGTTGGTCAGAGAAAGACTTTGAGATGCTCAGAGCTGCCAGAAGTCTTATGCAGATGTGCGCAAAAAGAATCTCAATTTTGAGTTTGGTGATTATTTCTATCTAAAGATCTCTCCTATGAAGGGAGTGAAGTGGTTCGTCAAGAAAGGAAAGTTGATTCCCCGATATGTCGGTCCCTTCAAAATTGTCAGTTATTTCGGCAAGGTAGCTTATGAACTCGAGGTTCCTTCAGATCTAGCCTTAGTTCATCCGGTATTCTAAGTCTCTTTGCTCAAGAAGTGCATAGGTGACCCAGTAGTTGTAGTCCCTATTCAGAGCATAAACGTTCAGAATAGCCTCTCTTATGAAGAAATTCCAGTCAAAATCTTAGACTATCAGACTAGCAGACTAAGGAAGAAATAAGTCCCTCTAGTTAAAGTTCTTTATTAAAATCAGTTCATTGAGGAATCTACTTCGGAAGAAAAAGCAAATATGTGAACCAAGCATCATTACCTCTTCTCTGCTAACTCAGACTCAGCTCAAGGTAACAGTTCTCGTTAACCTTTTTAGTTTCATGTCAAGATTTCAGTTACAAGCTTGGTATTCAGGTCATGTTCAGATCCCCAGTATAAACTTGGTATTAATTTCCATTGCATGTTCAGTCAAGTATTCAAGATTCAGTTCAGTCAAGTATTCATGAATTAGAGATGCATGTTCCGTAAAGAAGCTCAACTTATCAATAATTTCAGTCATGCTTTCATGAGGACTAACTCAGTAAGATATCTATGCATCAGACATGTATATTTAGTATAATATTTCAGTATACCAGTAGTTCCAATCATACAGTTATGTTTTAGGTGTACATGCTCCTTCAGTAAGTCCAGTCCATCAGTATTCTCAGCCTAGTTAGTCCCATTCGAGGACGAATTTCCTAAGGGGAAGATATTGTAATACCTCATATATTTCTAAGATAGAAAATGATCCATTGTTCCTACATATGAAACCTCCTATCCTATGATTCATATTTGAGTACATGACTTACAATGAGTATCCTAGTGAGAAGATATCTTATGATGTGTTAAGCATTTTCATAAGAGTCACTTAGAGTAAGGCAAGCCAAGAGCTTTTGAATCCATTAAGTTTTAGTTTTTGATTTCACAAGAGTCATCTTTGAACAAACATAACTTGATTTATATGTGGAATTTTGGCAGATTTGGACCAACCAAATTATAGAGAATCGAATTAGCTTTCCAACGATTTCAATTTTACAATAATCCGCCACTCGAGCAAGAAGTTATGGCTTTGCAAAGTGGAGTGTGTTTCCTAAAAAATAGCCTAAGGCTATTGGAATGGTTATGCCAGAAGTTGTGCGACGCGCATCCTAACTTACGCGATAAGTTGTGTGCCCCATATATTATGGCCCAAGTGACGTAAACACCCTATTTTTGAGTTATTTTAATGGCAGAATGAGTATTTCCCACCCTTATATAAGCCTATAACATGGGATTTAACCCCAATTCAACCAAAATATAGTCACTTCCCTCAAAATTCTCTCAAGAACAAGTTAGGGTTCTCAATTGGGGATTCAAATTCAAGAAACTTTCACCGTAAATATTCGTAGAATCATGTACTAAGGTATGCATAGTGTTCATTCATGGATTCCTTACATCCATGAAGCCCAAAAATCAAATTTCAAACTATAGATTATGATATTCATGTTATGGGTTGATTATGTTCATGTGGTTGTTGTTGTATGATTCCCAAGTTAGAATCTTTATGTGTTTATATGAAAATATGTTAGCATGTGAGTTGAAAACCATAAATTTTAGTTGGTTATGATATGTTAATTTGATCATTATGTCATGCCTTAAGTCCTGCAACCTAAGTGTTTGATAAAATACATAAGAGACTAAAAATTATGTAATATATCTCAATTGTGATTTATGTCAGGGATTCATATTTTACCCTTATGTTCAAATGACTCCCATGGTATTGATGCAATGCAGATATTTGTTGGAATGCTCATGATTTTAGAGTATGAAATTTTGACTTTGAGTATCAAATATCAGGCCATGTCAGTTTCCTACTATCGAGTCTTGGGAGTACTTGTACATGATAATTTAGTTGTGTGCATAGGGCCAGTGTCATGTTTTCACGATATCCTCAATCAAACCATGTTCATTAGAATTCAGCCAGTCATATGACTCAGTAAAATCAGTAATCCCAGTAAATATCAGAAAGCTCAGTAATTCAATAATCTTAGTAGTATTCCATCACTCAATGAAACTCAATGAACTCAGTCCAGTTTAGTTCTGTTAATCATGTTCAGTGTCTATTCAGACAGGAGTAGGATTTAGCATCGAGTGAACCCACGGATAAGGATACACACTGACAGTTGAGGGTGTGATCCTTAGAAGCAATCCTTGAATTCTATAACTATGTAGCCAACATAGGTTAATACATCAACACAGATAGATGAGGGTTGATGATGTGGATAAATACTATCAGATGAGGGTCACCCATAACTTGTCTTTACCAGTGGTGCGGTATTGACAAACTTCTAATTAGGGTTAAAGATTGGATGCCAACTCAGCTATAACGTGTTATTTGGATCATATCGGTTAGATGATTACTTCCCACAGTCTCAGTCTCAGTAAAAGAACTTAGATAGTTCTTCAGATTTCAAAATTGTCATATACAATCAACTCGGCACAATACGAAACTCAGCTAGTTCCAATAGAAACTACACTGTCAGATACAATCGCTCAGTATCATTTATATCAGTTATCAATAACTCATGTTATTAGTAATTAGATTAAGTAGTCAGTACCATCATGAATTCAGTTATAGGCACTTATTCATACATGTGTTCTCATGTTTATGTTATATAGTCAGTTAGCATTGTTCATGTATTTGAACCCTTTGCATTCAGCCTACCTCACATGCATACTAGTACATTAATCAATAATAATGAATTTTCACTATGGTTTTTTATTCTATACCATAGGTTCAGAAGCATGAGATCAAGATCATCAGTAGCATTCCAGTTTCAGCAGTCAAAGTTAGCATTGAGTCCTCATCCTTCAAGGACATGATCATTACTTTATTTATTTATTTATTAAATAGTGTATTTCAGTAGTTGCAGTTAGTTGGGACATGTCCCATCAACTCCTTATTCAGACAGTTCAATTTTAGAGGCTTTTCAAGCTACAGTATGTTCAGCTAGTTTTGTTTCAGTTTGTTTTGGTATTGATATACCTTACTTTCAGAAGTTATGTTTTATCAGTTTTGAACCTTATGGACTTTCATCCTTTATTTCGGCATTTATAAAATATATTATGTAGTGTTCAGGTATAGATATCAGTCATGGGTTAGCTTGTGGTCCTTAGGGGTCATGAACACCGTGTAGCATTTCGGGTACCAGATTCGAGGTTTTACAATAACTATTTTTCAATAAAAAATTCTTGTCTCCATGTTGCAAGAAGCTTTTGAAACGAACTCTTACCCTATGGAAATTATTCATACTTACCATCCTCAACCATCACAAAATCTGATCTGCTAATAGTACCATCACATGTTTGTGAATATGCAAAAGTGTGAATGAAGTAAAGTATTGAAAGGTTCAAGGCATTAGTATTATTATCAAAGTTTCTCAACTTGAATCTCTATACAAAAACATTCTTTTTGACAAAAAAAATTTACAGCTAGAAACTACTTGTCCATTAATATTAACTTTGATGATTCAATATAAAGGTATTCCTCTATGTTCCCTGTACATTTAAGACCAGATATAATGGAAAAATAAATAATAAAAAAATTAAGAATGATTTCTTGTACGTAAACGTGAATTTCCTCTGGGTTGTCTTGCTCTATCTCAAGCATAAGTATGCATTTGGAAATTTGACCCTGAAAATTACACTGAGGCATGTCTGAAAATGAACCAAAAAATATTTGATGGAATAAATTTTGAACTTCTTCACCAAGATAATTCTTTATGTGTGACTCAAAATCGCAGTTGCAATAACTACCGAAATGCAACGAATGTGCACAGATATTTTTTATCCTGTATTTCATACTCTATTGGAAATGAAAAAAATACATGATATGTTAGCCTATATGGTCAATACATATATAGTACTTATGTATATTAATAACATATACATAAAATTTAAAGTGTATGAACTATGAATTCCATTACACATCTAAGAACATATCACAACTAATGTATATGTTAAATATATACATTATTGATGTCCATTGCCTCAACTACCAATAACAAAATTTAAAACATATTCATAAAAATAAAGATGTATATGAACTAGACATCTCACTAAAATTTTAAAGACATATGGTAGATTATGTATATGTTAGTCGCATACACATAAAATCACCAGTGCCTCAAACAAACTTAACAAAACATATTACCAAACATAACTTATGTATGTGTACTGAACAATATATGTACAACACATGCATACTTACTAATGTATAAAAACCCATTAATCACTTATGTATATGAACTATATAGATAAGTGTAGTTCAAAAAAATACATCACCACATATGTTTATGCCCAATATATACAAAGATTTGTTTTGTATTTCACCATACAACTTCTGACATAACTTCAAACGAATGAAAAAATCCATAATCTACATAACAACCAACAACCATCCCATGTTAATTAATAGTTTTAAAACATTAGATTACTGAAGAAAACAAAAAAAATCTAAAACAAAATTAAAAAAAAAATCAAAATCAAGAAAATCATGAATACCTTAGGTAGACGTGGACGTGCAATATCATTTGTTTGAATTTTCTTGAGGATTATACAATTAATTTTTTTGATTTTCCAGCAGCAACTTTGTTAATCTTATTCATTTTGTTGGGGTCATTACGATATTTAGATATTTTTTAATCAAAGTTAGGTTCCTCATAATCAAAAACTCTGGAAACAAACCCAACTATAGGATTTGTTGATTCATTACACTCTAACTGAGTTAATCCTAAATTGAAAGAAGGAGAATCATCCATTTACTAAGTACTATGTAGTTAATTTAGTACTTCAAGTAGACTATTTTGAAAAGAAAATAGGACAATCCATCTATAGAAACTAAATTTTGGTAAAGTAGAAACCCAAAAAATTACTTAATCACAATATACCATAATCTGTTCATTCGAAAATCTACAAATTTTGGTAAGTCAGTATAAAGGAAGAATTACTAACCTTAGATATTAATAATAATAATGATAATAGTATATTATGCTAAAATTGAATGCTATCAGTTGGACTCAAACACAGTTGATTTTAAAATGGTAACCGGTCCTTGATTGAAGCCTACATTTTTGGGGGGAAATGGTGAAAAAAAGAGGACTACTTTTGTATATGTACTTTTAGAGAGTGAAACATAAAAATGGGATTTATGTAATATGTTTAGGGAGTTGGAATTTTTTGTTATAATGTAAGCATAAGTTGTTTGTTTGTTTATGTAATTTTTAGTAAAAACAATGATGAAGGGTCAAGACCAATCCTTCAATGGGTCTTGCCCAACTATAAAGATGCCTTAAACTAGGGTTTCCTTATTATGAATTCCCTAACATCATCCTCAAATGGCGCTGCTGGAATCTCTCTTCATTGTTGAATTCCTGATGCTCTTATTTTGGGTGATTAATCTTGTCGGAGATGAAGCAAATGATGATCTTTTCATATTCATCTCGCAGAGATAAGTCCATTTCCAATATCCCTAAGAAAATTTATTTATAGATGCCGCTCATTCTTTGGACTTTCTCCTATAGATGTATTGTCCAGTGGAATTTTGGTGGATTCTATAAAGGAGCTAAGTCATGTTCATCGATGAAGGAAGTACATGTATGTTCCTTTATCTCTTTATATACGTCTATCCTCTTTTGTCACTTTGTCTCATTTACTATATTTGACCCAGGTGAATTAGTGGAGGGGATAAACAAGATGCCCCAAATATTTTTTATTATTCTCTTCATTTATGGTTGCATACAACCGTCCTATTTGACTATATTGCCCTTAATTTTCGCTGGTGACTCTTTTTTGTAAGCTGACATAGCTTAGGCTAGGTAGCATAGTACTCACAGTTATGTATCCCTTTTATTGGCAAAAACTATTGTAAATACCATTGATGTGAGACGTTAATATGATTATCTTATGGTTAATCATGGTGAATGTTATTTATCTTCTTTGTTTTGATCCTCAATGTTTCTATTTGTGCTTTATCCATATTTATAATTTTATTGCACTCCTTTGGTAGCTGTTGAAAAGCTTAAATCTTCATATGCTTGTCATGATCCAACATCCAAAGGTTATGATGATATTTTTCGTTGCGAACCTTGATAAGTAATCCTATCACCCAAACTGATTAATTTCTAGACACCACTTTGTCAATCCATAAATCTTATAATCCATATGCTTGTATAAGTTGTTTGTTCCTTTAGATAACACTTCAATAATAATAATAAAAAGTGTCCATAATAGAGGATCAGCTTATTTCAGTCTTCTTGAAAAATAAAATAGTCCATGTGATTACCCGTTAATTAGCACCAAATACCAATTATCTAAAACAATCCTCCATACCATATCATTTATGATCTCTGAAAACCACCAAACTTTCTTAAAACTGTAGTATGGAAGATCCCAGAAACTCTATCATATGATTAGGCCATATCCAATTTCACCACCACGTTATGAAATTTCTTTCTCATATTTATATCCCTTATGATTTCTTGAGCTAGAAGAACATTTTATGTTATGATTCTCCCCTTTAAAAATCATGACTAATTTTTTGAGATAATATATAGAATAATATTCACCAACCTCTCATACACACACCTTGATATAATCCTATTCATAAAAGTACTTAGGCTTATAGGTCTTACATCTCCAAAATTCTTAGTGGACTCCTTCTTTTGTATTAAAACTAGATTAGTATGGGTGATAAATCTTGGGAGCTTCTGACCAAAAAAAAAATCTTTAACCATTTCAGTAATATCACTCCCAACTATATCCCTGCAAGACTGGAAGAAAATCCCTGAGAATCCATCTGGTCCACTAGTGTTGCCACCATTCAACTTAAAGACTACTTGCTTAACTTCCCATTTATTGGTAAGGTAGCCTTGAACTCATTTTTCTATTCAAAAATCAATTTACAAATATGATTTAACAAACTAAAATCCTTAATTGTAACATTTTCCTAAAGTGTTCCGTAAAGAAGGAAACTATTTCTTCGCTAATATTTTCATTAGAAGTCGCCATATATCTTTCAATGTTGTCTAGATTTCTAAAATATGAAGTTTATTTCTACTTCTTTTCACATATGAATGAAAGAACTTGGTATTATTATACCAATCCTTAAACCACCTCATTTGAACCTTTTGCTTCCATCATCCTCATCAATATGTTTAAATCTCTTTAAATTTACCTCTGTAATACTTAGCTCACCTCTATTTTCTACTAGGATATATCTCAAACTATGCCTTCTTTGCCTTAATAACATCCTCTAATGTGACAATTTATTTAAATAGATCTCCAAACATGTCCTTACTCCACTTAGCCAATACTTCTTTCATCTTCTTGATTTTTTCGTGATACATTAAAAAGAGACTGTCATAAAAGTCCACCTTCTTATTCTACTCAACAATCTCTTTAAATTGTTTATGTTTAGTCCAGAAGTTGAGAAATTTGAAAGTCTTAATTATTGGATCCTCCTCTGATTATCACAATCATTCTCCACTCTTCTATTCCACCAAGTGAATTTACTACCCTTAAACTTTAATTCTGTTATCCTATAATTATTTGTTCATTGATTAAAATTCATAGACTTATAATGAGAATCACATTGAATTAATCTTTAATCATCCATGAAAATTTATTAATATGTGCAATGGCTTGTATGTCATCCCATATTTCTAGTCTTTCCAAAGCAGTTCATCTTGCATGTGCTATAGTGATCATGACTTCTATCAAGCTGCTACTCAACTTCATAGTGATTCGCTTAATAGAATCTTAGATTATTTGACCCTTCTATCTATCATCACAAAGGACCCATATATTGGATGAACAATTACTAATAGCCTTCTCCATTCCTAACCTTGTTTTATACTATTCTAGATCTTCAAGGCCTTGAAAAGGTTCCATTAGAGCTAATAGTAAGTATGATGTCTTTTGTTCAAATTAATTCAAAAGCATTTTGAGTATTAACAGATCTTATATTCCAGAATATTATTTTGACAATCATTGATCACTATTTGATAATTTGTCTTTGTTTCTCCGTATCTACACCTAAAGAGATAGTGAGGGTTGCTTTTATTTAATACCACTCTTTAATTTTCTTGTTGATCTTGAGGATAAATCCCCTTCTCTTCAAATATGATTAATATTTTTCTCCATATATTCATTTTCCTGATTATCCTACATGCTTTGTATTTCTTTGTGCCTTTCTTTTATTTATCTGATGGTAATTCTTTTCTTGGTGAAACCTTATTTAAATTCTTCTATGGTGTGCTTTTATTTTTTGTATCTTTGAAACTATCCTATACCCATTCCTTTGTCGAAGGTTTGTGTTCTTTGTTTTGCTAATGTTGTGTCCCTTGATTTATCTTTTTTCCTTCTTCTTCCTTATTTAGAGCCTCAAACTAATTTGTTGTTTGTAAATTTGTAGGATTCTATTATGTTCGCTTCCTATTTTAGACTCAGTCTTGCCTCCATGTCCCTTGATATCTTCCCTTTCCTCCTCTTTTGTTGTGTTCTATGCTCTTAATTATTCTTCTCACTCTTTTATATTTTCATTTTGACAATCTTTCTGAGATTGCTTTCCTTCCCTATCATTGCATTTTCAACCTTCTCCTATTTTATACCCTTCTCCTTTTCTTTGTCCACTTCTATTTCATCCTCCACATTCGTTGGGTATAATTCAGGTTGAATCACATAACATTGTTGTTCATTATGCCACTGGATCATACATGCCTTACAATATTTAGGTACATGATTATATTTTATTCTAAACCACTATCACATATCTTTCCCAATTATTTTCTCAAACCTAAAGTAATCTTTTTAAGAAATTCTGTTAGAAGATCCACTTCTACCTTTAATCTTACACAACTTGGCCTTATTTGATTTCCCGTTTCCATGTCAACTTGTAGTGTCTTTCCCACCACTACTGCTAATGAAAACTGCTTCCTTCCCAAGAAATTGGGTGGTAAATCTAGAAAAAAATCAAAGCAATAGCCATGGTTGTTTTTACTTTAGGGTAAAACATTTGATCTGACTTCAATGATCTCATTAGATCCGTCCATACCCTATGAATGATGTAAAAGTCAATCTTGGATAGTAGGTTTACATAATACTTGTCATGACTCGAGACTGGCCCCTAGTCGTGACACGGTGCTTAAGGCCACAAGTGAACCCAAGCAAACCCATGGTCTGTCATAAGCTATAGAAAGTGAAAGAAAATAACAAAATATTGCATAGAAATCATTCAATAAAATATCAAAGTAATCAAATCAATTACAAAAGGATTCTGAAGCACATCATAGAAAAAAACATAACTACTGTCTGAGTGTTTGAAAGTCTCAAAACATGATGAGTAATTGGGACAGGTCCCCAACTAACTCTGACTACTGAAATAGCATGAAACAAAGCACTAGACAACATGGAAATTAATATGACTTGTCCTCGACTGATGAGGACTCACTAATGCTACAGCTGAGTGATACCAGAACTGTCTAAGTACAATCGGGGAATTAGGCATCCAAACCTATGTTATAAGACAACATAGTGCAAAAGAGAGTATGTGGTCAGTACTTTAAATGTAATGGTATATCAGATAGGGAGTAACTGATGTACATATAGATACCAAGAATAAATGTAATAACATGAAAAATGAATGGACGGCCAAGTAATAACATGTGTTGATATGATCTGAATAACTGAATATCGATATCATGGACACTTGGTCATACAAACCTGAACTAATATAATCTGACTATTGAACTAAAACTGTGGGAGCTAATACTTAACCAACATGCCCTAATTTGAGCTAATCAGGGTCCACCCTATAGCCCCACTTGGAAGGGTGTCATTACATTTCCATGGGTACCAACACTGCTGTTGAGGGGAGCCAATCCATGTCGAGAATGACATCAAAATCAGTTATCTCTAATTGTGCAAGGTCTACTGAGTTTACTTTTTGAAACACTGTGACTGGCCAATTTTTTTATACCATCTAGCTATAATGGAACTACCCATTTGAGTGGAAACTGAGAAGGGTTCTGCTAATATATCAGGACTGGCGCTAAAATTACAGCTATATATGGGTCACAAAAGAATGTGAAGCTCCAGGGACTAACATTGCATAAACATGAAGATGAAAAACTTGTAATGTACTAGTAACCTTATCAGGGAAACTTTACTGATAGTGTCGAGTCTAGCAGTCATAAATTCAATTTTGACAATGCCTACAGGTGGCACTAGTAATGGCACCCCGCTGTATCAGGTGACTTGCTGGAGCTGATAAAAATTTAGACTGAACTTGTTGATGAAATTTTTTTCCATTTTGAGAAACCACTAGGCAATATCTAATCTTGTAGCCTGACTTTCCACACCCAAAACATGCATCATTTCTTGCCATATGCTCACCCTTGTGGTTTTTGCCCCACATACTAAAAACTGGGTTAGAGTGGTTATTGTTAACACTACCTTAGAACTTAGAGCCTGGTTCTCTAGCTTGATTGTCCTGTCTAAACTTAGGAATTAGAGCACTGACAGAGGATGGGGATGGAGATGATGATTTCTGGTGGAACTAAGAACGTTTCTCACCATCTGACCTTTGCTGAGAAAAGTTAAGGCTACCAATTTTGGCCCTCTTATTCTTTTTTCCCTTTTCTTGAGGTTTTCCTGCTCAATCTGCTAAGCATGGACCATCAATCTAAAGGTCTATCTCGTTAATCAACATAGATTTTCTACACCTATTGACTACGTCATCTGATACACTAGACATAAACTTGCTTATTTTGGCCCTAGAATTAGATACTATAGTCGGTGCATACCTTGCTAACTAGGTAATCTTGAATAAACTCTCCTTCATACTCATACTATCCTACTTCAAATTTATAAACTCTTGTAGCCTAGCCTCCCTCAACTCGAGTGGGAATAATCTGTCTAAGAAAGCTATAGAAAAATTATCCCACTCTATAGGACCTACCTCAATACCTACGTCTAATTGGTAAGCAGCTAAGTCAGCACTCTCACTAGGAGTAACACCCATGATATCAATCACTTTCTACATACAACTAAGAAGCTTTTGTGGATCCTCCTTAGACTTGGATCCATAGAGCACTGGAGGATTTACTTGAGTAAAGTATCAGATTCTAGATGTTGTCGTGGTCACTACTGGATTGACTAGGGAAATAACATGCTGGTTACTTTGGTCATCCATAGTCTTGGCCAAAACTATGAAAGCGGTCCTAAATTCGGCATAGGATACCTGTTTATTTAGAGGGTCTTTGTGAACTAGTTGCGGTGTAAGTTGATCCCCGTTCCTTTGCCTATTATTTCTTCTATCCCTCGCACTACATGAATACTGAAATAAGGGAAAATTTCCTAAAACATCTCATAGCCTCTCACCCATAAGTGTGGTGTAGTTCACCCCCATGCACAAGGCTCTACTTAACACAAATTTTAGACACACTGGGACACTTAAAACCTCGTGCTATGATACCATGTTTGTCATAATTCGAGACTACCCCTTAGTCATGATAAGGTGCTTAAGGCCACAAGCTAACCCATGGTCTGGCACAAGCAGTAAAGACGAAAAGAAAATAAAAAAAAACTATGAAAAAGTCATTCAATAAAATATTAGAGTAATCAAATGAATAACAAAAGTAGTTTGAGATATATCTAAAAAAGCATAACTAACTATCTGAGTGACTGAAAGCCTCTAAACATGATGAGTTATTGGGAAAGGCCCCATCTAACTTTGACTATTGAAATAACATAAAACACGGTACTGGAAAACATGATAAATAATATGACTAGTCCTCGATTAATAAGGACTCACCAATGCTGCGCTGAGTTATACTGGTGTTCCGATATTTGACGAAACATTTTAGGCCTTTTTCTTAGGATACTTGTGTATTTTAAACCAACTATTATTGTATTTAACATTGGACTTTAGTGTTTTTAGGACAAAAACTAAACGTGAAGAATAACTTGGAAACTGGGCAAATCAATTGAAAAATAACAAGCGACGACGTAGGTTACAGACCATCAACTATGCGATGGACTGTCGGCCTAGCCGTCGCCCAGAAGCAGAAGAAAGTATCACTAGAAGTTTTGTGATGGTCCAGATAATACACCATCGACCTTGTGATGAAACATCGATCTAACCATTGTCCAAAAGCAGACAACAGCATCATCGGAAGGTCTGCGATGGTCTAGGGAAAAAATCATCAACCCTGCGATGAATCGCTGCTCGATCCATCGCCAAAAAAAAAGAATGAGGTCTTACTAGAGCTCCAATGATGGTCCAGGCTATGGACCGTCAACCCTGCAACAAACCGTTGCTTGACCCTCGACCATGACGCGACAATTCTGAGTTTAAAACTTAAAATCCCAGTCTTTGAATCAAATAAATACTAAGTATTAGGGTTTATTTTAGAACTTTTGATAGTATTATCATTTTTACTCCTCTATTGAGAGCATTGTGAGACTGTTCATTGTTATTTGAAGCTAGAAACTAAGATCCAATTATTATTCTCTATATTTTCCATTGAAGATTAAGAAAAATATTATTGTAACTTTTGTAGGTACTCTCTAGATGCTATTTATGAATATCAATATATCTTTGAGATCTTATATGAAGATGAGTGGCTAAACTCCCATAACTAGGGTTATGGGAGCTTTGATATAGAGATCTGTTTAGGGTTGTGAATATATTTAATTTCCAACATTAATCTAAATTACATGGATCTCTCTTCATTACAATGACATCTCTTGGTTGCAAACTCGAGAAGTGATCCCATGAACACCACTTGTCTGAACTAGTAAGTGAATATTGGCAAAAGAGGTGATTCACATTAAATCCATGGGTTTACTCTTTGGGTTAAGGGTTAATGCCCTAGTAGTATCAACCCTTATGAGAATTATATTGAATAATACATGAATCCTTTAAGTTCAAAAGAAGTAAAGGGTGAAATACCCATTAGGTTGATAAACAAGTGAGTAATCACTAGAATTCAATATTTTTTTCTAATGAAATTATAAGTTAGAAATCAAGTATAAGCTCATAACCCTAACTGTTTGAACATCTTGGTGAGCATAACACTAGTTAATTCATTATTATTGAAAGTATACTTGCATTAACTCTCATTAGTTGGACTTTGGTATAACACAAGGACGAAATAATATTATTAAGACGTTAACACTCCCTTATTTTAGAACGTTAGATCAACAGTCTAATAACAACCACAATACTTAGTGAACACAGTATTCCCTGTAGAATTCGACACCAAACCCAGTTGGGCTCTATATGTGACAGCGACAACTTATAGTTTTGTAAGAAAGTTGTAATTTGGACATATCCAATTTTAGCGCCATTGTTGGGGACTAAGGTTGTCAATTAAGTTTGTGATTATTTAATGACCTTTGGTCAAGTTTTCCAAATTTTACTTTTGTTTGTTGTTTTTGTTCAATATAGGCTAGTTATTATGTATGAAGAGTACACAAAGATAAGGTGCACTGTTATTACCAGTACATCCAGAACCTCAGTTGATTGGCAGGATGGCATTTCCCCGAGATAAAGAAAGGCTAGCCACTTTGGTTAAAGCATAAGTTAATCAGCAGAATGACAGCCAATCGACACGTTATCCTAATCTTGATGATTATGATTTGGGGGATGATGAATTGTTAGATCCTCTTAAACCAATACATGTAGATAATTTGGCTACACCGTTAAACCGCAAGATAAATAGGAATCGACCCTTTAGGGTGAGGCATGAGCAACAATCGATGTAATTTAATCTGAATGACGACGAATAGGGAATGGATGGAGCTGGTGCAACTGGAGCTATCATTCCACCACCTTTAGTACCTGGAACTAAATTTAATATTACCAGTACAATGATTCAACTCTTTCATCATAAGAGGTTGTTCGGTGGTCTTCCCTAAGACGATCCAAACATGCATTTGGTGATTTTTGTCACCATTTGCAAGTCCTTTGGTAATCCAGGAGTAGGTCAAAATGCTATCTGCCTGGGGTTTTTTTGTTGTCTCTGTCTGGAGAGGCAACTCTATGGCTCAGTAGATTGACTCCCGATTCTATAACTAACTATAGGTAGTTGAAAGATGCTTCCCTAAAAAGGTTCTTTCTACTCTCCAAGAAGGTACAACTGAGGGATAAAATTAGTAAATTCTGTCAGCTTCCTATTGAAGCTCTTCATAAGACCTAGAAAGGTTTAAAAAGAAGCTAATACAATGCCAAAACCATAACATAACGGATATTTATTTAATAGCGACTCTTTATTGGGCTTTGAATTCTATTATGAAGCCAGTGGTTTATAATGTTTCAGGAGGGTTATTTGTTGATCTTACTTTTCTAGAGGCCTCAGAAATTCTTGATGGAATAACTAAACAAAGTAGAGCTTGGCATACCAGGGATATTGTGGTAGCAAGCGCTACTATGTCTGGTATTTTGACTGTAGAGCAATACAAAAAGAAAGAGAAATATGACCAGGACATAGCACACTTGAAAACATAGATGGAATTTCTAAATAAGCATATGTTGTCTGGAATAATGGAGAAGGTGAAAGTTGTTACATCTCAGGAAAGAGCTAACTCTGCTTTAGAAAGAGAGGTGAACTACTTAAATAATCAGGGTTTTTTAAGGCAAAATCCAAGGACATCAAGGTCAGAACTATTATGACAATGTTGGTTACAAGGGTAGAGATCAAGGGAACTAAAAGAGCAAGAATGATTAGAGTTTACTATATATACCTCATGGAAGCAGAGATAATGCTGCAACTAGCTTTGGAAAGATGTCCAAGGAGGACATGATGGAGAAATTATAAAAGGGAATGAAGGCTACAAACTTTGGGGTGACTACTATAAAGAGTGATTTGTCTTCCATGAGTCAGTTGGTAAACTAACACTCCACTTCTATAAAATAATTAGAGAAATAAATGAGCCAACTCTCTGTAGCATTGAATTAGAAAAAGAGCAAAACTTTGCGAAGTGATACGGTTTAGAATAATCAGAATGATGGCTCGTGCATGGCTATTACCATATGGAGTGGTAAGGTTTTATCAAGACCTCCTGTGGGAAAGCCTGTGGTTGATATTATAGATGATGATGTTGAAGAAGTAGAAATTGATAATTCAGTGGAATTGTAGAAGCGATATGGGGTTGTTGATAATACACCATACAACTATCAGCAAGTTAATAAGTTAGAGAAGAGCAAGGGCAAGGAGGCCGAAGTGGTGGGTACCACTCCCCCCAAAAACACCTCCTCTATTTCCCCATCATTTAAAAAGAAAGCTCAACGACATAATGTTTGGCAAATTCATGGCCATGCTTAAGCAGTTGATATCAATTTGCCATTGGTAGAGGCATTGGAACAAATGCCCGGTTATGTAAAGTTCATGAAATACCTTGTCACAAAGAAATAGATGGTTATCTTTGAACTGGTGGACGATCTTAATCATTGTGGTGCTATCTCCCTAAGTTCTTTAGTGTAGAAGAAGGCAAACCCAGGAGCATTTACCATTCTGTACACCATTAGGCCGCTTGATTTTGCAAAAGCCCTATGTTATTTGGGAGCTAGTATAAACTAGAAGCCACTTTTTGTGTATAAAAAACTGGGTTTGGGGAATCCTACTCCCACCAAAATGAGACTAGATATTTTATATGATGTGTTAGTAATGGTGACTAGTTTCATATTTCTAATTGATTTTGTCTTTCTTAATTGCGAGGTGGATTTTGAGGTGCCATAATCTTGGATAAACCTTTTCTCGCAACCGGGAGTGTACTTATTAATTTAAGAGAAAATTAGCTACTATTCAGGCTAAATAATGAGGTAGTTCGGTTTGATATATGTAGTCCATGAAATAGCATAATGATATGAGTGTATTCTCTATTATGGATGTCTATAATGAGGAGGAGCAAGAAGTGCCTATAGAAGAAAAATTTGCTTTGGAGACCTTAGCTGTTCTATTGATGAATTTTAATCATGATGGTATAGAAGATTATGAGGAGATTATGTGTTACTTAACAGGCATGGAGTATTATTCTTATGCACCCAAGAAGTTAAATTTTGATTTAAAAAATTGTCCAAGTCCACCTGCTAAGCCTTCTATATAAGAGCCACCTACCTTGGAACTGAAAGAGTTTCCCGGCCATTTGAGGTATGTGTTCCTGGGTAATGAGAATACATTACCTGTTATTATTGTAGCTAATTTGGGTGAGCAATAGATTGAAGCCCTTACCTCTATCCATATGAGATATAAGAGGGCTATTGGTTGGACTATTGCAGATATCATTGGCATTCCTCCTGGTATATGTATGCATAAGATTTAGCTAGAGGATAATTGCTGACTATTGAGCACTATTGTCATCTAAACCCACCTATACAAGAGGTGGTAAGGAAATATATCATTAAGTGGATAGATGTAGGGGTAGTTTAACTCATTTTAGACAGTAAGTGGATGAGTCCCATTCAGTGCATGCCAAAGAAAGTAGGCATGACCGTGGTGGCTAATGAGAAAATGAGTTAATCCTTCTCATACCTGTTACTGGGTGGAGGGTGTACATGTATTATAGAAAACTCAGCTCATGGTTACAAAAGGACCACTTTCCAATGCCTTTCATAAATTAGATACTTGATCGGCTAGTGGGAGGGGGTTAGTATTGTTTCTTAGATGGGTACTCTGGTTCCAACCAGATTTCTATTACATCTGAAGATTAGCAAAAGACAACATTCACATGCCCATATCGTACATTTTCTTTTAAGCGGATGCCTTTCGATTTGTGTAATACACCCACCACTTTTTAGAGGTGCATGATGTCAATATTTTTTGTTATGGTTGAAGACACCTTGGAGGTGTTTATGTATGATTTCTTGGTTGTCGATGATTCTTTTGAGCTCTGCTTGCTAAATCTTAGTCGGGTATTGCAGTGGTGTGAAGAGTTCAACCTTGTCCTTAACTGGAAAAAATACCACTTCATGGTGATGGAGGGCATTTTTTTGGCTCACAAAATTTCTGCTAAAGGCATTGAGGTAGATAAGGAAAAAGTTTATGTTATTGAGAAACTACCTCCCCCTATCTCTGTCAAAGGGGTACATATCTTGCTCGATTATGTGGGGTTATACTGCAGATTCATAAAGGACTTCTCAAAGATTGCAAACCCCCTTTGCAAGCATCTAGAAAATGAGGCTAAGTTGTATTTTGATGATTACTGCAGAAAGGCTTTTGAATGTCTTAAGTTGAAACTAGTGGAGGCTCCAATTATTGTTGCTCCTGATTGGATGAAGTCGTTCAAAATTATGTGTTATCCCATTGGAGTGGAACTTGGAGTTGTTCATGGCTAAAAGAAAAAAAAAGTAGTTCCATCCAATCTATTATGCAAGCAAAGCCCTAAATGGGGCTCAAAAGAATTATTCTATGACTGAACAGGAACTTCTAGCAGTGGTGTACACTTTTGAGAAGTTTCGAGCATATTTTTTAGCTACCAAGGTAGTGGTCCAAACCAACCACTCTAAAATAAGGTACTTAATGGCGAAGAACGATTCTAAATCAAAGCTGATATGATGGGCATTTCTACTTAAGATATTTGACATCGAAGTTAAGGTTCAAAAGGGATGTGAGAACCAGGTAGCAGATCAATTATCCAGACTCGAAGATGAGCAGGTAGTCAAGGAAGAGCATGAGACTGATGATTCCTTTTTGGATGACAAAATATTGGCTGTAATGCTAAAAAAAGTACCTTGGTATGCTCACTTCGTGAACTATGTGGTAAGTGAAGTAATGTCAGAGAATTAGGCGGTGTGCGGATGGCATTATTAGGTGGTTCATCCCAGAAGTAGATATGATGAGTATACTAGAAGCGAGTCGCGCTTCCCCAGTTGGAGGTCACCATGCAGGTGATCGGATAGCAAGAAAAGTGTGATAAGGCTCAAGAAGAGGTTACTTATGCTAAGTTTTGTCATCTTAATAATCTATTAACCCAAATAGTGACAACTCTATCACACAAGACCTATCCTATTGGTACAGGAAGGAATGAGGTAAGGTTGGTAAATGGGAAAAGTAAGGGGGTCTTAGTCTTCTGAACAAAAAAAAGGTCGATGGTATAGAGGTAAATGTTCTAAAAAGAAAGTGTTGGGTGAGTCACTATTATGGTTCGAGTGGTACCCTTATCTCGTACCCTAGGCCTCCCCTTGGATCCCAACACTATCCCATATACGACCACCTATCCAAACCATACCCAATCATATGATTAGTACCATGAAATCACAACTTAGCCAGAATAGAAATACTTAGACTAAACTTAGGGCAACATACGATTGATGCCTTACCATTAGTACCCTAACATACGACTTGTATGTTCCAACTATACGTTGGACAGAAACTATCAAAACTACACTGGTCAACATACAACCCAGACCAACCAAACTGTATCACATAATATGAGAAGTATCCCAAGTTGTTTGATGTCAGAATCCAAAAATTGAGAAATTTTCTAAGGGTTAAAACCTAGGGTGTTTCAGTCTCCCCCACTAGGATCATTCATCCCTGAATAATGGACAAGGTAGTACAAGCACGAATTACACCCCAACATAACCAGTCCGTCCTTTAACTAAGTTAGAAAACAACTATACAAGGAAATCAATCTTCCTTTAACCAAGTTAGAAAACAAAGATGTGATCAAGAACACATACCTTCTGCATGAATATTTGGAGCAAAAAACAAATATAGATACTTAGACTTCATTTCCTTTGTCGCTTCCTATGTATCTTCTTCCACCTTGTGGTTTTGCCATAGAACTTTAACCGAAGCACATCCTTAGTCCACAATCAATGAACCTACTGATCTAGGATCTCAACTGGGATCTCCTTAAAAGACAGAGAATCTAAGATACCCAATCCTTTCAAAGGAACAATCGACAAAGGATCACTCAAAATTGAAGGAAACTCCAATTCATATACAACATTATCAACCCTCCTCAAAATCACGTAAGGACCAACATACCAGAGACTGATCTTTCCCTTTTTACCAAATAGCATTACTCCCTTCACGGGAGACACCTTTAGGAACACCCTATCCCCAACCTTAAACCCCAATTCTCTATGACTTACATCCGTATAGGACTTTTGGTAACTTTGGGCAGACTTAAGCTTATCCTGAATCACCTTTACCTTCTTCATATCCAAATAAATCAAATTCGAACCAAACATATCCACCTCACCAAACTCAAACCATACAATAGGAGATCTACACCTCCTACCATACAATGCCTCAAAAGGGGCCATCCCAATGCTAGAATAATAGCTATTGTTGTAAACAAACTTTACAAGAGGTAAATGATCAACCCAATTACCACCATAATCAATCATACATGCACGAAACATATCTTCTAATGTCTAAATAGTCCTTTCTACTTGTCCATCCATCTGTGGGTGAAAAGCAGTATTTAGAGTAACCTTAATACCCAATCCCTTCTAAAACGACCGCTAAAAGAGATATGAAAACTGCGTTCCACGATCAGAGATAATAAAAATAGGTACACAATGCATGTTGACAATCTCATGAAGATAAAACCTCTAAAAATCCTCAGCCAAAAAGTTAGTCCTCACTGGAAAGAGGTGAGACAAATTTGTCATCCTATCCACGATGAACCAAACTGAATCAAATTAGTTCCGAGATCGAGGAAGACCAGTAAAAAAATCCATTTTGATCACTTCCTATTTCTATTCAGGCAATTTAATATCCTGATACAATCCTGCATGCTTATGTGCTCAACTTTCACTTGTTGACACAACAAATTTGGCCGTAAAATCAGCCACATGCTTCTTCATACCATTCCACCAATACATCTCCTTGATATCATGATAAAGTTTCATGTAACCGGGATGAATAAGATAGTGTGATTCATGTACCTCAACCAATACCCTTTTTTGTAAACCATCGAAGTCAGGAAACAATAACCTCCCGTGGTACCTTTAGGTGCCATCACCACTAATCTCAAATACCATCACCTTCTGACCACCTACTCACCCTTGATTTTTAGCAAGAAAGAATCTAGAATTTTCTTCTCCTTGATCTCTACACTAAGAGACTACTGAACCACTTCTTGTACCAACACACCACCAATCTCGGAGTCTAAAAGGTGAGCTATAAAATTAGCTAAGAGGTAAATATACTTCACCAAATCCTATCTCTTCTTATCTACATGAGCTAAACTCACCATGGACAACTTTCCAAGAGCATCAGCAATAGCATTATCCTTACCTAGATAGTAGTGAAGAATCATGTCTTAGTCCTTGAGAAGCTTAAGCTATCTCCTCTTTCTGAGGTTAAGCCTTTCTAAGTAAACACATACTATAGACTCTTATGATCCAAGAAGATGTCCACGTGTACCCCATATAAATAGTGACACCAAATTTTTAATGCAAACACCACATTTAATAATTCCTGATCAAGATTTGGATGATTACTCTCATATACCTTCAACTGGCTAAAAGTATAGGCAATCACCTTACTATGTAACATCTAAACATTGCTAAGTCCCACCCGAGATACATCATAATAAACCACAAACCCCTCATTGCCTTCATGCAAAGTCAAAACCGGAGCAAAAGTTAGCTTATCCTTCAACTTCTCAAAACTACCCTCAGAAGCATCTGACCAAGAGAACTTTACCTTCTTCTGAGTCAACTTGGTCAAGGGGCAGCTATTATCGACAAACTATCCCCAAACTTCCTATAGTACCCGACAAAACCCAAGAAGCTCCGAATATCAGTTAGAGTCATGGGTCTAGGCTACTTCTTAACTATCGCCACCTTTTGTGGATCCACCATGATCCCTCTAAAAATGGGTCTCGAGACGTCACATGGTGCTTAGGGTCATAAGTAATCCCAAACTAACACTGCCACTGGCATACCTACATGCAACTAAATAAAATACATAAATCTAAACAACATTAGTGGAAACAATAAAACTTATCTGAACTTTATCAATACAAAATATGAGTTTACAAGATTATAACTCTGCCTTTACGAATAAAACTGAAATAAAATACATCGACACTACTAAATATCTATGAAGCCTCTACTAGTACTAACTATGGACAGCCGGATCGTGAGTACCAACTATCCAAACTCAATATGATTGAATATAGAAAATACAATAATTCTCAAACTATATAACTGACTTGATCCCTTGAATCAAAAGGACTCATCACCTGCTGACTGGAAGCTGTGAACTAACTGAATATGGTGTATCCGCTACAACTTGTACCTATATTATGAGACAATGTAGCACACGGATGTACATGTGGATTAGTACTTTGACGATGTACAGAGTACATGGGGGTGTATGCATTTAAGTAAATAATGTTATCATGCGTTATAAAACATGCATGACGACATGAATGAATCACATAGCTTGAGAAAAACTGAAATCAGAATCTTATAAATCATGTATAATAAAGAATATAGTACGAATCTCGTGATTCATTACACTTAGTTCAAAAATTTCCATTCTCCACCTTATACTCAAAACTTAGAAACAAGAGGAATCTTAAAACATTAGCTTTCAAAACTTGTACGATTATCTTATGGAGAATAAAGGACTTCCTTAAAACTTAGAGATTTTAGGACTTTGGGTCTTAGAGAACTTTAACTTGGGGGAATCTGAGAATCTCAAAATGAAACTTTGAACATATATACTTTTATCTTAATTTAGAGTAGGGGACATCTTTCGGAGTTTCTTCTAACCGACATAAACCATGTGAGCCGCATAGAATCCAACGTCTTGCCCACATTGGGGAGAGCTATTCTATCCTTCCCATCAGAGTAGAACCTTAACTTTAATGATCACTATATTAGCCTCGGGCCCACAAATCTCAATCCTACGGTGGCACATAGTTTTGGGGCATGAAACCTTGGAATCATACCCAACTTGATGTTAAATACTACTCCCATACTCAGCTCAGAACATTTAGAAAATCCTCCTCAAAATAACTCAAGGGTCTATAATGAAGACCAAATCATGTTTCTCTTAATTTAAATCATAATTAATGTGAATTCCTATCTTAGCTTTTGAAAGTGCTTATCAAAACTTCTCAACAAAACTTGATATCATAATATGAAGCTTTAATGCATCAAAATCATATTTAAACTTCATGCTCAACCATCATCTTAAGAATCATACAATCATCTCAATCAAGATATTTGAAAAATAACTCATAATATGAATCTCATGATTTCAACATCTCAAAATTCATGCTTGATAACAAAACATTCATAATCATCTTAAAATCTGGAAAATTTAGAAATAGGCATGGAAATATAAACAAAATCACACAATTCAACCTTTAATCAATGGGAAATCCAAAAATCTTGCAAACAATAATAATAGGTATAAACCCTAACTTCAATTTCATGGAAAATCTCATAATTTGCAGAAATTTTTATTTAAAATAAGCCTTTGGGTACAAGGGTGAAAGAGTTACCCTTGTTCAAACCCCGCATACTTTAGATTTTGAATGTAGATGAACAAGCTTGCTTGAGACTCTTTTCCGCACTCTTGAATGAGGGTTCTTGAAGCTTTTGAGTTTGGAATGTTGAATCTTAACTCAATTTGTAAAATCTAAGGTGTGTTCTTGAATTTCTTGGAGTAAGATTTGAACCCTATTCTTCGGAGTAAATTTTGCATGAAACCCTAGATTTTTTATGCTTGAGGAGAATATGGCATTTTTGCCTTGGTCATATGTATTTAGATGTTAGGAAGACTCGAAAATGAAAAAAAAAAGTCCTTTTAAAATTGGACTTAAAAATACTGAACGGGATCTGCGATGGCTCATGCGACAGTCTATCGCTGACTCGACAGTCCGTTCGCCTGAGCGTTGTACCTGGGCCAGAATGGGACTTACTATCTTGGTGGCGACGGCTTGGGTGACGTTCCATCACTAGCGCGATGGTCCGTCGGCCATTCCGTCGCACTTGGCCAGAAGGTGAACTCACTTCCTCCACTGTGATAGTTTGGGCGATGGTTTGTCGCTAGCTCGACGGTCACCGGCCCTTTCCATTGCACTTGGGTAGTTCAGACTATTTTTTGTAATTCAGCCATAACTTTCTCTTCCGGTGTTGGATTTTGACAAAATGGGTATCATTGGAAAGATAATTCAATTTCCCACACGATTAAATGTCAAAATTAGGAAAATTCTATATAGTTTAAACACTAAACACTTTGGAAGCCATTCCTTAGTCTTTTAAGAGCAAAATTCGGCTTCACTTGACAGGCTCTAATGTCTTAGACTATGAGGGAACTTTTTGGGGTCTTACAATATCTCCCCCTTGGAAATATTCATCCTCGAATGTCGCTAGTTAGACTAAAATATCGAGGAACTAAGGATGCACAGCTAAAACAAATGGATAAACCGACTTTATATCTTTCTAAACTTTTGAATACTTTTAAAGGTATAAGAATAGTTGTATAGCTGAATCTCTGATTAGAAAGGAGCTAAATAAAGAAAGGTTGTTATCTTCGTCCGAATCTAAGCTAACTTGCCTTTTTCTTATTATGAGGAGATGACTTATGTTTAGAGTTTAGAATTCGCTTGATGTGATCATGGTGCGATCGTACTTATAAACTCTGAAGCAAGAGTTTATACATGCATAAATCATGAGACGACGAGGCTAAGGTCACACAATGGGTATCACATCATCTAAGCTTGAATACTTGGAAAACAAAGATCACTCAGTGAATACTTATGGACTAAATCATGACTAGATACTCTTACTCAAGTGGAGGATTTCTTCAACCGCCATTCTAGGGAGTTCTAACGATATGAGGGAGCAAGGAACTTTGGGAAATATCTGAACAAGACATTTGAATAAGAGATTACAATATTGTTATAACTCTATAGCTTGGAATGTAGACCTATGAATCATAAGTCGGGATATAAGTACTAGGCCTCAAGCAATGCAATTCTTACTCTCAAACTTAGCAACACTTCTCAAACACTCCTTCAATTATACTATTCCCCTCAAATACTATACTCGCTCGGTCCAAATTATATTTTCATATGGCACTTATACTTCCATCCACTAATGTCTAGACTGAAGAAGATTCTCTCACCATGTTCAAGCCTAACTCAAAGTCACAAGATACACCTCATAACATTTTAATACTAGTCTGAACCATGAATTCAACACACTATGCATTTCATAACTTCTTATCTCATGCAAAGTTCTCATTAACACTCCTACAACCATATTCAACCTCGTACTAGACATTTACTAACGTGCAATGCATTTATCTAGCTATACAAATATAATGTTCAGTCCTATATTTATAACCACATATGCATTCCTAAGAAACCATTCGTAAGGCATCATTTCATATTCTCTAAACCTCTATCAACAATAGATTTCCTTCACTATGCTTAAGAAGATATACATATAATTTTAAATATCCATGACATGTACCAAGGACTTGGACTCCATCTTACTTCACACTTACAGTCTCAGCAAAAATAAGCATACAACAATCTTCCAATAACCCAAAATGGTTTACTCTCTCCCTTCCAGACCACTATTCATCATCATTATCCTGACCTGAGGAAAGGTAACTAAATGGTTAGAATAGGATGACCTGAAACATGAAGGGATACTTTGTATAAATTGACACCGAAATGAGGCTTGAGCAATAGAATATTTAACATCGTGCACACATCAAAGAAGTCTGATCTGAAGACATGCTTGCTATAAGTCTGAATTTTGCTGATCATTAAAAATATTGCCTGAGTACCAGAACTGACATACTATAAAGCTTGAGTACATGGGTCATGAGTTACATGACCCAAATTTGGAGTTCATAACTTATAGAATGCGATTCCAACAGCTGAAAGAACTGGAACTCCTCATTTTAGGAACTAGAAGAGTACATGATTCTCTATCATATGCATGAACACAAATTAAGATCATGGAACTAAAATATAAGGCATGAGTAGGTATTGAAAATACTGAAATAAGACTAGATCAAGCATCAATCTTTCTCACATTTATTCTACAACTTACTGGTATATCATCTCCCCCTTAGATTTAAGCCATCATACTGAGGCTATGAACCACTATATAAACTCTAGTCTAACTGCAATCACTTTACTCTAGATCCTGGGATACAACAATGCACATGAAAAAAGAACTTAACCCAAATGACTACACCTAAAAGCGCAAAACTAACTCCTAACACTACCTGCTGATTACACCCTATCTTTCTATAGCCCCAATAGTCATCATATAATACTTGAACACTTACTAACTTTGGATCTGCATGAGCACCCCATAGTCGGAGTGTACACCATCTAGTGCTTCAACTCTTATTTCTATTAGCTCAATCTTCAAAGTTGCAAACTTAGATTCTAACGCTTAACATGAATATCACTAAACCTCTGACGGACCATACTACTTCTGTCATAGCCTACAAATTTGATGCTTGTAAACTTATATTTCTAAACCATGTGAATCAAAATCATACTTAACAGGCTCAACATCTTCAATCATAACTCCTTAACTTAGCTGTTAAGAACATCATACATTATCTAACTAGTCTTTTTCCAACTAGAAACTTAACGTTACAACTAACGACACAACATGCAATAATCCTCAAAAAATAATGCAGCTCCATAGAACCTTGGGCGTACTTCCACATCATACATACAACATTATAGTTTATTACAAGCCAAATAAACTTAAGCTCTTGCGTACATTGTTCAATCCTAATTGATCACTTCCATACGACTAACATTCACAACACATCAATCATTATATCCACCATGCTCATCATCTAGTATTTGAACTTAGTATCTTGTTCTAGCTATGATTAACCATTATCTTGACATCTATTCTTACTAGACCAACATCGAAAAATACTAGCCTACTAAAACCTCATAAAATAATGATCAATCACAATCCTATGGTCTATCTTATTTACAATCTTTTACCATATCTTCCTTCTACACATCATTATTATTCACCCATCTACACACCTAAACTTCTTTCATAGCTCTATAAGTTTCACTAAACTTATTCTTGCAATCTCAGGAAAGCCTAAATTAACAACACACCTCCACCAAGTACTTTCATCAATAACCTATACTTTTGTAGCACAACAAACACCGTCAACAACTCTTTTCTAACTTCAAGCAAACAACAATTCACCTTAACTAATAACTCCTTCTCTCTCTTCTACTAAGCTAATACATAAGGACATATCACTTTATTACTACCTCAATCATATGCAACGGATTAGGCTATACATATATACAATAAATCACACTTACCACCAATCTTGTCACTATGCCTCTAAACCCCCAATTCCAACCAACACAAGAACAACAAGATGAACAACAAGTTTCAAGTGAATCAAAATAGGCCTCACATGACTTCACTAGACTTTAACAATAAGATGAACAACAAGTTTCAAGTGTATTGAAATAGGCCACACACGACTTCACTAAACTTTGATTTTTAATAGAACAATGATAACAAGATTACAAGAAATTGTAACTTGACACACAATATTCAATAATCTAAGAGTACATATCATACTCTGTCTTAACTGAGCGACTTATAAGAATGAGGCATAACTTTAAACTTGGGGGACTTATAACACACTAGAAGGGTCCTCTCAAGTCGCTTCATAAGACTTTTAAAACTTCCTGCTAGCAAGTCTGAGGTCATTATCAGGGGAGGAAATTGGAACTTACCGATCAGGCTACCTCAAGAACAGTACATAGATAAAGAAGTATAGATTATCATGGATTCTGAAGAGAAAATCTGAAAGCACATCTAACTTGGGCCTAGAGCATAATTTTTTTACAAACGTGATAAAGCACTTCAATCTTCAAAACTCAAAATCAATAATGGAATATTTTCTAGCCTTCTTATAATCTCACAACTATTTGTGGAAAATTAAGCTTGACTATTTTTGGTACCTGGAAAATGAGGCAGAGATGGCCTGAATAGAGTAAGATGAGAAACTGTTTATGTTTCGCAAATCATCTTTCTATAGCAAGATCAGAGACTTGAAAGAATGGAGACATTTCCTAAATGCCTTGTAGCCTCTCGAAGAAAAGTACAAATGTCTATGTATTGTTCTGCAAGACTCTACTAGATAATGCTTCAGAGACACCCTAGGACTCTTGAACCTTGGGCTCTAATACCAAGTTTGTAACGCCCCAAAAATGGGTCCCGAGACATCACACGGTGCTTAGGGTCACAAGTGATCCCAAGCTACCCCTGCTACTAGCATATTTACAAATAAATGAATAAAATACATAAATCTGAACAAAATTAGGTGAAACAATTAAACTTCTTTGAACTTAATCAATACAAAATTTGAGTTAACAAGATTACAACTCTGCCTTTATGAACAAAACTGAAATAAAATACATCGACACTATTGACTGTCTATGAAGCCTCTACTAGTACTGACTATAGGTAGTCAGGTCATAACTCCCAACTATCCTAACTCAATACGACTGAATAAAAAAATACAATACTTCTTAAACTGTATAACTGACTCAAGCCCTTAAATAAAAAATACTCATCATCTGCTATCTTGAAGATGTGAATTGGCGGAATATGGTGTATATGCTACAACTTGTACCTACATTATGAGACAAGGTAGCACACAGATGTATATGTGAATTAGTACTTTGAGGATGTATTGAGCATATGGGGGTTTTTCATTTAAGTAAACAATATTATCATTATTTATAAAACATGCATGACGATATGAATGACTCACATAGCTTGAGAAAAACTGAAATCTGAATCTCATAAATTATGTATCATGAAGAATATAGTACGAATCTCGTGAGTCATTACACTTAGTTCAAAAATCTGCATTATTCACCTTATTCTTAAAACTTGTAAACAAGAGGAATCTTAAAACATTAGCTTTCAAAACTTATACTATTATCTTTTGGAGAATAAAGGACTTCTTTTAAACTTAGAGATTATAGGACTTTGGGACGTAGAGAACTTGGACTTGGGGGACTCTGGGAATCTCAAAATCAAACTTCAACATATATACGTTTATCTTAATTTAGAGTAGGGGACTGCTTTGGCTGTTTCTTCTAACCGACATAAACCATGTGAGCCACATGGAGTCCAACGTCTTGCCCACGTTGGGTAGAGTTATTCTATACTTGCCATTGAAGTAGAACCTTAACTTTAGTGTTCACTATCTCAGCCAAGGGCCTACAAATCTCAATCCTATGGTGGCACGTAGTTCTGGGGAATGAAACCTTGGAATCATACCCAACTCGGTGCTAAATACTACTCCTATACTCAGCATAGAACTTTTAGGAAATCCACCTCAAAATAACTCAAGGGTCTATAACGAAGACCAAATCATATTTCTCTTGCTTTAAATCATAATTAATGTGGATTCCTATCTTAGAATTTGAAAGTACTTATCAAAACTTATCAACAAAACTTGAGATCATACTCTCCATATAAACTCATCACTTGTACTTAGAACACAAAATATAAGCCTTTAATGCATCAAAATCATAGTTAAACTTCATGCTCAACCATCGTCTTAAAAATCTTACAATCATCTCAATCAAGATATTTGAAAAATAACTCATGATATGAATCTCATGATTTCAACATCTCAAAATTCATCCTTGATAACAAAACATTCATAACCATCTTAAAATCTGAAAAATTCAGAGATAGGCATGGAAATATAAACAAAATCATGTAATTCAACCTTTAACCCATGGGAAATCTCAAAATCTTGCCAACAATAATAATGGGCATAAACCCTAACTTCAATTTCATGAAAAATCTCATAATTTGCAGAAATTTGTATTTAAAATAAGCCTTTGGGCACAAGGGTGAATGAGTTACCCTTGTTAAAACCCCACATACCTTAGATTTTGAATGTAGATGAACAAGCTTGCTTGTAACTCTTTTTTGCACTCTTGAATGAGGGTTCTTGAAGCTTTTGACTTGGGAGTATTGAATCTTAACTCAATTTGTAAAATCTATAGCAAGTTATTGAATATCTTGGAGGAAGATTTGGACCTTGTTGTAGGGAGTAAATTTTGCAAGAAACCCTAGATTTTTTATACTTGAGAAGAATATGGTGTTTTTTCCTCAGCCAGATGTATTTAGATGTTGGAAAGGATGGAAAATGACAAAAAAGTCCTTTTACAAAATGAACTAAAAATACTAAATGGGATCTGCGGTGGCACGTGCGATGGTCCGTCACTGGCTCAATAGTCTATCAGCCTAACCATCACACCTGGGCCAGAACAGGATTTACTGTCTTGGCGGCGATGGCTTGGGCGACTGTCTGTCGGTAGCTCGATAGTCCATCTTCCATTCCATTGCACCTTCCAAGAAGGTGGACTCACTGTCTCCGCTGCGACCATTTGGGCAATGGTCTGTCGTGAGATCGATGGTCCATCAGCTCTTTTCGTTGCACCTAGGCAGTTTAGACTTCTTTCTGTAATTTTGCCATAACTTTCTCTTCTGGTGTCGAATTTTGACAAAATGAGTATCGTTGGAAAGATAATGCAATTTCCCACATGATAAAAATTCAAAATTAGGAAAATTCTATATTTTTTAAACACTAATCACTTTGGAAGCAATTCCTAGGTCTTTTAAGAGTGAAATTAGGCTTCAGTTGACAGGCTCTAATGTCTTAGACCATGAGGGAACTATGAGGGGTCTTACAATCCCCTCACTAGAAATAAAATGACCCAAAAAGTGACAACATTCAACTAGAATTCATATTTTAAGAATTTGGCATACAACTGCAGCTCTTTCAAGGTCTAAAACACCACACAAAGGTGATTGGCATGATCCACCACACTCTTAGAGTACACCAAAATGTCATCCATGAACCCAATGACAAATAGATCTAGAAACTGATGGAATACCCCATTCATCAAATTTATGAATGTCACTGGGTCATTGGTCCAACTAAATGACATAACCAAGAACTCAAAGTACCCATACCGGGTACAATATATTGTCTTAAGTATATCTACCCCTTAATCTTAAGCTGATGATACCAAGACTGAATATTTATCTTTGAAAAGAACTTGGCACCTTGCAAATGATCAAACAAGTCATTTATTCTATGAAAAGGATACTTGTTCTTAACTGTGACCTTATTCAACTGCCGATAGTCAATACACATCCGAAGGTAACCATCCATTTATGCATGAATAACACAAGTGCACCCCACGGGTACACTCTAGGATGGATTAAAACTTTATCCCAAAGATCCTTAAGTTTTTCCTTGAGTTTCTTGAACTTAGACGAAGCCATTATATAAGGAGAAATACATATTAGATGAGTGTCTGGAACCAAATCAATCCGAAACTCAATCTCCCTATCGGAGGAACACCAGGAAGAATATTCGGAAAGACCTCAGGAAACTTATTTACCAACGGAACTGAATGCAAAGAAGGACCTTCCCAGTTAGAGTCTTTATCCCAAACTAAATAATAGCTACACCCTTTAGGGATTGACCTTTGAGCTCTAAGATATGGTAAAAAATTCCCCATAGGAGCTAGGGAACCACTCTCCTATTCATTGAAGGGTTCACTAGGGAACTTAAAGACAATTTTAAGAGTCCGACAATCTAAGAACACGTAGCATGGTGTAACTAATACATCCCCAAAATTACATAAAAATTCACCATATCTAATTCGAACAAATCCACCAAACACTCCTTACTACAACAGATACCACACAACCCCTATAGATTTTTTTAGCAACCACAGAGTCACCTACCAAGGTAGAAATAGAAAAAATATCCAAAATAACCTCGAGATCAAAGCCAAAAAACACAACCACAAATGGGAATTACATAAGAGAAAGTGAACCCAAAATTAAGTAAATAATGCATGAAATGAGAAAAGAGTTGTAACGTACTAGTCACAATATTAGGCGATGCCTCAGACTCCTTTCGAGACGCAAGAGTATATAACCTATCCCAACCTATGTCAGTACCAAAAGAAGAAACAGATATAGAAGAAGCACCCTTTAGTGCACGAGCAGATGAAGAGGCAACCAAAACCCTATTTGCTCCCAAAGAAACCTTACCAACCGTATAATTTTTTAGCATATGACCTAGCTGACTATATTTGAAGCACATGTCCCTTCTCTCATCAAAGAAGCTCCAATACAATTGACCATAGAACCTATAAAGAGGACATGATAAAGATGACTGAGCCCCACTAGACTAAGGTTGGGCACCCTATGCCCTAAAGTTATCACCACCCTGTTGACGCCTGTCTCTCGACTACTTTGGGTAGAGAGAACTAGCTATAAAAAAGAACCAAAAATCCCCCACTTCTTCTTTGTCCACTTACCACCATCCCGACCACTTTGTTATTAACCACCACCTTATTTAGAGAATCTAAACTTTGTACCCTATATTTCACCTACATCAGCCTTATTTCTCTTTTGCCCCTCCACCTATTGCATATGAAAAACCAACCTAGAGATATCTATATCCTTTATTAGCAATGCAGTCTTTTTTAAAGGATCAACTCATGAGACAGTCCTGAAGCAAACTTTCTTATTCTGTCTCCCATGTTCGACACCATTTCTGGAGCATACCTGGACAACTGGTGAAATTTTAAAACATACTCCTTGACTAACATATTCCCCAATTTTAGATTAACAAATATCTCTAGTTTTACTTTCCTCGACTCCTGAAGAAAGAAGCAATCCATAAAAGCATTAGAGAAAGTCTCCAATGAAGATGAATCATCACCCTCACCCCTTTCCTGATCTTATTCCTCGTACCATTGGTATGACACATCCTTTAGCTAATAATCAATAAAATTTGCCCCTTCCATATTCGTGTCCGGCATGACCCTGAAGATCTTTTCCATCTCATCCAAAAAACCCTGAGGATCCTCCTCCATCCAAATACCTATAAAAATTAGAGGATTCAATCTGACAAATTGATTGACCTTTTTGGCCTCAAAAAAATGCAATACCAGATGCACCACACTCAGCCTGAGAAGCTACCAACCAAGCAATTATATAGATCGACTAATGAAACTCCATATTTTTCACATCTTCCTGAGGAGCCTAAGAAGGACTAGAAGGAACTAGTAAAACTCTAGAACAATTAGGAACGAGACCCCTTAAGAAAGTATGGATCCCATGAGTAGAGAGTGTCCCGTCAACATTATTCTTAGTTAGGACAGGGGAGTTTCCATGTACATTAGATCATCGAGGCATGATCTAAAAGGCGAACAAAAATAAATTAGAGAATATTCCAAGACTTAGACTCCAAGCTTGAAAATAGAACACAAAGAAAGAGAAAAGTCCCTATATACCCCTAGCCTCTGTCTTATGAGTTTGGCATATTACACACCCTTTAAAGAGACTCTACTTGACACATATTTGTGGAATCTCAATTAGCCATTAACCTAAATCTTTGATACCAACTTGACAAAACCTAAATTAGGGCCTTGTCGTAATGGGCATCCGAAGTCTAACCAGGACTAGGGACCACCCTTGTTACCCAACCTAAGTTCCAAACACATACCTTAGGTTGAATGAATTTCAAACATATAAAAAGAAAATATTTTGAGCAATTCCATAATATGGGATAGTTTCTTAATTGTGACAAACCTAAGCAAGTTCAACCATTCAATACCCAACCAATAACCATACAAAAACTAAAACAATAACCAAGAATGAGTCCATAACATAATAGGATGGAATAACCATAAATACAGTCAAATGGTATCAACCATAATACCAATACCAAGGTAAAGGATAACACCACTATCGATACTACCTATACCAACCCATGTAGTCTCACAAAGCCTCTATCCAAAAGTAAAACAATATCTAGTTGAGACATACCCCCAACCATAGCTAAAACCAATCTCTATGAAATAACCAAAGTATGTAAAGACATCCACAATATGAAATGGAGCCTTCCAGAATATGGAAGATTAAAATACTAATCTAATAGTTGATCTGAAATCTCATTACTAAGTAGGAGGAGTAGAATAGACAACTCTGCATCACGTGGGGATACAGCGCCCTAATATGGGTTTGTATTTTAACGCTAGCATGCACTCAAGATAAGTATAAAATAATTGCAACCTTTATAACCAAGTAAACCAACCAAATACATTCACAACCATACATACATATATATAACCATATTCAAAATAAGAACCAAGTTTAACATGTTCTTAAAACCATTAACCTAGGTTTGTCTAGGTTAACTATCCTAGAACCACCCACTTGCTATATGGGTCTAGTATAACCCCCTAAATGAGCCCCGGTGTATATAGTTAAACAAACCAAAGATACCATAAGAGTAGGGGATTTTTGAGTACCCTTTGCTCTCTATAATGCATATGTACAAGTGCAATTAGGGATTCTCGTGTACACTGTAAGTATCATATATGGTCGTCATGACCAATCCTTATGTCGACAACTACGAGTTTCCAGTATCCATCCATTGGACTCATACATTCACAATTAGTTATCAAACCCCTTCATTTTTGCCAAATTAAAACCATTACCACACTACCAAACAACCATTGCATTTATTATTAACCATGGCTATAAGTAGTGGTATCATTATACTGACTATATATTACAAAACCTTATCCATATTTTATAATAAGAAGAAGGGATTCCTATGTACCCATATATTAAATTATTAAGTTGACTTAGGGGAATCCCATATAATCCACAAGTGGTCATTATTATGTTTTCTTTAGGGATTCCCCCATACCTCATAAGGCGTTCAACTAGACAAACCATAACCACTAATACCTTACCATTTAACCATTCCAAACCATTTAAAATATTTAGGATTCCATTATCAAGTTATGTCATGAATTATTTAATGAAAGTCCAAAAATTTAACCAAAAACATTCTCATAGACATTTTATCAAATAAGTTGGGGGCATAGTATTTCCAAAGACAAAACCAAGTACCAATTAACAATTCCCATGAAACCAAATGTTCAAACCACTACTATAATATGAAAACCATAAGTAAAAGATATGGGAAAATCATAACCAACCATTATAATCAAAACCACCAATATATACTTGAAAACCAAAAATAATACAATATATATGACATGAAAATAATTCATAAAACATGAATTTAGTTAGATCTAACAATGATGAAGGAGTAACTTGCCTGAGAATAAGAAGATGATAGAGAGAAATCACCCTTGTAATCCCAAATTGACCACCTTGAAGGAAACCCTAGGCTTTCTTAACCCAAAATCCTTGGGAGAATTTGAGTTTGTTTAAGAGATTTTGATTGATTGCATATAGTTTAATGAAGCCCCATAAAGGAGCTTTATTTCATGGGGTCATAATAGGTTAAGAGGGTAAATGTCCAAATTATCCTCAACTTAAACTGCTTAAAATTCCCATAGGATGGTATGACCACCCTACCCCAACCATACCCTAGGGTATGAGTGGTACCCTTATCTCATACCCTGGGCCTCTCCTTGGATCCCAACACTATCCAACATATGACTACCTAGCTAACTGTACCCAACTATATGATTAGTATCATGAAATTGTACCCTAAGAAGAATAGAATCACCTAGACAAAACTTTGGGCAACATATGATGGACACCTTACTATTAGTTACCTAACATATGACTTGTATGTTCTAACCATACCTTGGACAGAAAATATCCAACCTTACTGGTCACCATACGACCAAGACGGACCAAACCATACCACATTATACCAGAAGTACCCCAAGTTGTATGATATCTATAAGCCAAAAACTAAGAAATTTTCTAAGTTTCAAACTCCAAGATTTTTCACTTAAGTTCACCCAGATGGATAAATACGCCCCAGAGTTGTTATTTGACTCTAGAGCTCTTTTGAGTAATTTTGTTACTAGGGTGTCTAATTTGGTGATCAAGGTGTGTAGGACTACCATGCTAATTGGGGATATGGATATTTCTTGGTTAATGACTCATGCTCGACAAATTGAGGAAAAAAGGTTAAAGGAAAAGGAGAAGAGAAATAAGAGAGATAGAACTTGACAATTTGAGTATAGTCATCCAAGGTTCAAAGAAGGAAAAAGTTTGAAGTTTTAGGGTCATTCACCAATGCTTGCTCCATCTTTAGCCAGTTACCCTTCACCCAGGACCATGCAAGATCAGTGGGGAAAGAATTTGTATTCTAGGTCTCAAAATAGTATAGTCGGGAGGCCTAGTTATCTGACATGTACATAGTGTTGTTGGACCCATCTTGGTGAGTGTTTGATAGGCAAATCGGGTTACTATGGTTATGGTAAGTTGGGCCACAGGATTAGAGAGTATCCATATACTAAGAAAAAAAGTAAAGATGCTCATCCTCAAACTTAGGCTACTAACCCAACAGCCTAGCCAGGTAGCCCAATTACTCTATAGGGCGCATTATCCAGCACCGGTGGTAGTCAGTTCTAGAATCAATTTTATAATGTACCATATCATTAAGAGAAGGAAAGTTCTGTAGATGTTGTCACTGGTTTTCTTCGTAACTTTTTCTTTGATTTCTGTGTATTGTTAGACCCAGGGATCAAGTCTCCTTTATGCAACTCCATTGATTTTTTAAAAAATTTTAGGGTAGGTCCTAAAAATATCTCTAAGCCCTTCTCAGTTTCTACCCTAGACAGTGAGTCAGTTGGTGTTAGGATAGTTTATAAGAAGTGTTCTATTACCATCCTCCATAAGATCACACTAGCGGACTTAATAGAGTTAGAGATGGTGCATTTCAATGTTATTTTAGGCATAGATTTACTCTATTTATGATATGAATTAATAGATTATTGCACCCGTGTGGTGAAGTTTCAATTTCTTAAAGAGGCATTTTTTGAGTTGGAGGGTAGTTCAGTATCTCCGAAATGTCATTTCATCTCTTATCTTAAGGCTAGAAAATCAGTAACAAAAGGGTGTATCTACCATTTAGTTTGAGTCAAAGATGCTAAGTCTAAAGTCCCGACAGTTTAATCAGTCCAGGTCGTAAATGAGTTTCCAAAGGTTTTCCCCAAAGATCTTCCATGGGTACCTCCAGATAGAGAAATAGTGTTTGGTCTTAATCTTCTTCCTGACACTCAGCCCATCTCTTTCCCTCTATATTATATGGCTCTACCTAAACTTAATGAGTTAAAAGAGCAGCTTAAGGACCTCTTAGATATAGGTTTCATCAGACCCAATATTTCTCTGTGGGGTGCTCCGATCCTTTTCGTGCACAAAAAAGATGGCACTCTCAGAATGTGGATAAATTATAGATAGATAAAAAAGGTTACCATTGAGAACAAGTATCCTATTCCTAGAATCAATGATTTGTTTAATCCTCTTTAGGGTTCCTAGTGGTTTTCCAAGACTGACTTTAGGTCGGGATACCATCAATTAAATGTCAGGGAGAAAGACATTCTAAAAACAACTTTTCAAATAAGGTACAACCATTTTGAGTTTGTGGTTATGTAATTTAGATTGACAAATGCTTCTGCAGCTTTTATGGATTTGATAAACAAAACCTTCAAGCAGTACTTGGACATGTTTCCATTGTCTTTATAGGTGACATACTGTATATTCCATGAGTAAGGAAGGGCATGCAAACTATTTGAGAATAGTACTGCAGACCCTCAAGGACCATCAATTATATATGAAGTTTGGTAAATATGAATTTTTGTTGGAATATGTTACTTTCTTGGGGCATGTCATTTCAAGGGTTGGTATTCATTTAGATCCTCGGAATACTAATATAGTGAAGCACTGGTCTGTACCCATCACTCCATCCAATATAGGGAGCTTTTTGGTTTGGCTTGTTATTATAGAAGATTTGTTGAAAGGTTCTCCTTTATAGCAGCACCATTGACTAAGATGACCCAAAATAAAGTGAAGTTTATACGGTTGGATAAGTGTGAGAATATTTTTAAAGATTTGAAGAATAGTTTGACTTCAGCACTAGTGTTAACCCTGCCACAGGGGTTAGGTAGATTTGTGATGTATTGTGATACTTTTAGAGTTGGGTTAGGTTGGGTTGTGTGTTGATGCAAAATGGGAGAGTGATAGCTTATGCCTATAGTAAACTTAAGGATCACGAAAATAATTACCTAACTCATGACTTGGAGTTAGCTGTTATGGTATTTTCTTTAAAGATTTGGAGACATTACCTTTATGGTATGCATGTTGATATTTTCACTGACCACAAGAGTCTTCAGTACATATTCTCTCAGCGGAAGCTGAAATTTTGTCAGAGAAGGTGGTTGGAGTTATTGAAATATTATGCTATGAGTGTGCTCTATCATCTAGGTAAGGCCAACATGGTGGCTTATGCATTAAGTAGGTTGTCCATGGGTAGTGTGGCTTATGTAAAAGAAGAGAAATGGGAGTTAGCCAAAGAATTACATTGATTGGCCAATTTTTGGGAGTACATTTAATTGAAATGGATGATCGGGGAGTATTGGTTCATAACAGCTCAAAATCATCTCTGGTAGTAGAAGTAAAGAAGAAATAGAAAAATGATCCCATACTTAGCCAAATATGGAAGCAGTCTAGTAAAAAAAGGTCGAGGTTTTTTCCTAAGTGAGAGATGTCATGCTTCGCTATCAAGAAAGGCTTTATGTTCTAAATATATATGGGTTTAGGGGAAGAATACTAGCTTAGGCCCATTTTCTGAGGTATTTCATCCATCCGGGTTCTACTAACATGTACCACAACTTGCTAAAAATCTATTGGTGAAATGGTATTAAGAGGGACGTAGCAGAGTTTGTAGCCAAGTTTCCCAACTGCCAGCAAGTTAAAGTTGAAAACCAGAGACAGAGTGGTACACTTCAGGAGATCAGCATTCCTACCTATAAGTGGTAAGTAGTGAATACGGATTTCATCATAGGGTTTCCTCGTACAAGACATCAATATGATTAAATTTGGGTCATAGTAGATTGAATGACTAAATCAACACATTTCCTACCTATCAAGACTTCAGATATATCTAAAGATTATTCCAAAATATGTATTCATAAGTTAGTAAGGCCATGGGATACCCTTGTCCATCATTTCAGATAGAGGCACATAATTCTTCATGGTTTTATTAGTCTTTTCAGAAGGGCCTTAGTACAAAGGTTAAGCTTAGTACTACTTTTCATCCAAAGATAGATGGTTAGGTTGAATGCATAATTTAGCCATTCGAAGACATACCGAGGGAATATGTTTTAGACTTTAAAGAAAGTTAGGATGACCATCTTCTATTGATTGAGTTCACTTTTAATAATATTAATCACTGTAATAAAAAATGGCTCCATTTGAAACATTATACTGGCATAGGTACTGATCACCCAATTTTGTATGGAGTTGATAGGTCATATCATTTTTAGAAGGGTCTTTTCCATTAGACAAACTATTTTGAAAACATTTACTGATGACCTTTGTCGTTGTTGTGAGGATTATGGCTCGTAATGTGCTCCGGACCATATGTGTGATAATTTTCATAAACTTTAATGACGAATCTTTCAAACCTCAAGTAGGTCAAAACCTTTAACCACCACTTGCAGTACGGATGATGTAACGACCAGAGACTACCCCTTAGTCATCACATGGTGCTTAGGATCATAAGTGATCCTAAGCTAATCCTTATACCGGCATAACTCGTGAGCAACTGAATAAAATACAAAAATTCAAAATAAAATACAGAAGATAAATCCTTTCTAAATATGATCAATACAAAACTATATTGAAATGATTACAACTATGATTATAGAAAACAAGACTGAAATCAAATATATCAACTTCTACCGACTGTCTATGAAGCCTCTACTAGTATTGATTATAGGTAGTCAAGACTTGACCCCTAACTAACCTAAATCAATATGACTGACTAAAGAAATTAAAATGCTACTCGACTATGATTGACTCAAACCCTGGAATCAAAAGGGCTAAACACCTGCTAACTGGAAGTTGCAACTGTTTGATTATGATGGTGTACTAGAGCTGGTATCTACATTATTAAACAATCTTGTACATAGACATATATGTGGATCGGTACTTTTGGAGTGTACTAAGAATGTGGGGTAAAAGCATAAGTAAAACAATTATTAAATTTCCATACAAAACTTTTAAAGGAATGTATGCTAAGTGTAAATGACTCACCTTGGCTCGAATAAAACATGTATTGCAAAATAATAAAGCATGAGTATGTAAAGTATAGATAATATTTATGAGTCATAACACTTAGTTCTAAAAGTTGTACTTTTACTCTTTCTATTAGAAGTTTCTACTAACCGACATAAACCATATGAGTCGTCATGGAGTCCAACGTCTTACCCACGTTGGGGAGAGTTGTTCTACCCTTACCATTGGAATATAACCTTATCTAAAGTGATCACTAACTTAGACCACTATGGGTGCTTAAACCTACAGTGGCTCATAGTTCTGGGGCATGAGACCTTGGAATCATACCCAACTCGGTGCTAAATACTTCTCCCATACTTATTGCTCAGAACTTTAGGAAATCCATCTTAAAACAATACAAGAGTTTATAATGAAAATCAATTATGCTAATCTTTCTTAAAATCTCAAACTATATGAACAATGTGGATTCCTTATCTTAGCTTAGGATTAAAAGATTAATTTCTTTCTTAAATCTTGATAAACAACATATAAAAGAGGCTTAAAACTATAATCTTCTTGAAATATCAATACTTTGACTTAGGGCTTAAAACCCATGCTTTAAACTCATGCAAATTCATAGAAAAATGTCATACTCAATATATTTCTTAAAATTCTTCAACAATATCAAGATACTAAAATCAAGAATTATAATATCATGCTTAAAACTCAATTGGAAAACTGTAAAATCATATCACTCACATAAAGATGTGAAAATAGATATGCAATTCAACATTTAAATCACATGTAACATCATAATCTTTAAATAATGATAATTGGGTATGAACCCAAAATTAAAACTTATATAAATTCGAATTTAAAAACTAATTTTGGGCACAAGGATGAAAGGAGTATTCTTGTTCATAACCCCACATACCTTAATAACGAAGAAATTATGAAAAAATTTGAATCTTCAAGATTGATTGTGCAAACCCTAGTTGCACTTATTTTATTTTGTTTTATATGATGAACTAATGATGTTTATAGTGTTAAAACGTGTTTAAGGACTATTAATTTCTTGTAGTTATGTTTAGGAACGTTTGTCAAGTGTGAAATGACTTAGTTTCCCTTGGAATAACTCAAAAATGAAGTGTCTTTGCCGCTTGGCCATAGGGTTTGCATAGAACAACCTATGGAAAACCTTAAGTTTTGCGTTGCACAACCTATGGAAAAATGTAAGGTTTACATCACACACCACATGGCAAACCCTTTCCAGTGAACATTTACAATTGTTAGGCGATGCACACCCCTTTGTAAAGCCATAACTTTTCGCTCGGGTATCTGATTAAGAAGAAATTGGTATCGTTGGAAAGCTAATTCGATTATCTACAATTTAGTTGGTCTTAATCTTCCAAATTCCACATATACATAAAGTTATACTCATTCAAATATGAATCTTGTGAAATCAAACACCAAAAATTTAACGAATCAAAGGCTCTTTGCTCACTTTGCTCTAAGTGACACTTATGAACATCTTTCCCACCTTAAAATCTTTCTTCAGACTATGTTAATGATTATAAAGCATGGATTCAAGTATGAATCACAGGGCTAGAGTTGACACTCATAGGAACAAAGGTCTGATTTCTAGCTTACAAGCGTATGGGGTATTACAATATCTCCCCTTGAGAACATCCGTCCTCTAATGATGGGTAGGAGCTTGTTGAAGATTTAGAGGTATGGAATAATGTGGACAAGATATATCTTCTATGAAAAGATATAACTGAGATGAAACATTAAAAACCTCAATCAGGAAATTGATTTTTTGAGCTGACTTGCCTTTACTTTCTATAAGGACCTGATTCATGCTGGGAGTTTAGAATTTTCTTGAAGTGTTCATGATACAATCATTCATATAGAACTGCAAAGTGATAAATTATGCAAGAACAAATCATGAGAGAATGAGACTAAGATCATATAATGGGTATTACACTATTTAAGCTAGAATACTTGGAAAACTAAGATCATTCACTGAATACTTATGAACTGAATCATAACCAAATATCTACATCTGAAACTGATGTCTGATGCATGGACTGAGCTGAATTCATAATTTGAACAAATGCAAACATTTTACGTCTTGAAATAGCCTTACTCATGAAACTTTGGGTAGTACAAATAGATGGAAAGTTGGAAATATATAGGAGCTTAGCTTTTTAATTGTTAAACTGGATTGCAGGCTATATAGACTGGTTCATACTGTTTGTTCATACTAAAATATAGTATTTATTCAACACTCTTTCTAATAAGTTCTACTGAATTTATAGAGAAAAGTATCCTAAGCATGATCTGAATAAGATATCTGAATAAGGAATCAAAACATGGCTACAACTTTATGACATGGAATATAGGCCTATAGAACATAAGCTAGGGTAGAATTACTAGGCCTTATGCAATGCAACCGCTAATTTTTTTTTCAAGCTTAGACAAACTTCTCACACACTCTCTCAACTCTACTTTTACCCTTAAATACCATGCTCATTTGATTCAACATATAATTCTCACATGGGCATTGATAAATCCATATACTAAAGTCTAAGCTAAACTAAATTCTCACACCATGATCAAGACTAACTCAAAATCACAAGGTATAACACGCCACACCATAATACTAGTCTAAACCACATGATTCAATCATTTAAGTCTTTTTAGTGCTCACAGCCTAAGTATAACATGCCTTACCACTTCAATGACTAACTATGAACTCTTAATATGGATTCACTAATGCATATTGCAGTCATTCTTTTACATCCCAACAAGACATTCAAGCCTATCATTATAACCACATATGAACTTCAAGGAAGACACCCATAAAGGCATATGTCACATATTCTCTAAACCTCTATCAACAAATTTCTTGCACTATTCTTAAGAACATACAATATTCAACTAACCATGGCATGTATCAAAGACTTGGCTTCAATCTTACTTCACATTTTAGCCTTAGATAGAAAAGCATAAGTAACCTTTTTTAATGAGGGTCATCAACTCCCCCTGATCTAAACCATTGCTTATAGGTCACTGAAGGGCTAACATATAAGGACATAAAGCACAAAAGAATACTATACATAACTTTCACACGTAACTGAGGCCTGAAGAATAGAATGTAAAAGGCATGGATTCATTAAAGAGATCTAAACTGAGGACATACATGATATAATGTGAATTTCAGTAGTATCATAAGTTCTGAGAACTGATCATACTCTAGAACATGAGTTCATACTTATCATAAGCTATTCAACGTAATACTGGAGTTCATAGATTTACGAAGGATGAGTCAAATGACAGAGTGAAACTGTTATTTACCAGAAGCTTAGAATGAACTTGAATACGCATGAATTGTATAAGCATTGGACTTTGGCATGGATGTATCACACAAGATATGGATTGGTGTGATAACAACTGAAATCCAAGGAATACTCAAGAGTATGAAGGGATCACTATCTCATCACAACTCTTATTGACACATAATCATAGCCTACCAAGATCACACTGCTATACTTTTATTCTTCCCAAACCATGAGGATCAAAATCATACTTAAAAGAATTAACACCACCTATCCATAACTCCTCAACTTAGCTATTAAGAACACCATGCACTATAAAACTAGCCTTCTTCCACTTATCAACTCAAGAATACTACTAACCACACATAACACTTAATAACCTTAGAAAATAATGCAACCTCATATCACCTTGGGAAAACCTCTATATCATACCTACAATATCATTCTTAATCTCAAACCAATAAACTTAAATTCTTGCATTCACTATTTCAAGCTTATTGGTTAACCTCCATATAACTAGCATCACTAACCAAGAAGCCATTAGATCTACCTTGATGATTATCGACTACTCAATCTTAGTGTCTAGTTCTAGGCATGAGTAACAACCCAACCTCATATACTCTTTTCACTTAGAAGCTCTAAAATAAGACATCAAGAAATACTAGTCCACTAGAACATCATAACAACAATAGTCGATCGTAATAATATGGTGTAACTTATTCAAATCCATTAGCACGTACTCCTTCTACATATTACTACTATTTACTCATCTATACACCTAAATTACATTCATATCTCTTAAAGCATCAATAAATCTTATTTTTCATAGCTACATGGGGAGCCTATATTAACAATACTCAACCACCAAATACTTCATAAATATCCTATACTTTATTAAAATAAAAAATATCATCAATAAATCCTTTCATACTTCAAGCAAACAATAATTCACCTTAACTAATAACTCTTTCTCTACCTTCCACTAAACTAACACACAAGGACATGTCACCATAACGCAAAATCTAATGCATGTATAAGTTTATCTCTATACTTTCTATTAATCGTCATTTCCACATTGTTGTAACTACACTTCTAAACCTACACTTCCAACTATATGAAGGTTCTACTACTTATAAATCACAACACTAAAGTTCATACTATCTCTCGAATGCAAACTCTATTTTACAATCTACGTTTACACTATCTCCTCTCATGAGCAAAAGCACTATCTGTGTTGAAGGGTTAACAAGGAACCTGAATACATGTCTTACTCTGTCTTAACTAAACAACTCGTAAGGATACGAAAATAACTTTCAACTTAAGGAACTTATAACACACTAACGAGCTCCTCTCAGGACCCTGATGTGACTTCAAAAATTTGTGATAGTAAATCTGAGAGCATCATCTTGGGAGGAATTGGAACTCGATGATAATGTTATCACAAGAATATAACATAGATAGAGAAGTATGGATTAACACATGAATCGACAAAAGTTTCTAAATGAACAACTTTACAACATGATCTAGAGTATGAAAGAAAAGAAACTTTTCTTAAATATCTTGTAGCCTCTCAAAGAAAAGTACAGACGTCTACATATCATAGACTCTAGTAGACACAGTTTCACAGACACCCTAGGAAACTTAAAATTTATGCTCTGATACAAAGTTTATAACGACCTGAGACTACCCCCAAATTTTCACACGGTACTTAGGACCATAAGTGATCCCAAGTTAACCCTTATACTGGCATAACTCATGAGAAACTAAATAAAATACACAAATGCGAAAGAAAATACAAAAGATAAATCATGTTTTAATATGATCAATACAAAACTATATTGAATAATTACAACTCTGATTATAGAAAATAAGACTAAAATCAAATACATCAACTTCTATTGATTGTCTATAAAGCCTCTACTAGTATTGACTATTAGTCAGGAGATGACCACCAGCTATCCCAAAGTAATACGACTGACTAAAGAAATTAAAATTCTACTCGAATATGAATGACTCAAACACTGGAATCAAAAAGGATCATCACCTACTTACTGAAAGTTACAACTGCCTAATTATGATGATGTACTACAGCTGGTACCTACATTATTAAATAATGTAGCACATAAATAAATATATAGATCAGCACTTTTGGAATGTACTAAGCATATGGGGGTGAATGCATAAGTAAAACAATAATTCAATTTCCATACAGAACTTTTAAAGGAATGCATGATAAGTGTAAATGACTCACCTTGGCTCGAATAAAATACGTACTGTAAAATAATAAAGCATGAGTATGTAAAGCATAGATAATCTTTGTGAGTCATAACACTTAGTTCTAAAAATATACTTCTACTCTTTCTTTTGGTAGTTTCTTCTAACCAACATAAATCATACGAGCCATCATGGAGTCAAACGTCTTACCCATATTGGGGAGAGTTGTTCTACCTTTGCCATCTGAATAGAACCTTATCTAAAGTGATCACTAACTTAGCCCACTATGGGTGCTTAAACCTATGGTGGCTCATAGTTCTGGGGCATGAGACCATGGAATCCTACCCAGCTCAGTGCTAAATACTACTCCTATACTTATTGCTTAGAACTTTAAGAAATCCACCTTTAAACAACACAAGAGTTTATAATGAAAACCAATTATGCTTCTCTGTCTTAAAATATAAAACTATATCAACAATGTGGATTGCTTATCTTATCTTAGGATCTAAAGATCAATTTCTTTCTTAAATCTTAAAAAAAATTATAAAAGAGGCTTAAAAATTGTAATTTTCTTGAAATATCAATACTTAGACTTAGGGATTAAAACCCATGCTTTAAACTTATGAAAATTCATAGCAAAAAACGTCATGCTCAATATACTTTTTAAAATACTTCAACAATATCAAGGTACTAAAATCAAGAATCACAATATCATGCTTAAAACTCAATTGGAAATCTATAAAATCATATCACTCGCATAAAGATGTGAAAATAGACATGAAATTCAACATTTAAATCACTTGTAACATCATAATCTTCAAATAATGATAATTGGCTATGAACCCTAAATTGAAACTCATGTAAATTTGACTGTAAAAACTATTTTTGGGCATAAGGATGAAAGGAGTATTCTTGTTCATAACCCCACATACCTTAATGACGAAGAAATTGTGAAAAAAATTAAATCTTCAAGCTTGATTGTACAAACCCTAGTTGCTCTTCACCTCTTGTGTTTTAGATGATGAACTAATGATGTTAATAGGGTTTAAATGTGTTTAGGGACTATTAATTTTATGTAGTTATGTTTAGAGAAGTTTATCAAGTGTCAAAGGACCTAGTTGCCCTCGAAATAACTCAAAAATGAAGTGTCTTTGCCACTTGGCCATAGGATTGGTGTAGCATAAACTATGGAAAACATTAAGGTTTGCACCGCACAACCTATGGAAAGCCTTAAGGTTTGTGTCGCAAACCCTATGGCAAACTCTTTCTAGTGAACATTTGCGATTATAAAGCAATAACTTTTCTCTCGGGTATCTGATTAAGGAAAAATTAGTGTCGTTGGAAAGCTAATTCAATTATCTATAATTTGGTGGGTCTTAATCTACCAAATTACACATATACATAAAGTTATAGTCATTCAAAGATGACCCTTGTGAAATTGAACACCAAAAATTGGCCGAATCAAAGGCTCTTTTCTCACTTTGCTCTAAGTGACACTTATGAACATCTTTCCCACCTCAAAATCTTTCTTTACACTAGGTTAATGATCATGAAGCATGGATTTAAGTATGAATCATGGACCTATATTTTACACTCATAGGAAGGAAGGTCCAATATCTAGCTTAGAAGCATACGGTGTGTTACAGATGAGTATATCTAAAATAATACACATTGCATAAATTAATGTAACGACTTGAAATTTTAATGAAATATGTGCTTTTATGGGCTTTGACTATTTTACCCCTCCCCATAGTTTCATTATGGTACTTTTGGGGTGTGTGGGTGATTGTCACAGTTGTTGATATGTTTGGTTCCTTTTATGCGACATATAGCTTTTGGTGGCTTCTAGAGTCTTATTATGGAATTTTGTGGTTATCTTTTGATCCGTGCGATAGATGGTTGAACGAACTATGTCAAAAGATTCAGAAAGTCGATTTTAAACTGGTAACATATTTGATATGGTTTTACGTGTCATGACCCAATATCTATAGGTCATGATGACACTCATAGTGGTGAAACTTGACAAGTAATCATATCACCCAAATCAATACATAATGAGGAAAAGACAATAATCACCCCAAGGTAAGGCTTCTAAAATGAAGCCAAACCATACAAGTATAACAAATGTGGATAGAAACATTACAATATAACCATAACTCCTGAAACCATGTGTCAATAGTATAAGGACGTATCTAGTAAAACTCAAATCCAAAGAAGTAAGATATCCAAATATAAGAGAAACTTTATCTCTGAAATGAAAGTAAAGGCATAGTCAATAAACAAAGGTAGCATAAGATATCCGGATGCTTGAAAATCATCAACTACCTTAAAAGCTCTAACAATCACCTGAGTCAAGCAACGTGGAGTGTACCCAAACTTGAATCTATACTAGAAGATTACAACAAAAATGAGTATGGTCCACTTGTGGTCAATTGATATCATAGGCCGACCGAGCAAAGCAAAAAATAAGGCATACAAAATACACACTAAGGTTACGTCACATGCAATCAGATAATGTCCTATAATGGTAGCCCATACCGCTATCACTAACAGTTCTAATATATATTTATACATTACATACATTGTGACAACACTACGAGATAGAGCATAAGTAAGCATTATATCATATACACTTAGAAATAATAAAGATTATGTATATGTAAGATAATCAAGTACAATTAACAAAAGATAGAGCAAATAAAGGCATGACAAGTCAATCTAAAAATTTAATCACAACAAAAGAATAATAGGGTAAATGAAATGGATAATAATATGGTGATGATGATGATGATAGGGCATGAGGTCATTGCATAACCTCCGAATACACCCATACAGGCAAGCATCCTAATGTGGGACCCATGAGGGGTTTGTCAATCCAGATATAGTCCATTTATGTATATCTCCTCCCTGGCACATCCCTTAGGGAGGATTTAATAAGATGTCATAATATCTCCTTCCCGACACATCCCTCAAGAAGGGTTTTATTAAAGTTATTGCCAATGTTTCTCAAATATTGGCATGGCAAAACCAATGTTTCATGAATTAGTATTATATAATGATGCAATGCTCACAATCAATGAGAATGAGTATTTGTACAATCAACCACATGATGTATTTCCACAACCAACCACAATGACACATTTCCACAACCACGTGAGCCAATATCCACTCATTATTTTCAACTATCCATAAATTTCTACATGTTTCATATGCTAATAAGTATGGATATATCACAATACATCAATGGCACCACAATAGGCATTTCTATCTACACAATACAATTATCCATATGTATTCAAGGCTATCAACATCATATAAGACCCCCTATGGTCACATATATCACATTATCCCAAATCCAATAATTATATCACATATAGGCCGACACATAGGCACAACAAATAGATAGATGGTATTCATGATTAGCCTACACCCTTAACATGCATTTTGGTATACAAATTAACTACCCAGCCTAATCTGAATAGTTAATCGATAACCTATTAATGCCAATATTGGTCTGTTATACTTTGATACCATGACCTTACTCCTCAAGGACAATGCCAAAATCAACTAAAACTAAGAAATATAGAATCTATGCATCAAAACCAAGCCAACGATACCCATATTGCCTATTTTGGTTTGAGATCAAAGCATACCCCTAAAATGCAAAATAAAAATTTTCCAAACCTGGGGTTGAAATGAGATTTAAAAGCCATAAAACTAGACCAAACATGTTACCACCCTAAAATCAATGTTTCATATATGCTGGCACAGTATATTTATCCATCCATCACATGGATCACATGACAAACCGCTTAAGTCCAAAATAAGGCTCTTGAAGACACCAAAAACCACAATATCGCATAAAAGGCACCAAAATGCATCGAGAAATGTGCCAATCACGCACATACCCTAGAAATAACACAATGCAAATATAGGGAGGGGTAAAATAGTTAAATCACACAAAACACATATTCCATCAAATTTTCAAGTCATTACAGCATCCACTACAAAAAATCTAATTCATCCATGAACTAAGACAAAGTAATACCTGAATCAATGAAGAGCTAGGGATAAGAGCTATGCATATTGAACTAAAAATTCCAAGTAGACTTATTTACAGGTCGATGACACCATTAAACCTTAACCATAGGGATAACTCTAGAGAGAAACTATGTAACATCCCTAGCCAGAATAGACACCAGCTTCTCAATGAAAAATAGCCACTTATCTAAATGAATCGAATAATAATGAATGACATGGGACACATCAAGAATGTAATAAAAAAATAAAATATGAAAAACTAGATAAACAGCCAACAAATATGGGGGCAAAGCCAACTCATAGGCTATATCACCAACGATTTGAAGAATCTCAAATGGACCAACATACCTAGGTATAATCTTTCCCATATTTCCGAATCTCATCACAATCTTCATGAATGAAACTCAAAGAAAAATACAATCACCAACACCAAATCTCAAAGCATGAAGTCTACGATCCATATAGTATTTCTACCTATTCTAGGCCACTTGAAGTCTATCCTACATGACCTTAAATCTATCCAAGGACTCACAAAGCAAGTTCATACCTCGAAGACTTACCTTAGAAATATCAAACCAACCAATTGGTGAACGACAACGCCTACCATAGAACACCTCAAAAGGAGCCATATTGATGCTGGAATGGTAGCTGTTATTATATGTAAACTCTACTAAAGCTAAATGTTTCTCTTACTTTCCCCCAAAATCCGTCACACATGCATATAGTATACCCTCTAAAACCTAGATAGTCTACTATGACTGACTATCAGTCTAGGGTGAAATAATAATGACCCTTCATGTTATTTCTCATAAATTCACTTATTTTTTCCGTTAGAATTTTTCCATAGCATCCCCAAGTCTTTATGACTTTTTACAATTAATAGTTCAATTATCAAGTAGTTTGTTTGATTTTAGAACCATTTCTCTATTTAAAAGTTTTGTTGATTCCAAATATCCACTGAGCAAAAATATTAATAAAACGATATTGAATGCAAATTTTAACTACTAGCAACACTAAAATATCAACTTTAGGCTAGGTAGACCATTATTTTGGGTCTTGCTACACCCAAACTTATTTTTACCTATTGGTTGGAAAGTTGATAAATTAGAAACTTGGGTGTGCAGCCCACATCTAGTTGAAATGCCCTCACATGGAAAATCCAACTTTGCCAATGTGTCTAAAATGTCAAAATCAATATGGTTGTATATTTTTTTCTCATATTAGATTCATATGCTGATAGTTGTTCAAACGATCGCCGCCCAGCTAGTTGTGACCCAGCCTACTTTGTCTGCTGAGGAGTAGAAGATGCTTGTTAGATTTCTAACATTGGATTTGCCTATTTTTTCTGGTGCTCTAGAGAGGACGCATTTGAGTTTCTTACTGATTGTAAGGATAGGCTTTGCGATTAGGCCTTGTTGAGACTCGTTGTGTAGATTATGCTATATTTTAGATGGATTTATTTGTTCAACACTGGTGGAGAGGTTTTATGAGTTCTAGGATAGTTTGATTATCTCTCTTGTTATGCACTCAGTTCTACGAGATGTTCTTCCAGAAATATATGCCATGTAGCCTTAGAGATTAACTAAGGAATCAGTTCTCCAAATTGGAGTAGGGTTCTATGATAGTAACAAAGTATGAAGCTCATTTCCATGAGTTTTCTAGGAATGTGACTTCTATTTTGGATACTAAGTATGACAGAGTTTATTTATTTATGAGAGGACTGGGACTTCCTATTCGAATGGCTACTCAGAGTCTAATTATTATGGGTTGGACCTTTACTAAGGTTTGAGATTATGCTAGAGTGATGAAGGATATGCATCGTGAGGGTTATGATAAGAGTCCCAAGTAATAGGGTAGATTTGGTGGGATTTAAAGTAATTGCCATTCAGAGGTGGTAGTTCTTATGTTGGTTATCCTCCGTATCTATCTTTTCATCCTTAAAGTTAGACTAGTCGACCAGTTTAGGCAACTTTTTAGACTAATGATAGAAGTCAGTTTAGTACTAGAAGTCAACCTAGTAAGAGTAGTGATCAGTCTTTAAGAAGTTCGCTTGCAGGCTGTGGTAGATATGGCGGTTACTCTATTTCAACCGGATCTATGAGTTATGGTTCTGCTTATAACTTATTTTACTTATTGGCTTTCTAGTTATTTTTGTGAGATTTCCTTAGTCGTGGGGCAATGGTTGTTTCATCCTTGGGTGCTACCCCTATTAGGGTAGTTTATCCCTCAGGTAGAGATGGTTCGCAAAGTTATAGGGGTGGTTATCCAGGTGCTCGAGGTAGTACTCAAGTAGGTAGGATAGGAGGTCGGTCAGGTGCTTAGGTAGGTTGTGGGTGTGGTCATTTATATATAGTACCTGCTAGACCCAAGGCTGAGACTTTGGATGTTATAGTTATAGGTATGATTTTGGTATGCCGTAAGTCGTCTCTTACTTTATCAGATCCCAAATCTACTTATTCTTATATTCTACATATTATGCACCATAGTTGGATTTGTCTAGTATCTTGTTTTCTATGCCATTGCATGTATCTGTCATTGCATGTATCTACTCATGTGGGTGATTCTTTAGTAGTGGATCAAGTATTTAGATCATGTGTTGTGACAGTTAGTGATATTGATACTTATGTTGATCTTATTATTCTAGATACGTTGGATTTCGATATAATTCTGGGAATGGATTGGTTATCCCACTATCATATGGTCATGGATTATTTTGCGGAGATCGTTACCTTAGCCATAAATGGTATACCCCAGTCATACGGTAGGGAGTGCTTAGCCGCTAACGGATGGGGATTAATTCTTATGTTTGTGCTCGGAGACTTATATTAATGGGTTGCAAATCTTATCTGGTTTATATATATATTACTAGTGTAGAGAGTCCATCGCTTAACTCTATTTCAATTGTTTATGAGTTTCCTGATGTGCTCCCTACCGACCTGCCTAATATCCCCCCTGAATGCAGGATTGAGTTTGCTACTGACCTTAACCCTGGCACCCAACCTATTTCTATTGCACCTTATTGTATCTCCCCAATTGAGCTTAAGGAGCTAAATTCTCAGCTTTAGGATCTTTCTGGTAAGGGTTTTATTAGGCTTGTATTGTTTCTAGTGAAGAAAGATGGCTCCATACGTATGTGTATTGATTATAGGCATCTTAATAAGGTGATGGTAAAGAACTTTTATCCTATGCCTCACATTAATGATTTATTCGACCAGCTTCAGGGTTCAACTATGTTTTCTAAGATTGATTTAAGGCTTGATTATCATTAGCTGAGGATTCAACCTGAGGATATCTCGAAGAAACCCTTCAGGACCCGTTATGGTCATTATAAGTTCCTAGTAATGCCTTTTGGGCTGACTAATGCCCCAGCCACATTCATGGATTTAATGTATCATGTTTTTATACCCTATTTAGACTTCTTCATTATTGTGTTCATTAATGACATTATTGTGTATTTGAGGAGTGGTGAGGAGCATTCACAATATTTAAGAATAGTTCTCCAAACCTTATGAGATCATGTGTTTTTTGCTAAGTTCTCTAAGTATTAGTTTTTGCTTGAGTTAGTATCATACCTTTGACATTGGTATCTAAAATCTGTATTATGGTAAACCCAGCTAACATTGTGGCTATTCGTGATTGGCTTAGGCCTACATCTCCGACTGAATTTTATAGTTTCATTAGTTTGGCCAGTTATTATAGGCCCTTTATTGAGAGATTTGCTACTATTTCATCCCCTATAACTATAATGACACAAAAGAAAGTTCATTTTCGATGGTCTGAGGAGTGTGAGTTAAGCTTTGGGAAGCTCAAGGGTTGTCTTACTTCAGCTCCAGTGTTAGTACTTCCTATTAAGGATGAGGGATTCACCATTTTTATGACACTTCAGGTGTTGGTCGTGGTTGTATTTGGTGAAACAGGTTCATTTCATTGCTTACGCTTCTATTCATCTTAAAGTGCATGAGTGCAACTACCCTTCTCATAATTTGGAGTTAGCGATGGTAGTTTTCATGCTCAAGATTTGAAGGCATTATTTGTATGGAGTGCATTTGAGATTTTCACCGATCACCGCAACCTTTAGCATCTTATGACCAAGGGAGAGCATAATGCTCTCCAGCGTCTATGGATGGAGTTCCTAAAGCACTATGATATTTCCATCTTGTATCATTTGGGTAAGGCATATACGGTAGCAAATGCCTTGAGTTGTAAGACTGTGAGAATGGGTAGCTTGGCATGCATATTAGTTTTTCAGAGTCCTATGGGACATTCAGTCCTTATCTAATATGATGATTCGCCTTGATATTTTGGATCTTAAGAGGATTTTGGCTTATGTTGAGGTGGCATCCTCCCTATTTGAGCAAATTTGTGATTGTCAATTTGAGGATAGCAAGCAATGTTTTCTCCATGATCAAATAGTGAATGGTGAGTCTGACTGGCACACCATTGATTTTGAGGGCATTTTGAGATTTCAAGGTCGTATTTATGTTCCCTAGCTTGATGAATTGATTTAGTCAATTTTCATGAGACTCAATGATCTAGCTATTCCATTCATCCCGGTACAGCTAAGATGTATAGAGATTTAAGGCAACATTACTAGTAAAATAGTATGAAGAGAGATATGGTAGAATTTATGGCTCATTGCCTATGTTGTTAGCAGGTTAAGGTCGAGCATCAGTGTCTAGGAGAATTTACTCATAGGTTACCCATTCTCAAGATGAAATGGGAACAGATTATAATGGACTTCATTAGTTATTTGTCTTATATTTCCCGTGGTCTTGATGGTATTTGGGTTATTGTGGATCATTTGACCATGCCGGCACATTTCATTCCTACTTAGATGACCTTCAGTGCTGAAAGATTAGCCTACATTTATGTTTTGGAGATAGTTCATTTGCATGGGGTGCCCATTTCTATTATATCAAACCATGGTTCTGTATTTACTTTGCAATTTTGGAGAGCATTCTAGGAAGAGTTGGGTACTTAAGTAGATTTGAGTATAGCTTTTCATATGTAGACAAATAGTCATTCTAAGCAAACTATTTAGGTCCTTGAGGATATGCTCCGAGCCTTTGTTATGGATTTTGAAGGACAGTGGAATCATCACTTAGCATTGGCAGAGTTTGCATACAACAACAACTATCATTCGAGTATGAAGATGGTGCCTTATAATGCTTTGTATGGCAGAAGATCTTGTTCTCCGGTAGGATGGTTTGATACTTTTGAGGTGAGACCCTGTGGTACGAATTTTCTTCAGGGTTCATTGAATAGAGTCAGGGTGATTCAAGATAGGCTGAGATCAACCCAGAGTAGGCAAAAAGCCTATCCCGGCCGTAGGCTCCATGCCTTGAGATTTAGAGTTGGTGATAGTGTGTTCCTTTATTTTTTGACTATGAAGGGTGTGATGAGGTTCGAAAGAAAGGGAAAGCTTAGCCCTCGATATATTGATCCTTTTGAGATTCTCCACGTAGTTGGTGAGGTGGCCTGTGAGTTAGCCTTGCCTCCAAATTTTGTTGTTTTTCATCTGGTTTCCCATGTCCCCATGTTGCAAAAATATATTTATGATCCATTTCATATGCTTAGGTGGGACTCAGCCCAGTTGGATGTGGAATTAACCTTTGTGGAGGAGCCCATGCTTATTTGGCTAGTGATGTGAGGCAGTTACGTCCCAGAGAGATTCCTGTAGTTAAGGTTTAGTGGAAGGACTTACCATTGAAGAAGGCCACTTGGGAGATCGAGAGTGAGATACAGGCCCAGTATCCTCACCTATTTAAGACTTTAGGTATTTCCTTCATATTTAACTTTCATGGACAAAAATTCCTAAGTAGTGAATATTGTAATTACCCTTTAGGTCATTTCTTGTGATTCCATTTATTTTTATCGTTAGAGCTTTTCCATAGCTACTCTATTTCTCATTATTCTACGTATTTTGATTGTTAGAACTTTTTTATAGCTGCCCTAAGTCATTTATGACTTGCTGAAACTGATAGTTTGATTATCAAGAATTTCATTTGATTTTTAGAACCATTTCCTTGTTTAAAAGTCTTTCTTTGTTCCAAATGGCCACCGAGAGAAAACCTCAGCAAAACAATATAGGATACAAATTTTAATTATGCTAGTATCTCTAGAATATTGATTTTAGGTTAGGTAGACCATTTGTTTGGTTCCCACTGCACCCAAACTCATTTCGACCTATTGGTCAAAAAGTTGATAAATTAGAAATTCAGGTTGGGGCCTACATTTCGTCAAAACAACCTCATATGGAAAATCTGACTTCGCCAACATATCCAGAATATCGAAATCAGTGTTATTGCATATTTTATTTGCTCATATTAGATCTGAATGCATCCCAAGACATTGGAAAAAACTTGGAATTTATTCCAACTTTCAACTGTCATCTGGTCAAGCAAAAGGTGTTGCAATCGTGGAGGGTGTATTGCGGTTGTGATACTGGAATTGTAGCCCCATGCTCATGATTGTGTTAATCGGGGACCTAGTAAAGGGTATTTGAATGCCCTTTGTGGTTGAGAATTGACCATTTTCCTATTCTCTTGAGTCCCATAAACCCTAATAAAGTATGTAGTCCATAAATTAGGTCTTAGGTGTTGATTGGGAGCTTGAATAATTTGCATAATAATGATTAACAACGAATCTAAGGTATGAATCCTTCATTTATAGTGTTGAATTCTTGATTATTTGACCTAAAACCCCAATTGATTTTAGGGGTTGATTTACGCTCAAATATGCTTGATTTGCACCAATTTCTTGAGGGATATAACTCCCTAATGGTATTTAAATAATGGGATGGCCTTGAAAACTCATTTTTCATAAGTGGTACCCACTTAGGGGTTTTGGTGTCATTTTGGACCCAAAGTACAATGGTGCAAGATGGGTATTGATATTCTAGTAATAATGCATAGATTGTGTTTTTGATAGCTTGGCTCCTTGAATAAGCATTGAGGAAAGGGAAAGCAAAGGTTATCAGTTCATGAGATATATTTGGATTCGAGGTAGGTTTGGATTACTTCTTGTTAAATTGAGCTTTATTAGAGTATGACTTTGATATCTTGGTAAGATTAGGAGGGGTTTTAGGTGTTGAAATGGTAAATAGTAATGTTTGGGATTAGTTTAACCACTTAGGCTATTAAACTCATAAAGTGTGATACTTGACTTATAGTCTAGAACCTTGGTTTGTTGGACTTGTTATCTCATGAATAACATGAGAATGCCCTAGTTTCTCTAGTTAGACAGGGGTGACCTTGTCACTCAAATTAATAGTAAGTTAACCTTAGTTATGCATAGTTGTGGGAATTATCATAGAAGCTATGGATGAATTAAGAGGTAATACTTGAGGAAGAATTCTACTATAGAACTAGTGTGGATTGATAAACCTCTAAGACATGACTTAAGTGGCTTAGCTTAGTCCCGAGTAGAAGTTAGACTTAAAGAGGAATTTGGGTTACTAAAAGCAGATTTTGACCCGCCTTAAGCTTGGACTATGTAGATTCATTAGTAACCTAGGTACTTGTTAAACGTATAGAATGTGCCTTCGGTAATATGATGGCTAACCCTGATAAATGGTTTATTAATGATGTTGATATTGGAAATGATGAGCATGATTGGTTGCTAAATTATTGATAATATTGGATCGTAATGAAATATCTTATAGATTGATCCCGTGACTATGCTATCACTTAAACCATTGACTAAATCACCATGTAGGCCTTGGATTATGTTACTACTCATATTATGTTCAATCCTAGTGACTAAACTAATGTTTGTGCTAAAAATCCTCTTGTTCTAATAATGTGAATCATGCTAATAAAGAGGGGCTCTAGAAGGTATAAACCATGGCCTTGTGTTTGACCATGCTAGTGATCTTGTTAAGCCCGGAAATTCATTTAGTGTCCATACCACATAAATATACTTGCTCATACACCTATTAATATATTGTATTGATAATGAAGTATGAGGCATGATAATATGTCTTTTCTTACTTTTCTTTCACTTTATCCCTTGTGGGGCTTGTTTTTATTATTGATTGGATTGCTTATATATGTAATGATGTTATGATGATGCTCGATAAGTTCAGAGAATATATTGATATTATAATGATCCTCGGCAAGTCTGAAGGATATATTGATGTTATGATGACGCTAGGCAAGTCCAGAAGATATATTGATGTTATGATGATGCCCGGTAAGTTCGGAGGATATATTAATGATATTATGATGCCCAAAAAGTATGGAGGATATACTGATGTTATGATGATGCCCGACAATTCCAGAGGATTTATTGATGTTTGTGATGTCCGCTAAGTCCATAGGATATATTGATGTTATGATGATGCCCTGTAAGTCCGGTAGATATATTAATGATATGTATGGTAAGTGCATGTATGTTTGTGTATGGATTTCCTTTATATGCTTACATTCATACGTGCTTTAAGGGTGTGATGTTATTATTGGTATGTCGATAATAGTTCTTTGGTGCTAAACAGTTGCTAAACAGCATAACTCATGTTAGTGCTAAATAGCGAGTAAGAGTAGAATATGCCAAATAATGATTTTAGATTTATTGGTAAGTAGAATCTCGTGTAGAACTAAGACTTCACCTCGTGGGTATATTCATCTTTGAATAAATGGATTAAATAAGGACTATTGCATATTAGAATGAGCTATGTGGTAACTAGTTGTCTATTAAGTGACTATTTTACTTGATGACTAAGTTTAGAGTACTAGTTAATGAACCTTGTTTAGTTGAAATGTGGTGACTAGAAATTATGGTTGTTACATGGTTAATGATGATAATATATTAGCGTTGGCGATGATTAATGATGTTGATGACTAAGTCATGATGTCAATTAACTATTAATTATGGATTTGTTTATTAATGGTGCTAGATAATAAAAGGTGATAACGGTTAGATAGATAAGTGTTCGAATAATGATTAGTAGCCTTTTGCTAGATGATGACTAGTGCAATTATGGTGACTAGAATTGTGCTTGGGCTAAATAGCGTCTATGGTCTAGTAGTGAACCTTGACTAGATGTTGAATGTTTGTTATTTTAGTGCATAATGATTAGATGCCAACTCGTGAATAAGGATTATGTAAAGAATTGGTTAGGCTAATAATTAGAGGTCATTGGTAACTAAGGAATTAGTGTCCTATTAATAATCATTGGTTAGCTAATAATGAGTAAGTAAAGTATATTGATGAGATAGATATATATATATGTTTATATGGCTATGGGTATTGGCACCTTGGTATTTATTATTTAATTATGGTAAAGGTTGATGATTATAATTATTGGCAAATGGTCATTGAGGGAAATGTAGAAACCATGGAAAAATGAGTAGTTGATTATATACCTATTTATGTTGATGATTTGATTTTTTATGCACTCTCCAGTGGTATACGACACCGTGATGGGTTCCTTACTTTATGTTCTTTTGGGTGTACTCCCGGTTGTATGGGATGTCGTGGTGAGTTCTTTTACTTTATGCTCTAATAGATGTATGTGCGTCAACTTAATATTTATGTTGTTGCAATTATATTAGTGTCACTTTTCGCTTTCGGATCAATTACTCCTTGTATATGATAGTATTGGCATGTATTAATATCTTATGTCATATTATCGTTCTAGTTGATCATTTATTTTATATAGTAACAACAAAGATGAATCAGGTTCGATTCTGCACCTTGACTTAGAGACATTATCTTGCTTTATATCATTATTATATCATAATTTAGCTCAGTCGGTCGATGATGCCTATTAGGTACCTGTGTTTTGGTACTCCTACTACACTTTTGTACCTTTTTGGTGCAGACGGGTACTAGTTGGCATCGTTGAGTTGAGTTCATGTAGTATTGATGTTTCAAAGATAGGGTGAGTGATACGCCCAAATTACACCTCTCTTATGAGAGAGTAAGCAGTCCCTGTCAAATATAGAACCTAACTAGGTTGGGGTCGAATCCCACAGGGAATATGGTGCTAATTAAGTTGTATGCAGATTAATTCACTTTTAATCATTCGTTTCCGTAAAACAAAAAGGGGAAATTTGATTCAGTTCACAAACTAATAGTTTCAGTTTAACAAGATGAAATATGTGTAGTAGTATTCAAATTCAGAGAAATAGCAAGCTAGGGTTATGTCCGCCTTGTAGTTTTCAATACTTTCTAACTATGGGCTTTACGAATTGATATATGTATCATGTTTACACAGAAACATATTCTATTTAATAACATAATCCTAGTGTTTCTCAGCCATCAAGGACTAATTCACTTTAATTCTCTCGAATCAAAGGCCATAACATATGAAATAGGGGTTGGAAATCCTATTTTCTTGTCACTACTCTCTTTTCCAAACAACAACCTTTCTCTCGAACAAGTTGTGTTTTAAGGCACATCTTCTATGTTTGAAACCACGAGAATTCAAGATAAATGAAGAGGGTATGATCTAAACAAATCAATGCATAATGAATTCAAAACCCAAAGTAATAGATTGTATGATACAAGGCTTCCATAACCCTAACTAATAAACTTAGCTACTCATGAATAAAACGGGAATCACAAGAGAAATATTCATCATACCAAAAAGTAAACAAAATCTTGGTGGAGAAGATGAAGTAGCGTTTCTACCTTGGTGCTAAGCCGCGACTCTCCTCTCTCAAAATAATACAGGATAATCAATAATGAATAAAAATTCAGCATCAAGTCTTTCAATAATCTCCTCTCGTAATTTCCTTCTAAGTCCCTAAACTTATTATAAATGACAAATTAGTCTTGGACATAGTTTCTAGGTGCCACATTTGGTCCAACAAGCTACTTTTATCTTGTGTGATTTGTAATCTGCAACCTGTAGTCCCATCATGTCTCTATCTACCTCATTAACACCTGAAATCATGCTAATCACATAGCTTAGCTCAATTACATCAAAGTAGAGTAAAAACATAAGAAACTAAGCACTTTGTTCTCAAAACTTAGCTAAAATAAGGGTAAGTTATGGTGCTTAGGCGTATAAATACACCCAAGATCACCACCCCACATTCAAATCTTTGTTCATCCTCGAACAACTTATCCATTTACGCATACACAAGATTTAAAACCCACAAAGGAAACATAAGATGCTCAAAGAGGCTCACACAACAATTATGAACAAGAAGTAGATTGATGAATCATTACTAGAGACAACCTACCCTCAAGAATAGACTAATTAATTTGGCAAATTCATGCATACCGTTTAAGTAAAGAAATCAGATAAATTACCCAACCTTCATCAACCATGTGCCCTTACAACAAGAAAGTTACCCATAATTACTCACAATCATGCAATTTCTAACAAATTGGGTACAAGAATCAAGTTGCGCTCACTCTTACAAATAATTTTCAAATTACAACTGGTGACCATATGCTTGCCCTTAGTGTAATGCTCTACTAATATCAGAATTCTAACATTAGGATCAAATAGGTCTTTTACGGGTTGTAATGCAGGCTAAAGGATGGGTAGGAACTATTTTGGCCTGAAATAGTGACTATCTTCCCTAAGCACTTTAATACACTACATTATGCAACTAACACCAATTTCTAACAACCAATTTATACCACTTTCATCTATCCGTATCTTTGGTTTTCCCCTATCCTATTAAACTCAATTAACAACACCATGGTAGGAGTATGCAACCCTTTTAAATATTTTTTCTTGCACCTATTTCACATTACGCACCCCTATAATAGCCACCCTCAACTTAAGTGATTTGCCTTAGTTGAGGTGCAGAATGTCCAAGAAGGACCAGGGCCAAAACAGGTTCATTGTAATATGTCTGGGATAAAATTTTGAACTTTTTCAACAATTTTTGCTACTCCCAACTACATCAATTTCAAACGCCAAAAACTAGACTTCAGGGCATCAATTTAACCTTTTTCCTCTTATTGTCAAACTCCTAACTCAAATTCATTTTACATTAAAGCGCTTAGGATCTTTTGGATCAAATTATGGTCTATTAAAGAATGGGTTAGGCTAAATATAAGGCTAGAAAAATAACATGCTAAAGGCTCAATGGGGCTAGCTAAGATAATTTGCAAAGGTAGGTCAAAAGAAGGCATGAACAATGGTTGTCAAGGAAATGCCTAAATCATCTCATAAACTCACAATCTTTGTTTCACTTTGCACACACACCAGGAAAGTTCTAGCATTAGTTGCAATAAGGAATATACAAAAGTCTTACACACTTATGGCACATGGTCAAGTCAATTAGGAACATTATAGATTCTCGACCCAACATTAAATGAATTAAACTAAAACCAACAATCACAACAAGAGTCACACTAGAGCCTAGGTGTTTCAAACGTAATGATCCGTCACATACTCATGCTATAATGCTATGTGATCCACAAGAACATTTACATGCAACAAATGACTAATTTTCTCTTAAGACGATCGTCATCCATCCATGATCAAGAAAAGCACCTAACTATGACTAAATCAAATAAACATCTAACAAGAAACAAAATAAACAAAATAACTAATCCTATCACAGAAGTATACTAAGGAGAAGGTACTATTTTCTTACAAAACAAGTAGCAAAGTAATAAACCACCCACACTTAAGATAAGTACTGTCCCCAGTGCAAATAACAAGATAAAGAACCTGGCTAGTAGTACTCCTCGTCCACATTAGGAGTCATGCCACCTGCATTGAGATCATCATCGGAACCATTTTTCATGTGTTCACCATATCATCCACATCAGCCACACATAATGAACTAACTACAATTAAGATGAGGGTGGTAAAGTCACCACCACACACTTAATTTGTTAGTATAAACCAATTAAGTGTTATTATCGGGTACTCAGATTTTGCCGACATACACTTTGATATAGTGCACCAACATTAGTCACAATACAATTCACTCACTTCAATTCCACCAATTTTACTTAAATGAAACAACTTTTGAACAAAGCTATGCCTTAGAGATTCAACATATGAATATACACAAAACACCATAACTTTCACATGATTTAACCAACACCATGTTCCATTAAGTAAGTTGTGAAATAACGGCCACACAACTAAACTATGTTAGTAATGAACAATTCAATCACATGTAAAAAAGCAAAGAACTACAACAATGTTGTTTACTACACAATGGTATTTATCTTCCCAAGATGCTCAAAACCTCTCTTTGACATGGCCATGGAAATAATTTAATCTATAACCCTCCAGAAATCAAGTAACTATACATAAAGTCACAATAACTAAGGATTAAGAAAGTAAAACTTACCTTTGAAGATGGAAGATTTGGAAAAGAAAGGAAAACTTCTTGATATTGTAAAGCAAAGCGTAATCTTAAAGGACAAACAAAATGGTGAGGGAGAAATCTTGTATGACATGGGGGTAAAATAAGGATGAATTTTGGCATTTAGTGTGTGGAGTCTATTGAAGGAATGAAATTTGGGTTGGGTTTACCCTATTCAAAGATGGATTGTAACGCCCCAAATCTTATATCCAAAAAGCTACACAATGCCCATGACCCCGTAGGACCAAAAGCTAACCCATGACTGATATTTGTACTTGTATACTTCATAAAATACTTTATACTGCTGAAACATGAACTGAAAGGCCATAAGGTTCAAAACTGAGACATAGTATCTAATAAATATGTAACATCTGGGAGGGGTATAAAATACCCAAAACAAAACTGAAATAGATTATCTGAACATACTGTAGTCTGGAAAGCCTCTAAAACATGATTGTCTGAATAAGGAGTTGATGGGACATGTCCCTAACTAACTCCAACTAATAAAATAATTACTGAGATAATAAAATGATGATGATTTCCTTAAAAGATAAGGACTCACTACTAACTCTAACAGCTAAGACTTGAATCTACTGATGTTTTGAAACTCATTTCTTTAAACCTATGGTATAAGACATCATAGCGCAAATGCGTCAGTACTTTAAATGACTGGTATGCATGTGAGGTAGGTTGAATGCATGGGGTTCATATGGATGAACAATAACAATATCATATTGACTATCATGATCATGAGAATACATGTATGAGATATAATAACTAACACTAATACCTCGATAAAATGATTACTAAATCTGAATACTAATAGCATGACATATTGATAACTGATATAACTGATAACATAAGTGACTATATCTGACAGTCCTGAATCTAATGGAACTAACTGAGTCCCGTACTGTATCTGAGTTGATTGTATCTGACAGTCCTAAAATCAAAAGAACTATCTGAGTTCTATTACTGAGACTGGTTGACTGTGTCTGGCAGTCCTGATTCTGTAACATGAAACTGTAGGAAGTAGTTATCTAACCTACATGCCCCTAAAATGCCATTATGGCTGAGTTAAGGTCCAATCTGTAACCCCAATTAGAAAGTGTGTCAATACCACGCCACTAGTAAGGATAAGTTGTAGGTGACCCTCATCTGATAGTGTCCCCAAAAGAGAATAGTGGGGCCCTTATATCATAGTGCTTATCTACCTCATCGACTATAATGACCCGCAATCATATCTCGGGACGTCACACAGTGCTTAAGGCTACAAGTAGCCCCAAGATAACCCTTTGAGCCTGTTTTTACTTATAACACTCATTTCAAGATTAAATAAGTCAAACACTAGCATAGCCATATCATATGAAAGGAACTACAGAGAAAATGCTCAGTCCAAACGACCATAATACTAGAAACCTCAACAGAACCACAATCTGATAACTAATCTGACAAATCCTCTACTAATACATGAACTATAGAGCTGTTGGGATAGGTCTCCAGCTGACTCGAAATGAACTAAACAACATATTCTCTCAAAATATAGAGATTTCTGAATATAGGCCCTCAAACCATGAGGACGCACCACTATAGGAATGTAGATAGAGGTATTTAGGAATCACTGACGAGGTTGGGACTAAACACTTGACCATACATTATCAGACATTGTAGCACACAGACGTATAAGTGGATCAGCACTTGGGAATGTACTGAGTATGTAGGGGTGTATACATTTATATTAAACAACATCAATACTCTTTATTCAAATCATGCATGTAATAGGTAATGACTCACATGGAATGAATAAGTATAAAATGTGAAGCTCATTAATCATGTAAAATGGAACATGCAACACAATCTCTTGAGTCATTATACTTTCAACTTTGAAATTTGTACTCTTCTCTTATTCTCATTACTCAAGGCTAAAGGAAACTTTAAGCAATACTTTCACCTTATGACTATGTCTCATAGAGAGTAAAACTCCTTCAATGCTCAAGAACTCATAAATCTTTTGAACTCAAATACTTGTAATTCAAAATCATATAACTTTGGAACATACTTGAAGGCATTTCATTCACGTTAGGAAAATATCTCATTTCAAGCTTTAGTTTTAAGGGAAAATATTCTATCTCAATGGAAAAATACTTTAGTTTAGGGAGTTTCTCATCACCGACATAAACCATGAGAGCTACATGGAGTCCAACATTTTGTCCTCCTAAGGAAGAGAGCTCACGTTGGGGAGAGGCATCATTCTCTTGCCAGGGAGTATTACCTAGGTCCAGTGATAACTAAACAAACTCGGCCTCGGACCCAATATCAACTCAGCCTTAGGCCCAATAATAATCATAAACTTGACCTCAGGCCTAACCTACGGTGGCATATAGTTTTTGGGTAAGAAACCATAGTAACTTACCCTCTCGGTGCTAAATACTACTCCCTTTAGAGTATATGGGCTCATCCCATAAAAATCCACATTTAAAAATAATCTCATGGTTCACCATGAACCCAATAATCAAATTCGTACTCTCATGTAGGAAAGTAGATTTCAAAGCTCAATGACCATTAGGTCAACATTTCTCAACAATCTCAGAATACTCAAATCATGGGTGCTTATAGCACAATAGTTCATAAAATTGCAAGTATCAAGTAGGGTTTAATAACCCCTAATTCAATCTCAAGTTAAAACTCATCAAAAGCATAATAGATAGCATATAGATTCATAACCCATGTAGAAAGGAAATTTTAGAAATTCGTCTCAAAATCTCAACATACTTATATACTTCAATATCTCAAATAGTTTAACTATTAACTTCTCAAGGATTAAAATCATGGGGTATAGACCCAGCTATAATTTCTCAAGAAAACATGTAAAAATTCTGTCATTAGACTCTCAATTCATGGCAAACATCAAACGTTTGCAACCAATAACAATAGGTGAAAAACCGCCATTCAGTCTCATGTAAAATCTCATAAAGTACAGAGAAATTGTAGTTTAAATAATCCTTTGGGCACAAGGGTGAAAGGATTACCCTTGTTCAAAACCCCACATACCTTGACTTAGAAGTTTTGGATGAACTCTCACTTTTGGAACTCTATTCGTATTCTTGAATGAGGGTTCTTGAAGCTCTTGACTTGGGAACCTTGAATCTTGACTCAATTTAGAAAATCTATGGTGGATTATTGAGATTCTTGGAAGAGGTTTTGGATACTTAGGGTTTGTGTTGAGAGAGAACTTGAGAAAAACTTCATAGAATGGTTGTAAATGACTTTGATTTGGTGTTTGCACGATTTAAGAGGCTTGGAAAAAGTCCAAAGTGCCCTTTGTAACTTCTATACAAAGCTGGAAAAAAAAAACTAGGAACCCAATTTTATGGGCCACCACAACGCGCCACTATTGCGGTGGCTCACTGGAAATTGACAAATGGGAATATGGTAGTCATCGCGACGTGGAGCCATCGCGTTGTCCCACTAGCTGGGACCTTTGTCTTCTGCGTGACCCATCACAATCATGCCAGGCCACTGGAAATTGACTATTGGGAAATTGGGGTCCTCCACGACGCGCCACTATCGCAGAATTCCACTGGAATTTGACAATTGTCAAATAGGCCCTCTCCGTGATGCTCCAAGCACTAAAATGACATTATTTTACGACTAAGACTTAAATTAGCCATAATTCTTACCTGGGTATCAGATTTGGACGAATCTTATATCGATGGAAAGCTTACCAAATTTCCCATGCAATAAAAATTCGAAATTGAGGAAATTAAATATAGTTAACACGATACTCACTTAGGAAGTCACTTTTCAATCATTTAGTGTCGGAATTACACTTCACTTGACACGCTCTAAGGCTTAGAGTACGAGGAACTTTGCGGGGTCTTACAATATCTCCCCTTTGGAAACATTCATCCTCGAATGTGGCTAGTTGGACTAGGAACACAGGAAAAATAGAGTACACATAGCTAAAGAAATTTTCGCTAAACGACTCAAAATCTCTCTAAACTCTTGAATACTTTAGAAATTGCAAGAACTCATGCAAGAATAGATAAATAGCTGAACTTTAGATTAGAAGGGATAAATTAAGGTAGAATAATATCTTCAAATTGATCTGAACTCATGGAAAAGAAGCGCAGGTACTTAGCTCACATGTCTGCTTTTGCCTCCCAAGTAGAGCCCGCAACAGACTGGTTCCGACACAAAACTTTGACCAAGGGAACTTCTTTGTTCCTTAGTCTACTGATCTGAAAATCTAGGCTTACAACAAGAATCTCATTGAATGAAAGACTATTCTGAATATCAGCACTCTCTGAGGGATCTACTACAATAGAATCACCAATATGCTTTTTAAGCCTAGATATATGAAAAATAGGATGAACAGCCGACAACTCTGCGGACAACTCAACCGCATAGGCTACTTTACCAACACGACTCAAGACTTTATATGGGCCAACATAACGGGGACTAAGCTTTCCCTTTTTACCAAACCCTTTTCACCCCTTTCATGGGTGAAATCTTCAAGTATACCAAATCACCTACCTCAAACCCAAGATCGCTTCTCCTTATATCGGCATATGACTTTTGACAACTTTGAGCGGTCTTCAACCTCTCTATAATCAACTTAAATTTCTCCATAGCTTCAAACACTACATCAGGCCCAATTGCGGTAGCTTTAAAGATTTCAAACCACCCTATAGGTAATCTACATCTTCTTCCATACAACGACTCAAATGGTGCCATCCCGATGCTAGCATGGTAACTATTATTATAGGTGAACTCTATCAATGGGAATTTCCCATACCAACTACCTTTAAAATCAAGAGTACACACCCTCAACATGTCTTCTAGGGTCTGAATGGTCCTCTCAGCTTGACCATCTGTCTGAAGATAAAAAGCAAAACTCAAAAGAACTTAGGTACCAAGACCCTACTGAAATGCCCTCTAAAACTGAGAAGTAAATTGAGTACCCCTATCCAAAATAATAGATGAGGGAACTCCGTGCAGTCTGACTAACTCCCAAATATATAATCTAGCATAATCCTCCATTGTATAAGATATATGCACGGGCAAGAAATATGCGGACGTAGTAATCCTATCTAAAACAACCCAAATAGAATCATGATGACGACGTGAAAGAGGTAACCCAGTCACAAAGTCCATATTCACCACCTCCCACTTTCAAGTGGGTATAACAAACTCTTGTATCATACCACCAGCTCTTTGGTGTTCTACCTTAACCTGTTGGCAGGTTGCATACTTTGCTACAAACCCACCAATAGATTTCCCGCAAGTTGCGATACATCTTGGTAGTGCCGAGATGAATAGAATATCATGCGCCATGTGCTTCAGCCATAATCCTCTACCTTAGATCATTAACACACAGAACACATAATCTACCCTACAATCTCAACACGTCATCTCCCCCTTGGGAGAAAACCTTTACCTTTTGGTCCTTAACTGTGTCCTTCAGACTGACCAACCTAGGATCTCTATCTTATTTCTCCTTCACTTCTGAAACTAAAGAGGATTTGGAACTACTCTGCACCAAAGTACTTTCCTAAGCTGAATCAAGCAACCTAACACCCAATCTAGCCAGACAATACACATCATGAGCTAACTCCTTCTTACCTTTATCTACATGAGAAACACAACTCATAGACAATCTGCTAAGCACATCCGCTACTACATTGGCCTTCCTCGGATGATACAACACACTCATATCATAGTCTTTTAACAACTCTAACCACCTCCTCTACCTAAGATTCAACTCCCTTTGATTAAATACATATTATAGGCTCTTATGATCAGTAAACACATCAACATAAACACCATAAAGATAGTGTCTCCATATTTTCAAAGCAAAGACCACAACAGCTAACTCAAGATCATGGGTTGGTTAATTCTTCTCATGTGGCTTTAACTGTCTAGAGGCATAGGATATAAGCTTACCTCTTTGCATCAACACACAACCCAAACCAATTCTAGAGGCATCATAATACACTAAAAAATCATCAGTACCATCAGGCAAAGTTAACACAAGGGCTAAAGTAAGTTGAGTCCTTAACTCCTGAAAACTCTTCTCACAAGAATCTGACCACTGGAACTTAACATTCTTTTGGGTCAATCGGGTCATGGGAGACGCAATAGAAGATAAAAACTCAATAAAATGATGGTAGTAGCCCACTAGACCTAAGAAACTTCTAATTTCAGATGGAGAGATAGGTCTAGGCCAATTTCTTACAGCTTCTATCTTTTGGGGGTCAACTCTAATACCTTTGGCTGAAACAATATGACCTAGAAAGGCTACAGACCTTAACCAAAATTCACACTTACAAAATTTAGCAAATAACTGGTGATCTTTAAGAGTTTGCAAGATAACTCTATGGTGATTCGCATAGTCATTCTCATTACGGGAGTATACAAGGATGTCATCTATGAAGACAATAACAAACATATCAAGATATGGCTTGAACACTCAATTCATGAGGTCCAGGAAAGTGTTTGGGGCATTGGTTAGCCCGAAAGACATGACTAGAAAATCAAAGTGACCATAGCGAGTTTGGAAAGTTGTCTTTGGAATATCACATTCCTTCACTTTAAGTTGATGATAGTCGGATCTAAGGTCTATCTTGGAGAAATAACTTGCACCCTGCAACTGATCAAACTGGCCATCAATTCTCGGAAGAGGATACTTATTTTTGACTGTGACCTTGTTATGATAATGATAGCCAATACACATATGCAAAGAACCATATTTCTTCCTCACGAATAGAACAGGTGCACCACAAGGAGAAATACTGGGCCTTATGAAACCTTTGTCTAAAAAATCTTTGAGTTTCTCTTTCAAATCCTTAAGCTCAGTAGCTGCCATATGGTATGGTAGAATAGAAATGGGATGAGTGTCAGAAAGAAGGTCAATCCCAAATTCTATCTCTCTATTGGGAGGTACCCCTAGGAGATATTTCAGAAAAACATCTAGAAACTCATTAACAATATCGACTGACTGAATAGTTGGAGCCTCAGACTTAGTGTCTTTGACTCTAACTAGGTGATAGATACAACCCTTGGATATTAGCTTTCTGGCTTTGAGATAGGAGAAAAAATGACTCTAGGGAGATACCGAACTCCTGGACCACTTAAAAACTTGCTCATCAAGGAACTAAAACTTGACCATACGACTACGGCAATCTATAGATACATAAAAGGAATGAAGCCAATCCATACCCAGAATGACGTCAAAATCCACCATGTCTAACTCTATTAAATCAGTAAGAAAGAATCTATGAAGAACAGTACTGGACAATCACTATACACTTGTTTAGCAACAACTAACTCCCCTAGGGGTGTAGAAACTAGGAAGGACTCAGAAATCTTTTCAGGACTCATTTTGAAATTCACAGCTACAAGTGGGGTCACATAAGTTAGACTTGACCCGGGGTCCAACAACACATAGACATCAAAGAAAAAGACACGGAGCATACCGGTAACAACATTAGGAGAGTCCTCTTGCTCATAGTAGGATGGTAAGGGATAGAATCTATTCTGGCACTGATCACCAGTAGTTCTAGATTAAGCACTCTGAACAGGGGCAGGATGAGGTACAAGAGCTGGTGCACTAATAGCATGTGCCTGAGGTCGGGCATCTTTGTTCCCCTATCTCGTATGAGGATAATCTCTAAGTCTGTGGCCCTTCTTGCCACAACCAAAACAACCCCTCAAATCTACAAAACACTCCCCGAGATAACTCCTACCATACTTATCACAAGGAGGATAGCAGGACCTGTTACCAATACTATTCTGTGAGCTAGACATAAAACATCTGTCCCCTTGCTCCTGCCTACTACTAGGCGTAGGAGCACTAGCTAATGAAGCCACTTGCATAGATGGACGCCTCTAAAACTGAGGGTGATTCCCTTTATGGAACCTACCCTGGCTAAACTCATGTTGCTCAGATCTAGCCCTCTTGTTACCTAACACTCAATCTCTCTCCCTAATCTTATCCGCTTCTATCTGTTGGGGATACTTTATCAACCTAGCTAGAACCATATCCCTATGCAGCATTACAGTCCTACAATCCTTTAGTGCCAACCTAGAAACACCGATCATGAACTTGCTCATACTAGCCCGGGTGTCAAAAATCAAATCAGGAGAATACTTGGTCAGCTGGTTCAACTTCAATTAGTACTTCCTAACAATCATGGAGCCCTACCTAAAGTTCATATAATCCTTAATCTTTGACTCCCTCATCTCAAGCGGAAAGATCTTGTCCAAGAATGCATCTTGGAACACCTACCAAGTCATAGGAGAAACATTATCACCTCTATCGTCTCTCCAAGATACAACCCAAGCATATGTAATGTAGGATGCCAACTCAACTATTTCTTCCTCAGAAACATGCATCACCTGCATGATCTTTCTTACCTCCTCAAGGTAGAACTGTGGGTCCACCTTGGACCCATAAAACTCTGGCGAATTTATCCATCTAAAATCATTAATCCTACAAGAAACAACATCAACTCTCTTCTAATTTACAACCGTGGCCAAGTTATTGGCCCGAACATTGGCGGTGACTGCTTGGGTTAATGCCTGAAAGGCCGCCCGAAACTCAGCATAAGACACCATCTCCTTCAAAGGGTCAATAGGTGGGGGTTGCTCATCATCGTTCCTGTAGGCATTCGATCTTCGGAGGAGAATTTTCTAAAATAAAAGAGCATGAATTATTTGATTAGAGGGATAAGTGTATGAACAATAGAATCTGAAAGAAGAAATAAATTTTTCCTAAAACATCTTGTAGCTACTTAATCATACATATGGTGCGCTACACACTGATGGTCAAGACTATACTTAACGTGGCTTGTCAGACTCCCTAGGACTTCTTAAAAACCTTAGGCTTTGATACCAAGTTTGTAACAATCAAAAATTACCTCCCGGGATGTCACACGGTGCTTAAGGATACAAGTAACCCCAAGCTAACCCTTTCAACCTCTTTCTACAAATAACACTCATTTCAAGATAAAATAATTCAAACACTAGCATAGCCATATCATATGAAAGGAACTACGGAGAAAATGCTCAGTCCAAACAACCATAGATACCTCAAGAACACCATAATATGATAACTAGTTTGACAAAACATCTGCTAATCTATGAACTAGAGAGCCACTGGGATAGCTCCCCAACTGACTCAAAATGAACTGGAAATAACAACATAGTCTCACAAAATATGAAGATTCTGAATATAGGTCCTCGAACTATGAGAACTCACCACTATAGGAATGTAGATAGAGGTACTCGGGATCATTAATAAGGTTAGGACTGAGCACCTGAACGTACATTATAATACAATGTAAAACATAGATGTATATGTAGATCAGCACTTAGGAATGTATTGAGTATATGGGGCTGCATGCACTTATATAAAACAACATCAATTCTCTTTAATAAAATCATGCATGAAATAGGTAATAACCCACATGGGTTGAAAAAGTATACAATAAGAAGCTCATGAATCATGCAAAATGGAAAATGTAACACAATCTCGTGAGTCATTATACTTTCAGCTTTGAAATTTGTACTCTTCTATTATTCTCATTACTCAGGGCTAAAGGAAACTTTAAGAAATACTTTCAAATCATGCATATTTCTCATGGAGAGTAAAACTCCTTCAATGCTTAAGAACTCATAACTCTTTTGAACTCAAATACTTGGAATTCGAAATCATATAACTTTGGAACATACTTGAAGGCATTTCATTCACGTTAGGAAAATATCTCATTTCAAGATTTAGTTTTAAGGAAAAATATTCTATCTTAATGGAAAATACTTTAGTTTAGGGATTTTCTCGTAACTTAGATAAACCATCCGAGCTACATAGAGTCCAATGTTTTTTCCTCCTAAGGAAGAGACCTCACATTGAGGAGAGACATCATACACTTGCCAGGGAGTATAACCTATGTCCAGTGATCACTAAACAAACTAGGCCTTGGGACCAATATCAACTCGGCCTTAGGTCCAATAATAATCATAAACTCGGCCTCAGGCCCAACCTACGGTGGCACATAGTTTAGGGGTAAGAAACTGTAGTAACTTACCCGTTCGGTGCTAAATACTACTCCCTTTAGATTATCTGCGCTCATCTCATAAAAATCCACTTTTAGAAATAATCTCATGGTTCACCATGAACCCAATAATCAAATATATACTCTCATGTAGGAATGTGGATTTCAAACCTCAATGACCGTTAGGTCGAAACATTTCTCAACAATCTCAAAATACTCAAATCATAGCTACTTATAGCATAATAGTTCATAAAATTGCAAGTCTCATGTAGGGTTTAATAAACTATAATTCAATCTCAAGTTAAAACTCATCTAAACCATAATAGATAGCATATAGATTCATAACCCATGTAGAAATCTGGAAATTTCAGCAATTTGTCTCAAAATCTCAACATACTTATATACTTTAATATCTCAAATATTTCAACTATTAACTTCTCAAGGATTAAAATCATGGTGTATAGACCCAGCTGTAATTTCTCAAGAAAACATGTAAAAAACATGTCATTAAACTCTCAATTCATGGAAAACATCAAAATCTTGCAGCCAATAACAATGGCTGAAAAACCACAATTCAATTTCATGTAAAATCTGATAAATTACAGAGAAATTGTAGTTTAAATAAGCCTTTGGGCACAAGGGTGAAAACATTAACCTTGTTTAAAACCCCACATACCTTGAATTAGAAGCTTTGGATGAACTTTTGTTTTTGGAACTCTATTCGTACTCTTGAATGAGGGTTCTTGAAGCCCTTGACTTGGGAACCTTGAATCTTGACCCAATTTAGAAAATATATGGTGGATTCCTGAGATTCTTGGAAGAAGTTTTGGATACTTAGGGTTTTTGTTGAGAGAGAAATTGAGAAAAACTTCACAGAATGCTTATAAATGACCTTGACTTGGTGTTTTCACAATTTAAGAGGCTTGGAAAAAGTCCAAAGTGCCCTTTTTAACTTCTGTACGAAGCTGGCAAAAAAAGAACTGGGAACCCAATTTTATGGGCCACCGTGATGCGCCACTATTGTGATGGCTCACTAGAAATTGACAAATGGGAATCTGGTAGTTACCGCGATGCGGATCCATCACGCTGTCCCACTATCTCGAACCTGGAACTTCAGCGCGACGCATCACAATCCTGCCAGGCCAATAGAAATTTACTATTGGGGAATTGGGGTACTATGCAATGTGCCACTATCGCGGAGTTCCACTGGAGTTTTACAATTGTCAAATACACCCTCTACGCGATATGCCAAGCACTAAAATGGTGTTTTTTATGACTAGGACTTAAACTAGCCATAACTTCTTACCCGAGTATCGGATTTGAGTGAATCTTAGATTAACGAGAAGCTTATCAAATTTCCTATGTGATAAAATGTCAAAATTGGGGAAATTCCAAATAGTTAACATGATACACACTTAGTAAGTCACTTCTCAATCTTTTAGGACCGGAATTACACTTCACTTTACGCGCTCTAAGGCTCAGACTAAGAGGGAACTTTGCGGGGTGTTACATCAACCCTCATCAGATAGTGTTGATATCTCAACCTATGTTGTCTACATAGTTATGGAACACAAGGATGACTTCTAAGAATCACACCCTCATCTAATAGTGTCTGTTCCCATCCTTGGATTCACTTGGTTCTAATTCCTACTCCTATTTGAATAGACTCTGAACATGATTTACTGAACTAAACATGGGCAGAGTTACTGAATTTCGTTGACTAACGGAATACTACTGATATTGGACACCTGACTAAGTTCATTAGATCATGGAGATTTCCTGAGTCATAAGACTGTCTAAAGTCTAAAGATTCATAGCTTAATTGAGAGTATCATGAAAACATGACATGGCTCTAGGCACACAGCTAATGTTTTGGGTACGAGTACCCCCAAGACTCTATAGAAGAAATCTGACCAAGGATAACTTACTTAAACATATAACTAACATAGTAATCCATAATACATTTATAGAAGCATTTCATAAAATTTAGTCATAGGTTTGCATGAATCTGTATCTATAATAATTTAACCCTCTTAGAATTTATCACCCAACATGGAGTAGAATTCAATTTCTCATTATCCACATAAACAAGAGCAGGCCAATCATGAAATTCATAAGAAAATCCATAAACTTGAATTTAGAAAAGGGATTCTTGGGCTTCATGGATAAAAAGAGTCCATAAAAGAACACTATGCATACCTTGGTTCGTAAATACACAAAGATTGTTAGAGGAAATTCTTGATTTGGAATCTTCTATGAAAATCCCTAGGTTGTTCTTGAGAGATTTTTGAGAGAAGAAAGTGTATTTTGGGTGAAAAGTGATTGAATCACATGTTAAAGGGCTTAAATAGGGGTGGGAAATCGACCCTTTTAACCGTAGACGTGTCTTATAATTTTGGTAAAAATTTCTCAAATTGGACCCCTGGCGCGACGCGGCGCTATCTTGCCATGTCACTGAAATTTGACAATTGGGAAACTGAGGTTAGCATAGGTTAGCATTAATCTATATCTATAATAATTTAACCCACATAGAATTTATCAGCCAACATGGAGTAGAATTCAGTTTCTCATTATCCACATGAACAAGAATAGCCCAATCATGAAATTCATAAGAATATCCATAAACTTGAATTTAGAAAAGGGATTCTTGGGCTTCATGGATGAAAGGAGTCCTTAAATGAACACTATGCATGCCTTGGTTCGTAAATACAAGAAGATTGATGGAGGAAATTCTTGATTCTGAATATTCTATGAAAAGCCCTAGGTTGTTATTGAGATGTTTTTGAGAGAAGAGAGCGTATTTTGGGTGAAAAGTGGCTGAATCACGTTTTAAAGGGATTAAATAGGGGTGGGAAATTGACACTTTTTAACCCTAGACGTGTCTTGTAATTTCAGAAAAAAATTCCCGAATTGGACCCCTGGCGCTACGCGGCACTATCGCGTCGCGTCACTGGAATTTGATAATTGGGAAATAGAGGGATGACGCGATGCGGAGCCATAGTGTTTCCCCTTTTTTCCCACCTGGAACTTTGGTGCGATGCGAAGGAAATTGTGCTGAGACACTGGAAAAGGACAATTGTCATTTTAGCTTGTGGCGCGGCATGCCACCGACCAATATGGCGTTGTTTTACTATGGGAATGGGGGTGGTGGTCTTGGGATTTCAGCTGGATTAACTTTTACCTCCTTTCTTATGGATTTCTTTACATCACTAACATGTTTTAACTTAGGTGGTTGTTCTACTTCCGCACTCTTTTTATCAAAACCTCCCAACTCCACAGGTACCACTAAAGATTCATCAACCATCTCCCAATCTATTTCGACAGTATTATTATGAGAGGATGCTTCTAATCTTGGACTAGATAACATCTTACCGTTCCTAGTGGTAATGGACATACACGATCCATCAGTCCTTGGATTCTAAACTATATCACCTGGTAGAGTCCTATTCTGTCGTTGGTTGAATGTTGCGGATAATTAACTCATCTGCTGCTCCAATTGTTAAATAGTGATTTAGTCTGAATTTACTAGTTGATTCATGGAAGATATGTCACTCTTCATATTAGCCACCCCAGAATTGGTTGCCTGAACTCCCTTTAATAGTTTCTATATCATGTCCTCCATGGACATTTTCCCAGAACTAGTGACAGCATTATCACGGATTCCAGGTGGTACATACAATCCACTCCTATTAATTTTATTCTTCCAATCTCCTTGATGGTTCCAACCTTGGTTTCCTTGACCACCTATTCGGAAACCCCCTGGTTATGCAAGTAGTTACCCTCTTCCTCGGTGTTTGATTGAGCTCTCTTACCATGGGACCCCATAGCTTTTACCTTTTCTATATTCCCTGATAGCAAATGTTTTGTGAGAAGATCCATCTAGGTTATCATGTGAGCCATACACTGATCACTCTCCTCTTCTTTCCTACACTACTCTACTGATATTACACAAGACCTAGTATTTTTTGCAACCATAGAATCTCTGGTATGCCAAGCTCTACTTGTCTTAGTCATTCTTTGTAACATGTCTGTAGACTTAGTAAAGGTAAGCTCCATAAAAGCTCCTCCTGCAGTATTATCCTCTATTGGCTTTGTAAGTGAATTCAAAGCTCTGTAGAATATTTCCATCAAGTGTTCATCAGTCATCTTATGGTTTGGGCATTGAGTCAACTTCTTTTTAAACCTTGCCCAAGTCTCATGAAAAGCTTTATTTAGCCAATTACCTAAAGTTATTGATCTCATCCCTCAACTGTAACATTCTGGAGGGAGGAAAGAACCTTTTTAGGAAAGCTCCTTTCAATTGTCTCCAGTTTGTTATAGAATCAGGAGTCAGCTCATTCAACCATATAGTTGCCTCTCCAGACAAAACCAGTGGGAACAATCTTAAATGAATAACACTTTTTCCCACTCCAAGATTATCAAATGACTTAAATATACTGATTAAATTCACCAAATGTAGATTTGAATAATCACCAGGTAATCTACCAAAGAGTCCTTTCAGATTCAGTAGTTGGATCATAGTACTGGTGATGGTTAATTTCACCCCAGAAGCTAGTGGTGGTAGAATGATTTCCCCTGTAGATACAGTTCCATCTAAATTATCCTCATCATTTTCAACATCAAACTGCGTAGCTTGGCGGTCTAGTCTTCCTCTAAGTGGATGATTTCAATTTATAAATGCAACTACCCCTACTACACGCGTCCTATTAGCCGAGTTATTAAATCATCATCTCCCAGGTCCTATTCATCTAGATTAGGTAGCCGACCTGGGTCATCTGCATTCTATTGATTTAATTAAACATTATCCAAAGCGGCTAATTTTTTAGCTTCTAGTTGATTAGCCATTCTTTCGATGAATTGAGGTTCAGGATTGAAGGGTAATAATGGTTCTCCTGAACTTCTGGTTCGTGGAATAAATAATAATGAGCCTGTAACGAACAAAAATAACAAATAAATATAAAATAAGTAAACTTGACTAACAGTCAATTAACACACATAAACTCAATCGACAACCGTATTCCCCAGCAACGGCGGCAAAATTTGATACCCCCAAATTACACCTCTCTTACGAGAGAGTAAGCGGTCGTTGTCAAATATAGAACCCAACTAGGTTGGGGTCGAATCCCACAGGGAATATGGTGCTAATTAAGTTGTATGCAGATTAGTTGACTTTTCATCATTCTTTTTCGTAAAACAAAAAAGAGGAATTTGATTCAGTTCACAAATTAGTGGTTTCAGTTTAACAAGATAAAATATGTATAGTAGTATTCAAATTCAGAGAAATAGCAAGCTAAGGTAATGTCCACTTTGTAGTTTTCAATACTTTCTAACTATGGGTTTTATGAATTCATACATGTATCATGTTTACAGAGAAACATATTGTATTTACTAACATAATCCTAGTGTTTCTCAACTAGCAAGGACTAATTCACTTTATTTCTCTCGAATCAAAAGTGCTTACTAAAACAATATGAAATCTCCAAGTAGTTAATCCTGTTAAGGCCTTAACATAAGAAATAGGGGTTGGAAATCTTATTTTTTTGTCACTACTCTCTTTTCCAAACAACAACCATTCTCTCGAACAAGTTATGTTTTAAGGCACATCCTCTATGTTTACAACCACGAGAATTCAAGATAAATGAAGAGAGTATGATCTAAACAAATCAATGCATAATGAATTCAAAACCCAAAGTAATAGATTGTATGCTACAAGGCTTCCATAACCCTAACTAATAAACTTAGCTACTCATGAATAAAACGAGAATCACAAGAGAAATATTCATCATACCAAAAAGTAAACAAAATCTTGGTGGAAAAGATGAAATAGCGTTTCTCTCTTGGTGATAAGACGCCACTCTCCTCTCTCAAAATAATATAAAATAATCAATAATGAATAACAATTCAGCATCAAGTCTTTTAATGATCCCTTCTCTCATAATTGCCTTCCAAGTCCGTAACTAATTATAAATGACAAATTAGTCTTGGACATAGTTTTTAGGCGCCACATTTTGTCCAAAAAGCTACTTTTCTCTTATGTGATTTGTCATCCAAAATCCGTAGACCCATGATGTCTCTATCTACCTCATTAACACCTGAAATCATGTTAATCACATAGGTTAGCTCAATTACATCAAAGTAGAGTAAAAACATAAGAAACTAGGCACTTTGTTCTCAAAACTTAGCTAAAATATGGATAAGTTATGGTGCTTAGGCATATAAATACACCCAACATCAGTGATCTCTTGGAGTTTTGTGTCGTCTGTTTCCCTCTATCTTTGTTTAGTCTTTTGTATTCGAGATGGTGTGCAGACTATTCTAGACATTTGGGTTGTATTTTTTACTATCATACTTAGCTGCTCTTGTAATGATATTACCGGGTCATGGGATTGTTATCCGTATTTTGACTGTCTCCTTTTAATTGAACATTGTTGATTGTAATTGTATTCATGTATTTTGGCCAAGTTAGGCATTTCTACCGAAGTAATCCATTGCCTTAGCTATGGGTTACTGTGTTGGCTTTTCTAGTGGTGGTTCTTAGTAGGTTCTAGCACGATATGTGAATCAAGTTGTGACAAATTGGTATCATAGCCTAGGTTTCACTGGTATTATCGGTACAAGAGCAAGTGTCCAATAAAGTCCTTCGGATCAGAGAGTTGATGTTTGTTTCCTATCTTTGGAAGGCTATGGGACATTATTAGCAGTCCTTTACTTCTTAGAATAGTATCATGCTAAGTGTCTGAGTTGGTTTGTATGATATTTTGTAGACTTTACTTTCTTGCAGATTCCCAGGATACGAGCTACAACTATGCGTGATGAGAGTCCCGAGACTGAGACCAGGGATCCTACTTTTGTTCATGGATAGCCTTGTTATGTGTCCCCAGTTATGGACCAAGATGGGACTCCTCCCCTAAATCCTATTCCTGCACCTAAGCTAGAGATTTCTATGCCACAGCCAGTGGTAGGCCAAGGACCAGCCCAGGCTCCACAAGGTTATATTCCTTCTTCATTGCTTAGAGATGCCTTGATTCAATTGTTGGGTAATATTGGTGGTGCACTATCTGATGGTGTACAAAATACTGGGGTAAGTGTGCATCCTGCAGCTGCAGCTCCTTGAGTTAAGGTTTCTCCTATGCCGTCAGTTGTTCGGCCGATGGTTGTTCAGCCAGTTGTAACCCAGCCTACTATGTTTGCTAAGCAGTGGAAGATGATTGGTAGATTTTTAAGGTTGATTCTGCCTAGGTTTTCTGGTGCTCCTGGAGAGGATGCATTTGAGTTTCTTACTGCTTGTCAGGACAGGCTTTGTAATTTAGGACTTATAGAGACTCGTGGTGTGGATTACACCATATTCTGGATAGTATGGTGACCTTTTGACTCGTAGATCACCCTAAGACTCGTTTCCCCTCAATCATAGTCTGGATAGTATCCCGGACCACAAACACTGGTCCAACTATGGAAAAGACCTTACAACTCATAATGAGTCCATACGACTAGTTACATCCTCGTCAGACTCAGGACATAATACTTTGGGCATAACAGTGGTTCCCTTATGTAAAAGACTATATGAGTCATTTTGAGTCCTTAAAACTCATATTGTGGCAGTCCTAGTCAAAATAGTGACTTAGACAAATCTTGTTGGGTACGTTACGACTGGGTCCTATGACCTGTAATGACTCCCTACACTCGCAAGGAAAGTCATAGTCAGGGTAGTAAGCTCAAAACTCAAAATTTTCCAGGGACCAACACCATGGGTGTTTCATCCCAGCTCAACATCAATAGAAAAATCAATGTCATGATCCAGAGGCATACCAAGCAAATCCACAAAGAGCAATCCATAAATTTATGAATAACACAAACAGAAACTATTAAAGGAACTGAAACAACACTACTATCATGTATATAAGCCAAATAAGATAAGCATCCCCTCTCAACCAATCTACCGGCCAAAACATAAGATATAATCCTCTTAAGAACTGAATGAAGCACACCCTTCCAAGTTATCCATGGCACACCCGGTGAAGCTAAATTCAGGGTCATAGCAAAACAATCTAAGAAATCATGATAAGAATCAAACCAATTCACATCCAAAATAACATTGAAATCAACCATATCTAACACAAACAAATCTACCCAAGTCTCACGGATAGAAGAAGTCGCAATAGGATCAGTACACCCAATCCACCACTGAAGAATCTCCTATAAGGGTAGATACACGAATAGGCATGGCAATAGGTTCACTAACAGAATCAAAACACAAAGCAAACTATGCAGACACATAGGAGAAAATTGATCTAGGGTCAAATAATACAGATGTAGATCTGAAACAACTGGGGACGATACCTGTGATCACAACATCAGAAGCCTCTGCCTCTAGCCTAGCGGGTATTGTATAACACTAACCACGGCCACAAACTAGCTGAGTATCCCCACGAACACCACCATAGGCTCCTCTACCTATGCCTTTTATACCTCTGGTAGTACCCCTACCTCGCACAACCGAAAAAGGAGTAGCTCTAATTATACAGAGGGGACAGTCCTTGGCCAAATGGCTAACCTCATGACACACAAAACAATATCTATGTACCATATCAATAAACCACCCTGAACTTCTAAATCAGAAGACACCACCCAAACTTTGTAAGACCGCTTGCACTGTGAATCTCTAAAATCTCTACCATAAGGAGTCTGACCTGTCAACTCACTAAACTAACTCATCTTATTGGCTCTTACTTGAGATGCTTTAAGAATAATCCCTGTAATCTTGGAATGATACAAGATACTCTGAAAAGACACTCATAATGTAAGTATCTAAGAAGTAGCTAACTGAAGGGAAACATCTAAACCCTTCACAAACTTCATAATGTTTTCAGACTCAATAGAAACACTGGCATAAGAATATGTGGACAAGGCTTGAAAGAGTGCCTCATACTATACAATGGTCATGCAGCCCTACTCCAAACGATTAGACTCATCATGCATATGACCCCTTAAACTATAAGGAATAAATCTTTCCAAAAGGGGATAGGAAAACTAATCGCATGTCAACTCAGGAGCATCAAGAGGCCTACTACCAACAATCAATCTCTATCAATCTCTTACATTATCTCTCATCTTATATATAGGATAATCCACTCCATTTTTCTTAAGAGAATGCAAGTTATGCAACTTCTCACAATTATCAATCAAGAACTCGTAGGCATCCTCACCCACATCACCATTAAATCTGGGAGGACCCAAATGAGTAAATCTTTCAAAACCTCTTCTGACCCTCAGAAGACATCACTATACTAGCAACAAAAAGAAGCATAGTAAATCTAGTAGGCTAAAATCCTGTCTAGGGTGGTAACATAGATAAAGGTTGAACTCTTAATCCTGGTGCAACATACTCAAGTATCGGTGATAATAGAGGAATAGTACTCTAGGTCTAAAGAGTACTCAAAATTAAAATAGGAGCCACATAAATATCCATACTAAGAACTAGAGGAACACCCGACATGACCAAAGAAGACCCATTTAAGAGGGTCAACAACCAAACTAACCACCCCACCAAAACTGGGCAGACGAACTCTGAGGAACTAGAATTGAACCTACACCCCAACGTACTCAGCACAAGGGTAATAGTACCCCTCCTAGATAGAGTTGATCCACGGACTCATCCACTCCCTCAAGTCCATCCATGACTCGATGTTTTCTATCTAGAGAAAGGCTCTGTATCTCTGCTCTTGTAGGACCTAATCAACACCATCTACGCAGAAAGAGTGAAACACAACTAAGAACACGAGGTATATAAGAAATTTATATGATAAGGAATAAAATGAGAAAATTTTCCTAAAAATCCTCTAGCCTTTCAAAGATATACATGGACATCTATGTACCGATCCACGAGACTCTATTAGACATCCCATTCTAATACCATTAAGACCAATGAAACCTGGCTATCCGGATACAAATTTTTCACGACCCAACACCTATAGGTCATGATGGCATTAATCGCGGTGAACATTGATAAGTAAGCCTATCACCCAAACTAATACACAAAGAGGAAAAGACAATAATCACCCCAAAGTAAGGCTTCTTGAACAAATCCAAACCATACAAGTATAAAAAATGTGGAAAGAAATTAAACAATACAACCATAACTCCCAGAACTAGGTGTCAACAATATAAGGACGTATATAGTACAATTCAAATCCAAGGAAGTACATAAGATATCCAAATACAAGAGAAACTCTGTCTCTGAAATGTAAGTAAAAACATAGTCTATAAAGAAATATAACAGAAGATATTCTAACGTCTGAAAATCATCAAATACTTTGAAACCTCTAATAATTGCTTGAATCAAGCACTGTGGGGTTCACCAAAACCTAAATCTGAACCAAAAGGGTATAGTAAGAGTTAGTATGGTCCATTTGTACTCGGTAGGTATCGTAGGCCGATCGAGCAAAGTAGAAAATAAAACATACAAAATATACACTAAGGGCATGTCACCTGCAATCGAAAAATATCCCACGAAGATAGCCCACTACTTGCATTAATAGTTATAACTTATATACATAACATACATTGCAACAATACAACCAGATAGAGCACAAGTAAGCATTATATCACATACACTTAGAATCAAGGAAGAGCATGTATATATAAGATAGTCAAGTACAATTTAAAGAAGATGGTGAAGATGATGATGATGCACGAGGACTTCACACAACCCCTGTATATACCCACAGAGGCAATCCTCTTGATGTGGGACCCATGGGGGGTTTATCAACCTATATACAATCCATATAACCATATCAACTCCCTGGCATATCCTTCGGAGAGGGTTTTATAATGTGTCACAATATCTTTTTCTCAACATATTCCTTGGGAAGTGTTTTATAAAAGGTGTTGCCATTATTTCTCAAATATTAACAGGTGGTATCAATGTATCATGAATAAGTACGATATGAGGATATAATGCTCACAACCAATCACAATGAATATTTCTACAAATAATTACATGATGTATTACCACAACCAACAACATAATAAATTTCTACAACCACGTGAGCCAATATCAACTAATTATTTCCAACCTTTCATGAATTTTCAAATGTTTCATATTCCAATAAGTATGAATATATCACGAAACATCAAAGTTACCACAATTGGTTTTTCTAGTAACAAATAACAATTATCCATATATATTCAAGGCTATCAATATCACATAAGACCCCACACGGCCAGAACATATTATCCCAAATCCAATAATTACATAACACATAGGCAACAACACGAGCACAACACATAGATAGATATTATTCATCATTAGTTCCCACAATTAATATTCATTTTGGTATACAAATTAACTACCCATCGTAGTCTTAAAAGTTAAAATAATACAACCCCGAGCCTTGTCGTAATGGGCATTCCAAGTCTAACCAGGAATGGGGACCGCCCCCTGTTACCCAACCCAACCACCTATATCCAGCCTTTGATGGGCTGAATTCAAACATATAACAAGATAGTGTAAATGATCTTATCACGACTCTGGGATACGGTCACAACCGTGACTGACCCAACTGAGTCTAACCGTACCACACCAAACCAAACCATAGGCTATAAACCAGGTCATAACAAAAGAGAATACTTAATTATAATATGATAATCAATCCCAAAATGTAATAGGATGGAACAATAAGAAATTATATCCGATGATGCTAGCCTCCCAACCTATTTTAATGCTAAGGCTGACACCTTTACCAATCCTGCCCATACCAACCCCTAGAAGTACCACAAAGCCTCTATCCAAAAGAGTAAACAAATCGAGTTAGGATATGTCCCCAACCATGGCCAAAACTAGTATCCAAAATAAAAGAAAAGTGTCCAAAGAAATCCATAACATGAAATAATGACTTTTGAAAGGATAGAAGCTCACCACTTCAGTCCAAATGTTATCCCCAAATCAATCATTATAGAGGAGTTGAACAGTCGATTCCTATATAGCATGGGTATACAGCCTCCAGTAGACGAGTTAGCGAATGACCGCTAGTATTAATATCAGGAAAAGGATAAAATAATTCTAATTACAAAATCAAGTTAAACCATCCATAATGCATACAACCATACATATATAAGTTTCAATAAAGGGAACTAGGTTTAGAATGCCTTAAAAAACCTTTACCTGGGTTGTGTAGCTTGGCCATCCTAAACCATCCACGGGCAATATGAGCTCAGCTCCCCCTGCTGAAAGAGCCCTAGTGCGTGTAGCCACATGACCAAGGAAGTATCCCATAGGATAAATAATATATCCCCAATAGTGTGACATCATGCACACAGTCCACTAAGACTAATCCTCATATCGGCAAATATGAGTTTCAAATTTTGGTCCCCTCGAGACCGCCACTTTCCATGACTTTGCTACACACCCCATCATTAATGCCTAATTAAAAAATTTTCCAAATAACGAACAAAATCCATTAACCATTTTACTAACAAAGGCCACTATTAAAGGTTTTTTCATACCACCCCTTACTTGCAAGTAATATCCCTAGCCAAACCATTTAGGTTAAGGGGACTTTCAAGTGCCCTTCCATATACCATATTAAACTACTTGGGAGACTTCCATATTAAACACAAGCATAACCATTTAGACTTTAGCCTTTTCAAACTATTTAAATCATGTATAGTTCTTTTACAAACTTTAAAACATGCAAGAGTTTCATTAAAATAAGTTAATGCAATAAACATATCTTTATAAGCATTTTATGAAACACCTTGGGGACAGAATTTTACCAAAACTAATTTCAAAGACCATTAAACCATTACCATGCAATCTAATTGTCCAAAACCACCATTAATGCACATAAAAGCATAATTAAAACCATAGAAAACCATAACAAAGCATTTAATATCAAAACCCTCAAATAATAGTTGAAAACCATAATCATTTAATAGGAAAACCATGAAATCAATCATATAAATCATCCATTCAGTTGAATTACAATGAGGGAAAATAATTATGCCTTATACCAAAGAATTGACAGAAAGAAATCTTTAAAGAAAGCCCTAAAGTAATCCTCAAGATGAAACCCTATCCTTCTTGCCCCAAAAGCTCTTGAGAGAATTATGAGATATTTTGGAAATGATTCTAAGTATTTATGAATAGAATAATAGGTAAACAACCTCCTAAGTGTATTAGACGATGTGGGTCCTAATTAAGATAAGTAGGGAAATGTCCAGAATACCCTTACTTAAGTTTGTTAAAAACCTATCATAAGGACACGACTGACCCATATGAGTCGTACCCTCCCAATATGATTGGAACCTACCACTAGTATCCAAGTCTCAACCTTAGATCAAAAACTATCCAATATACGACTCATCCAACCAAGTTGTAACTATAGCATAAGATCTGTACCTATGACCCGTATCCTAAGTAGAATGAAATACCAGAAGGATCAAACACTAGCCACCGTACGAGTCCCTGATATGACTCATAACAAGCCCTACGACTCATACTTCCTAAGTTGCACCCATTCCAGTAACCAAAACTATCCCACTAACTAACACTGGCAGCATACGACAGAACCATAGGGCTCGTACCCATGAGTCATATTGTCTCTGGAGAATGGAATTCCAGGAAATTTTTAAGGGTTAAAACCTAGGATGTTTCAATCTCCCCACAAGGAACATTCGTCCCCAAATGAAAGACAAGGTAGCGAGAAAAACACACAGAGATTGCACTATCAAACATTCTTTCCACGAAGTTTGAAAACAAAGATGCAAAAATGTTAATCTTTTCTTTAACAAATTCAGAAAATAAAGACATGTTGAAGACATATACCTTCTGCATGAATCCCAGGAGCAGAAAATCAATACGAATACTTGGACTTTATGTCCTCTTCCGCTTCCCAAGTAGCTTCCTCCAACTTACGGTTCTGCCATAGATCCTTAATCAAAGCCACATTCTTGGACTGAAACCGATGAACTTGCCTAACTAATATCTCAACTAGGACCTCTTCATAAGATAGAGAATCCAAAATACCCAATCCTTTCAAAGGAACAACCGAAGAGGGATCACTAATATACTTTCTCAATAGGGAAACATGAAAGACTAGATGAACCAAACAAGAGTTAGATAGAAACTCAAACTCATAAGCAACATTGCCAACTCTTCACAAAATCTTATAAGGACGAACAAATTGAGGACTGAGTTTCCCCTTTTTTCTAAACCGCACCACTCCCTTTATGGGACAAACCTTAAGGAACACGCTATCCCCGATCTAAAACTCCAAGTTTCTATGCCTAACATCTGCATAGGACTTTTGGTGACTTTGGGCAGTTTTAAGCCTATACTAAATCACCTTTACCTTCTCCATCACTTAATAAACCAAATCCAGGCCAAACATGTCTTCCTCCTCAAGCTCAAACCAACCAATATGAGATCTACACCTTCTACCATATAATACCTCAAAATGAGTCATACTATTACTTTAATGATAGGTATTGTTGTAATCAAACTCCAAAAAAGGATATACTCAATCCAATTTCCACCATAATAAATCACACATACCTGAATCATATCCTATAATGTCTAAATAACTCTCCCTCCTTGCCTATTTGGCTATGCATGAAAAGTAGTACTCAGACTAACCTTAGTCCCCAACTTTTTCTAGAAACACCATCATAAATAAGACATAAAATGTGTACCACAATCAGAAATAATCGAGATAGGTAACCCATGCAGCTTCACAATCTCCTAAAGATACAGTTTTGCATAATCCTTCATCAAAAAGATAGTCTGTACTAGCAAGAAGTTACCGACTTAGTCATCCTATCCATGATGACCTAAATTGAATAAAATTGGTTTCGATACTAGGAAGACCAATAGTAAAATCCATATTGATCATATCCCACTTCCATTTGGGCAACTCTATTTATTGATACAACCCACCAAGCCTCATGTGTTCAACCTTAACCTGTTGATACATCATGCACTTGGCCATAAAATTAACCATATCCCTCTTCATACCATTCCACAAATAGATCTCCTTGAGATCATGATACATCTTTGTAGAGCCGAGATGAACAACATAGCATAACCCATGCACCTCATCCAAAACCTTTGTCATAAACCATTGTCATCAGAAACACACAACCTCCCTTGGTATAGTAAAGTACCATCACTACTGATCTCAAACACGCCAACTTTTTCCCACGAACATCATTCTTGATTTTTATCAAGACAAGATCCAACACATATTTCTCCTTAATCTCTATACCAAGAGATAACCGAACCACTTCTTACACCATTACCTTACCATCCTTAGAGTCCAAGAGTTGAACCCTAAGATTAGACAAGTAGTGAATATCTCTAACCAATTTCTACCTTCCTTCCTCCATATGTGCTAAACTACCTATACATAACCTACTAAGAGTATCAGCAACCATATTAGACTTACCTGGGTGGTAGTGAAGACTCATATCATAATTTTTTAGAAGCTCAAGCTATCGTTTTTGCATGAGATTAAGATCTTTCTAAGTGAATACGTACTGAAGACTCATGTGATCAAGAAAGATATTCACATGAACACCATACAGATAATGCTGCCATATTTTCAAAGCAAACACAACCGCCAATAACTCCAAATCATGAGTAGAATAATTCCTTTCATGTACTTCAACTACCTAGAAACATAGGCAATTACCTTTCCATGTTGCATCAAAACACAACCAATCCCTACTCGAGATATATCATAATAAACCACAAACTTATCATTGCCTTCTGGAAAATTCAAGATTAGAGTCAAAGTCAACTTATCCTTTAACTTCTTAAAACTCCCTTTACAAGCATCCGACCAAGAAAACTTAGCCTTCTTCTAAGTCAACTTAGTCAAAGAAGCATCTATTAAAGAAAACTTTTCCACAAACTACCTATAATACCCAGCTAAACCTAAGAAGCTACGAATATCAGATGGTGTTGTGAGCCTAGGCCATCTCTTCACCGTAATAACCTTTGTTGGATCCATTAATATCCCTTTACTAGAAATTATATGACCTAAAAAAGTCACAACGTTTAACAACAACTCATACATAGAGTACTTGGCATACAGCCATTGTTCTTTTAAGGTCTGCAACACCACACGAAAGTAATTAGGATGATCCATCTCATTCTTTGAATAAACCAAAATATTATCAATAAACATAATGATGAAGAGATCCAAATACTACCTGAACACTATGTTCATCAACTCCATAAATGTTGTTGGAGCATTAGTCAACCCAAAAACAACACCAAGAACTCAAAATACACATACCAAATATGAAAAGTCATCTTAGGGATATCCACCTCCTTAATCTTAAGTTGATGGTACCCAGACCGAAGATTTATATTATAGAAGAACTTGTCACCTTGAAACTGGTCAAACAAGTCATCTATCCGAGGAACAGGATACTTATTCTTGACCTTCACTTTGTTCAACTTCCTATAGTCAATGCACATCCGAAGGAAACCATCATTCTTACACACAAACAATACCGGTGCATCCCATGGAGAAACACTAGGGAAAACAAACCCTTATTCATAAGATCCTTAAGTTTTTACTTGACATGACGCGACCCTGAGCCTTAGTGTAATGGGCATACCAAGTCCAACCAGGATCAGAGACCTCCCCCTATTACCCAACCCAACCACCTATATCTAGCCTTTAATGGGTTGAATTTCAAACAGATAACAAGATAGCATAAATGTTCTCATCAAGAATCTAGAATAGGGTCATAATTGTGACCAACCCAATCGAGTCCAACCGTACCAAACCAACCGCCCAACCACACCAAACCAAACCATAGAACATAAACCAGGCCATACTAAAAGAGAATACCAAACCATATTATGATAATTGTAACGCCCCAAAAATGGGTCCCGAGATGTCACATGGTGTTTTCGGCTACAAGTAGCCCCAAGCTAACCCTTTGAGCCTATCACTTCTCATAATAACTCATTCAAGAAGAAATATACAAAACACTGGCACTGTCATATCAAATAAAAGGAAATATGAAGGTAATACTCTGTCCAACCACAGTCTGATAACTTGTCTAACAAAGCCTCTACTACTCCATGAATTAGAGAGCCGTTGGGACAGGTCCTCAACTGACTCAAACTAAACTAAAAGTAATGACATAAATACTCAAGTATTAAAACATCTGAAGATAGGCCCTCAAACCATGAGGACTCACCACTACAGAAATATAGACAAAATGTACCCAAGAATCACTGATGAGGCTGGGACTGAGCACCTGAACCTATAATATAAGACAATGTAGCACATAAACGTATATGTGGATCAGCACTTGGGAATGTACTGAGTATATGGGGGTGTATGCATTTACATAAAACAATGAGTATATGGGGGTGTATGCATTTACATAAAATAATGTCAATACTCTTTAATCAAATCATGCATGCAAATAGGAATCACTCACATGGCTTGAATAAGTCTAGAATGTAAAGCTCATATATCATGTAGAATGAAGCATGTAACACAAATCATGAGTCAGTCTACTTTGGCTTTAAAATCTGTACTCTTCTCTTATTCTTATTACTCATAGGTTGAAGGAAACTTTAAACAATACTTTTAAGTCATGCATATATCTCATGGGGAGTAAAACTTCTTTAATTCTCAAGAACTTATAACTCTTTTGAACTTAAACACTTGGAACTCAGAATCATATAACTTTGGTATGAAAAACGGTGATCAATTCGTATTAGTAGAGAAAACTACTTCCTTCTTTGGAAAATACTCAAACCATTTCATTCATTTTAGAAAATATCGCATCCCAAAGATTTAGGGAAAATATTCTATCTCCATGGAAAATAATTTAGTTTAGGGAGGTTCTCTTAACCAACATAAACCATGCGAGCTACATGGAGTCCAACGTCTTGTCCTCCTAAGGAAAAATCTCACATTAGGGAGAGGCATCATACTCTTTCCAAAGAGTATAAACTCAACTCAGTGATCACTTATCTCAGCCTCAATCCCAATCATCTCAGCCTCAGGCCTAAAATCTCAAACCCACGATGGCACGTAGTTCTGGAGTAAGAAATCATAGTAACTTACCCAACTCGGTGCTAAATACTACTCCCTTTATTTTATCTCGCTCATCTCATGAAAATTCACTTTCAAAATAATCTTATGGTTCATAAGAACCCAACAATCAAATCTATAATCTTATATGGTAGAGTGGATTTCAAAACTCTATGACCATTAGGTCAAAACATTTCTCAATAATCTCAAAATACTTAAATCATGCGTGCTTATAGCATAATAGTTCATAAAATTACAAGCCTCAAGTAGGGCTTAATGACCCATAATTCAATCTTAAGTTAAAACTCATCATAATGCATAATAGATAGCATATAGATTCATAATACATGTAGAAATCTGGAAGTTACAGAAATTTGTTTCAAAATATCAACATACTCGTATACTTTAATTTCTAGAACATTGAAACTTTTAAATTCTCAAGGAGTAACAACATAGGGTATAAAACCAGCTTTAATTTCTTAAGAAAACATGCAAAAAGCATGATATTTGACCTTCAATTCATGGGAAACATCAAGATATTACAATAAAAAACAATGGGTGAAAATCTTTAATTCAATATCAAGTAAAATCTCGTAGATTGCAGAACATTATAGTTTAAATAAGCCTTTGGGCACAAGGGTGAAAGGATTACCCTTGTTCAAAACCCCCCATACCTTGAATTAGAAGTTTTGGATGAACTCTTGCTTTTGGGACTCTATTCATACTCTTGAATGAGGCTTCTTGAAGCCCTTGACTTAGGAACTGTAACATCCCAGCCCACATACGCATGCGAAATTGTCCGCTTTGGAGCCTCGGCCCCTCACGGTTTTAAAACGCGTCACATACATGGAAGGTATCCATGCACCTATAAGGCACACTTCGTTCCCCTTCACTACCGATGTGGGATTTGCCTAAGTGAATGCAGGCGTTACGTATCGCTGTCCCTACAGTCACCCCCCGTAGGGACTCAACGTCCTCGCTGAGGTTTGCCCCACCACCGGCACCGGCGTTGGCTCTGATACCAACTGTAACTGCCCAGCCCACCGGCGCATGCGAAATTGTCCTCTTTGGAGCCTCGGCCCCTCATGGTTTTAAAATGCGTCAGAAGTTATACTGCATCCCACAAATCTCAATCAACAGCATTAATAGATGGCCCTTCCGGAGGAGAAGAAGCTCCACAACCGGCACCGGTGCTGGCTCTGATACCAACTATAACAGCCCAGCCCACCGGCGCATGCGTAATTGTCCGCTTTGGAGCCTTGGCCCCTCACGGTTTTAAAACGCGTCACATACGTGGAAGGTATCCATGCACCTATAAGGCACACTTCGTTCCCCTTCACTACCGATGTGGGATTTGCCTAAGTGAATGCAGGCGTTAAGTATCGCCGTCCCTACACTAAAATGAAATCCCTTTGAATTATCTTTCCAATACAATTGGTTTCACCCGAATCTGATACCGGAGCAAAGAGTTATGATCGATTTACTTCAGCCTGTCAAAACTGTCCACTGGGGACAGATTCAGATTTATTTAAATTTTTAGGGCAAAATGGTCATTTTCTATTTCCTCTTGGACGAAAATGGGTCTTTATAAACATACACTTAGCCTCATATATATCATATACCATCCAATTACTAAGAGAAGGTTAAACCCTAGCCTAATTTCAACTTCAAATATTTTGTGATTCAACCGTAGAAAATTCAAATTGGTTCCCTAGTTGTGTTCACCATCTCGAAAGCTTCGTGAAGCACCCCATGGTTATGTAAGGAGGATTCTAAATGCAAGAGTTCATTGTTAAGGTATGAATATTGTTTATCCTTGATTCTTATCCATGGATAAGTATTGATAAAGGATTATGAGTATTGTCTTGATGTTGGAAGATAACCAGAAACATAGTTATGAATTGTTTTGTATAAATTGTTAGTAGTAAATTATGGAAGTTGTTGTATTGGATTATGGAGGATGAATTGTGGTGATATATCATTATATTAGTGGTTATGTATGCCCAGTGATCATGTTGGTATTGGATGGTGATTAAGAAGGGAAATAAAGGCTAAGAGTGATGTTGAGGGATATTTCATGAAAATGCATGATATGTGAATGTAATAAGAGTATAAGAGGATGTATGTAGCACTCTTATTGATGAGTTAAAGGATTACTTCCTAGACATTATTTGGTGAAGTTAATACCTAAATGGTAAGGTTTGGTTGCTAATACTAGTTTGCCACAAATGACTTATTGTAGTTAAGTGTTCGAAGAGTACGGGAAGTCAAGTTGGACTTGTATTGAAGTGGTTATATCAAGGTATGTAAGACATACTCTATCTAATATTTGGAATGAATAATGACCCATGGCACTCTCAAGTAAGCTTCCGACATTGTCCTACGACACATGACACATAATAACATCATATGATCTTCGACACTACCAATTGAACTTGTTTTCACTTTTAAGATGTCCGGCTAGTCAAAAAAATGTCCATATACTATTGTTGACTCCGAAATGGTTTAATGAGGTATCCATGATTCTCTACTTCATTTTCATGATATTTATTACTTATTTACATGTTTTCCTATTGAGGTATCATGGTTTCAAGTTCCATAAGGTGTGACCACAAAGTAACCAATCTCAAAGATTAATTGAATTAAGAAATGGAATGTCTGTATTTTAAATTGATGATATGATGTATTGTATTAGTACCACTGATCAGTTGGCCATTGTTTTATAAAGTTTATGTATATATGCTATTCCAGGGGTGGTCCCTGATGTATTGTATTAGTACCACTGATCAGTTGGCCATTATATAACATATGTTATGTATTGATAAGGATTACGGGAAGTAATGATATGAAAGTAATGTGCAGGTATCCCATCAGCTCTTTTAAGTGTGGTTTACTCATACTGTTTATTCATTGGTATCTGGGTTCTGTTGATCTTTTGTATCTCATATTGATACTCACTGCCTTACATACTCAGTACATATTTCCGTACTGACGTCCCTCACGGGGGACCCATATTCATGCCTGCAGGAACAGGTACTTCAGGTCGTACACCTTCGCAGTAAGAGCCAGGACATTCTGTTGTTAGTGGTGAGCTCCAGTTGTTTCGGGGCATCCCAAGTCATTTCTATATGTATTTTTGGTATTTGTATAAAAGTCTTTTGTGGGCGGGAGTTTGTCCCGACCCTAACTCAGTTGTGTATCTATGTAGAGGCTTTTGTAGACATATTGTACAGCCATAGAAGTGTTTGGTCGATAGACGTGATGGCTCTGACGGCCAATTACTGTTTATATATATATTTATGCGTGTCTGCTGGGCTGATGCAGGTACTGTTTTCTTCTATTTACAACGAAGTGCTGCCCAAATTTCTAATTTTCATAAGTAATGTAAATGTTAAAGTATAGGTTATGAACGGGTTCTCCCGGGCCTCCTCGGCTACGGTTGCCAGTCCGCTCCAATGGGATTTGGGGTATGACAGAAGTGGTATCAGAGAAGTTCTTCCTAGTGAGTCTACAAAGCCGTGTCTACGTAGAATCTCGTTTATCGGTGTGTTGTGCACCACATATATAAACAGGAGGCTATTGGACATTTAGGGATTGTTTCCACTCTCCATTTCTTAGATCGTGCAATAGAGCCCATATTAGTGATAAAGTCATAATCGATCGCTTAATCCAATTGTTTTTTTATTATAGTAACGATGCCGATTACAAGGAGAAAGAATAAGTGGAAGCGAGTGGATGTAGTGGCCAGAGAAGGTACTAGTAAGTCACCACCGGCACAAGCTGAACAAAGTGAGTCTCAAGCTGAGCATATATCAGGAGCTTCTTCTCCTCCGGAAGGGCCATCTATTAATGTTGTTGATCGAGATTTGAGGGATGCAGTACAACTTCTGACGTGTTTTAAAACCATGAGTGGCCGAGGCTCCAAAGCAGACAATTTTGCATGTGCCGGTGGGCTGGGCTGTTACAGTTGCTTTAGTATAAGGACGGCAATACGTAACGCCTGCATTCACTTAGGCAAATCCCACATCGGTAGTGAAGGGGAACGAAGTGTGCCTTATAGGTGCATGGATACCTTCCACGTATGTGACACGTTTTAAAACCGTGAGGGGCCGAGGCTCTAAAGCGGACAATTGTGCATGCGCCGGTGGGCTGGGCTGTTACAGTTGGTATCAGAGCCAACGTCGGTGCCGGTGGTGGGGCAAACCTCAGCGAGGACGCTGAATCCCTATGGGGGGTGAGTGTAGGGACGGCGATACGTAATGCCTGCATTCACTTAGGCAAATCCCACATCGGTAGTGAAGGGGAACGAAGTGTACCTTATTGGTGCATGGATACCTTCCACGTATGTGACGCGTTTTAAAACCATGAGGGGCCGAGGCTCCAAAGCGGACAATTTCGCATGCACCGGTGGGCTGGGCTGTTACAGGAACCTTGAATCTTGACTCAATTTAAAAAATCTATGGTGGATTCTTGAGATTCTTGTAAGAGGTTTTGGATACTTAGGGGTTTTGTTGAGAGAAAACTTGAGAAAAACTTCATCTAATGCTTGTCAATGACGTTAATTTGGTGTTTGTTTGGTTTAAGAGTCTTGAAAAAAGTCCAAAGTGCCCTTTTTAACTTCTGTACGAAGCTGGAAAAATTTAACTGGGAACCCAATTTTATGGGCCACCGCAACGCACCACTATCATGGTGGCTCACTAGAAATTGAAAAATGGGAATCTAGGAGTCACTGCGACACGGAGCCATCGTGTTTTCTCACTGGTTGGGACGTGGAACTTTAGCACGATGCGTAACAATCGCGCTAGGCCACTGTAAATTGACTATTGAGAAATTGGGATCTTCTGCAACGCGCCACTATTGCAGAGTTCAACTGGAATTTGACAATTATCAAATAGACTCACTCCACGATAAGCCAAGCACTAAAATGATGTTGTTTTATGACTAGGACTTAAAGTAGCTATAACTTCTTACCCATACATTCGATTTGGGCGAATATTATTTCGACAGAAAGCTTATCAAATTTCCCATATCATAAAAATTCGAAATTAGGTAAATTCTATATGGTTAAAATAATACTCACTTAGGAAGTCACTCCTTAACCTTCTCAAGGAAAATTAAGCTTACGATAAATTTAAGGTATTACAATATCTCCCCCTTGGAAACATTCGTCCACGAATGTCGCTAGTTAAGCTAAGAGCACGGAGGAAATTGAGTATGTAAATCTTGAAGAACTTGTTAAACTGACTCTATGTCTTTCTAAAATCTTGAATACTTTAGAGAATGCATGAACTTAATAAGGGTAGATGAATAGCTGAAACTTTAGATTAGAAGGAAAGAATTAAGGAAGAATATTACCTTCTGTTTGATCTGAACTCACGGAAAAGAGGTACGGGTACTTGTCTCACATGTCTGCATCTGCCTCCCAAGTAGCGCCCTCAACTGACTGGTTCCGCCGCAAAACTTTACCAAGGGAACTTCTTTGTTCCTTAGTCCATGGATCTGAAAATCTAGAATCTCAACAGGAATCTCATCAAATGAGAGACTATTCTGAATATCATCACTCTCTGAAGAATCTGCTACAACGGAATCACTGATATGCTTTTTAAGCATGGAAACATGAAAAATAGGATGAACGGGTGACAACTATGCAGGCAACTCAACTTCATAGGCTACTTTACCAACACGGCTCAAGACTCTATAGGGGCCAACATAACGGGGTTAAGCTTCCCCTTTCTACCAAACCTCTTCACCCCTTTCATGGGTGAAATCTTTAAGTACACCAAATCACTCACCTCAAAGTCAAGATCCTTTCTCCTCGCATCGGCATATGACTTTTGACGACTCAGAGCTGTCTTCAACCTTTCTCTAATCAACTTCACCTTCTCTATAGCCTCAAATACTGCATCAGGTCCAACCAAAGCAACTTTACCCATTTCAAACCAACCTATGGATGATCTACATATCCTACCATACAAAGCCTTAAATGGCGCTATCTCGGTGCTAGTATGATAACTATTGTTATATGGAAACTCAAACAGTGGAAAATGCTCATCCCAACACCTTTGAAATATAGAGTACATTCCCATAATATATCCTCCAAAGTTTGGATGGTCCTCTCAGCCTGACCATCAGTCTGCGGATGAAATACAGAACTCATATGAACTTGGGTGCCAAGGCCCCTCTGGAAATCTCTCCAAAACTGAGAAGTGAACTGAGTACCCCTATCCAAAATGATAGACAAGGGGACTCCATACAACCTGACCAACTCCCGAATATACAATCTAGCATAATCCTCAGTTGTATAAGATGTATGCACAAGTAGGAAATGAGCGAACTTAGTCAATCTGTCTACAACAGCCCAAATAGAATTATGATGAAGTTGCGAAAGAGGTAAACCAGTCACAAAATCCATATTCATCTATTACCACTTCTAAGTGGGAATACCAAACTCTTTCATCACACCACCAAGTCTTTGGTTCTCTATCTTAACCTATTGGCATATTGGAAACTTTGCTACAAACCCAGCTATATCCTTCGTCATACCACTTCACCAATAGATTTCCCGCAAGTCGTGGTACATCTTGGTAGCGCCAGGATGAATAGAATATTACGTGGCATGCGCTTCAGCCATAATTCTTCGCCTTAGATCATCAATACAAAGAACACACTATCTACCCTGAAATCTCAGCACACTATCTCCCCCTTGGGAGAAAACCTCTACCTTTTGGTCCTTAACTGACTCCTTCAGTCTGATCAAACTAGGATCTCTATCTTGCTTCTCCTTCACTTTCGAAACTAAAAAGGATTCAAAACAGCTCTGCACCAAAGTACTTCCCTCAGCTAAATCAAGCAACCTAACACCCAATCTAGCCAGAAAATGCACATCATGAGCTAACTCTTCTTACCTAACTCTACATGAGCAACAATACCCATAGATAATCTGTTAAGGGCATCTGCCACTACATTGGCCTTGCTCGAGTGATACAATATACTCATATCATAGTTTTTAACAACTCTAACCACCTCCTCTACCTAACATTCAACTCTCTATAAGTAAACATATATTGCAGGCTCTTATGATCAGTAAACACATCAATATGAACACCGTAAAGATAGTGTCTCCAGATTATCAAAGCAAAGACCACAGCAGCTAACCATTAGCACCATCAGGCAAAGTCAACACAGGGGATGAAGTAAGTCGAGTCTTTAACTCCTAAAAACTCTTCTCATAGAAATCTAACCACTAGAACTTAACTTTCTTTTGGGTAAACTAGGTCATGAGAAATGCAATAGAGGAGAAACCTTCAATAAAATGGTGGTAGTATCCCCCTAGACCCAAGAAACTTCTAATATCAGATGGAGAGAAAGGTGTAGGCTAATTTCTTATAGCTTCTGTCTTTTGGGGATTACCTCTAATACCTTCAGCTGAAACAACATGACCTAGAAAGGCTACATAGCTTAGCCTAAATTCACACTTAATGAATTTGGCGAACAACTACTGACCTCTAAGAGTTTGCAAGACAATTCTAAAGTGATCTGCATGATCATGCTCACTGCGGAAGTAGAGAAGGATGTCATCTATGAATACTATGACAAACATATCAAGATATTGCTTGTACACTAGATTCATAAGGTCCATAAAAGCTGTTGGGGCATTGGTTAACCCGAAAGACATGACTAGAAACTTAAAGTGACCATAGCAGGTTTGGAAAGATATCTTTGGAATATCACATTCCCTTACTTTAAGTTGATGATAGTTGGATCTAAGGTTTATCTTAGAGAAATAACTTTCACCTTGCAACTGATCAAACAGGTCATCATTTCTTAGAAGAGGATACTTATTTTTTACTGTGACATTGTTAAGTTGACGATATGCACATACCCAAAGAACTATCTTTCTTCCGCACGAATAGAACAGGTATGCCCTAAGGAGAAATATTGGGCCTTATGAAACCTTTGTCTAAAAGATCTTTGAGTTTCTCTTTCAACTCCTTAAGCTCAGCAGGTGCCATATGGTATGACAAAATAGAAAAAGGATGAGTGTTGGGAAGATGGTCAATCTCGAACTCTATCTCTCTATCGGGAGGTACCCCAGGGAGATCTTCTAGAAAAATATCTGGAAACTCATTAACAATATCAACTCAGTAAATAGTTGGAGCCTCAGACTTAGGGTCTTTAACTCTAACTAGGTGATACATACCACCCTTGGATATTAGATTTTTGGCTTTGAGATAGGAGATAAAATGACTCTTGGGAGATACTGAACTCCTGGACTACTCAAAAATTGGCTCATCAGGGAACTGAAACTTGACCACATGGGTACGACACTCTATAGATGCATAACAAGAATAAAGCCAATCTATACCCAGAATACGGTCAAAATCAACCATATTCAACTCTATCAAATGAGCAAGTATGACTCTATGAAGAACAGTAACAGGACAGTCTCTATACACTTGTTTAGCAATGATTGACTCTCCTACTGGTGTGGAGACTAAGAAAGGGTCAAGAATATTTTTGGGACTCATTTTGAAATTCACATCCATAAGTTGGGTCACATAGGAGAGACTTGACCCAGGGTCCAACAACACATAAACATCAAAACAAAGGACGCGGAGCATACCAGTAACAACATTGGGAGTGTCCTTCTGCTCCTGATAGAATGGTAAGGAATAAGATTAGTTCTACCACTAACCGCCAGCAGTGCTAGATGAAGCGCCCTAGACAGGAGCGGTACAAGGGACAGGAGCTGGTGTCCTAGTAGTTTGTGCCTGAGGTCGGGCATCTCTAGTCCCCTACCTAGCATGTGAACAATCTCTAAGTTTGTGGACCTGCTTTCCAAAACCAAAACAACCCCTCAAATCTACAAAACACTCATAGGGATGATCCCTACCATACTTAGCACAAGAAGGATAATAGGTCCTGTTACCAACAGTGTTCTGCGACCTAAACATAAAAGACCTACTCCCCTACTCCTACCTAATTCTAGGAATGGGAGCACTAGCTAATGAAGGCGCTGGAATAGACGAATGTCTCTAAAACCGAGGGTGGTTCCCTCCATGGAACCTAGGCTGACTATACTCATGCTGCTCAAATTTAGCCCTCTTGTTACCCCTCACTCTATATGTCTCTCTTAACTTATCCACCTCTATATATTATGCATACATCATCAACTTAGAAAGATCCATATCCTTATGCAGCATTGCAGTCCTACACTCTTTCAACACCAAACCAGAAGCACATATCACAAACTTGCTCATACTAGCTCAGGTGTCAAAAATCAAATCAGGATCATACTTGGCCAACTGGTTGAACTTCAAGCAGTACTCCTTAATAGTCATGGATCCCTGCCTCAAGTTCATTCCCTCATCTCAATCTGAAAGAATTTTTCCAAAAATGTATCTTGGAATACCTGTCAAGTCATAGGAGCAGCATTCTTACCTCTACCCTTTCTCCATGATACAACCCAGTCATAATCTATGTCCTTCAACCTGTATGATGCCAACTCAATACTTTCTTCCTCAAAAATATGCATCACCTGTGTGATCTTTCTCACCTCTTCAAGGTACAACTGTGGGTCCTCACCTGCCTTAGACCCATAAAACTCCAATGTATTCATCTGTACGAAATCACTGATCCTAGAATCAACTACATCACCTCCCTGCTGATTTGAATCTACAGCCTAGTTATTAGACCGAACATTAGCAGTGAATGCTTGGGCTAATGCCTGAAAGGCCGCCTAAAACTCAGCATGAGACACTGTCTCATTCAAGGTATGAAAAGGCTAGGGTTGCTCATTATTATTTCTGCAGGCATCCACTTTTCGGAGAGGTATTTAATAAAATAGAAGATCATGAATTATTAGATAAAAGGGACAACTGCAGGCACGATGGAATCTAAAAGAAAGAAATAACTTTTTCCTAAAACTTCTTATAGCCTCTTGCTCATAGATGTGGTGCGCTACACACCGATGATCAACACTCTACTCAATGTAGATTGTCAGACTCCCTAAGATTCCTTTAAAACCTTAGGCTCTGATACCAAGTTTGTAACGCTCCGAAAATAGGTCCCGGGACATCCCACGGTGCTTAGGGCTACAAGTAGCCCCAAGCTAACCCTTTGAGCATATCACTTATCATAATAACTCATTCAAGAAGAAATATGCAAAACACCGACACTGCCATATCAAATAAAAGGAAATATGAAGGTAATACTCAGTCCAAATTACCACAATACTTGAAATCTTAACACAACCACAGTCTGATAACTAGTCTGACAAAGCCTCTACTACTCTATGAACTAGAGAGTCATTGAGATAGGTCCCTAACTGACTCAAACTAAATTGAAAGTAATGACATAAACACTTAAGTATTGAAATATCTAAAGAAAGGCCCTCGAACCATAAGGAATCACCACTGGATAAATATAAAAAAAAAGGTACTCGGGAATCACTGACGAGGTTGGGACTAAGCACCTGAACCTATATTATAAGATAATGTACCACATAGACGTATATGTGGATCAGCATTTGGGAATGTACTGAGTATATGAGGGTGCATGCATTTACATAAAACAATGTCAATACTCTTTAATTAAATCATGCATAAAAATAGGAATGACTCACATGGCTTGAATAAGTCTAAAATGTAAACCTCATAAATTATGTAGAATGAAGAATCTAACACAAATCTCGTCAGTCATTATACTTTGACTTTAAAATCTGTACTGTTCTCTTATACTCATTACTCATATGTTAAAGGAAACTTTAAACAATAATTTCAAATCATGCATATATCTCATGAGGAGTAAAACTTCTTTAATGCTCAAGAACTTATAACTCTTTTGAACTCAAACACTTGGAACTCAAAATCATATAACTTTGGTTTGAAAATCGTTGATCAACTCGTATTAGTAGAGAAAACTACTTCATTCTTTGGAAAATACTCAAAGTAGTTCATTCATTTTAGAAACTATCTCATCCCAAAGCTTTAGAGAAAATATTCTATCTCAATGGAAAATACTTTAGTTTAGGGAGGTTCTCCTAACCGACATAAACCATGCGAGCTACATGGAGTCCAACGTCTTGTCCTTTTAAGGAAGAAACTTCACGTTGGGGAGAGGTGTCATACTCTTTCTAAGGGGTATAACCTCAACTCAGTGATCACTTATCCTGACATCGGGCCCAATCATCTTGGCCTCAGGCCTAAAATCTCAAACCCATGGTGGCACATAGTTCTGGGGTAAGAAACCATGGTAACTTACCCAACTCGGTGCTAAATACTACTCCCTTTAGTTTATCTCGCTCATCTCATGAAAATCCACTTTCAAAATAATCTTATGGTTTATAAGAACCCAACAATCAAATCTGTAATCTTATGTGGTAGAGTGGATTTCAAAACTCTATGACAATTAGGTCAAAACATTTCTCAATAATATCAAAATACTCAAATCATGCATGCTTATAGTACAATAGTTTATAAAATTACAAGTTTCAAGTAGGGCTTAATGACCCATAATTCAATCTCAAGTTAAAACTCATCATAATGCGTAATAGATAGCATATAGATTCATAATTCATGTAGAAATCTGGAAGTTACAGCAATTTGTCTCAAAATATCAATATACTCATATACTTCAATTTCTAGAACATTGAAACTAATAAATTCTCAAGGAGTAACAACATAGGGTATAAACCCAGCTTTAATTTCATAAGAAAACATGCAAAAATCATCCAATTTGACCTTCAATTCATGGGAAACATCAAGATGTTCAATCAATAACAATGGGTGAAAACCCCTAATTCAATATCATGTAAAATCTCATAGATTGCAGCAAATTATAGTTAAAATAAGCCTTTGGGCACAAAGGTGAAAGGATTACCCTTGCTCAAAAGCCCACATACCTTGAATTAGAAGCTTTGGATGAACTCTCGCTTTTGGGAATGTATTCGTACTCATGAAAGGGGGTTCTTGAAGCCCTTGACTTGGGAACCTTTAATCTTGACTCAATTTAGAAAATCTATGGTGGATTCTTGATATTCTTGGAAGAGGTTTTGGATACTTAGAGTTTTTGTTGAGAGAGAATTTGAGAAAAACTTCATATAATGCTTGTAAATGACTTTAATTTTGTGTTTGTACTGTTTAAGAGGCTTGGAAAAAGTCCAAAGTGCCTTTTTTAACTTCTGTATGAAGCTAGAAAAATTGAACTGGGAAACCAAATTTATGGGACACCATGACGCGCTACTATTGTGGTGGCTCACTGGAAATTCACAAATAGGAATCTAGGAGTCACCGTGACATAAATCCATCACATTGTCCCATTGATTTGAACCTGGAAGTTCAGCGCGATGCATCACAATCGCACTAGGCCACTGGAAAGTGACTATTGAGAAATTAGGGTCCTCCGCAATACGCCACTATTATGAAGTTCCACTGCAATTTGATAATTGTCAAATAGACCCTCTCTACGATGTGCCAAGCACTAAAATGACATTGTTTTACTACTAGGACTTAAATTAACCATAACTTCTTACCCGGGCATCAGATTTGGGCGGATCTTATATCGACGGAAAGCTTATCAAATTTCTCATATGATAAAAAGTCAAAATTAGGGAAATTCTGTATAGTTAAAATGATACTCACTTAGGAAGTTACTCCTTAACCCTCTCGAGGAGAAATTAAGCTTAGAAAAAATTCGGGTTATTACAATAATTAATTCCAAAATGCAATAGGATGGAATTGTGAGAAATTATGTCTGATTATGCTAGCCTCCCAACCTATTACAATGCCAAGGCTAACACATCTATTGATACCGCCCATACCAACCCCTAGAAGTACCACAAAACCTATATCTAAAAGAGTAAATAAATTCAATTGGTACATGCCCCCAACCATGGCCAAAACCAGTATCCAAAATAAAAGAAAAATGTCTAAAGAAATCCATAACACGAAATGATGCCTTCTAAAAGGATGGAAGCTCACCACTTCAGTCCAAATATTGTCCTTGAGTCAATCACTATGTAAGAGGAGTTGAACAGTAGGTTCCTGCATAGCGTGGGTATACAGCCACCTGTAGATAGGTTAACGAGTTACCGCTAACATAAATATCAGGATAAGGATAAAATAATGTCAGTTATAAAATCAAGTAAAACCATCCATAATGCATACAACCATACATATATAAGTGTAGGGAAAGGGAATTGGGTTTAGCATGCCTTGAGAGACCTTTACTTAGGTTGTGTAGCTTGGCTGTCCTAAACCACCCACGAGTAATATGGGTTCAGCTGCCCCTACTAAAAGGGCCCCAATGCGTGTAGCCATACGACCAGGGAAGTATCCCATGGGATGGTTACTGCATCCCCCAATAGTGTGACATCATGCATATAGTCCACTAAGACCAATTCTCATATCGGCAAATACAATTTTATAGTTTTAGTCCCCCCGGGACCTCCACCTTCCATGACTGTGCTACACACCCGCCATTAATGCCCAATTAAAACTATTTACAACTAACCAACCAAATCCATTACCATTTTATTAACCAAGGTGAATATTTATAGTATCGGCATACCACCCCTTACTTGTAAGTAATATCCATAGCCAAACTATTTAGGTTAAGGGGACAATCAAGTGCCCTTCCATATACCACATTAACCCACTTGGAAGACTTTCATGTTCTCCACAAGAATAATCATTTAGCATTTAGCCTTTTTTAAACCATTTAAACTATTTATAGTTTATTTACCAAGTTTAAAACATGCTAGTGTTTCATTAAAAGATGTCAATGCAATGAACATATCTTTATAAGTATTTTATCAAACACCTTGGGGGCATAATTTAACCAAAACCAATTTCAAATATCATTAAACCATTACCATGCAATCCGATTGTCCAAAACCACTATTAATGCATATAAAATAATAATTAAAACCATAGAAAACCATAACAAAGCATTTAATATCAAAATCCCTAAATAATGGTTGAAAACCATAATCATGAAATAGTAAAACCATGAAATCAATCATATAACAATGCCTTTAGTTGAAATTACAATGAGGAAAGAGAATCTTGCCTTATACAAAAGAATTGATGGAAATAAATCACCAAAGCAAGCCCCAAAGCAATCCTAAAGATAAAACCCTAGCCTTCTTGCCCCAAAAGAGCTTGAGAGAATTCTAAGATGTATAGTTTATAAGTGTTTATAAATAGAATAATAGGGTAAATAACCTCCTAATTATATTAGAAGTCGTGGGTCCTAATTATTGTAAGTAGGAAAATGTGCAGACCACCCCTAATTAAGTCTCTTAAAAACCAGTCACAAGGATACGACTGACCCATACGAGTTATACCCTCCCAATATAATTGGTACCCACCACTCATATCTAAGACTCAACCTTAGATCAGACACTATCTAGTATACGACTCATCCAACCAACCCATAACCAAAGTATAAGATTCATAACCATGATCCATATCACTAGAAGACGAGTCCTTGATATGACTCATACAAAGACCTACCACTTATACTCCTAAGTCGTACCCATTCTAGTGACCGACTCTATCCCAACAACTAACACTGGTCAGCATACAATAGGACCATACCACTCGTACCCCAACATATGGCTCATACCCCAGAGTCATATTAGGTCCGAAGAATGGAATTCCAAAAAAAATTCTAAGGGTCAAAACCCAAGATATTTCAAAAGTTAAGCCATACCTACCTCGAATTCCGAAACCAATCCACTTTACTTTGATCCCATGACCTTACTCCTTATGAACTATCTCAAAATCAACTAAAGCTAAAAAAAAATATAGAATCAAAACTTAGCCAGTGATACTCATATTGTCTACTTTGGGTTGGGGTCAAAATGAACCCCCAAAATGAGTTTTCATAAAAAGAAGGGGGAAATCATAAAATAATTTCCAATGTATTTCCTATGCTTTTAGGAGTCTATAGTTGAAAAAAAAGTCAAATTGAGTTAAAATGAGGTTTAATTCAAGAAAAAATCATTTTTAGACTCTACCAGGTAAAACCTTTGAAATCCAATTTATGATCAAGAATCTGGGTTCTTTTGAAAATAAAATCAAGGAAAAACAAGTAATTATAAGATTAGGTGCATTATTCAAGTAAAAAGGACTTAAATTGGGGTTCAAAATCTATCCTTAATATTTTCTGAGGTTTTGAATAATTAATCAAGAAATTAAATAAACAAAAGGAAACGTCTTACCTTAAATCCATAAGAGAATCAAGAAATAGATATTAATCTAGAATTCTCAAGCGCCTAAAAGCTCCAGTTTCAAGATCTCATACTATTTTAGGGTTCATCTCTCAAGTGGCAAGGTTAAAATGCCCAAAATTGTGACCTAAGGGGTCTATTTATACCCCTTTCACATAAACGAGTGTTGTGATTGCATACCCTGGCAGCAGGAGAGAGTATTGCAATCGTAACACCCTTAGTGAGATTGAACTACCTCCTCTGCACAAGGTGTCATTGAAACAAAGGAGGTGTGATCGCACAGGCACAAGAAACTAGCTACAACTTTCAAAACTTTTCTAGTTTTCATCAAAGCCTCGGGATTGATTCAGAATCTGGTTTATGAAAATGAACTATGTAACCATATTAAATTTGACTCCCTAAAATCAATAGAGATATTAGATTTTGAAAAAATATTGTTTTCACAAAGTTGGTCCCCAAAATCTGAAATTATAATTTTCTAAATCGAGGGTCGAAATGAGATTTAAAAATCATAAAACAAGGCCTAATATGTTACCACTCTAAAATTGATATTCTGGATTTGATGGAACAATTCGTTCAGTCACCCGTTGCACGAATCACAATATAACCACATAAATACATAATAAGGCTCTCAAAGCCACCAAAAGCCAAAATATAGCATAAAAGACATCAAAATACGTCAGGAACCATTCCAATCACCCCCATACCTAAGAAATACCATAATTCAACTATAGGAAGGTGTAAAATAATCAAATAACATAAAAACATATATTTCACATATTTTATTAAATTTTTAAGTCGTTACATTATGGCATTTAAATCTATTTTGACTCTCAATTTAGAAAATTAAAATTTTGGATTTTAGGGGTAAACTTTGCAAACATGATGTCTTTTCAAAAATCTGATTTTTCCATTGAGTTTGAAGTATCAAATTTAGTGTGGTTGGATAATTCATTTGCATAAATCAACTTCTAAATGAATCCCGAGCCTTGGCAGAAACTTGGAAAGTTTCTAAGTTTTCACTAATATTTGGTGACAACAATCGCCAACCCTGGCTGCGATCATAACTAATGTGATCACCATTTCCTTGGTTCAATTGCGACTGGCCTGTCTAGGATAGGGATAGTGCAAAACATCCCTAGTTTACAACCTTCAACCACCTTTTTCTTGGCTGAATTCCTTGATTAATCCTAGATTAAATTATTTTTGGTCCACTTCTATATTTCCTATTAGTTTGTCATTACTAGAATTTAGAGACATATATTCTTTATGTTATCTTTTCTTATATATTTGACTCAAGGATTGTATTAGTAGTTCTTACACTATTGACACCTGATTTTAGGAGTTATGGCTATATTATTTTTAATGGTTGGTTTGAGGTTTCTAAGGTTATACCTTGATGTACAAACTTACTTCATGAGTCTTTGGATAGAGTTTGCGTTATTCAAGATGGACTTCGAGCGACTTAGAGTAAGCAAAAGCATTATGCTGACCGTAGACTTTGTGCCTTGAGATTTGGCGTTGGTGACCATATTTTCCTTTTAGTTTCCCCCATAAAAGGTGTGATGAGTTTTGGGATGAGAGGCAAGCTTGGCCCCAGGTATATATTATTCCATTTAATATTTTTCTAATCATCCATGATGTGTCTTATGAGTTGGCCCTACCCCCAAATTTATTTGTTATTAATCCAATTTTTCATATTTATATGTTTCATCGTTACATTCCTATCAAACCTTATGTCATTCATTGGGAGTTGGTTCAGTTAGATGAGTTATTATCTTTCATTGAGGGGCTAGTCTCCATTTTGGCTAGGGATGTTAGATTGTTGCATCGTAGAATTATCTATGTGGTTAAGGTTCAGTGGCAACATCCATCTATAGATGAGGCTTACTTGAGATTTTAATCCTGATATTCATAGTTCTTATCCCTTGCTCTTCATTTATTCAGGTATTTCTGTCTTAATTGGAGAATGAACTAGATTTTTACTGGTGGATAATGTAACGACCTAAAATTTTGATGAAATATGTGAAATATGTGATTTTGTATGAACGAACTATTTTACCCCTTCTCATAGTTGCAATTTGGTATTTTTGGGGTGTTGGGTTGATTAACAAGATTCCTGATGCATTTTTGGTGCCTTTTATGTGATATTGTTATTTTTGGTGGCTTTGAGAGTCTTATGTTGGACTTGTGTGGTTATCTTTTTATCTGTGCAAAGGATGTCTAAACGAACTATGCCAGCTGATTTAGAACGTTAATTTTAAGGTTGTAACATGTTTGATCTGGTTTTACAGCTTTTAAAACTCATTTTGACCCTTAATATGGAAAATTGTGATTTTGGATTCAGGGGTCAACTTAGTGAAAATGATGTATTTTTAAAAATTTGATATCTCCATCGAGTCTAGAGCATTGAATTTAGCATTGTTTCATAGTTTGTTTGTGTATATCTGATTTTGAATGAATCTTGAGGTCTTAGCCAAAACTGTAAAAGTTTCCAAGTTCTAGCTGATATCTGATGTTGGCGATAGCCAGCCTGGCTGCGATTTCAACTAGTGCAATCATTATGGACTTGGTGTGATCGTGACTGGCCTATGGAAGTTAGGGATGGTGCGATCACACACCCCTGGTTGTGATATCGATAATCGAGCACCTAGACTGGGTATAAATTGAGTCTTTTCCATAATTTTGGGCATTATTCATCTTGTCTCTTTATATATAAACCGCAAAATAGTGTGAGAGCTAAAAAGTGAAGCTAGTGGGTTCTATGGAATCTAGATTAATATTCATCTCTCGATTCCCTTATGGATTTAAGGTAAAAATCTACCCTTTTCTTTGTTGAATTCCTTGATTAATTGCTCAAAAACGCCAAAATCTTAGAGCTTAATTTTAAACCTTAATTTCACTCCTTTTCACTGGAATAATGTTCTTAATCATATATTTTTTAGTTTTTCCTCAATTTAACCTTCAAAACAACTTTGATTCTTGATTTTAAAATGGATTTCAAAGGTTTTACTCGGTAACGTTAAAAATGGTTTTTTTTATTTGGACCTCATTCTTAACTTGATTTGACTTGCATTTTAGATGTAGATTCCTAAAAATATGAAAACACATTTTGACATAAAGTTGTGATTTTTCTCTTCTTTTTTGAAAACTTATTTTGGGGGTCCATTTTGACCCCAAACCAAAACTAGGCAATATAGGTATCATTTGCTTTGTTTTGATGCATAGATTTTATTTTTCTTGATTTTAATTAATTTTTGGATCGTTCATGAGAATTAAGGTCACATGTAAAGTGTTGCAGACCAATTTCAGCATTAAGGTAGGTTATGACTTAACTTTTTCAGATTGGGTTAGGTAGTAAATGTTGGTACAAAATGTATGTTAAGGTGATGGGAACTAATCATGAATTTGAATATCTTAATGTCTTGTGCCCGTATGGGGGCATTTATGTGATATAATTATTGGTTGAGATATTATGTGATATGAGTGACTATGTGGGGTCCTATGTGATGTTGATATCCTGAAATACATGTGAATAATTGTATTATGTTGTTGTAATAGCTATTGTGGTACCATTGGTGTAATGTGTTATATTCATACTTTATTGACATATGAATTATGTACCTGGATGGTGGAAATAATGAGTAGATATTGGCTCACGTGATTGTAAAATATATTATTTGGTTGGTTGTGGAAATACATCATGTTGTTGGTTTTGGAAATACTCATTGTGATTGTTTGTGAGCATTACATCCCCATACCATACTCATTCATGAAAACATTGGTACCACCGTGGCAACATTTGAGAAACACTGATAATATCTTTTAAAAGCTTTTTTGAGAGATATGTCATGAAGAAGATATTGTTACATCTTATAAAACCCTCTCCAAAGGATTATTCATCTTGTCTCTTTAGATATAAACCGTAAAATAGTGTGAGAACTAAAAAGTGAAGCTTGTGGGTTCTGGGAATCTAGATTAACATCCATCTCTCGATTCTCTTATGGATTTAAGGTAAAAATCTACCCTTTTCTTCGCTGAATTCCTTGATTAATTGTTCAAAACCTTAGAGCTTAATTTTAAATCCTAATTTCACTCCTTTTCACTGGAATGATGTTCGTAATTCTATATTTATTAGTATTTCCTTAATTTAACCTTAAAAACAACTTTGATTCTTGATTTTAAAACGGATTTCAAAGGTTTTACTCGGTAATGTTAAAAAATGTTTTTTCTTTGATTTGGACCTCATTCTTAACTCGATTTGACTTGCATTTCAGCTGTAGATTCCTAAAAATATGAAAAACACATTTTGATATAAAGTTGTGATTTTTTGCTTCTTTTTTGAAAATATATTCTGGGGGTCCATTTTGACACCGAACCAAAAGTAGGCAATAAGGGTATCATTTGCTTTGTTTTGATTCATTGATTTTATATTTCTTGATTTTAATTGATTTCGGTATCGTTCATGAGAATTAAGGTCACATATAAAGTGTTGCAGACCAGTTTCAGCATTAAGGTAGGTTATGATTTAACTTTTTTAGACTGGGCTGGGTAGTAAATATTAGTACAAAATGTATGTTAAGGTGATGGAAACTAATCATAAATTTGACTATCTTATTGTGTTGTTCTCATGTGGGGCATATATGTGATATAATTATTGGGTTTTAGATATTATATGATATGAGTGACTACGTGGGGTTCTATGCGATTGATAGCTAGAAATACATGTGAATAATTATATTATGTTGTTGTAATGCCTATTGTGGTACCATTGGTGTATTGTGTTATATTCATACTTTATTGGCATATGAACCATGTACATGGATAGTGGAAATAATAAGTAGATATTGGCTCACGTGATTGTGAAATATATTATTTGGTTGGTAGTAAAAATACATCATGTTGTTAGTTGTGGAAATACTCATTGTGATTGTTTGTGAGATTTACATCCCCATACCATACTCATTCATAAAAACATTGGTACCATTGTGGTAACATCTGAGAAACACTGATAATATCTTTTTAAAACTTTTTTTGAGAGTTGTGTCGGGAAGGAGATATTGTGACATCTTATAAAACCCTCTCCAAGGGATGTGACAGGGGGAGATATGGATAGATAGATTATATATGGGTTAATGAACCCTCCATGTGTCCTATATTGGGAGGCTTTCCTCCGTGGGTGTATACGGTGGTTGTGCAACAACCTTGTGCATCATCATCACCATCATCATCTTTTTATACATTGCACTTATTTTATTGAGTTTTTGTTGTGATTGAATTGCCATATTAACCTGTCATACCTTTATGTGTTCTATCTTTCATTAATTGTACTTGACTATCTTGTATGTACATGTTATTCCTTGTTTCTAAGTGTATGTGATATAATGTATACCCGTGTTCTACCTGGTTGTGTTGTTACAATATATATGATACATACATTAGAACTATTAATGCAAGGGTGTGGGCCACTGTTATGGGATAATATTTTATTGAAGGCTATGTGCTCTTAATGTGTATTTTGTATGCTTTATTTTCTAGTTTTCTCGGTTGTCCTATGATACCTACTTAGTACAAGTGGATCGTACTCATTCCTACTATACCCTTCTAGTAGAGATTCATTTCCGGGTGCACCTCACGTGGCTTGATTTTAGCTGCTTTTAGAGTATTCAAGGTAGCGGTTGTACTTGTTTGCATCTGGGTCAACTTCTATCTTTCTATATTAGTCTATGTCTTTACTAGTATTCAGAAAAAAATATTATTTTTGTTAGCTTTTCTAATGTATTTGACTCATGGATTGTATTAGTAGTTCTTACATTATTGACACCTGGTATTGGGAGTTATGGCTGCATTATTGTTGATGGATATGTTTCTTTCTACATCATTTATTATAGTTGTAGGGTTCAGCTCTGTTCTAGAAGCCTTACCCTGGGGTTATTTCTGTCTTTTTATCCCTTTGTGTATCTGTTTGGCTGATAGACTTACTTTTATCAAGGTTCGTCATAATGAATGCTATTATGACCCTTGGTTTTGGGGTTGTGACGACTAATCACCTTTTTTAGTCTGAAATCTTTTCTGAAGCAAGAAATATACAAAGAAGAAACTAGTTCATCCTTATTCTTATATGTCATTCCCTTGTAGGAACCAGTCTCACCATCTTGAAGATTGCCTGACTGTATTGATTGAGAAAAACTTCCCACTATATTGCTCACAACAACGGGCGTAGGTATTTTATCCTCCTTCACCTTTACTTGATCTCCACTACTCTCATTATCATATGGAATATTAAAGTCCATATCATCCAATTTATCATCACACATATATTCTTATACTTGTTTTTGCTCTACATTCTCTGTCGATTTTTCAACCACGTACACCCTTAACACCGTCCTAGCAGAATCACTCAGATAAGCATGCAATGGAACCTGATCGCATATCTTAAAAGGTAGGACCCTCTAATTTTCAAAGGATTGTGCATATTGCTGATGACAAGACTTTCGGTTGACAATTTAGTCCATAATAGCTGATGATTAAGTTCACAAAATCATCATACAAAATATCATTTTGGTCTATCATCAGTATCATCTCTAGTATTTCACCTTCTTTATAACGCTAAATATATTGATTGTTCTTCTCGATCTATTCACCATGACAATTCACCCCTACGTTATTGATCCCTCTATTAGTGATACCTAAATATATTTGTTAAAAAAGTTAATAATGATATTATAATAAAACTAATAATGATATTATAGTATATACAACAAAAAAATTAGATACATTACACTATCATTATCAAAGTTGTAATAGATGAAACATCTGCTGGATTAAACTTCAGTTTTTTCGTAGAATAGTGACATGAATACTAATGGATGATTCATATGTTGCAACAGGTGAGTAATCTATTGCAATATATGAATCACATGTTGCAATAGATGACTCACCTGTTGGGATTCATGTTAAAGTACTATACAACCTGAAGTTGATTCTAACAGATGAGTCATCTATTACAACAGGTGAGTAATTTTTGCAATAGATTATCTACCTGTTGCAACAGATGAATCATTTATTGGGATCAGTTTTAGGTTCTATAGCCCAAATCCCAACAGATAAGTCATTTATTATAATAGATGGATAATCTATTGTAATAGATTACGCATCTGTTTTAATATATGAATCATCTGTTGGCATCGATTTTAGGTTCTATAGTACTGTAACATGAATCTTAATAGGTGAGTCATATGTTGCAATAGGTGAGTCATCTGTTGCAATAGGTGACTCATCTGTTACAATAGGTGAGTCATTTGTTGTAGTGTATAAATCATCTATTGCAACAGATGAGTCATCTGTTGGAATCAACTTCAGTTTCTATTTCAATGGGTGAGTCATCTATTGCAACAGATAAGTCATCTGTTGCAACAGATGAGTCATCTATTGGATTGATGTTTCAGGTTCTACCCATTGTTGAAAATCAGCATTATCATTGTACCCAAATGAGAAGTTCAATTAACATCATAATCTTACTTACCAAAATCACTTATAAAGTAATAATCAAGTGTTATACGACCAAAATTTGACCTTAAAACTTGGTCAAGTAGTAGCAGTAGCGGTAACAACAACAATAATAGTCAACAAGAAGAAGAAGAATATGATCATGATGATGATAATGATGAATAAGAGTAGATGATAATGAAAAAAAAGATAATGAATAAAGCAGCAACAACAATGAACAACAATGAAAGCAAAGAGAGAGAAAACAATAATAAAAGCGAAGAGAGAGAAATGAGAAACACACATTTTTTTTCTCTATTTTTAGTTATATTAGGGTTTACATTGGATCAAAGTATAAATTAAAAAACTTAGCAGTCTATTCTCAAACTTTCTGAACTTTCATAATAAAATTATCACCTACACTCAATTATTAAAGTTTGAGTCACCTACACTTCATTTCAAAACTTTTTTGTCACTTATAATTCATTGCCCTGGGTTAGTGGGTTGGTATTTAGTAGGCATTTGACCATGAATATTATTTACAATATTTTTAATTTTTATAGAAACAACTCAAGTAGTGTTTTCAGTATTTTTAGATTAACCTTTTGAATTTTTGAATTTTTTTTGTCAAAAAGATCTAATTTTTTATTTTCATAAAATAATAATTTTTCTAAAACTCTAATTTTTTAAAAATTTGTTTCAATTTTTATATTTTTTCACTTCAAAAATATCACATTTCTAAAATACTATGGTCAAACACAACTTCAACTCTATTTTTAACTTTATTAAAATCAAATAAAGTGAATATATTTTAAATTTTTATGGATAAACGAGTCTTTAAAATAACTCAACTCTCGACTAATTCCCACTAAGAGTATCACTTGCTGCCTGGAAATGTGTTAGGATGTGGGTCGGGCTTTTGTTAACAGTTCAACCGCATATTTCTGCCTTCTCTTTTTTTTAATACTAGATAGCTATGGCTTGTGGTTAATACGGGCCCAACATTATATATTTTCACGATATAGTTAATTTTGATGTTTGGCATAGTCATATGTTGATTAAGAATACACGAAAATATAAGGCACAAAATATAAGATACCAAGAAACATTAAAAAAAAAATATATTTGCTAATATCCTAAAATGCTTATACATCCCATTAGGAGGTGCATCTATGTGAAAAAACTAATAATGTCAAGTTAAATTTAGGTTGTCATAAGTTGTCAATATCAAGCAAAATAAATTCTGAATCATCAATTAAAGTAGAACCTTTAAATTAACATATCTGCTGAAGATGAAACAAAACAAATATACATTTTTGTAGATACATGGGGCTTTGGGTTGTAGGTAACAAAAGAGTTTTTAAATGAGGTATAGGTGACACAAATCTTAATTATTGAATGGAGGTGACAATTACTTTATTATGAATTAAGAAAGTTGGGGAAGTTTTAAAATAGCCTAGAAGTTTTTAAATTTATACTTTGATTCAAATGTTTACCTAATAAAATGGGAAACGGAGGAAAAAAAGGCATCCTTCTCTCTCTTCTCATCCGTTGTTGTTTTCTCTCTCTTAGTGATTTTTGTTGTTCATTGTTGCTGCTCCTTTATTTATCATCTTCTACTTCATTATCATCATCTTTTACTTCATTATTATCTTCATCTTCTTCTTGTTGACCATTGTCGTTGTTTTTGTTGTTGTTACCGCTCCTGTTGCTATTTGACCAATTTATTAGGTCAAATTTTATTTCGCACATCACTTTCCACTTTGGCATTACGTCATAGGAGACTTTGGTAAGTCAAATTATGATTTTTAGTTGAATTTTCCATCTGGGTAACTGCTATTGTGATGTTTTTCCAACAATGGATAGAACATAATCATGAATCCAATATAAGATCCATCTGTTTAAACAGATAAATCATTTGTTACGGAAGAAGAGATTTCTGTTTCAATGAAAAACTGATATATTGGATTCATGTTTATGGTTCTATAGGCCATAACAAGAATCAAACAGATGGGTTATCTGATGCAATAGATGATTTATCTGTTTAAACAGATTAGTTATCTGGTGCAACGTGATAAATATCTATTGCAACAGATTATTAACCTATTGCAATAAAACCTGAAATCAATTCCAACAGACGTATTATCTATTGTAACAGGGTAAATATCTGTTGCAAAAGATTATTAACCTATTGCAATAGAACCCAAACTCTATTCCAACAGATGGTAAATATCTGTTGCAACATATTAGTAACCTAATGTGATAGAACCTGACCTTGATTCAAATAGATCATAGTCTATTATAACTCGTAATTCATCTATCGCAACAGGTTAATTATCTGTTGGAACATGTCACTCATCTGTTGGAATCAGTTTCAAAGGTGTGTCAGTACTGTAACATCAATCCTAATAGATATATAGTCTTTTGCAATATATATTTCACCTGTTAGAATAGATGAATCATCTATTGAAATCAGCTTTAGGAGCGTAACATAAATCCCAATAGGTAAGTAAACTATTGCGAATGATTATACATATTTTGGGATTCATTTATGGCACTATGAAATCACTAGTTACTTTTTTTAACAAATGAATTTATTTAGGTAAACTAATGGAGAGATTAATAACAATAGGGTGGATTTTCATGGTTAATGGATCGAGAAGAGCAATCGATATGTATGGAATTGGAACGAGGGTGAAATGCTAGAGACGATAGCTATGACAGTCCAAAGTGATGTTTCATATGATGATATTGTGAACTTAACCATCAGTTATTATGGAATGAATTATCAATCGGAAGAACTCATCATCATTTACATGCACTGCTCGTTTGAAAATTATAGGGTACTGCCTTTCAAGATAAACAATTAGATTCGGTTGCATTCTTATCTTAGTGATTCATCTAGGCTGGTGTTAAAGGTATACGTGGTTGAAACGACAAGAGAGAATGAGAACCAGAACATAGAAGAAGAACAACAACAAGATATCTTTTATGATAGGTTGGATGATCTAGACATGAATAGTCTAGATGATGATCAAACACCTACGCCCATTGATGCGACCAATACGATGTGCAGTTTTTCTCAATCGCCACAGTCTGGAAATTTTCAAGATAACGAGAATGGATTTTTTATTGGAATGTCATTCAAGTACAAGAATGAACTATCTATCACTTTGTTTATTTCTTACCTGAAAAGAGGTTTCAGAATAAAAAAGGTGATTAATTCGAGTAGTGTCTTTTGCTTTAAATGTGCTACTTCAAACTGCAAGTGGTGGTTGAGAGTGGTAAAGTATGCAAGTTATAATAGATTCATCATTCATAAACATAAAAAGCATCACACATGTGGTTTGGAGCACATATTGGGCCAAAATCCTTACGCCACGGCAAAAGTCCTGGTGAATATTTCAGGAGTAGTTTTCCTGATGGCAAAGTCCTTTCAACAAGGGTTATAGCCAATCAAATCCTTACAGAATTGGGCATCCTGGTCAGCTATTAGAAGATATATATGGCCATAGGGATTTCCAAGGACTTGGTTAGGGGGACACTCGAGCATAGGTATGCAGTCCTAGATGCCTACCATTACATGACTGAGTCCAAAAATCCTGGAAGTAAGACGGCATTGCACCTTGATGAAAACGGAAGTTTCAAGTACTTTTTTGTATACTATGATGCTTGGATTCAAGGTTTTTGACATTTAAGAAAAGGCATAGCCGTCGATGGTACCTTCTTAAGGAGCAGGTATAATAGAATTCTGCTAGCGGCGGTGGTGCAGGATGCGGAGAATCATATCTTTCCTGTCACTTTTTGTGTAGCAGACAAGGAATGTGATCTCTCTTATGGATTTTTTTAACAACAGGGAAGCTACGTCGAAGATACCGAAGAGTTGTATATTGTATCAGATAGGCATCCAAGTATTCCAAAGATAGGTTTGCATTTCTTCACTTCAGCTTACTTTGGTTGTTGCATCAGGCATCTTGAAGAGAAAATTCAGACCAACTATCATAATAAAAGGGTCGTGACCCTATTTTATAGAGCAGCTAAAGCATATAGTAAAGAGGATTTTCTAGACCATTTCAATCAAATAACGGATGTAAATCACAGGGTAGCAGAATTTCTCGTACATGCCAGTTTTGAAAGATGGGCCCAGGCATTCTGTCTGACAGATAGGTACATTCTTATTGCTTTTAATGTCTTTTTTGAGTTACAAGTTTAGTATGATGTCATACTAAGTGATTCTTTTGTATAGGTACGATATTATGATATCAAACATATTTGAATTGATGAATTCATTATTTGGTGATGAAAGAGAATTTTCCATCAAGGCTATGTTTGAAAAAAAAAGGCAGAAGTATGGCAATTTTTTTAACAAAAGGCGTGCGTAGTTCAAGTGCCCAAAAAAAGAACCAGATTTGTTCTCAAAATTGAAAAAATAATATCAATGTAACATTAGTTTGGGGAATAGGTTATTACCTCATAAAATAGCAGATTACAAATTCAGTATCACCACTCATGGTGATGTTTCCACGGTTGATCTTCAAATAAGATATTGTACGTACAGAATTTTTGACTTGGACAAAATACCCTGTCCATATGCTATGTCCGCGCTTCGAGCTCAATACGGTCATAAATATGGAGCCAAAGTTTATGAGAATTCTTCTCAATATTATTCGGTAGAAAAATATGAAATGGCATATAGTGGGCATATTACTCCGGTGCCTCCGGAAGAACCTTAGATTGTTCCTGTAGAGCTTATGGGGAGATTAATACCTCCTCCATATATTGACCCAAGCTCTATCAAACTAGGAAGAAATCCATATAAGAGGAGGCGTGAGTCAGATAATCATTTTCATTAAGAAGAAACAAGTGCTCCGTATGTAAGTGTACAGGCCACAAAAGAACTGCATGCCCGGATTGTTATCCACCATGATCATTGTAACTGCAGAAACTTATATAGCTGTTTGTTGTGGACTTTTATATATTTAACTCATTGTTGTGAATGTAATGTTATCACTCATTATATATAAAATATTTTTTTAATAACTTGTGCATCAATAAAAAAGGTAAAACATGAACTAAATAATATAGCAGACCACAAGTATTTTCAACAGATTATCCATTTGTGGCAACAGATGGACATTAGCTGGAAGAACACAACACAGTTCCATAAAACTAGAATATTTTCCTCCAAAAGATGATAAATTTGTCGCAACAGAAGGATAATCTATTGATAGAAACCTAACCGATGATCAATCTATTCCAACATATGGTCCATCCGTTGAAACTCAAAAGGCAAAATTGCTATTGCTACTGGATTCAAAATTTCTCCTTACCTCCAACCGTCGACATGTTAACATGTAAAATATTTAGAAGAAGAAATAGACATAATGAAAATTGAATAAGAATTAAAAATCCAAAGTCGACTGAAAATAACTTTTTCATTAAACAAAAAATAAAATACATTAGGTATATATCCGATAAAAAAAATTAAAATACATACGCTAACAGAAAAACACATTCTAATTATTATTATTATCATCATCATCATTAATGACAGTCAGCCAATCAAATCGCAGCAACAGGGCCCTCATTAGCCTCTGCATATCTCTGAACATCGTCGCTCTCATGGAGACCAACTCCCTATGCAGGTCATTAACCTGCCTTTGAAGTTACCACACTGTGTCGCGCAGAAAAGCAATGTCCCAAATAGGATTAGACAAATCTAGAACACGCATGAATTGACAAATGTAAAGAAAAGAATCCAAATATAATACAACGTATACTACAACCTGGTAGATTTACACCAAAAAAAATTTACCTCAACATAAAGGAATATGCTTTTTGAAGAGAAGTTGTTGAAGATGTCACACGAAAAAAAATTACAAGAAAAAAATGAGGTTTAGAAGAATGAAGATTAAGAAGAGACTTATTTATAGAGAATTGAATGTGGATGTATAAGGACAAAAGGCATGTCTATTAAGCTACATTATATTAATTGCATTCAAACTGGTGGCATTTTGTTTTCTGTGAAAAGTTACGACTTTTTGGTTTACATTAATACTTCTCACCTTTTCAAAACAGTCTTGAGAATTGATAACAGCTGTTATTATTGTGTTGTTGCAACAGATCGTCCATCTGTCGCAACAGATTTACCATCTATTGCAACATATAGATTATCTGTTATGACAGATGGACCGTATATTAGGGATGTTTTAATTTCTTCTAACAACTAATTCACCAATGCAATAGATGGTGAATTCGATTCATCAGTTGTTTTGAATGTGTTAGATAAAAAGTCACCACTACCTCTTTTTTAATAGTCATTACATGCGTGCAGATGAATAAACAATGGTTGGTATGTCGCAACAGATTGATAATTTATTGCAATAGATGGATTATATGTTGTGACAGATGGACTATATACTAGAGAAGATATTTTGATTTCTTCCAACAGCTAATTCATCAGTTGTAATAGATGGAGATTTTGATTCATTAGTTATTTTAAATGTGTCAAGATAAAAAAGTCATGACTCTTCACACCTCTTTTTTAATAGTCATCACATGAGTGCAGATGAATAAACACCATTATAGTGTATTTGATGGGGTAGGAAGAATAAGGTGTGTGCAATGGATCCACTTTTATGCGTTGGAGTTATGTACTATTGATCAGTCTACCGTGATATACACATATAAAATGCAAGGATTTTGTGAATGCAGTTTTTTACCGGTTTGACACTAATCCTTCAAATAAGATCCTGCATTGTACAGTTTAGTTTGATAGGTGTGAACTGATAAGGCTGAAGGGTTCCAAGACAGTGGTGTTGATACCTTGTTACAATTTAATGACAGTTTATGCTCATGTTTTTGTGTAAAGTTTGGGGAAGAGTTCAAGTTTTTGGCGGCAGTGTAAATATCCAATAGTGATAGGACCAGTTCTAATGGCTCAATAGACTTTTTGAAAGGCCTCTGAAGCCTCGCACTGCAGTAAACACCGATGGAATAAATAGAAATTTCCCTGGTCCAAATTTATATGGATGGGATATAGAGAGGACTATTATACAGAAGTAGGTGCTTGGGAGAATACCTGTACAGGAAGGGGGAGGTTGAGAAGGTTATATATCACCTCAGACCATGTTTAAGAGGAAACACAGGGTAGGAAGCAAGGAAATTCTAGCGAATCTATCCAATGAAATTGACATGAGAAATGGAGTAATTGGATGAGCTTGAAATATGGAAGTGTATTCAAATATAAAAATCCATCAATCATTGAAACAAAAAAAAATGGTCAACAGGACTGGAGCTGGACACTTTTCTAGAGACTACAACTAGTGAGCATGGCCTCAATGAAGACTCTTACAAAGTGCAGGACCAGATTACCCCAGGCCTCCCTTTTCCCCTCAAGACTTCCAGACTATGACAGATATGCGTATGCGTTATGATGACAAAGCAAGTTTAATCTTCCTAACTTAGCCTTCTAATCTAATCTACCCCATGAAGAAGAAGCAACGCAACAGATGTGAAATCTGTTGCAACAATTGGGTATTCTAGTGTAATTGGTAGTGGTTCTATTGCAACTTACTATCCATCTGTTACATAAGTTACATTGGATTATTGATTCAGAGAACCTTATGCAACAGATGGACCATCTTTACAATTACTAACCTACTTAAAATGTCTTATTATTTCACAGCATGTTGACAAAATTCTTTGCCTCATGAGGAAAAGGGAATTAATCGACCCGGAAGCTTATGACGCTGCCGATAGGATAATGAATCTCGACTTCTGCAAGAAGCTCAAGGATAAGTACAATCAACTCAATAATGCTGCATCAGACTGTGGCGCGAGATTTGATTTCTTATCTTCTACATTTGACTGGGATAAAGAAGAAATGATAAAATATGTTAAAGGGGAGAGGCCGAATATACACGGAAAGAGCTGAAAAAAGGATTTTTATAGTCATTAGCGTGAATGTAATACATTATCGGGTTGTTAATTTACTACTCGAGGAGGGAAAGATCAATGTTTATGACTGCAATAAACCTCTCATCGATGATGTCGATCTTTTTCTCCTCATGGAGCCACTGATGGAGCTGTTGCCCATCTTGTTGAGGGAGAGTAAACTGATAAATCATTTGCCAAAGGAAGTGTTGATGAAGAAATCATAGTATTTCAAAGGTCAAAACAACGGCACAATCCTTCCAAAAAATAATGTTGGTTACGCGAGCAGCTTGTACGCTCTTGCATACATTGAATGTTTGCTGACCGGCATAGAAATGGCCGAGCCAATGACCTTTTTGTGCGACAATGCTGTGGCAAACCTATAAGAGGTCTGGGCTTATGGGGTACTAACAGGACGCTTGGAGCCTGTGTATAAAGAAAAGCCTGTACAATAATAATTTTTTATTTCAAGTCACACTTAAATTTACTTTAAATTACATGTACATGTAGTGCCAATAATGTTTTTCTGATAGAATGAAAGTTGAGTTTTTTATAATGTAATAGATTGTCAATCTATTGTAAAATATATTCTATCTGTTCTGGCAGATAGTTTATATATTGCAATAGGTTGGTCATCTGTTGATTATATCGATGTTATTTCTATCTAATCTAAGTTTAATCTATTACAACGGCGGGAAGACCTGTTTGATAATTTCCAACAAATGACCTAAATTTTACAACATATGCCTAAATCTGTTTGATATTTTGCAGCAATTACATGCTTGAATATCCATGTGCTTGACAACACCAAACCATAAGAAAATACACCACCGTAAAAATTTCAGCAATTAGGCTTGAAAATCCATGTTTTCAAAACCACCAAACCAGTAGCAATAACGGCAACAATATAGTGTCTTCTTGCTCGATTTTGTTTCTCTTCAGAAGCCTTGACTTTCTTCAATAAACCCCAGATTACATGATTTGACTGTGAAGGGTATCGCTCTTCATACCAATCAAAGTAATAGCATCCACCCAATTTTTTTATAAAAACAAGAACACAATTACAAAACAATTACAAGTCAATAATTAATCAACTAATTAAATAAAAAAAAATACTACCTTTAAAATCTACCAAGTAAAAAATCTCTGAACTGGATTTTGTTGAGTCCAAGAAGTCTTCAATAGAGCTTCATGACTGCACTTATAATATTGAAAATCATTATCACAAAAATCAGTGAAAGATGCGCTCGACATTATCAAGCTCGGTTGGAAAAATAAAAAAAAACGAAGAAAAGAAAGACCAAATGCAAATAATTTGAAGAATTTGGATAGATGAAAAAAAATGACAACGAAAAAAAAGATTTGGGAATTTACGGTTAAATTTTAGGAAGAAGGTGAATATATAAGACATTGAGGGGAAAAATGAACATTGGGGGAAAAAAATGACCGTTGGGGGCAAAATCAGATGTCAACTCAGCAAAAAGTGCCAACCTGACACATTTTTGCCTATTTTATTTTAGGTGTTTGAACTGAACACTGTCAATGGGTTCCATTTTTTTCTTTCAATTCACTTTCACTTTTTCATATGTAGTGGTAATTTTTGTATGTCCAATGAAAATTGAATTTTTATAATGCAACAGATTCTCCATCCGTTGTAACAGATATTCTACCTGTTCTGACATATAGTTTATCTATTGTAATAGGTTGGTCATCTGTTGCATTATGTCAGTGTTTCTATCTAAGTCTATCTTTTGCATCTGTGGGAAGACCTGTTTGATAAATTCCAACAGACTACCTACCTGTTGCAACATATGTCAAATCTATTCGATATTTTACAATAGATGATCCGTCTGCTGTAACAGATACATTATCAGTTGCAATATTTGAATTTAGTAGTCCATTTCAATTAATAAGTTCAAATCTAAGGAAAAATAAAATTCATAGACAAAATAAAATAAATCGAATCCTTAAGAAATTAGCTGAAATAAAATAAATGAATAAATGAAATTAAAAAAATTGTTATGGGTACAGATCTCAACAAATACATCAACAAATTAAGTATTGATGCCAAGGATTCCTAAGGAGAGGTGAGGTTATAACTTTGACAGACTCAAGATATAAAGATCTACTCAATATGGACAAGTTGTTCTTCATCTAGTGCTATGAAATTCGGCTTTGCTCTTCGTGGATTTTTATTGTCGCTTACGTACAATTTCTGGGCTTTCTGTTCTCCGTATTTCCATAAAAAGAGTAGAGTAGCATATTGTTAATGTTGTTTAGCAGTAGCTTCTACATCCACCTAAAAAGCCAGAATTTGGTCAATACTAATCACGGAAATACAACAAAATAGAAAAGGATAACTCATCTGTTCTAGCAAATCAAATAGGTCTTTCTCCTACTTTAAATTGTCCCAAACAGATTATATTTCTATTGCAACAATAAATCAACTATTGGGTTAAAGTTCAACATGAGGAAGACCTGTATGATAATTTCTAATGGATGAACCATCTGTTGCAACATATGACTCATCTATTGCAGTAGATAGGTCATCTGTCGGTACAAATAAAAGTGGTACGAAGAGCTATTTAATTTTCTAAAACAAACGAGACATATGTCACAACAGGTACTTTATCTGGTGCAACAAGTTAGTCAATTGTTGCAACAAATGTATATAACTGTTTGATAATTTTCAGCAGATGTGTCATCCGTTGAAATAGAAATGTGTCTATTTGTTAGTTAGTTGGAATAAATAAATATTCACCTTGTTCAACTCATACTGCTCTCCTTTGGATATTGTACATTGCTCAGTACAACACACGGACAGCGGAGTTGCAATATTGTTCTTTTGGGTGCTTGATATTGCCTAGGAAATTATATTCCTTCTCCTCTTAGCCTCAATCTCTAATGGAGTGAATGGAAATAAAATCCTCTTTGATGGAATGATACTCTTCTTAGATGTCAATTCCTTTACAGAAATAGTTAATGCATTAATCACTACATCATGTTTCGCCCTACAGTCTTGACATTTGCATGCAGAACATTCGTTGGAAGAGGCAAAATATGTATAACCAGTATGACCATACTCATAATGGTTTATTTTAAATACTCTAAGAGGAGTATCATTAGCAGCACCACTACCACTACCAACAGCTCCATCACTACTCAGACCATCAACAACAACAAGCCCACCCTCTAAAACTATTTTTCTTCTAATGGTTGTTGCTCCAAACAATTCTATTTTTATTTTGTCGATGACCTTAGGGTCCGAAAAATTTTGCACAAATCATAAAGTAAGAAAAAATGGCATCTTCAACTCTCGATTGGTCAGAACTAGCGACGGATTCATAATCTAACATAAATCATTACATATATTAGAATGATGATTAGATAACTTAAAAAAAATATTAATTAAAATAAAAACTTAATTATAATTATACTTACTGCATCCTTCGGGGGGTTGAAGAGATCAAGAAATTTTATATTTTTATCAGTTTTAGCCGACAACCATCTCAATATTCTTGGACAGGAAACTTCTTTTTGGTAGTTCACTTGTTGTCTCAAATGAGGAATGCCTTCAAATGCCTAAGTCTATAAAATAACGCCAATAAATCAAAATCATTGTTGAGTAAAAAAATGAATGATATCATAATAAAAGAAAAAAACAAAACAGTTACCATGAAAAGCCATATAAGTTGTCTGTCTTTGGCGCTAATGGAGTCAACAAATATTGGACAGTCATTTTGAAGCTTTCATAACCCCAAGGATAGTTGTTAAATGCCTCAAGATCCTCGAAGAGCTTTATTAAACCAACGCTTATGTTGTTGTTAATGTCTCTCGCCCAAAGAATATTATGTACAAACCAAACCAAGCAAAATGACTGCTTGTGCTTCTTTGAAAGTTCTTTACCTTTCAATGCTTCTATCAAATTTTTCTTTTTTAAGCTTGGACCAACAATGAACACCAGATCATTACGATCACATGACAGTGTCTTTGCCTTTTTTGGGTATGTGGGATGCTTTTTTTTGGTTAGAATAAGTATAACTTGAGAAGGAGGATACATTTTAGTCCAGTAACTATGGCAAACTCCTTCCAACCAAAACAAACAGGTATGCTACAGTAATTTATTCATACCTCATCCATCTTATCTTTGTTTTCATATATAAACCTACGCTTGAGAAGTTCATATACCATTTTTATTTGGAAACGAGTATGGTTGTCCTCTGGAAAAACAAGATATTCCAAAAATAGTTGTCCCTAAAATAAGCATACAATTTTTATTCTCGAAGTATTTTTTTGAAGGCGTCGAAAGATTTTCCCATGACTGACTTAACCACAAAATCATCCATTAAATCTGTGGTACCATCGTACTGTATTCTCACAGGATAACGATCAATGCTAAAGGTTTTGACCAACTCTTCGGTGGAAGGGCTATTAGCATTTGGATCATCTCTTTTGAAATATTCCTCCTCCCCGTGTTCATCATATTCTGCTCCTAATTGAGATAACGCTTGTAAAGAAAACTCATAGAGTGGTGGATGTAGCCTAGCTGCTTTATTTGTTCCTTTACTTGGACTTGATTCGGCTTCCATAGTTTTAGGAGCCATATTATCTAAATTTAACAAAAACATAAAAAAAAATATTATAGTCGATTAATGCATCATTAAAAAAGGGTAACAGTAAATCTAACAAGCAAAATAGTGAAATAATAGTTCCAACAGATCACTTATCTGTTGCACCAGGTAGTATATCTATTGCAGCAGATGAGTAATCTGTTGCAACTATAAAAAACGTATCACTCATCTTTTAAGACAGATGAATGGTTTGTGCAACAGACCATACATTGTTGCAACATAAGTGATCTGTTGGAATAGTTAAATAACCTATTGCAATGGATGAGTAATATATTGCAAAAATATAAAATATATCACTCATCTGTTGAGAAAAATGAATGGTCTGTGCAGCAGATCACACATCTGTTGCAACATCATCTATTGTAATATATGAGTGATTTGTTTGAACAGTTAAATAACCTGTAGCAACGATTGAGTAATCTGTTATGATAATACAAACATATCACCCATTTATTGAGAAAGATGAATGGTCTGTGCAACAGATCACATATCTGTTATACATATGAGTGATCTGTCGGAACAGTTAACTAACTTGCAGCAATGGCTGAGTAATCTGTTGTGACAATACAAATCATATCACTCATTCATTGAGAAAGATGAATGGTCTGTACGACAGGTCACATATTTGTTGCAACACATGAGTGATCTATTGGAACAGTTATCAATGGTCAATATTGTTTAGATTTCTTCCAACATTGGGTCATTTATTGCGGTAGATGAATGACCAGTTGGAAAAATCATGTCTTGGACATGTACTGTTGGAAGAGTTGATAGGATTTTCTCCAACAGGAGATTCATCTGTTACATCAAATCATTAATCTGATGGTTCTTCTGTTACATTAGATGGTTAATCATTTGCATCAGATTTTTTATCCAATGCTTAACCTATTGTAATATGTGGTTAATCTGTTGCATCAGATAGTTAAACTGTTGCATCATATGACTAATTTGTTGCATCAGATGATTAATCTGTTGTATTAGAATTATGATCTGATGGTTCGTTTGGTGCATCATATGGTTGATCTGTTGCATCATCTGAAAAATATGTTGCATCAGATGGTTAATATGTTGCACCAAATGAATAATCTATTGGATAAAACAAAAGATAGTAGCACAATTTTGTTCAACAAAAAAATAGCAATATCACCATTTTTACCAAGAATAAGAACAGAACAAATCAACCCAAATCATTGTTTTTTTTATAAACACAAACAACAAAAATCAAACTTCAAAAAAATGTAACAAACAACAAAAAATCATAATTCACTTCGAAAAGAGTAGAGAAGAAATACTAGAAATTAGGGTTTTGTTCAGACCACATTTCAAAGTAAAGCAATAAATATTGAAATTGTTAACCAATACTGTAAGAGAAGTTGCCTCAAGTTCCTCGTTTTCTTCAAAATTAAAAAAGCCATATATTTTTACCTGTGAAAGAAGAAAAGGAACGATGATGAATTCGAAGCTGTTGTGGCCGGAGGGAAAGGTTGTCACATCGATTGAAGGTTACAGAATTCAAAGTTGTTGTGGCTGGAGAGCAAGGTTGTCACGTCGATTGAAGATTGAAGTCAAAAAGAAACTCGAATCCCAACTATTTATCGTCGGATATTGAAGTCGTTGAGGATTGAAAGGAGAAATTTGTAAAACTGTTGGTTGGGAGAGAGTTGAGAGAAGTTGTAGAGAGAAAGGAGAGAGACTGGTTGATTTGGATTGAAGAGGGGTGTGGATTGAGTTGATTTGTATTTTTGAAAAGATTAAAAAGTTTTGAAAATATTAATCAAGTCCACAATTAAATTAATCAAATTTCCTAATGATGTTTTAAGTTGGTCAATGTCACCAGCCCTTCATTTAATACTTAAAAAACACCTTTCCTTCAATTTTCTCTAGATACATTATTGTCGAAAATGTCCAATAAAATACTTCACTTTACACGCTTTAATTAATATATAGACATTCCACATATCAAAACAAATAAAAACATAACCTACTACTACATTGTTGGCATTCATCTGGGGGTCTTCTTAGGTTCAATAACCTCATGGAAAAATCAAATGAGAAAACATATTAATTGAGATTTAAAATGATCAAACACAACTACCGATTTTAATGTGGTATATACATGTTTGACAACTTACTTCTTTAATGTGCAGAATAAGGAATTTGAACTAGAATTAAGAAACAAAGCATGATATATTCTAGAATTTTCAAACTCAAAAATCAATGTACAAATGAGAAAACCAAATAAATTGCCTAGAAGGAAAATAATATAGGCATATAATCTCTGACGCCAGACGATAATCCATCTGCAGATATTTTCATCTCTCTTGAAAGCAGTTTCTGAGTTTCTAGTAAATTCTCGTGATAGTACTTCTTGATGAATACTCAAAAACTTTGTCCGGGTTATGATTCCATCCCATGTTGTTTCTACAGGTGCCTAAACTGACGGTTTTTGATAGCATGACCAGGTTCACTACCAACATCAACAAGCAAGCCTCATTTTTTTGACCCCTTATATTCTGGAGGAGAATAGTTACTAACAGAGGCACAAGAACACCAGTAACATAAGACGCAATCAAATTTACCCTGACAAAAGCAAAGAATATACCATATCTGACTGACTGTGGGTATAGGACAATACTTTTGAGAGTGATAAAATTAAGAACATCAAAAATTAGATTAAAATAATTACAAAAATGTGCAACAAAACTTCAAAATAATTATCTCCTAAAAGTGGAAGTTAACTATACGTATCATCTAAAGAGACGGGGAAGGGAACAAAAAGAGTCTCAATAACAAATATACTGCAGACATGAATTCGGTCAAAATATATGCATTTGGTAGCAAGTAAGAAAAATAAATAGGAAATCACTTTAGCCTCTTTTAATATTTATCAACGGGTGTGTACAAATTGAGACAAAAACTACCTACTGATTGTGATGTGGTAATTTGCTAAGATTAATTTCTTCCACCTCTCTTTATTACTTAAATTTGGCAAAAGACAATATAGAAAAAGTTAAACTACAGTTCCTAGAGGATATCAAGTTCCAGACAATCCAATTTTACAAAGAAATAACAAGATTCATGATGCATCCAAGGGAGTAGCCTAGTGGTTCGATGAAGTTGGATTGAGCAGCATTAGACATCAGGTCCAATTTCCAACGGAGACAAACACTATGTGATTTCTTCTCATCTCTTCAAATAATATGTATTTTTCAGCTATGATCAAGGCTTCATTAAAGATGGACACAAGGACAGATGAGTGCCAATAAAGGTATGTACATTGATTGTGCACCAGACAATTTTATAGGGGCCGGGTAGATTTTATTGAGCGATAATATGCTAAATTTGAAAATCATAAATCTTAAGGAACCCTGTCAAGAAATTAATGAAATAGCCTTTACATACCTTATCGCTTGCTTTTCTAAGCTACCACGAAGTTCTACTGAAACGCCCACTTCAACTTGTGGGTTTTCAAGCCAGGTAGGAGTTGTTGAGGCGAAGACTAAATTGCTGAAAAAGAGGATGTAGGAGACTTACCAGATTTCACAATTAACAATTGTCCATTTACTACAAAAAGTGATTCTTCCTAGTTAGGGTCATCACACATCAACCGCAATTAGCAAGAACTAAAGTGAAGAAACATTAGTATCTATACTATTTTCAGTAAATGATAATATAATAGGATTAACTTCTCGGTCATTTTGCTAAGCCATAACGGAATCCTCGGCCTCATTGACGACCATATCTGAATTCTTTTTATCCTCCATGAAAGATGAAATTCAAGTTGTCACTTGAGGTGAGCTGTATTTTCAAGTTTGCGTCTCACCTTGCAAACACACACTTTTCTTGCTTAAACCTATTTAGACATTGCAAGCTGCATAAACGTAATTATTCTGAGCACTGATTAAAATTAATCCGATAAACTAACGTGTAGAAGTGCAACTTTGAATAGCTAAAAAAATTCAAATTCTTGGAATTTGTAAAACTCGTAAAATAGTAAGTAATAAGGTTCAAGTAGCAGAGACTAACTGCTCACAGAGTGGCCAAATAATTTTGTATAAAATGACAAAATTAACAATTTCATAGCCAATTTAGAGCAAAAGATGATTCAAGAGTACAAATAGACCATTGTAACATGAGATATTGAATTTTTCCATAACAGAATCGTCAGTATCATTGGAAGCAATATCAGTATATTTTTGTCTTCCCTTTTATTTATTTAAGATGTTGAATCTCTTCGTTACAGTACATCAATGTGGACACGTTTGCTTGAAGTAGAGGGACTCTGCGAGGTAGCCTTTGACACTAAGTTATTTTCATCTTCTAATAGACTTGTTAGTTCAGCAGCTGCAAGCCTGCCATTTTAGTATGCCACTAGCATAGGACTCTGAATGGTTGAAACTCTTGCAAAGTTTCATCATCAACACTTGAATTTACAAAATTAAAACTTAAATGACAATTTCACAACTTTCACATAGAGTATACCTAGGCCATTTATTCTTCATTTGAATTCCCTAATTCATCTGCAAAACTTTTATCTTCAAGTATCAGATGATTACTGAGTCCACAGGAATCCTAAGTAGTTTCTCCCATAAACTGGAGGTGAACTGTCCTAGTGTCCTGGAGGAGAAAATTACCGTTATCTAAAAGTTATGCGAACAAATATAGCTTATCAAGACGATACACAAGTAGAGAACTTTAAATCGAGATTCATTTATTCACACACAAAACAGGACACATAGTGAAAATACCCAGAGTTCAACAAGATAACCAGGACTAACTCAGTATAAAGTGATGATAAGACAACTTTTCACTAGAGAATCGTACTTCCTGTCTATCCTTCCACTCAGTCTGAAATCTCTATTTAAAGAAAGTGGACCTTGTAGTACTTAAGTTGAGCTTTATAAACTTGACCAAGACTTGCTGCAGCAACAGGTGATGCAGATATAGCTGGGTAGATAGTTTCTATCATGATTATAATTATTTAGTTTGGAATTAACATATATATTTATATCTTCTTTCCCTTTGCACCTTTTTCATTAAAGCCTATGCTTTATTTGCGTTTTGCGCTTAAAGCCCCAACGGACCTTGAAGCTTTTTTGCGCTTTTGGATTTTGATAACACCGGTATGCAAGAGAAAAAAAAATCTCAGAAAATGAGTTTGCAACCTCCATGAGATAGAGAGGTTGTTTACAAAATACCATCAATTAATTTACAAAATTTTATGTTAAGTAAATGCTTGCCTCTTAGATTTATAAATAGTGTTTAACAACATTGTTTCATAGTTAGACATAAAGAACAACATGGAATCTAATACACGAAATGTTTCTGCAAAATATTATAAGAAAATGTGGTTTGACACTTGCACCAATCTGCCAGTTTTCAATTTGTATTAAATATGGGCCATTTGGGTTTTATTTAACCCATTCTTGCTCAACCCATACAAAACCAACCTAGCCCGCTTAGTTTTCAACACCACAATGTACTATACTAACTAAGCCAAAATTTTGTTTATAATGGTAATCAGAGGAAATTTTCACAAGGAAACTATTAGGACAAACATTTAGTATAGAGGAAGGAAGGGAGAAAGTATTTGTAGCTCGGAGAGCTCCTCAAGGTACTCAGGTGGGCATATATCAGGCTTGGTACATAAACCTTGACCTATTTTAACAAATGTAGGCCCCAATCTGGTGAAAGTCTCCCTAAGCTCAATGGTACGCAATCTCATTTTCCGATCAAGATCCCCGTTCAACCGGTCAAGCCATACTTTTAGTGTGAATGAACCAAGTCCATTGAATATTTGAAGAGCTCTGTTCAGTACCTAGGAAGCAATCAAACAAATTGGAATTGCATCTAATGTGAAGCTGAAATCAGTTTTAAGTGATTTACCATAATTGGGCGAGAGCCATACTTGTTGGCTAAAAGCTCAGGGCTATAAAAAAAAGCATCCGCAGCACGTGTCATAGCTCTAGCTTCAGATTGCATATTGTCGGCTCGATCTCTGTTATATGGACCAACTTGAAGGGTTCAACCTGTAACATTACTACTATTGTTACCACCGGCTACATCTCTGATTGTTGTTGCTATTGTTGAGGCCTCTCCTCCACTAGAGTCGTTCGAACTGGAACAGTTAGTCTTAAACTCTCCGTCCGTCAAGCTTTTCCCCCTGTAGGTCAAACCGAATCGACGCAGGAAGTCAACATAATATAATGATTTGCCACAAAAGAACAACTCATCCTCACAGACTCCCCAACTAAACTAATTAATTTTATGAAAAAGGTTGCTCTACCTAAGTAGTGTGCAAATGAAATAAGAGCAGGCTTGCACGATACCTTAGAAGTTCCCTGTAACACCCATATCCAACAAAGAGACGTTAAAACAATCTATATCGTTATGTCATAATGTGTATATCAGATTAAAAGCTAGTGATGATCAGCTATATCAATCAATTAACTCAATTCAAACTTCCATTTCAATACTAATAAAAATATCATCTTTAAAGCCACAAGTACGAAACACCCATATGAAATATAACAACAAATCCAGTGTATTCCCACCTGGTGGGGTCTGGGGGTAAGATATACGCAATCCATACCTCTACTCTAAAGAAGTAGAAAGGCTGTTTCCGATAGACCCCCGGCTCAAGACACAAGATACCACACGATTACAAAGAAAAACACCAAACAAGGTTACAAGAATACATACATAAGTACGGCAGCCAAAAAGACTTTTTTATCTTATAACTCATCAAAATCCAGAAAATAACTTAAAAAAATTCGAGAACCGTACAAAATTAGTCCAAAAGATAGGCTATTAATTCATCAATTTCCTTGTCTAACAAACATACTTTACCTAGGCAAATTTTCTACTTCTTTGAAGAAAATTAGTCTGACATACATAATCTACTGACAAAAAATCTCAACATCAGTATAAACAACAATAATATACAAGTAAATGATCTCTCGTCTCTGGGATGAGAGAATAAGTAGTCTAAGAAAATCGATGATTGATTGAGGCATCCCAATTGGTTATTACTACTCTTCAACCCACAACCCTGTAGAAATCTCGTACACATCATTTCATTTGTTCGTAATCGGATCCACCCCGTGTGAAACCCTAGATGGTGGCACATGAAGAATCACTAAAACCTTAGTATTTTCCGACTAATATGGCCACTACTTCCAGTGGGGTCAACCTACCGGAGGAATCTACAATTCAGATCACAGAAGGGGAAACTAAATTCAGAGATAATGCACCCAAGTATGTTGATTTATTAAACCTAAAGTTCACATGCATGAGAATATTAAAATTACTCCTAAATCGGTGGTAACAATGCATAGGGAACCAAGCATAACATGGAAGGATTCAGAAGTACAGACCATGATATTATAGGAGAATTACAATTTGCAATTGTGGGTAAGTTCTCATATGGTAAACCAGCTATTATGGAATTGAGAAAGATGATTCCAAATCAGTGTTGGATCAAGGGAGATTGTACAATTGGAGTATTGGATGAAAGGTATATTTTGATACGGTTGAATCAATTAGAAGATTACATCAAGGTGTTATCAACCACTGCATATTATATCAAGACTAATAGCAGATTATGGCAAATGAGAATACTTAAATGGGATCCATGGTTCGAGCCTGATGTTGAAACTATAATTGGTGTTGCATAGACTTCATTACCTGATTTGCCTCCTAACTTCTTTGCAAAGGAGGCTAATTTCTCAATTGCCTCAGCAGTAGGTAAACCATTAACATTTGATATGGCTACCAAAAATCATACAAGACCAAGTTGTGCACGAGTAAAAATTGAAGCAGACTTGGTAGCTAAATTACCTCATAGGGTGAAGATTAATGAAGAAAATGATGTCACAAGGGAAGTAAAATCAAAATGGATCCATATTCAGTATGACCACAAGCCAAAATATTGTAAGAAGTGTTGTTTACAGGGTCATGATGAGGATTCATATTGGCATATACACCCAGAATTGTTTGAGCAGGAACAAAAACAAAGGGTAGAAAAATCCTTTGAGAAGAATGATTTCAATGTAGAAGGAAATAAGAAAGGGACAGATTCAATAGAGAATAATGGTTATTTGTAGAAGCTGAGAAAGAATAAATACAAGAAGGATAAGTATGGGCACATAATAGGTGAGGTTCAAAAGGAGGATGCAATTTAGACTTCAAATGCATTTAATGTATTAGAACATGGAGAAGTAGAAGAGCAGAATATAATTAGTACAACACCAATACATGAGAGTACAAAGGATTGGATCAATAAAAGTTTTGAGAAAGATGTAAAGGAATCAACAGCAGAACAAGTTCTCAATACTGACGATGGTACTAAACAAAAAGAAGAGGATAGAAGTGGCAAAAAATAGATTGAAGATGCTAACCAGAAGCAACAGGTAAAAAAACAGTTGATCATAACAAAGAGTAGGAGCAGGAACAGATAAAGAAAGTTAGTTAGGGACTAGGTGAGCAACAAAATGCCACAAAGAATCTCATGGTATTACAAGAAGGAGAAGAGGGGAAGCACCAAACAATATTGAAGAATATCATGCCTTTGGCAATTGAAGTAGGAAACATGATGGATGATGTGAATAAAGAGAATAAAGATATTGATGATAAATACTTAGATGATAATATTGACAATGCAGCACTTGGGGAGATTTATCACCAAAGTAGGTGGATTCGATTAAAGCTAAACAAGAAAGACATAAAAAAACACCATTTCAAGACCTGTTTCTAAATAAATGCATTAATCTGGAACATTAGATCTGTGAACACACAGAAAATATTTACAAGATTAATAAATATGCATAGGAGATATCACTTTGGTTTCATTGGTCTTATGGAACCATTTCAGGAGATCCATAGTACAGAAGATTAAGAAAGGAGACATGGGATGCAGCATGCAATAGCAAATATTTCAGGAAAAATTTGGGCACTCATGGACTCAAATTTAACTTGTAGTGCAGTGTTTGATAAAGAACATCAAATTACAATCAAGGTGGAAAATCAATAAGCTGGAATAACAGTGATGGTGACTTTAGTGTATGCAAAATGCAATCAAAATAATAGGATGAGGTTGTGGGAAGCTCTGAAAGAGACAGCAAATAATATGCAGGAACCTTGGATGATAAGAGGTGACTTTAATATCATAAGAAGATATAAAGAGAAATTAGGGGGTTTACCAGTAAATGTAGAGGAAACAGAAGATTTTAATCAGTGTATAAGCATTTGTAGTTTAGAGAAAGTTGAGTTCAAGGGAAGCAAATTCATTTGGTGGAATGGCAGAATAGATGTTGATTGCATTTTTAAAAGGTTGGATAAAGTTCTTGTCAATGATAAATGGCAAGGATTATTTCCAGTTACTAAGGTGGAGAATTTGGTGAGAAGTATATCAGATCATACACCTCTATTATTACAATGCAGCACAATTCAGAAGAAGATGGTTAAGCCATTTAGATTTCTCAACTTTTGGCTGAAGAAAAAATCATGCTTGGAGGTTATAAGAAATAATTGGAATGTGGAGATAGCAGGGGATCCTTTCAGCATATTTCATCAAAATTTGAAGAATACTAAAGAAGCTTTGACCCAGTGGAGTAAGCAAATTTTTGGAAATATATTTCAAGAGATTGCTACTCTTGAAGAGGTAATTAAAGTGAGAGAGAAGCAATTTCAGGAAGATCCTGCTGAGGTAAATAGAGCACAAGCTGAATCAGCTTTACAATTAAAGAAAGAAGAGGAATTTTAGAGATAGAAGTTTGGCTTTGACTGGTTTAAAGATGGTGAAAGAAACACAAAATTTTTTCATACTGTGGTAAGAGGAAGAAGAACAAGACTCAAGATCCAAAGAATTCAGAATGATGAAGGAGATTGGTTAGACAATCAAGATGATATTGCTGAGGTTGCAATCAATTTTTATCAAAGGCAATTTCAAAAGTAGAAAGATACTGAGGATTTCACTATGTTGGATAGATTGCCAAAAGTAATATCAGAATTTCAAAATGTGAATCTAAAAAGCATTCCAACTATTGAAAAAGTGAAATTAGTAGTCATGGGTCTAAATAGAGACAGTCCAGCTAGTCCTGATGGTATGATAGGTGCTTTCTTCCAGGATGCTTGGAGCATAGTATCAAATGATCTTCAGCAAATGGTAATAGCTTTTTTCTGTGGGTATGAACTTCCTAGATTTATCACACATACTAGTTTAATGTTGTTACCAAAAAACTTAGTGGTAAATACTTTCTCAAATCTAAGGCCTATATCTCTTAGCAACTTTGTGAATAATATTTTTTCAAGAATCATTCATGAGAGGTTAAAGAGTATGTTACCAGATATAGTATCTGAGAAACATGCAGGTTTTGTTTAAGGGAAAAGCATTGCGAAGAATATCTTAGTGGTTCAAGAGATAGTATCTGAAATCAGGAAGAGAGGTAAAGTCCCTAATATGATATTAAAGTTGGATATGATGAAGGCTTATGATAGAGTTGAGTGGCTATTTCTGACTAAGGTGCTAACAAGAATAGGATTTTGTGAAGAAATCATAGACATGATTTTTAGGTTATTATCTAATAACTGGTATTCTATACTGATGAATGGACAACCTAGAGGATTTTTTAAGTCCTCCAGGGGTCTGAAATAAGGAGATCTTTTGTCATCTACCCCTTTTTATTATTGCAGCTGAAATGCTATCTAGAATTCTGAAGGATTTGATGGTAAATAAAGAATACAAGCTATTTGGTATGCCTAGAGGGAGTCCAAAAATTAATCATCTAGCCTTTGCAGATAATATGATCATTATACTTAAAGCTGAACACCACACATTGCAATTAGTGACATCAATATTTAAGAATTATGAAAGGGTTTCAGGTCAGAAGATCAACAAGGAAAAAAGTGCTTTGTATATGCATGGAAATGTCTCTAATGGAGTATTAGTCATGGATGAAGTTGCTACAGGAATATTAAGGCAAGAATTTCCATTCATATATCTAGGATGTCCTATTTTCTATATGAGGAAAAAAAAGGTCTATTACTAATAGCTAATGAATAGAATAAGAATCAAATTGCAGGATTGGAAAGGTAAACTTTATCTTTTAAGGGAAGAGATGTTTTAATCAATCATGTGTTGTAGAGTATACCAATACATTGTTTATTTGTTATGAATCCACCTAAGAATGTACTAGATGTTATTCATAAACCCTTTATAAGGTTCTTTTTTAGTAGTTTAGTAGGAGGTAAAGGCAGACGTTGGGTATCTTGGTCTAAATTATGTTTACCAGTAGAGGAAGTGGGTCTGGGTTTTAGACAATTGCAAGATATATCTACAACTTTGTTTTGTAAACTATGGTGGAATTTAAGGACTTGGAAAAATACTTGGAGTGAATATATGAAGAACAAGTATTGTAAGAAATACCATCCAAAAGAAATTATATTGAAAACAGGAGGAGGATCTCAAGTTTGGAAGAAGATGTTACAAGTGAGGGAACTTATAGACCACCTCATTAATTGGAGGCTTAAAGGAGAAGAATCTCACATATGGTATGATAACTCAAATGGAATGAGTGATTTGTACTCAGTATTATAGGACAGTAAAGAATGGGATGATAGGTACAAACAAGTCAAGGATTTGGTAATTAATGACCAATGGAATAGGGATGTGTTAATAGAATTGTTCACAGATGATATTGTGGATCACATAAAGAAAAAAGTGAAACCTCCTCAACAACCAGGACAGGATGATATAGAAATATGGAGCATAGATACAAAAGGAAAGTTTACTGTCAAATCTGCTTGGCAGTATGTGAGGCATAAGGAAAACACTATAGAGTTTTATAAGCAGTTGTGGATAAAAGGATTACCTTTCAAAATATGTTTTTTCATATAGAGAATATAGAGAGGTAAAGTTGCAGTGGATGCTACAATCAGAAGATGGGGAGTATAGGGACCATCAAGATGATGGTGCTGCCAAAATCCAACATAAGAGACTATGTCTCATGTGTTGTTGAGATCACAAATTACTAACAGAACCTAGTCCTACTTTTCTTTTTTTGTAGGTATCAACATACAAGGAATGAGCCTGAGGAATACTATTTTTTCTTGGTGGGAAGCACCAGTCAAGGCAAGGGAAAAAATATACTATAGAGCAATTCCAGCAATCATAATATGGGAGTTATAGAGGAGAAGAAATTCTCTGAAACATAATGGCAAAGGAATAGCAGAGCAGAGGTTAATATTTAATGTAACTAGGTATCTAAGGATGTTGCTTAAAGTTAGAAATCCAGCAATGGAGTTCCTATATGAATGGCCAGATATCATAAAGTATTTCAATCAATTTAAGCCTAAACTTACAGTTATATTAGTTATATGGGAGGTACCAATACAGGATTGGGTAAAATATAATAGGGTGGAGTATCAAAAGGAAATCTTGGAAAAACCTCATGGGCATTTTGCTTAAGAGACCAAAATGGAGATCCAATACATGTAGCAGTGTAACGCCCCGAATCTAGTACCCAGAATGCTACAAGGTGCTCATGACTCCAAAGGACCACAAGCTAACCCATGACTGATATCTGTACCTGAACACTTCATAATATACTGTGTAAATGCGGAAATAAAGGTTGTAAGGCCATAAGGTTCAAAACTGAGACACAATATCAAATAAAATATAACATCTATGTGGGGTATGAAATACCCAAAACAAACTAATAAACTGACGGAACATGATAGTTTGAAAAGCCTCTAACTGTCTGAATAAGGAGTTGATGGGACATGTCCCCAACTAACTCAAACTACTGAAATAAACTAGTACTAGAATAATAAGATAATACTCATGTCCTCGAAGGATGAGGACTCACTGTTGACTCAAATTGCTGAGTAATGGAATGCTACTGATGCTCTGGAACTCATGCTTCTGAACATATGGTATGAAACACTGTAGAGCAAATGCGTCAATACGATTGAATATACCGGTATGCATGTGAGGTAGGCTGAATGCAAATGGTTCACATACATGAACTATATAACTGACTGAACAACATGAATGTGAGCATACATGTGTGAATACATAATAAATGTAACTGAGTTTGTGATAACATGATTACTGAATCTGAGTACTGATAACATGAGATACTGATAACCGTATAACTGAAATAACTAATACTGAGTGACTGTATCTAAAAGTCTAGTTTTTGAGTTTTGTTCTGTTCTAGGGTGACTGCATCTGACAATCCTAAATTCTGTAGAACTATCTGAGTTCTATTTCTGAGACTGAATGACTATATCTGACAGTCCTGATTTGTAACTGAAACTGTGAGAAGTAGTTATCTAACTGACATGCCCTACATAACATAATATATTGGTGTTGGGGTCCAATCTGTAACCCCAATTGGAAGGTGTCAATACCACATCACTAGTAAGGATAAGCTATGGGTGACCCTCATCTGGTAGTGTCCCCAAAAAAGAACGGTGGGACCCTCATCTGACAGTGTTTATCCACCTCAGCAACCCTTATCTAACAGTGTTGATGTCTCAACCTATGCTGGATACATAATTCTGGAATGCAAGGATGACTTCTAAGAATCACACCCTTATCTGACAGTGTGTGTTCCCATCCTTACTTGGTGCTAATTCCTACTCCCATCTGAATAGACGCAGAACATAGACTACTGAACTAAAATGGATTGAATTAACTGAGCTTCTATTGACTGGCAAAATGGTACTGAGATTCCAGAAAAATGGGTCCCAAAGCGTCACACGGTGCTGAGGCTACGAGTAGCCCCAAGCTAACCCTTTGAGCCATTTTTATTCAGTTCAACACAAATCAACAGGGTTTTCATGAATAACCCTCAAATATCAACAGAGTAATCATTATCCAAGAATAAAAGAATTTTCGAAAGATAACAAAATACGACTTATTAGTCAATTCCCAACATCTATACTAGTCTGAAAAGCCTCTAAGAAAATCAATAAAACCAGCGAGCCATTGAGACATGCCACAACTAACTCATATTCAGTTATCAAATGTAAACAATTCCATGAAATTAACATCAGACATCACATCCTCGGAATATGAGAACTCACCACGATAGAGTATGTAGAACAGCGTGCCCAAAGAATCACTGTCGAACCTGGAACTAAGAACCTGAACCTATATTCCAGGAAAATGCATCCCACATCCGAAGATGTGGGTCAGTACCATGGAAAAAAACCGAGTATATGGGGGTGTATGCAGTTGTATAAACATCATCATTATAAATATTTATAAGAAATATGCAGGATGTATGAAAGGCTCACATAGCCTGAAGAAAATTATCATAATCATGCGAAGATGAAATAAGTACTATAACACATGTGAGTCATCATATAATTTGTCAATCACTTTCAGATCATCAAGAATATCAATTCTCATAATGTAACTATCTTTTAAATCTTTCAAAATAATAACTTTCACAATTCCACTTTCAAATCACTTCACCATTCACCATAGACATAAGGAAATACACACACACCGGGAGATCCTATAACCGACACAAACCATGTGAGCTACATAGAGTCCAACGTACAACCCATGTTGGGGAGAACCATCCTATCCTTGCCATTGGAGTAGGACTATCGATATCAAATCCACACAAACTAGTGATCACTATATAAATCAGCCTCAGGCTCACTCCTATGGGGGCACATAGTTCTAGGGAAGTAAGGTCGCTTTATACCTCCCACTCAGTGCTAAAGATTTCTCCCGAACTTAGCTCAGATCATTTCAAAGACAATCCATAACAAAATAATTTCAGTAATATATAAATATACATCGGGAGCCATCATGCTTCCCTTCTATTAAAATCAACCATGTTATGGATTTCTTTCACACTCGAGTTCAAAACAACTCCATTAAGACCAAAAGGTCAAATCACTCAAAATATCTCAAATATTCAACATCAACGTGCATATAATACACACTTTCTAAAAAAAAACACAATTTCCAATGGGGATTCATGACCCAAATATCAAAATCATGATAAATATCGTTCAAGATTCATGCTTTATATCTCCACACATCTAAATTCATATTTCAAAATCATAAACATCAAGATTTCATAATAATCATCATAAGATATGGGTTCATGCTTCAAATTCGTAAAAAATCAAATAAAAATCATGCCTTTGTAAAGGAAATTACTTTTGGGCACAAGAACGAAAGAGAGTTCTTATTGAAAACCCCCACATACCTTGAATGATGAAATTTAGATCGATACTCATTTTTTAGATGTTAATCGTGCCTTTGAATGATGGTTCTTGGAGTTCTTGAACTAGGAACTGGGAATCTTGAATAAATTTGTAGAATTAATGGTGAACTTTAGAGGTTCTTGAAGTTGGATGTAGGAGCTTAGGGTTTTCTTTTTGAGGGAATTTGATTAAATATAACATATAATGCTTCTAATAGGCTTTAATATAGGGTTTGGACGGATTTTAGGTGGGGGAAAGACCAAAACGCCCCTAAAAATCAAATAATTCTCGAATCTGTCCTTTGGTGGACTATTTTGATAGTCTGAAGTAGATCAACCATAACGTTTTACTACGATATCCAAATTGGATGAAACTATTTTCATTAGAAAGAGGACTCTCATATCTTTCCGTTGATATGTAGTATCTCACCCAGATCATTGTGTACGAGGAGTTATGATTATTTAAATTTGGAGAAAAAATACGCCAGGCCTCAGTACTTTTTCCTGCACGTTTTACTGTTCACTACTCTTCATGGTTCGATCGGAATATTCATAACTCGTCGCTCAGGTGTCCGTTTTGGATGATCCATATATCATTGGAAAGGTTATTTGATACTCTACGCAATGGTGGGTCATAATCTAAGACATTTCACATGGAAAATTTATAATTCATTCTAGAAGATAGAACCCAACACGTTTATGCATAAAATTTAAACAAAAAATTTCTCGGGGTATTATATCATCCCCCCCTTGGAAACATTCATCCTCGAATGACGCTAGACATGCCAAGATTTCATAGAGAATAGAGCATACAGTTGAAACCATTCGTTAGACTCATCACCACATCGTTTCTCACTCCGAATGCAACATAGAATGCTTAAATTCTAGAAACTATAGCTGAACATATAATAAATGACAGCTGAACTACTGCAACTTTTATCAAAAGTGCATGATTTAGGAAAGAACGGTACCTTCGGCTTGATCGGAGTTTGCAGAAAATAGGTGCGGGTACTTAGATCGCATATCCGCCTCAACTTCCCAAGTTGCACCCTCAATAGATTGGTTTCGCCACAACACTTTGACCAAGGGAACTTCTTTGTTCCTTAGTCTTCGGACACTGAAATCAATAATCTCAATAGGAATCTCATCAAAAGAGAGATTTACTTGAATGTCAGCACTCACAGAGGAATCCACTGCCACAGTATCGCTAATATGCTTTCTAGGCATGGAGACATGGAATATTGCATGAACAGAGGACAACTCAGAAGGAAACTCGACCTCATAAGATACCTTACCAACACGGCTAAGAATTTTGTAAGGACCAACATAATGGGGACTAAGCTTCCCCTTCTTTCTGAATCTCTTCACCCTCCTTATGGGTGAAATTTTTAGATACACTAGGTCACTAACTTCAAACTCAAGGTCTCTCCTTCTAACATCTGCATATGACTTCTAACGACTCTGCGCAGTTTTCAACCTTTCCCTAATCAACTTAACTTTTTCCATAGCCTCAAATACCGAATCAGGACCACTCACAACCGCTTCACCTACCTCAAACCAACCTATGGGTGATCTACACTTCCTCCCATATAAGGCTTCAAACAGAGCCATGCCATACTAGAGTGGAAACTATTATTGTAAGCAAACTCTATCAACAGTAAGTGATCATCCCAACTTCCCTTAAAGTCAAGTGCACAAGCTCTCAACATATCCTATAAGGTCTGGATGGTCCGCTCAGCCTGACCATCGGTCTGCAGATAAAAAGCAGAACTCAAAAGCACTTGGGTACTAAGACCTTTCTGAAAAGCTTTCCAAAATTGTGAAGTGAACTAAGTACCCCTATCCAAAATGCTAGACAAGGGAACTCTATACAGTCTGACTAGCTCTCGAATATACAATCTAGCGTAATCCTCAGCAGTATATAAAGTATGAACAAGCAAGAAATGAGCAGACTTAGTCAACCTATCAACCACAACCCAAATGGAATCATGATGGGGTGGAGAAAGAGGTAAACTAATCATGAAGTCTATATTTATTTTTTCCCACTTCCAGGTGGGAATACTAAACTCTTGCATCATACCACCAGGTCTTTGGTGTTCAACCTTAACCTGTTGGCATGTTGAACACTTAGCTACAAACGCTGCTATATCTTTCTTCATGCCACTCCACCAATAGATTTCCCGTAAGTCTTGGTACATCTTGGTGGCACCAGGATGAATAGAATATCGCGCCCAATGCACTTCAACCATAATCCTCTATCTCAGATCATTAACATTCGGGACACACAATCTACCCTACAATCTCAACATACCATCTCCCCTTTAGGAGAAAACCTCTACTTTTTGGTCCTTGACTGACTCCTTCAGTCTGACCAAACTAGCATTTAAGTAGTGTTTTTCCTTCACTTCCAAAACCAGGGAGGATTCGGAACTACTCTGAGCCCCTATACTACCTTTAGCAGAGTCAAAAAACCTAACCCCCAATCTAGCCAAACAATGTACATCATGAGCCAACTTTTTCTTACCTTCTACCACATGCAAAACACTACCCATGTACACTCTACTTAGGGCATCCACCACAACAATTGCCTTGCCCAGATGGTACAGCACACTCATATCATAGTCCTTTAATAATTCTAACTATCGTCTCTGCCTAAGATTGAATTGTCTCTGGGTAAACACATACTGCAGACTCTTATGATCAGTGAAAACATCAACATGGACACCATACAAATAGTGTCTCCAGATTTTCAAAGCAAACACAACATCAGCCAACTCAAGGTCATAGGTGGGGTAATTTTTCTCATGGGGTTTCAACTGTCTAGAAGCATAAGCTATCACCTTACCTTTCTGCATCAATACGCAATCCAACCCAACTCTCAAAGCATCACAGTATACTACAAAACCATCAAAACTATTAGGTAAAGTCAAAACAGGGGCTAAAGTGAGTCGAGTCTTCAACTCCTGAAAACTCTTCTTACAAGATTTGGACCATAAGAACTTCACTTTATTTTGGGTCTACCGAGTCATAGGAGATGCTATAGAGGAGAAACCCTCAACAAAACGGAGGTAATAGCCAGCTAAATCTAAGAAACTTCAGATATCAATTGAAGAAATAGGTCTAGACCAATTTCTAATAGCTTCGGTCTTTTAGGGATCAACTCTAATACCCTCGGAAGAAATGATATGACCCAGAAAGAAAACTAACCTTAGCCAAAACTCACACTTATTGAACTTGGCAAACAACTTGTGATCTCTAAGGGTTTGCAAGACAGTTCAGAGATGAACAGAATATTCATCCTTACTACGGGAGTACACCAGTATATCATCGATGAACACTATGACAAACATATCCAGATATGGTCTGAACACTCGATTCATGAGGTCCATGAAAGTTGTTGGGGAATTAGTTAACCCAAAAGACATAACAAAAAACTCAAAATGGCCATAACGAGTTCGAAAAATGGTTTTCGGGATGTCACACTCCCTAACTTTGAGTTGATGATAGCTGAAACCAAGGTCTGTCTTTGAGAAATAACTTGCACCTTGAAATTGGTCAAACAAATCATCTATTCTCGGAAGAGGGTACTTATTTTTTATGGTGACTTTATTCAGTTAGCGATAATCAATGCATATACATAAAGAGCTATCTTTCTTTCTCACAAACAACATAAGAGCACCCTAAGGAGAAACACTAGGCTTTATGAAACCTTTATCTAGTAGATCTTTGAGTTGCTCTTTCAACTTTTTAAATTCTGCAGGGGCCATACGATAAGGAGGAATAAAAATAGGCTGAGTATCGGGAAGAAGATCAATCCCGAACTCTATCTCTCTATCAGGAGGTATCCTTGGGAGATCATCCGAAAAGACATCAGAAAACTCATTGACAACGTTAACAGATTGGAGAGTTGGAGTCTCAGACTTAGTGTCTTTGACTCTAACCAAATGGTAAATACACCCCTTGGAAATAAGCCTTCTAGCTTTAAGGTAAGAGATAAAATGACTCTTGGGTGACACAGAATTCCCAGACCACTGAAACACGGATGCACTCAAAAACTGAAACTTGACCACTCGAGTTCGACAATCAATAGAGGTATATTTCTAAAAAAGAAGAGTATGAATCAATAGTAGAGAGAGACACTTTAAGCACGATAGACTTCTAAAAGAAAGAATCACACTTTTTCCTAAAATGTCTTGTAGCCTCTTGCTCATAGATGTGGTACGCTACACACCGATGATCAAGACTCTACTTAACGCGGTTTGTCAGACTCCCTAGGACACCTTAAAACCTTAGGCTCTGATACCAAGTTTGTAATACCCCAAAAAAAGGGTCCTAGAGTGTCACACGGTGTTTGAGGTTACGAGTAGCCCCAAGCTAACCCTTTGAGCCATTTTCATTCAGTTCAACACAAGTCAATGGGGTTTCCATAAATAACCCTCAAATATCAACAGAGTAATCATCATTCAAGAATAAAAGAATTTCAGAAAGATAACAAAACATGACTTATTAGTCAACTCTCAACATCTATACTAGTCTGACAAGCCTCTAAGAAAATCAATAAAACCAGCGAGCCATTGTGACATGCCACAACTAACTTATACTCAGTTATCAAATGTAAATAATTTTGTAAAACCAACATCAGACATCACTTCCTCGAAACATGAGGACTCACCATGACAGAGGATGTAGAACAGCATGCCCGAAGAATCACTGTCGAACTTGGAACTGAGCACCTGAACCTACATTCTGAGAAAATGTAGCCCATATCTAAAGATATGGGTTAGTACCATGGAAAAGAATTGAGTATATGGGGGTGTATGCAGTTGTATAAACATCATCATCATAAATATTTATAAGAAATATGCAGGATATATGAAAGACTCACATAGCCTGAAGAAAATCATCATAATCATGAGAGGATAAAATAAGTACTATAAAATGTGTGAGTCATCATATAATTAGTCAATCACTTTCAGTTCATCAAGAATATTGATTCTCATAATGTAAATATCATTTAAATCTTTCAAAAGAAAACTTTCACAATTCAACTTTGAAATCACTTCACCATTCACCATAGACACAAGGAAACACACACACACTGGGAGATCCTATAACCGACATAAACCATGTGAGCTACATGGAGTCCAACGTACAACCCACATTGGGGAGAGCCATCCTATCCTTACCATCGGAGTAAGACTATCGATATCAAATCCACACAAACTAGTGATCACTATATAAATCAACCTCAGGCTCATTTCTATGGGGGAACGTAGTTCTAGGGAAGTAAGGTCGTTTTATACCTCCCATTCGATGCTAAAAATTTCTCCCGAACTTAGCTCAGATCATTTCAAAGACAATCCACAACAAAATAATTTTAGTAATATATAAATATACATCGGGAACCATCATGCTTCCCATTTATCAAAATCAACCATGTTATGGATTTCTTTCACACTCGAGTTCAAAACAGCTCCATTGAGACTAAAAGGTCAAATCATTCAAAATATTTCAAAAAAAAACACAATTTTCAATAGGGATTCATGACCCAAATATCAAAATCATGATAAATATCATTCAAGATTCATGCTTTATATCTCCACACATGTAAATTAATCTTTCAAAATCTTAACATCAAGATTTCATAATAATCATCATAAGATATGGGTTCATGCTACAAATTCATAAACAATCAAATAAAAATCATGCCTTTGTAAAGAAAATTACTTTTGGGCACAAGAACGAAAGAGAGTTTCTTGTTGAAAAACCCCGCATACCTTAAATGATGAACTTTAGATCGATACTCATTTTTGAGATGTTAATCGTGCCTTTGAATGATGTTTCTTGGAGTTCTTGAACTAGGAACTTGGAATCTTGAATAAATTTGTAGAATTCATGGTGAACTTTGGAGGTTCTTGAACTTGGATGTAGGAGCTTAGGGTTTTCTTTCTGAGGAAATTTGATTAAATATAACATATAATACTTCTAATAGGCTTTAATATAGGGTTTGGATGGATTTTGGGTGAGGGGGAATGACCATAACACCCCTAAAAATTAAATAATTCTCGAATCTATCCTTTGGTGGACTGTTTTGATAGTCTAAAGTAGATCAACCATAACGTTTTACTCCGATATCCAAATTTGAAAGAGGACTCTCATATCTTTCCGTTGATATGTAATATCTCACCCATATCATTGTTCACAAGGAGTTATGATCATTTAAAGTTGGATCAAAAATACGCCTGGCCTCAGTACTTTTTCCAGCACGTTTTACTGTTTACTGCTATTCATGGTTCGATCGGAATGTTCATAACTCGTCGCTCAGGTGTCCGTTTTGGATGATCCACATATTGTTGGAAAGCTTATTCGATAATCTATGCAATGGTGTGTCATAATCTAAGATATTCCACATAAAAAATTTATAATTCATTCTAGAAGATAGAACCCAACACGTTTGTGCACAAAATTTTAATGAAAAATTTCCCAGGGTATTACAGTTTTACTGAGCTTTCCTGAGTCACATGACTGACTGAGTTCTATGGATCATGGCTTGACTGAGGATATTGGAAAAACATGACACTAACTCTAGGCACACAGTTATATTTTTCAGGTACAATTTCCCCCAGGACTCAATGGGAAGAAACTGACAAAGAATGACTTTCTTGAATACATGACCAACATCACAATCCGTAATACAATAAATTGGATATTTCATGAAGTACAAGTTCTAAAGCACCCCAATGGCTACACATATATCCATACTTCATTGACTAAGACATTTCATTAAACACTTGACGTGCATAAACTTGTACATGAATGGAGATTTCATATTATTATACTAGTATGGCACTTTTCCTTCATATAGGCATTTAGTCAAACACATGGGGAGCATGCTTTGGTTATACCATTATCAACACATCTAATAATCATTGATACATCAATCAACTTGTAAATTGAAGGGGTTTTATCATGATTATTATGTAAATTTTCATATACTAGGGTCAATCATTGGAATATGTAATTTAAAACATGAATCAAAATCCCACAACAACATGAACATGAATTTCAATTCAATTTAAATCATGAACATTCATCAATACACAAATATTGGATTTCAAAAGAGATTCTTGAGCTTCATGGGTGAAAGAGACCATGAATCAACACATGACTTACCTTGATACTTGTTTTAGGAAGATTGATGGAAGAATCCTTGAGATTTGGATCTTGAATTGGAAACCCCTCTACTTGTTCTTCAGAGAATTTGAGAGAAAAAATGTATTTTTGTGAAATAAAGGTTGAATTCAGTGTTTATGGAGCTTTGGGGTGAAGGAAAAATACCAAAATACCTCTCCAAAACCATTTGGAAAATGTTAAATTCTATGGCTGACGACATTGGGCTGATGTCGTCACATATGTGATAAGCCGTCAGCTCATGTCATCACTTGATGCTGGAATTATAACTTTCTGCCTAAGACTGATGACATTAGCTAATAAGTCATCAGATATGTGATAATCCGTCATCTCATGTCATCACTTAGTTTCCAGGCTAACATATTGGAGTAAAATGCGTATAACATTTTGCTCCGATATTAGATTTGGGAGAAATTGGTATCGTTAGGAAGCTAATTCAATTATATATCTGTTTTTGGGTAATGAGATTAAAAATTCATAGTATGACAAGAGATATACTTGTTTAAAGTTGACTATACCAATATCCTTCCCAAGAATTCAATCGGTAAGAAATGTTTTGATTTGCCTAATAGCTAGGACGTATTTGAGATCTTAATTAAAATTAAACTTAATTATGAAACTGCCAAAGAACAATGATGTACTATGCATAAGCTTGAAATATGGTGCTAATATTGATTTGCGTTTTTTGGGGTATTACAATATCTCCCCCTTGGGAACATTCGTCCTCGAATGAGACTGAATAGACTGAGCGAAATGATAACTGAAAGTACATACTAGACATGCACAACTGAAGCATGATTTTATGTCTAACATGAATAATAAGATGGTTTTATCATATTGAACATGCATATCTGATGCATGAATTCATGACTGAGCTGATACATAAATACATGACTGAATATGTAATGGTACTTGGTACGAAGTTTATAATGGAAATATGAACATTAAACTGAATAAGCTTAAGGAAAATTATTACCTTGATCTGAGTTTGAGTTTGCAGAGAAGAGGTGAGGGTACTTGGTTCGCATGTCTGCTTCTGTTTCCCAAGTATCTCCCTCAACGGACTGGTTCCGCCAAAGAATTTTGACTAGAGAGACTTCTTTGTTCCTTAGTCTACGAATCTGGTAGTCAGGGATTTTGACTGGAATTTCTTCATAAGAGAGACTGTTCTGAATATCTATGCTCTGAATAGGGACTACATCTGCTAGGTCACTTATGCATTTCTTGAGAAAAGAGACATGGAAGTTTGGGTGAACTGAGGCTAGATCTGAAGGCAATACAAGCTCATAAGCTACTTTGCCTAAGTGACTGATAATTTTGAAGGGACCGATATATCTGGGACTAAGCTTTCCCTTCTTGCCGAATATCTTTACTCCCTTCATGGGAGAGATTTTTAGATAGACAAAGTCACTAATTTTGAACTAGAGATCCTTTCTGTGTATATCTGCATAAGACTTATGTCAACTCTGAGTAGCCTAAAGTGTCTCTCTAATTAATTGAACTTTTTCTAAGGCATCGAATACCAAGTCAGGATCTATGACTGAGGCCTCACTAACTTCGAACCAACCGACTAGATATCTGCATCTCCTATCATAGAGAGCTTCAAATGGAACCATCTGAATACTAGAATAATAGTTGTTGTTTTATGCAAACTTAATCAAAGGCAAGTGGTCATCCCAACGTTCCTTGAAATCAATTACATAAGCCCTTAGCATATCCTTGAAGGTCTGAATGGTCCTTTCTGGTTGACCATCTATCTGGGGATTAAAGCTTGTAATGAGATGAATGTTGGTACCAAGAACCTTTTGGAATGCTTTCCAGAAGTGAGAGATGAACTGGGTACCTCTATATAAAATAATGGACAGCGAAATACCATATAATCTAACTAATTCCCTGATATAGAGTTTGGCATAGTTCTCGGCTGAATAAGAGGTATGAACTGGAAGAAAATGAGCTGATTTGGTCATCTTGTCTACAATGACCCAAACTGAATCATGTTGATGGTGAGTACGTGGCAAACCCATCACAAAGTCAATGTTCACTTCTTCCCATTTCCAAGTGGGAACAATGAACTCTTTCATGGGACCATTAGGCTTTTGATGCTCTATCTTAACCTGCTAACATGTAGAGCACTTAGAGACAAACTCTGCAACATCTCTTTTCATCCCACTCTACCAATAGATCTCCCGCAAGTCGCGGTACATCTTTGTGGCCCCTGGATAAATAGAGTACCACGCACCATGTGCTTCTTTAAGAATTTGCTGCCTTAAGTCATCTACACTTGGAACACACAGACGACCTTGACAACACAGAGCACCATCTCCCCCTAGGAGATAACCTCAACCTTCTGATCCTTGACTGACTCTTTCAACTTGACTAGACTAGGATCTTTATCTTGTTTTTCTTTTACCTCAGAAACTAGAGATGATTCTGAACTACTCTGAACCCATATATCACCCTCCTCTGTATCGACTAAGCGAACCCCTAGTCTGGCAAGCTGATGGACTTCCTGAGATAACCTCTTCTTATTGTCCTCAAAATTAGCAACACTACCCATAGACAGTCTACTGAAAGCGTTAGCCACTATGTTAGCCTTTCTTGGATGATAAAGGACACTCATGTCATAATATTTCAAGAGCTCTAACCACCTTCTCTAGTAGAGGTTAAGATCTTTTTGAGAGAATACATACTGAAGGCTCTTATAGTCTATGAACACATCTATATAAACACCATATAGATAATGCCTCCAAATCTTTAAGGAAAATACTATGACTGTTAACTCAAGAGCATAAGTCGGATAATTTTTCTCATCGGGTTTAAGCTGTCTGAAGGCGTAGGCTATAAGCTTACCATGCTGCATGAGGACACAATGCAAACCTACTCTGGATGCATCAAATATAATACAAACCCATATGAACCATCTGGAAGAGCTAGGACTAGAGTTGAGGTGAGTCGAGTCTTTAGCTCCTGAAAACTCCTCTCACAAGAATTCGACCATTTAAACTTGACCTTCTTCTGAGTCAATCTGGACATAAGGGATGCAATAGAAGAAAATCTCTCAACAAATCATCTGTAATAGCCAGCCAAACCCAAGAAACTCCTGATATTTTATAGAGATACAGGGTGAGGCCAGTTTCTTATCGCTTTGGTCTTTTAAGGATCAACCCTAATGCCATCACCAAAAATGATATGACCAAGGAATGCTACTGACCTTAGCCAAAACTCACACTTACTAAACTTAGGAAACAGCTGATGATCTCTGAGAGTCTGAAGTACAATTCTGAGATGGTCTGCATGATCACGCTCACTTCAGGAATAGAGCAGAAATCATCTAAGAAGACTATGAAGAACATATGTAAATAATGCTTGAACACCCTGTTCATCAAGTCCATAAAAGCTACTGAGGCATTATTAAGACCAAAGGATAAGACTAGGAATTTGAAATGAACATACCAAGTTCGAAGAGCTATATTTTGAATGTCACATTCCCTGACTCTGAATTGATGATATCCTAATCTGAGGTCTATCTTAGAGAAATAATTTGCACCCTGAAGTTGGTCAAACAAGTCGTCAATACAGGGAAGTGGATACTTTTTCTTAACCGTGACTTTATTGAGCTGACGGTAATTAATGCACATTTTGAGAGAACCATCTTTTTTGCACACGAATAAGACTGGTGCTCCCTATGGGGATAGGCTGGGCCTGATGAACCCCTTATCTAAGAGATCCTTCAACTAATCTTTCAATTCTCTAAGTTCTGTTGGTTCCATTCTGTATGGTGAAATAGATATAGGCTGAGTATCTAGAAGAAGATCAATACCGAAGTCTATTTCCCTTTTGGGAGGAATTCTGGGAAGATCTTCGAGAAAGACATCTGAATATTCATTCACGACTGGGACTGATCAAGATTGGGAGTTTTGGAACTAGTCTCCTTAACTCAAACAAGATGATAGACACATCCTTTAGACATTATTTTCCTTGCCCGAAGGTAGAAAATAAGGTGACCTCTGAACGCTGAAGTACTACCCCTCCACTCTAGGACAGGTTCATTCGGAAACCAAAACTGGACTATTCTATTTTTGCAGTCGACTGTGTCATAGTAGGAGTAAATCCAATCCATACCAAGAATGAAATAAAAATTGGTCATCTCTAATTCGACTAAGTCTGCTGAAGTGACTTTCTGAAATATCATAACCGCACAGTTCATGTATACCTATTGGGCTATGATGGTTTTACCCACTGGGGTAGAGACTGAAAAGGGCTCTGCTAGAATTTTGAGATTGATTTTGAAATTGCCTACTATATGAGGAGTAACAAAAGACAAGGAATAACCTGGATCTAGCAAAGCGTAAACATGCAAGTGAAATATCTGTAACGTACTAGTAACCACATCAGGAGAATTTTTCTGATCCTGTCGAGAATGGAGAGCATAATATTTGTTTAGGAATTGCCCACTAGTAACACTGGAAGTGGCACCCAGTTGATTTGGGCGATTGGACTGAGCTGAGGAATGGTTCTGCTGACCCTGATAACCTGAATGGGTACAATCTCTGACTATGTGTCCTAGCTTGCCACATCTTAAATAGACATTGCTGCCAGCTCTGTCAATACCCTTGTGGTCCTTACCATAAGTCTGACAAAGGGGATTAGTTCGAGCATTATTGACACTGCCTTGAGACTTAGAGACTGGCACCCTATCTCTATTACCATCCCTGAACTTAGGAGCTGGAGCACTAGATGAAACAAAAGCTGGAACTGATGACTTAGGATGAAACTGAGAATGATTTCCTCCTTCTGATTTAGGCTGAGCAAAGTTGAAACTACTTGTCCTTGCTCTCTTATTCTGCTTCTCCCTCATTTTAATCTTTTGCTCCTATATCTGCTGAGCATGATTCATACACCTGGATAAAGTTATGTCACTATTCAACATCGTAGACCTACATTCATTGACCATACTATCATTCACCCCAGAAACAAACTTACTCATCTCTGCCCTGTTTTCTGGAACCACATGAGAGGCATATCTGGCTAATTGAGTAAACTTAAGAGAATACTCTTTCACCATCATGTTGCTCTGCCTGAGGTTGATGAATTCCAATACCTTAGCTTCTCTCAGCTCTAGGGGAAAGAAGCTCTCTAAGAATACAGTGACAAACTCCTCCCACTCTATAGGTTCTGCATCAACTGACCTTTCTGACTTCCACTACTTGTACCAAGTGTGGGAAATATCCTGTAAATGATATGTAGCTAGCTCAGCACTCTCACTAGGAGTAACCCCATGATGTATGTAACCTTCTAAACCTGATCGATGAATTCTTGAGGGTCCACATCTAACTTAGACCCGAGAAAGGATGGAGGATTCATTTGGGTAAAGTCCCAAATCATGGATGTAGCTGAATTGGCTATTGGGTTGGCTGACATTGATGGTTGGTCATTCATTCTAAGCGGCAAATGACTGAGCAAGAGTAGCGAATGTATCTCTGAACTTTGTATAAGAAACATGTTCTCCCAAAGGATCTTCGAACTGAGGGTCTGGCTGATTCTCGTTTCTTTTTTTAGGAGGCGTGTTCTGTAAAAGAAAGGGAGAAATAAATTAGACTTGGAGATTATCTTGAGATTATGCTCACTGGTATGACATGAATACTGAAAGAAGGGAAACTATTCCTAAAACATCTTATAGCCTCCTACATATAAATATGGCGCGCAACACACCCATGTACAAGACTACTACATGCGACTTTCAGACTTTCTAGGACACTATTGAACCTTAGGCTTTGATACTAAGTTTGTAACACCCCGAATCTAGTACCCAAAATGCTACACGGTGCTCATGACCCCGAAGGACCACAAGCTAACCCATGACTGATATCTGTACCTAAACACTGCATAATATACTATGTAAATGCAGAAATAAAGGTTGTAAGGCCGTAAGGTTCAAAACTGAGACACAATATCTAATAAAATACAACATCTGTGTGGGGTATGAAATACCCAAAACAAACTAATAAACTGACTAAACATGATAGTCTAAAAAGCCTCTAACTGTCTGAATAAGGAGTTGATGGGACATGTCCCTAACTAACCCCAACTACTAAAATAAACTACGTACTGAAATGATAAGATAATGCTCATGTCCTCGGAGGATGAGGACCCACTACTGACTCTGACTGCTGAGTACTAGAATGCTACTGATGCTTTGGAGCTCGTGCTTCTGAACCTATGGTATAAAACACCATAGCGCAAATGTGTCAGTATAATTGAATGTACTAGTATGCATGTGAGGTAGCCTGAATGCAAAGGGTTTGCATGTGTGAACTATACAAACTGACTGAACAACATGAACATGAGAATACATATGTGAACACATAATAACAAAACTGAGTTTGTGATAACATGATTACTGAATCTGAGTAATGATAACATGAGATACTGATAACCACATAAATAAAATAACTAATACTGAGCGACTGTATCTGACAGTCTAGTTTCTGATCAAACTAGATGGTTATATTCTATTCTAGTGTGACTGCATCTGACAGTCCTAAATTTTGTAGAACTATCTGAGTTTTATTACTGAGACTAAATGACTGTATCTGACCGTCCTAATCTGTAACTGAAACTGTGGGAAGTAGTCATCTAACTGACATGCCTCATATAATGCAATATAGCTGTGTTGGGGTCCAATCTGTAACCCCAATTAGAAGGGTGTCAATACCGCGACCACTGGTAAGGAAAAGCTATGGTGACCCTCATCTGACAGTGTCCCCAAAAGAGAATGGTGGGACCCTCATCTGACAGTGTTTATCCACCTTAACAACCCTTATCTGATAGTGTTGATGTCTCAACCTATACTGGCTACATAGTTCTGGAATGCAAGGATGACTTCTAAGAATCACACCCTCATCTGACAGTGCGTATTCCCATCCTTGGGTTCACTTGGTGCTAATTCCTACACCTATCTGAATAGACACTGAACATGGATTACTGAACAGAACTGGACTGAATTAACTGAATTTTCATTGACTGGTAGAATAGTACTGAGATTACTGTATTACTGAGCTTTTCTGAGTTACATAACTGACTTAGTTCTATGGATTATGGCTTGACTGAGGAGATCATCAAAATATGACACTAACTCTAGGCACATAGCTATATTTTTTGGGTATAAGTACCCCCAGGACTCGATGGGAAGAAACTGACAAAGAATGACTTTCTTGAATACATGACCAACATCACAATCCATAATACAATAAGTTGGAGATTTCATGAAGTACAAGTTCTAAAGCACCACAATGGCTACACATATATCCATACTTCATTGACTAAGACATTTCATCAAACACTTGAAGTGCATAAACTTGTACATGAATGGAGATTTCATAGTATTATACTAGTATGGCACTTTTTCGTCATATAGGTATTTAGTCAAATACATGGGGAGCATGCTTTGGTTATACCATTATCAACACATCTAATAATCATTGATACATCAATCAACTTGTAAATTGAAGGGGTTTTATCATGATTATTATGTAAATTTTCATATACTAGGGTCAATCATTGGAATATGTAATTTAAAACATGAATCAAAACCCCACAACAACGTGAACATGAATTTCAATTAAATTTAAATCATGAACATTCATCAATACACAAATATTGGATTTCGAAAAGAGATTCTTGAGCTTCATGGGTGAAAGAGGCCCATGAATCAACACATGACTTACCTTTATACTTGATTTGGGAAGATTGATGGAAGAATCCTTGAGATTTGGATCTTGAATTGGAAACCCCTCTTCTTGTTCTTCAGAGAATTTGAGAGAAAAAATGTATTTTGGTGAAATGAAGGCTAAATTCAGTGTTTATGGAGCTTTGGGGTGAAGGAAAAATACCAAAATACCCCTCCAAAATCATTTGGAAAATGTTAAATTCTATGGCTGACGACATTGGGCTAATGTCGTCATATATGTGATAAGCCGTCAGCTCATGTCATCACTTGATGCTGGAATTTATGACTTTTTGCCTAAGACTGATGACATTAGCTGATAAGTCATCAGATATGTGATAATCCGTCATCTCATGTCGTCACTTAGTTTCCAGGCTAACATACTGGAATAAAATGCGTACAACTTTTTGCTCCGATATTAGATTTGGGAGAAATTGTTATCGTTAGGAATCTAATTCAATTATATATCTGTTGGTGGGTAATGAGATTAAAAATTCATAGTATAACAAGAGATATGCTAGTTTGAAATTAACTATACCAATATTCTTCCCAAGAATTCAATCGGTAAGGAATGTTTTGATTCGCCTAATAGCTAGGACGTATTTGAGACCTTAATTGACATCAAACTTCATCATAAAACTACCAAAAACCATGATGTACTATGCATAATCTTAAAATATGGCGCTAATATTGATTTGCATTTTTTGGGGTATTACAAGCAGGAGAAGTTACAGAGGATACTAGTTATATGGAAGCATAGGCATGAGCTATTCTACAAGCAGCAATACATTGCAATAGCACACAATAGAATAAGGTAATCATTCAAATTGATTCTTTACTAATAATGCAAAAGCTATTGACAAAGAATTGGGAAATGCCATGGCAAATAGCAGACAAGATTATACATATATAGCAGCTACTAGTAACAAAACAAGTGCAGATACAACACATTTACAGAGCGGGAAATCAATTAGCAAATTGTTTAGCTAATATTGGTTTGGAGAAGCAGTTCACATATACAGGTTTTAGTCAACTACTGACTGCAGCTAAAAGGATTCTAAACATAGATAAATAACAATGTCCATACATTAGGATAGCAGTATTTAAGAAGACTGGTAAGGCTAATGACAAGGATTGAAAATTCTTCTTATTTACAAGCTGACGCCTACTCAAAAAGAAGAAAAACATATTTAGCCTATTTACACCAGCCAACAAAAAAAGCTTTCTTAATAGGTTTGGGGGTCACTTGGTCAGATCTTCAATGCATGCGGCTGAAGAAATTGCCTACATCCAATCACCCTTGGGTCCAAGCATCTCTCAATCTGCATCCCTTCCGTAACTGCAAAGCCAAATGGATACAATTAGTGGTATAGTCAGGTCAAAGAGATGAACACAGTAGAAAAAGGAGGATACCTGGATGCAAAATCAAATCTCAGTGGACAAGACCAAGGTGTTTAGCACTAAAAATCATTGTGTACCCCCTTACTCCGAGGACCACAGCTGAAATGAAGGAAAAGACATCAGTTGTAAGCACTGAAATAGGATTTAAGGTTAATCAGCTAAGAAAGAATACTTACTCTTGAAAGCTGGACAAGAAGCTGAGTTTAACCATCCAAGGTGTAGTGTTTATGTCACGCCCCAAAATCCCATCGGGCCGGACTGGCACCCGAAGCCGAAAAGGCCCGGGAGAACCCGTTCAAATACCTGTACTTTCACTTACATGTCTCCGAAAAATTGGACAGCACTTCGTTGCCTATATAAGGATCTAATTACCTGTATCAACACAACACGCGCAAATATATATATATATATATAATACTTGGCCGTCGGGGCCACCACATATACAGATATAACATCACTATATAAAATTCCATGACTTTACCCTTCCTTATGTCTACAAAGCCTCTAGGATATACATGACATAACTAGGGTCGGGATAAACCCCCACCCACACATGACTCATGTACAATAACAAAACATAAGGAACCGACTCAGAAAGCTCTGAAGCAAACTGGAGCTCACCAACAATAGTCGTATGACCTGGCTCCTACTTGTGCGGTGTATGAGCTGAGGTACCTGTTCCTGCAGCATGAAATGCAGGTCCTCCGTGAGGGACGTCAGTACAAAATATGTACTAAGTATGTAAAGCAGTAAATAATCATATGTGATATGGGGGATCAAGAAAATCAGCCACAAGTGAATAAATCATAATAGAAGTGAACCACACTTCATAAACACTTTTAGGATCATGTACATTATCATTAATCTGAATTGGGTTCTTGAATTCAAACACATTTGTGGAATGGTATACATTCGTTCATTTCATTCTTTACAATAATCATTCGTCATTACCTCCTCCTCCCGAACCTCCAACCACCTAACAATAATCAATTATGTATCGTACTGTGACCATTAGGCTGCCCCCAGTACATATCAACTGGGATAGACCCATGCTAGGCTTATGCCCCTGGGATACCACCCATAAACACATAAATAGGGATCGACCCATGCTAGGCTTATGCCCCTGGGATACCACCCACACGTATATCAAGTAACACACATAAGAGATCTTTCCAATAACTTAGTTCAAAAGCTTTTGAGATTATTACATTAGTGTTCATGCCAATATAGTACCTTTGGAACATTGATACATCAATAGGAATCAAGTAATAGACCTTCTATACAATAACGATTTAATAAAGACTCATTGGTACATCAACAATGTGTTTCAGAATCATCAATATCACAACAATGAATTAGGAGCCTTTTGATATATCAATGAAACATTTTGACACTTTATAGAATGGAAACAACTTCGTTGGTAATGTAGAACAATACATGTTTTTGGACAACTTCGGAATCTTACTTGATAGAGCATTGGTGTTTTCATGCCAAAGAACATCGTTAGAGTATGCTTTACATACTTCGTTGTAGATTCGGATACCAATTCAACACAACTTCCCGCCTTTACAAATCACTTATCTACAATGAAATGTTTGACATCTAGTATTAGCAACCCAACACCACAATTCTATTCCATAATTCCATACTACCAATATTTGCAAAACATTTCAAAAACCAACTTGAAAAATAGGTTTATGTTTGTGTATATATATATATATATATAAAAAATCATCATTTCAATACCACATCATCAATACCACATCATCACATCAAATTCCTTCATAATTCAACATAATCCAACATCATTTTCCAATCATCTTTCAACAACAATTAAATAACATACTGCTTATACTCACATGCATATATATATATATACATATCCATATAAATAACACCAACATAATTTACATCCTTACCATAAAATGGCCCTTTTGATTTTGAAGTCCTATTGGCACAAATAAGGGGTGCTTCTCGAAGCCCTCGAGGCAGTGAGCACAACTACGGAATCAATTTGGATTTTCTACGGTTGAATCATAAGATAATTAGAGTTGAAATTAGGCTAGGGTTTCTTATTTTCAATAATTTGATGATAATTGATGGATATGAGACTAATTATATGTATATAATGATCAATTTTCGTCCATGAGGTGATGGAAAATGACCATATTGCCCTTAAAAATTTAAGTAAATCCGAATCTGTCCATGGTGGACTATTTTGACAGGCTAAAGTAAATCGGCCATAACTCTTTGCTCCGATATCGGATTTGGGTAAAATTGGTATCGTTGGAAAGATACTTCAAAGGTATTTCATTTCATGTAAAGTAGGCCACCCATTTCTTCTTGTACAAGGATTTATGATCGTTTGAAGTTAACCCTAAAAAACTATTTTGAGAGGCTGAAGTAAAACGAGTATAACTCCTTACTTAGATGTTGGATTTGGATGAAACCAATTGCATTGGAAAGAAGACTCAAAGATCTTTATTGTTATAGGTTGTAGCTCTCCCAGTTCATTATATTGAGGGAGTTATGATCGTTCAAAATTGACCCAAAAAAACTGGCAGGCCTCAGTAGTTTGTGTGCAGGATATTTTCTTGCACATTTACTGTTCACAACATCCCGGCCACCGTTTTATAGTTTCGAACGTGCTCGATTATATCCAAAACTTATCCGTTTTTGGAAATCTTTATATCGTTGGAAATCTTATTCAATAACCTTCGTATGGAACCATCGACGGTCAAATTTCGGTATAAATAAAGTCGATTCCTATACACATATAATCAAACTATACACTTGAAACCATCTCAAAATAATCAATACTCATACTTAAACTCATATATACCTAACTTAGGATCAATACATATACTCCAACACATATAACAATGGCTAATGCACGTAATTAAGTACGGGGTGTTACATCCTTCCCCCCGTAAGGACATCCGTCCTCGAATGTGAATGTTGTTATTTAGCCGAAACAAGTTCGAATACATAATTGATATTCACATTATCATATAGATGTTATGCATATGTAAAAACTTACTTGTTAGTGTCCCAGTTCTACTCCTTGCACTTCTTTTTCACCTTTGAACAAATAAGGGTATTTCGATTTCATTGCTTCCTCCGCTTCCCATGTAATCTCTTCCCTTTGTTGATTTCTCCAAAGTACTTTCACCGATGCTACTTCTTTATTTCTCATCTTCTTAACTTGACGATCTAATATAGCAATAGGCATCTTCTCGTAGGTAAGATCTTCTGTTACTTGCACATCTTCAGTAGAAGTAATAAGGGACGGATCTCCGATGCACTTTCGAAGCATCGATACATGAAATACTGGATGCACTGATGAGAGTTCCCGGGGTAGCTCTAATTCATAAGCAACTTGCCCACATCTTCGAATAATCTTATATGGGCCTATATATTGTGGACTCAACTTTCCTTTCTTGCCAAATCTCATCACCTCTTTCATTGGCGATACCTTCAAAAATACCCAATTGACTAACGAAAACTCTAGCCCTCTTCTTCTACTATCCTCATATGACTTGTGTCAACTTTGGGCTATTTTCAACCGTTGCTGAATCACATTGACTTTTTCTATGGTTTTATACACAAGATCCGGTCCGAACATAAGAGTTTCACCTGCTTCGAACCATCCTATTGGTGATCTACACTTCCTCCTATATAAAGCTTCATATGATGCCATTTTGATAATTGAATGATAGCTATTATTGTAGGCAAACTCAATAAGAGGTAAATGATCATCCCAGCTGCCTTTAAAATCTATAACACATGCTCATAGCATATCTTAAAGTGTTTGAATGGTGCGCTCTGCTTGTCCATCCGTCTGAGGGTGAAAAGTTGTACTCAAATTCACTTGTGTTCCCAAACTCCGTTGGAAAGACTTCCAAAAGATTGCAGTAAATTGAGTTCCCTGATCTGATATAATAGAAGTTGGCACTCCATGTAATCAGACTATTTCTTTAACATACAGCTTCGAATATTCTTCAACTGTGTAAATGGTCTTAACGGGTAAGAAATGTGCAGATTTAGTAAGCCTATCCACAATCACTCATATAGAATCAAATTTCCGAGCTGTACGAGGCAAACCTATAACAAAATCCATGTTGATCATGTCCCACTTCCAAATTGGAAGATCTATGCATTGCATATAGCCTCCGGGCTTTTGATGTTCCACTTTAACTCGTTGGCAATTTGGACATTCAGCTACAAATTCTGCGATGTTTCTTTTCATGTCATTCCACCAATACATATCTTTCAAATCTTGATACATTTTGGTTGATCTTGGATGAATGGAATGCCTTGAAAAATGTGCCTCTGTCATAATCTTATTTCTTAGCCCGTCTACATCCGGCACACACAATCGGTTTTGGCACTGAAGTACTCCTTCTCATGTAAGCTCAAATGCCTTGGTCGCACCACTTTGAACGTTCTCCTTAAGCTGTAATAAAATAGGATATGCATCTTGCTTCTCTTTTACCTCAGCTACTAATGAGGATTCCGCGGCATTATGCACAATAAGCTCCTCGTTCGGAGTTTTGAGAAAATGAACTCCTAGACTAGCTAATTGATGAAGATCTTTAATCATCCCTTACCTTTCTATAGGCGCCATCATAGCCTTACGACTTAACGCATCAACTACCACATTTGTTTTCCCTGGATGGTACAAGATATCAACATCATAGTCCTTTAATAGTTCAAGCCATCTCCGCTGCCTTAAATTTAGATCCTTCTGATTAAAAATATATTGGAAGCTCTTATGGTCAGTATATATATCAACATGAACCCCATATAAGTAGTGGCGTCATATCTTTAAAGCAAAAATAACTGCTGCCAGCTCAAGATCGTGTGTAGGATAATTTTTCTCTTGTGGCCACAATTGTCTAGAAGCATATGCTATTACCTTACCATGCTGCATCAATACACATCCTAAACCAATTCTGGAAGCATCACAATACACTGTATACCCTTCGGTGCCTTCTAGAAGTACCAACACGGGTGTAGAAATCAACTTGTTGTTTAAATCTTGAAAACTCTTCTCACAGGCATCATTCCATTGGAATTTGGATGCTTTATGGGTTAGCTTGGTTAAGGGTGATGAAATAGAAGAAAAGTCTTTAATAAACCTTCTATAATAACCGGCCAACCCGAGAAAACTACGAATCTCCGTAGGCGTTGTGGGCCTTGGCCAGTTCTTCACAACTTCTATCTTTTGAGCATCAACCTTTATCCCTTCACTAGATACAATATGACCCAAAAATGCCACCGACTTTAACCAAAACTCACATTTAGAGAACTTTGCATAAAGCTTACAATCACGAAGAGTCTGGAATGTCTGTCGTAAGTGATTGGCATGGTCCTCTTCTGATCTAGAATAAACTAGAATATCATCTATAAAAACTATCACAAATACATCCAGGAATGGCTTAAACACCCTATTCATCAAATCCATAAAAGCTCCAGGTGCATTTGTTAGCCCAAATGACATAACTAGAAACACATAATGATCATACCTTGTTCGGAAAGCTGTTTTGGGTATATTTTTTTCTTTGACCCTCACTTGGTGGTAACCTGACCTCAAATCAATCTTAGAAAATCACTTGGCACCCTGTAACTGATCAAATAAATCATCAATTCTTGGGAGAGGATATTTATTCTTAATAGTCACCTTATTCAATTGCCGATAATCAATACACATCCTCAGCGAGCCATCCTTTTTGCGCACAAATAACACTGGTGCTCCCCAGGGGGACATACTAGGCCTTATGAATCCCTTCTCTAGCAAATCTTTCAATTGCTCTTTCAATTCTCGCAATTCTGTTGGGGCCATTCTATATGGAGGAATGGAGATTGGTTGGGTGCCTGGTATTACATCAATACCAAACTCTACTTCTCGTTCAGGAGGTAAGCCTGGAAGATCTTCAGGGAATACATCAGGAAATTCATTTACCACTGGTACAGTGTGAAGATCTAGTGATTCCGATTCCGTATTCTTTACTCTAACTAAATGACATATGTAGCCCTTGGAAATCATTTTTCTCACTTTGAAATAAGAAATAAATCTACCTCTTGGTGTGCCAATCTTACCTTGCCATTCAATAACTGCTTCATCACGAAAATACAAATACATCTTTTTCGTACAACAGTCAATTTTGGCATAACAAGACGCCAACCAATCCATACCCATTATAACATCAAAATCTACCATTTCTAGTTCCACAAGATTGGTCATTGTGTCTCGACCACACATAGTTACTACACAATCTTTATAAACTCTTCTAGCAATAATAGATTCCCCAACCAGGGTAGACACTTCCAACGGTTTATCTAACAATTCGGGGGTCCTTTTGAACTTTTCAGCAACCAAAGGAGTAACATATGATAATGTAGAACCGGGATCAATTAGAGCATATACATCAAATGAAAATATGGACAACATACCCGTAACCACATCTGGGGAAGCCTCTAGATTCTGTTGATTCGCTAAAGCATAAATGCGATTTTGAGTCCCGCTGGAACTGGCGACTCTTTTTTCATTTCTAGCATGACCCGCAGGTCGTGCTCCCCTACCAGAATAAGATACCGGTGACGATGATGCAACAGCTGATCCCGAAGGTCGTGCTACACCACCTGCGCCTCTTCGTGGGCATTCTCTCATCATATGCCCCGTCATACCACACCAATAACAAACATTTGTTCCCATTCGACATACGCCCATATGATGCTTTCTGCATCGATTACATAGCTCTCGAGAAGGTCTCGATTGGCTCATGTTCAATAACAAAACATAAGGAACCGACTCGGAAAGCTCCGAAGCAAACTGGAGCTCACCAACAATAGATGTATGACCTGGCTCCTACTTGTACGGTGTATGAGCTGAGGTACCTTTGCCTGCAGCATGAAATGCAGGTCCCCCGTGAGGGACGTCAGTACAAAATATGTACTGAGTATGTAAAGCTGTAAATAATATGTAAAGCTGTAAATAATCATATGTGATAATGTACATTATCATTAATCTGAATTGGGTTCTTGAATTCAAACACATTTGTGGAATGGTATACATTCGTTCATTTCATTCTTTACAATTATCATTCGCCATTACCTCCTCCTCCCGAACCTCCAACCACCTAACAATAATCAATTCTGTATCATACTGTGACCATTAGGCTGCCCCCAGTACATATCAACTGGGATCGACCCATGCTAGGCTTATTCCCCTGGGATACCACCCATAAACACATAAATAGGGATCGACCCATGCTAGGCTTATGCCCCTGGGATACCACCCACACGTATATCAAGTAACACACATAAGAGATCTTTCCAATAACTTAGTTCAAAAGCTTTTGAGATTATTACATTAGTGTTCATGCCAATATAGTACCTTTGGAACAATGATACATCAATAGTAATCAAGTAATAGACTTTCTATACAATAACGATGTAATAAAGACTCATTGGTACATCAACAATGTGTTTCAGAATCATCAATAACACAACAATGAATTAGGAGACTTTTGCTATATCAATGAAATATTTTGACACTTTATAGAATGGAAACAACTTCGTTGGTAAAGTAGAACAATACATGTTTTTGGATAACCTCGGAATCTTACTTGATGGAGCATTGGTGTTTTCATGCTAAAGAACATCGTTAGAGTATGCTTTACATACCTCGTTGTAGATTCGGATATCAATTCAACACAACTTCCCGCCTTTACAAATCACTTATCTACAATGAAATGTTTGGCATCTAGTATTAGCAACCCAACACCACAATTCTCTTCCATAATTCCATACTACCAATATTTGCAAAACATTCCAAAAACCAACTTGAACAATAGGTTTATGTGTGTATATATATATATATATAATCATCATTTCAATACCACATCATCAATACCACATCGTCACACCAAATCCCTTCACAATTCAACATAATCCAACATCATTTCCCAATCATCTTTCAACAACAATCAAATAACATACTTCTTAAGCTCACATGCATATATATATATATATATACATATCCATATAAATAACACCAATATAATTTACATCCTTACTATAAAATGGCCCTTTTAATTTCGAAGTCCTGTTGGCACAAATAAGGGGTGCTTCTCGAAGCCCTCAAGACGGTGAACACAACTACGGAATCAATTTGGATTTTCTACGGTTGAATCACAAGATAATTGGAGTTGAAATTAGGCTAGGGTTTCTTATTTTCAATAATTTGATGATAATTGATGGATATGAGACTAATTATATGTATATAATGACCAATTTTCGTCCATGAGGTGATGAAAAATGACCATATTGCCCTTAAAAATTTAAGTAAATCCGAATCTGTCCATGGTGGACTGTTTTGACAGGCTAAAGTAAATCGGCCATAACTCTTTGCTCCGATATCGGATTTGGGTGAAATTGGTATCGTTGGAAAGATAATTCAAAGGTCTTTCATTTCATATAAAGTAGGCCACCCAGTTATTCTTGTACAAGGAGTTATGATCGTTTGAAGTTGACCCTAAAAAACTATTTTGAGAGGCTGAAGTAAAACGAGTATAACTCCTTACTCAGATGTTGGATTTGGATGAAACCAATTGCATTGGAAAGAAGACTCAAAGATCTTTCTTTTTATAGGTGGTAGCTCTCCTAGTTCATTATATTGAGGGAGTTATGATCGTTCAAAATTGATCCAAAAAAACTGGCAGGCCTCAGTAGTTTGTGTGCAGAAAATTTTCCTGCACATTTACTGTTCACAACATCCCGGCCACCGTTTTATAGTTTCGAACGTGCTCGATTATATCCAAAACTTATCCGTTTTTGGAAATCTTTATATCGTTGGAAAGCTTATTCAATAACCTTCGTATGGAACCATCGACGGTCAAATTCCGATATAAATAAAGTCGATTCCTATACACATATAATCAAACTATACACTTGAAACCATCTCAAAATAATCAATACTCATACTTAAACTCAGGATCAATACATATACTCCAACACATATAACAATGGCTAATGCACGTAATTAAGTACGGGGTGTTACAGTTTATTACCCACAGAAGAAGCAGCTTGAAGGTTTGGTTCTCAAAGGAAAACATGGTGAAAGTGGGGAGGCGGTGGAAACTTTCTGAGTGTGGAGCTTCACTTAGCTTATTTTAAAAACCCCACTCCCCCTTTTAATAGATTTTTGAAAGGCCGAGTCGATTTAGTTGGCCGGCCTTTTTCAAATATGTGTTGCTGATATTGTAATTTATTGAATGGGTTGGTTCATTCATTGTGGATTGAGTTAAATTACTTATAAAATTACAAATTAAACCAAAAAAAAATATATACCAAGTACAATCCATAAGTAGAGTTCCGGGAAGATAGTACGTGTATGCAACCTTACCCCTACCTCATAAAGATAGAGAGACTATTTTCGATAGATGCTCGACTCAAAAAAATTGTGTAAACCAAATACGTTAATGTGTAGCAATAGAGTAGCATAAAGATGGAAAATTGACCCAAAAGATAGGCTATAGTTGATCAATTTCCTCATTAAAAAACTTACTTTATTTGGACAAATTCTCTATTTTTGTGAAACAAATTAGTCTAACATACATAATCTACTGTCAAAAAATAACTCAAAATCAGCTTCAACAACAACATACCAAGTATAACCCACAAGGCCACAAGTGAAATCTCAGGCGGATAGTGTGTACATAGTCTAACTCCTACCTCGAAAAGATTGACAGACTGTTTTCAAGAGACCCTCAGCTCAAGAAATGTTCTTTTCAATTTTAGATTTATCTTTTATTTCAATTTTAGCCTAATTTTCACTGAATATTTGTCAAAATTCAATTCTGTTCATCTTCTATGTCAAGTGTTCCAATTTCAAGAATGATTTTTCTTTTCCAAGAATGAGAAGTCCTTAATTGAGAAAGGATTTAGTAGAAATGAAAACTTGAAAGGATTGATGTTTCTCATTTTTGAAACTTCACAGATGAATGAATTGATCTTTCCAAAAGCAATGGGTAAGTCGGTGAAGCAAGAATAGGGTGATGTTTTATCCTAGAATTAGGTGTCGATGTAAAATGACAAACTTATCCCTAATCTTCCCTCAAGTCATCTTTCAATATAGTAGTAATAATTATTCTTTGCCGCCTCCTCTTTTTCTTTTAAATATTAATCTTATTGTTAAGTTATTATATAAAACAATAGTAGTCAAACTAACACTTTCATAGCATAACCCTTACTATTAGGCGACTTCATAAAATAATAGTCAAACTTACATTTTCATAGCATGATTACTAATAATAATAATTAATTTATTTAACACTTATAAATATGTTAAAACGCGAGTTCGGGACGTATATTCCTTTTTGGTCCATCATACAAGTTAATATCCTTGATGTAAAAATTTATGGCAATATAAATATCTAAACCCACAAATTTCAAGTCTCTTTCTCTTAATTATTGTGTCTAGTCAAATGATGCCATGTAAATTAGAATGAAGTAAATTTCTTGATTATCAAGTCAACAAGAGTCAAAAAATAGAATAGGTGAAGCAGTCTATTAGTAGTATTTGTATACACACGCAAAATAGATTTAATCCCTACAAACGTTTTAGGATTACAAGTGACTGCATATACATCATACATTGCTCTCACTTTGAGAAGAGAGTGCAACCAAAGACGGACGGAATAGGGACATGTCCAAAAAACAAACTGGCAACAAGTTTCAGCTGGTTGACTGGTATGTTCGGCGCCTGAGCTGAGATTCTGTACTAGGCTGCTGCAAGAAAATTCTTGTTGGATCATTAGGATCCACGTAACTGCAAAATTGGCAAACATAACAAATTATCAAAGAGATTAACAACATATATACAACTAAGCAGGCTATTGCGAAAATTGTTGGTACTGCTCCCTATTCTGAAAAGGGATGAAGGGGAAGGGAAAAGAAAGAAGAGGGGGTAGGGAATGAAGTGACATACGCATGTCTCATCATCTCATCCACAGGAGTTTGTGCTGCTTGCAGAGGATCTACTCTAGGTTCTGCCCTAGACTGTTGGTGGTATCGTCTCACTGAGGCAATTAAATTGAAAAATAGAGGAATAAAAGTTCCACAGCCACCTTCCTTGAATAAAATCTTGAACGAGTGAGTGGAGTACAAGGCCCTATTTTCATTTTCTGGTATAACCTGTAATCAGGGCAGAATCAGTCATCTCAGGTGGGGGCAAATAGTCCATGAATAAACAAATCAATGTATTCAACTTACTGGATCCACTTGTCCAGATATGTTATTACAGAAAAATATTGGTTGGTTGAACTTTTCGCCATGGACATAGAGCTACAACATAAAGACACTTTAAGTCAGAAGAAACAGCTACAACATAAAGCCACATTAAGTCAGAAGAAACAGACTTCCAATTTCATATAGTTTTTTATTTTTGTTGTTGAATATATCAAATGTGCCATTACTTCAAACTAAAATCATATGAAAACACAAAAGCTTTAGCAGGAAAGAGTTGATCAGTGTTTCAAACAAGGTATCAGCAGCATACCCATGAAATCCATCCACACATTTGGTTTGGGGGGGTTGGGGGGGGTTGGGGGCAATACAAAAGAAAAAGGGAATTCCTCTCAGTATAGCAGAACAGCAAGAGTGATGAGACCCCACATAAGAAGCAATACTAAGTTGAAAAATATCTAATGCATAGAACCAAAGAGGAAGGACTAGAACTTCCTGACATGAGAAATATATAAACGAACCCACAAGTAGGGGTAGGCATAAATACCAAAAACCGAAAAAACGGATCGAACGGTTCTATTTTTCTAAAACTCCGTTTCGATTCTCGGTTTTAAGGTTATGGTACTTTGGTGCACCAAAGAACCAACTTTTTTTAACAAAAAATAAAAAATCTGAGTTTTCAAATAAAGAGAGGAAAATGACAACTCAAAAGAAGGATTTTCTTATAGAGTTAGCAATAGTTTCTCTCTAGTTTTATTTTTGTTTTACGTGGGCAACAAGACGCCCAATGTAAAATTTCTTTCTAGTCACTTACGAAAGATGCTCATGATGAAACAACCAACCATCCATCAGCAAATTAATCGCATAACAGATTAATAGCCATTTAATGGTGAAGTACAGAGAGTATCAGCAACCTCATATGATTACAGTTCAAACTCAATGGATCACTTCCCTGACCATTAAATCATGGACTCCAATAACCTTAATAGGTAGAAATCTGATAAGTTGGAGTATTAACAACTTATTTGCACTTATATAAGTTCCATGATTTCAGGTTGCAATTGATTTGGAGTTGAGAAGATGGAAATAATGAAGAAAATGATTAAAAAGAGCCACAATTCGGCCTGCTTTGGAAATAAAACAAGTTTTTTGTAACTTGGTCATCTTTGGCTAAATTTCAAGCTTGGGAGCAAGAATCATCAAGCTAACACCATGGGATTGAAAATTGGAAGCTTTTGATTGAGAATTTCTAAATGTAATTAAATTTTTTCCTGTAAAAAAGAAAATTGTTGGAAATGGTTAGTGGGTAAAAACTAATTGAGTAGTAGTGGAATTGAGTAATTGATTTTCAAGGAAATTAAATTGACATAGGATTAATCGGTGAGGTTTACTCAATGCATTGGATTAGACTTGAGTTGATTAAATTCCTAGGTTTTGAAATCCCTTGGATTCCCTTACTTGAGTAGTGACCCATTGATCAACAATATTTGCTTTCTTAGATTAGATTTACTTATCTGTTGATAATTGTAGCGTGTGGACTAAATCCATAGAATACATGCCGCCACCACCAACAACATGTACTGGGTAACTCGGTCCATAGGCTAGGACAATTAAGAAGAAATCAGCTAGTGTTCTCTCCCTGTTGGGATTTGAACATGAGACCCCATGATTCTCAACCCACTTCATTGACAAGACACAACCTTCGGTGTTTCTTAGATTAGATTTATCTTTCTTATGTTTAAGCCCCCACCATCTTTATGTCAAGTATATGGCTTAGGCTTCGCTAATTGGTGATAATTCCTCATTTTCTTGTCCGTCCTAAATTGCTCGGTGGGATTCAACCCAAAAACATAATTGGGTAAATTATACTCACTTTATCCCAATTTATGAAACACTTTTTCCTTTTTATTAGCTAGACCCAAAGTACCTATATTTAATAACACTTTAAGATGTCCATTTTACCCTTAATGAGATGATTTATAGACATACAAATAGCTATAGCTTGTTTTAGATCTCAAGTTCAGAAGACTTTTCTTTCTTAAACACGGTGCCCGATCATCATCATATAAATTGGGATGGAGGGAGTATCGCATACAACAATATTATATCTCTTACTGAGGTGTCTTGGGGACGTCAAATCCAAGTCAAAAAGGGTACCTAGAATCAAGCTATAACACAAACAATTAAAAAAATAATTTAAAATATTACCTTTTTTACTGGGGAAAATACTTTGAGCTTTTTGCTTTTTACATGCAAATCATTAACGGAAAAGTAGTGCTTCTAGAGGGCACTACAACAAAATTCACCAAGATATCTTACTCGTGTGAAATACAAAACTTTTTGAAGGTTAACACTCTTGGCACCTAAAACCATGCAAGTTCACCGATAGCTTCTTAAAGTTTCTTGGTCTATTAAGACATATATATTAACATCATTCTTGAGCAATCACTGTCACACCATTCATTTCCTATTTCATATCCACAAAATAGTTAAATTCTATGTTGCTCGGACCCTACAAAATGTCACCTGAGTGCATGTCGCATCCTCCAAAAGTGGTGCAATTTTGGAGGATATAACACGGGTATGGGTGCACTGCTGGAGGTCCAAGCAACATAGGTTGAATTAGCAAATAATTAGTACTAACAAAGAAAACAAGACAATAAAGAAGAGCCGCAGCACAAAACTAGCCTCATCTGGATTCTTGACAACAGTTCAAGAAAACAAAAGAGGACACACGTTCACTGCTAACCAAAATCACTTGCCTTATTGATAAAGAACCAAAATCATTTTCCTCAAACTTGTATTATCAAGTAACGGGATAGTTTCAAGTATCTCGGGTCTGTGATCCAGGGTAACGGCGGTGAGATTGATGAGGATGTCTCGCACCGAATTGGGGCGGGATGGATGAAGTGAAAGCTCGCGTCGGGGGTGTTATGTGATAGGAAGGTGCCGCCCAAGCTTAAAGGCAAATTCTACAGGGTGGTAGTCCGTCCGGCCATGTTGTATGGAGCGGAATGTTGGTCAGTAAAAAATTCCCACATCCAAAAAATGAAGGTGGCAGAGATGCGGATGTTGCGTTGGATGTGTGGGCAGACTAGAGGGGATAGAGTTCGGAATGAGACTATTAGGGAGAAGGTTGGTGTGACTCCAGTGGAGTGCAAGATGCGGGAAGTCCGATTGAGCTGGTTCGGACACGTGAAGAGGAGAGGCATGGATGCACCGATTCGTAGGTGCGAGAGGCTAGCGTTGGACGGTTTTAGGCGGGGTAGGGGTAGGCCGAAGAAGTACTGGGGTGAGGTGATTAGACGGGACATGGAGCAGTTACAGCTTACTGAGGACATGACCCTAGATAGGAAGGTTTGGAGGACGCGAATTAGGGAATTAGGGTAGAGGACTAGGGCCAGTTTGGGTCGCTACGGTAGGAAATTACTTGCTGGGGGTAGTAGCCTGGTATGCTTCCGTGTTCCTTGTTTTAGTACGAATCTGGGTGCTTTTCTCTGTTTTCTGTTTTCCTTTTCTTTTACTTATGACTGCCGCATTTATGCCGTATTTATGTTATGCATGTTATGTATGTTATGTTATGTAATCTTGTAATCTGTTCGGTGCTTTACTTTGTATTGTGTGGTATCGTGTGTCTTGAGCCGGAGGTCTATCGGAAACCGCCTTTCTACCTCTTTAGAGGTAGAGGTATGGACTGCGTACATCTTACCCCCAGACCCCACCAGGGGGGAATACACTGGGTTTGTTGTTGTGGTTGTTGTTGTACTATCAAGTAATAATCTGAAACCATGATGAATAAAATAGCAAGCAGGATGAATCAGACTCATAACGCATATGCTACTTACAATATATGGCAACTAAACACCAATGGCTGATACATACCAGGGGCATGTCAAATGCAATGAAGTTTTCCACAGGCTTAATTGAAACAAAGACCATACGAATGTTCGATAAATAGACTGTTCCCTTTGCTTTTACTGCTCCTAGGCTGCCAGAAAATAGTAAAATTAACACAAACATGAAAGTAAGGAAGGAGAGGAAAGACAAAACGTGGAGAGAAAGTGATACACTAGGTGTTGATGTTGATTCTACAACTCCCACCAAATTCTCCACCGATTAACAAAAGATGTACATAGTAGTAAAGCATGACAACTGGATTTATGCTATTGTTTATTTGCCACAAAAAATAGTAGAACAACAATGCATGTGAAACTCCTTGTAACTGCATATGACCAACCGCAAGTTACCTATTAGGGGAACCTAAAGATAAACCTCTGTATCCAAAGAAGATATAAAACTCAAAGGCAACCCAAGGTACATCAACAAAAGCCTCCATGTATAATACTATTTCTATGTCCTTGTTCATCGGGCTGCCCACGAAAACCAGGAAAGAATGCAAGAGATGGACCAAATAAGTCCACAATAAACCAGACAAATGGAATCAGTCACAAAATCCAGTGAAGCTAAGGAAAACAGAAGAGAAAAACCTATTTAGTTAAAGCAAGCAAAGCGTTATGGCAAGGGTTCTTCTTTAACAAAATAAATCCAAGCGAAAAGTTGAGTTTACTAAATTGAAAAAAGGAAGGAAGGATATAAACTCAAAAATCGGATCTGTCTTGTGATCCCAGAGCAAACAGATTGGAAGTCAGGATCAAAACACATCAATGAAAATAAAGGAAAGAGGGTAGGTGGGGTTACCCAGGGATTTTGTCGACCTCAAACTCGACGCCATCTCTGGCCAAGACGAAGAGTTCATTGACGAAAGGTACCGGCATACCATTCGGAAAGAGTTGAGGATTCACCGCCATCGGATTCAAGGGCGTTTCTGATGTCAATTGTGCAGAGAATTTTGGCGAAACGCGTAGACTTTATTAAACGAACAAGAACCCCCTAGTCCATTCCACAACCTTCCCCTATAATTTTATTTATTTTTTATTCTTTTAAGAAAAAAAAAAGGCCTTGCTAAGGTGAATGTAGCTTGAACGAGGTTAAGAAGTAAAGGTCGGGTCATAATTCATTTACTATAGGGTGTTTGGGAGTGCTTACAAGTTAATCAAAATAATTTATAAGCACTTTTTTTTAACTTATATTGATATTTGACAAAATTTTAAATTACTTAAAATAAGTTAATTTTAATTTTTTTTAAGCCAAAATTAATAAGCAGCCTTACAGGTGCTTATTTTTTCACAAGTTTAAGTTGACTTACAAAATTACAATTCTATCCCTTACAATTATATGTTATTCCAATTTTACCCTTGCCTTAATTCTCTTTTTCTACCTTCAGCACATTTTCATTTTCACGCTTTCATTTTTTTGACAAAAAAACTATGTTGCTCCTCTCAACAGCATATACTTTGTTCTAGATTTTCTCTCAAATGGTTGCATTTCCTTCGAGATTCTGTGGTAAGTTGTCTCGTGTTAGAGTTAGTTAAAATAGCTATGTTGGAATTAGTTAAATTAGTTAAGTTAGATTTAGTTATTTATTAAATTAATTATGAGAAGACCATTTAAAAATAGAGAAGCTTTTAGAAAAATTAAAGAAAATTTAGTTAGTAATTATTCAGAATATATAAGTTTAAATAAAACAAAAGAAAATCCACAAAGATTAGCCTATTTAATTACATTAATATCTAGTATTGAAGCAAAATTAATAATCTCTGAAAAACGTAAAGAATTAAAAATAAGAAAAGAAAGATTACATTACAATATATTTGCCGGAGTTAGTAAAAATTCAATAAAAATACAAAAAGATAAAATATCAAAATTAGAATCTCAAATAGATAGTTTAGAATATATATATCAACATGAACTATTCACAATAAAATGAATAAAGAAGAATTTATAATAGATGAAAAAATATATGAAAATCACGAAGGATCAAAAATAAAAATAGTATTTTCTAATTTAGGAAGAAGATATAAGAAAATAGGAGAACATTTATATCTAATGTTAGAAAAAAAAGAATTAAAATTAGAAGATAAATTAACAGCAATGGTAAGAATAGAAAAAGAAAATGAAGAAATAGATAGAAAAAAGGAAATAGAAAAAATTAAACAACAAACTACGGAAGAAATACGAAAAATAAAAGAAACTAAAAATAGTAGAATTGCTGAATTGGAAAAAGAACTACAAATGTTAAAAGATTTATACGAACAAAGACAAAAAGAAAAAGAAGAAAAAGATAAAGAACAAAAATTAATAAACGAGATAAATCAATTTAAAGAAAAATTAGAAATAAATAATATAGAGGTAGAAGAAACAGATAATTATGATTCAGAAGATAGTGAAACATATACAGAAATATTAACAAATATAAAAGATTTAGAAATTAACACAAAACAAGAAATAATTAATGAAGAAAATTTGGAAAATAATAATACAGAAATAAATACTCTTGACAAAAAAGAAGATGAAAATCTAATACCCAAAATAACAGAAATAAGAAAACCTATATATTACAAAAATAAATTTAAAAGATATAATGAATATGACAAATGGACACCAAAATAAATAGTTAATAAAAATTATAACTTTTTAGATCTAGACTGTGTAATAGATACAGAAAAAACAATACAATTATGGATAGGATATATGACAAAACAATTATTAGATAATAATATAAACATAACAGATGCACCAGAATACATAGAAAAAACACTAATAGGATCAGTAAAATTATGGTTTACAAATTTAACTGAAAATAGTAAGAAAGTATTAAGAGCTAATAAATCTATGGAAGGAGCAGCATCAACAACAACAAAATTAACACCTATAGAATCATTGAAAAAATATGAAACAGCTATAAAAGATGAATTTGGTAGTATGACAACATTAGAAGAAGAACAAGATGAAGAAAAAGATACAAATAGGAATTTAATGATAAAATTAACAATATGTAATATGTGTTATATAGATGAATATACTTGCGCATTTAAAGAATATTATTATAAAGGAGCATATAACATAGAAGAAAGTAAAGAAATAAGAAAATTATATTTTAATAAATTACCCGAACCATTTAGTTCAAAGATAATAAAAAGTTGGGAAAAAACAAAAATAGTAGATACATTAGGAGCTAGAATAAAATTTTTACAACAATGGTATAGAAAGTTATGTGAAAAATATAGAGAAGAATTAAAAATGAAAAAAACATTAATAAGAAATTTAGCATGTTGCAAAAATAAAATAGCACCTCAATTTGGATGCGAACAAAGATATTATAAGAAAAGAAAAAGACATAAGAAATATAAGAAATATAAAAAATCAAAATATAAATATAAGAAACCAAGAAAAAGATATTATGTAAAAAATTATAAAAATAAAAGACCATATAGAAAGAAAAAATCTATAAAAGAATGTACTTGTTATAATTGTGGAAAGTTGGGACATTTAGCTAGAGATTGTAAATTACCCAAAAATCCAAAAAATAAACAAATATCCGAAATAAAAATAGAAAATATAGAATATATGCAAATAGATTATATAGATTATGAATTAGAAAGTGAAGACAGTATATATGAAATTTCAGAAAACGAAACAGATACTGAAATAGATAGTAAGATAGAGTAATCAAATGATTGAAGAAGATATAAAAATAATAACAAAGGAAGAATATTTAAATGACGAAGGAACAGAACAAAAAATAATATTTGATAGTAATATATTTGATGAAATAAAAGGAAAAGAGTTAGATTTAAGTGTAGAAAAAATATTTAAAATACCAACAATAAAAAATATTTTTAGTAGGAAAAAAGATGAATATTATGTAGTATGCCAAAAAGAACATGTAATAGACTGTAGATATGCAAAAGGAAAAGCTAGTATACCACTAGTAACAAAAAGGATAATTAATAAAGAAATAAATGATATAAAAAGTAAAGGAGATCCAATAAAATACGTACACCTTGGAGGTACAGAAATATTAATAAAAGCATGTTTTAGAGAAGGAATAGATACACCAATAGAATTATATTTAGCAGATGATAGAATTATAAAACCTATAGAAAAAAACATAATAACTGTCGTAAAAGGAAATTTAATATACCAAAAATTTAAATTTATAATAAGTGCAAATTATTCAGTAGCAGTAACAGATAGAAATATAGATAAATCATTAGTATTATATTGGAAGATATCAGGAATAGAATTAACCCCAGGAAGTAAAATATTTACAGCGAGATGTAAAAATTTATATGTATTAACAACAAAACATAAAATAACAGGGAAAAATAAGATTAATAAAATACAAATAGATAGCCCATTTGAACAAATTGTAAAAACAATACATTATAATGACTATAGCTATAGAGACATAGATATAGAAGAAAATTTAAAAATAGTAAATGATAGTATAAGTACAACGAAAAGAATAGCTAATGAAAAACCAGAGTCATCGAGCTCATAAAAAAGAATGAGTTATGAAACAAATTCAATAAGTAATTTAAACCAATATTACATAACAGGAAAAATAAATGAAAAAGAACATTTAATATTATTAAATACAGGACAAGAAGAAAATTATATAGCAAAATATCTAGTAAAAAATGAAGAAATAAAAAATGATAATGATATATGCCTAGATCTACCGAGAAGTTTAATAAATAATAAAGATATAGCAGAAAAAGAAATAATAATAAGAGGAATTAGAAAAATAAAAATAGAATTTGAGGTAAAAGAAGAAATACAAAAAGCAGATATAATATTAGGAATAAAATGGTTAGAACAAGTAAAACCATATAATATAGAACATACACAATTAGCCATAACATATAATAGGGAAAGATTATTTCTAAGAAGAACCTTAACATAAAATGAAGATATATGTATTAATGAAGATAGTAGTGGAAGGATATTACAGTAGATATTATACGTCTATGATAGATACATGAGCAGAAGCTAATTTATGTAGATATAATTGCTTACCAGAAAGTAAATGGGATAAATTAAAAATACCAATAGTAGTTAAAGGATTTAATAATGAAGGAAGCTTAATTACTTATAAAGCTAGGAATGTAAAAACACAAATATGGGATAAGATATTGACAATAGAAGAAATTTATAATTATGAACTAACATCAAAAGATATACTTTTAGGAATGCCATTTTTAGATAAACTATACCCACATATAATAACTAGAAACGATTGGTGGTTCACAACACCATGTAAACAAAAAGTAAGAGCAAAAAGAGTTAATAATAAAATAAGAAAGAAAACTGATTGGATAAAAGGAAGTGAAAAAATTACACAAAAGTTAGAAAATATAAAAAACGCTGAAGATACAATAGAATTAGTAGTATTCTCGATAAATAAAACAGAAATAACTATATTTTCAATAAATAAGATAGAAATAGTTAAGAAAAAATTAGAACAATTATATAGCGAAGATCCGTTAAAAGGATGGGAAAAACATAAAACTACCATAAAAATTGAATTAATAGATAAAAACAGTATAATAACCCAAAAACCATTAACATATAATTTTGACGATTTAAAAGAATTTAAAATGCATATAGATGAATTATTAGAAAAACAATATATACAAAAAAGTAATAGTAAACATAATAGTCCAGCATTTATAGTAAATAAACATAGTGAACAAAAAAGAGGAAAAAGCAGAATGGTTATTGATTATAGAAATTTAAATGCAAAAACTATAACATATAATTATCCAATACCAAATAAGATATTAAAAATAAGACAAATCCTAGGATATAATTATTTTCGTAAATTCGATTGTAAATCAGGATTTTACCATCTAAAGTTAGAAGAAGAATCTAAAGAATTAACCGCATTTACGGTACCACAAGGATTTTACGAATGGAATGTATTACCATTTGGATATAAAAATGCACCAGGTAGATATCAACATTTTATGGATAATTATTTTAAACAATTACCTAATTGCATAGTATACATAGATGATATATTATTATATACAAAGACTAAAGAAGAACATATAAAATTATTAGAACAATTTACAGATATAATAGAAAATTCAGGAATAAGTCTAAGTGAAAAGAAAGTCGAAATTATGAAAAACCAGATAGAATTTTTAGGAATACAAATAGATAAAAGTGGAGTAAAAATGCAACAACATATAGTACAAAAAATAATAAATTCGAAAGAAGAATTAGATACAAAAAAGAAATTACAATCATTTTTAGGATTAGTAAACCAAGTAAGAGAATATATTCCAAAATTAGCAGAAAACCTAAAACCACTACAGAAAAAATTAAAAAAGGATATAGAATATAATTATAATGAAGAAGATAAAAAACAAGTTCAAAAAATAAAATTACTTTGCAAGGAATTACCAAAATTACAATTTCCGGATGAAAATAGAAAATTTATATACATAGTAGAAGCAGATGCCAGTGAATATATTACGGAGGAGTACTTAAATACAGATATGAAGCAGAAAAAATAGAACACCATTGTAGATATTACTCAGGTACATTCAACGAGACAGAAATAAAATGGGAAATAAATAGAAAAGAATTATGTTCATTATATAAATGTTTGTTAGCATTTGAGCCATATATTGTATATAACAAATTTATTGTGCGAACAGATAATACACAGGTACGCTGGTGGCTAACAAAGAAAATACAAAATTCAGTTACAACAAAAGAGATTCGGAGACTAGTTTTAAATATATTAAATTTTACATTTGTAATAGAAGTAATCAGTACTAACAAAAATGTTATTGCAGATTACATATCAAGACAAAGCTACACAAACTGAAATGATAGAAGAAAATATACATAAAAAGATACTCAAAGCCCTGACTACTCTTTCATTGAAAGTGGACAGTATGGGTACTGAGATAGTAAAGATGGGGACTGAGATAGAAACACTAAAGCTAAAGACTAGTGAAGATAAACTGAAGTCTATAGCTATGAATCAGCTAACTCAGCAATGCGCAGAGCTATGTCGATCGGAAGACAATAAAATTTCAGAGCTAGAAGGAGATGTTGGGATACTCCATAAAACCCATAACGTTTATCAATCTACTTCTGCAGGTACAAGCAAAGGAGTTAGAAAAAATATGAACCTAAAAAAGCTATTTGACAAGCCATATACACCAAACACATCAAAATACCCCATGTTTACACCCCCACAAGTTACCACATATCGAGATAGCCTAAATCAAGACAAAACGACATATAACTACACAGCCCGCACATATATAGAAAATATCTACAACGTACAAACTTTCTTAAATAGCAACCCAAAACCTACAAATATCCAAGAACCAGATACGAACTATATAACCCAGAAATTAACCGGATACAACAAGCTAATTGCCTTACCAAAAACTAAACCAAGCTTAGTTAAAACTTGCTACGAATATGGATTACTTAGTACCGTATATACCACGGATGGAACTGAGATATCCACTATACCCGAGATATATGAAGCATTTACCATATTTAAAAGAATAACCAAAGGTACTCTATTTTTTATAAAAATTTACACGGCACCAGCAGAGATATTATTTGACGAAGTTAAGAAACCTATACAAGTTGTAAAAATAGGAATGACACGAGATATGATTATACCACAAGATATTGGTACACAGCCAGAAATACCCAGAATCGAGATACCAAAATTTTATGCGAACAAAAGAGTTATCGGACTATCTACGATTTTACAAGAACTAGCAAATACATATTGTAATCAAAATCCTATATGGAGTTATTATTCAAGAAACCATGTATTAATATATTCAAACTCAAAAGAGCTACGGGAAACAGATATGGAGACTATTAGGCAATGGATTATGACGTTGCTTAAACCAGAGACAGAACCTATCGCCAGAGCTATTAAAGAAAAATTTATTTCAGAGGAATTATTGACCAGATATTGCAAAACTATTGGACACAAATATCCAGACCACAAGTGTTCAAAATGTAATGGAGGAGATAATGACGTCCCAGCAGTGCAGCTAGAATAAAAGAAGATAAGAACGACAGCTGGAAAGATAAAGAAGAGCAATAATGGAGATACAACAGATATGACAAAAACCACGGAGACAAGTTATTTATTAAGAGTTACGTAAAGTCTTTAGAATAATTGTACCTTACTATTAATATGAAGACTTTTTTTTGTTGTTTGATTAGACTTTAGGTACTAGGCTACTGTAGCCTTTAAGACCCTTTTTTACCTTTTTTTGTTTTTAGCTTTATGATTAGACACATGTAAAATACTTAGAAAAATTTGTAAAGTTTCGTTCACTTATAAATAAAAGCTCAGAAGGCATTGCAAAGGCAAGCCTTCTTACATTCAAGTAAAAAATTCTCTCCGTCCAAAATACTTTTGCCTAGTTAATTAAATATATACACTGCAATGGAAAAAGCTATGGAGCAACAAATCTCAGAAATATCAAAGCTACCGGAATAGGTATATCTATTTACGATTATGAATAGCTAAATTCATAATTCCCGACAATCATGATATGATAAAATAAATTCATATTAGTTACTTTATAGTAGAATTATTCGAAAAATAATATGTTAAGAAATTTATTAGCAAAGTGGAAACGGAGAAAAATCCCAAGGAACTATGCCATCCTAAAGGTGAAACCAATGAGGCAAGAAGCCGTGGCGGGGAGTAACCAAAGTCGAGGCGCTGTTTAAGGGAAAAGTATCCGAATTACCATGCTAGTAGTGACCGAAGAACATGTTATTTAAGAATAATCTAATATATAGTAATCTGAGATGACTATATTTTATTATGTATATGGTTGAAGGGAATATTTTAAAAAAACAATTTTATGATAATGAATGATAATATATCTGATGTCATGATAGATAAATTTAAGATACTTATTTTGTATGTACTTAGTGATATAGATGTTGCAGATATAAGAAAAATTATATTAGAAAAAGCATATGGAAAAAATTATACCGATAGAATAAATTATATACCACACATACCTAACTACTCTTTTAAATATTTATTATGTTAAAATTACGTAGGATTTTTAAAGATACGCAAAAAATACAGTTACTGGAAAAACAGATAAAAATAAATATAGACAAATACATGGAAAATAAAAAATATATAAAATCTCTTAATAAAAATATGCAAAAACTACTAAGTCTAAAACAAATAGCTATAAAATATCAATTTTAAAAAATAGCCCATTTAGACTACCTTAGAGTTTTAATCTTATATATACTTAAAGATATTAAAATAATAGATATTAAGAAAATGATATTAGAAGAAGTAATAAATTACGAAATTGAAATGATAAATGCCACAGCACAAATATACGAAGACATTTACCCAGAAGGATATTATTCAGACCAAGATTGTGGATGTTAGAATATATTAGAAAAACTAGAGAAAACCAAGATAATCTAAATAACGAAGTTAATTATAGAAACCATATTAGAAAAATAATGGAAGATCTAAAAGAAAAGTTAATATGGATAGAAAAAACCTTAGAAAATTTAGAAAAAAGTACATGTAACAGTTTATATAATATAAAAAACTCACTACGAGAAGAACAACACAAAATAATAAATGACATAGAAAATCTAGAATTAGATATACACTACAGTACAGTAAGAATAAGTTATTACACAGAAATTTGTAACTCAGCAGTTACTACAGGATAAAATAATAAACTAAAAATTAATGAATACATCTCACAAAAAGAATAACTTATTAAAACAAAATCTAAGAAATAACCACGCACAAAAAAGAATAGATTCATCAGCTATAATAAATCTATTTATAAATCTATTAATAAATCTATTTATAAATCTATTTATCAGCTTAGTTATCCGCACCCCCCTTTTCTTTATTTTTGATTTTTCATCTCCTTTTATTCATAGACAAATCTTTAATTTTTGGATTTTTGAAAGAAGTGTTGTTCAACTAGAGATGCAAGTCCGAGTTTACACAAATTAATCTCTAGCAATGATTTAGAAAACCCAATTGTGTGTTTAAGGATTTGATTTGAGTTGAAGATGAGTGAGTTTAATATACACCATCATTATTAAATTACATTATTGAATCATCTTTTATTATACGAGTTAATAAAACACAAATTTATATATGTTCTTAAACAACATATGTGCTAAGTGAGCAAATTCCTACTTTTAGATCAATGATCATTGTACGGTACAGTTATAGAACAATTATGATGATAGTAGTACCTAATTAAGATGCTAACATATCTTGTGATGATAATAGTACTGACAATACTAGCATATTTCTTAATAAAATAGGTAAATAATAACGTGGGATATATCTTAATCTAAAAACTAAAGTAAGTTACAATGTTAAAAGTCAATGGAAGAATTTTTTTTAAATTTTGAGAGACTCTGTTTAGAGACACATGCTGCAGAAAATTTTCTTTTCTACCAAAGAAATCATGTTTTTGGTCTGTTTGAATTTTTTATTCCCTTGTTCAGCTATCTCTGCCTTCTCTTTCTGCACTGCTACCCTTGCCTTCTCTTTTGTACAAGTTTGTAATAGCATACATGAAAAAATTATTAAAGATGTGTGGCAATTGATATTTATATTTCATCTTCAGATTATTTATATTCCATCATGTCGAATGCTAATTTGGTACGAAGTAACGCTAAGTGGGACTATGATGCTCATATTGCTTTTATTGAGGTGTGTGAAAGAGAAATTAGAAAAGGAAATAGACCGAACACTCATTTGAATAAAGATAGATGAAAAAATTTGGATGATGCTTTCTCTAATAGGATGGGAAGAAAATATACTAAAACACAGTTGAAAAATAAGTGGGATAACATGAACCGGGACTGGACTTTTTTTAACCAATTGATAAGAGAGAATACAGGTTTAGGTTGGGATGCCACAAAAAATACAATCATTGTAGATGACGATTGGTGGAACCAAAAAATTAAGGTACGTCTCTTGCATTATTCTTTATTTCGTTGTTATTTGTCTCATTATTTAATTTACATAACTAGTTTTTTTTTCCAGATGGATCATCGATATAGGAGGTTTAGGAATATGAATCTTTCTCTTATACGTTATCACTATGATGCATTATTTTTGGATATTATTGCTATGGGGGAAAGAGCACGCTCCGCCAATCAAGAACATTTTTCTGAAATTGAAGTAGAGTTGAACAAAGAAAAAACAAATGATTTTGATGATTTTGACCAAGAACACTTCGTTAATCTCAATGATGAAGAAAGTGATGAAAGTGATGACGCACATGATATGAATTCTCCTATGTTTTTCAAATCATCATTAAAAAGACAACTTTCAACTGATGATATAGGATCTAGCAGTCGAGTAAAAAAGAGTAAGACAAAATCTGCTAGAGAGGAACTACACTCTATAGTTGAGTTACTGTCAAGCAAAAATACTGATACATCTCATGCGGTAGAGGATCCCACCATTGACAAGTGTATGGACTTTTTGGCAAGTTGTCCCGAAATTGATATCCCATCTGAAATCTACAACTATACAGTGAATTTGTTTCTAAAGAAAGATGTCCGTCAAATATTTCTTAAGATGACTACTGATGATGCTCGAAAGTCTTAGTTGGCATATAACTATCAGTTATACCTCCTTAAGAAGAAAGAGTGAAGGATGTATTTGGTTGATTTTAGTATTTTTTTGTTTGATGTTTGTTATTATGGTTGTACACGTTAACGTAAAATGCTTTGGTTGTATGATTATCAACCTTTTTTAAATTAAGTTGACTTTATTTATATTGTTGTATGTGTGTGTATTTTATACATATGTATGTTTTATTATTTTTCACTTACTAGATGAAGAGTATGCAGTGAGATATGCATTACATAGATTCATGTTGCATTTATAAATTAAAATATATTGATATATCATACTTTACTAATATAAGGATTATGGGATTCTTATACTCCATTACTTTACTAATGTGAGCGTTTTTTTCTTTTCAGTTAAATGGAGAGTTTGGATATTAGCATATCTCCTGACCTAAGTGACCTATTTGATGATGATGAAAATGAAGAATTAGAAAAATTTCGCCAAGAGCAAGACGAAGAGTGGATGACTTTGTGTTAACTAGTAGGTAAATATATTTTGACGTATTGCGAAAAGTACTTATGTAAGAAACATTATCGTACATCCAAGCGCTTCGGACATATATTTATTCAAGAGATATGACGAGGAAATGAAACACGTTATGAAAATTTTCGATTGAAGAAAGTCATGTTTATTGATTTATCCATGACTTAACCGAAAAGTATGGGCTTAAAGCAACTCGTGGAATTTCTACACACAAAATGTTAGGCATGTTTTGGATGATTTGTGCACATGGAGCGGGAAATCGAATGATACAAGAAATCTTTCAACATTCTGGAGAGACGGTTCTTAGACACTTTCATAGTGTTTTAAATGCTATTTCTAAGCTTGCAAGAGATATTATTAGACCACATTCAAATTATAATGATGGTGCAGGAGCTCATAAGCCATGTAACGAGTGATATTTGTCCTTCTTTAAAGTAAGTTAGACTTTCTCCAAATCTATACTATATAATACTTAATATTTAATTTCACTTGATTATTTTCTTAAGTTAAATTTATATATGTATATACTTGTAGGATTGCATTGGGGCACTTGATGGCACATATGTTGAAGCTAGATTGCCGCAAGGACAAGAAATTCCGTATATTGGTCGTAAAGGTTATCTGACTCAAAATATTCTTGCCGTTGTAGATTTTAACATATTTTTTACATTTGCATTGGCTGAATGGGAAAGATCGACTCATGACAATCGTATATTTCGTGAGACTCTCTGTAGACAAGAACTCAACTTTCCACATTCATTGAAAAATAAATATTATCTAGTTGATTCTGGATACTCGCACTCTAAGGGATACATGGCTCCTTACAGAGGAGATAATCTGAGGTATCACCTTTCTAACTTTTGACGTGGTGCAACGCAAGAATTGCGGGAGCCGAACGGACGCATTGAAAAATTTAATTATTTGCGTTCTTCTTGTAGAAACATAGTAGAACGCACATTTGGTGTATGGAAAGCAAGGTGGCCTATTTTGCACGGCATGTCTTACTATAACATTTACACTCAAAGGGATATCGTAATTGCTACTATGGCCATTCATAATTACATTAGAAAGAAGTGCAATGTGGATAATGTATTTCAAACGGCTGAGACTAAAGGATATATTCCATCGTTTGATTTTGATGTAGGCACAACTTCAACGACTAGCAATATAGACGGCAAAAATATGAGTGAGGAAAGTAATGTTCATTGGGTTTGGCTTTGTGATATGATTGCTAATGATATTTGTAATGCTTAATGTTTATACTAATTGAATATTTTCACTTTTTGTATTTATGGAGAACTTAACTCTAGCCACATTACTAACTCTTTTGTATGAAACTATTTGTCTATTAATGTAATTATAATGATTAGTAATATATATATTTTGTTTAATGATAAGCTCGACATATATATTAATATTATCTAGGAAGGTTAAACGCAACAAGTCCAGTTTAATAAGAAATTGAAAGTGTCGTAAATTGCACCTTAATGATACAAAGTAATCTTCCCAAAGAGTCTCATTTCAATCTCTTAAAAAAATATTTTTAGCACACAAATTAATAGTCATTAATGAAAATATTTTTTTAATATATATATATATATATTAAAATATATATTAATTTTAATTTGAATCATTTTAACAATAAAAATTAATAATAATCAACTCTATATATTATTAACAGCTATAAGGGTATTTCAGTCATTTAAAAAAAGTGCTTAAAAACATAATTTACCAAACACATCAATAATTTTTTTTCAGTTTCAGCACTTTTATCCAAACACTTAATTGCTTATTTTTAAAATAAGTTCAGTAGTTTTAAAAGAACTTTTTTTTCAGCCGTTGTTTTCAGCTTATCCAAACGGGCTCTAAATCTTGACTATTTTTTAATTATATTTTATTCAGATTTTTTGAAATAGTGATACATATATTATACGGTAATACATATAAAAAGGTGATACATTTGAAACGAGATATTTATTTAAGGAAGTACAGATTCTCTTTTATTCTATAAAGCAAATCACGCATAGTCAGTTACAAAATGAAATAATCAGATTAAAAAAAATTCCAACACCCTAATCCTGATTTATTCTGAGTCCTGCTCCACCTCTCTTCCTCGTCGGCTCCAATCATTCCATACCGGAAAACTCAAATAATTTGTTACGAACAAAGAGGTGTTCTTTGTATTCCTTATCATGTTCTCATCTTTGAAAGAGTACTTGAAGCTCTTCGGCTCGGTGATGACCTACAGGATCTTTTAACTTCTCTCTCTGATGACTTGCTTTAGTGCTGTGTAGCACATTTTTGTGTTTTTTTTTTGTTTTTTGCGCTCTACTTTTTTTAGTTGGTACAGAAGAATGGTGTTTCGGTTGGTAAGTTGTTATGGAAATTTTCGGTGGTGAGTGGATCATTTTTTAGTTGACCAGCATTGGTTCACCGAAACAGTGAGATCTGGTGATGGAAATAGCTGCTCCATTTTTAGATACAGTATGAACAAAATGTATCACTCATAATAACATATGAATCAGTTAATAATTGAAATAAATAACTGTATCTACCATATGAATCACCATAATACCATATGTGTCACCTATTAATATCATATGAATCACCTACTAATTGAAATAAATAATTGTATCTACCATATGAATCACCATAATACCATATGTATCACCCATTAATATCATATGTATCACCTATTAAAATCATACAAACTGTATCTATCGTATGAATCACTATAATACCCATATAATGATATCATATTTATCATTGATATGAATCACCATTAAAAGAATAAGCATGAATTAATAACTAAATAAATTTATATATGTATCAATCAATTTTGAAAAAAAATTGGGAGAGATTTTAGGAGAGGAAATTTTGGAAAAAAACATAGTGCACGTATTAAAAGAGGAGAAAAAAATCAGGAAGGAAGATGATTTAATTGATGATAACTAGGGAAAGATTTTAGGGAAGAAAATCTTTGAAAAAAATAGCTTGAATGAGTTAATGGTTGAGTAAAAATAGGATGTGGCTTTTTGTTGATATGTATCAAGAGTAAAGTTGAAAATCGATATTTTATGTAAATTTTAAAAAAGTAAGGGATATTGGGTAATATAGTCTCTTAAGTATGAAATTTGTGTAATTTAGCCAAAAAAGAAAGAGCATTTGCTAGTATTTGAACAAAATTACTCTACGACTTTAGTCACTCGCATGATAGTTGCTCCATTTTTAATTTTTATTAGTTTAGGACACATTCTTTGCATGTGTGTATAACGCGTTAATTATTAATAAATATTTAAAAAATTACATTAAAATTATTTGTACGTTATATTATTAGGTAAAAAAACTTTGCAAAAAGAAGATATAGCATCTAAAAAATATATACTTAAAGAGAAGGCAAAATGCATATCTACCCTCTATTCTATCATCATATTTTCAATTACACACATTTACTTTAAGAGAGTCCTATTACCCCTTGAAATTTTTTTTGATAATTATTTCACCTTTTATGCTAAGCTGGACAGAAGATGCTGTTATAATAAAAAAATTACATACTCGCATACCAACAAAATCACCCCTCCCCATCTTTTTCTTTATTTTATTATTATCTAGTCTTTAAAAACTAAAGAACAGAGAAACATTTTATATTTTAAATTCTACATTTATTCACTCTCGTACGATGAAAGTCATATTTACTGAAAAAGTCAACTAATCCTAAGTATTTGGGGATAATTTCTCCTAATAATTGACGTCAATAGAGTGGAAACCAATATGTTACTTAAAAGTTCAATCATTCAATGTCTTTGATTTCACTCCAAGTCTATAAGTAGTACTTTTAAGATATTAAAAAATATTTATTTTCTCTTGACTTATGATTGATGTATTTTTTATTGGCAACAACATGAAACAGAAACTAATATTAGAGTTGTTATAATTCAATTGCACATTTTAGAGTTATTTTTAACAAGAAATTGCGCATCTCAGAGTTATTAGGAGTATTATTATATTTTTTAAAGTATAGCTTGTCCTTCTGCCCTTTTTTGAATCTTGTGCATAGCAGAAATTTTAGTGTACCGACCTATTTCTTTTTGTCTTAAGATTATTACTTTCAAATCTGAGTGGTTGATTTTTGTTTAGAAAAAACATGTTGCATGACAATTCTTTTCAATTAATATCATCCATACATGATTTACAGTGATGATAGTAAATTTTAGTCTCAGTAAGAGTAGTCTAAAAAAATACATCCAAGAAGTTTCAGAGCTTTTTGAAAATGACCAAGAATTGTTTCAAAGATTTTGAAGTGGCACACACTAATTAAAAGCTTTCTTATTGGATCTTACATGCTTAACGATCATGTTTTCATACTTTTGTCCAACTCGGCATAAAAAATAAAAATAATTGCAAAAAAAATTGGGGAGAGAGGGAGGTAATAGGACCTTCTTAAAGGAAAGGTATGTAATTAAAAAAATGCTGATAAAATAAGGGGGTAGTTGTGCATTTTTCCTAAAGAGAAACATGATATCTCACTATCATACTAATAATAATAGGTTCTAAATGATACGACCCGTCAGAGGGCCTTGTCGTAATGGGCATCCTAAGTCCGATCGTGACCGGAGACCACCCCCCGTTATCCAACCCAACCTGTAGTTGTCTGCCCTGAGTTGGCTGAATTTCGAGCATATAATAAGATAGTGTAACCGCTTACATAAAAACTCTGGGATAGGATCACAACCGTCACCGACCCAACCAAGTCCGACACCCCATACCAACCGTCCAACTAAACCAAACCAAACCAACATCGAACAAGGGCCATAAATCAGGCCATAACCAAGTAAGTTCCAAAGCATAATACTATTAATCCCAAAATGAAATGTGATGCAACAACCAACAATATTGTCAACCGGTATCAACCCAAATACTAATGCTAATGCTAAGGCTGACACCAATATTGATCCCACCCATTCCAACCCATAGCAGTACCACAAAGCCCCTAACTAAAAGAGTAAGAATATTCTGTTGGGACATGCCCCCAACTATAGCTAAAACCAACAACCATAAGTAAATCAGAATGTCTAAAAATATCCATAACATGAAATGGAGTCTTCCGAAAAGATGGAAGATCACCACTTCAATGCAACATCTATCTCCGAGTCAATCACTATGTAGGAGGAGTAGAACAACAGGTTCCTGCATAGCATGAGTATACAAACACCCAAAGACGGGTTAGCGAGTGATCACTATTGTGAACTCAGGATAAGAATATAATAATGACATTTATAAAATCAAGTAAAACCATCCATATTCTTACAAACCATACATTCATATATATATATATATATATATATATATATATATATATATGCTGGGAAAATGAACCGAGCTTAGCATGCCATTAAATCTTTACCTAGACTGTGTAGCTTTGTTGTCCTAAACCATCCATGGGCTATATGGGTTCAACTTTCCCAGCTGAAAGGGACCAGTACATGAAGCCGCACAACCAGGGAAGAAGACCTTGGATGACTAGTACATCCCGCAAATATAAAGTGTGACATTATGCACACGGTCACCAAGACCAAACCTCACATCGGCAAATATAAGTTTCCAGTTTTGGTCCTCCTAGGACTTGCACCTTCCACGGCTTTGCTATACACCCCGTCATTATTGCCCAATTGAAACATTACCAAGCAACCAACCAATTCATTTATCATTTATTAACCAAGGCCATTAGTAGTGGTATCGTCATACTAATAATACTTACAAGTTTTGTCCATAGCCAACCATATATAGGTTTAAGGGATTTCATGTACCCTTTATGATTTTCCAATTAACCAAAATCATGGCTACCAAGGCGTTTCCAATCCCTTTAAAACCATTTAAACTATTCATATCATTTAGAGTTCCATTACCAATTTTAAACCATGCATAAGTTCCATTGAAAAACCAAGATGATAGTGAAAACATTGTTAAAGGGATTTTATTAAACATACTGGGGGCATAGTATTTCCAAAACCATAGTCTATTACCAAATAACCACTCCCATGCAACCAATTATCCAAAACCACCATTAATGCACATAAAAACATAATTAAAAAATAGGAAAACCATAACCAAACATTTATAACCAAGAACCCCAAATGATATTTCAAAACTCAAAATCATACAACATTCAAATCATAAAAACACCATATAAAACCATGTCTTTAATTGAAACTAACAATGAGGGAAGAGAACATACCATAATTGACAAAGTACCACCAACAAGATCCCCAATTTAGTCCTCTAGTTGAAACCCTATCTTCCTTGCCCAAAGGCTTTTGAGAGAATTATAGAGTGTTTACGAAGAGTTTCTAAGTGTTAATGAATAGAATAATATGGTAAATAACCTCCCAGGTGAGTTAAAAGTCGTAGGACCTTATTATGGTAAGTCAGGAAATATCCAGAATACCCCCACTTAAGTTACACAAAATCTCATCACTAGGGTACAACTGGCCCTCACAAGTCATACCCTCTGATACAATTGGTACCCACCACTCTTATCCTAATCCTAAGCCTTAACCCATGGACCTAATATTTTACAGTGTACGACTCATCCTACCCAAGTTGTATTGATAGTATACGATCTATAAACTTTACCCTAATCTCTGGCAAGATAGAATCACAGAAGATTTGAACACTAACCACCATACGAGTCCTGGGTACGACTCATACCCTAGCTTACGGCTCCTGGTGAGCCACTCGTACTCAGATCTATCTTAAGTTACCAAGTATAAGGTTAAGTGAAGGAACTAAATGACCTGTATCTGACATACGACTCATACCACCAAGTCGTACCCATTCTAGTGACCAAAATCTATCCCACCAACTAACACTGGTCAGCATACGACTGGACCATACTATTCGTACCCCAACATAAGGCTCGCAACCATGAGTCGTATTGGGTCCAGAGACTAGAATTTTAAAAAATTTTCTAAGGTCTAGAAACTAGGGTATTTCAGTCTCCACCACTAGGAACATTCATCCTCGAATGACGGACAAGGTAGGGATAACCACACGCACGAGTTATTTTGCATTATCAAATATATTTCCAATCTCTAATAAAGTTTATAAACAAAGAGGAAAAAATGTTAATCTTTCCTTTAACAAACTTAGAAAATAAAGATGTGTTTAAGACACATACCTTCTACACGAATCCCAAGAGCAAAAAATAGATGCGGATACTTAGACTTTATATCCTCATCCTCTTCCTATGTAGCTTCTTCCACCTTATGGTTCCTTAACAGAACCTTAACCGAAGCCTCATCTTCATAAGACAGAGAGTTCGAGATAACCAACCCCTCCAAAGAAATAATCAAAGAATGATCACCAAGACACTTTCTCAGTATGAAGACATGAAATACCGAATGAACCAAGCTTAAGTTAGAAGGTAACTCTAACTTATAAGCAATATTTCCAACCCTCTGCAGAATCTCATAAGGACCAATATATTGGGGATTAAGCTTCCCCTTCTTACCAAACCGCACTACTCCTTTCATGGGAGATACCTTAAAAAAACCTTATACCCAACCTCAAACTCCAAGTCTCTACACCTAACATACGCATAGGACTTTTGGCAACTTTCGATAGCCTTAAGCCTATCTTGAATCACTTTCACCTTTTCCATAGCTTGATAGATCAGATTCGGATGGAACATATACGCCTCACTAAGCTTGAACCAACCAATAGGAGATCTAAACCTCCTACCATGCAATGCCTTAAAAAATGCATACCAATACTAGAATGATAGCTATTGTTGTAAGAAAACTCTACCACAGGGAGATGCTCAGCCTTATTAACACCATAATCAACAACGCATGCCTGAAGTATATCCTTCAATGTATGAATAGTTATTTCCTCTTGTCCATCTGTTTGAGGATGAAAAACAGTACTCAGACTCACGTTAGTACCCAATTCCTTTTGAAAAAACTTCCAGCAATGAGAAATAAACTACGTACCACGATTAGAAATAATCGAAACAGGTACTCCATGCAGCTTCACAATCTCTTGAAGATATAACGTTGTTTAATCCTCCACCAAAAAGGTAGTTCTCATTGGTAAAAAGTAAGCAGACTTTGTCATCCTATCCACAATGGCCCAAACTGAATCATATTAATTCTGAGACCGAGGAAGTCCAGTAACGAAATCCATATTAATTACCTCTTATTTTCATTCGGGCAAAACAAACTCTTGATACAACCCACCAGGTCTTATGTGCGAAACTTTAACTTGTTGACACACCAAGCACTTGGCCACAAAATCAGCCACATCCCTATTCATACCATTCCCCCAATACATCTTCTTGAGATCATGATACGTCTTTGTGGAACTGGGATGAACAACATTGTGCGACTCAACTAAAATTCTTTGCCACAACCTGTCGACATCAGGAACACACAACCTTTCTTGGTACCATAACATACTATCACAACTATCTCAAACACCATCACCTTTTGCCCACCCACATCACACTTGATTTTCATCAAGACAGGATCCAACACTTGTTTCTCCTTAATCTCTGCACCAAAAAAAGATCAAACCACTTATTGTACCATTATATCTCCATCCTTAGAGTCCATGAGACGAACTCTAATATTAGCTAAATGGTGAATATCCTTCACTAAATCCAGCTTTCCTTTCTCTACATGAGCCAAACTCCCCATGGACAACCTGCTAAGAGCATCAACAACCACGTTAGGCTTACCTGGGTGATAGTAAAGACTCATATCATAGTCCTTAAGAAGCTCCAACCATCTCCTTTGCCTGAGATTTAGCTCCTTCTGAGTGAACACATACTGTAGACTCTTATGATAAGAAAAATATCCACGCGTACACCATACAAATAATGTCGTCATATTTCAAATAAAATGCAACTGCCAACAACTACAAATAATGAGTAGGATAGTTCCTCTCATGTACTTTCAACTTCTTAGAAGTATAGGTAATAACCCTCCCATGCTGCATCAAATCACAACCAAGACCTACCTGAGATGCATCACAATAAACCATAAACCAACTATTTTCTTCTGGCAAAGTCAGAATTGGAGACAAAGTTAGCTTATCTTTCAACTTCTCAAAACTCCTTTCATAAGCATCTGACCAAGCAATCTTTGCCTTTTTCTGAGTCAACTTAGTCAAAGGAGTAGCTATCGATGAAAATCCTTCTACAAACCGCCCATAATACCTAGCCAAGCCCAAGAATCTCTGAATGTCTGTTGGAGTCGTGGGTCTAGACCACCTTTTAACCACAAACCCCTATTATGGATGCACCATGATCCACTCGCTAGAAATAATATGAAAAAGAAAAGTCATAGCATTCAACCAAACCTCACACTTGGAGAACTTGTCATACAACTTTTGTTCCTTCAAGGTATGCAATACCACACAGAGGTGATTAATATGACCCACCTCACTTTTAGAACAAACCAGAATGTCATCAATAAATACAATGACAAAGAGATCCAAGAACTACCTGAAAACCTTATTCATCACGTCCATAAATGCTACCGGGGAATTAGTCAATCCAAACGACATTACCAAAAACTCAAAGGGACCATACCGAGTACAAAAAGCCATCTTAAGGATGTCCACCTCCCCAATCTTTAGTTGATGATACCCAGACCGAAGATCTATATTAGAAAATAACTTGGCACCTTAAAATTGATAAAAAAAATCATCTATCCTTGGGGGAGGATACTTGTTCTTAATAGTCACCTTATTCAACTGCCTGTAGCCAATGCATATCCAAAGGAAACCATCCTTCTTACGCACAAAAAACATCGGTGCACCCCAAGGGGATACACTAAGACAAAAAACCCCTTATCTAGAAGATCCTTAAGTTGCTTCTTAAGCTTCCCCAATTCAGCCGGACCCATTCTATATGGAGGAATAGATATTGGACGGTTGTTTGAAACAAATTAATACCAAACTCTATTTCCCTATTCGGAGGAATACTAGAAAGATCATCCAGAAAGACCTCAGGAAACTCATTTCCACCAGGACTGAATATAAAGAAGGACCTTTCGAGTTAGAATCTTTAACTCGGACCAAGTTATAAAGACAACCTTTAGAGATTAACCTTTGAGATCTAAGATTAGAAATAAACCTTCCCTAGGAGCTAGGGAACCACCCTCTTACTCTATAACTAGTTCACCAGGGGACCTAAAGACAACCCTATGGGTCCAACAATCCAAGGACGGATAACAAGAGTGTTGCCAATCCATCCCCAAAATAACATCAAAATCCATGATATCAAGTTTAAACAAATCCATCAAAGTCTGCCTACCACCAACAGATACCATACCCCCTATAGACTCTCTTAGCAATAATTGAGTTATCTATCAAGTGAAAATAAAAAAAGAATCTAAAACAAAAAGAATCTAAAACAACCTTAAGATCCAAACCAATACATACAACCACAAATGAGGTCACATAAGAAAGAGTGGACCCTGGATCAAGAAAAAAATACACGTTACGAGAAAAAAGTTGTAATGTACCAGTAATGAATCAGGGGATGTCTCAGATTCCTACCGAGATACAAGAGCATACAATAAGTTTTGGCCAACACTAGAACCAAGAGCAGTAAAAAAAATAGACGTAGAACCATCGGGTGCAGGAGTAAAAGATGAAGCCACCGGTACCTTATTTGCTCTTATAGCAGCCTTATTAACCAGATAATCCTTTAGACGATGGCCTGCCTGGCCACATTTAAAGCATTTATTCATCATTTCATTGAAATAAACCCAATGAGGACGATGAAAAAATCGGTAAGAAGGGCATGAAGAAATTGAATGACCCTCACTTGCCTTAGATTGAGCATCTGATGCCCAAAAATTTTCACCATCCTGATCACGCCTGTCATTCGACTGCCTCGGGTAAGAAGCGCTAACAGTAGAGAAGGAACCAGAACTCCCCCACTTTTTTCAAGCATTTACCTCCATCTTGACTACCTTAAGGCTAAGCACTTCCTTGATCATAATATCTGCTCCTCTTACATTGCCGATCTCTAAACTCTGCCTATTTTCTATTCTTATACTCTACCTGCTGTATATGAATAGTCAACCTAGAAATGTCCATATCTTTAATTAGCAAAGCAGTATTGCTTTCTAAGATCAAATCCTGATTCAACCCAGAAGCAAACTTTCTCATCTCGCTCTCATGTCAACCATCAAATCAAGAGCATACCTTGACAACTGATGAAACTTCAAGGCATATTCCTTGATAGACATTCTCCCTTGCTTAAGATTTATAAACTTCTCCATCTTCGCTTCCCTCAAATGATTCAGAAAAGCGTTAGAGAAGGCATCCCATAAGGACATCTTCTCCATGTCAAATCTACCCTATTCTACTCTTCGTACTATTGGTACGCAATATCTTTGAGCTAATAAGCTGCAAAGTTTATACCTTTCATATTAGTAGCATGAATTACCCTGGATATTTTCTCTATCTCATCCAAGAAACTTTAAGGATCCTCTTCCACCTTTACACCAGTAAAAGTAGGAGGATTTAGTTTCATAAACTGACCAACCCTCGTGGCCTCAGTAGACAACCCACTAGACACATCCTGCTCAGCCTGAGCAGTAATTAATTTAGCAATAGTATGAATAGATTAGCAAAATTCCACATTAGTTACCTCACCCTGAGGAGGACTATTACTAATTAGAGAAACTCTAGAACTATCAGGGATAGGACCTAGAGATCGAAGGTGAACTCCAGACGTAGGATTTACCCCATTAATATTGTCCCTAAATGGAAATGAATAGTTTTCATGTGTTCCAGATCATCGAGGCATGATCTAAAAAGTAAATGATACACTCAAATTACACCTCTCTTATGAGAGAGTAAGCAGCCGTTGTCAAATATATAACCCAACTAGGTTGGGGTAGAATCCCATAAGGAATACTGTGTTCACTAAGTATTATGGTTGTTACTTGACTGTTGATCAAAGGTTCTGAATTAAAAGGGGGGTTTTGGTTTGTCAATGTTATCTCGTTATTTGTAATAGTAAGTGTTCCAAATAATGATTCTTATTGCAATTAGTAATTCAATGAGAATAGACAAACTAGAGTTATGGTTACCAAGATGTACAAGCAGCTAGGGTTGTGAATTATTTTGAATTTCTAACTAATCACTTCAATTGCAAGAGTTATTGAATCCTACAATTTACCCATTTTTTTCTCAACCTAAATAAGTAGATTATCCTTCAATTCTCCCAAACTTAAAGAATACCTTAATTTATTCAATTATTCCCTCATGTAGGTTGATCCCGTTAAGTCGTCAACCCTTAACCCAAAGGTTAAAGCCTTTAGATTCCACGTAAACCTCTTCTTTTCCCAATAAACACTTTTGTATTCGAACAAGTGATGTTCTTGGGCTGACCCTTCAAGTTTACAACCAAGAAAGGTCATTTTTGTGAAAAGGGGTTTATACAACTTTAGTTAATCATGAAAATTAAATGTTTTCACGACCCCAATTAGTTTTTCACATTAAGGCTCCCATAACCCTAGTTATGGGAGCTGAGCTACATATTTCCATTGAAGAAAAAGAATAAGTCATTTTATTTCTCATAAATAATTTCAGAAAATAATTACAAAATTCAGAAGATTTGTTCTTCAATCTTCAGAAGAAAATATACATAAAATGTTTAGATCCACAATTCTAGCTTGATACCCATAAAAAACTACGTTACAATCAGTTTGAAAGTTGGAAATATCATCAAAGATACCTAAATAAAACCTAAATTGAGTATTTATATGTTCCCAGGTGCAGAGGACTTAAAATTCAAACTTCAGAAAAGTCGCATCTAAGTTGATAGTCTAACTGACGGTCCATCACTGAATGTCCAAGGATGTCAGGTTTTGTTAAGGGCTGACGATCATGTTGGCGAACCATCGTTGGACTGATGATCCATTACAGAGGTGTCGCTGGATCCTCTAGAATCCTTAGTTCTGTTTAAGCCTGACAGCCAAGTTGATGACCGTCGAAATATTGATGATCCTCCACTAGGACCATCGCATGAGTTCTCTACTTGAAGCATTCTATTTAGCTCTGACGGCTACCCTGGCGGTCTGTCGTATGGCTGATAGTCCGCCAGTTTGATCGTCAGTGTCCTTTTTCTGCTATTGTTCCATGTTTCTCTTCCAGCTAACTTCTTAACCTGAAATACTAAAATCCAGTATTAAATATAATAGTAGTTTCTTGAAAACATATAATTATCTCTTGAAAAAGATGTAAAATATTCCATTAAAATCCAGAACATCATCAGTCTCAACTTAAGATAACTACTTTTCCTCATGCAACTCAGCACCAAATTGCATACATAAATAAGACAATGATAGGCGATCGACTATTGAATCAGATTTCACATAACTATTCACTTATCATCTCACTTATATGGGCTTTACACATCAGGATCTACAACCGGCACTGATTATAATTTAGCACACACAAACATGGATATTATATCACACAGAGACCAACAAACTAAGTGTAACTGAAGATGCCCTCACAGTCAATAAAATCCAGCGCTCATTATAGTTTGTGGATACAAATCAAAACTCTCACACTTATCAAAGAAGTTATAAACATAGTGTACATACCCATAGGCTTGCCCTTATTATCTAAATCTCCCTTATAGTTGATTTGCCAAGATCAAACAGATCTTCTCTAGGCTTGTAATGAGGCTTCAGGTTAGGTAAGGAAGGGTTTTGGGAAAAGTGAATCAATATTATGATTTAACTATCTTTTCCCTTAAATTCTACCCACCAAGGCCATTGTTTTGTTAGCTCACTCACTATTTTCTCGTCCATTCACATTTTACCAGAATACCCTTATTCCCTTTTCTCTCTTTATATATATATATATGTATGTCTATATATATATACCAGTATCAACCACTCTTAACTTATGCTGATACATCCAGTCAAGGTGCACAATGTCTTGAATAGACCAGGGCCAAGTGCTTTAAACTAAGCTCTAAACCAACTTTTTGTTAGATAACTAACATCTTGATAATAGCCACCCTCAACTTAAGTGCTTTTCTTAAGTTTAGGTACACGATGTCCAATATCGGACCAGAGCCAGAGTTAGGTGTTAACAACCTAAAGAGAGTTAATTAGAGTTATTGGTGATGAATAAAAACTAATACAAGCTCAAAGAAGGGTTCAAGAAGTGGAAATTTTTTTTTGCTGGTGTTAATTATTTTGGCTAAGTGGACTGAAAGTACAAGGAGGACTGCTATCACTTCTTATTTCATCAACCACAAAACAACATCAATGAACCATGCAAGTTCTAGGTACTACACTATGCAAAAACTAACAGAAATACTCGCACACACAGGCAACTGAGTCAAACTCATTCTACTATTCTTAAGATTTCTGTCACATGTCATGCATATCTTACATGTTAAATGCTGATTACAGATTGACTAAAGGTTGCTCACATATGCTAAAAGACAGGAGTAAATAGTCACACAAACATGTTCATAGCCTTATGCCAACATCATTCATCATCCATATACACAACAAGATGCTCAAATAAAAGAAACTTTTATAAATTAACATTAACAAATAGCTATTTATATCACAACCTAAGAAAAAAAATGCAATCCTAGTCATGCCGGTTCTACTAGATAGCATAAGGGAGAAAAAGAACATCGGCAAAAAAAAACCCTGTGGTACAAGTACACCCACCCTCATAGAAAATATATGCTTTATCCTTAATGCATTGAATTAAACTACAGAGAAGGGGAATACTTATAATGCCTCTTATTCATCTGAGGTGTTTGTGAAATATGGTGAGGTTCCAATATCTTCACCTTCTGCAACATTAAATCCCATGGTGGTAGGGGTAGTCATAATCTCATCCTTCGGAATTGGAGGTATCACATTCCAAACTGGGTCTGAACTATGCCCCTTTGTTGGGGCAGAACTTGTAGAAACTTCTGCTATTTCATCATCTGCTTCTTCTTTCTTCTCTCCTCACCCCTCCTTGACCCTTTTGAAGCTTTCTTCATGTTGTACTTTTTTTCTTTGTTCAGGTGTCATTGCTTCTCTTTTTTTTTTCTTACACCTTTTCATTTGGAAATTTCATCGACTTGCTTTTTGCCTTTGTCTTTTAGTGACTTTCCCATCAAATCAATAATTTATTCATCTTCATCACTCATCACTAGCATGGGTTAAAAATGGGCTGCTGTGACTGCCTGCTCTTTAATTCTATTATGTCAACCTGTGCCTATTTAAACTCCACTATGAACCTAGCAAGATTTGAAATGGATATTTCATCTAACTTCTTGTTAATACGTTCTTATATGTGATCCATCCTTAACTAAATGGTTTGGACTGGATGGATTACTTCTGTTATAATTTGATTAACAAAAGGCTTGAATTGTAAAGCCCATGTGTCCAGTTGTTTCTGAAATTTCTTCTGCAACTTCACCAACTTGGTGAAATTCTTCTGCGTCAACCAATATTCTGCATAATCTTCCCCACCTATTGGTGGCACAGACCCTGACCCTATAGATTTACTTGGTGGCATATAATCAGGAAGCACATAAGTGGCAATGGGCAACGGCATACCTGTGGTGATTTCTGAACTATTCAGGGCTTGTGCAGATTCCTTTTGATAGACTGGAGGTTTAGAGACCCGCATCTCGAACTTTGAATCATCTTTTAATTTCTCAATATCTTACCTATGTGTTGCCTAAACTTTATTATCAATACCTCAAATCGACGACACATTGCTTGCCTGTATAACTCCGTGATTAGACATGGGAATGGTAGTGTACTTTTCACTTTATACACCCTCATAAATAGTTCATCAACAATTATTTGGCCAAATTCTATCTTCACCCTGAAATTAAAATAGAAACTAACACAACCCTGTGACTATATAAATTAGCATCACCTCTAGTTGGCATCAACCTCAATCTAACAATAGTTCACCAGAACTTAGCTCTGAAGATAAGGAAGGTCTTAGCAATGTGCTCACGTGGGTTGGTTTCCCAGGAGGGGTTACCATCATCAGTCAGGAGTCTAACCAACCAAAGTCTCTAAGTAGATACAGATGTTAGTCAATACTCAAGACTAAGAACAACAGGTGGCACTTCCTAGTCAGGCCCAAACCATATCTTGTTGATAGTTTGAGGTGATATATCGATGTTAACTCCTCGGACTGGGATTGACTCCTTATTGGGAAAATCTGGGATCTTTGTGCCCTTTGGAGAATCCTTTTCTGCCAATATCAAATAATTAGCAAGGAACTCCCTTACCAAATTTGGATGATATGATCCAAAAGGCTTGCTCATCTAGGCCAATTCATACTCGTTGAAATGACACTCCAGCTCGGGATATTCATGCAACTCCGTTGTCACTATTTAGTAATCTTCACCAAATGTCCTTTTGATTTTCCTACTTGCTGTCGGCTCCAATCCATCAAGGAATTTATCCTTTGATCCCTCAGTTGGCCACCTAAGTGCTTCCCTCATTTGAGGGTCCTTACTCTTACTTACATTTGCCTCTTCAGTATCCGTTTCAACTGGGACAGTTTTTAAATCAGCGGGGTTGGGGTTAGATGTATTGACCTCTTCTTCATCTGGGCTTGAACTGGTACTGCTAGTATTGCTCTCACTCTCTTCTTCAGACTGGAAGAGTGTAGGGATTGCCCTGTCTCTTTGCCGAGTGTTGAAGACGGTTGCCTCGTCACTTCTAGTCAGCTCACTTCTTCCTCGTACTCTACCCCCACCTCTGGTCAACGGAAGTTTACATGCCATAATGCCTTAAAAAATACAAGGATTCAGTTTACAAGTCAAACAGATTAAAAATAGTTGAAAATGAGGCTTGACGGTTAACCTAATGGTCTGCTGATTTGGCCGTCAGGCCTTAACCAATGAGTCCCTTACTTCAGAGGCTTGTGATGGTCAAAATGGTGATCTGTTAGTTACTGATGGTCCGCCAAGCTTTCCATCGCAACCTATTCAGTGAACAAAAAATTGGGTATCATTGCGACAGTTTACCCGGTGGTCCATTGCAGTAGCGACGGTTCGCCAAGATGACCGTCAACAACCCTTTCAGCTTAGAACTTCGTTTGGACATTTTTTCTTAAATACTTGGTCTGCATCAGTCAATTTTTAACATAGCAAAGACATCAATTAAGCATTCAAGCGTAAATTTTTTCTATTTTTTTGAGTACGTGGTACGTGGGTTACTCACACTTCACCTGAAATGTATCATACTATAGTTTGACTTTAGACTTAAACATTAATCACAAGGCAGCACAAGAAAACAAGATGAAATCCTTTTCAACACATTGCAATCTTTACACAATGAAATTCATCTTTTAAATAAGAAAGAAGTAGAATTTTGATCATACCTTGACTTCTAAGTGTTTACTAATCAACTTATTGAATTTGCACACCACACAGAGTAGGAACTTACTTTATCAGTGAAAACTAAACTTAATTTTTTGATGAAAAGGAGAGAAGAAAGGGGTTGTTTAAATATGAGAGGAAAAGAAGAGGCAGAGTACTGGGGGAAATAACTGATTCTAAATTCTTTGAATTCAGGGCGAGTTAAATAGTTGTAGAATTTGAAAAGGTCGCAATGTATGTAACTATTTGCTCTTATCGGTTAAAGAACGTTTGGTAGGATTTATGTGGTTTAAATAATATTTAAAATCAACCTGACCTGACCCGGACTTAGGGTTTCATTGATTGCCTACTTGATGGTCCATTGGGTGTCCGACATTCCATCTGGTTGGCCGTCGTAGCTTACTATAGACCATGAAATTATGCTTTACTGTGACAGTTTGTCCGATGGTCCATCAACTTGGCCGTCAATCTATTCCAGTGAGTTTAAATTTCAGCTTCTGGTTGATGGAGGGAGTTATGATCCGTTGAACCAACGACGGTCTACCAACTTGATGATCAAGCCTTATCCAGAATGGCATTTTGTTATCATGGCTTTAACGGTCCCAGTGATGGTCCTTCGAGATCCTGACGGTTCATCATTTTCCCATCAACTCCATTTCAATTATAGAACTTCTTTCTTTCTGCATTTTCAGAGTTGTACACTTTACAAACACATTATATCGCACAAAAACAACTAATAAACTCTAACTATATTTACAACAACACTTTGTGGGTTATCTCCCACTAGCGCCTGATTTAATATTGAGGCACAACTCAGTGATCTCGATTACTCAGAATTCATCAAGATAGATAGTATCAATGCACTTCATTGAGTCCATTAGACCAATATACAACTTCACTCGTTGCCCGTTAACCTTGAAGACACTTCCGTCCTCATTCTCAAGTTCAACTACTCTAGATGAGTAGACTCGGTTAACTTTGAATGGGAAAGACCACTTTGATTTAAGTTTACCTAGAAACAACTTCCATCTAGAGTAGAAGAGGAATACCCAATCACCTTTCTAAAAGTCTCTTTTTTCCATCCTTCGGTCATGGTACTTTTTTATCTTCTTTCTGCAAAGATCTGCTCTTTTATACACACCGAGACAAAACTCATCCATCTCATTCATCTGTCCCAATCTCAACTCTGCTGCCTCATTCCAATTCAAGTTCAGCCTCTAAATACCCATAACGCCTTATGCTCCAATTCAATCGGAAAGTGACATGCCTTGCCATAAAAAAATTGGTATGGTGACATGCTGATAGGTGTCTTAAAAGTTGTTCTATATACCCATAAGGTATCATCAAGCTTCCTAGAATAGTCTTGTCTACTTGCATTCCCCATTTTAGCGAGAATGGCTTTGATCTCTCTATTCGAAATCTCTACTTGCGCACTAGTTTGTGAGTGGTATGGAGTTTCTACCTTATGTTAGTTAACACCGTACTTTGCTAATGCACCTCAAAATACTCAGTTGCAAAAGTAGGGTCCATCATCACTTATGATGTTGCGTAGCACCCCAAATCGAGAGAAAATGTTCCTTTTATGGAATATAACAACTCGTTTCCCTTCATTATCAGCCAAAGACGCGGCCTTAACCCATTTTGATACATGATCAATGGCAACTAAAATGTTTTTCATCCCATATGATCTCACGAAGGGCCCCATAAAATTGATGCACCAGACGTCAAACAACTTCACTTTCATTATTATGGCATCTCATGGTGCTTTGAGATTTACCCTTGGCTTTGGCATTGGTCGCATCTCCACACAAAATCAAAAGCATCTTTGAATAAAGTTGGCCAATAGTAGCCACTGTGCAATACTTTCCTAGCAGTATGGTTACCTGTATGGTGACCCGCAACAGGAGAGGTGTGGTAATCTTCTAAAATGTTCAGCATGTCCACTTTTGAGACACACCTCCTTATAATATTATCTGCAGAATGCCGAAACAAGTACGGATCATCCAAAAAATAATGTGTCACATCATGAAGAAACTTCTTTCTTGGGTAAAAAGAAAGGTTCTCCAGAACAACCTCGCTCACCACATAGTTTGTAAAGTCTGCATACCACGATACTCTTTCTAACACAATAACCAAGATTTCTTCATCTAGAAATGTATCATTAATTTCTAGCTCATCCGTGAGTGCTTTACCTCCCTCCAGTCTAGGCAAGTGGTTCGTAACTTGATTCTTGCATCCCTTTCCATCTTTGACTTTGAAGTCAAATTCTTGGAGAAGCCAGACCCATTTGATTAATATTGGCTTCGTGTCCTTCTTGGCCATCAATTATCTCAAGGTGGCATGGTATATGTGAACCGCCACCTCCTTGGTTCCTAATAAGTAGTCCTGGAACTTCTCAAAGGCATAAACAACTGCAAGAAGTTCCTGTTCAGTAATAGTGTAGTTCTTTTAAGAACCATTTAAGTCCTTGCTCACATAATAAATAAGATGGAATAACTTATCCCTCTTCTGACCAACTACAGCCCCAAGAGCCACCCCGCTTGTATTGCACATGATCTCAAATGGATTTGAATAATATGGAGCAATAATAATAGGAGAATCAACCAATTTTCCTTTAAGGCATTCAAATGCCTTCAAGTAATTGTCATCAAATATAAAATTGGCCTTCTTCTCTAAAAGTTTGCAAAGTGGGTTTGCAATTTTGAAAAGTCTTTTATGAATCATCGATAGAAGCCCCCCTGACCAAGGAAATATGTACCCCTTTACTGAAATAGGAGGTGACAGCTTCTCAATAACCTCTACCTTAGCTCTGTCAAACTTAGTCCCCTTAGCTAACATTTTGTGACCAAGGACAATGTCCTCCTTCACCCTAAAGTGACATTTCTCCTAATTAAGAACAAGATTAAATTCCTCGTATCACTGCAAAGTTCTACTTAGATTTACCAAACAAAGATCAAAAGAATCACCTACTTCTGAGAAATCGTCCATAAATATCTCCAAGGTATCTTCAACTATGTCGAAAAAGATAAACATCATGCACCATTGGAAGGTAGTGGGTGCATTACACAAACCAAACGGCATCTGCTTGATAGTAAAAGTACCATATAGACAAGTAAATGTCGTCTTCTCCCGATCCTCTTGGGCTATACAAATCTGGTTATAGCCCGAATACCCATCTAAGAAATAATACCAACCTCTTTTTGCTAACCGATCAAGCATCTAATCCATAAAAGGCATTGGGAAGTGGTCCTTCAAAGTCCATAAATTAAGCTTGCGATAGTCCATACAAACTCTCCACACAGTCATAGGTCTGAGCTGAATCAAATTATTTTTCTTATTTGATCCAACAGTTATGCCTCCTTTCTTGGGCACGCATTGAACAAGGCTTACCCACTTACTATAAGAAATAGGATATACAACTCCTGTGATAAGCTATTTGATGATCTCCTTCTTAACAACCTCTTGAATAGGTAGGTTAAGACGACATTAATTTCTAACGGTTGGTGTGAAATCTTCCTCAAGCTAGATTTTGTGAGTGCAAATACCCGGCGGAATACCAATAATAACTGCTATAGTCTAGCCTATCGGCCTTTTGTACCTCTGAAGCATAGAGATAAGTGCTTCCACTTGCTACTCACCTAGATCTACTGCAATAATGATCGGTAAAGTGTTTCCACTACCGAGAAACACATAACTATAAGACTCCACAAAATTCTAAGCTTGATTCAGTTTGGTAAAAGATAGTAAGGGGTCCTAGACTTTGAAAAATTCAGCCAAGTATTCATACTTAGAGTTATTTTAGCCTTCATAAGTTGGCGATCCTTTTTAATGACCCTTATGAAGACCTTTAAATTTCAATTTTTAGGTTAATTCATAATTAGGAATGTCAGTATATGTTCTTGAACAAGTTTTGAATTTTTCAAACTTCATTTGAGTCACGTTTAGAAGTCCAAATCAGTGGATTGATGCGGTCTCAATGCGTTACATCACCCATTTCATTGATGATTATTTTCCCCAGCTTCCAATATAAATTCTAGTGAGCCAACATGGCATATCAGCCATAGCGTTGACCCTATTGTTGCGATCCATCAGTCTGAGCATTATTGGGCACATTTTCAGTAATTAAAACAACGTCCAAAGGGGTATTTGGGACATTTCCTCCATTTTGAATTAGCCCCTAAAATACAAAATTCAACCCTCACAAAGCAAATTATGATATTTTATCTCAAAATCATTCAAGAACAAACCCTAGGGCTATCAACCCAAGATTCAAATCCCAAGAATTGCACCACCAATCTTCAAGAATTAAAACATTGAGGTATGTTAAGTGTTCATCCAAGGGTTTTCTTCCACCCTTGGGGTTCAAGAAACCCTTTTTATTACAAGTTTATGAGTTTGATAAATTTCATGGTTGGGTTTGAATGTGATCATGATTTATATATTAATGGAGTTCCTAATCTATGATTAGTTTCAAGATTTGTATGAAAGTGTTTATTATATGTGTTTGCGTCATAATAATTCATGTTAAAATCTTTGAATTATGAATTTGGTATTTGAAATTGTAATGCCCCAATATTATTTAGTATTGTGTGCATATACTATTCCCTCTAAGTGTTTAGTGGATTGTTCATGTGAGTTGAATAGTTAAGTCCCATCATATTAGCATGTATACAAGTTCATGTTATGAAAGTGTTTGTCAATGGTGATCAAGTAATTAGTTATCATGTGTCAAGATTGTGCTGTGTCTTATAGTCTATGCTATCGTGTTGTAGGAGTATTTAATACCCAAAAATCTAATTGTTTACCTAGATCTATAGTAGCTACAGAATAGACTCGATAGTATCATGATCAGTAGTTTAGTAATCATTTGAGAACCCAACAGAGTTTAGTCAATTAACAAAATTCAGTAGTATTTCATCAGTTAGCGGAATCTAGAGAACTCAATTTAGTTAGACAGTATGAATTAGTAATAGACTAGTCTAGTCTAGAACAATTTAGAATTTAAATCAGTATCTATTCAGTTGGGAGTAGGATTTAGCACCAAGTGAACCCATGGATGGGAACTCACCTGCCAGCAGAGGGTGTGATCCTTAGAAGAAATCATTATGTTCTAGAACTATGCAGCTAGCATAGGTTGAGACATCAACCGGCCAGTTAAGGGTTGAAGAGGCATCTTACCTGCTAGTTGAGGGTACCACCATTCTCATTCAGAGCACCTGCCAGATGAGGGTGACTCAGTTTGTCTTTACCGTGGCATGATACTGATACCCTTCTAACTGGGGTTACAGGTTGGACCCATATTCATTCAAAAAAGGGCATGTTAATTAGATAATTACCTGCCACAGTCTCAGTTTCAGTCTTCAAAATTAACTCAGTTCAGTTCTATAGAAATCAGGACTATGAGACATAGTCACTCAGTTTAGTACGAAAATTAGAGTAGTTCCACAGAGTTAGGACTGCCAGATACAATGGCTTAGTTAACAGTAATAAAGTATCAGTAATCTTAAATATCAGTAAACCAGTGATTCTGAACATAGTTTCAAGTATTAACATGACTTTAGTTATAGTTTATGTATTTCATGTATGTACTCTCATTCAGTTATACTCTTGTTATTCAGTCAGTATTATTCATGCATATGAACCCATGCATCTCAGCCTACCTCAGTTATCATACTAGTACATTTAAAGTACTGACACATACCTTTCTTTTGTGCTATGGTGTCTTGTATCATAAGTTAAGATGCACGGGCTCCCGATCATACTTAGCAACCCAATCTATCAGCAGCAGACTAGTGGTGAGTCCTCATTATTTGAGGATAGATTTATTATTACAATATTTTAGTATCTAATTTATTTTAGTAGTTGGAGTTAGTTGAAGTTAGTTGTGGACTTTTCTCATCAACCCCTTGTTCAGACAGTAGAGGCTTTTCAGACTAGAGTATTTATAGACAGATATTTAGTTTTGGTATTAATGTACCGTACTCAGTATTTACTTCAGATTTGAACCTTGTGGAAGATTTCTACCTAATTTTCATATAATTACAGTATTATTATTCAGTTATTACAACAAGTTCCAGTCATGGGTTAGTTATGGTCCCTCGAGATTATGAGCAACATGTAGCGTCTGGGGTACAGACTCGGGGCATTACAAACTTGGCCTCAAAGCCTAAGGTTTAACAGAGTCCTAGGAAGTATGAAAGCTGCATCTAGTAGAGTCTTCTACATGGGTGTGTAGTGCACCACACTTATGGACAGGAAGCTATTAGATCTTTTAGGAAAAGTTTCCCTTCTTTCAGTAATCATGTCATTCAGGTGAGCACAAGATGAAGTTAAACTCTTTGTCTAATATAAGTTTCTCTTCCATTTAAAGAATATTACTCCAAAGAGGACTAAGGGAATAGGAATGGGAGACTAGCCAATACCTCAGCCCATCTAGCCAGATCCCCTGGATGAACATGTCTCCCATGCTGAATTAAGAGCAACTTTTACCACTCTATCTCATTTTGTGGTAGCTTAGAATAAATACCTAGCTGCCATTTCGACCAATTTAGTGGCCAATACTACTACAGCCAGGATTCGAGAGTTTACCCAAATGAACCCTCCATCTTTTTTTGGGTCTAAGTCAGATAAGGACCCTCAAGAATTTCTTGATCAGGTGTAGAAAGTTACAAATATTATGGGGGTGACTGCTATTAAGAGTGCTAATTTGGCTGCCTATCAATTGCAAGATATTTCTCACTCATGGTTTAAATAGTGGAAAGCAGAAAGGGCCACATATGCAGGGCCCATAGAGTAGGAGGAGTTTTGCACTACTTTTCTAGATAGGTTCTTCCCATTAGAGTTGAGGAAGGTGAAGGTTCTAGAATTTATTAATTTGAAGTAGGGAAAAATAATAGTGAAAGAGTATTCTATTAAGTTTACTCAATGATCTAGATACTCTCCCCATATGGTGGCAGATAACAGGTCTAGGATGAGTAAATTTATAACTGGGGTTTCTAGCAGTGTGGTCAAGGAGTATAGAACAACAATGCTGATTAAGAATATGAACATATCCAGGCTTATGGTCCACTCTCAGTAGATAGAGGAGGCTAAAAATAGGGAGAAGGAGAGTGAGAATAAGAGAGCGACAATACATAATTTCAACATCGCCCAGCCTAGGTCAGAGGATGGGAGTCGTTCTTAGTTTTGCTCAAAATCCTCAGTACCATCTCTATCCCCATCTAGTTCTCCAGTTCTAAAATTTAGAGATGGCAATAGTGATTGGGCTCCAGGCCCTAAGCCTCAGGGCAGTGTCAGCAGTACCCGAACCAATCCCCTTTGTAAAAAATATGGCAGAAACTACTAGGGTATCTGTAGGGCTAGCAGTGATGTATGTTTTGGGTATGGAAAGATAGGTCATAGTGTCGGAGATTATCCCCAGTCAGGGTCCTGGAGTCAACATAACCATCCCTTAGCTCAGTCTGGTCGCCTAAATCAGCAGGGTGCCACTTCTAGTGCTATCAGTGGGCAACACCCAAATAGACTCTATGCTCTTCAGTCCTAATAGTACCAAGAAATTTCTCCTGATGTGGTCACTGGTATGTTACAAGTTTATCATTTACATGTTTATTCTAGATCCAGGAGCTTCTTTATCCTTTGTAACTCTATATATAGCTGTTGACTTCAGAGTCAATCTTGAAATCCTAGTAGATCCTTTCTCAGTCTCTATCCCAGTGCGTAAATCCATCATAGCCCAGCGGGTATATAGGAATTATCCGATTATAGTATCTCAAAGAGTCACTTCAACAGACTTAGTAGAATTAGAGATAATAGATTTTTATGTCATTCTTGGCATGGATTGGATTCATTCATCCTATGCCTCAGTTGACTGTAGAAATAAAATTATCCAGTTTTAGTTTTCGAATGAGCCCTTCGTAGAGTAGAGGGGTAGTACATCACTTAGGGGTCAGCTTATTTCCTACCTTAGGGCAAGGACAATGATATCTAAAGGATGTGTCTACCATCTCATTCAAGTCTAAGACTCTAGTTCAAAAACCCCTAATCTTGAATCAGTGTCAGTAGCATGTGAATTCCCAGGTATATTTCTCGAAGATCTTCTCAGAGTTTCTCTCAAAAGGGAAGTTGACTTTGCTTCTTCCAGATACTCAGCCCATATCTATTCTGCCATACAGAATGGCTCCATTAGAACTCAAAGAATTAAAATAATAGTTGAAAGATCTCTTAGATAAGGGATTCATCAGATCCAATATGTCTCTATGGGGTGCACCAGTTCTATTCATGCATAAGAAAGATAGTTCTCTCGAAATGTGTATAGACTACCGTCATCTAAATAAAGTCACGGTCAAGAACAAGTATCCACTTCCCTAAATTGATGACTTGTTTGACCAACTTCAGGCTTCCTGTTACTTTTCTAAGATAGACCTCAGACCAGGATATCATCAGCTCAGAGTCAGAGAATGTGACATTCCGAAAATAGCTTTTAGGTCTCTATATGGTAACTTTAAATTCTTAGTCATGTCATGTGGTCTTACTAATACCCCAACAGCTTTCATAGACTTAATGAATCGTGTGTTCAAGTAGTACTTGGACATATTCATCATAGTCTTCATAGATGACATCCTTGTCTACTCCCGCAGTGAGTATGATCATACAGACCATCTCAGAATAGTATTACAGACTCTCAAAAACCATCAGCTATTTGCCAAATTTAGTAAGTTCAAATTTTGGCTAAGGTAAGTAGCCTTTCTCATCCATATCATTTTCGTTGATGGCATTAGAGTTGATCCCTAAAAGACCAAAGCAGTGAGAAACTGGCCCAGACCTATCTCTCCATCAGATATCTAGAGTTTCTTGGGTTTGACTGGCTATTACCGATGGTTTGTTGAGGGATTTTTATCTATTGCATCCCCTATGTCCAGATTGACTAAAAAAAGGTTAAATTTCAGTGGTCAGATTCTTGTGAGAAAAGTTTTCAGGAGTTGAAGACTCGACTCACTACAGCACTAGCTTTGACTCTATCTGATAGTTCAGACATCTTTATTGTGTATTATGATGCTTCCAGAGTTGGTTTGGGGTATGTTTTGATGCAAAGAGGTAAGGTCATAGCCTATGCCTCTATACAACTTATGCCCCATGTAAAGAAATATCCAACTCATGATTTTGAGTTAGCAACAGTAGTATTTGCCTTAAAGATTTGGAGGTACTATTTGTATACAGCGCACATTGAAGTGTTTGCTAACCATAAGAGCCTGCAGTATGTTTCTCTCAGAAAAACCTAAACCTTTTTTAGAGAAGATGGTTAGAGATTTTGAAAGATTATGACATGAGTGTTTCGTATCATCCGAGCAAGGCCAATGTAGTGGCTGATGCTCTTAGTAGGATGTCTATGGATAGTATTGCTCACGTGGATGATGTTAGGAAGAAGTTATCTTAGGAAGTTCATCAGCTTTCTCGACCAGGTGTTAGCTTAGTCAATTTAGCAGAAGGTAGTGTATGGGTATAGAATAGTTCAAAATCATCTCTAGTTTCCAAAGTGAAGGAAAAGCAGGATAGGGATCCCAGTCTAATGAAGTTGAAAGAATAACTCAAAGATCCAAAGTTAGAGGTTTTCTCCCAAGGGGGAGATGGTGTTCTACATTTTCAAGGTTGCCTATGTATGCCAGGTGTAGATGATCGAAGACAACGGATTCTTGCAGAAATGCATGGTGCATGTTACTCTATTCATCCAGGGGCTACTAATATTTACAATGATTTGCAGGAGATCTATTGGTTCAGTGGGATAAAGAGAGACATTACAGATTTTGTAGCCAAGTGCTCAACATATCAGCAGGTTAATATTGAGCATCAGAGTCCTAGTGGGTTTATGCAGGAGTTCATTATTCCTACTTAGAAGTGGGAAAAAGTGATCATAGATTTTGTGATGGGTTTACCTCGTAATCATTGTCAACATGATTCAGTCTGGGTCATTGTAGACAGGATGACCAAATTAGCTCATTTCCTACCAGTCCATACCTCGTTTTCAGCTGAAGACTATGCCAAACACTATGTCAGAGAGTTAGTTAGATTACACAGATTTTAATTATCTATTATCTTAGATAGAGGTACGCAGTTCACCTCTTATTTCTGGAAGGCATTTTAGAAGGGTTTTAGTATCCAAGTTCACCTCAGTATAACCTTTCACCCTCAGACAGATGGTCAAGTAGAAAGGACTATTTAAATTTCAAAGGATATGCTGCGAGCGTGTATGATAGACTTTAAAGGTAGTTGGGATGACCACTTGTCTTTGATTGTGTTTACATACAACAATAGCTATTATTCCAACATTCATATGGATCTATTTGAGGCACTCTATGAAAGGAGATGTAGGTCTCCTATTGGTTCATTTAAAGTGGGAGAGGCCATAGTGGTAGGCTCTAACTTGGTGTTTAAAACCTTAGAGAAGGTTTAGTTGGTAAGGCAAAGGCTTAAGATAGCTCAGAGATGACAAAAATTGTACACAAATATGTGGGAAGGGGAAGCTCAATCCCCAATATGTCGATCCTTACCAATCTCTCAGCCATTTTGGAATGGTAGCTTACGAGATTGAGTTGCCTTCAGATTTAGCTTCAATCCATCCAGTTTTCCATGTCTCCTTACTAAAGAAATACATAGGTGGCCCAACAGTTGTAATCCCTATAAGTTATAGACATTCATAAAAACCTCTCTTATGAGTAGATTCCAGTCGAAATCCTTGATTATCAGATTCACAAACTAAGGAACAAAGAGGTCCCTCTGATAAAAGTTCTTAGGTAGAATCAGTCCTTTGAGGGAGCTACTTGGGAAGCAGAGGTAAATATGCGAACCAAGTATCCTCACTTCTTCTCCGCAAACTCAAACTCAGCCCAAGGTAACAGTGTTTCCTTGAACTTACTCAGTTCCATGCTTAGATTTTCCTTTATAGACTTGGTACCAATTATCGTTGAATATTCAGTTGTGTCTTCATGCATCAGATATGCATCTTCAACATAAGAAAATCCACTTATTAACAATCCCAGTCCTGTATTCATTAATCAAGTTCAACTATGTACTCATGCATCAGATATGCACGTTCACTATGAAATTTTAGTTTATCAGTAATTTTAGCAATGAAATTATGCTTCAATTGTACATGTCTCGTATCTAAATTCAGTCTATCAATATTCTCAACTTAGTCAATCTCATTTGAGGATGAATATTCCCAAGGGGAAGATATTGTAAGACCCCAAAAAATCCTAAACTTGATTCAGACCGGTAAAAGCTGGTAAGGGGTCCCAGACTTAAAACAATTCAGCTAAGTATTGATACTTAGAGTTATTTTCGCCTATGTAAGTTGGCGATCCAATTTCATGACCCTTATAACGTTTAACTATTGATTTTTAGGTTAATTTATGATCAGGAATGTTAGTAGGTGTTCTCGGAAAAGTTTTAGATTTTGTAAACTTCGTTTGAGGGACGTTTGGAAGTCCAAACCAGTGAATTGAAATAATCTCGATGCACCGCATTGCCCATCGTGTCAACTCAATGTGGCGCATCGGCCATAGTGTCAATCCCATTAATACGACACGTCAGTCTCTGCGTTGCTGGGCACATTTCTTAGTAATTAAAATAGCATCTAGTGGGGTATTTGGGACATTTTCCCCACTTCGATTTAACCCCTAAAACATGAAATTCAGCCCTCACAAAGAAAATTACACTCTTTTCACTCAAAATCATTCAAGAACAAACCATAGGGCTATTAACCCAAGAATCAAATCCCAAGAATTGCACCACCAATCTTTAAAAATACAGGTATTGAGGTATGTCAAGTGTTCATCCAAGGATTTCCTTCTACCCTTGGGTTTCAAGAAACCCTTTTTACAACAAGTTCATGAGTTTGATGAATTTTATGGTTGGGTTTGAATGTGATCATGATTTACATGTTAATGGAGTTCCTAATCCATGATTAGTTGCAAGATTTGTATGAAATTTTTTATTATATGTGTTTTCATCATGATAATTCATGTTAAAACCTTTAAATTATGAATTTGGTATTTGAAATTGTAATGCCCCTATGTTGTTTAGTATTGTGTGCATATACTATACCCTCCAAGTGTTTGGTGGATTGTTTATGTGAGTTGAATAGTTAAGTCCTATCATATTAGCATGTATACAAGTTCATGTTATGCAAATGTTTGTCAAAAGGCTTCAATGAATGAATGGTGATCAAGTAATTAGTTATCATATGTCAAGATTGTGCTAAGTCTTATAGTCTATGCTATCACGTCCTGGGTGTATTTAATACCCAAAAATCTAGCTGTTTACCTAGAGCTATAGTAGCTACAAAATATACTTGGTAGTATCATGATCAGTAGTTTAGTAATTAGTTTAGAGCCCAGTAGAGATCAGTCAGTTAACATAATTCAGTAGTATTCCATCAGTTAGCAGAATCCAGAGGACTCAATTCAGTTTAGTCAGACAATATGAATCAGTAACATATTAGTCCGTCCTAACATTGTTTATAATTCTGTCCAGTGTTTATTCAGTCGGGAGTAGGATTCAACACCGAGTGAACCCAAGGATGGGGACTCACCTGCCAACAGAGGGTATGATTCTTAGAAGCATTCCTTGAGTTCCGGAACTACGTAGCCAACATAGGTTTAGATATCAACCTGTCAGTTGAGGGTTGATGAGGTGTCCTATTTGCCAGTTGAGGGTACCACCATTCTCATTCAGAGCACCTTCCAGATGAGGGTGACTCATCTTGTCTTTACCCATGGCGCGGTAATGACACGCTTCCAATTGGGGTTACAGGTTGGACCCCAATTCATTCAGAAAGTGGCATGTCGGTTAGGTGATTACCTCCCGCAGTCTCAATTTTAGTCTATAGAATAAAACTTAGTTTAGTTCTACAGAAATAGGACTGATAGGCATAGTCACTCAATTCAGTACGGAACTCAGAATAGTTCCATAGAATCAGGATGATCAGATACAGTCACTCTGTTAACAGTAATATAGTATTAGTAAACTCAGATATCGGTAAACTAGTGATTCTGAATGCAGTATCCAGTGTTACCATGACATTGGTTATAGTTTACATATTTCATGCACATACTATCATTTATTTATACTCATGTTTTTCAGTCAGTATTGTTTATGCATATGAACCCATGCATCTCAGCCTACCTCACTTAGAATACCAGTACATTCAAAGTACTAACACATACCTTTCTTTTTTGATATGATGTCTTATATCATAGGTTCAAATGCACGGTCTCCTAATTATACTTAGCATCCCGATCTATCAACAATAGAATAGTGGTGAGTCCTCATTATTCGAGGAAAAATTTATTATTCTAGTATTTCAGTACTCAGTTTATTTTAGTAGTTGGAGTTAGTTGGAGACTTGTCCCATAAACTCCTTGTTCAGACAATAGAGGCTTTTTAGACTAGAGTGTTTATAGATAGATGTTTAGTTTTGCTATTGATGTACGATACTTAGTATTTACTTCAATTTGAACCTTATGGCAGATTTTTACCTAATTTCTGCATAATTACAGTATTACTATTCAGTTATTACAGCAGGTACCTGTCTTAGGTTATCTTGTGGACCCTCAAGATTATGAGCATCGTGTAGTGTCTGGGGTGCAAACTCGGGGCGTTATAATATCGTAGATGGCCTGGCAGTTTCTTCAACTCCAACACTGGTGGCTCTTCAATAGATGGCTTCGTCTGTGGTGTTGGGCAATTTTTTAGATCTAGATCCAGCTTCTTGGGAGTATAAGAATATGATCCCATTCCAGTCAGGGCACAAACATTTTTCTCAAACTCTTCGACGCCTTTGCTATCGAAATTTATCAAAACAACAACCAAAGAATCGACAATAAATTTTTCCTCTATCGGCATATCTTGCTTATCCTCGTAATAAACATCCACAATAGAGAACACACTTATTTCCTTGTGATGCTTTATAGATTGGCACACATCAAACTGAACTACTTCATCATTAAGCCTGAATAAGATCTTATTAGCTCGCAAGTCAATAAGCACGTTTCTAGTTGCAAGGAAAGGTCGACCCAAGATTATGGGCAATTCAAAGTCCACCTTACAATCCAGAATAACAAAATCTGAAAGGAATATAAAGCTGTCCACCTTCACTAGTACATCATACAAAATACCCACTGTCCTTTTTACTGACCTGTCTGCTATTATTAGTCACATATTTGTGGGTGTATGATCCCCCAAACCTAACTTCTTATAATCAGAAAGCGACATCAGGTTAATACTTGCTCCCAGATCACACAAGGCCTTAGCAAAATCAAGAAATCTAATAGTACAAGGAATCATGAATGCTCCTAGGTCTTCTTTCTTTTGCTCCAAAGACCTTGTTGAAATAGCACCACAGTGATGATGGTTATCTACCAGTTCGTAGCTCACTACTCTCTTCTTCGTGACTAGGTCTTTTATAAACTTACCATACCCGAGCATCTGCTATAATACCTCTACTAAAGGAACATTCACCATCAGTTGCTTCAGCATAGCCATGAATTCGCTAAACCTTGTATTATCTATTTTCTTCTCCAATCTATGAGGAAAGGGTAACAGTGGTTTCAAAAGAGTAGTAACTATCACCTTTTCTCCTTTTTCTTTGCTTTCTCTAACTCATCAACCTACTAATGGCTAGATGTACTCACTGCACCATCTAGTTTCTCAGACTCCACTGGATGAGTTTCATTATCATCGACCTCTTCTTCAATTACATCATTGATCTCAACATTGCCCATAAAAGGGCCAGGTAATACTTTACCACTCCGAGTGGTAACTTCTATGCAAAAGCTATTGTTCTGAGGATTATACATTGTACCACTAGGCAAGGTACTGCTCTTCTTCTGATTAAATATGGCTGAGAGTTGGCTCATCTTCTTGTCTAACTACTTAATAGAAGTTGAGTGCGAATTCACTAACTGACTCGTGAAAAATAAGTCACTCTTCATTGTTGTCACCCTAGAATTGGTAGCCTCAACTCCCTTTAATAGATTTTTCACCATGTCCTCCATGGATGTCTTACCTGAACTGGTAGCAGCATTTTCTCGATTTCTAGGAGGTACATATAGTCCACTCCTATCATTTTTGTTCTTCCAACTTCCTTGGTCCCTATCTTTGTAACCAACCTTTTCGTAATAGTTATGACCTTGATTCCCTTGGCTATTGCCTCAGAAACCCCTCTGATTATTTAGATAGTTCACCTCTTTCATAGAATTAGAATCATCTCTGCCTTTCCATCCAACAACTTTTACCTTCTCATTTTTACCAGACAATAAGTGTTTAGTAAGCAGATCCATCTATGTTTTCATGTGTGCCATGTCCTGGTCACGATCTTACTCTTTTTAATGTTGCTCTTCTATTATAGCACTAGAATAGTAGGCCTTGTTACCACTGAATCCCTGGTATGCCAAGCTATACTTATCTTAGTTAACCTCTCTAACATTTCTGCAGCCTCAGTGAATATAAGCTCCATAAACGCTCATCCTACTGCATTGTCAACTGTTGGTTTGGTTATAGATTTTAGGGATCTATAGAAAGTCTCCATTAAGTACTCATCAGTCATCTTATGGTTGGGACACTGTGTCAAATTTTTCTTGAATCACATCTAATTTTCATGCAGTACCTCATTTGGTAATTGTCTAAAATTACTGATTTCATCCCTTAACTGTAACATCTCGTAGGGCGGAAAGAACCTTTCTAGGAAAGCTCTATTCAATTACCTCCAGTTTGTAATAAAATCAGGGGCCAACTCATTCAACCACATTATTACCTAGACAACGGGAACAACTAAAGACAAATTGCATTTTGACCAACACCAGGGTTATCAAAGGACTTGCAAATGCTGATAAAATTCACCAAGTGCATATTCGGGTCATCTCCAGGATGTTCTCCAAACAACCCCTTAAGATTGAAAGTTGTATCATAGTGCTGGTTATGTTGAACTTCACCCCAGGTGCCAGTGGGGTTGGAATAATAGCTCCAGTAGCACCAACTTCTTCCATGCCATCATCCTCCTCATCAAGATCAAATTGTAAAGTAGGTCGATGATTTACTCTTCTTCTAGCTGCCCAATTTCTGTTTGTAGCCACCTCAACATTCTCCATATGCCTCCTATTTATAGGGTTAATCTGATCATCATCCCTCAAATCATCATCATTAGGATTAGGGTCACGAGCTGGTTGCCTGTCATTTTTCTAATTAACCTATGTTCTAGCGAAGTCAGCTAGTCTATCAGCTTCTTGTTTTCCTTCCATTCTACCAATTAGATACGGTTCAGGGTTGAAGGGTAGTAATGGTTCTCCTAAACTTCTGGTGCATGACATAAACACCTTGAACCTGTGATAATCCAAAACAACAAATAAAAGTAAAATTCGGGAAACATGACCAAAGGTCAACTAACAAACACAAATGTAATTGACAACCGTAGTCTGTGGCAACAGTGCAAAAATTTGATACGCCTAAATTACACCTCTCTTATAAGAGGGTAAGTAGTCATTGTCAAATATATAACCCAAATAAGTTGGGGTCGAATCCTATAGGGTATACTGTGTTCACTAAGTATTGTGGTTGTTACTAAACTATTGATCAAAGGTTCTGAATTAAAGGGGGATTTTGGTTTGTAAATGTTTTCTCGTTATTTGTAACAGTAAGTGTTCCAAACAGTGATTCTTATTGCAGTTAGTAATTCAATGAGAATAGATAAACTAGATTTATGGTTACCAAGATGTTCAAACAGCTAGGGTTCTAAATTAATTTGAATTTCCAATTAATCACTTCTATTGCAAGAGTTATTGAATACTACAATTTACTCATTTGTTTCTCAACCTAAATGAGTATATTATCCTTCAATTCTCTCAAACTTAAAGAATACATTAATTTATCCAATTATTACCTTATGTGGGTTGATCCCGTTAAGGTATTAAACCTTAACCCAAAGGTTAAAGCCTTTAAATTCCATGTAAACCTCAAACACTTTTCTATTCGAACAAGTGATGTTCTTGGGCTCAAACTTCAAGTTTGCAACCAAGAAAGGTCATTATTTTGAAGAGGGGTTTATACAACTTTAGTTAATCATGAAAATCAAATATTTTAACAACCCCAATCAAATTTTCACATCAAGGCTCCCATAACCCTAGTTATGGGAGCTTAGCCACACATTTTTGTAGAAGAAAAAGAAGAAGTCATTGTATTTCTCATAAATAATTTTAGAAAATACTTACAAAAATCACAAGACTTGTTCTTCAATCTTCAGAAGAAAATATGCATAAATGTTTAGATCCATAATTCTACCTTGGTACCCAGAGAAAACTATGTTACAATCAGTTTCAAAGTTGGAAATATCATCAAAGATACCTAAATAAAACCTAAACTGGGTATTTATATGTTCCCAAGTTCAGATGATTTAAAATTCAAACTTCAAAAAAGCTACGTCCAAGTTGACGGTCAAACTGATGGCCCATCGGAAGACTGACGGTCTATTGCTAAATATACCAGGATGTCAGGTTCTGTTAAGGGCTGACAGTCATGTTGGCGGACCGTTGCTGGACTGATGGTCCGTTGCAGAGGCTGTCATTGGATCCTCTAGAATCTTGAGTTCTATTTAAGCTTAATGAACAAGTTGGAGATCTGTTCAAAGGTTGATGGTCTGCCACTCGTACCGTCTCATGAGTTCTCTACTTAGAGCATTCTTTTTAGCTTTGACGACCACTCTGGTGGTCCGTCACATGGCTAACGGTCTGCCAGTTTGACCGTTCGTGTCTTTTTCTGCTATTTTTGATGTTTTTCTTCCATCTAACTCCTTAACTTAAAAACACTAAAATCCAGTATTAAATACAACAATAGTTGCTTGAAAACATACAATTATCTCTTGAAAAGATGTAAAGTGTTCCGTCAAAAGTCAGAACATTAGTAATAGCCAAGGATTAGAGAAGAATTCTAGGACTTAGACCCCAAGCTTCAAAATAGAATACTAAGAAAGTGAAATATTCCAAAATGCCTTGTAGCCTGTCTCTTATGAGTGTGGCGCGCTACACAACCTTAAAAAAGACTCTACTTAACACGGCTTTTTAGACTCCCAATTCACCATGAACCTAGCACTAATACAAACTTGACACGACCCAACCGAGGGCCTTATCATAATGGGCGTTGCAAGTTCGATAGGGATCGGAGACCACCTATATTACCCAACCCAACCTCCAGCCGCTTGCCCTGAGTTAGATGAATTTTGAGCATATAATAAGATAGTGTAACAACTCATATGAAAACTCTGGGATAAGATCAGAATCGTGACCAACCCAACTGAGTCTGACTATCCCATACCAACTGTCCAACCATACAAAACCAAACCAATACCGAAATAAGAGCCATAAACCTGGCCATAACCAAATAAGTTCCAAAACATAATATTATTGATCCCAAAATGAAATATTATGAAACAACCAACAATATTGTCAGCCAATATCAGCCCCAATACCAATGCCAAAGATAAGGCTGACACCGATACCAATTCCGCCTATTCTAACCCATAGTATTACCACAAAGACTCTAACCAAAAGAGTAAGAATATCCAGTCGGGACATTCCCTAACCATAGACAAAACTAACATTCATAAATAAATTAGAATGTTTAAAAATATCCATAACATGAAATGGAGCCTTCCAAAATAATGGAAGCTCACCACTTTAATCCGACAGCAGTCCCCAAGTCAATCACTATATAGAAAGAGTACAACGGTCGATTCCTACATAGTGTAGGTATACAACCACCTGAAGATGGGTTAGTGAGTGATCGCTAGCATGAACTAAGGATAAGTATAAAATAATTTCATTTATAAAACCAGGTAAAACCATCCATATGCACACAAACCATACATATATATATCCTGGCAAACGAAATCGGCTTTAGAATGCTATTAAAACCTTTACTTGGGCAGTGTAGCTTTGCCATCCTAAACCATTCACAGACTATATGGGTTCAGCTCCGCCTGCTGAAAGGGCCCCCATGCATGTAGCTACACAACCAAGGAAGAAAACATAGGATGACTAGTATACCCCCCATATATAAAGTGTGACATCATGCACACGATCACCAAGACCAAACCTCACATTGGCAAATATGAGTTTCCAATTTTAGTCGCACCAGGACCTCTACCTTTCATGGCTTCGATACACACCCCATTATTCTTTCCTAATTAAAATCATTACCAAGCAACCAACCAATTCATTTGACATTTATTAACCAAGGCCATTAGTAGTGGTATCGTGATATTGACTATACTAGCATGTTTTGTCCATAACCAACCTTATATAGTTTTAAGGGATTCCATGTACCCTTCATGATTTTCTAATTAGCCAAAAGCATGAACACCAAGGCCTTTTTAATCTCTTTAAATCCATTTAAACCATTCATATTATTTAGGGTTCCATAAAAAATATTAAACCATGCATAAGATCCATTGAAAAAACAATATGATAGTAAAAACATTGTTAAAGGCATTTTATCAAACACATTGGGGGCATTGTATTTCTAAAACCAAAGTTTATTTCCAAATAACCACTCCCATGTAACCAATTATCCAAAACCACCATTAATGCATATAAAATCATATTTAAAATATGGGAAAACGATAACCAAGTATTTATAACCAAAACCCCCAAATAATATTTGAAAACTCAAAATCTGTAACATCCCGAGTTTGTACCCCAGATGATAGATGGTGCTCATGATCCTGAAGGACCATAAGCTAACCCATGACTGGTACCTACAATACCAACTGAATAATAATACTATAAATATACAAAATTAGGAAAAACTTGTCATAAGGTTCTATCCTATAAATAATACTAGATATGGTATCACAATACCAAATCTGAACAATTGTCTGAACTATACTCTAGTCTGGAAAGACTCTAAACTATCTGAACTGTGGATTTGATGGGACAAGTCCCCAACTAACTCTGACTACTAAAAGTAAACTGAAATGTTGAAATAAATAATTAGGTCCTTGAACTATGAGGACTCAACACTAACTCAGTATGCTGAGAATCTGAACTGCTAAGGGTGCTCTAAAGCCCGTGCATCTGAACCTATAATATAAGACATCATAGTAGAAGAGAAAAGCATGCATCAGTACTTTGAATGTACTGGTATGCTCAGTGAGGTAGGTTAAAATGCAAGTGTTCATATGCATGAACAATAATAACTAAATGACATGAGTATGACTGAATGAGAGTAAATGTATGAATACGTAGACTGTAACTAAAATCATGGTAACACTGGATACTAAATCTAAAAACTGATAAACTAATATCTAAGTATACTGATACTAAATCACTAATAACTGAATAACTATATCTGACAGTCCTGAATCTGTGGAACTGTTGAGTTTCGAACTGAGCTGAGTGACTGTATCTGACAGTCCTAAATCTATAGAATTAAACTGAGTTCTATACTGAAACTAAATCTGAAACTGAGACTGTGGGAGGTAATTATCTAATCGACATACCCCTTCACTAACTAATTTTGGGTCCAACCTGTAACCCAGTTGGAAGGATGTCAATACCATGCCATGGGTAAGGACAAGCCGTGAGTTAGCCCTTTCTGATAGAAAGCTCTTCCATCAACCCTCGCTGGTAGGAAAAATTAAATGAGATATATTAACCCTAGTCTCATAGGTAGGTATCTCAACCTATGCTAGCTATATAGTTCTGGAATGCAAGGATTGCTCCTAAAGATTTCACCCTCTACTACCAGGTGAGTCCCCATCCTTGGGTTCACTCGGTGCTAAATTCTACTTCCAACTGAATAGACACTGGACTAAATTCTAGACTGTACTAGCCTGGGCTGAACTATTTACTGATCGTGTTGTATAACTAAATTGAGCTGATCTTACTGAACTAAACTAGACTGATTCTGAGTTCGTTGAGTACCGAACTAATTACTGACTAAATTATATGAACTGACTAAGTTTACTGAGTTCTGAACTGGATACTATTATGTTCTGAATTGGATATTACTGTGTTCTAAACTGAATACTGAACTGAGACTGATTACTAAGTACTACTAAATTTTCCTGAGTCTTGTAACTGTCTGAGAGTACTACTAATCATAACATGACTTATATTATTCTGTAACTGACACTGGCTCTAGGTAAACAACTATATTGTCAGGTATAAATAACCCCCAAGGCTCGATAGAATGAAAAGAAGAGCATAGCATAGTCGTAAGAGTCATAACATTGCATACTAGTCCATAGTTCATTCATAGAGACATTTACTCAAACACTTGTAATGCATTAACTAATACATGAATGGGAAATACATGTTAGCATGCTATAATTTCATTATTCAACTCACATGGACAATTCATCAAACACTTGATTAGCATACATATGCATATAACACTAACCAATAATTAGACATCATAATTCAAATCCCCTTTGATAATTTTAAGGGTTTTACATGAATCCTCATGATATTACATGCATATCAATTAACCTCACATGAAACGCATGATAAAACATAGATTAGAATCCCAATTAATCATTATAATCATGAACATAATCAAACACAAAATGGAATTCATGAAATCTATATACTTGAAGTTTAAAAATAGTTTCTTGGACTCCAAGGGTGGAAGGTACCCTTGGATGAACACTACAGATACCTTAGTGCCTGAATTTTTGAAAGTTAATGGTGGAACCTTGAGTTCTTGGTTTGAAATTGAAGCTTCTAGGGTTTTGTTCTTGAGAAAATTTGAGAAAGAATGAGTTTATTTGCTCCCTAAGATGATTAATTTTGTTTTTTGAGGGCTGAAGGTTAAGGGTAAAAGACCTAAATAGCCCCAAGGACGCAGTCTTTTAATGATTGAAAAATTGTACCATCAATGCACAGAATAATGCGCCCCATCATTAGCATCGATGCGATAGCCAATATGTCGCATCGAGTTTACATCGACTCACTGAAAATTAACGCTGGGAGTTGGGAAAAACATCCATCAACACGATAGTCAATGCGCCGTGACAAAATTGTGTTGATCCACTATTTTAGGATTCCAATGGAGCTTCAAATGAAGTTCAAAAAATCCAAAACTTGTCCGAAAACACCTACGGACATTCCTGATCATTAATCAACCTAGATATCAACATTTAAGGGAAGTAAAGGTCGCGAAATAAGATTGCCAACTTTTGAAGGATAAACTAACACTAAATTTGACTACTTATCTAGAATTTTATAAGTCTGGGACCCCTTAACAAGCTTAAAGGACTGAATTAAGCTAATAATTTTATAGGGTCTTACATTATCTCTCCCTTAGGAACATTCGTCCTCGAATGAGACTGGCTAAACGGAGAATACTAGTAGAGTGAACTTACTTACTGAAAATGAACATCTGAAATGTGATTATCTGATTGTCATTACTAATATACATAATTTCATACTGAACATGCATATATGATGTATGAGGACATAGCTAAACATGATTCATGAATGCATAACTGGGAATACTGATAAGCTGATTTTCTCATATATAGATTGAACTTGCATATTTGATGCATGGGTACATGATTGAATTGACTCATGAACGTATGACTGAATATGCAATGGTAACTGATACTAATCTTGTAAAGGTAATTTGAACATGGAACTGAGTAAGTTTAAGGATAAACTATTAGTTAAATAAAAAAAATACTGATGAACCCAAGATCATTTTTGGAGTATGCATGAACGGGAACATGAGAATAGGACTGAGACATAGAACTGATACATGAACTGAATATTGTGAACTGAACTAAGCCCCTTGAGTACGTGTCTTACAGCTAATATTGGAACTTGAGGGTCAACCTATGAGTACGTACTACTCCAAACCGAATTTATCATGTGAAAGAAACTAGGAGTTTTAGGATATAAAAGCTCAGGGTTATAGTGTATCTCCCCTTAGGACACTATGTCCCTAGAAGAATACTTACTTGGCTAAAATATTGATGAAAACGGAGGCGATGAACAAGACACCTACGAGCTGAATCGTGACTGACTATTTAGGGCCTGAAACTAAGACATGATATATGAACTGAATCGAACATGCAACTACCTAGTTGGTCCATCTTAGAATAGTTTCAATCATAAGACTTCGGATAGTGCGACTAGATGGAAATATGGAAAACCACGCCACACAAATTTATCCATCTGACTGCTAAACTGAATTACTGGCTTAATGGAATAACTCATACTGAAAACTTATTCCCAACTATAGCTTTTCTCTGACACTCTTTCAACTACACTCTCTACCTTATTACGACACTCCACCTAAGACAACTGAAAGTATTCTCATGGGCATTGAGAATGAATTCATAAATATAATAACTTATCTGATTAACTGAATGACTGATAACTGAATAATAGGCCTGTAAGACTGAACTGTACTTAATTTGAATAAATAGACTAAAATTGTATAGTATTATGCATATGAGGAAGGGGCTGACTGAGTAACATGAGATAACTGACCATGAATTCATGAAATCTATATTAGTTAAGAATGCAAGACCAAACGTATAACATGGTTCTAAAACATTCTGTAAATTGAGGTACTAAATTACTAATAACTAAGTAAATATAATTGTATGCTATGGTCGAGAAAACCTAAAACTAAATTGATTTTCTGATCTAATTACAGGACTAAGATTGACACAATAACTAAGACTGTGAATGAGACTACAATTCAGACGGTAACTGGGACTGAACACACTGTAAGGCATGACTTCAAAAGTCATGAGCTTTATGACCTGAGTTTGGAGTTTTCGTGTTCATGGAACATGATTCATACTACTGAGTGAACTGGAACTCCTCATACTAAGGACTAGAAATACACAATTATTTAGAAAGTTCATGATTATAAGCTGTGTTCATGGAGCTGAGACGTAAGGCATGTGTAGGTATCGTAATGACTGAAGTACAAAACTTTGAACTGAGATAAATACGAGTTAGGCATCATTCCCACCCATTACTTTTCTACACTTACTAATATTACTATAGAAATCTAGAAGCCTAACTTCCTGAGATATCATAATCGGATAGTTTCTATATACCCGTTATCCTATGATAGACTGACCCACTAGGGGAAGAGTCTAAGAAAGTTTTTGTTAATATTTGGTCTGACTTTAAAGTTAACTACTATTCAAAGAGTTACAAAAGGCAAAGAAGCTCCTGGATCTGATGAGACATAAATATGTAAATGAGAGGTTTATAACGTACTAGTGACCACATCGGGGGAACTTTCCTGATCTTGCCTGGAATAAAGTGCATAAAGCCTATTTGGACACTGCCCACTGGTGGCACTGGAAATGGCACCCTGCTGATTTGGGTGATCAAACTGAGGTGAAAGACAACTGTGCTGACTTCATAAACCAGCCTTAGGATAGCATCAGAATCTATGAACTAAATCACCATATCTAAAACATACATCACTGCTGGCTCTACACATACCCTTATGATTCTTACCACATTCTTTGCAAAGTGGATTAGTACGAATACCACTTGCACTACTCTGGTTTTGGAGCCTGTCACCCCATTATAACTATCATTCCTGAACCTTGGTACTGGTGTACTAGCTAAAGATGGAATTGGGGCTAAAACCTTTTGACTAAATCGAGAATAATTACCACCCTCTGACCTTGGCTGGGCAAAACTAAAGCTACCCGTTCTGACTCTCTTATTTTCTACATCCTTCTTCTTAAGTTTCTGTTCCTCAATATGTTGAGCATGGAACATAAGCCTAGATATTTCCATCTCCCTATTTAACATCGCAGTCCTACACTCTTTAACCTTTTACCCGATACCCCAGACACAAACTTGCTCATTCTATGGGCTCTTCATCTGCACCCCTGTCTACCTTCCACTACTTAAACCACGTATGGGCTACATCTTATAGCTGATAGGTGGATAACTCAACACTCTCACCAAAAGTCACTCCCTTGATATCTATGACTTTTTAAACTTGATCGAGAAACTTCTGTGGATTCTCTTCAGACTTAGAACCTGAGAATATGGGAGGATTCATTCAGGTAAAGTCCCTAATCATGGTTGCAGTATTATTGGCCACTGGGTTAGCCGGAACAACAACTGGCCATTCATTTTAAGTTGCGACTAAATTGGCTAGAGTAGTGAATGAAACCCTGAATTCTGCATGAGAGATATGTTAGTATAGGGGATCTGCTTTAACATGCTAAGGTGCTGACTGATTTTCGATTCTCCTTCCGTTAGTCTTTTTGGGAGGCATGTTCTGTAACCAGAAGGAAGAAAATACTAAACTGGGAATTTAACTGGAGATCATTCTCACCCACACGATATGAATACTAAAAGAAGGAAAACATTTCCTAAAACAACTCATGGCCTTCTATCCATAAGTGTGGCGTATAACACACCTATAAACAAGACTCTACTAGATGTGACTTTCAGACTTCCTAGTACTCTGTTGACCCTTAGGATTTGATACCAAGTTTGTAATGTCCCAAGTCTGTACCCCAGACACTACATGGTGCTCATGATCCTGAAGGACCACAAGTTAACCCATAACAGGTACCTGTTGTAATAAATGAATAATAATACTGTAAATATGAGAAATTAGGAGGAACTTTCCATAAGGCCTAATATTGTAAATAATACTGTATATGGTATCACAATACCAAATTTGAACATCAATACTGAAAACTGAACAATTGTCTGGACTATACTCTAGTCTGGAAAGCCTCTAAACTGTCTGAACTGTGGAGTTGATGGGACAAGTCCTTAACTAACTTTGACTACTAAAAGTGAACTAAAATGTTGAAATAAATAATCATTTTCTCAAACTATGAAGACTCACCACTAACTCTGTATACTGAGAATCTGAACGGCTGAGGGTGATCTGGAGCCCGTGCATCTGAACCTATGATATAAGACATCATAGTGCAAGAGAAAAGCATACGTCAGTACTTTAAATATATTGAAGGGTGTCAATATCGTACCACACGTAAGGACAAGCTGAGAGTTAGCCCTCTTTGACAGAAAGCTCTTCTGTCAACCCTCGCTGGTAGAAAAACTCAAATAAGATATCTAAACCCTAATTTCATTGGGATATATCTCAACCTAAGCTGGCTACGTAGTTCTGGATTGCAAGGATTACTCCTAAGGATTTCTCCCTCTACTACCAGGTGAGTCCCCATCCTTGGGTTCACTAGATTTTAAATTCTAATCCCAACTGAATAGACACTGGACTGAATTATAGAATGTACTAGGTTGGGCTGAATTGTTTACTGATCGTTCTGTATAGTTGAATTGAGCTAATTTTACTGAACTAAACTGGACTGATTTTGAGTTCTCTGAGTACTGAACTAATTACTGACTGAATTATATGAATTGACTGAATTTACTGAGTTTTAAACTGGATACTACTATATTTTGAACTGAGACTGATTACTCAGTACTACTGAATTTTCCTGAGTCCTATAACTGTCTGAGAGTACTACTGATCATAACATGACTTAGATTATTTTGTAACTTTTACTGGCTATAGGTAAACAACTAAATTGTCAGGTATAAATACCCCAGGAATCGATAGCATGAAAAGTAGAGCATAGCATAGTCGTAAAATTCATAACAATGCATAATAGTCCATAGTTCGTTCATAGAGACATTTACTCAAACACTTGTAATGCATTAACCTGTACATGAATGGGGAATACATATTAGCATTCTATAATTTCATTATTCAACCCACATAGACAATTCATCTAACACTTGGTGAGAACACATATGCACATAACACTAAACAACAAGTAGACATCATAATTCAAATCCCCGTTGACAATTTCAAGGGTTTTATATGGATCCTCATGATATTACATACCTATCAGTTAACCTCACATGAAACGTATCATAAAACATAGATCAAAATCCCAATTAATCATTATAAACATGAACATAATCATACCCAATATGGAATTCATGAAATCCATATACTTGAAGTTTAAAAATAGTTTCTTGGACTTCAAGGGTAGAAGGTACCCTTGGATGAACACTTCACATACCGTAGTGCCTGAATTTCTAAATTTTAATGATGGAACCTTGAGTTTATAATTTGAAATTGAAGCTTCTAGGGTTTTGTTCTTGAGAAAATTTAAAAAAAAAGAGTTTATTTGCTCTCTAAGATGATTAATTTTGTGTGTTTGGAGGCTGAAGGTTGAGGGAAAAATACCTAAATACCCCCAAGGATGTGGTCTTTTAATGACTAAAAAAAATATACCATCAACGCGCAGACCACCGCATTGTATAGTTGGCATCAATGCGATAGCTAACGCATCACTTTGAGTCCACGTTAACTTATTGGAAATTGATTTTGAGAGCTGGGGAAAACATCCATCAATGCTATAGTCGATGTGGAACGCCGAGATCGCGTTGATCCATTGTTTTAGGATTTCAAAAAAGCTTCAAACGAAGTTTAAAAAATCCAAAACTTGTCCGAAAACACCTACGGACATTCCTGGTCATGAATCAACTTAGATATCAATATTTAAGGGATGTAAAGGTTGTGAAATAATATTGCCAACTTTTGAAGGCTAAAATAACACTAAATCTGAATACTTAGCTAGAATTTTCTAAGTCTAGGGCCCTTTAACAAGCTTAAAGGATTGAATTAAGTTAAGAATTTTGCAGGGTCTTACAAAATCATACAATATTCAAATCATAAAAATATCATATAAAACCATGTATTTAATTGAAACTAACAATGTGGGAAGAGAACATGTCTTAATTGAGAAAGTAGATGAAGAGAAATCACCAACAAGATCTCAAATTTAGTCCTCTAGTTGAAGCCCTATCTTCCTTTCCCAAAAGATTTTGAGAGAATTATAGAGTGTTTAGGAAGAGTTTTTAAGTGTTAATGAATATAATAATAGGGTAAATAACCTCCCAAGTGAGCTAGAAGTCATGAGACCTTATTAGGATATGTGGTAAAATATCCAGAATACCCTCACTTAAGTTGCACAAAATCCCATCATAGGTGTACAACTGACCTTCACGAGTCGTACCCTATGATACGAGTGGTACCTACCACTCGTATACTAAGACTTAACCCTTGGAACCTATATTTTACTATGTACGACTCATCCTACCTATGTCGTATTGACTGCATACGATCTGTACTCTTCACCCATAGCCATGGTAAGATAGAATCACAGAAGGTTTGAACACTGACCACCATACAAGCCTTGGGTATGACTCATACTCTAGCCTACGACTCCTGGTGAGCCACTCATACTCAGATCTAACTTAAGTTAACCAAATAACCCGTAGCCGACCAGATAACTCGTACCACCAAGTCTTACTCATTCCAGTGACCAAAATCCATCCCATCAACTAACACTACTCAACATATGATAGGACCATACCATTCGCACCCCAATATATGGCTCATACCCATGAGTCGTATTGGGTCCTGAGACTAGAATTTCAGAAAATTTTCTAAGGTCTAGGAACCAAGGTGTTTCACTAAAATGACTTTGTTATTCTTCTTGACTAAATCTAAAAAACTATAAAATAAATCAGATATAGATATATATGTAGTAGATAAAGCAAATAGTTGTGGTATTATGCATTTTTATATTAAAATTAAAATCTTAATTTGCATGATAATTTAAGGACATAAAGTAGAGAAAGTGGTGTTAGTATATTTCTTGTAACATCTAACACTTTATTTGTCCATTATATACCATGTTATTTCCTGTAACTCATATGACCATTAGTTTTTTATAACTTCATGGTCATTAGTTGTATGTCACATATGTAACATCAAGACTATTTATCTACCCACATTACTACCCCAATTTATATTATTCATTACAAGGAAGAATTCTACACTTATAAATAGTGGTGTTTCTTCCTTTGTGTTTATATATTAGTAATAAGAAAAAAATGATAAGCATGGAAATTATATTAGTTAAAGAGAGATTTGAGAAAAAGAAAATATTCTAAGTCTACAACTATATTCACTATACAAAAGAGAGTTTTTATATGTTGAAGGAAGATGTTCTTATGGTGGAGCTTTGGACACTTCAACTAATCCAAAGTTGCTTGAGTTGTACATCGTTGATAGGCTGTTGTATCCTAAAGAGGACAAGTCAAGATATATTCTGCTGGATCGGTGTAGATTATGCTTCAGTGTGCTTGAATCTCCTTAAAGAAAGTGAGATATCCGCGCCTCAGCCAAGAAGAAATTATTTTATTTTTCTTCACTTTTTTTTTGAATTTTCAACTGTAATTTAATCAATGTGGTATATTACATCAACACCAAACAAATACCTAAGACTCTTATAATCCAAATATAAATAAATTATTAAACAAATCAAAAAGAGACATATCACCTAAACAAATCTCACTTAGACTTTTACAAATGGAGATGAAAGTATGATTGAAGTCCAATTGAGTTTGTAGATTTTTCTTATTATTCTTTTCATAATATAAGACTCGTTTTGCTTAGATAATCTATTTTTTCTATCAAAAAGAAATTCTCTATCCTTAAATGTAAGAGTAAGAAGATTTGCGTACATCCTGTCTAGTATGTTGTTAATTTTTTTTCTTTTCAAGCAAAGAACTTGCTATATCCCTATTGATACAAATGTATCAAAACCTCCTCAAGAATGCACATTCTATAGTAGAAAGAAACCTAGCTTCACATTGAATGGTGTAGATCTCATGAATTGTGCAAGCAAAAACATATGAACACTTAAACTTTTTTCGACAATATTTACAAAAACGATATAGATATCAATTTTTCTTTTCTTTCATCCACTCTATAAAATTACCAAAAATCATATGTCATGCTTGGTCAGTATCGCAGTTTTCAAGGTTTGGAAAGCTAACTTCTTGGTAAAATAGAAGAAAATTCATCTATTGATTAATATTGATCACCTTATAATTAGACTGATTCTTGAGAAACTTACTAAATGAGTCAATCTGAGCATAGAATTGGAAACCTACAATAAGATCAATTATTAGAGAACTACTCTCGAAGTCCACTAACTTCTGCTTATCCTAGGTAAGGCAATAATAAAAAGTATAGCAATGCAAGTCCTCCAAATAATTCTCAAATATCATGACCTCTGCTTCAAATTTTGGTAGGACTTTTATCAATTTTTTAGGCGTAAAGCATCTAGTAACCCTTTGAACTGTGACCAAATTTTCTATGACACACTCTAACTTCTCAAGGGTCCTATTACCATCTGAACTGAATTTTAATGTATTTTTATCACCCTTTTTAGCTGACGTGACACCTTTTTAGCTGACATGGCACCTTTGATGTAGATCCTGTTTTTATGTAATAAAGGTACCATGTCAGTACAAAAGTATGACAAAAATATGTTAAAATTGAGTTCGAGGGTAATAGGACCCTTGTGGAGTTGGAGTGTGTTATAGTAAATTTGTCTATAGTTAGAGGGGGTATTCCAAGTTCTGGATATAAGGACATGGGCATGAATACCAGCAACCACACTTTCTTAAAAGTCCTTATTAGTTTGGGATTAAGGTGTAGCTATTTTTGTTGTTTGTTTCTAGATGATATAACCTTATCAAGGGAGTTATTTCTGTCTTAACCCAACTTATGTTTCAATTATCTCAAAGAAACCTCAAAAGTATAGTCCTGCAGCAACTAGAAGATTTTTAAAATGAATGCTTAGATATCTTAACAGTCTTCATAATCGAAAATCAAATCTCACTGAGAACTTCTAAATCCCCATGTTCAGCGTTGGGATTGATGACTAACTATTTGATTACAGAAGGGACTTGTTAATGTAATTCGTAAGGTCTAATTCAATTCATTTGCTAATGATATCAACCTGAATATTTCTTAAGCCTTTTCTTGATTCATTCCAAATAAAAACATCCACACTTTGCAACTCTTATTTTTCAAGTGAGCATCCAAATAATGACATTTGTATGACCTACTCTAACATTTTAGCATAGCTCCTCAATCCCCTCTGAAACAATCATGCCTAGCAACTTATTGGCATACTTCTGAAAAAGATTATCGACAAAAATTTCAAACTCCAAGAAGCTTGTTCTGCAGAAGGAAAAGAGATAATAAGTCATGTCTGTCATTTGGCTATATATAACAAGCAATGAAAGTTTTTGGATCTGACCCCAAAATAGCAACTTATATACACTGACATAGAGCTGAAAAAGTCTTCATAGAGATTTACTTCATGGCATTTATGAGACTTGTAAACATCTAGCTAAATTTCACTCAAGCTCACTGTCTTGGTATCCAATATCTAGTCTTTGATGTTGCAATCCTTAAAGTGTTAGTTTGATTTCTTCAATGGATATTAGAGATTCACGAGGGATGAATCACCCAGCATCTCTCAAGAATTTTCTATCTCTTGGTCGCATCGTTTGATGTTCTTTTTTTTTTGTAGGATATGTTAGGTCGATTAGTAATAGTAGATTTTTACTTTCCTATTTCATTTGCACGTGGGTCAATATTGGGACCAAGCTATGTATGTTCAATTTTTTTTGAAGTTCTAATAAATGGTCACTGACCTAATTTGATTTAAGAAAAGGGGTGTACATAAGCTAACGAAAAGGAAAACAAGCAACTACTTGGTGTGGGAGGAGGGTATGTAATATTGATTTAACTTATTAGTCAAATCAACAAAATATTGTTGATTTATTGATATTGGGTTATTGGGTACACAATTTTATAAAACAATAATTAGGCTATCGTTATGGTTTTTGATTCTAAGATTTTAGTTAAAAGTTAAATCGATAACCCAAAATTATTACACTCAAAATCTTGTATTCCTAATTATATAAAAATGGCTATAAATTTTAAAAAACAAACCCTATTTTATTTTACATTTTATAGTCGTTGTTTTGGTGATGTTTTCTTGTTGAAGTTGTTGGTTTGTATGAGTTATACTTATCAATGTTAAGTATGGAGTGACCTTATTTTCTTCTTCAGAGCTTGCTACGGTGCATACAAGTCCGATACTTAACTAAAAAGAAATAAATTTGTTTTAGCGATAACTTATTTAAAATTATTTTTGCTTGTAATTTGTATAGATTTTTTTGTATAAAGATAGTGTATATATGAATAAATGAAAATAAATAAAAGCGAGAAAATGAAGGAGAATTTTTTTATCGGTTAAACCAAAAATCAAATCAGTAAGAATCAAAATTAATTAACCCAAAATTAATAATGAATATCTTATTGGTTTGTTTATCGATTTAGGTTGTTTACAAATTGAAAACTAATAAACCAAAATTATAATGCACAAAATTGAACCGAAAAAACCTATCATACCTTGGATTCTAGACCCACAAATATTCAAAGTTCAACACAAAAATACATGTCCTGATACTAGAAGTCTCAAACTAGTACGACACACTGTACGAGTCGTACATTGGGAACATGACTTATAGGATGAGTCGTGGAATGCTACCCTAAATCCCTAGGTTACAAGACTTATGGTAAAAGTCATGGATTGATATACCAGAAAAAATTAACACTTTCTAAAAAGGTTTAGAAACTTAACAAAATCCCTCAAAACCACGATCGTATGTACAAGTCATACTGTCATGACTCGAGACTACTCGCTAGTCAAAACACATTGCTCAGAGTCACAAGTGACCCCAAACTAACCCATATCCTGGAAAACACTAAGAGTACTAAAGCAAATAATGTGATTACTGAGTGGGAACTAAACTAAAATGACATGATCATAATAAAGGAAAAAACAATATCGGATGTCAAAATTGAGACTGACTGACATAATCAACATGCTGAAAATGTAATTGCCTATTTGAAAGCCTCTAAATCATATGAGTTGTTAGAATAAGACCCCAACTAACTTTAATTATCTGATACTAGAATATTACTAAATAAAAAATGCTAATAAATGGCCCTCAAATGATGAGGCCTCGCCAAACACTGCTACTGATATGGTGTGTAGTTGTACTAGGCTTAATGTAGATGCTAAACGTCGAAAACTATGTTATAAAATAATATAGCACAAAAGAAAGTATTTGATTAGTACTTTGAATGTACTGAGTATGTGAGATAGGAAATAACTGATACAGGTAGAACATGATACACGTGACATGATAAACTGATGTAAGACCAAGTAATAAACATGTATTAAATGATAAGCTAAACAACTGAATACAAGTTCAAGTAAGTATTTGAATCTAAATTATGAACTGTAGACTGTGGGAGATACCATTAACCGATATACCCAAATCTGATCTAATAGAGGTCCAACCAGTACCCCCCAATTAGATAGGAGTTCAGTACCTTGCCAAGGGTATAAACATTAACTAATGTGGATCCACTAAACTAATGTCCAAAAGAACTAAGGTGTCAAGCTTGGTCTGATGGGTGATCCTTTAGAACCTACGGTAGCGACTTCTACTAAAGGTCTAGACCTAACTGATAGGTGATCCTTCATCCATGTGTCTGCTCGATGCTAAGTACTACTCCCAACTAAATGACACTAATAACTAAAAAATTCTCAATAATAGTTATATTCTGAAAAACTGAAAGTAAATGCAATATCTGAAATCATTCAAAACATGTAAATTAGAGGATACAATACTCCAAAGTATATGCATGAAATCATAAGCCATCGAGTGTTCATAACCCATCATCTCTGAAGAATGTAACTAATCATGGAAATACCACATTTGAACATAATAAGATATTTCATAACTCAAGTCCAAAATTGCAAATTTATCACTATAATGAGATTTCATATTCATGAGTATGAAAATATGCTTAAATTTATGGGAAAACACATATTCATAGTTTAGTCAAAGCATGAAACTGAAAACTAAAGGAATTCTCACTTTACATGAAAACCCTAAGCTTTAAAAGTGAATTGGGTAATTGAGTTAACTTTGGTACTCAATGGGTGAAAGAAAACCATTGTTGAAACCCCCACATACCTAAGGTTGACACCTTTTTAATTTGGATCCTAAAATTGAAGAACCTTTGTTTTGCCTTGGGAGAAGAAAATCACCTTTTTCTCTGTTTTCTCTCAATGTGTTGACTAAATTTTGAGATAATAGAAATTTTTGGGACATTTTGCCCTTATGTTTCATTCTTAATATATCTTAAACTATGTATTTTTGGTGATAAAAAGTGTAAAAAGACCAAACAACCTCTTTTAGAATGTTATAAGAGTGCAGAACAGTCCCGACTAATGGTTCAGATGATAGACCGTCAATCCCTTTGACCAACCATCACTCAAGCCATCACAAAATGACTAAATTTTTGTATCACTACCTAATATTGGTAGATTGTCCTTATGGCCCATTGCCGGTGGAATGGTTCGTCACCCAAGCCATCGCACTCTAGCAGACACACTTTTTGATAAATTGAGCATAATGTTTTACTCAGATATCGGATTAATGGAAAACTGAATAAGTTGGAAAGATAATTCAAATATCTATATTTTGGTGGATCTTGACCTCAAAAGTACTTCAGAATATAGATTTATGCTCATTTAAATTCGACTATAGAATTATACTTCACAAGAAGTCAACCAGTAAGGGAGCTTTTGACTTGGCTATCAGTTAGGAGTTCTTCGTGATCTTAATACATTTCTAAATCACTTTTCATACTATCAAAACATGAGATTTTATTTCCATATACATTTGAAGAATGGTTCTAATCTAGATTGGATTTTCGAGATGCTACACATACTTTCATAGTATGGGTTATACTATGTCCCATACTGAAGAACCAAAGACTTGTCAAAATCCTTCAGTCACCACAAATGGAGGTACGAGTCATAAATTATACCATGACTTGTAGGTTGAGTTGTGGTATTCTGCATTAGAAAATTTTTGGCACTCTTATTCACGGTAAATTCATATTTTTCCCATCTTTTAACCCTTTCTCACAATATTTTAGTCACCAAAACTTATATATATACATATATATATATATATCCTAAAGTGAATAGTCACTTTAAACTCTTAATATCAAGTGTAAAATAATTCCATAACAAGTTTAAACAAGATCAAGCCAGCTAGGGTTCCAAATCAAGTAAATTCTTCAAGTTTCATTTATCGAGTGTTTGTCTTTGTTAAGGTACACAAATTTTCAGTGATGAATTCATTTCATCCTCACACTGAATGAATTAATTTCATCCTCAAACTCAAATACTTTTAATATATATGATACTATGATTCAAAACTATAATTTATGTCCTATTAACTAAAGTTTGATTCTTTATTTGTTTTACTTGATATCTATGAACAAGATTTTCTCATGAACTTATGATTTTCATCTAAATTATAATTTACGCATCAAGATTTATTCTTTAATATTTTTAATGATATATGAAATATATAGTGAAGAGATATATTTTAATAAATGATTTTCAGAATATGATTTATGACATGACATGGAGCATATGTTCACAAAAGTAAAATTTGTTAAGAGTATGATATTCAGATATGTACATTACAATATATGAAAAGTTTTGACATCCGGATCCTTCACATGATAGTATACATGGCACTAGTACATTTTGAAAGAATTATTTAGCTTCGAGAGAGCAAGGGTTCAAATAATCTAAGTTCCATAATTACATTGCCACTGTAGTTTTTTCTAAGAGACATGATTTGAGGATTCTTAAGTAAATAGTTCTAACTTTGGTTGGCTCGAATAAATTTTTTAGTGTGGGTGTATGGCACTAGGCTATGAGATTGAATGGTGTTTGACATTTATGAAAAACTTCCTACATTGCATGATTTATGAACTATTACTTATATACACTTATAATCTACTTTATACATGCTTTATCACCCACGATTTCATTTATCGGCTTTCAAATTCTTTAAGCTACTCTATATATGTTTTCATGATTCGTACCTCAATTATATTATGTATTTATATCTATATACTTATGCATCAATACATTCCCATGTAATGACTATATTTTGAGGTATATTTTTGCGATGATCCAATTCATGAATAATGATGACACCTACTAAATTCCACCAGTAGGTAAACAAAACTCTAACCCGAAGCTAATTCAATGGGTTAATTCGGTAGGAAATGCCCAACATAGATGAAATTTCAAGAACACAACTTATAAACAACAAAGGTTCTAATAAAATAAGCAGTTAATACAAGATACCAATCTCATGTCCTGATATAGCCAATACAAAAGCATCTAATATTATCAATACAAATCAAAGTCTAGAATAGTCAATACATCTATCTCAAAACAAAAGCCTGAAAATAAAGATAGAGGTAAATGGGAGACTCAAACTCTAAGAGCTCACCCTATCTTCGAAAATCAGTCATCATATTAACAACGATCAATGGAGACAACTAGAACTTAGATCTGCACTAAAAAGGTACAAAAGTGTAGTATGAGTACTAAAATAATGGGTACCTAGTAGGCATCATCGACCGACTGAGCTAAATCATGATATAAGTATGATAAAATGCAAGATAACATAACTAAGTTAAGGTTTAGAAAATGAACCGAAATCTTGTCTAATACCGCTGGAATAATACATAAATTACAAGAACAATAATATCAAGTAACATAATATCGCAAGAAATCATAAACTACAAAATTGGCTCTCATACGCCAATTGGTGCAGAAACGTAAAGAGCTCATCACAGCCTTTCGTACAACTAAAGAGTACACTCAAGAGAAGAATAAACAATCAACCGACATTATAACTAACCTTCATTGTCATTTAACCATCATTCCACAATTTATCCATATTCCATAATGTTACCATCATTTAAAAACCTTATCATTGTTGCTTACTAATCACCATTTTATTAGTTAATCATCACTTATTAACCAATATTTATAATTACTAGAGTCCATTTATGTCATATCACATTATAACCATTTTCTTATTTCTTTGACTTACCCAAATTGCTAACTTTTAATCTCACATCCCGATATTGTCAATCATAAAAAATATGTCATCATATCATAATATGCATATCCCGACTCAAACCGATAAATATAATCAATAGACGTACTTGAACTGGTAAATAGTTAATAGTAGGACTCGAATCGGTAAATATAATCAATATTAGGACTTGAAAATCAACAGACGGGCTCAAAAAGGTAAATATAATCAATATTTCCATAGTCATCCTACGGACTCGAATCGGGTATATATATAATTATCAACATAATCATCTTCTAAGCACGAACCAGATAAATATATATAATCCACATCATAAATGGTATCATCAATATGCATAATAATAGAATAATCAATAGGTGTACCCTCACATCAACAAACATAACCATCAAGTATCAATATTTCTCAATATTACCTCAATACGTACTTTCAAGAGTCTAATGAGCGTAAAGGCTTACAAAACTAACATGTTTCATAGTATAAAGTGGATTAAGAGGCCACTTCTAATCCTCAAGTTCTATTTTAGAAAAAATCTACCAAAACTAGGCTTAAGGCATCTAAATCTACTTTTAGATGTATAACAATCCACAATTAGTCCTAAGGTAAGGATTCTTCTCAAATACATTAGCTAAGCCCAACAGAAAGTATAGCAACCTTCATGGGTGTAAGTAACTATGGCCAAGCTTACCTTAAATATGAGTAACTAAAGCATTTTCATCTAACTTGAGTGATTTGAGGCATTCTCATGGCAATCATGAGAAATGAAGCTTAATTCATCTAAGGTATAAGGAATAAGATAAGTGTTAAAAACTTACAATTTCCAATTAGCCTAAACATCCAACTAACCCCAAATCTTGCACTTCATCAATCCAACACCTAAATCCCTTCCCAAATCTAAAGAGATATCATAAATATACAATGACATAGCTTAATATAACAATGGGTAAACCTAGCCTATCTCATCAAAGAAGAAAGCTCAATGAACCTCTAAACCATCATTTTTCCTTTTTAAGAAGCCTCCTTAAGGTTCCAAGATATCATCAATACGAGAATATCGATACCCTTATTGCACCATTGCGCTTCTGGGCAAAAATGACATCAACACCCCATGTGAGTCCCACTTACTTTTTTAAAACCGACCCAACATACTATCAAGCTCAAGAAATCATTACCATCATAAATAGGTAAAACTAAGATAAATTAGGGCTAAAATCAAGCCCTAAGGATTTTGAGGTTTTGAGCAATCAAGAAATTCACCAAGAAAAGGGTGAATTCTTATTGCAAATTGGGATATAATCGTAAAAATAAATGTTACTTAAGCTTCCCAATCACCAATAAGCTTATATTCTAATCTTTCACTCTATTTAAGGTTCTTAACTCTCTAGGGTATGATGAAGAATGGACAAAATTCATGGAAAGTGGATCATTTGATACCCTTTCCAGGTCCTCGACAATCGTTATCACGATTTGAGACCTTGCGATCGCAACACCTATCATCTATTAGACAAGTTGCGATCGTGACACCCCTTTAAGATTGTGGCATCTTTACTACACACAAAGTCACGATTGCAGCCCAAAAAGACATAATCATAGTGGCACCAGATTAGCTGATACACCAAATTTTCCAAGTCTAAAATGGGCTCAATCGGGTACTCGGGATTCATTCAGAATCCCGTATATGCAAAAAACTATGTAACTACATTAAATTCAATATTTTTGGATGCAATAGCACACTCAAATTTTCCATCTAAGGTTATTTTGACCAAATATAGGTCCCACACCCATATTTCATTTTCTTAACTTTTCGACCAATAGGTCAAAATGAGCTCGGGTGCGTCGAGACCCAAACCAAAGGTTGACCTATCCTAAATTGACATTTTAGAGAAACAGTCAAAATTTACATACGAGATTATTTTACAATGTTTTTTCCCTATGGCCATTTGGAACCAACGAAGACTTCAAAATAGGGAATTGGCTCTGAAAGCCAAATGAATTGCCTTGTAATCGTACTGTCCGTACCAGTAAGTCATACATGACTTGGGAAAACTATGGAGAAGATCTAACAATGAAAATATACAAAAATATGGAATACGACCTGAAGGGTCATTTCAATATCAACTATTTCAGGAACTTTCATCAACGGAGGTTAAAGATTAGGATATACCTGAAGTCTCAAACAGGTAAGGATACTGGGCCCACATCTTGCTCTTGATCTCCTACCTCCCAGTAGAGAAGGCCACTTCGGAGATACCTCCACTGAACTTGAACTATAGAAATCTCCCTAGTGGATAGTCATCTCACATCACCAGCAAAGGTCAAACTCTCACCCAAGTGGATGAGTCCCATTTAAGAACATATGAAAGATTAGGAGTATACCACCTTAACATAAAGAAATAAAAAACTAGATAGACAACAACAAAATTTGTAGGTAAATCTAACTCATAAGCCACCTCACCAATTGCGCAAAGAATCTCAAAAGGTCCAATATATCTAGGAGTAAGGTTACCCTTCTTCCTGAACTTTATCACACCCTTCAAGGGTGACACATAGAGGAATACACGATCACAAACTCCAATTTCAAAGAACATAGCCTACGGTTTGTATAGGCCTTTTTCTTACTCTGAGTCGCTCTCAGCCTATCCTGACCCACCCTGACTTTATCTAATAACTCCTGAAGAAAATTAGACCCTCGATGTTTAACCTCAAAAGTCTCAAACCATCCAATCAGAGAACAACATATCCTACCATACAAAGTCTCAATACTCGAAGGATAATTGTTGTTATAAGCAAACACTGCCAAGCCTAAGTGTTGTTCCCATTAACCTTCAAAATCCATAACACAGGCCCAAAGCATGTCCTTAAGCACCTGAATAGTCCGCTCAGACTGGCCATCGATCTATTGATAAAAGGTTATACTAAGATCCACCTGAGTGCCTAAATCCTCCTGAAATGATCTCTAAAATCTCAAAGTGAACACAGAACCATGATCTAAAATAATAGAAATAGGAAGACCACGCAAATGGACTATCACCCAAACATAGATATAGGCTAATCTCTCAGAACTAAAGTATGTCTGAATAGGAATGAAATATGCTAACTTTGTTAAACGATCTACAATAACCTAAATACCATCAAAACCATGGGAAGTGTGAGGTAATCCACAAACAAAATCCATGGTAATCTATTCCCATCTCTGCTCGAGAATAGGCAATCTCTAAATTAATCCACCCAAGTTTTGATGCTCGGCCTTTACCTACTGACAACATAGGCAATGAACTATAAATTATGCCATATATCTCTTTATACCACTCATCTAAAATACTGCCTCAAATCTTTATACATCTTGGATATGCTAGGGTAAATAGAATATCTAGAGATATGAGCCTCATGCAAAATCAACTGAATCAATTCATGGATCTACAAAACACAAATGTGACCATCAAATCTCAAAACACCCTTAGAATCTATGGTGTTCCTCTCGGATTCACCACTCAACACCTAATTATGAAGAAAGTAAAGCTTGCTATCCTCAAAATAATGATCTCAAATTCGCTCAAATAATGAAGACCTTGCATCAACACTAGAAATAACCCTCATAGGGTCCAAAATATCAAGGTGAACCATCAAGTTGGACAAGGAATGAATGTCCCATGCCAACAGCCTCTGAGAAACTAAAATACAGGCCAAGCTACCCATACTCACTACCTTCTGACTCAAGAAATTCACTACTATATTTGGCTTACCTGGATGATACAGGATTAAAATATGATAATCCTTAAGTAACTTCATCCATCTATGCTCTCTAGCATTAAGCTCTCTAGGTCATAAGATGTTGAAGACTGCTTGATCGGTGAAAACCTCACAATGCACACCATATAGATAATGCCTCTAAACTTTAAGCACAAAAACTACCACCTCCAACTTCAAATCATGAGTAGGGTAGTTGTGTTCATACAACTTAAGTTGTTTAGAAGAATAATTAATAATACGATCCTATTACATTAATACACAACCCACACCAATATTAAAAGCATCATAGAACTCGGTGAGTCACTCACCCTTAATTGGAAGCGCTGAAATAGGGGATAAAGTGAGAAAATCATTAAGCTTTCCAAAGCTCGGCTGACACTACTCAAACCATCAGAAAGGGACCTCCTTCTGATTTAATTGGGTCATAGGTGTCGAAATAGTAGCAAAACCCTCGACAAAGCATCTACTATAACTGTCTAAACTAATAAAGCTATGAACCTCAGTCAGAGATGTAGGTCTATCCCAATCACAAATTGCCTCAATCTTTGTTGGGTCTACCATAATCCCATCCTTAGACACCACAAGTCCAAGGAATGTCACTAACTTAAGCCAAAACTTATACTTAGAGAACTTGGTAAAAAACACATTATCTCTCAAAGTCTAGAGCACGATCCCCAAATATTATGCATGGTCCTCTCTACTCCTGGAATACAAAGGGATGTCATACATGAACACAATTATAAAAAAAATCCAAATAAGGCTTGAATACTCGATTTATCAAATCCGTGAATATGGATGGGGCATTAGTCAACCCAGATGACATTACTAAAAAACTCATAATGAACATAACGGGTCCTAAATTTGTCTTAGGATATGCTTAACCCAAATCCTTAACTGATGGTAACCAGATCTCAAATCGATCTTAGAAAACAATGTCGCTCTCAAAAGCTAGTCAAATAAATCATCAATGCAAGATATAGGATAACGGTTCTTCACTGTCACCATATTAAGCTACCTATAATCAATACATATATGTATTGAACCATCTTTCTTCTTCATAGAAAATATAGGAGCTCCCCCAAGAAACACGTGCGCTCTAATAAAAACCTTACCAAGAAGATCCTGATACTGAGAATTCAGCTTTTTAAGCTCGGCAGGAGTCATATGGTAAGGTTCCATAGGAATAGGTCATGTTCTAGGATCAAGGTAATTAGAACAGTATTATGGACAGGGGGAATACCAGAAAGGTCAGTAGGGAACACATTAGGAAACTCATAAAAAAAGGATTAGAGTCAAATGATGGACTCTCCATACTAGTATCACAGATATAACCAAGATAGGACTCGTAACCCCTTGAAATAAGCCTCCTAGAATAAACATAAGAAAGAATACCTGTGGGCTTGCGGCTAACCTTACTATGCCATAAGACTGGGGGTATGCCGGGCATGGATAAGGTAATGGTCTTTGGAAAAATAATCAATAACTGCATGATGGTAGGATTACTAGTCCATGCCCAGAATCACATCAAAATCCACCATATCCAGAATAATAAGGTCAGCACAAGCATCCATATCTCTAAAAGTCATAAGACATGGTCTAGAAACTCGATCCACTATTACAAAATCACTCACGAGAGTAGATACGCATAATGGCATAGATAATAGGTCACAAGATAACTCCAACTATGGTGCATAATAAGTTGAAATATAAGAATAAGTGGATCCTTGATCAAATAATGCAAGGGCTAATTGACGGCACACAAAAATCATACATGTAACAACAACATTGAAAGTCTCTTCCTCGATTCTAGTAGGTACTGTGTATAAATGACCTCACCCACCAGCTAGATGGGCACCTGACCTTCTTCCTATCCTGCCTTCTTGAGTGATAAGTGATGAATTTACCACTTATTTACACTCAATATTTATGCACAAAATCGTGTTTCGAATGAATAAGTGTAACTTATTTGTGACTAAGTTCTAAGTGCACTAATATCTACATTCTGTAGTAACACAGGTGATGAAATAAAATGTATGGATATGAGTAGAAAAGTTTCAAAAGAGGGAAAGTAGTGCAGTTTGAAGACCTGGAGCAGACATAGCCTCAGTTATTGCTATCCTGGTCTGAGGAACGTCATCATGGTCAATCAAGAAGGTCAAATATACCACAATCACGTGGCTGTGATTGCAATCGTAGTAGCCACAAATGCAAAAAACATCGCACGATCGTAGCCTAATGGCAAATGTAGCCCAAGGGTAGAAATATAAATGCACATAGTTGATCCCAAATGTCCTCATCTAGACTCAAAACCCTATCTCTTTGGACATGATTGAATCCATTGGAAATTATTGAAACACTGTCAATTCCTTAGTATCCATTTTTGGAGGACATTTATTTTATTAATTTTGGGTGGAGAATACATTGAAGTAGATTCTAAGTGAAGGATTAGCTAATTCCCATTGAAGATTTGTTGAAGTTCAAAGTTTGAAGTAACCTTCACTTAGTATTTCATAATCTAATCAATGGAGATTATTGGGTATATCTTGCTTATTACTCTTATGTGTAGCTAGTTCTTCCTCTTGGGGTTATGTTAGAATAGGATGCATTTATGTATGGGTTGTGATTAATTTGTGTATATGCTAATGTGTTGGTGTTGATTTCTACTATTACTTGAGTAAATTGTTTGGGATTTATGGGTGAAAGCCCTAAATACCCAAAATGGGTTTCTTGGTGAAAACCCCAAGCTCTTGAAAGCCTAAACCATCCTTGAAAGAGGTGTTTGGGTGAACTTTAGGAACCCTTATCATCCTTTAAAGAGGGTTGTGGGAACCAAGGAAATAGTAGAAAATTATTGGGTTTAGTTTGCTACTTTTCACTATCTTAGAAATAAGGGTGATTGTGAGGTTGACTATCCCTTGGGTACTATCCTAGAAATATGGGTGCCTAATTGAGGTATTGGATGGTTTTAATTGACACGATCGTTAGGTATTCCAAAGAGTCAATGAGTGACATCTTTGATGTTTTAGTGAAGAAATAGCCTTACGGACTTTAATCATGGCCTACCACATCATCAACAATTAGAATTTGAACCAAATCATCACGTTTCCATGCATAACTTTCCCCTGGGAAATCATAGTACTAAAATCCATTTTAATTGATTATACTCTAATTATTCGTAGCCACAAATTAGTCCTTCAAAATTCCATCTATACATACTAGTTTTAACACTTGCTCAAACCTCTTAAATTTTTACTTATTTGTATCTTAAGTTTGAATTTTAGTAAGTACTTTCAATTTGAACTTACCCATTCTCCACTCATATTGTTCCTCGTGGATTCAACCCCGAATCTTGTTAGGTTATTATATTGACAATGACCACCTTCCACTTAATTTGACGTGTAAGTTGAGTATTATCACTAAGAACCTCCTCGAGTACCCTAGAAACCACACCTGTGACCATGAAAACCACCTCTAGTTGAGGGATGAACTGTTCTAATAGGAGGAACACTCTGAGCTGATGCAATAGTTGCCCCACAAAAAGGGCACTCTCAAGAATAGTGACCAAGACCCCCCACAAATATAACATTAACCCTAAGTAGAACTAGAACCAACAAATCTAGTTGAACTAAAGTAATAACCACGACTAGATAATCTCGAAGATGAACCCCTCAAAGATTGACCACCACCCTGACCAGGGCGATCACTGTCACAAGACTAACCTCTATCAGTAATATAAAGAGCTACCTGAATTGGTTTTTTGGGATAACTTTGAGGCTGATAGGATAGATGCGGATAATACCAACCATAAGAACTACTACCTCTGAATCAGGAACTACTATGGCTCCCACTATAACTGCCCTGATATCTACGACTTTTATAATGGCCTCTTAGGCCTCACAATGCATATCTTCTATCACATAAGCGTGATCCAAAACCTCAGCAAAATACCTACCCACAAAAACCACACTCTTAGTAGATATATGAATGGGAGGTCTCAATCCTCTAACTAAGTAGCAAATTCTTTCATAATTAGTATCTAGAATAGAAGTCACTTGTCTATCTAACTTATGAAAACGATCCTCATACTCTACAATAGCCATGGATATTTTCTCCAATCTAGTGAACCGATTCATCAAATCTCTAAGGCTGTGAAATATGTACTTCTCCATGAATATCTCAGAAAACTAAGCCCAAATCAAGGAAGAAGATCCAACTAGTCTAGAATCCATAAAACGTCTTCACTAATGTCGAGCAGCCAAATTAAACTAAAATATGGTGTAATCCATACCATGGGTCTCAACAAGGCCTAAATTATGGAGCCTATCATCAAAAGAAATTAGAAACTCATATGCATCCTCAATAGGTGCACTAAAAAACCTAGGTAAAGACAATCTCATAAATCTACCCAATATCTTCTGCTCTTTAGAAGACATAGCAAGTTGAGAAACCACTGTCTGAGCAACTACCGGTGTAGAAAAAACCTCAAATTTGGGAGTTGCAACTATAGTTTGTTCCCCTGCCTCAGTACCACTCTGATCAGTACACTTTTCACCATAAGACGACACATCACCAACTATCCCCAAAAGCTAAACTAACGTATCTCTGAGCATTAACAAAGAAATATACCCTAGTGGAGCCTAGGATGGTCCCTATCCCACTACTAGCTGGGGTAAAAGAATATCTGGCTCAGGAGAAGGAATAGGGTTTGGTGGAGGACCCCTATCCATGCCCCTAGATGGGGGCACATCTCTAGGTTGTCCACAACCTCTAAGTCATCCACAAATAGGCCAAGGATCCCTAGGCATAGTCTTGGGACCCTCATCTCGTGTAGCAATAGCACGTGTCCTGACCATCTACAAAAGAGTAAAGTTAAGGGAATACTTTTACAAACTAAGCCAGACTCTTAGCATGATATGAATAAAAGAAGTGAAGAACTCCTAAGAATGTACCATAGCCTTACAAATATAGGAAAAAAATGTAATTTCTTTGATCTGTAGGATTATACTATATATTTGATTTTGTACCAAGACTATCTATGAAACCTAGACTCTGATACCAATATGTCATGACCTGATTTATGAGTCATGATGACACCTATTAAATCCCGCCAGTAGGTAAGTCAAACCCTAACCCAAAGCTAACACAATGGGTTAATTCTATAGAAAATTCTCAACATAGGTAAAGTTTCATGAACACAAATTATAAATAATAAAAGCTCTAGATAAAATAAACAGTCAATACAAGATACCAATCCAACAACCTAGTGGAGACAGTACAAGGGCATCTAATTATAATACTATGAACTTTCTTTAAAGTCTAATTTAGTCTCCAGATGATTTAGCGATGACTTCCTAAGTGAGTAATATTTAAATTAGATAGAATTTTGTGAAAATCTAATATTGGGGTAAAAGTTTATGGACGTTTTACAGAAAGCAGTTTGAACTATCTAGGTGCGACGAAGAGGTCCGACGGACTATTGAGCTAGCGATGGACCATCGCCCAAACTGTCGCAGCTGAGGCAGTGATCCCACTCTCTAGCTAAGTAATACAGAGAGGTTCGGTGGACCGTTGAGCTAGCGATGGAACATCTCTTAAACCATCATAGATGAGACAGTGAACCCAGTTCTGGCCTAGGTACGACGGTCAGGATCGACGAACCGTCGGGTCCTTGACGGACTATCGCACCCACCATCGCATATCCTGTTCAATGATTTTTGGTCATTATAGAAAGGGCTTTTTGATATTTTCCCACCCTTTTTAACACCTATTTAAATTAGATCAAGGTTTATAACTCCATATTCATCTATAACATCAAAAGCTAGGGTTTTTTTCAAGACTAAAACTCAAAAACAAGATCCAAACACTTCTTTAATAAAACTCAAGAAACCAAGAATTTCTCCAAGAACCTTCAAGAAAGAGTCTCCTAAGGTATGTTAGATGTTGATTCTTGGGTTCCTTCCACCCAAGAAGTTCAAGAATCCTTTTCAAAATTATGAATTTTATGTATTTATGAGATTTTATGATTTATATGTATTGAAGTTCATGATTATGTGTTGTTGAGTTTTAATTCATGATTTAGACTATAGGTATTAAGAATTGATTCTAGCATGTGAATAATTGTGTGATGTTCATGATAAACCCTCTTCAAGTAGCATGTTGGTCGATGAAATCATGATACTTGGGTGTAGTATTTGTTGTATAACCAAAGCTTGCTTCCCATATGTTTGATAAAATACTTGTGTGAAGGAAATAGGGTCATTATAGTATGTTGACAAGAAATCCCCAAATTGTGTATAAATTTATGTATGCCAAGTGTTCGTTGAAATGCCTTAGTGAGTGAATTATGATATGTTGCATGAATTCTTATGCTTATGCTCTCCTTATTGAATGAATTATGAGAAATTAGTATGCATCCCTATACCTTTACACGTTTTAAGATTCCCAAGTGCTTGAAGAAATGCTTTAGTGATTGTAATGGTGAATGAAAGTCCATTTTCATGGTTATTCAAGAATTGTTATGTTTAACTTTTATGTTATCGAGTCCTGGGGGTATTTATACCTGACAAATTAGCTGCAAGTCTAGAGCCAGTGTCAGTTTCAAGATACTCTCAATGAAGACATGATCAGTAGAATTCAGATAGTTACAGAACGTAAGGAAATTCAGTAATCTCAGTATTGGTGCAATTCAGTCTCAGTATCAGTCTAATCCAACTCAGTATTCAATTTTGGTTTAATAGTATTCAGTATTTAGTTTAGGCTTCAGTGAAACTCAGTAAGCTAACAAGAATTCAGTAGCATTCAATCAGATAGTAGAATCCAAGTGGTATTCCATCAGATAACAGAACAAAGCAAACTTAGTTAGATCAGTCAAGTAATATAGTCAATAACAGATTTATCTCCATCTAAGTTTAGTTAAGAATTAGTTCAGAGTCTTTCAGTTGGGAGTAGGAACTAGCACCGAGTGAGTACAGGGATGACGACTTCCCCATTAAAGAGGTAGAGTCGTTAGCAGCAATCTACATACTCCAAAACTGTGTAGCCACTGCAGGATCAGGAGTCACTCTCTAGATTAAGTCTTGACTACCTTTTAGGAGTCACCCGTTACCTTAGGCTTGAATTCCTATTCAGGGTCACCCGTTAGAGAGGCTTGACCATAGTAGTGTCTATACCCATGGCACGGTACTGATACCCTTCCATATGGGGTTACAGGTTGGACCCTACTAGTTTAGATTTAAGGCATGTCGGTTAAGTGAGAACTCTCACAATTATAGTTTAGTCTCAGTCATCACAGTAGCACTCAGAAATCAGGACTGCCAGATATAGTCATTCAGCTAAGTGAGGAACTTAGATAGTTCCATATATTCATAGACCACTGCTAGAAAGGCTTGGTCTCACATGAAGTTAACCAGTATTAGTATTAATCAGTTTAGAGATTGCCTTCTAGATAGGCCTGATCTCAAACTTAGATTCAATCATTCCATATCATTATTACTAGATTTGAAGATCATATGCTAGATAGGCTTGACCTCAGTTTCAATCAATCGATAGTAGTAAGCTCAGAGTTTAGTCATCAGTAAACTCAATTATTTAGACTCTCACTGTTAGTAAATGTAGATACCAGTATTAGTAAACACAGTTGTTAGAAGTTCAAGTATTCAGGAGGTAGTATTCAGTCCATACATGTATCTTCATTCAATACTCGCATGTTATTCAGTTAAGTTATTTTCATGCATAAGCCCTTGCATTTAGCGTTACCTCATTTAGCTTACCAGTATATTCAAAGTACTGACATATACTTTTCTCTTGCGTTATGGTGAGTGAGAGCCAGGGCACCCTTAGCAGTCCAGACTTAGCCAACAGTAGTTGATTTAGTAGTGAGTCCTCATCATTCTAGGATGATCCTTATTTTATTATGACATTAGACTCAGTTTATTTTCATTAGGCGAAGTTAGTTGGGGATATGTCCCATCAACTCCCCAATTCAGACATTTTAGAGGCTTTTTAGATAGATGTATCAGTATTCAGTTTATAGTTTTGAGTATTTTAGTTGTTTTGAACCTTATGGAAAGATTTCGCTAGTTTTTTGCATTTATTTCAGTATATTATGCAGTGCTCAGGTACAAATATCAGAAAAGGGTTAGCTTATGGTGCTTTGGGATCATGAAAACTATGTGGCATTCCAGTTTCAGAAAAAATTTGGGCATTACACTAACAGTATCAATAGAACTCAAAGTCTAGAATAATCATTTTATTTGCCTCGACACAAAAGAATGAAAATTAAGATAGTGGGAAATAGGTGACTCAAACTCCAAGAGCTCACCCTATCTTTGGAAATCAGTCACCATATGAAAATGATCAACGATAATAGCTAGTACTCAAATCTGCACCAAAAAGATACAAAAGTGTAGTATGTGTACCAAAACAATGGGTAGTCAGTAGACATCATCAGCTGACTAAGATAAATCATGATACAAGTATTATAAAATGCAAGACAAAATTACTAAGTTAAGGTATAGAAAATAAACCTAAATCATATCCACTACCATTGCACATAATACATAAGTAACCAGAATAATAACATCAAGTAACATAATATCACACACACAATCACAAACTACAAAATTAGCTCTCATATGCAAATTGGTTCAAAGAACTCGTCACAGCCTCTCCTACGACTGGAGAGTACACTTAAGAGAAGAATAAGTAATCAACTGACATTATAACTAACCTTCATTGTCATTTAACCATCATTTCACAATTTACCCAAATGCCATAACTTTGAGACTCAATATATGAAAGAAAACTATTGATGAAACCCCTACATACCTAAGGTTGACACCTTTGAATTTGGAGCCTAGAGTTGAAGAACCCTAATTTTGCCTTAGGAGAAGAAAATCACCTCTTTCTTAGTTTTCTCTCTATATGTTGATTGAGTTTTGAGTTAATAGGGAATTTTGGACATTTTTGCCTTATATTCATCCTTAAAATAGATTAATTGATGTAGTTTTGGTGCTAAAAAGGTGGGAAAAGATCAAACAACCTCTTTGAAAATGTTATAAAAGTGTAGAATAGTCCCGATTGGCGCTTTAGGTGACAGACCATCAATCCTTGGTCAATCATCACTCAAACCATCACAAAATGACAAAAGTTTTGTATTACTACTTCTACTAACAGATTTCCTAATGGGCCATCACTGGTGTGGAGGTTTGTCACCCAAGCCGTCATACTCTAGAAGAAAGACACTCTTTGGTAAATTATGCATAATGTTTTACTCTAATATCGGATAAAGGAGAAACTGGATGTGTTGAAAATATAATTCAAATATCTATATTTTGGTGTTCCTTGATCTCAAAAATACTTTAGAATATAGGATTTATGCTCATTTGAATTGCACTATATCAAGATACTTCACAAGAAGTCAATCAATAATGAAGGTTTTGACTTGACAATGAGTTAGGAGTTATTTGCGGCCTTAATACATATCTAAATTAATTATCATAATATCAAAACATGAGGTTTTATTTCCCCATGCACTTGAAGTATGGTTCTAATTTAGGCTTGGATTTTTGGGATATTGCACATACTTTCATAGTATGGGTCATACTCAGTCCCATACTGAAGAACCAAAAACTTCTCAAAATCCTTCAGTTGCCACAAATGGAGGTATGGATCATACCTTAGACCATGTCTCATAGGTTGAGTTGGGGTATTCTGCATTAGAAAAATTTTTGCACTTTTTATTTAGGATATATTCATTTTTTTCATCTTTTCACCTTTCCCATGACAATTTAGTCACCAAAACCTATATAGACACTTGTACACACAAACTCTAAAGTGAGTTTATCCTCACTTTAAACTCTCAAGATCAAGTGTAAAATAAGTCTATAAATAGTTTAAACAAAATCAATAGAGCTAGGGTTCCAAATTAAGTAAATTCTTCAAGTTTTGTTTATCGAGTGTTTGTCTTTGCTAAGGTACATTAATTTTCAGTGATGAATTCATTTCATCCTCATACTCAAATACTTTTAATATATATAATAATATGATTCAAAATTATAATTTATGCCCTATTGACGAATGATTGATTCTTTATTTGTTTTGCTTTATATCTATGAACAAAATTTTCTCATGAACTTATGATTTTTATCTAAACTATATTTTAAGCATCAAAATTTATACTTTTAGGTTTTTATGATCTATGAACTCTATAGTGAAGAGATATATTTTAATAAATGATTTTCAAAATATCATTTATGACATGACATAGAGCGTACATTTACAAAAGTAAATTTTATTAAGAGTATGACATTTAGATGTGTCCACTTCAATCTATGAATAGTTTTGACATCCATATATGTCACATGATATTATAAATAGCACTAGTACATTTTGAAAGAATTATTTAGCTTTGAGAGAACAAGGGTTCAGATAATTCAAGTATCATCATTATGTTGCCATCGTAGATTTTTCAAAGAGATATGATTTGAGAATTCTTATTGTCATGACCCGAGATTACCCCCTAATCATAACACGGTGCTTAGAACCACCAGTGATCCCAAGGTAACTCATGAATTGGCTTGATACTTGAGCATTTAAATTAAATTAATTATATAAGCTAAATTTACTGAACGAAAGCATAATCATGAGAAAATTTGAGTACATGTGATACTATAAAAGTTTACAACACGATAAATCTGAAGGAAGAATTTGAATTACATATCATGACTCTGACTAACTATTTATGAAGCCTCTGCTATACTGACTATATGTGGTTGTGACATTCCTCTCACTACATAAGAATAATAACAATACAATACAAGAACTACAACTAACTAGAGTTCCTGAATTAAGAGAACTTATCACCTACTGTCTAAAAGATGAGAACTATCTGACCCTGGTGTGTGGACTAGATCTGGTACCTAGATCATAAAGAAATGTAGCCAGACATGCATATATGTAGTAAGCACTTTGGAATGTAATAAATAAATAGGGACATGCACTATATCATAGGAGTATATAAAAATATGCTTTAAAACTGAAGACATAAGCTATTTGCTGAAATATGCAGGTAAAACATGGTTGTACATGAAAATGGTAAGTCAAAGTGAAATTTATAAATCATGAGCTAAAAATAATTATATACGCTAGAAAGCGGTAGAAACATAAATACTATATTTAAATCTCATGTAAAGTTGAATATACTGTAAGACCGTACTAAGGATCATATATGAGTGCTGAGCACGAAAATATGAATATGTAAAACAAATGAAGGACCAAGCATAAGAATGTACTAAAATTATTTATAAAACTAAATGGCTAAATAACTAATAAACTAAATAACTGAATAACTGATATCTATACCTTGGTTATGCAAACCTGAGCTGGTATAGTCTAAATACTGAACTAAACTAAAATTGTGGAAGCTTACAATGACATACCCTAATCTGAGCTATCGGGGTCCAAGTTGTAACCCAAGTTGGAATAGTACTGGTACCTTACCATGGGTACAAACACATGGCTGATGATATGGATCTAAAAGGCTGTTATCCCAAAAGACGAGGGTGTCATGCCTAACTAACTAGGGATCCCTCATTATCTATGGTGGCATCATAGGTTTAGAACTTAGAGACCGCTACTAACAACTCATGCCTAACTGATGGGGGAGACGTCATCCCTACATTCACTCAATGCTAAGTGTTACTCCCAACTAAATGACACTGATATCATTATTCATTTAACATGATATGGTACTATACTAAATAAGTGCTCAGCATGAACATAGTCATATAAATGTGATAATAAAATCATGGTTTGACTGACTTGTTACTTAAAAACAGAATCATGTAAAACACATAGGTATCGGGTGTTCATAACCCGCACTGAATGATCATAAAAATACGATAACAATGCTTAAAACAGTGGTATAAAACCATTGTTCAAAGACCCAAAACATAAGACATTTTAATAAATGAGTGAGAAACATGAATTTGAACATGAAAATGTGTTAAACTTACATATTTACATGGCTTAATACATAACTTGATGATTTATCATGAAATCACTTGAATATAACATGGATAATTGAAATTTAAAACATGAAATAACCTAATTTACATGGGAAACATGTTGCCATGGCTTGAATTCAAATTTCTAAGAAGACATGGATTAAATTCATATTTAGCATAGATAATTTCACAAAAGGAGATAAAATTAATACTTGAACCAAAAAGGGAATTTTTGGGATGCAATGGGTGAAAGGAACCCATTGATGAATTCTCCACATACCTAATCGTAAAAGTCTTGGATAAATTTTTTGGGGTTGAACTTGAACTTGAAGAACCCTAGTTGGCTTTAGGGAGAGAAAAATTGCCTCTTTTTGCTTTCTGGTGAATTATTTTTGAGTTATGATAGGTTAGGTTAATATTTACACTTGATAAATGTTGTTTGAAGGGTGAAACTATGTATTTTTGGGGTTAAAAGAGTGGAAAAGGACCTACAACCTCCTTAGGAATCATCTAGAAAATGTCTGAAAATCGTCCCAATGACTTAGGTCACGTACTCGGAAGGTCTGACTATGAGTAGTGGATTGAGTCATAGTCAGAAACCCATTTTCATCCTTTAATGTCCATGTTACGACTCCCTCTTACCGACCTGTAATAGACATTACGAGTCGTAGTTTGGGTAGCTTTGATAATACTTCAGTATTTTGTCCCTAACTTTTCACCCTGATATCGAATTAAGACAAAATTGGTATCTTTGAAAATATAATTCAATTATATATCTGTTGGTGGGTCTTAATATAAAAAATTCTTAGAAGAATAAAAGTTATGCTCATTTGAAGATGACTATAGTTATATATATCCCAAGAATTTAATTGCTAAGGGATGTTTTGACTTGTCTATAATCTAAGAGCTATTTGAGGACTTCGTATGTATCCAAGTCACTAATAAAACCACCAAAACATAAGGCTTGATTCTTGGATCCATTAATAGTCAAGCTACAGGTCCACGCAACGATTTGTAATCTGACTGTGAGTTGTGTGCTGGACTCGTAACCACTAGAACGGATTCTTGGCTGAGCATTGTTGTGACTACGATTACTCATAATGAATAATATGGTCTGATTATGGGTCATCACATGAGTTGTAACCACTGGTAGCTGATTGATACTTAAAGGAAAATTGTATAACTTCTTGCCACGATATCAGATCGAGGCGAGACTTGCAGCGTTGGAAATATAACTTCATGGGCTATATTTTAAGAGATTTAGAACATGAAATGTTGGGGTATTACACTTATGTACATGGTTCTAAGTTTGGTTGGCTCGAACAACTTTTCTAGTATGGGTGTATAACACTAGGCTATGAGCTTGCATGGTGTTTATTGCTTATGAGAAACTTCCTAGATTGCATGATTTATGAAATATTACTTATATACACTTATGATCTACTTTTTACATATTTTATCACTCATTATTTCATTTCTCATATTTCAAATTATTTAAGTTGCTCTATATATGTTTTCATGATCTGTACCTAAATTATATTATGTATTTATATGTATGTACTTGTGCACTAATATATTCCCATGTATTGACTACATTTTGTAGTATATTTTGTCATGACCCGATTCACAAGTCATGATGGCACCTACTAAATTTCATCAATAGGTAATCAAAACCCTAACCCAAAGCTAGCGCAATGGGTTAATTCAGTAGGAAATGCCCAACATAGACGGAATTTTCAAGAACACAACTTATAAATAGCAAAGGTTTTAATTAAGCAGACAATAAAAAATATTAATCCCACGTACAGGTAGAGCCAGTATAAGAGCATCTAATAGAATCAATCCAGTTGTCTCAAAATTAAAGACAAAAATTATAGATAGAAGGAAATGGGTGACTCAAACTCAAAGAGCTCACCCTATCTTTGAAAATCAGTCACCGTACGACCAACAATCAACAAAGATAGCTAGTACTCACATCTGCCCCAAAAAGGTACAGAAGTGAAATATGAGTACCAAAACAATGGGTACTAGTAGGATCATCAACCAACTAAGATAAGTCATGATATAAGTATGACAAAATGCAAGATAACATAACTAATTCAAGGTATAGAAAATGAACCTAGATCATCTCCAATATCACTATGCATAACATGTAAGTAACTAGAATAATAACATAGAGTAACATAATATCCGACAATCAGTCACAAACTACAAATTGGGTCCCATACATTTATTGGTGTATAAAAGTAAATAACTCACCACATACTCCCACACGACTGGAGAGAATATTCAAGAGAAGCATAATTAATCAACAGATATTAAATCTAACCTTCATTATCATTTAACCATCATTCCATAATTTACCCACATTTCATAATTGTACCATCATTAACAAACTTATCATCTTTGCTTACTAATCACCATTTTATTACCAAATCACCACTTATTAATTAACCATTTAATTACTAGAGTACATTTATGAAATACCACATTAGAACCATTTCCTCATTTTTTTGACTAATCCAAATTCCTACCTTTTAATCTCACATCAGATATTGTCAATCATAAAAAATTTGTCATCATATTATAATATGCACATCCAGACTCAAACCAGTAAATATATTCAATAGCCAAACTTGAATTAGAATAATCGATAGTTGGACCCAAACAGGTAATATAATTAATATTGCCATAGTCATCCTTCGGACTCAAATCAGGTATATATATAATCATCAATATAATCATCTTCCAGACTCGAATCAGATAAATATATATAATCCACATAATAAATTGTATGATCAATATGCATAAATAATAGCATAACCAATAGGCGTCAACTCTCACATCAACCAACATAACCATCAAGTATTAGTATTTCTCAATATTACCCAGATACATATTTTCAAGAGAATAATAATTGTAAAGGCTAAAAAAACTAACATATGTCATAGCCTTAAGTATACTAAGAATACACTTCTAATCCTCAAGTTTCATTTTAGACAAAATCAACCAAAACTAGCCTTAAGGTATATAAATCAACTTTAAGAGGTATTACAAGGCATAATTAGTCCTATGTCAAAAATTCTTCCCAAATACATTGGCTAAGCCTAATAGAAACTATGACAACCTTCATAGGTGTAAGCAACTTAGGCCAAACTTACCCTAAAAATAAGTAACTAAATCATTTTCATTCAACTAGAGTGGTCTAAGGAATTCTCATGACAATCATGAGAAATATAGCCTAATTCACCTAAGGTATAAAGAACAATCTAAGTATTTCAAACTTACAGTTTCAAATTAGCCTAAACATCCAACTAACCCCAAGTATTGCATTTAATCAATACAACACCTAAAAACCATCCCAAATCTAACAAGTATCATAAAGATCTAGTATGGATCATGAATAGGGTATACTCGAGTTGTGACAACTTGGTATTACAATAATAGCTTCAAGTGTCCTAGAGTGACTGTGAAGTTTTGTCTACTAGAGTCCTACTTATGGGTGTGAAGAATGCCACATTTATAATTAGGGAGCTATAGAGAATCTAGAATATTTACCTTCTTTCATGATTTATTTCGTGCTATAGAGTTTAACTCTATATTTCTCTTTTATCTCGTACATTATCCGTGTTGCAAATTATGCCTCTAAAAAGGACCGCTAGTCAGAGAACTGCTGCCAATGCTACAGTTGAGGTTCACTCATGCACCTCATCAGTGTATCGTTCAAACACTAAATAAAGCCCATTCCTCTAGTTAGAATACTACTATCTAGGCTATACCTGTGTCACTAATTACACAGAGAGGTTCTAATTCTTCTTGTATTCAGCCACTAGATATTGATCGTAATATCAATTTGAGGAACGTTGTTCAAATGTAAACACAGATAGTGGACAACCAGTCCAATCACCTAATTCCAGCCAATACCGGTCATTAAGTCTCTTTTAAAGTCTGTGAGTTTCTCTAAATAAATATGCCAAAGTTCTTATGTTCAAAGCTTATTGAAGATCCTAGCATTTCCTTGATGAGGTTTAGAAGATTATTCAGTTTATATATGTTTCTAACACAAAAAAGGTTGAGCTTATTTCTTATCAATTGAAAGATGTCGCAAACCTTTGATATATGCAATGGGAAGAAATCAGAAACAACTATGCAGTACCAACATAGTAGTTTGAGTTTGAGGATGATTTTTTAGAGTGTTTTTTCTTGAGATTTGAAGGAGGATAAGGCTAGAAAATTCTTAAATTTGGAAGAGGGGTAAAGGTAGAAGAGGAAGATAGTTGTTGCTCAACAAGGCTATTCAGTTAGCATTTTTTGACTTATAACTCTTAATTGGTAAGAAATTTACCAAAACATTATATCATTAATTGATTATGGGTCAAGTAATTAGCCTTGAAATCATAATTAGCCACTAATTTACCTAGACTATTTAGAAAATTTATCTTAGTTACCTCATACAAATCAAGAGAACTTAGTCACACTCTAATTATAGGCTACATTTTAGTTCTTCCAAACCCTTCAATAAACTTATTAGATGAGGTATAAATCCTCAAATCACATTAATTAATCTAACATAACACAAATTTCCTATTCTTGAGTTAATTAGGTATAATAGGGTGTGTCCTTATCACACCCCCTTAGCCTAGATAAAACGGACAAGAATCGCCCGCATAAGTAGGTGCTACACAACTGACATATATACTAAAAGGTTACTATTCCTAAACAATAATGAGGGCCTATGTAAATATACAATTCTATCCCACTGCACACAATTGATGTAGAGAAGTAAAACTATAACCACATGTGACAACTTAAAACTATCTACGAAGCCTCTACCAGAATTCGTACTCATATAATAAAATATGGTCAAAATAGGGCCCCTAACATTCCTAAACTATAACTACATACATGACTAAAGAGTACTATACACCTATTAGATCCAGATAAGCGAGAAGCTCACCCATTACTTTACAGACTATGGAACAAGTGCCTAGTATGGAAGTTCACTTATCGGCATACCTGATCCTGTATCTATAGAAATGCAGTACCCCGGATGAAGGAGCGTCAGTACATATAAGATATGTACTGGCATGTAAAGTAGACAAAATAGCAAGTGAAAAGTATGAATGATAATATGGATTAGATATCAAGATGTAGGACTTATCAACACGTGAATCACCGATATATAATATGAAACAGTAGCTAATACACTAGTCTAACAAGCATGTTATAGTTCAAGTATTAAGTATGAGCAATTATGAATAAATATTATTAGAAACTATAGTATGATTTATGCAAGCAACCTTATTAGTTTATACATGTGTCCTCAAAATTATTCTTCATTATAAGAAACTAGAAATTTGCCTAGGCGATGCCCTATGCCTATATCAAATACAAATGCTCATAATATGGCCTACAGAAGGTGTTTTTGTGTCAAATATATGATAGTGTTTCCTTGTATCTATGTAGGCTTTTGTTTTATTAAACCTGAAACGTAGTCTGTTGTAGGGTACACCCCTTCTTAGAGGTTCACTATAAAGTTTTGTCCATAGGCCACATGAGAAACAGTAAATGACATTCCAGCTGACTCCTAATGCAAATGATTCCACAAGAGCATGTATGCCACAATATTTAGGCTCACTATAATGGTCTGTTCTTAATCTGTAAAAAGAATTATGTCGTATGTGTGTGCCAAGCCAAACCTAGGCATACCCTCCCATCATTAGCTTTATCAAGTAGTGCCTTATAATCCTATACAAGTGTATCACAATAAATTTTTTTAACCATTAAAATAATACTTTTCATGTATAACTAATTTATTTACTAGTATTGAGCTATTCAAACGCTAGTTTTTTATGTTGTTCTATGACTATATTGCTATGTAATTCAGTAAATAAGTGTAACTATGCTATAGCCATTTATTCTTAATAAATAACATGTGATAGACATAACATATGAATCCTAGGAATTTCTAATGCACACGAATACGATCATGTATCAATCTATAGATGTTTAACCCAACAAGAGTAAAATGAATAGTGTGGCTCCAATAAATAGTCACACGAAGAATGGATACAAGTAATTTGTAATGAAAGAAGACGTAGATATTTTGATGACATTAGGTGTATAGTCATGTGTTAGATGTATATAAGGTAAAAGATTCATTCTTGTATATCAAGTAGACTATATCAACTCCGCTTGGAGAAACAAATGACTATGGATTAACCTTTAGTACTTTGTTAACTAGCAGTAATATCACGAGCCTCAAATAACTCAATATATGAAGATATAATCTTTATGCGACTAACCATAAGTTGTCTTCATTCAATTGGTGAGCAAGCAAACAACCACTATTAACTATATACACAATACATAAATATCATTGATAGCCCGTAGGTTGACACACCAAGCTATTTTAACACCCTTTACCTATGCCCAAAGTTAGTAAAGTTTCTTAATAATTAATTGGAGTAATTCCTTACTTTTCAACTTATGTAGCTTAATACTAAATTTGTTCAATTGGTGGGAATTTTCAAAATTTTCATTTTTATCAAAAATTCATCTTTCCCCCTTTTCATGAACCCTAATTGCAATATCCATTTCAATTAAATAAATCTCAATCAATCATCCTTAGTTAATTATCCATAATCATATATAAGAGAGGGAATAGAGAATTTACCTCTTGGCATTAACCTTAACTAAAGTTTGAAATCAATTGCTTGATGTTTAAAGAAGAGAAAGACGAAACAGAATGGAAAAGTACAAATACTAGTAGTATCGTTGTTTCTGAGAAGAAAAAGAGAGAATCCAATACCTATTTTTGATACTTGTTAAAAGAGTAAGGTAGAAAATATGATTAGGATCCAAGTACTACTACAGGTACCCTTTTTGGCTTCTAGAAGCAAAAGTGGAAATGCTAGAGGTTTCTAATTTTTTCCCACTTAATACTTTATTAAAAGAAAATATAAGGTGGCCCCTACCTATCCCAATATTAATAACTTAAATGAAGGGATATCATTTTATTATTCCCTACCAACAAACAACAATTATGGCGATAAGTAATTATACATATACTATAATTTTTTCTTAAAATATGGTCAACTCATAACTCTTTGTAAATTTAAGTTATACTCGTCTAAAATATTAAATTTCAATTCAAAATAATTTGAGGATTTGAAATCTCCACCACTTAATATCATTCATCCTCGAAAGATGTTGATAGCTTTTTTTGACACCTATAATTATCTAAGACATTCATGAGATCATTTACTAACTTCCACTTCATTTTATCCATTATATGGTCCTGAAATTTGGTGAACTCTCAATTTTTTCAAAAATTTTGCCATATTTTTCTTTGTAAATAGACCTATCGAAAACCTGTCAGCTAACCAAAATATATATAAATACGCTCACCTAGTGTTACAATAAATATACTACTCAACTGATAATGCACGAGGCTCCACTTGACCTTATAGTCAATTATTAGGTATAACCAACATATAACTTAGCTTATATTTTAAATCTGAACGTTGCATCTATATAGAACTTTATACTATTGGCACAAATTAAATATATATATACGTTACGTTAGAATCAGATAGTAGTTGGCCCACATTTACTTAGGCTGAACTTATTTCTCCCAACTTTCCTTCTGAATCAGATGATACCTTTCATAAGCAATATCACCAAAAAAAATTAATAATAATATAAAAGTCTAAACATTTTTTAAAAGCACATTTGATATAGCTCTAAGGGGTTTCGAACACTCAAGCCCTTTGACTACCATCCGTAAAACCAAATAAATGATTCTATTGCCTTCTGCCTAGGAGTACCTTAACTCATACCTCTATACTTTAGTAGGTGTATATATTATTTAAGAAAATAAGTATATATAGAAATTATAATATGTAAGAAAATAAAGACGAAAGATATATAATCACATAATCATGTGAGACGCCGAAAGGGCTATGAACATGCAACCCTGATAGGTGTATAACTTATAAACTAGAGAAGAATATATAACGTGCAATCTATATGTGGTTAAGCTGCATACACTTATGGCAGATAAGCTCATAAACTATAAAATGACATATTAACGGATGGACAATATAACAAACAATATGAAAATAGGTAAGTTATGACATAATTATCATATAATCATATAAGCAGGTGGACTATTGTAACGCCCCAGAAATACACCTTGGACACTACACGGTGCTTACGATCCTGAAAGACCACAAGCTAACCTATGAACTAGTACCTGCTGTGAGCACTGAATAACAATAATGAAATATACATGTGCGTAGTAACTGAATATGCCTTAAGATTTTAAATCTGAAAATAATACAACTGAAAACCCAAAAGTCTGAACCATATGCAAAAATATTTAAAATTTGATTGAAAAGATCGACAACTGACTCACTGTCTAAAATGTATGAAAGCCTATAAAATTGTCTGAAAGAAAGTTATGGGACAGGCCCCAACTAACTTTAATTGTCTCACTGAAATAAAATACTGAAATAAACTGAAATAACAACCATGTCCTTGATAGATGAAGACTCACCACTATTAATGTTGCTGATGCGTTGGAATGTCTAAGTACGGTCGGGAACCTGAGCATCCAAACCTATGATATAAAATAGTATAGCGCAAGAAACGACTATGTAATCAGTACTTTAAATATATTGGTATGATAGATGAGGTTAGGCTAATATGCAGGGGTTCATGTTCATGAATAGTAACTGACTGTACGAATAGCATGAGGTAACTAAATATAAATACATGAAAACTGAGAAATCTAAGAATTCATGACCAAGCATATAATATAATTCTGAAACAGTTTGTAAACTTAAATACAAACATCCTAATAACTGAATAACTGGTAACTGTATGCTTTGGTCAAGCTAACCTGAAACTAAACTCTATACTGAATACTAGTCTGAGACTGTGAGAGCTATCATCTAATCGACATGCCCTAATATGAGCTAATTAGGATCCAACCTGTGACCCCAGTTGGAAGGGTGTTAGTACCGTGCCACGGGTACTAACAAGGGCTGTGTAGATCCACCAAACTGATGTCTCGAAGGACCAAAGTGTCAATCCTAGACTGATGGGTGACCCCTAAGAGGAATTCAAGCCTAAACTGGCGAGTGAATCCTCATATCATACGCTGGCTACGTATTTCTAGAATACAGGGCCTGTTACTAACGAATCTACCTAACTGGTGGGGAAGATGTCATCCCTGCATTCCCTCGGTGCTAAATCCTACTCCCAAATGAACTGACTCATAATACTAACCGATGTTTAAATGATTATGATAACTAACTGAACTGATAATGCTTATAACATATCTAAAACCATTCCGAAGATACTGAGACTGAGTAAACAACTAAGGTTTTGGATATTCATAACCCCCAGGACTCGACAGACATAACAATAGAACCATAATATAAATTTGAGGACATCATAAATAGTCATTATACAAAACCCATTCATCTAGGCATTTTATCAAACACATAGTGGTTATGAGTTAAAGCATGGGAATAGTTAAATCATGTAATAAATTAAGTTAAATCATGTAATAATCATATAATTTCAATAGTAAAAACATGGGTTAAGGATCCAACAAGTGAATATCACCATTCAAACATATCAAGGGCAATTTTAACAAAAATAGTTTGTAAACATGATACATAATCAAAATTCATGAAATTTCATGGATATAATTCATATTAACACATAAAAATCATAATTTTGAACTTGAACTGGTGTTCTTGGACTCCATGGGTGAAAAGGACCCATGGATAAACATCTAACATACCTTAAAGATTTAATCTAGCAAGAGATTTAACTTTCTTGATAGTCCTTGGGCGGTGAAGCTTGAATTCTTGAGTTTTGTTAAAGAAATAGTGATTGAACTTGATGAATTTGGGTAATCACTAGGGTTTATTTTTTATATAAATTGAGAAAATTGGGCATATAATGCCTTAACTGCTAATAAATCCCATGTTTTCATGGATTGGGGCGATGGGAAAAGACAAGACTGCTCCTTTAGGATTTAAATTCATAATAGGAAACTGATTGGAGGTATGGAGCGATGCGATGATCTGTTCATCACTATACCCTGTGCAACGCGATGCAATCACGTTGAGATGCTAGAATCTAAATCCAAACATGACCCAAACCTCATTCAAAATATCTGAAACTTCCCCGATACATGCTTCTTACACCTTTGAACATGAACTAACTTAGAAATCATCATCTCGGGTTTAGTAAAGTCACTTTAAAAATCATCAAACTTAAGAGGCCAAAAATAAGACTAAGTCTTTAAAACGCAGCTAAATGTTTTAGTTCTAAGCCTCTTGTACATGCACTATGGGCTGAACTGAGCTAAGAATAACATGGGGTATTATAATATCTCCCCTCTCCTCCCCTAAGAATATTCATCCTCAAATGAGACTAAGTAAGTCGAGAATACTGAGGAAACTAAATTCACTTACTAAACATGCATAGATGAAAACATGATTACATAATTGAGTCTAAGGCATGATACATGACTATACTAATTCGTGAATACATATAATGACAGGAAGATGATTATATAGCTAGAATATAAGAATGGAAAAAAGTTAATCTAAGGAAATATATTACCTTGAGTTGAGTATGAGTTTACGGAGAAAAGATGAGGGTACTTGGTACGTATGTCTACTTCTTTTTCCCAAGTGTCTCCCTCAACGGAGTAATTTTGCCAAAGAACTTTGACGAAGGAAACTTCTTTGTTCCTCAGTCTATGGGTCTGACGATCAAGAATCTCAACTAGGATTTCTTCGAAAGGAAGGTTATCCTTAACCTCCATATCCTCCAATGGAAATTTTACAGTTGAGTCACCAATCCACCATTTTAACAAGAAAACATAAAACATTGGATGCACGATGCCAAATCTACAAGCAACTCAAGCTCATACATTATCTTCCCAAAATGGTTCAAGATTCTGTAAGGGCTAATATATCGGCGACTGACCTTTCCATTTTGGTCAATTCTCTTTAATTCCTTCATGGGAGAGATTTTTAAATTGACCAAGTCACCAACCTCAAACTCAAGATTGCTTCTTCTTACATCTGCATAGAATTTCTGTCGACTTTGGGTTGTCTTAAGCTTTTCTCTAATTATCTAAACTTTCTCCAATGCATCAAATACTGAATATTCCCCTATCAACATGGTCTCACTTATCTCAAACCAACCAATAGGATATCTACATATCATTCCATAAAGAGCCTAAATTAGAGACATCTGAATACTAGAATGATAACTGTTATTATAAGTAGACTCAATCAATATAAAGTGATCATCCCAACTACCCTTAAAGTCGATAAAACAAGCTCTTAACATGTTCTCTAGGGTATGGATAGTCCTTTTTACTTGACCATCTATCTGAGGATGAAAGCTGTACAAAGATGAACTTGGGTGCCAAAACCCTTCTGTAAAGCTTTCCAAAAGTGAGAGGTAAACTGAGTACCCTTATCTGAATGATAGACAACGAGACTCCATGCAACCTAAATAATTCTTTGAGATAGAGTTTGACATAATTCTACATTGAATAAGAAGTATGGACTAGCAAGAAATAGGCTGACTTGGTTATTCAATCTATAATAACCCAAATCAAATCATGATAGTGATGCGTATGATGCAAGCTTGTCACAAAATCCATGTTCAGCTCTTCCCACTTCCAACTAGGAATGTCAAACTCTTCAAAGTACCTCTAGGTCTTTGGTGCTCAACCTTAACCTGCTGACAATAAGCATACTTAGCTACAAACTATGCAATATCTCTCTTCATGCTACTCCATCAATAGATTTCTCAAAAATAATGGTACATCTTAGTGGCTCCTGGGTGAATAGAGTAACACGCACCATGTACTTCTGTAAGAATTTGCTATCTCAAACCGTCAACACACGACACACACAGTCTACCCTGGCAATACAATATACTACACACAGTCTACCCTAGCAATACAATACACTATCTCCTTATGAGAAATAATATCTATTTTTTGATCTCTGACTGACTCCTTCAACTTCACTAGACTGGGATCTCTATCTTGCTTTTCTTTCACTTCGGCAACCAAAGAAGATTCTGAACTATTCTGAACCCATAGAATACCCTCATATGAGTTAACCAAACAATCGCCTAATCTTGCGAACTGATGAACCTCCTTAACTAAATTTTTATCATTCTCAACATGAGCCACAATACCCATAGACAACCTACTAAGGGCATCTGTCACTACATTGGCCTTGCCCGGATGATACAAAACACTCATATCATAGTATTTCAATAATTCTAATCACTTTCTCTGACAAAGATTTAAATCTCTCTATGAAAACACATATTGAAAAATTTTATGGTCCATGAACACATCAACTTTCAGCCCATACAGATAATGCCTCCAAATTTTCAAGGCAAACAAAATAAGAATCTGACCAAATTTCTAGAGGCATAGGCTATGACCTTACCTATTTGTATCAAAACACAACCCAAAAAAACTCTAGAAGCATCACAATAAACAACAAACCTATCTGAACCATCTGATAATATCAAAACTAGGTCTGAGGTAAATCAAGTCTTCAACTCCTGAAAGGTCTTCTCATAAGAATCTGACCACTAAAACTTGACTTTCTTCTCAGTCAATCTGTACATGGGGAACAAAATAGAGGAAAACCCTTTAACAAACTATCTGTAATAACCATCCTGTAATACCCTAAAGTTTTCTAACTAATTTTGTCTCAAGAATGTCTAGTATTAACTTCTAAGTTTAATGATGTTTATTCCATGAGGAATTTTTAAGATTTTCACTATTTTTCATGTGGTAAATTCAATAAGATTTACATCAATATAAGATTCACCCAAATCCGATAACCGGGTAAGAAGTTATGTTTATTTCAAGTTCCTATCGTAAAATAGTGCCAAATTGGTCAGTGCACGCTGCGCCATAAGATAAAATGGAAATTGTCCTTTTTCTAGTGTCTCAACTCAATTTCTCAGTGTCACACCAAACTTTCAAGTCACAAATGAAGTGGCAACGTAATGGCTCTGCGTCGCGCCATCCCTTAATTTCCCAGTTGTCCAGTGACACGACGTGATAGCACCGCGTCGCGCCAAGGGTCCAATTCGGGAAAATTTTAGTGAAATTAAAAGACACATCCAAGGTTAAAAGGGTTAATTTCCCACCCCTATTTAAACCTAATAACACATGATTTAGCCATTATTCACCCAAAATATACTAGTTTCTCTCAATTTCTCTCAATAACAAGCTAGGGTTTCAATTAAGGATTTAATTTCAAGAAAGTCTCTCCGTCAATCTTTGCTAAACCAAGAACTAAGGTATACATTGTGTTGATTTATGTATTCCTTTCATCCATAAAGCACACTATTTTAAATTATTAATCATGATTATCATGTTGTGGGTTGCTCAAGTTATGTTATGGTTATTGTTTGATTCCCATGTTGGGATCTTTATGTGAAATTATAAAAACTACGTTAGCATATAAATTGAAATCCATGAATTTGGTAGTTTCTGATTTGTGAAATTTGCTGATTTCACCTATGCCTTAAGTTTTGCATGTAAGGTGTTTGATAAAATGCCTAGGAGGATAGAAATTATGCACTATAGCTAAATTGTGATCCAAAATAACTTCAATGTTATTCTTATGTATTGAAATTGTTGTTGGATTGCTCATGAGTTAGCCTTATGAAATTATGCTATGTATACATGCTATCTTATTCACGTATAAAGTTATGATAATCAAATGCCCGTGAAATATCTCCAATTATTGTACTATGGGTTATTGATGTGGTCATGTATTCAAGAATGTCATGCCTTGTCAGTGTCCTTGTATCGAGTCCTGGTGGTACTTGTAATTGAAAAATATAGTTGTGTGCCTAGATTTAATGTCATGTTTTCACGATATCCTCAGTCAAGTCATGGTCCATAGAACCCAGTCAGTCATATGACGCAGGAAAGCTCAGTAATTCAGTAATCTTAATAGTATTCCGTCAGCTAACGAAACCTCATGAATTCAGTCTAGTCTAGTTCAGTTAATCATGTTTAGTGTTTATTCAGATGGGATTAGGAATTATCACCAAGTGAACCCAAGGATGGGAACTTACCTGTTATATAAGGGTGTGATTCTTAGAAGCAACCTTGTATTACAAAACTATATAGCCAGTGTAGGTTGAGATATCATAGCCTATTATATGAGCGTAGATGAGGTGGCTTAACCTGTTATATGAGGGTTCCCACCGTTCTTACTAGAGTTACCTATTATATGAGGGTTACTCACGGATTATCCTTACCAGTGGTATGGTATTGACACCCTTCCAATTGGGGTTACAGATTGGACCCTAACTCAGCCATAATGGCATATTAGGGGCATGTCGGTTAGATAAATACTTCCCACAGTTTAAGTTACAGAATCAGGACTTTCAGATATAGTCATTCAGTCTCAGTAATAAAACTCTGATAGTTCTACAAAATTTAGGATGGTCAGATACAGTCAACTCAGAATAGTATGGTACTTAGCTAAATCCATCAGATTTAGGACTATCAGATACAATTACTCATGTTATCAGTTATATCAGCTATCAGAACTCAATTATCAGTCATAATAGTTATCAGTAAATTCATGTTATCACGATCTCACATATAGTTATAATGTACTCATACATGTATTCTCACGTTCATATTAGTCAGTTAGCTAGTATTGTTTATGCATATGAGCCCCATGCATTCAGCCTACCTTACATGCATACCAGTATATTCAAAGTACTGATGCATTTGCGCTATAGTGTCTTATACCATAGGTTCAGAAGCACGAGCTCTAGAGCATCAGTAGTATCCCAGTCTCAGTAGTCAGAGTAGCAGTGAGTCCTCATCTTTTGAGGACATTATCATTATTTTATAGTCTTATTAATTAATTTATAGTTGGAGTTAGTTGGGGATATGTCTCATCAACTCCTTATTTAGATAGTTCAGTTATTTAGAGGTTTTTCAGACTATCATGTTCAGACAGTTATTTTAGTTTTTTGGCTATTTCATACCCTATCCATATGTTATTATTTATCAATTATGTTACAGTATTGAACCTTATGGAATTTTAGTTCATGTTTCCGCAATCATATGGTATATTATGCAGTATACTGATACAGATATCAGTCATGGGTTAGCTTGTGGTCCTTCGGGGTCATGAGCATCGTGTAGCATTTTGGGTACCAGATTCAGGGCATTACACAGCCAAACCTAAGAAATGCCTAATATTTGATGGAGATATGGGTTTGGGCTAGTTTCTCACTACATTGGATTTTTGAGGATCAACCCTAATGCCATCACCGCAAATAATATGGCTATGGAAAGAAACTGATCTTATCCAAAATTCACACAAATTTGGTGAACAACTGATGGGCTCTAAGATTCTGCAATACAATTCTGAGATGGTCTTTATGATTATTTTCACTATGGGAATAGAAAAAGAATATCATCAATAAATACTATAACTAATATGCCAAGTACTATTTGAACACTCTATTCATCAAGTCCATGAAAGCTGTTGGGGCATTCATTAGTCTAAAAGACATGAATAGAATATCAAAGTGGCCATACCGAGTTCTGAAAGATGTTTTTGGAATATCATATTCTTTGACTCTAAGTTGATGATATCCGAATCTGAGGTCTATCTTAGAGAAATAACTAGCACTCCGAAGTTAGTTGAACAAGTCATAGATTCTGGGGAGTGGATATTAATTCTTGTTGTGACTTTTTTTAACTAATTATAATTGATACATATTCTAATGGAACCGTCTTTCTTATGCATAAAAAGAATTGGAGCTCCCCATGGGGAAACACAGGGCCAAGTGAATTCCTTATCTAGGAGGTCTTTTATTTGTTCTTACAACTCTTTGAGTTTAGCTAGAGCTATTCTATATGGAATATTAGAGATAGGTTGGGTATCTAGAACAAAGTCTATTCCAAAGTCAATTTCCATTTTGGGAGAAACTTCGGGAAGGTATTTAGGGAACATATCTAGAAATTTCTTCACTACTGAAACTGACTCGAGTTAGGGAGTCTCGTAAATAGAGTCTTTGAATTGAACAAGATGGTAAACATACCCCTTGGATATCATTTTTCTTGTTGTATGATACGAAACAAGCTGACCATTAAGGGCTGAAGTACTAACCCTCCATTAAAGGACTGTTTCATTTAGAAACTGAAACTGATTAACCATATTTCTACAATCAACTAGGGCATAACTGTAATACCCCGTCATTCCTTAAGACTGAATTTATCTTTTGAATTGAATATGGATGACTTTCAAGGTGAATGATGTTTAAACTATGTTGTATTTCTCTAATTTTTACTTTCTATCATGTGGAGATTTGAATAAGCTTTTTGTTGATACCAAATTAGCTCAAATCCGACCCTCGGGTGAAGAGTTAGAGCCACTTTAGTGAGATAGTATGCCACCTGGAACTTTAGCACCTAGCAGAGCCAGCCAAAATGGCAATTGTCATTTTCCAGTGAGCCTCTGTGATATTGGCGCATCGCGCCAAGGATTAATTTTAGGATTGTCAAATTTTAGTGTACCAACGTGATTCTACCGCATCGCGGTGCCCTTCCAGGTCAAAGCCAAGGTGGAAAATGTGACTTCACCGCGTCACGCCACTGAGCAGTTTCCCAATTGTCCAATTCTATTGAAGGACTGCAATTCTATTGAAGTACTGCAATCCTGGCGCAGCATGCTAGGACCAAAATCGAGCTCTAGTTATAGAATTTGCTCAAGGGTATTTTGGTCTTTTCCACCTGTCCTTACCCTTTATATATATACAAGTGAGGGAGAAAGTCCCTATTTCCTCTTCCATCTTCTCCAAAATTCTAGGGTTTCTCTCAAAAATTCAATCCAATTCTTGTCTAAAAATCTCAACATCAAGCCATGGTTTTCACAAATTAGTTCAAAATTTAAAACTTCCAAGTCAAGAACATTAAGATCTCTAACTCAAGAAATGAGAAAAGAAGTCTATAGCAAGTTTATTCATCCTGGATGATAATCAAGGTATGTGGGACTTGAACAAGAATATCCTTTCATTCTTGTGCCCAAAGAATTGATTTTTTACTATTGGAATTTCATGATCCTTGCAAGTGGGTTTACACCCAAATTTCTTTATTAATGATTTATGAGATTTGAGTTCAATAAGTTTGATATTTTTGATTATTTTATCATCACATTTCTTAAATTGAGAATTTCTTGAGTTGTATATTATCATTTTGTATTGATGATTTCTAAGCGATTTAAGACAAGTGTCATGAGTTATACTTTTTCCATGAGAAGATTTAGTATTGAATATATATCGATATTGGGCTTGAGGGTAAAGAATGAGTCCTATGATGTTTTCTTGAAGTTTTTGATACTTGATATGATTTGATAAGCAAGAATACTTGATGTTGAGAAAGACTGTTTGAGTTTGAGTCGAGTTAGGAATCCACGAGTTGTATATAATTTACAGATGAGATATATTTATGATATGGTCTTCATGATAGACCCTTGAGATGATTAAGGTGGATTTCCTAACGTGTTCTAAGCTGAGTCTGGGAGGAGTATTTAGCACTGAGTGGGAAGTGTATGTTCAGCACATCCTACTTCCCCAGAACTAAGTACCATCGTAGGATTGAGAATTAAGGCCCAAAGAGCCAAGTTTGTGATTACAGAGATAAGTTTGAGGTTATACTCCTTGTCAAGAGTATAACAATCCCGCCAATGTGGGGTTCCTTTCTTAGGAGGGCAAAACGTTGGACTCCATGCATCTCACATAGTTTATGTTGGTTATAAAAAACTCCCAAGTCCATAATATTCTATGTTTCTTGAGTTACCGAGCACTCTAAGTCATGATTTAAAGAGTTTGAGTTGAGTCCAATGATTTATGAGGTTTTTGAAGCATGTGTTATTATCGATGATTTATGGAAATTATGTTTCAGGAAATTCAAGCGAAGAGAGTCATTATTGTTAGCATGCATGACTTTATTTTATATTTATGATATTGTTTAAAAGTGTTGCATACACCTCCACATACTCAGTATAATCCTAAGTACTGATTCCCATACTCTTCTATGTTCTATATTTTCTCGTGATGTAGATTCAGGTGCTCAGTCTCAGTAGCGACAGTGATCTTTAAGTATCTCCATCTACATTTTATAGTTGGTGAGTCTGTATGGTTCAAGGACCTATGTCCCTGATTTTTGCCTTGATAGTAGATGGTTGTTTCCTTTCAGTTCAGGTGAGTCAGTTAGGGATCTGTACCAATGGCTCCTTAGTCTTTTGTAGTAGAGGCTTTGTCAGATTAGAGTACTAGTATGTATAGAACTTTTAGTATTTTATTTATGCAGGACAATTTTTCTTCGTATCACAGTATGCTCATGATATGATTATTCTTCCCTATTTTAAAATGATTAGTGATATAGTGAGTTTTGAAAGTGATAACAGGCTTAGATGGTTAGCTTGAGGCCATGTATGGCCTTAAGCACCTTGTAGCATCCGGGATAGGTTCTTGGGGCATTACAAGATTGGTATCAGAGCCTAAGGTTTGAAGAGTCCTGGGGAGTCTGATGAGCCGCGTTATGTAGAGTCTTTATCATCGGTGTATAGCACTCCATATCTATGAGCAAGAGACTACGACATATTTTAGGAAAAGTTGTTTCTTTCTTTCAAAAGTCTATCGTGCCTACAATTGTTTCTCTTTGCTATTAATTCATGCTCTATTATGACAGGAAATGCCTTATCATAGAGCTCACAAAAATAACGAACGACCTCAACCCATTGATCCTTTAGGTGAGACAGTGTCCTACGCTGAATTCTGGGTAGCTATTCAAGTGCTAGCCCAGGCGGTTACCGCCAATTCTCAGACCCATGCACAGGTCACAGTTCCATCTCTGCAAGAAGTTAATTCAGCGGCAACTCAGGTTCATGATTTTATGCGAATAAATCTGCCAGAGTTTTTATGTGTTCAAAGTAGTTCTGAATCTTTTCTAGTTTCAGAAGTGAAGGAGAAGCAAGATGTGGATTCTCGTTTTGCCAAACTGAAAGAGTCAGTTAAAGACCAAAAGGTGGAAGTTTTCTTCCAAGGGGGAGAGTGTGTATTGAGGTTTCAAAATAGATTATGTGTTCCTGATGTTGATCATTTGAGACAAAGGATTATGGCTAAGGCGTATGGCGCACGGTATTCTATTCATCCCAGTGCTACCAAGATGTATTGTAATTTGCGAGAAATTTGTTAGTGGAATGGTATGAAGAAGGATATAGCAAAGTTCGTAGAGAAGTGTGCAATCTTCCAATAGGTGAAGATAGAGCACCAGAGACGTGTTGGTATGATGCAATATTTGGCATTCCTACTTGGAAGTGGGAGAAAGTGAATATGGATTTCATGACCAGTTTACCTCTCTCTCATCGTCATCATGATTCTATATGGGTCGTTGTAGATAGGTTGACTAAGTCAGCACATTTCCTGCTAGTATATACATCTTTTACCACTAAGGACTATGCTAAGTTGTACATCCGAGAGTTAGTCAGGTTACATGGAGTTCCATTGGCTATTATCTTCGATAGAGGTACTCAATTTACTTCTCAATTTTAGAGAGCCTTTCAAAAGGGTCTTGGTACTCAAGTTTATCTTAACCCTGCTTTTCATCCGCAGACAGACGGTCAAGATAAAAGGACTATCCAGACTTTGGAGGATATGTTGAGGGCATGTGTTCTTGATTTCAAAGAAAGTTGGGATACACATTTGTCATTGGTTGAATTTGCTTATAATAACAGTTTTCATGCTAGCATTGGAATGGCTCCATTTGAGGCTTTGTATGGAAGAAGGTGTAGATCACCCATAGGTTGGTTCAAAGTGGGTAAGGCTGCTGTGATAGTACTTGATGCTGTGTTCGAGGCCATGGAGAAAGTTAAGTTGATTTGGGAAAGGTTAAAAACAGCCCAAAGTCTTCAGGAATTGTATGGAAATATGATAAGAAGAGCTCTTGAGTTTGAAGTTGATGATTTGGTGTACTTGAAAATTTCACCCATGAAAGGGGTGAAAAGATTTGGAAAGAAATGGAAGCTTAGTCCCCGATATGTTTACCCTTGTAGAGTTTTGAATCGTGTTGGTAAAGAAGCTTATGAGATTGAGTTGCCTGCATAGTTGTTAGTTGTCCACCCTATCTTTCACGTTTCTATGCTCAAGAAGCACATTGGTGATTCTGTTGTGGTTGAACCATCAGAGAGCTTAGATGTTCAAGATAGTCTTTCTTGTGATGAAGTTTTGGTAAAGATCCTAGATTATCAAGTTCGTAGACTAAGGAACAAGGAAGTTCCCTTGGTTAAAGTTCTGTGGCGAAATCAATCAATAGAGGGTGCTACTTGGGAAACAGAAATAGATATGGGATTTAAGTATCCTCATCTCTTCTCCGTGAGTTAAAATGAAACCGAAGGCATCATTCTTCCTTAATCTAGTTTCCTTCTAATCCATCGTATTCAATTGTATAGATATCCATTCTATGATTCGTGCATTCTATGAAGTACTCAAAAATCTAGAGTGAAGTAAGTCAGTTGAGCAAATGGTTCCCATAAAGTATTTCTAGTTTCCTCTTTGATCTTGAGCCTAATTAGCAAATATTCGAGGATGAGTGTTTCCAAGGGAGAGATATTGTAATACCCCGATCATTCCTTAAGCCTGAATCTGTCTTTTGAAGTGAATATGGATGACTTCCAAGGTGAATGATGTTTAAACTATATTGTATTTCTCTAATTTCTACTTTTTATCACGTGGAGATTTGAATAATGTTTTCATTGATACAAATTTTCCTGAATCCAATCCTCGGGTGAAGAGTTAGAGCCATTTTAGTGAGACAATATGTCACTTGGCACTTTAGCGCATCGCGGAGCCAACCAAAATGACAATTGTCATTTTTCAGTGAGCCTCCGCAATATTGGCACATCGTACCAAGGCTCAATTTTAGGATTGTCAAATGCTAGTGCACCAACGCAGTTCCACCGTGTCGCGGTGAGCTTTAAGGTCACGACCAAGGTCGCAAATGCGACTTCACCGCATCGTGCCACTGAGCAGTCTCCCAATTGTCTAATTCTAGTAAAGGATCGCGATCCTGGCACATCACCCCAGGGCCAAAAAGCGGGCTCCAGTTCTAGAATTTGCTCAAGGGTATTTTGGTCTTTTCCACCCATCCTTACCCTTTATATATACAAGTGAGGGAGAAAATCCTCATTTCCTCTCCGATCTTCTCCAAAATTCTAGGGTTCATCTCCAAAAATTCAATCCAATTCTTGTATAAACATCTCAACATCAAGCCATGGTTTTCACAAATTAGTTCAAGACTTAAAACTTCCAAGTCAAGAACATTAAGATCTCTAACTCAAGAAGTGGGAAAAGAAGTTTATAGAAAGTTTATTCATCCTGGATAAATAATCAAGGTATGTGGGGCTTGAACAAAAATATCCTTTCATTCTTGTGCCCAAAGAATTGATTTTTTACTATTGGAATTTCATGATCCTTGCAAGTGGGTTTACACCCAAATTTCTTTATTGATGATTTATGAGATTTGAGTTCAATAAGTTTGATATTTATGGTTATTTCACCATCACATTTCTTAAATTGAGAATTTATGCCATGAGTTGTATATTGCCATTTTGTATTGATGATTTCTAAGTGATTTAAGACGCGTTTCATGAGTTATGCTTTTTCCATGAGAAGATTGAGTATTGAATATATATCGATATTGGGCTTGATGGTCAAGAATGAGTCCTATGATGTTTTCTTGAATCTTTTGATACTTGATATGATTTGATAAGCAAGTGTACTTGATGTTGAGAAAGACTATTTGAGTTTGAGTCGAGTTAGGAATCCACAAGTTGTATATGATTTACAGATGAGATAATTTTATGATTTGGTCTTCATGATAGACCCTTGAGTTGATTAAGGTGGATTTCCTAACGCATTTTGAGCTGCATCTGGGAGGAGTATTTAGCACCGAGTGGGAAGTATGGGTTCAGTACATCCTACTTCCTCAGAACTACATGCCACCGTAGGATTGAGATTTTAGGGCCAAAGAACTGAGTTTGTGATCACAGATATGAGTTTGAGGTTATACTCCCTGACAAGAGTATAACGCTCCCGCCAATATGGGGTTCCTTCCTTAGGAGGGCAAAAGATTGGACTCCATAGTGCTTACATGGTTTCTGTCGGTTATAAGAAACTCCCAAGCCTATGATAGTCTAAGTTTCTTGAGTTACCGAGTCACTCTAAGTCATGACTTAAAGAGTTTGAGTTGAGTCTAATGATTTATAAGATTTGTGAAGCATGTGTTATTATCGATGGTTTATGGAAATTATGTTTTAGGAAATTCAAGTGAAGAGAGCCATTATTGTCAAAATGCATGACTTTATTTTACATTTATGATATTGTTTAAAAGTGATGTATACACCCCCACATACTCAGAATAATCCCAAGTACTGATTCCCATACTCTTTTATGTTCTATATTTTCTCGCGATGTAGGTTCAGGTGCTCAGTCTCATCAGTGACAATGATCTTTAAGTACCTCCATCTACATTCTTACAATTGGTGAGTCCTCATGGTTCGAGGACCTATGTCCCTGATTTTTGCCTTGATAGTAGATGGTTACTTTTTTTCAGTTCAGGCGAGTTAGTTGGGGATCTGTTCCAATGGATCCTCATTGTTTTGTAGTAGAGGCTTTGTTAGACTAGAGTACCAGTATGTATAGAACTTTCCGTACTTTATTTGTACAGGACAATATTTCTTCGTATCACAGTATGCTCATGACATGATTATTCTTTCCTATTTTAAAATGATTAGTGTTATAGTGAGTTTTGAAAGTGATGATAGGCTTAGAGAGTTAGCTTGAGGCCACGTGTGGCCCTAAGCACTATGTGGCATCTTGGGATAGGTTCTTGGGCCATTATAATAACATGAGTGGAGCCAATACGTGCCGAGAATGACATCAAAATCGGTCATCTCTAAATCCACAAGATCTAATAAAGTGTCTTTCTAGGATATTGTGACCAAATAATTCCTGTATACCTGCCTGGCTATAATAGAGGCACCTACTTGAGTAGTCACTGAGAAGGGTTCAGTTAAGATTTTGGGACTGAGACAAAAATTAATAGCTATATAAGGGGTTACAAAATAAAGTGAAGCTCCGGGGTCTAACAAAGTATATACATGTAAATGAAAGACCTACAATGTAGCCGTAACCATATTAGGAGAACTTTCTTAATTCTGTCGGGACTGAAGTGCTTATAGTCAATTCTGGCTCTGACTGCTAGTGGCACTGGTGGTGGCGCCCTGCTAAGTTGTGCAACTTGATGGAGCAGATGAATGATAGGACTGGCCTTTTTGGCGTAAATCCCTTACCTTTTGAGCAACTACCCGGCACTCCCAAATCTGGTGTCCTGGCTTGCTACACCCAAAGCATACATCACTTCCAGCTCTACACTCACCCTGATGTTTCTATTATATTTCTGGCAAAGAGGATTTGTGCAACCACTGTTTGCACTACCTTGGAACTTAGATCATGATGCCCTATCTTGATTGTCATTTCTGAACTTGGGCATAGGAGCACTAGTTGAAGATGGAGCTATAGCTCAAGATTTCTGAAGGAATTGGGGACGGTTACCACCCTCTGACCTTGGCTGAGCAAAGTTGAAACTACCTGTCCTAGCCTTCTTGTTCTCTCTTTCTTTCTCCTTAATCTTCTCCTCCCCAATATATTAAGCATGGATCATAATCCTAGACAAGTCCATCTCCTTAATCAACATTTAGGTCCTACACTCCTTGACCACACTATCAGATACACCAGACACAAACTTGCTCATCCTAGACCTGTTATCAGCCACCACATAAGGAGCATACCTGGGTAGCTGAGTAAACATAAGTGAATACTCCTTCACACTCATATTTCCATGCTTCAAATTAATGACCTCCGTCACCTTAGCTTTCCTCAACTCCAAAGGAAAGAATCTATCTAAAAAGGTTGTAGCAAACTTCTTTTATTCTATAGACTCTGCATCTACGCCTTTATTTCCATTCTGCTACTTATACCAAGTGTGAGCTACATTCTGCAACTAGTAAGCAACCAATTTTGCACTCTCACTAGAAGTCACACCCATAATGTCAGTTACATTTTAAACCATGTCAAGGAACTCTATGGATCCTCATTAGACTTGGATGCCAAAAATAGAAGAAGGTTCATTCAGGGGAAGTCCTAAATACTAGCTGCGACAGTATTATCCACTAGAAAAGTTATGACAATATCCTACTAATTATTCTGAGTTGCTACTGAGTAAGCTAAAGTAGTGAACACAACTCTGAACTGAGCATACGAAACATACTCATTCATTGGATCTTCCTGAATGGGCGAAGGTATGGGTTGATTCCCATTTCTTCATCCATTGTTCTTTTTGGGAGGCATGTTTTGTAAACGAAAATAAGATTGAATTATAAAGGAGTTTAAATTAAGCTTATGCTCATTCGCATGACAAGAATACTAAAAGAAGGGAAACGTTTTCTAAAACGTCTTATAGCCTCTAGTCCATAAGTGTGGCGTGCTTTACACCCATGCACAAGACTCTAGTCAACGAGGATTTTAGACATCCTAGGATGATTAAAAACTTAGGCTCTAATACTAAGTTTGTAATGCTCCATAAATACACCCTAGATGTCATATGGTGCTTATGGTCCCAAAAGACCACAAGCTAATCCATGAACTAGTACCTGGTATGAGCATTAAATAATAATAATGAAATACACATGTGCAGAATAACTCAATATGCCTTAAGGATATAAATCAGAAAATAAAACAACTGAAAACCCAAAATTCTGAAATATATGCGAAAATATTAAAAATCTAACTAAAAATATCAACAACTGACTGACTATCTAAAATGTCTGAAAGCCTCTAAAACTGTCAGAAAGAGAGTTGATGGGATATGCCCCAACTAACTCCAACTGTCTAACTGAAATAATATACTAAAATGAACTAACTAATAACCATGTCCTTGATAAATGAGGACTCACTACTGTTGATGTTGCTGATGTGCTGGAATGTCTAAGTACGGTTGGGAACCTGAGCATCTAAAACTATGATATCAAATATCATAGTGTAAAAAATGAGCATACGATCAGTACTTTGAATTTACTGGTATGCTATATGAGGTTAGGGTAATATACAGGGGTTCATGTGCATGAATCATAATTGACTGTACGAATAGCACTAGGTAACTGAATATAAATGCATAAAAACTGAAAAATATGAGAATGCATGACCAAGCATATAATATAATACTGAAATAGTCTGTAAACTAAAATACTGACATCCTGATAACTGAATAATTGGTAACTGTATGTTATAGCCTAGAAAACCTAAAACTAAACTCTATACTGAATACTGGTCTGAGGCTTTGGGAGCTATCATCTAACCCACATGCCCTAATATGAGCTAATTAGGGTTCAAATTGTGACCCTAGTTAGAAGGGTGTCAGTACCATGCCACGGGTACTAAAAAGGGCTGTGTGGATCCACTAAACTGATGTCCCAAAGGACTAGGGTGTCAAGCCTAGACTGACGAGTGACCCTTGAGAGGAAGTCAAGCCTAAACTTACGGGTGACTCCTCATATCCTATGTTGGATATTTAGTTATGGAATACAAGGACTATTACTGACGGCTCTTCCTAACTAACAGGGAAGACATCATCCCTGCATTAGCTCGATGCTAAATCCTACTCCCAACTGAACTGACTCAGAATTCTAAAGTAATCTAAGTTTATGATAACTGACTGAACTGATAATGCTCATAACATATCTAAAACCATTCTGAAGATACTGAGACTAAGTAGACAACTAATTTTTTGGGTATTCATAACCCCAAGACTCGATAACAATAACAATAGAACCATCATACAACTTTGAGGACATCATAAGTAGTCATAGTACAAAACCTATTCATCTAGGCATTTCATCAAACACATAGGGGTCATGAGTTAAAGCATGGGAGTAGTTAAATCATTTAATAATAACATAATTTCAATATTAAAAACATGGATTAAGGATTCAACATGTGAATATAACCATCTGAATCGTATCAAGGGAAATTTCAACCAAAATAATTTGTAAAGTTGATACCTAATCTAAATTCATCAAATTTCATGGATATAATTCATATTAACACACAAAAACCATAGCTTTGAACTTGAAAACAGGTTCTTAGACTCCATGGGTGAAAAGGACCCATGGATGAACATCTTACATACCTTAAAGCTTTAATCGTGAAAGATAATTAACTTTCTTGATAGTCTTGGGTGGTGATGCTCGAATTCTTGAGTTTTCTTGAAGGAATAGTGATTGAACTTGATGAATTTAGGTAATGGCTAGGGTTTATTTTTGAGATAAATTGAGGAAATTAGGCATATAATACTTTAACTGATGATAAATCCGTGTTTTCATGGATTGGGATGATGGGAAGAGACTAGACTACCCCTCTCGGATTTAAATTTGTAATTGAAATGCCTATTGGAGGCTTGGCATGACACAGTGACCTGCTCATCGCTATACCCAGCACGACGCGATGCAATCGTGTTAAGCTGTTGGAATCAAAATCCAAACACGACCCAAACCTCGTCCAAAAAATTTAAAACTTCCCCGAGATATGCTCCTTGCACCCCTGAACATGAATTAACAAAGAAATCATCACCTCAGATTTGGAAAAGTCACTTTAAAAATTATCAAAGATAAGAGGCCAAAAATAAGAGTAAGTCTTCAACACTCAGCTAAATTTTCAGGTTCTAAGCCTCTTGCAAATGCACTATAGCATGAACTGAGCTAAGACTAACAAAGGTTATTATAACTATAACATTACTTGATACATAGGATTTTAAATCAAAGTGACCAACAACATATCAGTAAAGTAATTATGATATACTGGCACTTTACAAAACTTCTAATACATAGATTTAAAACTATTGCAATATATAGCATGTGGGTGGAAAAAATTTGACTTCACAAATGAATATGCAATTTGCTTTAGTACTAACATGAAAGGATATCATAAAGAGATAAAAGAGGCTAAGTGGAGACATAGAACAACTTTTTGAGAGGATAAAATAAAGTAATGAAACCAATAGAATAACTAAAAAAATAAATAGAGGTTTTGATTGATATGAAATTCATTTTAGAGAAAGACATATTTTAACGATATGTATCAACTACACTCATTCCTGATTTTAACTTCTAACTTCCAAACCGATGACATTTTAACAAGTTAAAAAATAAAATATATTATATATTATGTGATCCAATGAACCTTTAATATCTCTAAATAGGTAAGTTATAAGATGCATAATGCCTAAGCAACTACACAATAAAAAAGGTAACATATAATCTTATAACTCATAAAGACTATAATCAATAGATAATAATTTTTTATGCATACAACAGGTAGGCTAGTGGACTATGACATGAAATTTATGACATAATCAAATAGGAAACAAAACTATGGAAACACTTAAGTTTTAAATTTTAAAATGCTGGAAACATACTACATGTAAATAATTTACTTATGACGTATGAGCATATGAAATAACCTTAAATAGATATTCATACAATCTAGAAACTATTAAATAAATGTTCTATGGACAATTTAATTAATTAGTTTCTTTCCAATATTCTAATCATGTGAATTTTGAAAATGTATTAACGCTTAAATAGATAGATTATAGTGCATGTAAGTAGAAATGAGTGACTTGTTGTGTCTATTAAATGTAACTAAAAACCCATGAGGTGTATAAGAAAACCAACATCCTTTGGTGTACATTTATATAACACATTATTAAATATTACACGGAATAAATAACATATAGACAAATAAATTATAAATCATCTAATCATATAGGCCAACATATAGCACTTAAGAACCTCCTTTACAAAACATGTAAGATACAATCAGGACTCATGTAACATATAACATATAAGAAAATGATCTGAGATACAAGTAGCATATAAGCAAATAGCCCGAGAAATATCTAACATATGGATCAATACTTTACAAAACATATATCATGTGAATATATTCTTTATAAAGTATATAGAATGTAAACAACTAATTTATGAAAAATATGGCATAAGGACAAATGGTCTATAATATACCATGTCACATAAATAGTAACTCAGACATCATGTAACCTCTACACAAAGGATCTATGATACAAAAAACATATAGACAAAATAATTATTAGAGGGCACATAGCTTTATATAACATATGAACTTAGCAAGATTATGGAAACAAGTAATATGTAAATATGCAAATTATGATACATTTAGCATATATAACCTTACAAAATAGTAAGCTACAATACATATATGTATATATACATTGTCATGATACTTATCTTATGAGCATTTTGTACCCCTTAAATTATGGACATCCTATGGAGTCGTCCAGTTATGGTTTAAGTGAAAGCAACTTTTTGTTAGTTATAGGTTATATAAGAGATATTTCTACCCCTACTTCTATCAGATTCGGAGGTTAAAACTATTTTTGTCTACTTTGATGTAACGTATATTACTGAAAACAATATCTGGTAACTCCTATAAATCTTGATAGATAGATAGATAAACAAATTGGGTATTAAAGACACTACGATATGAGAACTTCTACATATCAAATACTTATGAAGCCGCCTATGAATTACACATCCTTTGCTTTTTTTGATTAAGGTCCAATCATACTTAGCAGGATTAACATAGTCGCTTAACCAATAAGGGGAATCGAACCTTTTCCCACTCGATCGAGCTATCTGCAATCAATGCATCTTAAGATATACTCTAATTTAGTAATTCTATTCTATCAACATACTTAATCTAAGTTATCTAAATAACTCCTTGTAACATCTCAAATATGAATACTACTTTATTATAACCAATTAAGTGAAATTAGCTCTAATACTCTAGGCACACTGATAAATTTTAACTTATGGCTAATCCATATATATTCTTTAACTCCAATCATTGATTGTGTGTCAATCCATTTTAACCCCACCGTTAAACACAATAGGCATGAATCTAAACATATATTCCCATAGAATAATTAAAAAACTCATTTTTATCCAATCAACCAAAAGAGAAAAGGAAGAAAAAGAATCACAGAGGTCATTGTCTAGTAGAGGTAATTAGATACATATGTTCTATATAAATTATCTATGTACACAGTCAGGGTGATATTTGATAAATCATATAGGATCTGTCAATCAATTAAGGGTGTCTTTGCTTAACAGTGGTAACAATTCAAGCTGGTTTCAATACTCTAACCTAAAAAAATAAGTATGACTACTTTCATTCTAACACATATAAAGTACTAAGGGTTCTAAGAATGTCATCAAATGGGGGCTAAGTTCCTTCTTAGTACTTAATTCTATAAGCACGAGAAGAATTAACAGAAGGTCCTTCATACTTAGAAGTTGGTGGTAGTCTCCTATAAAGCTAAATTAACAAATAACATTTTGTGTCTTTGTAAGTAAATAATTAACAGTTGAATCATATAAGTGACCCTACCCCCGGTCCTTCTTAGGCATGGAAGAGAGTAACACAAATTCAACTATAACTATAAAAGGTACGTGATTTCTACATGTCTTTCTTTTGTAAACAATGGTAGATTTGAAGGATTATGCTTACCGAGATATCTTATGCTCAATCTTGAGCTTCTATATGATGGGTGATTATTAATTGAAATCTCCCTTGTTGGAAACACAAATATTTGACTCTTTGCTTATATTTAGGATTGCCTTAAATAGATGGAATCTATACGACCATTACGTAGAGTGTGAATTAGAAGTGACTTCTCATGATTTAGCATTATTTGACAATATAGATCATGAAGAAAGGACATAGTTCCTAATGCCTAAGAAGCTCATTCATATGTGGGGCACAACACATTCATAGGTGAGTCTCTACTAGACACGACTTCGTATACTTCTAGGGATAACTGAACCTAGACTCTGATATCGTTTTTTTCCATGCCCTCTTAGACTAGATGGATTAGACAAGAACCGTATAAGTATGTAATGACCCTTCAGGGAATTTTATGTATTTCCTCATATTTTTATCGTAAGATATTTTTCATAGCTTCCCTAAGTCATTTATGACTTTCTAGAACTAACATGTTAGTTAACAAGAAGTTCATTTGTTTTTATAGCTTATTCCCTAGTTTGAAGCCTTCGTTGGTTCCAAATGGTCACCAACTAAAAACTTTAGCAAAATAATCTCAAATACAAATTTCGATTGCACCAGCAGCTATGGAATATTGATTTTAGGCAAGGTAACCCTTTGGTTTAGGTATCAATGCACTCGATCTCATCTCAATTTATTAGTCAGAAACTTGGAAAATTAGAATAATAGGTGTGGGACACACATTTGGCCCAAACAACCTCGGATGGAACATCTAATTTTAACACTACATCCAAAATATAAAATTTAGTATGGTTACATAGTTCATCGCATATATCAAATTCTGAATAAATCGCGAGGCCTTCGCAAAAAGTTAGAGAAATTCCCAAGTTCCAATTAGTATCTGGTGCCTATGTGATGGAACCACTGGAGTAGCGATTACTCCAGTGGATGCAAAGAGGGCATTCCAATCACGCTAAGGGTGTTGGAAATCACCAGACCTCTTTTTAAATACTGGGTGTGCAATTGTAACACATAATTACCTAGAAGGGTATGAATTGATTCCTTAGGTTGTGAATTAGCACATTTCTCACCCACACCTTGAGAACAAAATCCCTATAGAGTGTGATAACTCAAAATTGATACTTTTGGGTGACTTGGAATCTTGATTAACATCTATTTTTGTGATTATCCTCTAAATTAAGGTAGATGTCACCCTTTTCTTGGTAAATTTTCATGATTTCTTAACCAAAATCCCCAATAGCTTAATGGCTTGATTTTAGCCCTAAATTAGCTTTATTTTCATCCATTCTTGAGTATGATGATTTCTTTATCATGTATGAACATTGGGTTGGCTTCAAAAATGTGATTTCCATAAGTGGTACCCACTTGAGGTTTTCGATATCATTTTTGGACCTAAAGAACAATGGTTCAATATAGGTATTTTTATTGTTGTATTAAAGTGTAAAATATGATTTTGATAGATTAGAATCATGAGAAGGATTCTCAAAAGGAAAAATCAAAGGTTTAGGTCTTTGTGGAGAGCTCTTATATGGTTTGTGAATAAGAAAAATGGTTCCATGCATATGTGCATTGACTAAAGGTAGCTTAATAAGGTGACAATGAAGAATTGTTAGCTTATTCCTTACATTGATGATTTGTTTGACCAGCTCCAGGGTATGGCAGTGTTTTCTAAGATTGATTTGAGTTCTGGTTATCATCGGTTGATAATTTTCGATAAGGATATCCCGAAGATAGCTTTTAGGACCCATTATGGTCGTTAAGAGTTCTTAGTGATGTCTTTTGGGTTTATGAATGCCCCAGCCACATTCATAGACTTGATGAACCAAGTGTTCAAACCTTATTAGTAATTATTCATTAATGTATTAATTGATGACATCCTCGTGTATTCGAGGAGTAGTGACGAGCATGTGCAATATTTGAGGATCGTTCTCTAAACTTTGAAAGATTATTTTCTTTTTGCCAAGTTCTTCAAGTGTGAGTTTTGTCTTTTTTTGGTGACACTCCTTGGGCATGTAGTGTTTAACGAAGTCATTATAGTAGACCCAACCAAGATCGAGGTGGTTTCTGATTGGGCTAGACCTGCATCTCCTATTAAGGCTCATAGCTTCATTAGTTTGGCTGGTTATTATAGATGGTTCATTGAGAGTTTTGTTACTATTTCAGCCCCTATGACCAGATTGGCTTAAAAGGAGGTTCCTTTCTGATGGTCTAAAAAATATGAGTCAAGCTTTGAAAGGCTCAAGGATTTTCTCACTTCAACTCCTATTTTAGCTCTTCCCATTGAGGGTGAGGGATTAACCATGTTTTATGATGCTTTTGGTGTTGGTTTGGATTGTGTATTGTTATAATAGGGTCATGTTGTTGCTTATGCTTCTAGGAAGATTATGGTGTATAAGCACAACTACCTTGCTCAGGATTTTGAGTTGGCGGTGGTAGTTTTTGTGCTTAAGATTTTGAGTCATTATCTTTATGGTGTGCATTATAAGATTTTCACCGATCATCATAGCCTTTAGTATGTTATGACCCAATGGGAGCTTAATATTCGACAGCATAGATGGATGGAGTTGCTTAAGGACTATGATATTACCATATTATATCATCCAAGCAAGGAAAATATAGTTGCAGATTCCTTGAGTAGTAAGACAGTAGTTTCTCAGAGGTTGTTTGCATGGGATATTCAGTACTTAGCCAACTTAATGTTTTGCCTAGATAATTTAGATCCTATGAGGATTTTGGATATTGTGGAGGTGAGGTCCTCACTAATTGAGTAGATTCATGATTGTTAGTATGAGGATAGCAAGCTTCACTTCCGTTATGATCAAGTATTGAGTGGAGAGTCCGAGAGGCTCACCATTGATTTTGAGGGTGTTTTAAGATTTGATGGTTGTATTTGTGTTCCTCAGATTGAGACTTGATTCAATTAATTTTTCATGAGGCTTATAGCTCTAGATATTCTATTCACCTCGGTACAACCAAGATGTACAGAGATTTGAGTGAACATCATTAATGGAGTGATATAAAGAAAGATGTGGCAGATTTTATAGCTTGTTGCCTATGTTATCAGCAGGTAAAGGTCGAGCATCAGTGACTAGATGGTTTGACTCAGAGGTTACCCATTCCCAAGTAGAAATGGGAACAAATTACCATGGACTTTATTAGTGGGATGCCTCACACCTCCCATGGTTTGGATGTTATTTGGGTTATTGTGGATTGTTTGACCAAGTCAGCACTTTCATTTCTATCTAGTTAACTTTTAGTGCTGAGTGATTAGCTCATATCTATGTTGGGAGATAGTCCATTTGTATGTGGTTCACCTTTATATCATTTTAGACTATGGTCCTGTGTTTACTTTGTGGTTTTGGAGAGAACTTTAAGAGAAGTTTAGCACTCAGTAGATCAAATTACAGTCTTTCATCTGCAGACTAATGATCGGTATGAGTGAACTATTCAGGTTTTTAATGATATGCACCCAGCCTATGTTATAGTTTTTGGAGGACAGTAGGAGCAACACCTAGCCTTGGCGGAGTTCTTGGATATAGTTAGGATGGTTCAGGATAGGTTGAGAGCATCTCAAAGTAGGAAGAAGTCCTATGCAGACTTTACGATTTGTGCCTTAAGATTTGGAGCTGGTGATTGTGTATTCCTCTGTGTATCACCCATAAAGGGTGTGATGAGGTTCGGGAGAAAAATCAAACTCAGTCTGAGGTATATTGGACCTTTTGAGATTCTCCACACCATTGGTGAGGTAGCTTATGAGTTAGTTTTACCTCAATATTTTGTTAGTGCTCGTCCAATTTTCTATGTCTTTATGTTGTGGCGGTATATTCTCAATTCATTGTATGTGCTTAAATGGGACTCAGTCTAGTTAGATGGGCGTTTGACCTTTGTAGAGGAGCATGTGCTCATTTTGACTAGTTATGTGAGGTGGTTACGCACTAGAGAGGTTCCAATAGTTAAGGTTCAGTAGACATACCGCCCAATAGAAAAGGTCACTTGGGAGATTGAGAGCAAGATGCAGGCCCAGTATCCTCACCTGTTTGAGACTTCAGGTATTTCCTAGTCCTTAACTTTCGTGAATGAAAGTTCTTTTAGTAATGGATATTGTAATGACCCTGCAAGCTGTTTTTCATATTTCCAGTTATTTTCACCATTAGATCTTTTCCATAGTTTCCCCAAGTAATTAGGACTTGCTAGAACTGACAGTTTGCTTATCAGGCAGTTCGTTTGTTTTTTATAGTCAATTCCCTATTTTGAAGTCTTCATTGGTTCCAAATAGCCACTGGATAAAAACTTCAGTAAAACAATCTCATATGAAAATTCTAGCTGCACCAGCAGCTCCAGAATATCAATCTTAGTCTAGGTAGATCTTTGGTTTAGGTCTCGATACACCCGAGCTCATTTTGACCTATCGATCGGAAAGTTGAAAAATTAGAAATATGAGTATGGGAACCACATTTGGTCGAAACGACCTCAGATGGACAATCCAAATTTGCCATAGCATTCAAAATGTCAAGTGGTTACATAGACTATGTAAAGCCCCGAGACTACTCCTTGGACATCACACAATGCTTAGGACCACAAGTGATCCCAAGCTAAACCTTGTACTGGCATAACTCAGAGAAACTAAATAAGATACATAAGTCTTGAAGAAATAAGCAGAAGAAAAGTCTTTAGATGAAAATCTTCAAAAACAAAACTATTAAAACGATTACAACTTTGGTTATGCAAAACAAAAAAGAAATCAAATACATCAAGTCTACTAATAGTCTACGAAGCCTTGACTATAGGCAGCTGGTACATGATCCCCAACTATCCTGAATTAATACGAGTGAATAAAGAAAATAAGATACTACTCTAACTATGATTGACTCGATCCATCCAATCAAAAGGACTCATCACCTACTGACTGGAAACTACAAACTGTCTGATTATGATGTGCACACTACAATTTTTGCCTACATTATTAGACAATGTAGCACATAGACATATATATGGATCAGTACTTCTGGAGTGTACTGAGTATGTGGGGGTGAATACATAAGTAAAAACAATAACTCAATATTCATGTAAACTTGTAAATAATGAATCCTAAGTGTAAGTGACTTACCTTGAGCTTGAATAACTGAAAGCTGAAAATCATAAATCATGGATAATAAAGCATACTATATAAATCTTGTGAGACATAACACTTAGTTCTAAAAGATGTACTTTTACTCTTTCTTTTGGGAGGTTCTTCTAATCGACGTAAACCATGTGAGATATCATGGAGTCCAACATCCCACACCTGCTATTCTACCCATGCCATTGAAATAGAACCTAACAAGAGTGATCACTATACTGAACCCATATTGGGAATTAAACCTACAGTAGCCCGTAGTTCTGGGGAATGTGACCTTGGCCTCATACCCAACTAGGTGCTAAATACTACTCCCATATTACTTATATGTTCGTTGTTTAGGAAATCCACCTCAAAATAGCATAAGGGTTTATAATAAAAACTAGTTATGCTTCTCTTTGATTTATACTATAATCAAAATGAATAAATATAAATTTCATCTGTTAGCTAAGGATCCAAAGATAAATTCTTGCTTAAATCTTTAAATAAGCTTCTCAAAGAATACATAAAATCATAATCTTCTTGAAATCTCAATACTCAAACTTAGGGTTTAAAATTCATGCTTTAAACTTATGGTAATTCATACCAAAACTTCATGCTCGATATAATTCTTGAAATACTTCAACAATAACAAGTCCAGATAGTGCAATCTCATTCATAATGTGAATCATGTAAGTTAAAAGCATAAACATAAGAACTTCTTGATATACTAAAAGCTTTAATTCTCGTGAAAATCACATACTTCAATAATATACATACTTGGGTATGAACCCTACTTCAAAGCAAGTGAATTAAATCTTAAAATCATGCAATTTTGGTACAAGGGTGAAAGGATACCCTTATTCATAACCCTACATACCTTAATAGGCTTGATTTGATGAAGAAAACTTGACCTTGAAAGCCTTAGAGATAATATTGAAAGCTTTTCTTGAGATTCTTGGTTTAGGGAATTTAATTCTTGGTTTTTCTTGAAGAGGATGAATTGAATTTGATGTTCTTGGGATTAGGTTAGGATTTCTTGGAGATAAAAGTGAAAGAGAATGGGCAAATAATGCTTAAACCAACATCTTAACTCGTTTTGTTATGACTTGGCTTGAGGGGAAAAGACTTAACTGCCCCTTAGACAATTATATTCATACATTGCATTTTGAAGGCTCATCGTGACGTGGTCAAATCTTGATGGCTTACTAGTTCTGATGAAAATGATCATAACTTTTTGATCGAGTATCGAATTAAGGAAAAATTGGTATTATTGGAAAGATGACTTAATTATCTAATATCTGGCGTGTCTTGAGCTGAAAAATTCCCCATAACTCCAAATTTATACACTTTCAAAGTTGACTTGTGTAAAATCAAATACCAAACTTTGGACTAATCATAGACTCTTGGCTCAACTTGGCTCTAAGTTATTTCTATGAGCATTCTTCACCTAATAAGCACTTCAAAAACAAAGATAAATATCATGAAACATGCACTCATATTATAAATCAAGTGGATGAATCACCTTCACCGCGATGCAGTGATATGCCCATCGCTATACCCACCGCGACTCACTTCTATCGCGGTGAGGTTCTGGAATTGAAATCCAAAAGTGACCCAATCCTCGTCTGAAAAATCTAAAACTTCCCCGAGATATGCTCCTTACACCCCTGAACATGAATTAATTCAAAAACTTATGTTTTGGGGTTGGGAAGGCCAAATTAAAAGTCCTCGAAGTTAGGAGGCCTATAATATAAGTACGTATCCAACACTTAGTGAAATTTTTAGGTTCTAAGCCTCTTATGTATGCACTAGGAGTTGATTTGAACTAAGGATAATATGGGGTATTATATATCTCCCTTTAGGAATTCATCCTCGAATGATACTGACTTGGCTGAAATACTAAGGAAAGATTGAGATGATGCACGGGGCACTCACAAGATGAATCATGACTTAATATCTGAATTTGAAATTGATTCATCATGCATGAACTGAGCTGAATTCGTAATTTGTATGAATGCAAACATTTTACCTCATGGAATAGCCTAACTCGTGAAACTTTAGGTAGTAAGACTAAATGGAAAGTTGGAAATCTATAGGAGCTTATATACTTGATTGCTAAACTAGACCGCAGGCTCTATGAATTGGACCATACCGACTGCCCATACTCAAATGAAGTATTTCTCCAACACTCTTCTATGAAAATCTAATAATATTATAGAGCAAAGAATTTTGGGCATGATCTGAACAAGACATCTGACTATGGAATCACAACATTGATACAACTCTATAGCATGGAAAATAGACATATAAATCATAAGCTAGGATAGAATTACTAGGCCTTAGGCAATGCAACTTCTTACATTCAATCTTAGCGACACTTCTCAAATACTCCCTCAACTATACTATTCCCCTTAAATAACATACTTATTTGATTTAACTTAAAATTTTCATATGGGCATTGATAAATCCATCTACTAAAGTCTAAACTGAACTAAATTCTCTCACAATGATCAAGACTAAATCAAAATCACAAAATACAACACGCTACACCATAATAATAGTCTAAACCACATGATTCAATCTTCTATGTCTCTTCCAGAGCTCACACCCTAAGCATAATATTTCTTACCACTTTAATGACTAACTCTGAACTCTTACTATGGATTCACTAGTGCATATTGCATTCCTCTACTTACATCCCTACATGACAGTCAAGCCTATCATTATAACCATATATGAACTTCAAGAAAACAATCATAAAGGTATACTTCTCATATTCTCTAAACCTCTATCAGCAACAACTTTATTGCACTATGCTTAAGATGACATACCCAGAATTCTCAACTAACTATGACATATACCAAATATTTACCTCAATATTACTTAATCCTTTAGCCTTAGATAAAAAGGCATAAATAATCTTTATTAATAAGGGTCATCAACTCCCTCTCATCTAAACCATTTCTTATCCATTATCATCGCCACTATCTCAACATCGAAAGAGGTCACCGAAGGGGTAACATATAAGGACCTAAAGCATGAAAGAATACTATACATAACTTTAACACTTAACTGAGGCCTGAGGAATAGAATGTCAAAGGCATAAATTAATTAAAGAGATCTCAACTGAGAACGTACATAAAATAATGTGAATTTCACTAGTATCATGAGTTCTGAGAACTGATCATACTCTGAAACATGAGTTCATACTTATCATAAGCTATTTAACATAAGACTGAAGTTTCATATATTTGTGAGGGGTGAATCGAATCATAGAGTGAAGTTGTTACTTACTTGAAAATGAGAATGAACTCAAATACGCATGAAGTATATAAGTATTGGCCTTTGGTATGGATCTATCATGCAAGACATGAATTTAGTGTGATAATGACTAAAATTCAAGGAACACTCTAGAGTAAGAAGGGATCATTATCTCATCACAACTCATATTGACATGAATCACAGTCTAATTCTCAAAACTTGATTTGGTTCTTCACTCTACCATCTCCCTCTTTGATCAAAGCTGACATTCTAAGCTTATGGGTTTAATGCATATGCTCGAGACTGAACCATAATTTCTTTGCTCTAATGGTCTACACATAAATGTTCACTCACCTGAATAAACTATATCTAAATAATACTAACTTCATTCTTGGTCACTCTCTTAGTAAATACCACCCTTAACTTCATTTAGCTTCAATAGTCATTATCATAGATGTACACTCTATTAACTCGATAAACATACTTGCATCACTAAACACATAATCTGTCTCACTAACATAAATCACACTAAAAGGCTATGCATCCTCTATCCCTATCTCCTTAACATAGTCATCAAGAATACCATATACTATATGACTAGACTTATTAACACTTAGAAACTCACAGGCATTATCTAAGAACACATGACACTTAATAATCTTAGAAAGTAATTCAATCTCCATATCACCTTTGGCACACCTCTATATCATACCTACAACAGCATACTTAACTATGAATATGACTAGCATTACTAACTAAGCAATCATTATTTCCACCTTTATGATCACCCATTGTTCAAACATAGTGTCTAGTACTAGCCATCATTAACCATAACTTCACATACCATTCTTACATGTCAAAACATCAGGAAACACTAGTCCACTAGAACCTTATAATAATGATATTTGATCATAATCTTATAGTCTATCTAATTACAATCCATAAGCACATACCTCTTCCACAAATCTCTAGTACTTATTCATCCATATATTTAAATTATACCCCTAGCTCTACAAACCTCAATCAATTTTTTCACAACTACACGGGGAACCCTACATTAACAATCCTTAATAACCTAATACCTTAAATAATGACCTATAATTTTCTAACACCATAACATACCATCAAAATCTCTTTTCCTACTTCAAGCAGACCACAATTCACCATAACTAATAACTCTTTCTCTACCTTCCACCGGGAACATAGTACTACATTCATTACCCCTAAGCTGACACACAAGGACGTATTACCTTAGCACAAAATTAATAGCATGCATAAATTCATCTTTATACTTTCGATCAATTTCCATTTCCACCTTCCTTGTAAATACACTTCTAAACCCATACTTGCAACTATAAGAAGGTTCTACTACTTATAAATCATAACACTCTACGTTGCAATATCCCTCAAATGTAAACTCTATTTAATAATCTAGGTTCACACTATCTCCTCTCATGAGAACTATCGATATTGAAGAGTTAGCGAAGAATTTGAATACATATCTTACTCTATCTTAACTAAAACAATCATAAGGATGAGGAAATAACTTTCAACTAGAGGAACTTATAACACAATAGTGAGCTCTTCTCAAGCCCTTATGTGACTTTTGAAGTTACTAATAGTAAATTTGAAAGCATTATCTTGGAAAGAATTAGAATTTTCTAATCATGTTATCTCAAGAATAAGTCATAGATGAAGGATTATGGAGTAACACACGAATCGACAAAATTTTCTGAGAGAATAACTTTACAGCATGACCTAGAGCATAAAGAGGGGAAACATTTCTTAAATGCCCTGCAGCCTCTGAAAGAAAAGTATAGACGTCTCCCTACTGTTCCACAAGACTCTACTAGACATGGCTTTACACACACCCTAGGACACTTAAAATTTATGCTCTGATACCAAGCTTGTAATGCACCGAGACTACCCCCTGGATGTCACACGGTGCTTAGAAGCATAAGTGATCCTAAGCAAACCCTTGTACTAGTATAACTAGTAAGCAACTGAATAATTTACATAAGCATTTAAGAAATGAGAAAAAGAAAAGTCTTTAGTTGAACATCTTCAAAAACAAAACTATTAAAACGATCATAACTCTGGTTATACAAAATAAAACTGAAATCAAACATCAACTATAGTAACTGTCTATGAAGCCTCCACTATTGACTATAGGTAGCCAGGACATGAACCCCTACTATCCTAAATCAATACGGTTAGATAAATAAAACAAGATGCTACTCAAACTATGATTGACTCGATTCCTCGAATCAAAAGCACTCATCACCTTCTGACTGGAAGCTGCAAACTATCTAATTATAATGTGCTTGCTACAACTTGTACCTACATTATGAGACAATGTAGCACATAGACATATATGTGGATCAATACTTTTAGAATGTACTGAGTATGTGGGTGTGAATACATAAGTATAAACAATAACTCAATATTCATGTAAACTTTCAAATAATGCATGCTAAGTGTAAATGACTCACCTTGATCTTGAATAACTGAAAGATAAAAATCATAAATCATGGATAATAAAGCATACTATATAAATCTTGTGAGCCATAACACTTAGTTCTAAAAGTTGTACTTTTACTCTTTCTTTGGGGAGGTTCTTCAAACTGATATAAACCATGTGAGCTCTTATGGAGTCCAATGTCTCACCCCCATGTTAGTAGAGTTGTTCTAACCTTTCCATCAGAATAGAACCTAACTAGAATAATCACTATACTGAACCCATATTAGGAATAAAACCTACAATGGCTAGTTCTGGGGTATGTGACCTTGGCCTCATGCCTAACTAGGTGTTAAATACTACACCCATATTACTTATATGCCCACTCTTTAGGAAATCCACCTTAAAATAGCATAACGTTTTATAATGAAAACCTGTTATGCTTCTCTTTGCTTTAAATTGTAATTAGATTGAATAAATGTGGATTTTATCTCTTAGCTGAGGATTGAAAGATAAATTCTTGCTTAAATCTTGAAATAAGCTTATCAAAGAATACTTAAAAGCATAATCTTCTTGAAATCTCAATACTCAAACTTAGGGCTTAAAATACATGTTTTAAACTCATGGTAATTCATACCAAAACTTCATGCTCAATATCATTCTTGAAATACTTCAATAATAACAAGTCAAGATAGTAAAATCTCATTCATAATGTAAATTATGTAAGTTAAAAGCATAAACATAAGCATTTCTTGATATACTAAAATCTTTAATTCTCATGAAAATCACATACTTCAAGATACATACTTGGGTATGAAACCTATTTAAAAACAAGTGAACTAAATCTTACAATCATGCAATTTGGATACAAAGATGAATGTATACCCTTGTTCATAACCCCACATACCTTAATAGGCTTAATTTGATGAATAAAGCTTAACTTTAAAAGCCTTGGAGATGAACTTGAAAGATTTTCTTGAGATTCTTAGATTAGGAACTTAATTCTTGGTTTTTCTTGAAGAGGATGAATTGAATTTAATGTTCTAGGGATTAGGTTAGGGTTTCTTGGAGATAAAAGTGAAGAAGAATGGGAAAATAATGCTTAAACCAATATTTTAACTCATGTTTTTACGACTTGTATTGAGGGGAAAAGACTTAACTTCCCCTTAGACATTTAAATGCGTACTCAGATTGAATTTTGAAGGCTCATCGTGATGCAGTCCAATTACGGTGGCTTACTCATTCTGACAAAAATAATCATAACTTTTTGTTCTGGTGTTGGATTAAGGGAAAATTGGTATCATTGGAAAGCTGACTCAATTGTCTACAATTAAGTGTTTCTTGAGATGAAAAAATCCACATACATCAAAAGTTATGCACTTTCAAAGTTGACCCTTGTAGAATTGAATACCAAACTTTGGACGAATCATAGGCTCTTAGATCAACTTGGCTCTAAGTAATTTCTATGAATATTATTCACCTAATAAGAATTTCACACACTAAGATAAAGATCATGACACATGCACTCAAATTATAAATCAAGAACTAGATGAAATTACCTTCACCATGGTACGGTGATGTGCCAACGCTCTACCTACCGTGACACACCACTATCACGATGAGGTTCTGGGGTAGAAATCCAAAAATGACCCAATCCTCATCTAAAAAATCCCAAACTTCCCTGAAATATGCTCTTTAGACCCTCTGAACATGAATTAACTTACAAACTTACATCTTGGGGTCGGAAAGGCCAAATTAAAAGTCCTCGAAGTTAAGAGGACAATAATATGACTAAGTCTCCAACACTTAGTAAAATTTTCAGGTTTTAAGCCTCTTATGCATGAACTAGAAGCTGAACTGAACTAAGGATAATACGGTGTATTACAGTTTATTTGTGTATATCATATTCGAAATGAATCTCGAGGCATTGGCATAAACTTGAAAAAAAATCCAAGTTTCAGCTGATATATGGTGCCTCTTCAAACGCACCACTTGAGTGGCGATCAACCAGTATGTGCAAATAGGGTAGTGTTATTGCATTAAGGGTGTTGGTGATCGCCACACCTTTTCCTGAGGCTAGGGTGCGTGATTGCACACCTGGGTGTGTGATTGTAACACTTGATTACCTAAAAGAGGTATAAATAGACCCTTAGGTCGCGAATTAGCCCATTTCTCACCTACACCTTGAGAGCAAAAGCCCTAAAGAGTGTAATAATCAAAATTGAGACTTGTGGGTGACTTAGGATCTTTATTATAATTTATTTTTGTGATTATCATCCTAGTTAAGGTAAGATTACACCCTTTTCTTGGTGAATGATGTCTTGACCAAAACTCTAATAACTTAAGGGCTTGATTTTAGCCCTAAATTAGCTTAATTTTCCCCCATTATTGAGGATTATAATTCCTTGATTGTGTATGAACATTGGTTTGTCCTAAAAAATGTAATTTTCATAAGTGGGACCCACTTGATATTTTTGGTGTCATTTTTTTACCTAAAGCACAATGGTGCAATATTGGTATTGTTGTTCTCATATTGACATGTACAATGTAACTTGGATAGCTTAGTATCTTGAGGAGGATTCACGGAAGGAAAAAGTGAAGGTTTTGCAGTTCGTTGAGCTTTCTTCATCAATGAGGTAGGCCAGGTCTAACTCTTGTTAGATTGAGCTACTTCATATATTTTTATGATATTTTGTTGGATTAGGATGGATTTTATGTATTGGTTTGATGAATTTCAAGACTTGGGGTTAGTTGGAACATTTAGGCTATTTTGACACCATAAGCTTGAATTTTTATCTTGTTCCCTTGTGCTTTAGGTGAATTAGACTTTATCCCTTATTCTTAGCATGAGAATGATGCATGTTACTTAAATTAGGCATAGTTAACCTAGGGAAAAAGTATATTTAAATACCTTAAGCCTAGTTCGGGTAGAATTTGGCTAAAATAGACCTCAAAGATTAGAGTGGACTCTTAACCCACCTTATTCTATCACATATGTTAGCTTTGATGATCTTTTATGCCTATTAGATTCTTGGAAAGGAGAATTGGGGTTATGGTCATAAATCTTGGTACTTGATGATATTGTTGGTAGATGTGAAGTATTATTAAATTGATATTTATGCTATTGCTTCTACTATTGGGATGATGACGAAATTTCTAACCAGTTCAATTTTGAGTCTTGATGATATTTATGATCTGTTCAATTTTGAGTCTTGAAGATATTTATAACTGGTTCAATTTTGAGTCTTGACGATACATATTCCCAATTCAATTTCGTATGATGATTATAATTACCGGATGATTATATATATATATATATATATTATATTGTGTAATATGACATGAAAAGTGATGGTTAGCTAATAGTATGTTGGCTAGTGATAAGGATGCTTAGTTGATAAATAGTGAATAGTGGATAAATGACGACTAGTTGATGGCTAATGTTAGTGATAAAAGATGGCTAATGGTTGACTAATATTTTATGGAGTAATGTTGGTAAAATTATAAGTGATGGCGTAGTGCCAAATGATGGTGAATTGTGAAAAGATGGTTAACTTACGTTAAAGGTTTGTCATAATATCGAAGGATTGTTTTACTCTTCTCATGGGTGTACTCTCCAATCGTATAGGGGGTTGGGACGAGTTTTTTACTTTTCTGCACCAATTGGCATATGGGAGATAATTTTGCAGTTATGTTCGCATGTGCTTCATTGTTTACGTTATGTTATCATTATTATTTCGCTTTATGTACTAATTATGAAAAGTTATGATAGAGATGATTTAGCTTCGATTTTGTACCTTGACTTAGTTATGCTATCCTCATTTTACCATCTTTATATCATGACTTAGCTAAGTCGGTTGATGATGCATATTGAGTACCCATTGTTTTGATATTTATACTACACTTTTGTACCTTTATGGTGCTGATATGATTACTAGTTTGACACGACCCGAACCAGGGACTTGTTGTAATGGGAATTCTTAGTCAACAAAGGCCTGACACCACCCCAAATACCCAATCCAACCTCCAATTATATACCCTGATTCAGATGAATTTTGAACATATAAAAAGATAAAGTAATTATCAACTCAAAGACTTTGGGATGGATCCATAACCATGGCCAACCTGAACAAGTCTAACCATCCAAAGTCAACCAACAACCAAAACCAAAACCAAAATAATAACTAAGTCCATATCCATAACATATTAAAATGGAGCAATAACAAATTAAATAAAGTCATATGGTATTAGCCCCAATACCAATACCAATGTCAAGACTGACACCACTGCCAAAACTGTCCATACCAACCCTAGTTCCATAAGGCCTCTATCCGAGATCAAATCAACATCCGGTCGGGACATGCCTCAGATCATAGACAAAACCAATGTTTAGTCCAAGAATAACCAATGAAAACATAAGAAAATAAAACTAGAAATGAAGCCTTCTGAAGTATGAAAAGTCGCTACTCTAAGTCAACACAAGTTGTTCCCGAAGTTCGATCACTGAGTAGGAGGTGTAGTATAACCAACACTGGCATCGGATGGGGATACAACATTGAAGATGATTAGCGGTTGGAGATCTAGCATATAATTCAAGGATAAGGATAAAATAGTGCCCACAGTTTAAAACAAATCACTCAATGCATAAACCAACACAACACATACATATTTATACCATATCGGGGTAGGGAACAAGATTAAAATGAAATTTGAAATCATTAACTTGGGTTGTGTAGCCTAAGAATTATAGAACAAAGCACGCATGGGCAATATAGGCCCAGCTCTCCCCAAGCTAGAAGGGGTCCAGTGTTTGTGGGGGACTCGAACCTCCTGGCATAATCAAGGTGACTTAAGCACCATTATATGTATTATGGGGGACTCAAACCTCCCATTCGTATATTCATTTGGGGTACTCAAACCACCCAGTCAAAAGACACCCTCACCGACTAGCACAATTTCGAGTGTTACTTCTTCGGACTCCACTTTCATGGCCCATCCACACATCCCGCTTTAAAGCCTAATTTAAAACCATCATTCCACATATGCAACCATTTAGTCAATTAGTTACCAAAGGCACTTCATTGGTATCATCATACCAACACTGCTTTCAAGTATACCATATGCCATTGCCATTATCAATCAATCATTCATTAAATTGACTTTGGGACTTGAACCCATTGTCTAACAAAAACACTTCTTCAGTTTAATGTTTAGGGACTCGAACCCATTGTCTAACAAAGCCATAAATCAAGTTAATATTTCGGGACTCAAACCCATTTAACAATTCAAACTACCAAGGTTACCATTTAGATCATTCAATGGCCAACAAGTCCTTCACACAACCATTTATCAACTATTCATATTCACGAGGCCAATGCCTTAGTTCACAAAACCATTGCCATGTGACTATTTTATTCTGCTAGACATTTTCACAAACACTTTAAGGGCATGTTAATATCAAGATCAAAATAAAGGTAAAAACTATCAAGTTAAGGTAACCCATGACCCATTTGTTAAACCATAATTACTAGGCACCCACATATGCAAACCATCACCAAAAACATGTATAAACTCAAGTTAAGCCAAGAGCAAACAATACTCAACTATATGAAACAAAACCCTCAATTTTGATTTTCAAAACTACCATTTAAGAATCATAATCACACTTTAAAACACATGATATTTAAAAACTTACAATGAGGGAAGAGCTACATGCCTTATTCAAGAAGATTCACAAAAGAAACTTGACTCTTAAGCCTCAAGATGATCACTTTTGAAGAACCGTAGCCCAATCTTCAAGAGAGAGTTTAGAGAGTGTTTTGGGAGTGTTTGATCATTCAATAGTGGGTTATGAGATGCCACAACATATTTTAAGATATGGGTACTTAAGGGTTTTGTTGTGGGAAATGTCTGGAATAACCCTAGCTTAAAAGCTCAAAACATACACGTGGGAGGGTATGACCCATCTCCCTAAACTATACCCTAGGGTACAAGTAGTACCCTTATATCATACTCTATTATCATCTTAGACCCCCATACTGACCAACATAAGAACACATGACTAGCTCGTATCCTAACATACGAGAAGTACCCTGTGACTCATACCCTTGACAAATTACTTTAGACAAGACTTAAGGCATCATATGACTTAGCAACATTCCAGTCGTACCCCAACAAAAGACTAGTAAAGTGTTCAATCATACCTTGGATAGAACCAACCCAACCATACTATTTTACATATGAGAGTAGGGACCCTAAACTATATAACATCATATGACTAGTACCCCTACAAGTGATATGATGTACAGTGAGCTCAAAATTAAGAAATTTTCTAAGGGTTCAAAGACAAAGTGGTTCAATTATCCCCCACTTGGATCATTTATCCTCAAATGAAGGGTAAGGTAAGCACAAACACGAGTTAAAACATCAACACCTCAAATCTAAAATTTAACTAAGTTAAAAAACAAAGATACAGCAAAATCAACCTTTTCTTTAACAAAGTTTGAAAACAAAAGTATGATGAAGAACACATAGCTTCTGCACGAATTTCGGGAGCAAAAATTAGGAACATATATTTGGACTTTATGTCATCTTCTTCTTTCTAAGTAGCCTCTTCTACCTTATGATTCCTCCAAAGGACATTTACCGAAGCCACATCCTTTGTTAACAACTAATAAACTTGACGATACAAGATCTCAATCGGGGTTTCCTCATAAGATAAGGAGTTTAAAATATCCAACCCTTTTAAAGAAACAACTGATGAATTATCACCCACATACTTTCTCAACATACAGACATTGGAACCTAAATAAATAGAGCTCAAACTAAAAGGCAACTCTAATTCATAGGCAAAATTACCAACTCTCTTTAAAATCAAGAAGGGACCAACATACAGAGTACTTAACTTCCCCTTCTTACCAAAACACATCACTATTTTCATAGGAGATGCCATCAAGAATACCCAATCGCCAATATTAAACTCCAAATCTCTACACTTTACATCTGCATATGAATTTTGTAGACTTTGAGCAGCTTTCAACCTATCAGGAATCTCCTTCACCTTTTCCAAGTTTTGTGAACCAAATCAGGGCCAAACAACTTACCCTCACCAACTTTATACCACCAATAAGAGGACGACATCTTATACCATACAATGCCTTAAAAGGAACCAAACCAATACTAGAGAGATAACTATTATTATAAGCATATTTAATCAAAGAAAAAAGGTCGAACCAAATACCACCATAGTCGATAACACAAGCATGAAGCATATCTTTCTATGTTTGAATGATCCTTTCTACTTGTCCATCCAACTATGGCTAGAAAGTCGTACTAAGGCACACCTTAGTTCCCAAACCTTTATGAAATAACTTTCAAAAATGAGATGAGAATAGAGTACCACGTTTAAAATGATAGAAATTAGAGCACTATGCAACTTCACAAATCTTTGCAAGATACAACTTAGCATAATCCTCTGCCAAAAAACTAGTCCTCACCTGCAAAAGTAAGCAGACTTGGTCATCCTATCCATAATGACCCAAATTGAATCATATTGATTCTGAGACCAAGGAAGACTGGTAACAAAATCTATTTTAATCACTTTCCACTTCCATTCTGTCAACTTAATCTCTTGTTACCAACCACCGAGTCTTATGTGCTCAACTTTCACTTATTGACACACCATACATAGCCATATAGTTAGCCAGATATCACTTTACATTATTCAATCAATAGATATCCTTAAGCTCATGATACATCTTTGTAGAATTAGGATAAATAGCATAATAAGATTCCTGAGCTTTGGCTAGAATCCTTTCCCTCAACCCATTAACGTTGAGAATGCATAACCTACCTTGGTACCTCAGGATACCATCACCAACAGTTGCAAAATCAATAGTTTTTTGTTGACCCATATTACTCTTAACCTTCCTAAAATTAGGATCTAATATTTGCTTTTTCCTTATCTCAACAACAAGAGATTACTGTGATTCCAAATATGCAAATATACCACCATCTTCAGAGTCTGCAAGACAAACTCTAAGACTATCCAAATGGTGAATGTCCTTCACCAACTCTTGCTTATCCTTATCTACATAAGCCAGAATTTCCATGGATAACCTACTAAGAGCATCATTGGCATTAGCATTAGTTGGTTATTTGGTTGGGGATTGATGGTTTAGATTGTAAACTTAGTATAATGTTTTTAATTTGATATTCTCTTATCTTGGTATATGTTTGGAATTCATCTAACATGGGGTGTTGGGTGGTTGGATGCTTGGGCATTGGGGGTGGTCTCCAATTCTTGTTAGAATTGAGATGCCCATCACGGCTAGGCCCTGGTTCAGGTTATGACACTTTCACCGATATAGAGCACCCCCTCAGGTTTATAAACTTCTCTACCTGAGCCTCTCTTATCTCCCTAGGAAAGAAACCTATCCAAAAATGTCATCTGAAATATAGCCTAACTCATAGGAGATGCATTCTCACCCCTTTCTTACTTCCACATAGTAACCCAGCCATAAGAAACATCATTCAAATGATAAGAAGCCAATTCCACACTTTTCTCTTCTATAGCATGCATAATCTGGGTACTCCTTTTAACCCCATCAATGAAGAACTGAGGATCCTCATTCACCTTCGACCGAAAGAACTCAGATGGATTCATCCTTATAAAATCTCAAACTCTTGATACAACTAAGTTACCATTCTATTAAAGTGGGACAGCTATTGGCATATTTCCCTTAACATTTTCATTCATATCCTAAGAACTTAGAAAGCAACTCAAAATTAAACTCGAGAGACCTTTACATTCAGATAGTCTGTAAGTGGTGGTGGGTCTAGTTGATCACCTATTTCTGCATACATAAGCTCTACAAGGAGGCAGTCTTTATCATGTGAAAGAATAAATTAGAGTAGATAGTGATATCTTCAATGCACGTTAAAGATCATGAACGAAGGGATGGTTCCTAATACGTCTCATAGTCTCCTATTCATAAGTGTGGAACGTTTATATCTATGATCATGACTCAACATACCGCAACTAGTCAGACTCCCTAGGATGCTTAAAAACCTTAGGCTATGTACCAACTTTCTAAAACCCCGAAGGTACCCAGTAGATGTTACACAATGTTTAATACTATGAATAGATTAAGCTAAACCATGATATCTACTCAGCAATAAACTCTCCAAATGAAACCTTAAAACATGAGTAGAAACTAAAGTAAACATAAAGTAAAATATAAACAGATGAATAATATCATCTAAAGCACAAAACTCAATAACCTTTAAATCTGTGGAAAACTAAAAGGAATATAATCTAACTAGACTCGATAAGACTCTAAACTAATGACTGAAGAGACACTAGGACAGACCCCAGCCGGCCTAAATTGAAACCTAAACAACTAGGATTACTACATTAAACATATGAAATCATCATAAACTGTAACGTAAAACTCTGAGGACACACCAACAGTCTAAATATAGGAAATAGTGCCCGCGGTTAATCATGCTGCAGAGGAAAAACACCAAAACCTACATTATGAAACAATTTATCACATAGACATATATATGGTTAGTACTTCTGGAATATACTGAGTATGTGGGGGTAAATGAAATAGTAAAACTAAAGCTCAACATAATTTGAAATCATGTATGCTTAGTGTAAAAAGGATTCACCTTTATCAAGAATAAAACTTTAAGCTGAAATATCATAAAACATGAATAATAAAGCATACTCTCATAAGCTTAGTGAGTTATTACACATAGTTTCTAAAATTGTCTTTTCTGTGGGAGATTCCCGTAACCAACATAAACCATAAAAGAAACATGGTGCTTGATGACTCAATCCCTCATCGAGAAAAGGACATTGGAAACTGACAAACAATGGCTAAAGAACAACTATTGAATGATTTACATTTTGGGAGAGGAGTTTGAGGTGAGTATAAGACAAAATTACCCCTAAGAAAATATAAAAAAATTGCAGGAATTTTTTAGTTGACAACTAAGTTGACTGGTTGTCAACTACTTGACAACTCGTCAACATAGTTGTCAACCTCTCGCTACATTTGGACACTTTCTAGTTAAGGTTGATGCCATAGTTGACAACTTGTCGACTAATTGAAGGATTGTCAACTTAGTCGTCCCCTTCTCTAATGATTTGAGGTATTTTCTAGTTAAGTTTGATGACTAAGTTGATATCTCGTTACTTAGTTGACAGCTTGTCAACTCAAGTGGTCACCTTCTCCCAAATAGACACTACCATGTAAAATAAGGATAACTTTCTACTCTAATTTTAGATTAAGGTGAAATTTGATGCATTGGAAAGAAGACTCAAAGATATTTAGTTTGATGGACCTTTATCCTTTAAACTCTATATATTCTAGAAGTTACACTAATTTAAATTTTACCTTTGTAGAATTTAGCACTAAAACACAATCATCACAAATGTTCTCAACTCAACATAGCTCTAAGTGTTTCCTATGACCATAATCACATTAAAAAAACTTTACACACAAGGTGAATGGTCGTGATAATTATGTATGGTTTTACATAATCGCTTTGTGTCATTTAAATATATGGCGGATAGTTGGAAACTTATCTAGGATCCTGTGGGGTATTACATTACGACATTAGTGAAAAATGTATATGGAGAGTTTATTCATTCAAAATTTGGGAAATATGCATATGGTGTCTCCGTACATTAATACTTTGGCGTGGATCCAACCTCTTCTAGGAAATTGGCAATAAAAAGTACATGGATTGTCCTATACTTTATACTTTGTTGACTTTATCCTCTGTGCAAATTCATGAGAATATTTACTTCTTGATGTAGGGGATACAAAATTAGAAGGCACTTTCTAGTATGCAATTAGTCTCTTGATTTTATGAATTCTATAAGTGAATATTTTCAACAACTACAAAGATTTTGATTCACATATGGCTAGATTGATTTGAGTAAAATTTTTTTTTATGGACTAAAAGTTCATTGTTGATTCTCTCAACTGTGAACGTTCTTAAAAAATTATATCTCAAGCTAGAAATGTAAAAATTAGGATTAGTCTGCACTATTGAGAACAAGGAAAAACTCCAAGATCAGTGGCATCCAAAAGTATCATGGAAGATATTCTTTTAGTTGGACACATAATTTTTGTTATTTATTCTGAGACATACTACACTTGCTTTCAAGATTTTTTAACCCTCATTGACAAATATATATTTTGAGAAATGAGTGTCAAAATAGTGAGACATTTATGCAACTGGAAAGTAAACTTATAGAACCATAACGTACTCCAACATCGTGCAAAAATTCCCTCTAAATTAGCTGAGAAACTTTCTACAGTTGATCCATTCTTACAGGACATTCAAATTTGCATAATTTTAGCGAGAACATAAATATCCCAAGATAGGAGTGTTCAAAACATAAATTATTTAACTTTCCAAAAACAAGACACAACTTGCTAAAAAATATCAAAATCTAAAGAAAATCCCTCTTTGTAATGTTTTTGGTGAATTTTTAAAACTTTGCTATACATTTTTTGGTCAAAATATAAATCCTATAAACCATTGTAGCAATTAGAGACAATTAGCTCATTTTTAACTATAGCCCTAAATCGTTTCAATATGAAAAATCACTCCTATAGTATTTAGCAAACTGGATGCACAAAATACAATTAAGTATCATATACGATGTAATGTTGTAAATTATCTAGTATGATGAACCATTTACATTTTGTTTGTCTTCTTATATACAGTTGCAGAATGATCTAAGTAATTAAAAAGTACTCTTCTCTAAGTGCCTAAATCTTCTTGCATTCATCTCAGCCTATACTTTAGAAACAATAGTTGTAGTTGCTAGTAAAAAGCCCAAGATACTTGCTCTTGGAATATTTTTGTGCTTGTTGTATGTAATCCATTCAAAGGAGAGAGAAATGGCTCTTCACTAAAAAAGAAAGAGCATAATTCTAAGATAAGTTGCTTGTTTATTGAAATAATCACTTCCATATTTATACATGATATATTAACCAAAAATTCTCAGTAAAAAGAGTAAAGAAGCTATCATTATATCTAAAAATTATAGTCTAAAAATCATAATTGAAATAAATCAGACTCTATAAGATTGTAGCCTTATTTAGTAAAATTTAATCCTACTTCTAAATTGTATTTTGAATTACAGCAGCAAGTGCAACTAATCTCTAAATTTTGAGACACTAGTCTTAACACTCCTCCTCCACTCTAGAGAAAAACTACCAAGTATTTCATAGAGAAACTCAAAACTTTCCCTAGGTAGAGACTTAGTTCAAATACCAGCATTCTTGAAATTAGTTCTACAGTGCACCAAATCTATATCACTATTCTTTTGCACTTCCCTCAAGAAATAAAGTATGATCATGAAATGTTTTTTATTTCCATGAGAAATGATAGTATTTGTAATTAAAATTGCATTTTCATTATCCACTAGGATTTTAGTGCTTTTCTTTTTGTCCATGTAAAAATCTGCCAACAACTTTCAAATCCAAAAGGCTTGATTCACAGCTAAAGAAGCTACAATGTACTCTGTTTTATCTATAGATTAAGCCAAACTATCATGCTTCTTTGAACGCCAATGAATATTCAAGAACCAAAACTAAGATAGTAAACTGAGGTGATTCTCATGTCATCTAAGCAACCTATACAATCACTATCAAAAAAATGCATGCAACTGAAAAGTTGATATCTTTTTGAACGTTATACCAAAATTAATAGTATCATTTACAGATATAATCAATGAATTTTAGTAGGACAATACATATATCTTCAAAGTAAACTCAAAACATAAATGATATTTAGCCTCATTGCAGTTCAGCACATTAGGCAACCTATCAGACTCATGTAAAGTCCTTCATAAACCTTTTCTTCTCTATCTTCTTTTCAAAAATTCTCATTTTGATTCATAGATGTTGCAGTGGATATGCAATCATCCATTTTGAACTATTTCAGAATTTATTTAGCATATTTCTATTCACATAAAAAGATCTCATTTATTTTTTGTTGAACTTCTATTATAATGAAATAGAATATTTCCCCAAGGTCTCATCTCAAAAACTTTCATCATATCAAACATGAATTGATTGAAATAGTCTGAATTGCTACTTGTAACTAGCAAGTCTTCTATATACCAAGTTACAATGGTTAAATTAGAATCTTTTTTTCAAATATAGAGCTTACCCTCATTAAGGCTTTTTTGAAATCCTGAGCTAAGAAAGTGAGCATCAATTCTTATATACTAAGCTCTTGGAGCATGTTTCAAACCATACAATGCCTTCTTTAGTAGGTATACTTGGTGTTTTTTGCCTTTGATAGAAAAACCTTCAAGTTGTTCTACAAATATTTCTCCTTTAAGATAGCCATCTATAAAATCTAATTTCACATCAAACTACTGGATCTTCCATCCATATTTAGTTGATAAAATTAACAACATTCTTATCATAACCAAATGGGCAACATGAGCAAAGGGTTTTTGAAAAATCTTCTCTAAACATTTGCACGTACACTTTTGCAACCATCCTACCTTGTACTTATTTATAGAACCATCTGGATTGAGCTTAGTTTTTCAAATTTGTATGTCTTCAATAGCCTTCTTATATAATGGTCTGTGAGCTCATCATGCATTTTATATCTCGATTTCCTATCTTTTGCAGCCTCTATAATTCTTGAAGGTCTTAAAACTACAATAGTACACCTTTGATATATATCAAAAATTGTTATTATTCCTCAAATAGTGTAATGCCTCGAGACTACTCCCTGTGCGTCACACGGTGCTTAGGACCACAAGTGATCCTAAACTAACCCCTATACAAGTATGACTCATAAGCAACTAAATAAAATACATCAATCTGAAAGAAATAAGTAGAAGATATGACTTTACTAGGTAGGTTCAATACAACATTGTATAAAATGATTACAACTCTGGTTTTAGAAAACAAAACTAAAATTTAATACATCACCTATACTAACTGTCTATGAAGCCTCTACTAATATTGACAATAGGTAGCCCGGACATGACCCCCAGCTATCCCGAATCAATATGACTGAATAAAGATAATAAGATGCTACTAGAACTGTGATTGACTCAATCCCTCAAATAAAAAGGACTTATCACTTGCTGACTGAAAGCTGGATATTGACTGATTATAATATGTAGGCTACAACTAGTACCTACATTATGAGACATTGTAGCACATAGACGTATATGTGGGTAAGTACTTTTGGAATGTACTGAGTATGTGGGGGTGAATGCATCATTAAAATGGCAATTCAATATTCATACAAAACTTTCAAAGGATGCATGCTATGTGTAAATGACTTACCTATGCTTGAATAAAATATGTATACGAAATAATAAAACATTAGTAGGTGAAATATAGATAATCTTTGTGAGTCATAATGCTTAGTCCTAAAAGTTGTACTTTTTCTCTTTTTATTGGGAGTTTCTTCTAACCGACATAAACCATGTGAGCTGACATGGATTCCAACGTCTTACCTATGTTAGGGATAGCTTTTCTACCCTTTCGATTAGAATAGTTTCTTATCATAAGTGATCACTAGCTTAGCCCAATATGTGCACTTAAACCTATGGTGGCTCATAGTTCTGGGGCATGAGACCTTACAATTATACCCAACTCTATGTTAAATACTTCACCCATACTTATATGCTCAGACTTTTAGGAAATTCACCTTAAAATAGCACAAGGGTGTATAATGAAATCCAATTGTGCTTCTCTTTGCTTAAATCCTAAACTTCATGAACAATGTGGATAAATTATCTTACCTTAGGATCAAAAGATCAATTTCCTTCTTAAATCTTTGTAAACAACTTATAAAATAGGCTTAAGATCATAGTTTTCTTGAAATCTCAAAACTCATAGTTGGGTTTAAAGCACATGTACCTAAATTTTTAGAATTTTACAATAAAGCTTCATTCTCAACAATTATCTTGAAATCATTCAACAATATCAATTCACAATAAAGAGGTGCAATTCATGATATAAACCTTCAAGTTAAAAGTATAAATGATGAGATAAACATTCACTTCAATATGTAAATCATTTATAAACTCATAAACTCAAAATGAAGTAGTTTGGGTATAAACCCTTATTTTAAAATAATAAAATATTAAGAAAAAAATATGTTTTGGGCATAAAGATGACAGTGGTATCCTGGTTCATAACCCCGCATACTTTAATGAAAAAACAATTGTGAAAAGATTTAACCTTTAAGCTTCATTGCCCAAACCTTAAGTTGTTTTTCTCCTCTTTTGTATTAGATGATGAAATAATTATTTTGATAGGGTTAAAACATGTTTATGGATTGTTAATCTCATGTAGTTATGTTTAGGCTTTGTTATGTAGTGTCAAATGACTTGACTGCCCTAAAAATATCTCAAAAATAGAGTTCCAACACCACTTGGCCATAGGCTTTGTGGTGAAAACTCCATGGAAAATATTAGGCTTTGCGGCACAATCCTATGGTAAACATTAGCCTTTGCAGCATAAACCCTATGGAACACATTAGGCTTTGCAATGCGAACCCTATGGCAAATATTTTTTGGTGAACATTTATGATAGTATGGTGATGCCTAGCCATCGGCTAAGCTCTAGTTTATGATTCCAACTTAGTTTTGAGGTTCTTAAACACTCCAAACACCCTCCCCGCCCCCCACACACATAAAATCATCACATAATCTTCCATCACTACGAGGTCCTAAATATTATTTTAGAACTATCAAAAGGATATTATGTCTATTGGGTGTTACAAAGAGGTACTCCATCAACATCACCATCTAAAAATTCTAGATTCTTTTGATTTTCATCATCTTGCCATATCTAAGTGTCATTCTCCATGAATATGGCATCCCAGTAAATAATTGTTTGTCATTTTGTGGCTAACAGTGCTATAAGCTTTTGATAGACTATTGTGTCCTACAAAGATTCTAGGTTCAACCTTCTTATCTATTTTTTTCTCTTTTCACCCGAGGCACATAAGAAAAATGAAGACAACCAACATTTTTAGATTTGTTAAAAAATATTTACAACCAAACCAATCCTCAAATAATATCTTCTTTTCCAAAGGCTTAGTTGGCATTCTATATAGATGAAATACTACTGCATTTGTAGCTTCTATATAAAATTTCTTTGGCATCCCTTTGTCATGGAGAAAAAACCCTTCATATCCACTAGCGTCCTATTTTTTTCTTTGCACTACTCCATTTTATTGAGGAGTATCGGGTGTTGTTAGCTGATGCTCAATTCCTACTTTATTGTAAAGTTGTTAAACTTTTCTGATGTATGTGTGGTTCCATTATCTATTCTTATCAACTGAATTTTTCAACCACCCTGATTTTCCATAAAATCCTTATATTTCCAAAATATATTAGCTACCTCAGATTTAAAATTCAAAAGACAAATCCAACAATATCAGGACAATCATCAATTAAGGTAATATAATACTTACTACTCTTTAAATATTATTTTTCTAAGGTCTACCTATATCTGCATAAATAAGTTCTAGCTTATTTTTTACCATCCATAATGAATTCTAAAATAGAAGACTTTTTAGATTCCCATGCTGACAGCCTTCATAAGCAAGAAGATTTTTCTTAAGAATTGGGAGAACATCTTCTAGTTAATTTTTTTTTTGGGAAGAGTATGGAATCATTATGATAATTTTTGAGTCTTTTATTCCATAATTATTAATCATTTTCCTACTGAACAACTGTTGTTTGTTTCTCATTTGATAGATTTAAGGAAAAACATCCTCTGCTAATCTTGACCTTGAACATCCTCTTATTATCTAAATTCTTGATGAAACATGATTTTTCTTGAAACAACACTTTGAAATTATTTTCAAGTAGTCTCCCATCACTTAAGAGATTTAGATCAAGATCAAGAAAAAGAAAACATCAGTTATAAGTTTCAACCTGTAGGGCTTTGATTTGCAATAGTTCCTTTGTATTTTTCATCAAGATATTTGATGTGCCACAGTTTCATGACACTATAGATGCTTAAAATAAGGAAATTATGCTAAACACAAGTATTCTTATTTGATATGATATGCGTTTGAGTTGATTTTTTTAGAAAATCGGTTTGGAGCAAATACTAAGAAAAAAGGTTGGAGTGTTGCTGATTTGGTGACCCATGAGTTAACCTATGACTCATCAGTAGGACCTACGACCTGTGAGTGTTTCCATGAGTTAAATTCTTATGGGGATTAATAAGTCTGATATCACGAAGCAAGTTCTGGGAAGTGACTCCAACCCATACCACATGAGGTGGAACGATGAGTTGATGTTTTAAAAGTTGTGCAAGCTCTGATTTTCACAATTGAAGTCACTACTCATGGGCCTAACCTATGACACAATTCATGATTCATGTGGTGTTGTCAACCTAGTTTTCCTACACTATTTAGGTTAAGATTTATTTTGTATCTATAAATACTAATTTGATGTTTTATATTTAGGTTACACACTTTATACACTTTTTACATTTTATTTTGAGTTTTGAGATACATGATTGATCTTGGAATTATTGATATTGGTTTTTAGGGTTTATAATAAATTTGAGACTTTAGGTTTTCATTTTATTCTTTGTATGTTAAAAATTATGCTTTTATATATGAAATATTCATTTGTTCTTATGACCATGAGTAGTTAAACCTCATAATTAGGGTTTGGGAACCATGATGAATTAACAAAGCAGGTCTAGTTCAAAGTCATTCTTGATTGTATTCTAGAATATGTTGGTATTTTCATTAATTTACTGCTTTCTTGACGGGTGCAGTGAAACACCCTGGATATTTGTCCCTTGCAAATATCCTAAGCTTTGAGTTCACTTCTTTAATTATGACTTGACAATATGAGTTGTATGTTGTCTTGATAGGTCATGTGACCCTATTTGTAGGGTGTTAAGTAGATGGTAGCTGGGTTTTTTTTATCTTGGTTATGACTTTATAGTGATGAGTTGTTAAGGTTGGTGATGAGTCATTAGGATAAACCTTAACCAAATCAATAACTTAGTTTTTTGAATTTTCTATGAGTACGAGGTGTGGTCGTAGGTTGTTCAATGTCTGACATATTTGGGTACTATGTTGGTTATAAATAGACCCTATGAGTTTTTGGGTCAAGTTACGAGTGGGATCATTGATTCGTATAGTGGAAAATGTATGGGTGTCGAACTCACTATCTGGGATATGACTCAAGGCTATGAGTCTTATGATGTGGTAATGAGTCAATGGGTGACTCGTAACCAAAGATGATTTTTTTACAACTTTTAAGCTGAGTGTATTCTGGACATTTCCAAATTTAATACCCTTATAAAACCTTCGTTAGGACTTCATTAACACATCACTTCCAATAAAACACTCTCAAACGCTTTGTTCAAGCTGAGGCTAGGGTTTTAATGGAAGTGGTTATCTAGGGTTCTTGGGGTGCAATTCTTCAAAATTCCTTGGTATTTCGGGCATGTTACTCCTCTCTCATTGTTATTTTACTGAAAGCATGTGTTTATATGTATGGATTTCATGGTATTGTTATGATTTTGAAATAAAGGTTAGGGTTCTTTGAATGCTTATGATTGAATAATGTTTTCCCTTGGTTTAATTATGGTTTTTAATATTTTAAAGATGGCTTTGAATTTGTGGGTGCATGGGTATGGTGGTTGAACTTAATAATGGTATTCTTCTCTAAACTTTTGGCTTTTGTAGGGGTTATAAGCCTAACCCTATACTACAAAATCGGTTTATTGTTATGAGAAAGGTTGGAATTTGAATCAGGGGTTCAATGGAATCCCCAAAGTGTTTGCTTTGACTTATTTCTTAATGCTAATGCATGGAATAAATAGTTAAATGGTTAAGGATGGTGTTTTAAATATTGTGGGGTATACGAGAATCCCCTATGCGATTTTAATAATGTAGTCTGTGGGGTATACGAGAATCCCCTAGTCTTGGCTTAATGAAATTTCTTGCAAGCCATAGTTGGTATAATGATACCACTAAATAATGCCTTAATAATTGACTCCTAGATTTGGTGGTTTGGTTGTGTGCTAAATGTTTCAATTTGTCAATAATAGGGGTTGTGATAACTAGTTATGAAGCTGGGAGTCTGAAGGATGGGAACTAAAAACTAATATCTTCCTACATGAGGGTTGGTCTTTGTGACCATATTCTTCTGGGGTACACGGAAATCCCCCAAGTCTATATATGAATATATTTATCATGGAGGGAAAAGGGTTCTCAGGAATCCTGGCCCTAAGATTTCTCTGATTCATGCGGTTGTACATACTGGGGCCCATTCAGGGGTAACATTGAACCCATATAGCCCATGGGTGGATTTATGATGACAAAGCTACACAACCCAGGTTAAGGTTTTTAATGCATGATAAACCTTGTTTCCTATCTCGACACGATATAAATGTATGTATGTTGTTCTATATGGTTATTTGATTTGGTTTGAATTAATAGTATTACTTTACCTTTATCCCTGAGTTATATGCTATCGTTCACCCCGCTAACCATCTTCGGGCGTTTTATCCCTATGCATTATAAGAACTAGCCATACTTTCACTCCTCATACTCAGTGACTTAGTTATTTGAGGACAACTTTGAGTCAGACAAAAGTGGTGAGCTTTCATACTTTAAAAGACTTTATTTCATGTTATAGACCTCTATATATCATTTTTATTTCTTTGGTTTTTGTTTTGGCGAATCTTTGTGGCATTTCCCGACAGGATATCCTTTGATTCTTATTCGAGTGTTTGTCAGACTACCATGGGCATGGGCAATGGCAATAATAGTTTTTGCATTGGTAATGGTATTGGCATTGAGATTGGTAATGGATGGATAATTGGTTGTGACTTTTAGTTATGATTTTAGACTTATGGTCACGTCTTTAATTTGTATTATCTTATCTTGTTATATATTTGGAATACACCTGAAATATGGTGTAGGGCGGTTAATAATTGGGTATTGGGAGTGGTCTCCGGTGCTGGTTTGACCTGATATACCTGACATGAGTAGGCCCTTGTTCAAGTCGTGTAATGCACACATTAAGAACTAACCTGTATTACATACTTATAGGAGAGAAAGGCATAGATTAGGAAAAATAGATAACAAAACTAATTTAAAGCTACCAACCTTCCTCTAATTAACTTGAGTTGTAATAGGTATAGTTGATGTGAGATCACAAAACAAAGGCTAGTGATGCAATGCCCTGATACCAAGAGGAGATGAGTAAAATTGATCTAAACCAAGGTCGAGAGATGGTTAGCTTATACAAATGTGTTAAATTTTTCATGCAACGTTCAAAGATATTTTGACAAGAACGGATAGTCTATGGAGGTACGAAGTCATGTGGAACGCCATTCTAGTGTGCTTCTCATATTGATAACAATCCAATTAACTAGCAACTATTGCTACTACTTTTACAGTTACAAAACCCCTTTCTTTTTATCTACACAATTACCAATTATATCACCATGCTCTTGATAGATTTATGGCATATTTCTCATGGGTTTGACCAAACCTAGTTGGGTTCTATGTTTTATTCAGTGACCACTTTAAACTTTCTTAGAAGTATAATTTGGGCGACATCAAACTTTGGCACTATTGTTGGGGAATACAGTTACAAATTGACTGATTAAGTTTGAAGTTATTGGTTTCATTTGTTGATTTCTAGTTCTCTATTATTTTTAAAGAATATGTCAGTTATTCCTATATAAAGACCCTTCAGGTCATTTTCCACATTTTCTCTTATTTTTATCGTTAGGGCATTCCTATAACTTCCCCAAGTCATTTATGACTTGATGGAACTGACAGCACGGTTACCGAACATTTTCGTTTGGCTTTTAGAGCCAATTCCCTGTTCTAAAGTATTTGATGTTTCCAAATGGTCACTAAGTGAAAACTTCACCAAAACAATCTCGTATGAAAATTTTTACTGTACCAGTATCTTTACAATAATGATTTTAGGCTAGGTACACCTTTGGTTTGGGTCCCGAGACATTGTCTTATTTCAACCAATTGGTAGGAAAGTTAAGTGAATAAAATATAATATGGGAACCATATTTGGTTGAAATAACCTCGAATGAAAATTCTGAATGTGCCATCGTAACCAGAATGTTGAATCTAGTATAGTTACATAGTTTGTTCATGTATACAGGATTCTGAATAAATCCTGAGGTCTTGATGGAAACTTGGAAGATTTTCTAAGTTTCGTTTGTCATCTGGTATAGATGGAATCACAAAGTAAGGTCCACGATCATGGTATCGTAGGAAGATAAAGTAGTGTGATTCTGCAGGGCATGTTTCAATTTTAACTAGCTTGTACAACACCAATGTGGTGCGATCACAGTTTCTGGGCTGTGATAGAGGGACCGGAGGAACTGATATGGGTATAAATAGACCCTAATGTCATAAATTAAACCATTTCTCACCCCTTTAGATAATAAATGCTAAATAGTGTGATATCTTAAAATTGAAGCATTCTTGCAAGACCCCGCAAAATCTTAAGCTTGATTCGGTCCTATAAAATCTAGTAAGGGGTCCCATACTTAGAAAAACATCCAGCTAGGTGTTCATACTTAGAGTTATTTTAGACTTTGTAAGTTGGAAATCCTTTTTTATGACCCTTATGACCTTTAAATATCAATTTTTAGGTTAATTCATGATTAGGAATATCAGTTGGTATTCTTGGACAAGATTCAGATTTTTTAGACTTCCTTAGAAACACATTTGAAAGATCAAACCAGTGGATCAACGTGAACTTAATGGGTTGCTTCGCCCATCGTGAAGATGAGCATTTTTCCCCAGCTCCCACTGTTAATTCTACTGAACCAACGTGGACTCGATGCGGTGCATTGGCTATTGCGCCGAAGCCAATGATGCAGTGTATCGGTTTGCGCATTGCTAAATCAATTTTCAGTCATTAAAAATGCCAAGTCCACAGGGGTAATTGGGTTTTTTTCCACCTGATTTCAGCCCCCAAAACACGATATTAAGCCCATTTAGAGGACAAATCCATTCATCATTCTCAAATTTGAGTACCAATTTGAGTACCAAGGTATATGAAGTGTTCATCCAAGGGTTTCCTTCCACCCTTGGAGTTCAAGAAACTCTTTCTAATTACAAGTTAATTGATTTCATGGATTTCACGTTGGATCATGAATGTATTAATGATTATGATGTTAATGGTGATCTAATTCCATGATTTGTCCCAAGTTTCATGCAAAGTAGTTTAATTGTGAATTGAATTTTATGAACTACCTGCCAAACTCTTTAATTGCAAGTAGAATATAGAATCCATGATATTACTACATGCTTATTGATATGTGAGATACCCAAGCTCGCCAAGTGTTTGTCAAAATGCTTATGTGATTAGACTAGTCCAAGTATAACATGTTATAGTGTGATACCAATCATGCACAAGCTCATGTATAAAAAGTGTTTGACCAAAGATATATCAGTGAATGTATTATTAGCAAGCTAGTACCATGATGCTACTAAAGTCATGTAATGATTTACTTTTCAGGCAATCGAGTCCTGGGGGTATTTAATACCCAACAATTTAGAAGCTTACCTAGATCTAGTGTCAGTTATAGAATAATCATTGTCAGGTTATGATTAGTCATAATCTCAGTAAGTTATATAACTAATGAAAAACTTAGTAGATTCAGTATTAGTACAGTCCAGTTCAGTATCCAGTTCAAGCCTCAGTAAATTCAGTTAGTTAATAGAATTCAGTAGTATTTTATCAGTCAATGGAACTCAGTGAACACAGTTTATTTTAGTTAGACAGTATAATCAGTAATAGTTCAGTCAAGCCTAGTATGGACTAGGAATTAGTTCAGTGACTATTTAGTTGGGAGTAAGATTTAGCACCGAGCGAACCCAGGTATGGGGGCACTCTTGTCATAGAGGGTTTGACGCTTAGTAGCAATCCCTGCATTACAAAACTACATAAACAGCGTAGGTTGAGATATTTTTCTGCCAGACTAGGGTTGATACCTCTCATATGAGTTTTCCTTCCTGGGAGGGCTGACAAAAGAGCTTTTTGTCATAAAGGGTTAACTCACAATTATCTTAACCCATGGAATGGTACAGATACCCTTCCAACTTAGGTTATAGGTTGGACCTTAATCTATTGAGAAAGGTGCATAGTACTTAGATGACTACCTCCCACAGTCTCAATTTTAGTCTTCAGAATAGAAATCTGTTTAGTTCTACAAAAATTAGGAATCTCAGCCACTGTCACTCAGTTTAGTATTGAACTCAGAATAGATCCACAGAATTAGGATGGTTAGATATAATTTCTTATTTAACAGTAATACAGTATCAGTAAACTCAGATATCAATAAGTCGGTAAATCAAAACTCAGTATCCAGTGTTATCATGACCTCAGTTATATTTTATGGATTCATGCATGTACTCTCATTCAGTTATACTAATGTTATTCATTCAGTATTGTTCATGTATATGAACCTATGCATCTCAGCCTACCTTATTTACCATACTAGTACATTCAAAGTACTTACGCATACCTTTCGTTTGAGATATGATGGCTTATATCATAGGTTGAGACATACGGGCTCCAGATCATACTTAGTAGCTCAATCCATCAATAGCAGACAAGTAATGAGTCCTCCTTTTTTGAGGACATATTTATTATTTTGGTATTTTAGTACTCAGTTCATTTTAGTAGTCAGAGTTATTTGGGGACTTGTCCCATCAACTCCTTGTTCAGATAGTATAGGCTTTTCAGACGAGTATTTCAAACGGATGTATTAGTATTCAGCTTTCAATACTCAGTATTTATTTATATTTTTGAAATTTATGGAAAGTCTCTGCCTAATTTCTACATAATACAGTATTCTTATTCAGTTATTGCAACAGGTAGAAGTCATGGGTTAGCTTGTGGTCCCTCAAGATTATAAGCATCGTATAGCATTCGGGGTAGAGACTTGGGGCATTACAAACTTGGTATCAGATCCTAAGGTTCAACATATTCCTAGCAAGTTCGAAAACCACATATAGTAGAGTCTTGTCCATGGGTGTGTAGAGCGCCACACTTATGACAGGACGTTATTAGATGTTTTAAGAAAAGTTTCCCTTCTTTTATTATTCATATCTTGTGAGTTAGCATGAGCTCAAGTTAAACTCTCAGTCTAATCCATTCTCTTCATTTATAAAATATGACTCCCAAAAAGACTAACAAAGGGAGAACTTTAAATCAGTCAACACCTCAGCCCATCCAGTCGGATCCCCTAGATGATCATGTCCCATGCTGAATTCAGAGCAGCTTTCACCACTCTATTTCATTCTTTGGTAGCCTAAAATGAATACCCAACTTTCATTCTAGCCAACCCAGTTCTCAGTACTATTACAGCCAGGATTCAGTAATTCACCCAAGTGAACCCTCTATCTTTGACCGGGTCAAAGTCAGATAAGGACCCATAGGAATTCCTTTATCAAATGTAAAAATTTAAAGATATTATAGGGGTGATAGCTAGTGAGAGTGTTGAGTTAGATGCATATCAATTGTAGGATGTGGATCACTTATAGTTCATATAGTGGAAAGCATATAGGGCCGTAGATGTAGGGCCCATAGAATGGGAGGAGTTTTTTATTGCTTTTCTGGATAGGTTCTTCCTGCTAGAGTTGAGGGAAGCGAAGCTTTTGGAATTTATAAATTTAAAGCAGGGCAGCATGATGGTTCAATAGTATTCTCTCAAGTTTACTCAATTAGCCAGATACGCTCCTCATGTGGTAGTAGATAGCAGATCTAAGATGAGTAAGTTTATGTCTGGTATGTCTAATAGTGAGGTCAAAGAGTGTAGGTCCACAATATTTATTAAGGAGATGGACATATCAAGGCTCATGGTCCATGCTCATCAGATAGATGAGGCTAAGAATAGAGAGAAGGGGAGATAGAACAAGAGAGCAAGAACAGGTAGTTTCAGCTTCACTCAACCTAAGTCATAAGGTGGGAATCATTCTAAGTTCTGCAAAAAATACACAGTCTCTGCTCCGTCCTAAGCCAGTGCTCCCGTGCTGAAATTTAGAGACAATAATAGAGATAGGGATTTAGGCCTTAAACCCCGGGGTAGTGTTATCACTGCGGCCTTAAACCCCGGGGTAGTGTTAGCAGTTCCCGAACAAATCTCCTCTATTAGAAGTGTGGTAAAAACTATCAGGGTGTCTACAGAGCTAGCAGTGACATATGTTTCGGATGTGGAAAGCCAAGCTACAGAGTCAGACAGTTTCCTTAGGTAGGTTCATAGAGTCAGCATAACCGCGCCTCAGTTTATTCAGGTCACCCGAACCAGCAGAGTATCTTTTCTAATGCCACCAGTGGGCAACTCCCAAATAGACTCTATGCACTTCAGTCCCGAAAATATCAAAAAAGTTCTCCTGATGTGATCACTGGTACGTTACAAGTTTATCATTTGTATGTTTATTCTTTGCTAGATCCAGGAGCTTCTTTGACCTTTGTTACTCCTTATATAGCTGTTGACTTCAGAGTCAGTCCCAAAATCCTAGCAGATCCTTTCTCAATCTCTACCCTAGTGGGTAAATTTATCATAGCCCAACAGGTATACAGGAACTATCCGGTTATGGTATCTCAAAAATTCACTTCAGCAGACTTAGTCGAATTAGAGATAATCAATTTTGATGTCATTCTCAGCATGGATGAGCTCCATTCCTACTATGCCTCAGTCGACTGCAAAAATAGAATTGTCCAGTGCTGTTTATGCATTAGCCCATCCTAGAGTGGAGGGGTAGTACTTCAGCACTTAAGGGTCAGCTTATTTTCTACCTTAGGGAAAGGAAAATGATATCTAAGAGATGTGACTACCATCTTGTTTGAGTCCAAGACTCTAGATTAGAAAACCCTACTCTTTTGTAAGTATCAGTAGTATATGAATTCCCATACATGTTTCCTGAAGATATTCCCAGAGTTCCTCCCGAAATAGGAATCGATTTCGAAATAGACCTTTTTCCAGATTCTCCTCCTATATATCTATTCCGCCATATAGTATGGTACCTGCAGAACTCAAAGAATTAAAAGAACAGTTGAAGGATCTCCTAGATTAGGGATTCATCAGACCCAGTATGTTATTGTAGGGTGCACTAGTTTTATTCATGCGTAAGAAAGATGGTTCCCTCAAAATTTGTATTGATTGCCGCCAGCTAAATAAAGTCACAATCAAGAACAAGTATCCACTTTCCAGAATTGATAAATTTTTTGACCAACTTTAGGGTTACAGTTACTTTTCTAAGATAGACCTCATATCATGCTATCATCAGCTCAGAGTTAGAGAATGTGAAATTCCAAAGATAGCTTTTAGAACTCGGTATTCTCTCTTTGAATTCTTGGTCATATCCTTTGGTCATACAAATGCTAAAATAGCTTTCATGGACTTTATGAACCATGTGTTCAACCAGTACATGGACATGTTCATTATAGTCTTCATAAATGACATCCTTGTCTACTCCTGCAGTAAGCATGACAAGCAGACCATCTCAGAATAGTATTACAGACGCTCAGAAACCATAAGCTATTCTCCAAATTCAGTAAGTATGAATTTTAGATAAGGTCAGTAGCTTTCCTCAACCATGTCATTTTCGGTGATGGAAATTGAGTTAATTCCCAAAATATCAAAGCAATGAGAAACTGGCCCAGACCTATTTCTAAATTATATATAAGGATTTTCTAGGGGTTGGATGGATATTACCAATGCTTTGTTGAGGGATTTTTTTCTATTACATCCCCTAAGTCATGATTGATCCAGAACAAGGTTAAATTTTAGTGATCAGATTCATATGAGAAGAGTTTTTAGGAGTTGAAGACTCGACTCACCTCCGCCCCAGTTTTGACCCTGCCAGATAGTTCTAATGGATTTATGGTATATTATGATGCTTCCATGATTTATTTGGGGTGTGTTTTGATATAGAGAGGTAAGTTCATAGCCTATGCATCTAGATAGCTCAAACCCTACGAAAAGAACTATCCAACTTATGATTAGCAGCAGTAGTATTTGCCTTACATATTTGGAGGCTCAATTTTTATGGTGTTCACATCGATGTGTTCACTAACCATAAGAACCTACAGTATGCGTTCTCTTATAAGGACCTAAACCTCCATGAGAAAAGGTGGCTGGAGTTGTTGAAGGACTATAACATAAGTGTTCTATATAATTCGGGCAAAGACAATATAGTGGTTAATGCCCTTAGTAGGATTTCTTTGGGTAGTATTGCTCACGTGGATGGTGGTAGGAAAAATTTAGCTCAGGAAGTTCATCAGCTTGCCCGACTAGGTCTTCCCTTAGTCAATTCAGTAGAAAGTAGTGTATGGGTGCAGAGTAGTTCAGAATAATCCCTGGTTTCTGAAGTGAAGGAAAAGCAGGATAGTAATCAGTTAGAGATTAGAAGATAGAGGTTTTCTCCCAAGGGGGAGATGGGTATTATGTTGTCAGGGTCGGCTACGTATGCCAGGTGTATATGACCTGAGACAACGGATTCTTAAAGAAGTGCATGGTGTGCGTAACTTTATTTATCCAGGGTCCACTAAGATGTACCATGATTTACTAGAGCTCTATTGGTGGAGTAAGATAAAAAGTGACATTTTTGAGTTTGCATCAAAGTACTTGATATGTCAGCAGGTTAAGATTAAGTATCTAAAGCCAAATAGGTCCATGTAGGAGCTCAGTATTCCCACCTAGAAATGGGAAGAAGTAAACATGGATTTTGTGATAGGTTTGCCTCGTACTCATCGTCAGCATGATTCTGTATGGGTTATTGTAGACAGGATGACAAAATCAGCTCATTTCCTACCATTCCATACCTCTTATTTAGTCGAGGACTATGCCAAGGTCTATGTTAGGGAGTTGGTCATATTACATGGAGTTCTATTTTCTATTATCTCATATAGAGGTACACAGTTCACCTCTTATTTATGAAAGCATTCCCAAAAGGTGTTGGTACTCAAGTCCACCATAATATAGGTTTTCACCCTCAGATAGATGGCCAAGTAGAAAGGACCATTCAGACTTTAGATGATATACTGCGAGCGTGTACAGTAGACTTTAAAGGTAATTGGGATGGCCACTTGCCTTTGATTGAGTTCACATATAACAACAACTATCATTCCAGCATTCATATGGATTTTTTTGAGGGGCTCTATGGAAGGAGATGTAGATCTCTCATTGGTTATTTTGAAGTGGTTGAGGCCATATTAGTAGGGTCTGACTTGGTATTTGATAGCTTAAAAAAAGTTCAGTTGATCAGGGAAAGGCTTAAGACAACTCAAAGCTGACAGAAATCGTACATAGATGTGCACAAAAAGGATCTCGAGTTTGATATTTGTTATTATATGTATTTGAATATCTCTTCTATGAAAGAAGGGAAGAGGTTTGGCAAGAAGGGGAAGCTCAATCCCCGATATGTCGGTCCTTACCAAATTCTTAGCCATTTCAAAAAGGTAGCTTACGAGCTTAAGTTGCCTTCTGATTTAGCTTCAGTCTATCAAGTGTTCCATGTCTTCTTGCTAAAGAAATACATTGGTGACCCCACAGTTATAGTCCCTTTAGGGAGTATCAACATTCAGAAAAGCCTCTCTTATGAGGAGATTCCATTTGAAATCCTTGATTACCAAATTCACAGACTGAGAAACAAAGAGGTCCCTCTAGTCAAAGTTATTTGGCTGAACCAGTCTGTTGAGGAAGCTACTTGGGAAGCAGAAGAAGATATGCAGACAAAGTATCCTCACCTCTTCTCAGAAAACTCAGAATCAACCCAAGGTAATAGTTTTTCCTTGAACTTACTCAATTCCATGCTCAGATTTTCTTCATAGATTTGGTACCAGTTACCATTGCATATTCAGTTATGACTTTATGTTTCAGATATGCATGTTCATCGAAAGAAACTCAACTTATTAGCAGTCAAAGTCATGCATTCATGAATCATGTTCAACTACGTACTCATGCATCAGATATGTATGTTGAGTATGAAATTCCAGCATATCATTAGTGTCAATTAGGAAATCATATTGCAGTTGTGGATATCTAGTATCTAAATTCAGTCTATCAGTATTTCCTGCTTACTCAGTCCCATTTGATGACGAATGTTCCCAAGAGAAAGATATTGTAAGACCCCGCAAAATTCTAAGCTTGATTTAGTCTTGTAAAAGCTAGTAAGGGGTCCCAGACATAGAAAAAATTCAGCTAAGTGATCATACATAGAGTATTTTTTCCTTCATAAGTTGGCGATCCTTTTTCACAACCTTTATGACCTTTAAATATTGATTTTCAGGTTAATTCATGATCAAAAATATTAATAGGTGTTCTTGGACAAGTTTTAGATTTTTCGAACATCATTTGAAACAAATTTGAAAGCTCAAATCAGTGGATCGATGCGAGATCAATGTGTTGCATCGCCTATCGCGTCAATGAGTATTTTTCCACAACTCCCAATGCAAATTCCAGTGAACCGGTGTGGAGTCTACATGGTGCGTTGGCTATCGTATCGATTCCAATGACGCGATGCATTGAATGCCAATGACACTCCATCATTCTTTGCACATTTGAGTACCAAGGTATGTGAAGTGTTCATCCAAGGATTTCCTTCTACCCTTGGAGTTCAAGAAACTCTTTCTAAATATAAGTTAGCTGATTTCATGGATTTTTTGTTTGATCTTGAATGTACTAATGATTATAATGTTAATGGTGATCTAATTCTATGATTTGTCCCAAGTTTCATGCAAACTAGTTTAATTGTGAATTAAATTTTGTGAACTACATGTCAAACTCTTAAATTTCAAGTTCAATGTAGAATCAATGATATTACTACATGTTTATTGATATGTGAAATACCCATGAACCCCAAGTATTTGTCAAAATGCCTATGTGATTAGACTAGTCCAAGAATAACATGTTATTGTGTGATATCAATCATACACAAGCTCATGTATAATAAGAGTTTGACCAAAGCTGTCTAAGTGAATTTATTATTAGCATGGTAGTACCATGATGCTACTAAAGTCGTGTAGTGATTTAATTTTCATACTATCTAGTCCTGGGGGTATTTAATATCAACAATTTAGCTGCTTACCACGAGCCAGTATAATTTATAAAATAATTTTAGTCATGTCATGATCATTAGTACTCTCAGTCAGTTACAAAACTCAGGATAAACTCAGTAGACTTTGTATTAGTCTATTCCAGTTTACTATCTAGTTCAGACCTCAGTAAATTCAGTCAGTTAACAGAATTCAGTAGTATTTCATCAGTTAACTGAACTCAGTTCAGTTCAGTTAGATAGTATAATCAATAACAATTCAGTCAATCCTAGTATGGACTAAGAATCAGTTCAGTGTCTATTCAGTTGAGAGTAGGATTCAGCACCGAACAAACCCAGGGATAGAGGCATTTCTTTCAGAAAGGGTTTGACCCTTAATAGCAATCACCATATTACAAAACTATATAGCCAGTATAGGTTGAGATATTTTCCTGTCATACTAGGGTTGATGCATCTCATATGAGTTTTTCTACAAGTGAGGGTTGATGAAAGAACTTCCTGTCAGAGAGGGTTAACTCACAGTTGTGTTTACCCATGGAATGGTACTGACACCCTACCAACTTGGGTTACAAGTTTGACCTAAATCTATTTAGAAAGGAGTATGTCGGTTATATAATTACCTCCTACAGTCTCAGTTTCAGTCCTTAGAATAGAACTCAGTTCAGTTCTACATAAATTAGGACTATCAAACACAGTCACTCAATTCATTATGGAACTTAGGAATGTTCCACAGAATCAGGACTGCTAGATATAGTTTCTCAGTAAACAATAATACAGTATTAGTAAACTTAAATATTAGTAAATCAGTAATTTAGAACTCAGTATCCAGTGTTATCAGACCTCAATTACAGCTTACATATTCATGCATATACTCTCATTTAGTTATACTCAAGTTATTTAGTTAGTATTGTTCCATCATATGAGCCCTTGAATCTCAGACAACCTCTCTTATCATACCAGTACATTTAAAGTGCTAACACATACCTTCCTTTTGCGCTATGATATCTTATATCATATGTTTATATGCATGAGCTCCCGATAATTCTTAGCAGCCCGATCCATCAGTAGTAGATTAATGGTGATTCCTCATTGTTTGAGGATAGATTTATTATTCCAGTATTTCAGTACTCAAGTTATTTCAATAGTCAGAGTTATTTTGGGACTTTTCACATCAACTCTTTGTTTAGACAACAGTGGCTTTTCAGACTAGAGTATTTCTGATAGATGTATCAATATTCAGTTTATAGTACTCAATATTTAGTTATTGTTTTGAACCTTATGGCAAGTTTCCACCTAATTTCCGTATAATAGAGTATTATTATTCAGTTATTGTAGCAGGTACCAGCATGGGTTAGCTTGTGGTCCCTCGGGATTATGAGAATTGTGTAGCATCCAGGGTATAGACTCGGGGTGTTACAATTATGGTGATTAAGAATCTAGATTAACATTTATTTACTCACTTATCTTTTGATATAAGTTAATAATTCACACTTTCTTTGTGAAATTTCTTGTTTTATTGCTCAAAACCTCAAACCACAAAACCTTGAGGGATTTATTTTATCCCTAATTAAGCGTGGTTTACACCCATTTTTTAGGGTAATGATTTCTTGAGTTTGATAGTATGTTAGGTTGGTTTACGAAATAAATCTTTTGAAAGTGGGACCCATATGGGGTTTTTTGTGTGATTTTTGGACTCGAATCACAATGCTGCAATATGGGTATTATTATTATCAAATTGGTGAGTTGAATGTGTTTTTGATAGCTTGGAATGTTTAGGAAGCTTCTCAGAAGGGAAAATAGTGCTTTAGTAATTCGTTGAGCTTTCTTCAATGTCAAGGTAGGCTAGGTTTGTCCCTTATTAGATTAAGCTATTTCATAGTATTTTTATGATATTATGTTCGATTTGGGATAGTTTTTAGGTGTTAGATTGAAGAAATTCAAGACTTGGGTTAGTTGGAATATTTAAACTATTTTGATATATTACAGTTGAAATACCTGACTTGTTTCCTTATGTCTTAGGTGAATTGGAATTTATTACTAATGTTAGTATAAGACTACCTTAGATTACTCAAGTTAGGTAAAAATGCTCTAGTTACTCATGCTAAGGGTAAGTTGGCCTTAGTTTCTTACACTAATGTAGGTTTCCTTAGTTTCATTTGATTTTTTAAGTGCTTGAGAAGAATCTCTACCATAGGGCTAATTTAGTCTTGCTATACATTTGAGAGAGGATTTAGATATCTTTGACTAATATAGGGTATAATTTTCCTTATATTTTTAGGATTCAGAAATGGGCTCTTTCATTCACCTTAAGCCAATATCGATGATAGTTCTCTTAAAATCCTTATACGCTTGTTGTACACCTAGATAATTCTCTTTTAAGGGAATATTGAGGAACCACGGTAATTGATTATGGTTATAAGTATATTAAAAGTAATGATCATGGAATAATTAATCAGATTATGGATATCCTATGAAGAGCAATGGATCATGTTATAGTAAGTTAGTGAAAATGTAATGGATTTCTTATGTGCTATGGATTCATAGCACTTATGATGCTTAAACTTGTAGAATAAGTGTGTAATTAAGGATCTTTTGTTGGATTTGATATATTTTTGGAGTGATTTTTCATGAAATTAGGTGCTTGAAGCTAAGCGGACGAAAACGTAATAAAAGCCAAAATTTGACCACTTATTGAGGACCCTACGCCCCATTGGTGCCACCTACTGGGCATTGGTGGGTTCTTAGGTATCATAAAGTGATTTCCAGAGAAAATATTTTAGGTCACCACCTACGGCCCCCATCTACATCCGTAGGTGCCACCTACGATGCGTAAGTGTATCCATAGGTGGCCAACGACACAAATTTCCTAGATTATTTTAAAGTTATTACGTAGGGTTTCCATGTAACCTAAACCTACTCCTATGATTAACGAAATCATTAGTTTGTACGTCTAGTCAAATTTTCCTTATTTATTTAGGATTTGAATTCTAGGATTTTCTTGTAATCTATAAATACCCTTTAGGCCCTTTTTAGTGGAGAGATTCAAGTTTACTCCCTTGGGGGCTACCATATACTTTTTCAAACATCTCACTATTTTTTGTATGTTTTTTGGTTTGTTATTCAATTTGAGACTTTGGGTTTTCTTCTTTCATTATTGGGAGATTAATTCTATGATTTTGTCTACAAATTCCATGAATGATGTCATAACTATGAGAGGCTAATTCTCTTAGCTAGGGTTGTGGAAAACCTGGTGGATTAACAAAGTAAAGGAAGTGCCAAATCGTTCAAGAAAAAGATTCTTACATATATTGTAGGTATGAACCCTCAATTGAAATTCATGTAAAATCATATGAATTTATAATTAAAACTAGTTTTGGGCACAAAGATGAAAGATTTATCCTTGTTCAAAATACCACATACCTTAATTGATGAATAGATGAAGAAGATTGAACTTTGAGTTCCTATTGGTGCTTTTGAAGATTATTTCTTGAACAACTTGAATTGGAAATCTTAAATTTTGAGCTATTTTGGAACAAGAATGGTGGATATTGGGGATTCTTGAAGTTGAATATTGAAGCCTGGAGTTTCTTGTAGAGAAAATTGATGAAAAGTGAATATATTTTGCTCCCCAATATGATAAATCTACTATTTTCATAATTTGGGGTATGAGAAAAAGACGATGTTGTCTAGGATTTTTAAACATAGAACTGGGACGCTGATCAAGGCTCCACCGCGATACGGTGAGTGGGTCATCGCGATACCTACCTCAATATTTTGGAATCACGGTGACTCACTGGATTGTGACAATTGTTGATTTGGGCCTCATCACAATGCAATGGTATGATCATTGCGATATACATCACAATGTGGTACAATCGTGATGAGTTACTAAAAATTGAATAATGCCGATTTGGTCTCCACCGCGATGCGGTAGCCTCCTCATGGAGATACTCACCGTGATGCAGTGTAATCATGGTGAGCTACTATTTTACCAATTGGAATGCAATCCAATCCTCATTCAAAAATTATAAAACTTACCCTAGATATGATATTTTTACCCCTGAATATAATTTAACTCAACAATCATTGTATCGGAGCTCGAAAGGTCACCTTAACAATCTTTGAGGTTTAAAGAGAGTAAAAATGACTAAATCCCTCAAATCTTAGCTTTACTTTTAGGTTCTAAGTGCTTCAAGTACGTACTAAGGGCTAGAATGAGCTATAAATATTTGGGGCATTACACCTATAGTGATCCTAACCTGACTGTCTAAAAAGCTAAGGTAAAAAAACTAAGGACAAGCCTATGGTATTTGGTGCACATTTCTAGAACTACTATTTTGATTGCGAGTGTGTCTTGATACGTCCCTGCAATGACATAGATAATTCTATTAAGTGATTGGGGCTTGTTTTTTGTGAGGGCACATGGGTTGTATTGTGTGCTTCTTACTTGTTTGGGTTATGTAACTTGTCCAAATGCATGATTGTTTATTGCTAATGTAATGTCATAGATTGATTCCTTTATTTCATATTGTTGTGTTTCATAGACACACAGTGTCTTTAAAGTATTAAATTTTTAGAGGGTTATGTGTTTTTAGCTAAAATTGATGATTGGCATCCATAGGTTTCTCTTGGTTAAGCATTGTCGTACTGTTTTGTTATGTATTATTTATTGAGGGCATGAAATGTTCTAAGTTGAGGGTCTTGATATTCAATGGTTTCATCACACTTAAGATGCTTAAACATGGAGAACATGCGTGTAATTAAGGATATTTTGTTGGATTTGATGTGTTTTTTGAGTGATATTTTAGGAAACTAGGTGTTGGATGAAAACCAGAAGAAAACACAATGAAAATCCAAAACTTCACCACTTATTGAGACACCTACGCCCTGTAGGTACCACCTACTAGGCATAGGGGGTTCGTAGGTATCAGCAAGTCATTTCCAGAGAACTAATTTTAGGCCACCTCCTATGGCCCACAACCTATGACCATAGGTGGGTTCCTAAGTGGCCATCGAGACAAATTTCGTGGATCGATTTAAAGTTGTTTCTTAGGGTTTTCATGTAACCTAAACCTACTCATATGATATACGAAATTATCATTATGTATGTTTAGCCAAGTTTTCCTTATTCATCTAGGATTTGAATTTTAGGGTTTCCTAGTAATCTATAAATACCCTTTATATCTTTATAGTGGATATATTCAAGTTTATACCCTTTGGGGATAGCATTTACCCTTTCAAACATCTCATTATTTTGGTTTGTTTTTGGTTTGTTATTCAATTTGAAACTTTAGGTTTCTTGTTTCATTATTGTTAGATTAATTCTATGATTTTTTCAATGAATTCCATGAATGATCTCATGACTATGAGCGACTAATTCCCTTAACTAGGGTTGTGAAAACCCTGGTAGATTATAAAGTAGATAAAGTGCCAAGTCAGTCTAGATAAAGATTCTAGCATGTAATGTGCTTTTCTTAGTTTTAATAAATTTCTTAGTAGTGGCCAATATTAGTATCCCGCCAGTATTTGCTACGAACTCAAGAGGGAGGTAGAGATCGAGAAAAGAATACTATAATAGTTGTTTGGAGTTAAAAGCAATACTAATCTTACATGCACTATATACTTAAGACAATTAACTTTCACCTAACCAACTTGAGACTGAGAGGAGATACTTAAAACTGGCATCCAAGGCAAGGGTTAGTAAGGTGATGCTCTAAGATCCAGAGAAGATGAGTAAAATTTACCAAAGTATGCCCAGAGGCGGTTGGTAACACATAACTTTTCTGATTTTATATACAAGGTATTGGAATAGTTCAACTACGCGCCATAAATCTATGGAGTTAGAAGCCAGGGGAAATGCAGGCCTACTGTTCGTTTTAGATTGATTACAACCTCAAGCATCCAATTCTTGTTAGTTTTAACTATTTAAGAATCCCCCATTTACTTTCTACGTTGCCTGGTGATTTCTACAAGTTCAGGCAAGATTTGTAATGTATTCCCAGTAGGATCGACCCCAACCTAGTTGGGATACCATATCTTGATAGCAACCACTTTATCCTACAATTGGATGTGTAGTATAGGTGATATAAATTTTTCTATGGTGATGCTGTAAATCATATGTTGATAACTACCATTGATTCAAATGATAAATTTTCTTTTACGCTAATGATAAGCTATTGAATATACTATTGATTAGTCATTGCTCAAGATATTGCTTACGATTATGATCATATTAAGAAATTATGCTAGTAATCATGCTATTAGCAATTATGCCATGAATTATGTTAGAAGTCATGTTTACTTATTGTATGGAAAGCTACGTATTAATTATGCTTGAAATTGTGATTGTTGATTAAATAATCACATATTTTATCAATTTTTTCATCGACTATGATGATGTGGCTGTTGGTTTGAGTCCATACATTATAATTATGTTTAGATTGATATTCAACAAGGACAAAGAATAATTATGATGATATATTGATACTCGATAAGGTCGGAGGATGATTATAATGATATATTAATATCAAGTAAGCCAAAAGGATGATTATTATGATATATTGTTATCCGGTAAGTACGGAGGATGATTATGATGGCATATTGATACCCTACATGGCCGAAGGATCATTATGATAATATAATGATACTCTGCTGACCGGGGGACGATTTTAATAATGTGCCTATGTCTAAATCTATTAGTTCAAGTTTGGCTATGCCCTATGTATGGCTATTACATATATATGTGTGTATGTGTGTGCGTATATATCTGTGTATGTGTGTGAGTGTTTATATGTAGTTGGGTGTGATATTGATATTACGGATGCCGGTTATAGCACTAAAGAGGTAAATAATTATAAGGTAGTATAATTGATAATTAGTGATAAGTTAGGATTATTAGTGGATATTGTTTAAGTGACGATTATTGACTAGCTGAACAATGTGTATTACATAGTAAATCATGATTAGTCAATAAATGATGTTAGTTAATAAATGATGTCTGTTGATAAATGATGGTTGTCTAATAAATGTTGATTAGTGGTTATGTGCTGAATAGTTTTAAAATGATGACTAAAGATTATATGCTGACTAGTAATAAAATGGACTACTTTATAAGAGATGGTTTGCTAATAAATGGTGACTAATGAGAAACGATGATAAGGTTATTAAATGATAGTAAGATTATGCAATGTGGGTAGATTGGAATTATGGTTAAATAATGAGTTGGTTATTTGTAAGCAGTGAATGGTTGCTTTATTCTATCTTTGAGTGTACTCTCCAAGAGTATGGTAGTCTGTGATGAGTTATATATTTTCTGCACCAATTGGCATATGGAAGCCAATTTTATAGTGTATGACTGCTTGTGTGATTCCTTGAGATGCATTATAATTCTTATTTATTTGCTTATATTAATATGACTATATTGGTATGTGTTGACACGTTATGTTCTAGTTAAATTACATATTTTTTACTGCAATACTAGAGATGATTTAGGTTCATTTCTATACCTTAACTTAGTTATGTTGTCTTGCACTTTACCATACTAATATCATGATATAGCTTAGTCGGCCAGTGATGCCTAATGAGTACTCATTGTTTTTGTACGCATACTACACTTCATATTTTTTTGGTGCAGATTTGAATACAAGCTATTGTCTTTAATCGTTGATCGTGCTGTGTATATTCTTTGGAGATAGGGTGAGCCCTCAGAATCAAAGTCATCTATTTCCTTTTATCTTTCTATATTCAGTCTTTTATTATCGAGACGGATGTTTTTGACTATTCTAAGAATTTAAATTGTAATACTATTAGATGCTATTGTACTGGATCTAGTATGTCATGGGATGGTATCTTGTATTGACCATTTTACCTATTTAGAATTCTGTACTAATTTATAAGTGTTTTGTTCATTTTTGCCTATGACTGGGTCCTTTCCACCAAGTTAACCCATTGCATTTAACTCTGGTTACTGTTTTGCTTACCTACTAGAGTGGTAGAGTAGGTTCCATCATTACTCGTAAATCGAATCATGAAAAATTGATATCAGAGCCTAGGCTTTATCAGTATTGTTAGTATAAGATAAAATGTCCAGTAGAGTCCCATGGAATGAAATGATGACGTTTATTTCGTAGCTTTGGGGGGCTATGGAAATTCTTAAAATTTCATCACTTATTTCACCCACTTCGTGCATAGAGTTTATGCTGGTTTTAGAGTATTCCCTTGACATTACTCTTTTGCAGATGACCAGGACACGTGTTATCGCTACATAAAATGAGGGTAACGAGGCTAAGCCTAGGAATCCTACTTCTATTTGTGGATGATCTAGAGGTTGTAGGAAATCATGAGATGTGTCCCTAGCTAGGGCCAAGATAGGTTGCCTTCTCTAGTGTAACGCCCCAAATCGAGTACCCAAAATGCTACATGGTGCTCATGACCCTAAAGGAATACAAACTAACCCATGACTGATATCTGTACCTATATACTGCATGATATACTGTATAAATGTGGAAATATGAACTGAAAGGCCATGATGTTCAAAACTATAACAGGACATCTAAGATGGGGTATAAATACCCAAAACAAAATTGTCTAAACTTGATAGTCTGAACAAGATAGTTTGGAAAACCTCTAACTAACTGAACTGTCTGAATAAGGAGTTGATGGGACATGTCCCCAACTTAACTCCGCCTACTGAAATCACTAAGTACTGAGATAATGAAATACCAAATCATATCATCCTCAGATGATGAGGACTCACTGCTGACAGACTATTGATATCTGGAATCTACTGATGCGCTGGATCTTGTGTCTCTGAACCTATGGTATAAGCCACCATAGCACAAATGTGTCAGTACTTTGAATGTACTGGTATGCATGTGAGGTAGGTTGAATGCATGGGGTTCATATGCATTAACAATACTGACTAACTGAATAATATAAATGTGAGAATACATGCATGAATACATAGTAACTACATCAGAGATCATGATAACATGAATTTACTGGTAACTAACATGACTGATAACTGAGTTCTGATGATTGATATAACTGATAGCATGAGTGATTGTATCTGACAGTCCTGAATCTTATGGAACTAACTGGGTTCCATACTATTCTAAGTTAACTGTATCTGATAGTCCTAGATTCTATAACTGAAACTGTGGGAAGTAGTTATCTAACCGACATGCCCCAAATAATGCATTATAGCTGAGTTAGGGTCCAATCTGTAACCCCAATTGGAAGGGTGTCAATACCGCGCCACTAGTTAAGAGAATCTGTAAGTAACCCTCATATAACACGTAAATCTAGTAATAATAGTGGGAACTCTCATATAACAGGTTAAGGAACCTCATCTACCCTCATATAACAGTCTATGATGTCTTAACCTACACTGGTTATGTAGTTCTGGAATGCAAGGATTGCTTCTAAGAATCACACCCTCATATAACAGGTGAGTTCCCATCCTTGGGTTCACTTGGTGATAATTCCTACCATCTGAATAAAAATAGAACATGATTAACTGAACTGGACTAGACTGAATTCATGGGGTTCCGTTAGCTGATGGAATACTATTGAGATTACTGAATTACTAAGCTTTCCTAAGTCACATGACTGACTGGGTTTTATGGACCATGGCTTGACTGAGGATATCGTGAAAACATGACACTAAATCTAGGCACATAGCTATATTTTTTGGGTACAAGTACCCCAAGGACTCGATTGAAGAAAACTGACAAGGCATGACATTCTTTAATACATGACCAACGCCAACAATCCATAATACAATAATTGGAGATATTTCATGGGCATATGATTATCATAGCTTGATACATGAATAAGATAGTATTTATACGTAGCATAATTTCATAAGGCTAACTCATGAGCAATCCAACAACAATTTCAATACATAAGAATTACATGGAAGTCATTTTGGATCACAATTTAGCTATAGTGCATAATTTCTATCCTCCTAGGAATTTTATCTAACACCTTACATTCACAACTTAAAGCATAGGTGAAATCATCAAATTTCACAAATCATAAACTACAAAATTTATGGATTTCAATTTATATGCTAACATAGTTTTCATAATTTCACGTAAGGATCCCAACATGGGAATCAAACAACCATCACATAACTTGAGCAACCCACAATATAATAATCATGATTCATAATTTAAAATAGGGTTTTTGAGCTTTATGGATGAAAGGATTCCATAAATCAACACAACGCATACCTTAGTTCTTTATTTAGCGAAGATTAAAGGAGAGACATTCTTGAAATTGAATTCCTAATTTAAACCCTAGCTTGTTCTTAAGAGAAAATTGAGAGAAAATAGTATATTTTGGATTCGAAATAGCTGAATCTCATGTTAAAAGGGATTAAATAGGGGTGTAAAATTGACCCTTTTAACCCTAGACGTTGCCTTTAATTTTAGTGAAATTTTCCCGAATTGGACCTCTGGCACTATCACGTCGTATCACTAGAATTTAAAAACTGGGAAATTGAGGGATGGTGCGACGCAGAGCCATCGCGCTGCCACTTTATTTATGACTTGGAAGTATTATGAGATGCGGTGAAATCATGCTAAGATACTAAAAAGGTTACAATTGCCATTTTAGCTTGTGGCGCGGCGCACCACTGACAAATTTGGCATTGTTTTACGACAGGAACTTGAAGTAGTCATAACTTCTTACCCATTTATTGGATTTGGGAGAATCTTATATCGATGGAAAGCTTATTGAATTTACCACCTGAAAAAAGTGAAAATATTAAATATTTCTTATGGAATAAATATTATTCAATTTAGAAGATAATACTAGACATTCTTGGAATAAAATTATCTAGGAAACTTTGGGGTGATACACCTATGTCATATTCTCGCTCATGACCCGGAGTTTTCTACCCCATCTAGTGGTGTGACAGTGACCAACCTAGGTTCCCCTAAGGCTTATTTCTTCTTCTGTGGTCAGATATATATTTATTCCACTTTTAGAGATAGTTCTTGGTATCCCATATGATAGTGCACAGTCTACAGACCAGAGTGGTACTGAGGCAAAAGTGGAACCTATAGCGTGACTCCTAGAGTTTAGGTCCCTCCTGTGTCACAGTTTATCAGCCGATAGTTGCTTAACCAGTGTTTGTCTAACCTAAAATGTCTACCTAGGAGAAGAATATCTTAGGTAGATTCTTGAGATTTGCTTTGCCTAGGTTTTGTGGTTCTCCAAGCGAGGATGCATATGATTTTCTAATTGCTTGTAAAGATAGGCTCTATAATTTTGGCCTAGTATATTTTAGTTGGACTTGGTTGTTTGACATTGGTGGAGAGGTATTATGGATTCTAGACCAAATGGATATTCTCTTTTTCCAAGGACTCAGTTCTCTGAGATGTTGTAATACCCTATACTATTCTTAGATCTATTCAACTTTTAGTTTCATGAATTAGGGGTGTAAAGCCTGAAAATTTCTCAAAGTGTTGGGGACAGTTATTTTTAAGGCTTCAAAAATTGGAGGATTTATAACTAGGTCTTCCCAACTCTGATATGTTAGTTTTTGAGTTAATTCATGTTCAGGGTTATAAAAAGCATGTCTTGGAGATGTTTTGGAATTTTTAGATGGGGTTTGTGTCAACTTTCGATCACAAATACTAGAGAGATATCGCGATAAGCTTGTGATGCGGCATTAGTCCCAATGGCATACATATCACGATGCGCTGAGGGAAATGCAGTACCGCAATAAGACCTCATTGCAATAAGCATGCTCCATCAAGTTACATATTTAAATGTCATTGGGGAAATTGGGTGTTTTCCCCCTCAACCCAATCGTTCATAACACGACTTGGGCATCAATTATGATATAATTTTTCCTTTTTCTCCAACTTTCCTCCCAAGAAAGTCATTCCATTTCTCCAAGAACACAAATTCATTTCCTTTCTCCCTAAGAAATCAGGAATTCAAGTCCCAAAGATCAAGAAACTTTAAGAAAGCATCAAAGATAGCATTTTTCCTTTTAATTTAAAAGCTTAAGGTTTGTGGGATGTTCATTCATGGTTTATTTCACCCGTGGAGTCCAAAAACACTCTTCAATTAAAGAATGTATTTTTCTACTATTATGGAATTTTATATTGCTTAAGATGGATTTAATTTATGTGTTTATGGTGATTTTAGTTCAATTCATCCCATGTATGATTCCATGCAAGATTTAATACCTCAAGCTCTAAATTTAAGTTTCCCATGCTTTATTTAAGGGAATTTCATGATAAATCCCAAATTTATGATTCTTAGCAAGCATGCCTATGTTAAATTCATGCCCCCCCACATGTTTGGTGTAATGCCTATACTTATGGGTTTCGAACCTTGGTCCTTTACTAAGGTTTTTAAGTTTGTTATTGTGTTCAGTGATCATTCAGTGTTGCCGGGTTATGAACATCCGATACCTACATGTTTTACATGATTTGTAGATTTTCAGGTATAATTCAGTTAAGCCGTGATTATTCCTATTTATTCAGTTATTATGATCATAATGAGCACTATCAGTCATCAAATCAAGTTAAGTTAAACTCAGTTCCGTTTCAGTTCAAGTGTCAGACTTTTTAGGACTAGGATTTAACATCTATCAAACCTAGGGATGGGGCTCACCTGGCAGTGGATGGTGTGACCGTTAGTAGCAATCCCTGAGTTACAAAACTATGTATCCAGCACAGGTTAGAGATATCTACTTACCAGTTGAGGTTTGAAAAGGTGTTCACCTGTCAGTTAAGGATAACACATATCTCATTAGAGCACCTATCAGTTGAGGGTAACTCATTAGTCCTTTGGGACACAAGTTTAGTGGATCGACAGAGCTATTATTGGTATCCATGTCATGGTACTAACACCCTTCCAACTGGGTTACAGGTTGGACCCTGATTATCTCATATTATTACATGTAGGCTAGATGATACCTCCCACAGTCTCAATATAGTATTCAGTGTTAATTTAGTTCAGGCATACTTGACCGAAGAATACAGATTTATAGTTATTTAGTTATACATATTTCAGTCTCTCAGCTTGCAGATTATTTCATAATTATGTATATTTTTGGTGTTACATTCTAATATATTTTAGTTTCCATGCATTCATGTTCATTTATTTCATGTTGTTCAGTTAGTCCTTATCTCATGCGCATAGTACCCTATGTATTTTTCCTAAACTTTATCTCATATACCAGTATATTCAAGGTACTAACCACATACATTTTTTTGTGATATGATGTCTTATATCATATTTTAGAAGGCTCGGTTTCCCGACCATAGTTAGACAGCCGGCACTACTCAACATTCATAGTGGTAAGTCCTCATCCATCGAGGAAATATTATCTCTCATTAAGCACTTTAGTATTTTATTATGTTCAGTCATTCGGATTTAGTTGGGGACCTGTCCCATCAACTCCTCAGTCAATTAGAGGCATTTCAAACAATCAGAAAATAATTAAACACTTATTCTGTTTATTTGTTTTTCAGTATTATCAGTTATTTTAAATTGGCAGTTAGATTTTAGTATGTCATTGGATGTTTCAGGTAGGTGGTTAACCATATTTTCAGTATTTAGATTAGTATTAAATTTATTAGTTTAACTTTTTTACATGTATACTACTGTTACTTTATTTAGTGCTCACAATAGGTGATAGCTCATGGGTTACCTTGTAGTCACTTCTGACCATATGCACCATTTTTGTATCTATGGGGTGTCCTCGAGTTGTAACAAAACATGGTACCAGAGCCTAAGGTTTTACAGTTTCCTAGGGTGTCGTAAAGCCACGATGAGTAGAGTTTTGTGCATGGGTGTGAAGCGTGCCACACTTTTGGAAAAAAGGCTACAAGACATTTTGGGAAAAGTTTCCCTTCTTTAAGTATTAATGCCATACGAAAGAGAATAATATTTATTTAAACTCTCTTTCTAAATTATCCTTCATTCTTCTTGCAAATAATTCCAATAAGAAGAAACAATAGAAGAAGGAATAGGGACCATCCCATACCTCTGCCTATTCAAGAAGGTCCCATGAATGAACATGTCTCTCATACTGAGTTCATAGCTGCTGTCAGTACCTTATCCTATACATTAGCTTCTCAAAATAAGCAGCGACTTATTTCCCCAACCAATATGCTGGCTAATACAACTGTTGTTAGGAATTGGGATTTTACCCAAATGAATCCCCCTTTATTTTCAGGATCCAAGTCTAATGAGGGTCCGCTAATGTTTTTTTATATGGTTCAGAAGGTGATAGATATTATGGGAATCACTTTGAGTGAGAGTGCATATTTTTCTACATATCAGGTGCAAGATGTAGCTCACACCTAGTTTAAGTAGTAGAAGGAGGATCGTGGTTTTGAAGTAGGGCCTATTGAGTGGGTGGAATTTGCCATGAAATTTATAGATAGGTTCTTCCCATTAGACTTGAGGGAGGCTAATATTCAAGAGTTCATTAATATGAAGTATGGTAGCATAAGTTTGAAGGATGACTCACTTGAGTTTACTCAGTTGGCGAGGTATGCTCCCAATGTAGTGGCTGAAAATAGGTTTAGAATGAGTAAGTTCACGTTTAGTGTAGCTGATAGTGTGGTTATGGAGTGTAGGACTACCATTTTGATTAAGGAGATGGACTTATCTATACTTATTATTCATGCTCAGTAGAATGAGGAAGAGAATCTTAAGGAGTAAGAGAGAGAGAATAAAAGGGCCATAATAGGTAGTTTTAACTTTTTTTAGCCAAGTTTGAAAGGTGGTAACCGTTATCAGTTCCGTTAGAAGTTTTCAGCCCCATCTTCATCATCATCAACTGCGCCAGTGAGTAAGTTTAAGCAAAATATTTGTGATAGGGTGCTAGGCTCTAAGTCCTAAGGTAGTGTGAATAGTGGACTTCCTAATTCGCTCTATGGGAAAACTAGCAGGCATCATCAGGGTATATGTAGGTTTGGCAGTGATGTGTGTTTTGGATATGGCAAGCCAGACCATAGAGTTAGAGAATGCCTAAAGGCTGGTCAGTAGGGTCATTCCAACCATCTTCAAGTTCCAGACGGTTGCTTAAGTCAGCATGGGGCCGCTTCTAGTGCAACCAGTGGGTAGTGCCAGAATATGTTGTATGCCCTCCAGACCCAGCATAATTAGCAAAGTTCTTCTGATATAGTTAAGGGTATGTTACAGGTCTTTCATCTCTATGTTTATGCTTTATTAGACCCCAAAGCTTCACTCTCCTTTCTATCCCCCTATAGAGCAGTTGATTTTGGTGCCAGTCCTAAATTTTTAGTAGAACCTTTCTCAGTGTCTACCTCAGTGGTTAAATCTATTATAGCCAGAAGCGTATATAGAAATTGTCCGGTCATAGTATCTCAGAAAGTTGCCTTAGTTAATCTTGTTGAGTAAGAGATGACTGATTTTGATGTCATTATCATCATGGATTGGCTCTACTCATGCTATGCCTTTATTGATTGTAGAAATAAAGTCATTCAATTTTAGTTTCCCAATGAACAAATCATTGAATAGAGAGGTCATACCTCTATGCTAAAGGTCAGATCGTTTCTTATCTTAAGACAATAAAAATAATATCTAAAGGGTGTGTTTACCATCTTTTTTGAGTCAAGAACTCTAGTTTTGAGACTCCAAGTGTTGAGTCAGTTTCAGTAGTAATGGTATTTCCTGATGTGTTCCCTAGAAACCTCCACAAAATTCCTCCTTAAAGGGAAATTGACTTTGGAATAGATCTTCTTCGAGATACCTAGCCTATCTCTCTTCTGCACTACAACATGGCTCTAACTAAGCTTAGGGAATTAAAAGAACAATTGAAATATCTCTTAGATAAGGAATTCATCAAGCCCAATGTTTCCCCTTGGGACACTCCAGTCTTTTTCGTCCATAAGAAAGATCGTTCTCTCAAAATGTGCATCGATTACCATCAGTTGAAAAAAGTCACAACCAATAATAATTGGCTGATGAACCTCCCTTAATAACTTATTCTTATCATCCTCAACATGTGATAACTACCTATAGACAATCTACTAAGGGTATCTGCTACTATATTAGCCTATCTCGGAAGATACAAAACACTCATGTCATAATCTTTCAACAACTCAAGCCGCCTTCTATGATAAAGAATCAATTTTTTCTGCGAGAACACAGACTACAAACTTTTATGATCTGTGAACACATAAACATATACCCCATATAGATAATGCCTCAAAATTTTCACGATAAAAACAACAACTGCCAACTCAAGATCATGGGTAGGATAATTCTTTTCATAGGGTTTAATCTATCAAAAAGCATAGGCTATGACCTTACCTCTCTATATTAATACACAACCAAGACCAACTCTGGAAGCATCACAATTAACTACAAACCCATATGAACCATCTGGCAAATTCAAGACTGGACCTGAAGTGAGTCGAGTCTTCAAATTCTGAAAACTTTTCTCATATGAATTTTACAACTAGAATTTGACTGTCATCTGAGTCAATCAAGACATGGGGGATGAAATAGAAGAAAACCTTTTAAAAAAACATCTATAATAGCCAGTGAAACCCAAGAAACTTCTAATATTAGACAAAGAGATGGGTTTGGGAAAATTTCTCACTACTTCGGTCTTTTAAATATCAACTTGGATGCCATAACTAGAAATAATATGGCTAAGAAAAGTTACTGACCTTAGCCAAAACTTGCACTTACTGAACTTATCAAATAACGGATGAGCTTGAGAGTCTGTAATACAATCCTTAGATGGTTCGCATGATCATTTTTGTTACGGGAATAAACAAGAATATCATCAATAAAGACTATGAAAAACATGTCCAAGTACTACTCTAACACTCTGTTCATCAAGTCCATTAAAGTTGCAGGGGCATTCGTTAGTCCAAAAGATATAACTATGAATTCAAAGTGACCATACCGAGTTCTGAAAACTATTTTTGAAGTGTCATATTCTCTGAATCTGAGCTGATAATAGCCGGATCTGAGGTCTATCTGAGAGAAGTAACTGGCACCGTGAAGTTGGTTAAACAATTCAACAATCTTGGGAATGGACACATATTCTTGATTGTGATTTTGTTCAACTGACGGTAATCGATAAACATTCTAAGAGAACAATCTTTCATACGCACGAAAAAGACTAGAGTGTTACAATGGAAAACACTGGGCTTGATGAATTTCTTATCTAAGAGATCTTGCAGTTGTTCTTTTAATTTCCTAAGCTCAGGATGAGCCATTTTGTAGAGAAAAATAGAGATAGGTTGGGTATTTGGAGGAGATCTATTCCAAAGTCAATTTACCTTTCAAGAAGATCTTCGGGGAGGTCTTGTGAGAACACATTAGGAAATTCCCTTACAACTAAAACTGACTCGAGACTTGGAGTCTCAAAACTAGAGTCTTTGACTCATACAAAATGGTAAGCACACCCTTTACACATCATTTTTCTTAACATAAGATAGGAAATAATCTGACCCCTAAGCTCAGAGGTACTACCCCTCCATTCAACGACTGGTTTCTTGGGAAACTGAAACTGAATGACTCTATTTCTATAATAAACTGAGGCATAGCATAAGTAGAGTCAATTCATGCCAAGAATGACATCAAAATCAGTCATCTCGAACTCCACAAGATCAACTAATGTAACTTTTAGAGATACTATGATCGGGTAATTTCTATATACCCATGTAGCAATAATAGATTTACCCAATGGGGTAGCCACTAAAAAAGTTTCTGCTAATGATTTGGGACTGGCACCAAAATCAACTACTATATAGGGGGGTTACAAAGAAGTGTGAAGCTCCAAGGTCTAATAAAGTATAAACATGGAGATAAAAGACCTGCAACATACCTATAGCTATATCAGGAGAACTTTCTTGATCTTGTAGGGTATAGAGGGGATACAACCTATTCTGACGATGCCCACTGGTTGCGCTAAAAGAGTCAACCTACTGAGTCGGGTGACCGGCTAGAACTAGAGGACTGTTGGACTGACCCTACTGACCATCCTATGGGAAATCTCTAACTCTGTGGCCTAGCTAGCCACTTCCAAAACACATATCACTAGCAGCCCTACACATACCCTGATGATGCCTGCCACATTTCCCATAGAGCAGATTAGTATAGCCACTGTTCACACTACCTTGGGATTATATCCTGGTGCCCTATCATGACTATCTTGCCTGAACTTAGGCACTAGCACACTTTCTGAAGATAGAGCTGGGGCTGAAAACTTCTGATGGAACGAAGAACGGTTACTACCTTCTGATCTTGGCTGACAAATGTTAAAACTACCTATTCTGGAATACTTATTCTTTCTTTCTTTCTCTTTAAACTTCTCTTCCTTAATCACCTGAGCATGAACCATAAGTCTAGATAAGTCCATATCCTTAATAAATATGCCAGTCCTACACTTCTTAATCATACTATCAGCTATACCAGACATGAACTTACTCATTCTAGACCTATTGTCAGCTACCATATTAGGAGCATACCTCTCCAAGTGAGTAAAATTAAGAGAGTACTCCTTCACACTCATGTTGCCCTTCTTTAAATAAATGAACTCCTGAATCTTAGTATCCCTTAACACTAATGGGAAGAACCTATCTAGAAAAGTCATGGCAAATTCTCCCACTCTACAGGCCCTGCATATACACCACGATCCTCTTTCCACTACATAAACCATTTGTGAGCTACATACCATAAATTATATGCAACCAACTCTGAACTCTCAATAAAAATGGTATCAATAATATTTTTCACCTTCTGAATGATATCAATAAACTCTTGTGGATCCTCTTCAGACTTGGATCCCAAAAATAAAATGGGATTTATTTGGGTGAAATCCTGAATCCTAGTTGCAGATGTATTTGCCACTAGATTGACGAGGGCAACAACTTACTGGTTGTTCTGAAAAACTACTGAATGGGCTAAGGTAGTGAAAGTAACTCTGGACTCGATATGACAAATATGTTCATTCAGGGGATTTTCCTGAATAGGCAGAGGTGCGGGATGGTCCCCATTTCTTCTTCCATTATTTCTTTTGGGAGGCATTATCTATAAATAGAATGAAGGATGAATTAGAAAGAGTGTTTAAATAGAGCTTATACTCTTTCACATGGCATAAATACTGAAATAAGGGAAATATTTCCTAAAGCATCTCATAGCCTCTTGTCCATAAGTGTTGCACGCTTCACACCTATGTACAAAACTCTATTCAATGTGGCTTTCAGATACTTAAGGGTACTGTAAAACCTTAGGCTCTGATACCAAGTTTTTCACGACCTGAGGCTACCCCGAGCTGCGATAATGGTGCTTACTGTCATAAGTGACCATAAGCTAACCCATGAGCTAGCACCTGTGGTGAACACTGAATAAAGTAGCAATAGTACAAATGTATGAAAGATAAACTACTAAATGTAATACTAATCTAAATACTAAAAATTTGGCTCAACCACCAGTCTGAAACATCTGATGACATACTAAAATCTAATTGTTATTTTAAAATAACTGATAATACTAAATAGACTGAATAAGTGTATAACTAACTGTTTGATTGTCTGAAAAGCCTCTAACTGACTGAGGAGTTGATGATTTAGGCCCCCAACTAACTCTGACTAACTGAATATAATAAAATACTGAAGTACTAAATAAGATATAATATGTCCTCGATGGATGAGGACTCACTAGCATGACTGTTGAGTAGTGTTGGCTATCTAACTATGATCTGAAAAATAAGCCTCTAAATCTATGTTATAAGACATCATTATGCAAAGATGAGTATTGAATTAGCACTTCGAATATACTGGTATATGAGATAAGTCTGGATGAAATGCATGGGGTACTATGTATACAAGATAAGGACTAACTGAACAGCATGAAATAATTGAGCATGAATACATGAAAATTGTACTATCTGTGAATGCAAGACCAAGCATATACATGATTCAAAAATAATCTATAAGCTAAAAGATTGGAATATGTATAACTGAATAACTGTAAATCTGTATGCTTTGGTCAAGCAAACCAAACTGAATAAATATTGATTAATATACTAAGACTGTGGTAGGTATCATCTAACCAACATGCCCCAATCTAAGCTAATTGAGGTCTAACCAGTAACTCCAATTGGAATAGTGTCAGTACTGTGCCACAGGTTCTATCACTGGGTGTATGGATCAACTAAACTGGTGTCCCGATGGACTAATAAGTCATCCTTAACTGATAGGTGCTCTTATAAGATATGTATCACCGTCAACTGGCAAGTGAACACCTTGTCAACCCTCAATTAACAAGTAGACATCTCTAACCTACATTGACTAGGCAGTTTTATAACTCAGGGATTGCTACTAAGGGTCACACCCTCTACTAGTAGGTGATCCCCCATCCCTGGGTTAGCTAGATGCTAAATCCTACTCCCAATGGAAGTGACACTTGAACTAAAACTGTACTAAGTTTAACTTAACATGATTTCATATTTAATAGTTCTCATTATGATCGTAATAGGTGAATAAATAAGAATAATATGGTTTAACTAAATAATACTTGAAAATCTAAAAATCATGTAAAACACATAGGTATCTAGTGTCCTTAACCAACCAGTACTGAATAATCATTGAACGCAATAACAAGCTTAAAAACTATAGCAATGGATTATGGTTCAAAACCCATAAGTATAGACATTTTACCAAACATATGGGGATTAGGAATTTAACAGAGGAATTCTTCCTAAGAATCATAAATTTAGGTTTAATCATGGAATTCACTTGAATAAAGCATGGGAAACAAAAATTCAGTGCATGAGGAATTCAAAATCTTGCATGGAATCATACATGGGATGAATTGAATTAAAAACACCATGAAAACAAGAATTAAACTCATCTTAAGAAATACCAAATACCATAATAGTAGAAAAATCCATTCTTTAATTGAAAAGACTATTTTGGGATCTATGGGTGAAAGGATCCATAAATGAACACCCCACATACCTTAAGCTATTAAATTGAAATGCAAAATGCTATCCTTGATTCTTTCTTGAATGTTCTTGAACTTGGTGACTTGAATACATAATTTCTTAGGGAGAAAGGAATTGAATTTGAGTTCTTGGGGAAAGGGAATTGCTTTATCGGGAGGAAAATTGGAGAAGTAGGGCAAAATTATGCCCTAAATGATGCCTAAGTCTTATTATGAATGACTGAATTAAGGGGAAAAAGACCCAATTACCACTATGATATGTAATCTCGTAACTAGATGAAATAAGTTTACTATGCTGCAGTCTTATCTCGGTAGTGCATTTCCCTCACCATGATGTTGTATATATTCTATCAGGACTAATGCCGCATTACAGTCTTACTCTAGTTTCATGTTCCAAACATGACCCAAACCCCATCCAAAAAATTCAAAAATTCTCCAAGGCATGCTTTTTATGTCCCTGAACATGAATTAACTCAAAAATCAAAATCTCGAGGTCGGGAAGACCAAGATAATAATCTTTCAAATATAGATACATTAAAAATGACTAAGTCCCCCACACTTAGTGAAATATTTAGGCATTAAGCCTCTTATGCATGCAACTAAAAGTTGAATAGAGCTAAAAATAGTATGGGGTATTACACCTGAATTAGCTGAGATTGGGGCATGTTGATTAGATTATACCTTCCATAGTCTCTGTACAGTATTCATTATTTATTAAATTTAGGTTTGCTTGACCAAAGTATATAGATTTACAGTTATTTAGTTATACATAGTTTAGTCTCTCAGATTACAGATTATGTTAGAATTATGTATATGCTTGGCCTTATATTATCAGATATTACAGTTTTCATGCATTCATGCTTAGTTATTTTATTTTGTTAAGATAGTTCTTATCTCATATGCACAGTATGATGACTGGTGATTTTACCACTCATTTGTACTAACCATTTATATGCACTACCATGTTTGTAAAGTTAAATGAGACACAATTTTTATTTAAAGCACTAAACTCCATATTTTGTAGGTATATAGTTGAGAATGAGAAAAGATATAGAATAGAGCTAACAATGATAAAAAGTGAGCAAAAAAAGTATAGTTGAAGACCTGGATCATTTCAGCCACATTTATCGTGGTACGTAGGCCGCGATCATGGTTAGTCAAGATGGTTAGCATAATGCAGTCACGGAACATAATTGCTATTGTATAGCTACGATCACAGTCAAACCTGTACAAATTTGGTTCAGCGGGAATATGCCTAAGGGCAGATTTTCAACATTGTATAGATGAATTCCAAATCATATATAAGCAAAAATCCTTTCTTCTTTGGAGAGGGCTTACCTCATATATATTTTTGAATTGAAAGGAACAAACCCTAATTGGGAAAGGATGTAACTACACTTGAGGGCTTAATTTCTTTTTAATTTTGTGAAGAATGAATATTTTGGATAATCCTTATGGTATATCTCTCTTTAATTTCTTCATGATTAGCTAAGTAATTTAGTCTTGGGATTATGTTAAACTAAAGTATAATTGTGTGTGGGTGTTGTTGTGTTTGCATTATTTTTAGTTGTTGAGTATGGATTCCACCATTGCTTGCAATAATGAGTTGTAATTTGATGGGTGAAAACCCCAAATATCCAAATAGGTTTGATGAGTGAAAACCCCAGACTCTAAAAACCCTTCATTATCTTTGAAAGAGAGATGGAGATGAACTTAAGGTAACCCATACAATCCTTAAAATTGTATTATAGAGGGATAAGGTACTAGTGGACAATTGAGCCTATGGTTTACCACCTTTTGCAATCTTAGAAATAAGTGTATTTGGAGTGTAAATCATGTCAAGAGCATCATCCTAGAAATAGGGATGCTTGATTGAGGTTTTGGGTGATTACGAATTTCACACTTGTTAGGTTCTCAAAAGAGCCAATGGTTGAAACCATTGTTGTTTTATTGAAAGATTGACTACAATAACTTTTGACCTAGCGTATACTTTGGTCAACAACTAAACTTCATACTAAACCATCATCAACCTACATGTTTTACCTTTATGTAGACATAATCACAAGATCCTCTCTAATCTTGATTTTAAACTAAATGTGTGATATTCATGCATTGGTAGTAAAAAATTAGTACAAAACAATCCCCCTATTTTATTTTATATGTCTTGTTTTCTTATCATTCCGGGCAACCTTTTGGTAACTAGAGCACCCATAGGACAGGAAATCTAAAATTCACTCCTTGTGGATTCAAACCTAACTCTAGTTGGATTATTGACAGTGATAGCCTCACCTCTCAATCTTGGAAGTGAGTCGAGCATTATCAAAATAGCGTCATTTCCAGAGAGAGAAACATAGATTTTTCTTGTGAGGTGTTCTTCTTACTTGGGTATATCAAAGGTGGTGTATTTTATTATATTTATTATTTTTGGATTTCTTATAGGAAACCCTACCGTGAATGGAATCATGAGTGAAAGAACTAATGATTTGGATTCATTTGATATTCTCCTTGATAGAGAGATCCATCCAAAAGGTGCAGGCCAAATGGCAGACACCTGTATCGCACCTTATAAGAGCGGGACCATACATATGATGAGAGTCATGCTTTATTTTTTTAAAATTAAGTGGTTGTATAGGGGTCAAGTGTATAAGGACCCGTATGTTAACTTAAAGAATTTCTTGGAGGTGTGTGCACCATTCAACATTGGACACACAACTCAAGAACCTTTTTGGCTCAATCTTCTCCCATTTTAACTAATGGGAAAAGCGGTCACCGTTCACTCCCTCCAGATTCAATAACTTCATGGAACGAGCTTAAAAACGTGTTTTTGGATCAATATTCCATTTTTCCCAAGGTGTGCCACACAAGAGATGATATCATAAACTTTACACAAAGGAGTGGGCAATTGCTTCATGAAGTATGGGAAAGATTTAATCGAAAGTTAGCCAAATACCCAAACCATGAGATTCCAAGAAATATAATTTTCTAATTATTTTATCCGGCACTAGACTCTTGGAACAAAACTATTGTGAACAATGCGGTAGAAGGTTCTCTCTTAAACTTGCACTTTCAAGCTTCTTACTTAGGCATATCCAGGGTGGTGTATTTTATTATATTTATTGTTTTTGGATTTCTTGTAGGCAACCCTAACATTAACGGAATCATGAGTGAAAGCACAGATGATGTGGAGTCATTTCCTGTTCTTCTTGATGGAGAGATCCATCCAAAAGGTGCGGGCCAAACGGGAGCAACCCATATCGTACTTCATGGGAGCGGAACCCTCCATGTGTTGACCGTTATGCTTTATTTGTTTCAAATTAAGTTGTTTTATGGGGATCACATTTTTGAAATCCCAACAATAATCTTATTTCTTTATTCCATATTTACAAGAAGGTTATTTCCCCTAAATTTTCCCTGATAGGCCTCCGCGAAACATAGATACCGCACAACTTTAATGGTTCCAAACCTCCATAGCAAGCTCACTCTTGATGAAGAGGCGATCAATACTTTATTTATTATGCTCCGAACAGCACAAGCATTTGCTTGCTAATCTTATACCTTTCGTCTGAATGTATGAGGACCCATGTGTTCACTTAAATAATTTCTTGGAGGTATGTACATCATTTAACATTGGAAACACAACTCAAGAACCTTTTCAGCTCTATATTTGCTCATTTTCACTAACGGGCAAAGTGGTGTTGTGGCATCGTTCACTCCCTCCATCTTTAATCACTTCGTAAAACGAGCTTACAAATGTGTTTTTTGATCAATATTCCATTTTCCCCAAGGTGTGCCACAAAAGAGATGAGATCATCAACTTTACACAAAGGAGTGGGCAACTGCTTCATGAAGTATGGGAGAGATTTAATAGAAAGTTAACCAAATTCCCAAACGATGAGATTCCAGGAAAGATACTTCTCTAATTATTTTATCGGGTGGTAGACTCTTGGAACAAAACTGTAGTGAACACTGTGGTGGAAGAATCTCTCTTAAACTTACACTTCCATGCTGCTTCAAAATTGTTGAGAGCGGTGACTAAACAAAATTGAGAATGGCATACCTAAGTTATTCACTTCCTGACTATCACTCCCTCCATACCCATGGTCAATATAGAACAACGAAAGTGAGATGAGGAACAAGAGGAGACTATGAGATTTTGACCATACTTGACCTCCTATCCAAATAAGTTATGGGTGCACATGTAGAAACGAGATATGTCACAGCGTCAAGAGCCTATGATGAGGAAGCTAAAAATTTAAATAGGAGATCAAATCTTTTCCAAACTATTTGAAAGGTTTTCACTCAGCCAATTAATGACAAAGTGAAAATCATGTTCGATAAATCGGGATGGTGGTCAATTTTGAGGAGATTACGAACATGCTTATTGCCATTTTATGCCCCACCATGACCGAGTTTATAACAAAGAGTCAAGCCTAATTAATCCAACAAAGTTCAGGACCAAAGATATGCTAGCAAGAATCTTAAATAGAGTAGAAGGTACAGACAAAATGGTCCAAGAATTGAAAGTGGACTTTTATCAACTCTCAAAAACCATGGTGTCTTACTATGCCTCTATTAATAAATTCGAGACCCAAATTGGACAAATCTTTGCATGAATAAATGCTAAGCCTAGAAGCATTCCTCTAGTGAAAAAATTACCAATTTAGAAAGAAATGATCAAGTCTTGGCAATATGTGGAAGGAGTAAGAAGACAGAGAAAGAGTTACCCCAAAGTCAAGACGGAGAAGGAAAGAAAAAGACATCAAAAGTGACCGCAAAACAAATTGATGATTGAGAGATTAATAAATAAGGACTTGTAGAACTCCCTTGAAAATTAAAAAAGAACAACATAGTGCCACAACGATAGCTAAGGTTCTATGTGGGAAGCAACCCACAAATGCCACAAAAGTGGGTTGTATCCTTGTTGTTATGTTTTTGTAGTGTCAATGCTAGGTTACTCATATAAATACCTCATGCAAGTGTGGTACTATTGAGTACATTGGGTATGTTTTAAAAGGGGTAAGTATGCATAAAAGTGCATCATAATCTGAACAAGGATCAAATAGGTATAAAATGAAAATAGTTGAATAAGGAAAATAGGGGAGAAAAAATTCCCTCAGTTACCGCGATCGCAGAACCTAGGCATAATAGGAGTCATGAATTCATTTAATTAGTCGCGATCCCACTTATTTGGACCACTTATCCCCTAATTTCCCTCTCCTTATCTCTATACACTATTTTAAGTTTTCGACTGCAGAATTGATCCAACCTTTAGGGAAATAATGGTGATGCAAAATTTAAGAACGATGTTAGCCCTTTATGTGGTTCCTGGTAGAACCCTTATCCCTTTTTTCCTTGATTATTTAAGCAATGGGGACACTTTTACCTTTTTAAGTTGGAGGTGTCTCCTTATTCATTTTATTTGGGCCTGTATTATTGGCATTTTTGCATACTTTTCTACTCTTTTTGAAAATTCTTATTTGGGTTGTAATATTTGGGCACTCGAATGGTGGCCACATTTGTATGGTTTAGTTACTTTGCTCCTAGTTTGTCTCTTTATTTGAATGTTAATAGATGAGCTTTTCTGTCATGATTGGGTTTCTAACCATAGGTGCAGGGGAAGTCTAAGTACCCGTGGCATTGAGGCCATAAAATCCAAGAGATGTCTGAGTACCTGTAGCATTGATGATTGGGGATCGCATTCATACTCATTGTTCAAGACTGAGTAATCATGTGGGTGGTTCTCCCATACTATAGTTTGTAATGTGAGGCTATAGCTTAGGTTGTTGTCATGGTTAACAAATTATGCATGGTGAAGATATAAAAGCAAATAGCCCCCTTCATCCAAAAAATTTATAAAATTTGAAGGCATGGATGTGAGCAACCTCGTGATGAAATTTTCCCTCTTTTTATGACACCAAAAATTAACTTCAAAAAAATAGTGAATACTTCATCTTTGTCTCGAGCGGGTAGAACAATTGAACCCCCTTGACAATATTCGCATGCCATGTGTGTGAGATTAATTGTCTAAATCTCATATGTAATATTACTATCTAGAACTCACCCCATTAGTCTTTCAAAGCTAAATTTTGATAGTTCTTGGTTGGTAAAATTATCATAGGTCATCTTGTGATTTTTTAAGCCCACTTTAGTTTAAAAAGCCTACCAATACATAGGAGTAACCCATAGTCACCCTTTATAAGCCTTTGAACTTTTCTTTGGAAAATACATTACAAGTCGTAAACCTTCTATTCATCCTCTCTTGAACCCTATACTCTTTGAACTTAAGAATACAAATTACGGCTAAAAGCCTAAGTTGGTGGTAGTGGAAAGAGAAAGAAGTATAGTTGATCCACGAAGTCATAATAAAGTGCCTACGATCTTAAACAAGGAAGCATTTTTCTTTGAATGAAGAGATAGTCCATCAAAAGAAAGTGTTGCATGAAGTTTAATGCAAGTAAAAAGAGTTAAAAAAAAAAGGGACAAAATAGGCAAAATAGTAAAGTAAAATGAAGTGTACCAATAGCAAAGCATAAAAAGAGTATGATGTAGAAGTGCAAGGAGGGTTTAGCCTTATTGTCCAATGTTAATATCCTACCCTACCTTAAACCTACATTACAAGATCAAAAAGCCCTTTATGATTCCCAATCAAGTGTAGTCATTGTAGTGGTGATTAAAAATAGGGGAAATCCTATTGCATGGTACTTGTCAAGATGAAGAATTTCAAGAGAGAGTGGATGTTTTCACTTAAAATTCCTTGTTGCATGATTGGTAACTAGGCATTTGAAATCTGTTTTTTTGTAAGGAGGCATGCAAAAAGGTTGAGGTGGGTGAAGTTATAATCTCCTACATGATGAGATAAAAGAAGGTAAACATGGTCTGGTTAACAAATGATTCATTTCTAGAATGCTAGTAGTTGTTACATGATTGCTCATCAAACTCTATTGCATCCTTCGCTGATTCATTTTATGATGAGGGGAGTCATAAAAAAATTTGTTTACCCATGTGTGAAAAGCTTTTTATGGTTGTAATCAAGGTGGAGTCTTCATGATCATTGGGAACTAACATGTGGGCATACAAAGGGAATTGTCTCATAGTAAAGGGTGGTGCTGCTTGAGGACAAGTAAGATTCTAAGTTAGGGGTGTTGATGAGTGGTGATTTTACCCCTAATTTGCACTACTTATGTTCACTATAATGTTTGTAAAGTTAAATGATACGCAATTGTTATTTAATTCACTAATCTCAACTTTTTGCAGGTATATAGTTGAGAATGAGAAAGGATGTGGAATGGAGCTTAAAATGATAAAAAGGGAGCAAAGAAGAGAGTAGATAATGACTTGGATCATTTAACCCTTAGTTATCGCGACCATGGTTCTCAAGTCGCGATCACAGTCAATCAACATGGTTAGCATAAGGAGGTCATCAAACACAACCATGGTTGCGGTCAAACCTGTGTGATCGTGGTTTAGCAAAAAAATGCCCAAGGGAAGATTTGTAACATTGTATAGACAAATTCCAAACCATATATAAGACAAACCCCTTCCTTCTTTAGGAAGGGCTTAACTCATAGATATTTTTTAATTGAGAGGAAGAAACCCTAGTTGGACAAGTATGTAACCACTCTTGGAGGCTTAATTTCGTAGTAATTTTGTGAATAATGAAAGTTTTGGATAATTCTTATGGTATATCTCTCTTTACTTTCATCATGAGTAGCTAAGTAATTTACTCTTGGGATTATGTTGAACTAAAGTGTAATTATGTGTGGGTTTTGTTGTGTTTGCATGATTTTTAGTTTTTGTACGTGGATTCCACCATTACTTGCATTAATTAGTTGAAATTTGTTGGGTGAAAACCCCGAATCTCAAAATAGGTTTGATGGGTGAAAACCCCAAACTCTAAATACCCTTAATCATCCTTGAAAGATAGATGATGGTGAACTTGAAGTAACCCATAAGATCCTTGAAAGCGGGTTATAGGGGGACAAAGTAATGGTGGACAATTGAGCCTGTGGTTTACTGCCTTTGAAATCTTAGAAAAAAGTTTATTTGGAGTGTAAATCATGTCAAGATCATCATCTAAGAAATACGGATGCTTGACTGAGGTTCTGGGTGATTACGAATTGCATACTTGTTAGTTGCTCGAAAGAGCCAATGGGAAAAATTGTTGTAGTTTTATTGAAAGATAAACTACAATGACTTTCGACCTATCCTATCCATTGGTCAACAACTAAACTTCATACTAATCCAACATTAACCACATGCTTTAACTCTAGGTAGACATAAGTACAAAATTCTCTCTAATCTTGATTTTAAACCAAAACTGTCATATCCGTGCATCTGTATTCAAAAATCGATGCAAAAAAATCCCCTATTTTATTTTACATGTCTTGTTTATTATTATTTCGAATAACCTTTTAGTAAAAAAAGTACCCACAAGACTTGAAATCTATAACTCACTCCTTGTGGATTTGACTCCAACTCTAGTTGGGTTATTGATAATGACCTCCTTACCCTTTAATTATGGGAGTGAGTTGAGAGTTCTCATAGTACCCCATGCATTTTAGCCAGACATCATATCATATACCAGTACCTTCAAAGTACAGACCGTATACTCTTCTTTGCACTATGATGTCTTGTACCATAATAGGTTCGGAGGCTTAGTTTCTCGACAATAATTAGATAGCCAGCGCTACTCAGTAGTTGTAGTGGTGCATCCTCATCTATCGAGGACATACTATCTCTAATTTAGTATTTTAGTATTTGATTATGTTTAGTCAGTCAGAGTTAGTTGGGGCCCTGTCCCATTAACTCCTCAGTAAGTTGGAGGATTTTTAGACAATCTGACAGTAAGTTAGACACCTTTTCAGTTTATCTATCTTTTTAGTATTATCAGTTGTTTTAAATTGATAGTTAGATTTGAGTATGTCATCAGATGTTTTAGGCTGGTGGTTGAACCATATTTTCAGTATTCAGATTAGTATTAAATTCAGTAGTTAATTTTCCACACATGTTTACTATTGCTACTTTATTTAGTGGTCACAATAGGTGTTGGCTCATGGGTTAGCTTGTGGTCACTTATGACCGTCAGTACCATTGTTACGGATAGGGGGTTGCCTCAGGTCAGAATAGATGTTCTTGGAGAAGTCCATGCCTCGTAGCCTTAGAGAAAGTTTTAGGAATCAGTTCTCTAGATTGGAGTAGGCTTCCATAATAGTTGCAGAGTATGGGGCTTATTTTTATGAGTTGGATAGGCATGCAACTTGTACTATGGACGCTGAGTAAGAGATTTTAGTTCTTTGTTATAGGGTTAAGACTCACCATTCGTATAAGACTCACCATTCATATGTCTACTCCGAGTTTAGTTATTATAGGTAGGTCTTTTGTTGAGATGTTAGATCATGCTTAGGAGATTGAGGAGATGCAGTGTAAGGGTTGTAAGATTCGTGCTAAGAGGCCTAGGTTCTAGGAAGCTTCAGTGGGAGCTGCGTAGTTCGCATCATGTGCTTAGATAGGACTAAGTCTAGTTGGATGAGTATTTGACCTTTATAGAGGAGCTTGTTTTTATTTTTGGTAGTGATATCAGAAGGTTATGCAGTGGAGAGATTCTTTTAGTTAAGGTTTAGTGGAGGCATTGCCTAGTGAAGAGGCCACTTGACAGATAGAGAGAAAGATGCTAACCTAGTATCCTTAACTTTTTGAGACATCAGGTATTCCTAATCCTTAACTTTCATGAATTAAAGTTTCTTTAGTGGTGGATATTTTTATGATCCTTTAGTTTATTTTTTATATTTCCTACTATTTTTTCTGTTAAAGTTATCCTGTAGCTTCCCCAAGTCATTTATGACTTGCCGGAACAAATAATTTGATTATCGCCCAGTTCATTTGATTTTTAGAGCCAATTTCCTATTTTAAAGTCTTCGCTAATTCTAAATGGTCATTGAGTGTAAACTTTAGTAAAAAACATTATATGTAAATTTTGACTACGCCATTAGCTCCCAAATGTCAACTTTAGGCTAAGTAAACCTTTTGCTTAGGTTGCGAGGCGCCTGAGGTTATTTTGACCTTTTGGTCAGAAAGTTAATAAAATAAATATGGGTATGGAACCCACATTTGATCAAAACAACCTCAGAAGGAAATTTTAAATGTGCAATCATATCTAAAATATCAAATTTGGTATGGTTACACAATTTGTTTGCGTATATAGGATTTTGGATAAATACCTAGACCTTGATGGAAACTTAGAAGATTCTATGTTTTAGTTGTCATTTGGTGCATCTACAATCATAAGACAAGGTTTGCCATTTTTGCACCTTGGTAGAGAAAGTATTGCATTCACGGAGGGCTTGTTACGATCTTAACTAGCTTGTACACTCCTAAAGTGGTGTGATCATAGGACCTGGGCCGCTACACCGGGACCCGGGGATCGTGTATGGGTATAAGTAGACCCTTATGTTGTTAATTCATCCATTTCTCACCCCATTTTTTAGAGCATAAACCCTAAATAGTGTAATAGCTTAAGACTGAAGTTTATTGGTGATTCATTTATTTTTATAATTATCTTCTGATTTGAGGTTAGAATTCACACTTTTCTAGGTGAAATTTCTTGATTTATTACTCAAAACCACAAAACCTTCAGGTCCTAATTGCAACCTTAATTTAGCTTGGTTTTCATCAATTTTAAGGGTAATGATTCCTTGAGCTTGATAGTATGTTGGGTTTGTTTTGAAAATATAATTTTTAGAAGTGGGACCCACATGGAGTTTTTTGCGTGACTTTTGGACCCAAAGCACAATGGTGCGATATGGGTTTTGTTATTCTTATATTGATAAGTAAAATGTGTTTTTGATAGCTCGGCATCTTGATAAGGCTTCTCTGAAAAAAAAAAGTGGTAGTTTAAAGGTTTGTTGAGGTTTTTTCGATGTTAAGTTAGGATAGGTTTATCCTTTGTTAGATTGAGCGATTTCATAGTATTTTTTATATATTGTGTTAAATTTGGAATGAGTTTTAGGTGTTGGATTGATGAAATGAAAGACTTGGGTTAGTTGTACCACTTAGCCTATTTTGAAATAATAAAGTTGAAATACTTGACTTGTTTTCTTATGCCTTAGGTGAATTCAACTTCATTACTCATGGTTAGCATGAAAATGCCTTAGATTGCTCAAGTTAGGTAAAAATGCTCTACCTTCTCATGCTTAAGGTAAGTTGGACTTAGTTTCTTACACTAATATAGGTTTCCTTAGTTCCATTTGACTTTATTTAAGTGCTTGAGAAGAATCTCTACCTTAGGGATAATTGTGTCTTGCTATACATCTAAGAGTGGATTTAGATACCTTAGCCTAGTTTGGGTTAAAATTTGCCTTAGAGCATATTTTGGGATATATAAGTGGGCTCTTTAACCCACCTTAAGTAAAGATCAATGATTAGTTTTCTTGAAATCCTTATATTCTTGTTAAATACCTAGATATTTCCCATTTGAGGAAATATTGAGGAACCATGATAATTAATTATGGTGATAAGGATATTAGAAGTAATGATCATGGACTAATTGATTAGATTGTGGATTTCCTATGATGATCTAAGAATCATGTTATAGTAAGTTAGTACAAATGCTATGGATTTCTCTATAGAGGTGCTATAAATCATACTTTTATAACTATCAATATTTCAAATGATAAACTATCTTTATTTCTAATGTAAGCCATTGAATATACTATTTATAAGTCATTGCTCATGATATTGTTTATGATTATAATCATGCTATAAAACATCACTATTTATGATATTAGCAATTATACGATGAATTATGTTAGAAGTCATCCTTATTGATTGCATAGGAAGTTATATTACTAATTATGCTTGAAACTATGATGCTTAATTATATGATCACTTATGCTACTAATTTTGCCACCAACTATAATGTGGCTATTGGTTTGAGTTCGGATAGTATGATTATATTTATATCGATACCTGACAAGGATAAAGGATGATTATGATGATATATTGTTACCCAATAAGGTCGGATTGATACCCGGCAATGTCAGTGGATAAATATGATGATATATTGATACTCGAAAAGGCCGGAGGATGATGGTTATGATATTGATATTAGAGCTATCGTTTATAACTCGAATGTGGTAAATAATTATAAGGTTGTTTAGTTGATGATTAGTGAAAGCTAAGGATTATAGGTGGATATTGCTTAAGTGACAATTATTGAGTAGTCGAACAATAAGGATTCGTTGGTAAACAAGGATTAGTTAATCAATGATGTAAGATAATAAATGATGTTAGTTGACAAATGATTGTTGTCTAATAAATAGTTATTAGCAGTTATATGGTGAATAGTTGTTACATGATTACTAGAGGTTATATGATGAGTAGTAATCAAGTGGAGTACTTAATAAAAGATGGTTGGCTAATAAATGGTAACTGGTGAGTAATGATGATAAGGTTGTGAAATGATGGTAATATTATAGAATGTGGGTACATTGCAATGATGGTTAAATAACCAGTTAGGTATTTCTAAGCAATGAATGGTAACTTTATACTATTTTTTTAGTGTAGTCTCCAGGCGTACAGGAGTTTGTCATGAGTTATTACTTTTTGCATCAATTAGTGTATGGGAGCCAATTTTGTAGTTTTTGATTGCTTGTATGATGCATCATAAAGTGAGGGTTTTGGATCTTTTTTGGGGACTCATGACCTGACTTCATCATACTCCCGATTTAATCTAAATAAAAAAGGTAAACACTCTCATTTTCCTCCCTTTTATTTACTCTTAACACTATCCACAAAACACTCTAATTCATCATTGTATACTACAAGAAAAATGCATATTAAAGACCAACTTTTAGTGACAAAATTAAAATCTAGTCCCTAAAAAGGTGCTTATAGGGATGAAATTTTTTTCTTGTCTCTAATTTATATTTTTATTTGTTGCATTCCCAAAATAAAAGAGGTTCCGTCCCTAATAATCTAAGTTTAGTGGAAGTAAAGGGGCAAATGTAAAAATTGGTCTTTTCCCTTAAAGTGAAACCATATTTTCTCTGAATCCCTACCAACCAATTCCTAAATTTCTCACTCAAAGGCAGTAAACTCTGAAGTTGCTGGAGGTTTACAAATTGAATCACGAGATCATCTATCTAATTAGTTTCATTGATTTTCCTCTTCTTCCCTCTTTGGGTTTACAAAATGAAATTACTTATCTTCGTCTTACAAAACTCATCGAGTAAATATCTTAAGGTTGTTGCAAATGACAGTCTTCTCTATTGATTCTAGAATACTGATATATTTTGTGTGAGGGATAAATATTTAAATACAGAGTTTTATGGGATGATGGTTGTTAGGGTTAGATTACAAAAGGGCTTGAAGGCAGAGGGTACAGGAATGGCTTCGTTTAGTCTTTGCTCTAGGAATCAATTATGCTCACTTATTTTATATGATCTTGGGTATTCTAATGATTCCATGAATTGTATTAGTTTTAAAACTCAAGGTTCAAGTTCATACCGTATATCTCCTCAGTTTGTTTTATGCAAATTTGGAGTGCTTAGTTACTTCTCAGATAAGGTTTAACATTACTTTTTGTAAATTTCTTGGTCAATTAAGAAAAAGGTTAGAACACATCAAAATTTATGTAGCATATGTTGGTCCATAATCCATATTATTAAAATTTTGTTCTGTTAATTCTTAGCTATTAAGCATACATTTAGTTTATAAGGATTTAGAAAATAAAATGTATCTAATCATGCAACTTGAAACAAGCGGGAGTAAATAAATTTTGTGCTCAAACTTCTAGCAGAGACGTAGAGTTTATGCAATTTATAGTTAAATTTGATATGACAGTGTCATGTAATTTGTAGGTAATTTTTTTATCTCCAGATTTCCTAAGATTAGAAAGTAACATTTGACTTACTAATTATATTTTTCATTTTGATGATTGATACGCCCAAATTACAGCTCTCGTAAGAAAGCGTAAGCGGTCGTTGTCAAATATAGAACCCAACTAGGTTGGGTGTCGAATCCCAAAGGGAATACTTGGTCACTAAGTGTTGAAATTATTAGTAGACTGTTGGTCGCAAATTCCACGGAAAAGGGGGGTTTGATTTATGCGTGAACTAATAATATCAAAGTAACATTGGAATGCTAAGTGTAGTAAGATTTAATCACAGAGAATAATAAGTTAGGGGTATGTCCATTAACTATGAGTAATGCAAAATTTAGACATGCATGCACTTACAGAGAGTCGTATTCTAATGGTTAATCCTAGTGTTTCTCAACCATCAAGGATTATTTCGTTTTAGCTCTCTCGATCCTAAAGTGTATAACGAATGGTACAAACTCTCCAAGAAAGTTAATGCGGTTAAGGCATTAACGTGTAAATAGGGGTTGGAAACCCTATTTTCTTGTCATACTCTCTTTTCCAAACAGGTAACTTTTCTCTCAAACAAGTTAATTGTATAATGGCATGTTCTCTATGTTTACAACCATGAGAATTCAATCAAAATGAAGAGAGTAATGATATAAGTAGCATAACACATCAATAATTCACAAACTCACAGCAATAGATAGTAGCTTACAAGGTTTCCATAACCCTAACAGAGAAGTTTAGCTACTCATGGATACAACGGAAATCAAAGTAGACATAATCATCATACCACAACCTAGAACAATCTTGGCGATGGAAGTGATTTTAGCGTCAACTAGAGGGTGACGTTTTTGCTCTCTAGTCGTTGCTCTCTGAGCCATTTTTCTCTCCCAAAACTTACAGAATCTGTAAACTGAATAATGAAAATGATAATAATTGTGCTGAAAAATTCAGCAATAAGGTTTTTATAATATCCTTGTCCACTAAGTTGCTACTGCGTCCTTAAGTATTTAAAAATACTGTGTTTCCCCGGGAAAAAGTTCCCATGCATCACTTTCAGTCCAAAAGTTGCCTTCCCTCTAATGTGAAGTTTTCCTTTGATGCTTATAGGTCCACAAAATGCTGAAATCTTCATCATTAGTACCTAGAAACATGCTAATCACGTTGCTTAGCTCACTTAAAGGAAAATGGACTAAAAATGCAGGAATTATATATTTTTTCCTCAAAACTTAGCTAAAATATGGGTAAATTATGGTTCTTAGAGGTATAAATACGCCCAACATCACCACCCCACACTTAAAGCTTTGTTCGTCCTCGAACAAAATGTTACATCCTTGCAAACACTCAACTAGAATTTCATAATAGGAACAGAAAATGTTCAACAAGACATGCACGAAAATCATTAACAAAGAGTAGGTTTCTTGATCACTACTAGAAACAATTCAACCTCTAACATAGACTCGTGAGGATGGTTAATTCGTATCCATAAGTTAAGCCACAAAGAATCATATAACACTACCCAAAAATCATCAACCATGTGTGTCTCACACAAGATATCACCCATAATCACTCACAGTTTTGCATTTTTCGAAACATGGGTATAAGATTCTCCTTGCTCTCACTCTCACAAAGAATTCTTATATTGCAACTGATGACCATAGGCTTGCCCTTAGTGTAATGCTCTACTAATATCAGAATGCTAAGCTTAGGATCAAATAGGTCTTTACAGGTTGTAATGTAGGCTAAGGGACGGGTAGGACTATTTTGGCCAGAAATACTGACTATGTTCCCTAAGCGCTTTAATACACCACATTATGCCATTTACAATATCTTTTAACAACCCCTCTACCTTTCTTTCATCTTCCACCCCTTTTCACCTATTTTGTTATTCAATCATAAACACAACTATCTTTTTGTTTTTCTATTTCCTTTTTTTATATATATATTTTATTTGTTTATTTATTTATTATTATTATTTTTTTATAAAGCACCTCTATGATAGACACTCTTTTTCACAACAATTTCAAGTACCAATACACTCTGAGGCATCACTCTCACCATTTTCCTCTTATTTTGTCACATGACTCTACAACTTAAAGTGCTTAGGAATTTGGATCAAATTATGGTCTTGAAAAAAAATGGATTAGGCTACATATGAGGCTGCCAAAGAAAATAGCTAAAGGCTCAAAGGGGTTTAACTAGGATAATGTACAAAGGTAGGTAAAAAAAAGGCAAACAAATTCAGGGCTGCCAAAGAAATGCCTAAATCATCTCCTAAACTCACACTATTTATTTCGCTTTACACACGCACCAGGAAAGTTCTAGCATCAGCCACAACACAGAACATACTATAACCTCACATACAGAAGGCACATAGTCAACTTAATTGGGAGCATTATAGACTCTTGACCCAATAGATGCATGAATTAAACCACACAATTATCACACAGTGAGTCACACTTGGAGCCTAAATGTCTCAATAGTAATGATTTAGCACAAACTCTTGTCATAATACCATGCCGTCTATCAGAACAATTTCATGCAAAAAGCTAAAAAAAATATAACTAACTAAATATGAGTAATTCAAACAAACAAAAATAAGAATAAATATAGGCAAAGAAGTACAATACAGCATACAAATACCAGCACCCCACACTTAGACGGGACACACTGCCCTCAGTGGAAAATAAATAAGGAAAACCTGATTAGTCGGACTCCTCTTCTATGTCTGGGGTCATACCCCCTACGTCGGAATCATCATCAGAGTCGTCATCCTCAGAGTTGTCCTCCACATCTGAGTCTGGCAGTCGGCGATCATCGTCAGTAGGCACGTCATCATTAAGAGATTCCTCAAAATTTACCCCCACTCCACACATAGCCCGCGCATGCTCATTCATCAGGTAGTCATAGTCCAACTGCTGAAGTTCTGCATCAGTCGGAACACGAACCCCACTCATCATGGTAAATCAAGTCATGCCATATAGATGACGAAAGAAACTTTCATCACAAGCATGTCTTTCTACAGTAGAAAGGTTGATGCCATGACCAGTTTTAGGATCTTTAACTTTTGTAAGATCAACCTTCTTCGGGTTATGTGGAAGATTATGATCTGCAGGTTCCTCTTCAATGTGCTCCTTTCTTAAGATTGCAGTCAACAAATTGCCAAAGCTGAAATGGGACCTTTTGTGCAGCCTTGCCTTACGCATTGATGATCGTATAACCGCACCAATGTTGATGGGGATATTCGTCATCAGAGCGTACACCAAGCATACTCTATCACGTGTGAGCTTTGTGTACTGTGTCCCAGTAATCAAGCAAGAGTTGACTATCCCCAACCATATACAAGCTTATCTGTTCAAGGAAGCATACGAGAAGGTATTGTGCCGACCGTTATCCTTGTGACGAATCCACCGTGCCATTGACCTTATTCCGCATAGTATGTGTCTAATTTCCCTGCAGGGAGGTCTGTGATAAATATCCTTGAGCGGTGATGGATCTACAGATGGAAGACCCCAAAAAGAGTTGAAGAACTCCGCATTCAGTTACAATACTTGGCCCCGAATCTTCACTTCACTTCCTGTAGTCTTTGGGGACCAATTGGCATAAAACTCGTGTGTTAGATCAATATTGCATTCCACCATATCTCGGAAAATGAAATCAAGGTTTAGTGCAATAATTTTAGCCAAAATGCGGGGTTCTCTTTTTGCTAGACTCTCCTTTTGCATCAAATCCACGTGAACATATTTTTTTACTTTGTTATTCTTGTACCATTCCTTTCCTTCCTCCTCTAGGACCCACTTTATCCCGAAAGTGCATCGAGGTATTTGTAGAGAGGAGGACTCAGCTTGCTCCTTTCTTGACCTTTTTTGTCCTTTCTGTGAGGTGGACACTTTTTCTTTTCCTTGCTGTCCTTTTGGGGCCATTCTACCTGATATTAAAATGGAGTCATGTTAGTTTCATCTCGGAAGATTCAATCGACAAAAAAATAGCAATGGCACCACCCCACACTTAATTTTTTGGCACAAACCAATTAAGTGAGTGATGTCGATTACTCAGACTTCATCGACATCCATTTAGGCAATATATTCCAACAACATGTTTAGCACAGTCATACTCTCATGTAATCTTGACTATCCTTTCCAACTTTATTTCATGTAATCTTAACTACGCTTTCCTGTTTGGATTAATGCACTCTTTGAAAAAGACTACCACATAGAGATCGTATCAAGTTATTACGTAGAAATAATCGCAACATCTTATGCTTGTAGTCAATCATGATCTTTATCTTAATGAACGAGTCATTCAAACATTCAATCTTTCAATCTTTGAAGATTATGTAATAACATCACAATTTCGACTTCATAAAAATATGACAGTGTATTAAAATCAAATACAAGTCGGAACAAAGTCAAGAACACCCACACATATTCTTTCACTCAACTAGATGTATCATAACACACCAACCCCATTATTATCACCAAAAACCACTTCAAAATCTAATAAATCATTATAAACGTAGCATTTCAACAACTACGGAATATAAAAGAATAACTTACTTGGTGATGGTTCAGGAAGATGAACTTGCAAGACTAGATGAGCAAAAAGAAAAATTTTGAGAGAATTTGGAAGCTTGGGCGGAGCCTATATTGAGCAAACAATGAGATTTTCTTCTAAGATTGAGGATCTATTTATAGACTAAGCCATGGGTCGGGTTTGATCCATGTACAGTCGGGTTAGGAGACAAAAAGGTATAAGTAGGCGGCGCCTGATGCTTTGACTATGCTTAGCATAGGCGACGCCTTTGTCAATACCTAGTTGGGCATAGGCGGTGCCTTTGTCAATTCCTAGTTGGGCATAAGCGGCACCTATGCTATTCCCTAGTTGAAACAGTGAGCATAGGAAATGGCATAGGCGGCGCCTATGGTATTGCCTAGATTGGCATACGCGGCGCCTATAGAATTGCCTAGATTTGCATAGGTAATGCCTTGTCCGTTGCCTATGTGAGGCAGTGAGCATAGGCAATGGTATAGTCCTTGCCTTATCCATTTCCTAAATTAGCATAGGCATTACCTTGTCCATTGCCTAGATTAGCATAGGCATTGCCTTGTCCATTGCCTAGATTAGCATAGGCAATGCCTAGCCGATAGCCTTTGCTCCTTCATTCTTAACTTACCACCTTTTGCATGGCTTACTTTCAAATCAAAATTTGGGACCAATCTCCTCCTTTATACGTCTTGCACCTACACTTAATCAAAAACAACAAAAATGATTAGAAGGATGGGTTGCCTCCCACCAAGCACATTACTTTTGGTCGTGGCTCGACTCTTCTTTTTGGATTTTTTTTTAACAAAAACAAACTCCTAGTAAAACAAAACGATTAAAAACGATGGGTTGCCTCCCATGTAGCGCTTGATTTATTATCGTGGCACGACATAGTTATCTCGATTACTTAGACTTTATTGAGATAGATGGTGGCCATACATTTTATCGAGTCAAGTAGACCGATATATAGTTTCACTCGTTGTCCATTCACCTTAAAGACACCACCATCATTGTTTTCTAACTCAACTACTCCAGACGAGTAGACTTTGCTAATTCTGAATGGACCGGACCATTTAGACTTCAACTTACCTGGAAATAGCTTCAGTCTGGAGTTGAAAAGAAGTGCCAAATCACCCTTCTGAAAGTTTTGTTGGCTAATCCTACGATCATGGTACTTTTTCATCCTTTCCTTGTAGAGATATGCTCTTTCATACGCATGTAGAAGGAACTCATCCATCCCATTCAGCTGTTCCAATCTAAGATTAGTAGCATCATCCCAATTCAGGTTAAGCCGCTTCAACGCCCACAGTGCTTTATGTTCTAGCTCAATTGGCAAGTGACAAGCCTTCCCGTAAACTAATTGTTAAGGTGACATGCCAATTGGTGTCTTGAACGCATTCCTATAGGCCCATAAGGCATCATCCAGCTTTCGAGACCAATCTTTCCTACTAGCATTTACAGTCTTAGCAAGGATCAGGTTGATCTCCCGATTAGAAACCTCTAATTGCCCACTAGTTTGTGGGTGGTAAGGTGTTGCTACCTTATGTTGCTTGACCCCATATTTTACCAACACGGCTCTGAACAGCTTGTTGCAAAAGTGTGATCCTCCATTGCTTATGATGGTACGTGGTACCCCAAAACGAGAGAAGATATTTCTCTTTTAGAATGTTACAACACGCTTACCTTCATTATCTGCCAGCGCTACTACTTCGACCCATTTGGATACATAATCCACAGCAACTAGGATATATTTCATCCCAAATGAACTCACAAATGGGCCCATGAAATCAATACCCCAGACATCAAACAACTCTACCTCAAGCATTTTATACATGGGCATCTCATGGTGCTTTGAGATAGCGCCTTGCCTCTGACATTGATCACATCTTCTCACAAAATCATAGGCATCCTTGAATAATGAAGGCCAATATTAGCCACTTTGCAATACCTTCCTTTCTGTCTGATCTACTGTATGGTGACCCCCAACTTGGGAAGCATGACTTGCTTCTAATATGCTAGGCACCTCCACATCTGGGATGCATCGCCTAATAACACCATCAGCACATCATCGAAAAAGATATGGTTCATCCCAGAAGTAGTGTTTCATATCATGTATGAACTTTCTCTTTTAATGAAAGGAGATATTCTCAGGCATCACTTTACTTACCACGTAGTTCGCAAAGTCTACATACCATGGTAAGTCTTCCACCATTGTGGCTAGGATCTCTTCATCGGAAAACGCATCATCAATCTCAATGTTGGGTTGCACTATGTGCTCACTCTCAAGTCTAGATAGATGATCAGCTATTTGGTTTTTGCAACATTTTCTATCATTTACCTCGAAATCAAATTCTTGAAGCAACAACACCCACTGAATTAGCCTTGGCTTTGCATCCTTCTTTTCCATTAAATATCTCAGAGCCGCATGATCTATATGAACTACCACTTTGGTTCCCAACAAGTAAGCACGGAACTTTTCAAAAGTATAAACAACTACTAGAAGCTCTTGTTTCGTGACGGTATAGTTCTTCTGGGCTCCATTCAAGGCCTTGCTCGCATAGTAGATTGGATTAAATAGCCTTTCTCTTTTCTGATCAAGTACAGCACCCAAAGCTACCCTGCTTGCATCACACATCACTTCAAAAGGTAGAGACCAACCGGGCGCTATAATAATAGGAGCTTCAACTAGCTTCCCTTTGAGGCATTCAAATGCCTTCAAGAAATCTTCACCAAAGTCGAACTTTGCATCCTTCTCAAAAAGTTTGCATAATGGACTAGCAATCTTGGAGAAGTCTTTAATAAACCTCCGATAAAAACCTGCATGATCGAGAAAACTACGAACTCCCTTTACAGAAATTGGAGGTGGTAGTTTCTCGATAACTTAAATCTTGGCTTGATCAACCTCGATTCCCCTTTCAGACACTTTATGCCCATGAACAATGCCTTTCTTAACAATAAAATGGCACTTCTCCCAATTTAGCACCAAGTTGAATTCAACACATCTCTACAAAGCCATACTCAGATTTGCCAAGCATGATTCAAACGACTCACCTACAACTGAAAAATCATCCATGAACACCTCCAAGGTGTCTTCAACCATATCAAAAAAGCTGGACATCATACATCGCTAAAAAGTGGCAGGTACGTTACATAGCCCAAATGGCATTCGTTTGAAGGCAAACGTACCATATGGACATGTAAAAGTGGTCTTCTCCTGATCTTCAGGAGCAATGCAAATTTGATTATATTCGGAATAACCATCCAAGAAACAGAACCATCCTATCCCTGCCAATCGTTCAAGCATTTGATCCATAAATGGCATTGGGAAGTGATCTTTTAGCATCCACAAATTCAGCTTTCGATAGTCCATTCACACTCTCCACCCTGTGATAGGTATAAGTGGAATTAGTTCATTCTTTTTGTTTGTGACTACCGTCATGCCCCCTTTCTTGGGCACACATTGTACCGGACTCACTCATTTACTATCTGAGATTGGATACACCACCCCTGCATCTAACCACTTAATAATTTCTTTCTTTACCACCTCTTTCATAGGTGGATTCAAAAGTCGTTGATGCTTAATGGTGGACACACAATTTTCTTTGAGCTGAATCTTGTGCATACATATCCCAGGAGGGATACCAATTATATCAGCAATAGTCCAATTGATGGCTCTCTTGTACCTCATCAGAACAGAGATGAGAGTCGCTACTTACTGCTCACCCAAATCAACCGCAACAATAACCGAAAGTGTATTTCCATTTCCCAAGAACGTATACTTTAGATGACTGGGCAACTCCTTCAATTCTAGCATTGGTGGCTCTTGAATAGATGGATTCACTGGTGGTGAAGGTCGATTATTAAGATCAAGGTCCATCTTCTTAGGAGCATAAGAATATGACCCCATTCCTATTAGAGCACAAATAGTTTCTTCATACTCTTCAACATCTTCACGCTCGAAATTCATAAGCACAGCAGCCAATGGCTCAACAATAAGCTGCTTCTCTACAGATACTTGTTTCTCATCCTCATAATAAACATCAGCTACAGAGAATACGTTCATATCTTTGGGCTGCCTCATTGATTTGAATACATCAAAATGGACCATTTCGTCATTCATCCGGGATAAAAGCTCATTATCTCTTAAATCAATAAGCACACTTCCTGTTGCGGGGAAAGGGTATCCCAAGATTATCGAAACTTCAGAATCCACCTCGTAATCCAAAATAACAAAGTCTGCAGGAAAAATGAAGGTGGAAACCTTTACCAATACATCATATAAGATACCAACAGGTCATTTTATCGACCTATCTGCCATCATGAGCCACATATTGGCTGGTGTAGGATCGCGCATCCCCAACTTTTTGTAAATAAATAGCAGCATCAAATTGATGCTAGCTCCCAAATCGCACAATGCTTTTGAAAAATCCAAAGATCCAATAGTGCAAGGAATAGTGAAAGCACCAGGATCTGTCTTCTTTTGAACTAACGATCTTTTAGAGATTATACTGCAATGATGAACATTATCTGCTAGCTCATAGCTTGCTGCCCGCTTCTTTGTCAAAAGGTCCTTTATGAATTTCGCGTACCCAGGCATCTGTTCCAGCGCCTCCGCCAAAGAAATATTAATAGTCAGCTGCTTCAACATGGTCATGAATTTACTGAACCTGGTGTCATCAGCTTTCTTCTTCAGTCTCTGAGGAAAAGGTGGTGGTGGAAGAGGAAGAGTTTTCTCCACCACTTCCTTTTATCTTGCTTCCGATTATCAATCTTTTCCAGCTGGTGAAATCTAGGTGTAGTGTTATGAACGTTCTCATTCTGATTTTCATCTTCTACAAAATCATCACAATCTACTTCAATAACATTCTCTTCTGTATTATCAACTACCTGCTTTCCTTTGGATGGATTTTCTAACACTTTACCACTCCTGGTAGTAATAGCCATACATGATCCATCATTCCTTGGATTTTGCATAGTGTCACTAGATAAAGTGCCAGTCTTTCTTTGATTGAATGCCGCTGATAGTTGACTCAATTATTGCTCCAGCTGTTTTATTGAAGTGGAATGCGAGTCAACCAACTGATTTATTGAGGACAAATCATTTTTTAGCTCATTTACTCCCGTATTGGTTGCCTCCACTCCTTTCAACAGCTTATCCATCATATCTTCCATGGACATCTTCCCAGATCCAGACGTCACAGCTTCACAATTTCCAGGAGGAACATACAAACCACTCTTGTCAGTCTTATTCTTCCAACTCCCTTGATCGCGGTCCTTGTGTCCATATTTATCATAACAGTTCCGACCTTGGTTTCCTTGGGCATTGCCTCAGAAACCCCCCTGATTATTTAAGTAATTTGCTTCTTCCTCAGAATCGGAGTCATCTCTTCCCTGTGATATGACAGCCTTGACTTTTTCGGTCTTCCCTGATAATAAATGCTTCGTAAGAAGATCCATCTGCATTTTCATGTACGCCATATCCTGGTCACGTTCTTCTTCTCTTCGCCTTTGTTCTGCAGTCATGCCAATAGATACAGTAGAGCTTGTTACCTCAGAATCTCTGGTATGCCAAGACCTACTCTGCTTTGTCATACAATCTAGCATATCACTTGCCTTAATAAAAGTAAGGTCCATGAATGACCCACCTGCAGCATTATCAACCACTGGCTTTGTCACCGAGTTCAAAGCCCTATATAATATTTCTATCAAGTGGATATTGGTCATCTGATGATTTGGGCACCGCATAATCTTCTTCTTGAACCTCTCCCATGTTTCGTGGAGAGCTTCAGTTGGAAGCTGTCAAAAATTGCTGATCTCATCTCTCAATTGTGCTCTCTTGGATGGCGGAAAGAATCTTTCTAGGAAAGCGTCTTTCAATTGCCTCCAATTAGTAATAGAATCAGGAGTTAGCCCGTTCAACCATAGAGTTGCCTCTCCAGATAGAGACAATGAAAATAAGCGCAGCCGAATTGCATTCTATCCAACTTCTGGATTGTCAAACACTTGCATGTTGAGATAAAATTAATCAGATATATATTTGGATCGTCTCCTGCAAGACCACCAAATAACCCCTTGAGCTGCAATAGCTGAATTATGGTGCTAGTGATATTGAAATTGGCTCTAGGTGCCAAGGGCGGAGGAATAATATCCCCGTGGCACCAGCTCCATCCAGATAATTATCATCATCATCAAAAGAAACCTGCACAGCTCAGCGTTCAGGTTTCATTCTAGCTTGACGATCTCTCTTGTTCATAGATGTCGCCACCTCATCAGCACGCCTTGGATTTAGTAGCTCATCATCACCCAGGTCCTCATCATCAAGATTTGTTGCCCGAACTGGGTTATCAATATTCTGTTGATGCACTTGAGCAGCTACCAATGCAGCTAATCTAGCCTGCTCCTGTTGAGCAGTCATCCGTTCAATGTCTCATTGTGCATCCATTCTGCCAATAAGTTGTGGTTCAGAATTTATGGGTAATAATGGCTGACCAGATCTTCGTGTATTTAATAAGCACTCTACCAAACCTAAACAAAACAAAAACAACAAACAAAAGTAAAATTCGAGAATCTTTGACCAAAGGGTCTATTAACTATCACAAACTTAGTTGACAACCGTATTCCCCGACAACGGCACCAAAATATGATACACCCAAATTACAGCTCTCGTAAGAAACTGTAAGCGGTCGTTGTCAAATATAGAACCCAACTGGGTTGGGTGTCGAATCCCACAGGGAATACTTGGTCACTAAGTGTTGCAATTATTAGTAGACTGTTGGTCGCAAATTCCACGGAAAAGGGGGGTTTGATTTATGTGTGAACTAATAATATCAAATTAACGTTGGAATGCTAAGTGTAGTAAGATTTAATCGCAGAGAATAATAAGTTAGGGTTATGTCCACCTTGTAATTTCTACATATCTATTAACTATGAGTAATGCAGAATTTAGACATGCATGCACTTATAGAGAGTCGTATTCTAATGGTAAATCCTAGTGTTTCTCAACCATCAAGGATTATTTTGCTTTAGCTCTCTCGAGCCTAAAGTGTATAACGAATGGTACAAACTCTCCAAGAAAGTTAATGTAGTTAAGGCATTAACGTGTAAACAGGGGTTGGAAACCCTATTTTCTTGTCATACTCTCTTTTCCAAACAGGCAAATTTTCTCTCGAACAAGTTAATTGTATAATTGCATGTTCTCTATGTTGCAACCATGAGAATTCAATCAAAACGAAGAGAGTAATGATATAAGTAGCGTAACACATTAATAATTCACAAACTCATAGCAATAGATAGTAGCTTACAAGGTTTCCATAACCCTAACAGAGAAGTTTAGCTACTCATGGATACAATGGAAATCAAAGTAGACATAATCATCATACCACAACCTAGAACAATCTTGGCGATGGAAGTGATTTTAGCATCAACTAGAGGGTGACGTTTTTGCTCTCTAGTCGTTGCTCTCTGAGCCATTTTTCTCTCCCAAAACTTACAGAATCTGTAAACTGAATAATGAATAATGATAATAATTATGCTGAAAAATTCAGCAATAAGGTTTTTATAATATCCTTGTCCACTAAGTTGCTACTGCATCCTTAAGTATTTAAAAATACTGTGTTTGCCCGGGAAAAAGTTCCCATGCATCACTTTCAGTCCAAAAGTTGCCTTCCCTCTAATGTGAAGTTTTCCTTTGCTGCTTATAGGTCCACAAAATGCTGAAATCTTCATTATTAGTACCTTAAAACATGCTAATAACATTGGTTAGCTCACTTAAAGAAAAATGGACTAAAAATGCAGGAATTATATATTTTGTCCTCAAAACTTAGCTAAAATATGGGTAAATTATGGTTCTTAGGGGTATATATACGCCCAACATCAATGATATTACTAATAAAAGGCTAAAATTAAGTAATATTCATGTGTGTGCAGTCATATTAAGTCAAAAATAACTATGTGTATTACTCTTTGGTAATTTAGTATTGCTGTAACAGAGACAAACATGGAGAATGATCAAATGTTTTAGCAGATTGTGTGATGTCCTTTGTCTTATGGTCTTGTTTATGCATCCTTAATATCTTTCTCTCAATAAGATTAACAAAACCTTTACTCTTTCCTGTAATTGAGGTTCTTAAAAGGGTAAATGAGGAAGTATTTCCTTGAACTGCTTGGGTGAGTTTAGTCACACTATTACATGTCTTCATTCTGTGCTTTAGTAACTTGTAAATTCAGTAAATGCTAGCTTATATGTATTTTTGATAACTAGAGAATTTAATTAATTTCCAAGTTAGTAATAACAAAACTAGCAAGACCAATAAAGTCTATTATAAACTAAGTTGCGCGGACACTTCACTTTTGATGCCGCATCCTTGTCGGATTCTCTGAAAATACACTAGATTTGGCGAATCCGACATGCACTCATTCTCATTTTTATAAGATTCTAACCAACATAGGCTATAACCTTCTACTGAACAAACTCGTTCTACCACTCTTAGGAAACACAGTTTCCTAAGTGCTACAATCTTCAGCTACTCAATAAGAACTGAAAATATTATGCATCTGCTTTAATATAGCATGTTTAGATATTCTCTTATTACTGCTTCCCAAGGCCTTTCTTTTTTACAAAAATCCTTGTATTTCTTTCTTATGAGATGGAGGAATAAGCTTTGCACAGTTGTCTTCAAACACCTGACTTTTTTTTAATTACCCTTGCTAGCTTTTAGGATTAGCTCCACTACTTCATCCCTCTTGAGGTTTCTTGACCATTTTACCTATATCAAATCAAGTATTTTTTGTCAAATTTGTCTAGTGAACTCAGTTATTATAAAGGTGGTCTCTAATATCATCTTCCTTCTTGCATAATACACACTTCTTGTCTAATTGCTAGCTTATATTTTGTATTGAGTAGGAACTTATTTTCAAACTAGATGTGTCTGATAACTTGAATATTGTATTATTACTTAGATAGTAATTTTATAAATATGAATAAAAAGTAGTCTGATGAAGCAACGCTCCCGCTATGCACAAAGTTCACGGAAAGGGCCCCACCACATTGGTATAATTCTATAAATATGAATAGGTTATTGATATTAATCTGTATTTGAAAAAAATCAATAAATTATATATGAAAATGGCATGCATTTAAGGAGAAGAAGTATTTGATATAGTGGAGTGGATAGTTCAGATTCACTCTTGGTCCTCATTTTAATATTTTGATATATTAATAGAAGTATAATATTTAACCAAAAGAAGCAAGAGAAGGAAGTATTCAATATTTCAAGTGTTTCTTTGCATTATATTATCTGTTAGATACTTCATACTATCATTATAATTTTCTAAAGAGATTTGACTTTTTAACAGGGTTGGAAGAGTTCCAGTAACAAGTCAAGAATAGAATTTTAAAGACTTCAAGACAAATAGAGAAACTGGTTATCATTTCATAAGGGGAGTTAGAAAAATTTCATATCTGAAATTTTTCTAGGGTTAGCATAGACAGTACCATGACACATACAATCTTGGTTATAAAGTTACAAGTTGAATATTAATACTTTTTTATTTTTAAATGCATATTTGTATATGAAAGCATGACTTTATTGATACTTTTTTTTTTGTGATCATGTGTTTATATGTATTGATAATTGTATAATTTCAAAATTAAATTAGGACGAATCTTTAAAGATCATATTTTTAATTATAAAAGGATTTTTTGGACCAACCGAATTTTGTTGCTAAAATTTTGTTGGGACCAGTATATCTATGCTTAGGGACTAGATCTGTTGTCCCTAAAAAAATTTTTAAGGACCAGACATTTTTCGATCGCCAATGTTCTTTACGGACCAGAATTTTAATCTTGTCATTATTTACTTTAAGTGGTGGAGGCTATAGGAACGGGTGGCAACCACATTTTGCTCATCTCTATTGACCTTTAGGGACTAGAATATCACTTTTAGGGACCATTTTCCACTTCCCTAATGGACCTTTTTCTTGTAGTAGTAACACTTTTATAACTCTTTCCACAGAGACACCATTCTATTATAATAAGTAGTGACTTCTTTCTTACCCTAATTAGCTTGTCATAGTTTTATTTTTAACGCAAAAATTTGAGAAGCATTTTCTACATCAGAATTTATCTCCCTAATGGCTTCCCATACATCTTTAGTAGTGGGTAGAAACTGATAAGGCTTACCTATGACTAGCTCCATGAAATTTATTAACCAGGTAATTATGAGTGAATTATCTATTCTCCAGGTGTTCATCTTTAGGTCTCCGACTTTCAGTTTTTTTGGCTCTTCAGTTAGATATCCCAAATTTCCACGTCACTTGATTGCAAGATTTATGGACTATGCCCATTCTAGATAGTTCTTCTTATTTAATTGACAAATTTAAATTAAAGGGAATGTGAGAAGTATTGCCTCCTTGAGTTATCTTGAGTCATCAATTCTTCCATCAAAACATCTAGAGAAGCCATTTTGTCTTCTTTTGGTGTTGCATAAAGATGTTCTCCTTGAAAGGTTGTTTTAACTATGTGATATTAGGGGAAAAAGCTCTACTATGATACCATGAAAGTTTGAATACTACAAAAGAATGTCTTTTTTCATAGGTTTGTACAATATTTATAGGTGAACAAGAGGATCAAATAATCTAATCAATTCCTAAGTCCTAGGAGATATATAAATTAAGGGATTTCCTCTAATATATTTTCCTAGAACAATATATGATATCCATATTTACAGTAGCAGGTTTCAATCATATTTACTAATTTATTATGGATTAGATTATAATCAAATCTGCTAGCTCAATGGTGAAGAAGATTATGACATAAGTTTCCATATTATTCAACAGGAATTATAATGATAGTTCTGCTTGTTGAATGATCATAACACTAGAAAATGCAACACAAGAAAATATCAATTTCTTGATACATTAAACATGTATATTTTGCAAGATATTATTTTTAAAAAATCCAAGAAGATAGATCAAAAAAATGACTACTGCAATCAGCAAGCACACTGAAATCTTGTGCTAATTTAAGCTAGTAAAATTTCTAATAGTATTGCAATTTAAAAGAAAATGATGTGATTCTCAACTACTCTCAAGTTAAAACCAGGAGCAAAGAAGAATAAAGAATTTTAAAAAATGTGATTGAAAAATCTAAAAGAAAAATATTCTTATGTAGGCCAAAAGTGAAATAAGGACATGATATGGTACACGTCTAGTGGTAAAAGCTTCACTATATTTCTCAATTTGAATACTGCAGTCAAATTAACATAAATTTTATGGTTTTTCCTTCAAGGAAACAACAATCAAAATATAATATATTGGAAATATTCACCCTGCAATATGATGCTTCAATCCTCCTTGGTGATTCCGTTAATGCAAACTATTGCCAAGGAGCAAATTAAGTCGTCAAAAAATGGCACACTAGTCAGTCTTTAGTCTGGAAATACATGATGCGTAATAAACACGTAGTTGAACATATCCAATGGAGATTGAAGCTAGGTTCCTATTTCTTGTGGTAGGATTATTGGTTAGGGATAGGGCCTATGCCTGATTACTAAATGGATAATGTTATACCTAACAACATTAAGGTGGCTCAATATCTAATTAACGATCAATGGAATGTTGAGATGTTCAATCAAATACCCCCTACGATTTGTTCCTACTATACTAGCCTCTCATTTTTAGTTTCAAGAAGAGGTTAAGGACCAATAGATATGGAATACAAATACCAGTGGAGACTTCACTTGTTCGTCTTTATGGAACCTGATCAGACAACATAAAGCCATACTCAGGAAAATGTTGACAGGAAATTATGAATGGTTACTTCACTAAAAATTTGTGGAAATATTTTTCAAATTTTTTGGGAATTAGTCATGATCCTTATCCTCTGCAAAATCTCATTATGCGATGGTGCTTTTTAAACACAACAATTATTATCATAGACTTCATGTCACCCCAATATTTATTTGCTGAAATTTTTGGGAGTCTACTAATAAATACGGAAATAAGTTGTCCAAAATTATGAGAGTAAAGTTTTTGGTATCTAAAGATATCTCTAATATACCCTATATTGCCTTTCCATACATCAAATGGCCCTCTTAATTGGAAGGGAATGGCTTTACTTGGGGAAAGGTGCATTCATGATACGGAAATTACCAAAGTGTATTAGAGTAAGCCACCTGCCACTGTAGTGAATTTAAATATAGATGGTAGTGTACTGGATAATTCAAGAAAAATAAGAGTATGGGGTGTTCTTATAAATAATCAAGTCGACCTCATCTTTGTTTTTTTTATTATATAGGGTGAAGGGACTAATAATCATGCTGAAATGAAGGTTGTTACATGCGTATTATCTTTGTGTTTATAGAATGGTTATCATAGGTTATCCTTGAACTTAACTCAAAATTACTCATCAAATAGATCAAGCAAAAAAGCTAAACCTTATTGAAATTTACAACAATCTTTTGATAAGATCCATGCTCCTATTATTTATTTATCAATTCCAATATTTTATTTGCAAATGTACCTGCAAGAAGTTAATTTTTGTCAAAGATTAGCCACAACTTTGACTTCCCTCAATATTTCTTTAGTTCCCAAAAGTTACCAGATGAAGCTACCGGATATCTAAAACTTTACAAGATGGGTCGTGCTAACTTTAGAAGAACAAAATAAAAAGGATTAACGAACCATTATGAGCTTCAAAAGGGTTGCATGGACAATATGAACATTTGTTAATGAAACCTTGCAGGACCCGCTACTTTTTTTGTATTACTTGGTTTTCTTCGCCTAGGCTATTTCTTCCTTAGTCATAGATTTTCTAAAGAAGATCTTTTAATTAGGATTTTCCTTTTACTTTATTAGAATGGGAGAGGCTGCATTATTTATGCTGTTCTAGATACTTTGTACTAAGCAGAGTCCTCTCTTAGGTCTATAGTTTCTAGGTTCCTTTTTCTAGTATTGAGGATGAGTTGGCCAGCCTTAGTAGGATGGTCAAATAATAAATCACCATAGAATCTAAGTTATGATATAGGTCTGCCTTCTTGTATTTTCTTTGTTTGTGTTCATGTTAAGTCTTGGGGTGCTGCTCAACCCCTTACTGCCACGAGGGCTGAGATTTTTGAGCAAGGTTTACTTAATAATTAAAAATCATAGCTTTGTTTAACAGATAATTGTGTTGAAAATTTCATTAAATGTATTTATACATATTAAATATTGAACCCATCTATTAACACCTGAAGTCATTATTTTAAAATCTAGAATCCAAAAATTTGTAATTCTAATTTCACCTTTATAGTCAAAATGGTCTAAGGTAATCATAAAAGGCAATAATGTAAGCATTGCTAAGCTTGATTTTGATTATAAGCAATCTTCTTAAAAATTGACGTAGAGGTGAGAAACATCTGTTGATTGTTTGATGGAATAATCTAGCCAAGTCATGTTCACACACACCAAATTAATAATTAAATAAAGAAAACAAAGCATTTTGCATTCATGCAAGCTTTGGGGAAGGAATAAACCCAAGGGAATGTGTAGATTTTTTTAAGAGATGTAAATGGAATATAAATAGGTGTTTTTTCAAAAATAATACCAAGACAAAGGGTGAAATTTGAATAGGTACCTTTTCAGTTTGGATAGTTATGACTTTTCAATGGATTGTTACTTTTTTAAAGAGTTGCACCTTTATGAAGAGGTGCACCTTTTCTGAATTATTTGCTTCTCTTCATGAAGCAACACCTTGATGGCTTTAAAGACCTTATTTTTTCGTCAGATATATACTTGAAATTTTGAAGTAAAATATTTTTTTTCTTGAAAACACTTGTGTGATTTGCTAGCATTGAGTGTGTTCGTAGTTCGGCAGATTTTGAGGTATCACTATTTTGTCAAAGCGATTCATTTAAACTAGGAGGATATATTTTATAACATAGAGTAGTTGAGGAAAATAATTTTGTTAAGGCTACACCATGCATTCGGTGGACATGAATCTTTAAATATTTCATCTCTTTCTAAAAGTTTGGTTTTGCTATTTTTCAGAAAATAGTTTGAACTTTATTTTTGGTTGTTCATAAGTTGGGTTGAACTTATTGTTAAAATTTTAAAATTGTGAATAATGATTTCCGAATTCATTTGATTGTTCATGCTTTAGATGAACATATATTTAGAGTTCTTGTTGTAAAGTACAAATTTTACTAAACCCAAAAAATAACAATATTTATTTTTTATTCTTTTTTGGTGAAAAAAAATATCACCATTTACAGATCAAATACTTGGTTAATTTGTATTGGGTCTGATTTTGTGGAGACTTGATATGCCGTGGAAACATGGTACATTTGATGCTAACAAAGAATTTATTCTTGGACTTAGGTTATCTGGGTGGATATGATATGGCTTTAAGTGTTGTGCAGGTGAAATTAGGTAACATTTGTTTTGGAATGAAAAATAGAAGAAGAAGTGCTAAAAATGAAGAAAACTGACTCTCTTGCAATTCTGGCTTATGAGTCGTCAAATCATCATACGACTAGTAGCCTCACTCATAAGAAGGACAGTAACAAAAGTCAAGCTGAAAACCCAAGTGAAGAGTGGCTACGACTGGAGAATATTAATCGTAAGATGTTACTACGAATCATGTGGAGCTTTCGTAAAGAGAGCAGAAGCCAAAGCTAAAGTTCAGAGTTGAAGTCACAAAAGAAGACAAGTCGTAAGATCTGATTATGACTTGTAATAAGAAGTCGTAAAGAGTGTAGTGTCGAAAGCCCTGAATTCCTAAGGCTCAAGTGATGACGAGTGAAGGACAATATTCGTAAGGACTGAATACGACTTGTGGTAATAAGTCGTAAGCACAACAAAAGTTTGAAAACTTGAAGAATAGTTATTGGAGTACTTACGACTAGCATTGTATGACTCGTAAGAAGACCTTACAAGTGGACTACACGAGCTGTAACGAGCGACATACTTTTCCTATCCCATTTTTATTAGTTCTTCTTTATTATTTTGAGATACTATAAGTACCTTAGGGTTATTTCTTTATTAGATTACACACTTTTACATTACTTTACATACTTTGATCATTGAGATTTTGTACTTCAGATATTGGGTTTTTATTCAATTGAAGACTTTGAATTTTTTCCTCTCATTATTATATAATTAATTACATGCTTTATTTATTGATTATCATGGATTGTGGCATGAACACGAGCGGCTAGTTTTCTTGACTAGGGTAATGGGAACCCTGGCAGATTAATTACGTACAGTAAGTGGGAGATTCATCTATTATATTATGATTTCATGTATCTTAATCTTATTCATATTAATTGACCTCAGAGCTACAATAATAGCTTGGTGATTGCCTGTATTCGAGAACATCCTCACAAGGGAGATTAAGATTAGAAAAAGGGAATTAAGATAGTGATTTGAGATTTATGTCCATCTTATAATTTGGCCATCTCATCTAATCAACTTGATACTCAAAAGGTGAAAGTTGAACTAAGGTTTTAGGCAAGGAGAAATAAGGCAATACCCTGAGACTCACAAGGTAAAGGGTGAGATTTATCGACACCTTCACAAGACGGTTGATAATACATAACTTGTTGACTTGGCATGTAGAACATAAGAATAGCCAAGTTGAACAAGTGAAGTTTACAGAGTTGAGAATCCATAGGGGAACACAATCCTAGTGTTTATCTTTTACTATTTACAAATTTAGGCATTCAAGTTTGGTTGCTATTTACTTTTGACTTTAAAATCCCCTATTTACATTTCTACACAACTCATGAATTTCAGCAAGTTTGAGAAACTGTTCAACATTTTTTGTATGGTTCGACCCTAACCTTCTTTGGGTTACTATATTTGACATGAACCACAACATACTTTATGGGAGGTTAGTTTTGGACGATATCAAATTTTGGCATCATTACCGAGGAAGATGGTGTGAATTATTGATTGAAGTTGGTGAAGTTCGCAGGTTTTATTTTCTATTTTTGATTTGGTATTCACCGGTATATGAAAACACTAGGAGTAAAGGTAATATCTTACTCCTATTAGATACAGAGCCCAAAAAAATTCTTCAAACACCGTAAAGGATTTCAGAGAAAGTTCATAATAGTTTGCCTACTAGGGTTTGAGACCCTCAAATTGTAACTCTTTCCCCACCTACTGATCCATAGAATTCTGCAAATAGATAGACTTAGAAAAATTTAGCAGAGGCAGCTAAAGAGGCTAGATTAGCCTAGGAGGCCCGGTTTGCTGAAGAGGCTAGGATATCTTATCAAACAGAACTAGATAGGCCAAGACAAATGGTCGAGCATCGAGATAAAGTTCAAAGAGGTAGAGATCCAATGATTCCTGCATATCAGCATCTTCAACCATATGATGAAAATAAGGACATGGGATATGTTAAGCCTATTGAGACAGGATCCATCATCCCTCTACTCTACCCCCCCCCCCCCAAATGTTAAATTTGATATTACTAGTACAATGATTCAATTGCTAAAATTGAAGGCTATGGTCTTGAGATCAACAATAGTTGATGCAAATATGCATCTTGCTAATTTTACTGGGATATGTACATCGTATACTATTTTGGGGGTGAACCAGGAAGTGTTGAGGTTGAGGTTGTTCCCATTTTTCACTAACTAGAGACGCATTTTTATGATTAGGGGAACTTCTGAAAGTTTCAATCATTATTTTGCATGTGTTGTGTAGACAATATTTGAATAGATTCTTCCTTTCTGTAAAGATGTTATAGTTGTAAGATAAAATTTATAATTTTAGACAACTACCTGTAGAATCTATGTGTGAGGCATGGTTTAGGTTCAAAAAGAAGCTAAGCATGGTACCTAATCACAGAATTACAAGGCCTAATTTGTTGGATATCTTCTATAGATCATTGAATATCAGTTCGAGAGCAATGGCAGATATAATTTTAGGAGGTGCATTTATGCATTTTTGATGGGATGTTGCGCAAGATATGCTAGAAGATATTTCTATCACTAATCAAGGTTCGCACACTAAAGATGCTGAGAGAGGTACAGGTAGTTATGCTATTGGAGTAGCTAATGATTATGGAGTTGGTCATGATTTTGTAGCATAAGAGGTTGCCCAACTTCGAACTGACATTGGGCTTCTTAAATATAAATTTGCAACAATAAGTGTTGAGAAAGTGAATGCAATAGGGGCACAGAGTTCTACTTCTAGAACTTATGAGATCGAGTTTGAAGATGAAGAGAAGTATCTTAATCATTAGTTGGAGATTTTTGATCCCTAGTGCAAGAAAATCAAGGTCAGATGTATTACAATGATAGATATCAAGATAGGAGCAGAGAGCAAGATGTTAATTAGAGATGCAAGGATGACTACAAAGAAAAGAGTGATAGATGCATCCCACTATGTAGCCGAGATATTGAGTCTAGAATAAAGGCAATATTGTCAAAACTAGTCAAAGGCCAAAAAAGTCAAAAAGTCTGTCTTGATGAGATTATAGAGAACCTATCAGGGATCAATTAGAAGGTTGAGTCATATGCTACCATAATTAAACAACTGGAGTAGCAATATGGCCAGATGTCGACCATATTAAATCAAAGAAATCCTGGCACACTTCCTAGTAATATGGTGAAGAACTCAAAAAATCATAGTCATTGCCATGCTATTACTACTCGAATAGGTAAAACCACTATGGATCCACTTGTACCCACATTAATCGATCCAGTGAATAAAGATGATCATGTAGATGTGAAAAATAACAAAGAGAAAAACAAAGTAAAGGATGAGGTTGAGGAGCCTATTTTAAAGACTATCCCAAGACCTCGCCCTGTATTTCCTCAAAGATTGAAAAAGAAGCAAAAAAAGGGTAAATATCAAAATCTTTTACCTATGTTAAAGAAGTTTTCCATTAACATTCCACTTGTAGAGGGATTGGAACAAATTCTTGGTTATATAGAGTTTATGAAAGATTCAGTCACTAAGAAGTGGACAGTCGGTTATGAGCCAGCCGATGTTCTTCATTACTGCAGTGTTGTTGCTACTAGATCATTAGTAGAGAATAAGAAGGATCTATGTGCTTTCACAATCTTGTGCACCATTGGATATTTTAGTTTTACTTGGGCACTATGTGATTTGGGAGCTATTATCAATATCATGCCACTAATGGTGTTTAAGCAGTTGGGGTTAGGAGCACCCAAACCCACAATTATGAGACTAGTGATGGCAGATCGGATAATGTAAAAGCCAATTAGTATTCTATGTGATTTCTTGGTGAAGGTGGTTTCTTTCATATTTTCTATAAATTCTGTGATTATAGATTGTGAAGTAGACTTCCAAGTTACAATTATTTTAGACAGACTATTCCAAGCAATCGGAAGAACTTTGATTGATATGGAGTTAGGATATCTGATGTTCAGGCTCAACAATGATTAAATGATATTCAATGTATGCCCATCCATGCCATAGTTTGATAAGTTAAGGTCAGTATCTGCGATTGATATTTCTGAGAACGAGATGGTCTCATTCCATGATTTAGATACAGTAACTAATTTGATGATACTTCTGAGGTTGTCCCTATTGAAGAAAGGCTGGGTGTTGACGCCTTAGAAGCAGTGATTACAAATTTCAATAATGATGGTATTGACGACTATGATGAGATGATATGTGTACTTTATGGTAGTAGTTATTATAGTGTTGCACCAAAGAAACTTGATTTGGATCTTAAAAAATAGAACAAGTCCACGTGCTCTCTCGTCTATTAAGGAGCCACCCATCTTACATTTGAAAGCCCTCCCTTTTTATTTGAGCTATGCATTTTTCGACGCCAACAATACTTTGTTGATAACCATTGCAGCTGACTTAATGTAGATAGAAGTAAGAGATTTATTATCAGTGCTATAAATATTCAAGAAGTCCATTGGTTGGTTTTTAACAGATATTATAGGTATCCCACCGGGCCTTCATACTCCCGAAATTTAACTTGAACCAGATTGTATAAACTAAGTATAGAACATCAGTGTCAGATTAATCCTCATATACAGGAGGTAGTGAAGAAAGAAAAAATCAAGAGGTTAGATACAAGTGTAGTGTATCCTATTGCTAATAGCAAGTGGGTCAGTCCGGTATAATATGTTTCAAAAAAAGGCAGTACTACTGTTGTTCCTAATGAGAATAATAAGCTAGTTCGAATGAGGTTGGTCACAGGATGGAGAGTGTGTATGGATTACAGGAAATAGAATGCATGGACCCAGAAAGACCACTTTCACATGCCCTTAATGGACAAGATGATTGACAGAATTGCGGGTAGAGGGTGGTATTATTTTCTTGATTGTTATTTGGCCTACAACCAAATCACTATTGTGGGACCTTCGCATTCAGACGTATATCATTCAGGTCATGTAATAGTCCCAACATATTTTAGAGGTGTATGATGTCAATCTTGTCTAACATGGTATAATACACCATTGAAGTATTCAAGGATTATTTTTTGGTAGTTGGTAATTCTTTTGATAACTATCTTGTTCACATGGAAAACACTCTTTGTAGATGTGAGGAATGCCACTTGGTACCTAATTGGGAAAGTTACATTTCATGGTTAAAAAAGGTATTGTGTTGGGGCATAATATTTCAAAAAGGGGTATAGAGGTAGATAGAGCTTAAATCAAAATTATCAAGAAATTACCTCCACTAATTTTTTTGAAGGTTATTCGAAGCTCTTTTGGAAATGTAGGATTCTATAGGCAATTCATCAAGGATTTCTCAAATATTGCCAATCCTCTTTGTAGTCTTCTTTAAAAAGACGTGAAGTTTGATTTCGATGAAGCATGCTTGAAGGATTTTGAATGTCAAAAAGAGAAGTTGATAACGGCTTCTATCATCGTATATCCTGATTGGTCCTTGCCATTTGAGATTATATGTGATCCAAGTAGAGTGGCCTTAGGTGTTGTACTAGGCCAATGAAAATAAAAGATCCTTCATTCCATCTAATATGCCAACAAGGCACTAAATCCTTCTAAAAAAACACACAGTTACTGAATAAGAGTTGTTAGCTGTGGTTTTTGTCTTTGAGAAATTTCAATCTTATTTGAGTGGGACAAAGGTAGTTGTACACACTAATCATACAGAATTGAGGTACTTAATGGCAAAAAAATTTGTAAAGCCTAGACTGATTAGGTGGGTACTCTTGCTGCAAGAGTTTGATTTCAAGTTCAAGGATAGAAAAGGCATTGAGAATCAAGTTGTATATCATTTGTCTAGACTTGAGGTAGAAGCTATCTGAAAATTTAAAGATGGACTCGAGATTGATGATAGTTTTCCAGAGTAGAAAATATTGGTCGATTCTCAAGATCTAATTCCAAGGTTTGCTAACTATGAGAATTATCTAGCAAGTGATCTAGTCCTAAAAGACCTTTGTTTCCAATAGAGATAGAAATTTATGTATGAGGTAAGGTAACTTTTTTGGGATAAACCTTATTTGTTCCTAATTTGTGTAGATGGGGTTATCTATAGATGTATCCGTAAAGTGGAGATAATGAGTATACGTAGAGGAACACGCACAACCAACAAGATTCTGCAATGTTAGTACTACTGTCCTTCAATATACAAGGGTGCTCATGACTTTGCTTTAGCCTGTGACCAATGCCAGTGGCAAGGTAATATCTCTAGGCGCCATGAACTTTCTACGACCCCTATTTTAGAATTAGATTTATTTGATATATGGAGTATGGACTTCATGGGTTCTTTTTATGAGATCCTTTGGTATGAAGTACATTCTTGTGGAGGTGGATTATGTGTCAAAATGGATGGAAGAGATTGTTCTCCCCAATAATGAAGGAAGAAGTGTTATGGCCTTTTGGAAGAAGTATATCTTTTCTCAATTTGGCACACCACATGCAATCTTTAGTGATGTTGGGTTATATTTCTATAATCATTTTTTTAAGAGTCTACTTGAAGATTATAGATTGAAGAACAAGGTAGAAACCCCCTACCATCCGCAGACTAGTGGATAGGTTGATATGTTCAACAGAGAGATAAAGTCTATTTTTGGCAAAGACAGTGAATGCCATAGGACTGATTGTTCAAAGCAGTTAGATGATGCATTATGGGCCTACCAAAAATCTTTCAAGACCCTTATAAGTTCTTCTCCATATTAGTTGGTGTATGGAAAATCATGTCACTTGGCTATGGAACTTGAACATAAAGCACTATAGGTGTTGAAAAAGTAGAATACTGAGTAGAAGGATGCAGTGAAGGCAAGATTGGAGAAGATGAATAAGTTAGATGAGTTCCATCTCTGATCTTATAAGAGTTTTGCACTTTACAAAAAGAAGTTTAAGCTACATCATGATGGAAAAATTAAGAAAAGAATATTTGAGTAGGGTGACCAGGTATTGCTATATAACTCAAGACTTCGCTTATGTCTAGGTAAGTGTAAGTCTATGTGGTATGGTCTATTTACTGTAACAAAAGTGCATCCGTATGGAGATTTGGAATTGAAGCATGATGGAGAATCCCCGTTCAAAGTGAATGGGAAAAGGGCAAAGCACTACATGGGTAACACTGTGGAAATTAAGCTAATTTTTGAAATTGACCTTGGTGAAGATTGATTAACCAAGGCAATTATGTCGTGCCTCAACGTTACATCAAGTTTTCCATAGCAGTCAACCCATGAGGTTATTTGGTGAATACTGAGCATCTATCTAGAATAATAGAAGCCGGTACCCATGAAGATGAACTATCTCACAAACATAGATACGAGCTAGTCTCTCAGCACTGAAGGAAATTTGAATAGGCAAAATTGGCTAATTTGGTTAATCAATCCATGGTGATAGAAATGTTGTTAGAAACCTGAGAAGTATGAGGCAATCTACTCATGAAGCCCATGGTGATTCCTTCTCACTTACAACTTATGAATGGATAATGTCTTAAGTAACCACCTATTTTAGATGATCCACCTTCACTAGCTGACTACACAAGTAACAAGCTATAAAGTCCACTACATCCTTATTCATACCACCCTACTAGTAATATTGTTTCAAATCATGATACATCTTGGTGTAAGACCCCACAAAATTCTAGAGAGGTATTTGGGTCATTTTCCTACTTGTTTTTAGCCCTAAAACATGGAACCAAACGACCCTAGAGGCTAAATTTCTCACTTTCTTTCAAATTCTTTCAAAGTTATTCAAGAACAAACCCTAGGGCTTTTAATTTCAAGTGCAAATATTCAAGAAAAAACCATCAGTCTTCATGAATTCAAGCATCAAGGTATGTGAAGTGTTCATCCAAGGGTATCTTTTAACCCTTGGAGTTCAAGAACCTCTTTTAAAACTTCAAGTTTGTTCATTTCATGAATTCCATGTTGGCCTTGAATGTATTCATGGTTATGATGTTAATTGGGTTTCTAATCCATGATTTATTTCAAGATTCATGTAAATTTGTTTTGACATGTGTGTAGTATTATGTGAATTCATGTTAAATCCCTTGAATTTATGAGTTCAGATTGAAAATCATGATACCTACATGTTGATTAGTATTATGTGTGTAGATTATGTTCCCCAAGTGTTTGGTAAATTGTTCATATAGATTAAATGGAAGAATCATGACATGCTAGCATATGTGCAAGCTTATATCTTACAACTGTTTTATAAAATGTCTCCATGAATGAGTTATGAATATTTTAATGCTTTTTAAGATCATGTTATGCTTTACTTTTTATGCTATCAAGTCCTGGGGTATCTAATACTCGACAATCTAGCTGTTTACCAAGAATTACAGTAACTTCAGAATAATCTTAGTGATGTCATGTACAGTAGTTTCAGTTAGTATAGAACTCTATATATCAGCAAATAAAACTCAGAACACATAGTCAGTTACAGTACTCAGTGAACTCAGTAAAGTTTAGTCAGTTAACATAATCAGTCATAGTTCAGTCTATCCTAGAATAGTTCAGAAATTAGTTCAGTGTCTACTCAGTTAGAGTAGAATTCGTCACCGAATGAACCAAAGGATAGTGACTCACCTGCTAGTAGATAGTGTGATCTTTAGAAGCATTCCTTGTCTTCCAGAACTACATAGCCACCATAGATTGAGACATTAACCTGCCAGATAGAGGGTTGATGAGGTGTTCTATGTACCAGTTGAAGGTACCACCATTCTTATTCCAAGCACCTACCTGATGAGGGTGACTCTCTAACTTTTCTTTACCCATGGCACGGTACAGACACCCTTCTAGCTGGGGTTATAGGTTGGATCCCAAATCAGTTTAGAGGAGGGGCATGTTGGTTAGATGATTACTTCCCACGGCTTCAGTTTCAGTTTTAGTATAGAACTCAGTTCATTTCTATAGAATCGGGACTGTCAGACACAGTAACCCAGCTCAGTATAGAACTAAGTTCAGTTCTATAGAATCAGGACTGTCAGAAATAGTCACCCAGCTATTAGTAATACATTTATTAGTAAACTCAAATATCAGTTATTCAGTTATCAGAACTTAGTATTCGGTGATTCTATGATCTTAGACACAGTATATATAGATATGTGCATAGTATTTCATAATCAGTGTTTCATCAGTTTCAGCTATACATGTACTCTTATTCAGTTTTATTCTTGTTACTCAGTTATTTATTTTGCATGCATATGAACCCATGCATATCATCAACCTCACTTAGCATACCAGTACAATTAAAGTACTGACGCATACCTTTCTTTTGTGCTGTGATGCTTTTTATCATAGGTTCAGACGTACAGGCTCCTGACCAAACCTAGCATCCCAGGTTATCAACAGTAGATTTAGTGGTAAGTCCTCATAGTTCATGGATGGAGTTTTTATTTTTAGAATTTTTTATTATATTATTAGTAGTTAGAGTTAGTTGTGGACTTGTACCATAAAATCCATTTTCACATAGTTTGTTAGAGGCTTTTCAGACTAGACTAGTTTAGACAGTTATTCAGTTTTGAGATATGATTGTCATATATTCAATGTTCAGTATTTACGTATTACTAGGTGATTCAGTTTTGAACCTTATGGCAATTTCCACCTAATTTTCATATTATACAGTATAATTATTCAGTGATTGCATCAAGTAACAGTCATGGGTTAGCTTGTGGTCCTTTGGGATTATGAGAATTGTATAGCATCCGGGCTATAGAATCAGCGAATTACAAACTTGGTATCAGAGCCTAAGGTCTAACAGAGTCCAAGAAAGTCTGAAATTCGCGTCTAGTAGAGTCTTGTCCATGGGTATGTAGCGCGCCACACTTATGGATAAAAGGCTATGAGGCATTTTAGGAAAATTTTCCCTTCTTTTAGTATTCATATCATGCGAGTAAGTATGATCTAAAATCACACTCTTAGTCTAATCCTTTTCTTACTTTCATTTACAGAACATGCCTCCCAAAAAGAAAAATGAAAAAATAATAGGAAATCAGCCAGCACCTCAGCCCATTCAAGCAGATCCCCTAGATGAGTGTGTCTCCCATGCTGAATTCAGATCCGATTTCACTACCCTAGCCAATTACTTTGTAGCTCATGATAAATGGCTAGATGTTGCTCAGGCTAACCCAGTGGCCAATAGTGTTGTAGCTAGAATTCGGGACTTCACCCGAATGAATCATTCAGTTTTTTACCGAGTCTAAGTTAGATGAGAACCCACAGGAATTTCTTGATCAGGTGCAAAAAGACACAGATATTATAGGGGTGACAGCTAGTGAGTGTGCTAAGTTGACCGTATATTAGTTGTAGGATGTGGATCACTCATGGTTTAAGCAGTGGAAGGTAGAGAAGGACGATGACGTAGGGCCCGTAGAATGGGAGAAGTTTTCCACTTCTTTTCTAGATAGGTTTTTCCCACTAGAGTTGAGGGAAGCAGAGGTGTTGGATTTTATTAATGTGAAGTAGGGTAACGTGATAGTGAAAAAGTATTCTCTCAATTTTAGTTAGCTAGCTAGATATACTCCTCATGTCGTAGCAGATAGCAGATCTAAGATGAATAAGTCTGTGTTTGGCATATCTAATAATGTGATCAAAGAGTGTAGGACTGCAATACTAATTAAAGAGATGGACATATCCAAGATCATGGTCCATGCTTAGAAGATAGAGAAGGCTAAGAATAGGGAGAAGGAGAGGAAGAAAGAGATATCTAGAATAGGTAGCTTCAACTTTGCTCAGCCTAAGTCAGTAGGTGGAAATCGTTCTTAGTTTTCCCTGAAATCTTTAGTTCTAGCTCCATCCTCAGCCAGTGCTCCAGTTCTAAAATTCAGAGATAGCAATAACGATAGGACACCAGGCCCTAAACCTCAGGGTGTGTTATAAGTGCCCAAACAAACCCTTTTTGCCAAAAATATAGCAGAAACTACAGGGTATCTACAGGGCTGGCAGTGATGTATGCTTTAGATATGGCAAGCTAGGCCATAGATTCAGAGATTGTCCTCAATTAGGTTCTTAGGGCCAGTATAATTGTCCTTCGTCTCATTCTGGTTGCCTAAATCAATAGGGTACCACTTCTAATGCCACCAGTGGGCAGTGCCCAAACAGACTCTATGCACTTTAGTCCCAATAGGGTTAGGAAAGATTTCCTGATATGGTCACTTGTATGTTACATGTTGCAAGTTTATCATTTACACGTTTATTCTTTACTAAACCCAAGAGCTTCGTTGTCTTTTGTAACTGTTTATTTATCTGTTAACTTTGGAGTAATACCCGAAATCCTAGCAGAGCCTTTCTCAGTCTCTACCCTAGTGGGTAAATCTATCATAGCCTGATGGGTATACAGGAACTGTCCGGATATGATATCTTAGAAAGTTACTTCAGTAGACTTAGAAGAATTAGAGATGAAAGATTTTGATGTCATTCTTGGCTTGGATTGGCTTCATTCATACTATGCTTCGGTTGATTGTAGAAACAAAATTGTCTATTTTTAGTTTTCGAATGAACCTGTCCTTGAATGGAGGGGTAGTACTTCATCAATTTGGGGTCAACTTATTTCTTACCTTAGGGTGAGAAAAATGATATCTAAGGGATGTGTTTATCATCTCATTTGCATCTAAGACTCTAATTTAGAAACCCCTAATCTTGAGTTAGTATCAGTAGCATATGAATTCCCAGATGTGTTTCTCAAAGATCTTCCTAGATTCCCTCCTGAGCGGAAAATTAACTTCAGAATAGACCTTCTTCCAGATACTTAGACTACCTCTATTCCTCCATACATAATAGCTCTATTAGAACTCAAAGAGTTAAAAGAACAGTTAAAGGATCTCTTAGATAAGGGATTAATCAGACACAGTTTTTTTTGTGGGGCACACCAGTTCTATTCGTGCGTACGAAAGATGGTTCTCCTAGAATGTGTATAAATTAACGTTAGTTAAATAAAGTCACAATCAAGAACAAGTATCTACTTCCCCAAATTAATGACTTGTTTGACCAACTTTAGGGTGTCAGTTACTTCTCTAAGATAGACCTCAGATTCGGCTACCATCATCTCAGAGTCTGAGATTGTGACATTCCTAAAATAACTTTCAAAACTCATTATAGACACTTTGAATTTCTAGTTATTCCATTTCTTCTTACCAATTCCCTAGCAACCTTAATGTGCTTGATGAACCGCTTGTTCAAGAAGTACTTTGATATGTTTATCATAGTCTTCATTTATGACATTTTTGTCTACTCCTGCAGTTAACATGATCATGTAGACTATCTCAAAATAGTGTTACAGACTCTCATATCCCATTAGTTGCTTGCCAAATTTAGAAAATGCGAATTTTTGCTAAGGTCAATATCTTTCCTTAGCCATATAGTTTCCGATGATGGAATTAGAGTGGAGCCTCAAAAGTCCAAAGTAGTAAGAAATTGGCCTAGAACCATTTCTCCATTAGATATCAGGAATTTCTTGGGTTTGGCTGGCTATTACCGATGGTTTGTTAAGGGATTCTCCACTATTGCATCTCCCATGTCCAGATTGACTCAGAAGAAAGTCAAATTCTAGTGGTCAGATTCTTGTGAGAAAAGTTTTCAGGAGTTAAAGACTCAATTCACTACAGCCTCAATTTTGACTCTACCATATAGTTCAAACGGGTTTGTGGTATATTATGATGCTTCTAGAGTTGGTTTGGGGTGTGTTTTGATGCATAGAGGTAAGTTACAGCCTATGCCTCTAGAAAGCTTAAGCCTCATAAAAAGAATAACCCCACCATGATCTTGAGTTAGTAGCTGTGGTGTTTACCTTAAATATTTAGAGGCATTATCTTCTGGGGTACATGTGGTTGTGTTCACAGACCACAAGAGACTACAGTATGTGTTTTCTCATAAAAATCTAAACGTATATCAGAGAAGGTGGTTAGAGTTATTGAAAGACTATGACATAAGCGTCCTATATCACCCAGGCAAGGCCAATGTAGTGGTTGATGCTCTCAGTAGGATTTCTATGGGTAATGTTTCCCACGTGAAGGATAAGAAGAAGAAGTTATTTTAGGAAGTTCATCAGCTTGCCTGACTAGGTGTCTGCTTAGTCGATTCAGTAGAGGGAAATGTATGGGTGCAGAATAGTTTAGAATCAACTCTGGTTTCTGAAGTGAAGGAAAAGTATGAAAGAGATCCTAGCTTACTCAAGTTAAAAGAGTCATTCAGAGCTCAGAAAGTAGAAGTTTTCTCCTAAGGAAAAGATGGTGTGTTGCGTTTCTAGGTTCAGTTATGTGTGCCAGGTGTAGACAACTTGAGGTAACAAGTGCCGCTAAGATATATCGTGATTTATGGGAGATCTATTAGTTGAGTGGTATGAAGAGAGACATTGAAGAGTTTGTGGTTAAGTGCTCTACATGTCAGTAAGTTAAGATTGAGAACCAAAAACCTAGTGGTTCCATGCAAGAGTTTAGTATTCCTATATAGAAGTGAGAGGAAGTGATATGGACTTTGTGATTGGTTTGCTCCGTACTTGTCATCAGCATAATTTGATTTGGGTCATTGTAGATGGGATGACCAAATCAGTTCATTTCCTACTAGGTCATACCTCTTATTCAGCCGAGGATTATGCCAAGCTCTATATTAGAGAGTTGGTCAAATTTCACGGAGTTTTATTGTCTATCATCTCAAATAGAGGTATACAGTTCTCCTCTCATATTTGGAAAGCCTTCCAAAAGGGTCTTGGTACCTAAGTTCACCTCAGTACAGCCTTCCACCCTCAGATAGATGGTCAAGCAGAGAGGACCATTCAAACTTTTAAAGATATGTTAGGAGCGTCTTCCATTGACTTTAAGGGTATTTGGGATCACCACTTGCTTTTGATTGAGTTCACATATAGCAATAGTTATCATTCTAGCATTCAGATGGCTCCGTTCGAGGTACTTTATAAAAGGAGATGTAGATCTCCTATTGGCTGGTTTGAAGTGGGTGAGCCCATAGTGGTAGCACCTTACTTGGTATTTGATACCTTAGAAAATGTTTAGTTGATATGGAAAAGGCTTAAGATAGCTCAGAGCCAAGAGAAATCATATGCAGATGTGCGAAGAAAGGATCTCGAGTTTGAGATTGGTGACTTTGTGTATTTGAAAATCACTCCTATGAAGTGGTGAAAATGTTTGGCAAGAATGGGAAGCTCAGTCCTTGATATGTCTCTCTATACCGAATTCTCATCTGTTTTGAAAAGGTAGCTTGCGATCTTGAGTTTCCTTTAGACTTAGCTTTAGTACATTTAGTGTTTCATATCTCCTTGCTAAAGAAGTGCATAGGAGATCCAGCAGTTGTAGTCCCTTTAGAGGGTATAAATGCTCAAAACAGTCTCTCTTATGAGGAGATCCCAGCCGAACTTCTTTACCATCAAGTTCGCAGACTAAGGAACAAAGAAGTTTCGTTAATCAAAGCTCTTTGGTGGAATCAGTCCATTGATGGAGCTACTAGGGAACCTGAAGTAGATATATGGACCCAGTATCCTCACCTCTTCTCCGCAAAATCAAACTCAGCTCAAGCTAACCATTTTTCTTGAATTTATTAAGTTCCATACTTAGATTACCTTTATAGCTATGTATCGGTTAAGTTGCATAGAATTTTTATATCATGCATACCTTCATGAAACATCTCACTCATGTGTCATGTTTTCAAAACTTAGTCATGCTTTAGTTATGCATGTTCAGTATAAAATTTTAGTATATCACTACTTTCAATTATGTAGTCACGCTTAAGTTGTGCATGTTCAATATATAAATCCAGTCTATCAGTATTCTCAACTTAGTTAGTCTCATTCGAGGACAAATGTTCCCAAGGGGGAGATATTGTAAGACGCCACAAATTTTTTAGCTTAACACAGTCTATTAAATCTTGAAAAGAGGTCCCAAAATCAAAAAATTTCAACTAAGTGTTTCTACTTAGAAGTATCTTAGCCTTTGTAAGTTGGTGATCCTATTTCACGATCCTTATAACCTTAAAATATTGATTTTTAGGTTGATTCATAATTAGGAATGTCAGTAGATCACTTTAGGTGAGTTTCAGATTTTTTGAACCTCATTTGAACCATGCCCAGGTAACAAAAATAGTGGGTCGACGAGATTTCGATGCGTTACATCACCCATCGCATCGACAGTTAATTTATATCCCTGCTTTTAGTGCAATTCTAGTAAACCAATTTGAACTCGATGAGGTCCGTTGGTCATCGTGTTGATGCCATCGATGCGGTGCTTCAATATGCATATCACTAGGAATATTTTCATAAATTAAAAACCGCATCTACAGGCGTATTTGGGTACCTGTTTTCAGCCCCAAAACATGAAATCAAATGACCCTAGAGGCTAAATTGCTCACTTTCTTTTAAATTCTCTCAAAGTTACTCAAGAACAAATCCTAGGTCTTTTAATTTCAAGAGAAGATCTTCAAGAACAAACCATCGGTCTCCACGAATTCAAGCATCAAGGTATGTGAAGGGTTCATCCAAGAGTTTCCTTCCACCCTTGTAGTTCAAGAACCTCTTTTAAAACTTCAATTTTTTTGATTTTATGAATTCCATGTTGGGTTTGAATGTATCCATGATTATGATGTTAATTCAGTTTCTAATTCATGCTTTATTTCAAGATTCATGAAAATTTATTTTGACATGTGTGGTATTATGTGCAAAGATTATGTTCCCCAAGTGTTTGATAAATTGATCATGTGGATTAAATGGTGATATCATGACATGTTAGCATATGTGCAAGCTTATATCTTACAAGTATTTGATAAAATGTCTGTATGAATGAGTTATGAAAATTGTAATTCTTTTCAAATCATACTATGATTTACTTTTCATGCTATCGAGTCCTGGGGGGTATTCAATACCCGACAATCTAGTTGTTTGCCTCAAACTACAGTAACTTTATAATAGTCTCAGTGATGTCACATACAGTAGTATTCAGTCAGTAACGAACTCAGTACATCCAATGATCAAATAGAACTCAGAACACGCAGTCAGTTATAGTACTCAGTAAACTCAGTCTAGTTTAGTAAGTTAACATGATCACTAATAGTTCAGTCTAGCCTAGAACAGTTTATAAATTAGATTAGTGTCTATTCATTTGGGAGTAGGATTCAATACTGAGTGAACCCAATGGTGGGGACTCACCTGCCAGTAGAGGGTGTAATCCTCAGAAGCAGTCCTTGTGTTCCAGAACTATGTAGCTAGCGTAGGTTGAGACATTAACCTTCCAGATTGAGGATTGATAAGGTGTTCTACCTACCAGTTGAGGGTACCACCATTCTCATTCAGATAACCTACCAGATGAAGGTGACTCTTCACTTTGTCTTTATCTGTGGCACGATACGGATGCCCTTCCAGCTAGGGTTATATAATACCCCAAAAAATCCAAACCAATATTAGAGCAATGTACCAAGCTCATGCATAGTACATCATGGTTATTTTATAGTTTTATGAGTGTGTTATATATATATTAAGGCTTCAAATAACTCCTAGCTATCAGACGAACCAAAACATTCCTTACCGATTGAATTCTTGAGAAGGATATTGGTATTTTCAACTTCAAACAAGTATATCTCTCATTATACGAGGATTTTTTGAGCTCATGACCTATCAACATATATATAATTGAATTATATTTCCAACGATACCAATTTTCCCTAAATCTGATATCGAAGCAAAGAGTTATTCCTATTTTACTCCAGCATGTCAGGCTGGAAACAGTGTGACGACAGTCGTGGTAGCTTACCGTATTTGTGACACCCTACCACCAAGGTCATCATCCTTAGGCAGAATCCAGCTCTGTTAAGACGACATTCATGGTATCTTACCACATTTGTGATGTCATACCATGAAGGTCGTCAGCCTTATGAGGAATCCAGCTTTTGTGTGACGACATTCGTGGTAGCTTACCACATTTGTGATGCCCTACCACGAAGGTCGTTGGCCTTAGGCTGAAACCAGCTCCTTAGTGATGACATTTATGGTATATTACCATATTTGTGATGCCCTACTACGAAGTTCATCAGACTTAGGCAGAAACCATCAATTCTAGCTTCTGTGTGACAACATTTTTAACGACTTACCACATTTTTGACGCCTTGTCACAAATGTCGTCAGCTATTATTTTCAGCAACTGGGAATTTATTTCACAAGGGTATTTTGATCTTTTCCCTTCACTTTTCATGACTAATAACCCTCAAAAAACGTATTATCTTCCATTCTCTTTAGTTAAAACATCACAAAAAGTCTCTCACACACTTTCAACCACAAGATTAGAGTTTCCTCTTAACATCATCTCCTCAGGAACAAGAACATTTTTGCTTAAAGGGGTTAAACCCTCGTCAAGAAAAATCAAGGGCAAGCCTAAGGATTTCTTCAGACACCTTCAGAAACATTAGATCTATTTCAAGATCAAGCTTTAAGGTATGGATAATGTTCATCTATGGATTCTATTCGTTCATAGAGTTCAAGAATCATGCTTTTAAATGTTATTTTGTAAACTTTTGTGGTGATATAAGAATATAGGCATTGATGATTGTTGTTCAAGTTTCAAGATGATATCTAAAGATGTTTTTCATGGATATATGTGATTGTTGGTTGAAAATCATGAACTTTGGGTGGGTTGAACTAACGCAGGTATGAAATCCACCTATGCCTTAAAGAATGCATAAAAGGTGTTTGATAAAATTCCTAGGATGTTAGAAGTTCATATTTACATGATTTCGGGATATCTAAATGACAATTCCAAGTTAGCGATACACTTCAATATGAATGCCCATGCTTTTTATGTATTCTTATGGTGATGGCATGAAGTATGTATGATGATGAAAATATGAATTTTGTGTGCGAATTATATCTATGCTTTCCCTACCATGTTTGAGGTGTTGATTAAATACATGAAGTATACTATCCCCTACTTATGATATAGCGAATTATGGACTCCAATCTTGTGATCAAGTTATGTCATGTGCGTCAGTTTTCTTTTATCGAGTCCTGGGGGTATTCGTACCCAAAAAAATTGTTGTGTGCCTAGAGTCATGTCATGTTGTCACAATAATCTCTGTCAAGCTATAATCTATAGAACTCAATTAGTCATGTAACTCAGGAAACCTCAGAAATCTCGTGATCCCAGTTAACTCTTAGATAATAGTACTACTTCGTCAGCCAATGGAAGTCAGTTAATCTGTCCATGTATAGTCAGTTGAATCATTTTTAGTCTCTTCAGATGGGAGTAGGAGTTAGCACCGAGTGAACCCAAGGATGGTAACTCACCTGTATATGACCGTGTGATTCTTAGCAGTCATCCTTGCATTCCAGAACTATGTAGCGAGCATAGGTTGAGACATCACAGCCTGTTATATAAGGGTAAATGAGGTGGCTTAACCTGTTATATGAGGGTTCCCACCGTTCTCTCTAAATTTAACTGTTATATGAGGGCTGCTCACATGTTGTATTTACCAGTGGCGCGGTATTGACACCCTTCCAGTCAGGGCAGAGATTGGACCCCATCTTAGCCATAATGGCACATATGGGGCATGTCGGTTAAACAACTATCTTCCACAATTTCAATATCAGTCTTAGTAAAAGAACTCAGATAGTTTTTCATATATCAGTATACCAGTACTATTAGATACGGTAAAATTTAATTATAGCACGAAACTCAGAGAATTCAACTAGATTCAGGGCTATCAGATATAGTCATCCATATTATCAGAACTACGGTCCCAGCCATGTATTAGCATATAGGTTTAGCCATCACATTCTCATGATCTTAGTTACTATGTATGTATATTTGTACTCTTACGTCCATATCAGTTAGTCAGTAGTATTATTCATGCATGTAAACCCTTTGTATTAGCCTACCTCACTTGTATACTCAGTACTCCAGTTGTACTGATGCATTTAAGCTATGGTGCTTTCTTTTCCTGTTACACCATAGGTTTAGAGACACGAGTTCTAGACCAGCAGTAGAAGCTACATTCTAGTATACAGAGTTGCAGTGAGTCCTCTTCATTCGAGGATGATACGATATTGTTTTATTTTATTTATTATTTCAGCTCTGTTTTGCTAGATGGAGTTAGTTGGAGACATGTTCCTTCAACTCCTTATTCAGACAGTATTTAGAGTCTTTCAGATTTAGTTCAGATTTGATTTAGTTTTCATTTGTTTTGGGTATCTTTCATCCACATGAATGTTACTATTTTATAGATTCTTTATTCAGTTGAACCTTATGGCCTACATGTTCATATTTTCTGCATTATTACATTATATATTGCAGTGCACAGGTACAAATATCAGTCATGGGTTAGCTGGTGGTCCTTTGGGGTCATAAGTACCATGTAGCATTACGATTCAGAAAATCGGGGTGTAACAAACTTGGTATCAGACCCTAAGGTTCAATAGAGTCCTATGAAATTTGAAAGCCTTATCTAGTAGAGTCTTGTACATGGGTGTGTTGTGCGCCATATTTATGTACAGGAGGCTATATGATGTTCTAGGAATAGTTTCCATTCTTCAGTATTAATGTCATACTAGTAACCATAATTTCAAGTCAGTCTCTCGGTCTAATCCACTCTTCTCTTATTTTAGACACATGCCTCCAAAAAGAAAAAATCAGCCAGCTACTCAGCCCAAAGATCCTTTGGATGAACAAGTTTCTCATGCGGAGTTCCGGACCACATTTATCGCTCTTGCTCAGTCTGTAGCTGCCCAGAATGAATGACCATCAATCATTTCGGCCAACCCAGTGGCCAATTCAGCAGCATCTAGGATTTGAGACTTCACTCGAATGAACCCTCTGTCTTTCTTTGGGTCTAAGCTAGACGAGGATCCTCAATAATTCGTTGACCAAGTCCAGAAGGTCATTGATATCATGAGAGTCACCTCTTCTCAGAGTGCCGATTTAGCTGCATACCAATTGCAAGATGTCGCTAACACTTGGTACAAGCAGTGGTTAGCAGAAAGGTTAGGGGATGCAGGTCCTGTTGAGTAGGAAGAATTTTTCACAGCTTTCTGAGACAGATTCTTTCCCCAAGAGTTGAGAGAGGCCAAAGTTCTTGATTTCATTAATCTCAGGAAGGGAAATATGACAGTTAGAGAGTATTCTCTTAGATTTACTCATCTAGCTAGATATACCCCTCATGTGGTTGCAGAAAACAGAGCTAAGAAGAGTAAGTTCGTGTCAGGGGTATATGATAGTATGGTGAATGAGTGTAGGTCTGCGATGCTGAATAGTGATATGACTTTAGACAGGCTTATAACCCATGCTCAACAGGTAGAGGAGCAGAAGGTTAAGACTAGGGAGAGGTAGAACAAGAGAGCAAGATCAGGCAGTTTCAGTTTTGCTCAGCCCAAATTAGAGAGAGGAAATTGTTTGTAGTTTTGTCCTAAGTCAGTAGTTCCAGGCCCTTCCTCCTCTAGTTCCCCAGTGCCAAAGTTCAGGGATTAAAACAGAGATAGAGTACCAGGCTCTAAATCTTAGAGCAGTGTTAGCAGTGCCCGCACTTATCCTCAATGCCAGACCTGCACTAAGAACCATAAGGGTGTGTGCAGAGCGGGTCAAGGCATTTATTTTGGTTGTGGAAAGTTAGGCCACAGAGTTAGGGACTGTCCTCTACCAGTTCCTAAAGGTCGGCAGAATCGTTCCACAGCTCAGTTCGATCACCCAATCCTGTTGGGTGCCACTTCCAGTGCTACTAGTGGGCAATGCCCAAATAGACTCTATGCTTCTCAGACCTGAAAGGATGAGGAAAATTCTCCTAACATCGTTATTGGTACGTTACAGATTTTCCATGTTCATGTTTATGCTTTGCTAGACCCAGGTGCACCCTTGTCTTTTGTCACTCCATACATAGCAGGTGATTTCATAATCAATCCTAAAATTTTAGCAGAGCCCTTTTCAGTCTCTACCCCAGTGTTTAAAACCATCATAGTTCGGCGGGTATACAGGAACTTCCTGATTATGATATTTCAGAAATCTACGTTAGCAGATCTAGTCGAGTTAGAGATGACTGATTTTGATGTCATTCTCGGCATGGATTGGCTTTATTCCTCCTATTCCATAGTGGACTATAGAAATATAATAGTTTAGGTTTAGTTCCCCGAATGATCCCATCCTAGAGTGGAAGGGTAGCACTTCGTCTTTCAGGGATCAGCCAGTTTTCTGCCTTCGGGCAAGGAAAATGATTTCTATAGGGTGTATGTATCATCTCATACATGTTAAGGATTATAGTTTCGTAGCTCCCATTCTTGAATTAGTCCTATTGGTTAATGAATATTCAAACATCTTTCCCGAAGATTTTCTAGGCATTTCTCCCGAAAGAGAAATAGACTTCGGCGTAGACCTTCTCCCAGATACTCAGCCTATTTCTATTTCGACATACAGAATGGCACTAGAAGAACTCAAGGAACTGAAAGATTAGTTGAAGTATCTCTTAGATAAGGGATTCATTAGGCCCAGTGTATCCCTATGGGGGTGCACCAGTCTTATTCGTGCGTAAGAAAGACATTTCTCTTAAAATGTGTATTAACTACCATCAGCTCAACAAAGTCACGGTCAAGAACAGGCACCCACTTCCTAAGATAGATGACTTGTTTGACCAACTTTAGGGTTCCAGTTATTTCTTAAAGATAGACCTCGGATCAGGCTATCATCATCTCAGAGTTAGAGAATGTGACATTCCGAAAACAGCTTTTCATACTCGATATGGTCACTTTGAATTTCTAGTCATGTCCTTTGGTCTTACCAATGCCCCTGCAGCTTTCATGGACTTGATGAACAGGGTGTTCAAGCAGTACTTGGAAACATTCTTCATAGTATTCATAGATGATATTCTGGTCCATTGTCGCACAGAGTGTGATTATTCAGACCATCTCATAATTGTTCTTCAGACTCTCATGGATCACTAGTTGTTCGCCAAGTTTAGTAAGTGCAAATTTTGGCTTAGATCAGTATCGTTCCTTGGCCATATTATTTTGGGTGATGGTATTAGAGTATATCCTCAGAAAACCAAAGCGGTAAGAAACTGGCCTTGCCTTGTCTCTCCATCAAATATCAGGAGTTTCTTGGGTTTGGCTGGTTATTACCGATGGTTTGTTGAGGGATTTTATTCTATTAGATCTCCTATGTCCAGATTGACTCAGGAGAAGGTCGAGTTTCAGTGGTCAGAACCTTGTGAGAAGTGTTTTCAGGAGTTGAAGACTCGACTCACCTTAGCACCAGTTTTAGCACTTCCCAACGGTTCTGATGGATTTGTAGTATATTGTGATGCATCCATAGTAGGTTTAGATTGTTTCCTCATGCAGAATGGTAGATTCATAGCCTACGCCCCCAGGTAGTTAAAGCACCATGAGAAGAATTATCCTACTCATGTCCTTGAGTTAGCAGCAGTTGTCTTTGCCTTAAAGATTTAGAGGCATTATCTATATAGTTTTTATATAGATGTATTCATAGCTATTAAGAGCCTTCAGTATGTCTTTTCCCAGTAGGATCTTAATCTTCTTCAGAGAAGGTGGTTAGAGATTTGGAAGGATTATGACATGAGTGTCCTTTATCATCCTGGCAAGGCCAATATAGTGTTTGACGCACCCAGTAGATTGTCCATGGGTAGTGTTTGCCATGTTGAGGATGGTAAGAAGAAATTAGCTCAGGAGATTCATTAGCTTGCCATACTAGGTGTTTACTTAGTCGACTCTTCAGAGGGTGGTGTATGTGCTTAGAGTAGTTCAGAGTCATATCTAGATTCTGAGGTGAAAGAGAAGCAAGACAGGGATCCTAGCCTTGTCAAGCTAAAACAGTCAGTTCAGAGTCAGGAAGTAGAGGTTTTCTTCCAAGGGGGAGATGGTGTTATTTGTTGGCAGGGTTTTCTGTGTGTACCCGATGTAGATGACTTGAGGCAGCAAATTCTTGCAGAAGTGCATGGTGCACGATACTATATTCATCTAGGGGCCACTAAGATGTACCGCAACTTATGGGAGATCTATTGGTGAAGTGGGATGAAGAGGGATATTACAGAGTTTGTGGCTAAGAGCTCTACATGTCAGCAGGTTAAGATAGAGCATCAGAAACCTAGTGGTTCCATGTAGGAGTTCACTATTCCTACTTGGTAGTGGGAAGAAGTAAACATGTACTTCGTGATGGGTTTTCCTAGAACACATCATCAGCATGATTCAGTTTGGCTCATTGTAGACAGAATGACCAAGTCAGCTTATTTCCTTCCAGTTCGTACCTCTTACTCAGCTGAGGATTATGCCAAACTCTATATCAGGGATTTAGTCAGATTACACTGTGTTCCACTATGTATCATCCCAGATAGAGGTACCTAGTTTACCTCTCACTTCTGGAGAGTGCTCCAAAAGGGTCTTGGTACCCAAGTTCATCTCAGTACACCGTTTCATCCTCAGATAGATGGTCAAGCAGAAATGACCATTCAGACTCTAGAAGATATGCTAAGGGTTTGTGCAATTGATTTCAAGGGAAGCTGGGATGACCACTTACCTTTGATTGAGTTCACATACAACAACAGCGATCACTCTAATATTCAGATGGCTCCATTCAAAGATCTCTATTGTAGGAGATGTAAGTCTCCGATCAATTAGTTTGAATTTAGTAAAACTGCAGTCATAGGGCTTGATTTAGTATTCGATGCCTTAGAGATAGTTCAGTTGATCAGAGAAAGACTTCGGGCTGCTCTGAGCTGACAGAAGTCTTATGCGGATGTTCATAGAAAGGATCTTTAATTCGAGGTTGATGACTATATCTATCTCAAGATATCTCCCATGAAGTGAGTGAAGAGATTTGGCAAGAAGGGAAAGTTCAGTCCTCGATATGTCGGTCCCTCAGGATTCTCAGTCGCTTCGGCAAGGTAGCCTATGATCTCGAATTACCTTCAGATCTAGCCTCAGTTCATCTAGTCTTCCATGTATCTTTGCTCAAGAAGTGAATAGGTGACCCAGCAGTTTTAGTCCTTATTCAGAGCGTTGACATTCAGAATAGCCTTTCATATGAAGAGATTCCAGTCGAAATCCTCCACTATCAGACTCGTAGGATGAGGAACAAAGAAGTCCCTCTAATCATGGTTCTTTGGTGGAATCAGTCCATGGAGGGAGCTACTTGGTAAGAAGAAGAAGACATGCGAACCAAGTCCCCTCATATTTTCTTCGCTAATTCACACTTAGCTTGAGGTAACCATTTTCCTTAAGCTTATTCAGTTATATATTCAAAATTCCAGTATAAAATTGGTATCAAGTATCAGTGTGTAGCTTATCATGCATTCATGAGTTCAACTTATCAGTCATGCATCAGATATGCATGTACGGTTGGGCTATATTCAATTTATAATTCAATTCAGTCCTAAAATTATGTGCCAGTTGAGCATAATCAGTGTATGCTACGTTTTATCTTTTCTCCCCTTTCAAGTAGTCATCATTCGAGGAAGAATGTTTCCAAGGGAGAGATTCTATAATACCCCAAAAAATCCAAACCAATATTAGAGTCATGTACCAAGATCATGCATAGTACATCATAACTCCCAACTATCAGACGAATCAAAACATTCCTTACCGATTGAATTCTTGAGAAAGATATTGGTATAGCCAATTTCAAACAAGCATACCTCTTATTATACTTGGAATTTTTTATCTCACAACCTATAAACAGATATATAATTGAATTATATTTCCAACGATACCAATTTTGCCTAAATGCGATAGTGAATCAAAGAGTTATTCCTATTTTACTCCAACATGTCAAGATGGAAATAGTGTGACGACATTCATGGTAGCTTACGTCCGACCATGAAGGTCACCATCCTTAGGCAGAATATAGCTCCTGTGTGATGACATTCATGGTATCTTACCACATTTTTGACGCCCTACCACGAAGGTCGTCAGCCTTAGGCAGAATCCAGCTCCTGTGTGACGACATTCATGGTAGCTTACCACAGTTGTGACGCCCTACCACGAAGGCCATCATCCTTAGGCAGAAACCAGCTCCTAAGTGATGACATTCATGGTAGATTACCATATTTGTGACTCCCTACCAAGAAGTTAATCAGAATTAGATAGAAACAATCAATTCCAGCTTCTGTGTGACGACATTTTTGAAGGCTTACCACATTTTTGACACCTTGTCACAAATGTCTTCAACTATTATTTTCAGCAACTGGGAATTTATTTCATAAGGGTATTTTGATCTTTTTCCTTTACTTCCCACGACTTATAACACTTATGGAACGTATTATCTTCCATTCTCTTTAGTTAAAACATCTCAAAAAGCTCTCTCACACACTTTCAACCATAAAATTAGGGTTTCCTCTCAAAATTATCTCCTCAGGAACAAGAATATACTTTCCCAAAGGGGTGAAGCCCTAGTCAATAAAAATCAAGGGAAAGCCAAAGGATTTCTTTAGGCACCTTCAGAAACATTAGATCTCTTTCAAGATCAAGCTTTAAGGTATGTATAGTGTTCATTTATGGATTCAATTCGTTCATAGAGATCAAGAGTCATGCTTTTAAATATTATTTTGTAAACTTTTGTTGTGATATAAGCATGTACACGTTCATGATTGTTGTACAAGTTTCAAGATGATATCTAAGGATGTTTTTCATGGAATATAGGTGATTGTTTGTTGAAAATCATGAACTTTGGGTAGGTTGAACTAATGCAAGTATGAAATCCAGCTATGCCTTAAAGAATGACTGTAAGGTGTTTTATAAAATGCGTAGGATGTTATAAGTTCATAATTACATGATTTCATGATATCTAAATGCCAAGTCCATGTCAGCGATACACTTCAGTATAAATGCCCATTCTATTTATGTATTCTTTGGGTAATGGTATGAAGTATGTATGATGATGGAAATATGAATTTTGTGTGCGAATTATATCCATGTTTTCCCTACTATGTTTGAAGTATTGATTAAATACATGATGTATACTATCCCCTACTAATGATATAGCTAATTGTGGACTCCAATCTTGTGATCAAGTAATGTCATATATGTCAGTTTTCTTCTATCGAGTCCTGGGGGTATTCGTACCCAAAAAACATAGTTGTGTGCCTAGAGCCATGTCATGTTGTCACAATAATCTCAGTCAAGCTATAATCTATAGAACTCAGTTAGTCATTTGAATCAGGAAACCTCAGAAATCTCACGATCCTAATCAACTCTCAAATAATAGTACTACTTTATCAGTCAACGGAATTCAGTTAATCTGTCCATGTACAGTCAGTTAAATTAAGTTTAGTCTCTTCTGATGGGTGTAGGAGTTAGCACCAAGTGAACCCAAGGATGGGAACTCACTTGTATATGAGGGTGTGATTCTTAGCAGTCATCCTTGCATTCCAGAACTATGTAGCCAGCATAGGTTAAGACATCGCAGCCTGTTATATGAGGGTAGATGAGGTGGCTTAACTTGTTATATGAGGGTTCTCGTCGTTGTCACTCGAGTTACCTGTTATATGAGGGTTGCTCACATGTTATCCTTACCAGTGGTGCGGTATTGACACCCAGAGATTGGACCCTATCTTAGCCATAATGGCATATATGGGGCATATAGGTTAAACAACTACCTCCCACAGTTTCAGTATCACTGTCAGTAAAAGAACTCACATAGTTCTTCAGATATCAGTATACCAGGACTATTAGATACGGTTAAATTCAGATATAGCACGAAAATCAGAGAGGTTAACTAGATTAAGGGCTATCAGATATAGTCATCCATGTTATTAGAACTATGGTTCCAGCCATGTATTAGCGTACAGATTTAGCCATCACGTACTCATGATCTTAGTTACTATGTATGTATGTTTGAACTCTTACATCCATATCAGTCAGTCAATAGTATTATTCATGCATGTAAAGCCTTTGCATTAGCCTACCTTACTCGTATACTCAGTACTCCAGTTGTACTGATGCATTTACACTATGGTGCTTTTTTTTCATGTTACACTATAGGTTCAGAGAAATGAGTTCTAGACAAATAGTAGAAGTTGCATTATAGTATACAGTGTTGCAGTGAGTCCTCTTCATTTGAGGATGATACGATATTATTTTATTTCATTTATTGTTTCAGCTCAGTTTTGCTAGACGAAGTTAGTTAGAGACATGTTTCTTCAACTCCTTATTCAGACAGTATTTAGAGGCTTTCAGATTTAGTTCAGATTTGATTTATTTTTCAATTTTTTGGGTATCTTTCACCCACACAGATGTTACTATTTTATAGATTCTTTAATCAGTTGAACCTTATGGCCTACATGTTCATGTTTTCTGCATTATTACATTATATATTGTAGAGCACAGGTACCGATATCAGTCATGGGTTAGCTTGTGGTCTTTAGGGGTCATAAGAACCGTGTAGCATTCCGGTTCAGAAAATCGGGGTGTTACAGGTTACCAGTTAGACCCGAAATTAGTTTAGTGGAGGAGCATGTAGGTTAGATGATTACTTCCCACAGTTTCAGATTTAGTTTCAGTTTCAGTCTCAGTATAGAACTCAGTTCAGTTCTTTAGAATCGAGACTGTTAGACATAGTCAACCAGCTCAGTATAGAACTCAGTTCGATTCTACAGAATTAGGACTGTCAGAAATAGTCACCCGACTATCAGTAATACAGTTAATAGAAAACTCAAATATCAGTTATTCAGTTATCAGAACTCAGTATCCGATGTTACTATGATCTCAAACACAGTATATGTAGATATATGCAGAGTATTGTATAATAAGTATTTCATCAGTTTTAGTTATACATATACTCTCATTCAGTTGTATTCATGTTACTCAATCAGTTATTATTTATGCATATAAACCCAATGCATATCAGCCTACCTCACTTAGTATACCATTACATTTAAAGTACTGACACATACTTTCTTTTGTGCTATGATATTTTACATCATAGCTTTAGACACACGGGCTCCTGACCGTACCTAGCAGCCAGGTTATCAGTAGCAGATTTAGTGGTGAGTCCTCATAGTTTGAGGATGGAGTTGTTATTTTTAGTATTTTTAGTATATTATTAGTATTCGGAGTTAGTTGGGGACTTGTCCCATCTACTCCATTTGTAAATAGATCAATTAGAGGCTTTTCAAACTATATTATTTCTGACAGTTATTCAGTTTTTTGATATAATTGTCAGATATTCAGTATTCAGTATTTACGTATTAGTGTATGATTCAGTTTTGAACCTTATGGCAATTTCTACCTAATTTCCACATTATACATTATTATTATTCAATGGGTGCAGCAGGTACTAGTCATGGGTTAGCTTTTGCTCCTTCGGAATTATAAGCACTATGTAGCGTCCAGGGTACAAACTTGGGGCATTACACCTGGTCACTCCTAGATAGATAGATTATCTATAACAATAAACCTCCTCCAAAATCAATCTCACTAATCTACCAACTCTTGATACATAAACTCAGCCTCTAATCCTTAAAACACCTTTAGAATAAAGAGATGTCACCTTAGTATCGCCACTCAACACCTTATCTCGAATCACCCTCAAGCTATCATCATCAAACTTGTCAGCTTTACTCTTCTCCATTCTAAAGATCTAGCTTCAAGGTATTTTCTTTAATCCATGTATTATGCATACACCGCCGTATGCCCAACCAAGAACAAAAAGAAAAACCTAAAATTGTAATGACTTTTATCCATAAATCAACAATGTATTCCTTAGCAATGGTGCAAATTTCTTGATGATATCCAAGAAATGCCTTTTTTTAGATGATAATGTGGTCGCTATCAAGATATAGTAACCCAACTATGTTTGGGGTCGAAACCTAAGGGAACGCATCGCTTAGATCTCAATAGTTGTAGTGAATGGCAGAACAAAAAAATTAAATGGGGGTTTTGTTTGTAGTATTCGAGAGAAACTTTGTTGAAAGCAATCGTAAGTGAACATTAGGATTGTGTTCCCCCGGGATCCTCAATTCTATAGGCTTATCGTGCGTTGTCGAACCAATCTAGTACCTTGCATGTAGAATGGATAAGTTATGTACCTTGTAAAGTTATTTGGATAAGTAGAAGGATTTCACCCTTTAACATTTGAGTCTAAGGGTGTCGTACTACTAACCCTTATCTTGATCTCAATTAACTATTACCTTTTGAGTCTCTAGTTATTAGATGAAACCTAACCATATTATGTAGAAAGAACCTAGAAGCATGGATTGATAGTTAAACTCTAAATTACTATTTTCTTTATCTTTTCCTAGTCACTACTCCTCTTATGGAGTAAGTAGCAATATCTAGACTGGATCCTAAGTTCTGCACCCATTAAGAAATCCGTTATAACAAAGATAAAGCAAGGGATGCCATCATTATTGGTTTAGATCAACAATCTCTCTTCCTTTACTTCATCAATTCGCCAAGGTTTTTAAAACCCTTGCTATGGGTTTTAAATGCTCATGATTGTGAAGAACTCAATAACATTCATAATAGAAAGCATAGATGAAATCACAATGATAAGATGAATAAAAACCAACAATTATAAATCAAGAATCAATCAAAGTCAATAAAAGTAAATCCCAAGATCAAAGATGGATCTTGAAATCAAAATATGTTTATGAGCGTTAAAAGTGCGTAACTTTTACTAAAAAGTACATAAAGGGTATTTATAATACTTGAGAAAACCCTAAAAAAAAAGCATGAATGAACTAGGATAAAATAGGGTAGGTGGCCACATGTGGTCTACACCTATGGTTTGGTCACGGGTGTAGGTTGTACCTACGGTTTGGCTCGAGGCGCAGGTATGGACCACAGTACGGACCGCAGGTACTGGATGGGAAAAAGTCCTACAAGTAGCTCTTGGGATTTTTGAATTTTGGCACCTAATTTGTGTACCTGTGTTCGTAGGTACTACTTGCAGTCCATGGGTTAACTGATAAGCTCTTGTTGTCAGTTTTTCAGCTCTTCTACAATCTCAAATATACATTGATTATAATCAAGCCAAAAAATATCCCAATCATCCATAATCCTCCAAAAAGTATCCAAAGACACCTTTTTTCACTTTTTTCATGAACTTAGCATCTAAAACATGGTTTCCTGCTAAACATACCCGAAATGGATCATATCTAGCAAAACGGACTCAGAATGTTACATCTTTTCCTCATTTTAAGCATCAAAAGTGATATGTTTCATAGCACATTAGAATATAGGTTTACAATGTATGGTATGAAAAACCTGCATTAGAGAATTGTTTTCTAAAGATATCTTTTAGCCTATCAAAGATAGATACAAATGTCTACAAACTGATCCGCAAGACTATGCTAGACACCCATCTCTTATACTTTAAGGTCAGTGAACCTAGCTCTCTGATATTAATTGGTCTAATCTAAAAATAATTTCATGATGACACTTATCGCAGTCCAACCTTGATAAGTAAGACAATCACCTAAAAAGAAAATAAATTCTCTAAAAGTAACAATAATAATAAGATGACACTTTTAAAAAGAATTTAGGCCAACAGAAACATAAATAACATGCAAGTTTCAAAGAAATAATATAAAATCATAAAAAAATTTGGTGCCATAAGTGTAGAGCATCTAATACATCATCTGAATATAGGAAAGGTACAATGTATGTCTCTGAAAAGATATAAAGACATATAGAAGTAAGAGGAGGTCTGAAAGTTAACTCTGGTCCCTAGATCAACACAGTACCTCAATCACAGTTTCTAAGAAGCACTATCAGCTACCATGGATCATACTCAACTAGGATCTACATGAAAATAGCACAGAAGGAGTAAGTATGGTCCACTCTAACTGAGAAAAGAAAAAAAATAATAGATGTAAAGAAAGCTACAAGCAACTTACTTGCAAACAGAAAAGATCCCAAATGGTAGCTCACATGTTTCCATTAACAGTTCTAAAATAAATACTAAAATGAAATAGCATAAATATATGAAGGGTATGCAAAAAATAAACCCAATTCAATGGGAACTATCGAAATCTTGAAAGATGCATAAGCAATGCAATGCAATATGATGGAATGAATAGTGAAAGTCATCGCATGACTTCCTGTATGCACCTACTGATCTTGTATCTCTCAAGATAAGATTCATGAGGGGTCAAAACCAATATATTATAACTCATGTCCCAAATCTAAAACTGACTCTCTAGCTCGTGTTATTGGAAAGGGTTGTTATAAAATATCTTATTTTCTTGTAAAAATGGTGTTCCTAAATGGTATTGGTATCTCATGAATTTATATGTACAAAATAAAGATGAAATGATCACAACAAAATAATATAAAGATATCAAATCCATTCAATAAGTATATAAATGAGCCCAAAAATTAACTCAGTATATCCAAAATTCATGATTATCAACTCTATTTAGGCACCATTGAATTAAATATGCATGTAAGTCATTATTAATATCATATCAACCCCTAACTTGGGAATTTCTATCATGATAAAGGCAAGAAATTCTTAATAATACCTATAAGAATAATTAAAGCCCCTGTACAGGAATTATATCTGGAATAAACGCATTTAAATATATAGATAAGGTCAATAATGTCTAGTAAAGCCCCCACATGGGTAACACGCAATATCAGGTGTCACTAAATAACAACAACAGAATATAAGCCCCTACTAATAATCTCAAAATATTAATCCCACAGTTATTTTCTCTATCTTATAGAATATTTTACTTATTTGTGAACTACTTGACTCAATTTGAAAGAAGTTAAGTCATAACCTATGTCAAAACAACTAAAGTGATTCAACAAGAATCTTTTCCCTTTTGAATAGCCTCGAAATTAATTACAACATTTAAATACAATATCTACCTATTAAAATAAAGTTAATTATACTCATATTGCCAATATTTGAGTCAGATCAAAAACAAGTTCAAAAATGAAAGGAGTGTCATTGAGATTTTATTTTACAAATACATTCTCCAAGGTTAAAGGGATCAACAGTTTAAAACCATATGAAAATAAGTTAAAAATAAGGTCCAAATCAACAAAAATCAATTTTTAAGACTTACCTAAAAAGCCTCAAAATTTCATAGTAAAACCAAGATTAAAGAGTGTTTTGATAATACAAATAAATAAAAAGTAATGTAATCAAGGATTTGGAGCTTACCCACGCTGAAATGGTAAAGAAAACCCTAAAAATATCAAAAATAAGTTCAAAAATAAAAGGAGTATCATTGAGATTTTATTTTAGAAATACATTCTCTAAGGTTAAAGGGATCAACAGTTAAAACCCACGTGAAAATAAGTTAAAAATAAGGTCCAAATTAACAAAAAATAATTTTTAAGAATTACCTAAAATGCCTCAAAATTCTATGTTAAAACAAAGATTAATGAGTGTTTTGATGATACAAATAAATAAAAAGTAATGGAATCAAGTATTTGGAGCTTACCCATGCTGAAATGGTAAAGAAAACCCTAAAAATCACCAAATACCCGAAGCTTAAAATCTAAAATTAGTGAAAAAGTCTAGAAAAAAAAGGGTTATATACAGCGGTTGCCACTTAAGTAGCTAAATGGACGCTAAAGCGATACCATTTTGCTAAAGCGGATACTGCTTAAGAAATGCCTAGATGCTAAAGAGGCTACAACATAGCGGTCTTGGGACACTAAAACAATTGTCTGTTAAGCAGTTGCACCAAATATTAGCAATTATTGATTTTGGTTCAAGCCTACAAAGCTCTGATCGATCCCTCGTGGATAGATTAATACTCCACAGAGACAAACTATATATGTTACCCGGCTTAAATCCTCATTTGAGACTCAATGGAGACGTCACATTTTTAAAAAATCGATCACTTAAAACAAATTAATCCTCGAGTCCCCTTTAAGGAAAATTTTACTAATTTTTGAAATAGAGGTTCAAAATGCATACTAAAGGCTCCAGGCTCATACCAACCCCTCTACTAACCCAAATGCAATAATTTAAACATGATGGATTTTTTCAAATCTCCATTAGGTACTCAAAGTATCAAATAATGATCGAATCAATTATCGAACTTTTAAAAACTCTAATAGTCACAAACTCTCTTAAATCAATCTTGATCGCATCAAAAATCATAACAATCATCTCTACTTACCAAAACCAATATGTAGAAACTATGGAGAAGAAAAAATGGTCAAAGATCATAAAAAGCAAGATTGAATACATTAGGTCATTACACTGGTTATCATGAAAAGCCCCACTTTTTAGGTAATCGTTAATTTTGATTGTATATCATTGTTACCTAATTTCTCTTTAAAATTATAATCTTATTTGATATTAAGTAATTTTGCTTTGACCTTATTTTGTATTTACCAAACGTTACCTAATTCTAGTACATAATCTACTTTATCCAGACTTGATACAACATAATCCTAACATAATTCTACTTTGTATTATTTTGCTCTTCTTCTAATGAAATTTATTACTATCTAAAAATATAAATCTGATTACATTTTTTTTAACTTGTTTTGTGGATTCATTTTATTAGAATTTATATGAATTTGATAACTTAATATATTTACACGCATAATTTGTGCCAAATTAGCATAAAAAAATTATCCTAAGTTATTTTATTAGAAATTATTGATAAATTTAACATTTATCATAATTTATTATCATAATTTAGGGTATTCTAGTAAACTTTCCACTTGTGATTTAGTATAATATAATGAAACCAAATAATAAAAATGTTATTAAACATCAGCAAATGATATAATCTATCCAAACATTATATTTACAATAAAGTACAATATCAAAACTTTACATTTACAATAAGTATAGTATAATACAATACCGTAAAGTATAGCACATTATTAAACCATAGGTAAGCACCATTCAAACAAAATGAAAGTAAGAATTTAGGCCATCTAGGGGTATTTATGTAATACCTATTGTGTAAGGTTATATTGTAAGAATATATTTTGACTTTGCTACCTGTTGACTCATAATTCAATTTATAGGCACATGTTAATCTACATACTCTTTCCCTTCTCCATCTACCTTATTCTAAAAATAATCTTCATTTATACTTGTTCTTTCATCATTCTATCTCTTTCTCTGCCTCATTTTCTTTTTTTCTCTCTTGGAGTTTTGGTGTGATAGATTTTGATTTTGATTCCAATATTAGATTGAACTCTGCTTAATTGTTTCTTTCATTTATATTAGTGTCTCTAGTTGTTCTATGTTATTTATGGTTACTGTTTGATTTCTTGATTGTTGCATGTGTAACACCGCAAATTTTTGGACTAGAATTCAAACCGTTATTCCTACTTGTATAAACTTGAATCCTATTATTTGTACATAAATATAAGTGTTGGAGTAATTTACTTATTGTGTAAAGGGTTTTTGAGGGAATGATTTTTCATAGTAAACACTTCGAGTGAAGTGGAATTAAGAACTTTTGATTCAGCCAAATTTTGAAATTTGATTCTACAAGAGTCAACTTTGAACATGTATAACTTCTGTAATTTATGTAAATTTAAAGGTTATGACCCAAAAACTATAGATAATTGTGTTCTCTATCCAACGAATCTAATTTTTTCTAAATTTGATACCTGAGCAAAAAGTTATGAACATTTTCGTGAGGAACCAGTGAGGTTCTGTGATTTTAGCATGCCACAAAGGACAATCTCTACGATAAGCTTTGTGCCATGCTAATGCTTTAAATTTAGGACATTTTGAGTGTTATTTACTTAGGATGAGGGGTATTGGGGTCTTTTCACCTCTGAACGACCTTTAAACACTATATGAACCTGTTTTCATCAGTTTTTATGACACAAAAGCTATTATTTCACTTTAAAACTCAAAACTCCATGTAAACATAAGGTTTTCATCGTACATTCATCTTTTGGGTTTTAGGTTCTCAATCGCTCATAAATCCTTGAGTGTTTAAGGTATGCACCTCTTTCCCTGTACTTATATTTTTTTAATGGCATAAAAATTGGTTTATTATTCATGATTTTGATGTTGGGTTTTGAAATATAGGTTGAGGGTTTTGGATAGAAATTATTTGAATATTATTCCATGATTTTTATTAATTTATTATGCATAAATTTTTTATTTGTACACTCATTAGAGTTTCATGGGAATCGTGAATGAATTTAGGGGTATAATGGATTGCCCAAATAATTTGTTTTGGTATGGAAATTTATAATAACCTTGATCCAGTTGCATAATTGGATTTGGAATATGAACTATCATCTGGTTAGGCTATTCTCTTTGAAATTATTGCATCGTATTAATGGAAAAATAGTTAAGGATGGTTTTGAAAACCTTATGGGGTACAATGGAATCCCCTAAGTTCATTCTTACAATTGAGTCGGCGGTACAATGATTCTCTAAGGTAATAGATCAATGGCATTTGCTTGCAAGTTGTAGTCGGTATGACATATCACGTAATGATGCCTAAATAGTTAGATCTTTAATTTATTAGTTGTGTTATGTGTTAAATATTTTAATATAGGCTTAAATTAGGTTATGTATCAAAATCGTAAAGGTGGATGTCTTGGGGGGACTGATACAAGAAACTCATATTTGTCGACATAAGGGTTGGTCCTGATGACCATGTGCATAAGTCGCACTTGATATATTTTAGGATGGCTAGTTTCCTAGACAGAATTATCCTTCCCTTGGGTTTTCTCTGGTTCATGCGGCTAACATGCATTGGGCCCTTGCAGGGAGAACTAAACCCATATAGCCTATGGGTGCCGATTTAGAGGTTCAAGCGACATAGTCCAGGTTAAGGTTTTAAGGTTCATGGTAATCCTTGTTCCCTATCTCGGCATGCTATATTTTTATTTATATATATGCATATGATTTTGTTTATTGGTTTTTGGATGATTTTTTAAACTATTTACCAAGGCATTATTTTATTCCTTATTGCAGAATTACATGCTAGTGCTTATCATACTAACTATCTGCAGATGTTGTATCCCCATGCGATGCAAGCTCTAGAAATACTTTTACTTTTCCTATGCACTGACTAGGTGATCGTGGGATAGCTCGTGTGTCAAATTTAAGTGGTGAGCTTCTATACTTTGGAAGACCTTATTTCATGATTTGGATCTCTTTATGATTATTGACTCTTTTCTTTGTACTTATTTTTGGCTATTTTCGGGGGTATGTCTCGACTATTATTGTTATTTGATTATCTAGAGGTTTTTTGGATTACTGTAGACTTGGGATTTGTTGTTGAATTCTTAGAATTATTTTGAGTCATACATATCTATCTTGTTTTATGCTTGAAATTCTTTTGTCATACTATATTATGCTATAGTTGACTAGGCGAAAGGGGTGGTCTCCAGTCCTCGATGGACTTGAGATACCTATCATGGCCAGGACCTGGTTTGGGTCATGATAAAGTTAGTATTAGAGACTCGATTCAGGTTCGTTGGGTGTGTACAAAGTCATGTCTAATAGATTCTTACTTATGGGTTTGTCATGCACAACACATATAATTAGGAGGCTACGAGGGATTTACAAAATATTTCTCATTCTTTCATACTCTTGATTGTGCCATTGTGTTATCCATATGAAAGTTATCTAACTTCCTTCCTTGCTATAATTTATGGGTTATGTCCCATTAATGAGGTGATACAAGTGCAAAGTCTTAGCTTCCTAACAGTGTGGTCCTTTTCTGAATAATTCATCAAAAGCTATAAAAGGAATAGCTCAAGGACTTATAAGGAGTCTATTAGTGCGTCAAGGTATGTTGATTCAAGCGTGTACCTCTAACTTTATGAATCATGCTTTTCAACTTTAGGTGAGATGTGTAAATTATCCCATTCAAAAAATTTATTGTAGACATCTCTCTTAAGACTATGATATATATCTAAATATTAGGGTGGTATTTCAATTCTAAGAGGTAGTATAATTTGGGGTGCTATGACCTATGAGTAGTAAGGTGATCCCGAGGTTAGTGATAGAAATATTATATTTAGAAGTCAAAGTGAGGGAAACTTTTTAGTGAAAAAAAGATAGTTGTGTTTTCATGACCCTTAGTGAATATTGGGGGTAGTATTCTTTTATGGTGTTGGTTAGGGTGCACCAAAGATTAGAAAACTTATGGTAGTCTATAAAAAAAAGTAGTTAGTTGATGGTAGTAGTGAAATAAATCATAGGTTGTGATTGGAAGGATTGGTCCGTTAATAATTTATGAGTTTAGCATTCACTTAGGGACATCATGGAAAGAGGGGACTCGGTGGTATTTATAGTATCTTGAAAATAGTTGGGCTGTATCCATGGGTAAGCAAATGTAATATGAGCAGGTGAATATTCCATAGATTATAAGGGGTTAAGTAATAAGATTAAGATCGACTATCCTTTTTAGGTGGTTTCAATATGGTAACAGTCCCTTGATTTTTATGTAGTAGTTGTAAGCTAGTTTAGTATGTGAGAAGATGTGAAAGAAATATTAAGGTGTAGTAGTAAGGTGGTGAGGAAGAATGTGTTTGTGGGCTATAGTTAAGTTAAATAAAGAATTTAGGTGGATTTATCTATTTGGTGGACTAGTATATTGTGTGGGATATTTCATTGGTGGTACATCTATTGTTGCTGGACACAAAGTTTCAACTTTAGATGTTAATTATGTTTATAAGAATGCTAACTCCGGGATAGTGATGGAAGATTTGTGGGAGTGAATTAATAGGTCCGATGTAATGTGTGAAAGAGTTTAGGTTGATGACTTATGAAATATTGGAATGTGTAATTCTAATATATGCATGAGGCCTAGTGTTGAAGTAGAAATGTTGGCTAAATCAATAGATGGATAAGAGCCTTAGGTCATAAAAATAAAGTGTGCTCGGTCTTGAGTTATGAGTGTCATGTATGCCTAGCTTATGTTGTTAAATTTCTTAGTATGGAGGAGTCTAGGGAGTTTTTATATAGTATTAAGCAGAGCTGAATTGAGGGAAAAATGGATATACTATATGAACCCTTGGTACTGTTTTTAAGGTTTTGTTAAGTTATGAGGTTATGCTATTAGAGGTGTAATGCTAGTATTCTAATGAGTTAACAATAGAGTGTTATGTGTTTAGAAGCATAGATGTCTATGCCCATGAAAATGTTAGTTATAAGTCAATGACCTTAGAGGTTGGAGGAAGTTATGATTAGTATCCCTGTAGGCGGTGTCCTAGAAAGATTTAGTGTTTTTATATTAAAGTTGCCAAGGGGAGTTTGTGTTCTTGTGCATAGTGATACCTCCTTCGGAAAGTGTTAAGGTTGCTGGGTTTTTGGCGGGGAGATCCGTATAGTGGGTGTAGTAAATGTAGGCTTAAAAGTTGTTATTAATAGATACAAAAACCATTGTGTTATATGGCTAGTATCTTAATAAGACATGATATTGTTTGACTACAGTGATAGGGTTGAGTAGTATTCTAGGATGGATGTAAGGTATAGATTCTTGCAGCTTAAGTTAGCACCTTTTAACTCTGGAGTAGACATCAATGTCGAAGCAATGTGTAGTTAGACTCAAGCTCTTGTAGTGATGTGCCTTGGGGGGAATTTTCAAAATTAAAATGATAAAGTGTGATATTTGTAGTTGAAGTATTGTGATATTTAAGGACTATTAGTATAATACCCTCAAAATTTTCATCATCTTATTCTTGACCCACCCATGTTTGAAACATTGATTTTGGACTTAAATGGTGTTTAGGTATATTGATAGAATTATCTGAGGGAGTTTCAAAAATTTTAGAAGGGGTACGAGGCAACTTTGGAACACGGAGGAAGTAAGCCTCGGTAATATCAATGTGTCATGGCATTTATTCTCTGTGATAAGCGGTGTGGTATGGAGGTTAGCTTCTGCGATGGGTAGCATGCCACGTCGAGGTGTAAAATCTCATCCAGTTTTAATTTTCTCGCTTGGGGTGAGGGGCTTTGGGTCTTTTACACCTTGTACAACCTTGTCTCATTGTCTCATGATTCATGCTTACATAATTTCCTTGGTGATTCCATGGAGCCCTTTTCTTTTTATTCCTATATAAATTTTCTTAAGGGCGAATTATAAATGTGAAGTTACATACCTTGTTTCATACTTCTAAAGCTTCAAAAAATTTCCTATCCATCATCCGAGAACAAATGATTCCAAGGGGGAGATAAGTCACGCCAAGCATTTTCAAGATAGAATTTGAACCACTATTCCTATATGTAAAAACTTGAATCCTATTATTTGTATATAAATATAAGTGTCATGATCATTTTCCTAGTTTGTAAAGTGCTTTTGAGGGGAATAATGTTCATAGTAAACACTTAGAGTGAAGTTGAGTTAAGAACTTTTGATTTGACCATATTTTGAAATTCGATTCTAGAAGGTTCAACTAACGTGTATAATTACTGGAATATATGAAATTCTAGAGCTTAAGTCCCACCAAATTATATTTTTTTTTATCCTTCTAACGCATCTGATTTTGCCTTAATCTAATACCCGAGCAAAAAGTTATGAACATTTTCATCAGGAACCAGTGAGGGTCCACAATTTCAACGTGTCATGGAGGATAATCTTCGCGCTATGTAGATGCTTTAAATTTGGGCACTTTTTGGTTTTGGTTACTTGGGATGAGAGGTATTGGGGTATTTTCACCTATGAACGACCTTTACAAACTATATGAACCTATTTTCATAAATTTTCATGACACAAAAGTTATTATTTCACTCTAAAAACTTAAAAAACCAAGAAAACTTAAGGGTTTTATCATACGTTCATCTTCTGAGTTCTAATTTCCCAATCGTTCACAAATCCTTGTATGTCTAAGGCATATACCTCTTTCCCTATACATGTATTTTATTAATGGCATGAAAAATGGTTTATTATTCATGGTTTTGGTGTTGGTTTTTGAACTATGGGTTGATGGTTTTGGATATAAATTGTTTTTATGTTTTTCCATGATTTCTATTGATTTATTGAAACACCCTGAGTTTGGGACCCTTAGAAAATTTTCTCGATTTCTAAGTTTTGGACAACACTCGACTGGTGGGTACCAGTCGTATAATAAGGTACGAGTGGTATGTCGGGCATGAGTGGTATGCCTTGGTTGTATGCTGACCCGTGTTGGTTGATGGGTTGGATTGGTTTCTAAAATGGGTACGACTTAGGTTGGTATGAGTCGTAGGGTTTGATATGGATCATTTGGTTTGTCTTTTTCCTTTACTTGATCTGATACATAGGAAAATAACTTAGATTTGAGTACGAGTGGCTAACCATGACCCATAACCCAAGGTATGAGTCGTACCATGGACTTGTATAGTGGACAGTGTTTAAACCTCTTCTAATTCTAATCTGCTAGGGTTACAGGTTAAGGGCACTAGTCGTATGCATGCGTATGACTTGGTTTGCGTAAATCATATATTGGATAATATTGGGTCTAAGAAGGAGACCTAGAGTATGAGTGGTGGGTACCACTCGTATTGAAGGGTATAACCAGTATGGTATAGTCGTACCCTATGATGGGATTTTTATGCAGTTTAAGTAGGGGCAATCTAGACATTTCCCCACTTACCGATTAAGTCCCCATGAATGATATCACACTTAGGAGGTTATTTTCCCTATTATTCTATACATTAACACTTAGAAAACACTCTTTAATCCACTCTAAGGCGTTTGAGTAAATGAAGTCTAGGGTTTTACTAACGTGATCAATTTGAGCTTGATTGGGTGAATTCTCTCCATTATCTTACTTCTCCCTAATTATTAGTTCCAACTAAACGCATGATTTGTACCATGTTTTAATGTCATGATTATTGTATGGTTTTGGGGCTTTCAAATACGTGTTGGAATTTTGGTATTAAATACTTGGTTATGGTTTTCCTATGTTTTAATTATGCTTTTACAAGCTTTAATGGTGGTTTGGATAATTGGTTACATGGGAACAGTTAATTGGTAGTTGGAATTGGTTTTGGAAACACTATAACCCCAACATGATTGATAAAATGCCTATGGTAATGCTTTTACTATATTATTGGACTTTCAATTGAACTATTACATGGCATGGTTTGGTAATAGAACCCTAATGGTATAAATGATTTTCAATGAAACTATTACATGGCATGGAAAGGTTTAGTGGTCATGGTTATGGTTAATTAAAGTTCCTTATAGGCGTTCATCCGCTAACCCGTCCTCGGGTGGTTGTATCCCACGCAATACAGGAATGGGCCATTCTACTCCTTCTTCTTAGTGATTGAATTTTGGGATCAGTTACTAGATTGAATTGGTGATTTTCCATATTCTGGGAGGATTCATTTCATGTTCATGGATGTTTTTACACACTTTACTTTAATTATGGATATTGGTTTTGGCTATGGTTGGGGGCATATCCCAATCGAATATTGTTTTTTTTTGGTTAGGGGCTTTTGTGGAACTATTATAGGTCAGTATAGGCATTATCAGTATTGATGTCAGCCTTAGTATTGGCATTGGTATTGGGGTTGATATCGTCGGACTAAATTTCTCATTGTTCCATCCTTTTATGTTATATTATGGAACTTGGTTTGGTTACTATTTTGGTTTTGTCTTATATTTTTTGTTTAGTTATGGTTATTAGTTGGGTTAGGATGGTTGGGCTCATTTAGGTTAGTCATGATCATAGACCTATCCCATAGTCTAAAATTATGCAATTACACGCTATCTTATTATATGCTTGGAGTTCATCCCACTCAGGGTATATGCTGGATAAGTGGGGTGGGTATCGGGAGTGGTCTCTAGTCCTGGTTTGACTCGGGATGCCCATTACGATAAGGCCCCTGGTCGGGTTAGGTCAAGTTGGTATCAGAACTTTTGGTTCATAGTCAATTAGGAGTCCACAAAGCAATGTCAAATAGGGTCTTTTTTACGAGTGTGTAGCGCACCACACTTATAATGAAGAGCTACAACGAATTTAGAAATGCTTCAATTTCTTGGTATTCTATTTTCAAGATTGGAGACAAAGTCTTGGAATCTTTTCTAATCCTGGTTTGTTTGCTTTTCAGATCATGCCTCGGCAATCTGTGACACAAGGTAACTTTTTGTCCTAACTGGGGACAATATTGAAGGGATATGTACTACTCAGGGGATCCATACTCGGTCAAGGGGTCCAGTCCCTAATAGTTTTAATGTTCCACCAGTTGCTACTAGTCCTCCTCAAACTGAGGTGACAAATGCAGAATTTTGCCAATCAATTTATGTTAATCACTTAGTTAGTGTTTGCTCAGGCTGAGAGGGATACATTTGGTATTCTATCTTCTGAGGCCATAAGGGTTGGCCTATTTATGAAGATGAATCCTTCTACTTTTACTGGTGTGAAGGTAAAGGAGGATCCTAATGGTTTCTTTGATGAAATGGAAAAAATATTCAGGTTAATGTAGTCCATAAATATGGAAGGGGTAAATTTGTTGTTAACCAACTTAATGATGTGGCATACTAATAGTATGAGGAGTAGGATAGGCTGAGAGGTGATGTTGAGAAGTTGACTTTTTGGGAGACATTCTCTAATGCTTTTCTAGACCACTTCTTTCCTCAGGAGTTGAGGGAAGTGAAAATGGAGGAGTTTGTTAATTTAAGGTAAGGGAAAATGTCTATCACGCAATATGTCTTGAAGTTTCATTAGTTGTCAAGGTATGCTCCGAATATGGAGTCTGATATGCGAGGAAAGATGAGAAATTTCACTTCTGGGTTATCTCAGGAGTTTTTTCTTAAAAGCAAGACTGCATTTCTTATCAAGGGTATGGATATGTATAGGTTGATGGCTCATATGCAACTGGTGGAAGAAGAAAAGAGAAAATAGGCTAAGTTTGGGGAAAGATAGGGTAAGAAGTTTAGGTCATCTAAACAAGGTAGTGGGCAATAACAAGGTGGCCCAAATGGTGGTAAGTGTCCAAAAAAGAAGTGGGGGAGTTTTAGTTCCTTTTCTATAACTAGTGATCCTTAACAAAAATAGTTGGGTGATAGGCGTCAGCAGGGTGGAGATAATTTCCAAGCATAGGGTGCCCAATCTCAGGAAAGTGGGGCTCAGTCGACCACATCATGCCCTCCTTATTGGTTCTATGTTTGGTTACATAGAGGTTTCAATGATGAGGGAAAGGACAAGTGTTTCAAATATGGTCAACTATGCCATATGCTTAGAAACTGTCTGGTTGGTAAAGGTCTTCGAGAGCGAGTAAGGCTCTGGTTGCTTCATCTTCTACTTCTACACCAAAGGGTATTTCTCCTACATCTGTTTTTGCTTCCTGGCATAGGTCGGAATAGGTTATATGCTCTTGACATGTATTATTTGCTTGATCTGGGGTCCACTCTCTCTTATGAGACCCCATTTATGGCTATGTATTTTTTTTTGGATCCTCTTTCTATTTCTACCCCAGTAGGCGACTCTATGGTTGGTAAAAGGGTCTATAAGGGGTGTGGTATTTGTTGGTAGTAGGCGGACTTTGGTGGATTTTTTTGAACTTGATATGGTGGATTTTTATATTATTCTAGGGATGGATTGGTTACACTCTTATTACATGTTCTTCGATTTTCAGACCCGTAAGGTTGTTTTTAGATTCCCTGGTGAATCGGTCATTTAGTGGGAGGGTGGTTCCCTAGCTCCTAGCGGGAGGTTTATTTCTTATCTTAGAGCTCAGAGGTTAATGTCTAAAGGGTGTCTCTATCATTTAGTCCTAGTTAAATATTCTAACTTGGAAGGTCCTTTTTTTATTCTATTTCAATGGTGAATGAGTTTCTTGAGGTCTTCCCAGATGATCTTCCTGGTGTTCCTCCGGATAGGGAGATTGAATTTGATATTGATTTGGTTTTGGACTCTCGTCCAGTATCTATTCCTCCTTTTAGATACTTCGACTGAGTTGAGGGAACTCAAGGAGAAGCTTAAGGATGTTTTAGATAAGGGTTTTATCCATCCTAGTGTGTCGCCTTGGGATACACTAATTTTATTCGTGCGTAAGAAGAATGGTCCCCTTCAGATGTGCAGTGAATATAGGCAGTTGAAAAAGGCAACTTAAAGAAAAAGTATCCTCTTCCAAGGATAGATGACTTATTTGATCAGTTGCAAGGTGCAAAATTATTTTCTAAGATAGATCTTCAGTCTGGGTATCATCAGGTTAAGATTAAGAAGGAGGATATCCCTTAAGATGGCCGTCTGAGCTCGGTATGGGTACTTTGAGTTCCTGGTTATGTCATTCAGTTTGACTAATGCCCTGACGACATTTATGGGTTTGATGAATAGGGTTTTCAGGTAATTTCTAGATCTTTTTGTCATTGTGTTCATTGATGACATCTTGGTGTATTCTAAGAGTGAGGTGGATTATCTCAATCACCTCTGTATGGTGTTGCAGACCTTAAAGGAGCAGCAGTTGTATGCCAAGTTCTCAAAGTGTAAGTTCTGGTTGAACGTTGTAACTTTTCTTAGTCATATTATTTCTTGTGAGGGGATCATTGTGAATCTGCAAAAGGTGTCTATGGTTAAAAGTGGCTTAGACCCATGACTCCAACCAATATTTAGAGCTTCTTCGGTTTGGCTGGGTATTATAGGCAGTTCGTGGAAGGTTTCTCGACGATAGTTGTAGTTGACTCAAAAAAAGGTAAGGTTTTCTTAGTCGGATGTTTATGAGGGGAGTTATGAGAAGATGAAGGATAACCTAACTTCCGCTCTGATTTTGACATTGTCTAAAGATAATGAGGGGTTTTTGGTTTATTATGATGTGTCTTGAGTGGGACTTGGTTGCATTTTGATACAGTATGGGAAGGTGATTGCCTATGCTTCCAGGCAGCTAAAAGTGCATGAGAAGAATTATCCTACTCATGATTTGAAGCTTTTCGCGGTGATTTTTGCTTTAAAAATTTGGCAGCACTATTTATATGGAGTGCACATGGACATCTTTTTTTATCATAAGAGTGTACAGTTTGTGTTCACTCAGAAGGAGTTAAATCTCAGGAAGAGGAGCTGGTTGGAGCTTCTCAAGGACTATGATATCAGAATTTACTACCACCCAGGTAAAACTAATATGGTATCTGATGCTCTTAGCAGGTTTTCCATAGGGAGTTTACCTCATATGGATAAGGAAAAACGGGAATTGGTGAAGGATATTCACTGATTGGATAAAGTTGGAGTTTGTCTCTTGGGCTCCAATGATAGTGGTGTGATGGTACAGGAAGTGGTTTGGACATCTCTTGGTGCAGAGATCAATGAGAAGCAAATTCTAGATCCTATCTTGATGAAAATCAAGAGTGATATAGGTGGGCAAAGAGTGATGGTACCTTGATGTACCAAGAGCAATTATGTGTTCCTAATGTTGATGGTTTGCAACAAAGGGTTTTGGATGAGGTGCATTAATCGCGCTATATTGCTCATCCCGATTTGATAAAAATGTATCATGATCTCAAGAGATTATTGCTGGAATGGTATGAAAAGTGATGTGGCTGATTTTGTGGCCAAGTGCATGGTGTGCCAACAAGTCAAAATTAAGTACATGAGGCTGTGTGGATTGTATCAGGAAATGGAATTGCCAAAATTAAAATAGGAGGTAATCAATATGGATTTCATTACCGGTCTTTCTTGGTGTCAAAACTAATTTTATTTTATTTGGGTCATCGTGGATAGGATGACCAAGTTTGCTCACTTCTTGCCTGTGTGGACTAACTTTTTTAGCTGAGGACTATACGAGGTTGTACCTTCAGGATATTGTAAAAATGCATGGGGTACTTGTTTCGATTATCTCTGATTGGGTACATAATTTTCATCTTACTTTTGGTGGATTTTTCAAAAAGGGTTAGGTACTAAGGTTATTTTGTGTACTGTTTTTCATCCGCAGATGGATAGGCATGTAGAGAGGACTATTCAGACATTGGAGAATATACTTCAGGCTTGTGTGATTGATTATGGTGGCAATTAGTTTTAGCATCTACCTCTGGTAGAGTTTGCTTACAATAATAGTTACCATACTAGTATTGAAATAGCCCTGTTTGAGGCATTATATGGTAGGAGGTGTAGATCTCCTATTGGGTGGTTCGAGCTTGGTGAGGCGAATATGTTTGGTCCAGATTTAGTTTATCAGGCTATGAAAATGGTGATGGTGATTCGGGGTAGACTTAAGGCTGCCCGAGGTTGCAGAAAGTACTATGCAGATGTAAAGCTTAGAGACTTAGAGTTTAAGGTCGCGATAAGGTGTTCCTAAATGTATCTCCCTTGAAGAGAGTGATTTGGTTTGGTAAAATGAGAAAGCTCAGTCCCCTGGATATTGGTTCTTATGTGGTTTTGTAGAGGGTTGATAATGTGGCATATGAATTGGAGTTTCCTACTTGTTGTGCTCCATTCATCCGGTATTTCATGTCTCTATGTTGAGAAAATCTCTTAGTGATCCTTCTTTGGTTGTAATCAGTTAGAGACGAACACTAGGATTGTGTTTCCCCTGGATTCTCAACACAGTAGGCTTATCGTGCTTCATTCAACCAACCCAGTACCTTGCAAACAGAATCTGATAAGTTCTATACCATCAACTATTTTGTGGACTCATTAACAGATTTCATCCTTTACCTTTTAAGTCTCAGGATGTCACATTACTAACTTAACTTAGTTCCCAGCTAACTATTACCTTTGAGTCTTAAGTTATTACATGATAGATAACTATCTTACATAAATGTTGCTAATTAGCCTAGATCGATAATTAGTCTTTAAATTACGATTGTAATTATCTTTTTATAGTCACTACTCATCTTGTAGAGTATGTAGTGATATTTTAGGTGGGATTTTATCATTTGGAACTGCTAATACATCTATTAAACTGAAGATAATACAATACATGCAAGAATAATAGTTAGAACAACTTAGCATTTCCCTTACTTCATCAATATGTCAAGGTTCCATAACCCTAGCTAAGGGCTGTAATAGCTCATGCTTGTGAAATAATCAACGAAATTCATAATGAAAATCATGAAAAAATATCACAATGATCAACAATTAAAATGCAAAGTTTGTAACTGAATTATCAACCAAAATCAAGAACAAAGCAATCTCTATATCAAAATCGAATCTTGGAATCGAATATATGTTTTTTAGTGATAAGAGTGTGTAAACTAACTAAAAACTTCAAAGGGGTATTTATAGGATACAAGGAAACCCAAAATATCAAAGTCCAAATGATTAAGGAACATTAAGGTTGGTGGCCACCTACAGACCGTAGGTGGTTCTTGCTAAGTGGCAGACCTCCTGCACAGCTCCTGAAGCTCTCTAAACTTGGTCTTTCGGCACTTACGAAGGTCACCTACAGACTGTAGGTTCCCTTGGTAAGTGACAGAGTCTTGTTTTCCTACTTCAGAGCCTCGATACTTCAAGGTTTGACACCTATTTTGGTAACCTACGCTAGGTAAGTGGTAGTTACACCTAGAAATGTCTCGGTAAGTATCCCAAAACTTCAACTTTCCTCTTTTTTTTTACTTTCAGTTTCCAAACTTGGTTTACTGCAAAACATACCCAAAACACATCATATCTCACAAAATAACCTATGAAACTTGCATATTTTCATCATTTTAATAGTCGAAAGTGCTATAAATCCATAGCACATCATCTAGTATTTATGTATTATTTTAAACAATTAAGTTGAAATCAATTTACATATAAAAAAATCATATTTTAAATGATTTTTAATTTTTGGGGTTGTGCAATATGAAGTTTTGATTATGAGCAGCTAAACTGCAAGGGACCAGGTCTCTGGATGTGTAAGGTACAATACAGCTGGCACGTTTTTTCTGCACAATTTTGTCCTCTTGTGTAATACACTTGCAGGTGCTATTGTGTATTAATTAGGATAGCTGGTCTAGTTATATTTCAGCCCTAATCATCACTCATATATAAGAGGAAAGAGAGGCTTCTTTATCAAATGAGTTTTTGGCACAAATCTAAAGAGTGAAGTGAGGCAGCAATAACTTCATTTTAAGACTGCTCAAGCATTGCTCATGTTCTTATCATTATAGTAAGCTTAAAGAATGAGTGAGTGTTATAAATAAATGGAGGGTCATTCCGACATAAACATACCATAGCATGAGTCCTTAGGACTGGGTACCAGAAGAAACACAACTGCATATATCATGGGTAATATAACATAAAGCTAAGATTCATATTCAGGGAACAAGGCAAGGATTTCCACTTGAAACCACTATTTCTTGGAATAAGGCATAACGTGAGACATGAATATATGGATCATGAGCATCATAACATAGAGCTTGAACAATTGGAAGCTCAAATTTCTGAGAACCGTTATAGTCTTTGGTTCAGGGGTTGGAGTATGGACATACGCGGCATGTAGAATGTCGGCCTTAGACATAAGCTCTATTAGAATGTGTACAAAACTACTAGAGTGTTCTCTTAACTGAAATAGAAGGGAATCGCTAGAATAGGATTAAATTCACCCCGACTTTCCCATGAAGCCCACCAGTACACCTATAAGCACAACACTCTGCTCTAAGCGGTATCACCATGGACATGTACTAGGGACACTTGGCTCTCTTATACTTAAAACCTTATCTATGCAGATGCTACTTGGGGTTCAGCATACTCTTACAAATTCCATGCCCTAATCCATCCAATGACTTAGCCCCCAATCCATCAGTTCAACCTGGACCTCCAACCTATATCATAACTTTCCCACTCCAGTATTCCTAAGTCATCAACCTTATCTCTTCTGCACACCCCATCAAGCCTACAAGTTTACTCGCACAAATCCTGCATCCCTATCCTCGAGGTAACATACTTTTTTTGCCAAAATCAATATTTAAGGTTCAACAATAGTGTCTATCAATCATCATGCACTACTAACAGAGTACCCCGTATAAAATATATACATGGTCTACCCGAAAAGGAGGTCACCCTAAATTCCTTATTCACCTACTAATAACCTATACATATTCAGAGGAAACCATCCTCCTTACGCATAAAAGAATAGAAGCACCCCACGAGGAAATGCTAGGTAGAACAAACCTTTATCAAGAAGTTTTTTCAACTACTTATTAAATTTGTTTGACTTAACCAGATCCATTTTGTAAGAAGGGATAGACATAGGACGAGTGTTCGAAAGAAGATCAATCACAAAAAACAATTTTCCCATTAGGAGGAACACCAAAAGATCATCAGGGAACACCTCAAAAAAATTCAAAGACCACAGGGACAGACAGCAAAGAAGGACCTTCAAATTTAGAATCCTTAGCATGCGCTAGATGGTAGAGGCACCCTTTTAGAGATCCTTTTTCGAGCTCAAAGATATGAAATGACCCTTCCCTTAGGCACTACGAAACTACCTTCCCATTCAATCACCGACTCATTTGGTAAATAGAAACTGACCCTACGGCTCCAATTATACAGAGACACATAGCACAAATGCAACTAATCCATCCCAAAAATCACATCAAAGTCACCATGTCCAACTCTATTAGATCCACCAAGGTCTCCCTACCATGGACCGGTATCACACAATCCCTATAGAACCTTCTAGCCATAATGGAGCTACCCACTGGGGAGGATAAGGGAAAAAAGGATCCAGAATACACTCAGTATTAAAGCCAAAATAAACAGCCACATAAGGGGTCACATAAGAGAGAGTAGACCCCGAATCAATAAAGCAGTACACATCACGAGAAAAAATTTATAATATACCAGCAATGACATCTAGTGATGCCTCAGATTCCAGGCGGGTAGCAAGAGTATAAAGATAATTCCAGCCAGTATTGGTATCAGAAGTAGCACCTTTTGGTGCAAAAACCAAAGATCTAGAAACCGAAATCTTATTGGCTCCAATAGCAACACTGACTGAAGGAAAATATTGTTGCATATGATTGGGTTGACCACACTTGAAGCATCAATGCTTCCCCTCATAACAAAATCCATGATGCCACTGACCACAGAACTGGCAAAGAGGGTAGGGAGGGACTAACCGAGCTCCACTAGACTGATATTAGGCATCCTATGCCCTAGGACCTGCACCCTTTTGAAAATGATAATCACCGAGGGGCTTTAGGTAAGGGGATCTAGCCAATGGGTATAAACTAGAATTTCTCTTGCTCCCTACCTTAGTCTACTATCTCCCATGTCTACTGTTATTATGATGATCCCCACCCTTCTTCGAATATCTAAACTTCTTGTTCTGCCTCTCCCTAATCGTAGCCTGATTCTTTATCCCACCAATAAGATCAGACTAGAATAACAGAGAGAATACTATCTTGTTCAATAGATGAATAAAATGGTGAAACTCAGCATTTATACTTTGCCTGAAGCTATCCGAGAAGGACTAGGGGAATAGGTGGAACTCCACTAAGGTAATCAAAACCAGCAACCCTAGATTGGGTTTGTACCCAATGGGTAGGATAAGTTTTGTCGACATTATACTTAGACGAGACAAAAGAGTTTCCACAAGCATCAGATCTTTTGGAAGGAATGATTTGAAAAGAGAACATATAGAAACTAGAGGAGATTGCATGACCCAAGACTCTATATTCTGAAGAATAGATCACAAGAAAGGAAAATATTCCTAAATGCCTCGTAGCCTCTTATTTTTAAGTGTGGCGCGCTACACATCTATAAAAGAGACTCTACTAGACATGGCTTTGTGTACACTCAATTGACCATGAACCTAGGCTTTGATACCACATGACATGACCCAGACCAAGGCCTGGTTGTGATGGGTATCTCAAGTTCAACAAGGATTGGATACCACCCCCAACACCTAAACTATAGACCACCTTACACCTATGTCAGATGAATTCCAAACATATAACAAGATAACAGAACTTGAAATTAAAGATAATATGATATGTTTATAACCAAACCAACCAACAATCAAACCATCCCAAGTCTACAGTAGTCCGACAATGCCTCTACCAAACCAAATATTAATAAAGTGTCGGGACATGCCCCCAACTATAGCAAAAAATAATATCCAATAGTCTATAACTCCAAAAAAAATGTAATCCTAAAATGAAGCCTTCAGAAGAATGGAAACTCGCCCCACTTATAGTGAACTATTGATCAATCCACTATCACTGAGCAAGAGAAGTAGAAGTATGGCCAAATCCTACATCATGTAGGGATAAAGCATCTGGAGATGGTTAACGGGGTGAACCCTATCATGTAACTCAGGGATAAGTATAACATAATGCCATGATCATAGTCTCAAACTCAATCAAAATCCAATACACACAATCAAATCCATATACATACATATATATATATATATATATCATATGTCAGGAAAGGGAACAAGGTATGAAATGTATTTTAAAACTTTTTTTTTACTTGCATCGGGTGTCCGAGACTCTTCAAGCCCGGACTAATCCCGGGGGCGCACAGGCCCTCGACAAGGAGTTTCCCACAAGTGCACAATGGGTAATTCAGGGTTTCACCCGGTCTGATGGCCCTCAGAAATAGTTTGCACCCAGTGGGTATCGAACTTGAGACCTTAAAAGGGAGCACCCCAAAGCTCAAGCCAATTACCACCAGGCCAACCCTGATTGTGTAGCTCAACTGTCATATAATAGTAAACCTTCCACCCCTTGGTCAGGCCCTAATACGTGTAGCCGCACGAACAGGAGATAGATCATATATATATGCATTGGGGACTCAAACCTTCTAATCATATACCAAGGTAACTTAAGAACCCGTTCAAGAAATGTGATATGGGGGACTCAAACCCTCCAATCATAATAATATCAATAAGGTAGACCCAAACCACCTGGTCACAAGCAAAGGGACTCGAACTCTAAAGCCATAACGACCCCCACACCGGCTAGAGTGGTTTCAGTATTGGTCACTTGGACCTTCACTTTCATGACTAAGTTACACAACCCTCTTTTAAAGCCCAATTAAAAATATTTATCACACATTCCCATTCATTAAACCAATTACACCAAGGCATACTATTAGTATCGTTATACCAACCTGACTTGCAAGCTAATATCATCATGTCATGTCATCTCCTCAACTAATTGTGACTCAAACCCATAGGCCAAAAGATATTCAAATAATCAATCATCGGGACTCGATCCTATATAATCAACTGAACTCACAAAGTTCTAACTCCACCATTTATACAAGGCCACCATGGCCTTTCAAGGAAAATATGTATACTTTATTATCCTTTTTATGACAATGCATTATTACAAGTGGGTAAATCAAACTAGGTGACAAAAGCCCTTTTTCATTGACAAATTCACGAACATGTTGAGGGCATACAATTTCGAACATCATAATCAAGGCAAAATCATCAAGTTGGGGTTTAACCATGACCCCCCTTGTTAATCACCATTCCCATGCACCCACAAGTTCAACCCCATAATTAAAACCTAAAAATTGTATGTTAACCATGGGAAAATATTGTTCTACAACAAGCATTCAAAACCCTCAACCCTTGTTATAAAACCAACATGAATACCAAATAAAAAACACTTTAAAACAAATTCTTTTACCAAATTAGCAATTATTAAAGAGTAATATGCCTAAAATATTCATAATTATAGAGAAGAAACCTTGAATTGACCCTTGGATGTTCAACCTTGAGGAAACCCTAGCTTTCTTGGATTAAGAGAATTTGAGAGAGAAGAGGATGTGTTTTGATTATGTTATAGGTGGGAATAAAGTCTCAATAGGGTTTATAGGTCGTGGGTTAAGTTTAGGGCAAGAGGGAAATGTCGAAAATACCCTTATTAAAATATAGAATTAAATCGCCAATCGTTATGGGTGATTTCACGACTCATAGGGTCACCCTACAACTCGTACCCTACAATTGTAGCGAAACCAGAATCCACTAAGTCCTTCACTATGAACCCTAAGACTAGCACCCTAAGTCTCATAATGTGACACTACAACTTGTAGGGTTAAGTCATAGTCTCAGCAGTCCAATAGAGGCACTACAGTAGACACATTACAAAATACCCTTCTTATGACTCATTAGGAGTCTATACGACTTGGTAAGTCCAATCATTATCAAATCACTGACTTAGGCAAATCCTTCTGGGCTCATTACGACTAGGTCCTATGACCCATAAAGACACATTAGGACACGTATTCCTAAGTAGTACCCAAGACAAAATCAAATATCATTCATTGGACACCTAACAACTAGGGTCACCTGACCCGTCAAGACACACTACGACTCATCGGATGAGTCATAGTCGAGGCAGTGAGCTCAAAGCTGAAGAATTTTTCAAGGGACATAATCTAGGGTGTTTTAGTACTCAGGTTCTTTCTTTATCCCCTATTCATTGGCTCAAATTTCTTTTATGATTCATTTATTTCGTGGTTTGTGACAGTCTTTAGAATTCACATCTTATCCCTTACTTCAATAACTAGCCATGCCCTTGTGCATTGAGTATCATACTCAACCCTAATCATATCCATCCATAAATTCTTAAACTTAAGTTTTATATTCACTCTCACGAGTCTATTTACCATGGATCTGCTCCATGAACTATTAAGAACCTTAAAAAGTCACTATCATGCTCATAATCGTATGCTTAGAGTATTTATTTTCACACCAAGGATCACACCTATGACATTACCATCACAACATTAATAATTATAGTGAATTGTTTTTTAAGAAGCATTAAACTTAGGACCATACACACGCTATTCTTAAAATATTTTTCACCATTAAACCAAACAATTTAAACATGGGTAATCTATTACTCCTCTTACTTTCCTACAACACTCCCTTCCATTTCTGGACAAACTCATAATGGAAAGTTATACTTATAACCTCGATTTAAATAAGTCGCTCTTAATCAAAAATTCTATTGTTTGGTCATTCTTTTTCTCCATCCATACCAACTTTTTTTTGAATTGGCAGATCTACATTGTAAATAAAATAATCTCAAGATGTAAATCAATTGAATCTCAACCACAATCAATGTACACATATTGCCAGTAATCAATGTCTCTCTCAATTATACATGTATAATTCAAAACTTCAAAGTCAATTATGTCATCTAGCAAAGAAGGATATGTCTATACTAGCTATCTATGAAAGGTCTTAATGTACGAATAATGAATAAAAAAAAAAGAAAAACATACTAGATGTTCGGTAGACTCAAGGTCATAAGTGTGGACATCTACATACCCATGAATAAGACTATACCAAACACTACTCTATGCTCTAGGACCTAAAGCCAAGGGTTTTATACCAACTTTGTCACATTCTAAAATAATCCTTAGGCGTGATTGGCACCGGTTAACACTACCTGTCAGGAGAACAAATCTTCCAGATACTTTAGCAGTTAATAATTACCAAGATAAGATATGTGCAACTCTAATGCATTAATAACTAGTGAATAATAATCCAACAAAATTTCATAATCAAACTATAAATTCATCAATCACTCGAGAACTAATTATCTAGCCTAAATTTCACACTAAGATCATGAAGCATCTAAAATAGAGTTAGATAAGTTCAACTCTTGGGCATGCATGCCCAATGAAAATAAATATAAGCTAAAATAGCTAGAGCTGAAATGACAGCCTCCACAAATAATATAAAGGCTCGCCTCAGCAACAAAATAGTTAAAAATAAACTGTTAGCCACTAATCTCACCATCCACAAAGTATTTACAGACATACAAGTAAGGAGTGAGCTATATAACTATAACCCAGTAAGATCCTTGACTCGCTACTTTAATACCCCTAGAACAAGTGTTAGAAAACACAATAGACATAAATCACATAAATAATATGCACAACATATATCTTATGATATATTACTCAATAAGGTTCAACAAATATTTCAAAAGTTACCATGTATCTCAATGTCACAAGTCGATTTATGAGTCATGATGGCACCTACACTATCCTGCTAGTAAGTAAGCCAAATCATAACCTGGAGCTATAAGCAATGGGCTAACTTGGTGAAAAATGGTCTAAAAGAAAAAAATAAACAACTAAAGGCTTAAATTAGCAATAAAACTATCTTAATAGTCTATTAGATAGATAAAAGATCAACATTCATCCCAAGACTCAGTATGTCAGTACAAGAGCTACTCAAATGAACCTTTAGTACTGAATAGTCAAATAAAATCTGTCTCAAAAATGAAAAACTAGCAAGTAGAAGGAAAAAAGGTTACTCCCTCTATGAGCTCACCCAATCTCCAAAATCAACCCTACATGAATGTCACATAAACAGCGGCAACTAGTACACAGATCTGCACCAAAAAGGTATAAAATTGTAGTTGAGTACCAAAACCACAGGTACTCAATAGGCATCATCGGCCAACTGAGATAAATCATGATATAAATACTATAAGATACAAGATAAAATAACTAAGTCAAGGTAAAAGGGAAAACCTAGAAATAAGCTCCAATACCACTGTGCATAAGTAAATAAGTGAATACAAAAAAGGTAATGTAAAGATCATCCAATCCTAACTACTAAATTGGCCCTAATAAGCTAATAAGTGCAGAAAAGTAAATAACCTAACGCAGGCCCCCATAAGCCTGGAGGGTATAATCAAAGGAAAGTAAATGACCGAATAACCATAAATTATCCACTTATAATGCCATAACTAAGAATTCATTTGTACCGTATCATATCAAAAATAACTCTCAATGTCGAACTTGAACTAAAACTCAACATCATCATTATCAATACATCCCTAATAGTATAAATATCAAAACATCATTTGCCAAACATGATCCGAAATGTATAGTATCAGTATCATCATCGATTGCTGAAATTGAACCGAAACTCATATATCAATATTATCATCAATTATTGGACCTGAACCAGAACTCATATATCAATATCATCATCATTTGCCAGACTTAAAATGAAACTCATATAACCTAGACCATAACAATGACCATATAACTAAACCACAATCATATTTCATATCACTCAATCACAATAATTACCCAACGGACCTTACTCGGAATTAGCACTAACTCTTAAATACTAAACTATCATATTCAATAAGTATTCAATATCCTTAATATCATGACCCAAAACAAGGCCTGGCCATGATGGGTATCTCAAGTCCAACAAGGACCGGACACCAACCCCTTGGCTAGTGAAATGGGACACAATTCAAGTATAGCAGTAGAATTTCAGACATATCACAAGATAAATAAGTATGACTCAAAGGAAGTGTGAGAAATCGACATCCAATCCCAAATCCGAAGTAATCTACAAAGCCTCTAATCTGCAACCAAATCAATTTAAGTCGGTACATGACCCCAATAATAGCCAAAATTAGACCAAGAAAAAGTATATGACATGAGGAAACCAAATTATGAGATAAGATCTTTTGAAGTATGAAAGCTCACCACTTTAATTTGACTTACTAACTATCCCACAATCACTTAGTTGCAACAAAGAAAAAGTAGAAAAACTTCCAGTTCCTGCATCTCATGGGGATGCAGCGTTCGGAGACGGTTAGTGGGATGAGCACTAGCATGTAACTCAGAAATAAGGATAAAATAATGCCATGATCAATATTCCAAAATCATTCAAAGCCAATACACGTAATCATATGTATATATAAGTATATCATGCAAGAAAAGGGAACAAGGCTTAGTATAAAAGTAAAACATTAGCCTGGACTATGTAGCTTAACCATCATCAAAGGCACCTACAGGCTATATGGGTTCAGCTACCCCTGCTAAAAGACCCCCAGTACGTACGTGTTAGCTGCAAGAACCATAGGTATCAAGGAAAACCAGGGAATGCCCTGACCCCACGTTAATACAAGACACAAATATATCAATAGTATGAACTAGGCACATGATCATCAAGACCAAGCCTCCTGTCGGCAAACATGATTTTTCAGTACAAATCATTCAAGACCCACACCTTCACGGCTTAGCTGTCTAATCCCCATTAAGCCCAAATTAAAATAAGTTTCACATAACCAATTCCTTTACCATTGAATTATACATTAAGGCACACCATAGGTATCGTCATACATTTCGCTTGCAAGCTTAAAACTATGCCATCAAAATTCCATTAACTTGGGGGAATACCTCAACCCCCTTTAGTTTATTAAATCAGCTCGAGGGAATGCCTCAACCCCTGAGGTTATAATTATAGTCAAAACACGGCCAACAAGGCCTTCAAAATCCATGTTTAATCTTTTAACCATTTATGCAATGCAGTAGTATAGATGAGCAAGTCAAACCACATGAAAAATCCATATTTCAAAACAATTTCACAAATGGATTGAGGGAACACAATTTCCAAACCAAATTTAATACCAAAATCATCAAATAGGGGAAATACCTCAAGCCCCATTACAATTTCTACACCCAAGCACCCCATTAGTTCAAAACATGAAAATAAAGCATGAACAATTGTATTAAAACCATGGGAAATCAATTTAAGATGTATTCATTCCAAAACCATAAAACCCATATTCACAAACCACAATTTAATCACATGAGTACAATTATAAATACATGTTTTTGATAAAATAATTATAGGGAAGAGTAACATGTGTTAGATACCCGAGAGTTGGAAAGTAATTCAAATCTTGGGACCCAGAGGATAAATGTACGATGAAATCCTTATGCTTTCTCGAGGTGTTATGTTTGGGAGTGTAATTGGGGAATTTTAATCGCTTTAAATTGAAAGAAATAGGCTATTTTATGCTTAAGGGTTGTTGATAGGAAAAATACCCTAATACCCCTCATCCAAATTAAACAAAGCAAAAACTGCACAGATTTTACATAGCAATGTGGCACAAACTTTACCGCGGAGGCTAACCTCCGTGCCATGCTGCTTATCGCAGATGTTAACCTCCGTGCCATGCTATTTATCGTAGAGGTTAACCTCCGTGACATGTTGGGTATTACAGAGTGTAACCTCCGCGATATAGTGATATCGTAGAGGCTCACTGCATCCGAAGTCAAAAATTAGCCCAAACCTCATCCGAAAATTCTAAAACTCTCCCAGAACACTCCTTTCACATGCCTAAACACAATTTTAGTCAAAAATTGACATTTTGAACACGGGAGGGATAAAAATAAAATGCATGAAATTTTAAGGGTGTTACATTATCTCCCCTTAGGAACATCCATCCCCGAATGATGAGCTAGGACACTTATGGCACAAGAGATACCAAGAGTATACTAGAATCAAATGAGAAATCTCAGAAAGTAGATAGAGGAAAGCGAGACCCATACCTTAAGTGTTATTATTCAAAACGGGGAAAAAGAATGCATACTTGGACTTTATGTCCTCTTCGTCTTCCCAAGTAGCTTCCTCAAACTTTTGGTTACTCGAGAGAACTTTCACCAAAGCCACATCCTTAGTCCTCAAACGTCAAACTTGCAAATCCAAGATCTCAATCGGGACTTTCTCATAAGACAAGGAGTTTGAAATACCCATACTTTTCAAAGGAATAATCAAGGAAGGATTGCCTATACACTTTCTTAACATCAAAACATAGAAGACCGGATAAATGGAACCTTACAAGAAGACAGATCCAATTCATAGGCCATACTACCCACTCTCTTCATAACTAAATAAGGACCCATATAACAGGGGTTGGTTTTCCCCTTCTTTCCAAATCACATTACTTCATTCATGGGAGACACCTTTAAAAACACTCGATCGCTAATATCAAATTCCAACTCTCTTCTTCTGACGCCCGCATAGGACTTTTGGTGACTTTAGACTATCCTAAGCCTATCCCGAATCACCTTTCCCCTCTCCATAGATTTATAAACCAAGTCAAGACCAAATAATCTAGCCCCACCAACCTCAAACCACCCAATAGGAGATCTACACCTCCTACCATATAAAGCCTCCAACGAAGTCATGCCAATACAAGAGTAATAGATATTATTATAATCGAATTTGATGAGAAGCAAATAATCAACCCAACCACCACTAAAGTCAATCACGCAATACCTAAGCATATCCTCCAAAGACTGAATCGTCCTCTCCACTTATCAATCCATCTAAGGGTGGAAAGCAGTGCTAAGGTTCACCTTAGTCCCCTTGGAAAGAATGCCAAAAGTGAGATGAGAACTTTGTACCCCTGTATGAAATGATAGAAACTGGAGAACCATGCAATTTGATGATTTTTTGAAATTAATAACTTTGCATAATCCTCAACAAAAAAAATTGTCTCACTGGCAAGAAGTGATCAGACTTAGTCATCCTATCCTCGATGACCCAAATGGAGTCAAATTGGTTACGAGACCATGGAAGACCTGTAACAAAGTCCATATTGATCACCTCCATTTCTATATGGGCAGCTCAATCTCTTGAGATAACCTTCCAGGCCTCAAGAGCTCCACCTTCAGTTGCTAACAAACCATGCACTTTGCCATAAAATTAGCCACATCTCTCTTCTTATTATTCCACTAATAATTTTTTTTCAAATCATGGTATGTCATTGTTAAACTAGGATAAACAGTGTACTTCAACTCATGATCCTTGGCCAGTATCCTCCCTCGCAGACTATCAATATTGGGAACACACAATCTACCTTGGTACCTCAAGATACAGTCTCCTCTAATCTCAAAATCCATCACCTTTTAGCGACCCATATCGTCATTGATCTGCATCAAGATAGGATCTAAGACCTGCTTCTCTTTTACCTTATCACCGAGAGATGACTTTACCACCTCTTGACCAAACACACCTCCATCTTTAGAGTCTAAGTAACATACTCCAAGGTTAGCCAAATGGTGAATGTCCTTCACCAATCCATGTTTCTCTTCATCTACATGAGACAAAATTGTCATAGATATCCTGCTAAGAGCATTAGAAACCACGTTAGCCTTACCTGGATGATAATGAAGACTAATGTCGTAGTCTATAAACAACTCAAGTCATCTCCTTTGCCGGAGATTCAACTCCTTCTGAGTGAACACATACTGCAGGCTCTTATGATCAGAATAAATATAAATATAAACTCCATACAAGTAATGTCGCCAAATCTTCAATGTGAACACCACAACCAACAACTCTAAGTCATGATTCGAATAATTTTTCTTATGAACTTTCAATTACCTAGAAGCATAGGCCACCACCTTACCATTCAGCATTAACACAAAATCGAGCCCCACACAAGATACATCACAATAAACCATGAATCCATCAGTACCCTCGGGCAGGGACAAGACCGGAGTTGAAGTCAACTTATTCTTCAGTTTCTCAAAACTACCCTCCCAAGCATCCCACACAAGAACTTAACCTTTTTTGAGTCTACCTAGTCAATAGGGCAGCAATGGAGGAGAAACTTTCCATAAACCACCTATAGTCCCTGGTTAAACCCAAGAAGCTACTAATATCAGTTGAAGTCATGGGTCTAGTCCATTTCTTAACCATTGCAATTTCCTATGGATCCGCCATGATCCCCTCGCTAGAAATAATATGGCCCAGAAAAGCAACATCATTCAACTAGAACTTGCACTTTGAGAACTTAGCATATAATCACTGATCCTTGCGAGTCTGCAGCACTATGCAAAGGTAATCAGCATAATTCGCCTCGCTCTTGGAATACACCAGAATATCATTAATAAACATGATTACAAACAAATCTAAGAACTGACAAAAGACCCAATTCATAAGATCCTTAAATGCCACCGGGCCATTAGTCAATCCAAATGACATGACCAAGAACTCATAATAGACATGTCAAGTGTACAATGTAGTCCTAGGGATGTCCTCCTCCCTAATCTTCAACTGATGGTAACCCGACCAAAGATTAATCTTAGAAAAATACTCAGCTTCCTAAAGCTGGTAAAACAAACCATCAATCCATAGAAGAGGGTACTTATTCTTCACAGTCACCTTATTCAGCTGGCGGTAATCAATACACATCCGAAGGGACCTATCGTTCTTATGCACAAAGAGCATAGGAGCACCCCACAAAAAAATGGTAGAGCGAATAAAATCCTTATCAAGAAGGTTTTTCAACTGCTCCTTGAATTCTTCAACTCAGTTGGGGACATTCTATAAGGAGTGATAGAGATAGAACGAGCGTCTGGTAAAAGACTAATCCCAAAATCTATCTCCTTATCGAGAGGAATTCTAAAAAGATCATCAGGAAACTCACAGACCACAGAGATAGATTGCAAAGAGAGACTCTCCGAGTTGGAATCTTTAACCCAAACTAGGTGATAAAGGTACCCCTTGAAAATCAACTTTCGGGCGTTAAGATAAGAAATGAACCTTCCCTTAGGTACTAATGAACTATCTTCCCACTTAATCACTAGTTCATTCAAAAATTAGAAACTAACCCTTTGGTTCCTATAGTCAAGAGATGCATAGCATGAATAGAGCCAATCTATCACCAAGATAACATTAAAATCTAACATCTTCAACTCTATCAGATCTACCAAGGTCTCCCTACTACAGATAGATACCACATAACTCTTATACCCTTTTCTAGCCATAATAGAGTCGCCCATCGGGTAGACACACAAAAGGGATCGAGAATATACTCAGGACCAAAACCAAAATAAATAGCCATATAAGGGGTCACATAAGAGAGGGTAGACCTGGGATCAAGAAGACAATATACATCTTAATAGAAGAGTTTTAGTGTACCACTAATAATATCAGGAGATACCTTAGAATCCTGACGGGTGGCAAGAGCATACAGACGATTTTGACCATTACCAGAGCAAAAAGTATCACCCTTAGGTTCAGGAGCCGACGAAGCAGCAACTAGGCCATTATTAACCCCAGTAGCAACATCACCTGAAGGAAACTTCCTCTGAATGTGCCCAGGCTGGCTGTACTTAAAACACTTATTCTTTCCCTCGTCACAAAAACTCTGGTGTAACTGTCCATAAAATCTGCAAAGAGGATGCGATGGGGCTGACGGGGGCCTACTGGACTGAGTTGGGCACCTTGTGTCTTAAACCCACCATTTCTATAAAAGCGGTGATCACTGGATGGCTTAGGATAAGAATTACTAGCTGTTGAATAAGAACCCGAATTGCACCACTTTTTCTTAAACCATTCTCCACCATCTCTACCACCCCACTGCCGAACTCGACCCTGATTCGAATATCAAAACTTCTTATTTTTCCTCTCTCTCATCTCTACTTGCTTCTTCTTTTTCTCTTCAACTTGTTGCATATACACCATAAGTCTAGAGATATCCAGATCCTTGTTTAACAACGTAGCCTTGCTCTCCAAAATCAAACAATGGGACAACCCAGAAGCAGACTTTCTTATTCTAGCCATTATTCTAGACACTAACTCCAGAGAATAACAGGATTGCTGATGACATTTCAAGGAATACTCTTTCATGGTCATTTTTCCTTGCTTCAAATTCACGAACTCCTTAGCTTTCGCCTCTCTCAACTCCTGGGGAAAGAAATAATCCAAAAAGGCACTAAAGAAGTCATCCCACAATGCCACCTCCATATCATCATTCCTAGACGAATCCCACTCTTCATACCACTGATATGCTATAACTTCAACTAATAAGTAGTGGATTCCATTCCCTCTAAATCAGTAGCATGCATCACTGGAAAGATCTTTTCCATCGCATCTATGAAACCTTAAGGATCCTCTTCAACCTTAGTGACAGTGAAGGCTGAAGGATTTAACCTCATAAACTACCCAACTCGAGTAACCTCAGAAGAACTCATAGAAGTACCAATAGGACCCGACTGATGTGACTGAGATGTTACCAATTGGGTCAATAGATAAACAAAACAGTGGAACTCAGCATTAGTGATATCTCCTAGAGGTGAACAAGCAAAAATGTTACCAACAGGAGAAGGATCAGTGGGGACTAGTGGAACTCCACTAGGTCAATCAGAAACAGCGACCCTAGATCGGGTCTTAACCCCAAGAGTAGGATGAGTCCTATCCATATTGTCCTTGTGTGGGATAGAGAAGTTTCCATGAGCATCAGATATTTTGGGAGGCATGATCTAAAAAAAGAACAAACAAAAATTAGAGGAGACTTCAACACCCTAGACTCTACAGCCTGAAAGTAAATCAAAAAAAGAAACATTCCTAAATACTTCGTAGCCTCTCTCTTATAAGTGTGATGTTCTACACTCTTATAAAAGAGACTCTACTTGACACGACTTCTTAGACACCAAATGGAACCCAACCTAGGATCTGATACCAACTTTGTCACTACCCAAACCAGGGACTAACCATGACGGGTATCTCAAGTCCAACAAGGACCGGAGACCTACCTCTTGGCTAGTCAAATGGGACATAATTCAAGTATAGCAGCGGAATTTAAAACATAGCACAAGCTGAATAAGTATGACTTAAAAGAATGAATCCGAAATCCACAAAGCCTCAAATCCGAAACCAAATCAATTTAACTTTAGACCTGCCCCTGATGATAGCCAAAATTAGACCAAGTAAAAGTATATGACATAAGAAAACTAAATCATGAAATGAGGTTTTCCAACATATGAAAGCTCACCACTTCAATTTGACTCATGAGCTATCCCACGAACACCGTCACTGCATAGGAAAAATTTAAGTATTTTTGGTTCCTACACTGCATGGGAATACAGTGTTCGGAGATGGTTAGAAGGATAAGCACTAGCATGTAACTCAATAATAGGATAAAATAATATCATGATCAATATTCCAATATCATTCAAAGAAAATTCACATAATCATATGTATCTATAAACATGTCATGAAGGGAAAGGGGACAACGCTTGGCATGAAAGTAAAACATTAGCATGGACTATGTAGCTTAACCGCCATAAAAGGCACCCACAGGATATATAGGTTCAACTCCCCCTGCTGAAAGACCCCAGTGCGTGTTAGTCGCACTAACCAGAGGTATCAAGAAAGACCAGGAAATGCCCTGACCCCACATCAATCCAACATAAAACTATATCAAAAGTGTAAACAAGGTACACGGTCATCACGACCAACCCTCACGTCAGCAAACATGATTTTCCAGTACAAGTCATTCAAGACCCACACCTTCATAGCTTAGCTACATAACCCCCATTAAGCCCAAATTAAAAAAAGTTTCACATAACCCATTTATTTACCACGGAATTATACATTAAGGCACACCATAGGTAGCATCACATCATTCGCTTGCAAGCTTATAACTATGCCATCACAATTCCATTAACTTGGGGAAATACCTCGAACTCCTTTAGTTTATTAAATCAACTCGGGGGAATGTCTTGAACCCCGAGGTTTCAATTTTAGTAATAACATGGCCAACAAGGCCTTCAAAATCCATTTTTAATCTTTTAACCATTTATGCAATGCAATAGTATAGATGAGCAAGTCAAACCATGTGACAAATCCATATTTCAAAATAATTTTACAAATGGGTTGAGGGAACACAATTTCCAAACCAAATTCAATACCAAAATCATCAAATTGGGGGAATACCTCGATCCCCATCCCAATTCCCACACCCTTGCACCCATTAGTTCAAAACACAAAACAAAGCATGAACAATTGTATTAAAACTATGGGAAATCAATTCAAGATGCATTCATTCCAAAATCCTCAAACCTATATTCAACAAAAAATACAATATAATTATATGGGTACAATTATAAGCAGATGATTTTGATTAAATAATAGTGGGGGAATATTAACATGCTTTGGCACAAGAGTTGGAAAGTAAAACGGAGCTTGGGACCCAAAGGATGAATGTACGATGAAATTCTTATGCTTCCGAGGGGTTTTAAGTTTGAGAGTGTAATTGGAGAATTTTAATCTCTTAAAACTGAAAGGAATAGGCTATTTTATGCTTAAGGGTCGTTCATAGGTGAAAAGACCCTAATACCCCTTATCTCAAGTAAACAAAGCAAAAACTGCACAGATTTTACCAAGCAGCATGGAACGAACCTTATCGCGGAGGCTAACCTCTGTGTCACACTGCCTATCGCGGAGGCTAACCTCTATGACACGCTGGCTATCATGGATTGTAGACTTCATGACACACTGATATCATGAAATCTCACTACCTCCATGATCCAAAATTACTTCGAACCCCATCCAAACATTTTGAAACTCTCCCGGGATACCCCATTCACATGCCTAAACATAATTTTAGTCAAAAATTGACGTTTCAAAAATGGGAGGGCCAAATATAAAATGCTTAAACTTTTAAGGGTGTTATACTTGAAGTCCCAAAAGAGTCATTAATAAGGTAAATCATGCGTAAATACAACTGCAAAAGCTAACACAAGTCTTGGCCTAAGGTGGGCCGAAGAGGGCCACTTCTAATCCCCAAAATTCACTTTTAGGCAAATTCTACCCTGGACTAGGGTAAGGTATCTAAATTTATTTATAGATGTGAAATAACCCATAATTAATCCTAAGATAGCAATTCTCTCTGAAACATGAGAAACTAAGTAAATTTTGCCTAAATTATGATTTCAAGATAGCCTAAACAGTCCTACTAACCCAAATATATTCAACTATATCTCCAACACCTAAATCTAACCCCATAAATAGAATAATATCATAATCATATTGTGAAATAGTTTAATCTATGAAGAAGGCAAACCTAGCCTACTTAGATGCCAAAGAAAGTCCTAAAGAATCCGCTAAATCATCGATTTCCCTTTCTAAAGAGCTTCCACAAGATACCACGCTATCAAAATAACAATTCATTCATCAAGATGATAACAATTATGCCTATATTGCATTATTGTGCTTCAAGTCCAAAATTACGTAAAAATTTCATGTGGGGCCCATTTGCGAAATCACAGTTTTGAAAGCAACTCAACATATCTCTATGATCGAGGAATATTTACCCCCAAAATAGGTGAATTCCAAGCTCTAATAGTGCTACAATCAAGCCACCAAGATTCTAGAGATTTTAGGAAAAGATGGGGAAATTAACCATGAAAATAATGGAAGCTTACCACAAAGTCGAAGAAGAAACGCATAAATTAACCTCACCCAAGCTCCAAAATCAACCATAAATGATTCTCCCAAGTTTTCAATTATAAGGAATGGATGAAAAATAGTGAAAATCGAGTTAAGTAGGGTATTTATACCCACACCAGGTCCACAGGCACCACTTAAGCGGACACTAGGTCGCTTACGTGGTCACCACTTAAGAAATGTAGTGTCGCTAAAAAGATATCTAGTGCCTACACAGGTATCGCTTAAGCGGTCCTTTGCTGCTTTAGTAACTACCGCATAAGCAGTAAGGGCATCGCTTATGTGATGCATCGCTGGGCAAACTTGACCGCTTAAGCGGTCGGCTGGGCGCTTTAGCAGACCTCTACTTAAGAGACCTAAATAATCGCTTAGTGGTGCACCAGTTGCGTATACTAGCAAAATCTTAATAATTAATTCTAACTTCCACCGACCCTTTGAGATTCATTTAGAATCCTGTACACTCAAATGGACTATGATACCCTATCAAATTGATGTTCCAGACTCAATGGCATATTCAAAATTTTCTTTCGATGTCGTTTCAGAAAAAAGTGGGTCCCACCCTACTTGCCATTTTTCTTAACTTCTGACTAATAGCTCAAAATGAGTTCGGGAGCATCGAAACAGAAACCAAGGGTCCACCTAACTAAAAATTGATATTTCAAAACTGTTGAAATAGTCAAAATTGACACACAAGGTCGTTTGACTAAAATTTTTGCCTGGTAGCCAATTTGAACCATCGAAGGATGCAAAATAGGGAATTAGCTTTAAAAAACAAATGAGTTCTTGGTAACCAAACTGCCAGTTCTATCAAGTCATAAATGAGTTGGGGTAGTTAAAGAAAATCTCTAATAGAGAAAATGAGTGGAAATATAGAAAATAACCTGGAGGACGATTACAGTATCCACTACTAAAAGAACTTTCATCTGTGAATGTAAATGATTAGGATGTACCTGAAGCCTCGAACAGCTGAGGATACTGGGTCCGCATCTCGCTCTTAATCTCCCAAGTAGCCTCTTATACTGGGCGGTGCCTCCACTGAATCTTAACTACTGAAATCTCTCTTGTGCGCAACCACCCAACATTACTAGCCAGTATTAGCATAGGCTCATCCACAATGGTCAACCGCTCATCTAACTGAATGAAGTCCCATCTAAGTGCATAGGAAGGGTCAAGAATGTATCGCCACAATATAGAAACATTGAAAACCGAATGAACAGAAGCAAAACCTATGGGTAAGCCTAACTCATAAGCCATTTTACTAACTATGCGAAGAATCTCAAATGGTCCAATACATCTAGGGCAGAGCTTTCCTTTTCTCCCAAACCTTATCATACCCTTCATGGGCGATAGATGGGGGAATACCTATTCACCAACTCCAAATCTCAAGGCACAAAGTCTATGATCTGTATAAGCCTTCTACTTACTTTGAGCGGCCCTCAACCTGTCCTGAATCACCTTGACTCTATCCAACGACTCCTAAAGAAAGTTAGTACCACGGGATCTAATCTCAAAAGTGTCAAACCATCCAATGGAAGAACGATATCATCTATCATACGAAGCATCAAAAGGTGTTATCTCGATACTCAAATAGTAGTTATTATTAAATGTGAACTCCACCAAGGCTAAGTGTTGCTCCCATTGACCTTTAAAATCCATAATATAGTCAGAGCATATTTTCGAGAACCTGAATGGTCCGCTTCGATTGCCCGTCGGTCTGAGGGTGGAAGGTTTTACTATTCATCAAGATGAGAACAATTATAACTATAATGCACTATTGTTCTTCGGATCCAAAATTATGTAAAAATCCCATATAGGGTTAGTCTACGAAATTGCACTTTCGAAACCAACACAACATCCCTCTATACTCAAGGAATATTTACCCTCAAAATGGGTGAATTTTAAGCTCTAATGGTGCTACAATCAAGCCACCGATATTCTAGGAATTTTAGAAAAAGATAAAAAATAAACCATGAAAATAATGAAAGCTTACCACAAATTCGAAGATGAAACGCGTAAATTAACTTCACCCAAGCTCTAAAATGAACCACAAATGATTCTCCTAAGTTTTTCCGCCTTTTAGGGTTCAATGTGCTTAGGAATGGATAAAAATGGTGAAAATCGAGCTAATTAGGGTATTTATACCCTTTCCAGGTCCATAAGTGTCGCTTAAGCGGACACTGGGCCGCTTATGCGTCACCGCTTAAGTGACCTAGTGTTGCTAAAGTGGCATATGGTGCCTGCACATCACCATTTAAGCAGTCCTTTACAGCTTTAGCGGTTACCGCTTAAGCGGTAAGGACACCGCTTAAGTGATGCCTCGCTGGGCCAGCCTGATTGCTTAGGCGGTTGGTTAGGTGATTTAGCGGACCTCCAGTTATGCGACTCAAATGAACGCTTAAGTGGTGCACCAGCATAAGCTCAATAATTAATTCAGACTTCCACCGATCCCTTGAGATTCATCAAAAATCTCGTATACACAAACGGACTATGCTAACCCATCAAATTTGATGTTCTGGACTCAACTGTGCAGTTAAAATTTCCGTCCAAGGTCTTTTCAACAGAAAATGGGTCCCACGCCACTTGTCATTTCTCCTAACTTTCAGCAATAGCCCGAAATGAGTTTGGGAACCTCGGGACCCAGATTAAGGGTCCACCAAACTTAAAATTAATGTTTTGGAGAAATTGGAACAGTCGAAATTGGCATACAAGATCGTTTGATTAAAGATTTTTCCTGGAGGCCAATGAACTAGCGGAGGCTTCAAAATAGAAAATTGGCTCAAAAAAATAAATGAATTACCCAGTAATCGAACTATAAATTTCAACAAGTCATAAATGACTTGGGGTATCTATAGGAAGCTCCAAATAAGTGAAAATATAGAAAATAATCTGAAAGATCATTACACTCAACTCAATACACCCTCACGGTTTGTCATAAATGGCATTGAAGGTGATCAGCCTAGCACCCGATAAGTCCACGGCAACATATATAATGCCCTAAAAGTATATTATGATAGCAAGTACAATGCCCCTAACATATTACGGCGGTGTAGCTATGCCGCTAACATATTATGGCAGCGCATGTATGCCCCTAGTAAATATATCCAATATCCCAAAGTCACCTCACAACTTATCATTAAATGATTCTTAGTATACTTAACAAAATACATATCTACGGTTGATCAAAGACCACTAATTCTACCATACACACGCTTGTTCCAACATATGAATTAGGTAGAAAAATATATTTTTTATAAAGCAGGTTTGAAAAGAAAGCACCAAAGCTTAAAGTCTCACTCCAAGCACACTTTTGAATATATCACATTTATGCTCCCGTAAATTCAAACCACCTCAAATTATACCAAATGAATTTAAAATAATCAAAACCTTTTAAGTGGGTAACCTCTAAATTTTTAGAACAAGTCACCAATCAAAATCAAGCTCTCAGTCCAATTGCTCGTTTATGTAACCATTCAAAATATAGCACCTTCAACAATTAGATTTTTTAATTATCCGAAGTTTTATATTTTATTTTTCCAACAGAAATAAATATAGCTACTTTGTGAAACAGTGGCTTCGCAACATGTTAATCCTTTAATATCACCCTTCTGTTTTCATATAGTTTCAACCATAATTCATCCCCTATAATCATGAATATCCAATCATTATCAAATCATCTCCTTCCAATCATTAGCCTATTATTATTATGAGAGTAGATATAGAAATCTTTCTTTTCTTGAACTATTATAATGGTAAGGATCCACAGCTACAATATCAAGGCACTAATATAAAAATACCTATCAATCAAATCGCTGCCTAAGAAACTCATTATAGTCATTCTTGAACTCCACAAAACCCTCTATGATGTTTGTTCTCTTCCAAGAAAATACATGAAATGGCCCCCATAATGGGTGGCTTTGAATTTTTGTGCCCCATAGAAAAAGTTTATAAAGACTAGTTTTCCTTCCTTTTTATGTATAAGACAAGTACATTTTTGTGCCTCTACACCTCAAATGTTTTTAAACTTCCATACTCATTTATCACTCATCTTCTATTTTTTTATTTTTTTTATTTTTCATTGATTTGTTTTTTCTTTTTTCTTCTTTTAAGTAATTTGTCTCAACCTTATTTTTCTTTTACGTCTTTTTTCTCATTTTTCTTTTTTTTTTCTCAAGCATTATTTATTTCTTCTTTTTTAATTCATTTGTCTCAACCTTTTTTTTATTGTTTTCATTTTTTTCTTTTTTTCCATTTTTCTCAAACTTTATTTTTATTTTTTTATTTATTTTTTTATTTTTTTTATTCTTCTCTTTTTCTTAACCTTTATTTTTTTCTTCTCTTTTTTACTTTTTCTCTCAATTTTTTATTTGTTTTCTTTATTTTGTTTCTTTTTTTTCTTTTTCTCAACTTTTATTACATTTTGCTAATAATTAGATAGTTGGATAATCCGCAAACGGATCTTCTTTCTTTGACATCAAAGTAAATTTAAGGGCATGATTAATTATTTGAAAGTCCTTTGAAATAAGTCGTCTCTAAAGCAAAAGTGATAGAACATCTCTTAAAGAAGACACAATGCGGAAGTGTCAAGCCTTGCTCGTAGGACATAACTTATTGTTTAAAAATCTTTGAGTTAAGTCATGCGGGCTAAGTCTTGCCTCTAACGCAAGAATTATAGAACATCTTATAAATCAAGACAAGATGTGATAGTGTCAACTCTTGTCTATGGGACGTAACTTATTGTTTGAAAGTCTTTGGACCAAGTCGTGCCTCTAAGGTAAGAGTTATAAAACATCTTATAAATCAAGACATAATGTGATAGTGTCAACTTTTGCCTATGGGGCAACTTATTGTTTGAAAGTCCTTGATTTATAAAGCATCTCATAAATCTACACACAATATGATAGTGTCAACTCTTGCCCATAGGACGTAATTTGTTGTTTAAAAGTCCTTAGGCTAAGTATTACCTTTAAGGGAAAAGTTATAAAGCATCTCATAAATCAAAATATAATGTGGTAGTGTCAACTCTTACCCATGGGGCGTAACTTGTTGTTTGAACGTTCTTGGGCTAAGTTTTATCTCTAAGACAAGAGTTATAATATATCTCATATATTAAAATATATACAATGTGGTAGTGTCAACTCTTGCCCATGAGACCTAACTTATTGCTTGAAAGTCCTTGGTCTAAGTCTTGCCTATAAGGGAAGAGTTATAAAGCATCTTCTAAATCAATACACTGTGGCAGTATCAACTTTTGACCATGGGGCATTATTTATTGTTTGATGGTCTTTAGGCTATGTCTTGCCTCAAGAGTTATAGAATATTTCATAAGTAAAAAATATAAAGTGGTAGTGTTGACTCTTGCCGAATGTATGCAACTTCTTGTTTGAAAATATTTGGGATAACTCGCGTCTCTAAGGCAAGAGTTATAGAACTTCTCATAAATCAAGACATAATGTGGCAGTGTCAACTCATGCCCATGAAACGTAACTTGATGTTTGAAAGTCCTAAATCTTGTTCTAAGGCAACATATATAGAACATATCATAAATCAAGATACAATGTGGTAGTGTCGAATCTTGTTCATGGGACATAATTTGTTGTTTGGAAAGAATCAAAGAAAAGAAAAGAAAAAAAAAAGTTGTTGAAAAAGAAAAAAATAAACGAAAGATATTTAAAAAATAAAAATAAAAATCAAAGAAAATATAGAAGTTGAGAGGATAAAAGAAAAAAATAAAGATTGACAAAAAAGGAAAAAAAAAAAGGACAAACAAAAATAAAGGTTGAGAAAAAATAAAAAGAAAAAAAGAAAAAAAAAAGAGAGATAAAAATTAAAAAAAAAAATAGAAGTTGGGAGGAGGAAATGAAAAAAAAATAAGAATTGAGAAAAAAAAAGAGAGAGAGAGAAAAAATCAAAGTAAAACAAAAAATATAGAAGTTGAGAGAAGAAAAAAAGGAAAAGAAAAATAAAAATAAAAGTAAAATTAAAAGGAGAAAAAAAAGTTGAAAGATAAATAAGTATAGAGTTGTTTAGCAATATTTGAGATATAGATGGGTAAATAGGTAATTGCTTTACATATAAAAAAGAAGAGAGATTAGTTTTGTAGAACTTTTTTTATGAGGAACAAAAAAACAAAGACACCCATTATAAGGGTTATTTATGTAGTTTACCCTTCTCTTCCAGTGATATTGGAGTCAGCTGCCCTATTTTTTTTCCTACTTATTTAACAACTTAAAACATGACCCGGCAAATTAGGAGAATGGGTTTGGCCCACTTATTTTAATTATATTTATTATTTATTATCAAAATTACTAATTAACCCTTTATTAAAATAATTGAGATATTAAACATATCCCTACCCCCTACCACCCACCCCCTTACAGCCTTACCCTACCCCCACCCCCACCCCTACTACCCCAAAAAATAAATTTTTAAATTTGTTTTTTAAAAAAATTAAAAAAAAATTCTTACCCCACCCTGCTTATTCTATTGTTCTCATTATTTTGTGTTAAATATATACAAATATTTTTAGAAAATATTTCCTACTTGCATAATGAACATAATAAAAAAATAAGTAAAAAATAATTTATTTTTCTAAAATTTGTAAAATTATTTTCTTGAAAAATGCTTTTCATGAAAATATTTTCCTCCATACCCAACACACCCTTATTATAGGAAACTATTTGAATTTTTCAGTTCTTTATATTATAGAAGAAGGAACCTTCAACATGTCTGTTTGTAGACATTAAAATCAATTTTAAGGGCATTTTAATCTTTTCACAAGAAAAAACTGCTTAAAGAATTTGTCTTTTATGCTATGTTAGTTGTACCTTATTAATAACTTTAAAAAAATGCCCACAATTTTTCATTTAATTACAGACCATGCCTTAAAAAAAAATCCAACTTTTTCTATTTATTTACAAGAACATGTCTGCTTGCAGACATTAAAATCAATTTTAAGGGCATTTTAGTCTTTTGACAAGAAAAAACTGCTTAAATAATTTGTCTTTTGTGCTATGTTAGTTATACCTTATTAATATCTTTAAAAAATGCCCACAATCTATCATTTAATTACAGATCATGCCCTTAAAAAAAGTCCAACTTATTCTATTTATTTACGGGATTGCCTTCAACTTTGCATAGATTTAATTTAAATTACTTAAATTTAAGTAATTTAATAATATAATAATTTTATCTTAATTAATTACAACTAAATATTTAAAGTAAATTAATTTTATTATTTTAGTTAACTTTTATATTCAAAATTAATTTTTTTTACAGATTTATTTTAGTAAATTTAAATTTTAAAATTATTTTTTTCTTATATGGAAATACTAATATTTAAACTGAACTTTAAATTTTTAAAGTAAAAAATTAATAAATTTAATTTAATATAACAAATTCTTAATGAATATTTTCTTAAGATTTCTGTTGGGTTAATATGTATAAGTAAAAAAAAACAACAACAACAAACCCAGTTTATTCCCACATAGTGAGGTCTGGAGAGGGTAAGATGTACGCAGTCCATACCACTACCTCCGGAGAAGTAGCAAAGTTGTTTCCGATAGACCCCCAGCTCAAGACAGAGAATAGTAATCAACTCCAAACAAAAAGATGACAATATATAAATACGCTAATTACAAAAGAATAGTGAACAGAGGAATAGTAAACAAGGAAGTGTAAGAAATCGTAATACAACATGCAACAAGGTAGCAAAACAGGCTTAATATACCCACCAAGTAAAGCCTTACCCTACCTACCCAACTTGGCGCTAGCCTTCTAACCTAATACGCGTCCTCCAGACCTCCCTGTCTAGGGTCATGTCCTCAGTAAGCTGTAACTGCTCCATGTCCTGTCTAATCAACTCTCTCTAGTATTTCTTCGGCCTACCTCTACCCCTCCTAAAGCCATCCAAAGCAAGCCTCTCACACTTACGAACCGGTGCATCCGTGCCCCTCCTCATCACATGCCCAAACTATCTCAATCTTCCTTCTCGCATCTTATCCTCCACCGAAACCACTCCCACCTTCTTCCGAATAATCTCATTCCAAACTCTATCACCCCTAGTATGTCTACACATCCAACACAACATTCTGATTTCCGCCACCTTCACTTTTTGAATGTGAAAGTTTTTTACTGGCCAACACTCCGTGCCATACAGTATGGCTGGATGGACTGTCACCCTGTAGAATTTGCCTTTAAGCTTTAGGGGCACCTTCTTACCATACAATACCCCCGAGTCGAGCTTCCACTTTATCCATCCCGCCCCAATACGGTGAGAGACATCCTCATCAATCTCGTCATTCCCCTGAATCATAAACCCAAGATACTTAAAATTATCCCTCTTACAAATCTCCTGAGAATCCAACTTTGCTACCACCTCATCTTCCTCCCTCGATCCATTAAACTTACATTCCAAATATTCGATCTTACAAGTAAAAAAAGAAATAAAGAAAAATATATAATAAAAATTTTTGTGAGAGATAAACATAATGCACTATCCAATAATGTTTGATAATATCATATTTTGTATATGCAACATAAAGCATCGTAAATTTAATTAATTTACTAATATAATAATTTTATCTAAGTAATTGCAGTTAAATATTTAAAGTAAATCAATTTTATTATTTTAATTGACTTTTATATTCAAAGTTAATTTATTTTACTTATTTATTTTAGTAAATTTAAATTTTAAAATTATTTTTATATATATAGAAATACTAATATTTAAACTTAACTTTAAATTTTTAAAGTACCAAATTAATAAATTTAATTTAATAAAATAAATTCCTAATGAATATTTTCTTAAAATTTGTGTTGGATCAATATGTATCAAGTAGAAAAGAAATAAAGAAAAATATATAATAAAATTTTATTATTGTGAGAGATAAACATAATGCACTATCCAATAGTGTTTAATAACATCATATTTTGTATATGCAAAATATAGCATCTCGTATTTAATTAATATACTACTCCAGTGATTTATTGATGATTACTATTAGATATGATAAAATTATGTTAATTTTTATAGGAGTAACATAATCAATCGCTCTTAATTAATTATTATGAGTCATTTAGGTATTAAGAAAATAAATAATATTTAATAAAAAAAAAAAGATAGACATATGTTTTAAATTAATCGCGGCCCTTCAAATAATGATTTTACTATACCACCCCTTATTATAAGTCATTTATGTAATAGAAAATTAAGAATAACAAAATGATATGTCAACATAAAAAATTTGATTGGCTATCAAAATTATATTAGTGTCATATAAATTCGGACGGGACAGAGAAAGATATAAAACAACATATATTATTTGAAAATGAAATAAAAAATACTGTAAATAACAATAATTAAGAAAAATATTTAAAAAAAATTGATTGACTGCCAAATTTTATTTGTGTCGCATAAATTGGGACGAAGAGAGTATTCATATCTTATTCAAAAATTATGTAAAAAATATTATAAAACAGATATTTAACAATTTTAAAAATTTAAAAATATAAAATACTTGGCTGGCTCTCAAAATTATATCATTGTCACTTAAATTGAGATAGAAGAAAAATTTTTATAAATCATATTAATTTTAAACTTAAATTATTTTAATGATTAATTATGTAAATTTTATTTACATCACATAAGTTCAAATAAAAAAATATATATATTAGGCCCGTGCCGTGCATATCTAGTTCTATTTGGATGAGAATCTCTACCTTTTTTGTCATCTCACTTAGTTTTGTTTGATATAGTAAAGCGGAAGGGACAATCTATTTCACAACCTATGGAAGATAACTTAGGCTACCATCTAGGCCTAATTATGGAAAGAAATGATACCAGACCATGTATGAGCCTATTTATATAGAGATAACTTGGAACAAATTCAAATGTAGAGAGTTTTGTCAAGATATGTTTGAGAATATCCTACCTATTGATTGATTTTATCTATTGGCATTCAACGAAGGTCTTCCATTAATGTCCACATGCTCTTGGATAACTAGATATTGGGTTTCCCGTATTGATTACTGACAACGGAAAGGTGACATGCTGCAAAATTGCACCAAACCAACCATTTGAAAGAGCCACTATTCCATTTGCTAATTGTTGTTAGCTGTTAAAACTCTGTAATTTTCATCTCATCGTCTCAGTTGTACTTTTCTTTCTGGCTCTTGCTTGTTCTGTCCACTTTCAGAGTTTGCCAACATTGAAGTAAAACAAATGACAAAAGAGAAAAACACATGTTTGAACCTTCCCGTTGAATTATGTTGTAAGCAAAAGCAATAGGGCGCATCTCTCTCTTCCAATCGTTTTGGAAAATAACGAAATTTGCTGTTATTTTGGAAATCTGCAAAAGATTAACAAGGGGTGATTCGTTACCCAATCCAATCTTATTTGCAGACTATAATTCTGCCAGACTATGTGAACAAATCCATAAAGAGTGATTGGTTGGATATGATTCAATCTCTTGTAATCCGACTCAAATTATTCATGTGGCAACCGTCTCTAGCAGTGAGGATAACATTTATGGAAGAAAGTAAAATCCATTACTATTAAATACATTGCTCCAATTTCCACGACCAGTTATGAATAAATTCTTGTAAAAAATTGTGTTAATGTACAAATTTGTAAAATAAAATTGACAGCACTTCACAATAATCGTACAAGTATCACATAAGGGACAATTCAGGAATCACAAGACCATTACAGCTTGAACCAAGTGTCACGAAGTTAATGCAATTTTTTGCTTACTACATCGAACAAAAAAGGTCCAGCATAGGCTTTGACCCTCATAAAAACATCTACTTCATTTTTTGCTGTCATTGGCAGCTTGTTAACATGCCTGAGCTTCGGATATTTGCAACCTTGAGGAGTTTGAGACGCAGATATTTCGCCCTGCTGCCAAATAGTATTGACAGGAGCTAGAGGAAAACCTCTCATCTAAAATATGTATGCACTTCTTTTACAGTTATTGAGATATATACGTTATCAGAACTAAAGAATTCCCAAATCTCCTAAAGAAATGATCCATTAAGGTATTTGCTATATGGTGATGGGTTCTTGAATTTTGACATAGACACAGATATGAAGAAAGTATTCAGGGTTCATCAAATTGTTTACCACCCATGCAAAAGGAATCTCCATCTTTGGTTCAATTCCCTGAATGCGTAGGAGCTTGATCTCAGCACCATCTGAAACACAGCAGGAGACAATGTGCTCATTCAACATCTCCCCACTTCGTTCCGTGCTGCTCTTAATTGTTTCTTCAGGAGATAATTTCTGTCCAACCTCAACTTCTTCTTTAGATACATCATCTTTTGGTGGAAGTTTTTCCCCAAAAAGCTCGGGCAGAAGTTTTACTACTGCATCATACAAGGTGAAGCATTTGCCTGCAAAGATAGCGTATTATGTATTAATAATCATAACAATTTCCCGACTCCCAAGTATTAAACAATTAATGCAGCAAGAGTTCCCCCACCTTTGCTTTTGGATCTTCTTTGCCCCTATCAAATACTACATTCAACTCAACTACCTAATCTACACAAGCTTTGCTAGCACCATTTGTTACACAATCACAAAAGAATCTCCATGACTTCTTCCCATATTAGATTGGTGACCTTCATTGCAAAGGACTTCTTCCTTCAGACGTTTTTATTCCAAAGGTTGCTCACAATTTATCCTCATCCTAGGAGTGTCTCAATTCCATCGATAATTTAATGAAACACCCTGGGTTTCTGGCCCTTAGAAAATTTGCTGGATTTCTTGTCTCTGGACAGGATACAACTAGGGGAAACGACTTGGTACACTGGGATACGAGTGGTATGGGTTAGTCGTATGCTGAACAGTATTGGTTGGTGGGTTGGATTTGGTTTCTGGAATGGATACGACCTGGGTGATACGAGTCGTATTGATGGACACGGGTCGTTTGGTTTGGGTCTTTCCTTCACTTAATCTTAGACTTGGTAGACTTAAGTTGAATCTAAGTACGAGTGGCTCACCATGAGCCGTAATACCATGGACTCGTATGGTGGGCAGTGTTCAATCCTCTATAGATTCTATTCTGTCAGGGGTACGGATCATGGGTACCAGTCGTATGCATGGGTACAACATGGTTTAAGGTGAGTCGTACCTTGGACAGTGTTGGGTCCAAGAAAGATGGCCTTGGGTAAGAGTGGTGGGTACCATTCGTATTGGAGGGTACGACTGGTATGAATAGTCGTATCCATCTGAAAGGATTTTGGTGCAGTTTAAGTGAGAGCAATGTGAACATTTCCCCACTTAACCTAATAAGGCCCCACGACTTTTAACTCACTTGGAAGATTATTTTCCCTATTATTCTATTCTTAACACTTAGAAAAACACTCTCTAAAGTTCTTGGGCAAAGGAAGCTAGGGTTTCATCTTGAGGATTAACTTGATGCTTGTGTTGCTGATTTCTCTCCATCATCTTCTTAGTTTAAGGCATGTTCTCTTCCCTCATTGTTAGTTCCAACTAAAGGCATGGTTTTATACAATGTTTTCATGGTTTGATTATTGTATGGCTTTGAGTTTTCAAATATAATTTGGGGTTTTGGTTATAAATGCTTGGTTATGGTTTTCCTATGTTTTAAGTATGTTTTTATATACTTTAATGGTGGTTTTGGATAATTGGTTGCATGGGAATGGGTATTTGGTAATTGATTTTGGTTTTGGAAATACTATGTCCCCAATCTGTTTGATAAAATGCCTATGAGAATATTTTCACTACATTGTTGGATTTTTAATGGAACTTATGCATGGTTTAAACTTGATAATGAAACCCTAAATGGTTAAATGGTTTGGAATGGTCAAATGAAATGGTTTTGGGTTTAACAATCATTCTTATAGGGTACAATGGAATCCCCTAAGTAATCATAATAATGGAACACTTGTGGAGTACATGGGACTCCCCCAAGTTAATTGGATAATGTGATCTATAGGTATACATGGGAATCCCTTGATCTCAAAAAGGTTTGGCTAAGGACAATACTTGAAAGTTATGGTCGGTATGACAATACCACTATGTATAGCCTCAGTTAATAACAATGGTTTGGTTGGTTGGAAATGGTTTTAATTGGGCAATAAAGGCGGGGTGTGATAGCTAACCGAGAAGGTGGGAGTCCAACGGACTGGAAACTCATGTTTGCCGACATGAGGGGTAGGTCATAGTGACCTTATCTGATACTACGAGGTACACGGGAATCCTCTAAGTACACTGTACATATGTATCATGGAGGCTAAAGGGTACTTGGGAATCCCCTACTTTTATGGTATCTCCGGTTCGTACGGCTACACGCATCGGGGCCCGTTCAGGTGGTTACACTAGACCCCTATAGCCCGTGGCTGGTTAAGGACGGTTAAGCTACACATACCCAGATTAATAGTTTTAAATGCATGCTAAACCCGGTTCCCTTTCTCGACACGGTTATATATGTATATATGTATGGTTTGTATGCATATGGATGGTTTACTTGGTTTGGTTAAATGACATTATTTTATCCTTATCCTGAGTTCATGCTAGCGTTCACCTGCTAACCCATCTTCGGGCGGCTGTATCCCCACGCGATGCAGGAACCGACCGTTCTACTCCTCCTGCTTAGCGATCGGACTTCAGGATCAGCTATTGGATTGAAGTGGCGAGCTTCCATCTTTCCGGAACGCTCCATTTCATGGATGTTATTTCATACTTTAGTTTATTTATGGATATTGGTTTTGGTTATGGTTGGGGACATTGTCCCAATCGGATTTTGGTATTCTTTTGGTTAGAGTTTGTAGAACTACTATGGGTTGGTATGGGCGGGATCAATATTGGTGTTAGCCTTAGTATTGGTATTGGGGCTGACACCGGTGATCTGTGGTGTTGGTTGTTCCATCCTCTTTTATTTTGGGATTATATAATTATTATGGAGCTCATATGGTTATGGTTTGGTTGCTATTGGCTATCGATTGGGTATCGGACGGTTGGACTCGTTTGAGTGGTCACGGATATAGACCTATCCCAGAGTCTTGGATTATGCAATAACGCTATATTGTTATATGTTCGGAATTCATCCGACTCAGGATATGCGTAGGTCGGTTGGGTTGGGTAACGGGAGTGGTCTCCAGGCCTAGTTGGACTTGGGATGCCCATCACGACAAGGCCCTGGTTCAGATCGTGTCATTTAATCGTGGTAGAAAGGACCAAAAGATGAAGATTACTCATATTATCTTATTCTACCCAACCAAACAACTAGATTCCAACTAGCCAACATTTACCTCACAGGAAAAGGAAGACAAAAATTAAGCCAAAATGTGGAATATAATCACCAATCTTCTATGTATGCATTTGACTTTCATGAATTTAACAGAGGTTTGAGTCACTGTGCGTGCACAAGTGCAAAATGTAAGTAAACTATATAGGATACATTTCTTACCATCTCCATGGATCTCAACAGGTCTGTTAATGTAAGAGATATTGTCCCAACTTTCAACAACCGGTGCTGCTTCTAATTCGTCAAAATCTTCATTGATAGCTCTAACATACAATCGAACCGGTATTCTACCTGAATACAGAACAAAACAGAATTCAATTTATATGGAAGTTAGTGTAAAAATTTAGGATGGAGTAGACTGCTTTGTTGATCCCTAAAAAGATTCAAGTAGCAAGAATGCGCCATTAAGCTAGAAAAGGATCTTTTCAGGCTTAAATCAACAGTATATATTCTTCTTTTTTTTTTGGATGAAGTAAGTAGATTCATTTAAGGGCATCAAGAAGATGCAAACATTACAAGGATAGGTCAGTTAAGCTCCCAAAAATAAGGATTTGTAGCTTCTTTCTAAGCTATAGAGCTAACAAAATCCAAGAAGAGTTCTAAATTTATCTACAGGGGTCAATTTGGGCCAGCTAAAGAGGTCAACTAGACATATGCCTCGCAAAAGATTACTAGAAGTTGAAATTCCATCAAAACATCTTTTGTTCCTCTCTATCCATAAACACTAAATATAACACCCAGGATCATCAGATACTCTTGATGGTTTTGTCAACTTCCCGTGAAGTCCAACATTCAAGAGCATCCTCAACAGAAAAGGGCATGACCCAAAAAATGACAGAACATATTCCAAAGGTCCGAGGGGACAGTGCAGTAACAAGTGGTTGGCACTTTCTGTGTGCTTGTCATCAAGACCTAGGTAGATGGGAAGAGATCAGCTAGTGGGATTTATCTCTGTAGTGATTCAAACCTACGCCAATATCTTGCAAGAATACAATTCTTTGAAAATGCCCATCAGTTCTGACAAGATAGATTAAAGTAAATCTTAAGCCTAGAAAGAGCCAAATCTCTTATGCTACAACAGCACATGTCAAATCTAAGTTGCTCGGACTCTTCGATTTCGGAACTGCACCCATGTTGACATGATATGGGTGTGGGATCCTTATTGGATTTGGTCAACCTATTTGGGTACTCTGACTAGAATCGACGGAGAAATTTGGGATAGATACAATATTTTTGTTACAATATGAGTAGGAATAAAAATAGCATATAGAATTCTACTTATATTCTAACAAATTTTGTAAATTTTGAAATAAAAACAAAGCTAAGATCAAATTGAAGAAAATGGAATATCATGTAAATAGAAATTTCTCTGTCAGTCCTTTTCCTTATATCTCCTTAAGGGATTCTCCTCTTGATCAACATTTTCTCTTTGGAATACCTTGCAAGTTTTCCACATAACCTCTCATAATTTAGTCATATAACCCTCTTTTTAGATATTAGAATTATTTTTAGCCGGATCTCTGCAGTCGTATCTATACTTGGATCCATACCCCCGATCTTAAAATTTAGATCTTGAAGGATCCGACCTCTAGATCCACACCCGCAGTCAAATCCGAGCAACTTAGTGTCAAGTTGCTTCAGAGAGCTCCCAGGTGCCACGCAAAGAAACTCACAAGTGCCACACAAAGAAACGTGTCATGGGCTACTCATCAGGTTCCACCACTTTAACCCAAAATCACAACGAATTATTCTCACGAACAGTCCACCGAGTCTACAAGAAAAATCTGAAGGATTATAAAATTACAATCCTAACAGTTGGGTATAAAGTATCACGTCACTGACGCGGCTTTAGCAGGGATTAGAAAAAATAGTTAATCGTGAATCAACACAGGTGACTAAGATTTGAAGAATAGCCTTGTCATATGAAGCAATTCAAGACAGCAGAAATCTTATCAAGAAGAATGAGACACGGATAACAAGAATATAGCTTCACTCAACTAAGTGTTAGGGCAAGTTCCTCTCAGATGCACCGGTGCTAAGAATATCAAATTAATCTCTCACACTACCTAGAGATGGCAAATCAAAATTCATCATTCACAAACTATAGAGCAACTTTTCACATATGTAATCAACCAAAAGAGGAGTTTTTTACTTTAATTTATTCAAACGGGTAGAGAGAATCGGGCGCAGAGAGGAGACAATACCAATTGAACATCCACAGTTATACCATATTCTGTAAGCTCGACTGACTATATACAAGTGTGTAGCTCACCTGTTTTAGCTGGTGTTGTGCCATCTGCATTTTGAGTGCTTTCCGGTGATTTAGGAGAGGAAATGTTCAATTGTATTGAAAAGTCGTCCACAACTATGACAAGTTTAAGCTTAGACGAGATTCGAAGATAAGTGTCTAAATTACCTGTTACATCAAGAACACAGTGAGTGATATAACCATGGATGGTCGACCTGATAAGATCGCCTAGAAAGATGAAACAGTCCCCTACCGCTGTATGTGCATGGCATTCATAAAAATGACAGAAAGTAATGCATGAAGAAGTAAACCAGCCTTTTGTCAAGGAAATTCATCAGGATGCAGTTAACTTTGTGTTGGCAAAGGATAACAGGAAACTTCCAGTTAGGCAATAGTTGTTTTACGAGCTAATCCAATTCAGAAAGTGTCGACCACATATTCCTTCACTGTGCGCAGTAGCAACTGACTTTTAGAGCATGTTTCTTACTGTTTTTGGAATGAAGTGGCTATGCTGTATTACCGTTTACTGTTCTAGATGCCTATGCGAGCTGGAATTCACAGAATGTTGATAAAGCCATCAAAATGATTTGGATTACAGTATCTGCTAAGCATTTTTTGGAGTATTTGGCCGGAGACAAATTGCAGATATTTTAATGGTATCTCAACTTCAAGAAGTTCCCTGAAGGCTAGATGTTTTGTTTTCTTCAGCTGGGTTAACCTTTCTCCTGTAAAAAGTACCTCTCATTTTTGGAGTAAGCTCCCAGTCTTATAGTAGCCTCTCTTTTGTAATTGAGCTGACATACTCTCTCTTTTGTAACCTTTGCATCTTCTTGATACCTTTTAATGATATTAACATCTTCAGGAAAAAGGAGAGAACAGGGAGGGATTCTTCACATTCCACATAAAGAATAAACACTTCATAGAAACAGATCAACAAGCCATTCACACTAACAATCTAACTGAGAATATTCCAGAAAATTGTGCACCCAGGTAAGAGCTAATAAAGACCTAAAATTCCATAGAAATACATCACAATTCCTTGTTGGAAAAAAATGATTTGCTAGCTTCGTGAAATATTTTATCTCAAGCACTTCTGCATATTCTGGGAAACAATCATCCAAAAGGCCAAGACATGAAAAATCTGAGAACTAAATCTACAAGAAGTTCTATTAAGATTCCAGAACTCTGCTTTTAATTTACCACTTGCCTATGAGTATAAAAACGTACCCGGAGGCTGAGGAGAAAAAGAATGGCAGAGCCACAAATGTGATTAATTAGGAATTCTAGATGTATGGTGAAGAGTTTGACACCAACTATAAACAGCAAACCAGGTTGGATCGGTACAAGCTCGGAAAAGAATTCTGGAAAGACCCATTAATTTTTCTCATGGAAACTTCACTGTCCAACCCAATATAACAACATTTCCCCTTAAAAACTATAGCAATGCGTTGATGTTCTTTCTTTTTTTCTTCATATCGATAGCAATACATTGTTTCTTTCATGTTTTTATTTTTTTGTATAGGAAGCAATACATTGATGTTCTTCTTTACTTTTATCTTTGTCATATATGAAAACTAAAAGTCCAATAGCATCACATAATTTATACCACTTCAAACCTCTTTATCTATAACTGATCTTTTTACCTTTTTGTGTTCTGATGGGTGATTGATACCCAGTTATGATAGGTTTAAATTTAATGAACAAAAAAGATACTATTCAAGATTATCCTTATTTTGAAAGCATTTGTTGAGTGATCTAAGAGGTTTCATTATCATCCTACTACTTCGCATACAAGTTATACTAGTAAGCTGCACATTACCTTGCTGGTAATAAATCAACAAAAATAAGTCACTTGAGAAATGAAAGAAGCCAGAGTATTATTAACCCTGAAAATAAGATGCATACCATCCATAATGGAGCGCCAGAGTTCTAATTGATCAGATTGGGACATATTCATTACATTTTTGCAGTTCCCATTGATTATATATGCTGCCTGCAAATCAGCCAATGAAAAATGTCAGAATGTACCCCATAAGTTCAACATCATCAGACTTCGGTTCTAAAGCTAAACCCCACCACTGATCCTCCATGATTTATAGCTCTTACAACCAGCATTGTCCTCTGTCCGTGGGTTATTCACAATTAAAATCCAGTGGATGCATTTGAATGAATTGATTGTGAACCCAATCATACATCCCGAGATTCACATCTCAGACAAACAACATAGTCACACTGTTCCGGAGCATTGCTATTAGCTACCAGAAAGCACAATTTTAAGATAAAATTAGTACATATTCTGAGTTGGGTGGGCATTGGGGGATGGATTAACTTGATACCAAATTTAGCTTACTTCAATATGATAGAAAATATAATTATATGTATGTGAAATAGCCTACCAAATCTCACGTGCAATCAGATATGATATGTCCACCACCAAAATGATCCGGCACCAGTAGGACACAAGAATAAGGTGTGATCAAACTTTTACAAGCCAACCAACCTTAGTACCAACTTGTACTGAGGTCTGTTAATGAAAACTTACTTTACCTAACCCCCCCCCCCCCCCACACACACACACACCCCACAAAAAAAAAAAGGATGTTCTAAAGTGAGAAGCTAACAAAAGAAACTATATCGCACCTCTTTAAATGAATTGATAAAGCTCCATTTTACACTATCTTCGCTTTCACAGGGTGTTAAAATATTTCCAGGATAGCCTCTAAAATGTACCTGAAGAGAGATTGCACGAAGGTGTCACCATTAACTGAGTAATATAAGAACTTGTTTCATTAACTAAAGAATACTGCATCATAAAACGTAAGTCCAACGTAAGTAAGGTAATGGGAACTTTAAGTCCTGTTTACGAAGCCACTTTATAATTGGAATTGAGTGTAAATAGGTGTATTTATATAGTTTTGGTATGTTTGTCTAACCAAGTAATTACTTGGTCAACATGTAATTATGTGTAATTGAGGGAGGTAAGACGCTCTTTAATTTTTTACGGGGTTGAGAATTGCTGGTGTAATTGTATACCGTAAATTACAAGGATATTATTTAAGTAATAATTTATTTCTTTTTTACTTTAATTTTAATTTCTATTCCTTTTAATCTATTTTTTATTTATAGTCGTTTTTCTTTTTAATTTATTTTTATTTTTAAAGTTTCTTTTTCTTATATATTATATTTTTACATAATTTATCTTTCATTTCTTTACTACTCATTTCCAAACCTTTACTTTATGTGCTTCCATGTAATTGCTCATAAATTGTTTCTTTCTTATTTATTTCACTTTATTTTCTTTATTTCGCTTAGTTATATTATCATCCTAATTTTTTGAAACCATACCTCCTATTCATAGAAACAACGAGTCATCTACAAACTTTGCTTATAATGAGTGCATTAAAGTTGGATTGTCCTGCTGAATGTGAGGTTATACAGAAACTTAATATATATAGAGAAACTTAATATATACTTATTGATGTCAAAATTAGTAGATTACTTTTATCACACATTTGAACAATGTTATGAAATTATGGTTGTAATATTAATTTTTTGTCAAATATGTAGTTCATGATGTTTTTGAAAAATGTGTGCTTAGCTAGACATTTTATGAATTAATTCAACAAAAATATTGTACATTTGAAAACTGTATATCAATTATTTTTTACAATATTACTTACAAATTTATAATAATTTAATACTATATTTTAAAAAATAATATATATCTTGAATATTTAGTAATAGATAAAGTTTAATAATATCTAATTGTGCAATTAAACTTGTGCAACCAAATATTACGTTTGTAATTACACTGTTACTACGTTATGACAAACAAACAGGTTTTTGCAATTACTATAATGTGAAATTACACCAAATTCAATTATGAGGACGGTAGATTCTCAAACAAACCTCCCTACAATTTTTAGGACACCTGACACTAGTTGTACAACACTTCGCAGAACATGCAACATGCACAAGTTCACAACCTTACCTCAACAATATTAATGAATTAAACAAACAAAATAATTAATCAAATGTATCTACTAAAAGGGACACGTGAAGTCAATTGGAAGGATGTAAAGGAACAGAAGGTACACAGTTTATTGTAACTTAAAATGCAACATCCTTTTACCTCTTTTTTTCCTCCTGTTCTTCAAATGAATAAAATATTAAGGTGTCACAACACAAATAATTGTTGTATTGAGATAACAAGCTTATATTTTCTACCAATAAAATGTAACGGACCATTAATCTACGCGGATTCAAAATCTTCAAGAATATCATTTGCACAAAAGATGATTCATACCCAGAAATCTCACATTAAGTGATCAATTGATCATATAATATATTTCCATCCTAACCATTCATTCTCCAAGCTTAGAATTAATATTTACGAGTGCTTTTGGCAAAAGTCCATGGGAGAGGATGACTGATGAGGAAGGGCATGAGTTTGCAATCTTTATTATCTAATATAAGAGAGAAGAAAACATTTAGCTTTCTTCTGTTGACGTAGCAAATAGCTTTAACCCCTGTTTTATCAAAGCAGAAAGGGGAAGTAAAAGAAAAGCGTACTGATTTAGTTCATTAAGACATTAAACAAACTTCACATATTGGTATTAATTGCATCCTCAATTAAGTCGACAAGTGGAGGCTTTGAGAAAGATGATGTGATGAATTTCACGTCCGCACTTCCACTTCTTATTTGTGCTTGCTAAATCCTATAAAATCAAGTTAATTTACCACTTTTTACTAACCTCCGCAGACAAGTCCAACAAATATGGTGTTACTTTCAGCTAATAATTCCACATAGCTTATTAGCTTAAAACTAAATACATTGACATACAGTTAGATTCCAAGGCCGTTCAGGTTCTGCACAAAGAAGATCAAAGAGTACCCCAGTAGGTATATACCTGAAAGAAGAATACAAATATCCATCAAAAGAAAATGTTTATTGCATTACAAAAACAAACTTAGGGGCACTCAAACACTCTTAAATGAGGAAAACAAGAAAAGCTAAGAAAAGACTTCCAACGTGATATCAACTTCTTCAGGTTGTTCAAATGTTACTCAAGGAACATTTTCCAGAATGAATAAGTCAATTCCTGATCATCAACTGCTATACCATTTGAGCTGCAGATGCCAGATAATGTTCTAATTGACTTACTTGGCTACCGTTAACAGACATCGACAGATAAAGAGAACACATGACAAGATAGTTTTGCATAATTGTGACAAAAAAAAAAAGATAACTGGATGGTGTGATATCTGACCAAGAAAGCTGTAAAGACAAAAACTAGATAAACTGGAAAAAGAACAGTAACATATTCCTGGAGAATATGATACTCGAACAAGAAAAACATCAGTCATTGCTAACGATTAATCTAGAATAAAGAGATCTCCCAAACGCTGAGTGAACTCATTCATGTCAACAGTGTAATACAATTGTTAGCAGTGGATATACTTTAACGGCCCAACAATTCAACTACTGAGAAATAAACTCATCTCCAAGATACACCAATTGGCATGAGGTATGCATACCATTTGAGAGGCAAGCCATTGTACTCAAACCATATGGTATCTACACCTGGAGGAAGTGAACTACTGAAGAAAGGCTTTATTTTTGGTGCTAAAAGAGGCAGGTACCCAATTCGAGGCGCTAAAATCTGCAATATGAAACACCATCAAATATAAAAAATAAATTAGTTTTTGCATATTAGTATACATATATATATGTGTGTGTGTGTCTGGTCGAAGGGGGTGGTCAGTTATATGTATATGCAAGCATCTGCATCGGGTTATTATGCATTCACTCATGTGTCTGGTATAATAACCATGACACAGCATTAAATTAAATAGCTAAAGAGGACAGCTGATTTCTGTCTCCTAAGATTAGCTTCGACATGGATGATAAGATTTGAATCGTGATGAAAAAGATAGGAACCACCGAAAAAAATCGGTTTAACCATATGGTTGGTCTTTTTTGACCAGGAAGAAATTTGACGAGTATGGTCGACTGGAATTAGGAGCGCAAAACCTATCTGAACCTAAATGTGCTCAATTCCAAAAAGATCTATATTTTTGGGATTAGAAGAGATGTTCCTGCTTTAATGCCGCACCCCATTGGCAAATGTCCCACCATAACCTCGAGGAAAAATGACAATGTCGAAGGAGATGATCATCATCTTCACCCGCTTCCTTTCACATGAAGCACAAATTGACATAAATGATGGTCCGCTTCCTAAGATTCTTGTCTGTTAAGATCACCCTTCTAGCTACTAACCAAGTGAAGAAACACACCTTCCTTAGAACCTTCGGAATCCAAATTGAACTACTTCTTCCATCCCAAGTTATGTGAAGGTGTTTGACTAGTAAGAATGAAACGAAGATTTTTGAAATTTGTCGTTTAAAAAAGCTATAGATACTTGTATGGGCATAAATTATTTGTTTTAGGGTACAACGTTAAGTTTAAAATTAAATTGACACCAAATGTAAGAAGGCATCATTCTTTCCAAAACTGACTACAAAGAAAAGAGTATGGATCAAGATATGCTGCCTGCCTATCATGCCAAAGGCGCTGCTGGTGGATATGCCAAAGATGTCCTGGCACATCACATAAACTAGGACAGAGGAAATATAAGGAAAGGCAGCCTCCTCCCGATTAATCACTTTTCATAAAAAGACTTACTAGAAAAAATACTGCAATTCCCCAAATCCCACCTCCATGCATTATGACAAGAAAATGCCATGCTTTGTTTGTGAAGCGAATCTAACAATCTTTCCAATCATGAAAATTTCTCTTTAACCCCAAGTCCCAAAAGTCTCACCACCCTGTCTACTCCAAATTTGTTGGATAGTCAGCTCCTTTTGACATGATACTCTATAAATGCTCGGTAAATCCTCTTTTAAAATGTTGTCGCACCTTACCCCCCCAAAAAACTCAATCTCCTCCTGTCTCGTACCCTGAATTGATACATTACCACTAAATTCTACCCATCTTTCCATAGTGTTCATCCCTAAACCACACACATAAGGCATATTCACATCTTTAGTCTCCACCCTCTTTCCATAGCCCCATATTTGTTTACTGTTACCCCTCTCCAAAAAGATTGTTCCTCTAACCTGAATCTCCATAACCATACCCAATAATGCCTTATTGAAGACCCTAAAATCTTTAACTCTAGGAGATGCCACGAGCTTATCATCGAACCATGTGAGACTTCCTTTTCTTTTCCCCTAATAATAATATATAGGTCGGAGGTGAAGGCAGGTCCTTTTCCCCAATGGGTTCAACAGTGGTTCCGCATTTACCCCAGCTAACCCCTTATCTGGACACGCTAGTAGTGAATCAATCATTTTAAGGGGTCAATAATTCTTGTTTAAACTTAGAGCAGAGAATCTTAACATTCAGAAAAAAAAAAAATACTAATAATAATAATTATTATTATTATAGATTCAAAGAATCGATTCGTACCAGGGCAGGCGCGGGAGGAGGAAGAGTAGTGACTTCGGATTCATGAAGGTGAATCTGCAAAGGAATTGCTCCTTCCCATATATATTTCTGTGCTGAACTTCCTCCCACTCCTCCTTTACTTCCCATTGTATTGAAAGAGTCCAGCTTCTCCAACAACTTCTACTTCTTTGACTCTTCCACAAAATGATCACCGCTGCTGCCGTCAAGTCATGGTTAAGCAAAGAAAATTTAATAGTAATTGGAATTTGGAACCCTCTGCAACTATTTTATATATTTATTTTGACAAACTTACTCTGTTTAGCTCATATCAAATTGGATGGGCCCATATTTTAACTCGGCCAATTCACTTCACATAAATATTACATACTCCGTTTTATTTCATATGTCGTCATTTTATTGAGTCCATTTTATTTCATATGTCGCCATTTTATCGAGCATAAAATTTAAGAAATAAGGAACGACTTAGTAAAATTTATCAAATTATGTTTTATCAAAAAATGTGTCAATATCTTTTTTTTTTTTTAATTAAGTGAAATCAACAAGTATAAAAGGATAATTATGCCTTTAAAAAGTTGTCAAATAAGAAAAGATGATACTTATTTTAGAACGTATTAAAAAAAAAATAATGATACATAATTTGAGACGAAGGGAGAAAAATATATCAGAAAATTAGGTTGTGCTTATAAGAAAAAAAAATTATAGAATAAATGCCTATTCACCTCTTTATATGTTTAATTTCTAATGTGAGCATCGGGACAACAATGGTTAAACTAAAATTAAACTCAATATGTAAAGTTAAAATAGTAAATTGAGTTCATTAAATATCTTAAAAAAATTGTTTTATACAAATACTACACATAGTTATGAAGTCTATAAGCATCTTCAACCTTCATCTCACTCATTTCAAAAGAAAAAGATATTTCCTCTCTCCACCAGTCTTGAAAAATTATCATTCCACCTTGTTCTTCATTTCAAGGCTGCTCTCTTTTATCTTTGTATTTTCATTTCACGTATGATTTTATTTTAATTTTTTCCCGATTATTCTTGCTTATGTAAGCTTGCAGTAGAATAATGGTCGTATTCTACTTGCTCGTTCTTAGCCTTTGCTTCTATTTGATTGCTCTTCTTCTTCTTCTTGATTTTTCTTCAATTAGTTTATGAGTCATCTGCACTTCATTTGATTTGAATTTTTGTTCTCTTATTTAGGTATAATAATGGAAATCAGATTACGAGAGGGAAAGTATTATCCTGTCAGCTTGCCGCTAAGCGATATTAATCATTTTAAGTGAATTTGTACGTGTTAAACTCATGTTCTACCTGTTGTATGTGTATGGATGAACACAATTCCATATGAGACCACAAGTCTTTATCTCAGTTTCAATCTTGTTGTATTTCTTCCTTCATCGGTGAGCTTCGCCCTTACAATTATTGGGTTTTATACAAACCCAATTCAACTTTTTGACAATGTAGTTGCAATTTTAAAGTATCTTTTTTGTAATTCTCCTTTTCTCATCTTCATTTTTTCCTTCAATCTTCTAATTATCCTTACTTTATCCCTGATGTGCTTTCGATTTGGATGACTGATTTGTTCAGTTTTAGCTCTTATTATGCACATTAGGTATTCGATGAAATTCCTCTTTCACATATACTCTATGAATTTGGCTTTTCTGTGAAAATTGGTAATTCGTTTCAGCTTTAAACGATACATTCTAAATATGCATCAAAGTGTAGTTTATTGTAGATTTCATTGTGAACAGAACGTGTTTGATTTGGTAGACTTCTGTTACACTTTGCTCTTCTCCTCTTTTTTAGAAACATTCCTTTTTTATTGCATTAGGGTACACCTGAATCAAGTTTTTTTAAAAAGAGTGAATTTATGAACAATTTGATTCTCCAATATCAATCGCTTGAAGTTATAATAGGCTCCTTCATTATAATATTTCTCATATAGTATTCTACACCGTAATAGATGAGACATGGACTATACATGCAAGAACAACAAATAACTTCATTCGTCAAAGTACATTGTTATAACTTTTTAATAGTGATTTAGATGAAGTTTGATGTATTGCTAATATTGACTAACATAAAAGTAAACAACAATTACTATTAAACTATATATGGTCATTCTTCTAATTAAGTAATGTCCTTATTCTCATAGTTTAGTAGTATATCCCTTTTTTGCTTGAAAAGGATTTATAATGTCCTTATTCTCATAATTTGTATATTATGCATTGTTGATATGTGCTAATCCACTAATATATTTAATTATGTTCTTTTCTCTTTGACAGAAAACTTACATTAGAAGCCTAACATCGTAAAATCTATTTAAATTTGAAAAGATATTACTTTCGAAAATGATACATATTATTACACGTGAACTTTTCCAAATTTGTGGAAACATCTTTTGAAACTTAGTTGCAAACTGACTGTTCTAATGTAGCTTCTTCCCGAGAGTATCAAATACTTTTTACTATGATCAGAACGTAGTTTGACTTGGCATCATAGTAGTTACTTGAGATGAGATGTTCCTATGTTCGTTTTTTTAAGTGATGGTTCTGGAGGCCGCAGCCAGTCAGTCATCAGCGAGGATTTGAGGAATCAAATCTTGAAGGTGTATTGATATCCACAAGATAAAAAAGACAATCCAGAGTTCAATCACATTCAAAACAAGAAATACCAGAAAATAATCAATGTAAGTTCATTTCCTGCCGGTTCACTTCTTATTGAGCCATAAAGCAACAACAACATACCCAGTATATTTCCAAAAAAGTGGAGTCTAGAAAGGGTCAGTACACAACACCACTACCTCAGAGGTGAGATAGAGAGGTTGTTTCCGATAGACCCCCGGCTCAGGTAAAAAAAAGAACTCAAGAACACAAATTGCTTATAATTAATAATGAGACAAGATTTAGGGGTTCAAATCAGCTGATGCAATATACACCAATATGGTCACAAGGAAAGAAATCATCGTGGGACTGGAGCATTTAACTTGTAAAGGACTCCTCAAACTGAGTCAAAATTCACAATGCTGAAAATGAACTATGCAATGAAGACTATAATGAAGTTGCACAAAGATTGCTTGCAGTATCGTTCGTAAGTGTACCACTGGCAGCTATAACGATTTGAGAATGGCAACTAACTTCATCCCTATAAGAATAAGTTTGTTGAGTGGTGCTCCACCAGATTTCATGATCTTGAACAACCATCCTCCCACTGCATTTCTGTCAATTTATCAACGAGATGGATAAACCCTTTGTCTCCCCCCATCTAGATTGGTAAGTGATATAATTTAATAATAATTGATCTTATTGATATTGAAGGGGTTACAGCTGTATATATAGAGAACTGAAGAATAACTAATTACAGAATAACCCAGATGTATTTAATAATTATATATGTAGTCTATTATCCCCCCGCAAGCTGATCAGCGGTAACGAGGGGCAACTTGGAGCAGAGATACTGAAAAGGCTGTAACGGAAGAGGCTTGGTGAGAATATCAGCAAGCTGGTCAGTAGATGGGACATAGTGCGTGGCCATCGTTCCTGCAAGTACCTCATCGCGAACAAAGTGACAGTCGGACCCAACATGCTTCATACGATCATGAAGGACTGGATTTTTGATAACACAAATAGTGGACTGATTGTCACAATAAATCTGTGGTTTCGTCGGGGGAATGCCAAGTGCATCTGTAAGGTATCGTAACCACATGGCTTCAGCAACACCCGCAGCCATGGCACGATATTTTGCTTCTGTGGAGGAACGGGACACTCGCGTTTGCTTCTTGGTGCACCAGGAAATCAGATTCGGTCCCATCATAACAATATATCCAGTAGTGGACTTTCGATCATCTTTGTCGTTAGCCCAATCCGAATCAGAAAAAACAGATATATCAAACGAGCCCTTTTAAAATAAAATTCCACATTGAAGAGTACCTTTAAGATAGCGCAGAATGCGTTTCAAGGCCTGAAAGTGTTGTTCTGTGGAAGCATGCATTGATTGGGAGACTCGATTGACTGCATATTGGATGTCCGGACGAGTAACAGCAAGATAATGAAGTCCACCGACGAGGCTCCGATATAGTGTAGGATCGGCAAAGGGAGTATTCGGCCCTGGGGATTGGCGGACTGCCATGGGAGTGACCGTGGGTTTGCAGTCTGTCATTCCAGCTCGATTTAGAAGTTCAAGGGTATATTTTGTCTGATGCATCAATATGGTTCCCGATTTGCGGATGAGTTCGAGGCCAAGAAAGAACTCCAGAGGACCAAGGTCCTTAAGTTTGAAGTCACGATGCATAGCCTCAGTAATTTCAGTGATGAGTGATGACGAGCTGCCTGTAATAACAATATCATCCACATAGATAAGAATGATGACTGTCCCTCGAGAACAGTGAAGGGTGAAGAGGCTGTTGTCATGATGGTAGGTACGAAAACCAAGACCCTGCAGAAAAGTAGAGAGGCGTGTGTACCAGGCACGTGGGGCCTGTTTTAGGCCATACAGTGATTTGCGAAGCTTGCAAACATAGTGAGGACGGTTTGGATTAACATATCCCGGTGGCTGAACCATATAGATGTCTTCCTCAAGATGACCATGAAGAAAGGCATTGCTGACGTCTAACTGATGAAGCGGTCAATCATAGTGAAGAGCAAGTGACAAGACCAGACGAATAGTATGTTGCTTAACAACAGGGCTGAAGGTCTCCTTATAATCCACACCATACTCCTGATGATACCCTTTTGCAACCAGACGTGCTTTATAGCGAGAAAGAGATCCATCTGAATTTCGTTTGATGCGAAACACCCATTTGCACCCAATAGACTTTCGGTTACTAGGCAGAGATACCAAATCCCATGTACGTTGTTCATTCAGAGCCTGAAATTCCTCATCCATAACTTGGCACCAGAAACTATTTTTGGAGGCTTGGTTGTAGGTAGTAGGCTCAGTTATGGGATGTGCATCAAAGGGTATTTGAGTGTGGTAGACTTTGGGTTTGAAGGTACCGGCCTTGGCTCGGGTTGTCATAGGGTGAGTGTTGAGTGGAGGGTGATTAGGAAGGGGTGGTGGAGTTGTATGATGTGTGGACGGGGGTTGGGTGGGGCTGCCGTGGGAGCTGGGATGTGCAGCGGTGGATGGGGTGGCTGTATGTGTGTTAGGAGTATGATGTAGGGAAGTGGTGGGTTGTGTGGCAGTCGGCTGGGTGTTCGGGTGGGAGGTTTGGGGGTTCGGGTGGGTGGGTGGTTGGTTCGAGTGGCTAGGTGTTTGGTACGGGTGGGTAGTGGCGTAGTGGGGTACCGGGTTAGGTGCCGAGTGAGCCAGAGCATGAGCGTGTGAAAAGGACGGAAATAATGGCACAATGCCAAGTGGATTGGGGGAGTATGGAGTAGAGGAAAGACTTGTGTAAGGAAATTGTTCCTCCACAAAACGAACATGACGGGAAACATATGTTTTCTGAGATATAGGATCGAAACATTTGTAACCTTTGATAGTGGGATGATAGCCTAGAAATACACAAGGGGTGGACCGAGGTTGAAGTTTATGTTGAGTGTGTGGACGCAACCAGGGATAAACCAGACACCCAAACGGGCGGAGATGGATGTAGTCGGGTGGATGATTGTAGAGACGGGCATATGGAGTGGAGTTGGAGAGAGTGTGAGTAGGCATGCGATTTATGAGGTAGTGCAGTAGCAAGGGCATCAACCCAAAAGGAAACAGGTAAGGTGGAATCATGGAGGAGCGCAACAACTGTTTCTATTAGGTGACGGTGTTTGCGCTCAGCAACGCCATTTTGTTCAGGGGTATATGGACATGAAGTGTGATGAAGAGCCCCTAGACTTTGAAGAAAAACACCAAATGCATTGTTGACAAATTCTTTGCCATTGTCACTTCGAAAAATTTTGATTTTGGCATTAAATTGATTTTGAACCATTCGGTCAAAGTTGACAAAAACAGTATAAGCTTCGGATTTAAATTTCAGAGGATAAAGCCAAGTGAATTTACTGTAATCATCAACAAAACAGATATAATAACGAAAACCTTGAACAGAAGGAACTGAGGTTGGACCCCAAACATCAGAATGAATTAATTGAAATGGCGCAGTGGCCTTGTGTTCAGACAGTGAAAAAGGTAAACGACAAGATTTAGACACTGAACAGGACTCGCAATGTAATTTCCCTGAAAAATTAAAACCTAAGGAAGATAAAATGGATTTGGTGATGGCGGATAATGGGTGCCCAAGCCGGCGATGCCAGGTGGACGAGAGAATGGCTTGACTCACAACAGACGGAGACCTGGATGGAAGAGTGTATAGCCCATGCTCACAGCGGCCCGTGTACCGCACCCGGTTCGTGGTATTGTCCACTATCTGGAAATTGGTGTCATTAAAAATGAGGGTGCAGTTATTTTCTTTAGTAAAGCGATAAACAGATAAAAGATTGGATGTGAGGGAAGGGACGTGGTGAAGGGTTGAGAGATGAAATTTACCATTTGGGGTATAGACATACCCAGAGCCGGTGTTTGTGATGGGAAGGGATTGACCATTGCCTACTGTAATAGTTTCTGAGCCATGATACGGATGAGGAGCTTGAAGTTGTGAATAATCCGACGTCACATGGGTGTTAGCACCTGTGTCTAGATACCAATCGCCAGATTGAGCGTTTGTGGACGCATGCATCGCCCTTGATCCGCCGGACTGGCGATTTACATTCTGCGAGTCATCATAACGATACCAGCAATTAGCCGCAGAATGGCCCCGTTTAGCACAAATTTGGCACGTCGGAAGATCTCGTGTGGGCCCCCGCTGGTTTCCTCGTCCCTGTCCGCGGCCTGACTGGAAGCCGTCCCTCGGTGGAGGCCCGCCTCTGCCTTGCAGGACGGCGTTCCGACGGTCACCGCCGCCGCTGCCTCGCCCTTGGTTACGGCGATCGTCACCGCGACCCCTGGCCGAGCCCCCGCTGCCAGCCGAGTAAAGAGCCGTGACGCCAGGGGTGGAACTGGCTTCTCCGAGCAGTAATTTGTGTTCCATGTCTAGATTCAATTCTTCTGCATTAAGCCATCCAGACAGTTGATTCAGAGTGATTTCGACAGGTGAGAGGCGAATATGTTGTTTGAGAGAGGAATAGCCAGACGGAAGACCACGTATCACGGCATTCACCACGTCTCGTTCAGGAATAATCTCGTTCACAGCATCTAGGTCAGACAGAATAGAGGCCACATCATCAAGGTATTGAGTCATCGTCTTCGTTCCCTTCTGAAGAGTATGCAATCTGTCACGCAACTGAAAAATATGAGCCGTGGACACAGAGTTGTACCTTGTGGCTAGTGCGTCCCAAAGTGAAGCCGATGTGAGAAAACCCCGGGCGTGTTTGTGCACAGAGGGGCTAATAACGGTGAGAAGACAGGCTCGGATCTGAGTGTCTACGATCATCCACGGAAGGTAGTCGGGATTTGGGAGCATGACGCCGTCCTCCTCGGTTGTCTCGGGCGGCGGCTTCTCCGCATCGTCAATCCATCCGAGCAGCAAGTTGGCTGCGAGGGCGGTGCGGACGTTAAGTGCCCAGGTCGGGTAGTTGTTGTCAGATAATTTTTCGGGGATGAGATTGTGGAGATTCCTGAGCAGTAATTTTACTCCAGACGGTAAATTTGACAGAGGATCAACAACCTTGTCCATGGCGCCGACCTACGGTGGAGGAGGGAGGCCGTGCGGCGTGGTGTAGACGGTGGCGGCGGCGCACACACGTCGGAAAAGAGGAGAGATTAGGGTTTGGGCGGAAGAAGAAACCCTAGCTTTGATACCATGATATAATTTAATAATAATTGATCTTATTGATATTGAAGGGGTTACAGCTGTATATATAGAGAACTGAAGAATAACTAATTACAGAATAACCCAGATGTATTTAATAATTATATATGTAGTCTATTAGTTAGCATCAAGATCATATCATTCCTTGACGACGACAAATTTTTAATGGTCATGCTAAGTGGATACATCTTCTTCATAGTGGTTTGAGAAATTGCGATAACTGTAGAAGATAGTACACTTACTATATTCTCTTCTTTCATATTCTGTTTTACCCTTTTTCCAGTACCATTAAGATAGAACTTTCTCTTATTCTTAAATTTCACTTCTCTAGAAACTATTGTAGTTAAATTCCTAAAGTTGAATTCACCCGTCCCAAAACCTTGCTCTTCCTCACCATCTCAATCTCATCAATTCCTTGAAAGCTCAAACATCGCTCAATGTTAAACTTAGATTACTATAGTCAACAACTTTAGCCTGGATTTAACATGGTAATGCATAATTATCTACCCATAGATGCAAATTCCCATCCATTAAACAAAATGGGATAAACTATCTGCCACTCCAAGACTTAAAAAGTGAACAGTATCATCAAGTAGAAGCTCCAAAAATTGTGTTAAATCATCATATAAAGGGAGATTAAAGGTTGAAATCAGTTCCCAGAACAAAGGATTGATTCCTTCTTGAAAACCACCGGAAATGGTACCAAAATTCCTACCAAATGCATAGATATCTTCAACAAACAACCTTATACTCAGCTCCAAGTCCTCTTTTTATGGTCAAATTATTCGTATATATGATTCCGACAGATTTGAGTACGAAAAATCATTATTCCCATGAAATTATGCATAAATCTCCATTACAACTTTATAAGTATTCCTCGAAATCACAACACCCATCCAATTCCCATTCCGACTTACTCTAGGAAATGACATCATCAAATATAGCCTTTTCCTTGCTCCAAGCTATCCTCCAATCACGCATTTTCTTCCTTTGGATGATCAAGTTATGGATCCTTAGGTTTGGTCCTTAAAGCATAGATCCCAAAAGAGTGGAGCCAATTTAGCTTGTATCATCCCCCTTCTTAAAGAGGGTAGTGATAGTGGAAGTGTTTTGTTCGTTTGAGGTGTTTTGGGGAGTACGACATCTCAAATTTTCCATCTTTCCCTTTAAGTGTGGCCGCTCCTCAATCCAATCATTCATATCTTGTCGTAAAACCATGATGGCTTCCCAAAGAGTATCAAATTGGGACCGGCTTAGTGTTGGTTGATTCTCAACAACTGGGGCCATGGTAATAGATGACTCAATTGAAAGAGAAAAGACTTGGATCAACGAAGTTGACAAAGAAAGAAACTATTAAAAAATATACAAAGAGAGAATAAAAGAAAAATGGACTCAAGAACCAATTAATCAACTAATAGACCAATTATTAGTTGTTACTTAGTGTTTAAAAATCAAAGAAAATAAGTTTAAGAATTAATAAAGAGACTAGGAATCAAAAAGATCAGCTTACTGAGATTTTATCCAAGTTGATGATTTAGTTGACAACACGTCACTAAGTTGACGACTAAGGTGACGACGGGGCTGGAAGTCGTCACTAAGCTGATAACTCATCAAGGTTGTCGTCAACCCCAAGCAAAATAGGATTTGAAGGCTGCCTTAGGTGACGACTAGGCTGATAGGTTGTTACTTAGTTGATGAATAGAGTGATAGGTCGTCACCTGGTTAATGACTAGAGCGACAACTCGTCACCTAGTTGATGACTAGAGTGAAAACTTATCGCTAAGTTGATAGCACGTCAACCTCCTCGTTAACCACAATCAGATCTGATGCAATTTGGGTTTCACGTCCAAGGCTGATTTCTTTAATTTTGTGACTTTTTGGGGTTCACTTCACCTCGTATTTACCCTTTATGGATAAAAAAACACTTTTTCCAAAATTTGCACAAGGGAAAATCGAAGTGTACTTTGTTGCTTCTTCTTCACCAAGAACATCAAGAACAAAGATGAAGATTTCAAAAAACCTAACTCACTTATTTTAACTCGGGATCGTGCCAAATTTGAAATCTAAGCTCCTTTTTGTATAGGTAACAAACACCAATACTTTTCGACCTCCAATTTCAACCCAAAATTCTTATATTTGAAGACTCATTTCTAAATTTCTTCAAGCTCAACTCATAAATGGTAGAACCTTCAAATCAACTCTAATTAAGCTCAAATTTGATATTTAAACTCTAATAGTGTTAAGAAATAAGAAATAAGAATCTAACACTAAAACACAAGAAAACACAAATCAAAACTCAAAATTTGACCTAAGGGAAAAAACATGAATAGTGAATTTTTTTGAGATTTTTGATTTTTTCAACACAACGAGACCAAAAATTAAATTCGTAGGAATGAAATCAAGCTCGGCTCTGATACCAAATGATACAAGATGAAAATACAAAAACAAAAATATACAAAAATAATGAAAAAAAACAATTAAAAGATAAAGGGGTAAATAGATTGACATAAATTGATAAAGAGAGGAAAACCGAAGGGTGTATTAAACCCTAATACCTTCCTATCGATTATCATAAACACCAACCTCTTACGAGGACCTCACGGTAATGGAATCTCGAGCAACCCACATTTCTCAACAATCCATAAGCTCCCAACAAGCTTAAAATAAACATTCGCAAGTGTATCTCAAAACATCATTCATCAACTATCTAAAAGGCCTTTATTACAACTTGGGCCTAAAAGTGACCCTAAATGCAACATGATCCCAAAAGTGACCCAAGATCCAAATAATGCAAATGGTCCCTATGTGGCGCCCGTGCTTCCCATGGCTTTGTGGACCTCGTAGTTTCCATGCTATCTTCTAAACACTATGTGGCTCAATGCTTCTTGGGATGACATCATCAAATATAGCCTTTCCCGCGTTCCAAGCTATCCTCCAATCATATGTTTTCTTCCTTCGGATGATCAAGTTGTGGATCCATAAGAGTGGAGCCAATTTGGCTTGTATCAGGCTCCAACTTTCAACCCCTACTTACTTTCAATGCTTGGGATTCTTTCAACTCGCGCATATACTTTTCAGCATGAGCCCCACTATTATCCTATGCTCACTTTCGATGCACAAGGCTTCACTTTTGACTTTGTTCACTTATAACACAGGATTCTACTATTATCAACCCATGCTTTAATTTTTAACGCATAGTGCTTGAATTTTTAACCCATATCAACTTTTAATCATGGTAAGCAATAATGATATATAAAGATCATGTGATGAAGGAAGATCAAGATTATTTTGCCAGAAGATCAAGCCAAAAAATAAAGATTTACTAGGATTTTTGTCCTATTTTTCTTACCAAAATTAAGTTTTACTTTTTCTTGAAAGGAAAAATAAAAGTAACCATAATTACTTTTAAGTTCTCTAAAATAAAAATGTAAAACTCTTCCATATTTGACTAACTTCTTTCTTGAAGGAAACGTTTTATACCTTTATAAATAGAAGACCCCTCTTCTCATAAAATAACATAATAACATCCATAATTTAGTCATTTAAAAGTCTTATTTTGGAGGAGATTTTCTCTCTCATTAGTTCTTATACATTTTATATTAGGTTTTATATGTTGGTTAATTGGCCAATTCATATAATAGTATTAAGCCTTTTTGTATTATTTTATGTTTCATCTTAATTATTAATGCTTTGATTTGTAACTTTAAGCTTCCACACAACGTCCTCTCATTGTCAAACCCAACAAGTGTTATCAGAGTTTATGGTTCAAAGATCTAATGGTTCAAATTAAACATACATCAAAATCAAGTTGCAAACAACTTGGGGATAATGAAGATTTTTTTATCCAAAAAAAAATATCCAAATGCTACATGGAGATATTTTTTAATCATATTTCAATAATCCTGCTGCTACATCTTTAAACAAAATCAATTTTCAACCCAGCTTATGGGCTCCAACTTTCAACCCCTACTTACTTCAACGCTTGGGCTCCTTTCAACTCATGCATATACTATTAAGCATGAGCTCCACTGTTAACCTATGCTCACTTTCAATGCATAAGGCTCCACTTTTAACTTTGTTCACTTATAACATAGGGTTCCAATATTATCAACTCATGCTTTTATTTTTAACGCATAAGGCTCCAATTTTTAACCCATATCAATTCTTAATCATGGTAAGCAGCAGGGATATATAAAGATCGTGTGAAGAAAGAAGATCAAGATTATTTTGCCAGAAGACCAAGCCAAAAAAAGAGAGATTTGTTAGGATTTTTGCCCTAATTTTCTTACCAAATTTACGATTTACTTTTTTTTGGAAGGAAAATAAAAGTAACCATAATTACTTTTAGTTTTCCTAAAAGAAAAATATAAAACTCTTCCATATTTGACTAACCTCTTTCTTGAAGGAAAGGTTTTGTTCCTTTATAAATAGAAGACCCCCTTTCTCATACAATAATATAATAGCATCCACAATTTAGTCATTCAAAAATCTTATTTAGGAGGAGATTTTCTATCTCAATAGTTCTTATGCTTTTTATATTAGATTTTATATGTAGGTCAATTGGTCAAATCATATAATAATATTAAGCTTTTTAGTATTATTTTATATGGCATCTGAATTATCAATGCTTTGGTTTTGCAACTTTAAGTTTCCACATGATTTCCTTTCAATTTTGAACCCAAACAAGGACTTAGCCCAAAGACTTTTAAATAATAAGTTATGCCTCATAGGTAAGAGTTGGTACTACCACATAGTATCTTGATTTATGAGATGTTCTATAATTTTTGCCTTATACTTAAGACTTTGCCTAAGGACTTTCAAACAACAAGCTACTCTCCATGGCCAAAAGTTGACACTACCACATTGTGTCTTGATTTATAAGATGCTCTATAACTCTTGTGTTAGAGACGAGTCTTAGCCTATGAACTTTCAAATTACAATAAGTTACGCCCTATGGGCAACAATTAACACTACTATATTGTGTCTCGATTTATGATATATTCTATAAATCTTGCCTTAGAGCCAGTACTTAGCCCAAAAACTTTCAATCTACGACCCATGGGTAAGATTTGAAACTATCACATTGTATCTTGATTTGTGATATGCTCTATAACTTTTGCCTTAGAGGCAATGCATAGCCCAAGGACTTTCAAACAACAAGCTATGCTCCATGGACAAGATTTAACTCTACAATATTGTGTCTTGATTTATGAGATATTACATAACTCTTACCTTGGAAGAAAGACCTAACCCAAGGACTTTCAAACAATAAGTTATGCCTTATGAGCGAGAGTTGACACTACCACATTGCGTCTAGATTTATGAGATGCTCTATTAGAGTAATACCTTATCTCTAAAAGATTTTTGTCTATCCTAAGACTCATTCATTGAGTCATATGTACAACATACAAGTCGTACAATGACCTTTTATCCAAGGCAGTGTATGATGGGTGATACAGGTTATATAAAGCCAAGTCATAAATTAAACGGTATAGACTCCCTGAGAGTCTGTCCAAGATACGAGTGAGGGGCTACTAGTCGTAAGAGGATGATACGAGTCATAAGTGTCATTCGTAAGCTGATTAGTGAATGCTCTCTTAGGTTCTGTCCATCATACGAGTCATGATGCCTAATCGTACCTTTCCATATGAGTTGTATGATCAACTAGTAAGAACTGATGAGTAAATTTTGAGAAGTTAAGTTGAGGGGATTTTTAGTCTTTTACCCCTCATAACTCCCAACCCATGACATTTAACCCCAAGGGGCTTTACCTTTCCTCTCTTATCCAATTAATTAAACAACAAATTTCTCTCCTACTATCTTCAAGAACAAGATTAGGGTTTTTTCCCCAAGGTATCTCCCAAGTCTCAAAAGTTCAAGTTTACTTCATCAGGCAAAGAACATTAAGGTGTGTGGGGTTTATGAACAAGGATATTCTTTCATCCTTATGCCCAAAATTTATTTTTGAAAGTTAAAGTTAAATGTTTTTCAATTAGGGCTCATACCCAAATTATCTTGTCTTAAGTTTATGAAATTATCAGGTGATTGAAGTATTAAAGTGCATACATGTTCTCCTCTATTTATGTTTTGACTTTAAGATTTGCTATTATGATTTGAATATCATGAGTTTGATTTGAAAACATTGTTTAAAGATTTCCAATTGAATTTTAAGCATGATATTATATTATAAGTTATATGAAAGAAAATATGAGATTTAAGGCTTAAGAATAAGCACTAAGTTTATAAGGAAGTTTGATCTTTTAATTCAATAACAAGACTTAAAATTACTACTTATCCTGATTATGATCTAAAGCAAAGAGAAGCATAATTGGTTTATAGTATACAAACCCTTATTGTATTTTAAGGTGGATTTCCTAAAGTATGAGCATATAAATATTTTGGTAGTAGTATTTAGCACCGAGAAGGAAATGCGGATAAGCGTATCCTAAATTCCTAAAAACTACAAGCCAATGTAGGTTAAGCTTTTTCTTGATATGGATGAAGTTAAGAATACTGATCTCAAAGATATGGTTCTATTTCGATGACAAGGGTAGAACAGTTTTCCCCAACAAGGGTAAGACGTTAGACCCCATGGCGGCTCGCATGGTTTATGTCGATTAGAAAAATCTCCCATAAGCAAGATTAAAAGCAAAGATATTAGGAAACTAAGTGTTATGACTCACTAAGTTATTTATATGCTTTATTATTTAAGATTTATGATCTTACAGTCTTAAGTTTGACTCAAGTCCAAGGTAAGTCATTACGTTTAGCATGCATAGTTTGAAAGCTTATCTATATATTCAATATTGTTTTACTTATGCATTCACCCCCACATGCCTAGTACATTCCAGAAGTACTGATCCACATATAAGTCTGTGTGCTACCTTCTCTTATAATGTAGGTTTTGATGCTCGTTCCTAGCAATACGAGTGACTTCGGCATCATTACCTGCATCCCGACATTTGGTGAGTCCTCATAGTCCGAGGACCCAGTCTTTTAGATTTGTGTTTTCTTTGATGGAAGTATTTTAGACATTGAATTCAGTTTATGTATTGGTCAGATGGGGTCTGTCCCAATGGATCTCTAGGCTATAGCAGAGGCTTGTCAAACTATGTTTAAGTTTAAGTTCAAAAAGTTTATGTAAGGATTTCTAAGTTAAAGATTCACTTTAAGTTATGAGACTGATTATCTTTTGTTTACTTCTTATGTTTACCATCCTTATTGCGTGAGTTCTGAGCTGTAAAGATATCATGGGTTAGCTTGAGGCTATTCATAGTCCTGAGTACCGTGTGACATCCATGGGATACCTCTGGGGCGTTACAAACTTGATATCAGAGCCTAAGATTTTAAAGAGTCTTAGGGAGTCAGACAAGCCACGTTACGTAAAGTCATGATCACGAGTGTAAAGCGTGCCACATTTATGAACAAGAGGTTATGGAATGAGTTAGGAATCATCAATTCTTTTATTATCCATCATGCTTATAGTTGTCTCTATCTACCTTAACTTGTACTTTTACGTGATAGACTATGCCTCCTCGTCGAGCTGACACACGTAGTGATGGTGATCAACCACCCCAGCATGCTGACCCTTTAAATGAGAATATATCTCATGCTGAGTTTCAGGCTATTTTTCAAGCATTGGGCCAAGCTGTGACTGCTAATGTTCAGGAAAACCAGCAGGCAACGGTCCCACTCCAAGAGAATGGTAATTTACCTATAGTCTAGATTTGGGACTTTATGAGGATTAATTCGTCTGAGTTCCATTGGTCAAAGATGGATGAGGACCCATAACTTTTTGTTGATGAGGTAAGGAAGATAACTCATATTATGCATGTTACTAAAGAAGAGAGAGTAGAGTTGGCATCCTATTGGTTGAAAGATGTTGCTTATAATTGGGTTACGATGTGGAAGAAAGGTAAGGGTGAGAATGCAACTCTTATGAGTTGGTAGGTATTCCAAAATACTTTTTTGGATAGGTTCTTTTCGCGTAAGATTAGGAAGGCCAAAGTGGAGGAGTTCATAAACCCGAGGCAACGCTCTATGATGGAGAAAGAGTATTACCTTAGTTCACTCAGTTGTCTAAGTATGATCCCAAGTTGTTAGCTGATTTTAGAGCTCGTATGAGCAAGTTTGTTACTAGGGTGTCTTATATGGTAGTCAAGGAGTGTAGAATTGCCACGCTGATTAGATATATGGATATTGCTAGGTTGATGACTCATGCTCAACAGATTGAGGTAGAAAATTAGAAGAAAAGAGAGAAGAGGAATAAGAGATCTAGGGTGAGATAGTTTGAATTTAGTTAGCCAAGGTCGGGAGGGAGAAACCGTTCGCAATTTCAGGGTCATTCATCAGTGCTTGCACTATTTTCAGCTAGTGCCCCTGCACCCAAAACCAGGCAGGAGCAATGGGGTAGGACTTCGAATCCCAGATCTTAGAACAGTGTAGTTGGGAGGCCCAATTTCCCAATATGTTTGGTAAGAGTTTTAAATTATTTTGGTAGTTGGTACGGTATTTGGTATTTCTGCAATACATACCAAAATATCGTATACTGCATCAAAGTTTTTAAATAATATATAAAACCCATATATATTATATTTAAGATTATTAAATATATTTATATATCATCCATTAGTCAATTGAACATAAAGGTATTTTTTATTTAGAAATAAATTTTTTCGGAAGCTTATTATTTAGGAGTACTATGTTTAAGTTTAGGTAATGTTGTTCAAAGTTTACATCTTGGACTACTCAATTGTGATTGCAATGTTCTTTTTGTGTAATTGATTAACAAAGGTAGTTATTAGTCTTATATGATTCAGACGTTTTTAAAGTTTAAAGATATAGTTTTTTTATATGAATATATGTAAGTCGAAATCAAATAAAGTAGGGTTACCGAATTACCATATCGTAAAATACCGAAACCGAATTTAAAAATACTGAACCATACCAAACTAATTTGGTATGGTAATGGTATTGTTCTTTTAGATACTGAAAACCAAAGTTACCATACCAAATTTTAAAATACCATACCATACCATACCGTTCCCACCCTTAGAGTTAGCTGCGGTCTATCCAGTGTTTGGCATTTCGATGCTCAAGAAGTGCATTGAAAACCCGTCCTTAATAGTTACCCTAGAGAGTATTGGGGTCAAGGATGACTTGTCGTATGAGGAGATTCCTGTTGACATACTTGATAGACATGTCCGAAGGATAAGGAACAAGGAAGTAGCGTCTATAAAAGTTCTCTGGAGAAACCAGTCGATTAAAGGGGCCACTTGGGAAGCTGAGGCCGGCATGTTAGACAAGTATCCTCATCTCTTTTCTTCCAATTTAGTTCCTACCGAAGGTAAATAGTTATTTTCATCTAAGACTCTCTCTCTTTAAGGATTTTTAACTATTTTTGAGTCATATCATATGTGATGTGGTTGGATCCTTATGATAGATGTAAGCTTGTTTATAAGTTGGTTATTGGTGTGATTGATCCTTTTCCTAGAGCTAAGTAATGCCACGTTCGAGGACAAATGTTTCCAAGAGGTAGATATTGTAATACCCCATCTCTAAAAGTTTTTTAACTATCATACGACTCATCCTTTGAGTCGTATGCACAACATACGAGTCGTACATTGACCTTGTACCCAAGACAGTTCATGATGGATGACAATCTGTTAAGGGTATGAATCAACTCCTAGAAGTCATCAAGAATCATACGAGTCGTATGAAGGCAAGTCGTAAGTTAAACAGTATAGACTCCTTGAGAGTCTTTCCAAGATATGAGTGAGGGGATACTAGTTGTAAGAAGATGATACGAGTCGTGTCGTTAGTAAGCTAATTACTGAATGCTCTCTTAGATTATATCCATCGTACGAGTCATGATGCCTAGTCGTACCTCTACATATGAGTCGTATGATCTACTCGTAAGAACTGGTAAGTAAATTCTGAGAAGTTAAGTTAAGGGGCTTTTTAGTCTTTTACCCCTTATAACTCCTAACCCATGACATTTAACCCCAAGGGGCGTTACTTTTTCTCTCTTTTCCAATCGATTAAACAAAAACTTTCTCTCCTACCATCTCAAGAATAAGATTAGGGTTTCTTCCCCAAGACATCTCCCAAGTCTTTAAAAGGTCAAGTTTACTTCATCAAGCCAAGAAATTTAAGGTATGTGGGGTTTGTGAACAAGGATATTCTTTCATCCTTATGCCTAAAACTTGTTTTAAAGTTAAAGTTATATGATTTTCATTTAGGGTTCATACCTAAATTATCTTGTCTTAAGTTTATGAAATTATCAGGTGATTGAAGTATCAAAGTGCATACATGTTCTCCTCTATCTATGTTTTGACTTGAAGATTCGTTGTTATGATTTGAATATCATGAGTTTGATTTGAAAACATTGATTAAAGATTTTCAATTGAGTTTTAAGCATGATAATGTATTACAAGTTCTATGAAAGAAAATATGAGATTTAAGACTTAAGAAAAAACAATAAGTTGCAAAGGAGTTTGATCTTTTGATTCAATGACAAGACTTGAAATCCACTATTGTTTATCCTGATTATGATCTAAAGCAAAGAGAAGCATAATTGGTTTCTAGTATACAGATCCTTATGCTATTTTAAGGTGGATTTTCTAAAGTATGCGCATATAAGTATTCTGGGAGTAGTATTTAGCACTGAGAAGGGAATGCGGATGAGTGTATTCTAAATTTCTGAAAACTATGAGCCAATACAGGTTAAGCTTTTTCCCAATATAGATGAAGTTAAGAAAAGTGATCACTAAGATAAGGTTCTATTCTGATGGCACGGGTAGAACAACTCTCCCCAACATGGGTTAAACGTTGAATTCCATAGTAGCTCACATGATTTATGTCGGTTAGAAGAATCTCCCATAAGCAAGATTAAAAGCAAAAATTTTAAGAAACTAAGCATTATGACTCACTAAGTTATTTATATGCTTTATTATTTAGGATTTATGATCTTACAGTCTTAAGTTTTACTCAAGTCCAAGGTGAGTTATTTACATTTATCATGCACAGTTTGAAAGCTTATATATATTCAGTATTGTTTTACTTATGCATTCATTTCCACATACTCAGTATATTTTAGAAGTACTGATCCATATATACGTCTGTGTGCTACATTGTCTTTGAATGTAGGTTCTGGTGCCCGTTCCCAGTAGCACGAGTGACTTCGGCATCATTACCTGCATCCCGACGTTTGGTGAGTTCTCATAGTGACAGGACCCAGTCTCTTAAATTTGTGTTTTCTTTGATGGAAGTATTTTAGACATTGAATTCAGTTTATGTACGGGTCAGCTGGGGTCTATCCCAGTGGCTTTCTAGTCTCTAGTAGAGGCTTGTCAAACTATATTTAAGTTTAAGTTCAAGAAGTTCGTATAAAGATTTCTAAGTTAAAGATTCACTTTAAGTTATGGTACTATTTATCTTTTGTTTACTTCTTATGTTTACCATCTTTATTGCGTGAGTTCTGAGTTGTAAAGATATCATGGGTTAGCTTGGGGCTATTCGTAGTCTGAGTACCATGTGACATCCAGGGGTACCTCCGGGGCATCACAATAAGTCTTGCCTCAAAGTCTTTATTTTTTTATGAGTTGTTCTATAACTCCCGCCTTAAAGACAAGACTTATCTCAAAGGACTTCAAATAATAACTCACGCCCTTTAGTTTACTTTGGTGTGAAAGAAAGAAGATTCTTTTAGTGGATTATTCAAATTTTTATTTATTAGTCAAAAATAATAGACTGCGTACACTTACACTCTCCAGACCCCACTTAGTGGGAATATACTGGGTATGTTGTTGTTGTTGAGCCAAAAATAATAGACATTGGAAAAAAAGAAAAAGAAGAAAAAAACAAAAAAAAAGATTTAAAAAAAAAGAAGAAAGAGAAAAAAAATAAAGGATAAGAAAAAAGAGAAGAATAAAAAACAAAAAATAAAAATTAAGTTTGAGAAAAAAAGAAGAAGAAATAATGAGAAAAGAAAAATCAAAAATAAAAGAAAAATAAAGGTTGAGACAAATAATTTTTTTTTTAAAAGTGAGAAAATAAAAATTACATAATGTTTAAGGAAAAAAAAGGAAAAATAAAAAAATATTAAAATATAAAGATTGAGAAAAATGAATTAAAATAAGAAAAAATGAAACAGATAAAAGAGAAGAAGAAGAAAAATAGAAGTTGAGAGACCAATGAACATTGAGGAGTCGTTTGGTAGAATGTATTGAAAAATATAATGCATGCATTAGTTAATGTGTATTACTAGTACCTTGTTTGGTACGTCTTTTTGCCTATGTATAACTAATGTAAGCATTAGTTATACATTTTTAGAGTGTATTAGTAATATACTCCATTTCCTATGTATTAGTAATACAAAGACTTTAAACATATGCATTAACTTATTAAATGACCTTAATATCCCTCAATTTTCCTCTCAGAATATTTGACAATTCCTTCTCCCGCTATTTTAATTTGCAACAGTGAATCTTCTCAAAACATTTCACAATTTCTTTTTCCATCATTTTAATTTACAACAATGAATAATTGATTTAAATAACTATAATATATTTTTGCTTTACTTTGAGGGTCTTTAAAAAGATTTAAAAAAAATGTTGAGACTATTCCTTAATTTTACATCTTGTATTTTATTTTTGTTTCGACTATATTAATCCGTTGGCGTAATATTTTGTGCGCAAAGACGAAGGTCTTTCAATTAATCTTAAATCTCTATATACTAATTCACAATACTAACAATGTTTGAGACGACAAAAGAACTTTATTGTAAAAAAAAGTGCACAAAATCAAAGAAGGGTAGTTTTTTGTAAGCAAATACTTCTTTTATAGAAATAATGTAAGATATATTATTTCTTATACATCAAACCAAACAATGTATAAGAAATAATACAAGCATAAATAATATGAACATTACTAATACAAACATTACTAATACACTATATTTTGCATTGTTCTTATACACTCTACCAAACGACCTCTGAAAGTATAAAAATATTTGAGGTGTACCGGGGCAAAAAGGTACTTATTCAATATATAAGAAGGAAGGAAGTTTGTTCTTTAAATAGGACATCTCATATAATTTCCTATAAAATATATAGCCTTATTTACGAATTTACATCTTTTACTTCACATATTATAGCCAAACATAGCCAAATACATATATATACTAATACATTTCTAATACAACTTTACTATAATAACGCATAAACTAATTTAAATATTGTTTTGAATGATTGAAATTCGGTATAATACATTTTTAACACCATTAATAAAAGAAAAAAGTAAACTACAATTGTAACACATTTTGAATTCTATATATTATATGTGTTACAGATGTATATACAATATATGTGGTAAATATACATAACTAAAACATTTTAGAAACGTATTATATTTGTTATAAAATAATAATTACCGAATTCATGACAATGAGTGATATTGAATTCAAATTGTATTACAAACATATTTTATGATTAATACAATGTTAATACTTCCTCCGTTCTATTTTACTTGTACCAAATTAAAATAATATAATAATTTAAAAAGTAATAAATAATATTGATATAATAATTAAAAAAGTAATAAACAATATTATTAGTTAATGATATTTACATTTTAATTTAAAAAAAAGTAATTAATGAAAGGATAAAATATGAAAGAAAAATTTGTCTGTCAAGTAAAACGACATCAACTTAGCCTATAAAATGGGACGAGGAAGTATAATTTTACAAAGCTTCACTCTTCTTCTCCGATGAATCACCACCATACCACCTAAAATACATTGTCCAACAACAACATCATCGCCTTTACGGGGATAAACAACTTGGGCGAACGAGAAATTAACCACCACCAAATAGACCATCGTTTCTCCGTCACACCTACATTATTATTCCGCCACACCCCATCAAAAATCGACCATCACCACCACACCCTCCTCCAACAAATAGATTCACATCCACTTTTTTTCGAGTTTATAGCTTCGGTGAACTAGAATAAACATCCAAACAACTAATCCATCACTGTAACAACCGATCACTACTTTACCGGCGAGGAGATTTTAGCTCCGATGAACTGGAACAACGATCCTGATCTCTTTTCTGATGAACTCATCACTACTACGAGCTCCACCATCATCAGATCTGGTTATTATCGGAAGCTTCAATGTTCACATCACAACAAAAACAACCAACAAACTTTAATTTAGGTTGGGGGAGGGGGGGGGGAGATATGGATGAAGAAAACATGTGGTGGTGATGTTCAGTCAGAAAAATGGAGAAAAGAGGATGAGATAGTTGTTTGTTGTTTAAGAACAAAGCTGAAATTTTGTCGACGTGGTGGCTACCGGAGTCAGAGCTTCACTATAGATGATTGTGGTGGAGCTTCGATGGTAGGCAATAGAGGTGGGAGAAGACAACACAGAGATGAAGGAAAGCGTGAAAGAAGAAAAGTTTTTAAGGATAAAATAGCTCATAATCCATATTAAAATAAAAGCAGCATCATTTAGGGTAATAATGACTTTATATTATATCATTTATGTAACTGTCTCTTTTAGTTTTAGAGACTAATTAACATGATGCTTTCAAGTTATGTAGTCATAATTGTTACATCTAAATTTAAGAGATATAGCATGAATTCTTTTGAACGAATTATTATGCTCAAATATGTATGGATGAAATAAGTTGGTAATAGTCCAAAAATTTTAATTTGGAGATTAGATTCATTCGAGATTAGTTTGCAATTGTTTAAGGATGTATTTATTGAATATAATTTATCACAAAATGTTGTTTCAAGCTAAGAAGGATGGTTATTCATTGATATAATGTTGAGAATGTGAACATGAAGCGGAAACTATAAAAGTGATTATCATTGAAGCTCAAAGCTTCAAAGTTTGAAAATCGAATTTTCATAAATAAGTTCAGTTTAAAGTGGATATTATTATAAAAATAGGGTTTATCTTGTGGAGCCTAAATTTGAAATTTAGAATAATTTGGTATATTTTTTGAAGTGTTTTGAATGAATTCGGTGCTTCAATTCAAGAAAGAAGGCGAAGTCAACTTCGTATAATCATATATAATGTTGTATAATAACATAAATATCTCATAGATTTATATAATATTGTATATTGAATTTTTATACATTGTTGTAAAAGAAAAATATGGAGTTTTGTATCGTAGTGTATACAATATATACATAATGTTGTATACTAAATTTTTAACCATTAGTGTAAAACAATTAATGAGTTATGCAACTAAATGTAAAAACTTGGTTACCTACAAACATTATAATGTTGTGATTGTACTTTTTCACAATCATTCCTTATATTTGGTGTATGAAAGCTAAACTTGAATAACTATATACACATTGAGTCCATTTGAAGAGCGAGCCAGACCCAAATGACAATTAAAGCCTGCCTAATGAATTAAGATTTACTAATAGAATTTTGAGATTTTAAAATTAACAGTACGATTTAACATGGTACAGAAAGTTGTTTTTTATTACTGATAATTGTTTGTACTAACCTTATTAATTGTCTGGCTTACAACAAATTTATACACTGTTGACACCTAATTTTGCCTTTCACGACTATGTTTAGTTCTAAGTGTTTTCAGTTTTAAATAAAATTACAATATTTATTTTATCTGAATAAAAAGCTTTTCAAAATATCTATCTAGGTAATTTTGTCAGTTTAAGTAACGATTATATATTTTTTTATTCGTATATACGAAATCGTATAATTTTGTTACTTAAATAATTATTTTATGGAAAATTAGATTTTAATCAAGGGTTATCTTGAAAATTAGTTCAAAAAGGGTAAATATTGATTTAAATATTTTATTCTTAATAATAATAATAATAATAATAATAATAATAATAATAATAATTTATTACAATAATATTAGTTGATTCTATTAAATCAAGAACCTCGGGATTGAATAGGTTGTTAATTGGTTTCAAACTTTGAATTTTATTTAGCTAATTTATTATATTGGACCCTAATTGAAATCAATTTGGCAACAATTGCAATGCAATTGGCCAATTGATTTTCAATTAATTTGAACACAATTGAGTATATCCTATCAATTTGGGCTATTTGACAAATAACCTAATCTACCCTTAAACTAATTTCTATCTAGTCCAAGTTTTCAGCACGCAAGCCCGCCCTAATCAACCCAACTTAACCTAACAACAACCCATCAACCCAATACCCATCGCCTCAGCCCATTACTTAATAGCCACAATCTGTCGTATGACCTGTAATCGACCCGACCCATATGACCTCATCATTTTTACTCGATTAAAACAATGATAATATCAACAAAAAAAAACAACAACAAACGTTAGCAGCAACAACGGCTCACCAACAACACCTCATATATCAGCCAACATTCGAATTTCACAATTCAAGGGAGGGGAGGTTCGATTTCGTACGAATCCAGCTCATCCCAATCTTATCATATTTTTGACTTTGAAATTCTCCTTTCAAAATTTCTAAAACACCCCTGAATTTTGTATATCCCACATCGATGGATGCTAGAAAATCAATCCCCACCAATTTCCATAAATATCCATTGTTTTGGGAGGTTGGAGGTATGTGAGACCCCATAAAATTTCAATGAATTAATTTTTGACCCTCCCGTATGCATAATGTCAATTTTGACTTGAATTATGTTTAGGGGTGTTAAAAGGGTATTTTGAGAAAGTTTTAGAATTTTTGAAAGGGGTTCGGAGTTATTTTAGAACTACGAGGAAGTGTGCCTCCACGATAGTGGCGTGGCATGGAGGTTAGCCTCCGTGATAAGGGCGTGTCACGGAGGCTACGCTCTGCGATAGTGGCGTGCCACGCTGCTGTTTTAATTTCACCTAGTTTTTATTTTTTTACTTAGGGTGAGGGCCTTTTGGTCTTTTTACCCCTTGTATGACATAAACATAAGATAACCCCTTTTTAAGTTTTGAAAGATCAAAACACCATTCATTCTCTCTTAGACTCAAAACCCAAGAAAACACAAGGGTTTTTAAGAAATCACTGTTCTGGGGCTCTAAATACCGAATTGTTATTAATTTCTTGTGTATTTCAGACATGTTGCTTATCCCTAACTTGTATTTTTACATTGTGGCATTAAATTACTAAATTTACATGTGATTTATTTTGGGTTTGAAATTGATTTGAGTTATTTTTATTGGGTTTACTTGAATTGCTTTCCCCATGGCTTAAATTGTTTATTTATGCTTTAATTCATGGTTATGGGTACTGAATTGAGGCATTATAATGGAGGACATATGTTTCCCTAAATTGACGGAATTTTGGATTGATAATGGCATTAGCCTTAACCCACCTTGTACACTTGTTTTGAATATGGATTATTGCATGATTTAACTTATCTTTTGAACCCATTGCATTGCATTGCATTAAAGGATAAAAATGAATATGGTTTTGGATTTTAAATGGAACTTGAGAGTCAATTTGGTTATACAGATTGGTTTGTCATAAGTATATTAGCTTGCAAGCATATTTAGTATGACGATACAATGTTGGTAAATGCCTTAATAAATTATTCTTGAGTTAATGATTGATTTATGTGTGAAGCGTTTTAATTTGGGCTTAAAGGGAATTGTGTAGCTCATCGTAAAGGTGTAGGTCCCGGGGGGGGATCAATACTGGAAACTACGTTTGCCGGTGTTGGGGGGTCCATGTGACCGTGTGCTTGGTGTACACATTATATATATATTGAGAGGGTTGTGGACTTGGTGTCTCTATTATTTTCTCGGGTTTTTCCTCAGCTTGTGCGACTAACACGCATTGGGGCCCTTCTCAGCAGGGGGATCTAGACCCATATAGCCATGGGTTCCTTGAGGACGGAGCGAGCTACATAGTTAAGGTTAATATTTTAAACTCTCATGTTCATAACCCTTGTCCCTATCCCAGCATCCTATATATATGTATATGAATGTGATGCATATGGTTTATGACTGAATTTTAGGTATTTTATCATTTTTCCTTAGTTACATGCGAGTGCTCGCTTCACTGAACATCACTGGACGCTACATTTTTTCATGACGTAGATTTTAAAGGTTTTTCTATTTCTCCTTTACAAAGTTAGGGGATTCGGTACTGTCGTGGATCTGCTGTGAAGTGGTGAGCCTCTATCTTTCAGAAGACCTTTTTATTTCATAGGTTTTCTTATTGTTTTCAGTATTGTTTAGTATTTTATTTTTTATTCTTTTGGGTCATAGTCGGGGACATGTCCTGACATAATTGGTATTCTGGTTTATAGGCTTTTGTGGACGAGTATGGGATTGGTTGTTTTAATTTGATTCTTAGAATTGTCATTTGACTTATCTATCCTTTTCACTGCTATTTTTGTAGACTTTTGCTATTTAGATTTATTTGATCTTGAGGTAAGGCTAAGGGGGTGGAATATAGCCCATTGTGGGCTTGAGATACCCATCATGACTAGGCCCTGGTTGGGTTCATCACAAGCTTGGTATTAGAGCCTTCTTTGATAGTGTCTGTCGAGGATGTTAATATTTCGGATTCATTGTCTTATGAGGAAGTCCCGATTGATATATTGGATAGAAAAGTTCATAATTGAGGACAAAGGATGTAGCTTTGGTAAAGTTTCTTTGGATAAAACAAAATGTAGAAGAAGCTATACAGGAAGCTGAAGAAGACGTGAAAGCCAAGTACCCGTTCTTGTTCCCCGAGTGGGATGAAAGTGCTTAAGGTATGGGTTTTCTTTATCTCTTATCGCTTTTTGAATTTATCCTTAGATTTTGATGTATTCATGCTAAAAGTGTCATCACTCATCATTCGGGGATGAATGATCCTAATAAGGGAATAATGTGAGACCCCATAAAATTTTAACGAATTAATTTTTGACCCTTTTATGTGCGTAATGTCATTTTTTGACTTGAATTATGTTTAGGGATGTTAAAAGGGTATTTTGGAAAAGTTTTAGAATTTTTTGAAGGGATTCGGGGTTATATTCGAACTCCGAGGTAGTGTGCTTCTGCGATAGTGGCATGACATGGAGGTTAGCCTTCATGATAAGGGCGTGGCACAGAGGCTACCCTTCGCGATAGTGGAGTGCCATGCTGCTGTTTTAGTTTCGCCCAGTTTTTTGTTTTTTTTCACTTAGGGTGAGGGGATTTTGGTCTTTTTACTCCTTGTACGGCTTATAAACATAAAATAACCCTTTTCTTTTAGTTTCAAAAAATCAAAAGACTATTCATTCTTTCTTAAACTCAAAACCTAAGAAAACTCAAGGGTTTCTCAATAAATCACTATTCTGGACTCCAACCTCTAAATTGTCTTCGATTCCTTGTGTATTTCAGACATGTTGATCTTCCCAAACTTGTATTTTTACATTGTGGAATTAGATTATTAAATTTTTATGTGATTTAAATTATGGGTTTGAAATTGGGATGATGGATTTCAATTGGGTTTACTTGGATTGCTTTCCCAATGGTTTAAATTGTTTATTCATGCGTTAATTAATAGTTATGGGGACTGAATTGGTGTATTATTTTAATGATTGGAATAGAGGACATAGTTTCCCCAAATTGACAGAATTTTGGCTTGATTATGACATTTCACCTTAACCCACCTTGTAAACTTGTTTTGAATATGTATTATCACATGGTTCAACTTTTCTTTAGAACTCATTGCATTGCATTAAAGGATAAATGAATGAATATGTGTTTGGATGGCCTTGGTGGCCTTGGTTTTGGATTTTAAATAGAACTTGGGGAGTCAGTTTGGTTATACAAATTGCTTTGGTATAATTATATTAGCTTGCAAGTATATTGGTATGTCGATACTATGTTGGTAAATACCTTAATAAATAACTCGTAAGTTTATGATTGGTTTATGTGTAAAGTGTTTTAATTTTGTCTTAAAGGGAATTATGTAGCTCACCGTGAAGGTATAGGTCCAGAGGGGATCAACACTGGAAACCACGTTTGCTGGCGTTGGTGGTCCATGTGATCATGTGCTTGGTGCACACATTATATATATATTGAGAGGTCTGTGCCCTTGGTGTATCTATCCTTTCCTCAGGTTTTTCCTTGGTTCATGCGGCTAACACATATTGGGTCCTTCCATCAGGGAGATTTGGGCCCATATAGCCCATGAGTGCCTTTAGGACTGAGCGAACCACACAGTTTAGGTTAATATTTTAAACTCTCATGTTCATAACCCTTGTATATATCCCAACATCCTCTATATATATATATGCATATGAATGTGATGTATATGGTTTATAACTGGATATTACAATCCATTCGATGAACAACAATGTGAGTAATTGCATTGTTTTATCACTTTACCTCAGTTACATGCTAGTGCTCGCCCCACTGGCCATCCCTAGACTATACACTGTTTCATGCTATAGGGTTCTAAGGGTATTTTATCGCTCCTATGCAACGTTAGGTTATTCGATACTCTTGTGGATCTTTTGTGAAGTGGTGAGCCTCCATCTTTCTGAAGGCCCTATTATTTTGCTAGTTTCTTTATTTTTTTAGTATTTTTTAGTAATCCATTTTTGATTCTTTTGGGTCATAGTCGGGGGTATGTCCTGACTTAATTGGTATTCTGGTTTAGCAGCTTTTGTGGACAATATGGGATTAATTGTTTTGATTTGATTCTTAGAACTGTTATTTGACTTATCTATCCTTTTTATTGATACTTTGATAGACTTCCATTATTTAGATTTATGTGCTCTTGAGGTGAGGTTAAGTGGGTGGTCTTCGGCCCATAGTGGGCTTGAGATATTAATCATAACTAGGCTTGGTTCAGGTCGTGAAAACTTGGTATCAGAGCATAGTTCAGGATCATTAGGTATCCACAAAGCCGTGTCGAGTAGAGTCCTTTTTATGGATGTGTAGTGCGCTATACTTATAAGGGGGAGGCTACAAGGCATTTAGAAATATTTCCCTTTCTTGTTTTCTATTTTCGAGCTATAGAGTCTAGTGCTATGAAACTTCTCTAACTCCTAGATTGATCATATTTCAAATCATGCCTCCCCGAAGATCTGATAGTTGTAGAAACTTTACTGGACTCTCTGTCATACTTGAGATGATGTGGAGGGAACACGCTATGTTTATGGAGTGTAGACCTAGTCTAGGGTCCCTGCTCCTGACTGTACTGCTCTATGTGGGGTTCCACCATCCCTACTAGTCCTTTCCATAATTTATGGGCTAGTGACACTTATGCTCAGTCACCTTAAGGAGATATCTCTAATGTAGAGTTCTGTCAATCGATTTAAATGCTTGCCCAATAGATGACATGACAACCTCGTCTATTTGATCATGTTGGTCCTACTGTTAGTTCATATAAGGTCACTCAGGCTAGCTAGTTTATGAGGTTGAATCTCCCAACCTTTATAGGCTCTATGGTTGAGGAGGATCCTCGGGGGTTTATTTTCTTCATTAATGGCATCTTGGTGTACTCTAAAAGTGTGGAGGATCATGCTAATCACCTCCGAATCGTGTTGTAGACTCTTAAGGACTAGGAATTATATGCAAAATTTTCTAAGTGTGAATTTTGGATAAGTGTTATGACCTTTCTTGGGCATGTTGTTTATAACGAAGGGATCAAGGTAGATTCACTGAAAGGTGAGGCAGTTAAGAAGTGGCCTAGACCCATGACTCCAACCGACATTAGGCGCTTCTTTGGCTTGGATGGGTATTATAGGAGGATTGTGGAGAGTTTCTCATCTATTGCTGCTCCGATGACAAGGTTGACTCAAAAAAAGGTTAAGTTTTTATGGTCCAATGCTTGTGAGGGTAGTTTTTAGAAGTTAAAGGATAAGTTGAGTTCTGCGCCAGTATTGACTTGGCCTGAGGGTACTGATGGATTTGTGGTGTATTGTGATACGTCCCATGTAGGACTGGTTTGTGTTTTGATGCAGCATGGTAAGGTTGTAATCTATGCTTCATTATAGCTTAAGTTTCATGAGAGTTATTACCCGACTCACGATCTAGAGTTGGCGTCTGTGGCCTTTGCATTGAAGATCTAGCACCATTTATCTGTATGGGGTGCATGTGGATATTTATTCAAATCATAAGAGGTTGTAGTATGTGTTTACACAGAAGAATTTGAATCTTAGGCAAAGATGGTGACTCCAACTACTTAAGGATTATAACATGAGTTTGCACTACTATCCAGGTAAATCTAATGTTGTTGCTAATGCTCTTAGCAGGTTGTCTATGGGGATCTTATCTCATGTTGATGAGGAGAAAAAAGGGTTGATGAAGAATATTCACAAGTTGGATAACTTGAGAGTTCATCTTTTGGACTCCGAGGGTGGAGGAGGAATTATTCAGGAAGTGGTTAAATTATCTCTTGGTGTTGATATGAAGGAGAAGTAGGCTTTGGATCCCATACTTATGTAGATTAAGGATGATGTGGGTCAGCAAAAGGTTATGACTTCGAGATTGGGGGAGATGGTATCTTGAGGTATCAAGGAAGGTTATATGTCCCTGATGTTGATGGACTATGGGAAAGGATTTTGACCGAAACTCATGAGTCTAGATATACAATTCATCCGGGTTCAACCAAAATGTATCATGATTTGAAGGAAATCTTTTGGTGAATAATATGAAAAGGGATGTGGAAAACTTTATGGCTAAGTGTATGATTTGTCAGCAAGTTAAGGTAAAATATTTAAAGCCTAGTGGTATGTCTCAAGAGCTAGAGTTGCCTATGTGAAAGTGGGAGATGATCAATATGGATTTTGTTATAGGTCTTTCACTGTCTCTCAGTCAGTATGATTCTATTTGGGTCATTGTGGATAGGATGACTAAGTCTGCTCACTTCTTGTTTGGTGGAATAATTACTCAGGATAGGATTACACTAAGTTGTTCATTCAGGAGATAGTGAAGTTGGGTGGTGAGCCGGTGTCCATCATTTTAGACCGAGGTATGCAGTTTTCATCTAATTTCTAGCGTGAATTTCAAAAAGGTTTGGATACTCAAGTGAATCTAAATGGATGGACAAGCCGAACGGGCTATTCAGACTTTGAAGGATATAATAAGGGAATGTGTGATTGATTTTAAAGGAAGTTAGGTTGACCATTAACCTCTTATTAAGTTTGCTTACAATAACAGTTATTATTTTAAAGGTAGTTGGGTTAACCATTAACCTCTTATTGAGTTCGCTTACAATAACAGTTATAATTCTAGAATCTAAATGGCTCCTTTTGAGGCTTTCTATGGTAGGAGGTGTAGGACTTCTAATGGGTGGTTTGAGGTAGGTGCGACTAGGTTATTTGGCCCTAATTTGGTTCACCAAGAAATGGATAATATGAAGGTGATTAGAGAAAGACTTAAGACTGATCAAAGTCGCCAAACGTCTTATGCGGATGTGAGGCGAATGGAGGTGGAGTTCGAAGTGAATAATTGGGTTTTCTTGAAAGTGTCTCCTATGAAAAGAGTCATAAGATTTGGGAAGAAGGGGAAGCTTAACCCCCTTTATGTTGGCCCGTATCAAATTGTGAGGAGAATTAGTAATGTCGCTTATGAGTTAGATTTAACAACAAGTTTGGCTTCTATTCATCCTGTTTTCCATGTGTCTATGTTGGAAAAGTATATGGGTGACCCTTGTTTGATAGTACCTATTGAGGATGTTGGTGTTTCAGATTTATTGTCTTATGAGGAAGTACCGATTGAGATATTAGATAGACAAGTTCATAGATTGAGGACAAAGAATGTAGTGTCATGACCCAATTTACGAGTTATGATGGCACCTACCAATTCTCACTAGTAGGTAAGCCAATACCATAACCCAGAGCTAACGCAATGGCTTAATCCGGTAAGAAAGGCCCAACATAGGTGAAATTTAAGGACATCAATTGTTAACATAAGGGTTCTAGATAAAATGACAGTCAGACGAGATACCAATCCTAAAACCTGGTAGAGCTAGTACAAGAGCAACTAATAGTTTCAATACAACTCTAAGTCTAGAATAGTCAATACATCTGTCTTGAGTACCTAAGACTGAATACAAGAGATGGATAGAACTCGGGTAACTCAAACTCCAAGAGCTCACCCTATGTTTGGGAATCAATCACCACACAAACCACGATCAACGGTGACAGCTAATACTCGGATCTGCACCAAAAAGGTACAGATGTGTAGTGTGAGTACCAAAACAATGGATACTTAGTAGGTATCGTAGGCTGCCTGAGCTAAATCATGATATAAGAATGATAAAATGCAAGATAATTATTATTAAGTCAAGGTACAAAATCGAACCTGAATCATCTCCATCATCACTGCATATAATAAGTAAGCAATTCGAAACAATAGTATAACATAAGGCATAAACACATGCCAATATCTCTGTACATAACAAACAGGAAATATCAGAATCATAATATAACAAATGCATCAACTCATGCCATTATCTCCGTACATCAAAAGTGTTAAATATCGGAATAACAATATAACATAAGGTATCAATACATGCCAATATCATCATGCATAATAAATAAACGATTCAAAATCATAAAGCAACACAAGTGCAATCACAAGCAAAAACAAGTACAAAGTTGGCACCCATACACAACCTAGTGCATAAAGTAAAGAACTCATCACTTCGTCCCATACCATCGGAGAGCACACCCAAGAGAATTATAAAGGAAATAAATCAACAATATATCCAAACTTCCTTATTATTCATAGTTTTTCCACAATTCCCCTCAAACGGCCATTTGCCAACATTCATAATCATCACCAATAATCATAATTGAATAACATATACCAATATACTCATGATCATAACCATACCACCATATAGGCTATCTCATCAATACACCCTATCCACTTATTATTAGCTAGCCAATGCTTATTACTAAATCAATTACTCACTAGTTATCATATAACCCCTAATTATTCTCTATCCATTATTCATTACATAATCACTATTCAAGGGTTAACAACTAACCATTATTCACTAACTATCCAATATTAAGCATTTAGTCAAGATTCATCACTAGACCATATTCGACAATTAACTAATATTCATTTCCAGCCATCATAATCCCACTAGTCACCGTTCATCATACGACCACTAATCAATACTTATTCTCTCATTCCTGTATCACTTAACATCTTTTATTAATTAGAATTATTAATCCATAAATCCTCATTTAGCAACTAATCAACATCATAGACTTAGTCATCAATAAGAACTAATCACCACTATTACTAACCCATTATCACAATCTCTATAATAAGTTAATCATCACCATTAATAGGTATCTATTCCACTAGTCCTCTTTATCACTAAGTTTCACTAATCCATTAGTCACTATTAACCACTTAAGCAATATCCACCAATAAGCATCTTTCATTCTTAAATCCATAACTATACCACTTCATACCTTACTTAATAGAAGACTATAACCAACATCTCTAATATTAATATTATACCCAACCACAAAAGAATGTGAATAAACATATAATTTCCATACATAGGGCTACCCAGTCTCAAACCGGTAGATATACATATAGGCATATCAACAATCATCTTCTGTCCTTTTCGGGCATTATCATGTCATCATAGTATCCTTTGGCCTAGCCGGATATCAATATAACATCTCAATATCTTTTGGACACACCAGGTATCATTATATCATCATAATACCTTTGGCCTTGCTGGGTATCATTATTTCATCATAGTATCCTCCATACTTGCCGGGTATCAATATAACATCATAATATCCCCCAGCCGAACCGGGTATCATTATATCATTCCAATATTCTATGGCCTTGACAGGTATCATCATATCATCATCGTATCCTCCTGCCTTGCCAGGTATCAATATACCATCACAATATCCTCCAGTCGCACTAGTTATCATCATATTATCATAATATCCTCCGCCCTTATCAGGTATTATCATATCATTACAATATTCTCTGGCCTTGCTGGGCATCATCATATCATCAATATATCTATAATAAAGAACGACCCCCTTAAGGGCTAAAGTAAATAATCGGTAAAGTAAATGACAAGCCCCATAAGGGCTAAAGTAAAGTGCAAGTAAAGTAAATGACAAACCCCACGAGGGATAATTTAAGGTGCAAGCCCCACGAGATCTAAAGTAAATAAAAGCCCTACGAGGGCTAAAGTAATGAGAAGTCAGGAGAAGTATACCTTCATCTCATCATTCATTGTTAGAGACAATTTATCCATAAATATATGAATATGTATAGCATGAATGTTACAGAGCATTAATGGGTTCAACATGGTTAGTAGCATAGATTCTCATGTACTCAATAAATATACCTTCTAGAACTCTTAGTTTCATGACTCATAATATTAGCAACACGGAGGCTTTCTAGCATAATCACTAGTTTGGTTACTAGAAAAAAGCATAACATGAGTTCAAACATAATCCATATAGCATTCTTGTACATAGTCAATAAGCATGCCTTCTAGCACCATTTACATCATCATTTCTAATATCGACAATATGTAAGATTTCAAATATGATTTATTAGCATAATTATGAAGCATGATCATAACTTAGGTAATAGTTTAGTTAACGGTCTGAACACTAGCCTAAACAATGGCTTAATCAAATGTATAATCAATGAATCTTCTTTAGATAATCCATAATCTAGTTGTTTAGACTTTGGTCATAACCATAAGCGATATCATGATCAATGGATCATTAGTAGAGTATTCATTGGCCAACTATTTGCCTAAAGAAAATTTATCATTAGTATGAACAATGGCTAAAGCATGACATAATATATATGCTTATTCATGGCGTGGTCGATAACATCATTCATGGCTTAGTCCATATTATAGCCAAGGGCTTATTTAATGGCATGTTCATTAGCCCAAACAATAGTTAATCATAATAACATAATCAGTAGATTGGCATAAGCTTTAGTAAAATGCATACAAAGGCCTAGTCACTTAGGCATCATTTCCAATGCCATTCCACATAGCCAACAAGTACCAAGAATAGCCAATATTGCTATAAAGGGGCATTCTCTAGTCAATTACTAAGCGTAAGGGTTCAAGGGAACTAATCACGATCATTGCCTTAAGATGGGTCAACAAGCCCACATATATATCCCCAAATACATTTTGATAACTAAAACAAAGATATCACCGAAATTAAAGACTAAAGAAGAAAAAAATCAGCAACTAGAAGAAAGGGGGATGAAGTAGAAACAATAGAAAATTGCATTCAAAAGAAAAAGGATAGATAATGAGATATTTACCAACACTAATGAGAAGCACTAAAGTGTTTATTAAATACTTAAACACAAATTACCAACATTGATTACACCTCATTCTTAGGTAGACACAAAGGGATTCACCTTCCCCAAGCACCAACCTTTCGTTCCAATTTGTCAACATAAGTGAAATCCATCACTTAGCATTAACCCTAATTTGGGATTCTCTCTTAAGGAGAAGATTAAAACTACAATTTAGAAGTAAATCATTCAAATGTCCAAAAGCTAATGAAAATAAGAGCTAAAAGGTATATTTATACTATTACAAGATAATGACTAAAATAACCTTAATGAAGGGTGCTTCTTTGGAGTGTAAAAAGAGGGATCAAAAAACCTCCATGCCCTTAGTTGAAGGCGCCCATGTAGTGTAGGAATTATAAGGCTTTCAAGTATCCTCCGCTTCACATTTAAGCAAGTAAACTTCCTTGGTTGAAGGCATCATGATCTTATAAGCTCCCATTTGCATGGTCAAGGCTTGAAGAGGCTCCAAAAGGTCTTCAATCTGAAACTTGAACCTTTGACAATACCTTGTACTCTTTGTGGTCTTCATGCTTGTATCATCCTCTCCATCTCGAAAGAAATTTGTCCTCAAATTCACATCTTGTAAGACCAAAGAAAGAAGAAAACAAGCACACAATCATCTTGGTAGGAGGGTTAGCATTAGTACCACAATTATATCATCACTCCAAGGTAGTTCACACTTAACATACATCCATGTATCCTTGGTATTTGACATGAAAAGCTTCGCATAAAGGATACAAAGGAAGTGAATAGGATTAACATCAATAGTGAATGAACATAAACTAAAGCTATAGCTCCTACTCCCCACAAGCACACCTTTATCAAATAGAAGTAGTATACTAGGGTCTAAAGATGAGCATTCCTTTTACTAGTTTATCATGCCAAGGGGGTACATATTTGAAATACAACGGGAGATCCCTTGTTTTGTCCATGAAACACTTAGCATACATATCACAAAGGATAGAGCTAAGGTAAACATCAAAGGAAAATAAGCACAAGCTGAGGCAATCCCTTCTCCACCCCACTAGTGTTCCGAGATCAAATGGATGATATAGCCAAGGGTATAAGCTGAGATTAACCCATCCCCTTACTAGGCTATCATACTCACAATCAATCAAGAAAATTACCCTTAAAAGAAAGCTATCATTCAAGACTAAAGAGTTGTGGTCTAAAATTTCTCTCTTAGGAACAAGCACACCTTTATTCACTAGTTTGCCAAACACACAATCATTATGAACAAAAAAAATGGCACGATTTTCATCATATACGCTCAAAGGATCATGTTCCATATCATGATCAACATTATAAGAATGAGAATCAACTTAAAGATCTTTAATCTCATTACTCACACAATCAAGTAGTGAACTACCCTTATAAACAAATTGAGCATTACACACAACAATAGTACTACCAATGAAAGATTTATGCTTTTATACACTAGGAAAACCCAAAATCACATCACTTTGGATACTAATAGCCATATCACAACATTTTAGAGTTTAGGGAGTGTAGAGGGTACCAATTTTACCTTGGGTTGTACTAGGGTAGCTCACTTGCCTTAAAATTTCGGCCAAGAGTGCATTTGGAACACCAACATGTTCGGGAGGGACTTCTTTTGGATTCTCCTTTGAAATTATATATTCTTGTACCTGCACATATGAAGAATCAATGCTAGGCAACATTCTAGCATTTGGGTTAGTGATTAACAAGTATTTTTCATGGACAAGATCCACAATCAAGCATTCGTTTTCCCTTAAAACTTCACTACCCATGGTTTCCCTTTCCCTTTCCTTCTTTTCTTCGCACTTTTCTTGTATCTCAACATTAATTTTCTCTCTATCTTAAGACTTAGCCATATTCTCTTTGGATTCTAACTTGTGGAAAGGAGGCATTTGGTTTAGTGAAGTGTAAAATCTTTGGTCAAGTGGGTTTGGAACTTGGTACTTTGGAGTTTGAGGTAATATTTGAGTACCAAGTCCTTTTTGTTGGAATTGGTTCAATGAGGAATACATAAGTCTACTTGGCTCTTGGGTTGATGGACTTTGGTTTTGGTTTTGTGGTGGCTTTGATGGGCATAGTCCATCAACTCCCGCTTTAATTATAATCATGTTACCCTTAATTGATCCCACATAACCCTTTATTGAACCCAAATCACCCTTTATTGTACCCAAATCCATACTCATCCTTGCCACATCACGAGACATGGCCTCAGGCCGAGCCAATACGACCCTACTAATATCATTACCAATTGATTGAGCACTTGAACCCTTGGGTTCCATGATTAAAGTACCTAAATAACAAGCAAAAACAGAAAAGGAAATACCTATAAAATGAATAAACAAGTTAGTCCAAAATGAGCCTCACCACTCTCATACTCGGTTCTTACCTCACACTTGGCCTCACAAGTGTTGAAATTTGGCATGTACTTGGCAAGTGAATGAGTGATGAATCTACTTTGGCCTGGAATCGATTTTTGTTTGATGTGACTCAAATAAAAATGATGTACGGACTTGAACCAACAAATTACTACGACTCAAAAATGAGAAAAGTAAACAAAAAGCAAAGATACGAACAAACAGATTCAAGACTAATTATCAACCTAGTAGGTACTTACTAGCTTGCTAATTAGTGATTGAGTTTAAAACAGAAGAAACTAGAATAAAAAAAATTAGAAACTAAGAAATCTAGTTTAGAGCTTAATTAGGTTGATAAACTAGTGATGACGTGGCCCAATATGGTTGGTTGTTGATTTTGCCAAAAATTTACAATTTCCAACTCAGTGTTTTGGCCAAGGATACACTTAAGAGAGAGTGTTTGAATTAAATTTGGTGAAAAATATAGGATTGGAGCCTCTTTTTCAAGTTCAAATGGATTTGAAATCAATGGTCCCCCACTTGTACTTTCAATTGTACTTTGAATTTTCCCTTTATCTCTTCTTCTTTTGGATGACTTGAATATTCTTGGAATATTCTTTTGTACAAACAACTTTTTCACTCTCTTTCTTTCTTTTTGTGGATCTAACACCCTTTTGAATATTCTTCTTCAACAAGATATGAAGATGGTGAAGAACAATATGAATATTCAAGAGTTGTTCGAAGTTTGACCACAAGGCAAATGAACTCTAACTTCGATTTTTCTTTTGGATATAGGTTCCTTGGGTCAAGGCAAGCTCAAATAACAACAAAACAGCCACAACACTCCACAAAAAAAGATATTCACCACGAGATCCCACCTCAAAAGCTTCAAACAAGGCACAACAATGGTGGATCTAGCTCAAAAACATCCAAACTTTGCTCCAAACTTAGATCTAGACTCCCTAGGTGCTAGAGAGAAATGATATAGCACTATAAACCCTCAAAACAAAACAAAAATGTGTAGATCTAGCTTGGAATTTTCGGATCTACAACAAACACTATAAGATCTACCTTGTTTTTGTGATTTTTCTTTGGATTTGACTTTTTTTGTTGTGATTTTCTTAATAAGGACACTAAAATCAAGGGTTAGAGTTGTGGGAACAACCCTAATCAAGGCTATTGATACCAAATGATAACTAAAACAAATCTATCACCAAAATTAATAACTAAAGAAGCAAAAATCCGCAACTAGAAGAAAGGGGGATGAAGTAGAAACAATAGAAAATTGCATTCAAAAGAAAAAGGATAGACAATGAGACATTTACCAATACTAATGACAAGAACTAAAGTATATATTAAACACTTAAACACAAATCACCAACGTTGATTACACCTCATTCTTAGGTAGACACAAAGGGATTCACCTTCCACAAGCACCAACCTTTCTTGCCAGTTTGTCAACACAAGTGAAATCCATCACTTAGCATTAACCCTAATTTGGGATTCTCTCTCAAGGAGAAGAAAAAAACTACAATTTAGAAGTAAATCATTCAAATGTCCAAAATCTAATAAAAATAAGAGCTAAAAGGTCTATTTGTACTATTATAAGATAATGACTAAAATACCCTTAATGAAGAGTGCTCCTTTGGAGTGTAAAAAGAGAGATAAAAAAGACCTCCATGTCCTTAGTTGAAAGCACCCATGTAGTGTAGGAATTATAAGGCTTTCAAGGCTCATCCACTTCACATTTAAGCGAGTACACTCCCTTGGTTGAAGGAATCATGCTCTCATAAGCTCCCATTTGCATGGTCAAGGCTTGAAAAGGCTCCAAAAGTTCTTCAATCTGAAACTTGAACCTTTGACAATACCTTGTACTCCTTATGCTCTTCATGCTTGTATCATATTCTAAGTCAATTTCTATGACAGACTTGGATATAGAATCTAAATCAACTCTTAGATGTAAGGCAAGCCACTATAAGCCCTAAGGTAGATATTCTACTCAAGCACTTTTACTAAGTCCAATGAAACTAAGGCAACCTTTACTAGTATAGAAACTAAGGACAACTTACTCTAAGTATGAGCAACTAGATCAATCTACCTAATATTGAGTATTCTGAGGCATTCTCATTCTAAATATTAGTAATGAAGTCTATTCCACCTAAGTCAAAGAAAAACAAGTCAAGCTTTTCAATTCTAAGATTCACATAGCCTAAATGGTCAAACTAACCCAATTCTTACATTTCATCAATCCAATACTTAAAACCCATCCCAATCTAACAAGATATCACAATTATATCAAGACATATCTCAATCTAATAAGAAATAAATCTATCCTACCTCAAATTCGACGAATGCTCAACAATCTGCTAAATCTTTGCTGTTCTTTTCCGAAAAGTTTCTTCAAAGTGAAAATCTATCAAAAATACAATCTATAGATCATAACAAGAACATAGATACCTATATTGCAATATTGTTCTTCGGATCAAAAAATGACACCAAAACCCCTAAGTGGGTCCCACATACGGAAAACACATTTTGCGATCAACCCAATTTTCAAATACAATTAGGAAATCATAAACCTTATGAATAAGTAAAAATCAAACTTATTTGGGCTAAAATCAATCCCTCAAGCAATTTGAGATTTTGGCCAAAAATCCAAGAAATTGAAGCATGAAATGGATGGATTCTTACCTCAAATCCATTTTTAATCATGAAAATATATGTTGAACAATCTTTCAACTGATACCCAAGACTCAATTTGAAGTTATCATGCCATTCTAGGGTCTATAGAGCTCAAAGAGAGGTGGAAAATGGCCAAATTTTGACCAATGATGATATTTATAACCCCACTAGGCAAAGAGGTACCGTGTTTATGATACATACGACTTTGATCATGCTACCACAATTGTTCTTTGTTGGGAACGATCGCCATGCTCCGGTGCCAACAAAATCAAATCTTATTTTTGACCTCCGGGACTCATTCAGATTCTGATTTTCGCAAATGAACTATGTAACCCCACTAAATTCAATGTTCAAGATACACTGGTAAAGTTTGATTTTCTATACAAGATCGTTTAGGATTCTTGTAGGTCCGACATCCATATCTTTAATTTTTAACTTTCCGTCCAACAGGTCAAAATGAGCTCGGGTGTAATGGAACCCAAACTAAGAGTCTACCTAGCCTAAAATCGATATTCCCAAGCCGTTGGTATAGTTGAAATTCATTGTTTAACTTTTATGGATTTCTGAGGTCTCGAATTAGTTGTTTCAAATTTGGTTCAGCTATTTAACTAAGTTGGTAAACCTCTTTACGATTATAACACCCGTGCTTTTTCTTAGCTTGAAAATCATCTCAAGGATGTTAGAACTTGCTTTAAAATAAAAATTCATTCTTATACAGGTGGTATTTCCATAATTTTCACTTCCTATCATGTTGAAAATTGAATAAGCTTTCTATCAATATATAATTCACCCAAATCCGATACATGGGTGAAGAGTTAGAGCCTTTTTAGTGAGACAGTGTTTGACCCAAGCCTTCAACGCGTCGCGGAGATAACTCAAATGGAAATTGTTAAATTCCAGTGTTGCCTCACAATACTGGAGTGTCGCGCCAAACTTTCAGGTCGTAGACAAGGTGGCAACGCAATAGCTCCACGTCGTACCACCGTGCAGTTTCCCAATTGTCAATTTCTAGTGACACAATGCGATAACGCCGCGTCGCGCCAAGGGCCCAATTCGGGAAATTTTACTGAAAATTAAATTATGTGTTCAGGGTTAAAAGGGTCAACTCTTCCCCCATATAAGCTTCCAAACACAGGATTTAACCCTTATTCATCCAAAATATTAATGTTTTTCTCAAATACTCTTAAGAACTCAAGCTAGGGTTTTCAGGGAAGGTTCAATTTCAAGAAGGTTTCACCATTAATCTTTATAAAATCTTGAACTAAGGTATGCATAGTGTTCATTCATGGACTCTTTTCGTCTATGAAGTCTAAGAATCCTTTTTAATTACAAGTTATTAATTTTCTTCATATTTTCATACTTTGTATGTTCTTTTTCATGTTGATAAATGAGGAATTGATTTCTATTCTATGATTTGATGATAATTTCCATGTGGGTTGATTAGTATAGATAAATATTTACAAAATCTCATGACTAAAACCTTTTATGATGGAATTGGAATTGAAGCATGATGTTTAATTGTTGTATAATGTGCTTTACATTTACTATGCCTATAATATGTTTGATTAAATGCCTAGATTAAGAAAAATTGTCTAACTAGCATGATATCATGAAATCCCCATGTATGTACAAGTTTATGCCTATTATATGTTTGATGAGAGGCTCCTATGAATGTAGTATGTATTATAATGTTAGTGAAGTCTTCAAGTAAATCATGCTATGACAGTTTTCTTCTATCGAGTCCTGGGGGTACTTGTACTCAAAATATTAGCTGTGTGCCTAGAGCCATGTCATGTTTTCACGATACTCTCAGTCAAGCTATGAACTCTTAGACTTCAGATAGTCTTATAACTCAGGAAAAATCTCCATGATCTCATGACTCAGTCAGTTGTCAGATATTTGTAGCATTCCATCAGCCACAAAAATTCAGTAACTCAATCTATGCTCAGTTTAGTTCAGTAAATCATGTTTAATGTCCATTTAGATGGAAAAATTCAGTAACTCAGTCCATGCTCAGTTCAGTTCAGTAAATCATGTTCAGTGTCCTTTCAGATGGGAGTAGGAATTATCACCGAGTGAACCCAAGGATGGGGACTCACCTGTTATATGGGGGTGTGATTCCTAGAAGCAATCCTTGCATTCCAGAACTATGTAGCCAGCATAGGTTGAGACATCGTGGCCTATTATATGAGGGTAGATGAGGTTGCCTAACCTATTATGTGAAGGTTCCCACCGTTCTCACTAGATTTACCTGTATATGAGGGTTACTTACATGTTGTCCTTACCAGTGGTGCGGTATTAACACCCTTCCAATCAAGGCATAGATTGGACCCCAGCTTGGCTATTGTAGTACCTTTGGGGCATGTCGGTTAGATACTACTTCCCACAGTTTTAGGTTACAGAATCAAGGCTGTTAGATATAGTTAATTAGTCTCAGTAATAAAACTCAGATAGTTCTTCAGATTTCAGGACTAGCAGATACAATCAACTTTGATACAGTACGGAACTTAGATAGTTCCATCTAATTCAGGACTATCAGCTACAGTGACCCACGTTATCAATTATACTCAGATACAATCACCCATGTTATCAACATTATTCAGATATAGTTCTTGATGTTATTAGTCATATCAGTCACTAGCATGTCACGTTATCAGTATACAGACTTAGAAATCATGAAATCACGTTATCAGTTACAGTTACGTATTTATACATGTATTCTCACGTTCATGTTAGATAGTCAATTGGAATTATTCATGCATATGAACCATTGCATATAGCCTACCTCACATGTATACTCAGTACATATGTACTGATGCATTCGTGCTATGGTGATTTATTTTTATGTTATACCATAGGTTTAGAGACACGAGTTCCAGATCAGTAGTAGATTCTAGATTTAGTAGTCAGAGTAGGAGTGAGTCCTCATCCTTCGAGGACATAATGATTTTATTGTATCTCATTGATTAGCTTATTAGTTGTAGTTAGTTGGGGATATGTCCCATCAACTCCTTATTCAGATTATTCAGACCGTAGAGGCTTTCAGATTAGATACAGACCATTATTTTTTAGACTTCAGTGTTTACAGTTTTGTTTTGGCTATTGTATTACCCCACAGATGTTATACATTAAATTATGTTCAGTATTGAACCTTATGGCCTTTCAGTGCATGTTTCTACATTATTAAGTTATCTTATGTAGTATACAGGTACAGATATTAGTCATGGGTTAGCTTGTGGTCCCTCGGGGTCATGAGCACCATGTAGCATTCCTGTTCAGCAAATCGGGTCGTTACAACGATCAACCTCGAAAGACCTTTCTTCAGTGTGCGATACTAATTGGAGGTCTGTTGAGGTGAATAACTAGACATTCTTTGGGTTTACTTCTTAGTTCTTCTTAAAGAATAGAGTTTGAGATAGAGGAGAGCTTTTTGTAGCCTATCTTTATCCCATAAAGTTCTCTTTTTTTAACTTGTTTAAAATTATTTATCTAAAATCGATGGCTTGATAAGGCTTTGAGTGATTGAAAATTCCACTTCAGTTTTGCCTTTGGTTCTTGCCTTTCATGTATATTGAGTTGCACTCACATCAAATCCTAAAATTTATATTCAAACCAATGCAAGTCTCAATGTTTTTGTTGTTTGATTAATTAATGTGGCAAGTCATTTTTCAAAACTAATGGGTACCTCATTGTGTGCTATGTTTTTTTGGTTTTCTTTGATTAAAAGAAATGATTTTGGCATCTCATGATAATTTCAAATATGATACCTTTTCAATATAAACTTTGAGTTTGTCTTTGTTTGTTGTTGTTGTTGTTGTTGTTGTTCGTCGTCGTCATTATTATTATTACTACTACTACTACTATTATCATTTTTATTATTACTATTACTACTACTACTACTACTACTATACTACTATTACTACTACTGCTGCTGCTACTGTTGTTGCTGCTATTATTATTATTATTATTTTATTTTTCCTCTCCAAAAGTTAAAGATTGGAACTTCTGTTTTTTTTATTTGTTGCTATCTCTTTTAGTCTTATGGTTATTCAAAGAACTTGAGTCTATAAATACGCAATCACTACCACTTTTTTCCATTTTCTTTATGATTTTGATCCAAAAAATAGCTTGGCTTCACTAATCATTATTTTTCATCTTCATTTCATGAACCACCCTCATTCGAGTCCACTTGGACTTTTATCTCGCATTTCGTTGGTCCATCAAGGCCCAATAACACCAAGTCAAACTTCTACCAGTCCAAATGGACTTACTTTTTGAAGAAAAAGGCTGTATAGATGGTTATACAGTAGTGTATAGAGGATATACAATCAGAATTGAGGAATGGAAGCAAATATACAGGTGGAACACAAAATATACACAGATATACAATCATATACGCAGATATAGTCATATCAAACCTTTTAACAAGATAGTGATTTTTCAACTCTCTCAAAAAGAAATCTATTCTAATCAAAATGGAATCTATTTCAAACATATATTCCATGATTCCTTACTTCGACAGGGTACGAATATCTAATTTGATGCTTTTAGATACTTTTTCAGACCTACTGACAATACTAAGTAGCAATCAAAAATTTGTATCCACTTTTCCTGATATTATGCATGGATCAGGTATATCATAGACATTTCCACATTAGAGGGTTGGACAATGCTTGCTCTTTTTTTTTTCTCACTAATTCCCAAGCTGAAGAACAAGAGAAGTTTCCACTAGTTTGTAGGCAATAAAATTTTATTAAATTAAAATGTGTACGAAATTTGGATTATATTAAATTCAAAATATATTATTCCCAAATAGATATTGAAGATTAACATAATTGGATTGATTATTTAAGTCCAAACATGTTTGGATTTTAATGAAAGTTCAATTTTTATTGGGTTAGCCTATTGATTTGGGTTTCAAATGATGAACCCACTTTGCTAAACCTAAGATATTGTCATATTCTAGAGGCCCAAATAAGCGCCACGTGTTGAATGACATGGCATACCAAGTCAAGTAAAGGATCTAATAAGACCATGCCACATGTTAAAATGATGCAGCAGGCCTAGTGAAATCAAAAGCCTATAAAAGGTTCTATATCACTTGAATCTGATTGGTCAAAAGAAGTTCGTATTCACCATGACTCTTAACTTCCTACAGCTATAAATAAGGGTCTCATAATTTAGAAAAAGGACCAACAACTCTAACAAGAAGCAAGAGAAAATTTGTAGATCAAATACCGTAATTTCTCTACAAAGCTCAAGCATTCACATCCAGTTCATCAAGATTCAAGATCAAGACCAAAAGATTAAAGAAAACTCCCAAATGCCCTTGAATCCAAGTACAAGTGAAGATCAAATCCGTAAATCAAGCTCAAATTCAATATCAAGCTCGAAGTCCTTGAATTTATATTTGAAAAGGCAAATCAGAAAATTCATAGAGATTATATCACTCACATATTGAAATTAATAAAATGATTGTTACAATATTTTTCTTGTCTCAATTATTTATTTTCTGTTATCGAAATTTTATTGTCCAATAAATTCTGGCATGCCTAGAGGGACGATCTCTTCCACTCATCTCAATTTTTCCAATACCAAAGTTTATGAAAACTGAAATAACTTCCAAGAAGATCAACTCATAATCAACTACCTCCAAGGCTGCTGATTCTAAATTCTCTACTGAAGTGGAAAGCATCCATGGTGTTACTTTTGGAAGCTTTGGAGCTGTCACAAAGAGAAAGGACATCATGCTAGGACAACAAATACATCAAGTATCATCCACGCCAACTCTAATGTTCGGATCTTCCATACCAAAAGAAGCAAGGTCCCATGCAAGTGCTTCATAAGAAAGAAGCAATGTGGCAAAATCACTTAAGAAGACTGTTGCTCTGCTTGAGCACTTTGTTTTGAAATACTTTGGTGTAGAAAAAGATGGTCGTTCAACCAATGTATCATCTCCACTTTTACCGCATAAACTGAGTACTTCAAAGATCAACTTATGCGATGATCCGTGTTACTCTCAAATGTCTCAAGTGATCATGCAAGCAATGGTAACTGATTTCTAATCTATGGATGAGTATCTTGCAACCTCGACAAAAGCACTTGAAGATCTAAAAAAATATATGTAGAATTAACATGATCGGATTAAAAATTTGGTAGATAGGATGGATGGATTAATAGATGGAGAGTATAGGCATGCACCTAGAAAAGATCCAGAATTTCATGAGATAGAACATCCTATAAAATAGACACCACCAAGGACAATAATCTCAAGGAGTTCATTGAAGTAAACCTCAAGGACAAGTGTGATATTATCACAAAATATACTCTGACTTATGCCAAGCCCTACAATATAAGGATTGTAGCCTAAAAATGCCTACTGGCTATCAACCCCCTTAAATTTCAAGAATTTGAGGGCAAAGGCAATTCAAAGCAACATGTCCTGCGCTTTGTTGAGACATGAATTAATGCTGGAACCTACGGTGAATATCTTATCAAATAATTTGTCCGTTCCCTACAGGAAATGCTTTTGATTGGTATATGGATCTTGAGCCTAATTTCTTCATTAGTTGGGAGCAATTGAAACACGAGTTCCTAAATTTCTTTTATAACACAAGGTGTATAGTGAGCTTGGTAGAGATCATAAATACTCAGCAAAAAAAGGATGAGTTGATCATTGAGTTTATCAGTCGATGGAGAAATGCGAGTCTAAATGGCAAAGACAGGCTCAACAAAACTTCTGCAATAGAGATGTGCATCCAAGGAATGCACTGGGAGCTTCTCTATATCTTGCAATGCATTAACAAAAATTCCTTTGAAGAGTTAGCTACTCCTGTTTACGACATGGAGTTGAGTATGTCTTCTATTGGAAAGAGAGTAGCACCGATCCATGACCCTTGAAGGGGAAAGGATAAGTAGGCACCCAAAAGATGGGGCAAGTTTATCCCCAAAAATGACAATAAGGAATCCCTGAGTATCGATGTGTCTCCTATGAAGGTCATCACGAAAGTGAGTGATAATACTCAACTTACACATCAATTTAAGTGCAAGGCAGTCGTCGTCAATATATTTACCTAACTTTGGAGTCGGGGTTTAATTCACAAGGAATAATGTGAGTGGCGATCAAATTAATTCAAAATAATAGATACAAGTTAAATTCAAACCAATAGTACAAGAAGATAAAAATGGAGGAGATAGTGCTACACTAATGTTTTTTTTTTGGGGTTTTCTAGTATAAATTCGGGGCTAAGAATAATTAGAGTTCTGACAATTAGGCCCGGACCTTGGGATTATGCATTACCAAGGGAATGTCATGTGGGTATTACTAATCAACATCAATTTAGTTACTTAAATATGGGTAGGTTCGGTTATAGATTTTGATGCTAGTCTTTCAACAAAACACCAAACTTTCACCCGTTGATTCTTTCGAATACCTAACGGGTGTGTTCAATAATTGGCAACTACAACCTCAATCTAGGCATCCCTACTTCTAGGATGATACCCATGGTATATTTAACTTCACAATCACCCTTATGTGTAAGATAATAAAAATTTAGCAAACTACACACATAATTGTTTATCATTGCTTTGGTCTCCACATCCCTCTTTCAAGGATGATGTGGATTCCTAAAATTTACCCAAAACCCTTCTTTTGAAGATGACCTTGAGCTTTCTAGAATTTGGAGCTTTCACTTATCAAACCCATATGGGTAATTAGGGCTTTCACTCACAAATCCCAACAAAAGCATAGCAATGATAAAAACCATAAGTATGAACTACCAAGTAGAGGCTAACAATAACAACCTACACATACTTTAACCCCTATTCAGACATAACCCCAAGAGAGAGATCTAGATAAACATGAGATAAATAAGTAAAGTATACCCAAAATCTCCATTGAAATGACTTGTTGAAGATTAGGTGAATGTTACTTCAAATTTAACACTCTCACAAATCAACAATTGAAGTGAGCTAATCCTCCACTTAGAAAGTATCCAATGTATTCTTCACCCAAAATTTATACAATATTTTCTTCTCCAAAAAGGGAAGCTATGAATTTAAGAGCTAAACCTAAAATTGGGGAAGATGGAATATGATAAATGATGCTAGGGTTTGAGACTTTTTGTCAAATTTTAGATTAGCCACATATATTTCCAGATTTTCCCTTAGGCTGAATTCTCCCGCTAAGCCGCTATCGCACCAGCTTGGCCTCGACCGCGACATCCACGACCGTGAAAGGCTTATGTGACCGCAGTTAATTGACCTTGCTTGATTACCGCAATTGCAGTCAGCAGAACGCGACCGTGGTAACTGAGGCCCTTCTGCTCCAGGTCTTCAACTGCACTTTCTTGCTCCCTTTTTGGTCATTTTAAGCTCCAATCCACATCTTTCTATCCCCTCAACTCTATATTTGAAAAGAGTGGATATTAGTGTATTTAATCATAATTATATCTCATTTATTCATTCAAAATAAGGTAAAGTGCATGATTATTGATTATGAATTAGTAGTAAAATCACCACTCATGAGTGAGTAAGAAGCAAAACGTGAAGATGACTTCTCAAGCACAACCAAATCAAAAGTTAACTTTAAATAAAATGCAAGAAAAGGAATACCACTTACTTAATTTGGATGTTGTTGAGATTTTCAATAAACTCCTCGAGCATAAGATCATTGATCTACCAGATATGAAGAGGCCCCGACGAGGCTAGAAAGACTAATGACCCAAACTATTGCAAATATCATAGGCTTGTGGGTCACCCTCTATAGAAAAGTTTTGTCTTCAAGGAGAGAATCATGCAACTGGTAAATAAGAAGAAGATCTTCTTTGATGATGAGAAGGCTAGTTCTTCTCAAATCTTTATCACTTTTTGGCTCGTTCGATCTGGTCTAGATATGTGTCGAAGAGAATAGCGAGGAAGCATTAGATAATGACAAGTCTTCATTTTATGAATATGATGATATGAAACAAAACTACAACACTAGAAAACAAACTACGAAAGAAAGTAAAGACAATCGATAAAGAGATAGATAGATAATTAGACACAAGAAGAAGAAGTAACTAAGAACAAAAGGATATATAAAATCCTAATACCATTAATTACAACTAATTCAAACTACTAATTCCTATGGTTACCAAGACGGATATGAAAGCCCTTTAACCCAACGTTTCTAAATCAAAGTTCAACAAAAGTTGTCCAACACTCTCACTTAATGGAGGAACATTCATCAATTCATCAATAATCTAGAAAAAACTAAGAGAATGAGCTAGCCTCCAAAGTATTTACAATATAGGCTAATTGTTACAATTTAGGCCCAAAAAGTTACCCAATTGAAAGAAAAGACCCACTAGGGGCTGTTTCGATCCACTCTTGAAATGCTAGAGTGGATCAAAAATGGATTTAAAGGACTTTCGGTGCAAGTTTTTTTGAAGGGCATTTTTAGCCTTGTTTTACCTTTCCTTGACTCCTACGATGATCCTTTGACTAATATGAGTATGATCATCAACAAATAATACCTTTTTGATGGTAAAGAGGCTTCTTCAAGTACTTCTTGCTTCATGACAATCCTTGGATCCTTTGATCCCAAGCTTGACTACTAGAGAATGTCTTAGAGATAATACGAATTGTATCATCTTCTCTATCTTGAAAAGAATTTGACCTCAAATTCAAGGGGTGATCATCTTCTATCATGTCAAAGAGTGAAAGATCACACACATTAAAGGTATTATGCACTTTATATTCCAGAGGATGGTCAATTTTATAGGCATTTTCATTTATCTTTTTAAGCATTTGAAATGGACCATCACCTCATAGCATCAATTTGGATTTTCTTTGGGTTGGAAACCTATGATTTTGGAGGTGCACTGACACCCAATCACTCAGTTCATACACAAGCCGCTTCCTTCCTTTGTTTACTCTTTTGGCCACCTCTTAATTCTTCTTCTCAAGGCGAATTCACACCTACTTATGTAACTTCTTCATGGTTTCCGCCCTCTTGTTTCCATATAAGCTTATCACAACATCACTAGGCAAAGAAGTAAATATAAAGGGGTAAGAGGGTTAAAATCATAAACACATTCATAAAGAGTCATACCAATAGTTGAATGGAAAACACGATTATAAGAAAATTGGACTAGAGGTAGGTGGTCCTCCTAAGAGGTCATTTTTTCTTTAACTAAGGTGCGCAACATAGAACCCAAGGTGTTATTTACCACGTCCATTTTACCATCTATTTGTGGGTGGCAAGATTTTGAGAAAATTCATTTGGTGTCAAGCCAAAAGTGGCTAAGGAACTTAGAGTCCCTATCACTAACAATGGTCTGAGGAATTCCATGTATTTTGACAACATGCTCAAAAAGTAAATAAACCATATTAGAAGCATAATACATTTTATAACATGGAATGAAATGGTCCATTTTTTAAAATCTATCAACCATAAAAAAATGCAATCTCTACTCCTCCTTGTCCTAGTCAATCCCAAAATAAAATCAATAGAGATGTCAAGCTATGTGCATTGAGGAGTGGGTAGTGGGGTGTATAATATTTGAGTGAAGAAGGCTGAATTTTACACTTATACTATCCATTCATTGGCTACAAATTCTAGCAATATCTTGATGCATCTTGGGCCAATAAAATAATTTTTCTAGGATTCCAAAGGTCTTGTCGATTCCAAAATAACCCATCATAACCCCATCATATGCCTCTCTAACAAATAATTCTCTCTATAATCTAGAGGTCACACATAACCTTCTTCTTTTGAACAAGAAACCATCAAACTTGGAGTAGGGCTTTGAAACACTAACCCTCTCCCACCCTTCCCTATCCCATGTCTCATAATCTTGGTAGATTTTAGCAAATTTAGGGTCCTCGGGGTACATTGTATTTAGACTCTCAAATTCCATCAATTTTAAAGACAATGTAGTGATAAGAACATGCTTCCTAGAGAATGCATCGGCTACCACATTTTCCTTTCCTTTCTTATATTGAATTACATAAGGGAAAGTTTCTAGGAAATCAATCCACTTGGCATATTTTTTATTGAGTTTATCTTGGGCCTAGAGATGTTTTAGGGATTCAGGATCATTTCAAACTACAAACTCCTTAGGCCATAAATAATGTTGCCAATTACCTAAGGCTCTAATAAAGGCATTGATAACGCTCAATCTACAGCTCTTGTTTGAGTGTAAAGCGGTCGTTAGCAAATATAGAACCCAACCTGGGTTGGGTGTCGATCCCACAGGGAATAGCTTGGCCAACAAGTAAGCAAAATTACTAGACTTTTGGTGCAAGTCTCGTAAAAGGGGGGAGTATTGTTTTGCAAGTAATGTAAACAAAAGCTGAAAATAATAAAGTAAAGAATGTTACGTGAGTTGTAAACAATGAGAGTTGAAGCGTTGGGGTTATGTCCACCTTCTGAGGTATACGTCTCTATTGGCTATGAGTGTGTAGAGTCTTGACATGCAATTGCTTATAGAGAATTGTAGTCGATGGTAAATCCAAGCGTCTCTCGACCTAAACAAGGACTATTTCACTTTAACTCTCTCGAGCTTAAAGCGTGTCTAACGGTACGAATTCTCCAAGAGGTTAGTCCAGTTACGGCACTAGCTTTTTAATAGGAAAGGGTGTCCTACTACCTTGACATTATCTCTTTTCCAGACAAATAACCTTTCTCTCGAACAAGTTAAATGTTAGACTGGCGTTATTCTATGCGTCTCTTTTCTAGACAAATAACCTTTCTCTCGAACAGGTTAAATGTTAGAATGACGTGTTCTTGTGTTTGCAACCGCAAAGAATGTAGATTTAAGATGAAGAGCGTAATGATATAAGCAATATACTTGTCTTGAACTCACAAACTCACAGCTATAGATAGTAACTCATTCGGCTTCCATAACCCCAACTAAGAGGTTTAGTTACCCATGAATGCGAAGGATATCACGTTTTGCATGGTGGATGGCGTGAGAAGTGGGTGTTTAGGCGTGTGGTTTTAGTGATTCCCTAGCAAGTAATGATTCTCTTGTTGTGGAATTTATGAATAGAAGAATAGATTAGAAGTGTTTGTGGTGGAAGATGAGAAGAATGGAGGAAAATTAATAGTTGAATGTATCTCTCCACTAAGGGAGGAGTTGCCTCTCCACTAAGGGAGGACTTGATTAAAAATCTCTAGCATGATAGGGTATTTATAATACTCCTATCCTACTCCTACTATGCTAATGAAATAAATAACCAAATCCTACTAAACTAAGGAAATACTTAACCCATTTGTACTAGGTTAATGTAACATTCTCCTAATCCAAATAAACTAATGAAATACATAACCCAATTGTACTAGGTTAATGTATCATTGTCAAAATACAGCTTTGTGTCTGTAAGTCCCCAAAGTCTTCAGAAATGCTGTTTTAGCCCGGGACAGATTTTCCATGCAGCAGTTTTGGTCCTTAGGCGTGTAGACTTCCTTCCCTTCCTTTGTGAGCTTTCTTTTGCGTCAAGTAAGCCATAAAATGCTGTATTTTGCATCATTTATACCTGAAACTTTCCTAATCATGTTCGTTAGCTCATTTACAGGAAAAAGGACTAAAAGTGCATGAAATAGATAATTAGTTCTCAAAACTAGGCTAAAATATGGGCAAAATATATTGATATAGGCACGTAAATTCGCCTATCATCAACACCCCACACTTAGAGCTTTGTTCGTCCTCGAACATATCATGTCCTTCTAAGCACCGACTTAAGGTTTTTACAGCAACAACACAAAACATTTATCAAGACAAGCACAACAATTATCAACAAAGAGTAGCTTTCCTATTATAAGTAGAAACAATTTAACCTCAAGCATAGACTCGTGATGGTGATCAACTCGCATGCAAACGTTAAGGTACATAAAATCATATACAACTATCCAAAACTCATCAACCATGTGTGTCTCACAATATAGTACCCATAATCACTCACAAATATAGTATATTTTTCAAACATGGGTATCAAAGTGTCCTTGCACTCACTCTCACAAAAATTTCATATGTAGCAACTAATGACCATAAGCTTGCCCTTAATGTAGTACTCTACTAAATGTCGGAATGTTAAGATTAGGATCAAGTAGGTCTTTTGATGGTTGTAATGTAGGCTAAGGGACGGGTAGGACTATTTTGGCCAAGAATAGTGACTAGGTTCCTAAGCGCTTTAATACATCACATTGTATCAATGACACTTTTTTTCTTTCAACCTTTCTTCTTTTTTTTTTCTTCTACCACCCTTGTTCTCCTCTTTTGTTTTTCAAATTTAAGAACAACTCACTTTTCAGCTTTCTTTTCCTTTTTCTTTTCACGACATACCTCTTATGATAGCATTTTTCATAACACATTCAAGAACCATTCCAATTTAAAGCATCATACTCACCCAATTTCCTCTTATGTTGTCACATGACTTGTTCACTTTAAAGCACTTAGGAATTTGGATCAAATTACGGTCTTGAAATAAAATGGATTAGGCTTACATACAAGGTTGTCATAGAAATAGGCTAAAGGCTCAAAAGGGTTTAACTAGGATGATTTACATGGGTAGGAAAAACTGAAGGTAAACAAATATAGGTTGCCAAAGAAATGCCTAAATCATATCCTAACTTACACTCCTTATTTTCGCTTTGCATACATACCAGGCAAGTTCTAGCATCAGCCACATACATAGAATATACTATTATCTCACACACACAAGGCACATGGTCGACTTGATTGGAAGTAATATAGACTCTTGACCCAACAATTGAAGGAATTGAATCACACAATATCACATAATGAGTCACAACTAGAGCCTAAACGTCTCAATAGTCACAATTGTAGCACATACTCTTGTTATAATCTCATGCTGCCTATCAAAATAATTTCATGCGAAGCTAGAAAAATTTGACTCCTAAAAAAAACCAAAAAAAACGTCAAACGAAAAAACAAAAAAATGAACTCAAATAAACAAAGTAAACAAACAAACATAGGTGAAAATAGAGAAGTATAGCATGCGATACCACCACCCCACACTTAGTCGGGACACTGTCCTCAGTGGAAAATAAATACGAGGAACCTGGTTGGTCGGACTTATCCTCTATGTCTGGGGTCATACCCCTTGCATTGGAATCATCATAAGAGCCATCATTCTCATAAGTTCCGCATAAGTATCCCACTTAATTCCAAGCGTGAGTTGAGGTATTTGCAGCGAGGAGGGTTCTCCTTGCTCCTTGCGGCCTCTTTTCTTGCCCTTTTGGGAAGTGGTAGCCTTCTCCTTGCCTTGGTTCTCTTTAGGTGCCATTGTACCTGAGACTTGAAATAGTGTTAATGGTAGAACAATCCCAATAGATACAATCTATACACAAGCCGTAGGGGTACCACCCCACACTTAGTTTGTTGCTACAAATTAGTGAAGTGAGAGTGGTCGATTACTTAGACTTCATCGACATGCGTTTTAGGAGCTATATTCCAACAAGAAAATCAGATATGTAACACTTCTTGCAATCTTTGCAATACTTTCATGTTAGATATATCAAGACTACGACATAGGGATTACATTATGGTATAGTTTCTATTAATAATCACAATCTCCTATGTCGGTAGGCAACTATAAGTCTTATTCCGATGAACGGGATATTCTAACATGCAAGTATTCAAGTGACAAGATTATGCAATGTTCATGACTATAGCAATTTTGCAAGTAGTATAACAATGCATCAAAATCAAATTCAAGTCGGAAATAAGTTAAGAGCATCCTAACGTACATGTTCACTCACTTGGTTTTGTATCAACAATTCAAACACGTTCACATCACCAATACTTTTTCAAGATTTAGCAATTCATAATAGGTGTAGTAAAGTAGTACTTACAAAATTTAAATGAAGAACAAAGTAGTACTTACTTGGTTGAAGCCTTTGGATGATGTTCTTGTGAAGAAAAAGAGCAAAAGGAAACTTTTTGATAGGATTTGGAGACTATAGGTGGTGCATGAGCTAGGTTTCCAATGTGTTTTTGGTTCAAGATTAAGTCTCATATTTGTAAGAAAAGGTTGGGTTGAGTTTTGACCCATTAAAATCGGATTTGGAGACCAAAAGTGACCATAGGCGGTGCCTAATGCTTTGCCTAGTTGAGCAGAATGCCATAGCATATGCCATGCATTTATTTAAGAATGCCATAGCATATGCCATGCATTTATTTAAGAATGCCATAGCATATGCGGCGCATTGTCTATGGCATATGTAGACATATGCGCCGCATAGTCTATGGCACATGAGATACTGAGACCAAATGCCATAGCATAGGCGGCGCTTAGTCAAAAGCATACCTAGGAATAGGCGGCGCATAGTGTATAGCACACTAGATTCCGAGTCCTTAGGCTATAGAATGGGTTGTGCATCGTTCGTGGCCTATTTTTACCAAGGCCTAGCCTTCCTCGAAGCCTATTTTGACGAGGAAAAGGCTCAATCCATAGCCTTATGCATCACCATTGCTAACTTACCAACTTTACCATACAATGCGTCCAAATCGTCAATTGAAATCAATCTCCTCGTTGAATACTTCTTGCACCTATTTTTGCTCACAACCAAATGAAAACGATTAGTACGATGGGTTGCCTCCCACCTAGCGCCTTAGTTTTGGTCGTGGCACGACTCTTATTTTTGGATTTTTCATAAAACAAAACAAGTACTAGAATGAAAGAAAAAACGATAAAATGATAAAACGATGGGTTGCCTCCCATCTAGCGCCTTATTTATTGTCGTGGCTCGACGTAGTTACCTCGAGTACTCAGACTTCGTCGAGGTAAGTGATGGATCGTTTTCTGAAAGGATTTAGACGACAATGAGGCTTACCTGTGGGCATGCGATCTTTTTCGAGATGGCTCATACGTTTCTCCGGAAAGTCACCAATTATATCGTCAATAGTCCAACCCATAACTCTCTTGTATCTCCTCAGAGCAGAGATGAGAGCTTCTACGTGCTGTTCACTTAAATCATCTGCTCTCTCAGGAAGTATATTTCTACTTTCCACGAACACATACCTTAGATAATCGGGGAGCTCTTGCGATTCTAGCATTGGTGGCTCGTCAAAGGGAGTATTCGCTGTTGGTCGATTCTTGAGTTCACAATCCGGTTTCTTAGGAGTATAAGACTTTATTTCTGTTAGAGCACTCATAAGTTCTTCATAACCTTCATTATCTTCATGCTCAACTTTCAGTGGCACAGCAGACAATGGCTCAACAGTAGGTTGTTTCTTTATAGATAATGCTTTCATATCCTCATAATGAACATCAGCTACAGATGACTCATTCATATCGCTGGGCTGCTTCATTGTTTTGCATATATCAAACCGTACCACTTCGTCAACCACTTGCTTGCCTTTTGCTGAAGTTTCCAGCACCTTACCACTTCTGGTAGTTATGGCCATGCATGACCCATCATTCCTTGGGTTTTGCACAGTATCGCTAGGTAAAGTGCCAGCCTTTCTTTGATTAAATGCAGCTGAAAGTTGGCTCAATTGCTGCTCTATTTGCTTGATAGAAGTGGAATGAGAATCAACTAGTTTCTTCATGGAGGACAAATCATCAATCACCTCCTTAACTCCTGTGCTCGTTGCTTTCACTCCTTTTAATAACTTAGCCATCATGTCTTCCATACTCCCAGAATTAGATGTGGTGGTATCACGTCTACCAGGGGGAACGTACAAACCACTCTTTTCATTATTTTTCTTCCAACTACCTTGGTCTTTGCTTCCTGATTTATCATAATAGTTTCGACCTTGGTTTCCTTGGGCATTCCCACGGAAACCCCCCTGATTGTTCAAGTAGTTGGCCTCCTCTTTAGAATCAGATTCGTATCTTCCTGTTAGCGCTATAGCTCTCACTTTTTTGGTCTTCCCTGATAATAAGTGCTTTGTCAGAAGATCCAATTGTGTTTTCATGTAAGCCATGTCTTGGTCACGATCTTCTTGTCTTCGCCTTTGGTCTGCAGTCATGCCAAAAGATACAGTAGAGCTTGCTACCTCAGAATCCCTGGTATGCCAAGCTCTACTTTGCTTCGTCATACGATCTAGCATATTGCTTGCCTGCACAAAGGTGAGGTCCATAAATGATCCACCTGCTGCATTATCAACCACTGGCTTAGTCACCGAATTCAACGCTCTGTATAATATCTCCATCAAGTGGACATTGGTCATATGATGGTTTGGGCATCGCATTAGCTTCGTCTTGAACCTCTCCCATGTTTCGTGGAGAGCTTCAGTTGGAAGCTGTCAAAAATTAATGATCTCATCTCTCAACTGTGCTCTTTTGGATGGCGGAAAGAATCTTTCTAGGAAAGCGTCTTTCAATTGCCTCCAATTAGTAATAGAATCAGGAGTCAGCCCATTCAACCACATAGTTGCCTCCCCAGACAGAGACAATGGAAATAGACGTAATCGAATTGCATTCTGTCCAACTCCAGGATTGTCGAATGACTTGCATGTAAAAATAAAGTTGATCAGATGCATATTCGGATCATCGCCTGCTAGTCCACCAAATAATCCCTTGAGTTGCAAAAGCTGAATCATGGCGCTAGTGATATTGAACTTTGCTCCCGGTGCTAAGGGAGGAAGAATAATAGCTCCTGTGGAACCAGCTTCGTCAAGATCGTCTTCATCATCATCGAACAGCATTGGTACAGTTCGACGTTCAGGCCTATATCTTGCTTGACGATCTCTTCTGTTTGCTGGTGTTGCCATCTCAGCAGTATGTTGTGGGTTTAATAGCTCTTCATCGCCCAGATCCTCATCGTCAGGATTTGTTGCTCGCCTACGGTTATCAATATTCTGTTGATGCACTTGAGCAGTCATCCTTTCAATTTCACGTTGTGCCTCCATTGATGCACTGAATAAACCTTAAAAAAACAAAAACAACAACTAAAAGTAAAAGTACGAGAATCTTTGACCAAAGGGTCTAGTAATTATCACGAACTTGATTGACACTCGTATTCCCCGGCAACGGCGCCAATATTTGATAACGCTCAATCTACAGCTCTTGTTTGAGTGTAAAGCGGTCGTTAGCAAATATAGAACCCAACCTGGGTTGGGTGTCGATCCCACAGGGAATAGCTTGGCCAACAAGTAAGCAAAATTACTAGACTTTTGGTGCAAGTCTCGTAAAAGGGGGGAGTATTGTTTTGCAAGTAATGTAAACAAAAGCTGAAAATAATAAAGTAAAGAATGTTACGTGAGTTGTAAACAATGAGAGTTGAAGCGTTGGGGTTATGTCCACCTTCTGAGGTATACGTCTCTATTGGCTATGAGTGTGTAGAGTCTTGACATGCAATTTCTTATAGAGAATTGTAGTCGATGGTAAATCCAAGCGTCTCTCGACCTAAACAAGGACTATTTCACTTTAACTCTCTCGAGCTTAAAGCGTGTCTAACGGTACGAATTCTCCAAGAGGTTAGTCCAGTTACGGCACTAGCTTTTTAATAGGAAAGGGTGTCCTACTACCTTGACATTATCTCTTTTCCAGACAAATAACCTTTCTCTCGAACAAGTTAAATGTTAGACTGGCGTTATTCTATGCGTCTCTTTTCTAGACAAATAACCTTTCTCTCGAACAGGTTAAATGTTAGAATGACGTGTTCTTGTGTTTGCAACCGCAAAGAATGTAGATTTAAGATGAAGAGCATAATGATATAAGCAATATACTTGTCTTGAACTCACAAACTCACAGCTATAGATAGTAACTCATTCGGCTTCCATAACCCCAACTAAGAGGTTTAGTTACCCATGAATGCGAAGGATATCACGTTTTGCATGGTGGATGGCGTGAGAAGTGGGTGTTTAGGCGTGTGGTTTTAGTGATTCTCTAGCAAGTAACGATTCTCTTGTTGTGGAATTTATGAATAGAAGAATAGATTAGAAGTGTTTGTGGTGGAAGATGAGAAGAATGGAGGAAAATTAATAGTTGAATGTATCTCTCCACTAAGGGAGGAGTTGCCTCTCCACTAAGGGAGGACTTGATTAAAAATCTCTAGCATGATAGGGTATTTATAATACTCCTATCCTACTCCTACTATGCTAATGAAATAAATAACCAAATCCTACTAAACTAAGGAAATACTTAACCCATTTGTACTAGGTTAATGTAACATTCTCCTAATCCAAATAAACTAATGAAATACATAACCCAATTGTACTAGGTTAATGTATCATTGTCAAAATACAGCTTTGTGTCTGTAAGTCCCCAAAGTCTTCAGAAATGCTGTTTTAGCCCGGGACAGATTTTCCATGCAGCAGTTTTGGTCCTTAGGCGTGTAGACTTCCTTCCCTTCCTTTGTGAGCTTTCTTTTGCGTCAAGTAAGCCATAAAATGCTGTATTTTGCATCATTTATACCTGAAACTTTCCTAATCATGTTCGTTAGCTCATTTACAGGAAAAAGGACTAAAAGTGCATGAAATAGATAATTAGTTCTCAAAACTAGGCTAAAATATGGGCAAAATATATTGATATAGGCACGTAAATTCGCCTATCAGGCATATAACTCTATAACATAGCTGGAATAATTTAGAGTTAGGCCCTTTAGATTTTCACTAAAATAGGCAATAGGTTTATGATCATGCATTAACACGACACCTATTCCTACCTTACTTGTATCACATTCAATCTCAAATATCTTATCAAAATTGAGTAATTGCAATAAGGGGAAGATTTAAGCATATCCTTCAAAGATTCAAATGCATTGGCTTACTCATCACCCTATTTAAAAAGTTTATCCTTATGGATCACCTTGGTCAAGGGAGCGGAGATGGTACTGAATCCTTTGAAAAATCACCTATAAAAACTATTCATCAAGGAATTTCAGAGTTGGCTAATTATTGATGGAGTCTATCTTAGATTCATCCACCTTGAATCCTCTTAAGCTCACAAAAAATCCTAAGAACACAACATCATTCACACCAAAAGAACACTTTTCAAGATCAACATACAACTTCTCCTTTCTTAGCAATTCAAACACATTTTGAAAATATAAGATATGTTCTTTAAGGAATTTTCTATAAATAAGGACATCATCAAAATATACCAAAATAAATTTCCCAATGAACGACTTCCCACATGGTTCATTAACGCATAAAGGTACTAAGAGCATTGGTGAGGCCATAAGGCATGACCAACAATTCATATAGACAAAAATTTGATCTTGAATGCAGTCTTCCACTTATCACCCGGTTGCATCCAAATTTGGTGAGACCCACTCCTTAGGTCTATCTTATAAAACACACAAGAACCATTCAACTAATCAAGCATATAATTCAAATGGGCAATTGAGAGGCGATAATTTACCATTATTTTATTGATAGCTCAGTAATCAATGCACATGTGCCATGTTCTATCTTTCTATAGCACTAGAAATACCGAGACCACACATGGACTCATGCTCTCTTTGATGTATCCCTTATTGAGGAGTTCCTCAACTTGTCTTTTGAGCTCTTTTGTGTCCATTGGATTACTTTGGTAGGACGGCTTGTTGGGTAATTAAGAACTTGACACAAAATCAATTTGATGCTCAATTCCCCAATGTGGGTGTAATCCTTGGGGAAGCTCCTTTGGGAACACATCTTCATAATCCTGCAAAACAAGGGAATAGAATGAGGGATAAGAGAAATAAAAGGGGTTAGCATGAAAAGCATGGTCTTGGAGGAGCATGGGTGTTTTTTCATCATGATCTTTGAAAAGATCTTTGTTCCTAGCCAACATCACCTTGGGACTCTTCCCCTTCAACCTCTTTTTATCCTCTTCTTCATCTCTCTCCTCAGTTTGATTTGCCTTCTTACCTTATTTCTTAACTTTCTCTTTTAATTCTCTAAACTTTTGGTGACCCATATTAACTTGAGATGGAAAAAGTGGATAGAGAGTGAATTTTTAACCATTCAACTCAAAAAAATATCAATTGGTCCTCCCATTATTCTTGGTTGAAAAATCATATTTCCATGGCCTCCCAATCAAGGGATGACAAGATTTCATGGGTACCACATCACAATGTACCTCATCATGATAATTTCCAACTTTGAACATAATTTCCATTTGCCTAGTCACCTTTAAATCACTACAATCATTTAACCATTAAAGCTTATATGGTGTCGCATGTTTGGTTGTGGGCAACTTTAAGAAATCAACAAAAGTAGCACTAGCCATATTAGTACAACTTCTACTATCAATGATCATAAAGCACATGCTTTCCTTTATAAGACATTTAGTATGGAATATATTCTCCCTTTGACTAGGGTCATCCATTGCCTTTTTAATTATTGTATGCTACACAAAAAAATTTGGAACCTCATACTCTCCATCTTAAGGCCAAGTATCTTCATTATCCTTCTCTACTTGCTTATCTTTTTCAGACCCTTCTCTATCTTGGGCTTTAATATCATTCTCATCTTCTAATCCTACCTTTTCTCCAAGGTAATACAATTTCCCTTCCCTAAGGATAACATTTATTTGATTGGGACATTCACTTAATTTATGCTCCCATCCTTGACATTTAAAACATTATAAACCTTTAGGATTAGGAGTAGGATATTTTTTACCTTTATTCCTTGGTGGGTACTTTGGAGTTGTCTTCTCTACGGGATTCTTATCATTGGAATTGTAGTCCTTATTCGTGTTCCATCCCAATGGAAATTGATCTACCTCTTTATTCTTACTCTAAGTGTTGATAGATGAGTACCCTTTTGGTTTGTAAATTGCCTTTTCCTTGATATCTATGTCAATCTCTGAGTCCGCTTGAACGATTTCTTCTATGGTCTCAAACTTATGGATAGTCATGCATGAGGATATATCTTTTTTCAACCCAACCTTGAAGCATATGACTTCATGGTTCACGTTCTCTCAATGATTGAGCTTCTAGATCAATTGTTGGAATTTATCATAATAACACTCTTGCTACCTTGCCTCAAGTTGTATAATTTGGAAAGTATCTCACGTCTATACCTCTCCGGAACATACCTTTGTCTTATGAATACCTTCAAGGCATCCCATGGAAGGGTTTGTCCTTTATTTAACACATTTCCAAATCTCTTGACATAATCCTACAATGTATTGAATTATCTTTTAAAATGAAATATGACATAGCAACTCTTCTTCTTTTTGGTGATATCATTAACTTGGAAGATCCTTTCACAGGAGGACTCCCGTGAGAGATAAGTTTCGAGATCACTTTTGCCTTTGAAAGTTAGAAGATTAACCTTCATTAAATTGATACTCACATCTCAATCCTTATTACTTTATTGGTTCCATTGATCATAACCTTGGTGTTGGTTTCCCAAGTTTACTCTACCATTAGGTTCAAGACCAAATCTTTCTCCTCGACCACAATAACCTTTTTGATCCATTAGTCTGCCTCTTATTTTTCTACCAATATGTACTTCATTAAATGCTCCAAACTCCATTAGTTGTTCTTTTCCTTGTTCCTCGTCTATTTAGATGGGTTGGTTTTAGTTAAGGGGTGCTTGGAATGGGGGAAATTTGGTTTAGTAGAGTTAGGGTATTTAGGTTTGAGATTCATCATGTTATGTTTGGTTGAATTGAGGTTGAAGTGGTTGAACGAGATTTTGTTTTTTTTGATATGTAGTGGCTTGCAGAATAGAATCATGTGCTTGTATTGGTGGATTGATTATTTGGTGATGGTTTCTGAGGAAATTGAACCAAAGAATTTGGAGCATGCACGCTAGTCATAGCATGGTTGTGTTGAGGTATGGATACAGATATGTTTTGTCGACCTTCCACGATATATGCTCTTCCACCAATGAGGGATACACTCTTTACAAGAGAATCCACCTTAAGGTCAAATGAATTTGTCTTGGTTTCCAAAGATTCAATTTAATGATTGAGAGTTTCGATTGCCACTAAGATAGCATTTGTTGAGTGGTTATCCATGGTTTGTGAAGTTTTACCTTCCGTAGCCATTGTACTATGAGGAAAGACACTGACAAAAACAACAAATGCATTAGTTTTAGAGAAATTAACCTCACCAACTCTTCACACCTTTGTTTACCTCACACTTGGATCACAAATTGTCGTGCCTTTTTTCCTTGGAGTCTTATTCCTAGTAGAGCCAGCATGTTTATGCATATTGTTTTTCCGTTGTGATGTGTTGTGGTTAAATGGTATAAAAATAAGTATCTATAACCGTTGACATATTTATTTTGAAATTTCTTGGAATGATAGCTACCTCTCCAATTATCTGTGTTAACTGTGTGATGTGCATCTGTATGTGACTATTGTGAATCGTTTTATGGCATTAGTTCTAGGAACATTATAATCAATGCTAACAATTGCATGAATGATGTTGGGCATAGTTACACGCCTAAACACCATAATTTACCAATGTTAGAGCTAAGTTTTGAGGATAAAATATATAATTCCTGCACTTTTAGTCCATTTTCCAGTAAGTGAGCTAACCTATGTGATTAGCATGTTTTTCAGGTATTAACGATGAAGATTTCAGCACTTTTTGGACCCTTGGGCAGCAAAGGAAAACTTCACGTAAGAAGGAAGGCATTCCAAAAGCTTGTGGACTGAATGTGATGCATGGAGAATCTGTCCCGAGCAAAATTAGTATTTCTTAATACTTAGGGGTGCAGCAGTAACCTAGTAGGACTAGGACAAGGATGTTATAAAAACCTGATTTGCTGAATTTTTCAGCATCCATTCATTAATTTATTGTCATTGATTCATTAGATTTCTTTCATTCAACTTTTGCTCCTAATTCACGTTACAGAATCTGTAAGTTGAAGATAGAGAAACACGGCTAACTCTTGAAGAATGGCTAAGGAGAAAAAACGTCTACTTTGACGCCAAATCACTTCCATCGCCAAGATTATTCTAGGTTGTGGTATGATGATTTTGTCTATTGTGATCTTCGTTCTACTCATGAGTAGCTAAACTTCTCTGTTAGGGTTATGGAAGCCTTGTGATATACTATCTATTACTATGAGTTTGTGAATTCGTGATGTGTATGCTACTTATATCATTAATCTCTTCGTTTTAATTGAATTCTTGTGGTTGCAAACATATAGAATACGCCAGTATAGCATTAACTTGTTCGAGAGAAAAGTTACATGTTTGGAAAAGAGAGTGTGACAAGGAAATAGGGCTACCAACCCCTGTTTACACGTTAATGCCTTAACCGGATTAAACTCTTGGAGAGTTTGTACCATTAGTTATACACTTTAAGCTCGCGAGAGTTAAGGTGAAATAATCCTGTATGGTTGAGAAACACTAGGATTTACCATTAGAATACGAATCTCTATAAGTGCATGCATGTCTAAATTCCGAATTACTCATAGTTAATAGATACATAGAACTCATAAGGTGGACATAACCCTAACTTATTATTCTCTGTGATTAAAATCCTACTAAACTAAGCATTTCGTTGTTACTTTAACAATAGTAATTCACGCCACAATTAAATCCCCCCTTTTCCGTAGAATTTTTGACCAACAGTCTACTAATAGCTGCAATACTTAGTGACCAAGTATTCCCTGTGGGATTCAATACCTAACCCAGTTGTGTTCTATATTTGACAACGACCGCTTACACTTTTATGAGAGCTGTAGTTTGGGCATTATCAAATTTTGGCGCCGTTGCCGGGGAATATAGTTGTCAACTAAGTTTGTGATAGTTACTAGACCCTTTGGTCAAAGATTCTTAAATTTTACTTTTCGTTTGTTGTTTTTGTTTTATTCAGGTTTTGTTTAGTGCATGCCAAATACTCGAAGTTCGGGTCAGCCATTATTACCCATAAACCCTGAACCGCAACTTATTGGTAGGATGGAGGCGCAACGAGACATTGAAAGAAGGGCTGCTCAACAGGAGCAGGCTAGATTAGCTGCACTGGCCACTGCTCAAGTGCATCAACAGAATATTGATAACCCAGGGCGAGCAACAAATCCTGATGATGAGGACCTGGGTGATGATGAGTCACTAAACCCAAGGCATGCTGATGAGGTGGCGGCACCTGTGAACAAAAGAGATAGTCAAGCTAGATTGAGACCTGAACGTCGAGCTGTGCAGATTCCTTTTGATGATGATGATGATAATTTGGATGGGGCTGGTGCCACAGGGGCTATCATTCCTCCACCCTTGGCACCTGGAGCCAAGTTTAATATCACTAGCACCATGATTTAACTATTGCAGCTCAAGGGGTTAGTTAGTGGACTTGCAGGCGATGATCCGAATATGCATCTGATCAATTTTATCTCTACATGCAAGTCATTCGACAATCCAGGCATTGGAAAAAATGCAATTCGGCTGCGCTTATTTCCATTGTCTCTATCTGGGGAGGCAACTCTATGGTTGAACGGGCTAACTCCTAATTCTATTACTAATTGGAGGCAATTGAAAGACGCTTTCCTAGAAAGATTCTTTCCTCCATCCAAGAGGGCACAGTTGAGAGACGAGATCAATAATTTTCGACAGCTTCCAACTGAAGCTCTCCACGAAACATGGGAGAGGTTCAAGAAGAAGCTTATGCGGTGTCCAAATCATCACATGACCAATGTCCACTTTGATGGAGATATTATATAGGTCTTTGAATTCGGTGACTAAGCCAGTGGTTGATAATGCTGCAGGAGGGTCATTCATGGATCTTACCTTTATTCAGGCAAGTGATATGCTAGACCGTATGACAAAGCAGAGTAGAGCTTGGCATACAAGGGATTCTGAGGTAGCAAGCTCTACTGTATCTATTAGCATGACTGCAGAACAAAGGCAAAAAGAGGAGGAACGTGATCAAGATATGGCACACATGAAAATGCAGATGGATCTTCTTACCAAGCATTTATTATCAGGGAAGACCGAAAAAGTCAAAGCTGTTGTGTCACAGGGAAGAGATGAATCCGATTCTGAAGAAGAAGCTAACTACTTGAATAATCAGGGGGGTTTCTGAGGCAATTCCCAAGGAAACCAAGGTCGGAACTATTATGATAAATCTGGAAACAAGGAATGTGATCAAGGTAGTTGGAAGAATAAGACTAACAGGAGTGGTTTGTATGTTCCTCTTGGAAACCGTGAGACTATGGCATCTGGATCTGGGAAGATGTCCATGGAAGATATGATGGCTAAGCTGTTGAAAGGAGTGGAGGCAACCAATACGGGAGTAAACGAGTTAAAGAATGATTTGTCATCAATAAATCAATTGGTTGACTCGCATTCCACTTCAATAAAACAGCTAGAATAACAATTGAGTCAACTTTCAGCGGCATTCAATCAAAGAAAGGTTGGCACTTTACCTAGTGACACTGTGCAAGATCCAAGGAACGACGGATCATGTATGGCTATTACTACCAGGAGTGGTAAGGTATTGGAGAATCCATCCAAGGGAAAGCAGGTGGTTGATGATAGAGCAGATAATGTTATTGATGTAGAATGTGAAGATGCCGAAGAAGCTGAAGAGTATGCTAATGACGTCACCCTTAGATGTCTGTAGCCTGAAAAGATTGATCATCAGAAGCGAGATACAAAGGAAGTGGTGGAGAAAACTATTCCTCTTCCACCACCACCTTTTCCTCAGAGATTGAAGAAGAAAGCTGATGATACTAGTTTCAATAAATTTATGACTATGTTGAAGCAGCTGACTATTAATGTTTCATTGGTGGAGGCGCTGGAGCAGATGCCTGGGTACGCCAAATTCATGAAGGACCTTTTGACGAAGAAGCGGGCAGCAAGCTATGAGCTGGCAGATAATGTTCACCATTGCAGTGCAATTGCTACAAGATCTTTAGTACAGAAGAAGATAGATCCTGGTGCTTTTACTATTCCTTGCACGGTTGGATCTATGAATTTTGCTAAGGCATTGTGTGATTTGGGAGCTAGCATCAATTTGATGCCGCTATCCATTTATAGAAAGTTGGGGTTGGGTGATCCTACACCAACTAATATGCGGCTCGTGATGGCAGATAGGTCGGTAAAACGACCTGTTGGTATCTTATATGATATACTGGTGAAGGTTTTGACCTTTATTTTTCCGGCAGACTTTGTTATTTTGGATTGCGAGGTGGATTCTGAAGTTCCCATAATCTTGGGTCGTCCTTTCCTCACAACTGGAAGTGTGCTTATTGATTTAAGAGCTAATGAACTTTTATTTTGGCTGAATGACGAAGTGGTCCATTTTGATGTATGCAAATCGATGAAACAGCCTAGAGATATGAATGTGTTCTCTGTTGCTGATGTTTATTATAAGGATGAGAAAGAATTATCTTTAGAGAAGCAGCTTACTGTTGAGCCATTGTCTGCTGTGCTGTTGAATTTTGAGCGTGAGGAGGTTGAAGAATATGAAAAAACCGTTTGTGCTCTAACAGGAATAAGGTTCTATTCTCATGCCCCTAAGAAGCTGGACCTTGATCTTAAGAATCGATCTTTACCAACAACGAAGACTTCCATTGCAAAGCCACCAGTGCTAGAAGTGAAAGATCTCGCCAATCATCTAAGGTATGCATTCTTGGGAAGTGGAAATACACTTCCGGTGATTGTTGTAGCCGATTTAGGTGAGCAACAAGTAGAGGCTCTCATCTCTGTTCTGAAGAGGTATAAGAGAGCCATTGATTGGACTATTGATGATATAATTGGTATCCCTCATGGGATATGTATGCACAAGATTCATCTAGAAGAAGATTGCATGCCCACAATTAAGCATCAGCGTCGTCTGAATCCATTCAGAAAATGATGCACCATATATCTCGATGAAGTCTAAGTAATCGAGATAACTATGTCGTGCCGCGACAATAAATCAAGCGCTACATGGGAGGCAACCCATTGTTTTTAATCATTTTTTTTACTAGAAGTTTGTTCTTGTTAAATAAAAATCCACAAAGAAGAGTCGAGCCACGACCAAAACTAAGGCGCTTGGTGGAAGGCAACCCATCGTTCTAATCGTTTTTGTTGTTTTTTAGTAAGTGTAGGTGCAAGACGTATATAAGAGGAGATTGGTCTCAAATTTTAATTTGGAAGTGTGCCATGTTAAAGGTGGTAAGTTAGGAATGAAGAAGCAAAGGCTATCGGTTAGGCATTGCCTATGCAAAACTAGGCAATGGTAAAGGCAAGGCCTATACAAATCTAGGCAACGGACAAGGCAAGGCCTATACTATGGCCTTTGTTCTCTGAATCAACAAGGCTATAGCATTGGCTCCGCCTATGCTCAACTAGGCAAAGCATTAGGCGCCGCCTATGCCATTGCCTTTGCTCTCTGAATCTACAATGCCATAGCATAGGCGCCGCCTATGTCCAACTAGGCTTTGCTAAAGGCGCCGCCTATGCTAAGCATAGGCAAAGCACTAGGCGCCGCCTACTTATGCAATTTTGTCTCCTAACCCAATTTTTCATGGGTCAAACCCGGCCCAAGCCTTGGTCTATAAATAGAACTTTAACCTTAGAACAAAACCACATTGTTTTCTCAACCTAGGAGCCGCCTAAGCTTCCCAAATCTCTCAAAACTTTTCTTTTTGCTCATCTAACCTTGCAAGATCATCTTCCTAATCCATCACCAAGTAAGTTCTTCTTTTATATTCCGTAGTTGTTAAATTACTACGCTTATAATGGTATTTTAGATCTTAAAGTGGTGTTGATGATTAGAATGTGGTTGATTTGTTATGATACATCTAGTTGAGTGAAAGAATACATGTGGGTGTTCTTGACTTGGTTCCGACTTGTATTTGATTTTGATACACTGTCATACTTTTGCGGAATCGACATGGTGAAGTTAATTGCATAATCTTTAAAATTGAAAGATTGAATGTTTGAATGACTCGTTCATCGAGATAAAGATCATGATTGAATTCAAGCATGAAATGTTGTGATTATTTCTCTGCAATAACTTAATACGATCTCTATGTAGTAGTCTTGTCAAAAGGTGCATTAATCCAAACATGAAGTATAGTCAAGATTACATGAAATAGAGTTGGAAAGGATAGTTAAGATGACATGAAAGTATGACAGTACTAAACATGTTGTTGGAACATATAGCCTATATGTATGTCGATGAAGTCTGAGTAATCGACATCAGTTACTTAATTAGTTTGTACTAACAAATTAAGTGTGGGGTGGTGCCACTACTGTTTGTTTGTCGATTAAATCTTCCGAGATGAGCTAACATGAATCTATTTTAATCTCAGGTAGAATGGCACCAAAAGGACAACACGGGAAAGAAACAGTGTCCACCTCACAGAAAGGTCGGAAAAGGGGAAGAAAAGAGCAAGCTGAATCCTCCTTACTGCAAATACCTCACCGCACTTTCAGGATAAAATGGGTCCTAGAGGAGGAAGGAAAAGAGTGGTACAAGAACAACAAAGTGAAAAAATATGTTCACGTGGAGTTAATACAAAAGGAGAGTCTAGCGAAGAGAGAACCTCGCATTTTGGCTAAAATCATGGCGCTACATCTTGATTTCATTTTCCGAGATATGGGAGAATGCAATCTTGATCTAACGTGAGAGTTCTACGCCAATTGGTCCCCAAAGACTACCGGAAGTGAAGTAAAGATTTGGGGCCAAGTCTTGTAACTGAATGCGGAGTTTTTCAATGCTTTTCTGGGTTTTCCATCTGTAGATCCATCACCGCTCAAGGAGCTTTATCACAAACCTCCGTACAGGGCAATCAGACACACACTGTGCGGAACTATATGAATGGCTCGTTGGAATCGTCACAAGGCTACCGGTCAGCATAATACCTTCCCGTATGCTTTCCTAAACAGAGAAGCTCATATATGGTTGAGGATAGTCAACTCTTGCCTCATTCCTGGGACACAGTACACAAAGATCACACGTGATAGAGTATGCTTGGTGTATGCTCTGATGACTAATATTCCCATCAACATTGGTGCGGTTATACGATTATCAATGCATAAGGCTAGGCTGCACAAGAGGTCCCATGTCAGCTTTGGCAATTTGTTGACTGCGATATTGAGGAAGGAGCACATTGAAGAGGAACTCGTAGATCATAAGCTTTTGCACAACCCGAAGAAGGTTGATCTAACAAAGGTTAAAGATCCTGAAACTATGCTTGGCGTCAACCTGACCACTGCAGAAAGACATGCTCGAGATGAAAGTTTCTTTCGTCATCTATATGGCATGACTCAGTTTACCATGATGAGTGGGGGTCGAATTCCGACTGATACAGAGCTCCAATAGTTGGATTATGACTACCCGATGAATGAGCATACGCGGGCTATGTGCGGAGTAGGTGTACATTTTGAGGAACCTCTCGATGATGACGACTCTGATAATGATTCCGATGTAGGGGGTATGACCCCAGACATAGAGGAAGAGTCCGACTAATAAGGCTTTCCTTATTTATTTTCCACTGAGGGCACTGTGTCCCGTCTAAGTGTAGGGTGCTGGTATTTGTATGCTGTACTTCTTTGCCTACATTTATTTATGTTTGTTTGTAGTTAAATTTTTATATTTTTATATTTTTTAGATTTTGTATGAAATTGTTCTGATAGGCAGCATGGTATTATGACAAAAGTTTGTGCTAAAATCATTACTATTGAGATGTTTAGGCTCCAAGTGTGACTCACTGCGTGATGATTATGTGGTTTAATTCATTCATCTGTTGGGTCAAGAGCCTATACTTCTCCCAATAAAGTTGACCATGTGCCTTGTGTGTGTGAGGTTATAGTATATTCTGTGTTGTGACTGATGCTAGAACTTTCCTGATGTGTGTGTAAAGCAAAATAAAGAGTGTGAGTTTAGGAGCTGATTTAGGAATTTCTTTGGTAGCCTGTAATTGTTTACCTTCTTTTTACCTACCTGTGTACATTATCCTAGTTAATCCCCTTTGAGCCTTTAGCTATTTTCTTTGACAGCCTCATACGTAGCTTAATCCATTTTTTTCAAGACCATAATTTGATCCTAATTCCTAGGCGCTTTAAATTGAAGAGTCATGTGATAAAATAAGAGGGAATTGGGTGAGAGTGATGCCTCAGTGTATATTGGTACTTGAAATTGTTGTGAAAAAGAGTGGCTATCATAGAGGTGTTTTATAAAAAATAAAAATAAAAATAAAAAAATAATAAATAATCAAAAACAAAGAAGAGAGAAATAGAAAAATAAAAAGATAGTTGTGTTTATAATTGAATAACAAAATAGGTAAAAAGGGGTGGTAGATGAAAGGAAAGTAGAGGGGTTGTTTAAAAGTGAGTGTTAATGACATAACGTAGCGTATTAAAGCGCTTAGGGAAGATAGTCACTATTTCTGGCCAAAATAGTCCTACCTGTCCCTTAGCCTACATTACAACCTGTAAAGACCTAGTTGATCCTAAGCTTAGCATTCTGATATTAGTGGAGCATTACACTAAGGGCAAGCCTATGGTCATCAGTTGCAACATGTGAATTCTTTGTTAGAGTGAGAGCAAGGAGAATCTTGTACCCATATTTCGAAAAATGCAAAACTTGTGACTGATTATGGGTGATATCTTGTGTGAGACACACATGGTTGATGTGTATTGGGTAGTGTTATATGATTCTTTGTGGCTTAACTTGTGGATACGAATTAACCACCATTACGAGTCTATGTTGGAGGTTGAATTGTTTCTAGTAGTGATCATCAAAACTACTCTTTGTTAATAATTGCCTTGCATGTCTTGTTGAGCATTTTGTGCTGTTACTGTGAAATTCTAGGTAGATATTTGCATGGACGTAATATTTTGTTCGAGGATGAACAAAGCTTTAAGTGTGAGGTGGTGATGTTGGGCGTATTTACACGCCTAAACACCATAATTTACCCATGTTATAGCTAAGTTTTGAGGATAAAATATATAATTCCTGCACTTTTAGTCCATTTTCATGTAAGTGAGCTAACCTATGTGATTAGCATGTTTTTCAGGTATTAACGATGAAGATTTCAGCACTTTGTGGACCCTTGGGCAGCAAAGGAAAACTTCACGTAAGAAGGAAGGCAGCTTTTGGAAGCTTGTGTACTGAATGTGATGCATGGAAAATCTGTCCCGAGCAAAATCAGTATTTCTTAATACTTAGGGGTGCAGCAGTAACCTAGTAGGACTAGGACAAGGATGTTATAAAAACCTTATTTGCTGAATTTTTCAGCATCCATTCATTAATTTATTGTCATTGATTCATTAGATTCCTTTCATTCGACTTTTGCTCCTAATTCACATTACAGAATCTGTAAGTTGAAGATAGAGAAACACGGCTAACTCTTGAAGAACGGCTAAGGAGAAAAAACGTCTACTTTGATGCCGAATCACTTCCATCGCCAAGATTATTCTAGGTTGTGGTATGATGATTATGTCTATTGTGATCTTCGTTCTACTCTTAAGTAGCTAAACTTCTCTGTTAGGGTTATGGAAGCCTTGTGATATACTATCTATTACTATGAGTTTGTGAATTCATGATGTGTATGCTACTTATATCATTACTCTCTTCGTTTTAATTGAATTCTTGTGGTTGCAAACATATAGAATACGCCATTATACAATTAACTTGTTCGAGAGAAAAGTTACATGTTTGGAAAAGAGAGTGTGACAAGGAAATAGGGCTACCAACCCCTATTTACACGTTAGTGCCTTAACCGGATTAACCTCTTGGAGAGTTTGTACCATTAGTTATACACTTTTAGCTCGAGAGAGTTAAGGTGAAATAATCCTGGATGGTTGAGAAATACTAGGATTTACCATTAGAATACGAATCTCTATAAGTGCATGCATGTCTAAATTCCGCATTACTCATAGTTAATAGATACATAGAACTCATAAGGTGGACATAACCCTAACTTATTATTCTCTGTGATTAAAATCCTACTAAGCTAAGCATTCCGCTGTTACTTTAACAATAGTAATTCACACCATAATTAAATCTTCCCTTTTTCGTAGAATTTTCGACCAACATTCTACTAATAGTTTCAACACTTAGTGACCAAGTATTCCCTGTGGGATTCGACACCCAACCCAGTTGGGTTCTATATTTGACAACGACCGCTTATACTCTTAGGAGAGCTATAGTTTGGGCGTTATCAATGAGCCGGAAAGGTAGTAGCTTGTGATGTACCTTTGTGCCATGTGTGTGTGAGGTCTAGCTCAGTTCCCTTTTTATGTTGAATCTAGAACTTGCCCGGTTAGTCTTGCCTGGGTTGAAAAATAGGGGTTAGGAAAGGATAATAGGCCGTTGTTGAAATTAGTCCACTATTAGCCTAAATTACCTACCCTGTATGCATGATATCTCCCTTGATCCCTACTTTGAGCCTAAATGTTTATTTAATTTACTACATTTATCACCTTCTCATTTATGCCACAATGAACCTATTTTGGCCCTGGTCCTCCTTGGATACTGTGCACCTTAACTTAAGCAAATAACCTAAGTTAAGGGGACTATCATAGGGGTGTGTGATGTACAATAAGTATGAATAAGGATTGAATAAAAAAAAAAGAATTTAAACTGATGAAAGCGGTAGAAAAAGAATACGAAAAGTAAAAGACTGTGAAAAGAAGGAACAAAGTGTAAAAAAAAAGACCGCACTCATCCGAAATATGTGTGATCAAGAATGAATGAAAAATGGAAAAAGTCTAAGAGGTGGGACCCCAAAAGAGTAGTGTAGTATCAAGGAGGATTAGTTACTTTAAATATCTATGAACACCATTCCAGCCCCGAGCCTACATTACAAGCCAAAGAAAAAGACCTATAGTGATCCTAACTCAACTATCTAAAAGCCTTGGTAATGAAAATAAGGGCAAGCATATAGTATTTGACATACATTGATTGGAATTTATTTCTGAGAGTAAGTGTCTCTTGACCGTCCTTGCATTGACATGCTTGATTTTCATACATGATTTAGGAGGGACCTCTTTGTTGTAAGGGCACACAAGTTCTATCACTAGCTGCCTACTTGTTTGGGTAGTGTAACTTGTATATATGCATGGTTGTTGTTTCTAACTTGATGCCAAATCTTGATTCCTTTGTGTCACATTGTGGATCTTCATTTATAAACGTAGTTGCGTTTATAAGTAATTGAACTTGGAGAGTGCCATGTGTTTTGAGCTAAAATTGAAAATCAACTGTCATGGGTATCTTATGTATTTCTTGGTTAAGAATCGTAGTGTTGTGTTTTGGTTGTTTTAGGACAAACAATTATTTTATGTTGAGGGTGTTGATGTGTGAGCAGATGCTAACACATTTGAGGCTTTTAACTCTAAATAATTGTGAAGTCTTAAGCAACTTTTGTTATTTTTGATTATTTTTATTGTTTTAATGCAGATGTAAGTGATCAAGGAGGAAACAAAAGAAAAGAAGAACAAAATCAGTTGAAAGCTGGTGCAAATAAGATGAAGTGTAGCTGACATCATCTTTGAAGCACCGTTAGACATGTGAAAGGCTGTCATAATTGTCGTCAAGCTTAGACAGAAACTGAAGAATTAAAGTGAAGTGTGACGATATTTCTAAAGCACCGTCACAACTTTGACAAGGCGTCAAAATCACCGTCAACTCGAAATAGAACATGATGATTTCCAATGAGGATGTGACGACATTTCTCACATGCCATCATATATTTTACACGCCGTCAGGAGAAGAAAAAGATGCTATTATATTGGAAACTTTGACGACATTACGCAAAAGCCGTCAGGTGTATGACAAGCCATGAGAAATGGCTTCGTCTATTCCGAGAAAAAAGAAAAAAAAGATGAAACTTAAGATTTGCTTCCATATATAGCTCTTTCTATTTAAGGCATAGTTTTTACGTTTTATTACATGGAGGAACTTATAAAAAGAGTATTTTTTAATTCTCTTTATGGGGGGAGGGGGGCATCATCCACAATCAATTATCCATTGAGCAGAGAACATACGATATTTTTTCTCTCTCTATCTCAAGAATAATATTTTTGGTGTTTTTTCCTTGTGATTCAAATAAAAGTTCACTTCCGATGCAATTCATCATTGTACGTTAATCCTTTCAGTTATGAATGCAAATTGCATGCTTGTTTCTTGCGTCATGAGTAGCTAAACTCCTGTAACCTGGATTATGGAATCTAGGGTTAGGTCATGATAAGGTGTTAAATTAATTATTCAAGGTTTAATAGGTGTTAAGATTTCTTGATAATTCTAAGATTATAATTTATGTCTGTTGGTTGAAAACAATAGGTGTACCTACTTCGGTTTGCTTGAGAAAGAAATCATAAGCAGTAGGAAGTGAATTATCAACAGGGACTTAGAAATGCTTCGTTTAATAATCAGCACTGTAACAAGGTTGATTAACCTGAGATAAAATCTGGGCAGTCAATTGAGATTCCCTAAGTCCGAGAGGACTAGGAAATTAGACACTTGAATAGGTAGAGAGACATTTGAGCATACCATTTATAAAGATAGCTTGTCATCCTAGGCACCGTGAGAACCTTGAGTTATTTGTAGCATTATTCATGTACCGTAAACCCAGTGAACATAATTTCAGTTATTCCATAAATTCTTGATTACCAACAATCACTTGTTCAACTATTAAACCCCCCCATTTTGTCTTTTCGTGTCAGTTGTTTGAATTTAACTTGTATCTTTAGTTTCAAATTAGTTTAATTGCCACTCACATTGTTACCTGTGGATTCGACCCCGACTCTAAAGTTGGATAAATATATTGACGATGACCGCCTTGCACTAATCTGACGTGTAAGTTGAGAGTTATCACTAGCCACTGACTCAAGTTTTACTGTTCGCTTTGGTTTAGATTTTTAGGGCTTTATGTAATCTACAAATGCTTTTTTGATGTTTTTTAGTCAGTTTACATACTCATAATATTCACAAATACATATTTTTATTCTAAGATTGACATTTTATCTTGGAATACTCATTTTTTTTGGTTTTTGGTTGATTAATTAATTTGAGACTTTGGGTTTTATTCTTTCATTGTTGTGCGATTATTTCTATTCTTTCTTTATTCAATTCTATAGGGTTTCTTGCAACTATGAGTGGCTAAACCTCTAAGCTCAGGTTGTATGAAACTTGACAGAATAACAAAGTAGGGGAGGTATGAGGTTCTGGTGACGCTCAAGCTACACCTCTATTTTGAACATGATGTGGTCACTGCCCAATATAGTAACCCAACAAAGGTTGGGATAGAGTTCCAAGGGAATACGTGGAATCGTGGCTCTCAACTATTGTAATCAACGGCTAGAATTGGAAAAGAAAATAGGGATTTTTGAGTAGCAGTATCAAACAAGAGGCGAATATCAATTTCGATTGTAATCAATCATAGGTGAACACTAGGATTGTGTTCCCCTTATCTTCTCAACTCCGTAGGATTATTGTTATTTATTAAACCAACCTGATACCTTGCATGAAGAATCGATAGGTTATGTACAATCTACAGTCTTTTGAACAAGTAGACAGATTTCACCCTTTGCCTTTTAAGTCCTAGGATGTCACTTTACTGACCCTTATCTTAATCCCAGTTAAATATTAACTTTTTAGTCTCTAGTTATTATATGAAAGATAACCATCTTACTTCTATAATACCTTGTAGCGTGGATCAACAACTAACCGTCAAATTACTATTGTCATTATCTTTTCCTAGTCACTACTCATCTTTTGGAGTAAGTAGCAATAATATAGGTAGGATCCTAACATTTGCAGCCTTGAAGATAAATATTAAAGTGAATATAATACAATGCATGCACGATTATCTGTTCATAAAAACAATAGCATTTCCCCTACTTCATTAATCTGCCAGGGTTTCCACAATCCTAGTTAAGGGTTTTTAGCCGCTCATGCTTGTGAAGTAATCAACAACATTCATGATTGAAAGTATAAGATGAAATCACAATAATCACAAGTAAAAACCCAAAACCATAATTGAATTAATCAACCCAAATCAATACAAGAGAATTCAAAGACCAAAATTAAATCGTGGAATCCAAAAATATTTGTAAGTATCAAGAGTGCGTAATGTCTACTTAAAAACACATAAAGGGAATTTATAGTACATGAAGAAACCCTAAAACCAAAGACTGAATGAAAAAGGACAAAAAAGGGTCGGTGGATATATGTGCTGTCTACATGGGGCCTGGCCTTGGGCGCATGTGGCCACCACATGCGCTCAGACCAAAAATTTCTGTAGGTCTGCTCTCAGGATTTTGGACTTCTGACACATGCTTTGCCCACATGCGGTCCACATGTGATACATGCGGTCCGCATGTTGAACTAGGTAGGTGCCAAAAGTCTTTTTTAGCTCTTCTTCAATTCCCCACATGCTTTTGTCACGAACAGTCCATAAAGTATCACGAACACACATAGTTGATTACATAAGTTGCCAAAAACACCTTTTTCATACTTTTCACAAACTTACCGTCCAAAACTTTGTTTCCTGCAAAACATACCCAAAACACATCATATCTAACTAAACAACCTTAGAAACCTGCATATTTTCCTCGTTTTAAGCATCGAAAGTGCTATATTTCTATAGCACATTAGGTTTTTCTAGATCATTGTTTATGCATGCATTGTGATTTTCTTCGGATTGTTTGCTTTCTTGAATATTGCAGAAGTTAAGGACTTGTCAATATTTGAGATTATCTTCACAAGAGAGATTAAGATTAGGAAAAGAGGATTACAACAGTGATTTGAGACTATCAACCCTTATTTAATTAACTTGATATTCACAAGGTGATAGTTAAAATGAGATCAAAGACAAGAGTTTAAAAGGTGACACTCTAAGACTCACAAGGTGAAGAGTGAAATTTACTAAGGCGTTCACACGACGATTGGTGATACCTATCTTGCCAGGTTCTGCATGTGTGGTAGTGAACAGTTGGATTGAGCACGATATATCTATGAAGTTAGGAAGCCAGGGGGAAACATATTCCTAGTATTTATCTTAGATTGATTACAACCAAAAGCAATCAAGACTTGCTACTCCAAACTATTTAACATAAATTTCCTACCCCATTTACTTTCATGCATTGCCCGACTACTTCAACAAGTTTGAGAGAGATTTTTGACCTATTCCCTATGGGTTTGCCTGCAACGTAGTTGGGTTACTATAATTTAATAGCGGAACATTATATCTTCTTCTAAGGAATAGTTTGGACGACATAAAGTTTTGGCACCATTGCCAGTGAATACAATTGCAGATTGATTGATTGAAGTTTTTGAGATTGGATGGTTTTACTTTTCTATATTTCTTTGGGCATACATCGATATATGCCTAGAACTATGAGTCAAGGAAATCCCTTGATCCCATTTGATCCAGTGCCATAAAGAATCCTATAATAGAATTATTGGATGTTGGAATGCGATCATAAAGCTTATCATGAGGGGCTTCAAGATGATCCATATTACTTGTCTCCCACACCTCCGCATGGTGTTCAAGAGATAGCCGAGAAAACCACTCTACGGTTATTAGTAGAAGAAAATGTGAGGAGGGATAATGAGGATACACAATGTACATCTCTAAAGGTGAGATAAAGATAGGACACTGATAATCAAGTAAAACTCGACATAGATAGTAGAGATAGAGCTCCCATACTTTCAACTTATGAGTACGTGCAAACATATGATTATCCATAGGATGAACTGGGATATGTTGATCAAATAGAGATAGGGGTTATCATTCCTCCTGAGTTACCTAAAGGGATAAAGTTTGATATCACAAGTGCTATGATTTAACTGTTGAATTTGAAGGGTGTGTTTAAAGGTTTGCCATCCAATGATGCAAACATATGATATTCCTGGGGTTAGTAAGGAAGTTTTGAGACTCCCGTTGTTCCCATTCTGTCTAACAAGTAAAGCGACATTGTGTTTAGGGGAAGTATCTTGTGGCTTTATTACCACTTAGAATGAGTTACGGAAGCAGTTTTTAGACCGTTCTTACCTCCTACCAGAATGCAACAATTGATGGACGAGATCTATAATTTCAGGCAATAACATTCTGAATCTGACACGACCCGACCAGATCCTGGTCATGACGGATATCTAAAGAGCAACAAGGACCGGAGACCCCTCCAACACCCAAACCATAGACCACCTAACACCCATGTTGAATGAATTTCAAATATACAATAATAAGGTGGACTCTTACCACCTGGTAATAGGCAAGTGGACTTGAAACCTCAAGCCATAATGACCCTTGGCCGGCTAGCGTGATTTCCAGTATTGATCATGCGCCTTCACTTTCACGACTCAACTATACAACCCTAATCAGAGCCAAATTAAAATAAGTTTCACACATCCCCATTCATTGAATCATATTCCACATTAAGGCATGCATGGTTGGTGTTGTCGTGCCAACTACACTTGAAAGGTAACAATAACATGCACAAACACTTACATCACTTGGGGAATTCACAAACCCTTTGGTTCAATTATGCCATATCTTATGAAACAAAATTTCATAAGGTTCAATTCAATATCATAATGCAATAGGCCAAGAACAATTCAATTCCTACTTTCCTCATAACAAAATCAATTTCCCAATTTGGGGTTGAGGTCATAACAACTTCAAAAGTCACAAGTTTGGGGGAAAATCTCAATTTCCTAGTTCAGTCACGATACCCATGTACCCATATGTTCAAAACCATATTTAAAGCATCAACAATCATAATTAAACCATGGGAAGATATTGTTCAACAATAAGCATTTAAAACTCACAACCCTTTGTTTTCAAAACCATAACAATTCCATATGAACAACACTTTACTATATATATGATTTAAAAAATTAAAAATGAGGGTAGAGTCACATGACTGAAATAGTATGATATACGGAGAGAAATCACCCTTGAGATCCCTAAGTGATCAACCTCTTGAAATCCCTAAGTGTTCTTAACCTTGATGATTTGGCAGTCTTTGAGGATTTACTTTGATATGTTTTTGGGTAATAATGACACCCTAAAAGGGTTATAAGACGTGGGTTTTCATTTGGGTAAGAGAGAAAATGTCCAGAATGCTCTTAACTCAAAAGTTGTAAAAGGGTAACCTATGATTATGAGTTATCCATAGACTCGTAACCGCTCCTTACGGCTCGTCACCATGAGTCATAACCAAGACAGTCTCTAGGATACCACCCAATGCTGAACTTACGACTAAGCTAACCAACTTGTAATGAGACCCTACGACTTGTAAGGTCCAGTAGTAGTCAACACAGAACCTAATTGGGTTAAATACTGGACACCCTAATATTTCCTCTCATGACTAGTAACAAGTCCTTATGACTCTTAGCGAGCCTCTTGCACTCAGAGCAGAACTTAGTCACTTACCCTCTGATTTGGTTATGACTTGATCCCTAGGACTCGTAACAACACTGTCAAAACCAAAACCAAGGCCTGGCCATGATAAGTATCTCAAGTCCCTCATGGAACGAAGATAAAACCTTCATCTATCCTAACCAACATAACATCCACAAGTTTCGGTTGAATTCCAAACAATAACAAGATAACTCATAACAAAACTAAGGATGATTCATAATATGTCTATGCCAACCACCAGTAATCAGACAACCGTCTGTCATAAAATAAATAAACCACACTACCCCAGTCCACAGTAATCCAACTAAGACTCCAAAAAACTGAAGTCAATAAAATGTTGGGGAATGCCCCTGATAGTATCCAAACAAAGTCTAAACAAGGTCTAAGACATATGAAATAAGAACCATGAAATTAAGCCTTCCAAAGAATGGAAGATCACCACTTCAATGTCAACTCACGAACTAAATCGAGAACCTGATCACTACGTAGAAAAACTAGAAAATTTTTGGTACCTGCATCACATGGGGATACGCATCCGGAGATGGTTAGCGGTTGGAGCGCTAGCAGTTAACTCAAGAATTGAGGAAAAAAATAATTCCATGATAACAGTTCAAAATCAATAAAACACTCAATGAATAATATCATGTGAAATACATAAACATATATAATACCACATGCTGGGGTAGGGAACAAGGCTTAAAATGAACTTCAAAAGCCTTAACCTCGGCGGTGTAACATAACCGTCATTTAACAAGGCATCCATGGGCTATATAGGCCCATCTCTCTCCTAGCTAGAAGGGGCCCAGTATGTATAGCAGCATGAACGAGAGAATATTCATATCCGTATATGTCTTCATGGGATACTCGAACCTCCCATCATAATCAAGGTGAGTTAAGAACCAATATAGATAATATGGGGGACTCAAACTTCCCGCTCATATAAATACCCGCACTGGCTAGCATGATTTCCAGTGTTAGTCCTTTAGACTCTATTTTCATGGTCCGGCTACACATCCTGCTTTGAATCCCAATAAAAATATTTATTTTCCATACACAACCATCAATCCAATTACTTACCAAAGGTATCCCGTTGGTATCGTCATACCAACATCACTTGCAAGCATACAACATGCCATAATCATTATTAATCAACTTGGGACTCGAACCCATTGTCTAAACAAAAACATCAATTCAATTCAACATTTTGGGACTCAAACCCATTTAGTATTACAAATCAATTTATGACCAACAAGGCCTTCATAAACCATTTAACATACATTAACATTCATAGGCCAATGCCTTATTTCAAAACATAATTCAACATGTGACAAGATCATTCTCATTGACATTTTCATAAACAAGTTGATGGCATACCACTAACAAACCCAAAGACAAACAAATCTAGGGTTGAACATGACCCGTTTGTTAAACCACAATTCGCAAGCACCCACATGTGAAAAACTATTTAAAACATGTATAATTATAATTTGAACAATGAGAAAACAATGCTCAACATTATGCATTCAGCCTCAACCATGGTTTTCAAAATCACTATTAACGACTCGTAAACAATGCTCTAAACATGTGATTTTCGTGAACTAATAAGAAGGGCAAAGATCCTAAAGCTCAGGAAATTTGCAAAGGCCAAAGTTCGGGACATTCAGTCTCCCCTACTTAGGATCATTCATACTTGAATGATAGGAAAAGGCATCGACTAGCATAATTAAACCCCAAATATCTCAACTCTTACCTTTAACTAAGTTAAGAAACAAAATATGGTAAGGAAATAAACATTTTCTTTATCAAAGTCAAAAAACAAGGATGTTAAGAAGACATACATAGCTCAAGCAAAATTTCCAAAATAGGGTAGAGGAATGGATACTTGGAATTTATGTCCTCCTCAACTTCTTAAGTAGCTTCCTCAAACTTTTAGTTTCTCCATAAAACCTTTACTGAAGCCACGTCTTTTGTCTGCAACCGATGAAATTGATAATCCAAGATCCTCACCAGGACCTCCTCATAGGACAAGAAATCCAAAATACCAATGTTCTCTTAGGGAACAATCAATGAATGATCACCCATGCATTTTCGCAAAATGGACACATGGAATATCGGATGAATGGAACTCATGCTAGAGGACAAAACAAACTCATATGCAATACTACCAACCCTTCTCAAAACCATATATGAGCTCATATATAGGGGACTGAGCTTTTTCTTCCCAAACCGCATTACTCCCTTCATGGGAGACGCCTATAAGAACATCCAATCTCCAACCTTAAACTCCAAGTCCCTAGGTCTTACGTCCGTATAGTTTTTTTGGAGACTCTGTGCGGTCTTTAGCCTATCCAAAACCACCTTCACATTATCCATCACTTGGTGAACCAAATTTGGGCTAAACATCTCTGCTTCACGAACGTTAAACAACCCAATAGGAGATTTACACATCTTGCCATACAATGATGACTCAAATGGGGCCATACAAATGCTAGAATAGTAACTATTGTTATACGCAAATTCAATGAGAGGCAAAAAGTTGAACCAACTACCACCAAAGTCAATTACACAGTCTCGCATCATATCTTCCAAAGTATAAATAGTATTTTCTGCATGCCCATCCAACTGCGGGTGGAAATCAGTACTATTATTCACTTTAGTCTCAAAACCACACTGGAAAGAGCACTAAAAATGAATACCAAAATACAAAATAATTGAGATAGGCAGACCATGAAACTTTACAACCTCATGAAGGAATAACTTCGTGTAGTCCTCGGCAGAATAATTAGTCCTCACTAGTAAGAAGTGAGCTGACTTAGTCATACTATCCATGATGAACCAAATGGAGTCACACTTATTTTGCTACTGCAGGAGATTGGTAACAAAATCCATATTAATTATCTCCCATTTCCATCTTGGTAGTTTAATTTCTTGAATTAACCCACCGGGCCTCATGTGCTCTACCATCACTTGCTGACACATCGTACACTTAGACACAAAGTCGGCTACATCCCACCTTATATTTTCCCACCAATACACATCCTTAATAGCATGATACATCTTTGTTGAACCAGGATGAACCATATTCTGAAATTCAAGGGTCTTGGCCAAAATCCTACCTCATAACCCATCAACATCAGGATACCGTTACCAGCGATCTCAAAGGCCATCACTTTCTGCTTACCCACATCATCCTTGATTTTCATCAATAAAGAGTCTAATATCTGTTTCTCTTTTACCTTTGAACCAAGAGATGATTGCACCACCTATTGCAAAAACACACCACCATCCTCAAAGTCTAAGAGATAAACTCCCAGGTTAGCCAAACAGTGAATATCTTTTACTAATCCCCATTTATCCTTATCCACGTGAGCTAGACTCCCCATGGATAACCTACTAAAAGCATCCATAACTACATTAGCTTTACCCGGATAGTAGTAAAGACTCATATCATAGTCCTTTATAAAATCAAGCCACCTCATTTACCTGAGATTAATCTTTTTCAGAGTGAACACGTACTGCAAGCTCTTATGATCTAAAAAGATATCAGCATAGACCTCATATAGATAGTGATGCCAGATTTATAACGTGAATACCATAGCTAAACACTCCAAGTCATGAGTGGATAGTTTTTCTTATGAACTTTCAACTATCTAGAGGTATACACAACCACCTTACCATGTTGCATCAAAACTCAACCAAAACTAACACGACGTGAATCATAATAGACAACGAAACCCTCCGTGCCTTCAGGTTGAGTCAAGACCAGAGCTGAAGTTAACTCATCTTTTAGCTTCTCAAATATACCCTCTCAAGCATGAAACCACAAAAAGTTTACCTTTTTCTGAGTCAACATGGTCAATGGGTCATCAATAGAAGAAAACAATTCTATGAACCTTATATAATTATCAGCTAAACCCAAGAAGATCTGAATATCGGTTGGAGTGGTGGGTATTGGCCACTTCTTAACCATAACAACTTTCCGAGGATCCACCATGATCCCCTCACTAGACACAACATGATCCAGAAATATGATAATGTTCAACCATAATTCAGATTTAGCAAACTTACATTACAACTGTTGATCTTTCAAGGTCTGCAACACAATACGAAGGTGATCGACATAATTCACCTCACTCTTAGAGTACACTCCAATATCATAATGAGGATAGTCACAAACAAATCCAGGAACTAACGAAAGACCCTATTCATCAGATCTATAAATGCGCTGGGGCATTCGTCAAACCAAAAGACATGACTGAGAATTCAAAATGCATATATCGGGTTTGAAAAACTATTTTAGGGATATCTACCACGCTAATCTTTATCTGATAATACCTGGACCAAAGATCAATCTTTGAGAAAAACTTAGCACCCTGAAGCTAATCAAACAAATCATTTATCCTCAAAAGATGGTACTTATTCTTTACCGTCACCTTATTTAGCTACCGATAATCAATACACATCCGAAGGGAACCATCCTTCTTATGCACGAATAACACCAGTGCACCCCATAGAGACACACTAGGATGGATGAACCCCTTGTCTAAAGGATCCTTTAATTCTTTTTAAGCTCCTTTGACTCAGTCGGAGCCATTCTATATGGGGGAATAGAAATAGGACAAGTGTCTAGAACAAGATCTATCCTAAAATCAATCTCCTTATTAGGAGGAATACAAGGAAAGTCATCAGGAAAAACCTTGGGAAATTTATTTACCACCGTGACAAAATGTAAGGAAGGAACATTTGAGTTAGAATCTTAAACTTAGACCAATTAGTAGAGATACCCCTTGGAGATTAATCTCTAAGATCTAAGATATGATATAAACCTTCTCTTAGGAACTAGGGAACCACCTTCTTATTCAATAACTGGCTCATTAGGGAATTTAAAGATGACCTTCTGGGCCCGACAATCTAAAGAATCATAGGATGAATTCAGCCAATCCATCCCTAACATGACATCAAAATCAACTATGTCTAATTCAAATAGATCTACCAAGGTCTCTCGACCGCCCACATATACCATACAATCCCTATAGACTCTCTTGGTGACCATAGAGTCACCCACCAGGGGAGAAATAGAAAAAATATGTAAAATATACTCAGGACCAAAACCAAAAATGCATAACTACAAATAGGGTCTCATAAGAAAGAGTAGACCTCAGATAAAGAAAATAGTACACATCATGGGAAAAGAGTTTCAACATACTAGTAGCGACATTAGGAGATGCCTCAGAGTCCTAATAAGAAACAAGAGCATATAAGCAATTCTAGCCATTATCGATACCAAAGAAGAAGTAGCACCCTTTGGTGCAGGAGTTGATAAAGAGAAAACAAGAACCTTATTAGCCTAGAAGCAATTGTAAAAGGACAATCGTGTTGAATAAGGCCAATCTAACCATAATTAAAACATCAATTTATCCCTTTCTCACATTAGCCATGGTGTGTCTGACCAAAAAATCTGTACTGAGGATATGATGAAGTGGACTGAGCCCCACCAACCTGAGATTGGGCACCTTGTGCCCTATACCCTCCATTATGCTGAGAAAAACAATCACCCAATGACTTCGGGTAAGGAGTGCTAGTCATAGAGAAAGAGCCAAAACTCTCCCACTTCTTCATAAGCTACTTTCCCCCATCTCTACCACCTTGATGTTGGCCTCTACCCTAATAAGAAAATCTAAATTTCTTACTCTACCTCTCGCTAATCTCAGCTTGCTTTTTCTATTCTTCCTCAACCTGCTACATATATACCATTAGTCGATAAATATCCATATCATTATAAAATAAGGCATCCTTACTCTCCAGAATCAACTCACGGGATGACCCTAAAGAAAACTTACATATTATTACTCTCATGCTAAACACCAACTTAGGAGCATACATGGATAACTGATGGAATTTCAAGGCATACTCCTTGACCATTATCTTACCTTGTCATAGATTCACAAAGTCCACCACTTTTGCCTCTCTCATCTCCCAAGAAAAGAAGCAGTTCAAAAAGGTACTAGAAAAGTCATCCCACATTGCAGAGTCAACATCTTCCCCTCTCGACTATTCCCAGTCTTCATATCACTGGTATGACACATCCTTCAATTGGTAGACATCAAACTCCACACCTTCAACATCTGGCATATGTATAATCTAGAAGATCTTCTCCATCTAATCAATAAAATCTTGAGGATCCTCCTCAACCGTAACACCAGTAAAAGTCAGAGAACTCAACCTTATGAATTGGACAACCCTTACGGCCTTAGAGGATGGAGTACTATGCTCAGACTAAGAACCTACCAGCTGAGCCAACATATGAATAGACTGATAAAACTCAATATTCATCACATCGGCCTAAGGAGTTCAATTAGGAATAGAGGGAACTAGTGGAGCTCAAGGAGAGAAATCAGGAACTGGACCCCTAGATTGGATCTGAACCCCATAAACAGGGCGTATCCCATTACAGTATCCCCAAGTGGAATAGAGGAGTTTCTATGAGCTTTAGATTATCTATAAGGCATGATCTAAAAAAGTGAGGAAACGGGGAATTAGAAGAACTAACACCTTAGATGCTATAGCTTGAACTAGGACAACAAAAACGAGAAACATCCCGAAATGTCGCATAACCTATCTCTTATAAGTTTGGCATGCTACACACCTATAAAAGTGAATCTACTTGACACGACTCTGTGGACACTCGATTGACCATGAACCTAGTTTTTGATACTAACTTTGTCACGACTCGAACTAGGGCCTGTCCTTGATGGGTATCTCAAGTCCCTCATGGACTGGAGATCACCCCTTCATCTACCTTACCCAATACAATAACCATAATTCATAGATGAATTCCAATCATATAACAAGATAACACATAACAAAACTAATAAGGATTCATAATATATTTACCAACCACCGACAATCATACAACCGTCCATCACCAAAACAATTAACCACACCACCCAAGTCCACATAATCAATCAAAGCTTCTATAAAACTGAAGTCAATATCATATCAGGACCTACCCCTGACAGTAGCTAATACAATGTCTAAACAAGGTCCAATACATCTGAAATAAGGACCATGAAATGAAGACTTTCAAAGTATAGAAGCTTACCACTTCAATGCCAACACACTAATTAACTCGAGCACCTGATCACTTCATAAGAAAAGTATAAAAAGTTTTGATACTTGTAGCGCGTGGGGATATAACGTCCAGAGATGGTTTGCGGCTGCAGCAAGAATTTAACCCATGGATAGAGGAATAAAATAATTCCATGATCACAATTAAAAAATAATACAACATTTAATGCATAATATCATGTGAAATACATATACATATAAAATACCATATGTTGGGGTAGGGAACAAGGCTAAGCATGAACTTTGAAAACCTTAACCTTGGCTATGTAGCATAACTGTCATATAATAAATCACCCACGGGTTATATGGGCCCAACTCTCCCCTATCTAGAAGGGCCCCGGTGAATATAGCCGTACAAATTAGAGCATATCCATATCTATTGATGCCTTTATGGGGGACTCAAACCTCCTGGCATAACCAAGGTGACTTAGGCACTAATGTATACAATATGCGGGACTCAAATATCCTATTTCTATATTTATTCGGGGAACTCAAACCACTCAGTCTTATAGAGACCCGTACAACAGCGTAGTTTCCAGTGTTAGTCCTTTAGAGTCCGTTTTCACTGCCTGACTACACATCCTGATTTAAATCCCAATTAAAATATTTGTTTCACATACACAACCATCATTTAGATTACTTACAAATGGCAACCATTGGTATCATCATACCAACCCTATTTGAAAGCATACAACATGCCATAACCATTATTAATCAAATTGGGACTTGAACCTATTATCTAAACAAAAATATCAATTCAATTTAATATTTAGAGACACAAACCCATTTAGTATTTCAAATCAATTTATGACCAACAAGGCCTTCATAAACCATTTACCATTCATTAACATTCATAGGCCAATGCCTTAATTCAGAACAAAATTCAACATGTGGCAAGATCATTCTTATTGGCACACAAACAAGTTAAGGGCATACCACTATCAAAGCCAAAGACCAACAAATTTAGGATTAAACCTGACCTGTTTGCTAAACCACAATTCCCATGCTCCCACATATGCAAAAACCATTATTAAAACATGTATAATTATAATTTAAACAATGAGAAAACAATATTCAACATCATGTATTTAGCCCTCAGCTATGGTTTTTAAAACCACCATTAATGACTCATGAATAATGCTCTAAACATATGATTTTAGCAAACTAACAATGAGGGAAGAGTCACATGCCTGAGTTACAAAGATTCACAGAAAGAATTCAATCTTTAAGCCTTTAGATGACCAATTTGAAGACACCCAAGCCCACTCTTTCTTGAGAAGTTTTAGAGAGAGTTTAGAGAGTGTTTAATCTTATGAAGTGTGTAATGGATGACCAAAAGGTATTATAAGATGTGGGGTCTTAAGGTCTAGGGGTGGGAAATGTCTAGAATACCCTTAGCTTAAAATCTATAAAAAGTGCACAGGTGGCTACGAGTTAAGACATTAAATCATCAAAACAACATACAACTCTTACCATTGAGTCGACACCAAGATAGAAAATTAGACACCATACTCTATCCAACTTATGACTTCCTATTCCCACTTATCACTAGACCATATAACTCATATGGTCAAGTCGTGACCAATATAGAACACCAAGGGCCTAAACACTAGATAATATATGACTGGACCCTAACCACTCATCACATGATCATACAACTTATGAAGAGTCTCTCATAAATAGGACAGAACTTAGCCAATAACGCACTGGTTAACTTACGACTAGGGCCACCTAACCTGTAACCATACCATACAACTCATATGGTGAGTCATAAGAAGGGAAGAGAGCCGAAATCTCAGGATATTTTCAAAGGATAAAGCCCAGGGTATTTCAGACATCCTACTACTCATAGGACGAGTTATTACCAAGGCAGTGAGCGTAAAGCTTAAGAAATTTTCAAGGGCCAAAATCTTGGGTGTTTCAATTCTTCTCCACTTGGATTATTCATCCTTGAATGATCAGTCAATGTAGTGACAAGCATGATTTTAACACAACTAACAACCACACTTTCCTTAATCAAGGTCAAAAAATAAAGATATCAAGGAATCACAATTTTCTTTAACAAAGTTAGAGAACAAAGATGTTAAGAATAACACATACCTTTAGCACGATTATCCTGGGAGAAAAACAAGAATAGATACATGGACTTCATGTCCCCTTCGACTTCCCAAGTAGCCTCTTCAACATTTGTGGTTCCTTTATAGAAATTTTACCGAAGCTACGTCCTTCATCTGCAACCGATGAACTTGCCAATCCAAAATTTCAATCGGGACTTCCTCATAAGATAAGGAATCCAAAATACCCACCTCATCCAATGGAACAACCATCGAAGAATCACCCATACACTTTCTCAACATTGAGACATAAAACACCAGATGAATGGATCTTAAATTAGACGGTAACTCCAACTCGTATGCAATACTACCAACCCTATTCAAGACCAAGTATGGGATACATACCGAGAATTGAGCTTCCCCTTCTTCGCAAGCCACATTACTTTTTTCATGGGAGACACCTTCAAGAACACCCAATCGCCAAACTCAAACTCTAACTCCCTATTCCTTATATCTGCATAAGACTTTTTGCAACTTTGGGTGGTCTTAATCCTATCCCGAATCACGTTCACCTTCTCTATGGCTTGGTGAAATAAATTAGGGCCAAACATCTCAACCTCACCAACCTCAAACTACCATATAGAAGATCTACATCTCCTATCATACAAACCCTTAAACGGAGCCATCCCAATACTAGAGTGGTATCTATTATTATTCAAAAACTCTATAAGAGGAAAATGATCAATCCAACTACCACCATAGTCAATCATGCAAGCCCAAAACATATCTTCCAATGTATGAATGGTTTTTTCGCTTGCCCATCCAAATTTAGGTGGAAAGAAGTACTAAGGCTTACCTTAGTTCCCAAACCTCTATGAAAAGACTGCCAAAGGTGTGATGAGAACTGAGTACCATGATCTAAAATAATAGAAAAAGGCACCCCATGCAACTTTATAATCTCTCAGATGAGCAACTTCATATAATCCTCAGCTGAATAACTACTCCTTACTGGTAATAAGTGAGCAGACTTAGTCATCCTATCCATAATGACCCAAATTGAATTAGCCCGATTCCAAGACCAAGGGCGACCGGTAATGAAGTCCATATTAATAACTTCCCACTTCCATACAGGAAACTCAATTTCTTGATACATCCCTCCAGGATGTAAGTATTTAACCTTTACATATTGACACACCATGCATTTAGCCACAAAATTAGCAATATCTCACTTTATATTGTTCTACCAATAAATCTCCTTAAGATCATAATATATCTTTATCGAACTAGGTTGAATGGCATAATGCGACTGATAAGCCTCAACCAAGATCTTTTTTTGCAACCTATCTACATCGGGAACACATAATTTTTCTTGGTACATCAAGATACCATCACCACTAATCTCAAAAGCTAACACCTTTTGCCGTCCCATAGCTCCCTTAATTTTCTTTAGGACAGGATCCACTACACACTTCTCCTTTATTTTAGCAACAAGGATAAATTCACTGCCTCTTGTACAATCACACGACCATTCTTAGATTCTAAGAGAAGAACTCCAAGGTTAACCAAATGGTGAATATCTTTCACCAACTCCTGCTTATCCTCATCCACATAATCTAGACTCCCCATGGATAACCTACTAAGAGCATTAAAAACTATATTAACTTTAATTGGGTAGTATTGGAGACTCATGTCATTGTATTTAAGCAATAAGATGCATTGCTATAAACCACAAATCCATCATTACCCTCGGCCAGGTCAAAATTGGGGCAAAATTTAACTAATTTTTTTAGCTTCTCAAAACTACCCTCACAAATATTAGACCATAGTAACTTTACCATATTTTGGGTTACCTTAGTTAGCGAGGAAGCTATAGTCAAGAACCTTTTCACAAATCTGCTATAGTAAGTGGAAAAACCTAAGAAGCTTTGAATATCGATTGAAGTCATGGGACTAGGTCACTTCTTAACCACTACAACTATATGAAGATCCACTATGATCCCTTCACTGGAAATGACATGACCAAGAAAAGTAACAACCTTTAACTAGAACTCTCATTTTGAAAACTTAGCATACAAATATTGATCTTTCAAGGTTTGTGATACAAGTGTGATCACGTAGATGGACTTATGTAGGTGTGCATTGAATTAGTTCTAATTTGTGAGAAATATTAGTGTAATTAAGGTCCTAAAGCACACCAAAAATCAGCCACTGCATTGCACTAGAGGGGCGCCTCTCACTTAAGGGGCATTTTGGATATTTTGACTTCTATTTGTGATTTTCTATAAAAGGAACATATTAGGGTTTATTTACTTATTTTTTGCATATTTATAAATGTGTAACACTTTGAAACAGATAAGTTCTCTCATCCTTGAGACTTGGCCGAGACTAGGTTACAACAAGAGGGTGGATTCTCTTTTGTTATTTGCTTGCTTGAAATATGTGGATGCTTGACAGATTGAGTCCCTATTGTGTTCTTCGAAGAGTGTAGGTGTTACTAATACCATTATTAATGGTCTTTGTGTGTGGCAAACACTTAGGTTCTACACTTAGGTTCTTAGTCTTTTTAGTAGTGTGTGTCTACCTATTTATCATTTATATTTTTTCATCCTTCTAACATTTGTATCTTATAGTGGAACCCATTTGTATTGTTGTTATTCTTCACATTGTTGTATTCATATTGTTATTCAAATATTTTTGGTAATATAGTTTGGGTTGGATGATTTGGTGTTTAAATCACCTCTTTTTATCTCGTTATTGTGTAGTTATAGTGAATCCGAGTGTGGTCTTCAAAAGGGTCCTCAAATCTTTGATCTTGTGGAATATTTTTGAGGTATATTTCGTGTTTTCCTTGTTTTTCTTGTATCATTTGGTATCAGAGTATGGCTTGATATTGTTCTAACAATATCAAATCTTGGGCTTGCATGTTAAAAAAGAAAATTAAAAAAAAGAGTTGAAGTGTTCTTGTGTTTTTGGCCAAATCTGGATCTTGTTATTGTCTTGGCCAAAAACTTGTTTGTGTGCCTAGATTTGGTAGTCATTTTGTTTTAGAGTGTTTTTTTGTGTTGTTTTATTTCTCACCAACACTAAAAAAGTGTCCAAATCTAAGTTCGAACTTGAACTTGTTGATGTGAACAAAGTGTGGCCGATTTGATGTTGTTGTCATTCTAAGCCTTGACTGTGTTGAAGACCTTGTTGTTGTTGAATTGGAAGTTGGAATTTGCTGTTGCTCTTGGAGAATATTTTTGTTATTCTTGGTGTTGTTATTGTGTTCTTGTAGTTCTTCACCCTTTTCATCTCTTGTTAAAACAAAAAAGTGAACATTAGATCTACAAAAGGTGAAAGTCCAAGTTGTAGTACTTGTTGGTAAAAGATTTGATCACATCACTCAAAAGACTTAACAACCACTTTTTACCTACTTTCCTTGATTCAAGGACTTTGCTTCAAGGAGAAAGTACAAAGAAGTCAAGTCCTGCCTTGAATTTTAACAAAAAGTCTCCAAGACAATATTTCCATCCATTAACCAAATCCACCAATTCCAAATTGTATATTAATCAAGACTTGAAATTTGAGAGTAAAATTTTGACAAAACAGAGGCCAATAGTCGACTGCCACATCACTAAATTATAGTTCACGCAACATTTTTGAGTTCAAATTTTAGATTTCTTTGTTTCATTTTATTGTTTCATAGTTTCGTTTGTTGGTTTGAACAGTAATTGGCGACCTAGTAATCTCCTACTAGCTTACTAGTTAGGTTTTGTGCCCGTTTGTTTGTGTTAGCGTTATTTGTGAATGTTTTGTCATTTTGATTCGTTAATTAGTTCTTGGCTCTCTTCTTAGGATATATGTTAAAGTTTCAAACCAAAAATCCAATTTGGACAAGAGTATACTCAATCCTCGACTCCTCACGGATTCCTTAGCCTGCTTACAACATTTGTAAAGTCACAAGTAAGGTAATTGTAGTGTGTGAGTGTGTTAGGCTTTGATTTAATTGTTTGCTATTTTTGTAGGTAGTTTTCATTAGGTACTTGTAACGGAAGGGTCCACATATCAAACCGTGGACAATAGTACTCTTGACACTATGAAATCCTCTCTTGCGGCTATCATCCTAACACTTGAAAGATTGAGCACGGAAGTTGGAACTGTGAGAGGGGATTTGGAAATAATAAAGGGAGATATGTCAACCATGAGTGGGAGATTAGAATGGGTAGAAAGTCAAAGTAGTTCCCAACCTTAAACTTTTCAAAACACTTCCCCTACAATCTCCTCCGAAATGTTACACCAAGTGATTAATCCACAAAAACTACCACCAAGTGCCTCCCAAAACCATGAGTATGATAGACCAACACACCCTCCATATGACCAAGTCCAACATGATATATTTATAACCCAAATGCCACCAAACCTGAGCCCTCCACTCAACTAAAGACCACACTTTCCAATCCAAACTCCATTGAACCAAAGGCCTTACTATCCTCCAAATTTGAATCCCCTAATCCAAATCTACCAAAACATGTTGAGGGTTATGGTAGGAAGGAACAAAATGGGGGTTATGGATATTATGGTGATGTTCACTTGAGGGAAGATGAGGTGAGGGGTAGGTAAGGTGAGTTAGGCCGTGAGGATAGGGGTGGTCACCAAACACAAGAGCTTGGACTCAATTCCATCAAAGTAAATCTTTTGATCTTCAAGGTTAAAAGTTATCCTGAGGAATATATTGCTTGGGAGTCATCTTATGGTAGGATATTCCAAGTGAATGATCTAACCAACGAGAAGAAGAGTTGTTATGCAATCGCTCACTTTGAGGGGTATGCAAACACTTGGTGGGAGTATGTGAAGTGGTTTGGTGATGTGTTGATTGTTAGGAAGCCACCTCCACAATTTAGATTGAGGTATATTATACATAAAAGGTACTTACCCAAGGGCTACAAACAATTTAAAGCGCTTAGGAATTTGGATCAAATTATGGTCTTGAAAAAAAATGGATTAGGCTACATATGAGGCTGCCAAAAAAGATAGCTAAAGGCTCAAAGGGGTTTACTAGGACAATGTACAAGGGTAGGTAAAAAGAAGGTAAACGAATTCAGGGCTGCTAAAGAAATGCCTAAATCATCTCCTAAACTCACACTCTTTATTTCGCTTTACACACACAGCATGCAAGTTCTAGCATCAGTCACAACACAGAATATACTATAACCTCACACACACAAGGCACATGGTCAACTTTATTGGGAGCAGTATAGACTCTTGACCCAACAGATGAATGAATTAAACCATACAATTATCACACAGTGAGTCACACATAGAGCCTAAATGTCTCAATAGCAATGATTTAGTACAAACTCTTGTTATACTACAATGCCGTCTGTCAGAACAATTTCATGCAAAATCTAAAAAAAATCTAAAAAATTCAAAAATTTAACTAACTAATTACGACTAAGTAGCAAAAACAAGAATAAATGTAGGCAAATAAGTACAAAACAACATACAAATACCAGCACCCCACACTTAGATGGGACACACTGCCCTTAGTGGAAAATAAATAAGGAAAAGATGATTAGTCGGACTCCTCCTCTATGTCTGGGGTCATACCCCCTGCGCTGGAATAATCATCAGAGTCATCGTCATCAGAGTTGTCCTTCATGTCTGAGTCTGGCAGTCGGGGATCATCATCAGTCGGCACATCATCATCAAGAGGTTCCTTAAAATGTACCCCTACTCCACACATAGCCCGCGCATGCTCATTCATCGGGTAGTCATAGTCCAGCTGCTGAAGTTCTGCATCAGTTAGAACATGACCCCCACTCATCATGGTAAACCTCGTCATGCCATATAAATGGCAAAAGAAGCTTTCGTCTCGAGCATGTCTTTCTGCAGTGGTCAAGTTGATGCCATGACCAGTTTCAGGCTCTTTAACTTTTGTAAGATTAACCTTCTTTGGGTTGTGTGGAAGCTTATGATCTGCAGGTTCCTTTTCAATGTGCTCCTTCCTTAAGATCACAGTCAACAAATTGCCAAAGCTGAAATAGGACCTTTTGTGCAGCCTAGCCTTACGCATTGACGATCTTATAACCGCACCAATGTTGATGGGAATATTAGTCATCAGCGCATACACCAAGCATACTCTATCACATGTGATCTTTGTGTACTGTGTCCCAGGAATCAGGCAAGAGTTGACTATCCTCAACCATATACGAATCCACCGGGCCATTGACCTTGTTCCGCACAGTGTGTGTCTGATTGCTTGTAGGGAGGTCTGTGATAAAGCTCCTTGAGCGGTGATAGATCCACAGATGGAAGACGCAGAAAAGAGTTGACGAACTCCGCATTCAGTTGCAAGACTTGGCCCCGAATCTTCATTTCACTTCCGGTAGTCTTTGGGGACCAATTGGCATAAAACTCGCGTGTTAGATCAAGATTGCATTCCCGCATATCTCGGAAAATGAAATCAAGGTTTAGTGTCATGATTTTAGCCAAAATACGGGGTTCTCTCTTTGCTAGACTATCCTTTTGCATCAAATCCACGTGAACATATTTCTTTACTTTGTTATTCTTGTACCACTCCTTTCCTTCCTCCTCTAGGACCCACTTTATCCCGAAAGTGCATCGAGGTACTTGTAAATATGAGGACTCAGCTTGCTCCTTTCTTGACCTTTTCTGTTCTTTCTGTGAGGTGGACGCTTTTTCTTTTCCTTGTCGTCCTTTTAGGGCCATTCTACCTGAGATTAAAATAGAATCATATTAGCTTCATCTCGGAAGATTCAATCGACAAACAAACAGTAATGGCACCACCCCATACTTAATTTGTTGGCACAGACCAATTAAGTGAGTGATGTCGATTACTTAGACTTCATCGACATCTATTTAGGCGATGTGTTCTAACAACATGTTTAGCACAGTCATACTTTCATGTTTGCTTTAATGCACTTCTAGAATAAGACTACTTTATAGAGATCGTATCAAGTTATTACATATAAATAATCACAACATCTTATGCTTGTGATCAATCATGATCGTTATCTCGATGACCGAGTCATTCAAACATTCAAGCTCTCAATCTTTGAAGATTATGTAATAAATTCACAATTTTGACTTCATAAAAATATGACAGTGTATAAAAATCAAATACAAGTTGGAACAAAGTCAAGAACGCCCACACATATTCTTTCACTCAGCTAGATGTATCATAACAAGCCAACCACATTTTAATCACCAAACACCACTTCAAAATCTAATAATTCATTATAATTGTAGCATTTTAATAACTACGGAATATAAAAGAATAACTTACTTGGTGATGGTTTGGAAAGATGAGCTTGCAAGATTAGATGAGAAAAAAGAAAAAATTTGAGAGAATTTGGAAGGTTGGGCGGTGCCTATCTTGAGCAAACAATGAGATTGTGTTCTAAGATTGGGGATCTATTTATAGACTAAGCCATGGGTCGGTTTTGATCCATGTAAAATTGGGTTAGGAGACAAAAAGGTATAAGTAGGCGGCGCCTAATGCTTTGCCTATGCTTAGCATAGGCGGCACCTTTTGCTTTGCCTACATTGGCATAGGCGGCGCCTATATCATTGCCTAGATTTGCATAGGCAATGCCTTGTCCGTTGCCTATGTGAGGCAGTGAGCATAGGCAATGGTATAGGCCTTGCCTTGTCCATTGCCTAGATTTGCATAGGCATTGCCTTGTCCATTGCCTAGATTATCATAGGCCTTGCCTTGTCCATTGCCTAGATTAGCATAGGCAATGCCTAACTGATAGCTTTTGCTCCATTATTCTTAGCTTACCACCTTTAACATGGCTCACTTTCAAAGCAAAATTTAGGACTAATCCCCTCCTTTGTACTTCTTGCACCTACACTTAATCAAAAACAACAAAAACAATTACAAGGATGGGTTGCCTCCCACCAAGCGCCTTAGTTTTGGTCGTGGCTCGACTCCTCTTTTTGGATTTTTATTTAACAAAAACAAATTCCTAGTAAAACGAAACGATTAAAAATGATGGGTTGCCTCTCATGTAGCGCTTGATTTTTTGTCGCGGCACGACATTGTTATCTCGATTACTTAGACTTCATCGAGATAGATGGTGGCCATACATTTAATCGATTCAAGTGGACCGATATATGGCTTCACACATTGGCCATTCACCTTAAAGACACCACCATCATTGTTTTTTAACTCCACTACTCCAGACGAGTAGACTTGGCTAATGTTAAATGGACCAGACCATTTTGACCTCAACTTACCTAGAAATAGCTTCAGTCTGGAGTTGAAAAGAAGTACCATATCACCCTTCTGAAAGTTTCGTTGGATAATCCTCCGATTATGGTGCTTTTTTATCCTTTCCTTGTAGAGGTTTGCTCTTTCATACGCATGTAGACGGAATTCATCCATCTCATTCAGCTGCTCCAATCTCAGATTAATAGCATCATCCCAATTCAGGTTAAGCTGCTTCAACGCCCACAATGCTTTATGTTCGAGCTCGATTGGAAAGTGGCAAGCCTTCCCATAAAATAGTTGGTAAGGTGACATGCCAATTGGTGTCTTGAATGCAGTCCTATAAGCCCATAAGGCATCGTCCAGCTTTCGGGACCAATCTTTCCTACTAGCATTTACATTCTTAGCAAGGATCAGCTTGATCTCCCGATTAGAAACCTCTACCTGCCCACTAGTTTGTGGGTGGTAAGGCGTAGCTACCTTATGTTGCTTGACCCCATATTTCACCAACACGGCTCTGAACAGCTTGTTGCAAAAGTGTGATCCTCCATCACTTATGATAGTACGTGGTACCCCAAAACGAGAAAAGATATTTCTCTTTAAGAATGCTACAAAACGCTTACCTTCATTATCAGCCAGCGCTACTGCTTTGAGCCATTTGGATACATAATCCACAGCAACTAGGATATATTTCATCCTAAACAAACTCACAAATGGGCCCATGAAATCAATACCCCACACATCAAATAGCTCTACTTCAAGAATTTTAGACATGGGCATCTCATGGTGCTTTGAAATCGCGCCTTGCCTCTGACACTGATCACATCTTCTCACAAAATTATAGGCATCCTTGAATAATAAAGGCCAATAATAGCTGCTTTGCAATACCTTCCTGGCTGTCCGATCACCTGCATGGTGACCCCCAATTTGGGAAGCATGACTTGCTTCCAATATTATAGGCACCTCCACATCAGACATGCATCGCCTAATAACACTATCAGCGCATCGTCGAAAAAGATACGGTTCATCCCAAAAGTAGTGTTTCACATCATGCATGAACTTTCTCTTTTGATGAAAAGAGATTCTCAGGCATCACTTTACTTACCACGTAGTTCGCAAAGTCTGTATACCACGGTAAATCTTCCACAATAGTGGCTAGGATCTCTTCGTCGGGAAATGCATCATCAATCTCAAGATCGGGCTGCACTATGTGCTCACTCTCAAGTCTAGATAGATGATCAACTACTTGGTTTTCGCAACCATTTCTATCTTTTACCTCGAAATCAAATTCTTGGAGCAATAACACCCATCGAATTAGCCTTGGCTTAGCATCCTTCTTTTCCATTAAATATCTCAGAGCTGCATGATCTGTATGAACCACTACTTTGGTTCCCAACAAGTAAGTACGGAACTTTTCAAAAGCATAAACAACTGCTAGAAGCTCTTGTTCTATGACGGTGTAGTTCTTCTGGGCTCCATTCAAGGCCTTTCTAATATAGTAGATTGGATGAAATAGCCTTTCTCTTCTCTGACGAAGTACAGAACCCAAAGCTACCCCACTTGCATCACACATAACTTCAAATGGTAGAGACCAATCGGGTGCTACAATAATAGGAGCTTCAACTAGCTTCCCTTTGAGGCATTCAAATGCCTTCAAGCAATCTTCACTGAAGTCGAACTTTGCATCCTTCTCCAAGAGTTTGCCTAATGGACTAGCAATCTTGGAGAAGTCTTTAATAAAACTCCGATAAAAACCTGCATGACCGAGAAAACTACGAACTCCCTTTATAGAAATTGGAGGTGGTAGTTTCTCAATAACTTCAATCTTAGCTCGAGCGACCTCAATTCCTTTTCTAGAGACTTTGTGCCCAAGAACAATGCCTTCCTTCACCATAAAATGGCACTTCTCCCAATTTAGTACCAAGTTTAATTCAACACATCTCTACAAAGCCATACTCAGATTTTCCAAGCATGATTCAAACGACTCACCTACAACTGAAAAATCATCCATGAACACCTCCATCTTCAACCATATCAGAAAAAATGGACATCATACAACGCTGAAAAGTGGCGGGTGCGTTACATAGCCCAAATGGCATACTTTTGAAGGCAAACGTACCATATGGGCATGTAAAAGTGGTCTTCTCCTGATCTTCTAGAGCAATGCAAATCTGATTATATCCGGAATAACCATCCAAGAAACAGAACCATCCTTTCCCTGCTAATCGATCAAACATTTGGTCCGTGAATGGCATTGGGAAGTGATCCTTCAGCGTCCACGAATTTAGCTTTCGGTAGTCCATGCACACTCTTCACCTTGTGACAGGTCTGAGTGGAATTAGCTCATTCTTTTCGTTTGCAACTACCGTCATGCCCCCCTTTCTTGGGCACACATTGCACCAGACTCACCCATTTACTGTCTGAGATTGGATACACCACCCCTACATCTAACCACTTAATAATTTCCTTCTTCACCACCTCTTGCATAGGTGGATTCAAACGTCGTTGATGCTCAATGGTGGCCATGCAGTTTTCTTCGAGATGAATCTTGTGTATACATATCCTAGGAGGGATACCAATTATATCAGTAATAGTCCAACCGATGGCTCTCTAGTACCTCTTCAGAACAGAGATGAGAGCCGCAACCTGCTGTTCGCCTAAGTCAGCCGCAATAATAACCGGAAGTATATCACCACTTCCCAAAAATGCATACTTCAGGTGACTGGGTAGCTCTTTCAATTCTAGCACTGGTGGTTCTTTAATGGATGGCTTTGCTGGTGGTTAAGGTCGGTTTTTAAGATCAAGATACAAATTCTTAGGAGCATGAAAATAGGACCCTATTCCTGTTAGAGGACAAATAGTTTCTTCATAATCTTCAACAACCTCCCGCTCAAAATTCATAAGCACAACAACCAATGGCTAAACAATAAGCTGCTTCTCTACAGATAATTCTTTCTCATCTTCATAATAAACATCAGCTACAGAGAACACATTCATATCTTTGGGCTACTTCATTTCTTTGCATACATCAAAATGGACCACTTCGTCATTCATCCAAAATAAAAGCTCATTAGCTCTTAAATCAATAAGCACACTTTCTGTTGCGAGGAAAGGATGCCCCAAGATTATGGGCACTTCAGAGTCCACCTCACAATCTAAAATAACAAAGTCTGTAGGAAAAATGAAGGTAGAAACCTTCACCAATACATCATATAAGAGACCAACAGGTCATTTTATCGACCTATCTGCCATCACGAGCCGCATATTGGTTGGTGTAGGATCGCCCAACCCCAACTTCCTATAAACGGATAGCGACATCAAATTGATGCTAGCCCCCAAATCGCATAATGCCTTAGCAAAATCCAAAGATCCAACCGTGCAAGGAATAGTCAAAGCACCAGGATGTACCTTCTTCTGTACTAAAGACCTCGTGGCAATTGCACTGCAATGATGAACATTATCTGCCAGCTCGTAGCTTGCTGTCCGCTTCTATGTCAAAAGGTCCTTCATGAATTTCGTGTACCCAGGCATCTGTTCCAGTGCCTCCACGAAAGGAACAATAATAGTTAGCTGCTTCAACATAGTCATAAATTTACTAAACCTGGTGTCATCAGCTTTCTTTTTCAGTTTTTGAGGAAAAGGTGGTGGTGGAAGGGGAATAGTTTTCTCCACCACTTCCTTTTTATCTTGCTTTCGATTATCAATCTTTTCAGGTTGGTGACGTCTAGGTGTAGTGTCATGAATGTTCTCATTCAGATTTTCAGCTTCTATAGAATCATCACAATCTGCTTCAATCACATTCTCTTCTATATTATCAACCACCTGCTTGCCATTAGACGGCTTTTCCAATACTTTACCACTCCGAGTAGTAATAGCCATACATGATCCATCATTCCTTGGATTTTGCACAGTGTCACTAGGTAAAGTGCCTGCCTTTCTTTGATTGAATGCCGCTGAAAATTGACTCTGTTGTTGTTCTAGCTGTTTTATTAAAGTGGAATGTGAGTCAACCAATTGATTTATTGATGACAAATCATTATTTTCCTCATTTACTCCCGTATTTATTGCCTCCACTCCTTTCAACAACTTAGCCATCATATCTTCCATGGACATCTTCCCAGAGCCAGACGCCGCAACCTCACAATTTCCAGGAGGAACGTACAAACCGCTCCTGTCAGTCTTATTCTTCCAACTCCCTTGATCACGGTCCTTATGTCCAGATTTATCATAATAGTTCTGACCTTGGTTTCCTTAGGCATTGCCTTGGAAACACCCCTGATTATTCAAGTAGTTCTTTTTCTTCTCAGAATTGGAGTCATCTCTTCCCTGTGATACGACAGCCTTGACTTTTTTGGTCTTCCCTAATAGTAAATGCTTGGTAAGAAGATCCATCTACATTTTCATGTGCGCCATATCCTGGTCACGTTCCTCTTCTTTTCGCCTTTGTTCTGCAGTCATGCCAATAGATACAGTAGAGCTTGCTACCTCAGAATCCCTGGTATGCCAAGCTCTACTCTACTTTGTTATGCGATCTAGCATATCACTTGCCTCAATAAAAGTAAGGTCTATAAATGACCCTCCTGCAGCATTATCAACCACTGGCTTAGTGACCGAATTTAAAGACCTATATAATATCTCCATTAAGTGGACATTGGTCATATGATTATTTGGGCACCACATGAGCTTCTTCTTGAACCTCTCCCATGTTTCGTGGAGAGCTTTAGTTGGAAGCTGTCAAAAATTGCTTATCTCATCTCTTAATTGGGCTCTCTTGGATGGCATAAAGAATCTTTCTAGGAAAGCATCTTTTAGTTGCCTCTAATTAGTAATAGAATCAGGAGTTAACCCGTTCAACCATAGAGTTGCCTCTCCAGATAGAGACAATGAAAATAAGCACAGCCGAATTGCATTCTGTCCAACTCCTGGATTGTCAAACGATTTGCATGTTGAGATAAAATTGATCAGATGCAGATTCGGATCATCGCCTGCAAGTCCACCAAATAATCCCTTGAGCTGCAATAGCTGAATCATGGTTCTAGTGATATTGAACTTGGCTCCGGGTGCCAAGGGCGGAGGAATAATAGCCCCTATGGCACCAGCTCAATCTAGATCGTCATCATTATCATCAAAAGGAATCTGCACAGCTTGGCGGTCAGGTCTCATTCTAGCTTAACGATCTCTCCTATTCACAGGCGCTGCCACCTCATCTGCACGCCGTGGATTTAGTAATTCATCATCACCCAGCTCCTCATCATCCAGATTTGTTTCCTGACCTGGGTTGTCAATATTCTGTTGATGCACTTGAGTGGCTGCCAATGCAACTAATCTAGCCTTCTCCTGTTGAGCAACCCTTCTTTTAATGTCTCGTTGTGCCTCCATTCTGCCAATAAGCTGTGGTTCAGGGGTTATGGGTAATGATGGCGGACCAAAACTTCGAGCATTTGGCATGCACTAAATAGAACCTGAATAAAACAAAAACAATAGACAAAAAGTAAAATTCGAGAATTTTGACCAAAGGGTCTAGTAACTATCACAAACTTAGTTGACAACCGTATTCCCCGACAACGGTGCCAAAATTTGATACGCCCAAATTACAGCTCTCGTTTGAGAGTGTAAGCGGTCGCTGTCAAATAAAGAACCCAACTGGATTGGGTGTCGAATCCCACAGGGAATACTTGGTCACTAAGTGTTGCAATTATTAGTAGACTGTTGGTCACAAATTCCACGGAAAAGGGGGGTTTGATTTATGCGTGAACTAATAATATCAAAGTAACGTTGGAATGCTATGTGTAGTAAGATTTAATCACAGAGAATAATAATTTAGGGTTATGTCCACCTTGTAAGTTCTACGTATCTATTAACTATGAGTAATGCAGAATTTAGACGTGCATGCACTTACAGAGATTCGTATTCTAATGCTAAGTCCAAGTGTTTTTCAACCATCAATGATTTATTTCACTTTAGCTCTCTCGAGCCTAAAGTGTGTAACGAATGATACAAATTCTCCAAGAAAGTTAATCCGGTTAAGGCATTAACGTGTAAATAGGGGTTGGAAACCCTATTTTCTTGTCACACTCTCTTTTCCAAACATGTAACTTTTCTCTCGAACAAGTTAATGATATACTGGCATATTCCTATGTTTGCAACCATAAGAATTCAATTTAAACGAAGAGAGTAATGATATAAGTAGCATACACATCAAGAATTCACAAACTTATAACAATAGATAGTATCTCACAAGGTTTCCATAACCGTAACAGAGAAGTTTAGCTACTCATGATTACAACGGAAATCACAATAGACATAATCATCATACCACAACTAGAATAATCTTGGTGATGGGGATGATTTTTGGCGTCAAAAGGAGAAGAACGTCGTTCTCTCCTCTCCGATGCTCAATCCTTAGCGTTTTTCTTTGTCTCCTGCTTACAGAATATGTAATGTGAATTATGCAAAGTGTCGAATGTTCTGATAATAGAATAATGATGAAAAATTCTGCAATAAGGTTTTTTTATAGTATCCTTGTCTAACTATGTTGCTACTGCATCCTTAAGTCTTTAAAAATACTGGGTTTGCCCGGGAAAAAGTTCCCATGTATCACTTTCAGTCCAAAAGCTGCCTTCCCTCTAATGCGAAGTTTTCATTTGTTGCTCACAAGTCCATTAAGTGCTGAAATCTTCATCATTAATACCTGAAAACATGCTAATCACGTAGGTCAGCTCATTTAAAGGAAAATGGACTAAAAGTGCAGGAATTATATATTTTGTCCTCAAAACTTAGCTAAAATATGGGTAAAATTATGGTTCTTAGGCGTGTATATACACCCAACATCATCGATTGATGGAGAGTGTGTAGTGACTTTTTATATGGCAAGGAGAGTCGTGCTTAGTGATGGTTTAGAAGAAGAAGCCAAGAGTGAGAAAGGTGAAGAAGAGGAGGAGCTGAGAGTCAAGGTTCTGGGATTTGCCTACAAAGACCCTTTGTTGCTTACTAACTAAGATGCTAGTATTTTACCTAGCATCCATTCTTCTTATGTTCAGGTTGTAGAACATTTAAGTCCATGGATCATACTTGATGATCTCATGGAACCTTTTGTTGAACATCACAACCTTGGGGGGAGCCTTGAAAAGATGATTTAAAGAGGAGAGCTTGAGGGTGATGATTGCTTGAATTTGTGGACAAATTCCTCTTAAGAAGGAGAGGATGATACAAGTGCGATCACGTAGATGGACTTATGTAGGTGTGAATTGAATTTTTATAAGTGTGTGTGAAAGAGAAGTGTAATTAATGGCCTAAAACACACCAAAAATCAGCAACTACATTGCACTAGAGGGGCGCCTCTCACTTAAGGGGCATTTTGGAAATTTTGACTTCTATTTGTAATACACTATAAAAGGAACATATTAGGGTTTCTTTACTTATTTTTTGCATATTGATAATTGTATAATACTTTGAAACACACATGTTCTCTCATCTTTGAGACTTGGTTGAAACTAGGTTACAACAAGAGGGTAGATTCTCTTTTGTTGTTTGCTTGCTTGGAACGTGTGGATACTTGATGGATTGAGTCCCTCTTATGTTCTCTAAAGAGTGTAGGTGTTACTAATACCATTAGTAAGGGTTTTTGTGTGTGAAAAAAACTTAGGTTCTTAGTCTTTGCAGTAGCGTGTGTCTACCTATCTATCATTTATATTTTGTCATCCTTGTAACGTTTGTATCTTGTAGTGGAAGCCGTTTGTATTGTTGTTGTTATTCACATTGTTGTATTCATTTTGTCCTTCTTATATTGTTGGTAATATAGTTTGGGTTGGATGATTTGATGTTTAAATCACCTATTTTTATCTCGTTTTTTTTGTAGTTATAGTGAATCGGAGTAGGGTCTTCAAAAGGGTCCTCAGATCTTTGATCTTGTGGACTATTTAATAAGTGTGTTTAGTGTTTCCCCTGTTTGTCATGTATTAGTTTGCAACACAATACAGAGGTAATCAAAATGATCTACCTCACCATTAGAATACACCAGAATATAATCTACAAAAATGATAAAGAACAGAGATAGAAATTGATGGAAGACCTTATTCATCATGCCTATAAATATCGTTGGGGCATTAGTCAAACCAAAAGACATGACTAAGAACTCATATGACCATACTAGGTTCGGAAGGCAGTACTTGGGTTATCCACCTCCCTAGTCTTTAGCTGATGATAATTAGACCTAAGATCAATCTTAAGGAAACATCTCACACCTTGAAGCTAGTCAAGAAAATCATCAATCTGAGGAAGAGGATACTTATTCTTCACCTTAACCTTATTCAACTGATGGTAATCAATGCACATATGAAGGGAGTCATCCTTATTATGCACGAAAAAAATAGGATCACCCCATGAAGACACAATAAGATAGATAAAACCCTTGTCAAATAGGTCTTTGAATAGTTTCTTAAGCTCCTTTAACTCATCCAGAGCCATTCTATGAGGGATAAAGATAGGGCGAGTGTCCGAAACAAGGTCAATCCCTAAATCAATCTCCCTATCGATGGGATTAGGAATAACCTCGAGGAATTTATTAACCACAAGAATGGATTGTACGAAAGGACTATTCGAGTTAGATTCTTTAACCCAAACCAATTGATAAAGACATCCTTTGGAAATTAACATGCAGGACCTAAGATATGAAATGAATCTTCCCATAGGCACTGGAGAACTCCCTTCCTACTTAATGACAAACTCATTAGGGAATTCAAATATGACCTTACAGGTTCGACAAAATAAGGAGGCATAACATGAGTGCACCTAGTCCATCCCTAATATGATAATAAAATAAACCATGTCTAACTCTATTAGATCTACTAGAGTTTCTCTACCACCAACAGATACCACACAACCCCTATAGACTCTTTTAAAAACCATCGAGTAACCCACCAGGGTAGAAATAGAAAAGGGATCAGCAATACACTTAGGACCAAAACTAATATTTGCAGCCATAAATGGGGTCACATAAGGAAGAGGAAACCCTAGATCAAGCAAGAAATATACATTACGAGAAAAGAGTCGTAACATACTAGTAATGATATCGAGAGATAATTTAGAGTTTTGGTGGGTAGCAAGGGCATACAAACGATTTTGGATAGTGCAGGTGCCAGAAATAAAAGAAACACCCTTTGGTGATGGAGTTGCTGAAGTGGAAACAAGAAACTTATTTTCCCAGAAGCAAGCTTAGAAGGACAATCCCTCTGTAAATAACCAATATAACCACATTTAAAACCCTATTCCTCCCTTCATCACAGAAACCATGGTGCACTTACCCGTTGAATCTACATGGAGGATATGATAGAGCTAACTGAGCCCCGCCAGCCTGAGATAGGGCATATTGTGAAAGACGATTACCCGACGGCTTTGGATAGGGATCACTAGACATAAAGTAGGAAACAAAACTCCCCCACTTCTTCTTAGAATACTTTCCACTATCACTACCACTCTGCTGCTGACCTCCACCCTATTTAGAAAATTTAAACTTCTTATTTTTCCTTTCTCGTATCTTCTCATACTTGTTTTTCTCTTCCTCAAACTGTTGTATATACACAACTAATATAGAGATGTCCATATACTTATTAAACATGGCAGCCTTAATCTCTAGAATCAAATCACGGGACAACCCTAAAGCAAATTTTCTTATTCTAGCCCTCATGTTAGACACTAACTCGGGTGCATATTGGGATAATTGATGGAACTTTTAGGAATACTCCTTAACTATCATCCTGGACTTACTTTAGATTGAAAAACTCTACCGCTATTGCTTTCATCAACTCTTAAGAAAAGAAGCTATCTAGAAAAGCACTAGAGAAATTATCCCATTGTGTAGATTCAACGTCATCTCCCCTAGAGTATTCCTATTCCCCATACCATTGGTATGCTATATCCTTCAATTAATAGTTAGCAAATTCCACACCCTCAATATCCAAAGAATGCATAAAGCAAAATATCTTCTCAATCTCATATGTAAAATCTTGAGAATCCTCCTTAACCCTAATACCTGTAAAAGTTAGAGGACTCAACCTTATGAACTGGCCAACCCTTGTTTCCTTAGAAGATGGAGTGACAAAAGCTACATGCTCAGACTGAGAAGCTACTAACTGAGCCAACATATGAATAGACTGACAAAATTCCACATTTAACACATTAGCCTGAGAATCTCAAGGAGGATTAGAGGGGACTGGTGAAACTCCAAAAGGGAAATAAGGATCTCTACCTCTAGACCAGGTCTGTACTCTATAAGTAGGGCATGATCAATCACCATTTTACTTAAGTGGGACAAAGGAGTTTCCATGAGCCTTAGATTATCTGGGAGGCATGATCTGAAAAGCAAACTAATGGGAATTAGAGGATATTTCAAGACCTTAAGACTCTACAACCTAAAATAAGACAACAAGGAAAGGAACATTCCTAAATGCCTTATTGCCTCTCCCTTATAAGTGTGGCTTCCTACACACCCATAAAAATGAATCTATTTGACACAACATTGTGGACACCCAATTGTCCATGAACCTAGGATCTGATACCGCCTTGACACGAACCAATCCAGGACCTTGTCATGATGGGTATCTCAAGTCCAATAAGGACTGGAGGCCACCCCCAACACCAAAACCATAGACCACCTTACACCCATGTAGAATGAATTCCAAACATATAACAAGATAAGAGAACTTGAAATTTAAGATATTATAATATGTGTATAACCAAATGAACCAACAACCAAACCATCCTAAGTCCACAGTAGTCCAACAAATTCTCTACCAAACTAAATATCAATAGAGTATTAAGATATGCCCCCTACTATAGGAAAAAATAGTATCCAATAGTCTAACTCAAAAGAAAATATAATCTTAAAATAGATCCTTTTAAAGTATAGAAGATCACCATTTCAAGTCGACTCTCGATCAATCAACAATCACTGAGCAGGAGAAATAGAGGTATGGAGAAATCCTGTATCACGTGGGGATACAATGTTCTAAGACGGTTAGCAAGGCGAATGCTAGCATGTAAATCTAGGATACAAATAAAATAATGCCATGATCAACAATTTCTAGTCATTCAAATTCAATGCACATAATCAAATGTATACACATATATTTATAACATGTCGGGTTAGAGAATAGGGTTTAACATTCACTTTAAAACCTTAACATGGATTGTGTATCACAACTATCATATAATAGTGCCCATGGGATATATGGTCCCTAAATCTCACCCCCTGGTCGGTCTACAGTGTGTGTAGCCACATATGCCAGAGAAAGATCATATATATATGCATGGGGTACTCGAACTCTCTAGTTATGTACTAAAGTGACTTGAGCACCCTATCATGAAATGTGATATAAGGAACTCAAATCCTCTAATAATAATAACAATAAGGTGGACTAAAAGCACCTAGTCATAGGCAAGGGGACTCAAAACCTCAAGCCATAACGACCCCCGCACCAGCTAGTGTAGTCTCTTGTATTGGTCACTTGGACGTGCATTTTCATGACTCAGCTACACAACTCTTATTAAAGCCTAATCAAAACAACTGTCACACATCACCTTTCATTGCACCATATTCCATAATAAGGCATACATTGTTGGTATCGTCATACCAACTACACTTGTAAGGTAACAACATGCCCAAACAATTACATCACTTGGGGAATTCACAACCCCTTTGGTTCAATTAGGCCATAGCTTATGAAAACATAATTTCATAAGGTTCAATTCAATAATATAATTATAACGGCCCAAGAACCTATCCCAAGATGTCACACGGTGCTCAAGGTCACACGTGGCCTCAAGCTAACCCTCTAAGCCTGTCATCACTCTCAGAACTCACTGTAACATAAATCATGCTAAGATAAAGAGGAATAAGTATGTCATGACCATTCTTACATACAAAATGATACTATCCTGTACAACCAAATTACTAAGATCCTATACATACTGGCACACTAATCTGACAAAGCCTCTACTACATAAGATTGAAGAGCCATTAGGACAGATTCCCAACTGACTCGTACTGAACTAAAAATAAACGACCATCTATCAGCAAGACAAACTGAGAGATAGAGGTCCTTGAACCATGAGGACTCATCAACTGCAGATATGTAGAGGAAGGTACTCGAAGATCACTGTCGCTGTTGAGATTGAGCACCTGAACCTATATCACAATGAAATATAGAATACAAAAGAGTATGGGAGTTAGTACTTGGGAATGTACTGAGCAGGCGGGGGTGGATGGAATATTTAAATAATATCATAAATGTATAAGAAAATCATGCATGCTGACCGTAACAATTCTCTTCGCTTGAATTATCTGAAATATTCTTCTCATAAATCATCAGTAGTAATACATGCTTCAAAAATCTCGTAAATCATTTATCTCAACTCAAAATCTTTAACTCATGGCTTAGAGTGACTCAATAACACAGGAGACTTAAATTATTATGGACGTGGGAGTTTTTTATAACCGACATGACTACACCATTTTAGCCGCATAGAGTCCAACATTTTTCCCTCCCAAGGAGAGAAGCCCACATTGGTAGGGGTGTTGTACTCTTTCCAGGGAGTAAAACCTCAATCTCATCTTCACAATCTCATACACGGACTTTGGCCCACAATTATCAACATCAATCCTACAGTGGAACATAGTTTTGGGGAAATACTAAATTTTCCTCTCGGTGCTAAATACTCCTCCCAGACTCAGCTCAGAACGCGTTAGGAAATCCACCTCAATCAATATCAACTCATGGGTCTATCATGATGACCAAAACAACTGTATATCTCATCTGTAAATAATATACAACTGTGGATTTCTAAATCAACTCAAAATCAAACAATCTTTCTCAACATTAAGTATCCTTGCTTATCAATTTATTTCAAATACCAAAGCTTCAAGGAAACATCATCAAACTCAATCTTGACTTTCAATATCAAGCATCGATATGTATTCAATAGTCAAATCTCTCATAGGCAAAAAACATAAATCTTGACACTTATCATAAATCACTTAGAAAGCATCAATATATATAATGACAATATACGACTCATGGAGTAAATACTCAATTTAAGAAGCATGATGGTGAAAAAATCATAAATATCAAGCTTATTCAACTCAAGTCTCATAAATCATACATAAAGAAATTTGGGTGTAAACCCACTTGCAAAATCATGTAAATCAATAATAGAAAGTAAATCTTTGGGCACAAGAACAAAAGAAGTGTTCTTGTTCAAACCCCACATACCTTAGATTTTGATTTTGAAGATATAGAAACTTGATGGAAACTTCTTTCTCACAGTTTTAGACCAAGACCTTGCTGCCTTTGACTTGAAGAGCTTAGTTCTTGAACAACTTAAAGAAATTTATGGGAGATTTCTTCAATTTCTTAGAGATGATTTAATTCTTTTGGGTTTGGAAGAAACCCTAAGTTTTTAGAGAATTCTTGAACGAAATTTGGAGAGAAATGGTCTTCTCTTCTCTACATAGATATATATATAAGGCCACAAGGGGCGGAAATGATAAAGATGCCCCTTTGAAAAATGCTGAAATTTGCTGATCGGGGCTATGACGGTTGATCTGATGATTTGTTAGATTAGCTGATGGTCCACCAGGTTATCCGTAACTCAAGTGTAAAAAATGGAATGTTCTACCTCGGAGTGATGGTCGAAGTGATGGTCCGTTAAATAGACTGACGGTCCACCATATCGTCCGTCAATCGGGGATCAGGAATGGGAATTCTACCTCGGTCTGACGAACATCTTGATGGTCTGTCAACTTTGTGATGGTCCACCACTTTGACCGTCACACGACATCCCAAAAATGGATCTACTTCCTTGGATTGACGGGACACTTGATGGTCCACCAAGGACCCTACGGTCCATCAGGTCGACCGTCAAACCTGGGCGATCCAATAACATTCAGTAAAATGGCCATAACTCACTCATCCTATGTCGAATTTTGATTAAATTGGTATCAATGGAAAGCTTATTCAATGCTCTACATAGATTTGGAAGTCATACATATCCATTCAAAAATATAGATTTAGGCTTAAGGAATGATCGAGGTATTACAATAATTCAATAAGTTAAAGAACAATTCAATTCCCATATTCCTCATAACAAAATCAATTTCCCAATTTGGGCTTGAGGTCATAACTACTTCAAAAGTCACAAGTTTGGGGGAAAATTGAAATTTCCTAGTTCATTCACCATAACCATGCATTCATATGTTCAAACTATATTTAAAGCATGAGTAATCATAATTAAACCATGGAAAAACATTATTCAACAATAAGCATTTAAAACTCACAACCACTTATTTTCAGAATCGTATAATTCCATGTGAACAAAACTTTAATACATATATTTTTTAACAAATTAACAATGAGGGAAGAGTCACATGCCTAAAATAGTAAGATATATGGAGAGAAATCACCTTTGAGAGTCCTAAGTGATCAACCTCTGGAAAACCCTAAGTATTCTTGACCTTGAGGATTTGGGAGTATTTGAGGAGTTACTTGATGTGTTTTTGAGTGCTAATGAAATCCTAAATAGGTTATAATATATGGGTTTTAATTTACGTAAGAGGGTAAATTTTCAAAATGCTCATAACTTAAAAGTTGAAAAAGATCGCCTTTGACTATAAGTCGTCCATTGACTTATAACCACTCCTTATGACTCATTACCATGAGTTGTAGCCGGGACTGTCTCTAGGACACCACCCAGTGATGACCTTACGACTCAACCAACCAACTCGTAATGAGACCTTACAACTTATAGGGTCCAATCATAGTCAACACAGAACCCAATTTAGTTAAACACTGGACACCCTATGATTTGCACTCAAGACTCGTAACAAGTCCTTATGACTCATAGTGAGCCACTCGTACTCAGAGAAAAAATTGCCCACTTACTCTCTTATTTGGTTATGACTTGGTCCCTAAGACCCGTAAGGATACCCTATTACTCATTGGGTGAGTCGTTACAAAGGTAGTAAGCTCAAAGCTCAAAAAATTTTCAAGGGAAAAAATTTAGGGTGTTTCAGAACCAATATATGAGGCATGGTTTTGGGTTTAAAAAAATTGATGATGGCGCCTAAACATATGATTTTGGGGAGAAATTTGCAGGAAATTTTCTATTATGCCCTAAATACCAGTTCCGAAGCTATTGTAGACACTATTACTGATAGAGAATTCCTGATCCTTTATTGGTATGCAACATCAAAAATCTTAGATTAAATCTCTCTTACCAGAGGGTGGCATACTCGAGAGGTACTAAGTGCTGTCACCACTTATTCTTTTGATGCTTCCAGTGAGAATAGAATTGTAAATGATTTAGTGGCTCTGGAAGTTGCATAACTGAGGATGAAGATTAGGTTACTAATGAAGCAGCTGCAACAATGGGTTTTGATAAGGTAAATTCCATAGACGGACAAGGTAAAACACCTAGATTGTATCACTCTAATATTGAAGAAGAGGCAAAGTATCTAGATAGAAAGATAATGAGTTTTTAAGCTAAGGGCCAAGGGTCTGCCTAAGACACTTTGAACTCAAGGAAAGAGAACTAAGGTCAAAACTACTATAGGGATTAATATAGGGATCAAAGTATAGATCGAGTGAGATAGTGAATGGAGGTGTAAGGATGATTATAAGGAGAAGAGTGGTACATATGTTCTACTAGGGAACCATGGAACTAATTCAAGGATGGAGGCATTTCTTACTAAGCAAGTTATGGGGTCAAAGAATCACAAGAGTTACCTTATAACGATTAAGGAAGTTATTTCATATTTGACATAGAAAGTGGAATCGCATGCTACCGCGATTAAGCATCTTGAGCACCAATTTGGTTAGATATTAGTAACCTTAAATTAACATCAATTGGCCACTATTTCGGGTAATATTATGCAAAATCATAAGAATGTCAGTCATTTTTTGGCACTCACTACTGCAACCTTTGATCCTCTCAAACCTATTATGGATAAAGCTACGGATGATGTTAATGATGTAGATAAGGCACCCAAAGTGGAATCTAAAAAGTTGGTGACTAGTGGTGAGTCATTACAAAAATTGATGAGTGTTTATAAGAATGTTAAGAAGGATAAAGGAATGGGGAAGGAATTCAAGACTATATTGAAGACCATTCCACGACCTTTCCCTTCTTTTCAAAATAGATTGAATAAGAAACAAGATATAAGAAAGTATCAGAAGTTCTTATCAATGTTAAAGGAACTGTCTGTTAATATTCCTCTTGTAGAAGTAATGGAGCAGATTTCAGGATACAGAAAGTTCATGAAATATTTGGTTACTAAGAAGACGATGATGAGTTTTGAACTAGTAGATAATATGCACCATTTTAGTTTCATTTCTTCCTAATCATTGGTTGAAAAGAAAGACCCCAAAGCATTTACTATTCTATGTACCATTGGTTCCTTCAACTTCTGTTGAGCTCTATATGATCTGGGAGATAGTATAGATCTTATGCCATTGGTGGTGTACAAGCAGTTGGGGTTTGGGAACCCAAACCTACATCCATGAGGTTGTTGATAGTTGACCAGACTGTGAAGAAACTGATTGGAGTATTATGTGATGTTTGGGTAAAGTTGCATCCTTTATATTTCTAGTTGACTTCATAATACTTAACTATGAGGTGGACTTTGAAGTCCCTACTATCTTGTGTAGGCCTTTCCTAGATTTACAGAGGGCCTTGTTTGACATAGAGGTGGCATTAATAAAGTTCAAAATCGATGAGCAAGTTACTTTTAATATGTGTCAATTTATATGATAGCCAAAGGTTATAATAGTGGTGTTCGTGATTGGTACTATTAAGGACGATGCAGTACTTGTTCCCATTGAAGATAGACTTAGGGATACAGAGTTAGTAGTGGTCATTATGAACTTTGATAATGATGGAATTAATGAGTATGACTAGATGGTAAGTTCATTGTATGGTAGAGGTTCTTATACTTATGCTATAAAGAAGCTAGATCTTGATCTAAAGAATAGAACCACTCCTCCAGCTCGACGATGTATTAAGGAGCCATTGGTCTTGGAATTAAAAGCCCTCCTATCTCACTTACGTTATACATTTTTAGGGGATTACAAAAATTTGTCAGTCATTATTTCTACTGATTTATTTGAGACATAGGTTGAAGAATTGATCTCAATGTTGTAGAGTTTTAAGAGGGCCATAACATGGACTGTTACAGACTTTGTGGGGATTCCACCTGGTATTACATCCATAATATATAACTTGAATCGGATTATGTACCCATCATTGAGCACCAATTTTGGTTGAATCCTCCTATGAATGAGGTAATGAAAAAAGAGATCATCAAGTAGTAGATGCTAGAGTGGTTTACTCTATTGTGGAAAATAACTGGGTCAACCTAGTTCAATGTGTACCTAAAATAGGGTGGGATCACTGTGGTCACAAATCATAAAAATGAATTGGTACCCCTACAACCAATTACTGGATAAAGAGCATGCATGGATTATCGAAAGTTAAACACTTGGACTCAAAAGGACCATTTTCCTATGTCGTTTATCGATCAAAATCTAGAAAGACTTGCAGATAGAGGTTGGTACTATTTTCTTGATGGGTAATCAAGACACAATCATATTTCTATTGCTCTTAAAGACTAGGAAAAAACTACATTTACTTGCAAATATATGAAGTTTACATTTAAAAGGATATCGTTCGGACTGTACAATGCTCCTGCCACCTTTCATCAATGTATGATGTCAATACTTTCAGACATGGTGGAAGACACTATAGAGGTTTTCATGGATGACTTTTGAATAGTTAGAGAACTTATTTGATGATTGTTTTGCCCATTTGGACAACATACTCTAGAGATTTGAGGAGTATAATCTAATGTTGAATTAGGAGAAGTGCTATCTTAAGGTAAAGTAAGGTATTGTTCTTGGCAGCAAAATCTCAAAGCAGGGTATTGAGGAGGATAGAGAAAAGATATAAGTGATTGAAGAATTGCCTCCTTTGGTCTCAGTTAAGGGTATCCGATGCTTCCTTGGTTATACTGACTTTTATAGGAGGTTAATCACGGACTTCTCTAAAATTGCTAATCTATTGTGAAAACTTTTAGAGAAGGAGGTCAAATTTTTATTTAATGATATATGTCTCAAGGACTTTGAATGCCTTAAGAGGTGGTTCGTCGCAACTCCCATTATTGTATCCCCTAATTGGTCTTTATCATTTAAGGTTATGTGAGATGCTAGTGGATTTGACTTGGGTGCTGTCCTAGGCTAAATGCATGGGAAAATCCTTCACCCAATTTATTATGCAAACAAAGCATTAAACCCCGCACATAAGAACTATACAGTCACTGAGAAAGAGTTTCGTATGATGATTTTTGCCTTTAAGAAATTTTGGTTCTATTTGATAGGGACCAAAGTCATCATTTATACAGACCATGCAGCAATGAGATATCTGATGTTAAAGAAAGATGCAGATCTAAGGTTGATTTATTGGGTTCTCTTATCACAAGAATTTGACTTTGAGGTGAAAGACTAGAAGGGCACTAAGAAACAGGTTGCGGATAGCTTATCTCGCCACGAGGAGGAGACAATGTAGAAGGTAGGGTATGAACTTGATATTGATGATACTTTTCCAGATAAGCGGGTCTTGGTAGCATCTAATGACTTAGTACCTTGATTTGCTTATTTTTTAAAATTCTTTTGAAGTGATCTTATTCTTGAAGATTTATCATTCTAGCAACACAAGTGGTTCATGGATGAGGCGAGCAAATTTTTCTTAGATGAGCTCTATTTTTTTTGGATTTGTATGGATGGAGTTATTCTTAGATATATTCCTGAGGTGGAGATGATAAGTATCCTTGAAGCTTGTCATTCGTCACAAGTTGAGGGTCATCATGGTGGTACCCGCACAATGCACAAGATTCTGCAGAGTGGGTATTATTTTCCAAATATCTATAAGGTTGCTCTTGATTTTTCCTAAGCTTGTGATCAGTGTCATCAACAAAGCAATATTTCACGGAGACAAGGCAAAGATTGTGAATGCCAATAAGACTGATTGGTTAAGAAAGTTAGATGATGCTTTATGGGCTTACCAGAAAACCTTTAAAACCCCCAAAGGTTCCTCTCTATAGCATCTTATATATTGAAAGGCATGCCACTTGTTGGTCGAACTTGAGCATAAGGAACTATAGACATTTAAAAACCTTAATTTAGAGTGGAATGGTGCAACTAGGTTAAGGATGAGCAAGGTAAATGAGTTGGATGAATTTTGACTCCACACTTATGAGAGTTCTACTATGTACAAGGAAAAGATAAATATGTATCATGACAAAAACTTCAAGAAGAGATTGTTTGAGCCTGGTGATATGGTCTGGTTATATAATTCAAGACTTCGCTTATTTCCTAGCAAGTTAAAGTCTAGGTGGTATGGACCATTCACCGTGGTTAGAGGTATTCTAATATGCTTCTATAGATCTGAAAAGAGATGGTAAAGCCATGTTCAAGGTGAATGATCAGCTTGTAAAGAACTATTTGGGTAATACTGATGAGGTGAACGAAGCTGTTGATGTAAGACTTAGTGAGGTTTGAGTGGCCAAGAAAACCAAGTAGTGTCGTGATGTTAAATCATATACTTCATGGAAGGAAAGCCATGGGCTTGTTGGTGAATCACGAGTAATCAACCTTGCTACATTGTGGTACGACATTAAATCAAGCACTGGATGAGAGGCAACCCACAATGATAGTGTCATGTTGTTTTCTTTTTGTAGGTGTAAATCATGAGGAAAGACCTGGAGCATGGTAAAAAATTGCAAAATTCAACATAAGGGGACTTATTAACCCACTTACAGGGGTCGTAAGTACCAATTATGACATCATAAGTTGTGTCATAAGTATCAAAATCTAAGTTCAAAGAGGTGGTGAAAATTTTTGTCACTTACGGTAGACCACTTATGAGCAGTAAGAGGTGCCATAAGTAGCAAAAATTTTCAAGGTTTAAATTTTGAAATCTGGGTCATGCCCCACTAATCCGACCCAATCCGACCGTACCCTTGCCTTTAAAATTTGAAAATCCGACTCCAATGCCCCATTTTCTATACTTAAGGTAACTCCCTTTTAAATTCAAACTTTCTAACTTCTTGTTGAGTCCATAAAAGGAAAACTCCTCTCAAAAGACCATCACTCGCACGTACAGGGCAAAAATTCTTAGACTTTTATCAGACTTCTTCATTTTTCTATTTCCATCATTAAAAGTAAGACAAATATCCTAACTCCTACTAGTAGTATATTGTTATATTGACTAAAAAATTGAGTTTGTACTTAGAATATGCTTGAAAGTTTGTAAAACTCAAAAATCTTGTCTGTTGGGGCCTAAAATAATCCAAAATTGAAATGTGTGCATTGTACTTGACTGTAAAATCCATGATCATGCCCTAAATAGAAGTGGAAGTTGAAGAGGTTGATGTATATCCAAAATTTTATGTGCAAAACCTATGCTTGTGAACTTGATAAAAGTTGTTGTGTACAACGTTGGACTTAAAAAGACTAATTTGAAGTACCCTCTGAAGGGTACTAATGATGGAAATTATGAGCTATGTAAGTAGAACTTTTGGGCCATAAGTGCCTTTGTATGTTCATACCTGAAGCCCTAAAGTTTCAGGGATTTGTCCGACATTTTAGAAGGGTACTTATGCTCCGTATGTGTTACTTATGGCCCGTAGGTGATATTGTAAGTGCCCCATTCTAAGAGATTTGGTTTATTTCAGATTTTTCATTCCACTTTTCTCTTTCAAGCACTAAAAACTACTTTTTTTGGAACTATGGCATCCAACACAACCTAGAAAAAAAGAGTGCTGTCAAGGATTTAGGATGAGTCCCCTAAGCGCAGTGGTTAAATAGAGGAGTACCTAGTTTCTCTAGATAGAACATAGGCCCCACAGACTAGAGGTCGGAGATAGGCTGTAGCTGCAGCAGTCATCATAGCCACTCTGGGCATCAAGGGAACCCAACCTACCCCGACACAGACCCAATCAAGTACTTATCCCGTATCTACATAGGATAAGGTCCAGATTATCACATCTAGACTAGTTCCTTGGACGAGGATAAAGGCGGCCAATACTTCGCCACCGCACTCTCCCCAGTCTGAAGAAGGAAAGCATGCTTTAGAGAATGAGGATGAGTCAGGATGTGGAGATTAGGTTAGTTCAGATTTATTTCTGGTTAGGCGAGTAGGAGGACATATAGGACCCCCCAGTCTGAGGAAGGGTCAGAGGATGATATCGGATCAACGATTGAGTCATCATCAATAGTACCCTACTCTTAGAAGTGTACAGCTCGAGTGACATATCATGTTTCATCATCCTTATCACCAGACCTACAACTACCCATGCGGGATTCTTAGCCTCTCATGCCACTACCGGTTGACCCTACATTCAACTCTGTATATGTCTCTCCTATGCCTACAGTAGAGATGAAATCGATATGGTGTGTAGAGAGGATGCAACATATTTTTTACCTAGATAGATTTATTACAAATATGAGTCAATCAAAGAGGAGTACAACAGTTGAGAAGAGGATAGATTTATCAGATCTAGCAAGGGTCCTAGTCCAGTATGCCTTATTTAATCATTACTAGTTGATGTGCATGGCTAGACCCCAGGGTTCTTATAGACAAGCCTTGGTCAAGGAGTTCTATGCTTCCTACGTTGCATCTATCTATTGGTTACACCTAGAGAAAGAGAGGTAGGCTCATAGATTAACCCTAGTTAGAGCAAACTTTTGTGAGAGAAGTTCTGGTTGATCTTTCAGTAGTGGCAATCCGTAGAGTTCTATTTGGGCCTGAGTATATAGCCCCATCATCTACTACAGAGTGTGATTTTAGGTTGAGATTTTCATGGGATAGATGCACCATGAGAGATCATGAGTACTAATGACAGATGTTGGATTGAAAAAGGTGGATCGGCAGTCATATTTCAAACTTAGAAGATGATACCCCCTGGATCGTAAGAAAGGAGGAGATTAAAAATAAACTGTTGAACATTGTAGCTAAGTTTTGGTGGACGATGGTATGTTTCCTATTGAGTTTGAATATATTGGAAAATGTTTTAACATGAAATAGCGCCACACTAGTTGCGAGTTTTCTTATGGGTTATGATATTGACTTTGCAGCCCTGATCAGATTTGAGATGCATAATCATGAATCAGGGGACATGACCAGTACTCTGTTTCCTTGCCTTATCTAGTGAATTTTTGATGACGTAGGGGTACCTGAGATATTGGATTTTGATAGGAGTCTTGAGGCAAAAAGCAGCATACTTATTAGTTTGATCAAGGATCTGGTAAACCTGGTCCTTGCCTAAAAAGCTCCAGCCCTACTAAGAGTGATTTTTGTACATTTTGAGGGACCTTTATCTATAGCAGAGCATGTTTATAGGACAGATATTGATATTGATATTCAGATGTGCGAAAAGAGATGCACCCGAGGTTGCTACAAAGGGGGAGGGCCTCTCATCTACTTCCACTTCATCCTCGACCTCCACTTCTGAGCCAGTTGGGGCATGTAATGTTCCCCCATGTCCTACTACCATTGATACAACTACAAGTTTTATTGTAGTACTATGAAAGTTCTTATAGTGCCTAGTGGAGCAGCAGGATGAGACTACTGCCCGACTTATTGACACTAAGACTCAACTTTCCACCTTGTATAAAGATGGTCCCAACTGTAGGGACCAAAAAGAGTATAAAGGAGGAGCTATTAGACCCTACTTTGCCATTTGATTAGGCCTTGAAAAGGGCCTCCCATAAGTCAATAAGGTACGCAATTATTGATGACCAAAGACATCATATGATATTAATGGGTGAATCATGTAGTCATGATCTACCACCACCATCACCACTGCTAGTGGATATACCTCCTATTGTTGCACCGTATCCTACCCTAAAGGGGGAGGAGTCTGATGCGGATTCCTAGAGCATCCTAAGTATGTTATCATTCCCTTTCTTTATATTAAAGTTAGATAGTAGGGATAGTGCATAGTCTTTTAGTGGGGGGTGTGGGTGTACCTTAGCCATCGAGGGTTTTTGTTGCCATGCTTTTTTTATGTCAGCCATGCTATCATAGTAGAACCGGATCTCTAGGATGCACTATATTTTGTTTTGTGATATTTTATTTTGTTTATGTTTAACAAATAGAAAAATAAGTACCTAAGGGCAGTTGATGTACTTTATTTTGATTGTACTTAAATTTGTTAGAAATGATACCCCTTAGAAAAATATGTTTTGAATTGTGTGATGTGCTTATATATGTGACCACTGTGAATCTTGCAATGACATTAGGATTAGGGACATAATAATCATAGCTATCATTTGCACGAAATGATAGGTAGTAGTTTGTGATGCAACCTTGCGCCATGTATGTGTGAGATGCTTACTTAGTTTCGTTTGTGTAATTGATTCTAGAACTTGTTGGGTTACTCTTGCCTAGGTTGTAGGATAGTTGATTAGGAAAGGATCATAGGGAGTTCTTTAATAGTCCACTCTTTGTCTAAATGACCTTCCAAACGAAAATAAATAGCCCTTGATACCAATTTTTGAGCCTACAGAAACCATTTCCTTGTTTTCATCTTTCACCTTCCCAGTGTAGTTACAATGAACCTATTTTTACCCTACTCCCTCCTTGGACATTATGCACCTCAACTCAGGCAAATTGCCTAAGTTGAGAGTGTCTATTCATAGGGGTGCGTAATTAGAGTTGGGTATGAAGAAGTGTAGAAAAAGAGAGAAGGAAAGTATAGTTGGGAGTGGTAGGGAAAAAAAGTGAAACAAAGAGAAAAAAAATAAAGAAAAAAGAAAAAATAAAGAATAAAATAAATCATACCCAACCCGATTATGAATAATGGTAAAAGAGAGAAATAAGAGAGAAGAAAAAGTAAAAGTTGGTTGAGAAGTGGGCCCCAAACTTAATTGTAATGTCAAGTATGGTTAGTTGCTAAAAAAGTCCCTGATGTACCATACTATCCCCCAAGCCTACGTTACAAGTCAAGTAAAGTCCAATAGTGATCCAAGCCCGATTGTTTGATAAAATAAGGAAAAGGAAATAAGGGTAAGCCTATGGTATTCTATGCACATTGTTGGAACTTATTTTGTGGGAGTAAGTGTCTCATGATTGTCCCCATATTAAAATGTACTATTCAACTAAGTGAGTGGGATTTCTTTATTGTGAGGATACATAGGTTGTGTTGGTAGGTTCTTACCTATTCTGGTAGTGTAATTTGTAGATATGAGTGATTGTTTGTTGCTAATGTAATGCCATAGCTTGATTCCTTTGTATTACATTGTTGTGCTAAATAGATCCACAAAGTTGGTTTTGAAAGTTAAAATAGGAGAGGCAAAGTTTTTGAGATAAAATTGGGATTAGCTTCCATGGTTACCCGACCCGACCCCAAGCCTGGTCATAATGGCCACCCCAAGTCAAACCAGGACCAGGGACTGCCCCTGTTACTTAACCCGACCACCTATATCTAGCCTTAGATGGGCTGAATTTCGAACATATAATAAGATAGCATTATTGGTCTTATTAAGACTCTGGGATAGGGTCACGACCATGACCAACTCAACCGAGTCCAACCGTACCTCACCAACCGCCCAACCATACTAAACCAAACCATAGATCATAAACTAAAGAGAATACCAAACATAATATGAAAAATCATTACCAAAATATAATATGACAGAACAGTGAGAAATTCGGTCCAATGATGCTAACCTCACAAGCAATACCAATGCTAAGGCTGACACATCTATCAATCCCGTCGATACCGTCCCCCAGAATTACCACAAAGCCTCTATCCGAAAGAGTAAACAAATTCGGTTGGAATATGCCCCCAACCATGGCTAAAACCAAATATTCAAAATAAAATAAAAGTGTCTAAATAAATACATAACATGAAATGATGCCTTCCAAAAGAATTGAAGCTCACCATTTCAGTCCAAATGCTGTTACCGAATCCGCGTGCTAAAGAAAAGGAGTAGAATGATTGGTTCCTGCATAGCATGGATATATGGCTGCCAATAGATGGGGTTAGTGAATGACCATTAGTATGAATCTCAAAAGCAGTCATAAAACAAAATAAAACTATCCATAATGCACACAACCAAACATATATACAAGTGCTAGTAAGGGTAATAATGTTTAGCATGCACTTAAAACCTTTACTTGGGTTGTGTAGCTTTGCCGTCCTAACCACCCACGGGCCACATAGGTTCAGTTCCCTTTGCTGAAAGGGACCTGGTATATGTAGTCCCATGACCAGGGAATATCCCATGGGATGACTAGTACATCCCCTAATATAAAATGTGGCATATGCATATGGTCATCAAGACCCCTCATATTGGTAACTATAAGTTTTCAGTTGTGGTCCTCCTGGGACCGCAACCTTTGACAGCTTAGATACACACCCCGCCATTAATGCCCAGTTAAAACCATATCTAATAAATTCATTTACCATTTATTAACCAAGGACAATATTAGTGGTATCTTCACACCACCCCATTACTTGCAAGTAATATCCATAGCCAAATCATTGGGGTTAAGGGGACCTTAGGTGCCCTTCCAATTTCCATATTAAATCCACTTGGGATACTTTCATGTTCTCCACAAGCATAACCATTTAGACTTTGGCCTTTTCAAACCATTTAAACTATGCATAAATCCTTTATCCAATTTAAAACATACAAGAGTTCCATTAAAAGAAGTCAATGCAATAAAAACATAATGCATATAAAGACCATTAAAATATTACCATGCAATCCAATTGTTCAAAACCACCATTAATTCATATAAAAGCATAGTTAAAACCACAAAAAAATCATATCGAAGTATTTAATATCAAAACCCCCAAATAATAGTTGAAAACCATAATCATAAAATAGTAAAACCACAAAATCAATCATATAAACCATTATTTAAGTTGAAATTATAATGAGGGAAGACAATCATGCCTTATTACGAAGAATTGATGGAAAGAAATCACCAAGACAAGCCCCAAAGAAATTCGTAAGATGAGACACTAGCCTTCTTTCCCCAAAAGTTCTTGAGAGAATTATGAGATGTTTTGGAATAGTTTCTAAGTGTTAATGAATAGAATAATAGAGTAAATAACCTCCTAAGTATATTAGAATTCGTGGGTCCTAGTTAGGGTAAGTAGGGAAATGTCCAGAATACCCCCACTTAAATCCCTTAAAAACCCATCACAGGGATACGATTGACCCATATAAGTCGTACCCTCCTATATGATTGGTATCTACCACTCATATCTAAGACTCACCCTTCGATCAAACGCTGTCCAGTATATGACTCATCCAACCAAGTCATAACCAAAGCATACGATTTGTACCCATAACCTATATCCCTGGTAGAATAAAATACCAAGAGGATCAACATTGCCCACCATACGAGTCCTTGATATGACTCGTACCAAGCCCTACAACTTATACGCTTAAGTTGTACCCATTCCAGTATCCAAAAACATCCTACCAACTAACACTGGTCAGCATACAACAGGACTATACGACTCGTACCCATGAGTCGTATTGGGTCTGGAGAATAGATTTCCAGGAAATTTTATAAGGTTCAAAACCTAGGATATTTCATTCTCTCTGACTAGGATAATTCATCCCTGAATGATGGACAAGGTAAGGGAAACAACACAGAGTCATTTGCATTATCAAGCATCCCTTCAATAAAGTTTGAAAACAAAGAGGCAAAGATGTTAATCTTTCATTAAACAAACTCAGAAAATAAAGATGTGTTCAAGACACATACCTTCCGCACGAATCCTTGGAGCAGAAAAAAATATGGATACTTGGACTTCAAGTCCTCTTCTGCTTCCCAAGTAGCTTCTTCCACCTTATGGTTCTGCCATAGAATCTTAATCAAAGCCATATCTTAGGTCCGCAACTGACGAACTTGTGTATCTAATATCTCAACTGGGACCTCTCCATAAGACAGAGAATCCAAAATACCCAATCCTTCCAAAGGAAAAACTGAAGAAGGATCACCAAGACACTTCCTCAAACTAGAAACATGAAAGATTGAATGAACCAAACTTAAGCAAGATGGCAACTCCAACTAATAAGCAATATTGCCTAGCCTCCGTAAAATCACATAAGGACTAATGAACTGAGTTTCCCTTTTTTGCCAAAGCGCACCGCTCCCTTCATGGGAGACACCTTGAGGAACACCCTATCCCCGACCTCAAACTCCAAGTCTCTACTCCTAATATCTGCATAAGACTTTTTGAGACTTTGCGGAGATTTAAGCCTATCTCAAATCATTTTGACCTTCTCCATCGCCTGATAAACCAAATTTAGACCAAACATGTTCGCTTCTCCTAGATCAAACCACCCAATAAGAGATTTACACCTCCTACCATAAAACACCTCGAAAGAAGCCACACAAATACTCAAATGGTAGCTATTGTTGTAAGCAAACTCCACAAAAGGTAGGTGCTCAACCCAATTTCCACTATAGTCAATCATACAGGTCGGAAACATATTTTCCAATGTCTGAATAGTTCTCTCTGCTTGCCCATCGACTGTAAATGAAAAATAGTAGTCTGACTAACCTTAGTCCCCAACCCTTTCTGGAAAGACCGCCAGAAATGAGATGTAAACTGTGTACCATGATCAGAGATAATTGAAATAGGTACACCATGCAGCTTCACAATATCCTGAAGATACAACCACGCATAATCCTCTATCGAAAAAGGTAGTCTATACTGGAAAGAAATGTGCGGACTTGGTCATCCTATCCATGATGACCCAAATCAAATCATACCGACTCTAAGACCGAGGAAGACCAGTAACGAAGTCCATATTGATCACTTCCCACTTCTATTAGGGTAAATCAATTTCTTGAGCTCAACCTTAACCTGTTGACACACCATACACTTGGCCATGAAATCAGCCATATGCCTCTTCATGCCATTCCACCAATAGATTTCCTTGAGGCCATGATACATCTTAGTTGAGCTGGTATAAACAACATAGACGCGTCTTATGTTCCTCATCTAAAATCCCTTGCCGTAGCCCATCAATATCAGGAACATACAACCTCTCTTACAATCATAAAGGACCATCACCACTAATCTCAAACAACACTACCTTCTTTCTACCAATATTACTCTTAATTTTTATTGAGACAGGATCCAGCACTTGCTTCACCTTAATCTCTACACTGAGATACGATTGGACCACTTTTTGCACCATTACACTACCATCCATAGAGTCTAAGAGATGAACTCCAAGATTAGCCAAGTGGTGAATATCCTTCACCAATTCCTTCTTGCCTTCCTCCAGGGGAGCCAAACTCCCAATGGATAACCTGCTAAGAGCATCAACAACCATATTAGCCTTACTTAGGTGGTAGTGAAGACTCATATCATAATCCTTGAGAAGATCAAGCCACCTCTTCTAACTGAGATTAAGCTCTTTCTAAGTAAACATAAACTGAAGGCTCTTGTGATCAGAAAAGATATCCACGTGAACACCATACAGATAATACCACTATATTTTCAAAGAAAATATAATCGCCGACAACTAAAAATTGTAAGAAGGATAATTCCTCTCATGTACCTTTAACTGGCTGGAAGCATAGGTAATCACCTTCCTATGTTGCATAAAAACACAACCAAGACCTACCCGAGATGCATCATAGTAAACAACAAACCCAACATTACCTTTCAACAAGGTCAGGATAGAAGCCAAAGTCAACTTATCCTTCAACTTCTCAAAACTCCATTCACAAGTATCTGACCGAGAGAATGTAACCTTCTTCTGAGTTAACTTAGTCAAAGAGCAGCTATCAAAGAAAATCTTTTCGCAAACCACCTATAATACCCGGCTAAACCCAAGAACCTCTGAATATCAGATGGAGTCATGGTCCTAGTCCACCTCTTCACCATAACAACCTTCTGTAGATCCACCATGATCCGTTTACTATAAATAGTATTACCAAAGAAAGTGACAACATTAAACTAGAACTCACACATAGAGAACTTGACATACAACTGTTGTTCCTCAAAGGTCTACATCACCATACGGAGGTGATTAGCATGATCCACTTCACTCTTAGAATAAACCAAAATGTCATTAATAAACACAATGACAAAGAGATCCAAATACTGCCTGAACACCCAGTTCATCAAGTCCATAAATGCTTTCGAAGCATTTGTCAACCCAAATGACATCACCAAGAACTCAAAATGCCCATACCGTGTACAAAAACCCATGTTAAGGATATCCACTTCCCTAATTTTAAGCTGATGGTACCCAAATCGAAGATCTATCTTAGAGAAGAACTTGACACCCTGTAATTAGTTAAGCAAGTCATCTGTCCAAGGAATAGGATATTTTTTATTGACCATCACCTTATTCAACTGCCCGTAGTCAATGCACATCCAAAGGAAACCATCCTTCTTGCGGATAAACAACACCGGTTCACCCCAAGGAGGAACACTAGGATGAATAAACCCCTAATCCATAAGATCCTTAAGTTGCTCCTTAAGTTCTCTTAACTTAACCGGAGCCATTCTATACGAAGGAATAGAAATTAGACAAGTGTCTAAAAGTAAATCAATACCAAACTTTATTTTTCTATTCGGATGAACACCAGGAAGATCATCTAGAAAAACCTTTGGAAACTCATTAACCACAGGGATCGAAAATAAAGAAGGACCTTCCGAGTTAGAATTTTTTACTTAGACCAAGTAATAAAGACAACCCTTAGAGATTAACCTCTGAGCTCTAAGATAAGAAATATACCTCCCTCTAGGAGCTAAGGAACTACCTTCCTATTCTATAATCGGTTCACCAGGAAACTTAAAGATAACCCTATGGGTCCGACAATCCACAGACCCATAACAAGAATACAACCAATTCATACCTAGAATTACATCAAAATCTACTATATCTAACTCAAATAGATCCGCCAAGGTCCTCTTTCTACCAACAGATACGACACACCCCCTTTAGACTCTATTAAAATAATCCAGTCACCTATCTGGGTAGAAACAAAAAAGGGATCCGAGATAACTTCTAATAAAAACAAAAAGACAACCACATATAGTGTAACATAAGAAATAGTGGACCCTGAATAAAGCAAACAATATATGTCACAAGAAAAAAATTGTAACATACCTGTAACAATATAAGGTGATGCCTCAGATTCTTATCGAGACGCTAAAGCATACAAACTATTCCAACAAACACTAGAACCAGGAGCAGTAACAGAAGCAGATGCCATCCCACTAGGTGTAGAAGTAGAAGATGAAGTCATATGAATCTTATTCTCCCTTAGAGAAACCTTATTGATTGAACAATCTCTGAGCCGATAACCTACATGGCCATACTTGAAGAACTTGTACCTTCCTTCCTCGTAATAACCCCAATAAGGATGACCAAAACATTACTGAGGAGGATATGAAGAAACTGACTGGCCTCCTCTCACTTGAGATTGGGAAACTTGTACCCGAGAAATGATACCACTCTGATGATACCTGTCTCGTGACTATAAGGAGCACTAGCAAAAAAGGTGCCTGAACTCCACCACTTTTTTCCTGCCACTTGCCACCATTCCTACCACCCTGAGATTGATCACCTCTCTGATTAGAAAACCTGCTCTTTTTTCCCTACCTATACCTAAACTCCATCTATTTTCTCTTTACATCCCCATCCTACTGCATATGAAAAGTGAACCTCATGATGTCCATATCTTTAATTAGCAAGGTAGTCTTGCTCTCCAGAATCAAATCATTATTCACCTCAAAAGAAAACTTCGTCATTCTTGACCTCATATTGTCCACCAAATTAGAAGCATACCTTGATAGCTAATGAAACTTCAAAGCATATTCCTTTATAGACATCGTCCCCTACCAAAGGTTCACAAACTGCTACATCTTTTTTTCCCTCAACTCTTGAGGAATGAATTGACCAAGAAGCTATTAGAAAAGGCCTCCCATATCCCTTCCCCTTCCATATCACCTTTATCCCTATCCCATTACTCATACCACTGATAAGTAATATCCTTTAGCTGGTAAGTTGCAAAGTTAACCCCTATACGGTAGTAATCTTCATCACTTGAAAGATTTTTTTATCTCATGCAAGAATCCCTGTGGATTCTCTTCCACCTTCACCTCAATAAATATTGGAGGACCTATCTTCATAAATTGACCAACACTTGTGTCCTCAGCAGACAAAGCACCAGTCATACCCTACTTATCCTGAGCAATAAATAATTAGGCAATAACATAAATAGATTGACAAAAATTATGTGTTTGGCACATTACCCTGTGGGACCTGATGAGAACTAGCCAAAATAGGAGGAAATGTAACACCATCAAGAATAAGACCATGAGATCGAAGATGTACTCCAGAAGTAGGACGGACCCCTTTAGCATTATCCCCAGATGGGATAAAAAAATTTCTTTGTGTTCCAAATCTAGGAGACATGATATTAAAGATGAATAAACAAGTATTAGAGGAGATTCCAGGATTGAGAACTCAAGCTTAAAGATAGAATATCAAAAAGGTGAAACATTCCTAAATGCCTTGCAACCTCTCTCTTATAAGTGTGGCAAGCTTCACTCCTCTGAAAGAGACTCTACCGACATGGATTTGTGGACTTGCCAGTTGACCATGAACCTAGGCTCTGATACGAGCTTGACACGACCCAACCTCGAGCCTTGTCGTAATGGATATCCAAAGCCTAACCAGGACCGGGACCACCTCCTATTACCCAAACCAACCACCTATATCTAGCCTTAGATGGGCTAAATTTTGAACATATAACAAGATAGCATTATTATTCTCATTAAGACTCTGGGATAGGATCATGATCGTGATCGACCCAACCTAGTCCAACTGTACCACACCAACCTTCCAAATATACCAAACCAAACCATAGACCATAAACCAAAGGGAATACCAAACATAATATGAAAAATCAATCTCACAACATAATATAATGGATAATTAAGAAATTTTGTCCAATGATGATATCTTCAATATCAATACCAATGCTAAGGTTGACATCTCTACCGATCCCACCTATACAAATCCCCCAAAAGTACCATAAAGCCTCTATCCAAAAGAGTAAATAAAGTCTATTGGGACATGCCCCTAACTATGGCCAAAACCACTATCCAAAATAAAAGAAAAGTGTCTAAATAAATCCATAACATGAAATGATGCCTTCCAATAGGATAGAAGATCACCACTTAAGTCCAAATACTGATACAGAATCTGTGTGTTAAATAAGAGAAGTAGAATGGCCAATTCTTGTATAGTGTGGGTATACAACCACCAGTAGACAAAGTTAGCAAATGACCGCTAGCATGAATCTCTGGATAAGGGTAAAACAATACAAGGAATAAAACCAAGTAAAACCATCCATAATTCATAAAACCATGCATATATATAAGTGTTAGGAAAGGGAATCAGGTTTAGCATACATTTAAAACCTTTACTTGGGTTATGTAGCTTTGCTGTCCTAACCACCCATGGGCCATATAAGTTTAGCTCCCCTTGCTGAAATGGCCCTAGTGAGTGTAGCCACATGACCAGGGATTATCCCATGGGATGACTAGTACATCCCCTAATATAAAATATGACACGCACATATATGTGGTCATCAAGACCCTTCATGTCAGTGACTATGAGTTTCCAATTTTGGTCTCCCCGGGACCGCCACCTTCAACAGCTTAGCTACACACCCTGCCTTTAATACCCAATTAAAACCATGTCTAAATAATTTATTTACCATTTATTAACTAAGGCCAATATTAGCGGTATCATCATACCACCCTATTACTTATAAGTAATTTCCATAGCCAAACCATTTGGGTACCTTAGGTACCCTTCCAATTTCCATATTAAATCCACTTGGGAGACTTTCAAGTTCTCCACAAGCATAACCATTTAGCCTTTAGCCTTTTCAAACCATTTAAACCATTCATAAATCCTTTATCTAATTTAAAACATGCAAGAGTTCCATTAAAAAAAGTCAATGCAATGAACATATCTTTATAAGTATTTTATCAAACTTCTTAGGGGCATAAATATAACCATAACTAATTCGAATGACCATTAAACCATTAACATGCAATAGAATTGTCCAAAACCACCATTAATGCATATAAAAGCATAATTAAAACCATAGGAAATCATAACCAAGCATTTAATATTAAAATACCTAAATAATAGTTGAAAACCATAATTATGAAATAGTACAATCATGAAATCAATCACATAAACTACGCCTTTAGTTAAAATTACAATGAGGGAAGAGAATCATGACTTATACCAAAGAATTAATGGAAAGAAATCATCAAGAAAAGCCCCAAAGCAATCCATAAGATCAAACCCTATCCTTCTTGCCCCAAAAGCTCTTGAGAGAATTAGGAGATATTTTTGAATAGTTTCTAAGTGTTAATGAATAGAATAATAGGGTAAATAACCTCCTAAATATAATAGAAGTCATGGGTCCTAGTTAGGGTAAGTAGGGTAATGTCCAGAATACCCCTACTTAAATCCCTCAAAATCTCATCACAGGGATATGACTGACCCATACGAGTCGTACCCTCCTAAACGATTGGTATCCAGCACTTGTAACTAAGCCTCAACCCTTGGATCAAACACTGTCCAGTATACGAATTATCCAACCAAGTCGTAACCATATCATACGATCCATACCCATAACCCGTATCCTTGGTAAAATAAAATACTAGGAGAATTAACACTGCCCACCATACGATTCATTAATACAACTCATACCAAGCCCTACGACTTATTCGCTTAAGTTGTATTCATTCCAGTTACTAAAACTATTCCACCAAATAACACTGATCACCATACGATAAGACCATACCACTTGTACCCCAATATATGGCTCGTACCCATAAGTCGTATTGGGTCCACAGAATAGATTTCTAGGAAATTTTCTAAGGGTTAAAACCCAAGATGTTTCATATGGTATCTTAGGTTTTCCTTTGTTAAGAATCATATTGTTATTTTGTTGTATTTTGGTAATTGAGGATATGCAAATGTTCTAAGTTGAGGGTGTTGATGTCCCATGGTTTTATGGCACTTTGGATGCTTATAAATATAAAATATGCAAGTACTTAGGCGTGTTTTATTAGATATGATATGATTTTGTGTTTATGTTATAGGAAACAAGGTTTTAGAGCTTACACAGAGCTAAAAAGATTGAATTTGAGAAGTAAATTCGACCTGTGAGCCTACCTACATGGCGTTGGTACTACCTACATAATGTGGGTGGCTTTGTGGTCTCAAAAAGTGAAGAATTAGAGAACTTAAAAGTTAAAATTTCCTCTAACACCCATGATGGAGGCACTTATGGGATGTGGGTGGCCCTTGCGCAATGTAAGTTCCATCAATAGTTTTGAAGTTTCTCTGCTACCTATGACACCACCCATATTGCATGGGTGATACACCCATATTACGACTCTTATTAGAAAGTGTTAGCGGTCCTGTCAAATTAGAACCCAACAAGGTTGGGGTCGAATACCACAGGGAATACTGTGCAAACTAAGTGTTATGGTTATTAACAGACTGTTGATCGAAGGTTCTTAATTAGAAGGGTTTTTTTGAATTGTTAACATTATTTAAATAATTGTAACAAATATTGTTCCAGCTAGTGAGTTTTATTATTGCAAGTATTAATTCAATGAGAGTAAACAAATTAGAGTTATGTTCACCAAGATGTTCAAATGGATGGGGTTGTGAACTACCTTAAATTAAAATATACAACTTCAATTGAGAGAGTTTTTGAATTCTAAAGTTTACCCATTTGTTTCTCAACCTAAATGGATAGTTTACCTGTTAATTCTTTCAAACTTAAAGAATGTAATCATTTATTAAACTATTCCCTCATGTGAGTCAATCCTTGTTAAGGAATCAATCCATAACCCAATGGTTAAGGCCTTTAGATTTTATGTAAACTCCTTCTTTTTACAACATATACTTTTCTTCTCAAAAAAGTAATGTTCTTGGGCTGACCCTTCAAGTTTGCAACCAAGAAAGGTCATTAATGTGAAAAAGGGTTTATACAATTTCAATTACATATGGAAATCAAGCATTTTCACAAGACCAATCAGCTATTCACATCAAGGATCCCATAACACTTGTTATAGGAGCTTAGCCATACATCTCAAGAGAAGAAGAAGAGGAAATTATTTTGTTCTTCATAAATGGATTCAGAGAATTACTTACAAAAATTATAATAATTTTTCTTTAATATTTGATGAGAATATAAATAAAGATAACTAGATCCATAATTATAGCTTGAATCATAGAGAATAATACGTACAACAGGGTTTCTAACTTGAAAATATGATAAAAGATACCTAAATTAAATCTACACTGGGTTTTTGCATATTCCCAGGTACGGAGGATTTAAAATTTAAACTCATTAAAGCCGCGTCAAAGTTAATGGCCCTTCGAAAGCCTGATGGTCCATCACGTGGACTGTCACTAATGGTCCAAAAGTTCTTCATTCTGGTTAATCGCTGATGATCAGGTTGATGGACCATCGTTGACCTAGCGATCTGTCATATGGGCCATCCCTTAATCCTCTAAAAAACCATTCTCTATTTTAGACTGACGACCAAGTTGGTAGTCCATCAGAGATCTAACGGTCCATTACTTGGACCATCGCAGGAGTCACTCATTTGTTTCTTTCTGTTTAACTCTGACAGTCCGTCACATGGCTTACGGTCCACCATTTCAACCGTCAGTGTTTCTTTTCTACTATTTTTCTAGATTTTTTCTTCAGCTAAGTCCTTGTCTTGAAACACTAAAATCCAATATTAAATACAACATCAAATTCTTTAAAACATACAATTATCCCTTGAAAAAGATGTAAAATGTTCCATCAAAAGCCAGAATATCAACAACCTCAACCTAACATAATTTCTTTCCCTCAAACAACTCAGCATCAAACCGCATACATGAAGAATACAATGACGAGTAATCAACTTTTGAACCAAATTTCACACAACCACTCAACTGTAAACTCACTTATATTGGCTCAACACATCACGATCTGCAACCACCATTATTTTTAATTTTGTATACACACAAATATAGATGCAATATCCTGTAGAGATTAGCAAAACTAAGCATAACTCGAGTTGCCCTCACATTCTAGAAAGTCCATTACTCATTATTCATGTATCTTATGGACGAAGATCAAGACTCTCACGTTCATCAAAGAAGTTATAAACATAGAATACATACCCATAGGCTTGCCCTTATCATCTAATTCTCCCTTATGGTTGATTCACAAGGATCAAGCAGGTCTTTTTCAGGCTTCTAATGAGTTTTTGGCGCTAGGAGTGGACAAATTTTGGGAAAAGTGACTTAAAGTGAAGTCTTTACTCCCTTTTCCCTTGATTTCTACTTGATAAAGCTTAAACTACACTCTTAAATGGGTGTAAGTGATTGTTATAAATATAAAACCCAACTAGGTTGGGGTCGAATCCCACAGGGAATATGATGTGAACTTAAGTTGTTTATGGTTTAATTGACTAATAGTTTAAAGTCTCCTAAAATGGGGGTTTATGTTTCAGCAATAATTGTTTGACACTTTAATTTTGATGTTTGTAACCAAGATTTTATGAAATACCAAGAATTATGTTCATTAGGACTTACGGCACATGACAGATGCTAAAGGTGACTCAAGATTCTCACGGTGGTTAGGATAACAAGTTATCTTTATCGATTATATACTCAAATGTCTCTTGACCAATTTAAGTATCTAATTTTCTAATCCTCTTGGACATAGGGAATCACTATTACTGCCAAGATTTTACCTTAGGTTAATCAACCTTGTTACAACACTGATTATTAAACTAAGTATTTCCGAGTCCCTGTTGATAATTCACTTCCTACTGTTTATGATTTCTTTCTCAAGAAAATCAAAGTAGGTATGCCTACTGTTTGCAATCAACAAACATTAATCAACATCTTAGAATTATCAAGAAATCCTGACACCTATTGAATCTTGAGTGTTTAACACCTCTTCATGACCTAATCCTAGATCCCATAAGTCAGGTTAATGAGGTTTAGCCACTCATGATGCAAGAAACAAGTACATAAATTGAATTCATAATTGAGAAGATTAACTTAAAACTATGATGAAGATCAAAAAGTATAACTTGAATTGATTCAGAAGACAAAATTCCCCAAAAAATTAATTTAGAGAGAGAGAGAGAAAAAAAATCATCTGTCCAAAAAATATGTTGATTGATAAGTTTTTGTATATCTAGAAAACCCTAAAACAAGGATTTAAATAGTGAACCCTAAATAAGGGAACAAAATAGAAGTTTCAGCTTTTTCTCAGAATAAACGATGATGTCAGTGATGGATTATCAGGAGTCTGATGGCTTATCATGGATGTCATTAGCTCCTCTACATTTTTGGCTCTTGATGCTTAAGTCTAACAACGACGATGATGTCCTATCACCATCTTGATGATGTGTCATGGATGTTGTCACAAACTTTCTTCAACTTCCATCTTCTGTTTAAGTCTGACGACATCCTTGACAACTTATCACTAGGATAGCGACATGTCATGGACATCGTCACAAAACTAGCTTCAATTTTTATCTTCTATTTAAGGTTGATGGCTTCCTTAACAGTTTATCACCAGGCTGACGACGTGTCATAGATGTCGTTAGCCACACTTAGTCCTTTATTTTCTTCAAATTTAAGGTTTTTTCTTTCTTTATTGGTGATTCCCCTTCATCTCTATATTAACTTCAAAACCAAAGTAAAATAATCAAAAACAACTAAAGTTGCTCAAAACCTTGCAATTATTTAGAGTTAAAAGCTTCAAATGTGTTAGCATAGGATCACACACATCAACACCCTCAACTTAAAAAATTGCTTGTCCTCAAGCAACCATAACATGAATAAGAGTATACAAAGTACAATTTGGCAGCTAACTACTCATATCAGTGCAGACTATATTCACTATCTCCAAGGTCAGTCAAATTAAGAGCAACTGTGTCTATCATTGAAAACAACCATGAAACTCACAAGGATCAAGATATGGTAAAAACTCAGCAAGAACAACCAAGCTTATACCCAAATCACACTATCCGAGAAAGTAAGTAATTAGCAACGTACCTAGTATGTCCTCACAACAAACAAATCCCTTATTCACTTATATCAGAATTCACGTGTATAAACATAGGGATAAACACAAGACTCACTCTCAGAATGAAGTTCCAAACATTGCATGTCAAATTCCATCCCTTTTCGTCAGTACCCAAGTCTTCAGACAGGTCAGGTAGGATCACCATAGGGCTTCTCTTAAGCTTGTAGCGTAGGCCAGGGGCCGGTATGATATTAATGGGTATTTTAGAGTGATTATGCCTCCTTGACACTACACTAAACTCTCGGGGTTTCAAATCTTAACCTTTTTTTCTTTCTCTCTTTTATTGATCACACATGCTCAAGATGGATGTGGCCTTTTCACTTATCCGATTATCTTTTTATCATCTTTTACACTTTCTTTTTTTCTTATTCCTTTTTCACCGTACCTAAATTTTTTATTTATTTCTCTTATTCTTCCTCTCTTCATAATCATTTTGCATCATGCACCCCTATGATAGACACCCTCAGCTTAGGTTGTTTGCCTAAATTAAGGTGCACAGTGTCCAAGGAGGACCAGGGCCAAAATAGGTTCATTGTGATATGAATGGGAAGGTGAGAGGTATCGAAAAAAAGAAATAGGCTAATTAGGCTCAAAATGGGATCAAGAGATATTATTCACATTTGGAAGGTGATTTAGGCTAAAATGGGCTAAAATCAAACACGGCCTATGATCCTTTCCTAACTCCTATCCTATGACCATGGCAAGACTAACTGGGAAAGTTCTAGATTCAACACACAATAGGAACTAAGTAGACCTTACACACACATGGCACACAAGTATCTTGCATATCACTACCTATCCGGTTTATGTACTTATTTAACAAAGGTTATTCAGTTGCTAGAATAAGGCCATATGAAGATGCATAGTGGTCACAAATGGATGCAATTCACATAGTATAAATATATCAAACCACTGGAGAGGTACTCAAAAATCACAAAACAAGCAAAATGCCTTAAGTACTGGTATTACTCCTAATTATCTACAAAATATGCTACAACAACAACCTACCCTAAACTCTCAACCTAAAATAAAAAATAAACTACTCTAAGGGTTAGGGTATACCTGAAGGCAATCAAGCACATGGATCCTGGGTCTCCGATCCAGCTACTGCATCATCTACTATCTTCTTTCCATCAGGAGAATCTGGCTTTGTAGTAGCTGGAGCCCTGTTAGATGAGGCACCTGCAGCCCTAGCTCGGATGGATGCCTCCCATTTCTTGTCATCAACTAAGGACTCAGTTTTTGCCTTTTTTAGCTCCTCCATCTCCTTCTTATTTCTTGCCCTCTTCTCTGCTTTTTTCTCTTCATCACTATCAAGCCTTTCTCTCTTATCTTTGCCCTTCTTTCCCCCCCTTTTGTTCTTTTTCTTTGGGGAATCTTCAGTAAGGTCAAGCATTGGGATGTCTTCCTCAGATTCATGCATAGTCGGACCTATTGGAATCATAAACTGGTGCTGCTGCAATACCCCAACATCTGTCTTTACCTTATATAATGCCTCTTTAAATTTAGCAAGATCATCTTCTGTTATTTCTCTTGCCCGTGCATCAAAACGATTCTCCAAATCTGCAACCCACCCAGGAAGAGTCGTAAAAGGCTCAAGGACAGCCTTGATTGTCTTGTCCACTGTAGTACCAAACTATTTGGCAAAAGCATATAGCTATGCCTCACACCACTTGTCTTTCTTATTCACTTTTCTGATATCAATTGGATAAAATGCAAACCCTGCTGTTGCTATAAGAACTGAGGGGTTTGGTACCCCTTCAGCCACTGAACCTGCCTGTGCTGAGAAAGTTGGTTTCCCACTCTTCAAATCTTGCACTTCCACCTGAGGTGCTACTCCTGCATCTATAACTGAAGGGTCTGCTGCTACCTCTGCACCTCTATCAATTCTCAATCCTGGCTAATTCTCATCAAACCATATGGGGTTGTGAGTCTTTCAATCAAGAACATCATCATCAATTCCTGCAATCTTTGGTACATTAGCAGCTTGGTATAACTCTGTGATAAGATAAGGAAAATGATAAACAGTGTCAGTTTTTGACATCCTAATCTTTATATCATCTGCAATGATTTCTCTAAAATTTAGGGGAAGGTTTTGCACCACGATCGCCACTAGAATAGCTAAATCATCACCCAAAATGTTGTCTCCATCAGTGGGCATCAACAAGACATGCACTAAACCTCACCAAAACTTTGCCTCTTGTGTCAAGGAGGACTTGCAAATTCTTTCATTTGGGTTTGTTACCCATGCTGGATCCCTATCAGCTATGATGTTGTCCATCCAAGGATGTTGTTTCTACCGATTCCTAATCCATGCATAGACTGTTGGTACGGTGTCCTGAGGAGTAAAGTTGGGACCATGCAAGAACCTATTGATGGTTCTAATTGAGACATCAACCCTTATGCCCCTCACCTATACTCTATCTAACAGGGGCTGGTCTGATACTCCTTCACCTAGCCTACACATGTTTTCCAACTTAGCCTGGTAGCGTAGAACTCCCGAACTAGTGTAGGAAAAAATGAACCTCCTCCTTTTGTGGTCTATCCTAAGCCATACTCTTGGAACTTCTGTTCCACTTCAGGGTACCGCTTAAACCTCTGGTGATAATCATTTTTTCTTTCTAAATTGGCCTCTTAGCACTCTTTCTACCAGTTCTATGGAGCCCAGTGATGAAGAGGCTTTTTTCCCTTAGAATTTGCCACCTAGTATTATCTCAAACTTTGGAGTTCTTACATTTGATAAGTGTTTCCCGAGATGGAGACTCTTCATCATCTTATTGTTTAATTGATGGGGATCCAGATGTTGTTCCCTCAGACTCAGACTCCTCAGACCCGTCCTATTCCTCTTCTTTAGATTCAGTATGTTCAGACTCGTGCTATTCATGTTCAGAATATTCAGATGCCTCCTGCTCAGAAGCTATCACTGATTTAGTGTCATCACTATCCTCCACTCCAATGGGTGGAGGTGGTGAAGGTTTCTTTGGACTTTGTTTTTTCTTTTGCTTCTTGAGCAGGGGTTCCCCCTTATTATAATTAGATTCCTCATCGATGAGCTTACGACGTACCCTTTCTTTGGTTGCATTCTTCGGTGCTGTGGGGATCTTTGTTTTTGGAGCCATTATAAGGTTTTTGTAGTAGTATAAAAACCATTGGTTAGTCCACAAGAGTATAAACACAAATATGTTTATTATTTTAGCTTATTCATGCTTCAGGTTCCAGGTGTGACGATAATTCTTGATAAACCGTCACGACTATGATAGCTTATCATAATTGTCATCAACCTTAGATAAAACCTTCAAAAATTTTTACAACTTGTGACGACATTCCTGATAAGCCATCACAATTGTGATAGCCTATCACGAATGTTATCATCTCCAAATAGAAACCACTTTATTCTTGTCAGCCTTTGACGACATTCCTGATACGCCATCACAATTGTGATAGCCTATCATGGATATCGCCAGCTCTTATCAAAACCCACTTTTGATTTTACTCAATTTTTGGTCCCCATTATTGCTCAAAATCCAGTTAAATTTCAATTTGTGAGCTATCTTTTTAAACCTTAGGCCTACACAGCAAACCTTAGGTGCAATTTTCACTCCTTTCCAAGTTGAACTTGGTTCAAGCATCTTGGGGACTTGGGTTATCATCTATCTAACACTTACCATAAGAAGAGAATAGTTAAAGTTAGAATATACCTGATGGGAGCTCTTAATCTGATTACACACAAGACGAAGTAGGAAGTAGGAAGGATTTCTTGATTGTGAAGTTCAAACCCACACACAAGGGAACTTGTTTTCTTGGAGTTTTTTGAAAAGTGTAGGAAATAATCTAACTAAGGAAATAAATAAACTAAAGAAAAAGAAATAAAAGTAGAGGAAATTTGAAAAGGTTGCACAGCTGTGCTGGGTTGGATCTGCTTTAAAATAGGCCTAGAATTTAGCTTTTAAGGTTATAGGCAAATGATGATTTCTGACAGCTTATCACAAGTGTGATAGCCTATCACGATCGTCGTTACTCCTAACAGAGAATACCTCAAGCTTGGCCTATCTGACAGTAATTATGATAGATTATCACAGTTATGACAGCTTATCATGAATGTCGTCATGGCTTTTCAGCTGACCTCCCCATTTTCCACCCTTTCTTTACTAAATACTAACTATAAAAATAAAAACTCTTGCTTAAACATAAAACTTTAGGTTGCCTCCCAATAGCGCCTGATTTACTGTCGCAGCACGACTTGGTTATCTTGACTACTTAGGCTTTCCCAAGACAACCAGTTGATACCCCTTTACCATCATTGTAGAAGGCGTCAACGATTGAGAACACACTCATCTCTTTTGGCTGAATCATGAATGGGTGGATTTTGATGTGTGCTTCTTTGTCGTTGAACCTAAACTTTATCTCATTAAACTCCATTTATACTAGCACCCTTCGAGTTCTGAGAAATGGCCTACCCAAAATGATAGGCACTTTAAAATCCACCTCGTAATATAAGACCGCAAAATCAGCAGGCAGAACAAAATTAGCTACCTTTACCAAAACATCGTGCAGTATGCCCACAGGCCTCTTCACAGACCTATTTGCCATTACCAACTGCATATTTGTTGGGGTAGGATCCCCCAAACCCAATTTCCTGTACACAACCAGTGGCATTAAATTTATACTGGATCCCAGATCGTATAGCACTTTTGTGAACTTCAGAGGGTCAATAGCACACAGGATGGTAAATGCTCCTGGGTCTGCCTTTTTCTACACTAAAGGCCTTGTAGAGATAGAGCCACAATGGATAATATTGTCCTCCGTCTCATGGCTAACCTTCCATTTCTTGGTTACAAGGTCTTTCATAAACTTTGCGTAGCCTGGAATTTGCTCAAGTGCCTCAACTAAAGGCACATTAATTTTCAATTGCTCGAGCATTGCCAAGAACTTGCTAAATTTTGCATCACCAGCCTTCTTCTTCAATCATTAAGGAAATAGAGGTGGTGGTCTAGGGATAGTTTTCAACACCACTTTCTCTTCTTTCTCCTTTTTCTTCGCGGAAGAGTCAACATAACTATCAGACTTCTCAGACTCCCATAGATTACTTTCTTCGGATTCATCAACAATCACCTTATCATCTACTGTTTAGTCATTCTATTTGATATGTCTAAAGCCTCTAGAAAAGAGAGGTCAATGAACGAACCAACCACAGTATTGTCTACAATTGGATTTGTCACAAAGTTAAAAGCTCTGTACAAAGTTTCCATCAAGTGAAAGTCTATCATGTTGTGATTCGAACATTATGCCAGCATCTTCTTGAATCTTTCCTATGTTTCATGCAAGGCTTCAGTTGGGAGCTTCCTGAAGTTACTGATTTCGTCCCTCAACTGTACCCTCCTGTAGGGTAGAAAGAACCATTCTAGGAATGCCTCTTTTAACTATCTACAGTTGGTTATAGAATCAGGATCCATCTTATTTAACCACATTATTGCCTCCCCAGACAAAGACAATGGAAATAATCTCAACCAAATTGCATTCTGACTCACTCCCGGATTATTAAAATAATTGCAAATGGTGATGAAGTTTACCAAGTGCATATTGGGATCATCACTAGGAAAGCCTCCAAACAACCCCTTCAGATTTAGGAGTTGGATCATGGTACTTGTTATGCTGAATTTTGCACCAGGTGCCAACGGTGGAGGAATGATAGCACCCGTTGCACCTACTCCATCCATTCCTTCATCATCATCATCGACCTCGTAATGGACAGGATATTAACCATACCTTCCTCTGACTGGATGTTTTATATCGAAATTTCGCTGCACTGGTGCAGCAATTTGCTCAACTCGCCTTGGGTTTTGAGGATTCAGCAATTCCTCATCACCCAAGTCCTTATTATTATGGTTCGGGTGACGTACTTTTTAACCCTGGTTCTGCATGTCCACCTGAGCCCTGGTCAAAGCGGCTAATCTTTCCGCCTCCTATTGCTCAGCCATTCTCCCCATCATCTAAGGTTCTTGATTAATTAGCAATAATAGTTCTCCAAAACTTCTTGTTTTTGGCAAAAATAACAAAGAAGCTGCAATAAACAGAAAAAACAAATAAAAGTAAATCTAGGAAACTAAACTAATAGTAAATTAGCACACACAAACTTTCAGTTTAATATCGTAATCCCCGGCAACGACGCCATTTTTGATAATGCTCAAACTACACTCTTGAATGGGTGTAAGCGATTATTTTCAATATAAAACCCAACTAGGTTGGCGTCGAACCTCACAAGGAATATGATGTGAACTCAAGTTGTTTACGGTTTAATTCACTGATTGTTTAATGTCTCCTGAAATGGGGGTTTAAGTCTTGCAAATAATTGTTTGACACTTTGATTTTGATGTTTGTAACCAAGGTTTTATAAAATAACCAGAATAATGTTCACTAGGGATTACAGTACATGACAGATGCCAAAGGTGACTCAAGATTATCATTGTGGTTAGGAGAAATAGCTATCTTTATCAATTATATTCTCAAATGTCTCTCGACCTATTTAAGAGTCTTATTTTCTAATCCTCTCAGACTTAGGGAATCGCTATTACTGCCCAGATTTTACCTCAGGTTAATCAACCTTGTTACAGCGCTGATTAGTAAATAAAGTATTTTCGAGTCCCTATTGACAATTCACTTCCTACTGTTTATGTTTTCTTTCTCAAGAAAATCAAAGTAGGTATGCCTATTGTTTGCAATCAACAGACATTAATTAACATCTCAGAAGTATCAAGAATTCCTGACACCTATTGAATCTTGAGTATTTAACACCTCTTCATGACCTAACCCTAGATCCCATAAGTCAGGTTAATGAGTTTTAGCCACTCATGATGCAAGAAACAAGTACACAAATTGAATTCATAATTAAGAAGATTAACTTACCACTATGATTGAAGATCAAAAGGTATAACTTGAATTGATTCACAAGACAAAACTCCCAAAAAAATTAGTCTATAGAGAGAGAGAAAAAAAAAATCATCTATCCAAAAAATATGTTGATTCATAAGTTTTTGTATATCTAGAAAACCCTAAAACAAGGTTTTAAATAGTTAACCCTAAATAAGGAAATAAAATAGAAGTTTTAGCTTTTTCTCAGAATAGATGATGACGTCTGTTACTGCTTATCAGGAGTCTGATGGCTTAGCACGGATGTCGTCAGCTCCTCTGTATTCTTGGCTCTTGCAGCTTAAGGCTGATGATGAATGACTATCACTATCTTAACGACATTTCATGGATGTCCTCACAAACTTTCTTCAACTTCTCTCTTCTGTTTAAGTCTGACGACATCCTTGACAGCTTATCACCAAGCTGACGACGTGTCATGGATGTCGTCACAAAACTGGATTCAACTTCCATCTTCTGTTTAAGGCTGACAGTATCCTTGGTAGCTTATCACTAGGCTGACAACGTGTCATGGATGTTGTCAGCCATACTTAGTCCTTTATTTGCTTCAGATTTCAGGATTTTTGCTTCCTTTATTGGTGATTCCCCTTCATCTCTATATTTACTGCAAAATCAAAGTAAACTAATCTAAAACAACTGAAGTTGCTCAAGACCTGATAATTATTTAGAGTTAAAAGTACAAGGAGGCCTGCAATCCTATCCCATTGAATTAACTACAAAGCAAAATTAATGAACCAGACAAGTTCTAGGTGTATCACTATGCAAGAGCTAAAATAAGTACTCACACACACAAGCAATTAAGTTATACTTATTCTACTAATCTTGGGATTTACATCACATGGTCATGCACATTTTACATTCTAATTCCTATTACAGAATCACCATTGATTGTTCAACATACTCTAAGTGACAAGAGGAAGTTGCCATCTAAACATGTTCATAGTCTTATGCCACAACCATTCATCATCCATATATACAAAATTGAGTTATAATAAAAGACACTTCATAAATAATCATCAACAAATGGATATTTACATCACAACTTAGGAAAATAAAATACAAGCCTAGACATGCCGATTCTACAAGATAGAACACGGGAGGAAAAGAACACAGGAAACAAAAACCCCCGTGGTATAAGTATACCCACCCCCATGAAAAATTAAATACGTTGTCCTTAATGCATATAAGTAAAGTACAGAGGAGGGGAATACTTATAAAGCCTCTTATTCAGATGAGGCATTAGTAAAATATAGTGAGGATCCTCTGGCCTCTCCTATATCAACATTGACCTCAATGGTGGTAGGGGTACTCACAATATCTTGATTCAAAATCAAAGGTATGTCAACACAAGATGGGTCTGAAATGGGCCTCCTAGCTGGGGCAGAACTAGTGAAAACTCCTACAACTTTATCTGCAAGCTTCTTCTATCTCTTTTCTTCATATTTTCTTGATCTTTTTGCAGTTTTCCTCATATCTCGTTCTTCTCTCTCTTACGATGTCATTGTTTCTTGCCTTTTTCTTCTGGCAGCTTTTCTATTCGTATTTTTGTCTGGACTTTTATCTACCTTCTTGCCTTTGTATTTTAATGGCTTTCCCATTAAGTCAACAATGTCTTTATCTTCATCACAGATAACTAAAGCTAGATCAAATATGTGCTGCTGTGTCTGTTGGCTTTTCAGCTCTACTATATCAACCTGGGCTTATTTGAATTCTACCATGAACTTAGCAAAATCTTGAATCGACATCTCATCCAGCCTTTGGTTGATATGCTCCTCTAAATAGTCCATCTTGGCCTAAATGTTTTGAAAGGGCTGGAGTGCTTCAGCTAAAATACGGTCAACAAAAGGCTTGAATTGCAAATCCCACGTGTCTAGCTGTTTCTTGAAATTTTTTTGTAGGTTAAAAGTATTAGCAAAATTTTCCTGTGTTAACCTTACTCCAAATACTAATATGGGATGGATGCAGAGTCTGCAGTCCCACCTATTGGCAACATAGATTCTGATCCTACAGATATACTAGCTGACACATAGTTAGGTGGCAAATAAGTAGTGATAGGCAATGACATACCTGAGGTAATTTTTGTATTATCGGGGGCTGGCGCTGACAGTGTCTGGTAGGCTAGAGGTTTGTTAGCTCGTATCTCAAACTTTGATTCATTTTTCAATTTCTCAATGCCTTACTTATGAGTAGCCCAAAATTTATAGTCAACTCCTTAAATTAAAGTCACATTGGCCTGCCTGCATAACTCCATGATAAAACACGGGAATGGTAGTGCGCGTGCCACTTTGTGTGCCCTCACAAATATTTTATCAACAAGAATTTGGCCAAAATCAATCTTCAACCCTACAATCAGACTAGCCACTAACACATCCCCATGATTGTCCAAATTGGCATCACCCCTTGTGGGCATCAACCTTAATCTAACAACAGCCCACCAGAATTTAGGTCAGAAGCTAAGAGATAATTTAACAATGTGCTCTCATGGGTTGGGTTCCCAGGAGGGGTTTCCATCATCAGTAAGTAGCCTAGCCTAGCCAACCAAGGCTTTTGAGTATATGCAGATGTCAGACGATACTCCAGATCTGGAACTGCAGCCGGTGCTTCAAAGTCTGGACCAAACAATATCCTATTGATTCTTCAAGTTGATATATCAATGTTAACTCCTCTGACAAGAACTGATTCCCTGTTATGCAAATCTAAAATCTTTGAGCCCTTGGGATAATCTTTCTCTACCAGTTCCAAATAATTGGCAAAAAACTCCCTTACAATATTTGGTTGGTATAAACCGAGAGGCTTGCTCATCCAGGCTAACTCATACTCATTGAATCTCTACTCTAGATCTGGATATTTATGAAGCTCAGTCATCACTATTTGGTATTCTTTGAAGATTGGCCTACTCGCCGTCAGTTCCAGTCCATCAAGAAACTTATCCTTTTCTCCTTCAATTTACCATCTGAATGCCTCCCTTGTTTAAGGATCTTTTCTCTTGACCATATTGGCTTCCTCAGTTTCTACCTCAACTAGGATGGGGTTAGATGTATTGAGCCCTTCCTCATTGGGGCATAAACTTGTGCTACTAGTGCTGCTTTTACTCTTCTCTTCAGACTGGAAGAGTGTGTGGGGTACCCTATCTTGTTACTGAGTATTGAAGGCAGGTGCCTCCTCACTCCATGATGGCTCACCTCTTCGCCGTTATGCTCTTCCACCACCTCTGGTTAGAGGAATTTTTCTTACCATATTTCCTAAATAACATATCAAGAAATAGTTTGATTAGAATCATAGAAAAAATCAATGTAATTGGCTTGATGGTCGACCTGATGGTCCATCAGAGTTGTGACGGTCTATCACCCTGTCTGTCAAGCTTTATCCACTAACTCCCTTATTAAGTATCCTTGTGACGGTCAACCTGACGGTCCATCAGAAGGCTGATGGTTTGTCAAGTCGTTCATCACAGTTTATCTAGTGAACATCTTGGAAACTTTGCGATGGTCTACCTTATGGTCCATCGCAGATCTAACATTCCGTCAAGGTGACCATCAACATCCCTTTTTAGTTTTAAATTTCACTCTGACATTTTATCGAAAACCTGGTTTGCTATGCTTTATCATGCTTTAAATCATAGCATTAGCTTAGTGTTTTAAGACCACCTTTTGCAAATGTTTTTGAGTTACTGGGGTACTCAGACTTCACCCAAAATAGTATACCAGAGTTCGACATAAAATTTGAGTTACAACAACCTAAAATCAAGATGAAATTTCCCTTATCAATAAAAAATTCACATGACTCATGCTTAGCAATTCAAAGAGGAAGAGTAAGGTTGTGATCATACCTTGATGTTGTAGTACAATTGACTATTCTGCTTTGCAAAATTGGAATATACTAAACTTAAAGCCTTTATCAGAGATTGCTAGCTTATTTTTTTGATGAAGGGAAAAGAGGGATGGGGTTGTTTAAATAGTAGAGAAAAGAAAGACGGAGAGTCCAAAGTGAAGATAATTGATACTAGGTACTTTGACGACAGAAGAAGTTGAACCATTTTATGATTTGAAAGGGACGTAATGTATGAAACCACTTGTTTTTATCTTTTTAAAACAATTTGGGTCGGATAAGGCCTATTTATTTAACATTTAACTATAACCGACTAGACCCGTCAGACTAAGGTTAAGTTGTCGGTTGAACTGATGGTCCATTAAGCTAATCGTCGATCCTTCTGTCATAGTACTTCTTAATCTTCTATTTGTATAAATCTAGGCTTTCATAATCCTCAAGATAGAACACGTCCATCTCATTCAGCTGCCCTAGTCAAAATTCTATTGTCTTATTCCAATTCAAGTTTAGCCTCTTGAGTACCCACAGTGCGTTGTGTTCCAGTTCAATCGATAATTGACATACCTTGACATAGACCAATTGGTATGGTGACATGCCAATATGAGTCTTGAAAGCTGTTTGATATGCCCATAAGACATCATCCAGCTTCCTAGACCAATCTTGTCTGCTTGCATTCATCGTTTCAGCAAGAATAACTTTAATCTCCACTTTCCCACTAGTCTGTGGGTGATATGGAGTTTCCACCTTATGTTGTTTAACACTATATTTTGCCAAGGCAGACCAAAACACTCGGTTACAAAATGTGATCCCCCATCGCTTATAATGATACGTGGCCCCCTAAAGCGAGAGAAAATGTTCTTTTTAAAGAATGCCACCACTATCTTTCCTTCATTATTGGCTAAGGCAATTGTATCAACCCATTTTGACACATAATTGATGGTAACCAATATGTATTTCATCCCATATGAGCTCACAAAGGGCCCTATGAAATCAATGCCCCAAATATCAAACAACTCTACTTCATTATTTTGGTCATAGGCATTTCCTGGTGCTTTGAGATTGACCCTTGTCTCTGGCATGGGTCATACCTCCTCATGAACTCATATGCATATTTGAATAAGGACGGCCAATAATAACCACTTTGCATTGCTTTCCTCACAGGACGGTCACCTCTATGGTGACCTCTGACTGGGGAAGCATGGCACGCTTCCATGATACTCAACATGTCCACCTCTGGGATACACCATCTGATAATATTATCTGCATACAACCAAAATAAATATGGCTCATCCCAGAAGTAGTGTGTACATCATGGAGGAACTTCTTCCTATGGTGAAAATAAAGGTTATCCGAAATAATTTCACTTACTATATAATTCGCAAAGTCAGCGTACCAAGGCACTTTTTCAAGCGCGGCAACCAGGACTTTCTAATATGAAAATATATCATTAATTTTGAACTCGTCCTCTACTGATCAATCATCCTCAAGTCTGTATAGATGATCCATAACCTGATTTCCATGTCCTTTTTGATCTTTGACTTCAAAGTCAAACTCTTACAAAAGCAGCACCCATCTAATTAGCCTTGGTTTAGCATCCTTGTTTTCCATCAAATACCTTAAAGCGGCATGGTATGTGTTCAGTACCACCTTATTCCCTAATAAGTAAGTACAAAACTTCTTAAAAGCATTGACCACCGCAAAAAGTTCCTATTCACTCATAGTGTAATTCTTTTGGGCCCCATTCAATGCCTTGCTTGCATAGTAAATGGGATGAAACAACTTTTCTTTCTCTTGGCCAAGCACAGCCCTAAGTGCTACTCTACTTTCATCACACATGGTTTCGAACGACTTTGACCAATCTGGTGCAACAATGATTGGTGCTGCAACTAATTACTCGAGGCATTCAAAATCCTTCTTGTTCTCATCATCAAATATAAACTCGACCTCCTTTGCAAAAGCTTGCGAAGTGGGTTGGCAATTTTGGAAAAGTCTTTATAAATCAGTGATACAATCCCGCATGACTAAGGAAACTACGAACTTCCTTCACTAAAGTAGGAAGAGGTAGCTTCTCAATAACCTCGACCTTTGCCTAGTTGACTTCAATTCCCTTTGCTGAAATTTTGTGAGTGAGAACAATGCCCTCATTCACCATGAGGTGGCATTTTTTCAATTTAAGCACAAGATTAAATTCCTCGCACCGCTGCAATGCTCTACTCAAATTCACCAAAATAGCTCAAAGGAATCACCTAGCACTGAGAAGTCATCCATAAATGCTTCTAAGGTGTCTTCCACCATGTGGGAAAAGATAGACATCATGCACCATTGGAAGGTAGCGGGTGTATTACATAGACGAAATGACATCTTCTTGAAAGTAAAAGTACCATATGAGCAAGTGAATGTCGTCTTTTCTTGATCCTCTGGGGAAATAGATATCTGGTTATAGCCCAAATAACCATCCAGGAAATAATACCAACCTCTTACCTCAATCAATTGAGTATTTGATCCATAAAAGGCATTGTGAAGTGGTCCTTCAGAGTCCATAAGTTAAGCTTATGATAGTCCATACAAACTCTCCACCCAGTCACATTCTCCATGATAGTCATGCCCCCTTTCTTGGTCATATATTGGATGGGGATTACCCACTTACTATTGTAAATAGGGTATACAACTCTTGTATCTATCCATTTAATGATATCCTTCTAAACCACCTCATGCATTAGAGTGTTAAGATAGTGTTGATATTTAATGGTTGGTGTGCAATCTTTCTCAAGATGAATCTTGTGAGTGAAAATACCCAGAGGAATACCAATAATATCAACAATAGTCTAGCCTATCACCTTTTTGTACCTCCAAAGCATAGAGATAAGTGCCTCCACCTATTAGTCACCCAAATCTACTGCAGTAATCATAGGTAAAGTGATTCCACTGCCTAGAAACACATACCGTAGATGTCTTGGTAACTCTTTTAACTCCAACACCGGTGCATCTTCAATAGATGGCTTAACCGATGGTGTTAGGCATTTTTCAAGATCTAGATCCATCTTTTTGGGAGCATATGAATATGATCACAGTTCTGTTAGAGCACACACTGGTCCTTATGTTCCTCGATTCCTTCACTATCAAAATATATCAATACTATAGCCAGAGTTTCCATAGCAAACTTCTCCTCGATCGACACCTCTAGCTCGTCTTTATAGTAGATATCAACAATAAAGAACACACTCATCTCTTTATGTTGTTTCATAGATTGACACACATCAAAATGAACTACCTTATCATTAAGTTTGAATAAGAGTTCATTAGCCCACAAGTCAATAAGCATAATTTTAGTTGTGAGAAAAGTTCTACCCTAGATTATGGGCACCTAGAAATCTACCTCTCAATCCAGAATAACAAAGTCCACATGAAATATAAAGCTGGCCACCTTTACTAACACATCATACAATATTCCTACTGGCCTCTTCACCGACCTATTTTCCATCACTAGTCGCATAATTGTAGGTGTAGGATCCCCCAAACCTAACTTCTTATAAAAAGAAAGTGGTATCAAGTTTATACTATCTCCGAGATCACATAAGGCCTTAGCAAAATCAAGTGACCTAGTAGTACAAGGGATGGTAAATTCTCCTAGGTTCGCTTTCTTTAGTACCAAAGACCTTATTGAAATAGCACCATAATAGTAAATATTATCCACCAGTTCGTAGCTCACTGTCCTTTTCTTTGTCACAAGGTCCTTCATAAACTTAGAGTATCTAGGCATCTGCTCTAATGTCTCTACTAGAGGGATATTCATCGTAAGCTGCTTCAATATCGCCATGAATTTTCTAAACTTTGTATCATCAACCTTCTTCTTCAATCTATGAGAGAAAGAAGGAAGTGGTTTTTGGAGAGTGGTAACCACTGCTTTCTTCTCCTTTCCCTTTTCTTACTCTAACTCATTAACCTGCTAACGGTTAGATGGACTATCACTACCATCCAACTTCTTAGACTTCACTGGATAACTTCCTTCATTTTTAACATCCTCTTTAATCACATCTTAAATCATAACTTTACCCATAGAAAGGCCCAGTAATACCTTACCACTCCAAGTGGTAATTGCCATGCAATAACCATAATTCCAAGGATTCTACACTGTATCACTGGGCAATGTACCGCTCTTTCTCTAATTAAGTGCTATTAAGAGTTAGTTCATCTACTACTCCAACTATTTGATAGAAGTTGAATGCAAATTTACTAGATGACTTATGAAGATAAGTCACTCTTCATCATTGTTACCCGAGTATTGGTCGCCTCAACTCCCTTTAATAGCTTCTCCATCATCTCCTCCATAAATATTTTGCCAGAACTGGTAGCAGTATTATCCTAATTTTTAGGAGGTACATATAGTCCACTCCTGTTGTTCCTTTTTTCTAACTTCCTTGCTCCCTATCCTTGTAACCAGCTTTGTCATAATAGTTCTGACCTTGATTCCCTTGGCTATTTCCTCGGAAGCCCCCTAATTATTTAGATAGTTGGACTCCTCTTCAGAATTTAAATCAGCTCTGCTCTGTGACCCAATAGCTTTTACCTTTTCAGTATTCTTAGATAATAAATATTTTGTAAGTAGATCTATCTGGGTTTTCATGTATACCATGTCCTGGTCATATTTTTCCTCTCCTATATTGTTCTACACTTATTCTGCTAGACACAGTAGAGCTTACTACCTCCAGATCCCTAGTATACTAATCTCTACTATGTTTGGTCATCCTATCAAGCATTTCAAGTGCTTTTGGAAAGGTAAGATCGATAAATGCTTTTCCTGCAGCATTATCGACAACTGGTTTCATAATGTAATTCAAGGCTCTATACAGAGTCTCTATCAAATGCACATCAGTTATTTTATGATTGGGACACTGCATTAACTTCTTCTTAAACCTCTCCCAAATCTCATAAAGAGCCTCAGTCGGGAGCTTCTTAAAATTATGGATCTCATCCCTCAACTATAACATTTTGGACAGTGGAAAGAACATTTCTAGGAAAGCTCATTTCAACTACCTCCAGTTTGTTATAGAATCAGGAGTCAACCCATTAAGCCATAATGTTGCCTCTCTAAACAAAGACAACAGAAATAGGCACGGATGAATGACATTATACCCTACTCTTGGGTTATCAAAAGACTTGCAAATAGTGACAAAATTCACTAAGTGTATATTCAGATCATCACTCGAAAGTCCACCAAATAGCCCCTTTAGATGAAGTTGTTGAATCATGGTACTCGTGATGTTGGACTTAGCTCCTGGTGAAAAAGGTAGAGAAATAATAGCTCCAGTTATACCTACTGCATCCATTCCATCCTCATCCTCCTTAACATCAAATTGCACAGGCTGCCGATCTTGTCTTCCTTTGAAAGGACAATTTCTATTCATATTATGGTTCACAGGTGTAGTCACATTCTCTACACGCCTTTGGTTAGCAGGATCTAACAAATCATTGTCTCCCATGTCCTCATCATTTGGATTAGGATGACACACTAGCTGACCATTATTTTGTTGGTTTAACTGAGCTCTAGCCAGAGCAGCTAGTCTATCTGCTTCTTTTTGATCTGCCATTCTGCCAATTAACTATGGTTCTGGATGTATCAGTAGCAATGGTTAGCCCCACCTCCTTGTACTAGGTATACACAATAGTTACCCTATAAAGAAAAAAATAACAAATAAAGGTAAAATTTGGGAAACTTGACCTATGGTCAATTAACAAACACAAACTTAATTGACAAGCGTACTCCTCGGCATTGACACCGAAATTTGATACACCCAAATTATAACTCTCGTTAGAAAGTGTAAGAGGTTACTGTCAAATATAGAACCCAACTATGATGGGGTCGAATCCCACAGGGAATACTGTGCAAACTAAGTGTTATGGTTATTAACAGACTGTTGATCAAAGGTTCATGATTTAAAGGGTTTTTTTGAATTATTTACAGTATTTAAATGATTGAAAAAAATATCGTTCCAGCTAGCGAGTTTTATTGCAACTATTAATTCAATATGGGTAAACAAACTAGAGTTATGTTCACCAATATGTTCAAATGGTTGGGGTTGTAATCTACCTTAAATTCCCAATTTACAACTTCAATTGCAAGAGTTTTTCAGTTCTAAAGTTTACCCTTTTGTTTCCCAACCTAAATGGATAGTTTACCTGTTAATTCTTTCAAACATAAAGAATGTAATGATTTATTCAACTATTCCCTCATGTGAGTCAGTCCTTGTTAAGGCATCAACCCATAACCCAAAGGTTAAGGCCTTTAGATTTTATTTTCCCAACATATACTTTTCTTCTCAGAAAAGTTATGTTCTTGGGCTTACCCTTTAAATTTGCAACTAAGAAAGGTTATTAATGTGAAAAGGGGTTTATACAATTTCAATTACATATGGAAATTAAGCATTTTCACAATCCCAATCAGTTATTCATACCAAAGCTCCCATAACCCTAGTTATGGGAGCTTAGCCACACATCTCAAGAGAAGAAGAAGAGAAAATCATTGTGTTCTTCATAAATGGATTTAGAGAATTACTTACAAAAATTACAATAGTTGTTGTTGAATATTCAATGAGAATTTGAATAAAGATAACTAGATCTACAACTGTAGCTTGAATCATAGAGAATAATACGTACAATAAGGTTTCTAGCTGGAAAATATGATAAAAGATACCTAAATAAAACCTAAACTAGGTATTTATATGTTCCCACGTACTGAGGATTTAAAATTTAAACTTATTAAAGCCACGTTGAATTTGAAGGTCACATTGATGGTCACATTGATGACCTGTCGAAAGCTTGATGGTCTGTCATGTTGATCGTCACTGATGGTCCCAAAGTGCATCGTTCTTGTTAAGGGTTGACAGTTATGTTAGCAGACCATCACTGACTTAGCAGTCCATCACATGGGCCGTCGCTTGATCCTCCAAAAAGCCATTCTCTATTTCAGCCTGACGGCCAAGTTGGCAGTTCATCAGAGATCTGACGGTCGTCACTTGGACTATCGTAGGATTCACTATTTTTTTCCTTTCTGTTTAACTCTTATGGTCACCCTGGTGATCCATCGCATGGATGACGGTCTTCCAGTTCAACCATCAGTTGTCTTTTTTTGCTACTTTTCTAGGTTTCTTCTTCAGCTAACTCCTTGACCCAAAAACACTTAAATCCAGTGTAAAATACAACATCAGTTGCTTGAAAAAGTACAGTTATCCCTTAAAAAATATGTAAAGTATTTTTTCAAATGCCAAAACATCAGTGGGTACCACTTATATCCCATAAGTGGCCATCGACCCAAGTGTCTTTTGGTTTAGATTCTTAGGATTTTTATAAAATCTATAAATAATTTCTTGATGTTTTTAGTCAATTTATGCACTCATTATTTTCATAAATACATAATTGATTATAAGATTGATTTTTTTATCTTGGTATCATCTTGTTCTTATTTTTTGGTTGATTAATTATTTTGAGACTTTGGATTTTACCCCTACACTGTTATAAGATTATTTATATGATTTGTTTATTGAATTCCAAAGAGTTTCTAGAAACTGTGAGCAGCAAAACCACTTACTTAGGGTTGTGAGAACCCTTGTAGAATGACAAAATAGGAGAACTATGAGGTTCTTCTAGATCATTATTTATGCATGAACTGTGATCTTATTTGTAATATTTTCTTTCTTGACTGTTGTAGGAGTTATGTAATTTCTTATATTTGAGATCATATTCACAAGAGAGACTGAGATTAGGAAAAGAAGATTACAATAGTAATTCGAGGCTATCAACCCTTGCCTAGTTAACTTGATGCCCACAAGGTGATAGTTAAACTGGGATCAAAGAAAAGGATTTGAAAGGTGACACTCTGAGACTCACACGGTGAAGAGTAAAATTTACGAAGGCATTCACATGATGGTTGGTGATGCCTATCATGTCAGGTTCTGCATGAGTGGTAGTGAGATAGTCAGATTGAGCACGATAAACCTATGGAATTTGGAAGCCAATAGTGAATACATCCTAGTGTTCATGTCAGATTGATTATAAATGAAAGCAATTAAGACTTGTTAATTTTTATTGTTTACTACAAATTCAGGCCATTTACTTTCCTGCATTGCTTGGAATTTCAATAAGTTTGAGCAAGATTTCTGACCTATTCCACGTGGGTTTGACCCCATACTTGTTCGGTTACTATAATTTGAAAATGAATGCATTATATCTTATTGGAGAGTATAATTTGGGTGACATCAAGGACTAGAGTCAGAATCTCATTTTATTTTGTCTTTATCAATCCTAATTTTTAGATAGTTAGAGTTAGCTAGGGGTTTGTCCAACAACTTAGCTTAGTAGAGGCTTTTTAGACTCATAGTTAGATGTTCAACTTGTATTAGATTTGGTTATTTATTATTTTATTCATTTGATTATTTATTATATTATCTAATTCTGTTTTTGTATAAGTATTTTATCAATCATTACGTATATTCTTAGTGCTTTGTCAGGCCATGGGTTAGTTCAGACTCACTTGTGATTCTAAGATGATACAAGCACGATCATGATCATGAACATTTATTTTGAGCATGTTGAGTTCAAGTAAGAGAGTGAACAATTTTAAGTTGAAGAAGGCTCATAAGCCGTCCAAAGGGTGCAGTCCATGGGCACTATTTTGGATCCCTTTCATTAAAAAGCTATTTTTTCATTTTATCTTATATTTGTATTTTATTATAAATAGAACATGGTAGGGTTTTGGATCATTAGTTATTTCAATATATTGAAGAATATTTCTCTTGTGAGAGAAAGCTCTAAACCGAAACTAGGGCTTAGAAAAGTGAGGATTCACTTGTGTTTGCATTTGATTGGAAACATTGGTACTTGAGAGGTGGATTGATATGCCCAAATTACAACTCTCATTAGAAAGTGTAAGCGGTAGCTGTCAAATATAGAACCCAACTTGGTTGGGTGTCGAATCCCACAGGGAATACTTTGGTCACTAAGTATTGCGATTATTATTAGACTGTTGATCGAAGGTTCCAAGATAAGGGGGTTTGGTTTAAGTGCACAATAATATTATCAGTGTAATGGTGAGATGATATGTGTAATTATATTTGATCATAGAGAATGATAAGTTAGGGTTATGTCCACCTTGTAGCTTCTACTTCTCAATTAACTATGAGTAATATGGATTTTATACATGCATGCACTTATAGAGAGACGTATTCTAATTCTAAACCCAAGTGTTTTTCAACTATCAAGGATTTATTCACCTTAGTTCTCTCGAATTCAAAGTGTACAACAAAGTGTATGAACTCTCGAAGAAGTTAATCCTGCTAGGGCATTAACGTGTAAAATAGAGGTTGGAAACCCTATTTTCTGATCACACTCTCTTTCCCAAACAGTAACTTTTCTATCGAACAAGTTATTGCTATAATGGCGTATTCCCTATGTTTGCAACCACGAGAATTCAATTAAAATGAAGAGAGTAATGATATAAGTGGATTACACATCATAAATTCACAAACCCATAGCAATAGAAAGTATAATACAAGGTTTCCATAACCCTAACAAATAAGCTTAACTACTCATGAATAAAACAGAAATCAACATAGAAATATTCATCATACCAAAACAACGAATGATCTTGGTGATGAAGATGACTAGCGAAATTAAGAGAGAAACCTGTTTCTCTCTCTCTGTCCTCAAGCTACGCTGCTTTCTTGTTTTCAAAAAAATAATACAGAATCTGAAATTGAATAATCCCTAAAAATTCAACAATAATGCTTTTAATAACATCCTTCTCTAATAAATTACTGCTGCATCCTTAACTATTTAAAAATATTGAGTTTGCCCGGGAAAAAGTTCCCATGCGTCACATTCAGTCCAAGAGCTGCTTTCCTTTTTATATGAAGTTTTCCTTTGCTTTCCACAGGTCCCCAAAGTGCTGAAATCTTCCTCATTAGTACCTGAAAAGCGTGCTAATCACATAAATCAGCTCACTTAACTAAAAATAGACTAAAAGTGCGAAACTTATGTATTTTATTCTCAAAACTTAGCTAAAACATGGGTAAGTTATGGTGCTTAGACGTATAAATATGCCCAACATCACCATCCCACACTTACAGATTTGTTTGTCCTCGAACAAAATAGTACATCCATGCGAATACCTAACTAACTTCACAAGAGCAACACAAAATTTTCAACAAGACAAACACGGCAATTATTAACAAAGAGTAGATTTCTTGATCATTACTAGAAACAACTCACCCTCCAACATAGACTCATTAAGTTGGTTAATTCTTATACACAAGTTAAGCCAAAGAAAATCATATAAAACTACCCAACAATCATCAACCATGTGCGCTCACACAAAATGTTACCCATAATCACTCATAGTTTTGCATTTTTCAGAAATATGGGTATAAGAACTTGCTTGCCCTCACTCTCACAAAGAATTCTTAGATTACAACTGATGACCATATGCTTTCCCTTAGTGTAATGATCCACTAATATCAGAATGCTAAGGTTAGGATCAAATAGGCTTTTACGGGTTGTAATGTAGGCTAAAGGGACTGGTAGGACTATTTTTGCCAGAAATGGTGACTATGTTCCCTAAGCGCTTTAATACACTACATTATGCCATTTACACTAACTTTTAACAGCCATTTTACCTTCCTTTCATCTACCAACCCCCTTTCACCCATTTTGTTACTCATTTAGAAACACAATGATGGGAATATAAAACTCTTTTTTTTTTATATTTCTCTTTTTTTTTCTTTATTTAGTAATTTTTTCTTTTTTATCAAGCATCCCTATGATAGCCACCCTCGATCACAATATTTTCATGTACCAATAACTAAACTTTGGGGCATCACTTTCACCATTTTCCTCTTATTTTGCCATACTCTTTACTCAACTTGCTTCTACAATTTAAAGCACTTAGGAGTTTTTGGATCAAATTATGGTCTTTTTTAAAAAAATGGATTAGGCTACATATGAGGTTTCCAAAGAAAATAGCTAAAGGCTCAAAGAGTGTTCACTAGGACATTGTACAAAGATAGGTAAAAAGAAGATAAACAAAATCAGGGCTGCCAAAGAAATGCCTAAATCATCTCCTAAACTCACAATCTTTATTTCGCTTCACACACACAGAGGCAAGTTCTAGCATCAGTCACAACAAAGAATATACAATAACCTTACACACACATGGCACATGGTAAACTTAATTAGGAGGATTATAGATTCTTGACCCAATAGATGAATGAATTAAACCATAAATTATTATCACAGAATGAGTCACAACTTAGAGCCTAAATGTTTCAATAGTAGTGATTCAGCACAGACTCCTGTTATAATGCCATTCCGTCTATAAGAACAATTTCATGCAAAAATCTGACTAATTACAACTAACTAACTACGACTAAATTAAAAAAACTATAGAATAAATGTAGGCAAACAGTACGCAATACAGCAGACAAGGCAATCCGCAAATATATACCCGCACCCCATACTTATACGGAACACACTGCCCTCAGTGTAAATAAATAAGTAAAACCTGGTTAGTCAGACTCCTCCTCTACATCTGGGGTCATACCCCTTGTGTTAGAATCATCATCAGAGTCTTCATCATCAGAGTTGTCCTCCACATCGGAGTCTAGCAGTCGGTGATCATCGTCTGTCGGCACATCATCATCTAGAGGTTCCTCAAAATTTACCCCTAATCCATACATAGCCCGAGCATGCTCATTAAGTGGGTAGTCATAGTCCAACTGCTGAAGCTCTACATCAGTCGGCACACGACCCCTATTCATCATAGTGAACCTAGTCATGCCATACAGATGGCGAAAAAAACTCTCATCTCGAGCATGTCTCTCAGCAGTGGTAAGGTTGATGCCTTGACCAGTTTCTGGATCTTTGATATTCATGAGATCTACCTTCTTCGGGTTATGTGGCAACTTATGGTCTTCTGGCTCCTCCTCAATGTGCTCTTTCCTTAAAATGGCAGTCAACAAGGTGCCGAAATTGAAATAGGACCTTTTGTGTACCTTTGCTTTTCACATCGATGTTCGTATAGCTGCACCAATATTGATGGGAACATTCGTCATTAGAGCATATACCAAGCAGAATCGATCACGCGTGACCTTAGTGTATTGTGTCCCAGGAATCAAGCAGGAATTGACTATTCTTAACCGTATGCGAGCTTCTCTGTTCAAACAAAAATATGGGTACGTATTGTGATGACCGTTATCTTTATGACGAGTCCACCAGGTCATGGACCTTGATCCACACAATGTATGTCTGATGGATATGTAGGGAGGTTGGTGGTAGAGCTCCTTGAGTGGTGATTGGTCCACACTTGAAGTACCCAGGAAAGAGCTGAAGAAATCAACATTCAATTGGAAGACTTTCCCCTGAATCTTTACTTCATTTCCCGTAGTCCTTGGGGACCAGTTGGCATAAAACTCTCGAGTCAAATCAAGATTACATTCGCCCATGTCTCAGAAGATAAAGACAAGATTTAGTGCCATAATCTTTGCCAAAATGCGGGGGCAGTTCTTTGCTAAACTTTCCTTCTGCATCAAATCCACATGTACATATTTCTTCACCTTATTGTTTCTATACTATTCCTTCCCTTCCTCCTCCAGAACCCATTTGATCCCAAAAGTGCGTCGAGGTACTTGATGAAAGGAGGAATAAGCCTGGTCCTTTCTTGACTGCTTTTGACCTTTTTGTGAGGTGGATGCTTTCTCCTTTCCCTGTCGTACTTTCGGAGCCATGTTACCTGAGATCATAATAGGGTCATGTTAGTCTCATTTCATAAAATTCACTATAATCGAAAAAGAAAATAGTGATGGCACCACCCCACACTTAATTTGTTTGCACAAACTAATTGAGTGAGTATGTTCGATTACTCAGACTTCATCGACATACATGTAGATGGTATATGCCAACAACATTATTAGCGCAGCCATACTTTCAACCCTTCACTTTACATAACAATTTCTCAATTTGATATAGAGAAGCAGCACACAATGGTCTTGTAACCTGGACTATCATTTCCGACTTTATTTCATTGGGGCAATGCAATCTTTGAACAAGACTACCACATAGAAATCTTATCATGCTATGGCATAGAAACAATCACACAATCTTATGCTTGTGGTTAACCATGATCATTACATCGATGAACGAGTCATTCACATAGTCAAGCTTATAACTCCCAAAATTATGCATTAAACTTCAATATTTCAACTCCATAAAAATAACAAATTATGACAGTGAATACCAATCAATACATACCGGAGTAAAATCAAGAATACCCACAAGAATGCTTTCACTCAATGAGATGTATTTTTCAAAAATCATAACAAACTAACCATACTCTTATCACCAAGCTCTACTACAAAATCTAGTTAACCATTATAAGTGTAGCACTGAAACAACTACGGAACATGAAAGAACAACTTACTTGGTGATAAACTCGTGATGAATCGGGAAGGTGAGCCTGCAGGATTAGATGAGAAAAGAGAAAATCTTGGAGAGGGTAAGGGTGCTTGGCTGGCGCTTAGGTTTAAGAAAGATTGAGTGGTGTTTAAGTGTAGAGGATATATTTAAAGGATGAGCCATGGGTCGGGTTGGTCCATTCACAAACGGGTTAGTAGGACAAATTTATAGTGATAGGCGGTGCCTAAAGCATCGTCTAAGCATAAGTAGGCGACGCCTAGCCTATCGCCTATGTGAGGCAGTGAGCATAGGCAATGGCATAGGCGGCGCCTAGCCTATTGCCTATGTTGGCATAGGAAAGTGGAAAAATGGCGCATTCTTGGTCGAAAAAGGTCCATACCTCGGGGTCACAAAATAAAGTCGCACCGCGAAACTTTTTCTTTGGGTCGAACCTATATAACTCGAGGCGCGACTCTAATGCGAATCATACTTGAACCTTACACATTTGACCACTCCCACTTACCTATATTGTTCCATCATTCCTAGACTTACCACCATTGACATGACTCACTTCCAAATTAAAATTGGGTCTAATCTCCTCCTTTGTACTTCATGCACCTACACTTAATAAAAAACAACAAAAATGATTAGAAGGATGGGTTGCCTCCCACCAAGCGCCTTAGTTTTGGTCGTGGATCGACTCTTCTTTTTGAATTTTTATTTACCAAAAACAAAATCCTAGTAAAATGATGGGTTGCCTCCCATGTAGCGCTTGATATATTATCGCGGTATGACATAGTTATCTCGATTACTCAGACTTCATCGAGATATATGGTGGCTATACATTTTATCGAGTTGGTTGGCCCGATATATAGCTTTACTCTTTGGCCATTCACCTTAAAGATACCATCATCATTGTTTTCTAACTTCACTACTCTAGATGTGTAAACTTGGCTGATTATGAATGGACCAGACCATTTAGAATTTAACTTACCTGGAAACAACTTCAGTCTGGAGTTGAAAAGAAGTACCAAATCACCTTTCTGAAAGTTTCATTGGATAATACTCCGATCATAATACTTTTTCATCCTTTCCTTGTAAAGGTCTTCTCTTTCATAAGCATTTAGATGGAATTCATCCATCTCATTCAGCTGTCCCAATCTCATATCTATCGCATCATCCCAGTTCAGGTTGAGCTGCTTCAGTCCCTACATTGCTTTATGTTCTAGCTCAATTGGTAAGTGACAAGCCTTCCCATAAACTAGTTGGTATGGTGACATGCCAATTGGTGTCTTAAATGCGGTCCTATATGCCCATAAGGCATCGTCCAGCTTTCTGGACCAATCTTTCCTGCTGGCATTCACAATCTTAGCAAGGATCAGCTTGATTTACCGATTTGAAACCTCTGCCTGCCCACTAGTTTGTGGGTGGTACAGTGTAGCTACCTTATGTTGCTTAACCCCATACTTTGCCAATACGGCTCTGAACAGCTTGTTGCAAAAATGTGTTCCTCCATCGCTTATGATGGTACGAGGTACCCCAAAACAAGAGAAGATATTTCTCTTTAAGAACGCCACAACACTCTTACCTACATTATTAGCTAGCGCGACTGCTTTGACCTATTTGGATACATAATCCACATCAGCTAACATATATTTCATCCTAAATGAGCTCACAAATGGGCACATGAAATCAATACCCCAGACACCGAATAACTCTACTTCAAGCATTTTGGACATGGGCATCTCATGGTGCTTGGAGATAGAACCTTGCCACTGACACTGATCACATCTTCTTACAAAATCGTAGGCATCCTTGAATAATGAAGGCCAATAGTAGCCACTTTGTATCACCTTCTTGGCCGTCCGATCACCTGCATGGTGACCTCCAACTTGGGAATCATGGCTTGCTTCCAGTATGCTAGGCACCTCTACATCTGGGATGCACCACCTAATAATACCATCGGCACATCGTCGAAAAAGATAAGACTCACCCCAGAAGTACTGTTTCACATCATGCATGAACTTTTTCTTTTGATGAAAGGAGAGATGCTCAGGAATCACTTCACTTACCACGTAGTTAGCAAAATCTGCATACCACAACAAGTTTTCCACCATAGTTTCTAGAATCTCTTCATTGGGGAATGTATCATCAATATCAAGGTCGGTCTGCACTGTGTGCTCACTCTCAAGTCTAGATAGATGATCAGCTACTTGGTTTTTCACAACCCTTTCTATCCTTTACCTCGAAATCGAATTCTTGAAGCAGTAGCACCCACCTAATTAGCCTTGGCTTGGCATCCTTCTTTGCCATTAGATATCTTAGAGCCGCATGATTTGTATAAACCACTACTTTGGTTCCCAAAAAGTAAGCACGGAACTTCTCGAAAGCATAGACAACCGCAAAAAGCTCTTGTTCAGTGATGGTATATTTCTTCTATGCTACATTAAAGGCCTTGCTCTCGTAGTACATTGGATGAAATTGTTTTTCCCTTTTCTGACCAAGTACAACACCCAAGGCTACACCACTTGCATCACACATAACTTCAAAAGGTAGAGACCAATCAGGTGCTACAATAATAGGGGCTTCAACTAGCTTCCCCTTGAGGCATTCAAATGCCTTCAAGCAATCTGCACCAATGTGAAACTTTGCTTCCTTCTCCAAAAGTTTGCATAATGGGTTTGCAATTTTGGAGAAGTCTTTAATAAACCTATGATAAAAACCAGCATGACCGAGAAAACTACGAACCCCCTTCACAGAAATTGGAGGTGGTAGTCTCTTGATAACTTCAATCTTGGCTCAATCAACTTCAATTCCCTTTTCAGAGACTTTATGCCCGAGAACAATGCCTTCATTAACCATAAAATGGCACTTCTCCCAATTTAGCACCAGATTGAATTCAACACATCTCTGCAAAGCCATACTCAGATTTGCCAAGCATGATTCAAATGACTCACCTACAATCGAAAAGTCATCCACAAATACCTCCAAGGTGTCTTCGACCATATCAGAGAAAATGGACATCATACACCACTGAAAAGTGGCAGTTGCATTACATAACCCAAATGACATTCGTTCGAATGCAAAAGTACCATATGGGCATATGAAAGTGGTCTTCTCCTGATCTTCAGGAGCAATGCAAATCTAATTATATCCGAAATAACCATCCAAGAAATAGAACCATCCTTTCCCTACCAATCGATCAAGCATTTGATCCATGAATGGTATTGGGAAGTGGTCCTTTAACGTCCACGAATTTAGCTTTTGGTAATCCATGCACACTCTCCACCCTGTGATAGGCCTGAGTGGAATTAGCTCATTCTTCTTGTTTGCTACTACTGCCATGCCCCCTTTCTTGGGCACACATTGTACAGGACTTGCCTATTTACTGCTTGATATTGGATACACCACCCCTGCATCTAACAACTTTATGATTTCTTTCTTCACCACTTCTTTCATAGGTGGATTCAGATAATGCTGATGCTCAATAGTGGGTACACAATATTTCTCGAGTTGAATCTTGTGCATACATATGCCAGGAGGGATACCAATTATATCAGCAATATTCCAACTAATAGCTCTCTTGTACCTCTTCACCTCTACCTGTTGTTCTCCTAAATCAGCAGAAATAATAACCAGCAGTGTATTTTCACTACCCAAGAACACATACCTTAGATGGCTGGGTAGCTCTTTCAATTCTAGCACCGGTGGTTCTTCAACGGATGGCTTCGCTGGTGGTGAAGGTCAATTTTTAAGGTCAAGGTCCAGCTTCTTGGGGGCATAAGAATACGATCCCATTCCTGACAAAGCACAGATAGTTTCTTCATACTCTTTAACATCCTCACGATCAAAGTTCAAAAGCACAGCAGCCAATGGCTCAACAGTAAGCTGCTTCTCTAAAGATAATTCCTTCTCATCCTCATAATAAACATCATTTATATAGAACACATTCATATCTTTGGGTTGCTTCATTGATTTGCATACATCAAAATGTACCACTTTGTCATTCATCCGGAATAAAAGCTCATTTTCTCATAAATCAATAAGCATACTTACTGTTGCGAGTAAAGGTCGACCCAAGATTATGGAAACCTCAAAATCCACCTCACAATCCAAAATAACAAAGTCTGCAGGAAAAATAATGGTAGAAACCTTCACTAATACATCATACAAGATACCGACAGGTCATTTTACCGACCTATCTGCCATTACAAGCCGCATGTTGGTTGGTGTAGGATCGCCTAACCCCAACTATCTATAGATGGATAGTGGCATCAAATTAATGCTAGCTCCTAAATCACATAACGCCTTATCAAAATCTAAAGATCCAACCGTGCAAGGAATAGTGAAAGCACCCGGATATGCCTTCTTCTGAACTAAAGACCTCATGGCAATTGTACTGTAATGATGAAAATTTTCTGCCAGTTTATAGCTTGCTACCCTTTTCTTTGTCAAAAGGTCCTTCATGAATTTGGCGTACCCTAGAATTTGCTCCAATGCCTTCACCAAAGGAACATTAATAGTCAGCTACTTCAGCATGGTCATGAATTTATTGAACCTGGTGTCATCAGCTTTCTTCTTCAGTCTCTGAGGAAAAGGTGGTGGTGGATTTGGAAGAGTTTTCTCCACCACTTCCTTTTTATTTTGCTTCCTATTATCAATCTTTTCAGACTGCTGACATCTAGGTGTAGTATCATGAACGTTCTTATTCGAATCTTCAACTTGTACAAAATCATCATAATCTGTTTCAATAACATTTCCTCTATAGTATCAACCACAGGCTTGCTCTTAGATGGATTTTCCAACACTTTACCACTCCTGGTTGTAATAGCCTACCATGATCCATCTTTTCTTGGATTTTGCACAGTGTCACTAGGTAAAGTGCCAGCTTTTATTTGATTGAATGCCACCGATAGTTGACTTATTTGTTGTTCCAGTTGTTTTATTGAAGTGGAATGTGAGTCAGCCAATTAATTTATTGAGGATAAATTATTTTTTTACCTCAGTTACTCCCGTGTTGGCTGCCTCCACTCCTTTCAACAGCTTAGCCATCATGTCCTCCATGGACATTTTCCCAGAGCTAGATGTATCCGCTTTACGATTTCCAGGAGGGACGTACAAATCACTCCTGTCATTCTTATTCTTCCATTTCCCTTGGTCTCGGTCTTTGTATCCAGATTTTTCATAATATTTCCGACCTTGGTTTCCTTGGACATTGCCTCGGAAACCCCCTTTATTATTCAAGTAATTTGTTTTCTCCTCAGTATCGGAGTCATCTCTTCCTTGTGATACAATAGCCTTGACCTTTTCTGTATTTCTTGATAATAAATGCTTGGTAAGAAGGTCCATCTGCATTTTCATATGAGCAATATCCTGGTCACATTCCTCTTTTCTTTGTCTTTGTTCTGCTGTCATGCCAATAGATACAGTAGAGCTTGCTACCTCAGAATCCCTGGTATGCCAAGCTCTACTCTGCTTTGTCATACAATCCAGCATATCACATGCCTCACTAAAAGTAAGGTCCATGAATGACCCACCCGCAGCATTATCGACCACTAGCTTAGTCACCGAGTTTAAAGCCCTGTATAATATTTCCATCAAGTGGACATTGGTCATCTGATGATTTGGGCACCACATAAGCTTCTACTTGAACCTCTCCCATGTCTCGTGGAGAGCTTCTATTGGAAGCTATCTGAAATTACTTATCTCATCTCTTAATTATGCTCTCTTGGATGACGGAAAGAATCTTTCTAGGAAAGCTTCTTTCAGTTGCCTCCAATTAGTAATAGAGTCAGGAGATAGACCGTTTAACCATAGAGTTACCTCTCCATATAGAGACAATGGAAATAAGCGCAATCGGATTGCATTCTGTCCAACTCCTAGATTGTCTAACAATTTGCATGTTGAGATAAAATTAATTAGATGCATATCGGATCGTCGCCTGCAAGTCCACCAAATAACCCTTTGAGTTGCAATAGCTGAATCATGGTGCTAGTGATATTGAACTTGGCTCTGAGTACCAAGGGCGGAGGAATAATAGCCCTTGTGGCACCAGCCCTATCCAAGTCATCATCATCATCATCAAAATCAACTTGCACAGCTCGGCGTTCGAGTCTTATTCTAGCTTGACGATCTCTGTTGACATTTCTGTTCACTGGTGAAACCACATCATCTGCACGCCTTGGATTTAATAACTAATCATAACCCAGGTCCTCATCCTCAAGATTTGGTACCCGACATGGGTTATCAGCATTCTGTTGATTTACTTGCGCAGCTGCCAATGCAGCTAATCTAGCCTGCTCCTATTGAGTAGCCATCCTTTCAAGGTCTCGTTGCGCATCCATTCTGCCAATAAGATGTGGTTCAGGATTTACAGGTAATAATGGCTGACCGGATCTTTATGTATTTGGCATGCACTCTACTAAACCTGAACAAAAAAAAACAACAAACAAAAAGTAAAATTTGAGAATCTTTGACCAAAGGGTCTATTAACTATCACAAACTTAGTTGACAACCGTATTCCCCGGCAACGGTGCCAAAATTTGATAAGCCCAAATTATAACTCTCGTTAGAAAGTGTAAGCGATCGTTGTCAAATATAGAACCCAACTTGGTTGGGTGTCGAATCCCACAGGGAATAATTTGGTCACTAAGTATTGTGATTATTATTAGACTGTTGATTGAAGGTTCCAAGATAAGGGGGGTTTGGTTTAAGTGCACAATAATATTATCAGTGTAACAATGGGATGCTATGTGTAATTATATTTGATCACAGAGAATGATAAGTTAGGGTTATGTCCACCTTGTTGCTTCTACTTCTCTATTAACTATGAGTAATATGGATTTTATACATGCATGCACTTATAGAGAGACGTATTCTAATTCTCAATCTAAGTTTTTTTCAACCATCAAGGATTAATTCACCTTAGTTATCTCGAATTCAAAGTGTACAAAAAATTGTACGAACTCTCGAAGAAGTTAATCCTGCTTGGGCATTAACGTGTAAAATAGAGGTTGGCAACCCTATTTTCTGGTCACACTCTCTTTTCCAAATAGTAACTTTTCTATCGAACAAGTTATTGCTATAATGACGTATTCCCTATGTTTGCAACCACAAGAATTCAATTAAAATGAAGAGAGTAATGATATAAGTGGATTACACATCATAAATTCACAAACCCATAGCAATAGAGAGTATACTAGAAGGTTTCCATAACCCTAACAAATAAGCTTAGCTATTCATGAATAAAACAGAAATCAACATAGAAATATTCATCATACTAAAACAATGAATGATCTTGGTGATGAAGATGACTAGCGAAATTAAGAGAGAAACCCGTTTCTCTCTCTCTGTCCTCAAGCTACGCAGCTTTCTTGTTTTCAAAAAAATAATATAGAATCTGAAATTGAATAATCCCTAAAAATTCAGCAATAATGCTTTTAATAACATCCTTCTCTAATAAATTACTTCTGCATCCTTAACTATTTAAAAATATTAAGTTTGCCCGGGAAAAAGTTCCTATGCGTCACATTCAGTCCAAGAGCTACTTTCCTTTTTATGTGAAGTTTTCCTTTGCTGTCCACAGGTCCCCAAAGTGCTGAAATCTTCCTCATTAGTACATGAAAAGCATGCTAATCACATAGGTCAGCTCACTTAACTAAAAATAGACTAAAAGTGCAAGACTTATGTATTTTATTCTCAAAACTTAGCTAAAACACGAGTAATTTATGGTGCTTAGACGTATAAATACGCCCAACATCATGGATTCCCCTTTTGTGTCTTCATAAGAGATAGGTGATTATTGTGTGTAGTGTTAAGGGTCCTAGAGTTATTCATATTCTAGGGTTCTTAATATTATACCATCATTTGTCTATCTAACTATCCTTTATATTATTATCATCTTGTAACCGTTGGTATCTTGTAATCTCAAGCCATTTGAAGTTTTGTTGTTCTCACATCGTTATTGCTCATTGTGTTCATCTTATCATAGTTGATAATATAATTTGTAGTGGCTGTTTCGGTGTTGAAACACACCTTTATAATTTGTTATTATGTTGTTGTTGTGAATCGGAGAGTGGTCTCCACTTGGTCCTCGACTACTTGTAGTTTGTGGACTATTTTGGAGTGTGATTTTTGTGCCTTCCTTGTTTGGTTTGTATCATTTGGTATCAAATCATGGCTTGATTTTTTCCCCACAAGATCAATATTGGTCTAGCTTTTTTGAAAAATTCAAAAGAAAAATGTGAGAATGAAAGAGTTCTTTTATTTTGTGTCTTGGCCGAGAACTAGTGTTCTTGTTGTTGTGTCTTTGCTTAATGTTGTGTGTCTAGATCTAGGTGTTCCTTTTTTGTTTTGTTGCTTATAGTGTTAGTTTCTTCTTCTCAAACACTCTTGATTCTTGATCTAAATTTAAGTTTGAGTTGTTGAACTTGTTGTTCTGGATCTAAGTCTTGGCCGGTTGTGCTGTTATTGTTGTGGACTTGGCCGTGAGTTGTTGACCTTATTGTTGTGGAATTGGACATTGGATTTTTATTGTTCTTGATGGTTTTTGATGTTGTTCTTGATGTTATTCCCAACCTTCTTAACTTGTTAAAATAAAGTGAACATTATATCTATAAAGGTGAAGGGGAAAAGGTGAAGCTTTGTTAGTCTTGAAAAACTTACCATCACTCATCAACTAGTCAATCACTTCTCAATAACTTTCCTTGTTTTAAGGACCTTGTTTTAAGGGGGGATGGTACAAGAAAGTCAAATCTTCCACTTTTGAATTTGAAAAGAAAATTTCAAGACTTGTTTCCCTCCTAAATCAATTTTCCACCAAGTCCAAATCACAAATTGTTCAAGACTTCCAAATATTGGAAAATAAAATTTGTTAAGACCACAACCAATACATGGCTGTCACATCACCAATTACTGTTATCACGATAATTTTTAAGCTCAAATTTTGATTTCGTAGTTTCATTTTGTTGTTTTTATAGTTTTGTTTGTTGATTCCAATACCAATTTACAAGCTAGTGACCATTTACTAGATTGTAAATTGGTTTTGAAACCATCCTTCGCATTTACGTTCCTTAATGTGCCTTATTCTTTAAGTTGTTGTAACACTTGGTTCACCTCTCAACACCTTACAAGATACAGTAAAAAAACTTGCAACACTTAAGAGATTGAGTGTAAGGAAAATGAGAGACAAAGAAATAAAGAGAGAGTGTGAGAATGTTTCTTTACAACTAACTCATTTGTTGATTCTTCACAAGTTAGACACTATAGATGTCATCTTCCAAGTAGCATTAGAGGTTGAAAGGGAGCTTAAAGAGAGCTCATTTATGGCTGTCCAACCTGAGACCACCAAGGATGCCCAAAAACATCCTCTAGGTATAAAGGTAAATGAAATTCCACTTCCAATTCCAAAGGATTTCAATGCTTCAAATGTCAAGGGTGGAGACACAAGGCTATAGACTGTCCAAACCAAAGGAATGTGATCATTAGGAAGGGAAAATTATACTATCCTGGAGAAGAGGTGGTAAATGAATCAGATAAGATTATTACCAAGCCTCAAGATAGAGAACAAGAAAAGGTTGAAATACAAGGTGAGGAAGATGGAGAAGATGTGTGTCCATGTGAAGTGCCTCTCTAAAAGAGGCGAGGTCGTGAATTTATGGTCAAATTCCTCTTAAGATGGAGAGGATGACACAAGAATGATCATGATCATGAAAATTTCTTTTGAGCATGTTGAATGCAACCGACAGAGTGCACAAGTTTAAGGTTAAGAAGGCTCACAAGCCGTCCAAAGGGTGCACTCCATGGACGCTATTTTGGAGCCCTTTCATTAAAGGGCTCTTTTGTTATTTTATCTTTTATTTGTATTGTATAATAAATAGAACATGTTAGGGTTTTTTATCATTATTTATTTAAATATATTTAAGAATACTTCTCTTGTGAGAGAGATCTCCAAACCAAAACTAGGGCTTAAACAAGTAAGGAATCACTTGTATTTGCATTTGATTGGAAACGTTAGTGCCTGAGAGGTGGATTCCCATCTTGTATCTTCGTAAGAGATAGGTGATTTTTTTTATTGTTAAGGGTCCTATAGTTATTCATATTCTAGGTTTCTTAAGATTATACATCATTTGTCTATCTGTCTATCCTTTTTATTTTTGTTATCTTGTAACCGTTGGTATCTTGTAATATCAAGACGTTTGTAGTATTTTTTTCTCACATTGTTATTGATCATTGTGTTCTTCATTTTGTAGTTGATAATATAGTTTGTAGTGCCTGTTTTGGTGTTGAAACACACTTTTATAACTAGTTATTATGTTGTTGTTATGAATCTGATAGTGGTCCCCACTTGGTCCTCGACTACTTGTAGCTTGTGGATTATTTTGGAGTGTGATTTTCGTGCGTTCCTTGTTTGATTTGTATCATAAGCACTGTATTATCCTTTTATTTTAATAAACCAGAGTTATCAATTTATGCATACCTTAGGATGTGTCGAATTTCTTATCACTTCATTAGGTTATCTCGTGTATTAATATATTTTCTTTGTTCGTGGATCTTCTGACAAATAAGAATCAACCAATTTGATCGAGAAGGAACTGGCGGTTAAGATGCTCAAAAGTCATCTTGTTGTAGTTTGTGAGCTTAGTGTGTTACTATTACCATTTCTTAGGATTCCATCTCCCTTTTTCTTATTTTCATCATGGAAATATTGGATTTTTCTTTGATACACAAGGTGAAAGAAAAATATAAAGGGTATATGTGATTTGACTTATAATTAAGGGGGCAGGGGGCATAGGCGGAGAGGTGTTTGGTTTGGTTAGATTAATGATTTTTTTTTAAAAAAATAATTTGTGTAGATTTGAGATTTTTCAATCAATAAGGGGTATAGGTAATAAATTTTCTGCTAACAAAATTAACTATGGTTAAACAATATGACAAATCGTATAGTAAAACAACAAATAAAAGTTGAGGGATAATTTGATGACACGACCTGACTCAGGTCCTTGTCGTAATGAGTGTCCCAAGTCCGACCAGGACCATCGACCACCCCCATTACCGAACCCAATGTCTATCCGCCTACCCTGAGTTTGTTGAATTTTGAACATATAGCAAGAGAGAGTAACAACTCAGGTGAAGACTCTTAGAAAGGGTCACGACCATGACCGACCCAATCGAGTCCAACCGTCCAAATAAGTTCCATTAATAATTAAACATAAAATCCCAAAATAAAGTGTCAGCCCCATTAATAATAACAATGCTAAAGCTGGCACCCATACCGATCCCGCTCATTCTAACCTATGGTTGTTCCACAAAAGCCTCTAACAGAAGGAATGAAAAAATCCTGTCGGGAAATGCTCCAACCATAGAAAAAGCAAATATCCATAAATAATCCAGAGTATGAAATAACATCCATGAAATGGAGTCTTTCAAAAAGATGGAAGCTCACCACTTCCCTCCAAAGAAGACCCCCAGATGTCTGAATGGTAAGCAGGAGGAGTAGAATGGTCAGTTCCTACATCTCGTGGGGATACAACCACCCGAAGATGGCTTAGCGGGTGAATGCTAGCATCAACTAAAGATAAGGAAAAAATAATTCCATTTAAGAAAAACAAGTAAAACCATCCATATGCACACAACCCATACATATACATAACCATGCCGGGAAAGGAAACTAAGTTTAACATGCATTTAAATGCTTTAACCTGGGTATATGAAGCTTAACCGTCCTTAACCATCCATGGGATATATGGGTCCAGTGTAACCCCCTGAACGGGCCTCGATGCGTATAGCTGTACGAATCAGAGATACCACAAGAGTTGGGGATTCCCATGTACCCTTCACTCTCCATGATACATATGTATAGTGTACCTAGAGGATTCCCATGTACCTTATAAGTATCATATAAGGTCAGTACGACCTACCCCTCTTGTCGGCAAACACGAGTTTCCAGTGTTCATCCATTGGACTCCCACCTTCACAGTTAGCTATCACAACTCGTCATTACTGCACAATTAAAACTATTTCTAACCAAACCATTATTCCATTATTATTTGTCAAGGCTATTAGAAATGGTTTCGTCATACCGACAATAACTTGCAGGTATTTTCCTTAGCCAAACCTTTTAGTGGTTAAGGGATTCTCATGTACCCATAGACCCTATTATTCAATTAACTTGGGGGATTCCCATGTACCCCACAAGTATTCATTACTGTATTAAATTGGGGAATTCCCTTGTACCCCACATGTATGTTTATTAAGACAAATCATTCTAAAACTATTTAAACCATTCATATCATTTAGAGTTCCATTACCAAGTTTAAACCATGCATAAGTTCCATTGAAAACCCAATATTATGGTGAAAATATTGTTATAGGCATTTTATCAGACACATTGGGGGCATAGTATCTCAAAAACAAAAGCCAATTACCAAACAACCATTCGAATGCAACCAATTATTCAAAAAGACCTTTAATGCATATAAAAGCATAATTAAAGTATAGGAAAACCACAACCAAACATTTATAGACAAAACCCCCAAATCATATTTGAAAACCCAAAATCATAAAACATTCAAATCATGAAACCATTGTATAAAATTTATGCCTTTAGTTAGAGATAACATCAAGGAAAAGAACAGGCCTTAAACCAAAATGATGATGGAGAGAAACTATGAACACAAGGCCCAATCTACTCCTTAAGATGAAATGCTAGCTTCCATTGCCCAAAAACTCTAGAGAGGATGTAAGAGTGTTTTCTAAGTGTTTAATAATATAATAGTAGGGAAAATAACCTCCCATCTGCAATATAAGTTGCGGGACCTTATTAGGTTACGTGGGGAAATGTCTAGATTGCCCTCAGTTAAACTGCACTTAATTCCCATCAAAGGGTATGAATGACCCTTACGAGTTGTACCCATCCTGTACGAGTGGTACCCACCTCAAGTACCTTAGGCTTTCCTACTTGGAACCAACATTGTCCAAGGTACGATACACCCAAACCTAAGTTATACCTAAGTGTACGACTAATACCCATAAACCTACCCATGGAAGAATAGAATCTAGAAAGTTTGAACACTATCTCCTGTACGAGTCCTGGGAATGACTCGTACCCTGGATTACAACTCATGGTGATCTACTCGTACTCATATCCAACCTAAGTTACCAAGTTTAAGGTTAAGTGAAGTATCTAAACAACCCATGTCCACTGATATGACTCATACCACCCAGGTCGTACCCATTCCAATAACTAAATCAACTCTACCAACTAACATTGGTCAGCATACGACTGGAAGATATCACCCGTACCCAAGTGTACAACTCATTCTCTAAGTCGTGTCTTTCCCCGACTTAAGAAATCAAGGAAATTTTTTAAGGCCAAGAAACCAACCTGTTTTAGTCTCCCCCACTAGGAACATTAATCCTCAAATGACAGACAAGGTAGGGGTAAACACACACATGAGTCATTTCCATTATCAAATATATTCCCAATCTTTAACAAAGTTTGAAGACAAAGATGCAAAGAAATTAATCTTTTCCTTAATGAACTCAGAAAATAATGATGTTTTCAAGAACATATAACTTCTGCACGAATCCCAGGAGCAAAACATAGATATAGATACTTGGAATTCATGTCCTCCTCGGCTTCCCATTTGGCTTCTTCCACCTTATGGTTCTTCCAAAAAACCTTAACCCAAGTCATATATATGGTTCAAAACCAACAAACTTGTCGATCCAGTATTTTAATTAGGACTTCTTTATAATACAGAGAGTCTAAGATACCCAACACTTCCAAAGGAACAATCGAAGAAGGATCACCAATGCACTTTCTTAACATAAAGACATGAAATACTGGATGAATGGATCTCAAACTAGAAGGCAACTCCAATTCATAAGACACATTACCAACCCTTTGCAGAACCACATAAGGACTAATGTACTGGGGACTGAGCTTTCCATTTTTACCAAAATACATTAGTCCCTTCATAGGAGATACCTTTAAGAACATTCTATCCCCAACCTCAAAATCCAAGTCTCTATGACTAATATCCGCATAGGACTTTTGGCGAATTTAGGCAGCCTTAAGCCTATCCCAAATCACCTTCACCTTTTCCATAGCCTAATAGAGTAAATTCATACCGAACATATCCATCTCACCAAGCTCGAACCAACCAATAGGAGATGTACACCTCCTACCATATAATGCCTCAAAAGGGGACACACCAATAGTATAATGATAGCTATTGTTGTAAGAAAATTCTACCAAAGGTAGATGCTCAACCCAACTACCATCATATTCCAACACATATACCCAAAGCATATCCTCCAATGTTTGCATAGTTCTGTTTTCTTTCCCATTTGTCTAAGGTTGAAAAACAGTAGTTAGACTTACCTTAGTACCTAATCTCTTTTGAAAAGATTGCCAGAAATGAGATGAAAGCTATATACCATGATTAGAGATAATCGAAACATGTATGACATGTAGCTTCATAATCTCATGAAGATACAACTTTGCATAGTCCTTCGCTAAAAAGTAAGTAGACTCTATTATCCTATCCACGATGACCCCAGCCAAATCAAATTAGTTTCGAGACCGAGGAATATGGGTAACGTAATCCATATTGATTACCTTCCATTTCCATACAGGCGAATAAATTTCTTGATACAACCCACCAGGTCTTACGTGCTCAACTTTAACTCATTGACACTCCATGTATTTTACTACAAAATCAGCCACACCTCTTTTTATACCATTCCGCCAATAGATCTCCTTGAGATCATGATACATCTTTATTGAGTTGGGATGTACATCATAGTATGATTCATGTGTCTCATCCAAGATCTTTTTCCACAACCCATTGACATCAGGAATGGATAACCTTCCTTGATACCGTAAAGTACCATTACCACTTATCTGAAACACTATTATATTTGCCATACCCACATTGCTCTTGATTTTCATCAAGATAGGATCTAGCACTTAATTCTCCTTAATCTCTGCACCAAGAGATGACCAAACCACTTTCTTCACCATCATACCACTATCCTCAAAGTCCAAGAGACAAACTCTAAAATTAGCCAAGCGGTGAATATGTAACGCCCCAAATCTGGTACCCAGAATGATACACGATGCTCATGATCCTGAAGGACCACAATTTAAACCATGACTGATATATGTATCTATATACTGCATAAAATACTTTATAATATGGAAACATGAACTGAAAGGCCATAAGGTTCAAAACTAAGGCATAGTATCTGATAAAACTCTAACATTTGGGAGGGCTATGAAATACCCAAAACAATTGAAATAAGCTATTTGAACATATTGTAGTCTGGAAAGCCTCTAAAACATGACTGTCTGAATAAGAAGTTGATGGGACATGTCCCCAACTAACTCCAACTAATAAATTAGTTACTAAAATACAAAAATAATGATTATGTTCTCGAAAGATGAGGACTCACTGATAACGCTCAATCTACAACTCTCGCAGGAGTGTAAAGCGGTCGTTAGCAAATATAGAACACAACCTGGGTTGGGTGTCGATCCCACAGGGAATAGCTTGGCCAACAAGTAAGCAAAATTACTAAACTTTTGGTGCAAGTCTCGTAAGAAGGGGGGAGTCTTGTCGTGCAAGTAATGTAAACAAAAGCTGAAAATAATAAAGTAAAGAAAGAGAGATTGTTACGTAGGTTGACAACAATGAAAATTGAAGCGTTGGGGTTATGTCCACCTTCTGAGGTATACGTCTCTATTGGCTATGAGTGTGTAGAGTCTTGACATGCAATTACTTATAGAGAATTGTAGTCGATGGTAAATCCAAGCGTCTCTCGACGTGAACAAGGACTATTTCACTTTAACTCTCTCGAGCTTAAAGCGTGTCTAACGGTACGAATTCTCCAAGAGGTTAGTCCAATTACGGCACTAGCTTTTTAATAGGAAAGGGTGTCCTACTACCTTGACATTATCTCTTTTCCAGACAATTAACCTTTCTCTCAAACAAGTTAAATGTTAGACTGGCGTTATTCTATGCGTCTGCAGCCACAAGAATTTGTATTAAGATGAAGAGAATAATGATATAAGCAATATACGTGTCTCGAACTCACAAACTCACAGCAATAGATAGTATCTCATTCGGCTTCCATAACCCCAACAGAGAAGTTTAGTTACCCATGAATGCGAAGGAGATCACGATTTGCATTGTTATTGTTGAGTAATGGCGTATGGATTAGGTGATAGGCGTGTGGCGTGATTCCTTAGCAAGTAATGATCCTCTTGTTGTGGAATTTAAGAATAGAATTAATGGAAAGATTAGAAGAGTTGTAATTGAGAAGTAGAATGTGTCTCTCCACTAAGGGAGGACTTGCCTCTCCACTAAGGGAGGACTTCATTAAAAATCTCTAGCATGATAGGGTATTTATAATACTCCTATCCTACTCCTACTATGCTAATGAAATAAATAACCAAATCCTACTAAACTAAGGAAATACTTAACCCATTTGTACCAGGTTAATGTAACATTCTCCTAATCCAAATAAACTAATGAAATACATAACCCAATTGTACTAGGTTAATGTATCATTGTCAAAATTCAGCTTTGTATCTGTAAGTCCCCAAAGTCTTCAGAAATGCTGTTTTAGCCAGGGACAGATTTTCCATGCAGCAGTTTTGGTCCTTAGGCGTGTAGACTTCCTTCCCTTCCTTTGTGAGCTTTCTTTTGCGTCAAGTAAGCCATAAAATGCTGTATTTTGCATCATTTATACCTGAAACTTTCCTAATCATGTTCGTTAGCTCATTTACAGGAAAAAGGACTAAAAGTGCATGAAATATATAATTTGTTCTCAAAACTAGGCTAAAATATGGGCAAAATATATTGATATAGGCGTGTAAATTCGCCTATCATCACTCACTGCTAACTCTGACAGTTGAGATTGGAATCTACTGATGCTCTGGAGCTCCTATCTCTGAACCTATGGTATAAGATACCATACCGCAAATGCGTCAATACTTTGAATGTACTGGTATGCATGTGAGGTAGGCTGAATACATTGGGTTCATATGCATAAACAATAACAATAACAGACTGAGTATCATGATCATGAGAATACATACATGAGACATAATAATTGACACTGATACTATGATAACATGATTTCTAAATCTGAATACTGATAACATGACATACTGATAACTGATAACATGAGTGACTATATCTGACAGTCCTAAATCTAATGGAACTAGCTGTCTCGTACTATATCTGAGTTGACTATATCTGATAGTCCTAAAATCTACAAAACTATCTGAGTTCTATTATTGAGACTGATTGACTGTGTCTGACAGTCCTGATTCTGTAACATAAAACAATGGTAAGTAGTTATCTAACCAATATGCCCTTAATATGCCATTATGAATGAGTTGGGGTCCAATCTATAACCCCAATTGGAAAGGGTGTCAATACCGCACTATTGGTAAGGACAAGCTGTAGGTGACCCTCATCTAATAGTGTTCACAAAAGAGAATGGTGGGGCCGTTATCTGGTTGTTCTTATCCAACTTATCAACCCTCATCAAACAATGTTGATATCTCAACCTATGCTGGCTACATAGTTCTGTAACGCAAGGATGACTTCTAAGAATCACACCCTCATCTGATAGTGTGTGTTCCCATCCTTGGGTTCACTTGTTTCTAATTCCTACTCCCATCTGAATAGACTTTGAACATAATTTACGGAACTAAACATGAGCTGACTTACTGAATTCCATTAACTGATTGAATACTACTGATATCTAACAACTGATTGAGTTTATGAGATCATGTAGATTTCCTGAGTCATAAGACTTTCTAAAGTCTAAGAATTCATAGCTTGACTGAGAGTATCCTGAAAATATGACATGGCTCTAGGAGGACAACTATTGTTTCAGGTATGAGTACCCCTAGGACTCGATGGAAGAAAATTGACCAAGCATAACTTACTTTAACATATAATTAACATCATAATCCATAATACATTTATAGAAGCATTTCATCAAAACATGTGATAGGCATAACTTGTACATACCTGGGGATTTCATGGTATCATGCTAGTTAGGAACTTTTCCTTCATCTAGGCATTTAATCAAACATATTATAGGCATGGTACATGTAAACATCATTGTACAATAATTAAACATCATGGCTCAATTCTAATTTCATCATTCAAGGGTTTAGTCATAGGTTTGTATAAATCTATATCTATAATAATTTAACCCGCATAGAATTTATCACCCAACAAGGAGTAGAATTCAATTTCTTATTATCCAAATGAACAAGAGCAGCCCAATCATGAAATTTATAAGAAAATCCATAAAATCAAATTTAAAAAAAGATTCTTGGGATTCATGGATGAAAGGAGTCCATGAATGAACACTATGCATACCTTAGTTCATAAATACACAAAGATTGATGGAGAAAATTCTTGATTCTGAATCTTCTATGAAAAACCCTAGGTTGTTCTTTAGAGGTCTTTTAAGAGAAGAGAGTGTATTTTAGGTGAAAAGTGGTTGAATCGCGTGTTAAAGGGCTTAAATAGGGGTGGGAAATTGACCCTTTTAACCCTGAACGTGTCTTGTAATTTTAGTAAAAATTTCCCAAATTGGACCCCTAGCAAGACGTGGCGCTATCACACCATGTGACTGGATTTTGAAAATTGGGAAACTGAGGGATGGCGTGACGCGGAGCCATCGTGTTACCCCTTTTTTTGTGACCTAGAACTTTGGCACAACACGGAGGAAATCACACCGAGACACTAGAAAAGGATAATTGCCATTTTAGCTTATGGAGCGGCGCGCTACTAACCAATATGGCACTGTTTTACAATAGGAACTTGAAATAGTCATAACTTCTTACCCGGTTATCGAATTTAGGCAAATTTTATATCGATGGAAAGCTTATTGAATTTCCCACATGACAAAAGTGAAAATATTAAAAATAACAAGTGTACAAAAGTGGATTCATATTTTAAAGCAAGCTCCTAACATTTTTGAGACGATTTCAAGCTAGCAAAAGGTACGGGGTACTACAAAATATCCTTCACCAATTCTCGCTTCTCCTTATCAACATAAGCTAAGATACTTATGGATAACCTGCTAAGCACATCAACAACAATATTATCCTTACCTGGAAAATAGTGAAGATTCATATCATAGTCCTTGAGAAGCTCCAACCATCTCCTTTACTTGAGATTTAGCTCCTTCTGAGTGAACACATACTATAGACTCTTATGATCAGAAAAGATGTCTATGTGCATTACATATAGATAATGCCACCATGTTTTCAAAGTAAAAACCACCTCCAATAGCTCTAAATCATGAGTAGAATAATTCCTCTCATGCACCTTCAACTTCCTAGAAGCATAAGCAATCACCTTCCCATGATGCATAAACACATAACAAAGCCCCACCTAAGATGCATCACAATAAACCACAAATCCCTTATTACCTTCAAGTAATGTAAAAATCAGAGTGAAGTTAGATTGTCCTTAAGCTTCTCAAAAATCCCTTCACACGCTTTCAACCAAGAAAACTTTGCCTTTTTCTGAGTCAACTCAATCAAAGGAGCAGCTACCGTCAAAAAGTTTTCCACAAACCGTCGATAATACCCAATCAAACCCAAGAAGCTCCGAATGCCAGTTGGAGTCGTAGGCCTAGGCCACCTTTTAACAATCGACACCTTTTGAGGGTCCACCAATATCCCCTCGCTAGAAATAATATGACTAAGAAAAGTCACAAAATTCAACCAAAACTTATATTTAGAGAACTTGGTATACAACTGTTGTTCCTTTAAGGTTTGTAATAAAATACGGATGTGATTATCATGATCCACCTTACTTTTGGAAAACACTAAGATGTCATTAATGAATACAATGATAGAGAGATTGAAGAACTACTTAAAAACCCCGTTGATCAAATCCATGAATGCCATCAGGGCATTGGTTAAGACAAATGACATCACAAAGATTTCAAAGGGACAATACCAAGTACAAAAAGTCATCTTAGGGATATCCTCCTCCCTAATCTTATGCTAATGATACCCTAGATAGATCATCTGTCTTAGAGATAAACTTGGCACCTAGCAATTGATCAAATAGGTCATCTATTCTTGGGAAACGATACTTTATCAAGACCATCACCTTATTCCACTATCGATAGTCAATGTAAATACAAAAGAAACCATCCTTTTTATGCACGAACAACGCCGGTGCACCCTATGGGGATACACTAGGATGAATAAACCCCTTATCTAAAAGATCCTTGTATTACTCATTGAGTTCTCTCAACTCAGCTGGAACTATTCTATAAGGAGGAATAAATATCGTACAAGTGTCCAAAACCAAATCAACAACAAACCCTATTTTTTTATCTGGAGGAACACCATGAAGATTATCAAGAAAGATCTCAGGAAACTCATTTACCACTAGAACCAAATATAGAGAGAAAGACCTTCTGAGTTAGAATCTTTAACCCAGACCAAGTGATAGAAGTAGCCTTTAGAGATTAACTTCTGAGCTCTAAGATAAGAAATAAACCACCCCCTAGGAGCTAGGGAACCACCTTCCTACTATAATCGGCTCACCAGGGAACCTAAAGACAACTTTATGGCTCTGATAATCCAAAAATGCATAACAAAGGTGTAACCAATCCATTCCCAGAATGACATCAAAATCTGCTATATCCAGCTCAAACAAATCCACCAAATTCTACCTACCACCTAAATATAGCACACAACCCCTATAGAATATTCTAGCAATAACTGAGTCACCTACTGGGGTATAAATAAAAAAAAGGATTTGAGACATCCTCAGGATCAAAAATAATACATGTAGCCACAAATAAGGTCATATAAGAATGAGTGGACCCCATATCAAGTAGATAATAAATGTCAAGAGAAAAGAGTTGTAACATACCAATAATGCCATTAGGTGATACCTCAGATTAGTAATAAGATATAAGAGCATACAACCTGTTTTGAACTGTGCTAGTACCAGAAGCAGAAGAAGACACTGAAGCTACACCACTAAGTTTAGGATCAAAAGATGAAGCAACAAGATCTTTGACCGCTCCTGATGCACCCTTAACAACCAAATAATTTCTGAGCATATGGCTTGGCTGGCCATATTTAAAATACTTATCCCTGCCTTCATCATAATAGCCCTGATGAAGACGACCATAGAACCAACAAAGAGGGAATAAATAAGTCGACTGGCCTTCATTCTCCTGATATTGGGAACTTTGTGCTACAAAATTATCACCACCTTACAGATGCTTATCACCAAACTACCTCGAGTAAGGATCACTAGCATTAGAGAAGGAACCCAAACTCCCCCACTTCGTGTTTGACCATTTATCTCTACCCCAACCGCCTTGCTGCTAAGAAATACTCTTCTCAGAGAACCACTTCTCTTATCCTGACTTTTCTAAAATTCTTCTTGTTTTCTCTTTTCATGCTTCACCTACTGTATATGAACAACCAACCTCTAAATATCTATATCCTTAATCAACAAAGTAGTATTTCCTTCAAAGATTCAATCCTAAGATAGCCTAGAGATGAACTTTCTCATTCTCGCCCAAGTGTCAACCACCAAATCAGGAGCATACCTTGACAACTGATGAAAATTCAAAGCATATTCCTTGGTAGACATTTTACCTTGCTTAAGATTCATAAACTCCTCTATCTATTCTTCCCTCAAGTCTTAAGGAATGAAACAATCCAGAAAAGCATTAAAAAAAGCATCCTATAAGGACAACTCCTCCACATTACCTCTATCCATATCCTACTCTTTGTATAATTGGTACATAATATCCTTGAGCTGATAAGTAGCAAAATTTATTCCTTCCATAGTAGTAGCCTGTACAACCCTGAATATCTTCTCTATTTCATCCAAGAAACCCTGAGGATTTTCCTCTACCTTTACACCAGTAAAAGTAATAAGGTTTAGTTTCATAAACTGACCAACTCTTGTGTCCTTAAAAGATAAAACACTAGATTTATCCCACCCAGCCTGAGCAGTAATTAACTGAGCAATAGTATGAATTGATTGGAGAAATTTTGCATTAGTCACCTCAACCTGTGGTGGACTAGTAGCAACTGGGGAAATTCTAGAACAATTAGGGATAGGACCCTGAGAACTAGATCAAACTCTAGGTGTAGGACATACCCCATCAAAATCATCCCCAGATTGGATTGAATAATTTTCTTGTGTTCCAGATTGTCGAGGCATAATCTAAAAAGTGAACAACCAAGGATTATAAAAATTTCCAAGACTCAGAATCCAAGCTTGAAAACTGATGTTGGGTGTATTTATGCACTCTAGTGTTACTATGCTAGCTTATTTAGCCTTGTTTTGAGGATAATTTGTGTGCTTTATGTGTTGATATGATATAAAAAAGCACATAGGTACCCAAGTGTGTGATTACAATATTAAAAGTGAATTCCGAATAAGTTTGTACTTAATTGAGTCATTTAGAGTTCAATCTGGAGAACTAGTGTTACTAGCTTGAGCTAGGTACTTGTCTAGTCTATTTTGATGGATTCTAGTGCATTGAATGGGTTCGTCGTTCATGATATTGTGTTGTTTTGCTGTCTAACTCATGGTGAAAATTAATGTAGGATTATTTGTGAGATGATTATGATTATATATGGTTGATTTAATGGCTGGAAATCCATGAGATACACACCACAGAAGCTTGGATAAAGGAAGGATATTGGAACACTTAGAATTTATATTGGATGTAACTTCTAGTGAGATATCGTGCTAGGGGTGCGCTACGACGCCTATTTGACTCAATCAAGAACATTGTCGTGATATCTAATTGACTTAAATAGCCATTGCACTACGACCTATTGTAAAGTCAATCAAGTGGTGTGGTGCTACTCCCATTCTAAACATGGCCAAACGTGCAAATCAATTCCTATATGGCTTGGTCTTATCTTCTCCTATAAATACATATTTTGTCATATTTGTAAGCATGCTTGGATGTCTTGTAACATCAAGGAACTACTACTACATATCTTTATGTTTACAATCTTTTATTTAGCATTCTATTAGATTATATCATGTATTCAACCTTTTGGATCATAATTATGACAATGAGTGGCCAAAAACTCCCTTTTCGGGGTTAAAACAAAGAACATGACTACTATCATTTTGAATTAAGTTCATTTGAATTGATTATACTTATTGGTTGTGTGTTCATTCTTGTTTTAACTATTTTGAGGCTTTATCAAGCTTAGAATACATCTATTGTCGACCTTGTGATCTCAGGAGAGGGACTATGGAGATAGGATGTGGGAATAAACAAAGTATGGTTTGTTTTCTATTATGAAATAAGGAATTCAAATTAGCATCTAGGATGGGGATGTACCCATAAGCCTTACTTGATTCACATGTAGGATGATAGTTTAAAGAACTTAATTGGATTATTACATCCCCACTCTATGATGTTGATGTAATGTTTAAGTTAGGTAAACATCTAGAGGTTGGGAGACCATGATGATACAATTAACCCTACGAATGAACAACCAAGATAAGTAAGTTAATGAATGAAGTTCAGTGACATAGTATGATTGTTCGAAGTTCTTTAACTTTGGGATTTACTTCTTTGATTGTTCCAAGACTTTTATTTTTCGTATTGTTCACTTTTCCTTAGTTAACAAATTATAAACTCTATTTTGGGTTACTCTTGCATCAATTGAATCAAAATTGAGAACTGAAATTGAATTGTTCTTAGATCAAGTCCCAGTGGGATTGATATACGGTTTTCTTGAAGGCCATTGTATTACTTGGTGAGACGATGTACATTTACCTGTGCGCTGTTATGTTTTTGGCGCCATTGCTGGGGACTTATAATTTTGCAACTATTTTATTTTTAGTTGTACTTTTAGATTTCTTTGGTGTTTTTACAGTTGGTCTTGGTTTTATATTTGTAGGAAATAGGTTTGCAAAGTAGTAAGATGGCAAGGGATCAGGATTTTATTTAACCAAGCTCTGAACCTGAGCAACTTTTTCATCAACATAGGAGAGAAGCAATCCTTCTCCCTTGTATTCCTCAAATTATAGAAGATCAAGTCAATACTACTCTAATAAATTAAGAAAAAGTAGTTGCAAGACAGTCAGAGAAGTGGCAATCCCACTTCTAACCAATTTAACCTTCTCATTTCAGAAGCCGACAGCTAGAGAGAATTTTGAGCTTAAACAAAATATGGTGCAACTTCTGAGTAGTAGTGGATAGTTCACAAGGATTTCAAATAAAGATCCATAGGTCCACTTACAAAATTTCCTTGAAATCAGTGACAGATTCATTATTACAGGGGTGAATGCAGATTATGTAAGGATGATGCTGTTTCCCTTTTCACTATTGAGGAAAGCAAAACAGTGATTGAATGTGGAGATGGTAAATTCAATCAGATCATGGGATGACATGGATTGAAAATTCCTTATCCATTTTTTCCCATCTGGTAAGACTGCAAGAATTTGTAGTAAGAGTGTTCTTCAAATAGAAGCTAGACGAGAATCTTTATCATGCTTGGGAGCACTTCAAGGAACTTTTCTGAAACTATCCACACCATCAACAGTCCAATGAGGTACTTGCTCATACTTTTGTAGAGGATCTTGATCAAAATACAAAAATATTGCTAGATTCAATTGCAGGTGGTCAAGCTCTTGAGTTGACATATGTGAGCTGTACACTTTAATTAACTGCATAGCTCAAGGAAATCCACAATGGCATTAAAATTCAAGGAGTTCTACAAAAAGAGTTGCAGGTGTATTAGAGGTTGACTAATTCACTACTATATCTTCTCAAATCTCTACATTGAAAAATCAAATAAGTAGTCTAAAGTTTGGAGTAGCACAACCTGCAGCCACAGTAAATACAATCCAACAAGCTGCAGGTTGGTGTGAAGTTTGTGGTAATAGTATCTATTCAACAACTATGTGTGCTGGAAATCCAAAATTGATAATGTATGTGGGTAATGTTCAAAGGCCTAATTATGGTAACACCTACAACATAAAGTTACATACTCATCCATAAATGCATACATAGAACGCCTCACAGCAGTAGGTTTCACTAAATTAGTCAACTAGTAATGTAGAGGAGATAATGAAACAACTTTTAACTGGTCAAGCATAAATGGCCGTGGATATGAAAAGTCAAAAGGCAAAATTAAAGAATCAACAAGAGGACAAAGGAAGCTTACAGTTGGAGTTGGAGCAATTACAATAGACATTAAATACTAAGCCTCAAGATGGTTTGTCAGTAGATACAAAAAAGACATAACACATAATAGTAATCACTTTGAGGAGTGGTAAAGATCTCCATGAAGAACCTCCAAAGGCAACTAAGGATGTATATGTATATTTGAATCCCCCAAAGGTATCTAAAAAAGTGACAAAAAATTTGAGAAAGTCTGAGTACTGTAAAGAAAAAATTGTTGCAGTAGTGGATAATCAAATTCCACAACTTTCTTTCCCACAGAAGCATAAAAAATTAAAGGAGGATACATGTTTTATGAACTTCTTTGAAATGTTCAGAGATCTTCAGATTATATTATCTTTGTTAGATATTTTGCAGGGTATGCCCAAGTATGCCAAGTACATGAGGGATGTGGTTGCTAATAAGGTAAAGCTATAGGATGTGGAAACTGTAGCACATACTAAAGAGTGTAGCGCTATGGTGACACAGAAAATGCCTTCAAACCTAAATGATTTGGGGAATTTTACTCTCCCTATTCAAATTGGGAGTAGTAAAACGGTCCATGTACTGAGTGACTTAGGGGCAAGTGTTAACTTGATGGCCCTCTCTATGTTCCACACTTTCTACTTGTGGAAGCCTAGACCAAGCCCTTTGCTACTGTAATTGGTGAATGGGGTCATTTCTCATTCGGAAGGAATTATTGAGAATATCCTTATAAAGGTTGGTAAATTTGTTATTCATGCTGACTTTATTATTTTAGATTTTTAGGCAGATGAATAGGTACCAATCATTTTAGGGCATCCATTCTTAGCAATTGAAGGAGCTTTAATTGATGTTACAGAAGGTATGCTCACAATGAGGTTGAAGGATGAAGAGGCAATATTTAAAGTTTACATGGCACTAAACACACTATACCCCTTTAAGGACTTGTGTATGATTACAATTATTAAAGGGGATAACTGTGGGGTGGTTAGTTTGCTAAAGACCTCTTTGAACTACCTTATTAAGCTTCCTAAGCCAAAACCACCATAGCAAGATATAATCAAATTGATGAGCCTAAAAAGGAAAAAGTTGAAAAACTAGGTACACTTGAGAGTTCATTCCCAAGAGCGGTGAAAAAAAATAAGAAAATTAAGACCAAGTGTGAGAAAAAGAAGGAAAGAGAATAAATAAGTCATAGTTGGGTCGTACCGCGATAATAAATTAGGCACTGCTTGGGCGGAGACCCAAGTTAAGTAGGTATGTTTTATTTTTTATTTTTTAGCTTTGTTACTTCATGTAGTTTTTGTTTTGTTAAGACACGGGTTAATGGGAAGACTGAGGACCGGAATCCTGAGCTAAGGAGCAAGCCGAAAACTAAGTGTGGGGTCTCATAGACCTCCTTTATGCAAGAAGATGCTACTAGTTAGGATTAGAGGCCTCAAGGAGTATTTTTATCTTTGCTTTTAAATTATACTTTACGGACAAAGTAGTTTTTTAAGTGTGGGGTGGGGAAATCCCAATTTTGGGCCCAATTTAAATTTTTTGTGTAGGATATTCTTGTTGGTGCTATTTTTTATTATATTGTTCAAGTGTTTTAATTGTAAAACAATGTTGGTTGTGTGCTTCTTACCCTTGAGATTCCTAGGCTCATGTTTATAACTCTTTTACTTGTTGGATTAAAGGTTGAATTCATGTTATTATTTTGTTAAGAGTCTATAATTATGCTATGTGAGTTGAGCATGTGCCATGTGCGAGTAAGGTGTTGTATATTCCTTGTTGCATGTGATGTCTAGAACTTTCCCAGTGTATGTTCAAAGAGAAATAATGAGTATGGGTTTAGGAGATGATATAGGCATTTCTTTGATAGCCCTGTCTTATACCCTTTTTTGACCTGCCCTTTGTGCATAGTCCTAGTAAGTCCCATTGAGCCTTTCATTTTTTCTTTGGCAGCCTAGGTAGACTAATCCCTTCTATTATAGACTTTAATTTTATCCAAAGCTCCTAGGCACTTTTGTGTAAATTTGACTGAGTTAGAAGTATGAAATTGAAAAAGAAATAGGTAAAATTGAAGCCCCAAAGTTGTAGTTATAGGTGTTCAAGAGAACTTTTATGTGTTTTGGTAGGGAGTTAATTAACTAAAATAGTAAAAGTTTGTTCCAATTGAATGAGTTGTGCATAAAATGCTCCTACCATAGTATTGAGAATGAGCTTAATTAGATGGGGCAAAAAACAAAAGAATGGGGTAGATAAAAGTGGTGTGATTTAGTTGTTAGAGTGTTTTTAATTGTATAATATAGTGTATTAAAGCGTTTAGGGAAGATAGTCACCATTCTTATCGAAAATTGTTCCTACCCATCCCGTAACCTACATTACAACCCAAAAAGACCTAATTAATCCTAAGTTCATTATTCTGATATTAGTGGACTACTAGACTAAGGGAAAGCCTATGGTTCACTATATGTAACTTGTAAATTCCTTACGAGAGTGAGCGTAATTTGATTCTTGTACCCATTATATTATAAAATGCTCTGATGTGAGTGATTATGGGTAACTCTTTTATTGTGAGGGGCATATATTTAATGAATGTGGGTGATTTGTATAATGTCCTTGATTGAACAATAAGCATGATTTTTCCAATTATATAAGTCAATTCTTGAGGCTAGGATATTTTGGAGTAGTGTTTATGAGCTATCAGTTGTGTATATAACATACTTAGTGTCGAAACTTGTATTTAGTGTACTCATTGCAGTACTTGCTTTAGTGTCTAGCATGTAGTAGAAGTGTAGAGTCTCCTTATCTTATAATGCTTAGAGTTAAGAGTTGTTCGAGGATGAACAAAGCTTTAATTGTGGGGTGGTGATGTTGGGTGTATTTATACACTCTAGTGTTACTATTCTATCTTATTTAGCCTTGTTTTGAGGATAATTTGTGTGATTTATGTGTTTATATGATATTAACAAGAATATAGGCACCCACATGTGTGATTACAATGTTCAAAGTGGATTCCAAACAAGTTTATACTTAATTGAGTTATTTAGAGTTCAATCGAGAAAACTAGTATTAATAGCTTGAGCTAGGTGCTTGTCCAGTCTATCTCAATTGATTCTAGTTCATTGAATGAGTTTGCTATTGTTGATATTGTCTTGTTTTTCTCTCTAACTAGTGGTGCAAATTAATATAGTATCATTTGTGAGCTGATTATGATGATATATGGTTGATTTAAAGGCTTAAATTAAAATCCATAGGAAACACACCACAAAAGCTTGGATGAAGGGAAGGACGTTGGAATACTTAGAATTTATCTTGGATGCAACTTCTAGTGAGGTATCGCGATAGGGATACACTACGACCCCTATTTTACCCAATCAAACACTACACTGCGACCTCTAATTGACTTAAATTGCCATTACACCATGACCGATAGTCAAGTCAAGCAAGTGGTGAGCCATAACCCCCACTCTATACATGGCCAAAAGAGAAAATTGATTCCTACACGACTTGGTATCATCTTCTCCTATAAAAAAATGTTTTGTCTCATTTGTAAACATGGTTGGACATCTTGGAACATCAAGGAGCTGCTAATACACGTTTTTTTTAGGTTTACATTCATTTATTGAGAATTCTATTAGATTATATCATGTATTCAACCTTTGGGATCATGATTATGACAATGAGTGGATAAAAACTCCCTTTCCGGGGTTAGATCCAAGAACGTGACTACTATTGTTTTGAATTAAGTTCGTTTGATTTGATTATCATTATTGGTTTTGTGTTCATTCTTGTTTTAACTGTTTTGAGGCTTGATCACTCTTAGAATACATCTATTGTCAACCTTGTGATCTTGGGAGAGCGAATAGGGAGATAGAACGTGGGAATGAACAAAGTATGGTATGTATTGTTTTTTGAAATAAGGAATTCAAATTAGTATCTAGGATAGTGGTGTACCTACAAGACTTACTTGATTCACACGTAGAATGATAGCTTAAAGAACTTAATTGGACTATTACATTCCTGCTCAATGATGTAGTTGTAATGTTCAAGTTAGGTAAACGGTTAGAGGTTGAGATACCATGATCATTCAATTAACCCTATGAATCAACAACCAAGATAAGAAAGTTAATCAATGAAGTTATATGACATTGTATGATTGTTTGAAGTGCTTTAACCTTGGGCTTTACTTCATTAATTTTTCCAATACTTCTATTTTCTGCATTGTTCACTTTTCCTTAGTTTACAAATTACAAACTCTCTTTTGGGTTACTCTTGCATCAATTAAATCTAAATTGAGAACTGAAATTAAATTTTCGTTAGATCAAGTCCCTATAGGATCGATATCCATATCCAGCTTTCTTAAAGGCCACTGTATTACTTGGTGATACCACATAAACTTAAGTGTGTGCTTGGGTGCTTTAAAAAATAGAATACCAAGAAAGTGAAACATTCCTAAATGCCTTGTAGCCTCTTCCTTATGAGTGTAGTGTGCTACACACCACTAAAAGAGACTCTGACAGACACGACATTGTGGACTCCCAATTGACCATGAACCTAAATTTCTAATACCAACTTGACCCGACCCGACTCGGGGCCTTGTCGTAATGGGTATCCCAAGTTAGACCGGGATCAAAGACCATCCCTATTACCCAACCCAACCCCTTTCCGCCTACCCTCAGTTGGCTGAATTTCAAACATATAATAATATAGCATAACCACTCAGGTGAAGAATCTATGATAGGATCACAACCCTGACTTTCCCAATCGAGTCCAACTGTCCCATACCAATCGTCCAACCATACAAAACTAAAACCAAAACAATAAATCTGACAATAACCAAATAACTTCCATTAAAAATTAAATATATAATCCCAAAATAAAAGAAGATGGAACAACCAACAATATAGTCAGCCCGTGTCAGCCCCAATATCAATACCAATGCTAAGGCTGACACCCATACCGATCCTACCCATTCAAACCCATAGTAGTTCCACAAAAGCCTCTAACCAAAGGAATACAAAAATCTGGTTTGGACATGCCTCCAACCATAGCCAAAACCAATATCCATAAATAATCTAAAATATGAAATAACATCCATGAAATGGATCCTTTCAGAAAGATGGAAGCTCACCACTCCAATCAAAAGCTGACCCCCGAATGTCTAAACGAAAAGCAAGAGGAGTAGAATGGTCGGTTCCTATATAGCATTGGGATACAGCCACCCAAAGATGGGTTGGTGGGTAAACACTAGCTTGAACTCAATATAATTTCAAAATAATGTCATTTAATAAAACCAAGTAAAACCATCCAAATACACACAACCCATACATATATATGACCATGCCGAGAAAGGGAATCGGGTTTAGAATGCATTTAAATCCTTTAATCTGAGTATGTGAATCATAACCATCCTTATCCCTCATGGACTATATAGGTCTAGTGTAACCGCCTGAACGGGCCTCAATGTATGTAGCCTCATAAACTAGAGATACCACAAGAGTCAGGGATTCCTATGTACCTTCACTCTCCATGATACATATGTACAATGTACCTAGAGAATTCCCGTGTACCTCATAAGTATCATATAAGGTCTCTATGACCTACCCCTCATGTCGGTAAACACGAGTTTACCCACTATTATTGCCCAATTAAAACCATTTTCAACCAAACCATTATTCCATTACTATTTACCACGGCTATTAGTAGTGTTATCTTCATACCGACTATAACTTGCAAGTATTGGACTTAGCCAAACCTTTAAGTGGTCAGGGGATTTCGATGTACCCATACACCGTGTTATCCAATTAAATTGGGGGATTCACATGTACCCCATAAGTATTTATTACCATATTAACATGGGGGATTCCCTTGTACCCCATAAGTATGTTTATTAAGTCAAATTATTCCAAAATCATTTAAACGATTCATATCATTTTGGGTTCCATTCCTAAGTTTAAACCATGCATAAGTTCCATTGAAAACCAAATATTATGGTGAAAACATTGTTATAGGCATTTTATCAAACACATTGGGGGCATAGTATTTCCAAAATGAAAGACAATTACCAAATAATCATTCCCATGCAACGAATTATCCAAAACCACCATTAATGCATATAAAAGCATAATTAAAATATGGGAAAATCATAACCAAGCATTTATAGCCAAAACCCCCAAATCATATTTGAAAACCCAAAATCATACAACATTAAAATCATGATAACATTGTATAAAATCCATGACTTTAGTAGGAACTAACAATATGGGAAGAGAACATACCTTAAACCGAGATAATGATAGATATAAATCACTAAGATAAGCCCCAATTTGCTTCTTAATAGAAAACCTTAGCTTCCTGTGCCGAGAAATTCTAGAGAGGATTTAAGAGTGTTTTTAAGTGTTTAAGAATATAATAGTAGGGAAAATAACCTGCCAAGTAAAATATAAGTCGTGGGGCCTTATTAGGATAAGTGGGGAAATATCTATATTGCCCTCACTTAAACTTTACTTAATTCCTGTCATAGGGTACGACTGACCCTCACTAGTCATACCCATCTTGTATGAGTGGTACCCACCTCTCATACCCTAGGATTTCGCCCTTTGACCCAATAATCCAAGGTAAAACACACCCAAACCCAAGTCATACCAAGTATACGAGTAGTACCTAAAAACCGTACCCTTGGCTAGAATAGAACCTAGGAGGTTTCAACACTGCCTACAGTACAAGTCCTGGATATGACTCGTACCCTGGATTACTGCTCATGGTGCTTCACTTGTATTTAGATCCAACCTAAGTTACCAAGTTCAAAGTTAAGTGATGTAACCAAACAAATCATGTCAACCGATACAACTTGTGCAACCCAGGTCGTACCCATTTCAGTAACTAAATCCACTACACTAACAAACACTAGTAAGCTTACGATTGGACCATACCACCCGTACCCCAAGTGTACGACTCATTCTCTAAGTCGTATCTTTCCCAAAAACCATAAATCAAGAAAATTTTCTAAGGTCTATAAACCCGGGTGTTTCATTTTACCTTTTTTGTAACTAAAAATAAGAATAGAGAAAATAATATTAGTGGTTCTTGATATTTAAAGTAAGTATAAAATTACCCTTTAAATATACACCTAAGAATATTTAGTCCATTAAAATTTACTACATTTTTGGTGTTGGTCAAATTTTAAATATTGTAAACAGTCATTAGTGTACAAGTTTAACAAAATGCTCATATGAATAGAAAACCTAAATCTTTATTAACTCTGTATCTTTAAAAAAATCAAACATAGTTTTTCAACTTGGGCATGTAATCTTCCAAGTTGAAGTTATTTGATGTAAAGGCCAGCCTGAAATCTATATGGTAACCGCAAAAACTAATCATTTGTTATTTTGATTGTTCCTTTATAAAACAACCCAGATATTAGTCTTTGAAAATTCCTTAAGTTTTGATCCTACTGCCCTATTGACGACTCACCATTCGAGTCGTATGATGTGGTTATGGGTCTAGGGACCTAATTTGTAACCAAACCAGTGTGTAATTAGATAGGTTCTACTCTGAGTATGAGTGTCTCACTACGATTCATAAGAACGCATTACGATTGGTAGGGTTGAGTTGTATGTTTTCTAGTGTCTAATCCCTTTGGGTTCTGTCTTGGATACAACTAGATCATATGAGTCGTATAATCAAGCCACGAGTAGAATCATGGAGAGGTAATGTGGAAAGTGTATGAGTGTCAAAATCACTGCCTTGGTGATGACTCGAGGGTACAACTTGTATGTTATGTCCATAAGTCAAGGGGTTGACTCGTAACTACATGCGGACTTTTTACAGCTCTAAGCTGGGGGTACTTTGGGAATTTCCCACTTCAAAACCTTAAGTCCCCATGTCCCTATGACACTTTTTGTTCATTCATTCCATACTTTACAATATTAAAACTTGCTATTTACTCTCTCAAAATACTCTCAAGAAAAATTGGCTAGGGTTTCTCCAAAGTGGTTATCTAATGGTTCAAGAGTCAATTTTTTCTCCGTGAATCTTCATAATTCATGCATGTGACTCTTCCCTCACTGTTAATTCACTAAAAAAATATTTTTAAAACATAGTTCATGAAACATTAATGGAGGTTTTCAGACCAAGGTTGAGGGGTTTGAATGTATATCATTGAATATTGTTTTCAATGTTTTAAATTATGATTATGCATGTTTTAATTTTGGTTTTTCACATGTGGATGCATGGGAATGATAATTTAATTAAGGGGTCATGGTTAAACCCTAAATTTGATGATTTTGAATTTGATAATGGCATGCCCTCAACCTGTTTGTGAAATTGTCAATGAGAATGAAATTATCACAAATTTAAATTCTATTTGGGACTAAGGCTTGTGCATAAGAATGTTAATGATTGATGAATGACTTTAAAGGGGTAGTGGTGGCAATAAATTTAATAAAATTAATACCTTGGTGGTTTGGTTGGCTTATGGGTTTGAGTCCCAATGTGTTGGATTGGTCTATGTTCCCTTTTGAACATCGGGTTTGAGTCCCAAATTTTGTAAGAAATGTCTTGGCATGTTGTACGCTTGCAAGTGGGGTTGGTATGACGATACCAATAGGATTCACTTGGTAATTAACTAAATTGATGATTATAATTGTGCAATGAATATTTTATATTAGGCTTAAAAGTGGGTTTGTAGCCGAGCTCTGAAACTGGTGGTCCCAATGGACCCATTGGAAACTGCTCTAGTCAGTGCATGTGTCTAAATGATCGATATGTTTGAGTCCTTCATATTAAATATATGAATGGGCGGTTTGAGTCACCCATACTTTATACATTGGTGCGTAAGTCACCTTGACTATGCCTGTAGGTTTGAGTCCCTCATAAAGGCATATACAAATACGTATATTCTCTAGTTTGTATGGTTACACGTACTAGGGACCTTCCATATAGGAGAGAGATGGATCTATATAGCTCGTAGGTGCCTTGTTAAATGATGGTTATGCTACACAACCCAGTTTAAGATTTTGGAAATTCATGCTAAGACTTATTCCTTGCTCCAACATGTGGTATGTTATATATATATATATGTATGTATTTCATATGATATTATGTTTTGAAAGTTGTATTGCTTTTGAACTGTAATCATGGCATTATTTTTTTCCTCTATCCCTGAGTTATATTCTAGCGCTCAACCTGCTAATTATCTTCAGATGCTAAATCCCCAGGCGATGCTGGAACTGGCCATACTTCCATATTTTTTGCTTAGTGACTTGGGTTCGGGATCAACTAGTGAGTCATATTGAAGTGGTGAGATTCCATCCTTTAGAAGACCCTCTTTTATATTATGGTTTCCACTTATGTTTTGACTATTTCCTTGGATATTAGTTTTGGCTATTATTGGGGGAATGTCCCAAAATTTTATTGACATTCAGTTTCTTAGAGGCTTTGTTGGATTACTATGGACTTGGGTGGCTTGGTTTATTATTTAGGTGATAGATGATGGCCCGGTTACCGATGGATGGTATAGACACTTAATGAATTATTGTTTCTTTTCATAATATGTTATCTTGTTATAGGTTCGGAATTCATCTAATACTTTAGTATGTTGTGTTGGTTTGGATAGGTGAATTAGGTGATCTCCAGTTTATGTAGGACTTGAGATATCTGTCACGTCCAGGTCCTGGTTTGGGTCGTGATACTTTATTTGAAATTAATAATTGACTAGTGACTATGCAACAACTTTTTCACCTATTTTTCTCTTGGATTCTAAATCATTTTGTTTTTCCTAAAATAGAAATAGTTGTAAATTACTAGAAGATAAGAGGGTATTGATTGATAAGCCCCAATGTCGGCAATGACAAGGACCGGTGTTCCCAAGTGGGAAACTACTTCCAAACGATATATTTTCTCTTTTACTTGGGTGTATTACAACTATAATAGAAGATCAAGGTTAAGTCGATATAGTAAGTAAGCTAAGGCACCAAATTACTAAGTGTTAATTTAAAATGTAGTTAGTAGAAGTTAGTCGAATGTCTTAATGGACAATAATTTTTACTAGTTTGTTAGAGTTTCGAAATAAAGTTAGTTTACACTAGTATATAAGTAGCGAATCAATGCACATTCTGTAACTGAAATTCTTTTAATTTTATGAATAACAAAGCAATAGCAATAAGTCAAAAATATCTTTATCTTCTTCTATTTTATCCGTTTTTAGCTTAGTTTCATAGTGGCCATGGAAAGAACTTTAATTCAATATAGTATCAAAGATACAATGATCAAATTGAGTATTTTAACTCGGTTTTTAGTTGCATTTTTATTTGACATAATAGTTTGTTTTATTCAATTGGTGCAATGCAACAACAACTACATACCAAATACGGAGGGAAGATCTACTACTAGTGAGGAAATCACAATTGGATCCAACTTATCTAAGGCTTTCTATTTCGCCTAGTGAGCATTTGATTGAATTCAAACTTAATGGTAAAGAAAATTACAATTCATGGTATCATTCTATGCAAATTTCCCTATTTGTGATAAATAAGTTTGGTTTTATTGATAGAACTTGAAAGAGAGATTCATTTGATGATTCTTTTCATGGTCAGTGGGATCATAGTAATCATGAATGTTGTAGCAAGGGATCTATAAAGTAGTGTTGTCTATAGATCAAATACAACTAGTGTATGGGGAGAGATTAAGGAAGGTTTGATAAGAGGAATATTTTGTGAGTCTACAGGTTACATCTGGAAATTATAAACTAACTTAAGGATTAGGCTCTGTTTCTGCTTATTACTTAAAGTTGCATGAGGTTTGGGGAGAATATGACTCTATGGTCCCAGTTCCATCCTGTTGCTACCTTGATTTGAAGGTTTTTGTAGAATATCTTCAGCAACATCATTTAGTGCAATTTATTAGTGGTATCATTGAGTCATTTGCATAAGATAAGAGTCAAAATATATTGATGATCCCTATGCCTAGAATTAATAAGGTTTATGAACTAGTGATATAGGACTAGCCAACGCAATCATAGTACAACCTCTAGAGAATAGTGCTAATGTCAATGACTTACCACAATGGACAGGAAAATAGAACCATATATTCTAAGATATTGGGAAATGGTTACAACCTATATGGAGGTTACCCTCAAGGACCAGAAGAGCATTTTAGAGGAAACAACAAAAAAACAATAGTTGCGACTTTTGCAAAAACAAAGGCCATACTAGCGATTCTTGTTTGAAATTGGTGGGATACCAGATGATTTTAAGAAGAAAATATCTTTTGGGAATCATACAATAGCTTCTAACAATTCTAAGTTGGGTGGTTCCACTAAATCTTTAGAGAATCAATAGGAGCTTAAGCTAACGAATATGCAGGGCAACTACTTTGCTGATGAACATACCAATAAATATTGTAGATGCTATCGAAAAATGAAAAGTGAACCTCATGATGTCCATATCTTTAATTAGCAAGGTAGTCTTGCTCTCCAGAATCAAATCTTTATTCACCTCAAAAGAAAACTTCGTCATTCTCGACCTCATATTGTCCACCAAATTAGAAGCATACCTTGATAGCTAATGAAACTTCAAAGCATATTCCTTTATAGACATCCTCCCCTACCAAAGGTTCACAAACTGCTACATCTTTTCTTCCCTCAACTCTTGAGGAAAGAATTGACCATGAAGGCATTAGAAAAGGCCTCCCATAGCCCTTCCTCTTCCATATCACCTTTATCCCTATCCCATTACTCATACCACTGATAAGTAAAATCCTTTAGCTGGTAAGTTGCAAAGTTAACCCCTATACGTTAGTAATCTTCATCACTCGAAAGATTTTTTTATCTCATCCACGAATCCCTGTGGATCCTCTTCCACCTTCACCTCAATAAATATTGGAGGACCCATCTTCATAAATTGACCAACCCTTGTGTCCTCAGTAGACAAAGCACCAGTCATACCCTACTTATCCTGAGCAACAAATTATTAGGCAATAACATAAATAGACTGACAAAAATTATGTGTTTGGCACATTGCCCTGAGGGACCTGATGAGAACTAGCCAAAATAGGAGGAAATGTAGCACCATCAAGAATAAGACCATGAGATCGAAGATGTACTCCAGAAGTAGGACGTACCCCTTTAGCATTATCCCCGGATGGGATGAAAAAATTTCTTTGTGTTCCAAATCTAGGAGACATGATATTAAAGATGAATAAACAAGTATTAGAGGAGATTCCAGGATTGAGAACTCAAGCTTAAAGATAGAATATCAAAAAGGTGAAACATTCCTAAATGCCTTGCAACCTCTCTCTTATAAGAGTGGCACGCTTCACTCCTCTAAAAGAGACTCTACCGACATGGATTTGTGGACTTTCCAGTTGACAATGAACCTAGGCTCTGATATGAGCTTGACACGAACCAACCTCGAGCCTTGTCGTAATGGATAGCCAAAGTCTAACCAGGACCGGGACCACCTCCTATTACCCAAACCAACCACCTATATCTAGACTTAGATGGGCTAAATTTTGAACTAATAACAAGATAGAATTATTATTCTCATTAAGACTCTGGATAGGATCATGACCGTGATTGACCCAACCGAGTCCAACCGTACCACACCAACCTTCCAACTATACCAAACCAAACCATAGACCATAAACCAAAGGGAATACCAAACATAATATGAAAAATCAATTCCACAACATAATATAATGGATAATTAAGAAATTTTGTCCAATGATGATATCTTCAATATCAATACCAATGCTAAGGTTGACATCTCTACCGATCCCACCTATACAAATCCCCCAAAAGTACCATAAAGCCTCTATCCGAAAGAGTAAATAAAGTCTATTGGGACATGCCCCTAACCATGGCCAAAACCACTATCCAAAATAAAAGAAAAGTGTCTAAATAAATCCATAACATGAAATGATACCTTCCAAAAGGATGGAAGATCACCACTTAAGTCCAAATACTGATACAGAATCTGTGTGTTAAATAGAAGAAGTAGAATGGACAATTCTTGTATAGTGTGGGTATACAACCACTAGTAGACAAAGTTAGCAAATGACTGCTAGCATGAATCTCTGGATAAGGGTAAAACAATGCAAGTAATAAAACCAAGTAAAACCATCCATAATTCATAAAACCATGCATATATATAAGTGTTAAGAAATGGAATCAGGTTTAGCATACATTTAAAACCTTTACTTGGGTTGTGTAGCTTTGCTGTCCTAACCACCCATGGGCCATATAAGTTTAGCTCCCTTTGCTGAAAGGGCGCCAGTGAGTGTAGCCACATGACCTGGGATTATCCCATGGGATGACTAGTACATCCCCTAATATAAAATATAACACACACATATACATGGTCATCAAGACCCTTCATATCAGTGACTATGAGTTTCCAATTTTTGTCTCCCCGGGACCGCCACCTTCCACGGCTTAGCTACACACCCTGCCTTTAATACCCAATTAAAACCATGTCTAAATAATTTATTTACCATTTATTAACTAAGGCTAATATTAGCGGTATCATCATACCACCCTATTACTTGTAAGTAATTTCCATAGCCAAACCATTTGGGTTAAGGCGACCTTAGGTACCCTTCCAATTTCCATATTAAATCCACTTGGGAGACTTTCAAGTACTCCACAAGCATAACCATTTAGCCTTTAGCCTTTTCAAACCATTTAAACCATGCATAAATTCTTTATCTAATTTAAAACATGCAAGAGTTCCATTAAAAGAAGTCATTGCAATGAAAATATCTTTATAATTATTTTATCAAACTTCTTAGGGGCATAAATATAACCATAACTAATTCGAATGGCCATTAAACCATTAACATGCAATAGAATTGTCCAAAACCACCATTAATGCATATAAAAGCATAATTAAAACCATAGGAAATCATAACCAAGCATTTAATATTAAAATACCTAAATAATAGTTGAAAACCATAATTATGAAATAGTAAAACCGTGAAATCAATCACATAAACTACGCCTTTAGTTAAAATTGCAATGAGGGAAGAGAATCATGACTTATACCAAAGAATTAATGGAAAGAAATCATCAAAACAAGCCCCAAAGCAATCCATAAGATCAAACCCTATCCTTCTTGCCCCAAAAGCTCTTGAGAGATTTAGGAGATATTTTTGAATAGTTTCTAAGTGTTAATGAATAGAATAATAGGGTAAATAACCTCCTAAATATAATAGAAGTCATGGGTCCTAGTTAGGGTAAGTAGGGTAATATCCAGAATACCCCTACTTAAATCCCTCAAAATCTCATCACAGGGATATGACTGACCCATACGAGTCGTACCCTCCTAAACGATTGGTATCCACCACTTGTAACTAAGTCTCAACCCTTGGATCAAAGACTGTCCAGTATACGAATTATCCAACCAAGTCGTAACCATATCATACGATCCATACCCATAACCCGTATCCATGGTAAAATAAAATACTAGGAGGATTAACACTGCCCACCATACGATTCCTTAATACAACTCATACCAAGCCCTACGACTTATTCCCTTAAGTTGTATTCATTCCAGTTACTAAAACTATTCCACCAAATAACACTGATCACCATACGATAAGACCATACCACTTGTACCCCAATATATGGCTCATACCCATAAGTCGTATTGGGTCCAGAGAATAGATTTCTAGGAAATTTTTTAAGGGTTAAAACCCAAGATGTTTCATATGGTATCTTAGGTTTTCCTTGGTTAAGAATCATATTATTATTTTGTTGTATTTTGGTGATTGAGGATATGCAAATGTTCTAAGTTGAGGGTGTTGATGTCCCATGGTTTTATGGCACTTTGGATGCTTATAAATATAAAATATACAAGTACTTAGGCGTGTTTTATTAGATATGATATGATTTTGTGTTTATGTTACAGGAAACAAGGTTTTAGAGCTTACACATAGCCAAAAAGATTGAATTTGAGAAGTAAATTCGACCTGTGAGCCTACCTACATGGCGTTGGTACTACCTACATAATGTGGGTGGCTTTGTGGTCTCAAAAAGTGAAGAATTAGAGAACTTAAAAGTTAAAATTTCCTCTAACACCCATGATGGAGGCACTTATGGGATGTGGGTGGACCTTGCGCAATGTAAGTTCCATCATAGGTCACCTATTGAACCTGATCAATAGTTTTAAACTTTCTCTCCTACCTATGACACCACCCATATTGCATGGGTGGTACACCCATATTACGACTCTTATTAGAAAGTGTTAGCAGTCACTGTCAAATTAGAACCCAACTAGGTTGGGGTCGAATACCACAGGGAATACTGTGCAAACTAAGTGTTATGGTTATTAACAGACTGTTGATCGAAGGTTCTTAATTAAAAGGGGGGTTTTGAATTGTTAACATTATTTAAATAATTGTAACAAATATCATTCCAGCTAGCGAGTTTTATTATTGCAAGTATTAATTCAATGAGAGTAAACAAATTAGAGTTATGTTCACCAAGATGTTCAAATGGATGGGGTTGTGAACTACCTTAAATTAAAATATACAACTTCAATTAAGAGAGTTTTTGAATTCTAAAGTTTACCCATTTGTTTCTCAACCTGAATGGATAGTTTACTTGTTAATTCTTTCAAACTTAAAGAAAGTAATCATTTATTAAACTATTCCCTCATGTGAGTCAATCTTTGTTAAGGCATCAATCCATAACCCAATGGTTAAGGCCTTTAGATTTTATGTAAACTCCTTCTTTTCACAACATATACTTTTCTTCTCAAAAAAGTAATGTTCTTGGGCTGACCCTTCAAGTTTGCAACCAAGAAAGGTCATTAATTTGAAAAAGGGTTTATACAATTTCAATTAAATATGGAAATCACGCATTTTCACAACACCAATCAGCTATTCACATCAAGGATCCCATAACACTTGTTATAGGATCTTAGCCATACATCTCAAGAGAAGAAGAAGAGGAAATTATTTTGTTCTTCATAAATGGATTCAGAGAATTACTTACAAAAATTATAATAATTTTTCTTTAATATTTTATGAGAATATGAGTAAAGATAACTAGATCCATAATTATAGCTTGAATCACAGAGAATAATACGTACAACAGGGTTTCTAACTTGAAAATATGATAAAAGATACCTAAATTAAATCTAAACTGGGTTTTTGCATGTTCCCAGGTACGGACGATTTAAAATTTAAACTCATTAAAGCTGCGTCAAAGTTAACAACCCTTCGAAAGCCTGATGGTCCATCACGTGGACTGTCACTAATGTTCCCAAAGTTCTTCATTCTGGTTAAGGGCTGACGATCAGGTTGATGGACCATCGCTGACCTAGCGATCTGTCATATGGGCCATCCCTTAATCTTCTAAAAAGCCATTCTCTATTTTAGACTGACGACCAAGTTGGTAGTCCATCAGAGATCTGACGGTCCATTACTTGGACCATCGCAGGAGTCACTCATTTGTTTCTTTCTGTTTAACTCTGACAGTCCGTTACATGGCTTACGGTCCACCATTTCAACCGTTAGTGTTTCTTTTCTACTATTTTCTAGATTTGTTCTTCACCTAACTCCTTGTCTTGAAACACTAAAATCCAATATTAAATACAACATCAAATGCTTTAAAACATACAATTATCCCTTGAAAAAGATGTAAAATGTTCCATCAAAAGCCAGAACATCGACAACCTCAACTTAACACAATTTCTTGCCCTCAAACAACTCAGCATCAAACCGTATACATGAAGAATACAATGACGAGAAATCAACTTTTGAACTAAATTTCACAAAACCACTCAACTGTAAACTCACTCATATTGGCTCAACACATCAGGATCTGCAACTACCATTATTTTTAATTCTGTATACACACAAATATAGATGCAATATCCTGTAGAGATTAGCAAAACTAAGCATAACTCGAGTTGCCCTCATATTCTAGAAAGTCCATTACTCATTATTCATGTATCTTATGGACGAAGATCAAGACTCTCACGCTTATCAAAGAAGTTATAAACATAGAATACATACCCATAGGCTTGCCCTTATCATATAATTCTCCCTTATGGTTGATTCACAAGGATCAAGCAGGTCTTTTTCAGGCTTCTAATGAGTTTTTGGGCTAGGAGTGGACAAATTTTGGGAAAAGTGACTTAAAGTAAAGTCTTTACTCCCTTTTCCCTTGATTTCTACTTGATAAAGCTTAAACTAAACTCTTGAATGGGTGTAAGTGATCGTTGTAAATATAAAACCCAACTAGGTTGGGGTCGAATCCCATAGGGAATATGATGTGAACTTAAGTTGTTTATAGTTTAATTCACTAATAGTTTAAAGTATCCTAAAATGGGGGTTTAAGTTTCACAAATAATTGTTTGACACTTTAATTTTGATGTTTGTAATCAAGATTTTATGAAATAACCAGAATTATGTTCACTAGAACTTACGACACATGACAGATGCCAAAGGTGACTCAAGATTCTCACGGTGGTTAGGATAACAAGCTATCTTTATCGATTATATACTCAAATGTATCTCGACCAATTTAAGTATCTAATTTGCTAATCCTCTTGGACTTAGGGAATCACTATTACTGCCAAGATTTTACCTTAGGTTAAATAACCTTGTTACAACACTGATTATTAAACTAAGTATTTCCGAGTCCCTGTCGATAATTCACTTCCTACTATTTATGATTTCTTTCTCAAGAAAATCAAAGTAGGTATGCCTACTGTTTGCAAGCAACAAACATTAATTAACATCTCAGAATTATCAAGAAATCCTGACACCTATTGAATCTTGAGTGTTTAACACCTCTTCATGACCTAATCCTAGATCCCATAAGTCAGGTTAATGAGGTTTAGCCACTCATGATGCAAGAAACAAGTACATAAATTGAATTCATAATTGAGAAGATTAACTTAAAACTATGATGAAGATCAAAAAGTATAACTTGAATTGATTCAAAAGACAAAATTTCCCAAAAAATTAGTCTAGAGAGAGAGAGAAAAAAAATCATCTGTCCAAAAAATATGTTGATTGATAAGTTTTTGTATATCTAGAAAACCCTAAAACAAGGATTTAAATAGTGAACCCTAAATAAGGAAACAAAATAGAAGTTTCAGCTTTTTCTCAGAATAAACGATGATGTCAGTGATGGCTTATCAGGAGTCTGACGGCTTATCACGGATGTCGTTAGCTCCTCTACATTTTTGGCTCTTGATGCTTAAGGCTAACAACGACGATGATGGCCTATCAACATCTTGATGACGTGTCATGGATGTTGTCACAAACTTTCTTCAACTTCCATCTTCTGTTTAAGTCTGTTGACATCCTTGACAGCTTATCACTAGGATAGCGACATGTCATGCATATCGTCACAAAACTGGCTTCAACTTTTATCTTCTATTTAAGGCTGATGGCTTTGTTAACAGTTTATCACCAGGCTGACGACGTGTCATAGATGTCGTTAGCCACACTTAGTCCTTTATTTTCTTCAAATTTAAGGTTTTTTCTTTCTTTATTGGTGATTCCCCTTCATCTCTACCTTAACTTCAAAACCAAAGTAAAATAATCAAAAACAACTAAAGTTGCTCAAAACCTTGCAATTATTTAGAGTTAAAAGCTTCAAATGTGTTAGCATAGGATCACACACATCAACACCCTCAACTTAAAAAATTACTTGTCATCAAGCAACCATAACATGAATAAGAGTATACAAAGTACAATTTGGCAGCTAACTACTCATATCAGTTCAGACTACATTCACTATCTCCAAGGTCAGTCAAATTAAGAGCAACTGTGTCTATCATTAAAAACAACCATGCAACTCACAAGGATCAAGATATGGTAAAAACTCAGCAAGAACATCCAAGCTTATACCCAAATCACACTATTCGAGAAAGTCAATAATTAGCAACATACCTAGTGTGTCCTCGCAATAAAGAAATCCCCTTTTCACTTATATCAGAATTCACAGGTATAAACATAGGGATAAACACAAGACTCACTCTCAGAATGAAGTTCCAAACATTGCATGTCAAATTCCATAGGCTTTCCCTTTTCATCAGTACCATAGGGCTTTTATTAAGCTTGTAACGTAGGCCAGGGGCCGGTATGATATTCATGGGTATTTTAGAGTGACTATGCCTCCTTGACACTACACTAAACTCTCGGGGTTTCAAATCTTAACCTTTTTTTCTTTCTCTCTTTTATTGATTAGACATGCTCAAGATGGATGCGGCCTTTTCACTTATCCGATTATCTTTTTATCATCTTTTACACAACTTTCTTTTTTTCTTATTCCTTTTTCACTGTACCTGAATTTTTTATTTATTTCTCTTATTCTTCCTCTCTTCATAAACATTTTGCATCATGCACCCCTATGATAGACACCCTCAACTTAGGTTGTTTGCCTAAATCAAGGTGCACAGTGTCCAAAGAGGACCAGGGACAAAATAGGTTTATTGTGATATGAATGGGAAGGTGAGAGGTGTCGAAAAAAAGAAATAGGCTAATTAGGCTCAAAATGGGATCAAGAGATATTATTCACATTGGGAAGGTGATTTAGGCTAAAATGGGCTAAAATCAAACACGGCCTATGATCCTTTCCTAATTCCTATCCTATGACCATGGCAAGACTAACCGGGAAAGTTCTAGATGCAACACACAATGGGAACTAAGTAGACCTTACACACACATGGCACACAAGTATCTTGCATATCACTACCTATACAGTTCATGTACTTATTTAACAAAGGTTATTCAGTTGCTAGAATAAGGCCATAAGAAGATGCATAGTGGTCACAAATGGATGCAATTCACATAGTATACAATATATCAGACCACTGGAGAGGTACTCAAAAATCACAAAACAAGCAAAATGCCTTAAGTACTGGTATTACTCCTAATTATCTACAAAATATGCTATAACAACAACCTACCCTACACTCTCAACCTAAAATAAAAAATGAACTGCACTAAGGGTTAGGGTATACCTGAAGGCAATCAAGCATATGGATCCCGGGTCTCCGACCCAGCTACTGCATCATCTACTATCTTCTTTCCATCAGGAGAATCTGGCTTTGTAGTAGCTGAAGACCTGTTAGATGAGTCACCTATAGCCCTAGCTCGGATGGCTGCCTCCCATTTCTTGTCATTAACTAAGGACTCAGTTTTTGCCCTTTTCAGCTCCTCCATCTCCTTCTTATTTCTTGCCCTCTTCTCTGCTTTTTGCTCTTCATCACTATCAAGCCTTTCTCTCTTATCTTTGCCCTTATTTCCCCCCTTTTTGTTCTTTTTCTTTAGGGAATCTTCATTAAGGTCAAGCATTGGGATGTCTTCCTCAGATTCATGCATAGCTGGACCTATTGGAATCATAAACTAGTGCTGCTGCAATACCCCAACATCTGTCTTTACCTTATATAATCCCTATATAAATTTACCAAGATCATCTCCTATCATTTCTCTTGCCTGTGCATCAAATCGATTCTCCAAATCTGCAGCCCACTCAGGAAGAGTCGTAAAAGGCTCAAGGGCAGCCATGATTGTCTTGTCCACTGTAGTAGCAAACTATTTGGCAAAAGCATATAGCTATACCTCACACCACTTGTCTTTCTTATCCACTTTTCTGATATCAACTGGATAAAATGCAAACCCTGCTATTGCTATAAGAACTGAGGGGTTTGGTACCCCTTCAAGCACTGAACCTGCCTATGCTGAGAAAGTTGGTTTCCCAGTCTTCAAATCTTGCACTTCCACCTGAGGTGCTACTCCTGCATCTATCACTGGAGGGTCTGCTGCTACCTCTGCACCTTTATCAAGTCTTAATCCTGGCTGATTCTCATCAAACCATATGGGGTTGTGAGTCTTTCAATCAAGAACATCATCATCAATTCCTGCAATCTTTGGTACATTAGCAGCTTGGCATAATTCTGTGATAAGATAAGGAAAATGATAAACAGAGTCAGTTCTTGACATCCTAATCTTTATCTCATCTGCAATGATTTCTCCAAAATTTGGAGGAAGGTTTTGCACCACGATCGCCACTAGAATAGCTAAATCATCACCCAGAATGTTGTCTCCATCAGTGGGCATCAGCCAGACATGCACTACACCTCACCAAAACTTTATCTCTTTTGTCAAAGAGGACTTGCAAATTCTTTTATTTGGGTTTGTTACCCATGCTGGATCCCTACCAGCTATGATGTTGTCCATCCAAGGATTTTGTTTCTCCCGATTCCTAATCCATGCATAGACTGTTGGTGCGGTGTCCTAAGGAGTAAAGTTGGGACCATGCAAGAACCTAGTGATGGTTCTAATTGAGACCTCAACCCTTATGCCCCTCACCTATACTCTATCTAATAGGGGCTGGTCTGATACTCCTTCACCTAGCCTACACATGTTTTCCAACTGAGCCTAGTAGTTTGCGTAGAACTCCCAAACTAGTGTAGGAAAAAATGAACCTCCTCTTTTTGTGGTCTATCCTAAGCCATACTCTTGGAACTTTTGTTCCACTTCAGGGTACCGCTTAAACCTCTGGTGATAATAATTTTTTCTTCCAGAATCGGCCTCTTAGCACTCTTTCTACCAGTTCTATGGAGCCCAGCGATGAAGAGGCTTTTTTCCCTTAGAATTTGCCACCTAGTATTATCTCAAACTTCGGGGTTCTTATATTTGATAAGTGTTTCCCGAGATGGAGACTCTTCATTATCTTACTGTTCAATTGATGGGGATCCAGATGTTGTTCCCTCAGACTCAGACTCCTCAGACCCGTCCTATTCCTCTTCTTCAGATTCAGCATGTTCAAAGTCATGCTATTCATGATCAGAATATTCAGATGCCTCTTGCTCAGAAGCTATCACTGATTTAATGTCATCACTATTCTCCACTTCAATGGGTGGAGGTGGTGAAGGTTTCTTTGGACTTTGTGTTTTGTTTTGCTTCTTGAGCAGGGGTCTCTCCTTCTTATAATTAGATTCCTCATCGATGAGCTTATGACGTACCCTTTCTTTGGTCGCATTCTTTGGTGTTGTGGGGATCTTTCTTTTTGGTGCCATTATAAGGGTTCTATAGTAGTAGAAAAACCATTGGTTAGTCCATAAGATTATAAACACAAATATGTTTATTATTTCAGCTTATTCATGCTTCAGGTTCCAGGTGTGACTATAATTCTTGATAAGCCATCACGACTATGATAGCTTAAAATAATTGTCATCAACCTTAGATAGAACCTTCAAAAAATTTTACAACTTGTGACGACATTCCTGATAAGCCATCACAATTGTGATAGCCTATCACGAATGTTGTCATCTCTAAATAGAAACCACTTTATTCTTGTCAGCCTTTGATGACATTCCTGATACGCCATCACAATTGTGATAGCCTATCATGGATATCGCCAGCTCTTATCAGAACCCACTTTTGATTTTAACTCAATTTTTGGTCCCCATTATTGCTCAAAATCCACTTAAATTTTGATTTGTGAGCTATCTTTTTAAACCTTAGGCCTACACAGCAAACCTTAGGTGCAATTTTCGCTCCTTTCCAAGTTGAACTTAGTTCAAGTATCTTGGGGACTTGGGTTATCATCTATCTAACACTTACCATAAGAAGAGAATAGTTAAAGTTAGAATATACCTGATAGGAGCTCTTAATCTGATTACACACAAGACAAAGTAGGAAGTAGGAAGGATTTCTTGATTGCGAAGTTCAAACCCACACACAAGGGAGCTTGTTTTCTTGGAGTGTTTTGAAAAGTGTAGGAAATAATCTAACTAAGGAAATAAATAAACTAAAGAAAAAAAAATAAAAGTAAAGGAAATTTGAAAAGGTTTCACAGCTGGGCCGGGTTGGATCTGCTTTAAAATGGGCCTAGAATTTAGCTTTTAAGGTTATGGGCAGATGATGATTTCTGACGGCTTATCACAAGTGTGATAGCCTATCACGATCGTCGTTACTCCTAACAGAGAATGCCTCAAGCTTGGCCTATCTGACGGTAATTGTGATAGATTATCACAGTTATGATAGCTTATCATGAATGTCATCATGGATTTTCAGCTGACCTCCCCATTTTCCACCCTCTCTATACTAAATACTAACTATAAAAATAAAAACTCTTGCTTAAACATAAAACTTTAGGTTGCCTCCCAATAGCGCCTGATTTACTGTCGCAGCACGAGTTGGTATCTTGACTACTTAGGCTTTCCCAAGACAACCAGTTGATACCCCTTTACCATCATTGTAGAAGACGTCAACGATTGATAACACACTCATCTCTTTTGGCTGAATCATAAATAGGTGTATTTTGAAGCGTGCTTCTTTGTCGTTGAACTTAAACTTTAGCTCATTCAACTTCATGTATACCAGCACCCTCCGAGTTCTGATAAATGGCCTACCCAAGATGATAGGCACTTCAAAATCCACCTCATAATATAAGACCACAAAATCAGCAGGCAGAACAAAATTAGCAACCTTTACCAAAACATCGTCCAGTATGCCCACAGGACTCTTCACAGACCTATCTACCATTAGCAACTGCATATTTGTTGGGGTAGGATCCCCTAAACCCAATTTACTATACACAACCAGTGGCATTAAATTTATACTGGCTCCCAGATCGTATAGCACTTTTGTGAACTTCAGAGGGTCAATAGTACATAGGATGGTAAATGCTCCTGGGTCTGCCTTTTTCTGCACTAAAGGACTTGTAGAGATAGAGCCACAATGGAGAAGATTGTCCTTCGGCTCATGGCTAACCTTCCATTTCTTGGTTACAAGGTCTTTCATAAACTTTGCGTAGCCTGGAATTTGCTCAAGTGCCTCAACTAAAGGCACATTAATTTTCAGTTGCTCGAGCATTGCCAAGAACTTGCTAAATTTTGCATCATCAGCCTTCTTCTTCAATCATTAAGGAAATAGAGGTGGTGGTCTGGGGATAGTTTTCAACACCACTTCCTCTTTCTTCTCCTTTTTCTTCGCGGAAGAGTCAACAGAACTATCAGACTTCTCAGACTCCCTTGGATTACTTTCTTCGGATTCATCAACAATCACCTTATCATCTACTGTTTAGTCATTCTATTCAATATGTCTAAAGCCTCTAGAAAAGAGAGGTCAATGAACGAACCAACCACATTATTGTCTACAGTTGGATTTGTAATAAAGTTAAAAGCTCTGTACAAAGTTTCCATCAAGTGAAAGTCTATCATGTTGTGATTCGAACATTATGCCAGCATCTTCTTAAATCTTTCCTAAGTTTCATGCAAGGCTTCAGTAGGGAGCTTCCTGAAGTTACTGATTTCGTCCCTCAACTATACCCTCCTGTAGTGTAGAAAGAACCATTCTAGGAATGCCTCTTTTAACTATCTCCAGTTGGTTATAGAATCAGGATCCATCTTATTTAACCACATTATTGCCTCCCCAGACAGAGACAATGGCAATAATCTCAACCAAATTGCATTCTGACTCACTCCCGAATTATCAAAATATTTGCAAATGGTGATGAAGTTTTCCAAGTGCATGTTGGGATCATCACTAGGAAAGACTCCAAAAAACCCCTTTAGATTTAGGAGTTGGATCATGGTACTTGTTATGCTGAATTTTGAACCAGGTGCCAACGGTGGAGGAATGATAGCACCCGTTGCACCTACTCCATCCATTCCTTCATCATTATCATCAACCTCGTAATGGACAGGCTATTAACCATACCTTTCTCTGACTGGATGGTTTATATCGAAATTTCGCTGCACTGGTGCAGCAATTTGCTAAACTCGCCTTGGGTTTTGAGGATTCAACAATTCCTCATCACCCAAGTCCTCATTATCATGGTTCGGATGACGTACTTTTTGACCCTGGTTCTGCATGTTCACCTGAGCCCTGGTCAAAGCGGCTAATCTTTCCGCCTCCTATTGCTCAGACATTCTCCCCATCAGCTAAGGTTCTTGATTAATTAGCAATAATAGTTCTCCAAAACTTCTTGTTTTTGGCAAAAATAACAAAGAAGCTGCAATAAACAGAAAAAACAAATAAAAGTAAATCTAGGAAACTAAACTAATAGTAAATTAGCACACACAAACTTTCAGTTTAATATCGTAATCCCCGGCAACGATGCCATTTTTGATAATTCTCAAACTACACTCTTGAATGGGTGTAAGCGATCATTGTCAATATAAAACCCAACTAGGTTGGGGTCGAATCTCACAATGAATATGATGTAAACTCAAGTTGTTTACGGTTTAATTCACTAATTGTTTAATGTCTTCTGAAATGGGGGTTTAAGTCTTGCAAATAATTGTTTGACACTTTGATTTTGATGTTTGTAACCAAGATTTTATAAAATAACCAGAATAATGTTCACTAGGGATTACAGTACATGATAGATGCCAAAGGTGACTCAAGATTATCATTGTGGTTAGGATAAATAGCTATCTTTATCAATTATATTCTCAAATGTCTCTCGACCTATTTAAGCATCTTATTTTCTAATCCTCTCAGACTTAGGGAATCGCAATTACTGCCCAGATTTTACCTCAGGTTAATCAACCTTGTTACAATGCTGATTAGTAAACAAAGTATTTCCGAGTCCCTATTGACAATTCACTTCATACTGTTTATGTTTTCTTTCTCAAGAAAATCAAAGTAGGTATGGCTACTATTTGCAATCAACAGACATTAATTAACATCTCAGAAGTATCAAGAATTCCTGACACCTATTGAATCTTGAGTATTTAGCACCACTCCATGACCTAACCCTAGATCCCATAAGTCAGGTTAATGAGTTTTAGCCACTTATGATGCAAGAAACAAGTACACAAATTGAATTTATAATTAAGAAGATTAACTTACCACTATGATTGAAGATCAAAAGGTATAACTTGAATTGATTCACAAGACAAAACTCCCAAAAAAATTAGTCTAGAGAGAGAGAGAGAAAAAAAAATTGTCTATCCAAAAAATATGTTGATTCATAAGTTTTTGTATATCTAGAAAACCCTAAAACAAGGCTTTAAATAGTTAACCCTAAATAAGGAAATAAAATAGAAGTTTCAACTTTTTCTCAGAATAAATGATGACGTCTGTTACTGCTTATCAGGAGTTTGATGGCTTATCACGGATGTCGTCAGCTCCTCTATATTTTTGGCTCTTGCAGCTTAAGGCTGATGATGAAGGGCTATCACTATCTTAACAACATTTCATGGATGTCCTCACAAACTTTCTTCAACTTCTATCTTCCATTTAAGTCTGACGACATCCTTGACAACTTATCACTAAGCTGACGACGTGTCATAGATGTCGTCACAAAACTTGATTCAACTTCCATCTTCTGTTTAAGGCTGATGGTATCCTTGGCAGCTTATCACTAGGCTGACGACGTGTCATGGATGTCGTCAGCCACACTTAGTCCTTTATTTTCTTCAGATTTCAGGATTTTTGCTTCCTTTATTGGTGATTCCCCGTCATCTCTATATTTACTGCAAAATCAAAGTAAACTAATCAAAAACAACTGAAGTTGCTCAAGACCTTATAATTATTTAGAGTTAAAAGCTTTAAATGTATTATCATAGGCTCTCACACATCACTACTCACCATGACTACCTCTTTCCAAGCTCACTTACAACCTTTATTGTTCATTCACACTTTTCCCTAACCCATTTTTTTGAAGCAGTAGCCACCCTCAACTTATGCTGATATAGTAAATTGTGCTTCACAATATCTAACTAGACAAGGCCGGATGTCACTTTTTTCATTAAGCTGTTAATGTCCTAACAATAGCCACCCTCAACTTAGGTGTTTTACCTAAGTTAAGGTACAAAATGTCCAATATTAGACCAAGGCCAAAGTCAGGTGCTAAAAAACTAAAGAAAGTTCAGCAGAGTTATTGGAAATGAAGAAAAAACTAACATAGGCTAAAAAAGGGTTCAAAAATGGGAAAATCTTTTTATTGGGTCATTTATTTTGGCTAAGTGGACTAAAAGTACAAGGAGGCCTACAATCCTATCCCATTGAATCAAATAGAAAACAACATCAATGAACCAGACAAGTTCTAGGTGTATCACTATGCAAGACCTAAAATAAGTACTCACACACACAAACAATTAAGTTATACTTATTCTACTAATCTTGGGATTTACATCACATGGTCATGCACATTTTACATTCTAATTCCAATTACTGAATCACCATTGATTGTTCAACATACACAAAGTGACAAGAGGAAGTTGTCATCTAAACATGTTCATAGTCTTATGCCACAACCATTCATCATCCATATATACAAAATTGAGTTATAATAAAAGACACTTCATAAATAATCATCAACAAATGGATATTTACATCACAACTTAGGAAAATAAAATACAAGCCTAGACATGCCGATTCTTCAAGATAAAACACGGGAGGAAAACAACACAGGAAACAAAAACCCCCGTGGTATAAGTATACCCACCCCCATGAAAAATTAAATGCATTGTCCTTAATGCATATAAGTAAAGTACAGAGGAGGGGAATACTTATAAAGCCTCTTATTTAGATGAGGCATTAGTAAAATATGGTGAGGATCCTCTGGCCTCTCTTGTATCAAACATTGACCTTTATGGTGGTAGGGGTACTCACAATATCTTGATCCAAAATCAGAGGTATGTCAACACAAGATGGGTCTGAAATGGGCCCCCTAGCTGGGGCAGAACTAGTGAAAACTCCTACAACTTTATTTGCAAGCTTCTTCTATCTCTTTTCTTCATCTCTTCTTAATCTTTTTGTAGTTTTCCTCATATCTCGTTCTTCTCTCTCTTACGATGTCATTGTTTCTTGCCTTTTTCTTCTGGCAGCTTTTTTATTCGTACTTTTGTCTGGACTTTTATTACCTTCTTTCCTTTGTTTTTTAATGGCTTTCCCATCAAGTCAACAATGTCTTTATCTTCATCACAGATGACTAAAGCTAGATCAAATATGGGCTGCTGTGTCTATTGGCTTTTCAGCTCTACTATATCAACCTGGGCTTATTTGAATTCTACCATGAACTTAGCAAAATCTGGAATAGACATCTCATCCAGCCTTTCGTTGATATGCTCCTCTAAATGGTCTATCTTGGCCTAAATGTTTTGAAAGGGCTGGAATGCTTCAGCTAAAATACGGTCAACAAAAGGCTTGAATTGCAAATCCCATGTGTCTAGCTGCTTCTTGAACTTTTTTCTTAGGTTAACAGACTTAGCAAAATTTTCCTGTGTTAACCTTACTCGAATTACTAGTATGGGATGGATGCAGAGTCTGCAGTCCCACCTATTGGAAACATAGATTCTGATCCTACAGATATACTAGGTGGCACATAGTTAGGTGGAAAATAATTAGTGATAGGTAATGACATACCTGAGGTAATTTTTGTATTATCGGGGGCTGGCGCTGACAGTGTCTGGTAGGCTAGAGGTTTGTTAGCTCGTATCTCAAACTTTGATTCATTTTTCAATTTCTCAATGCCTTACTTATGAGTAGCCCAAAATTTGTAGTCAACTCCTTAAATTAAAGTCACATTGGCCTGCCTGCATAACTCCATGATCAAACACGGGAATGGTAGTGCGCGTGCCACTTTGTGTGCCCTCATAAATATTTTATCAACAAGAATTTGGCCAAAATCAATCTTCAGCCCTGCAATCAGACTAGCCACTAACACATCCCCATGACTGTCTAAATTGGCATCACCACCTGTGGGCATCAACCTTAATCTAACAACAGCCCATCAGAATTTAGGTCGGAAGCTAAGAGAGAATTTAACAATGTGCTCTCATGGGTTGGGTTCCCAGGAGGGGTTTCCATCATCAGTAAGTAGCCTAGCCTAGCCAACCAAGGCCTTTGAGTATATGCAGATGTCAGACAATATTCCAGATCTGGAACTACAACCGGTGCTTCATAGTCAGGACCAAACAATATCCTATGGATTCTTCAAGTTGATATATCAATGTTAACTCCTCTGACAAGAACTGATTCCCCGTTGTGCAAATCTAAAATCTTTGAGCCCTTGGGATAATCTTTCTCTACCAGTTCCAAATAATTGGCAAAAAACTCCCTTACAATATTTGGTTGGTATGACCCGAGAGGCTTGCTGATCCAGGCTAACTCATACTCATTGAATCTCTGCTCTAGATCTGGATATTTATGAAGCTCAGTCATCACTATTTGGTATTCTTTGAAGATTGGCCTACTTGATAACACTCAAACTACAGCTCTCGTAAGAGTGTAACCGGTCGTTGTCAAATATAGAACCCAACTGGGTTGGGTGTCGAATCCCACAGGGAATACTCGGTCACTAAGTATGCAACGATTAGTAGACTTTTGGAGAAAGTTCTGTGAAAAAGGGGGGATTGGAGTGTGATGTTAAGTAATAAAATTAAAATAGCAAATTAAAAACGGAATGCTTGATATGTTTTAATCAATGAGAATTGTAAGTTAGGGTTATGTCCACCTTATGAGTTCTACGTATCTATTGGCTATGAGTTATGCGGAATTCAGACATGCATGCGCTTATAGAGTTTCGTATTCTATGGTAAATCCTAGCGTCTTTCGACCATCAAGGATTATCTCACTTTAACTCTTTCGAGCTTAAAGCGCATAACTAATGGTACGAATTCTCCAAGAGGTTAATCCAGTTACGACACTAACTTTTAAACAGGGCTTGGTAGCCCTATTTCCTTGTCATTCTCTCTTTTCCAGACGTAACTTTTCTTTTGAACAAGTTAATGCTATACTGGCGTATTCTATATGTTTGCAACCACAACAATTCAATTAAGATGAAGAGAAGAATGATATAAGCAGCATACGTATCAAGAATTCACAAACTCATAGCAATAGATAGTATATCATAAGGCTTCCATAACCCTAACAGGGAAGTTTAGCTACTCATGAGTGCAACGGAAAACACAACAGACATTATTATCATACAAAAATAATAACACTCTCACGTGAAGTATGTTTTGGTGTCACTTGTGGCGTGATTTCCTTGCTAGTAGCGTTTCTCTTGTCGTGAAAATTAAAAGTCGAATAGATGAAGAATAATGTCAACAACGAATTAATGACGAAGGGAAAGAATAGAAAGGGGGATGAGAAGAGAATGCTGAAAAGTTTCAGCAAAATAGGGTTTATATAACATCCATATCCTAGTCCTATTGAAATAAGGTTTTTATCCTTGTCCTAGTCCTACTGGGTTACTGCATACTTGTCCTAATCCTACTAAGTTACTGCTGATCCCCCAAGTCTTTAAAAATGCTGTTTTGCCTGGGACAAGTTCTCCATGCATCACTTTTAGTCCATAGGCTTCCAAAAGCTGCCTTCCTTCTTACGTGAAGCTTTCTTTGGCGTCAACCAGTCCATAAAATGCTGAAATCTTCATCATTTATACTTGAAAACTTGCTAATCATGCTGGTTAGCTCTCTTACAGGAAAAAGGACTAAAAGTCCAGGAATTATATATTTTGTCCTCAAAACTTAGCTAAAATATGGGTAAATTAAGGTACTTTAGGCGTGTAAATACGCCTGTCATCACTACTCGCCGTCAGTTCCAGTCCATCAAGGAACTTATCCTTTTCTCCTTCAATTTACCATCTGAATGCCTCTCTTGTTTAAGGATCTTTGCTCTTGACCATATTGGCTTCCTCAGTTTCTACCTCAACTAGGATGGGGTTAGATGTATTGAGCCCTTCCTCATTGGGGCATAACTTGTGCTACTAGTGCTGCTTTTACTCTTCTCTTTAGACTGGAAGAGAGTGTGGGGTACCCTCTCTTTTTACTGAGTATTGAAGGCAGGTGCCTCCTCACTCCTTGACGGCTCGCCTCTTCGCCGTTATGCTCTTCCACCACCTCTGGTTAGAGGATGTTTTCTTACCATATTTCCTGAATAACATATCAAGAAATAGTTTGATTAGAATCATAGAAAAAATCAATGTAATTGGCTTGACGGTCGACCTGATGGTCCATCAGAGTTGTGATGGTCTATCACCCTGTTTGTCAAGCTTTATCCAGTGACTCCCTTATTAAGTATCCTTGTGACGATCAACCTGACGGTCCATCAGAAGGCTGATGGTTTGTCAAGTCGTTCATCATAGTTTATCTAGTGAACATCTTGGAAACTTTGCGATGGTCTACCTTATGGTCCATCGCAGATCTGACATTCCATCAAGGTGACCATCAACATCCCTTTTTAGTTTCAAATTTCACTCTGACATATTATCGAACACCTGGTTTGCTATGCTTTATCATGCTTTAAATCATAGCATTAGCTTAGTGTTTTAAGACTACTTTTTACAAATGTTTTTGAGTTACTGGGTTACTCAGACTTCACCCAAAATAGTATACCAGAGTTCGACATAAAATTTGAGTCACAACAACCTAAAATCAAGATGAAATTTCCCTTATCAATAAAAAATTCACATGACTCATGCTTAGCAATTCAAAGAGGAAGAGTAAGGTTGTGATCATACCTTGATGTTGTAGTACAATTGACTATTCTGCTTTGCAAAATTGGAATATACTAAACTTAAAGCTTTTATCATAGATTGCTAACTTATTTTTTTAATGAAGGGAAAAGAGGGATGGGGTTGTTTAAATAGTAGAGAAAAGAAAGACGGAGAGTCCTAAGTGAAGAAAATTGATACTAGGTACTTTGACGACAGAAGAATTTGAACAGTTTTATGATTTGAAAAGGACGTAATGTATGAAACCACTTGTTTTTATCTTTTTAAATCTATTTGGGTCGGATAAGGCCTATTTATTTAAGATTTAACTGTTACCGACTAGACCCGTCAGACTAAGGTTAAGTTGTCGGTTGAACTGATGGTCCATTAAGCTAATCGTCGATCCTTCGGTCATGGTACTTCTTAATCTTCTATTTGTATAAATATAGGCTTTCATAATCCTCAAGATAGAACTCATACATCTCATTCAGCTGCCCTAGTCAAAATTCTATTGTCTTATTCCAATTCAAGTTTAGCCTCTTGAGTACCCACAGTGCGTTGTGTTCCAGTTCAATCGACAATTGACATGCCTTAACATAGAACAATTGGTATGGTGACATGCCAATAGGAGTCTTGAAAGCTGTTTGATATGCCCATAAGACATCATCCAGCTTCCTAGACCAATTTTGTCTGCTTGCATTCATCGTTTCAGCAAGAATAACTTTAATCTCCAAATTTGAAATCTCCACTTTCCCACTAGTCTGTGGGTGATATGGAGTTGCCACATTATGTTGTTTAACACTGTATTTTGACAAGGCAGACCAAAACACTCGGTTACAAAAATGTGATCCCCCATCGCTTATAATGGTACGTGGCCCTCCAAAGCGAGAGAAAATGTTCTTTTTAAAGAACGCCACCACTATCTTTCCTTCATTATTGGCTAAGGCAATTTTATCAACCCATTTTGACACATAATTGATGGGAACCAATATGTATTTCATCCCATATGAGCTCACAAAGGGCCCTATGAAATCAATGCCCCAAATATCAAACAACTCTACTTCATTATTTTGGTCATAGGCATTTCATGGTGCTTTGAGATTGACCCTTGTCTCTGGCATGGGTCATACCTCCTCATGAAATCATATGCATATTTGAATAAGGATGGACAATAATAACCACTTTGCATTGCTTTCCTCACAGGATGGTCACCTCTATGGTGACCTCTGACTGGGGAAGCATGACACGCTTCCACGATACTCAACATGTCCACCTCTGGGATACACCATCTGATAATATTATCTGCATACAACCAAAATAAATATGGCTCATCCCAGAAGTAGTGTGTACATCATGGAGGAACTTCTTCCTATGGTGAAAAGAAAGGTTATCCGAAATAATTTCACTAACCATATAATTCGCAAAGTCAGCGTACCAAGGCACTTTTTCAAGCATAGCAACCAGGACTTTCTAATATGAAAATATATCATTAATTTTGAACTCGTCCTCTACTGATCAATCATCATCAAGTCTGTAAGGTGATCCATAACCTGATTTCCATGTCCTTTCTGATCTTTGACTTCAAAGTCAAACTCTTACAAAAGCAGCACCCATCTAATTAGCCTTGGTTTAGCATCCTTGTTTTCCATCAAATACCTTAAAGCGGCATGGTATGTGTTCAGTACCACCTTATTCCCTAATAAGTAAGCACAAAACTTCTTAAAAGCATTGACCACCGCAAAAAGTTCCTATTCACTCATAGTGTAATTCTTTTGGGCCTCATTCAATGCCTTGCTCGCATACTAAATGGGATGAAACAACTTTTCTTTGTCTTGGCCAAGCACAGCCCTAAGTGCTACTCTACATTCATCACACATGGCTTCGAACGGCTTTGACCAATCTGGTGCAGCAATGATTGGTGCAGCAACTAATTACTCAAGGCATTCAAAAGCCTTTTTGTTCTCATCATCAAATATAAACTCGACCTCCTTTACAAAAGCTTGCAAAGTGGTTTGGCAATTTTGGAAAATTCTTTATAAATTAGTGATACAATCCCGCATGACTAAGGAAACTACGAACTTCCTTCACTAAAATAGGAGGAGGTAGCTTCTCAATAACCTCGACCTTTGCCCAGTTGACTTCAATTCCCTTTGCTGAAATTTTGTGAGTGAGAACAATGCCCTCATTCACCATGAGGTGGAATTTTTTCAATTTAAGCACAAGATTAAATTCCTCGCACCGCTTCAATGCTCTACTCAAATTCACCAAAATAGGTCAAAGGAATCACCTAGCGCTGAGAAGTCATCCATAAATGCTTCTAAGGTGTCTTCCACCATGTCGGAAAAGATAGACATCATGCACCATTGGAAGGTAGCGGGTGTATTACATAGACCAAATGACATCTGCTTGAAAGTAAAAGTACCATATGAGCAAGTGAATGTCTCTTTTCTTGATCCTCTGGGGAAATAGATATCTGGTTATAGCCCAAATAACCATCCAGGAAATAATTCCAACCTCTTACCTCAATCAATTGAGTATTTGATCCATAAAAGGCATTGTGAAATGGTCCTTCAAAGTCCATAAGTTAAGCTTATGATAGTCCATACAAACTCTCCACCCAGTCACGTTCTCCATGATAGTCATGCCCCCTTTCTTGGTCATATATTGGATGGGGATTACCCACTTACTATTGTAAATAGGGTATACAACTCCTGCATCTATCCATTTAATGATCTCCTTCTAAACCACCTCATGCATTAGAGTGTTAAGACAGTGTTGATATTTAATGGTTGGTGTGCAATCTTTCTCAAGATGAATCTTGTGAGTGAAAATACCCAGAGGAATACCAATAATATCAAAAATAGTCTAGCCCATCACCCTTTTGTACCTCCAAAGCATAGAGATAAGTGCCTCCACCTTTTAGTCACCCAAATCTGCTGCAGTAATCATAGGTAAAGTGATTCTACTGCCTAGAAACACATACCGTAGATGTCCTGGTAACTCTTTTAACTCCAACACCGGTGCATCTTCAATAGATGGCTTAACTGATGGTGTTAGGCAATTTTTAAGATCTAGATCCAGCTTTTGGGGAGCATATGAATATGATCACAGTTCTGTTAGAGCATACACTGCTCCTTATATTCCTCAATTCCTTCACTATCAAAATATATCAATACTACAGCTAGAGTTTCCATAGCAAACTTCTCCTCGATCGACACCTCTAGCTCGTCTTTATAGTAGATATCAACAGTAAAGAACACACTCATCTCTTTATGTTGTTTCATAGATTGACACACATCAAACTAAACTACCTCATCATTAAGTCTGAATAGGAGTTCATTAGCCCGTAAGTCAATAAGTATAATTTTAGTTGTGAGAAAAGTTCTACCCTAGATTATGGGCACCTAGAAATCTACCTCTCAATCCATAATAAGAAAGTCCACAGGAAATATAAAGCTGGCCACCTTTACTAACACATCATACAATATTCCTATTGGCCTCTTCACCGACCTGTTTGCCATCACTAGTCGCATAATTGTAGGTGTAGGATCCCCCAAACCTAACTTCTTATAAAAAGAAAGTGGCATCAAGTTTATACTATCTCCGAGATCATATAAGGCCTTAGCAAAATCAAGTGACCTAGTAGTACAAGGGATGGTAAATTCTCCTAGGTCCGCTTTCTTTAGTACCAAAGACCTTATTGAAATAACACCATAATAGTAAATATTATCCACCAGTTCGTAGCTCACTGTCCTTTTCTTTGTCACAAGGTCCTTCATAAACTTAGAATATCTAGGCATCTGCTCTAATGTCTCTACTAGAGGGATATTCATCGTAAGCTGCTTCAACATCGCCATGAATTTTCTAAACATTGTATCATCAACCTTCTTCTTCAATCTATGAGAGAAAGAAGGAAGTGGTTTTTGGAGAGTGGTAACCACTGCTTTCTTCTACTTTCCCTTTTCTTACTCTAACTCATTAACCTGCTAATTGTTAGATGGACTATCACTACCATCCAGCTTCTTAGACTGTACTGGATAACTTCCTTCATTTTTAACATCCTCTTCAATCACATCTTAAATCATAACTTTACCCATAGAAAGGCCCAGTAATACCTTACCACTCCGAGTGGTAATTGCCATGCAATAACCATAATTCTAAGGATTCTACACTGTATCACTGGGCAATGTACCACTCTTCTCTAATTAAGTGCTATTGAGAGTTAGTTCATCTACTACTCTAACTATTTGATAGAAGTTGAATGCAAATTTACTAGATGACTTATGAAGATAAGTCACTCTTCATCATCGTTACCCGAGTATTGCTCGCCTCAACTCCCTTTAATAGCTTCTCCATCATCTCCTCCATGAATATTTTGCCAGAACTGGTAGCAGTATTATCCTAATTTTCAGGAGGTACATATAGTCCACTCCTGTTGTTCTTTTTTTTCTAACTTCCTTGCTCCCTGTCCTTGTAACTAGATTTGTCATAATAGTTCTGACCTTGATTCCCTTGGCTATTTCCTCGGAAGCCCCTAATTATTTAGATAGTTGGACTCCTCTTCAGAATTTAAATCAGCTCTGCTCTGTGACCCAATAGCTTTCACCTTTTTAGTTTTCTCAGATAATAAATGTTTTGTATGTAGATCTATCTGGGTTTTCATGTATACCATGTACTGGTTATATTTTTCCTCTCCTATATTGTTCTACACTTATTCTACTAGACACAGTAGAGCTTACTACCTCCGAATCCCTAGTATGCTAATCTCTACTATGTTTGGTCATCCTATCAAGCATTTCAGGTGTTTCTGGAAAGGTAAGATCGATAAATGCTTTTCCTGCAGCATTATTGACAACTGGTTTCATAATGTAATTCAAGGCTCTATACAGAGTCTTTATCAAATACACATCAGTTATTTTATGATTGGGACACTACATAACTTCTTCTTGAACCTCTCCCAAATCTCACAAAGAGCCTCAGTCGGGAGCTTCCTAAAATTATGGATCTCATCCCTCAACTATAACATTTTGGACAGTGGAAAGAATATTTCTAGGAAAGATCATTTCAACTACCTCCAGTTTGTTATAGAATCAAGAGTCAACCCATTAAGCCATAATGTTGCCTCTATAAACAAAGACAACAGAAATAGGCACGGATGAATGACATTATACCCTACTCTTGGGTTATTAAAAGACTTGCAAATAGTGACAAAATTCACTAAGTGTATATTCAGATCATCACTCTAAAGTCCACCAAATAGCCCCTTTAGATGAAGTTGTTGAATCGTGGTACTCGTGATATTGGACTTAGCTCCTAGTGAAAAAGGTAGAGAAATAATAGCTCCAGTTATACCTACTGCATCCATTCCATCCTCATCCTCCTTAACATCAAATTGCACAGGCTGCCGATCTTGTCTTCCTTTGAAAGGACAATTTCTATTCATATTATGGTTCACAGGTGTAGTCACATTCTCTACACGCCTTTGGTTAGCAGGATCTAACAAATCATTGTCTCCCATGTCCTCATCATTTGGATTAGGATGACACACTAGCTGACCATTATTTTGTTGGTTTAACTGAGCTCTAGCCAGAGCAGCTAGTCTATCTGCTTCTTTTTGATCTGCCATTCTGCCAATTAACTATGGTTCTAGATGTATCAGTAGCAATGGTTAGCCCCACCTCCTTGTTCTTGGTATACACAATAGTTACCCTATAAAGAAAAAAACAACAAATAAAGGTAAAATTTGGGAAACTTGGTCTATGGTCAATTAACAAACACAAACTTAATTGACAAGCGTACTCCTCGGCAATGACACCAAAATTTGGTACACCCAAATTATAACTCTCATTAGAAAGTGTAAGAGGTTACTGTCAAATATAGAACCCAACTATGATGGGGTCGAATCCCACAGGGAATACTGTGCAAACTAAGTGTTATGGTTATTAACAGACTGTTGATCAAAGGTTCATGATTTAAAGGGGTTTTTTGAATTATTTACAGTATTTAAATGATTGAAACAAATATCGTTCCAGCTAGCGAGTTTTATTGCAACTATTAATTCAATGTGGGTAAACAAACTAGAGTTATGTTCACCAATATGTTCAAATGGTTGGGGTTGTAATCTACCTTAAATTCCCAATTTACAACTTCAATTGCAAGAGTTTTTCAATTCTAAAGTTTACCCTTTTGTTTCTCAACCTAAATGGATAGTTTACCTGTTAATTCTTTCAAAAATAAAGAATGTAATGATTTATTCAACTATTCCCTCATGTGAGTCATTCCTTGTTAAGGCATCAACCCATAACCAAAAGGTTAAGGCCTTTAGATTTTATTTTCCCAACATATACTTTTCTTCTCAGAAAAGTTATGTTCTTGGGCTTACCCTTTAAATTTGCAACTAAGAAAGGTCATTAATGTGAAAAGGGGTTTATACAATTTCAATTACATATGGAAATTAAGCATTTTCGCAATCCCAATCAGCTATTCATACCAAAGCTCCCATAACCCTAGTTATGGGAGCTTAGCCACACATCTCAAGAGAAGAAGAAGAGGAAATCATTGTGTTCTTCATAAATGGATTTAGAGAATTACTTACAAAAATTACAATAGTTGTTGTTGAATATTCAATGAGAATTTGAATAAAGATAACTAGATCTAAAACTGTAGCTTGAATCATAGAGAATAATACGTACAATAAGGTTTATAGCTGGAAAATATGATAAAAGATACCTAAATAAAACCTAAACTAGGTATTTATATGTTCCCAGGTACTGAGGATTTAAAATTTAAACTTATTAAAGCCACGTTGAAGTTGAAGGTCACATTGACGGCCTGTCGAAAGCCTGATAGTCTGTCATATTGATCATTACTGATGGTCCCAAAGTGCATCGTTCTTGTTAAGGGTTGAAGGTCATGTTAGCAGACCATCACTAACCTAGCAGTCCATCACATGGGCCGTCGCTTGATCCTCCAAAAAGCCATTCTCTATTTTAGCCTGACAGCCAAGTTGGCAGTTCGTCAGAGATCTGACGGTCGTCACTTGGACTGTTGTAGGAGTCACTAATTTTTTCCTTTCTGTTTAACTCTTATGGTCACCCTGGTGGTCCATCGCATGGATGACGGTCTTCCAGTTCAACCATCAGTTGTCTTTTTTTGCTACTTTTACAGGTTTCTTCTTCAGCTAACTCCTTGACCTAAAAACACTAAAATCCAGTGTAAAATACAACATCAGGTGCTTGAAAAAGTAAAGTTATCCCTTAAAAAATATGTAAAGTATTTTTTTAAATGCCAAAACATCAGTAGGTCCACTTATAGCCCATAAGTGGCCATCGACCCAAGTGTCTTTTGGTTTAGATTCTTAGGATTTTTATAAAATCTATAAATAATTTCTTGATGTTTTTTATTCAATTTATGCACTCATTATTTTCATAAACACATAATTGATTATCAGATTGATTTTTGATCTTGGTATCATCTTGTTCTTATTTTTTGGTTGATTAATTATTTTGAGACTTTGGATTTTACTCCTGCACTGTTATAAGATTATTTATATGATTTGTTTATTGAATTCCAAAGAGTTTCTAGAAACTGTGAGCAGCAAAACCACTTACTTAGGGTTGTGAGAACCCTTGTAGAATGACAAAATAGGAGAGCTGTCACGTTCTTCTAAATCATTATTTATGCATGAACTGTGATCTTATTTGTATTATTTTCTTTCTTGACTGTTGTAGGAGTTATGTATTTCTTATATTTGAGATCATATTCACAAGAGAGACTGAGATTAGGAAAAGAAGATTACAATAGTAATTCGAGGCTATCAACCCTTGTCTAGTTAACTTGATGCCCACAAGGTGATAGTTAAACTGGGATCAAAGAAAAGGGTTTGAAAGGTGACACTCTAAGACTCACACGGTGAAGAGTAAAATTTACCAAGGCATTCACAAGATGGTTGGTGATGCCTATCATGCCAGGTTCTGCATGAGTGGTAGTGAGACAGTCAGATTGAGCACGATAAACCTATGGAGTTTGGAAGCCAATAGTGAACACATCCTAGTGTTCATGTCAGATTGATTATAAATTAAAGCAATTAAGACTTGTTAAATTTTATTGTTTACTACAAATTCAGGCCATTTACTTTCCTGCATTGCTTGGCATTTCAATAAGTTTGAGCAAGATTTCTGACCTATTCCACGTGGGTTTGACCCCATACTTGTTCGGTTACTATAATTTGAAAATGAATGCATTATATCTTATTGGAGAGTATAATTTGGGCAACATCAAGGACTAGAGTCAGAATCTCATTTTATTTTGTCTTTATCAATCCTAATTTTTAGATAGTTAGAGTTACCTAGGGGTTTGTCCAACAACTTAGCTTAGTAGAGGCCTTTTAGACTCATAGTTAGATGTTCAACTTGTATTAGATTTGGTTATTTATTATTTTATTCATTTTATTATTTATTATATTATCCAATACTTTTTTTGTATAAGTATTTTATCAATCATTACGTATATTCTTAGTGCTTTGTCAGGCCATGGGTTAGTTCAGACTCACTTGTGATTCTAAGTTGATACAAGCACGATCATGATCATGAACATTTATTTTGAGCATGTTGAATGCAACTAAGAGAGTGAACAATTTTAAGTTGAAGAAGGCTCAAAAGCCGTCCAAAGGGTGCAGTCCATGGGCACTATTTTGGATCCCTTTCATTAAAAAGCTATTTTTTCATTTTATCTTATATTTATAGAACATGGTAGGGTTTTTGATCATTAGTTATTTCAATATATTGAAGAATATTTCTCTTGTGAGAGAAAGCTCTAAACCGAAACTAGGGCTTAGACAAGTGAGGATTCACTTGTGTTTGCATTTGATTGGAAACATTGGTACTTGAGAGGTGGATTGATATGCCCAAATTACAACTCTTGTTAGAAAGTGTAAGCGGTCGCTGTCAAATATAGAACCCAACTGGGTTGGGTGTCGAATCCCACAGGGAATACTTTGGTCACTAAGTATTGCGATTATTATTAGACTGTTGATCGAAGGTTCCAAGATAAGAGGGGTTTGGTTTAAGTGCACAATAATATTATTAGTGTAACGGTGAGATGATATGTGTAATTATATTTGATCACAGAGAATGATAAGTTAGGGTTATGTCCACCTTGTAGCTTCTACTTCTCAATTAACTATGAGTAATATGTATTTTATACATGCATGCACTTATAGAGAGACGTATTCTAATTCTACATCCAAGTGTTTTTTATCTATCAAGGATTTATTCACCTTAGTTCTCTCGAATTCAAAGTGTACAACAAAGTGTATGAACTCTCCAAGAAGTTAATGCTGCTAGGTCATTAATGTGTAAAATAGAGGTTGGAAACCCTATTTTCTGGTCACACTCTCTTTTCCAAACAGTAACTTTTCTATCGAACAAGTTATTGCTATAATGACGTATTCCCTATGTTTGCAACCACGAGAATTCAATTAAAATGAAGAGAGTAATGATATAAGTGGATTACACATCATAAATTCACAAACCCATAGCAATAGAGAGTATAATACAAGGTTTCCATAACCCTAACAAATAAGCTTAGCTACTCATGAATAAAACAGAAATCAACATAGAAAAATTCATCATACCAAAACAACGAATGATCTTGGTGATGAAGATGACTAGCGAAATTAAGAGAGAAACCCATTTCTCTCTCTCCGTCCTCAAGCTACGCTGCTTTCTTGTTTTCAAAAAAATAATACAGAATTTGAAATTGAATAATCCCTAAAAATTCAGCAATAATGCTTTTAATAACATCTTTCTCTAATAAATTACTGTTGCATCCTTAACTATTTAAAAATATTGAGTTTGCCCGGGAAAAGTTCCCATGCGTCACATTCAGTCCAAGAGCTGCTTTCCTTTTTATGTGAAGTTTTCCTTTGCTTTCCACAGGTCCCCAAAGTGCTGAGATCTTCCTCATTAGTACCTGAAAAGCATGCTAATCACATAGGTCAGCTCACTTAACTAAAAATAGACTATAAGTGCAAAACTTATGTATTTTATTCTCAAAACATAGCTAAAACATGGGTAAGTTATGGTGCTTAGACGTATAAATACACCCAACATCACCACCCCATACTTAAAGCTTTGTTTGTCCTCGAACAAAATAGTACATCTATGCGAATACCTAACTAACTTCACAAGAGCAACATAAAATTTTCAACAAGACAAACACGGCAATTATTAACAAAGAGTAGATTTCTTGATCATTACTAGAAACAACTCACCCTCCAACATAGACTCATTAAGTTGATTAATTCGTATACACAAGTTAAGCCAAAGAAAATCATATAAAACTACCCAACAATCATCAACCATGTGCGCTCACACAAAATGTTACCCATAATCACTCATAGTTTTGCATTTTTCAGAAATATGGGTATAAGAACTTGCTTGCCCTCACTCTCACAAAGAATTCTTAGATTACAATTGATGACCATATGCATTCCCTTAGTGTAATGCTCCACTAATATCAGAATGCTAAGGTTAGGATCAAATAGGTCTTTACGGGTTGCAATGTAGGATAAAGGGACATGTAGGACTATTTTGGCCAAAATGGTGACTATGTTCCCTAAGCGCTTTAATACACTACATTATGCCATATACACTAACTTTTAACAACCATTATACCTTCCTTTCATCTACCAACCCCCTTTCACCCATTTTGTTACTCAATTAGAAACACAATGATGGGAGTATAAAACTATTTTTTTTTATATTTCTCTTCTTTCTTTTTTTCTTTATCTATTATTTTTTTCTTTTTTTTATCAAGCATCCCTATGATAGCCACCCTCGATCACAATATTTTCATGTACCAATAACTAAACTTTGGGGCATCACTTTCACCATTTTTCTCTTATTTTGCCATACGCTTTACTCATCTTGCTTCTACAATTTAAAGCGCTTAAGAGTTTTTGGATCAAATTATGGCCTTTTCAAAAAAAATGGATTAGGCTACATATGAGGTTTCCAAAGAAAATAGCTAAAGGCTCAAAGAGTGTTCACTAGGACATTGTACAAAGGTAGGTAAAAAGAAGATAAACAAAATCAGGGCTTTCAAAGAAATGCCTAAATCATCTCCTAAACTCACAATCTTTATTTCGCTTCACACACACAGAGGCAAGTTCTAGCATCAGTCACAACAAAGAATATACAATAACCTTACACACACATGGCACATGGTCAACTTAATTAGGAGCATTAAAGATTCTTGACCCAATAGATGAATGAATTAAACCATAAACAATTATCACAGAATGAGTCACAACTTAGAGCCTAACTGTTTCAATAGTAGTGATTCAGCACAAACTCCTTTTATAATGCCATGCCGTCTATAAGAACAATTTCATGCAAAAATCTAACTAATTACAACTAACTATGACTAAATTTAAAAAAACTATAGAATAAATGTAGGCAAGCAGTATGCAGTGTAGCAGACAAGGCAATCCACAAACATATACCCGCACCCTACACTTATACGGAACACACTGCCCTCAGTGTAAATAAATAAGCAAAACCTGGTTAGTCAGACTCCTCCTCTACATCTGGGGTCATACCCCCTGTGTCAGAATCATCATCAGAGTCTTCATCATCAGAGTTGTCCTCCACATCGTAGTCTAGCAGTCGGTGATCATCGTCTATCGGCACATCATCATCTAGAGGTTCCTCAAAATTTACCCCTACTCCATACATAGCTCGAGCATGCTCATTAAGTGTGTAGTCATAGTCCAACTGCCGAAGATCTACATCAGTCGGCATAATACCCCCATTCATCATAGTGAACCTAGTCATGCCATACAGATGGCGAAGAAAACTCTCATCTAGAGCATATCTCTCAGCAGTGGTAAGGTTGATGCCTTGAACACTTTTTGGATCTTTGATATTCATGAGATCTACCTTCTTCGAGTTATGTGGCAACTTATGGTCTTCTGGCTGCTCCTCAATGTGCTCTTTCCTTAAAATTGCAGTCAACATGTTGCCGAAACTGAAATGGGACCTTTTGTGCACCCTTGCTTTTTGCATCGATGTTCGTATAACTGTACCAATATTGATGGGAACATTCGTCATTAGAGCATATACCAAGAAGACTCGATCACGCGTGACCTTAGTGTATTGTGTCCCAGGAATCAAGCAGGAATTGACTATTCTTAACCATATGCGAGCTTCTCTGTTCAAACAAGAATATGGATAAGTATTGTGACGACTGTTATCTTTATGACGAGTCCACCGGGTCATGGACCTTGATCCACACAACGTATGTCTGATGGATCTGTAGGGAGGTCGGTGGTAGAGCTCCTTGAGTGGTGATCGATCCACACTTGAAGTACCCTGGAAAGAGTTGAAGAAATCAGCATTCAATTGCAAGACTTGCCCCCGAATCTTTACTTCATTTCCCGTAATCCTTGGGGACCAGTTGGCATAAAACTCTCGATTCAAATCAAGATTACATTCGCCCATGTCTCAGAAGATAAAGTCAAGATTTAGTGCCATAATCTTTGCCAAAATGCGGGGGCAGTTCTTTGCTAAACTTTCCTTCTGCATCTAATCCACATGTACATATTTGTTCACCTTATTGTTTCTATACTATTCCTTCCCTTCCTCTTCCAGAACCTATTTGATCCCAAAAGTGCGTCGAGGCACTTGATGAGAGGAGGAATAAGCCTGGTCCTTTCTTGACTGCTTTTGACCTTTTTGTGAGGTGGATGCTTTCTCCTTTCCCTGTCGTACTTTCGGAGCCATGTTACCTGAGATCATAATAGGGTCATGTTAGTCTCATTTCATAAAATTCACTATAATCAAAAAAGAAAATAGTGATGGCACCACCCCACACTTAGTTTCTTTGCACAAACTAAATGAGTGAGTATGTTCGATTACTCAGACTTCATTGAAATACATGTAGATGGTATATGCCAACAACATTATTAGCGCAGCCACACTTTCAACCCTTCACTTTACGTAACAATTTCTTAATTTGATATAGAGAAGCAGCACACAATGGTCTTGTAACCTGGACTATCATTTCCAACTTTATTTCATTGGGGCAATGCAATATTTGAACAAGACTACCACATAGAAATCTTATCATGCTATGGCATAGAAACAATCACACAATCTTATGCTTGTGGTTAACCATGATCATTACATCGATGAACGAGTCATTCACATAGTCAAGCTTATAACTCCCAAATTTATGCATTAAACTTCAATATTTCAACTCCATAAAAATAACAAATTATGACAGTGAATACCAATCAATACATACCGGAGTAAAATCAAGAATACCCACAAGAATGCTTTCACTCAATGAGATGTATTTTTCAAAAATCATAACAAACTAACCATACTCTTATCACCAAGCTCTACTACAAAATCTAGTTAACCATTATAAGTGTATCACTAAAACAACTATGGAACATGAAAGAAAAACTTACTTGGTGATAAAATCATGATGAATCGGGAAGGTGAGCCTGCAGGATTAGATGAGAAAACAGAAAATCTTGGAGAGGGCAAGGGTGCTTGGCCGGTACTTAGGTTTAAGAAAGATTGAGTGGTGTTTTAGAGTAGAAGATATATTTAAAGGATGAGCCATAGGTCGGGTCGGTCCATTCACAAATGGGTTAGTAGGAAAAATTTACGGTGATAAGTTGCGCCTAAAGCATCGTCTAAGCATAAGTAGGCGGCGCCTAACCTATTGCCTATGTTGGCATAGGCGGCGCCTAGCCTATCGCCTATGTTGGCATAGGCGGCACCTAGCTTATCGCCTATGTGAGGCAGTGAGCATAGGCAATGGCATAGGCAGCACCTAGCCTATTGCCTTTGTTGGCATAGGCAAGTGGAAAAATGGCGCACTCTTGGTCAAAAAAGGTCCATACCTCGGGGTCACAAAATAAAGTCGCACTGCGAAACTTTTTCTTTGGGTCGAACCTATATAACTCTAGGTGCGACTCTAATGCGAATCATACTTGAACCTTACATATTTGACCACTCCCACTTACCTATATTGTTCCATCATTCCTAGACTTACCACCATTGACATGACTCACTTCCAAATTAAAATTGGGTCTAATCTCCTCCTTTGTACTTCATGCACCTACACTTAATCAAAAACAACAAAAATGATTAGAAGGATGGGTTGCCTCCCACCAAGCGCCTTAGTTTTGGTCGTGGCTCAACTCTTCTTTTTTAATTTTTATTTACCAAACACAAAATCCTAGTAAAATGATGGGTTGCTTCCCATGTAGTGCTTGATTTATTATCGTGGCACAACATAGTTATCTCAATTACTCAGAATTCATCGAGATATATGTTGGCTATATATTTTATCGAGTTGGTTGGACCGATATATAGCTTCACTCTTTGGCCATTCACCTTAAAGACACCACCATCATTCTTTTCTAACTCCACTACTCCAGATGAGTAAACTTGGATGATTATGAATGGACCAGACCATTTAGACTTTAACTTACCTGGAAACAACTTCAGTCTGGAGTTGAAAAGAAGTACCAAATCATCTTTCTGAAAGTTTCATTGGATAATCCTCCGATCATAATGCTCGCAAATCAATAAGCATACTTACTGTTGCGAGGAAAGGTCGACCCAAGGTATGGAAACCTCAAAATCCACCTCACAATCCAAAATAACAAAGTTTGCAGGAAAAATAAAGGTAGAAACCTTCACTAATACATCATACAAGATACCGATAGGTCATTTTACCGACCTATCTGCCATTACAAGCCGCATGTTGGTTGGTGTAGGATCGCCCAACCCCAACTGTCTATAGATGGCTAGTGTCATCAAATTAATTCTAGCTCCTAAATCACATAACGCCTTAGCAAAATCTAAAGATCCAACCGTGCAAGGAATAGTGAAAGCACCCGGATCTGCCTTCTTTTGAACTAAAGACCTCATGGCAATTGTAATGTAATGATGAAAATTATCTGCCAGTTCATAGCTTGCTGCCCTTTTCTTTGTCAAAAGGTCCTTCATGAATTTGGCGTACCCTGGAATTTTCTCCAATGCCTCCACCAAAGGCATATTAATAGTCAGCTACTTCAGCATGGTCATGAATTTACTGAACTTGGTTTCATCAGCTTTCTTCTTCAGTCTCTAAGAAAAAGGTGGAGGTGGATTTTAAAGAGTTTTCTCCACCACTTTATTTTTATTGTGCTTCCCATTATCAATCTTTTCAGACTGCTGACATCTAGGTGTAGTATCATGAACGTTCTCATTCGGATCTTCAACTTGTACAAGATTTCCTTGGATTTTGCACAGTGTCACTAGGTAAAGTGCAAGCTTTTCTTTGATTGAATGTCGCCGATAGTTTACTCATTTGTTGTTCCAGCTGTTTTATTGAAGTGGAATGCGAGTCAACCAATTAATTTATTGAGGAAAAATTATTTTTTACCTCAGTTACTCCCGTCTTGGTTGCCTCCACTCCTTTCAACAGCTTAGCCATCATGTCCTCCATGGACATTTTCCCAGAGCTAGATGTATCCGCTTTACGATTTCCAAGAGGGATGTACAAATCGCTCTTGTCATTCTTATTCTTCCATTTCCCTTGGTCTCGGTCTTTGTATCCGGATTTTTCATAATAGTTCCGACCTTGGTTTCCTTGGACATTGCCTCAGAAACCCTCTTTATTATTTAAGTAATTTGTTTTTTTCCTCAGAATCGGAGTCATCTCTTCCTTGTGATACAACAGCCTTGACCTTTACTGTATTCCCTGATAATAAATGCTTGGTAAGAAGGTCCATCTGCATTTTCATGTGAGCCATATCCTGGTCATGTTCCTCTTTTCTTCGTATTTGTTCTGCCGTCATGCCAATAGATACAGTGGAGCTTGCTACCTCAGAATCCCTGGTATGCCAAGCTCTACTCTACTTTGTTATACAATCCAGCATATCACATGCCTCAATAAAAGTAAGGTCCATGAATGACCCACCCGCAGCATTATCGACCACTAGCTTAGTCACCGAGTTCAAAGCCCTGTATAATATTTCTATCAAGTGGACATTGGTCATATGATGATTTGGGCACCGCATAAGCTTCTTCTTGAAGCTCTCTCATGTCTTATGGAGAGCTTCAGTTGGAAGCTATCTGAAATTGCTTAGCTCATATCTTAATTGTGCTCTCTTGGATGGCGGAAAGAATCTTTCTAGGAAAGCTTCTTTTAGTTGCCTCCAATTAGTAATAGAGCCAGGAGTTAGCCCATTTAACCATAGAGTTGCCTCTCCAGATAGAGACAATAGAAATAAGCGCAACCAGATTTCATTCTATCCAACCCCTAGATTGTCAAACAATTTGCATGTTGAGATAAAATTAATCAGATGCATATTCGGATCGTCGCCTGCAAGTCCACCAAATAACCCTTTGAGTTAAAATAGCTGGATCATGGTGCTAGTGATATTGAACTTGGCTCCGGGTGCCAAGGGCGGAGGAATAATAGCCCCTATGGCACCAGCCCCATCCAAGTCATCATCACCATCATCAAAAGCAACTTGCACAGTTCGGCGTTCGGGTCTCATTCTAGCTTGACGATCTCTGTTGATATTTCTATTCACTGGTGCAACCACATCATCTGCACGCCTTGGATTGAATAACTCATCATCACCCAGGTCCTCATCCTCAAGATTTGGTACCCGACCTGGGTTATTTGCATTCTGTTGATTTACTTGCACAGCTGCTAATGCAGCTAATCTAGCCTGCTCCTATTGAGTAGCCATCCTTTCAAGGTCTCGTTGCGCATCCATTCTGTTAATAAGATATGGTTCTGGATTTATAGGTAATAATGGTTGACCGGATCTTCGTGTATTTGGCATTCACTCCACTAAACCTGAACAAAAAAAAACAACAAACAAAAAGTAAAATTTGACAATCTTTGACCAAAGGGTCTATTAACTATCACAAACGTAGTTGACAACCGTATTCCCCGGCAACGACGCCAAAATTTGATACGCCCAAATTATAACTCTCGTTAGAAAGTGTAAGCGGTCGCTGTCAAATATAGAACCCAACAGGGTTGGGTGTCGAATCCCACAGGGAATACTTTGGTCACTAAGTATTGTGATTATTATTAGACTGTTGATCGAAGGTTCCAAGATAAGGGGGGTTTGGTTTATGTGCACAATAATATTATCAATGCAACGATGAGATGCTATGTGTAATTATATTTGATCACAGAGAATGATAAGTTAGGGTTATGTCCACCTTGTAGCTTCTACTTCTCTATTAACTATGAGTATAATATGGATTTTATACATGCATGCACTTATAGAGAGACGTATTCTAATTCTCAACCCAAGTTTTTTTCAACCATCAAGGATTTATTCACCTTAGTTCTCTCGAATTCAAAGTGTACAAAAAATTGTACGAACTCTCCAAGCAGTTAATCCTGCTAGGGCATTAACGTGTAAAATAGAGGTTGGCAACCCTATTTTCTGGTCATACTCTCTTTTCCAAATAGTAACTTTTCTATCAAACAAGTTATTGCTATAATGACGTATTCCCTATGTTTTCAACCACGAGAATTCAATTAAAATGAAGAGAGTAATGATATAAGTGGATTACACATCATAAATTCACAAACCCATAGCAATAGAGAGTATACTACAAGGTTTCCATAACCCTAACAAATAAGCTTAGCTATACATGAATAAAACAGAAATCAACATAGAAATATTCATCATACTAAAACAAAGAATGATCTTGGTGATGAAGATGACTAGCAAAATTAAGAGAGAAACCCATTTCTCTCTCTCTCTGTCCTCAAGCTACGCTGCTTTCTTGTTTTCAAAAAAATAATATAGAATCTGAAATTGAATAATCCCTAAAAATTCAGCAATAATTCTTTTAATAACATCCTTCTCTAATAAATTAATTCTGCATCCTTAACTATTTAAAAATATTGAGTTTGCCCAGTAAAAATTTCCTATGCGTCACATTCAGTCCAAGAGGTGCTTTCCTTTATATGTGAAGTTTTCCTTTGCTGTCCACAGGTCCCCAAAGTGATGAAATCTTCCTCATTAGTACCTGAAAAGCATGCTAATCACATAGGTTTGCTCACTTAACTAAAAATAGACTAAAAGTGCAAGACTTATGTATTTTATTCTCAAAACTTATAGGTGATTATTGTGTGTAGTGTTAAGGGTCCTAGAGTTATTCATATTCTAGGTTTCTTAATATTAAACCATCATTTTTCTATCTAACTATCCTTTATATTATTATCATCTTGTAACCGTTGGTATCTTGTAATCTCAAGCCATTTGAAGTTTTGTTGTTCTCACATCGTTATTGCTCATTGTGTTCATCATATCATAGTTGATAATATAATTTGTAGTGGCTGTTTCGGTATTGAAACACACCTTTATAATGTGTTATTGTGTTGTTGTTGTGAATCGGAGAGTGGTCTCCACTTGGTCCTCGACTATTTGTAGCTTGTGGACTATTTTGGAGTGTGATTTTTGTGCCTTCCTTGTTTGATTTATATCATTTGGTATCAAATCATGGCTTGATTTTTTCCCCACAAGATCAATATTGGTCTAGCTTTCTTGAAAAATTCAAAAGAAAAATGTGAGAATGAAAGAGTTATTTTATTTTGTGTCTTGGCCGAGAACTAGTGTTCTTGTTGTTGTGTCTTTACTAACTGTTGTGTGTCTAGATCTAGGTGTTCCTTTTTTGTTTTGTTTCTTATAGTGTTAGTTTCTTCTTCACTAACACTCTTGAGTCTAGATCTAAATTTAAGTTTGAATTGTTGAACTTGTTGTTCTGGATCTAAGTATTGGCTGGTTGTGCTGTTATTATTGTGGACTTGGCCGTGAGTTGTTGACCTTATTGTTGTGGAATTGGACATTGCATTGTTATTGTTCTTGGTGGTTTTTGATGTTGTTCTTGATGTTATTCCCAACCTTCTTAACTTGTTAAAATAAAGTGAACATTATATCTATAAAGGTGAAGGGGAAAAGGTGAAGCTTTGTTAGTCTTGAAAAACTTACCATCACCCATCAACTAGTCAATCACTTCTCAATAACTTTCCTTGTTTTAAGGACCTTGTTTTAAGGGGGGATGGTACAAGAAAGTCAAATCTTCCACTTTTGAATTTGAAAAGAAAATTTCAAGACTTGTTTCCCTCCTAAATTAATTTTCCACCAAGTCCAAATCACAAATTGTTCAAGACTTCCAAATATTGGAAAATAAAATTTGTTAAGACCACAACCAATACATGGCTATAACATCACCAATTACTGTTCACACAATAATTTTTAAGCTCAAATTTTGATTTCTTAGTTTCATTTTATTGTTTTTGTAGTTTTGTTTGTAGATTCCAATACCAATTTACAAGCTAGTGACCATTTACTAGATTGTAAATTGGTTTTGAAACCATCCTTCGCGTTTACGTTCCTTAATGTGCCTTATTCTTTAAGTTGTTGTAACACTTGGTTCACCTCTCAACACCTCACAAGATACAATAAAAAAACTTGCAACACTTAAGAGATTGAGTGTAAGGAAAATGAGAGACAAAGAAATAAACAGAGAGTGTGAGAATGTTTCTTTACAACTAACTCATTTGTTGATTCTTCACAAGTTAGACACTATAGATGTCATCTTCCAAGTAGCATTAGAGGTTGAAAGGGAGCTTAAAGAGAGCTCATTTATGGCTGTCCAACCTGAGACCACCAAGGCTGCCCAAAAACATCCTCTAGGTATAAAGGTAAACCAAATTCCACTTTCAATTCCAAAGGATTTCAATGCTTCAAATGTCAAGGGTGGCGACACAAGGCTATAGACTGTCCAAACCAAAGGAATGTGATCCTTAGGAAGGGAAAATTATAATATCCTGGAGAAGAGGTGGTAAATGAATTAGATAAGATTATTACCAAGCCTCAAGATAGAGAACAAGAAAAGGTTGAAATACAAGGTGAGGAAGATGGAGAAGATGTGTGGCCATGTGAAGTGCCTCTCTAAAAGAGGTGAGGTCGTGAATTTATGGTCAAATTCCTCTCAAGATGGAGAGGATGACACAATAATGATCATAATAATGAAAATTTCGTTTGAGCATGTTGAATGCAACCGACAGAGTACACAAGTTTAAGGTTAAGAAGGCTCACAAGCCGTCCAAAGGGTGCAGTCCACGGATGCTATTTTGGAGCCCTTTCATTAAAGGGCTCTTTTGTCATTTTATCTTTTATTTGTTTTGTATTATAAATAGAACATGTTAGGGTTTTTTATCATTATTTATTTAAATATATTTAAGAATACTTCTCTTGTGAGAGAGAGCTCCAAACCAAAACTAGGGCTTAAACAAGTAAGGAATCAGTTGTATTTGTATTTGATTGGAAACGTTAGTGCCTGAGAGGTGGATTCCCATCTTGTATCTTCGCAAGAGATATATGATTGTTTTTTAGTGTTAAGGGTCCTATAGTTATTCATATTCTAGGTTTCTTTAGATTATACATCATTTGTCTATCTGTCTATCCTTTTTATTTTTGTCATCTTGTAACCGTTGGTATCTTGTAATATCAAGACGTTTGTAGTATTTTGTTCTCACATTGTTATTGATCATTGTGTTCATCATTTTGTAGTTGATAATATAGTTTGTAGTGGCTGTTTTGGTGTTGAAACACACTTTTATAACTAGTTATTATGTTGTTGTTATGAATCTGATAGTGGTCCCCACTTGGTCCTTGGCTACTTGTAGCTTGTGGATTATTTTGGAGTGTGATTTTCGTGCGTTCCTTGTTTGATTTGTATCATAAGCACTGTATTATCCTTTTATTTTAATAAACCAGCGTTATCAATTTATGCATACCTTAGGATGTGTCGAATTTCTTATCACTTCATTAGGTTATCTCGTGTATTAATATATTTTCTTTGTTCGTGGATCTTCTGACAAATAAGAATCAACCAATTTGATCGCGAAGGAACTGGCAGTTAAGATGCTCAGAAGTCATCTTGTTGTAGTTTGTGAGCTTAGTGTGTTACTATTACCATTTCTTAGGATTCCATCTCCTTTTTTCTTATTTTAATCATGGAAATATTGGATTTTTCTTTGATACACAAGGTGAAAGAAAAATATAAAGGGTATATGTGATTTGACTTATAATTAAGGGGGCAGGGGTGGAGAGGTGTTTGGTTTGGTTAGATTAATGATTTTTTTTAAAAAAATAATTTCTGTAGATTTGAGATTTTTCAATCAATAAGGGGTATAGGTAATAAATTTTCTACTAACAAAATTAACTATGGTTAAACAATATGACAAATCATATAGTAAAACAACAAATGAAAGTTGACGGATAATTTGATGGCACGACCTGACTCAGATCGTTGTCTTAATGAGTTTCCTAAGTCCGACCAGGACCATCGACCACCCCCATTACCGAACCCAACCTCCATCCGCCTACCCTGAGTTTGTTGAATTTTGAACATATAACAAGAGAGAGTAACAACTCAGATGAACACTCTTGGAAAGGGTCACGACCATAACCGACCCAATCGAGTCCAACCATCCAAATAAGTTCCATTAATAATTAAACATAAAATCTCAAAATAAAGTGTCAGCCCCAATAATAATAACAATGCTAAGGCTGGCACCCATACTGATCCCGCTCATTCTAACCTATGGTAGTTCCACAAAAGCCTCTAACCAAAGGAATACAAAAATCCCGTCGGGAAATGCTCCAACCATAGAAAAAGCAAATATCCATAAATAATCCAGAGTATGAAATAACATCCATGAAATGGAGTCTTTCAAAAAGATGGAAGCTCACCACTTCCATCCAAAGAAGACCCCCGGATGTCTGAATGGTAAGCAGGAGGAGTAGAACAGTCAGTTCCTATATCTCGTGGGGATACAACCACCCGAAGATGGGTTAGCGGGTGAATGATAGCATGAACTAAGGATAACGAAAAAATAATTCCATTTAAGAAAAACAAGTAAAACCATCCATATGCACACAACCCATACATATACATAACCATGCCGGAAAAGGGAACAAAGTTTAACATGCATTTAAATGCTTTAACCTAGGTATATGAAGCTTAACCGTCCTTAACCATCCATTGGATATATGGGTCCAGTGTAACCCCCTGAACGGGCCTCGATGCGTGTAGCTGCACGAATCAGATTCCAAGAGACAAACTCTAAAATTAGCCAAGCGGTGAATATGTAACGCCCCAAATCTGGTACCCAGAATGATACACGATGCTCACGATCCTGAAGGACCATAAGTTAAACCATGACTGATATCTGTATCTATATACTGCATAAAATACTTTATAATATGGAAACATGAACTGAAAGGCCATAAGGTTCAAAAATAAGGCATAGTATCTGATAAAACTCTAACATTTGGGAGGGGTATGAAATACCCAAAACAATTGTAATAAGCTATCTGAACATATTGCAGTCTGGAAAGCCTCTAAAACATGATTGTCTGAATAAGAAGTTGATGGGACATGTCCCCAACTAACTCCAACTAATAAATTAGTAACTGAAATACAAAAATAATGATTATGTTCTCGAAAGATGAGGACTCACTGCTAACTCTGACAGTTGAGATTGGAATCTACTTATGCTCTGGAGCTCCTATCTCTGAACCTATGGCATAAGATACCATACCGCAAATGCGTCAATACTTTGAATGTACTAGTATGCATGTGAGGTAGGCTGAATACATTGGGTTCATATGCATAAACAATAACAATAACAGACTGAGTATCATGATCATGAGAATACATGCATGAGACATAATAATTGACACTGATACCATGATAACATGATTTCTAAATTTGAATACTGATAACATGACATACTGATAACTGATAACATGAGTGACTATATCTGACAGTCCTAAATCTAATGGAACTAGCTATCTCGTACTGTATCTGAGTTGACTATATCTGATAGTCCTAAAATCAATAGAACTATCTGAGTTCTATTATTGAGACTGATTGACTGTGTCTGACAGTCCTGATTCTTTAACATAAAACTGTGGTAAGTAGTTATCTAACCAACATGCCCTTAATGTGCCATTATGACTGAGTTGGGGTCCAATCTGTAACCCCAATTGGAAAGGGTGTCAATACCGCACTACTGGTAAGGACAAGCTGTAGGTGACCCTCATTTAATAGTGTTCAGAAAAGAGAATGGTGGGGCCGTTATTTGGTAGTTCTTATCCAACTTATCAACCCTCATCAAACAATGTTGATATCTCAACCTATGCTGGCTACATAGTTCTGTAACACAAGGATGACTTCTAAGAATCACACCCTCATCTGATAGTGTGTGTTCCCATCCTTGGGTTCACTTGTTGCTAATTCCTACTCCCATCTGAATAGACTTTGAACATGATTTACTGAACTGAACATGAGCTGACTTACTGAATTCCATTGACTGATTGAATACTATTGATATCTAACAACTGATTGAGTTTATGAGATCATGTAGATTTCCTGAGTCATAAGACTTTCTAAAGTCTAAGAATTCATAGATTGACTGAGAGTATCGTGAAAATATGACATGGCTCTAGGAGCACAACTATTGTTTCAGGTATGAGTACCCCTAGGACTCGATGGAAGAAAATTTACCAAGCATAACTTACTTTAACATATAATTAACATCATAATCCATACTACATTTATAGAAGCATTTCATCAAAACATGTGATAGGCATAACTTGTACATACATGGGGATTTCATGGTATCATGCTAGTTAGGAACTTTTCCTTCATCTAGGCATTTAATCAAACATATTATAGGCATGGTACATGTAAACATCATTGTACAATAATTAAACATTATGGTTCAATTCTAATTTCATCATTCAAGGGTTTAGTCATAGGTTTGTATAAATCTATATCTATAATAATTTAACCGGCATAGAATTTGTCACCCAACATGGAGTAGAATTTAATTTCTCATTATCCAAATGAACAAGTGCAGCCCAATCATGAAATTTATAAGAAAATCCATAAAATCAAATTTAAAAAAGGATTCTTGGGATTCATGGATGAAAGGAGTCCATGAATGAACACTATGCATACCTTAGTTCATAAATACACAAAGATTGATGGAGAAAATTCTTGATTCTGAATCTTCTATGAAAAACCCTAGGTTGTTCTTTAGAGGTCTTTTTAGAGAAGAGAGTGTATTTTAGGTGAAAAGTGGTTGAATCGCGTGTTAAAGGGCTTAAATAGGGGTGGGAAATTGACCCTTTTAACCCTGAACGTGTCTTGTAATTTTAGTAAAAATTTCCCAAATTGGACCCCTAGCAAGACGTGGCGCTATCACGCCATGTCACTGGATTTTGAAAATTGGTAAACTGAGGGATGGCGTGATGCGGAGCCATCATGTTATCCTTTATTTTGTGACCTACAACTTTGGTAAAACACGGAGGAAATCACGCCGAGACACTAGAAAAGGATAATTGCCATTTTAGCTTATGGAGCGGCGCGCTACTAACCAATATGACACTGTTTTACAATAGGAACTTGGAATAGTCATAACTTCTTACCCGGTTATCGAATTTAGGAAAATTTTATATCGATGGAAAGCTTATTGAATTTCCCACATGAAAAAAGTGAAAATATTAAAAATACCACGTGTACAAAAGCGTATTCATCTTTTTAATAAAGATCCTAACATTTTTGAGATGATTTCAAGTTAGCAAAAGGTACGGGGTACTACAGAATATCCTTCACCAATTCTCGCTTCTCCTTATCAACATGAGCTAAGATACTTATGGATAACCTGCTAAGCACATCAACAACAATATTAGCCTTACCTGGATAATAGTGAAGATTCATATCATAGTCCTTGAGAAGCTCCAACCATCTCCTCTACTTGAGATTTAGCTCCTTTTGAGTGAACGCATACTATAGACTCTTATGACCAGAAAAGATGTCTATGTGCATTACATATAGATAATGCCACCATATTTTCGAAGTAAAAACCACCTATAATAGCTCTAAATCATGAGTAGAATAATTCCTCTCATGCACCTTCAACTCCCTAGAAGCATAGGCAATCACCTTCCCATGCTTCATAAGGACACAACAAAGCCCCACCTAAGATGCATCACAATAAACCACAAATCCCTTATTACCTTCAAGTAATGTCAAAATCAGAGCTGAAGTTAGATTGTCCTTAATCTTCACAAAAATCCCTTCACACGCTTTCAACCAAGAAAACTTTGCCTTTTTCTGAGTCAACTCAATCAAAGGAGCAGCTACCGTCAAAAAGTTTTCCACAAACTGTCGATTATACCCAATCAAACCCAAGAAGTTCTGAATGCCAGTTGGAGTCGTAGGCCTAGGCCACCTTTTAAAAATCGGCACCTTTTGAGGGTCCACCAATATCCACTCGCTAGAAATAATATGACTAAGAAAAGTCACAAAATTCAACCAAAACTTACATTTAGAGAACTTGGTATACAACTGTTGTTCCTTTAAGGTTTGTAATAAAATACGGATGCGATTATCATGATCCACCTTACTTTTGGAATACACTAAGATGTCATTAATGAATAAAATGACAGAGAGATTGAAGAACTACTTAAAAACCCCATTGATCAAATCCATGAATGCCATCAGGGCATTATAAATGACATCACAAAGATTTCAAAGGGCCAATACCAGGTACAAAAATTCATCTTAGGGATATCCTCCTCCCTAATCTTATGCTGATGATACCCTAGATAGAGCATCTGTCTTAGAGATGAACTTAGCACCTAGCAATTGATCAAATAAGTTATCTATTCTTGGGAAACGATACTTTATCAAGACCATCACCTTATTCCACTATCGATAGTCAATGTAAATCCAAAAGAAACCATCCTTCTTATGCACGAACAACACCGGTGCACCCCACGGGGATACACTAGGATGAATAAACCCCTTATCTAAAAGATCCTTGTATTACTCATTGAGTTTTCTCAACTCAGCTGGAACTATTCTATAAGGAGGAATAAATATTGTACAAGTATCCAAAACCAAATAAACAGCAAACCCTATTTTTTTATCTGGAGGAACACCAGGAAAATTATCAGGAAAGATCTCAGGAAACTCATTTACCACTAAAACCAAATATAGAGAGAAAGACCTTCGGAGTTAGAATCTTTAACCCAGACCAAGTGATAGAAGTAGCCTTTAGAGATTAACTTTTGAGCTCTAAGATAAGAAATAAACCTCCCCCTAGGAGCTAGGGAACCACCTTCCTACTATAATCGGCTTACCAGGGAACTTAAAGACAACTTTATGGCTCTGATAATCCAAAAATGCATAACAAAGGTGTAACCAATCCATTCCCAGAATAACATCTAAATCTGCTATATCCAGCTCGAACAAATCCACCAAATTCTACCTAACACCTAAATATAGAACACATCCCCTATAGAATATTTTAGCAATAACTGAGTCACCTACTGGGGTATAAATAAAAAAAGGATTTGAGACATCCTCAGGATCAAAAATAATACATGTAGCCACAAATAAGGTCATATAAGAATGAGTGGACCCCATATCAAGTAGATAATAAATGTCAAGAGAAAAGAGTTGTAACATACCAGTAATGACATTAGGTGATACCTCAGATTAGTAATGAGATATAGGAGCATACAACCTGTTTTGACCTGTGCTAGTACCAGAAGCAGAAGAAGACACCGAAGCTACACCACTAAGTTCAGGATCAAAAGATGAAGCAACAAGATCTTTGACCGCTCCTGATGCACCGTTAACAACCAGATAATTTCTGAGCATATGGCTTGGCTGGCCATATTTAAAATACTTATCCCTGCCTTCATCATAATAGCCCTGATGAAGACGACCATAGAACCAACAAAGAGGGAATAAATAAGTCGACTGGCCTTCATTCGCCTGATATTGGGAACTTTGTGCTACAAAATTATCACCACCTTATAGATGTTTATCACCAAACTACCTCGAGTAAGGACCACTAGCATTAGATAAGGAATCCAAACTCCCCCACTTTGTGTTTGACCATTTATCTCTACCCCAACTGCCCTGCTGCTAAGAAATACTCTTCTCAGAGAACCAGTTCTCTTATCCTGACTTTTCTAAAATTCTTCTTGTTTTCTCTTTTCATGCTTCACCTACTGTATATGAACAACCAACCTCCAAATATCTATATCCTTAATCAACAAAGTAGTATTTCTTTCAAAGATTCAATCCTAAGATACCCTAGAAGTGAACTTTCTCATTCTCGCCCAAGTGTCAGCCACCAAATCAGGAGCATACCTTGACAACTGATGAAAATTCAAAGCATATTCCTTGGTAGACATTTTACCTTGCTTAAGATTCATAAACTCCTCTATCTATTCTTTCCTCAGGTCTTAAGGAATGAAACAATCCAGAAAAGCATTAAAAAAAGCATCCCATAAGGACAACTCCTCCACATTACCTCTATCCATATCCTACTCTTTGTATAATTAGTACATAATATCCTTGAGCTGATAAGTAGCAAAATTTATTCCTTCCATATTAGTGGCCTGTACAACCCTGAATATCTTCTCCATTTCATCCAAGAAACCCTGAAGATATTCCTCTACCTTTACACCAGTAAAAGTAAAAAGGTTTAGTTTCATAAACTGACCAACTCTTGTGTCCTTAAAAGATAAAACACTAGATTCATCCCACCCAGCCTGAGCAGTAATTAACTGAGCAATAGTATGAATTGATTGGAGAAATTTTGCATTAGTCACCTCAACCTGTGGTGGACTAGTAGCAACTGGGGGAATTCTAGAACAATTAGGGATAGGACCCTGAGAACTAGATCAAACTCTAGGTGTAGGACATACCCCATCAAAATCATCCCCAGATTGGATTGAATAATTTTCTTGTGTTCCAGATTGTCGAGGCATAATCTAAAAAGTGAACAACCAAGGATTAGAAAAATTTCCAAGACTCAGAATCCAAGCTTGAAAACTTATGTTGGGTGTATTTATGCACTCTAGTGTTACTATGCTAGCTTATTTAGCCTTGTTTTGAGGATAATTTGTGTGCTTTATGTGTTGATATGATATAAAAAAGCACATAGGTACCCAAGTGTGTGATTACAATATTAAAAGTGAATTCCGAATAAGTTTGTACTTAATTGAGTCATTTAGAGTTCATTCTAGAGAACTAGTGTTACTAGCTTGAGCTAGGTACTTGTCTAGTCTATTTTGATGGATTCTAGTGCATTGAATGGGTTCGTCGTTCATGATACTGTGTTGTTTTGCTGTCTAACCCATTGTGAAAATTAATGTAGGATTATTTGTGAGATGATTATGATGATATATGGTTGATTTAAAGGCTGGAAATCCATGAGATACACACCACAAAAGCTTGGATGAAGGAAGGATATTGGAACACTTAGAATTTATATTGGATGTAACTTCTAGTGAGATATCATGCTAGGGGTGCGCTACGACCCCTATTTGACTCAATCAAGAACATTGTCGTGATATCTAATTGACTTTAATAGCCATTGCACTACGTCCTATTGTAAAGTCAATCAAGTGGTGTGGTGCTACTCCCACTCTAAACATGGCCAAAAGTGCAAATCGATTCCTATATGGCTTGGTCTTATCTTCTCCTATAAATACATATTTTGTCATATTTGTAAGCACGCTTGGATGTCTTGTAACATGAAGGAACTACTACTACATATCTTTATGTTTACAATCTTTTATTTAGCATTCTATTAGATTATATCATGTATTCAACCTTTTGGATCATGATTATGACAATGAGTGGCTAAAAACTATCTTTTCTGGGTTAAATCAAAGAACATGACTACTATCGTTTTGAATTAAGTTCATTTGAATTGATTATACTTATTGGTTGTGTGTTCATTCTTGAATTAACTATTTTGAGGCTTTATCAAGCTTAGAATACATCTATTATCGACCTTGTGATCTCAGGAGAGGGAATATGGAGATAGGATGTGGGAATAAACAAAGTATGGTTTGATTTCTATTATGAAATAAGGAATTCAAATTAGCATCTAGGATGGGGATGTACCCAGAAGCCTTACTTGATTCACATGTAGGATGATAGTTTAAAGAACTTAATTGGATTATTACATCCCCACTCTATGATGTTGATGTAATGTTTAAGTTAGGTAAACATCTAGAGGTTGGGAGACCATGATGATACAATTAACCCTACGATGAACAACCAAGATAAGTAAGTTAATGAATGAAGTTCAGTGACATAGTATGATTGTTCGAAGTTCTTTAACTCTGGGATTTACTTCTTTGATTGTTCCAAGACTTTTATTTTCCGTATTGTTCACTTTTCCTTAGTTAACAAATTATAAACTCTATTTTGGGTTACTCTTGCATCAATTGAATCAAAATTGAGAACTGAAATTGAATTGTTCTTAGATCAAGTCCCTGTGGGATTGATATACGGTTTTCTTTAAGGCCATTGTATTACTTGGTGAGACGACGTACACTTACGTGTGCGCTGTTATGTTTTTGGCGCCATTGCTGGGACTTATAATTTTGCAACTATTTTATTTTTAGTTGTACTTTTAGATTTATTTGGTGTTTTTATAGTTGGTCTTGCTTTTATATTTGTAGGAAATAGGTTTGCAAAGTAGTAAGATGGAAAGGGATCAGGATTTTATTTAACCAAGCTCCGAACTTGAGCAACTTTTCCATCAACATAGGAGAGAAGCAATCCTTCTCCCTTCTATTCCTCAAATTACAAAAGATTAATTCAATACTACTCTAATGAATTAATAAAAAGTAGCCGCAAGACAGTCAGAGAAGTGGAAATCCCACTTCTAACCAATTTAACCTCCTCATTTCAGAAGCCGACAGCTAGAGGGAATTTTGAGCTTCAACAAAATATGGTGCAACTTCTGAGTAGTAGAGGATAGTTCACAAGGATTTCAAATAAAGATCCGTAGGTCCACTTACAAAATTTCCTTGAAATCAGTGATAGATTCATTATTACAGGGGTGAATGCAGATTATGTAAGGATGACGTTGTTTCCCTTTTCACTATTGAGGAAAGCAAAATAGTGATTGAATGTGGAGCTGGTAAATTCAATCAGATCATGGTATGACATGGATTGAAAATTCCTTATCCATTTTTTCCCATCTGGTAAGACTGCGAGAATTCGTAGTAAGAGTGTTCTTCAAATAGAAGCCAGACGAGAATCTTTATCATTCTTGGGAGCACTTCAAGGAACTTTTTCGGGACCATCCACACCATCAACAGTCCAATGAGGTACTTGCTCATACTTTTGTAGAGGCTCTTGATCAAAATACAAAAATATTGCTAGATTCAATTGCAGGTGGTCAAGCTCTTGAGTTGACATATGTGAGCTGTACACTTTAATTAACTGCATAGCTCAAGGAAATCCACAGTGGCATTAAAATTCAAAGAGTTCTACGAAAAGAGTTGCAGGTGTATTAGAGGTTGACTAATTCACTACTATATCTTCTCAAATTTCTACATTGAAAAATCAAATAAGTAGTCTAGAGTTTGGAGTAGCACAACCTGCAGCCACAGTAAATACAATCCAACAAGCTGCAGGTTGGTGTGAAGTTTGTGGTAATGGTATCTATTCAACAGCTATGTGTGCTGGAAATCCAGAATCGGTAATGTATGTGGGTAATGTTCAAAGGCCTAATTATGGTAACACCTACAACATAAAGTTACCTACTCATCCATAAATGCATACATAGAATGCCTTACAGCAGTAGGTTCCACTAAATTAGTCAACTAGTAATGTAGAGAAGATAATGAAACAACTTTTAACTGGTCAAGCATAAATTGCCGTGGATATGAAAAGTCAAAAGGCAAAATTAAAGAATCAGCAAGAGGACACAAGAAGCTTAGAGTTGGAGTTGGATCAATTACAATAAACATTAAATACTAAGCCTCAAGGTGGTTTGTCAGCAGATACAAAAAATACATAACACATAATAGTAATCACTTTGAGGAGTGGTAAAGATCTTAATGAAGAACCTCCAAAGGCAACTAAGGATGTATATGTATATTTGAATCCCCCAAAGGTATCTGAAAAAGTGGCAAAAAATTTGAGAAAGTCTGAGTACTGTAAAGAAAAAATTGTTGCAGTAGTGGAGAATCAAATTCCACAACTTTCTTTCCCACAGAAGCACAAAAAATTAAAGGAGGATGCATGTTTTATGAACTTCTTTGAAATGTTCAGAGATCTTCAGATTAAATTATCTTTGTTAGATATTTTGCAGGGTATGCCCTAGTATGCTAAGTACATGAGGGATGTGGTTGGTAATAAGGTAAAGCTGTAGGATGTGGAGACAGTAGCACATACTAAAGAGTGTAGCGCTATGGTGACACAGAAAATCCCTTCAAACCTGAATGATTTGGGGAATTTTACTCTCCTTATTCAAATTGGGAGTAGTAAAACGGTCCATGTACTGAGTGACTTAGGGGCAAGTGTTAACTTGATGTCCCTCTCTATGTTCAACACTTTCTAATTGCGGAAGCCTAAACCAAGCCCTTTGCTACTGTAATTGGTGAATGGGGTCATTTCTCATTCGGAAGGAATTATTGAGAATATCCTTATAAAGGTTGGTAACTTTGTTATTCATGCTGACTTTATTATTTTAGATTTTTAGGCATATGAATAGGTACCAATCATTTTAGGGCATCCATTCTTAGCAATTGAAGGAGCTTTAATTGATGTTACAGAAGGTATGCTCAAAATGAGGTTGAAGGATGAAGAGGCAATATTTAAAGTTTACAAGGCAATAAACACACTATCCCCCTTTAAGGACTTGTGTATGATTACAATTATTAAAGGGCATAAATGTGGGGTGGTTAGTCTGCTAAAGACCTCTTCGAACTACCTTATTAAGCTTCCTAAGCCAAAACCACCATAGCCAGATATAGTCAAATTGATGAGCCTAAAAAGGAAAAAGTTGAAAAACTAGGTACACTTGAGATTTCATACCCAAGAGCGGTAAAAAACAATAAGAAAATTAAGACCAAGTGTGAGAAAAAGAAGGAAAGAGAATAAATAAGTCATAGTTGGGTCGTACCGCGATAATAAATTAGGCACTGCTTGGGCGGAGACCCAAGTTAAGTAGGTATGTTTTTTTTTATTTTTTAGCTTTGTTACTTCATGTAGTTTTTGTTTTGTTAAGACACGGGTTGATGGGAAGACTGAGGACTGAAATCCTGAGCTAAGGAGCAAGCCGAAAACTAAGTGTGGGGTCTCATAGACCTCCTTTATGCAAAAAGATGCTACTAGTTAGGATTAGAGGCCTCAAGGAGTATTTTTATCTTTGCTTTTAAATTATACTTTACGGACAAAGTAATTTTTTAAGTGTGGGGTGGGGAAATCCCAATTTTGGGCTCAATTTAAATTTTTTGTGTAGGATATTCTTGTTGGTGCTATTTTTTATTATATTGTTCAAGTGTTTTAATTGTAAAACAATGTTGGTTGTGTGCTTCTTACCCTTGAGATTCCTAGGCTTATGTTTATAACTGTTTTACTTGTTGGATTAAAGGTTGAATTCATGTTATTATTTTGTTAAGAGTCTATGATTATGCTGTGTGAGTCGAGCATGTGCCATGTGCGAGTAAGGTGTTGTATATTCCTTGTTGCATGTGATGTCTAGAACTTTCCCAGTGTATGTTCAAAGAGAAATAATGAGTATGGGTTTAGGAGATGATATAGGCATTTCTTTGATAGCCCTGTCTTATACCCTTTTTTGACCTGCCCTTTGTGCATAGTCCTAGTAAGTCCCATTGAGCCTTTCATTTTTTCTTTGGCAGCCTAGGTAGACTAATCCCTTCTATTATAGACTTTAATTTTATCCAAAGCTCCTAGGCACTTTTGTGTAAATTTGACTGAGTTAGAAGTATGAAATTGAAAAAGAAATAGGTAAAATTGAAGCCCCAAAGTTGTAGTTATAGGTGTTCAAGAGAACTTTTATGTGTTTTGGTAGGGAGTTAATTAACTAAAATAGTAAAAGTTTGTTCCAATTGAATGAGTTGTGCATAAAATGCTCCTACCATAGTATTGAGAATGAGCTTAATTAGATGGGGCGAAAAACAAAAGAATGGGGTAGATAAAAGTGGTGTGATTTAGTTGTTAGAGTGTTTTTAATTGTATAATATAGTGTATTAAAGAGTTTAGGGAAGATAGTCACCATTCTTATCGAAAATAGTTCCTACCCATCCCGTAACCTACATTACAACCCAAAAAGACCTAATTAATCCTAAGTTCATTATTCTGATATTAGTGGACTACTAGACTAAGGGAAAGCCTATGGTTCACTATATGTAACTTGTAAATTCCTTACGAGAGTGAGCGTAATTTGATTCTTGTACACATTATATTATAAAATGCTCTGATGTGAGTGATTATGGGTAACTCTCTTATTGTGAGGGGTATATAATTAATGAATGTGGGTGATTTGTATGATGTCCTTAATTGAACAATAAGCATGATTTTTCCAATTATATAAGTCAATACTTGAGGCTTGGATATTTTGGAGTAGTGTTTATGAGCTATCAGTTGTGTATATAACATACTTAGTGTCGAAACTTGTATTCGGTGTACTCATTGCAGTACTTGCTTTAGTGTCTAGCATGTAGTAGAAATGTAGAGTCTCCTTATCTTATAATGCTTAGATTTAAGAGTTTTTCGAGGATGAACAAAGCTTTAATTGTGGGGTGGTGATGTTGGGTGTATTTATACACTCTAGTGTTACTATTCTATCTTATTTAGCCTTGTTTTGAGGATAATTTGTGTGATTTATGTGTTTATATGATATTAACAAGAATATAGGCACCCACATGTGTGATTACAATGTTCAAAGTGGATTCCAAACAAGTTTATACTTAATTGAGTTATTTAGAGTTCAATCGAGAAAACAAGTGCTAATAGCTTGAGCTAGGTGCTTGTCCAGTCTATCTCAATTGATTCTAGTTCGTTGAATGAGTTTGCTATTGTTGATATTGTCTTGTTTTTCTCTCTAACTAGTGGTGCCAATTAATGTAGTATCATTTGTGAGCTGATTATGATGATATATGGTTAATTTAAAGGCTGGAAATCCATGGGAAACACACCACAAAAGCTTGGATGAAGGAAGGACGTTGGAATACTTAGAATTTATCTTGGATGCAACTTCTAGTGAGGTATCACGACAGGGCTACACTACAACCCCTATTTTACCCAATCAAACACTACACTGCGACCCCTAATTGACTTAAATTGCCATTACACCATGACCGATAGTAAAGTCAAGCAAGTGGTGAGCCGTAACCCCCACTCTATACATGGACAAAAGAGAAAATTGATTCCTACATGACTTGGTATCATCTTCTCCTATAAATAAATGCTTTGCCTCATTTGTAAACATGGTTGGACATCTTGGAACATCAAGGAGTTGCTAATACACATTTTGTTTTAGGTTTACATTCATTTATTGAGAATTCTATTTAGATTATATCTTGTATTCAACCTTTTAGATCATGATTATGACAATGAGTGGATAAAAACTCCCTTTCCGGGGCTAGATCCAAGAACGTGACTACTATTATTTTGAATTAAGTTCGTTTGATTTGATTATCATTATTTGTTTTTTGTTCATTCTTGTTTTAACTGTTTTGAGGCTTGATCACTCTTAGAATACATCTATTGTCAACCTTGTGATCTTGGGAGAGCGAATAGGGAGATAGAACGTGGGAATGAACAAAGTATGGTATGTATTGTTTTTTGAAATAAGGAATTCAAATTAGTATCTAGGATAGTGGTGTACCTACAAGCCTTACTTGATTCACACGTAGAATGATAGCTTAAAGAACTTAATTGGACTATTACATTCCTGCTCAATGATGTAGTTGTGATGTTCAAGTTAGATGAATGGTTAGAGGTTGAGATACCATGATCATTCAATTAACCCTATGAATCAACAACCAAGATAAGAAAGTTAATGAATGAAGTTCTATGACATTGTATGATTGTTTGAAGTGCTTTAACCTGGGGCTTTACTTCATTAATTTTTCCAATACTTCTATTTTCTGCATTGTTCACTTTTCCTTAGTTTACAAATTACAAACTTCCTTTTGGGCTACTCTTGCATCAATTAAATCTAAATTGAAAACTGAAATTAAATTTTTGTTAGATCAAGTCCCTCTAGGATCGATATCCATATCCAGCTTTCTTAAAGGCCACTGTATTACTTGGTGATACCACATAAACTTAAGTGTGTGCTTGGGCGCTTTAAAAAATAGAATACCAAGAAAGTGAAACATTCCTAAATGCCTTGTAGCCTCTTCCTTATGAGTGTGGTGTGCTACACACCACTAAAAGAGACTCTACCAGACAAGACTTTGTGGACTCCCAATTGACCATGAACCTAAATTTCTAATACCAACTTGACCCAACCCGACTAGGGGCCTTGTCGTAATGGGTATCCCAAGTTAAACCGGGATCAAAGACCATCCCTATTACCCAACCCAACCCGTTTCCGCCTGCCCTCAGTTGGCTGAATTTCAAACATATAATAATATAGCATAACCACTCATGTGAAGAATCTATGATAGGATTACAACCCTGACTTTCCCAAACGAGTCCAACTGTCCCATACCAATCGTCCAACCATACAAAACTAAAACCAAAACCATAAATCTGACAATAACCAAATAACTTCCATTAAAAATTAAATATATAATCCCAAAATAAAAAAGGATGGAACAACCAACAATATAGTCAGCCTGTGTCTTCCCCAATATCAATACCAATGCTAAGGATGACACCCATACCAATCCTACCCATTCAAACCCATAGTAGTTCCACAAAAGCCTCTAACCAAAGGAATACAAAAATCTGGTTTGGACATGCCTCAAACCATAGCCAAAACCAATATCCATAAATAATCTAAAATATGAAATAACATCCATGAAATGGAGCCTTTCAGAAAGATGGAAGCTCACCACTCCAATCAAAAGCTGACCCCCGAATGTCTGAACGCAAAGCAAGAAGAGTAGAATGGTCGGTTCCTGCATAGCATTGGGATACAGCCACCCAAAGATGGGTTGGCGGCTAAACACTAGCTTGAACTCAATATAATTTCAAAATAATGTCATTTAAGAAAACCAAGTAAAACCATCCAAATACACACAACCCATACATATATATAACCATGCCGAGAAAGGGAATCGGGTTTAGAATGCATTTAAATCCTTTAATCTGGGTATGTGAATCATAACCATCCTTACCCCCATGGACTATATAGGTCTAGTGTAACCGCCTGAACGGGCCTCAATGCATGTAGCTGCATAAACTAGAGATACCACAAGAGTCAGTGATTCCTATGTACCTTCACTCTCCATGATACATATGTACAAAGTACCTAGAGAATTCCCGTGTACCTCATAAGTATCATATAAGGTCGCTATGACCTACCCCTCATGTCGGTAAACACGAGTTTACCCGTTATTATTGCCCAATTAAAACAATTTTCAACCAAACCATTATTCCATTATTATTTACCACGGCTATTAGTAGTGTTATCTTCATACCGACTATAACTTGCAAGTATTGGACTTAGCCAAACCTTTAAGTGGTCAGGGGATTTCGATGTACCCATAGACCGTGTTATCCAATTAACTTGGGGGATTCCCATGTACCCCATAAGTATTTATTACCATATTAACATGGGGGATTCCCTTGTACCCCATAAGTATGTTTATTAAGACAAATTATTCAAAAATCATTTAAACGATTCATATCATTTTGGGTTCCATTCCTAAGTTTAAACCAGGCATAAGTTCCATTGAAAACCAAATATTATGGTGAAAACATTGTTATAGGCATTTTATCAAACACATTGGGGGCATTGTATTTTCAAAATGAAACACAATTACCAAATAATCATTCCCATGCAAGGAATTATACAAAACCACCATTAATGCATATAAAAGCATAACTAAAATATGGGAAAACCATAACCAAGCATTTATAGCAAAAACCCCCAAATCATATTTGAAAACCCAAAATCATACAACATTAAAATCATGATAACATTGTATAAAATCCATGACTTTAGTAGGAACTAACAATGTGGGAAGAGAACATGCCTTAAACCGAGATAATGATAGATATAAATCACTAAGACAATCCCCAATTTGCTTCTTAATAGAAAACCTTAGCTTCCTGTGGCAAGAAATTCTAGAGAGGATTTAAGAGTGTTTTTAAGTGTTTAAGAATATAATAGTAGGGAAAATAACCTCCCAAGTAAAATATAAGTCGTGGGGCCTTATTAGGATAAGTGGGGAAATATCTATATTACCCTCACTTAAACTTCACTTAATTCCTGTCATAGGGTACGACTGACCCTCACTAGTCATACCCATCTTATATGAGTGGTACCCACCTCTCATACCCTAGGATTTCCCCTTTTGACCCAATAATCCAAGGTAAAACACACCCAAACCCAAGTCATACCAAGTATACGAGTAGTACCTAAAAACCGTACCCTTGGCTAGAATAGAACCTAGGAGGTTTCAACACTGCCTACAGTACAAGTCCTGGATATGACTATTACCCTGGCTTAATGCTCATGGTGCTTCACTTGTATTTAGATCCAACCTAAGTTAGCAAGTTCAAGGTTAAGTGATGTAACCAAACAAATCGTGTCAACCGATACAACTTGTGCAACCCAGGTCGTACCTATTTCAGTAACTGAATCCACTACACTAACAAATACTAGTAAGCTTACGATTTGACCATAACACCCGTACCCCAAGTGTACGACTTATTCTCTAAGTCGTATCTTTCCCAAAAACCATAAATCAAGGAAATTTTCTAAGGTCTAGAAACCCGGGTGTTTCAGTTTACCTTTTTTGTAACGAAAAATTAGAATAGAGAAAATAATATTAGTGGTTCTTGCTATTTAAAGTAAGTATAAAATTACCCTTTAAATATACACCTAAGAATATTTAGTCCATTAAAATGTACTACATTTTTGGTGTAGGTCAAATTTTAAATATTGTACACAGTCATTAGTGTACAAGTTTAAAAGAATGCTCATATGAATAGAAAACCTAAATCTTTATTGACTCTGTATCTTTAAAAAAATCAAACATAGTTTTTCAACTTGGGCATGTAATCTTCCAAGTTGAAGTTATTTGATGTAAAGGCCAGCCTGAAATCCATATGGTAACCGCCAAACTAATCATTTGTTATTTTGATTGTTCCTTTATAAAACAACCCAGATATTAGTCCTTGAAAATTCCTTGAGTTTTGATCCTACTGCCCTATTGAAAATTCACCATACGAGTCGTATGATGTGGTTATGGGTCTAGGGACCTAAGTTGTAACCAAACCAGTGTGTAATTAGATAGGTTCTACTCTGAGTATGAGTGTCTCACTACGATTCATAAGAACGCATTACGATTGGTATGGTTGAGTTGTATGTTTTCTAGTGTCTAATCCCTTTGGGTTCTGTCTTGGATACAACTAGACCATATGATTCGTATAATCAGGCCACGAGTAGAATCATGGAGAGGTAAGGTGGAAAGTGTATAAGTGTCAAAATCACTGCCTTGGTGATGACTCGAGGGTACAACTTGTATGTTGTGTCCATAATTCAAGGGGTTGACTCGTAACTACATGCGGACTTTTTACAGCTCTAAGCTGGGGGTACTTTGGGAATTTCCCACTTCAAAACCTTAAGTCCCTATGTGCCTATGACACTTTTTGGTCATTCATTCCATACTTTACAATATTAAAACTTTCTATTTACTCTCTCAAAATCCTCTCAAGAAAAATTGGCTAGGGTTTCTCCAAAGTGGTTATCTAATGGTTCAAGAGTCAATTTTTTCTCCGTGAATCTTCATAATTCATGCATGTGACTCTTCCCTCACTGTTAATTTACTAAAAAAATATTTTTAAAACATTTCTCATGAAACATTAATGGTGGTTTTAAGACCAAGGTTGAGGGGTTTAAATGTATATCATTGAATATTGTTTTCAATGTTTTAAATTATGATTATGCATGTTTTAATTTTGGTTTTTCACCTGTGGGTGCATGGGAATGATAATTTAATTAAGGGGTCATGGTTAAACCCTAAATTTGATAATGGCATGCCCTCAACCTGTTTGTGAAATTGTCAATGAGAATTAAATTATCACAAATTTAAATTCTATTTTGAACTAAGGCTTGTGCATAAGAATGTTAATGATTGATGAATGACTTTAAAGGGGTAGTGGTGGCAATAAATTTAATAAAATTAATACCTTGGGGGTTTGGTTTGCTTATGGGTTTAAGTCCCAATGTGTTAGATTAGTCTATGTTCCCTTTTGTACATCGGGTTTGAGTCCCAAATTTTGTAAGAAATGTCTTGGCATGTTGTACACTTGCAAGTGGGGTTGGTATGAGGATACCAACAGGATTCACTTGGTAATTAACTGGATTGATGATTATAATTATGCAATGAATATTTTATATTAGGCTTATAAGTGGGTTTGTAGCCGAGCTCTGAAACTGGTGGTCCCAATGGACCCATTGGAAAGTGCTCTAGTCAGTGCATATGTCTAAATGATCGATATGTTTGAGTCCTTCATATTAAATATATGAATGGGCGGTTTGAGTCACCCATACTTTATACATTGGTGCTTAAGTCACCTTGACTATGCCTGGAGGTTTGAGTCCCTCATAAAGGCATATACAAATATGTATATTCTCTAGTTTGTATGGTTACACGTACTAGGGACCTTCCATCTAGGAGAGAGATGGACTTATATATCTCGTAGGTGCCTTGTTATATGATGGTTATGCTACACAACCCAGTTTAAGATTTTGGAAATTCATGCTAAGACTTATTCCTTGCTCCAACATGTGGTATGTTATATATATATGTATGTATTTCATATGATATTATGTTTTGAAAGTTGTATTGATTTTGAACTGTAATCATGGCCTTATTTTTTTCCTCTATCCCTGAGTTATATTCTAGCGCTCAACCTGCTAATTATCTTCAGATGCTAAATCCCCAGGCGATGCTGGAACTGGCCATACTTCCATATCTTTTGCTTAGTGACTTGGGTTCGGGATCAACTAGTGAGTCATATTGAAGTGGTGAGATTCCATACTTTAGAAGACCCTCTTTTATATTATGGTTTCCACTTATGTTTTGACTATTTCCTTGGATATTAGTTTTGTCTATTATTGGGGGCATGTCCTAAAATTTTATTGACATTCATTTTCTTAGAGGCTTTGTTGGATTACTATGGACTTGGGTGGCTTGGTTTATTATTTAGGTGATGGATGATGGCCCGGTTACCGATGGATGGTATAGACACTTAATGAATTATTGTTTCTTTTCATAATATGTTATCTTGTTATATGTTCGAAATTCATCTGATACTTTAGTATGTTGTGTTGGTTTGGATAGGTGAATTAGGCGATCTCCGGTTCACGTAGGACTTGAGATATCTGTCACGTCCAGGTCCTGGTTCGGGTCGTGATACTTTATTTCAAATTAATAATTGACTAGTGACTATGCAACAACTTTTTCACCTATTTTTCTCTTGGATTCTAAATCATTTTGTTTTTCCTAAAATAGAAATAGTTGTAAATTACTAGAAGATAAGAGGGTATTGATTGATAAGCCCCAATGTTGGCAATGACAAGGACCGGTGTTCCCAAGTGGGAAACTACTTCCAAACGATATATTTTCTCTTTTACTTGGGTGTATTAGAACTATAATAGAAGATCAAGGTTAAGTCGATATAGTAAGTAAGCTAAGGCACCAAATTACTAAGTGTTAATTTAAAATGTAGTTAGTAGAAGTTAGTCGAATGTCTTAATGGACAATAATTTTTACTAGTTTGTTAGAGTTTCGAAATAAAGTTAGTTTACACTAGTATATAAGTAGCGAATCAATCCACATTCTGTAACTGAAATTCTTTTAATTTTATGAATAACAAAGCAATAGCAATAAGTCAAAAATATCTTTATCTTTTTCTATTGTATCCGTTTTTAGCTTAGTTTCATAGTGGCCATGGAAAGAACTTTAATTCAATATAGTATCAAAGATACAATGATCAAATTGAGTATTTTAACTCGGTCTTTAGTTGCATTTTGATTTGACATAATAGTTTGTTTTATTAAATTGGTGCAATGCAACAACAGCTACATACCAAATATGGAGGGAAGATCTACTACTAGTGAGGAAATCACAATTGGATCCAACATATCTAAGGCTTTCTATTTCGCCTAATGAGCATTTGATTGAATTCAAACTTAATGGTAAAGAAAATTACAATTCATGGTATCATTCTATGCAAATTTCCCTATTTGTGATAAATAAGTTTGCTTTTATTGATAGAACTTGAAAGAGAGATTCATTTGATAATTCTTTTCATGGTCAGTGGGATCATAGTAATCATGAATGTTGTAGCAAGGGATCTATAAAGTAGTGTTGTCTATAGATCAAATACAACTAGTGTATGGGGAGAGATTAAGGAAAGGTTTGATAAGAGGAATATTTTGTGAGTCTACAGGTTACATCTGGATATTATAAACTAACTCAAGGATTAGGCTCTGTTTCGGCTTATTACTTAAAGTTGCATGAGGTTTGGGGAGAATATGACTCTATGGTCCCAGTTCCATCCCGTTACAACCTTGATTTGAAGGTTTTTGCAGAATATCTTCAGCAACATCATTTAGTGCAATTTATTAGTGGTATCATTGAGTCATTTGCATAAGATAAGAGTCAAAATATATTAATGATCCCTATGCCTAGAATTAATAAGGTTTATGAACTAGTGATATAGGACTAGCCAATGCAATCATAGTACAACCTCTAGAGAATAGTGCTAATGTCAATGACTTACCACAATGGACAGGAAAATAGAACCATATATTCTAAGAAATTGGGAAATGGTTACAACCTATATGGAGGTTACCCTCAAGGACCAGAAGGGCATTTTAGAGGAAACAACAAAAAAACAATAGTTGCGACTTTTGTAAAAACAAAGGCCATAGTAGCGATTCTTGTTTTAAATTGGTGGGATACCAGATGATTTTAAGAAGAAAATATCTTTTGGGAATCATACAATAGCTTCTAACAATTCTATGTTGGATGGTTCCACTAAATCTTTAGAGAATCAACAGGAGCTTAAGCTAACGAATATGCAGGGCAACTACTTTGCTGATGAACATACCAATAAATATTGAAGATGCTTTCAAAAAATTAAGATTCTTATGATGTGGCTTCTCATGCCAAGGTTTTAGGTATACCTCTATCTCTTTTTAGTCAAATTTAGAAGGATAGATAGATAGCTAACTTAGAAGCCACCAATCATATGGTGTCTCATTTGGATGCTTTCACTATTTTGTATGGAACTATATACTGATATCTTAAGAAAGGTATAATTACCTATTGAATAAACAAGTTGGATCACTTATATAGGTCCTCTTACATACAAAGAGGTCAACCACTCAAGGATGTCTTATTTATCCCTCAGTTTAGATATAACTTGCTCTCAGTATCTAAACTTACAAAGGAAGCTGGTTTGTTTGTCTCTTTCTTCCTTTATTGCTATGTCTTTCAAGACATCTCAACAGGCAACTGAATAAGATTGATAAAGTTGTACATGACCTTTATATGATGGATCTAGTGTAGTACAAAATCTACATTGGAAAAATGGTGCATGGTGAGGCTTGTGGGTACTCTACTATAGTATTGAATTACATAAATGTCTAGCTATTGCATAGGATATTAGAGCATGTTCCCTTTTATACTATGAAGAAAATTTATGTGTTTTTGAATGTGAAGTTACTGAAATGTCTTGAACACTGTACTATCTATCCAATGGCAAAACATAAAAGATTTCCCTTTCCTACTAGCATAAAAAAAGTGCTCATTTTGTAGATATTGTGCATTACGATGTTTGGGGGCCCTTTAAGGTCCCAACGTAAGACCATAAGAGGTACTTTTTTTTTCTGAATTTTGCAACGTTGCTTTTATATATCCATGGGTATACTACCACAAAAGGTGTAGTCCCCCTTTAAAAGTATTACAACTTACGTCTTGTTGTTTACATGTATGCTCACAAAAAGTCTAAAATATCAAAAATATCTTCTGTTTGAGCTAATAGTTTTTTCTCACACCAAAAATAAAAAAGATCTAAAGAATTCATTTTGAAATACTATAAATTGCTCTACATCCCCTCATAGCTCCTATTGTTTCTTTCCGTCCAAACTTTCTACAAAATATAAGATGAGATAATCTTTCATCTCATTTCCTTCATGATCACATTGTTATCTATATTTCAATATCTTACATCTTTTCTATGCTTCTACGTTTGACCCACTCGATCCTTGTTATGCTAAAAAATATCCTCCATAACTGATCTGTCCATTTATAATGCTAAAAATGATGGTTGACTATCTCTGCCTATTCCCCACATAGAAAACACCTATAGGCTAATTGAGGATCCCTTTTGCCTAATTTTTCATGTGTTAATACTTGCTCTTTGGCCAAACACCAAATAAAATAGTTGACTTTGTAGGGTATCTTTTGTTTCTATTTTATCTGCCATGACCAATCTCTTTCTTTTGCCCCTGTTATGTTTAGTTCTTTGTATCCAGAATTGGTAGAAGAATGCCCTCTTTTGTCTTTGTCCCATTCTATTCTATCTTTTTCTCTATTCAAGTTGTTGTTTCTATTTACTAAGTTGTCGAGCAATATAATTCTTTCCACTTCCCAGTCATTCAAATATCTTCTTAGAAATAAATTTCTTCCATGTCTAAATCACATCATGGCAATAGTGGCTTGTTGTTATTGACATAAAATATAAGTTTCTAGGTGTTTTAGCTTGAAGGTTTGATTCCCTATCCATTTGTCATTCCAAAAGAAAGTTTTCTTCCCATTTCTTATTTTTCCCTAATCTTAATTTGCATTAATGGACATAGATTCCTAATAGCTCTCCAAATTAAGAAACCATAAGGTGTTATAACAATTTTTTTCATCCAATTATTTTCCTTACCATGTTTTGATATTATAGCTTCTTTCTACAACATTTATTCTTTAGTAGAAAACTTTCACAACTATTTCATCATTAGGCATTGGTTCAACTTTTTCATATTTCTGGTGCTTAAACCACTTTCTTTCTTGTTTACTATCAGATACTCCTACTTGACTAGATAATAGTTCTTTTTATCTTTATTTCATTACCAAAAAAGGTCCTTATAATTTCTATTCTCTTTCTAACACTAATAGGCATCAGAAAGATGAACATCAAATAAGAAGACAAAGTGTTTAGTACACTATTTATAAGTTCAATCTTTCTCCCCTCCACCCGAGAAAGTTATTGACTATTCCATTTTGATAATCTTTTTGTGAATTTTCGCACTACCCCATTTTGAATCTTGGTGGACTTACTTTTAGCTCCCAACATCTGAGACACCCTATTTCCTAGAAATTAGAAAATTTACTTGAATTCTTATCTCTAGACTCAATATGACTCAGGGAACAAGCCGTATGTTAGGGTACAAATCATATGGTTTGGTTATATGCTGACCAATTTTAGTTGGTGGGATGGATTTTGGTTACTAAAATGGATACGACTTAGGGTTACGAGTTGTATTAGTGGTTACAAATCATTTGGTTCCTTAACTTAATCTTAGACTTGCTTACTTAGGTTAGATCTGAGTACCAGTGGCTCACCATGAGTCGTAAGACAGGGTACGAATCATACTAGGGACTCATATGGTAAACAATGTTCAATTCCTAAGGTAATATATTCTACTAGGGATATAGGTCATTGATAGAATTGTATGTTGTCGTTATGACTTGGTTGGATTAGTCGTATACTGTACAGTGTTTGGTCTAAGGGTGAAGGTTCAGGATATGAGTTGTGGATACCAATCATATTAGGAGGGTATGACTCATGAGGGCCAGTCGTATCCCTGTGATGGTGTTTTTTACAACTTAAGTGAGGGTATCCTAGACATTTCCCTACTTATCCTAATAGGGTGGCATGATTTCTAACCTTCCTGGAAGGCTATTCACCCTAATATTCCATTCATTAACACTTAGAAACTCTTCCTAAATACTTTATAATTCTCTTAAAAGCTTTTGAGCAAGGACATCTAGGGTTTCATCTAAAGAGATCAATTTAGGAGTTGTCTTGGTGATTTCTTTCTGTCATTGTCTTGGTTTAAGGCATATTTCTCTTCCTTCATTGTGAATTAAATTAAAGGCATGGTTTCTAAGAATGTTTTCATGGTTTTACTATTGCATGACTTTGACTTTCAACTATGATCTGGGGTTTTTAATCTTAATTGCTTGGTTATGGCTTCCCATGGTTTTAATTATGCTTTTATATGCATTAATGGTGGTTTTGGATAATTGGATTTAATAAGAATGGTTTATTGATAATTGGAATTGGTTTTGGTTATATTATACCCCAAATATGTTTGATAAAATACTGACATAGATATGTTCCTTTCATTGACTTTTTTTAATAGAACTCTTGCATATTTTAAACTTGGTAAAAGATCTATGCATGGTTTAAATGATTTTGAAAAGATAAAGGCTAATTGGTTATGCTTATTGCAAACATGGATGTCTCCTAAGTGATTTAATATGGAAAATGGAAGGGCACTTGAAAGTCCCCTTAAACCTATAAATGGTTGGCTATGGATGATACTTGCAAGTAAGGGTAGGTAAGACGATACCAATACCAATGGAATTGGTTAGTAAATGGATAATTGTTTGTTTATTTGGAGATTGATTTTAATTGCACAATAATGGCAGAAGGCGTAGCTAAGCTGTGGAAGGTGGAAGTCCCAGGGAGACCAAAACAGAAAATTCATATTTGCTGATATAAGGTTTATCTTGGTGACTATGTGAATGATGTCACACTTTATTTAAAGATGTACTAGTAATCCCATGGGATACTTCCATGGTCGTGCGGCTACATGCACTGGGGCCCTTTTAGTAAGGAAAGTTGAACCCATATAGCCCATGAGTGGTTTAGGATAGAAAATCTACACAACCTAGGTAAAGCTTTCAAAGGCATGCTAAATGGAATTATTTTATCCTTACATCAAGATCATGCTAGTGGTCACTTGTTCACCCCGTCTACTGGCAGTTGTATACCCACACTATGCTAGAATTGGAATTCTACTCCTCCTACATAGTGATTGACTTAGGGATAGCATTTGGACTGAAGTGGTGAGCTTCCATTTTTTCAAAAAGCTCCATTTCAGGTTATGGATATTTCTATACATTTTGACTTTATTTGGGGTATTGGTTTTGGCTATTATTGGGGGCATGTCCCAAATAGTTTCAATACTGATTTGGTTAGAGGCTTGGTGGTACTTCTATTGGTTGGAAAGGTAAGGATCGATATAGGTGTCAGTATTGACATTAGAATAGGCTGTGAGGCTAGCATCATCGGACATGATTTCTTACTATTCTATGATATTACATTTTGGGATTAATTATATTATATTTTGAAACATCTTTAGTTATAGCCTTGTTTTGCATGGTTCGGTATGGTTGGATTATGGGTATGAGATGGTTGGACTCAGTTGGGTCGGTCATGATTATGATCTATTCCCAGAGTCTTTATGGGAGATCTTACACTATTCTGTTACATACCTAGAATTCAGCCAACCCAGGGTAGGAGGTTAGAGGTTAGGTTAGGTAATAGGGGTATTCTTCATTCTTGGATGGATTTAGGATGCCTATTATAACAAGCTAGTGTTCTATATCAGTCAGGCGACAGGCATAATCATTACGGTGACAAAATCTGGGAGTAGGGTGCCCTATATTATGCAAGAAGAGGTTAGTAAGTTTCTTCATGTCCTCGTGGTCAGTTCTTTAGTAGTCCTTATTAGGGTTATTACGATGAAGGAAAGAAAAAATAATTCAAGTGTGGCGAGGCAAGCTATGAGCTCAGGGATTTTCCAATTAATGAGGTTGCTACGGGGGCGAATAAGATTCCTGTGGCTTCATCCTCTACTCCTGCATCTGATAGTATTGCATCTTATTCTATTAATGATCCTGGTTCTAGTGTTGATTAGAATAGGTTAAATTCTATGGCATCCCGATACGAATTAGAGTCATCACCTGATGTTGTTACTGGTATGTTTTAACTTTTCTCTCATAACATATATCATTTGCTTGATTTAGGGTCTACTCTCTCTTATGTGCCTCCTTATATGGATGTATCTTTTAGTTTTTATCTAGAAGTTATTTTGAATCATTTTCTTATTTCTACCTCGAGAGGTAACTCGGTTATCACTTAAAGAGTCTATAGGGGGTGTGTCGTATCTGTTTATGGCAAGCAGACCCTGGTGGATCTGTTTGAGTTGGATATAGTGGATTTAGATGTTATTTTGGGTATGGACTGGTTACACTCTTGTTATGCATTCTTAGATTGTCGGACCCATAGGGTTATCTTTAAGTTCCCTAGTGAGCCGGTTATAGAGAGGAAGGGTGTTTCTTTAGCTCCTAGGGGGAGGTTTATTTCTTATATTATATCTCAGAGGTTAATCTCCAAAGGTTTCCTTTATCACATGGTCCGGGTTAAAGAGTCTAATTTGAAGGTCCTTTTTTTCTGTCAGTTCCAGTGTTTAATGAGTTTCCAAAGATCTTTCCTGTGATCTTCTGGTGTTCTTATAGATAGGGAATTAGTGTTTGGTATTGATCTAATTCCAGAGACTCGTCCAAATCCTATTTCTCAATATAGAATGGCTCTGGTTGAGTTGAGGGAACTCAAGAAAAAGCTTAAGGAACTCCTGGAAAAGTAGTTTATTAGTCCTAGTGTATCTCATAGGGATTCACCAGTGTTGTTTGTGCATAAGAAGGAAGGCTCTTTTTGAATGTGCATTGACTATAGGCAGTTGAAAAAGGTGATGGTCAAGAACAAGTATTCTCTTCCAAATATAGATGATCTGTTTGACTAGTTTAAAGGTGGTAAGTTCTTTTCTAAAATAGATCTTTGGTTTGGGTACCATCCGCTAAATATTAGAGAAGTAGATATCCCTACGACGACTTTCCATATTTGGTATGGGAACTTTGAATTTCTTGGGATGTCATTTAGATTGACTAACACTCCGATAATATTTATAGATCTGATGAACAAAGTTTTTTATCAGTATTTCAATCTCTTCATCATCGTGTTTATTGATGATATTTTTGTTTATTCAAAGAGTAAGGTTAATCATGCTAATTACCTTTATGTGGTATTGCAGACCTTAAAGGAACAACAATTGTATGCCAAGTTCTCCAAGTGTGAAGTTTGGTTGAATGTTGTGACTTTCTTGGGTCATATTATTTCTAGGCAAGAGATCATAGTGGATCCACATAAGGTTGTTGTAGTAAAGAGGTATCCTAGACCTACAACTCCATATGATATTTAGAGCTTCTTGGGTTTAGACAGGTATTATAAGCAGTTTGTGGAAAGATTTTTATCAATAGCTACTACCTTGACTAAATTAACTCTTAAAAGGTTAAGTTTTTTTTTGTCAGATGCTTGTGAAGGGAGTTTTGAAAAGTTGAATATTAGTTAACTTTGGCTCAAATTCTGATCTTGCTGAAAGGTAGTGATGGGTTCGTGGTTTATTATGATGAATCTTGGATAGGTCTTGGGTGTGCATTAATGCAGTATAGAATGGTGATTGCCTATGCTTCTAGGTAGTTAAAGGCAAATGAGAGAAATTATTGCACTCATGATTTAGAGCTATTAGCGGTTGTATTTGCATTAAAAATCTAGAGGTATTATTTGTATGGTGTCTGCATGGATATCTTTTCTAATAATAAGAGTCCACAGTATGTGTTCACCTAGAAAAAGCTTGATCTCGGGCAGAGAAGATAGCTTAAGCTTCTAAAATATTGTAATATGAGTCTCACTACTACCCAAGTAAGGCCAATGTGGTTGTTGATGCTCTTAGTAGGTTATTCATGGGGTGTTTAGCTCAGGTGGAGGAAGGAAAGCGAGAATTATTGAAGGATATTTACCACTTGGCTAATCTTAGAGTTTGCATTTTTGGACTCTAATGATGGTACTGTGGTGGTTCAAGAAGTTGTTTGATTATATCTATGTGTAAAGATTAAGGAGAAGCAAGTGTTGGATCCTTTCTTGATGATAATCAAGAGTGACATCGGTGGGAAAAAGGTAGTGGTGTTTGAGATGGTGGTGATGGTACTTTGTGGTCCCAGAGGAGGTTGTGTGTTCCTCATGTGTATGGGTTGTGGTAAAGGGTTTTTTCTGAGGTGCATGAGTCGTGCTATGTTGCCTATCCCAAATTGACTAAGATGTATCATAATCTCAAGGATATCTATTGGTTAAACGGTATGAAGAGAGATATGGCTAATTTTGTGTCCAAGTGCATGGTGTGTCAACAGGTTACGGTTGAGCACATGAGGCTAGGAGGGTTGTATCAAGAAATTAATTTGCTCAAATGGAAGTAAGAAGTGATCAATATAGACTTTTTTATTGGTCTTTCTCAATCTTGGAGTTAATATGATTCAATTAGGGTCATCGTGGATAGGATGACTTAGTCTGCGCATTTTTTTGCCAGTGCAAACTACCTTTTTGGTAGAGGATTGGGCAAAGCTATATCTTTAGGAGATTGAAAGGCTACATAGGGTAACTTTTTTGATAATTTTTTATCATGGCACATAGTTTACATCTTACTTCTGGCAGTCTTTCCAAAAAGGGTTGGGGACTAAGGTGAGTCCGAGAGCTATTTTCATCCATAGATGGATGGGAAAGTAGAGAGAATTATTTAGACATTAGAGGATATTCTTCAGGCTTAAGTGGTTGATTATGGTGATAGTTAGGTTGAGCATCTACCTTTGGTATAGTTTGCTTAGAACAATAACTATCATTCTAGTATTGGTATGTCCCCTTTTGAGGCATTGTATAGTAGAAGGTATAAATCTCCTATTGGTTGGTTAAATCTTGGTGAGGTAGATATGTTTGGTACCGACTTGGTTTACCAAGCTATGAAGAAGGTGAAGGTGATTCGGGATAGGCTTAAGGCTGCCCAAAGTATCCAAAAGTCCTATGCGTATGTTAGGCATAGAAACTTGGAGTTTGAGACTAGGGATAAGGTTTTCCTCAAGGTATCTCCCATGAAGGGAGTAGTGCAGTTTAGTTAGATAGGGAAGCTCAGTCCCTGGTATATGGGTCCTTATGAGATTTTGCGAAAAGTTGGTAATGTTGCTTATGAGTTGGAGTTGCCTTCTAGTTTAAGCTTGGTTCATTTGGTCTTTTATGTTTCCATGTTGAGAAAGTGTATTGGTGATCCACATTTAGTCATTCCTTTAGAGGAATGGGTTCTCACAGATTCGTTGTCTTATGATGAAGTCCCGATTAAGATCTTGGATAGGAAGGTTCGTCAGTTGCAGATCAAGGATGTGATTTTGGTTAAGGTTATTTGGCGGAACCATAAGGTGGTAGAAGCTACCTCGGAAGTGGAAGAGGACATAAAGTCTAAATATATACATTTATTTTCTACTCTAAGGATTCATGTGAAAGGTGTGTATCTTTAACAAATATTTATTTTCTAAGTTTGTTAAAGGAAAGATTTGTATCTTTGCCTCTTTATTTTCAAACTTTGTTAAAGATTGGTAATATATTTGATAATGCAAATGACTCTAGCATATGGTTACCCCTACATTGTCTGTTATTCGAGGACGAATGTTTCTAGTAGGGGCGATTGAAACACCTTAGTTCCTAGACCTTAGAAACTTTCCTGGAATTCTGATTTATAGACCCAATACTACTCATGGGTATGATCTATATGTTGGGGTATGGATGGTATAGTCCATTCGTATACTGACCAGTGTTGGTTCGTGGGATGGATTTTGGATACTGGAATAGATATGACTTAGAGGTACAAGTCTTATTTGTGGTTACGGATCATTTGGTTCTATAACTTAATCTTAGACTTGGTTACTTAGGTTAGATCTGAGTACGAGTGGATCACCATAAGCTATAAGTCAGGGTTCAAATCATATCAGGGACTCATATGGCAAATAGTGTTCAATTCTCCATGTATATTATTCTGACAGGGCTATGGGTCATTGATATGGATCATATGTTGTGGTTACAACTTGGTTGGATGAGCCTTATAGTAGACAGTATTTGGTCCAAGGGCGGAGGTCCAGCATACGAGTGGTGGATACCAACCGTATTGGGAGGGTAAGACTCGTGAGGGCCAGTCGTATCCCTGTGGTGAGATTTTATAGGTAAACCCATATATTCCGTAGGTAGTTTAGGACGGAAAACTACACAACCCAGGTAAAGGTTTTAAAGGAATGCTAAACCCGTTCCCTTTTCTCGATATAGTTATTTATATATGTATGGTTGTGTGCATATGGATGGTTTTACTATGTTTTATAAATGGCATTATTTTATCCGTACCCTAATATCACGCTAGCAGTTACTCGCTAACCCTGTCTACTGGAAGCTATATACCCACGCTATGCAGGAACTATCCGTTCTACTCCTCCTATGTGTTGATTAACTCACGAACAATATTTGGCCAGAGTGGTGAGCTTCCATCCTTTCAGAATGCTCTATTTCATGTTATGGATATTTCTAGAAAATTTAATTCAATTTTGGATATTAGTTTTGGCTATGATTAGGGGCATGTCCCAACCAGATTTTATTACTCTTTTGGTTAGAGACTTTATAGTACTTCTATGGGTTAGAATGGGTGGGATCGATATAGGTATCAGTCGTCACATTGGAATAGGATGAGAGGCTGGCATCATCAGACATAATTTCTTACTATTACATTTTTGGATTAATCATGTTATGGTTTGGAACATCTTTGGTTATGGCCTAATTTATGGCCTTGTTTGATATAGTTTGGTAAGGTTAGATTATGCTTATGGGATGGTTGGAATCAGTTTGGTCGATCATGGCTATGATCTATTCCTAGAATCTTTATGTGAGCTGTCACATAATTTATTTACATGCTCAGAATTCAACCAACTCAGCGAAGGTGATTGGAAGTAAGGTTGGGTAAATGGGGTGAACTCTGATCAAGATTAGACTTGGGGTACCAATTACGATAAGCTAGTGCTCCTTATCAGTCAGGCGACAAGCATTATTACTGCGGTGACAAATTCGGGCGCAGGGTGCCCAATCTTAGAAAAGTGGAGGTTAGTCATTTTTTTATGTCCTCATTATTGTTTCTTAGGTAGTCCTCATTGAGGTTATTGCGATGAAGAAAAGGATAAATGCTTTAAGTATGGCTAGGCAGGCCATCAGCTCAGGGATTGTCCGATTAATAAGGTTGCTTCAAGGGCAAATAAGATTCTCGTGGCTTCATCTTCTGCTCCTGCATCTAGTAGTGTTACATCCTCTTCTATTACAGCTCATAGTTCTAGTATTGGTTGGAATAGGCTATATTCTTTGTAATCCCGATAGTAATCTGAGGCATAACCTAATGTCGTTACTGGTATGTTACAATTTTTCTCTCGTGACATATATTGTTTGCCTGATCTGGGGTGTATGGTATCTGTTTATGGCAAGAAGACCCTGGTGGAGCTGTTTGAGATGGATATAGTGGATTGTAATGTTATTGTGGGTATGGACTAGTCACACTCTTGCTACGCATCCTTGGATTGTCGAATCTATAGGGTTATCTTTAGGTTCCCTGATGCACCGGTTATAGAGTGGGGGTGTTTCTTTAGCTCCTAGGGGGAGGTTTATTTCTTATCTTAGAGCTCGGAGGTTAATCTCTGAAGGTTTTCTTTATCACATGGTCCAAGTTAAAGATTCTAACTTGGAAGGTCCTTCTTTTTAGTCAGTTCCAGTGGTTAATGAGTTTCCAGAGGTCTTTCCTATGATGTTCTTTGTGTTCCTCCAGATAGAAAAATAGATTTTGGTATTGATCTAATTCCTGACACTCATCCAATATCTATTCCTCTATATAGAATGGCTCGAGATGACTTGAGGGAACTCAAAGAGCAACTTAAGGATCTTCTAGAAGTGGTTTATTCATTATAGAGTATCTCCTTGGGGTGCACCGATGTTATTTTTATGCAAGAACGATGTTTCGTTTTAGATGTGCACTAACTATAGGTAGCTGAACAAGGTGACAGTCAAGAACAAGTATCCTTTTCCAAGGATAGATGATCTGTTTGACCAATTTCAAGGAGCCAATATCTTTTCTAAGAAGATCTTTGGTGTGGGTACTATCACCTAAAGATTAGGGAAATGGATATCCCTAAGATGGTTTTTTGTACTTGGTAAGGGAACTTTGAGTTTCTCGTGATGTCATTTGGGTTGACTAATGCTCCAGCAGCATTTATGGATCTGATGAATAAGTATTTCATTAATATTTGGATCACTTCATTATTGTGTTTATTAATGAAATTTTTGTTTATTCAAAGAGTGAGGTAGATCATGCTAATAACCTATGTATGGTGTTGCAGACCTTAAAGGAACAACAGTTATATGCCAAGTTCTCCAAGTGTGAGTTTTGGTTGAATGTTATGACTTTTTTGTGTCATATTATTTCTAGGAAAGGGATCATAGTGGATCTATTGAAGGTTGTTATGGTAAAGAGGTGCCCTAGAACTATGACTTCATCTGATATTATTAGCTTCTTGTGTTTAGCTGGGTAATATAGATAGTTTATGGAAAAATTTTTGTCAATAGATTCTCCTTTAACTAAGTTAACTTGGAAAAAGGTTATGTTTTCTTGGTCAGATGCTTGTGAAGGGAGTTTCAATAAGTTGAAGGATAAGTTTACTTTGGCTCTAATTTTGACCTTGCCAAAAAGCAGTGATGGGTTTGGGGTTTATCACAATGCATCTCGGGTAGGGATTAGGTTTGTGTTGATGTAGCGTAGGAAGGTGATTGCCTATGCTTCCAGGTAGTTAAAGTTACATGAGAGGAATTATCCAACTCATGATTTGGAGCTATTGACGGATGTGTTTGCCTTGAAAATATGGTTGCATTATTTGTATGGTGTCGATATAGATATCTTTTCTGATCATAAGAGTCTACAGTATTTGTTAACCTAGAAAGAGCTTAATCTTGGGCAGAGGAGATAGCTTGAGCTTCTCAAGGATTATGATATGAGTCTCCACTATCACCTAGGTAAGGATTATATAGTTGTTGATGCTCTTAGCAGGTTATCCAAAAAGATTTTAGCTCATGTACAGAAAAGAAAGCATGAATTGGTGAAGGATATTCACCAATTGGCTAATCTTAGAGTTTTCATTTTAGACTCCAAGGATGGTAGTATGGTAGTGCAAGAAGTGGTTCAATCATCTCTTGGTGCAAGGATTAAAGAGATGCAAGTATTGGATCCTGTCTTGATAAAAATCAAGAGTAATGTTGGTGGGCAAAAGGTAGTGGTGTTTGATATAAGTGGTGATCGTACTTTATTGTACCAAGAGAGGTTGTGTGTTCCTGATGTCGATGGGTAGTGGCAAAGGGTTTTTGCTGAGGCGCATGAGCCGCACTATGTTGTCCATCCCAGATCGAGTAAGATGTATTATGTCTCAAGAAGATCTATTGGTGGATTGGTATGAAGAGGGATATGGCTGATTTTGTGGCTAAGTGGATGGTGTTTCAATAGGTTACGGTTGAGCATATGAGGCAAGGCGAGTTGTATCATGAAATTGATTTGCCCAAATGGTAGTGGGAAGTGATCAATATGGAATTTGTTATCGGTCTTCCTCGGTCTTGGAGTCAATATGATTTGATTTGTGTCATCATCGATAGGATGACTAATTTTGTATATTTTTTTGCAGTGCAGACTACCTTTTCCGTAGAGAATTATGAGAAACTGTATCTTCAGGAGATTGTAAAGCAACATGTGGTGACTATTTTGATTATTTCTGATTGTAGACCATAGTTTACAAATAACTTCTAGCTGCATTTCCGTAAAGGGTTGGGACTAAGGTGAGTCTGAGTACTGCTTTTCATCCACAGATAAATGGGCGAGTAGAGAACTATTCAGATATTAGAGGATATGCTTTCGTCTTGTGTGATTGATAATGGTGGAAATTGGGTTGAACATCTACCTTTTGTGGAGTTTTCTTACAACAATAGTCATTATTCTAGTATTGGTATGGCCCCTTTTGAGGCATTGTATGGTAGGAGGTGTATATCTCCTATTGATTGGTTTGAGCTTTCTGAGTCAAACATGTTTGGTCCCGACTTAGTTTAAGACGCTATAGTGTAGTTTAATGTGATTCGGGATAGGCTTAAGACTGAGTAAAGTCACCAAAACTCCTCTACAGATGTTAGGAGTAGAAACTTTGAGTTTTAGACTGGGGATAAGGTTTTTCTCAAGGTATCTCCCATAAAGGAAGTAGTGCAGTTATGCAAGAAGGGGAAGCTAAGTCCTCGTTATGTGTGTCCTTATGAGATTTTGCTTAAAGTTGGTAATTTTGCTTATGAGTTGGAGTTTTCTTCTAGTTTGAGCTTGGTTCATCCGGTCTTTCATGTTTCTATGCTGGGGAAATGATTGCAGATCTTTCTTCGGTCATTCCTTTAGAGGGATTGGGTCTCACCAGTTCCTTATCTTTTGAAGAAGTCCTAATTAAGATAATGGATAGGTAGGTTCGTCGGTTGTGGACCAAGGATGTGGCTTCGATTAAAGTTCTCTGGCAGAATCATAAGATGGAAAAAGCTACCTAGAAAGCGGAAGAGGACATTCAGTCCCAATATCCACATTTATTTTCATCTCTTGGAATACATGCAGAAGGTATGTTTCTTTAATAAATCTTTATTTTTTGAGTTTGTTAAAGGAAAGATTTGTATCTTTTCCCCTTTGTTTTCAAACTTTCTTAAAGATTGGGAATATATTTGATAATGCAAATGACTGTAGCATATGGTTGCCCCTAACTTGTCTATAATTCAGGGATGAATGTTCCTAGTGGAGGAGACTGAAACACCCTAGTTCCTACACCTTAGAGAATTTCCTAGAATGTTGATCTCTAGACCAATACCACTCCTAGGTACGAGCCATATGTTGGGGTACAGATGGTATGGTATGGTCGTATACTGACCAATATTTATTGGTGGGATAGATTTTGGTTACTGGAATGGATACGACTTAGGGGTACGAGTCATATTGGTGGTTATGGATTGTTTGGTTCCTTAACTTAATCTTATACTTGGTTAATTAGGTTGGATAAGAGTATGAGCGGCTCACCATGAGACGTAAGCCAGGGTACAAATCATACCAGGGACTCCTATGGTAAAAATTGTTCAATCCCCTAGGTATTTTATTCTTCTTTGGCAATGGGTTATGGATACGGAATGTATATTATTGTTACGACCTGGTTGGATGAGTCATCTACTAGTCAGTGTTTTTTCCAAGGGTGTAGGTTCAGGATACGAGTGGTAGATACCAATCATATTAGGAGGGTATGACTCATGAGGGTCAGTCGTATCCCTGTGACAAGATATGGTGCAACATAACTGGGGGTATTCTGGGTATTATTCTACTGACTGTAATAGGGTCCCACGACTTCTAACCTACTTGGATGGTTATTTACCCTAATATTCTATTCATTAACACTTAGAAACTCTTCCTAAATAGTTCATAATTCTCTTAAGAGTTTTTGGGCAAGGGAAGCTAGGGTTTCATATAAAGGGATCAATTTGAGACTTGTTTTGGTGATTTCTTTTCGTCATCGTCTTGCTTTAAGGCATGTTTCACTTCTCTCATTGTTAATTTAATTAAAGTCATAGTTAAAATCAATGTTTTCATGGTTTTACTATTACATGACTTTGGCTTTCAAATATGATTTGGGGGTTTATTATTTGGTTATGGTTTCCCATGGTTTTAATTATGATTTTATATGCATTAATGGTGGTTTTGGATAATTTTAATTAATGGGAATGGTTTATTGGTAATTGGAATTGGTTTTGGTTATATTATTCCCGTAATGTGTTTGATAATATGCTTATAAAGATATGTTCATTGCATTGACTTCTTTTAATAGAACTCTTGCATGTTTTAAACTTGGTAAAAGAATTTTGCATGGTTTAAATGATTTGGAAAGGCTAAAGTCTATCTGGATATGCTAGTGGGGAACATGGAAGTCTCCCAAGTGGTTTAATATGGTAAATGGAAGGGCACTTGAAAGTCTACTTAATCCTATATATGGTTGGCTATGGATGATACTTACAAGGGCTGGTATGATGATACCAATATCAATGGCCTTGGTTTATAAGTGGATAATGGTTTTGCCATTTAAAAATTAGTTTTAATTGGGCAATAATTATGGGAGGTGTAGCTAACCTGTGGACGTGGAGGTCCGGGGGACCAAAATTGGAAACTCATATTTGCTGATATGAGGTTGGTCTTGGTGACCGTTTGCATGATGTCACACTTTATTTTGTGAATTTACTAGTCATCCCATAGGATAATTCCCTTCTCGTGCGGCTACATGCCTAGGGGCCATTTCAGCAGGTGGAGCTGAACCCGTGGGTGGTTTAGGATGGCAAAGCTACGTAGCCCAAGAAAAGGTTCTAATGTCATGCTTATATATATATATATGTATGTATGTATGTATGTATGGTTGTGTGCATATGAATGGTTTTACTTGGTTTTATAAATAGCATTATTTTATCCTTACCTTGGGATCATGCTAGCGGTCACTCGCTAACCCCGTTTACTAGAGGTTTTATACCCACGCTATGTAGGAACTTACCATTCTACTCCTTCTACATAGTGATTAACTCAGGGAAGATATTTGGACTAAAGAGGTGAGCTTCTATCCTTTCAGAAGGCTCCATTTCAAGTTAGGATATTTCTATACATTTTGATTTTATTTTGGATATTATTTTGGCTATGGTGGGGGCATGTCCTAATCAGATTTCATTGCTCTTTTGGTTAGAGGCTTTGTGGTACGTCTCTGGGTTGGAATAGGTGGGATCGGTATAGGTGTCAGCCTTGGCATTAGAATAGGTTGGGAGACTGGCATCATTGGATATAATCTTACTATTTTGTCATATTACATTTTGGGATTAATTATATTTTGTTTTAGAACATTTTTTGTTATGTCCTAGTTTATGGCCTTCTTTGGTATGGTTTGATATGGTTGGATGATGGTTATGGGATGGTTGGACTCGGTTGGGATAGTCACGGTTGTGATGTATTCCCAGAGTCTTTATGTGAAATTCTACACTATTTTGTTACATGCTCAGAATTCAGCCAACTCAGGGCAGGCGGTTGGAGGTTGGGTTGGGTAATAGGGGTAGTCTATGGTCCTGGTCAGACTTGGGATGCCCATTACGACAAGGCCCCATGGCGGGTCGTGTCAAAGTCATTCCAAGATATGTAGTAGGAAGGTTTCAGAATCTTTCTCCTAATCTACTTTTAACAGTTTCTATCTCAGTTATTGTATTGATGGGATAGATGAAGCTCTTCCCCCAGTTTATATGTAACCAAAGAGTTCTTTAATTTTGATGAATATGGCTCTCAAAATCAGAAATTATGCCTCATCTGCATCACAGGAAACCAAGGTGTCATCTACATACTATAAGTGTGTTACTTCAAACATGTTTGCCTCGTGCAATTAGATGTTTCTTATCCACTTCTTTTCCCTTTCTTCATTTAATAGATTGATTATACCCTCCATTTTTAATATGAACAAAAATGAATATAAGGGATCACCTTGTCTCAAACCTATCCGAGATAAGAAAAATCCATTTGGTTCTCAGTTAGTTAGCACTGAAAATTTGATTGTAATGCAATGTTTCATCCATCTGATCTACCTCTAACCAAAGCCCATCTTTATTAATAATTGTAGAATGAAACTCTAATTTAAGTGACCATAAGCCTTTTAAATATATAATTTACACAATTCATCGTTTATTGATGTATTGTCTGAGTTAACACACTTATTTACAATTAGTAACACATAAATTACTTGCCTCCCTTTGATGAAGCCATTTGTTGTCTGTTGACTAAACCATGGATCACCTTATTTTATCTTTCATCCAATAGTTTTGCAAGGATTTTGTATACACACCCAACCAAGTTGATAAGTCTGTAATCATTTATCTCTTCTGCCCCAACTTTCTTTGGAATCAAAGCGACAAATGTAGCATCCAAGCTTCTTTAAAGAAACCATTCTCATGGAAGTTCTATACTATTTCTACCAAATCTACTTTGATTATCTCCCAACATTATTTTAAAAACTCCATAGAATATCCATCATGCGTATGGTCCTTGTCTCTGATGATTGCTATAATGTTTTCTAGAATCTTTTGGGGTTCGAATGGTGCCATCAATAATAAGTTGTCCTCGGTTAAGCACCTAGGAAAACTCTCTATTTCTAACTATGGACCCCATTTCTCTGCTTTTGTGTATAGTCTTTCATAATATGACGCTATCTCTTTCTTTACCTCTTCTGGGTCCTTTTACTACTCCGAACTTTAGTTTGTTGATGGTACTACATCTCCTATGGACATTTGTAGTTTTGTGAAAAAAGCTTGTGTATCCCCCTCTCTTAGCCAGGTTGCCAGTGATATCTGTCTTCAGGAAATCTCTTCTTCCTTGTAATATCCTCAAAGTCCATTGTGAGCACTATTTAAGATACGATCTCCTCATCCTGCAAAACTCTACACTCTTGAATCTTCTTTGTTTCTTCTATCTTAGCCAAAACTTCTTTCTTTTAGCCCTAAAGTTCCTATGTCTTGTCTTGCTCCACTCCTTTATTTTTATTTTTAATGCTTTTAATTTTTCCATTAGAATGTAGTCTACACTGCCCTCAAAGTTTAAAGAATACCACCAATCCTTTACCCTCTCATTGAAAACTTCTAATAGAAACCACCAATTCTCAAATTGGAAGTAAGATTTAGATGCTTCCTATTAACCATATTTCAACATGATGGGGTTTTGATCTGAGATGACTCTTTGTAAAATAGTCCATTTTATGTATCTGAAGTTCTCATCCATTTCATTTCAGATCAGAACTCTATATAGCCTTGTTGTACTTTCATGTCTATCTCTTTTCTTCCATTTGTATTTCCTCCCTTTTAGTCTAAGTCTACTAGCTTCATATCTTCGATAAATTCTAAAAAAACCATCATGGCTTTATTAATTCTTCTAGAGTTCTTCTTTTTGGAATGGATACCAAATTGTATTAAAATCCCTACACAAAATCCAAGGTCTTGTCATTAGACCCCTAGTTTCTCTTATCTCACCCGAAGTTTCTTTCCTTTCCTGCCTATTATTTCGAGCATAAATTATTGTAAGATACCCATTAAATGCTTTTTTTTCCCAATAAAACTGCAAGATAGGGAGTACATGCCGACACTGCTAAGTTTCCCCTCCCAAGCCCTCTTGTCCCACATTATGACAATACCCCCTCTTGTTCTACTAGCCTCTAGTTAGAAATAATATATCCACTTATTTTCCTATATCTCCCAAATAGCTTTTGTAATGTCCATCTCTTAATTTTGTCTTACATAAACACACTATGTCAACCTTTCACTTCTTTTCTATATTTATAATGAGTGCCCTCTTTCTACTATAATTTAACCCTTCATTATCTAAGCACCACCTTGATGATTATTGATCTTTAATTGCTAGATATCACCCTTTTCTCCTAGACCTAAAACTCTTGAGTTTACTATCAAGTTCTAAACCATTCAATTCATATATCCCCTTAGTCTTTATTATACTTTGTGGTGCCTTGTTTTGTGATTTCTTGTTATCCACCTTCATAAATTACTCTTTTGCCTTTTCTTTACAACTATTGAAATTAATTCCCAATACTGGATTAAGTTTAATTATTTACTCCTGGATCTATTCCTCAACATTAAACTCTTATGTGGTTTCTTCAACTGGTGCACTATTATCTTCTGGTAATTGTATGTTCAGGGGAATAAGATCCTCCTATACTCAATCTGATGCATCAACATTTGTTGTTATCTACATGTCTGTATATTCTATTGGTTCTTTCTAAGTTTGTTGATTTCTATTACTTATTCTTTATTTTGATCTAATTGAATGATTGAGGTCGACTTCTCCTTCTATTGTGTCGCTATTTCTACAGAGAGAATATTCTTTTAAGAGCTATGGATGTTTTCTTAAATCTCTATGTCAATTATATCTTGATTTCAGGCCTTTTCAATAGTTCTTTGCAGATGAGAGACTATTAGGCCTAAATTTTGATCCATATGCTCAACTCTTTTAATAGAACCTACCATATCCCAAAGAGGCCCTTTCTTCTTCGAAAGCTTTCCACTTGTTTTAAAATTTGAATTTTCTCACCTTTTAGTTGTTCCCACATGCCCCTCCTTTAAATTTTCTACTTCGTCATCCTTCTAGTCTAGGATTTCCAACTTGACATTATCCACTAGACTGATGCTTTCCTCCCTTAGAATTTCTTTCTCCAATTTGGCAGTGATGGTGATTCTACGCATATCATAAATCTGTAAACTTAGCTGCCATATGTATCTCTCTAGGTACTTTCTTTGCGTTTTTATGAACCTTGATGCAATCCTAATAGATATGATTTTTAAGATATGTTTCCTCCTCTACTTCAATAAATTCTCCAAACTGGTCACTGATTTGTTCAAACATATTGTTTGACCACATGCTCAATGGTAACCCTAAGATTCTTATCCAAACCAGTCCCTCTGTATCTCCTCCGGTATACATCCAATGGTTGGATTCCACCACTCCAGTTTTAGGATTGTATTTTTCAATTCCACTCTCCAGATTAGACAAACTCTATGACTTTTCTTAAAGAAAATCAAACAAGAATCCCTATCATTCATTACATAGACACTTCCCCAAAAACTGACCTTCAAGTATTGCAGGCCTATCTTCTCATATAATTTAGAGCTAGTATTTCTTGTGTTGTCTGAAACTTGTCGATTATGCATCTTCTTAGAAGGTCCTTTTTTGCTGCCTCTAAACCTCTGATGATTCTTATTCTATCACTTTTTTCTTTTTCATGTTCCTGGTTTAGAGCTTCTATTGTCCACATATTATTGGAGCAAGCCTCTTTGAAGTATTTAGTCAACTTGGGCATCACTTCTATCTAGTATACTACGCAGTGTAAATTTTTTTAGAGAAGTGCTCCTTCATTCTTCATCTCTTAATTATGTTTCCTTATACTTCTACTGGTTCAATAAATACTGAAACCAACCACCTTAATACTATTATTTACAATTCATATTAAAATATGTTATGTTTCTCCCATTCGTACCAATAATCTACCCCTGAACAACATTTAGAGATGTCGTATGACTTGAATCCTATATTCTAATATATAGTATTATCTTTCATTACTCAAAAAACCGGCGAATCTTATTATAATATATAGTATTTCAACATTTCATCAAAAAAGGCCCTAGAGATCAACTAAGTCAATAATAAAAATTGTAGCTACCTGGACCTCATAGAATATGCCTGAGAGCATTTTTACTTACTATCATTTGCGTACTAAAACTTAAGCATATGACTATAATAGGTACATGGGTTTGTTTGATGAACACTAAGGATGAATATATAGTGGAGTGAGGATACTTCATTTCCATGCTTAAAAATAAATCAGAATGGTGGAGAATTTATGATTCGGAAAGTAAAGAAACTACTTGGTTTGAAAGGCATCACACATCTATCTTATTTCTCATACAGTCCTTACCAAAATGGTTTAGTTGAAAAGAGACATAGATCCATACTTAATACTACACGAGCTCGTAGTTTTTAAGTTAGTTTGCCATTAAGATTTTAATGGGACTGTGTCTTAGGGACATTCTACCTTATGAAAAAGCTTTCTTCCAAGAAAATAGGTGGTAAATGTATTTTTGAACTTAGTTTACACAAGGCACCTTTATTTGACCACCTCAAAGTGATTGGTTGTCTTTGTTATGCTGCCAATCTGAGGAAACCATAAATTCTCTGCTAGAGCAGTTCCTACAGTCTTTTTGGAATATTCTATAATACAAAAAGGCTATAAACTTTATGATCTCACACATCAGTGTTGTTTTCTTAGTAGAGATGTCACACTACATTAGAATGTATTCCCCCCACTAATAGTTTTTCATAATACTCTCTTGTTGATCCACTAGCTATTGATAATGTTTGTGTAATTGAGGATTCCCCTCTTAGTTTTTCACTTATATCTAGTAGTCCTACAGTTGGTGTTTCAGGTGACCTTCACTCAGTTCAACCAGCCCTGGATCATGATGATCATCTTACCTCAGTTAAAGGTCCTATACTAACTGATCACCACCTTAACCTCCTACTGTTTCGCTAAGAAGATCCCTGACTATCCAAGCCTCCTACTTGGTTAAATGACTATGTAACTCAACCACCTACACTCTCTTTTTACTTATATTCTATGTCTAACCATGTCAGTTACAAATCCTTAAAGCCTACATACTCTATATGCCTTTCATCCTATTCAGCTAAAGTAGAACCTCTGTCTTATTAGGAGGTAGCTCATGATTATAAAGAGATCAAGGCTATGCAAAGGGAAATTTTAGCTATTAATGAGAACCACACTTGGAGTATTGTTACTTTTTACCCAGGTAAACATCCTATTAGATGTAACTACATTTTTAAAATTAAATACAAGAAATATGGAGAAGTGGAAGGTACAAGGCAAAATTAGTTGCCAAGGGTTACACTCTGCAAGAAGGACTAGACTACATAAATACGTTTTCTCCAGTCGCTATGATGGTCATTGTGAGGTACGTTATTGTAGTTGTTTCACATGTCTTGCACATATTCCATCTGGATGTGCACGATGCATTCTTTCAAGAAGACTTAGTAGAGGAGGTATATATGACTACCCCCTACTATTTTTTTGACCTAGGCTACAAGGCATGGGGAAATGCTTGTATGAAAACCTCACAAATCAGTGTATGGGATTAAAAAAGCCTCTAAGAAATGGAATCTAAAAATTACACAAGTTATTCAACAACAAGGATTCAACCAAAGCCATTATGACTATTTCACTTCTCAGTAAATAAGATAGAGTAAAGTTGCTGCTGATTCTCATCTATGTAGATGACTTAATAATCATAGGAAATGATCATAATCTTATTACAAAAGCTAGGATGGATCTGCAAAAATATTTTGAGATGATGGATTAGTTGAGATAAAGTTTTTTCTTAGCATTCAGGTTGCCAAATCAAACAAAGAAATTTATATGAGCCATAGGTAGTATGCTTTGGATTTGATTTTTGAACTTGGTTTGGGAGCTTTTATAACATCCACCACCCCATTGGAAATAAATAAGAAGTTGACCTTTATTGAATTTGATAAAGAAACTGAAAAAGATGGTAAAACGAAAGAGGATCCAACATTATCAAGTCCATTTTCTTATCAGAGGATAGTGTGTAGGCTCTTGTATTTGACCATGACAAGGCTAGATACCTTCTTTGTTCTTTAATCCATGAGTCAGCACATACATTCCCCCAAATAATCTCATTTGGAGACAGCTATGAAGGTGGTAAGATACATAAACCAATGCCTGGATAGGGTATTTCAATGTCATTGTCAGAAGAAAAGAGTTGTTAGCATATTGTAATGCTGATTAGGGTGCTTTTTGCAGACTGGGAGATCATTCACTAGTTATTTCATCTTTTTTGGGGATGCCTTTATATCTTAGAAATCAAAAAATAAGAGATAGTGGATAGAAGTTCTATTGAGGTAGAGTTCAGAAGCATGGCTTCCACAACAGTAGAGATAGTATGGTTGAAAGGTTTGTTTAATGAACTTGAGACTACAATGAGGGAACCAGTTCAAATTTTATGTGACAGTAAAGCTACAATATAGATAGCAACAAATCCAATCATCCATAAACAAACAAAGCACATTGACATTGATTACCATTTTATTAGAGAAAGGGTTAAAGATAGAACTATACAAACACAATTGACAAAAAGAATAGGTAAGGCTCAACATTATCTTCTACTATCCAAGTTTAGTGTGAAGAACATATTTCTTCCCATCAAATTTAAGGGGAGTATTGGAACACTTATAGAAGATCATGGTTAAGATGATATAATCAGTAAGCTAAGGTGCCAAAGTACTAAGTGTTAATTTAAAATTTAGTCAGTAGATGTTAGTGGAATGTCCTGCTGGAAAATAGTAGTCAGAAGTTTCTTAGAGTTGCTAAAGGTACTTAGTACACACTGGATAAGTAGTGAACCAATACACATTCAATAATTGAAGTTATTTTCAGTTTGTGAATAACAAACCAATTGCATTAGTTGAAAGTAACTTCATCTTCTTAAATTGTATCAGTTTTTAGCTTAGTTGTGTAGTAGCCATGGAAGGAAATTGAATTCAATAGGAACCGGGTTATGCTTCCCTCTTGATCTTCCTTTTGCCATTTTCAAAATTAATGAATAGTAAAGTGTTGTTTTAAAAAACGGGATCAAAATATTTTCTACTCACATTGATATACTGCTTGGACTTCTTAGGGAATCCTTTCCAACAAATCCTTATACTTTATCTTAGTACTACGAGTTTCTATAAATAAAATTTCCTAACCTTCTACTGATAAAGAGAAAAGGATAAAGAGAAGGGGAAAGAAAACAGGATCAAATTGTATTTTTGTGTGTGATAATGTTCTCTTATTTAATTTAAACCCTTCTTTTCAGTGGCAAGATTTAGCAACTGGTAATAGTGTCAGATATTCTAAATTAAACTTTTTTCTGAGCTAGTTTGGTATTGGGGTGTAAGGGATAACTAACCCTAAAATTAATTTTAAGATGAGTTTATCGTTGTTTGGTTGGGATAAAACTACAGGATAACTCATATAAGGATTGTTGTGTTATTTTTATCCCACCTTGAGGGTGGAATAAAAATTTAAAAATAATTTGTTTCCCAACCAAATGAGCCCTTTATGTTCAAATCTCATTGTAATCTAATATTGCTTTTATTTTTCCTCATATAATCAAATAGTTGTTTACTTATCTGCTAATGCTTTTGATTTATCTTATTCTTGCAATTCATATTGGAAAATCACTATATCATAATCACCTCCATCCTAGATTTTATCCCTTTTTTTGCTTTGTGGCCTTCACTATATCAAATTATATTTTTTTCTATGTACTACATGAGTGTATTTCATATTATTGAAAGTTTTTTCATTTGATTAACCATATCAGCTTTAGTATCTACATCAAAACATACAATAAAAACACACACACTGATACGACACGATATCGGGACTTGTCGTAATGGGTATCCCAAGCCCAACCAGGACTAGGGCCCACCCCCTATTACCTAACTCAACTACCTATATCCAGCCTTAGATGGGATGAATTTTTAACATATAATAAGATAGTGTGATTTTTATCATTAATACTCTAGGATAGCGTCATGAACATGACCGACCCAATCGAGTCCCACCGTACTGATGTTGGGTGTATTTATGTATTCTAGTGTCACCAGTGTAGTCTTTTTAGCCTTGTTTTGGGGATGATTCTATACTATATGGGTTGATAATGAGATACATGTGTATCAAAGTGTTAAATCATGTGCTTATAAGGTTTAAAGTTAATTTCAAGCAAGTTGGTACTTCAAAGAGTCAATTAGAGTTCAAGAGAGAAAACTAGTGTTTCTAGCTTGAGCTAGTTGCTTGTCTAGTCTATCCTGATGGATTCTATTGTGTTTTATGTGTTCCTTATGGTTGAAATGTGTTATTATATGTGTAAAAAATTTTTAGTAGCATACAAAAGTTCAATTGAGTCAAGGAAAAAGTTGAAACTTAAAGTTAAAGACTATGGAAATCAACCTAGTCTAAGCTCTTGATTTTGATTCATCGTGATAGATGTTGTGTTTCTTGAACCTCTAATTCGTGTGGTGTGTTAATTTAGGAACTTTTTTCTTCTATTTTTGATAATATATAGATGATTTGGAGGATTCAAAACCATGGGAATAACACCACAAAGTCAAGTATAGATTGAGGAACGACCAATAATTAACAAAAATTTGGGACATAAATTCCAGTAGCACCGCCCGATATGTGTGCGTCGCATGCTCTAATGCAGTGCAGAAAAGAATGCATCGCATACTCCTTTACTATGTAATATAGGGTGTGGTACATGCTCACTCTACCCCTAGTTGTTTTATGCTAATTTCATTCCAACACGGACTTGGCTTACCCCCATACTATAAATACATGTTCTATCACATATTGACATATCTTTGCATGTCTTGGAACATCTAGGAGGCTGATACAAATTCATGTATTTAGGTTTTTATTATTTATTTAGCATTCCATTGGATTATTACATGAATTGAACTCATTGTATCATGATTAAGACTATCCATGGCTAAGAACCCCCTTTTCGGGGTTGAAGCCGAATTCATTAGGACTATTATTTTGGTTTTAGTTCATTGATTTCCTAATCACTATTGGTTGTGTTTTCAATATTATTTTAACTATTTTGAAACTCTATCACTCTTAGAATACACCTATTGTAAACCTTGTGAACTTGGGAGAGGGAATAGGGAGATAGAACATGGGATTGAACAAAGTATGGTTCATAGTCTTTTATGAAGTAAGGAATATGAATTAGTTTCTAGGACAAAGATTTAATTAGATGCCTTACTTGATTCACACATAGGAAGATATATTAACAAACTTAATTGGATCATTACATCCCCGCTAAATGATGTAGTTGTAAGGTCCAAATTATGTAAACGATTAGATATCGGGAGATCTTGATCATGCAATTACCCCTATGAATCGACAACAAAGATAAGTATGTTAATGAATGAAATTCAATAACATAGTATGATTGTTCAAATTTATTCAGCCCTGGGTTTTACTCCTATTGATTATCCAAGATCTTTACTTTACGCACTATTTACTTTACTTCCAATTTATAAACTCAAATCTCTCTTTTGGTGACTTTTGCAACGGTTGAATTTAAGCTGTGAACTAAAATTGAATTGTTGCTAAATCAAGTCATTGTGGGATCGATACTTGGTTTCTTGAAAGCCACTTTCCAACTTGATAAAACCACATACACTTTCGTATGCGCTTGGGCACTGTTAATTTTTTGGCACCGTTGTCGGGGAGTTATTATTTGGCAACTATTTATTTTAGTTTTACCTTCAGATTTCTTTGGTTTAGTTTACACTTTGTCATGGTTTGGTAATTGCAAAAAATAGGTTTTAAGGTTAGAAAGCTGGCAAGGGATAGGGATTTGGTTGAACCAATCCCCGAACCCGAACAACACTTCGATCAGTGAAAGAGAGATGCAATCTGTCTCCGCCAATTTCTGCAAATAGAAGAATACCAAGAGAAACCTACGATAGTTTCTTCAAAACAACAATCATGTAGGACCGTTAGGGAAGTGGCAGTCCCACTTCGAATGAGCATGACTACCCTAATTCAATAACCGACCTATGCGGGGAATATGGAGTTAAAGAACAATATGGTGAAGCTTCTCATTAGTAGTGGACAGTTTATAAGGCTTTCACATGAGGATCCACAAGACAACTTGCAGACTTCATTGAGCTTACTGACACATTCATTCCAACTCGGGTGAATAAATATTATGTAAGGCTAACAGTTTTTCCCCATTCACTTTTGGGGAAAGCTAAAAGGTCGTTGAATACGGACCCAACGAATTCAATTACATCATGGGACGACTTAGCCAGAAAGTTCCTCAATAGATTTTTTTCATCAGGCAAGACTGCGAGACTTCGCAGAAAGATAGTGAGCTTCAAACAGAAGTCTGACAAAAATTTATATCATACTTGGGAATGCTTTAAGGCCCTTCTTCGGGATTGTCCACACCACCAACAGTCCAATGAGGTACTTGCTCATACTTTTGTAGAAGCTCTTGATCATAATTCGAAGATTTTTCTAGATTTAGCTATAGGTGGTCAAGCACTGGGGTTGACTTAAGATGAGTTGTACATATTGTTGAACCACATAGCACAAGGAAATCTAGAGTGACATTTAGATTCTAGAAGTGCCACAAAAATAATTATGGGTGTATTAAAGGTTGAACAATTCTTGGCCTTATCAGCTCAAGTTGCAGTATTGCAAACTATGATAAACACTCAGTTTAGTAGCCTAAAATTAGGAGCTCCACAACCTATAGCCACAGTCAATGCCATCCAACAAGATACAAATTGGTGTGAAGTGTGTTGTAATGGTGGTCACTTAGTGGCTATGTGTTCTTCCAATCAAGAATCCATGATGTATGTAGGTAATGATAAAAGGCTAAATTATGGTAATGACTACAATATAAAGTGGCAGAATTAGCCATGGAATACACAACAATAATAAATTCAGCAACCATAGGCTTAAGGGAATCAGTCAATTAGTAACATGGAAGAGATGTTGAAGCAACTTCTATCTACTCAGGCATAATTGGCTACAAACATAAAATATCAGCAAGTGGCCACAAAAAGTTTAGAGTCGCAGTGAGGGAAATTATCACAAGTATTAAATATTAGGCCACAAGGTGGTTTGCCAGCTGATACAGAAAATCCAAAGCAGTTTATGGAAATCACCTTAAAAAGTGGTAAAGATCTTCAAGGAGACCCTTCAAAGTCAACAAAGGAGGTAGATGCTGAGGTAGTGACCCAACAGGTTCCCAAAGAAGTTGTTGATAATTCAAGGAAGTCTGAGTACTTGTAAGAAAAAGTTGTTGAACAAGAAGTGAAGAAGACACTGTCATTAGCCTTCCCTCATAGGCAAATAAAAGTGAAGAAGTACGTAAAGTACTTGAGGGATGTGGTTGCTAATACGGTGAAATTGTAGGATGTGGGAGAAATAAAACTTACATAAGAGTATAGCATTGTGATGACATAGAAAATCCCTAAAAAATTAAGAGATCTAAGTAAGTTTACTCTCTCTATCTAAATTGGGAGTAAAGTGGTCCATGCATTGAGTAACTTAGGGCCGAGTATTAATCTAATTCCCCTATCTTTGTTTGATACATTGGTCTTGGGAAAGCCTAAATTGACCAAGGTGGTTTCGAAGCTAGTTGACGGATCCATGGCATATATGAAATGGATCATTGAGAATGTTCTCATAAAGGTTGGTAAATCTGATATTCCTATTGATTTTATTCTTCTTGATTTTTGAGGTAGGCGAACAGGTACCAATCATCCTGGGTCATCCATTCTTAACAACCGAAAGAGCATTGATTGATATTAGAGAAGGCATACTCAAAATAAGGGTAGAGAATGAAGAGATGGTATTTGATGTTTAAAAATCACCCACACTAACATCCCAATATACAAATTTATGTATGATCAATGTGATTGAAGGGGATGAATGTGGGGTGGCTAGTCCACCAAAGACCGCTTTAGTATACCTGATTGAGCAGCCTAAGCATCTACTGCCTACGCCAAATTTGATATTAATTAATGAGACTGAAAAGGCCAAGGTTTTGGAATTTGTTTCCGTTGAAAATTTGTACCCAAGAGGTGTGAAAAGAATATGAAAATGTCCTCCAAGTGTGAGGAATAAGATGAAGAAATTTGGTTAAGTTGAGTTTGGTCGTGCCGCGACACTAAATCAGGCACTGCTTGGGAGGCAACCCAAGTTAAGTAGGTATTTTTTATTTTTAGTTTTTAGTTTTTATTTCATGTGGTTTTTTGTTTTTGTTTGAGTCACATGTTAATGGGAAGTCTGAATACCGAAAACCTGAGTTAAGAAGCATGGAAAGAATTGAGTGTAGGGTCCCATAGATTTTATAAATGCAAAAGATGCTACTAGCTAGGCATAGATGCCTCAGGGAGTATTTCTATCTCTTGCTCTTAAATTCACTTTGGGGATAAAGTAGATTTTAAGTGTGGGGTGGGAAAATTTCCAAATTTTGCCTTAATTCAAAAACACAATTGTGAGATATTCTTGTTGGTGCTAGTTTTTATTACATGATGCAATTGGCTTTGTTCATAAAAGCATGTTGATTTAGTGAATTGCTACTTTTGATACTCCTAGTCTCATACTTGTGGCTCTTGTACTTTTTGGCTTAAATTTTAATTCATACTATTCTTTGGTGGAGGAGTCTAAGATGATCCTATGTGAGTTGAGCACGTACCATGTGCATGTGAGATTTTGTATATTCCTTGTTGTATGTGATGTCTGTAACTTGCCTGGTGTGTGTGCAAACAGAAATAAAGAATGTGAGTTTTTGAGATGATTTAGGCATTTCTTTGATAAACTTGTTTTATACCTTCTATTTCTCCTATCCTTCATGCATTATCCTAGTTAACCCCTATTGATCCTTTAACCTTTTCTTTGGTATCCCTATAGTATCCTAATCACTTCTTTTATGAACCTAAATTAGATTCAAAAGCTCCTAAGTGCTTTTATGGAGAATTGATTCAGTAAGTAGTTTGAGAAATGAAAGAAGAAATAGGTGAAATTAATGCCCCAAGGTAAGAATTATTGGTGTTTATATTTGATGCATGGTGGTTGGGAGTGATATAAATAGTTTTGGAAATATTCCCATGATGTTGAAAATGAAAAAAATTAAAACTTAAAGGAATAAACAATACGCCCACCATGTGTTTATGAAAATGCTTAAAAGAGATGGGGCAAAATAAAAGAATGGGGTAGACAAAATGGTGTAAATAGGTTATTGGAGATTGGTTTTAAATATATAATGTAGTTTATTAAAGATCTTAGAGAGGTTAGTCACTATTCCCAAATAGTTGCTACCCGTCCCTTAGCCTACATTTCAACGTGAAAAAGTCCTAATTGATCATAAACTTTACATTATAATATTAGTGGAGCCCTGCACTAAGGTGAAGCTTATGGTTCATTGTGTGTAACTTGTGTATTCTTTGTGAGAGTGAGCATAATTTGATTCTTGAACCCATCATGTTACAAAGTGATTTTATATGAGTGATTATCGGTAAATCTCTTGTTATGATGGGCACATGTTTGATGAATATGGGTGATTTATATGTTGTATTTTATTGAATTATAAAAATGATTTTTCCAACTAGGTGAATCAATTCTTGAGGCTAGGATGTTTTAGGAGTATTGCTCATGAGCTTTCAATTGTGTAAGCAAAATACTTAGCATAGTAACTTGCATTCTGTGTAGTCATTACAGTACTATCTTGAGTTTCTTGCATATAGTAGAAGTTTAGAGTCTCCATCTCATTATGATTATATTTAAGAGTTGTTCGTGGATGAACAAGGCTTTAAGTGTGAGGTGGTGATGTTGGGTGTATTTATGCATTCTAGTGTCTCTATTCTAGTCTTTTTAGCCCTGTTTTTAGGATGATTCTATGCTATATGGGTAGATCATGAGATAAATGTGTATAAAAGTTTTAAATCATATGTTTACAAGGTTTAAAGTGAACTTCAAGCAAGTTGGTACTTCAAAGAGTCCATTAGAGTTCAGAAGAGAAAACTAGTCTTTCTAGCTTGAGCTAGTTGCTTGGCTAGTCTATCTTGATGGAATCTATTGTGTTTTATGTGTTCCTTATGGTTTAAATGTGTTATTATATGTGTAAAACCTTTTTATTATCATACAAAAGTTCAATTAAGTCAAGGAAAGAGTTTAAACTTGAAGTTGAAGACCATGGAAATCAACCTAGTCTAAGCTCTTGTTTTGGATTTGTTGTGATGGATGTTGTGTTGTTTGAACCTCTAATTCGTGTGGTATGTTCTTGTATGATATTTTTTGGGATGTTTAGGATGATTTATAGATTATTTGGATGCTTGAAAACCATGGGAAAGACATAACAAAGTCAAGGATGGATTGAGGAACAACCAACACTTAACCAAAATTCGGGATGCAACTTCCAGTTGCACCATGCGATATACGTGTGTCGCACGCTCTATTATAGTGAATCCAAGTTTGAGTCGCAATATCCATTGCTATGGAATATAGTGTGCGGAGCATGCTCACTCTACCCCTGGGCATTTTATGCTAATTCTATTCCAACACGGACTTGGCTTACCCCTATATTATAAATATGTGTTGTATCACGTTTTTACATATCTTTGGACGTCCTAGAACATCTAGGCGGATGATACAACTTCATATAATTAGGTTTTTATTATTTCTTTAGAATTCCATTAGATCATAACATGAATTAAACTCATTGGATCATGATTAAGACTATGTGTTGCTAAGAACCCCTTTCCGGGGTTGAACCCGAATTCATGAGTACTATTGTTTTTATTTTAGTTCATTGATTTTATTATCAATGTTGGTTATGTGTTCAATCTTATTTTAACTATTTTGATACATGATCACTCTTAGAATAAACCAATTGTGAACATTATGAACTTCGGTGAGAGAATAAGGAGATAGAATGTGGGATTGAACAAAGTATGGTTCATAGTCTTTTATGAAATAAGGAATATGAATTAGTGTCTAGGACAGGGATGTACTTGAATACCTTACTTGATTCACACGTAGGAGGATATCTTAACACACTTAATTGGATCATTACATCCCCGCTCAATGATATAGTTGTAAGGTCCAAATTAAGTAAACGATTAGAAGTCGGGAGATCATGAACATGCAATTACCACTACGAATCGACAACCAAGATAAGAAAGTTAAGGAATGAAATTCAATAACATAGTATGATTGCTCAAAGTGCTTCAACCCTAGGTTTTACTCCTATTGATAATCCAAGATCTTTACATTACGCACTATTTACTTATTTTCAATTTAAAAAGTCAAATCTCTCTTTGTTTTCTTTTGTACCGATTAAATCTAAAATGTGAACTAAAATATATTTATTGCTGAATCAAGTCACTGTGGGATCGATACTTGGTTTCTTGAAGGCCACTTTACTACTTGATACGACCACATACACTTGTGTGTGCTTTTATCCACTGTCATGTTTTTGCGCCGTTGTTGGGGACTTGTTATTTGGCAACTGTTTATTTTAGTTTTACGTTTAGATTTCTTTTGTGTATTTTACGCTTGGTCTTGTTTTTGTGATTGCAGGAAACGGGTTTTAAGGTTAGGAAGAAGTCAAGGGATAGGTATTTGGTTAAACCAATCCCCTAACCCGAACAACACTTCCACCAACTAAGGAGAGGCGTAATTTATCTCCCCCAATTTCCGCAAATAGAAGAATACGAAAAGAATCTTGCAATAATGGCTGCAGAACAACAAGCACGCAAAACAGTTAGGGAAGTAGAAGTCACACTTCCGACGAACTTGACTTCCCCAATTCAAAGACCAACCATTAGGGGGAATTTCAAGTTAAAGTATAATATGGTGCAACTTCTCATCAGTAGTGGACAATTTGCAGGGCTTTCATATGAGGATCCACAAGAGCACTTACAGACTTTCATTGAGCTTACTGATACATTCATTCCAACTAGGGTGAATATAGATTATGTGAGGCTTACACTTTTTTCCCCATTCACTTTTGAGGGAATCTAAAAGGTTGTTGAATGCGGAGCTAGCCAATTCAATTACATCATGGAATGATTTAGCCAGAAAGCTCCTCATCAGATTATTTCCATCAGGAAAGACTGTGAGACTTTATAGTGAGATAGTGAGCTTCAAACAGAAGCCTAATGAAAATATATATCACACTTGGGAATGCTTCAAGGCGCTTCTTTGGGATTGTCCACGCCACCTAAAGTCCAATGAGGTACTTGCTCATACTTTTGTAGAAGATCTTGATCACAATACGAAGATTTCTAGATTCAGCTGCACGTGTTCAAGCTTTGGAGTTGACTTATGATGAGCTATACACATTATTGAACCGCATAGAACAAGGAAATCCAGAACATCTCCCATGGGTACCTCCCAATAGGGAAATAAAATTCGGTATTGACCTTCTCCCAGATACTAAGCCTATTTCTATCCCTTCTTTTTTATGGCTCTCGAAAAGTTTAAGGAGTTGAAACAGTAACTCAAAGATCTTTTAGCTAAAGGTTTCATAAAGCCTAGTGTTTCTCCATGGGGCGCTCTCATCCTATTCATGCGAAAGAAAGATAGTTCTTTGTGTATGTTCATTGACTATCGTCAGTTGAATAAAATTATAGTCAAGAACAAATATCCCCTTCCGAGAATTGATGACTTGTTCTATCAACTCCAAGGTGTAAGTTATTTCTCAAAGATAGACCTTAGATCCGTCTATCATCAGCTTAAAGTAAGGGAGTGTGATATTCCAAAGATAGCTTTCAGAACCCGTTATGGTCATTTTGAGTTTTTAGTCATGCCTTTCGGGCTAACCAATGCCTCAGAATCTTTCACGGACTACATGAACCAAGTGTTCAAACGGTATCTAGACATGTCTGTCATAGTATTCATAGATGATATCCTTGTGTACTCCCGTAGTGAGGATGATGTAATGCCCCAAAATTTCATCCCGAGATGCCACACGATGCCCAAGGCTACACGTAGCCTCAAGCTAACCCTTTAAGCCAAAACACTACCCTTGGGTTCCAACACAAAAACATACACGATCCACTAAAGTATATAGATAAGTACATATCATATCACATCGCACATGGTATGGAATATCGTTAGAATGTACATATACAGAATGTCTATACACAAACCAACCCAACAATACACAAGTCTGACATAGCCACTATAAAGCAAAATCAACGAGCCATTGGGACAAACCCCCAACTAACTCAACAGACCAAAGTGATCACAAAACAACAGCACCAAAATTAGCAACTTGGTCCTCGAACCATGAGGACTTACCACTAAAGGAACGTAGATGCGGCACTTGGATATCACTATCGCGGCTGCGGCTGAGTACCTAAACCTACATCATGGTAAGAATGTATCCCATAGAGAAACGTGTGGGTAAGCACAAGATACGTACTGAGTATGAGGGGACGCATGTAAAACATAAATAATATCATAAATTTTGTAGAAACGTACATACAGACCATACTGACACACCTGGCTTGAGTGACATTGAATCATGCAACTCATAACATCTTAGATAGGAAATGTAGGAGAAAAACCTCATAAATAATTATAGATCATCATAGGCAACTTGACTTACCACATTGAAACTCGAAGTGACTCGGTAATTTAATAAACATGACTCCTATGGATAGGGGAGTTTTCTATAACCGACAACCCCACATGAGCTACGTGGAATACCAACGTTTGAAACCCCCGTTGGAGGGAGAATCATACTCTTTGCCAGGGAGTACGACCTTAAAACTGTAATAATCACAATCGTGGTCTCTGGCCAATAATATCATCATCAAATAACCCTACAGTGGCACATAGGTTTAGGGAAATACCAAATTTTTCTCTCGGTGCTAAGTATTACTCCCCGACAAGCTCAGAACGCATTAGGAAATCCACCACAATATCACAAGGGTCTATCATAAAGACCAAATAAAATCTCTTTCTCATTTATCAAATCATATCAATTTGTGGATTCCTAACTCAACACATTTTAGCTCAAAACATTTAAATCTTCCTCAACATCAACAAGGTATCAATGCATTGAACCATAACTGACTCGACATTTAGACAAGGATATGAAGACTTAAAACATAATATTTTCAACAATTTAACTCATCAAAACCATCCAAAAAATACCAAGACTCATTGCAACTTCAATATCAACATTTTTCAATTTTCCATCCCACTCTCATTTAAAGGTACTTGAGACATCAACCCATAGTAGGGATATAGAATTTCCAATATCAATTATAAATTCATAATAAGGAAATAGTGGAATGATAGTATAAATCAAGGCTTAACAAATTAAATCATCAGACTCTCATAATCAAATACTTTTTGGACATAATTCCATCTCAACATCATACACATATCGGATGATATAATCCCACATCTCATGGACAATAATATAAGTTATAAAACCATATTTCCAATTCATGTAAAACATGTAAAATCTCATGTCAATGTAATTCAACAAAAATACCGGGCATAAGATCGAAAGGATAATCTTGTTCGAAGACCCACATACCTAAAAATGAAAGATGAATATGAATTTCCAACTCCGAAACTTTATTCACAAAAATAAAGGGTGTTTCTCGAAGACCTTAACATGATCAACTCGAATCCCAAATCAATTTGAAATTTCTACGGTTTAATCAAGAGACATAAAAAGATGAAATTTGGAGTAGTAAGGTTGGGGTTTGAGCCTTAGAAAATTTTAGAGAAAAAATGAGCAATTGAATGCTTTAATGGACTTAAATCCATGGTTTACCCGGATAGAGTAGGAATAACCAAAATACCCTTAAAAATCAAATAATGTCAAATCTGTCCTTTGGTGGCCTGTTTTGATAGGGTAAAGTAGATCGACCATAACATTTTGCTCCGATAGCCAAATTAGATGAAACCAATTTCATTGGAAAGAGGACTTTTAGAAATTTCTGCTGATATATAATAGCTCACCCAGATCATTATGTACAAGGAGTTATGATATTTTGAAGTTGACCCTAAAATTCGCCTGGCCTCAGTATTTTTTTCTGCACAGTTAATGTTCACCACTATTCACGATTAGATCGAAATGATCATAACTCATTGCTCGAGTGTCCGTTTTGGATGATCCATATATCGTTTGAAAGCTTATTCGATGCATTACGCAATGACGGGTCGTATATAAAGAAATTCTACACAGAAAAATTATTAATCACAATAAAGAACAGAATTCAACACATTTTCGTCCGAGATCTTAATGAATTTTTTTTTTGGGGCATCATATCATCTTCCCCTTGGAAATATTCATCCTCGAAAGTTGATAGGAAGGTCAAAAATACTATGAAAATGAGTATATAGAGAAAAATCATCTTTCCCAAGCATATACTCCATTCTATATTTTCTTGGATATCGTAGAAAACACATAAGCCACGATAAACATAGCAGTAAGGATTAAATCAAAAGAGAACGATACCTTTGACATGCTCAGGATTCTTAGAAAAGAGGTGGGGATATTTGGTGCGCATATCTGCTTCGGCTTACCAAGTAGCACTCTCCACGGATTGATTACGCCAAAGCACTTTAACCAAAGGAACTTCCTTGTTTCTTAGCCTACGAACTTGAAAGTCAAAAACCTCAACTGAAATCTCTTCATATGAAATAATATCTTGAATACCCAAGCTTTTGGAAGGATCAATCACAACAGAATCACCAATAGACTTCTTCATCATAGCAACATGGAAAATCGGATGGACGTTAGATAAATCCGCGAGCAATTCAACCTTATACACTACCTTCCCAATGCGATCCACAATCATATAGGGACCAATGTAATGGGGACTTAGTTTCCCTTTCTTCCCAAATCTCTTCACCCCTTTTATGGGTGAAACTTTCAATTACACTAAATCACCAACATCAAACTCAAGGTCTTTCCTCCTTACATCTGCGTATGATTTTTGATGACTTTGGGCGGTTTTCAACCTTTCTCGAATTAACTTAACCTTCTCCATGGCCTCAAACACCGCATCTGGTCCAGTCGCAGCAGCCTCACCAACTCCAAACCAATCAATGGGTGATCTACACCTTCTACCATACAAAGCTTCAAATGGGGTAATTCCAATCGTAGCATGAAAACTTTTATTGTAAGTAAACTCGATTAATGCCAAGTGCTTATCTCAACTACCTTTAAAATCAAGAACAAAAGCCCTCAACATATCTTGTAAAGTCTGAATAGTCCGCTTGGCCTGACCATTTGTTTGCGGATGGAAAGCAGAACTTAAACAAATTTGGGTATCGAGACCCTTCTGGAAAGATTTCCAAAACTGAGAGGTAAACTGAGTACCTCTGTCAGAAATAATAGTCAAAGGGATTCCATGAAGTCTGACGAGTTGCCGAATATATATTCTAGAATAATCTTTAGTAGTATACGATGAATGCATAGGCAAAAAATGATCTGATTTCGTCAGCCGATCTATGAAAAATCAAATCGAATCATGATGGCGACGAGAAAGAGGCAAACCAACTATGAAGTCTATATTTACTTCTTCCCACTTACAAGTAGGAATTCTAAACTCTTACATCATGACACTGGGCCTTTGATGCTCTATTTTAACCTGTTGACACGTGGAACACTTCGCCACAAATTCTGCTATGTTCCTCTTTATGCCATTCCATCAATAGATTTCCCACAAATCATCATACATTTTGGTAGCACCAGGATGGATGGAGTATCGCGTACCATGCACTTCCGCCATAATCCTTTGATTTAATTTATCAACATCAAGAACACATAATCTTTCTCAGAGTCTCAAAACACCATTTCCCCCTTGGGAGAAAACCTCCACCTTTTGGTCTTTAACTGACTCTTTTATAGGATCCCTATCTTGCTTCTCCTTCACTTCCGAAACTAAAGAGGATTTAGAACCACTTTGCACTCATATACTACCCTCAGCGTCACTAAACAACCTAACCCCTAATCTAGACAAATGATGTACCTCATAGGCCAACTCCTTCTTACCAATCTCCACATATGTTATGCTACCCATGGACTTCCAACTAAGGGCATCTGCTACTACATTGGCCTTGTCCGGATGATATAGCACGCTAATATCATAATCTTTCAACATTTCTAACCATCATCTCTACCGAAGATTAAAATAATGTCTGTGAAGATGTCGACATGGAAACCATACAAATAATGTCTCCAAATTTTCAAAGAAAAAACCACAGCAGCTAATTCAAGGTCATGGGTAGGATAATTCTTCTCGTGAGGCTTTTGCTGCCTGGAAGCATAACCTATAACCTTTACCTTTTGCATCAATACACAACCCAAACCGACTCTGCAAGCATCGCAATATACCACAAAACCATCAACACCATCAGGAAAAGTCAACACAGGGCTAAAGTGAGTTGAGTTTTCAACTCGTGAAAACTCTTCTCACAAGATTTGGACCACAGGAACTTCACTTTCCTTTGGGTCAAACGGGTCATAGGAGATGCAATAGATGAAAATGCTTCAACAAAACGACGATAATAACCTACTAGACCCAAGAAACTTCAGATATTAGAAGGAGAAATAGGTCTAGAGCAACTCTTTATAGCCTCTATCTTCTGAGGATCAACTCTAATACCTTCGGAAGAAACAACATGACCTAAGAAGGCTATAGAGTTCAGCCAGAACTCACACTTATTCAACTTAGCATACAACCGATGAGTTCAAAGATTTTCTAACACAATTCAGAGATAATCCACACGATCACCCTCACTTCGAGAGTAAATAAGAATATCATCAAGGAACACTATTACAAATAAATCCAGATATGGCCGGAATACATGGTTCATAAGATCTATGAAAGCCACTAGAGAATTAGTTAACCCAAAACACATCACTAGAAATTCAAAATAAACATAACGGGTTAGGAAGGCTGTCTTGGGGATATCACATTCCTTAACCTTAAGTTGGTGATAACCGAATCTGAGGTCTATCTTTGAAAAGTAGATCGCACCTTGCAATTGATCAAATAAATCATCAGTTTGAGGAAGCGGATTTTTATTCTTGATAGTAACCCTGTTAAACTGTTGGTAATCAATACACATCTGCAAAAAACCATCTTTCTGACGCACAAACAGGATAGGTGCACCCCACGGGGACACACTAGGTCTGATAAAGATTTTGTCTTAAAAATCTTCAATTTCTCTTTCAACTCTTTAAGTTCTACGGGAGCCATGCAATACGGAGGAATGGAAATAGGCTAAGTATCAAGAAGAAGGTCAATCCCAAACTCTATCTCTCTATCAAGAGGTACTCTAGGGAGATCTTCCAAAAAGATATCACGGAACTCATTAACAACATTAATTGACTGAATGGTCGGGGTTTTAGACTTAGTTTCTTTAACCCGAACGAAATGGTGGATGCAACACATGGAAATTAACTTCCTAGCATTGAGATAGGAGATGAATTGACCCTAAGGAATTACAGAACTCCCGGATCATTCGAGGATAAGTTCATCAAGAAAATGAAACTTGACCATACAGGCACGACAATCAATAGACGCATAGCATGAGTGAAGCCAATCCATACCCAGAATGACGTCAAATTTAACCATATCTAGCTCAATCAAATCAGCATACACAACCCGATGAAAAACAGCAATGTGATATTTCTTATATACCCTCTTAGCAATGACAGACTCTCCTACCAGAGTAGAAACAAAAATAGGCTCATCAATTAGTTCAGGATCTCTTTCAAAATTTACAGCAACCAGAGGTGTCACATAAGAAAAACTCGAACCAGGGTCCATCAACACATAGACATCAAAATAGAAAATACGGAGCATACCAGTGACTACATCGGGAGAGTCCTCCTGCTCCTAACGAGGTGGTATAGCATAGAAACGATACTAGCATTGACCGCCAGTAGTACTAGATGAAGCACCCTGAGGAGGAACTGGACGAGCTGCGGGAGGCGGGGCACTGGTAGCCTGACTCTGGGGACGGGCATCATGACTCCGCTGTCTAGCATACAGGCAGTCTCTAAGTATGTGGCCCAACTTTCCACAACCAAAAAAGCCTCGCTGCCCCATATTACACTCCCCAAAATGGTCTTTATCATACTTAGCACTCAAAGGAGGATGAGCCCGGTTGCTTACACTGTCCTGAGACCTGGAAGGTACCGACCTATTTTTGAGATTCTGCCTGCCCCGATATACGGGAGCACTAGCTGAGGAAGGTGCAGGTATAAATGGATGTCTCTGAAACTAAGGGCAACTCCCTCCAAAGAATCTAGTTTAACCAGACCCCTGTTGCTCCGATCTGACTCTCTTAATCCCTCTTACTCTTTCTTTTTCTTTTATCTTATCAGACTCAATCTGTTGGGCGTGAATCATTAACCTAGGAAAATCAATCTCCCTATTGATCATAGCATATCTACATTTTTTCACCACATAACTCGACACCCCAGTTAGAAACTTGCTCATACTAGTCCTCGAGTCAGCCATTATAGTGGGAGCGTACTTCGATAGCTGATTAAACTTAAGACAATACTCTTTAACCGACATGGAGCCTTGTCTCAAATTCATAAATTCCTATATCTCTGCTTCCTGTAACCTAAGTTGAAAGAATCTATCCAAGAAAGCATCTTCGAATAATTACCAAGTCACCGGAGCGGTATCTTCATCTCTACCCTTATTCTACATCTGTACCCAATCATAGGTAATATCCTTCAACCGATAAGAAACCAGCTCCACACGTTCTTCCTCGGTCACGTGCATAATATGTGTAATTTTCTTTATTTCATCAACATACGTCTGCGAGTCCTCACCTGCTCTCAACCCATAAAACTCTGGTGGATTCATCCGTATAAAGTCAGGAATTCTTGCTGCTGCCGAATTATTTTGCTCCAAAGGTGGAGCGTTGGCCTGAATATTGGCGGTGACTCCTGGGCTAGCATCTGAAAAGCTACCCGAAATTTGGCATAGGATACCGTCTCATGTAACAGATCAACGGGTTGAGGTTGGTTGTTGTTTCTGCGAGCTCGACGTAGAGGCATTTTTTGTCATAAGATCGCACGAATTAACAGTAGAAGGAAACAGTTGTAAGCATGATAAGCTCTTGTAGAAAGAAAGAAATGACTTTTCTTAGAATGCCCCGCAGCCTCTTGATCATAGGTATGGCACGCTACGAACCGATGCTCAAGACTCTACGTAACACAGCTTGTCAAAATCCCTAGGACTCTTCACAATCTTAGGCTCTGATACCAAGTGTGTAACACCCTAAAATATCATCCCGAGATGCCATACGGTGCCCAAGGCTACACCTAGCCTCAAGCTAACCCTTTAATCCAAAAAACTACCCTTGGGTTCCAACACAATAATATACACCCTACGCTAAGGATATATATATAAGTACATATCATATCACATCACACATGGCTTGGAATATCGTTATACTGTACATATATGGAATGTCTATACACAAACCAACCCAACAATACACTAGTCTGACATTGCCTCTGTACAGTAAAATCAAGGAGCCATTAGGACAAACCCCCAACTGACTCAACAGACCAAAAAGATCACAAAACAACAACACCAAAACTAGCAACTTGGTCCTCGAACCATAAGGACTCACTACTGAAGGAACGTAGATGCAGCACTCGGATATCACTGTTGTGGCTGCGGCTGAGTACCTGAACCTACATCATGGTAAAAATGTTGCCCATAGAGAAATAAGTGGGTCAGCACACGATACGTACTGAGTATGTGGGGGCTCATGCAAAATATAAAGAATATCTTAAATTTCATAAAAACGTACATACAAACCATAATGACACACCTGGCTTGAGTCACATTGAATCATGCAACTCATAACACCTTAGATAGGAAATGTAGGAGAAAAACCTCATAAATCATTATAGATCATCATAGGCAACTTGACTTACCACATTAAAACTCAGAGTAACTCGGTATTTCAATAAACATGACGCTTATAGACAGGGAAGTTTTCTATAGCTGACAAGCCCACGTGAGCTACGTGAAATACCAATGTTTGAAACCCCCGTTGGCGGGAGCATCATACTCTTTGCCAGGGAGTACAACCTTAACACTACAATAATCATAATCGGGCTCTCTGACCAGTAATATCATCATCAAACAATCCTACGGTGGCACAGAGGTTTGGGGAAATACCAAATTTCCCTCTTGGTGCTAAATACTACTCCCCGACAAGCTCAAACGTGTTAGGAAATCCACCACAACATCACAAGAGTCTATCATAAAGACCAAATCAAATCTCTTTCTCATTTGTCGAATCATATCAATTTGTGGATTCCTAACTCAACACATTTTAGCTTAAAATGTTTTAATCTTACTCAACATCAATAAGGTATCAATGCATTAAACCATAACTGACTCGACATTTGGACAAGGATATGAAGACTCAATACATAATATTTTCAATAATATAACTCATCAACCAAGACTCATTGCAACTTCAATATCAACATTTTTCAATTTGCCATCCAACTCTCATTTAAAGGTACTTGAGACATCAACCCATAATAGGGATATAGAATTTCCAATATCAATTATAAATTCATAATATGGAAATAGTGGAATGATAGTATAAATCAAGGCTTAACAAATTAAATCATCATAATCTCATAATCAAATACTTTTTGGACATAATTCCATATTAACATCATACACATATCGGATGACATAATCCCATAGCTCATGAACAATAATATAAGATATAAAACCATATTTCCAATTCATGGTAAAACATGTAAAATCTCATGTCAATATAATTCAACAAAAATACCAGGCACAAGATCGAAAGAATAATCTTGTTCAAAGCCCCACATACCTAAAAATGAAAGATGAATATGAACTTTCGACTCCGAAACTTTACTCACAAAAATAAAGAGTTCTTCTCAAATCCCTTAACATGATCAACTCGAATCCCAAATCAATTTGAAATTTCTATGGTTCAATCAAGAGACATAGAAGGATGAAATTTGGAGTAGTAGGGTCGGAGTTTGAGCCTTAGAAAATTTTAGAGAAAAAATGAGCTATTAAATGCTCTTAATGGACTTAAATCCATTGTTTACAGGGATGAATTGGAGTGGGAATGACCGAAATACCCTTAAAAATCAAATAATGTCAAATCTGTCCTTTAGTGGACTATTTTGTTAGGCTGAAGTATATCGAGCATAACTTTTTTCTCTAATGGCCAAATTAGATGAAACTAATTTCATTGGAAAGAGAACTTTCAGAGCTTTCTGTTGATATATAGTATCTCACCCAGATCATTATGTACAAGGATTTATGATCGTTTGAAGTTGACCCTAAAATTCACCTGGCCTCAGTATTTTTTCCTGCACATTTACTGTTCACCACTATTCAAGGTTAGATCAGAATGATCATAACTCATCGCTCGAGTGCCCTTTCTGGATGATCCATATATCATTGGAAAGCTTCCTTGATGCTCTACGCGATGACGGGTTGCATAACTAGAAATTACACACAGAAAAATTATTAATCATGATAAAGAATAAAATTCAACATATTTTCGTTCGAGATCTTAATGAAATTTTTTGTTGGGGTATCATAGATGATCAGTTAGATCATCTTAGAATTGTCTTGCAAACTCTTAGAGATCATAAATTGTTCACCAAATTTAGCAAGTGTGAATTTTAGCTAAGATCAATAATATTTCTCGATCATGTTGTTTCCGCCAATGGCACTAGAGTGGATCCCCAAAAGATAGACGTCAAAAGAAATTACCCTAGAGTTATATCTCCAGCCGACATTAGAAGTTTCTTGCGTCTAGCTACTTATTACCTCCATTTTGTTGAAGGTTTCTAATCTATAAAATCTCCTATGTCTAGACTAACCCAAAATAAAGTTAAGTCCTAGTGGTCAGATTCCTACGAGAAGAGTTTTCAGGAGTTGAAAACTCGACTCACTTCATACCCAGTCTTAGCATTACCTGATGGTACGGATAGTTTTGTTGTTTATTGTGATTTTTCCAGAGTTGGTTTGGGTTATTTGTTAATGAAGAGAGGTAAGGTCATAGACTATGCCTCTAGACAGCTCAGGCATCATGAAAAGAATTCCCTAACCCATGCTCTTGAATTAGCTGTTGTTGTGTTTGCTTTAAAAAATTGGAGATATTATCTGTATAGAGCGCATGTTGATGTGTTCACAGATCACAAGAGATTGCAGTACGTGTTTACACAAAGGGAGTTGAATCTACATCAGAGAAAGTGGTTGGAAATATTGAAAGATTATGATATAAGTGTGTTGTATCATCCGAGCAAGTCCAATGTAGTGGAAGACTCCCTTTGTAGATTGTCTATGGGCAGTTTTGCTCATGTGGAGAATGATAAAAAAGATTTAGCTTAAGAAGTGCATCGGTGACTCCACTGTTGTAGTTCATTTAGAAAGCTCAGATATTCAAAACAAACTTTCTAACAAAGAGATTCCAGTTGGGATTCTAGATCATCAGATCTGTACAGTAAGGAACAAAGAAGTTCCTTTGGTCAAAGTTCTTTGGCGGAAATCAGTCAGTTGAAGGAGCTACTTTGGAAGCAGAAGTAGATATGTGAGCCAATTACCCTCACCTATTCTCTGCAAACTCAAAGTTTGAAAAAGGTAATCCTCTTCCTTAATTCAATTCTTTTCTAATCACAGATTCAGCTATATAGTTGTCCTCATGTAAGTTCATGCACTCACAGAATTACTCAGAAACTCAAAATGATTTAGATTTAGCTATTCAGTTTATTTTGGTTATGCATGATATCATATATCCCAAGATTCCTCAGTATTCTTAGTCTATTTTGTAATATTTGTGGATGAATGTTCCCAAGGTGGAAATATTGTAATACCCCATACTTTTCTTAGCTTGAATTCGTCCCTAGAATGTTAAAGAATAGATTCCAAAATAGATAATAATTATTCCAAGTAGAAATTTTTTAGATTTAGACATTCTATTATGAGGGAAATTTAATAATATTTCCAACGATATAAAATTCACCCAAATTCGACACTCAGTGAAGAAGTTATGGCATTTTTAAGTTGACAGTGTGCCACCTGGGCACCTAGCGCATCGCGGAGATAGTTGAAATCGTTATTGTCAAATTCCAGAGGCTCTCCGCGATAGGCCCACGTCATGGTGATGTCCCATTTCACATTGGCATTTTTCTAGTGAGACTACATAATGCTGGCGTGTTGTGCCAAGGACCAAAATGGCAATCCAAGGGGGCGTCGCAACACTCTTCCTTTTCCAGTGAGCTACCATGATAGTGGCGCGTTGCGGTGGACCAGTAAATCGAGAATTTTGGTCATTTTTTCAGTTCAGTTTAGGAGTTTTAAAAGGGTATTTTCGTAAACTACCCAACCCCTTATCCGTCCAAAACACATCATTAAGCATATACCGATGCACTTTATTCTTGTTTCATCACTTTTCTCTCAAAATAAAACCCTATCTCATCAAACTTACTACCAAAGAAGTCCAAATTCCTCCATTAATTCTCCAAGGAAATTCAAGATTAGGGATTCTCAATACAAGAACTCTAAGAATTCATCTCCAAAGCATCAATAAGAATCCAAGATTCAAGCTTTTCATCAAAGATCATCAATTAAGGTATGTGGGGTTCTTCAACAAGGACAATCCTTTCATCCTTGTGCCCAAAATTTACTAAATTTTATGTGATTTCCTATGAAATTGAAGTTAGGGTTTATACCCATCATTGTTATTTACAAGCTTATAATGTTTCCAATTATTTAGAAGTTGAATCATATGATTTTATTAATATTTTCATACATAATGCAGAAAATTTCTAGATTTTGAATAAATTTCTCAGTGTTTACATTATCAACTATTAGTGATTTGATGTTTTAACGTGAGATTTATGCATGGGGTATTATCCTAAGATTGAATAGTATTACTTCAAGAAAGATGATGTTTTAAACATCTTATGAGTAGATTATTTTCAGTTTTCTAAAAAAAAGCTTTGATCTTTTGATCATCGTTTAGCTATGGAATCAACATTACAGAATTTAGATCACCTGTATTTATAGATTTACTTAGATGAAAGCATTTTTGGTTTCATAATGAACCATTATACTAGTTTAAAGTGGATTTCTAATAGAATGAGCATAAAGACTGAAAAGGGAGTAGTATTTAGCACTAAGCGGGAAGTGTGGGATTAGCGTGCCCTATCTTCCACAGAACTACGAAGCCAACATAGGTACAAATTATGAGATTATTACCCATTTCTATGTGGATGATAGATTTAGCTTGTGATCGGTCATATGGAAAGTAGGTTATTCTCCTTGGCAAGAGTATGACTCCTCTCCCTAACGTTAGGATTCCTCCTTAAGGGGACAAGAACATTAGACTCCATGAATACTCACATGGTTTATGTCGGTTAAGAGAACCTCCTTTCTAGTAAAAGTAAATAAATAGTTTTGAGTATTTCCCTACTAGTAAATAAAAGCTTTGAAAGAATTACCTTCAGATAAAGTACTTTTCCATCCAGAATGAGTTTTCAGATTTCACTTAGGCTATAGGATTTGAGAATAAGAACAGAATATAGATTTCTGAACTAAGTTTAATGGCTCACAAGATTTATATTATGTGCTTTATTATTCATGATTTATGATCTTCAGATTTCAGATTTACTCAAGCCTATGTGAGTCATTTATATTTAGCATGCATGATATTATAAATTATGATGTTATTACTTACTACATTCACCCTCATATACTCAGTACATCATCAAAGTACTAATCCACATATATGTTTATGTGCTACATTGTCTCATAATGTAGGTTCAGGTGCTCAGTCTCAGCAGCGTGAGTGATTTTTGAGCATCTCATCTACATCTCCACATTTGGTAAGTCCTCATAGTTCAGGGACTTAATTATTTCAGACTTCCAGTTTATTAGTAGTTGATTCAATATTTATTTCAGATAGTTTGAGTCAGCTGGGAATTTGTCCCATTGGCTCTCTAGTTTCAGTTAGTAGAGGCTTGTCAAACTACCAGATTTAGTATTCAAATTTTGTTTTAGTATTTAGGTTTTTAGTATTATTTTAAAAAGACTTTTGAGATTAGTATGTTTCAGACATACCCAGTCATTTAATATAGACTTCTGCATTGAGTATGATTTTTTGGTTTTTATTCTATTATTTTGAGAATCAGACTTAGTAGAAAGCCGCCAGAGTTAGGTCAGGACTACTTTTAGTTTAGAGCACCATGTGGCATCCCGGTAACTCAAATTTTGGGGCATTACACTAGAATACGCTCACTTAAATCCTTTAAAAACCCATCACAAGTATACGACTATCCCATAAGAGTTGTACCCTCCTATAATATTGGTATACACCACTTGCATCCAATCCTCAACCCTTGGATCAAAAACTGTCCAGTATATAACTCATCCAACCAAGTTTTAACCACAGCATACAATCTGTACCCATAACCCGAATCCCTGGTAGAATGTAATACTAGGAGGATCAAACACTGCCCATCATATGAGTCCCTAATATGACTAATACCAAGACCTACGACTCATACCGTTAAGTTATACCCATTCCAGTGACCAAAACTATCCCACCAACTAACACAGATCAGCATACGATTGGACAATACCACTCGTACACCAGTATACGGCTCGTACCCGTGAGTTGTATTGGGTCTAGAGAATGGATTTCCAGGAAATTTTCTAAGGTTCAAAACCCAGGATGTTTAACACGCACCTCACATATCATTGCTGAGATATAAAAGATAAGAAAAGAGAAAGGAATGAAAAGAAAATATAAAGCTTCATTGATATGAATTGAGAAGAGAAATAGTAACAATAAATATCTTCTAAGTGACTTAGGAGTCTTTATAGACTTGTAAAAAGTCCCTAGAATTATCTAGTAACTTCCTAACAAACACTCTCTTAGCTAGCTAGTTGTTACAACCAACTAACTAATCTGACTATCCAAGTACGTAATACAGCAATAACTAATGAATGAAATAGTAAAAAGTGTTAACTAATACTAATTACTTTCACTCATTCTAACTTGTTCTAATAATCTCAATAATCTCAACACTTCCTTTCAAGCTGAATGGTGCATAATATTGAGTACACAAGCTTGCAAAGGTGATAAGAATGTTGCTCATGAATCAAGCTCTTAGTCAATATATCTGCTACCTAATTTTGTGTATTTACATATATAGTATTCACCAACCCAACCTTGCTCTTATCTCTAATGAAGTTATAATCGATCTCTATATTTTTTGTTCTAGATTGCCTGCCAGTTGAATGACTAATTTTCTATCACTCAACAATGTGAGAGGCTTGTGAATGAAAACACCTATGTCTAAAAATAAACCTTCCAACCAGGTTAGTTTAGCTATGCTTCTATATTCATCTTAAGATGAGCTCCTAGAAATTGTATGCTGCTTCTTGGATTTCCATGACACCAATCATCTATCAAATTCTATCCCATAACCAATGATAAACCTTTTAGTAATTGGACATGCTACCTAATCAGAATCACACCAGCAAGTTTAGTATTTAATGCCTGGGGTCTTTATCCAATGCCTTATCCTGCAGACCCTTTCAAATATCTAACCACTCTATGTGCAACCTCCAAATAAGATGTTTTATGCATCTGTATAAACAAGGTTAAATTTTTAATTACATAGCTAATACCAGGTCTAGTAATTATGGCATACATAAGTTTTCCTACCAGTCTTTGATAAAGAGAAGCATCCTTCATAACCATATTATTAGTTATACCCATAGCTTCTTCAAATTCTACAGAGGCCAGTTTAATATTTGACTCTAGAGGTGTATGTGTAGGCCTTCCACTAGCAAGGCTAGTCTATGAGATCAATTCAAGAAAGTATTTTCTCTAATTTAAAATGATCCCTTGTTTTGATCTTAGAATTTGAAAACCTAAAAACTATTTTAGCTCACCCAAGTCTTTTAGCTTAAATTGTTGATGTAGTGCTTCCTTAGCTTCTGTAATCATGGACTTATTGTCTCTAATAAAGAGCAAATCATCAACATATTCCAAGATAATGAAAATTCCTCCTATCTTCTTTAATGTGAATAAAGATTAGTCATATGTACTCTTGGTAAAACTAACCTTTAATAAGGATGAAGTGAGCTTAATATTCCATTATTCAACCTTTAATAAGGATGAAGTGAGCTTAATATTCCATTATTCTTGAGGCTTATTTAACCTACAGACTTTAGGTTGTCCTCATTTAGATCATCTTATAGAAAAGCATTGTACACATTCATCTAGTATAAAAAACATCCTTTTGAAACCGCTAGAGCAATGAAACACTTGACAGTTACCATCTTGGCAATAGGTGAAAATGTATCATGATAGTCTAAACCTTTCTGCCGACTATAGCCCTTTTCTACTACTCTTGACTTAAACCTTTCAATATCACCATTTTCTTTGTACTTGATGTTATATACCCATTTTGAACATATGGCAATTTTTTCTGGTGGTAATTACACAACTAGAAATTATCCCTATAGCAATGGTTCAAAACCATTGCGATAGATACCGAAATTATTTCCATATAGGTACCATAAAGGTTTGGAATATGTTATATATGTGAGCATTGAGATAGATGTATCACAATTACTTTTGCAACGATTACAACAACCATTACAATAGATAGATCTATTGCAATGGCTTTTTTAGCTCCTATTGGAACACTTCAAATTGTCCATAGCAACGGTTAATAAACGTTGCAATATTATTTATTGTAATAACTAGAAAGTATTGCAATAACCCTATGGCAATAATTTTTTAAAATCGACTGCAAGAGTTATTGGTCTTTTGCAACTGTTTTTCACAATCTATTGCAATGCTTTTTGACACTTATTGCAACTGTTTTAGGATCTTTTGCAACCTTTTTTGGCTACCTATTTCAACTATTTTAATTAGCTATTGCAACGGTTTTTATCACCTATTGCAACTAATTCAAATACCAATTGACCGTTTAGATGAAATAGTCACCCCTATATTGTAAATTAGTAATTCATATATATATATATATATATATATATATACATATACATACATACATATATATATATATATATATGTATGTATATGTATATATATGTACATATATATATATATATATATGTATGTATGTGTATATATACATAGATATATGTATATATATGTATATATGTGTATATATATATATATACATACACACACATATATATACACATATATATACACATACACACACATCAGAACAAAATCTTTCATTAATAATAATCCAAATTAAAATATGAAACAAACTAGCAATCTAAACCCAAAAGAAAAATGTTCAAGTCGATTGATCATTAGTTTTCCCTTTTAATATGAAGTTCGAGTGGCGATAAGTTTCATGAAATTCAATGTCAAAAAGATTGATATTAAAGCATCTATCAACAATTCAAAAATCTTCTCAAGTAAGGTCAATTTCTTCGTCACTTCTTTCTTCATCTCCTTCTTCATTTTGGACACCTATAAAAAGAGAATAATTAAGCTCAATTAGAATTTAAATGAAAACATATTTAATGAGAAATAGTTGCGCGATCGTGTATAAATTGAATCAAAATCACTCTTACCCTTAATAGAAAATGTCTTACAAGAAATTAATGATCAATAGATATTTCAAGACAAAATTAAAGCTATTGGATAGCTTAAAACAAAGTTTAGTTAGCCTAATTAAACTCCACATTGTTAATATTCACATAAGTCATGGAACAATCATTCCCAACGGCAGTGGTCCTCGCCGGAACCTCCTTCAACGCAACAAAACAGCACCAATCTTAGCCTTATCTTCAATTCTCACATTACCAAGAACATAAGTTCCAGCACTAATCAAAACACCATCACCAATCTTAGGATGTCTATCACCAATCATATGCAAAATAGAAAAATTATTACCAATCATAGTAGTTTCACCAAGAAAAACACCAGTAGCATGATCAAGTAAAATCCTTTTACCAATTTTAACACCAAGATGAATATCAACAGCAAAAACTTTAGATGTTTTATTGACATTGTGAATAAAAATCAAAAGCTACAAATTAATGAATAAAATTATAAAATTGACATTAATTTACAACCAATATTTCATTGTTCTATAAATGTTGGTTATGTCTGTCCCTAGCCACTAAAAACTAGAAACCTTGTTTTTTCACGTTCCTTATGGTTATAGTATGAATGCTTGTTTTTTCTTGAAAGGTCAATGTGGGAATGAGATGATGAATATTCTACACTAGCAAGGGAACAAATGTTGGGAAAGAAAAATGGAAATTAATCATCACCAACACCACCATCCTACTCTACCATCTAATTCATTAATGATGATAAAAAATATACAACAACAGCAGTCATAATACTTGCAGTTTTCATATGTCACAATATCAAGAACACAAATCTCATCATCACCGACAATAGCACAAACAAAAGGACTAGTAAAAGAGGACAAAAGAAACAACAACAACAACAACAACAATGATAATAGCACAAATTCAGCAAATTTAGTGATAATAGTAAAAGTACAAATTCATCAAATTTAACAACATAAACAGTGATAATAGTAGAAGTACCTTTGAAAACTTTTCCTTGGTTGATCTTGAAAGAGAAAGAATGTTGTCCTGGATCCTTAGTGCATTGTTAAACATACAAATTGAGAAAACGTGAACACAAAGCCCTACATTAAGTTTCTACAAATGGTTCTTCATGGATAATACTTTCTGGATTATTATACAGTAAAGCAAAGGACACAGAACCAAAAATATATGTTTCTTGGTATAATAATTTCACAAAACATGAAAGAGAAGTAGATAACTAATGCAGTCTTTTATCTACATGGTACTATCTTTATCAAGCCAATGGATTAAGGAGATATAAAAATATAAAAATGATAAAGGTTAACTTATATCTGCATTATTTAATACAATAGAGAGAAAGAAAGATACGACCCTTTCTGATAGTAATACGGATGTTGTGTTTGAAGTTGAATTATTCTCGTCTTATGCAGACGCAAATGATGGTGCATGAATCTACCTGTACCAAAAAGAACTGGAAGCAGCGCTTAGGTTTTCGCATCTTAACAACCATAAAATTTTCCCTAAAGACACCTTTTTCAAGATACGTGAAAACAAGGTCACATGCCATGTTAATAACTAGTTTCAACACATATCATGTTCATGCCCTTTAAAAAGGCTTAAAAGGAAACTAGGGAGTGCCAGGAACTTTTGATCTTTGGTTATCCTAAATGATCTACAATACATCACACATTCAGAAGGAAATTTTCATTCATTAGGAGATCTAAAGTCCAATGTCCTGAAAAAAAAGGACGCTGAAAAAACAACTCTTCTCTTTAGCAGAACACAAATCACAACATTTAAAAATGATAATTGTACAATTCAAATACCACCATATCTTCATTTTTGAAGGAAGTACTGGATATTTAGTCTTTTATTATTGTAAATGCTAAGAATGCACAATATACATAGAATAGAATGTCAAAATGGACAATTAAGAAGGCAACATAGGACTTGGAATATGACACAAAATCCAATATTTGAAATATAAACTTAATTCCCTCAAATTGTACAAACATAAAAAGTTGATTTAATTATAAATCAGTCCAGACATCAAATTTTGAAGAACTACTACAGGAATCATAGCTCATAAGAATAAAAAATATCCCAAAGTGGAGATTTTATTCCTTCGTACTTCATAGTTTCTTCATTACCAAGATTGCATTTATTCCTTTCAAATAAGTTCTATGTTTCATTTGTCTCATTAAAATTGTCTTACAACTAAATACTGATCTTCTCTAGGAAATATTTTAATTTTAGTGTGAACAGAACAGACAGGTAACAATTATAACCAAAAATAAATAAATAAGCTAGTCTCCCTCTGTTTCAATATTTTTGTCTTACTTTTCTTTTTAGCTGTTTCAAAAAGAATGTCTCTCTCATTTGTCGGGCATATGATTAAAGGACTTTAGTACATTACATATATCTTTAGTTTAAGACCACAAATTTAAAAGTCTTTGTTATTTCTTAAAATTCATGCTAAGTAAAACCAGGCAAACAAATTAAAAATAGAGGGAGTATTAACAAATAAGAATTTGAAAGACTTTAATATTGTATGCAAAATCAAGTATAAACCAGTTAAGGGAAGAAGAAAATGGCTAAGTATAATCTCAAAGTAATAAGGATTTATCTCTATCTTTATTTGATTCTCCAGCTTCTTCTTCTTAAGACACCCGTCTTTGACCATAAAAACAAGGTGAGCTCTAATCTCAAATTATTTATTGCTCCATGACTGAAGATCACTCAAGGTTGTCGAAGCTTGTTTTCTGAGAGAAGGGCATTGTGTCATAGATTGTAACATTTATATTCCGTTCAAAGGATTCAAAGTTTTTCTTGATTGAAAAAAGAGAAAAAATATGTTAAACCTACAACAAGAGTTGAAGAATTTTTTTTAACAAACTTTAGGAAAACAAGTTAGGCACTCATGATCTTTGCTATGCAAATTACAACTTACGAAATTAGCCAAAGTTAACTTAACATGGTTTTTCATTGTTTATTATGATTCATTATAATATGACATAAATATTATGGTTTGAAATGCATCATTTTAAAATTTTCTCATTATTGGTTTTCTCCATTTCATTTCTCATTGTTCATGTCATGACAATTTTAAGCTATAGCTCTACTAAGAGAGTATCAATCCAACTATCAACATGAATCCCAAATATTCTTTGATATCTTAATACCCAATCATCAAATAAAACAATGTTACATAAAGGCATGGTCTAAATCATAATCAATATACACTGTTACGCCAAAGATCTTTGGCCATCATTCTCTGGTGTGAATAGAATGTGTGAGTCTCATTCTTTTTCTTTACTTTCCTCAGACATGGAATTGGAAGAACCATGCCTTCTTTCTTAATATTTTACTATTCCTAATATTAAATTAGCCATACATACAACTAACGGTGAGTAACTTAAGAAAGAAAGAGTTAGTTGACAACAATGACATCTATTTAGCACAATACGAGCAAAAATAAGGAAAAACATTATCGACTATAAAAAAGATAGCAACTGAAAACACATAAATTAAACCCATCCCTAAATTTTCGGTCAACAATCAAAGTGAAGGAGAAGAAAACCACAAAAAAGAAACTCAAAAAATTATATTAAAATCATCAACTAGAAGAATTAACTAACCTTAAAATCACCAAATTAAAAAAGAAAACCCCAAATTTGCTAAATATTATTGTGTAATTGAAGTTCAAATTTGAGATCTGAAATTAAAGTGGTTATCGGAGCAGTAAGGAGCTAAAGTCGGAGCAACAGTAGCATAGTGGTTGCAATTTTTGGCTTCTTGAAGTAATGGTTGGAGCAGCTTCAAAATTGGGGTACGGTAGTCGGAGTAGTGATACGATAGTCGGAGCAATGGTACAATGGTCAAAGTATGGTTGTCGGAGCAGTTGTATGGTGGTCGGAGTAGTCGCGGATCGGATTTGGTGAAATTTTTTGGTAGATCAAAGTATGCTAGATGAACAGTGATGAAATATTATTTTTCTTTGTAAAAGGATCGGATCAATGTATGTTAAAGTATTGTTATATGTTAAAGGTTTTTTTGGTGGAATTAGTGAAACTTTATGGTAGAAATAAATAAACCATTATAATAGCTTTTTTTACCAATAAACCATTGACATAACTAACTCTATAGCAACGATTCAGGCAACCGTTGAGATAAAGCACCCTATTACAACGATTATCAAACAACAACAATAGTTATAGCACGAAATTGTTTTACAAGAATAATTTATTTTTGTAATAATTAGAACAGTTATAATAGACCCTTTAAAGCAATGCTTTTGGAACCGCTGTCAAAAGGTCTATTGAAACAGGGGTAATTTCTAGTAGTGTAAGTCCACCTCCTCTTAGGTATTATTATCCTTAAGATCTTGAGCCTCCGGCTTCATAGATTGAATACATCTTTTATCAGCAGTAGACTCACTGAATTTTTATTGGTCCACTAAAGTAGAAAAGTTGTTCACATAGCATTGATATGGGAGTAAAGTGTTACCATAAGATAGATAATTAGCAATGGGATATGTGGTGCATTTCGTCCTTCCTATTGTAGTGTAATTTTTCAACTTGATAGGTTTCTTAGTTACTCTAGAAGTTATTTTGGGTGAAGGTTGAGCACTACTATAGCTTCTATGATGGCTAGCATGGAAATGTCTGACTGCACTTGTTGTAATACTTTACCCATATGTTTAAGCATTGAATTATCTTGAGCCAACTCTTTTGTACCTTGATCTTTAGGTATATCTGAGTCAGTATCACTTGTGTCATCTTCATATAGTTAGAGGAAATCTAATGCATAGTCATTACTTTGCTTGACAACAATTGGAAATACATGTTCTTAAAATAGAACAGCTCTACTGACAAATAGCTTGTTGATGTTCAAGTCCTTCAATATATAATCTTTCTATGAAATAGAATATCCCATCAACACTGTAGGTCTTTCTCTTTCAGATAATTTTTCACCTTTAGGTAGAACAAAAGCATAGCATAAGCAATCTACAACCCTTAAAAGCACTTCGGAAAGAACCTTATAGAAAAATATTTCATAAGGACTTTTACCATAAAAAGAGGATGACGGTAATCTATTCATAAATTATACTGCAGTTTGAATAAGTACTCCCAGAACTTGATAGTTATATGAGACTGATATCAAATATCTATAGCAATGTTCAAAATCTATCTATGTTTTCTCTCCACGACAAAATTTGTTGTGGTGTGTAAGGACAACTAGTCTGATGCAAAATTCCTAAAGAGGTTAATAATTCTGAATAATTTGAGTTAAAGAGCTCTGTCCCATTGTCTGACTTATGTTGCATAATATCTAACCTCCAAAGAAGTAGACTATGGTTGATGTCAAATATAGTAACCTAAACCATGATGGGGCCAAATCCATAGGGAAAACATTGAAAAATATCTCAAAATTGACAAAATCCATGAGTAATGCAGAAAATTAAATGAGGTGAATTTGAAGTAAAATGTAAATAGTAATAGAACTTGAATGCTTGAGTTTGTAAACAATAGAAGATGAACACTAGGACTATGTTCCCGCTAGCTCTACAACTATGTAAGATTCTCATACTCAATTCACCTAACCTCGTACTCTGCATTTATAGTTGAAAAGTTATGTACTATTAATTGTCTTGGGAACGTATTGATATATTTCACCCTTTACCTTATGAGTCTCACAGTTTTACCTTGTTGTCCCATGTCTTTAACCTTAGTACAACTCTAATCTTTTGAGTCTAGAGTTGATTAGACGAGGGTTGGTATCCTCAAATCACTATTGTACTCTCAATTTAGAACTCCGTTGTGAGGATGATCTTGAATACAGGAAATACCAATGCCTATGCAACAACTTGAGCTCAATAAATACAAAGAAGAGTACAATACATGCAAGGATAGTTGAATAGATGAATCTCCTACTTCCCTTACATAGCTAATCTGCCAGGGTTTCTACAACCCTAGTAAAGGTGATTAGCCTCTTATGTTAATGAAACAACCCATTATAATCAATAAAGAACACATGCAATTAATAGCACAGTAATGAAAGAGAGAAAATCCAAAGTCTTTCATTGAACAAAAATCCAAAATCTAATGAATAAAATATCAATGATCAAAGTATGCAAAAGGTATCAAAAGTACTATAAGATCACATAATCTAATAAAGGAATAACCCTAAGGTATTTATAGTGTCTCAAAATATTAAATAGATCCTAATATAAATGGAATAGGAAAAGATTTCCGGCACTCGTTACGCCTCGTGTAGTTTACTCGTAAGGTCTTTTTACGAGTCGTAAGGTGCTAGTTTTAAGCACTCAAGTAACAGAACTTCATGGCTTCAAGATTCTATTGTCTTTATGATTCATTACCACGAGTCGTATTTAGTCCTTACGACTCGTGGTCATCACCTGTCATCACTTGAGGCTTAGACTTTTAGGGCTTTAGAAACTAGTCTCTTTATGATTTATTCTTTATGATTCGTAATAAGACATTACGACTCATAGTCTTCTATACCTTCAACTCTTAACATTTTCCTTGACCTTTGCTCTCTTTATGACTACTTTTTTTGAATCGTAGCCATATGTTATGGTTCATAGTCACTAGTCATAGTCCTTCTTTTCTTATCTTCTCCACCTTGAATTTTTCTACTATTTTTGTTATGAGTAAAGCTAAAAGTCATATGATGACTTGAAGGCTTATGCACCAGACTTGAAAGATGTTTAGTCTTCTCTATTTTCAGCACTTTTTCTTCTATTTCTCATTCCAAGAACAATGTTAACTTGTTTCACCTGTAACACATACAATACCACATTATATCCCTCAAAATGGCCTAAGTACAAGCATAAATTCTTTGTTTAAAGAATCTAATATATTGTGTTTCCCCGACGCATCAACACCCTCAACTTATAATGTTTTTGTGTTCTCGGGCAAACCATAATTTACACCCACAATGACACGATGCTGAACTTTGAGGAATTTGTGACATATTTTGCAATTGACTTCTTATTCAGCTCAAGGACACCTTTTTACCCCCTCTTATTCTTGTTGATCAAAAGATTACTATGTATAATAACTTAGTCAAATAATGTGACATGCAAGAATCTAATCATGGCATTACATTAGAAACCAACAACTAGGCCCAAGTAATGCACAATACCCAGACAGATAAGTAAGATAACATTGAACCCCATTCACCCACACATTCAAACAAGTCGCTATCACTTGGCTTGGTTCATTTCATTATTTTATGGATAGTCTAGAGACACTCATGCTAATAAAGAAGTTCCAACTAGTGTACACAGAGCACCATAGGCTTGCCCTTATGCTCTCTACCTAACTTTTTAGATGGTCAGAATAGGATCACTAAAGGACTTTGTTAGGCTTGTAACGTAGGCTTGAGGCTGGTTATGGTATAGTAGAGATCTTTAAAGTGACTTAAACTCATTGGGACTACGTTTTCTTTGGGGTCTACTTTTCTATGATCTTTTTATTTACTTTGCTCATATTTCTCCATTTTATTCTCTTTCATGCCTACTTTTGGGTCAGGTGCGGTTCTCTTTTCCTTTTTTTTCTATTTTTCATTTTGTTTCTCTTTTGTTTTATTTTAATTTCACCGCACCTGCCCTTATTCATTTTTTTTACACTTATTTCTTCTTTCTCATCTTACCCTATACACCCCTATAGTAGCCACCCTCAACTTAGAAGATTTTTCTGAGTTGAGGTGCACAATGCCCAAGGAGTACCAGCACTAAAAACAGGTTTATGTAGTGACACGAGAAGGTAAAAATGGTGTAAAATATTAAATTTCAATCGATTAGGCTCAACTTTTAAAAATAAGGGATTCACATATCATTTTTTCGCATTTAGGCTTGAGTAGAATAATTTGAAAAGATGGCCTATGATCATCTCCTAACCGACCATCCTACTTTCAGGGAAAAAGTAATCGGGAAAGTTTTAGATTCCGTGCACACTGAGGACTAAGTAATGCCTCACTCTCACAAAGTACATGGAAACAATCTCATTCACTAACTAACCAGTTTATGAAACTACATGCCATAGTTAATTTCATTTACAATTCTAATACCATTAAGAGATTCTCAGCCATCACATGTACACACATTTCACACAGTATAACGTAAAGAAAATCATGAGGGGTATCAATTTTTTTTTAAAAAAAATGCATAGATTCTTAACTTCCTATACACATCATTCTTCTTAATTAAGCATAACACAGTACAAACAAAAACAACAAAAACATGTAACATGTAAAATATGCTGATTCACAGACTTTTTCAAATTGTTGCCTACGAGTTTTGAAACATGGAATACATAATCCGTGATGACTGTTGTACATTCCTCACCTCCAACTAAAACCTATGCACTTAGAAATGAATTACATTGATCGAGGACATACCTAGTCTCCCTAGGCACCAACATAAATTAAATCAGTATAGGGACCCTCATGTTGGGACTCACTCTCCTCAACAGTAGTCCCACCAGTTATGGGTACTGTCTCTGCAGTAATGGCACTGATTATAGCTAATGCACTCAGTGGTATTTCTGGTGTTAAGGCTTTGTCACTACTCTTCATAATATTCGTGGATGGTTTTTAACTACCGGCACCTGCTGCCATCTATTAGACCCACCACATGTCGGTCCTTCTCACTCAACACACTTGCTCTTTTTGCCATTTTCACATTTTCTTTTTTTGTGCTTTAAATTTTTGTTTTCTTCCTCTTTCCGCCTTCTTCTCCAACTAAGAAACTCAAAATATTTTCAATTTCTATCTCAAGCTCGATCTCTGTGATAACAAGTTATAGGAAAAATGGCCTTTCATACAATTTATCAACCAGATTTTGTATCTTAGCTAGCTCAAATTTCACTTTCATAATGTTAGGGTTTTGGCCACTGTCCAGTTGACATGTGATTCTCTGCTCAAAACAATCTATTTTTTCCAACATTCTCCTATCCTTTTCTTCTAATTTATTTTTAACCTAGGGTTACACATCTTCTTCCATCAATCTCACCTTTTCTTCAACAATTCCCAACCTTTTCATAATTTTATTTAAACTAACCTGGGAAAGAATCACATACCTTGTTGGTGCGGATCTAGATGATGATGGGTGTGGGGCTGCAGTAGGTAGTGAAATCAAAGTTCTAGATGGGCGCACTGTGTCATACTGTTGTGGCTCAAATTGGTACCCTCAACTGGGAGATCATCTACTCTAGTAACTTTTGTACTTTTTTCTTTTCTCTGTAGCGCCTGAGCTAGCAATGTTACACCTTTCTTTTCCTTCCTGGTCCTGGTATTAGCTGTATCCCAAATTAGCCCCAAGTCTGTGGTATTCTTCAAATCGATAAATTGATTGATCTCGGGAAGTTTTGGCACCCCTGCTTCCAAGCATATGTGATTTATCAATTATGGGAATGTCAGAACCAATTTTCTTTGCCCACTACTTTATCCTTTATCTCTCTAGATATGAACTTACCCAAATCAAACTTATAACCTACCATGAGTCTTACTATCAATGCTAAGAAAATTGGATTAAGCACATTGTCCTTTATAGTAAGACACAATCTATGCCGAGCCAACATCCACCATACCTTATCCTTGAAACTTAGAGGCTGCTTTGCAATCTGTTGTGATGTTACTTATGGGCCACCTACCATCCAACTAATTTATTCCCTAATTATAGTAGTCTATCTTTCTATCCACCGAAAGTGCATCCTCTAAGATTCCGACCCTATTTGTTTCTTTGTAAATTTTCATATTTCCTCCATCTGGTACACAATCTCAGTTGTGTTCACTAGTGGCTGGAAATCTAGCCTGTTCTAGAACCTCAAAATAGTCTGTGGGGACATGTTCCCCTGCACTCCAAGAATAACCAATGATGTGATTAGATCCCTACATTTTCACAAATTTCCCTATAGATATTGTCTCTTCAACTCTCCTTTTTAAGCTACGTAGAATTCCAACACTAATACAGGACTAAACTTTTCCAATTTTGAGTTCTTCAACTAAAATTTGGCTTTGAACTCAAGCATCTCGGATATTCCTACTGTGGTTAACCATTTTTCAAGATAGATCCCCTTTGTATATTTCTCGTAGAAGGGTTTATGCTTAACTCATCATTGTAGGTATCCTGCATGCCGGGGTACCCCCACCATCCAATGATGGGCACCAGAGCAGTTTCGATGGATAATGGAATTTAAGGTGGGTCCTACATGTCAATAGAAGTCACGTCCTCTTCGGTCTCACCCTCAGAACTTCCATTCACAAAACTTAAGTAAACCTCTTAATCATCACCACCTTCTTTCTCATCCTCACCATTCTCTTTTGACCTAGTTTTATTTTTCTCATTATCATTATCACTGCCCTCTTCACACTGGGACAGTGAATATGCAAGTGAGGTGCTTAGATTTTTCCTTCTCAGCCCCTTCTGAGGTGTATCTTCATCTGTAGCCACTTTTTTCCTTAATCTGGTCTCTTGTCTCTTGGTTCAACCTACTTCTTTACTGGGTATTCTACAACATCTCCATTTGATTTATATTTATCATTGTTTATCGACTTGTAATCAGACTTAGGGGTAGGTTTATTTTTTTTACCCTTCTTTAACACTTACTTTGATGGTGAATCGGCTTTTGGAGCCATTTGTACCTATTTCACAAGAACAATTAGTTATATCTATGGAATGGTAAAGAAACAAAAAAAAGTTTAATGTTGGTCTGTCTTTTTTGGACTTCTTATGACTGGTGGGGGGGTTTGAGTCGTAACCATTGGGTATGACTTGTATGTATGAGTCGTAAGGTAAAAAATGTATCAATCAATGTTCACTAGTCAGCTGACAATCCCTCCTAACAAGTCGTAAGGTTAGTTTACATCTCATTACCAACACTCATGAGCAGATCATAAACAAATCCCCTAGAATTTCCAACATATCCAGTCATTACGACTTCTGCATACGAGTTATAGGGATTGATTACGACTCACATAGTAGAGTTGTAGCAATACCAGAACCCACACTCTTCTAATTCTCTATGTTAAAAGTGGTTAAAAGTCTCGTAGCGACTTATTACTTATTATTAGGAGCCCGTATCCATTTTAACTTGGGTTTAGCCTGAGTTGGTTCAAATTAATAAATTCCACATGCTATAACATACTTCACGCGACCATTCAGTCATAAAAAAAATATTTTTAACGTATAAAGGTTGTGTTTACTCCCATTATCACTACGTAACATAATTTATCAAGAAATAGGGTTTTATTACTTGTGTTGACACACGTTTGATTTAAGGAATCCAAAAATGTCACAACCCGAACTGGGCCCCTGGATGCGACGGGCATCTCAAACTATCAAGGTTCGAGAGACCCCTCTAACTCCCCATCCCACTAGTGATATTTTTCGCTTTTAGCCCAAGCCCGCACGAATTTAATATATATCACTAGGGAGTAAGGCTTTTCTTGGCTTTTCTTACTTATATACCCAGTATCCCACCTGTGTTTTACTGATATGGGACTCATTCCTTTGTTGGGGTGTTACATACACCCCCATTATGGACTCAGCATCCTCGCTAAGGTTTGTCCCACTAAATGGTATTTGCCTATACTCAAGACTGAGGTTTACCCCACCTTATTATTGTTTGCCTAAACTTAGTTAGAACTCTAGCCCACATCGACAGGGACGACACAGAAGTGACTCTGATACTATTCTATCACGACCTAAGTTAGGGCCCTGGCTGTGATGGGCATCTCGAACCATCAAGTCCACAACCCACTAGTGATATTGTCCGTTTTAGGCCCATGCCCGTACGAATTTTCTTGGATTTTCTTACTTATATACCCAGCATCCCTCCTATGTTTTACCGACGTGGGACTCCTTCCTAAGTTGGCGTGTTACATAAAACCTCAAACCATTTTTGAATTTAACTTAAAACATAAAGCTTTAAAGCATAGGACTTACTTGATTTGTAGAGGTTTGGGTTCCTTGAGTTCAAACGATTTTGGGCCCAATTTCTGGATGAATTTTCAAAATTTAAGAATGATGGCTTGTTTAATTTTATGATTTTAAGTGAATTTGGAGTTCTTAGAGATTGACAATCGCCAACAATGGATGAAGGGTTCATTTAGAAATATGGGGTGCCCGATTTGGGTGCCCTCTTTTGTTTAAAAGTAAATCTGGGCTGATTTGACCCGCGACCCTTATGTTGTGAAGCTTGGGTAGGAGTCATGAATATGACTCATCACCATTACTTATGGGTCTCATACTCCATCTATGAAGACTTGGAACTTTACCTAGCTTCGCAGTCATTACGAGTTAAGGTAACGAGTCATAACCAGAGGTTAAGGATTATTCTTAGAGTTGTAAGGACTCCATTAACCACTTACCTAAATGTGATCTAAGTTCTAGGTCCTTATGACTCCTACACATGAGTCATAATGTTTGGTTACTACCTGTGAAAAGTCTATATGACCCGATTTTTTCAATTTCTGCCTAACTCCTACAATCTTCAGTCCTGCACACTAAACACACATATTACCCTATAAATTATTAAGTACAAAACATGGGTTGCCTCTCATGCAGCGCTTGTTTTAAAATCACAACACAACATAGATAAGTTGGATACTCAGACCTTTACAACTAGCCTCATTGGTTTCCTCCCTTGTAGCCATTGATTTAACGTCGCGGCACAATGCAATTGTCTTGGTTACTTATTTAGTGTTACCTATGTAGTGCTTTACCCTCTACTCATTGACTTTGAACAGGGATTCATTATCGCGTTTCAACTTTAAAGCACCATTTGGAAGCACTCTCACCACCATGAATGGACCATACCACCTAGAATTCAACTTACCTGCAAACAAGTAAAGCCTTGAGTTATATAGCAATACCTGGTCACCTTGCTCAAATATTTGTTTCTTGATTTTGTGGTCATGATGTAGCTTCATATTCTCTTTATAAAGTGCAAAACGCCTATAAGACCAGAGCCAAAATTCATCCAGCACATTCATCTTACCCATTCCAGCTTTTGCTGTATCCTGCCACTCAAAATTCAACTTCTTCCGTGCATATAATGCTTTATGTTTATGTTCAATAGGCAAGTTATTTCCACCTTATACTTTACTCTATACTTTTTAAGCAGACTCTTTAATAGGAAATTATAGAATATGACCCACTGTTACTTATGACAGACATGGCGTGCCAAATCAAGAAAAATGTACTTTTTCAAAAAGGTTGTGATATTTCTTCTTCATTGTTGGGTAGATAAACCGCATCTACCCATCTTAATACATAATACACCGCGACAAGAATGTGCTTTATACTAAAGGATCTTAGAAATAGACCCATGAAATCAATCCCCCATACATCAAACAAATCTAACTCCAAGATAGGCGTTATGGGGAGTTGATGATGTCTTGAGAAATTACCTTGACGCTGACATTGGTCATAGGCTGAAGCAAATTCATGAGCATCCTTGTATATTGTAGGCCAGTAGTACCCATATTGTAAGATCCTGTGGGCGGTGCGGGTTCCTCTATGCTAACCCCAACAGTTGAAGAATGACAATGCTCAATGATGCTCATCATCTCCACTTTGGGGATGTACTATGAATAACCCCATATGCACAGACTCAGAATAAGTAAGATTCATCCTATAAAAATTTCCTTACCTCATGCGTAAATTTCTTTCTCGACAGGAAGAAAGGGTCTTTTGGGACTAGATCACTTGCTAGATAATTTGCATATTCAGCAAACCATGGAATTAGATCTTGAGAAGTTACCAATACCTGCTCATCTGGAAATTTATCATTAATTTTTACTCCATCTTCTATCTTTTGCATGTCTTCCTTTCAAGTTTAGACAAGTGCTCTGTAACTTGATTCTTAGTTCCTTTCCTATCCTTAACCTTGAAGTCAAAGTCTTGAAACAAGAGAACCCACCTAATCAGTGTGGGATTTGCATCTTTTTTTCCATCAAGTACCTCAATATTGCATGATAAGTGTGTACTATAACCTTTGTCCCAATCAGATAAGACCAAAAATTCTCAAAGGAAAAAAACACTGCTAATAACTCTTGTTTAGTAACTGTATAGTTCTTTTGAGTAGGGCTTAATGCCTTACTGGCATAGTAAATAGAATGAAGGATCTTTTATCTTCTTAGAACTGGGATAGCACCTAAGGCCACTCCATTTACATCACACATGATCTCAAATGGCAAGGACCAATCAGGGGACACAATGATAGGAATTGTCATCAACTTCTCTTTTAGACATTTAAAAGCCTTCAATAAAGATTCATTAAAATCAAATATCAACTCTTTCTTAACAAGATTGCAAAGACGATTGGCAATCTTTGAGAAATACTTTATGAATCGCCGATAAAAATGTACATGACCTAAAACGTTCTGAATACCCTTCACAAAAATTAGTGGAGGTAATTTCTTGATCACTAAAATTTTAGATCTGTCTACCTCTATACACCTTTTTGAAATCTTGTGCCTAAGAAAAATGACTTCTTTAACCATGATATTACACTTCTCCCAATTAAGTACTATGTTGCAATCCTCACATCTATGAAGAGTGTTTCCCAAGTGAACCAGACAGTCATCAAAAAAATCACCAATTACCAAAAAAATTCTCCATAAATACTTCAATAGTTTCTTCTACCATGTCAAAGAAATTGACATCATACATCTCTAAAATGGGGCTAGAGCAATACATAACCAAAATAGCATATGCCTGAATTCAAAGGTCCAATAAGGAAAAGTGAAGGTCATCTTCCCTTTTTTTGGGGCATAGTAGTAATTTGTTGGATCCCAAATAACCATCCAAAAGAAATACCAGCCCCTGTCAGCAAGTCTATCAAGCATCTAGTCCATAAAAGGTATGCATAAGTGGTCCTTCTTGGTCTGTATTCAGCTTCCTATAATCCATGCACACTCTCTATCTAGTGACTGGCCTTATTGGTACAAGATCATTCTTCTCATTAGGCACTATAGTAATATTGACCTTATTTGGAACACTACACCAATATCTAACCACTTAATTACTTTTTTCTTCACCACGTCTTGCATAGAAGGTTTAAGATGATGCTAATGTTCTATACTTTGAATGCAATCCAATTGAAGTTGAATCTTGTGGGTATAAATACCAGGCAGAATACCCATAATATCTTAAATGGACTAACTAAGGGCCCTCTTGAATCTCTATAGCACTGATAACAAAGCTTCCACTTTTGTCTGCATCAAATCATCTACAATAATTACTTGTAAAGTGTTCTTATCCTCCAAAAATGCATATAAAAATGAGGAGAGAGGGCCTTCAAATCTAAGACTAGTGGTTCCTTAATAGACGATCGAGCAGGTGGAGTGGTTTTATTTGTTAGATCCAAATCATGCTTCTTTGGTACAAAACTATATGAACCATTCCCATCAAGTTCACATACCAACAAATCATAGTCATAAATATCATCGTTGTCGAAGTTCATAATCATTGTTGTTAAGGCTTCAACACCCAACCTTTCTTCAATAGGAACAACTATACAAATATCATCCTAATTAGTTATTGTATCAAGATTGTGGAATGAGACCATCTCTTCATAGGATACATCAATCACAAATAATACCTTTAAGTCATTTGGTTATCTCATGGATTGGCTATATTTAATATGACCTTCTCATTGTTAAGTCTGAACATTAGATATCCTAACTCTATATCAGTCAAAGTCCTTCCTGTAGCTTGGAATGGTTTGCCTAAAATAATCATAACTTAAAAAACTACTTCACAATAAAATAACATAAAATAAATAGGAGAGATGAAAGAATCTACCTTTACCAATACATCACATCGAATACCAACAGGCTTTTTCACCATTTGATTTACCATCATTAGTCTCATAGATATCGATTTAGGTGCTCCCAACCATAACTACTTAAACATCACTAGTGGCATGAGATTGATACTAGCTCTTAGATCACATAGTGCCCAAGAAAATTTAAAAGATCCAATGGTGCAAAGGACGGTGAAAGGACCAGGATCCTCCTTCTTTAATAACAACAATCTAGTAGAAACAATACTACAGTAATGGACATTGTTAGCTGATCATAACTGACTGTCTACTTCTTTGTGACTAGATCCTTTATGAACTTTTCATAGCCAGGCATTCATTCCAATTCCTTTACAAGTGGAATGTTAACAGACAACTCCTTTAACATAGATAGAAACTTCTGATATTTACCCTCTTTTTGCTTTTTTTAATATCTTAGGAAAATGAGGGAGAGGTCTTGGGAAAGTTTTCAAAACAAGATTCTCAACCTTATATTTTCCTTTAATTTTCTTTCTACTACTCTTAATATCAACAGAATTATCTTTATTTTTTAAATCGATCACAGTGGGTATAGATGGATCCATGGTGGTTATAGCATTCTGAGTGGTAATGGCATGACAAGGACTATCACTCTATGGGTTCAATATCGTATTACTTGGAAGAGTGTCTGCCTACCTTTGATTTAATGTGGATGACATTTGGCCATACTTCTGCTCTAGTTGTTTGATTGTAGTGGCATGTGACTCAACCTTTTGATTTAGCCCTGATAGATTCGCCTTAATGTCCTTAAGAGAACTCTATTTACTTTCTTTTTGTTTGACCAATTTTGATAGTATTATCTTCATTCTAGACTCGATATCCAAGCTACCTGGTGGGACACATCTATCACTCTTCTCTTTATAGCCATCCTTGCGCCTCCAATCTCCATCTCTGTCTCTAGTCCTTTCTCGGTATCTATCATTGTAATAGTTTTGATCTTGATTCCCTTGCCCTTGGTCTTGGAAATACATCAAATGATGATCAAGATACTTCTCTTCCTATTTAGACTCGGTCTCATAAGTTCTAGAAGTAGAACCCTGTGCCCTTACTGAATTCACTTTCTTAACACTTATTATTGTGAATTATTTTGTTAAAAGCCCAATGTCTGTCCAAATCTGGGAAACCTCTTGTGCTACCAAATCATTAGCTACTCTAATAGCATATCCTACACCTCTCTCAGCTTCTCTAGTATGCCATCCTCGATTACTAACTATAATATTATTTAGCATGTCTTGCACAATATCCCATCAAAGATGCATAAATGCACCTCTAGAAATCATATTTCTCATTGCTCTGGAATTGACACCTGTAGGGATTATTTGAGCTCTGCCTATTTGAACTCTATCACGATTCTCAGCCACTTATCTTTGCCTGGATAGTTCTGCCTTCAGCCAAATAGGAATCCTCGGTTATTTCTGCTAATAGGTTCTCTATCTTTCTATCAGCAACATTCTGTGGGTCACCTGGAAAATGAGGAGGTACTTTATTTTAATCATCTCGAATCTCTTCAATTGGAATATTTAAAACTTTTTGTTCCATCCTTCTTGGTGTTTGAAGGATTCTTTAAGGCTCTAGATCTAATGGGAGTAAAGAATTTCCTTGACTCCTAGTGTTTTGCATACATCGGTGTATGCCAAATCAAGAACGAAAAATAAAAGTCTTGCAACTTTACCAACTTTAATCAATAATTCACATCGTTATTCCAAGACAACAACACCAAAATTTAATGTCACCCAATAACTAACCTCCAAAGAAGTATGCCGTGATCGATGTAAAATATAGTAACCCAAATATGTTTGGGATCGAACCCTTAAGGAAAATATTGAATAGTATCTCAAACTTGAAGAAATCCAACAGCAATGCAAAATTTGAAGTCAAAAGTAAATAGTAACAAAATTTGAATGCTTGAGTTTTTAAATAATAGAAGACAAACACTAGGACTATATTCCCCCTAGCTTCACAACATCCTAGGATTCTTATACTCAATCCACCTAACCTCTTTCTCTGCATGCAAAGTTTATAAGCTATGTACTATCAATCGTGTTGTGAACGTGATGATATATTATCACCTTGTGAGCGTGCTACTATCACCTTGTGAGTCTTAGGGTGTTGCCATGCTGTTTCTTTTTTTTAACCTCGGTAGAACTCTTACCTTTTGAGTTTTAAGTTGACTATATAAGGGTTGGTAGCCTCGAATAACTATTGTACACTCCTTTTCACAATCTCAAACACCCTCGGAAGGATGATCTCGAATATAGGGAATACCCCAAGTATAACAACTTGATTTTAATAAATACAAAGAATAGTGCACTACAGGCAATGATAGTTGAATAGATGAATCTTCTACTTCCCTTATATAGCTAATCCACCAGTATTCCCACAACATTAGTCAAGGATATTAGTTGCTCATGTTCATGCAGCAACCTATGATAATCAATAAAGAAAACTTGCAATTAGTTGCACACTAATGAAAGAGAGAAAATCCAAAATCTTCAATCAAATAAAAATCCAAAATATTAAGAACAAAATCTCAATGATAAAAGTATGTCAAAGGTATCAAAAGTAATGTAAATGTGCATAACCTAATAAAGAAATAACCCTAAGGCATTTATAGTCTATCAAAATAATAAAGAAATCCTAATAAAAATAGAAAAGGAAAAGTATGCCAGTACTCATTGTTACTCATGTAGTCCAATCGTAAGGTCTTCTTACGAGTCATACGATGCTAGTCTTAAGCACTCGATAAAATGGTCTTCAGGGCCTCAAGCTTCTATTGTCTTTAGAATTCATTACCATGAGTCATATTCGGTCTTTACAACTCATGGCCTTTACTCATCATCACTTGAGCCTTAGACTTTTAAGGCTTTGGACACTGGTATCTTCATAATTTATCCTTATGAGTCATAACCAAATCTTATGACTCATAGTCTTTTGTAACTTCAACTCTGAATGTTGACCTTAACTTCTTCTCTCTGTACGAGTACTACTTATAACTTGTAGCCATATCTTATGGTTCGGAGTCACTAGTCATAGTACTTTATTACTTAGCTTCCTCACCTTGCCTTTTTCTACTTTTATGGCTATGAGTAAGGCTATGAGTCATATGATGAATTGACGACTCGTACGCCTGAATAGTAAGATGGTCAGTCTTCTTTATTTTTAGCACTTCTTTTTATGTTTGTCATTCCAAGACCAATGTTAAACTATTTCACCTACAACATACACAAAACCATATCAAAGCACTTAAAATGGCCTAAGTCTAAGCATAAATTTTTTCTTTTAAGCATCTAATGTGTCGCGTTTCCAGGATGCATCACCGACGTTATGGTTTTAATAGTAGCCCAATGAGTTTTGATTATTATAAGAAATCTTTTAAGAGCCAAAATAGTTTCAGATTTTGACAGTAAGAAATGAACCGAAGTGTATCTGTCGTACAATGTCAAAGCATGTAGTAGATCTAGTATCACTAATAGGAAATGTCAGCCTAATTTGTTTGTCTAGTGGACATATATGACATTTACTCAGCAACTCTATGCCTTTATTGTAATGTAAAAGATCTAGAGACTTTAATACTAGAGCAGATGAATTTCCAAGTCTTCTATGTCAAAAGTTGATTTCTTTCATAGTGTTTTATGATGTTTTTATAATGAGCAGCTAACTTCAAGGGACCAAGTCCCTAGATGTTCATGGTATTATACAGTTGGCAAGCATGTCTGCACAGTTTTGTCCTCTTGTGTAACAAACTTGCAGGTGCTGCTTGTACTGAATAGGATACCTGGTTCGATGAAATTCCATACCTTATCATCACTCATCTATAAAAGGAAAAAATGCTTCTTCATCAAATAATTTTTTGTAAATTCAAAGAGTGAATAAAGAAAAAAGGTAAAAATCCAAGTTTAGCTCAAGCCCTTATTTGTGTGTGCTTAATTAGAAAGTGTCTTGAGTGAGATCTAATTTATAAACAAATTACTCAGTTTATAAGAGTAATGAATTCTAATTATTGAGAGAAGTACTGTCATGCCTGAAATCCTATTGGGCAGGACTGGCACCAATAATTGAGGAGGTCCGGGAGAACTAGCTCATCACCTTATACTTCCCATGCATACCTCTATGACAACCCAAAATTCAGACAGCATCATGTTGCATATAAAAGGAAATAATCACCTGTATAATCTCGATCACACACATATATGTATATATTGTATTTATTCAATCACTTTACCTTCGTTCTTATCATCTTTTTAATCATTACTGTACTGTACTGTGACCATTAGGCTTCCGCTAGTACATATCAACTGGGATTAACCCATGATAGGCTTATGCCCCTGGGATACCACCCATAAACACATAAATAGGGATCGACCCATGATAGGCTTATGCCCCTGAGATACCACCCGATAAGAGAGAACTTCCATCAATCAGTTCAATTAATCTTTGAGATATTTATTTCGGTCGCCACTGCATTTTTGATACTTTGAAACAATGATACATCAATAAAAGACATATAAATAGACCATCAATGCAATAATTATGAAGTAAGAACTCATTGGCACATAAATAAAGTGTTTTGGAGTCATCAATGCCATAACAATGAAGTAGGAACTTATTGGTATATCAATGAAAAGTTTTGGAGTCATTAATAGCACATAGATATTGTTTGAGTAACCGGATACCTTCTGACATTCATTAGTGCAATAAACCTTTAAGATTTGGAAAACAAGTATTGGAATGTCTTGACATCTTATAGGGTGGAAACAAGTTCATTGGTAACGTAGGACATCATACAAAACAATTATGGATCACATGTTATTGAATAACTTTGGAAACTTTCTTAATAGAATAATTGTTCACTTTCATGCCAAAGATATGGTATAGAGTATGCTTGACATACCTGACTGTTAACCTTCAATACTAGTCCCAAATGGACTTCCCATCTTTTCGGATTACATATCTACAATGAACATATATAGCAATCTAGTATTAGCAACCAAACGTCACAATTCAATTATTTGAATTCACCAAACTAGTGGTTAAGTAGTAAGCCTTAATTACACCATAAAGGGTGTCACTTTAATCCTCTTATACTCCAATTACATTCACATGCCATGCATATTCATACAATATCCTCCAATATCAAGTTTGGATTTATTTATCCTTCCAACCAATCCATTAAACGAAATTGAGCCATAGACATAAATAATCATCAATTCAATAGTATATCACCATATCCACCTTCCATAACTCAATTACCATATCCACCTTCCATAGTTCAATCCAACCAAACCATGCAAAATAGTCTATAACCCTATTTCCATCACCTTTTAATAACAACCAATACATATAATCCTCTATCACACATATACATATGGAAAAGAATAAAGGCAAAAAATATTCATACCTTAGAATTCACCTCTTGATTATGCAATCCTGTTTGTACAATAATAGGTGTCGTTCGAAGCTCTCAAGATGACAAACGCAGTTATCGGATTACTTTCGAATTTCTACGGCTGAATCAAAACTAATTTAAAGGTCAAATTTGGCTAGTGTTTGTTATCTCTCAATGATTGATGATGAAAATGTGGTTTTTAACTCATATACATGTATATATACAAATATTCCCGTCCATAATATAATAGAAAATGACAAAAATGCCTTTAAAATTTAAATACTGTCAAATCTGTCCTCTGGTGGACTATTTTGATAATCTTAAGTAGATCAACCATAACTCTTTGCTCCGATATCGGATTAGGTGAAATTGGTATAGTTGGAAGGATAATTCAAAGTGCTTTCATTTCATATAAAGTAGGCCACCCAGTTCGTCCTGTACGAGGAGTTATGGTCGTTTGAAGTTGACCTTAAAAATCTATTTTGATAGGCTGAAGTAAACGAGTATAACTCCTTACTAAGACGTTGGATTTAGATGAAACCAATTGCATTGGAAAGAAGACTCAAAGATCTTTCTTTTCATAGGTCGAATATCTCCCATTTCATTATATTAGGGGAGTTATGATCATTCAAAATTGACCGAAATATTCAGCTGGCCTCAGTAGTTTGTGTGCAGGAAATTTTCCTGCACATTTACTATTTCCAAATATCCCGGCCACTGTTTTATAGTTTCGAATGTGCTAGATTATATCCGAAACCTATCCGTTTTTGGAAATATTTATATCATTAGAAATCTTATTCAATAATCTTCGCATGAAACCATTGGCGGGCAAATTCCGGTATAAATAAAAAAAATTAACTCCATATAAATAAGACCAATACACGTACTTGAATACGCCAATACACGTACTTGAATACAGGGTGTTACATCCTTCCTCCATTTAGGACATTCCTCCTCGAATGTTAGCGTAGTTATTCAACCGAAACAAGTTCAAGTCCATCATTAATATTCACATCATCACATAAATACTATGCATATATAAAAAAACTTACTTTTTAATGTTCTAACTCCATATCTTGAACTTCCTCTTCATCTTTGAACAAATGAGGGTACTTAGATTTCATTGCTTCCTTAGTTTCCCATGTAATCTCTTCCCTTTGATGATTACTGCAACGTACTTTCACAGATGCTATCTCTTTATTTCTCATCTTCTTAACTTGGCGATCTAGAATAGCAATAGGAACGTCCTCATAGGTAAGTTCTTTCGCAACTTGCATATCCTTAGTAGAAGTGATATATGATGGATCTCTAATGCACATTCGAAGAATTGACACATGCAATACCAGATGTACTGATGAAAGCTCTTGGGGTAGCTCTAATTCATATACAGCTTGTCCAAACCTTTGAGTGATCTTATACGGGCCTATAGAAGGTGGACTCAAATTCCCTTTCTTGCCAAATCTCATTACCCCTTTCATTGGTGATACCTTCAAAAATACCCAATTACCTATAGAAGACTCTAACCCTCTCCTTCTACTATCCGTATATGACTTGTATCGACTTTGGGATGTTTTCAGTCGTTGCTGAATTACTTTAACCTTCTATGGCTTGATAAACAAGATCCGGTCCGAACAAAAGAGTTTCACCCACTTCGAACCATCCTATTGGTGATCTACACTTCCTTCCATATAAAGCTTCATATGGTGCCATTTTGATACTTAAATGATAGCTATTATTGTAGGCAAACTCAATAAGAGGTAAATGATCATACCAGTTGCCCTTACAATCTATTACATAATCTCGTAGCATATCTTCAAGTGTTTGGATGGTACGTTCTGCTTGTCCCTCTGTTTGTGGGTGAAAATCTATACTCAACTTCACTTGTGTTCCCAAACACCTCTGAAAATACTTCCAAAAGTTTGCGGTAAATTGGGTTCCCTGATCTGATATAATAGAGATTGGCACTCCATGTAATCAGACTATCTCTTTAATGTACAGCTTCACATACTCTTCAACTGTGTAAGTTGTCCTAACTGGTAGGAAATGTGCGGATTTGGTAAGCCTATCAACAATCACCCATATAGAATCAAACTTTTGGGATGTAAGAGGTAAATCAATAATGAAATCAATGTTGATCATGTCCTACTTCCAGCTGGGAAGATCAATGCATTGCATATAACCTTCGGATTTTTGGTGCTCAACTTTAACTCTTTGACAATTTGGACATTCAGCTACAAATTCTGCAATGCTCTTCCTTTTGTCATTCCACCAATACATATCTTTCAAATCTTGATACATTTTGGTTGATCCTAGATGAATGGAATACCTTGAACAATATGCCTCTGTCATAATATTCTTTCTTAGCCCGTCTACCTTCGGCACACAGAATCGGTTTTGGTACTGAAGTACTCCTTCTCACATAAGCTCAAATGCCTTGGTCACACCACTCTGAACGTTCTCCTTAAGCTGTAATAAAATAAGATCTGCATATTGCTTCTCTTTCACTTCAGCTACTAATGAAGATTCCACAGCATTATGTACGATAAACTATTTATTCGGAGTTTCCAGAGGACGAACTCCCAAACTAGCTAACTGGTGAAGATATTTAATCATCCCTTGCCTTTCTATAGGCGCCATCATAGCCTTACGACTTAACACATCAGCTACCACATTTGCTTTCCCTAGATGGTACAAGATATCAACATCGTATTCCTTTAATAGTTCAAGCCATCTCCGCTGCCTTTAATTTAGATCCTTCTGATTAAAAATATATTGCAAGCTCTCATGGTCAGTATATATATCAACATGAACCATATATAAGTAGTGGAGCCATATCTTTAAAGCAAAAATAACTGTTGCCAGCTCAAGATAGAGTGTAGGATAATTTTTCTCATATGGCCGCAATTGTCTAGAAGCATATGCTATTAACTTACCATTCTGCATCAATACATATCCTAAACCAATTTTGGAAACATCACAATACACTGTATACCCTTCGGTGCCTTCTGGAAGTACCAACACGGGTGTAGAAATCAACTTGTTCTTTAAATCTTGAAAACTCTTCTCACAGGCATCATTCCATTGGAATTTGCACATAAACCAACAATTAAGCCAAGAATCATTTATTAAGGCATTTACCAACATGGTATTATCATACCAATATTCTTGCAAGCTATTCCAATTATCCCAAACAAATTCATATAACCATTAGATTCGCAAGCTCTATTTAAAATCAAAAACCATGAACACCAAGGCCTTCAAAAACCATTTTTATCCATTTAACTTCTTATGCAATTTCAATGTTTTCAAAAGGTAAGTTAAATTATGCAAATATCCAAATTAAAGATCAAGTTTACAAGGTGGGTTGAGGTTAATTTCATTACCATACCAAAATCCTTCCATATTGTAAAACCCAATTCACCATTTTGCAAACATTGTGATAATGCCTCCATTCAATTCCAAAATCCATCAATTTAAGCATGAATACCCTATTAAAATAATGAATAAGTAATTCAAGTGTTAACCACCAAAAACTCTCAACTCAAGCTCAAACCATCATTCAAAACATATGAATATTGAGTAAATAAGTGTCATAATGTAAAAATACAAGTAAGGGATGAGAAGCATGCCTAAAGTACTGAATAAATTGAAGATAATTCTAAGTTTGAAGCTTGAACACTGAACTCCTTATAAAACCCTAATATCCCTTGCCTTGAGATTAAAAGAGAAAAAAATGAGGTTTGATCTTGATATTTAATGGAAAAAAGGGTCACCTAAGTGTTTTAAGTTATGGAAAAAAGTATGGTGGGAGGAAAAGACCAAAAAGATATTAATTAAAATGTGCAAGAAAAGTTTAGGAACAGTCATCACGGCTTGGGTAAGGACTTATGAGGTCTTAACATGAGTCATGGCCTGGAGTTGTTACTCGAGGACCGGTAATCTAGTCATTCACTGTTATGACAATGGGTCCCTTATAAAAACTTGTTGTCTATTATCACGAGTCATTATGAAGAATCATAGTCAGAGGCTAAAATCCTGGGTATCATTCTGTTGTGATAACAGATCCCTCCTAACGACTTGTTATGTCTCTCAATGAGTAATTCCTTGGACTCGTTTTTAAGTGGTCAGAGTATGGGCTTATTCACTGTAGTGGCAATTAGTCCTCCTGATGACTATTTATGTTTGATAATAAGTCATGGTCAGAGTCGTTGTCACTGGCATTTGACATAACCATCATAATTTGGCCATAACATTTTCCTCATTCTCAGATTGAGGTGAGACTAGTGGAGTTTGAAACCTAATCCAACTATTTTTCTCATAGAGAGTCTAGTGCTCAAGAGCTTAAGATATCATAGTTGTTCCTTAATAAATTGAAGCAATGATTCTTCATAAAGGTGCAACTCTTCGAAAATGGTGCAACTCTTCAAAAAAGGTGCAACTCTTCAAAAAAGTCACAACTCATTGGAAAGGTCATAACTATCCAAACCGAAAAGGTGTCTATTCATATTGCATCCTTTCTTTTATGTCTTTTCAAAACACACCTATTCATTTTAATTCACACCTCTTAAAAACCTAACATGTATAACTTGTATACACTAGCTTCAGGGGGAGTGTTAGAATATGAGTAGGAATAGAATATATATAGAGAGAGAGAATCCTACTTAGAAAAGGATTGTAGTGTTTGTGTCCTAATTAGAAAAGGAGTGTAATGTGTTGTCTATAAATAAGGTCTCAATGTAATTATTTAGATACAATAATTCAATAATATTCTTCACCTAGGTTTTTCATAGTATACATCTTGTTTTCTCTAGAAAAATAAAAGAAAAGGAAGATTTATGGTTATGGGGAAAATTTCAAAAAGAAATGATTGTTTGTAAATGGGCAAATTTGAGCACTTTAGAATAATTACACGAAGATAGGAAAGCACATCATATCCTGAAATAAACTTATGTCGACTGTCTGCAATTACAAACATAGTAGTAGTTTTTATGATATAAAGTTGATGGTCCAAAATATCTAGGGAGAGTAGCTTCTACTTCCTATAGAATGTAGGAAAGTGGTGCTCATGTCATGGGAAGAAGAACTAGTCTAGCAAGTTTAAAACTAGAAGGAAGTTGTTGGAATTTTGAATCATATGAGGTACCATTATTTACACTCTCATATGATCACACTTAGAGAAGTAAAAGATTCTTGTAAACTCACTTGGTGGGCCTTTCTAAAAGTGGATAGTTCGCTGGGGTGGTCAGAAACTGGGTTATGAGGAATTTGGGGTGTGGGGGGGGGAGTAGCTAACCTTTTGAAGATTTTAAAGCTAGGTGCTATTCCTATGATAGAGCCAGAAAATCTAACATTCGAGATTCAAAGAATTCAAGAAAAATACACCCCAAATTTAAATCTACAACCTAAATAATTTTTGTAACATCTTTACCACTATATTTTTTTTGATGAAGTAATAAAATTTCATTAAACGTATCAAGAATACCCATAAGCAAAAGTATATAGAAAAAATTATGTATGCTCATATAAAAAATTCTAAGATAATAGGGAGTCGACGCAATCCAAAAAATCTTCAATAGTAGTTACAGCCTCCCAAGGGTTTGATTACTCCAACTGCAAAAACAATGAAGTCACTCGGCCTTTTAAAGAGTTATTAGGAGTTGAAATTCGATCTAAATTACCTGTGTTTCCTCTGTGTCCAGATGCACCAAAAAGTAAGCATGCACCATCTTTAGAATTTTTGACGACTTTATCAACTCTACAAAAATACACTAGATATCGTATGCTTTCTTAATACTGATAAGAATGACCTAAGCGAGTCTAACAATTAAGAGAAAGATGTTCCAAAGATCTATTGTTGCTGGCCAATGAAGGAACAGAGAATTCAACAACAACAAAAACAACATACCCATTATATTCCCACCAGGTGTGGTCTGGGGAGGGTAAGTGTACGTAGTCCATACCACTACCTCAAAAGTGAGATAGAGTGGTTGTTTCCGATAGACCCCCGGCTCAAAATAAAGAAATCTAAGATAAATATAAGGAATATTAATAGATCAAGATACAATAGACATGAACAAATTCAATAAAACCAAAAAACAAGATACTCCAACTACCACACCAAAGCATACAACAGCCTAAACTCCAACTAACCTTCTACCTTAATTTGCCTCTTCCATACCTTCTTTTCCAAGGCTATGTCCTCGGTAAGCTGAAGTTGCTCCATGTACTGTCTAATCACCTCTCTCTAATACTTTTTCAGTCTACCTCTACCACGCTTGACACCATCCCTATCCAACTTCTCACACCCTCTGTACTGGGACATCCGTGCTTCTCCTCAGCACATGCCCAAACCATCTCAGTCTCGTTTCCCTCATCTTGACTTCCACCGAAGCCACTCCAACCCTATCATGAATAACCTTATTTCTAATCCTATCCTTCCTCGTACACCCATACATCCACTGAAGAATTCTCATATCCATCACATTTATCTTCTAGATGTGCGCCCTCTTAACTGGCCAACACTCAGCCCCATACAACAAAGCCGGTCTAACCACCACTCTGTAGAACTTGCCTTTAAGCTTGGGAGGTACCTTTTTTTCATACAAAATACTGGATGCGAGCCTCTATTTCATCCACCCTACCCTGATTTGATGATTGACGTCCTTGTGAATCTCTCAAATTCCATATGACGTATCTCCATCTGTTCACTATCTAAATTTTCTTTTGTTCAGGTTATTTTATGTTAGGCATGCTTCATATAAAGCTGTCCAAGAAGAATAATTTAGTCCTCCAGATGATCTTTCAAGGCCAAATATAAATCAAATATTTCTTCGAACAACAAATAGCGTACCCTTTGATATTTATAATTTAGGCAACAAGCTACAAATACCACCAGTTATGTATAATTTAGGTAACTTGCTACAGATACTATCAATTATTTTAAATTAGATGATGTTAAATCCCCACTAAACATCATAAATTCCTTGTAAAAAATGAATAAGCATTACTTTTGCTTTTTTGGAATCTGTAAATATGGCTACCATCATAGCTTTTCTTGTTTTCTTTCTAATTTTCAATACAATGTGACCCTCTTTCTTAAAAAAAACCATCAATAATTAATTAGCAAAATTCTACTCAACATTGACCTGAGATATTAATTAGAAGAATTCTACTCAACATTGACCTGAGATATATTACTAATGGACATGCAAAACAATAATAGGATTTGTAATTAGAGGTTTGAATTCGGTCGTGAACTGAAGTGTTAAGAGTCTAGATCTGATGATTTTATGACTTCATAGATTTTCTCATTTCCTTATGAATCTTATTTTTTAGATTTTAACTATTAATATGAAATTTATAAAGGTTAGAGCTGTTAAAGTTGCATTATCTGGCACTCAAAATCAAAAACTGGAGTCTGGGATTACAAAGACACTCAAGGATCCATCATGCTTTTGCTTAACCTGAAAAGATTGTGGAGCTTCTTCAGAATGTAAACAGATAAATAAGCTTATCATTTGTTGATGATAAAAACACCTTTGAATCTCACTCTCACACACACATAACTGCCATTGTTGCGGTGTTTCATCTCAATAAGAAGAAGAATAAGAATGAGAAAGAGCTGAAATAGAATTTTTTTTATTGAGTTGGTTGCAATGTGATTCATATGTCACATATTTATAAGCCTACAAGATAATCACATGACCTTTTAGAAGGTTCCTAACCAACTTCTAATAACTTTATCTAGTGTTGATCAATTGGCTAGCTATCTAACTGACTTGAACACTAGCTAACTTACTTGGCCAGCTAACTGACTTGGACAGCTAACTAACTAAATGAATAGTAACTATTCAATGTAACAGTAGCAACATTACAAAGATGAACTTATAGTTTTAACACTCCCCCTCAAGCTGCAGGGTGCAAAATATTAAGCACACCAAGATTGATTAGAAGATGTGAGTGATGATCTTGTCTTAAACTCTTGGTGAGGATGTCTGCATCTTTTTGACTAGTCTGCACATACATAGGTTGAATCAACCCCTTCTTGATCTTATCCCTGATGAAGTGACAGTCAACCTCAATATGTTTGGTCCTCTCATGGAATATAGAATTAGCAGCTATTTGGATGGCTAATTTTCTATCACTAATGATGGTAATAGGCTTAATGATAGATACCTCCAGTTCTGCAAATAGACCTTCCAACCATGTTATTTCTGCTAAAGCTCAGGTAATGCTTTTATATACTACCTCAGCTGAGCATCTAGAGATATTGTATTGCTTCTTAGAATTTTAAGATATTAATAAGCTACCAAATTATGCCACATAACCTATAACAGACCTCCTAGTGTTTGGGAATACAACCCAATTTGAGTCACACTAGTAGACCAGCTCTAAAGTAGGTTCTACCCTGAGCCATACACTTTTTCCTACAGTTCCTTTCAAATATCATATCACCCAGTTTGCAGCTTCCGAATGGGACTTCTTAGGTTGTTGCATGAATTGACTTAAGGTTTGCACAGCATAACTAATGTCAGGTCTTGTTATTGTTGCATACATTAGCTTTCCAATAAGCCTTTGATATTATGTCACATCCTTTAGAACAGTATCTCCTCTAATACCTGTTGCTTCATCCACTTCAACAGAAGTTAGTTTGATATTAGTCTCTAATAGAGTGGAAGCTGGTTTAGCACCCGCAAGACCTATGTCAGATATAAGATCCAAGATATATTTTCTCTAGTTTAATATCACTCCACTAGTATTAGTATAAGACAGATAATTTGCTAGAGGATATCTGGTTCCTCTTCTTTTCCCCGGTGAGGCATAGTTCATCAACCTAGTAAGTTGTTTAGTGACTCTAGATGACCTTCTTAGAATAACTTCTGCAAGTAATAATAATGAATCATCTTTATTTGACAAGTTTTGAGATTTCTCATTATCAATACAGTCAAGAACATATAGTGACATATCTATATTTTGTGGCTCATCAGAGTGATCATCAAGATCTGTATAAGAATCTACATCTGCATCTGCATTAGCATGACTAGGTGAACTCAACTTGAGAAAAATTGCAGATAATCCTGAACTTGGTTACTCTACAAAAGGGAATAAATCTTCCTTAAACACCACATCCATGGTGATAAACAGCTTGTTAGTAAACCAATACAGTAATATATAACCCTTTTGAGTTATGGAATAACCCATAAACACTGCAATCTTAGCTCTTTCAGATAGTTTATCACCCTTTGGTAGTACTGAAGCATAAAACATATATCCAATTACTCTCAAGTGTGTCAAGGAATGAACCTTGTAAAATAAAATTTCATAAGGACTTTTACCTTCAATAGATGAAGATGGTAGTCTATTAATGCAATATACGGTAGCTTTAACATTCAAACCCCAAAACATGATAGGAATTTTTGACTAAAACCTGACTACTCTTGCAACATTTAGCATTTGCCTGTGTTTTCTCTTAACGATACTATTTTGTTGTGGTTTGTAGGGACAACTACTCTGATGTATTATTTCCAAGGACTGAAACAACTTTCTACATTTAGAGTTAAGGAAATCTGTCCCATTGTCTTATCTAAGAATCTTTATCGACCACTAAACTAATTTTGAATCATAGTAAACAAGTTTTTGATAGCTACAATACGCTCAAACATCAATTGTAACAGATAAAACCAAGTATATCTGCAATAGTTATTAACAACAGTAAAAAAAATACTACTTTTTATCAAAAGTAGGTGTCTTATAAGGCCCCCAAAGGTCCCTATGTACAACATCAAAGCATTTTGTAGCTCTAGAAGTGCTAACTAGAAAAACAAGTCTAGTTTGTTTAGATAATGGATAAACATGACACGTATTCAGAATATTCACATCACTACTGTGTCTTATTAGGTTAAGAGCCTTTAATAATTGGGGAGAAGGGTGTCCCAACATCATATGCCATAGATTACAGTCATGCACACCTACTTTTACAACTTGTCTTTGATGAGCCATATTTTAAAGTATTTTATCCACTCCACATATATTCTTAAGGATGTATAGTCCTCTTTTTTCTTTATAATCCCCTTCACCTTGCTATTGTGAAGGTCTTGAAACACATAGAAGTCAGGGTAGAATGAAACAAAGAAAGAGAGTTGCTTAGTTATCTTGGACACTAACAATAAGTTCAATTTGAAACTAGGAACATATAGTACATCCGTTACAACTTCACCCTTTAGCACATGTGCTTATCCTATATGTGATATATTAACCTTGTCTCTAGTAGGAATATTTACCTTATCATATATTGTATTATCCATTTTATGATAGTGTGAAAAAATATCTTTGTGTGCTACAACATGGTGTGTGGCTCAAGAGCCTACTGCTCATTCTTCTGGAACAACATAAGTAGAAAAAAAAGTAATAGTACCTATCATGTTAGCCTATTTAGAGTCATGTGTTTCTTTGTTTATCAATGCTATGATCTTCTTGTATTCTTCTTTTGAAAAACCTTGTCCCTATGCCAAAATAGCATTGTTGATGTCCTTACTTTCTTGGCTACTGGATGGATCAGCTAAGCATGCATTCTCTGCCTGAGGTCCAGTGAAGTTATGAGCTGAAAATTGGTTGTTATTTTGACCAGCAGCTGAGTGTCCATATCCACAAATTTTACCTTGGCTATTATGGAATAGTTGATGTGATGCTCCCCTTGGACTATTATAGCTTTCTTTCTTCTTATTCCTCCAATAATTCGTATATCCATGCTATTTAAAATAATTTTCTCTTGTATGCCTCATGAAGTTTCAGTAATCACATCTTCTGCCTTTGTAACTTTGACCTTCATACCTAGTTAATGCAAGATTCCTACTTCCATATCCTATTTTTGCAGGATTTCTATATACTTGCATAGCTATAGGCTCAGTTTTATCACAAATAGTTGTATTATAAGCAAGCTATTGGATCTCATCTTCAATAATTATTGCATATACTTGATTAAGTATAGGTGTTACTCCTTTCACAAATATCTATCTTTTGCTTAGTCATATGCATCATTTAATCCACTTAGAAACTGTATTAGCCTCAACTGATATAGATGCTCTGCATACTCCTAATATTTAGGGCTTATATGATGGAGCTGGAATAACTGCATCATATTCACTCTATAGATTCTTCAGTTTAGTAAAGTAGGATGAAACTGAGTTAGTACCTTGGTGAAGATTGTTCATTTCCCTATGCAGTTGATATAGTCTCATGCAATTCACTTTATCAAACCTCTTCATAAGATCTTCCCACACCTCACAAGTATTTGTTGCATACACAATACCACTGAGCAACTTTACACTTACTGAGCTCACCAGCCATGATACTAATACTACATTACACGTCTCCTATTGATCACACAATTCCTCTCTATATGTGTCTTTGCTGCAGGTACCAGTTACAAATCCATAGTTCATCTTTCCCAATAGTTAAATCTTAGTGGATCTACACCAAACTCCATAGTTTTCTGAACCAATTAGCTTAATAAGAATCAATGCAGCTCCTGCTACATCTAATGCTCCCAGGAACAAGGGATCACTAGGATCAATCTTAGGTGTCATGTCTATTTTGCAATGTACATCTAAACTGAGATCAAAATAGCAAAGAATTCTAGAAATCTATGGCTTACTAGCAGGGATCTATGGCTTACAAACAGAGATCTAAACTCCTCTAACTATCCTCACCAACTTATAAACAGAAATCAAAGGAAAACTTCACTGCAGTAAAGATACACCCACAATCGATTGTTACTTCTTCAGTTCCATGATTGTAGGCTCTGATACCATGTTAAAAACACCTTTGAAGCTCACTCACATGCACACATAACAGCTATTGTTGCAGAGCTTCAACTCAATAAGAAGAAGAATAAGAATGAGAAAGAGCTAAAATGGAAATTTTTATTGAGTTGGTTGCAATGTGCTTTACATGTCACATATTTATAAGCTCACATGACCTTTTAGAAGCTTTCTAACTAACTTATAACAACTTGATCAAGTGTTGATCAAGTGGCTAACTATCTAACTGACTTGACCACTAGATAACTGACTCGGCCAACTAACTAACTAACAAATGGAATAGTAACTACTCAATGTAACAGTAGCAACATTACAATGATAAACTAATAGTTTTAACAGTTGAATTAAACAAAAAACTTTTTGCAACACTGATATTGTTTTATACGAATTGCTGAATGAACCAAAATAGCCAAACCAATCAATTTATTGGTTTTTAATTAACAAATGTCATGCCTCTGATCTTTCGTTATTCAATTAGTGTTTCCCTTTCTTTCAATTTACATGTGGATCCATTTATCGACACAGGTAAGCAAAGAAATAGATTAAAATATGCCTACGGTATGTGCAAAAATAAGGCCTTATCTGCAGAATTCATCAACATGTGCAATACTTGTCAAACCCATTAAGTAATATCTTCTATGCAGTTATATAGTAGTTAAACTTGTTTAATTTGTTGAAGTTTAAATTATTTATACTTGTGAGAAGTAGAGGTTACATTACAATTTTTTGACATGTAAAAGGAATATATACCGAACTTATTACAAATGTAACTACTACGAGGACTAGTGAGGGACTAAGTGAAAATATGTTCAAGCTGATCATTTAATTTCACAAACTTTGAAACAATTCTAAGAGCTAAGTTTCTTGGACTTGGGTGCGGATCTAGAAGTTGGATCTTAATGATTTAAATTTTAAGATTCAGGGGTATTGATCAATAGCGGAGTCAAAATTTTCACTAAGGGGGTTCAAAATCGAAAGGACAAGAAACACAAACTAGATCAAGGGGGTTCAAGATCAATTATGTAAAAAAAAGGGCAACCCGGTGCGCTAAAGCTACCGTTATGCGTAATATCCAGGAAAGGGCCCACCACAAGGGTGTATAGTACGCAGCCTTACCTTACATTTCTGCCAGAGGTTTCTTTCAAGGCTTGAAATCGTGACCTCCTGGTCACATGGAAGCAATTTTACTAGTTACATGTTAAAAGATCAATTATGTATACATAAAAAATAATTTTAATCATGTATAAAAATGATATTTTTTTCTGGAAAAGGGGATTCGGGTGAAACCTCTAAACATAAGGTGGCTCCGCCCCTGGTATGGATCCACTTACGGATACGGATGTGGGGATTCAGCTAAAAATAATTAAAATATCTAAAAATAGAGTTACAAGTTCTCCTTTCTGTGTTCTTTCCTTGCATAGTCTTGTTGCTGAAGTGCCTTCCTTAATGAGAGACAATTTGTTGAAATTTTTGTCCTGGTTTCCTTTCATTATGTATTTATAGTCACAAAAAGTTACAGCCTATGCATAGGTAATCTTATGTTATAGAAATTCATCATTTAGTGCTTATTGTAAGGCTTCTATGATGAGCTCGCAAAGCAATTCTTTCTTCAACTCTGACTACTGTGATACCAAAATATATTGTGGTAGAGGTTCTGCAAATTATACATCGATCCTACAGTGATTATAGATCATACATGTAATGTATAATTGGAGGAACACCTTAAAGAATTGGCTTGGGATTTGTCATTATCAGAAGAATTTCCCATAGATTCCCTCAGGCAGTGAACAGAACTCCTGTACGTGACACTTTTAGTTGTGGTAACATTCAATTCATAGTAGTAGATGGTAATTAAATTTGAAGTCTAGGATTTGCGCTCCTGGTATCAGATTTGCAATTTTCATTACCTTTATGGTATTTCAGAATTCTCTTGGTACGCCATGTTTTCGTCTCTGTTGATGTAGATTATCATGACCAAAAACAAGGGTTATGTTGGCACTTAGCGCGGTTAAGCCTTGACAAGTAAGTTTCACGACCCAAACCAGGGCCTAGTCATGACGGGTATCTCAAGCCCACCGTGAGCCAAAAACCACTCTCTTAGCATAACCAACGGAGAAAAATCAAGTTATACAGTGGAAGACAACCAGACATGATAATAAGATGAATAGATAAACCAAATGAAGAATAAGAGTCAACAACAAATATCCAACCCACTCTTGTCCACAAAAGCCTTAAATACCAAAGTACGAAACAGGGTTGGGACATGCGCCCAACTATGTGTCTTAACCTGAACCAATGTCTGGCCATGACAGGCATCCCAAGTCCACCGAGGATCGAAGATAGCCCCCTGAGCCTATTCTAATACAACAAAGAAAACCTAGCAGCAGATGAACATCAATATAAGACAAATGTAATAAGAGATCCAAGAAGGTTATGTAAAGGGCCAACATCTAAAACGTACATAATGCCCAAGCCCACAGTATCCACAAAGCCTCTAGCAAAAACCAAATACTAACAAAGTGTCGGGACATGCCCCCGATAATAGCCAAAACTAGACCAAAGAAAAGTATATGCCATAAGGAAACCAAATCATAAAATGTAGAGTTTTCATCTATGGAAGCTAACCATTTCTATGTCAACTCACGAACTGATCCCAAATCCTAGTCACTGTGCTGGAGGAGTAGAAGTATGGCCAAATCCTACATCACGTGGGAATACAGAATCTGAAGACGGTTAGTGGGTGGAGTGCTAGCATGTAACTTAGGGATAAGGGTACAAATAATGTCATAGATGATAACTTAAAACCAGTGAAATCCCATGCATAGCATCAAATGCTAATACATAAGTGTATATGTATATATGTACACACATATCACATGCTGGGAAAGGGAACAAGGCTTAGCATAAACTTTAAAATATTTAACCTGGGTTGTGAAGCGTTGCCGTCATAAATACTCCCACAGGCTATATGGATCCAGTGTGACCCTCTGGATGGGCCTAATGCATGTTAGCCGCATGAATTGGAGATACCATAGGTGGTCAGGGATTCCCTTGTACCCTTTTCCCTCGATGCTACATATGTATGCGTATACACTTGGGGGATTCCCATGTACCCCACAAGTACATAGTCATCAAGACCAATCATTATGTCGGCAAACATGAGTTTTTAGTGTCAACATTTCGGACTCACGCCTTAATGGCTAGCTATCACAACCCCCTTTATTTTCCAATTAAAAAATTTAACACATAACCAAACCAACAAGTTCAAGATTCAATTATTAAGGCATCAACTAGTGGTGTCGTTATGCCAACTATAGCTTGCAAGAAATGTCATTAAGCAGAGTCTTAGAGGATTCCTATGTACCCCGTAGACTCCATTATTAAAAATACTTGGGGGATTCCTATGAACCCCACAAGTATTTCATTCTAACAATCACTAGGGAGATTTTCGTGTATCCCGCAAGTTTTTCAAAACCATCATTAACTATTTTGCCATTTATGCAATGCATTAGTTTCAAGTAATAAATCAAACCAAATATTTTTGGGGATTCCATTGTACCCCTAATCCATTAACATTTTCATACCAATGCATTAACAAAAGTGAACAAACCAATTAGGTGACAAAAACCATAGTCATTGACAATTTCACAAACATGTTGAGGGTATATAATTTCAAAAATCAAAACCAAGTAATTGGGAATGCACAATACCCCAGAGTTAAATTTACCATTTCCATGCACCCCATAATATTTAAAATCATTAATAAAGCAAGAATATTGCATAAATAACCATGGAAAATCAATTAAATGATCAGTCATGTCAAAGCCTTCAATTATACCAAAACCCGCATTCAAAACCATGAATTTAATATCAGTTTATGCCATTAATAAAATTATAAATTCAAGGGAAAAAGGTACATGCCTTAATCACCAAGAAACTTGAAGGAAACAACTCCATTATGACCCTAAATGATCACCTCCTTGAACCGTAGTCCTAACTTGAAAAAGGGAATTTGAGTGAGAGAATTTTTGAGAGTACAATAATTGATGTTATGTCATGAAAACTGATGAAAATAGGTTAATATAGTGTTTAGGGATCATTTATAAGTGAAAGGACTTCAATACCCCTCCTCCCAAGTCAAAAAACCCAAAAATTTATGTATTTAAAGCATCAGCGCATCACGGCAGGTAATCTCTGCGATAAGCTCTGGGTCGTCGCACTACTATCATAGACCCTTACTGCCTTCTCACGAAAATGCTCATAATATTTTTCTCGGGTATTAGATTAAGGTAAAATCAGATGCTTTGGAAAGAGGACACATTTTGATATAATTTGGTTGCTCTTGAGACCCAAAATTCTGCATATTCCGGAAGTTATATACGTTCAAAGTTGACCTTTGTAGAATTGAATTCCAAAATTTAGGCGATAAAAAAATTTCTTAACTCCACTTCGCTCTAAGTGTTTAATATGAATATTCGTCCCCTCAAAAGAACTTTTCACACTAATATAATTATCATGAAACTTATTTTTATACATATATAATTGAATTCAAGTTTATCGACATAGAAACAATGCTTTGAATTCTAGCCCGAAAATTCAGGGTGTTACACCATGACAAAGAGTGTTCACAATTTCCAAAATCTAAAAAGAAACATAATGAAATGGTAAAGTTTTTCGGATGATGGAGGCTCACCACTTCACAACAACTCAACTAATGTCCGTACCACCTAACACTATATACGAGTAAGAAAAGAACCTTAGTACCTTACATCATGAAATAATACAGCACCTAGGGACGATTAGTAAGATAAGCTCTAGCATGTAACTTAAGGAAGTGATAAAATAATGTCATGTCAAATCAGTCAAACCATATGCACACATTTGTAAATTTATATATATAGGATGTCGGGGTAGGGTAAACGGTCATGAATGTGAGTGTTTAAAATCATTAACCTAGATCGTGTATCTCTTACTCTCTTATGGGCACCCACAGGTTATATGGGTTCAGCTTTCCCTACTGAAAGTGCCCCAGCCGTATTATCTGCATGAATCAAGGAAATCTGAGAGAATGCAAGAGACACCAAGGATCCAACCATCCCAAATATATATAATCTATGAACTGCGCAAACGATCATAAAGACCCTCAAGCTAGCAAATGTGGTTTCCAATATTGGTCCCCTTGGGACCTCCCCCTTTAGAGCAAGCTACATAATCACCCTTAAACCCTAGTAAAATACTTGTACATAATCCCATCCGTTAACCCAACAGTCATTTATTAGTGTATTTACCATTTGGTATCGTCATACAAATTTATGCTTGCAAGCTAATCCAATTATGTTTTTCAAATCCTATTAACCAAGTTGACTCCTAAGTTCTACTTTAAAAATCCAAAACATGGCCACCATGGTCATTAAAATCCATTTTGGCCATTTGGACTTTATATGTAAAGCAATGTTTCAAAACAAGATAAATCATGCATATATCCATGCTCCTTAACTAAAATACAAAGTAGGTTAAGGTTAATGCAAATTCCAAACCAAAAATCCATTAATTTGGGAGAACCCATATCCTCCATTCCAAACATATTATCCATGTACCTATTCATCCCTGAAATCATCAATTAAAGCATATCCAAAACATTTAAACCATGGGAAACATAGTTCAAGTAATAATCATAAAAAATCCTCAACCCAATTTAAAACCCAACTGTTAAAACCACATGAACAATGACTAATATATGTCATTATATAAAATTAAAGTTCAAGGAGGAGAGATGTGCCTCAAACTCAAAGAATTTTAAGAGAAATCACAAATTAGAGTCAAGATGTTTAATCCCTTGAAAACCATAGCTCTCTTTAGCATTGGGGAGTTTAAGAGAAGTGGAGTGTATTGGATTTTGTTAACTGATGAAAAAGAGACTATTTGAGGTATTTTAAGTCATTGGATAATATTCTGATAGGAGGAAAAGATCAAAGTAAACCCACTTAAAATATGCAGGAAAACTGGGCCCAATCGCTATGACTCGGGTAACGACTCGTGATGTCTTACCATGAGTCGTTACCTAAGGGCCCAATTCCTCGCCCTTTACTATTATAGGCATGAGTCACTTATTATGACTCGTGACTTGACCGAACGACTCATAACTCAACTTATGGTCTGGGAAGAAACCATGGGTATTCATATAAGTGAGACCACGAGTCTCACCTAATAACTCGTGATTAGTGTTGACAACTTGTCACCTGTGTCATACTCCTGTGTTGCAAGCATTCTTGAATTTTTAAAGTCCATAACCTGGGGTATTACAGCAAGTCAATCACCCAAACTGATATGAAATGAGAAAAACAACACCAAAATCCTAAGGCAAGTCTTCTAGAATAAATTCAAACCATAAATACACAATAATAGTGGAAGTCCGAATATCAAACAATACATATAACAATCCCAAAACATGGTGTGATAGTGTAAGAACAATCTACATACAACTAGAAGTCTAAAAATACAACTGATGGTCCAAAAAGGAACACAAGTCTGTCGCTGAATACAAAACAAGACATAATCTAGATAAGATGGGGTAGGAGGTCAACTCGAGATAAATAGAGATGCTACTACCTCTAATATATCAAATCACCACCCGAACCCAACTGCTTGCAACACACTCGTACTTGAATTTAGATCGAAGGAGTATAGTAAGGATGGGTACAGTAGATTTATGCTCAGTAGGTATCATAAGCTGACTGAGCAAAGTTGAAAATAAGATTTATAAATACAAACTATGGGCACATCACCTGCAATTAGAAAATGTCTCAAATAATAGCCCACAGCCTCTCCACTAATAGTTCTAAACTATAACACACACACCAAGTAAAAGTATGAAAAAGTAGCAAAAAAATATAAAGATCAACTAAAACACGAAAGTACTACACTAAAGATACGTAATATTTAAAATGCAATGAGAATGATGATGACAGTGAAATGATATGTTTGAGGTTGTCGTACAACCTCTGTATACACCTACCGAGCACTACTCGAACCTATGGATGTTCGTAACCCATATACAATCACAATAACAAATCTAGTCCAATATCCATATCTCATGTCTGGCTCATAAACTTTGATAGAGGGTTTTAAAAGTATCATATTTCTATCAGAAAAAATAGTATTTCATTAGTAGTACTAATGTCTCATGAATATATGTATGGTATGAAGATGAAATGCTCACTACCAAACTAGAATGAGAATTTCCAATCCAACCAATGTACATGTATGTGATCCAAAAATCCACTCAATAGGGCAATCATCCAACATCCAACATAAGCCATGTACTTATAGAGGAAAATATGTACGTAATATATCATTAATACCACTTAAACCCAACATAGGCATTTCTTCTAGGAAGAAACCACCAAATGTATATGCAAAGCCAACAATACCAGATAAGACCCCTACATGGGTGACACATATAGCAATTACAATTTTAATCCACCAAAAAACACAAAATCCCCCACACGAGAAGACAATAATATCAAACCATTTTCCATGATTCAGTCCTAACCCATAGCATGCTTTTATATAAGACATTAACTACCTATCCCAGTGTAAAGAAAGTTAAGCCATAACCTACCTCAAAAGAAGAAATCTTTATCTCAAGCCTTTAATTATAAAGTTGTCCTATCTCAAACCACCTCTAAACCAACTAAAGCATACAAATATATAATATATGGATTAAAAGTAAGCCAATGATACCCATATTTCCTATTTCTAAGTTGAGGTCAAAATGTACCCCCGTGATAGGTTTTCAAAAAGGAAGTGTAAAACTGGAATTTTTATTCATAATACATTACCTATGATTAAAGAAAGCCATAGAAGAAAATCCAAGTGAAAACAAATTAAAATAATGTTTAAATTTGAAGAAAACTATTTTAGGACTTCTGAGCCAAATTTCATTTTTGTATTCATATTTTAACCAGCTTTAAACAACAAGAATCGAAGTAAAATAATTGAAATAGAAGTTTGGAGCTTACCCAGGCCTAAAAATGAAAGAAATTACTGAAACAACTCTAAAACCCAAAGCTCAAAGTATCAAAAATAGAGAAAAATTTGAGAAAAATGACTTTTATACTGTACCAAATTTGTTTGCTAAAATGGTCATAGAGCGGCCTCCACTAAAGCAAACAAAGCTCCGCTAGAGCAGTCCTCCAGATGGGAGCCAGTTTGCTAAAGTGACCGGTTGTATTCTATAGGGGCCACCACTAAAACTACCAAAATAATGCTTTAGAGGTTGCACCAGCTAGGACATGGAAAATATACAACTCTCCAAAGACCCCTCAAGATTCATCCAAAATCTTGTAAACACCAAAAAAAACTATGCCATCTTATCAAATTTGACATTCCAGACTCAATGGTGGTATTAGATTTTTGATAATAGGTTGTTTTCATAGAATTGAACCCTGAGACCTAATTACACAATCTTTATAACCGACAACCAAAATGAGATACAAAATCCATAAAGGACACCAATCATGTTACAACCAAATCAGTGCTCTAGATCTACTGGCATATTCTGGTTTGTCATTCTATGCATATAACAATAAATGTTGGCATAAGTTAATTATAAAGATTTTCTAACCTTCAATAAGAACAAACTCACACAGAAGGCACTAAAATGCGATAGGAACTACAACAATCATCCCCACATCCAAGGAACATCACTTAGTAGCCATGGGAAGGGTTAAAATGGTCAAATTATATGAAAATGAATAATTCACAAAAAATTAAGTTATTACATCTATAACACTTCATATTTTTGAACTATAATTAAACCTGTTATTCTTATGTGTCTAAACTCAAAACCAATTATTCCTATATAAATATAAATGTCATGATCATTTAACTAGTGTGAAAATTGCCTTTGAGGTGAAATTTTTTTGCACTTAGAGCAAAGTGAGTTAAAAACTTTTGTTATCAACCAAATTTTTGTATTTTATCCTACAAAGGTAATGTTTGAACGTATAGAACATATGGAATATATGGAATTTTAGAGCTCAAGACCCTAAAAATTAAATATAATTGAGTCCTCTTTCCAACTCCATAAATTTTGCCTTAATCATATACCCAAGTGAATGTTATGAACATTTTTATGAGGAACTAGTAAGGGTGCATAATAAGCTCATGGCACGACCTCAATGCTTTGAGATTTTGGTGTGACATGCCCTTATGTCCAAAGACACTAAAACCCATGTTCTCTTCAATTATTTGAGGGCAAACTAGTCATTTACATCATAAACTAACCTATAATTGATAGTAATGTGTATTCATCATCCCATAACCCTAAAAACATAAAATACATAAATCTTCTCTTCTCCCAAATCCTAAAGAACACCAAATAAAGGTTCTTGATGATAGGCGTATTTACACGCCTAAAGCACCTTAATTCACCCATATTTTAGCTATGTTTTAAGGACAAAATATATAATTCCTGCACTTCTAGTCCCTTTTCCTATAAGTGAGCTAACCAACGTGATTAGCAAGTTTTCAAGTATAAATGATGAAGATTTCACCATTTTATGGACTGTTTGACACCAAAGGAAGCTTCACGTAAGAAGGAAGGCAGCTTTTTGAAGCCTATGGACTGAAAGTGATGCATGGAAAACTTGTCCCGGGCAAAAACAGTATTTCCAAAGACTTGGGGATCAGCAGTAACTTAATAGGATTAGGATAAGGAAGCAGTAACCTAGTAGGATTATGAGAAGTATGCAGTAGCTTAGTAGGAATAGGATATGGGTGTTATAAAAACCCTATTTTGCTGAACTTTTGAGCATTCATTCTCTTTCAATTCATTCTTATTCTCTTCTATTCTTAAATTCGTTATTGACATTATTTTTCATCTATTCGACTTTTAATTTTCATGACAAGAGAAACGCTACTAGCAAGGAATTCACGCCACAAGTGACACCAATACTCACTTATCGTGATATTGCTATTACTTGGTATGATGATGATATCCTCGTGGTTTTCCTTCACAATGATGAGTAGCTAAACTTCTCTGTTAGGGTTATGGAAGCCTTTTGATAATACTATCTATTGCTATGAGTTTGTGAATTCTTGATACGTATGTTGCTTATATCATTCTTCTCTTTATCTTAATTTAATTCTTGTGGTTGCAAACATATAGAATACACCAGTATAGCATTAACTTGTTCAAAAGAAAAGTCACATGTCTAGAAAAGAGAGAGTGATGAGGAAATAGGGCTACCAACCCCTGCTTAAAAGTTAGTGTCGTAACTAGATTAACCTCTTGGAGAATTCATACCATTAGTTATACGCTTTAAGCTCGAAAGAGTTAAAGTGAGATAATCCTTAATGGTCGAAAGACACTAGGATTTACCATAGAGTACAAAACTCTATAAGCGCATGCATGTCTGAATTCCGCATAACTTATAGCCAATAGATACGTAGAACTCATAAGGTGGACATAACCCTAACTTACAATTCTCATTGATTAAAATCTTATTAAACATTCTGTTTTTACTTTGCTATTTTGATAATTTTACTTCACGCATAAAATCCCCCTCTTTCCGCAGAACTTTCACCAAAAGTCTACTAATCGTTGCATACTTGGTTACCAAGTATACCCTGTGGGATTCGACACCCAACCCAATTGGGTTCTATATTTGACAACGACCGCTTACACTCTTACAAGAGCTGTAGTTTGAGCGTTATCAAATTTTGGCGCCGTTGCCGGGGAATACAGTTGTCAACTAAGTTTGTGATAATTACTAGACCCTTTGGTCAAAGATTCTCGTACTTTACTTTTAGTTGTTGTTTTTTTTTCTGCAGGTTTTTGATCAGTGCATGCCAAATACTCAAAGTTTGGGACAACCATTATTACCCATAAACCCTGAACCGAAACTTATTAGAAGGATGGATGCACAACGTGACATTGAGAGAAGGGCTGCTCAACAGGAGCAGGCTAGACTAGCTGTGTTGGCTGCTGCCCAAGTACATTAACAGAATATTAATAACCCTGGGCGGGTAACAAATCCTGACGATGAGGACTTAGGTGATGATGAGCTACTAAACCCTAGGCGTGATGCTGAGGTGGTGACACCTGCAAACAGAAGAGATCGTCAAGCCAGATTTAGGCCTGAACGCCGCGCTATGTAGATGCCTTTCGATGATGATGATGACGACCTGGACGGAGCTGGTGCCACAGGAGCTATTATTCCTCCGCCCTTGGCACCAAGAGCCAAGTTCAACATCACTAGCACCATGATTCAGTTATTACAGCTCAAGGGACTATTTGGTAAACTTGCAGGTGATGATCCGAACATGCATCTGGTCAATTTTATCTCTACATGCAAGTCATTCGACAATCCAGGCGTTAGACAGAATGCAATTCGGCTACGCTTATTTCCATTGTCTCTATTTGGGGAGGCAACTCCATGGTTGAATGGACTGATTCCTGATTCTATTACAAATTGGAGGCAATTGAAAGACGCTTTCTTAGAAAAATTCTTTCCGCCATCCAAGAGAGCACACTTGAGAGATGAGATCAGCAATTTTCGATAGCTTCCAACTGAAGCTCTTCACGAAACATGGGAGAGATTCAAGAAGAAGCTTATGAGGTTCCCAAACCATCATATGACCAATGTCCACTTGATGGAGATATTATATAGATCCTTGAATTCCGTAACTAAGCCAGTGACGGATAATGCGGCTGGAGGATCTTTCATGGAACTCACTTTTATTCAGGAAAGTGATATGTTAGACCGAATGACAAAGCAAAGTAGAGTTTGGCATACCAGGGATTCAGAGGTAGCAAGCTCTACCACATCAATTGGCATGACTACAGAACAAAGGCAAAGAGAGAAGGAACGCGATCAAGATATGGCGCACATGAAAACACAGATAGATCTTCTTACCAAGCATTTATTATCAGGGAAGACCGAAAAAGTAAAAGCAGTTGAATCAAAAGGAAGAGAGGAATCCGATTCTGAGGAAGAAGCCAACTACTTGAACAATCAGGGGGTTTCTGAGGCAATGCCCAAGGAAACCAACGTCGGAATTATTATGATAAATCTGGAAACAAGGACCGTGATCAAGGTAGTTAGAAGAACAAGACTGACAGGAGTGGTCTATATATTCCTCCTAGAAGTAGGGAAGCCGCATCATCTGGTTCGGGAAAGATGACAATGAAAGATATGATGGGAAAGTTGTTGAAAGGAGTGGAGGCAACTAATACGGGAGTAAATGAGGTAAAGAACGAATTGTCTTCAATAAATCAATTGGTTGACTCACATTCTACTGCTATAAAACAGCTAGAGTAGCAATTGAGTCAACTTTCAGCGGCACTTAATCAAAGAAAGGTCAGCACCCTACCTAGCGACATTGTGCAAAATCCAAGGAATGACAGATCATGCATGGCTATTACTTCCAGGAGTGGTAAGGTGCTGGAAAATTTATCCACAAGCAAGCAAGTGGCCGATGATACATTAGATACTGCAGAACCAGAAGACGCCGAAGAAGTTGAGGAAGGCCTTAATGACGTCACCCCGAGAGATCTACAGCCAAAAAAAATTGCCAATCTAAAGCATGATGAAAAGAAAGTCGTGGAGAAAACTATTCCCCTTCCACCACCACCTTTTCCTCAAATACTAAAGAAGAGAGCTGATGATACCAAGTTTAATAAATTCATGACGATGTTAAAGCAGTTGACCATTAATGTTCCGTTGGTCGAGGCGCTAGAACAGATGCCTGGGTACGCAAAATTTATGAAGGATCTCTTAACCAAGAAGCGGGCAGCAAGTTATGAGTTGACAGACAATGTTCATCATTGCAGTGCAATCGCTACCAGATCACTAGTTCAGAAGAAGGCTGACCCTGGTGCCTTCACTATTCCTTGCACTGTTGGATCTTTGAACTTTGCCAAGGCATTATGCGATTTAGGAGCCAGCATCAATTTGATGCCGCTATCTATTTACAGAAAATTGGGGTTGGGTGATCCTACTCCAACCAATATGAGGCTCGTGATGGCTGATAGGTTGGTAAAATGACCTGTTGGTATTTTATATGATGTATTGGTGAAGGTTTATTCATTCATCTTTTGGCAGACTTCGTTATTATGGACTGTGAGGTGGACTCTGAAGTTCCCATAATCTTGGGGCGCCCTTTCCTTGCAACAGAAAGTGTGCTTATTGATTTAACAGCTAATGAGCTTCTATTCCTGATGAATGACGAAATAGTCTGCTTTGATGTGTGCAAATCAATGAAGCAACCCAAAGATCTGAACGTGTTCTCAATAACTGATGTTTATTTTGATAATGAAGAATTATCCGTAGAAGAGAAGCTTATTGTTGACCCATTGGCGGCTGTACTTATGAATGTAGAGCGTGAAGATGATGAAAATTATGAAAAAACTATTTGTTCTATATCAGGAATAGGGACGCATCCTCACGCTCCCAAGAAGTTGGACCTTGACCTCAAAAATCGACCTACACCACCAGCTAAACCATCCATTGAAGAGCCACCAACATTAGAATTGAAGGAGCTGCCTAGTCATTTAAAGTATGCATTCTTGGGAAGCGGAAACACACTCCCTGTCATTGTGGCGGCAGATTTGGGTGAGCAGCAAGTTGCAGCTCTCATCGCTGTTCTAAGGAAATACATAAGAGCCATCGTTTGGACCATTGCTGATATTATTGGTATTCCGACTGGGATATGTACGCACAAGATTCAGCTTGAAGAAAATTGCATACCCACTGTTGAGCATCAAAGGGGTCTAAATCCACCTATGCAAGAGCTGGTGAAGAAAGAAATTATTAAGTGGTTAGATGCAGGGGTTGTGTATCCAATCTCCGACAGTAAATAGGTAAGCCCGGTACAGTGTGTACCCAAGAAAGGTGGCATGATGGTAGTTGAGAATGAAAAGAATGAGTTAATTCCACTCAGACCTGTCACAGGGTTGAGAGTATGCATGGACTACCGGAATCTGAATTCGTGGACACTTAAAGATCACTATCCAATGCCATTTATGGACCAAATGCTCGATCGATTAGCAGGGAAAGGATGGTTTTGTTTCTTAGATGGTTATTCCGGCTATAATCAGATTTGTATTGCTCCCTAAGATCAAGAGAAGACAATGTTTACATGCCCATATGGTACGTTTGCCTTCAAACGGATGCCATTTGGGCTATGTAACGCACCCGCCACTTTTCAGCGTTGTATGATGTCCATTTTTTTTTATATGGTTGAAGACACCTTGGAGGTGTTCATGGATGATTTTTCAGTCGTGGGTGAGTCATTTGAATCGTGTCTAGCGAATCTGAGTATGGCGTTGCAGAGATGTGTTGAATTCAAGTTGGTACTAAACTGGGAGAAGTTTCACTTTATGGTTAAAGAAGGTATTGTTCTTGGGCACAAAATCTCCAAAAAAGGAGTTGAGGTTGATCGAGCAAAAATTGAAGTTATCGAGAAGCTACCACCTCCAATTTCTGTAAAGGGAGTTTGTAGTTTCCTCGGTCATGCAGGTTTCTATCAACGGTTTATCAAAGACTTCTCCAAAATTGCTAGTCCATTATGCAAGCTTTTGGAGAAGGATGCAAAGTTCAACTTCGGTGAAGATTGTTTGAAGGCATTCGAAGGCCTCAAAGGGAAGCTAATAGAAGCTCCTATCATAGTAGCACCCGATTGGTCTTTACCGTTTGAAGTCATATGTGAAGCAAGCGGGGTAGCTTTGGGTGTCGTGCTTGGTCAGAGAAGGGAAAAGTTATTCCATCCAATATACTATGCGAGTAAGGTCTTGAACGAAGCCCAGAAGAACTATACTATCACGGAACAAGGGCTTCTAGCAGTTGTTTACGCTTTTGAAAAGTTTTGTGCTTACTTGTTGGGGACTAAAGTGGTTATTCATACAGACCATGCAGCTCTGCAATATTTAATGGCAAAGAAGGATGTAAAGCCAAGGCTAATTCAATGGGTGTTATTGCTGCAAGAATTTGACTTCGAGGTAAAAGATAGAAGAGGTTACGAAAACCAAGTGGTGGATTATCTATCTAGACTTGAGAATGAGCACACAACACAGCCCGATCTTGAGATTAATGACGCATTCCCCGACGAAGAGATCCTAGCCAAAATGATGGAAGATTATCATGGTACGCAGACTTTGCAAACTATGTGGTAAGTAATATGATACCTGCATATCTGTATTTTCATCAAAAGAGGAAGTTCATGCATGATGTAAAATAATACTTCTGGGATGAGCCATATTTGTTTCAACGATGTGTGGATGGTGTGATCAGGCGATGCATATCTCATATGGAGGTGCCGAGTATTTTGGAAGCAAGTCATGCTTCCCAAGTTGGGGGACACCATGCAGGTGGTCGGATAGCAAGGAAGGTATTGCAAAGTGGCTATTATTGGCCTTTAATATTTAGAGATGCCTAACAATTTGTGAGAAGATGTGACCAATGTCAAAGACAGGGCACGATTTTGAAGTACCATGAGATGCCCATGTCAAAAATTCTTGAAGTAGAACTGTTTGATGTTTGGGGTATTGACTTCATGGGCCCATTCGTGAATTCATTTGGGATGAAATATATCCTAGTGGCTGTAGATCATGTTTCCAAATGGGTCGAAGCGGTAGCACTGGCTGATAATGAAGGTAAGCGTGTTGTTGCATTCTTAAAGAGAAACATCTTCTCTCGTTTTGGGGAACCACGTACCATCATAAGCGATGGAGGATCACACTTTTGCAACAAGCTGTTCAGAGCCGTGTTAGTGAAGTATTGGGTCAAGAAACATAAGGTAGCCACACCTTATCATCCACAAACTAATGGACAGGTAGAGGTTTCTAATCGAGAGATCAAGTTGATCCTTGCTAAAACTGTAAACGCTAATAGAAAAGATTGGTCTCGAAAGTTAGACGATGCCTTATGGGCTTACAGGACCACATTCAAGACACCAATTGGCATGTCACCGTACCAATTAGTTTATGGGAACGCCTGTCACTTGCCCATTGAGCTCGAGCATAAAGCATTGTGGGCGTTGAAGCGGCCAAATTTGAATTGGGATGATGCTATGAATCAGAGATTGGAGCAGCTGAATGAGATGGATGAGTTCCGTCTTCATGCGTATGAAAGATTAGACCTCTACAAGGAATTGATGAAAAAGTATCATGATCAGCGGATTATACAACGAAACTTTCAGAAGGGTGATATGGTACTTCTTTTCAACTCCAGACTGAAGCTATTTCCAGGTAAGTTGAAATCTAGATGGTCTGGCCCATTCAAAATTAGACAAGTCTACTCGTCCGGAGTAGTAGCGTTAGAAGAAAATAATGGTGTTGTCTTTAAGGTGAATAGCCAATGAGTGAAGCAATATATCGGTCCTCTTGACTCGATAAAATGCATGGCCATCATCTATCTCGATGAAGTCTAAGTAATCGAGGTAACTATGTCGTGCCGCGACAATAAATCAAGTGCTAGATGGGAGGCAACCCATCGTCTTTAATTGTTTTGTTTTATTAGGAGTTTGATTTTGTAGTCGAGCCACGACTAAAACTAAGGCTCTAAATGGGAGGCAACCCATCGTTCTAATCATTTTTGTTGTTTTTGAGTAAGTTTAGGTGCAAGACGTATAAAGGAGAAAATTGGTCTCAAATGTTGATTTAGAAGTAGTTCATGTTGAAGGTGGTAAGTTTGGAATGAAGAAGAAAAGGCTATGGGTTAGGCATTGCCTATGTAATTCTAGGCAACGAACAAGGCAAGGCCTACGCTATGGCCTAAGCTCTCTGAATCTAGAATGCCATAGCATATGCGCCGCCTATGCCCAACAATGCTATAGCATAGGCGCCGCCTATGCCAAAGCCTTTGGTCTCGGATTCTACAATGCCATAGCATAGGCGCCGCCTATGACCAAAAATGCCATAGCATAGGCGCCGCCTATGCCTAACAACGCCATAGCATAGGCGCCGCCTATGCCAAAGCCTTTTGTCTCTGAATCTAGTATGCCATAGCATAGGCATCGCCTATGACAAAGCCTATGTCCAACTAGGCTTTGCAAAAGGCGCCGCCTATGCCGAGCATAGGCAAAGAATTAGGCACCGCCTATGCTCACTTTTTGGTCTCCTAATCCGATTCCAAACGGTTCAAAACCCGGCCCAAGCTTGTCCTATAAATAGAACCTTAGTCTTAGAACAAAAATGCATTGCAAACTCAACCTAAGCGCCGCCTACCTTTCCAAAATCTCTCAAAAAATTTCCTTTTGCTCTTTTAACTTTTTAAGAACATCTTCCAAGGACATCAACCAAGTAAGTACTTCTTTGCTCTTCTTTTATATTTCGTAAGTACTACACTACTACGCCTATAATAAATTGTTAAATCTTGAAGTAGTGTTGGTGATTTGAATGTGGTTGATTTGTTGTGATACAACTAAGTGAGTGAAAGAATACGTAAGGATGCTCTTGACTTGTTTCCAACTTGTATTTGATTTGGATAGACTGTCACACTTTTGCGGAATTGACATGGTCAAGAAAATTGCATAATCTTGTAACTTGAAAGATTTCATGTTCGAATGACTTGTTCATTTAGATGAAAAATCATGGTTAACTACAAACATGAGATGTTGTGATTATTTCTATGCCATAACTTGATACAATCTTTATGTAATAGTCTTGTCCAAAAGGGTACATCAATCCAAACATGAAAGTATTGTCAAGATTATATGAAATAGAATCGAAAAGGATAGTTAAGATGACAAGAAAAGTATGAATGCACTGATTATATTGTTGGAATGTACCACCTAAACGTATATCAATGAAGTCTGAGTAACCGACATCGTTCACTTAACTAGTTGTGCCAAAAAACTAAGTGTGGGGTGGTGCCACTACTGTTTGCTTGTCGATTGTATCTACAGAGATGAAGCTAACATGACTATCATTTTAATCTCAGGTACAATGGCACAAAAAAGTCGGCCAGGAAAGGAAAAAGCATCCACCTCACAGAACGGCCAAAAAAGGGGACGAAAAGAGCAAGCTGAATCCTCCTCGCTGCAAATACCCCACCGTATGTTCGGAATAAAATGGGTCCTAGAGGAGGAAGGAAAGGAGTGGTACCGGAACAACAAAATGAAAAAGTATGTTCATGTGGAGCTGATACAAAAGGAAAGCCTAGCGAATAAAGAACCTCGCATTTTGGCATAAATAATTGCGTTACATCTCGATTTCATTTTCCAATACATGGGAGAATGCAATCTTGATTTAACGCAAGAGTTTTATGCAAATTGGTCCCCAAATACTACCGGCAGTGAAGTGAAGATTAGAGGCCAAGTCTTGCAGCTGAATGCTGAGTTCTTCAACACTTTTCTGGGTCTTCCATCTGTCGATCCATCACCACTCAAAGAGCTTCAACATAGACCTCCATACAGGGCAATCAAACACACACTGTACGGAACAAGATCAATGACACGTTGGAGCAGACACAAGGATACCGGTCAACACAATACCTTTCCGTATGCTTTCTTGAACAGAGAAGCTCGGATATGATTGCGAATAGTCAACTCTTGCCTGATTCCAGGGACACAGTACACAAACATAACATGAGATAGAGTGTGCTTGGTGTACGCATTGATGATGAACGTCCCCATCAACATTGGGGCGATTGTTCGATCTTCAATGTGTAAGGCTAGGCTGCACAAGAGGTCCCACTTCAGCTTTGGCAATCTGTTGACTGCAATATTGAGGAAGGAGGACATCGAAGAGGAACCTGCAGATCATAAGCTTCCACACAACCCAAAGAGGGTTGACCTGACAAAGGTTAAAGATGCTGAATCTATGCATGGAGTCAACCTAACCACTGCAGAAAGACATGCTCGCGACGAAAGCTTCTTCCGCCATTTATATGGCATGACGAGGTTCACCATATGAGTGGGGGTCATATTCCAACTGCTGCAGAGCTCCAACAGTTGTATTATGACTAGCCAATGAATGAGCATGCAAGGGCTATGTGTGGAGTAGGTGTATCTTTTGAGGACCGATGATGATCGCCGAATGCCAGACTCCGACGTGGAGGAGAACTCTGATGACGACGACTCTGATGATGATTCCGATGCAGGGGGTATGACCCCAGACATAGAGAAGGAGTCTGACTAACCAGGTTCTTCTTATTTATTTTCCACTGAGGGCAGTGTGTCTCGTCTAAGTGTGGGGTGCTTATATTTGTATGCTATACTTCTTTATCTGCATTTACATTTTTTTTATGTTTGTTTATTAGTTAAATTTTAGAATTTTTTTTTTAAAACTTTGCATGAAGTTGTTCTGGTAGGCAGCATGGTATTATGACAAGAGTCTGTGATAAAATCATTACTATTGAGACGTTTAGGCTCTAAATGTGACTCATTATATGATAAGTGTGTGGTTTAATTCCTTCATCTGTTGGGTCAAGAGTCTATACTACTCCTAATAAAGTCAACCATATGCCTTGTGTGTGTGAGGTGATAGTATATTCTGTGTTTGTGGTTGATGCTAGAACTTGCCTGGTGTGTGTGTGAAGCAAAATAAAGAATGTGAGTTTAGGAGATGATTTAGGCATTTCTTTGGCAACCTGTGATTGTTTACCTTTGTTTTACCTACCCATGGACAGTATCCTAGTCAACCTCTTTTGAGCCTATAAGCCATTTTCTTTGACAGCCTCATATGTAAGCCTAATCCATTTTTTTCAAGACCATAATTTGATCCAAATTCCTAAGTGTTTTAAATTGTAACGTCATGTGATAAAATAAGAGGAAATTGGGTGAGAGTGATGCCTCAGAGCATATTGGTACTTGAAATTGTTGTGAAAAAGAGTGGCTATCATAAAAGTGCTATTATAGAGGTGTGTTATAACATGAAAAAAAGGGGGGGAGAAAGAAAAGAAAAAGAAATAGAAAACTAAAAAGATAATTGTGTTTATGGTTGAATAACAAAATAAGGTAAAAAGGGGTGGTACATGAAAGAAAGGTAGCAGAGTTGTTTAAAGAAGACTGTTAATGACATAGTGTGACGTATTAAAGCGCTTAGGAACAGTCACTATTTCTGGCCAAAATAGTCCTACCCGTCCCTTAGCCTACATTACAACCTGTAAAAGACCTATTTGATCTTAAGCTTAGCATTCTGATATTTAGTGGAGCATTACACTAAGGGCAAGCCTATGGTCATCAGTTGCAACATATGAATTCTTTGTGAGAGTGAGAGCAAGGAAAATCTTATACCCATGTTTCAAAAAAATGAAATACTTGTGAGTGATTATGGGTGATATATTGTGAGACACACATGGTTGATGAGTTTTGGGTAGTTGTGTATGCTTCTTTGTGCCTTAACTTTTGGATACGAATTAACCATCATCACGAGTCTAGATTGGAGGTTGAATTGTTTCTAGTAGTGATCAGAAAACTACTCTTTGTTAATAATTGTCGTGCCTTTCTTGATGAATATTTTGTGTTGTTATTGTGAAACCGTAAGTAGATGTTTATATGGACAACATATTCTGTTCGAGGACGAACAAAGCTTTAAGTGTGGGGTGTTGATGATAGGTGTATTTACACGCCTAAAGCACCTTAATTCACCCATATTTTAGCTAAGTTTTAAGGACAAAATATATAATTCCTGCACTTTTAGTCCCTTTTCCTGTAAGTGAGCTAATTAACGTGATTAGCAAGTTTTCAGGTATAAATGATGAAGATTTCAGCATTTTATGGACTGTTTGACGCCAAAGGAAGCTTCACGTAAGAAGGAAGGTAGCTTTTGGAAGCCTATGGACTGAAAGTGATGCATGGAAAACTTGTCCCGGGAAAAAATAGTATTTCCAAGGACTTGGGGATCAGCAGTAACTTAATAGGATTAGGATAAGGAAGCACTAACCTAGTAGGATTATGAGAAGTATGCAGTAGCTTAGTAGGAATAGGATATAGGTGTTATAAAAACCCTATTTTGCTGAACTTTTCAGCATTCATTCTCTTTCAATTCATTCTTATTCTCTTCTATTCTTAAATTCGTTATTGACATTATTTTACATCTATTTGATTTTTAATTTTCACGACAAGAGAAACGTTACTAGCAAGGAATTCACGCCACAAGTGACACCAATACTCACTTATCGTGATATTGCTATTACTTGGTATGATGATGATATCCTCGTGGTTTTCCTTCACAATGATGAGTAGCTAAACTTCTCTGTTAGGGTTATGGAAGCCTTTTGATAATACTATCTATTGCTATGAGTTTGTGAATTCTTGATACGTATGCTGCTTATATCATTCTTCTCTTCATCTTTATTTAATTCTTGTGGTTGCAAACATATAGAATACGCCAGTATAGCATTAACTTGTTCGAAAGAAAAGTTACATGTCTGGAAAAGAGAGAGTGACGACGAAATAGGGCTACCAACTCCTGCTTAAAAGTTAGTGTCGTAACTGGATTAACCTCTTGGAGAATTCATACCACTAGTTATACGCTTTAAGCTCAAAAGAGTTAAAGTAAGATAATCCTTAATGGTCGAAAGACACTAGGATTTACCATAGAATATAAAACTCTATAAGCGCATGCATGTCTGAATTCCGCATAACTTATAGCCAATAGATACCTAGAACTCATAAGGTGGACATAACCCTAACTTACAATTCTCATTGATTAAAATCTTATTAAACATTCCGTTTTTACTTTGCTATTTTGATAATTTTACTTCACGCATAAAATCCCCCCTCGTTCCGCAGAACTTTCACCAAAAGTCTACTAATCGTTGCATACTTAGTGACCAAGTATTCCCTGTGGGATTCTACACCCAACCCAGTTGGGTTCTATATTTGACAACGGCCGCTTACACTCTTACGAGAGTTGTAGCTTGAGCGTTATCCGTTCTTCTCCAAAAATTCAACTTCCAAGGCTTTAAATATTCAATTTTCTTCTCAATGCTTTCTCCCAAATTTAGTCATCAATGGTATGGAAAACAAATTCAAGTGTTCATATCAATCCCAAGCTAGGGTTCAAGTTTCAAAGTTATGGATTCAAGCTATTCTCTGAATTACTTGGGTTAAAAGGCTTGTTACTCTTCCCCAAAACTTGTTTTGTTAAAATAATGTATTTATAATTGTTATTTATGTGATTTAAATATGGAATTGAATATGGGTTTTGATATGGGTTGAGGGTTTGAAATGGTTGATTCTTAAAAAAAATTTTCCAATGGCTTTTATGAATTGTTCATGCTTTGAATTGATAATTTTTAAACTAATTGGGTGCATGGGTATGGGAATTATAATGTGGTTGAGGCATGCTCCAAAATTGATAATTTTATTGGAATTTAGTTTAGAAATTATGTTGCCTCAACCCACTTGTGTAATTGGTTTTTAAATATGGATTGTCACACGGTTTGATTTACTCACCTATACTATTGGATTATATAAATGGTTAAATTATGAACATGAATTTTGAAAACCTTTTTGTCTATGTTGGATTTAAAGAACCAAGGGGGTCAGGCATTTCCCCAATTTGATTTGATAAACTAAAGAAGGTCGAGGCATTCCTCCAACTTGGTTTAATAAACAAAAGGGGTCGAGGTATTCCCCCAAGTTAACAATTTAAATAGCATAATGATAAGCTTTTAAGTGAATGGTATGATGATACTTGTGGTGTGCCTTAATATTCAATTCCTTCATTAGTGAATGAGTTATGTGAAACTTCTTTTAATTGGGCTTAATATGGGTTATGTAGCTAAGTCGTAAAGGTGTGGATCTCGAATGACTTATATTGAAAACTCATATTTGCCTATGTGAGGATTGGTCTTTATAACCATGTGCATGGTTCACACTATTGATATATTTGTATCTAGGTTTGACGTAGGGTTGAGGCATTCTCTAGTCTTCCTTGATACCTCTGATTCATGCGGATAACACGCACTGTCCTTTTTAGCAGAAGGAGCAGAACCCATATAGCTCATGGGTTTCTCTTAAGATGGTTGAGCTACATAGTCCAGGATAATGATTTACTATCATTCTAATCCTTATTCTCTATCCCAGTATGTTATATATATATATATATATATATATATATATATATGTATGTATATGATTGTATGCACTGGTTTTGAATGCTTTTGAACTGATTAGATCATGTCATTAGTTTATCTGTTCCCTGATTTACGTGCTAGTGCTCATCCCATTAACCATCTCCAGATGTCGTATCCTCATTCAATGAAGGGTCTGAAGGCATATTTGTTTTTCATGCAGTGAAAGATTTTTTCTGTATAGTGATAGATTTTATGGGTTGTTAGATGTAAGCTTTGAAGTGGTGAGCTCTCATTTTCAGGAAGTATTATTATTTTAAAGTCATGTTTCTTTTGTGTCATAGACTACCATTTGGTTTTTGTTGGACAATCATCGGGGGCATGTGCTGGCTTAGATTTATGTTGGTTCGTAGAGGCTCTGTGGATTACTGTGGAATTAGGATTTGGTTGTTGAATTCTTAGACTTCTTTTGAGTCATACTTGTTGATCTTATTTTATGTTTAGAATTCTATTGCTATACTTATATTGTGATCTATTTGACTAGGCAAAGGGGTGGTCTCCAATCCTTGTTGGGCTTGAGATACCCATCACGGCCAGGGCCTAGTTTTGGTCGTTCCAAGTTTGGTATCAGATCCTAGGTTCATAGTCATTGGTATCAATAAAGTAGTGTCGAGTAGAGTCTCCTTTTAAGTGTGAGTATGCCGAGAGGCTATGAGGCATTTAGGAAATGTTTTTTATTCTTTCATACTTTCGATCATACAATTATGTTGTCCATATGAAAGTTATCTAATTTTATTCCTTGATCTGATTTGTGGGATATGGCTCATTGTTCATGCGATATAGGGGCAAAGGCTTAGCTTTCTAATAGTGTGATCTTTTTCAAATGAGTTATCAAACATTGTAAAATGGTGCAAGTACTTGAAAGAAGTCCATTAGTGCATCAAGGTACATTAATTCAAGCATGTACCTCTAATTTCATGAATCATGCTTGTCAACCCAAGGTAAGATGTGTAACTTGTCCCTTTCATGAACCTTATTGGAGATGTCTTGCTTAAGGAGGAATATTTATATTTGAATATTAGGATAGTCTTTCTATCCTAGAGGTAGTGTAAATTGGGGTGTTATGGCCTGTGAATAGTTAGGTGATCACAAGGTTAGTGATATGAAGTCTTATATTTAGGATTCGAAGTAAGGGTAACTTTTAGTTAAAAAACAGAGTGGTTAGTTCTAAAGAAGAATGTGCTTATGGGCTGTATTTAAGTTAAAAAAAGAATTTAGGTTGATTTCTCTATTTTATGGAGTTTTATATTATGCAGGACATTTCATTGGGGGTACATGATTATTGCTAGACACTAAGTTTGAATTTTAGATATTAATTGTGGTGATAAGAATGTTAGCTCAAGAATGTGATGCCAAATTTATAGGAGAGAATTAGTAGACTTGAAATAATGTGTGACAAATATTAGGTTGATAACTTATGAAGTATTGGAGTAGGTAATTGCAATATATGCTTGAGGTCTAGTGTTGAAGTAGAAATGGTGGCTAAATCATTAGACGGATAAGAGCCTTAAATTATAAGAATAAAGTGTGCTCAGTCTTGAGTTATTAGTGCCATATATACCTAGCTTATGTTCATAAATTTCTTAGTATGGAGAAGTGTAGGGAGTTGTTATATGATGTTGTGTAGAGCTGAATTGAGGGTGAAATAGATGGACAATGTGAAATCTTTGTATAGTTTGAAAATTTTTTAAGTTATGAGGTTATGATATTAGAGGTGTAATGTTAGTATTCTAAGGAGTTCAAAATGGAGTGTTACGTGTTTAGGAGCATGAATGTCTATGCCTATGAAGATTTTAGTTATCCGGCAATGACTTTGGAGGTTAGATGAAGTTAAGATTAGTATCCCTAAAGGACATCTCCTATAAAGAATTTAGTGTCTTCATATTAAAGTTTTTGCGGGGATTTTGCATTCTTTTGCATAGTGATAATCCCCCCCCATACACACACACAAAAAAAAATAATTACGTAGAGTTTTGCATGTATAGATTTATGAGGCTTTATAATTTCAATACTGGGATAGTGACCTTTGAGATAAGAAGGAGATTATAAACTAAGGTATATCTTGAATTTTCTCATGGTGGTGAGCTCTAGGGATGAGTTATGATAATTCAATTTTTACTCTAGCAAAATCCTCCTATTTCTGAAGTTCATACTCTAGTCCTACAGTTACTCTCCTTATATTAGGATTATAGTGGTTATGTAAGTATAGTAATGTTTTAGATTAGAGACTAGATGATCTTTACTATAAAAATTTTGGTGTGGCTACTCGAACTAAGGTTAAAGATGAAGCAGGGAGAGTGAGATAAAACTTTTATTGTGTGAGATAGTTAGGAGGGGAATATGTGGTGAAAATATTTGTGAATGAGATAGAGGTTGCTAGATTTCTTATTGGGGAGATCCGAAAGTAGGTGTAGTAAAGATAGGCTTCAATATTTTGATTGATAGATGCACAAACCATTACTTTATGTAGCTAGTACTCTTGATAATACGTAATGTTTTATTTAACTAGAGTGTTAGGATGGAGTAGTATTCTCGGATGGATGTAAGGTATAGAGCCCTGCAGCTTAAGTCGACACCCTTTAACTCTGGATTAGGCTTTCATATGGAAGCAATTTATAGTCAGGTTCAAGCTCTTGTAGTGATATGTTTTGTGGGGAAATTTTAAGGTTGAAATGGTGAAGTGTGGTATTCATAGCTGAATTCATATTAAGGAGTATTGCTACATGTGATGGATATTAGACGTAACATTGTAGGTGGAGAAAGTTTCTATACTTATGTCCGACTAAATCTTATTTCATGTCTTGTATCAATATTAACTAAGTCAAGGATTCCAAGAAGAATTTCATTCCATATGTTATTATGATCATGTTTCATATAACCCATGTCCACTAGGGATGTTAAAAGGGTGTCTTGGAAACGTTTCAAAATTTTCAGAAAGGGTTCAAGGCTATTTTTGGATTTTGAGAAAGTGAGCCTCTGCGATATTGGCGTGACATACAAGTGTTTGAATTTCGTCCAGTTTTTTATTTTCTCAATTGGGGTGAGGGGCTTTGGGTCTTTTTACTCCTTGTACAACCTTAGTCTTGTTATCTCATGATGCATGCTTACATAATCTACGTGGTGATGCCATGAAGGCCTTATCCTTTTAATTCCTATACTTGTTTTGTTGGCGGAGAATTTCTAAGTTGAAGTTACATACCTTTATTCCATACTTTTAAAGCTTCAATAAGTTCTTACCCATCTATCAAGGATGAATGATTCTAAGGGGGAGATAATGTAACACCCCACATTTTTTGGCTAGAATTCAAATCACTATTCTAACTGTATAAAGTTGAAACCAATGATTATTATATAAATATAAGTTTCATTATCATTTAACTAGGGTGAAAAGTGCTTTCGAGGTGAAAAATCATAGGAAACAGAATAACAAAGTAAGTTAAGAACTTCTGTTATCGACTAAATTTTGGTATTCCATACTACAAAGATTAACTTTGAACGTGAATAACTTCTGGAATATATGGAATTTGAAACTCAAGACCAATCAAATTAAATAAAATTGAGTCATCTTTCCAACGCCACTAATTTTTCCTCAATTATATACCCGAGCATGAAGTTATGTGAATTTTTATGAGGAACCAGTGAGGTGCATTATAAGGGTGCGGCACATGCTCTATGCTCTGAGATTTTGGCATGGCACGCCCCTATTTCTAGAGATGCTAAAACTTACATTTCTCTTCAGTTTTACAAGAGAAAACTGGTTATTTATGTTCTAAACTATTCTATAGCTAAAAGTAAAGGGAATTCATCATCCCATAACCCCAAATACACCAAATACACAATCCCTCTTCTCCCAAATCCTCAAATAATCCAAATAAGGGTTTTTCTCCAAAAATTCAACATCCAAGGATTCAAATTCAAGTTTCTTCTCAATGTTTTCTTCCTAATTTGGTCATCAGGGGTATGGAATATAAATTCAAGTGTTCATATCGATCTCAATCTAGGGTTCAAGCTTCATAGCTATGGATTTAAGATTTTCTTCAATTACTTCCGTTAAAAGGTATGTTACTCTTCCCCAAAAATTATTTTGTTAAAAGCATGTATTTATAATTGTTATTCCTCTGATTTAAATGTGGATTTGAATATGGGTTAGGTTTTTTGAATGGTTGATTCTTAAACTGTTTTCACATGGCTTTTATAAATTGGTCATGATTTGAATTGATAATTTTGGAACTAATTGGGTGCATAGGTATGGGAATTGGAATAGGGGTCGAGGCATTCCCCTAAATTGATGATTTTATTGGAATTTGGTTTAGGAAATTGTGTTCCCTCAACGAATTTGTGTAATTGGTTTTGAAATATGAATTGTAACATGGTTTGACTCACTCACTATACTATTGCATTTAATAAATAGTTAAATTATGAACATGAATTTTGAAAGCCTATGGCTATGTTTTGACTTAATGAACCAATGGGGTTGAGGCATTCCCCTAATTTGATTTGATAAACTAAAGAAGGTCAAGGAATTCCTCCAACTTGATTTGATGAACAAACATGGTCAAGGTATTCCCCCAAGTTAGAGGAATTGAAATGGCTTAATGATAAGCTTGCAAGTGAATGATATGATGATAGCTATGGTGTGCCTTAATGTACTTTTCCCTGATTAACAAATGGGTTATGTGAAACTTCTTTTAATTGGGCTTAATGGGGGTTATGTAGCTGAGCCTTGAAGGTGTGGGTCTCAAATGACTTAAACTGGAAACTCACGTTTGCTGACGTGAGAGTTGGTATTGATGATAGTATGCATGGTTTAAACTATTAATATATTTGTATTGTATCTAGGTTTGACGTGGGGTTGGGTCATTCCCTGGTCTTCCTTGATACCTCTTGTTCATGTGGCTAACATGCACTAGGCCCTTATAGAAAGAGAGTTAAATCTATATAGCTCGTGGATGCCTGTTTATAATGGTTGAGCTACATAGTCTAGTACTATAAATCTAAACCTTGTTCCCTATCCCAGTATGTTATATAATACATAATAAATACATATATGATTGTGTGAACTTGTTTTCAATAATTCTGAATTGATTTGATCATGGTATTAGTTTATCCCATCCTTGAGTTACATCTTAGTACTCATCCCACTAACCATCTCCGAATATTGTATCCTCGGGTGATCAGTGTCGGAAAGCATTTATATTTTTCCTGTGCAGTGATAGATTTCTGGGTTGTCATCTGCCAGCTTTGAAGTGGTGATTTTCTATTCTCCGAAAGGGTTATCGTTTTAAAGTCATGTTTCTTTTGTGTCATAGACTACCATTTGGTTTCTATTGGGCTATTGTTGGGGGCATGTCCCGGCCTAGATTGATATTGGTTTTGTAGAGACTTTTTGTATTACTGTGGAATTGGGATTTGTTATTTAATTTTTACACTTTTTTTGAGTCATACTTATCTATCTTATTTTAGGTCTGGAATTTTGTTGCTATACTTATATAGTGTTCCATTTGACTAGGAAAAGGGGTTGGTCTTCATTCCTCGTTGGACACGAGATACCCGTCACGGCCAGCCTTGATTTAGGTCGTGACAACATCATCCACCACTAAGTATCTAGTTCTCTCTCGAACTAAACACAAAGAAAATACCTGAATTAGAAAAGATGAGGATAACTACCATGCATATCAACTCTACCTCCCAAGTATCCTCATCCACAGGTCGGTATCTCCACTGGACCTTAACCATCAAAAAATCTCTATAACACAATCGTTAAATTTCCCTGACTAAAATAGAAACAGTCTTCTCAACAAAGGACAACCTCTCATCTAGTTGCATTGAATCCTAACGAATGACATAACACTCATCCTAAATGTAACACCAAAGCATGGATACATGATAAATTGGATGAACAACTGATAAATTTGGGGGCAATTCTAATTCATAAGCTATATATAAGACCTCTTTAAATTTTAATTATTTTACTTTTTAACCCTCCCGCATGCGTAATGTCGATTAGTAACTTGAATTTTGTTTAGAGATGTTAAAAGGGTATTTGTGGAAAGTTTTATATTTTTGTAAAGGGGTTTAGGATTATTTTTGGACCCCGAGGTAGTGAGGATCCACAATAACGCTGTGTCATGAAGGTTAACCTCCCCCATATCAGTGTGGCACAGAGGATAACCTCATTGATAATGGTGTGCCACGCCAAAGTTTTAATTTTGTCCAATTTTGTTTTTTTCACTTGAGGTGAGGGGCTTTTGATTTTTTTATCCCTTGTACGACTTTTAAAATAAAATTACCCCATTCCCTTCAGTTTTCAAAGATCATATCATTCTCTTTCTCTCTTTAGCTCAAAACCCAAGAATATTCAAGGCTTTTACAGTGAAATCATCATCCGGACTCCAAACTTTAAATTGACCTCAATTTCTTTAGTATTTGAGGCATGTTTCTCTTTTCTAGACTTTTATTTGCATTGTGGAATTAATTGAATAGATTTTCAAGTGATTTAAATTATGTATTTTAAAATTGGGTTAAGGGTTCTGGTTATTACTGGTTGAATTATTTGTCCCATGTTTTAAACTGATTATTCATGCTTTGAATTGATGTTTTTTGGATTGAATTGGTACATTATTTAAATGATTGGAATGGGGTACATGAGTTTCCCAAATTTGGATGACATTTGGCTCGGAATTGCATTAACCTCAACCACTTTGTAAATTTGATTTTTAATTATAGATAATTGCATAGTTTATCTTATTTTTGTACACAATACATTGTACTAATGGATAAATAGATGTAAAATGGATTTGGATTTCCTTGGTGGTCATTGTTTGGATTTTAAAATACAACTTGAAAGTCATTGTGGATTATGTGGATTGGTTTGTCATGTTTATCTGAGCTTGCAAACATATTGGTGCGATGATACCAAGTGGTAAATACCTTAATAAATGACCCCCAGGTTACTGGTTTGTTTTATGTGCAAACTATTTTAATTTAGGCTTAAAGAGAATTATGTAGCTCACCATCAAGGTGTAAGTCCTGGGAAGGCAAACACTGGAAACCACGTTTGCTGGCGTTCGAGGTCTATATGATTGTGTGCTTGATTCACACTTGATATATATTTTTTGTGATGGCTATTTCCTTAATGGCTTTAGTTTTCCCTTGAATTTTCATTAGTTCATGCAGCTTATATACACTGTGGCCCTTTCAGCAGGGGCAGTTGAACCTATATAGCCCATGAGAGCCTTTTGGATGAATAGAGCTACACAGTTCAGGCTAAATATGTAATCTCTTATGTTCATGACTCTATACCTTATCTCGGCATCCTATATATGTATATATGAATATGGCCTATATGAATGTGGGCATGTGATTTTGACTGATTTTGTACATGGCATTATCTTATCACTTTCCCCAAGTTGCATTCTAGTACTTATCCCATTGATCATTCTAGGATGCTACATCATTTAATTAAGTAGGGTTCAAATACTTTTCTAGTGCTCCTGTGCAGTGGTAGGTAGTTAAGCATATTTGTTAAGTTGTTGTGAAGTGGTGAACCTCTATTCTCTGGAAAGTCATGTCATTTCATTATTCTTTTCTTATTGACTCGGTACATTTGGATTGTTTTTGGTCATAGTCGAAGGCATGTCCCAATTTAGATGTTATTCTAGTTCTTAGAGGCTTTCATGGACAAGTATAGGTTGGTTGTTTTTTTTACTATTAGTTTTAATTTGAATTATCTATTCATCTTTTATTAATATCTTTATTTGCAACCAAATTATTATTAATATTATTGTGCTCTTGAGGTTAGGCTAAGGTGTGGTCTCAGCCTCAAGGTGAGCTTGAGATTCTCGTCACGGCTAGGCCCTGGTTCGGGTCGTGACAAACTTGGTATTAAGGAATAGTTTAGGTTCATTTGGTATCCATAAATTCATATTAAGTAGAGTCCTTTTTATGAGTGGGTAGCATGCCACACTTATAATGGGGAAGTGACAAGGCATTTAGGAAGGCTTCCCTCTCTTGTATTCTATTTTGAGCAATAAAGTCTAGTGTTATGAAACTTTTCTAACTCGTGGCATTCTTGTGTTTCAAATCATGCCTCCCCTAAGATCTGATGTTTGTAGGAACTATGTTGGACCCTTTGTCCCACCTGAAGAGAATGTGGGTGGCTCGCCTTATTTATAGTGTACAGACCCGATCTAGGATCACTGTTCCTAATTGCACCACTCCACGTGAAGTTCCACCGGTCCCTACTAGTCCTTCTCAAGATTCTTGGTATGGTGACACTTATGCTCAGTTGCCTCAGGGAGATATCTCTAATTTAAAATTCCACCAGTCTATATATATGCTTACTTAGTTGGTAGAATCGCAGTCTTATTATTCTGACTATGTTAGCTCTGTTGCTCATTCATCTGAGGTCACTTAGGTTGGCCAATTTAAGAGGTTGAATTCCCCAACATATATATACACTAAAGTTGAGAAGGATCTTTGATAACGCTCAATCTACAGCTCTCGTTTGAGTGTAAAGCGGTCGTTAGCAAATATAGAACCCAACCTGGGTTGGGTGTCGATCCCACAGGGAATAGCTTGGCCAACAAGCAAGAGAAATTACTAGACTTTTAGTGCAAGTCTCGTAAGAAGGGGGGATTGTAGTATGTAACCAAAACAAGAATGTAAGAACTGAAAATAGCAAAATAAAGAGAGATTGTCACGTGTGTTGTAAACAATGAGAATTGAGGCGTTGGGGTTATGTCCACATTCAGAGGTATACGTCTCTATTGGCTGTGAGTGTGTAGAGTCTTGACATGCAATTGCTTATAGAGAATTGTAGTCGATGGTAAATCCAAGCGTCTCTCGACCTAAACAAGGACTATTTCACTTTAACTCTCTCGAGCTTAAAGTGTGTCTAGCGGTACAAATTCTCCAAGAGGTTAGTCCAGTTACGGCACTAGCTTTTTAACAGGAAAGGGTGTCCTACTACCTTGACATTATCTCTTTTCCAGACAAATAACCTTTCTCTCGAACAAGTTAAATGTTAGACTGGCGTTAGTCTATGCGTCTTCTTTTCTAGACAACTAACCTTTCTCTCGAACAGGTTAGATGTTAGAATGGCGTGTTCTTGTGTTTGAAACCGCAAAGGATGTAGGTTTAAGATGAAGAGAATAATGATATAAGCAATATACGTGTCTTAAACTCACAAGCTCATAGCAATAGATAGTAACTCATTCGGCTTCCATAACCCCAACTAAGAGGTTTAGTTACCCATGAATGCGAAGGATATCACGTTTTGCATGGCGGATGGCGTGAATAGTAGGTGTTTGGCGTGTGGTTTTGGTGATTCCGTAGCAAGTAACGATTCTCTTGTTGTGGAATTTAAGAATAGAAGAATAGATTAGAAGTGTTTGTAGTGGAAGATGAAAGAAAATTGATTAAATTGTAAGGAGATGTCTTAAGTGAAGAATGCATAAAAATCTCTAACATGATAGGGTATTTATAATACTCCTATCCTACTCCTACTAAACTAATGGAATAAATAACCAAATCCTAATATGCTAATGAAATCCTTGACCCAAATGTACTAGGGTAAGGTTACAAAATTATAATCCAAATAGATTAGTGAAACACATCACCTAATTGCACTAGGTTAATGTATCTTGGCAAAAATCCAGCTTTGTGTCTGTAAGTCCCCAAAGTCTTCAGAAATGTTGTTTTAGCCCGGGACAGATTTTCCATGCAGCAGATTTAGTCCTTTAGGCGTCCAGCTCCTTTCCACTTCGTTCGTGAGCTTTCTTTTGCGTCAAGTAAGCCATAAATTGCTGTATTTTGCATCATTTATACCTGAAACTTTCCTAATCACATTTGTTAGCTCATTTACAGGAAAAAGGACTAAAAGTGTAAGAAATAGATAATTAGTTCTCAAAACTAGGCTAAAATATGGGCAAAATATATTGATATAGGCGCGTAAATTCGCCTATCATCAACACCCCACACTTAGAGCTTTGTTCGTCCTCGAACAACATATCATGTCCTTCTAAACATCGACTTAAGGTTTTTACAGCAACAACACAAAACATTCTTCAAGACAAGCACAACAATTATCAACAAAGAGTAGCTTTCCGATTATAAGTACAAACAACTTAACCTCAAGCATAGACTCGTGATGGTGATCAACTCGCATGCAAACGTTTAAGGTACATAGAATCATATACAACTATCCAAAACTCATCAACCATGTGTGTCTCACAATATAGTACCCATAATCACTCGTAAATATACCATATTTTTCAAACATGGGTATCAAAGTATCCTTGCACTCACTCTCACAAAGAATTCATATGTAGCAACTAATGACCATAAGCTTGCCTTTAATGTAGTACTCTACTAAATGTCGGAACGTTAAGATTAGGATCAAGTAGGTCTTTAGATGGTTGTAATGTAGGCTAAGGGACGGGTAGGACTATTTTGGCCAGAAATAGTGACTAAGTTCCTAAGCACTTTAATACATCACATTGTATCATTGACACTTTGTTCTTTCAACCTTTCTTCTTTCTTTTATTCTACCACCCTTGTTCTCCTATTTTGTTTTTCAATTTTAAGCACAACTTACTTTTCAGCTTTCTTTTCCTTTTTCTTTTCACAACATACCTCCTATGATAGAACTTTCTTTTTCATAACACATTCAAGCACCATTGCAATTTTAAAGCATCATACTTACCCAATTTCCTCTTATGTTGTCACGTGACTTATTCACTTTAAAGCACTTAGGAATTTGGATCAAATTACGGTCTTGAAAGAAATGGATTAGGCTTACATACAAGGTTGTCAAAGAAATAGGCTAAAGGCTCAAAAGGGTTTTACTAGGATGATTTACATGGGTAGGAAAAACTGAAGGTTAACATGTATAGGTTGCCAAAGAAATGCCTAAATCATATCCTAAACTTACATTCCTTATTTTCGCTTTGCATACATACGAGGCAAGTTCTAGCATCAGCCACATACATAGAATATACTATTATCTCACACACACAAGGCACATGGTCGACTTGATTGGTAGTAATATAGACTCTCGACCCAACAAGTGAAGGAATTGAATCACACACTATCACATAATGAGTCACAACTAGAGCCTAAATGTCTCAATAGTCACAATTGTAGCACATACTCTTGTTCTAATCTCATGCTGCCTATCAAAATAATTTCATGCGAAGCTAGAAAAAATTTTACTCCTAAAAACTAAAAAAACGTCACACGAAAAAAATCACAAAAAAACATTGGACTCAAAACAAAATAAACAAGCAAACATACAAATATAGCATGCAGATTCTGTCACCCCACACTTAGACTAGACACTGCCCTCAGTGGAAAATAAAGTCGAAGAACCTGATTAGTCGGACTCTTCCTCAATGTCGGGGGTCATACCCCCTTTGTCCGAATCATCGTAAGAGTCATCGTCAGAGTTCTCCTCAGCATCAGAATCAGGCAAGCGTCTATCATCATCAGTTGGCACGTCATCATCAAGAGGTTCCTCAAAATATACTCCCACTCCACACATCTCCCGGGCATGTCTGTTCATTGGGTAGTCGTGGTCCAGCTGTTGGAGCTCTTCAGCAGTTGGAATACGTCCACCACTCATCATAGTGAATCGTGTCATGCCATAGAGATGACGGAAGAAACTCTCGTCACGAGCGTGTCTCTCCGCAGTGGTAAGGTTGACTCCATGCGTTGTTTCAGCATCTTTGACCTTGGTGAGGTCAACCTTCTTTGGGGTATGTGGGAGTTTGTGGTCAGCTGGTTCCTCTTCTATATCCTCCTTCCGCAGCATTGCTGTCAACAAATTGCCGAATGTGAAATGGGACCTGCAGTGGAGTCTGGATTTTCTCATGGTAGATCGAATGATTGCCCCAAAGTTGATAGGGACATTCGTCATCAACGCATAAACCAAACACACTCTATCGCTCGATATCTTTGTGTATTGCGTCCCAGGAATAAGGCATGAGTTGACAATGCGCATCCAGATTCTTGCTTCCCTATTTAGTGGAGCATAGGGGAATGTGTTGTGACGGCTTGTTTCCTTATGTCTGCCCCATCTTGCCATTGATCTGTTTCCACAAAGCGTGTGTCTTATTGCTCTGTAAGGAGGCCTGCTGTACAGCTCTTTGTATGGTGCTGTGTCGACCGAAGGTAGGCCAAGAAAAGAGTTGATCCAATCCGCTGAAAGCTGTAACACTTGGCCCCGAATTTTGACTTCGTTGACTGTTGTGTTTGGCGACCAGTTGGCATAAAACTCTCTTGTCAAGTCAAGATTGCACTCTCCCATGTCACAGAAGATGAAATCCAGCTTCAGAGCCATTATCTTAGCCAACATTTGCGGCTCCTTCTTTGCTAAGGTCTCCTTGTTGATTAAGTCGACGTGCACATATTTCTTTTCTTTGTTGCTGCTGTACCATGCCTTGGCTTCTTCCTCAAGAACCCATTTGATTCCGAACATTCTGCGTGGTAGGTGTGCTGAAGATGATTCGCCTTGGTCTTTTCGGCTTCTCTTTTTGTCCTTTCGGGTTGTGGTAGCCTTCTCCTTGCCTTGCCTTGCTTTCGGTGCCATTGTACCTGAGACTAGAAATAATGTTAGATGCAGCACAATCGCACTTTATACAATCTACATGCAAGCACTAGGGGTACCACCCCACACTTAATCTTGTTAGCACAAATCAGTGAAGTGAAAGTGGTCGAGTACTCAGACTTCGTCGACATATGTTTTAGGATTGTATTCCGACAAGAAAATCAGCATTACATCACTTATGAGCAGCCATTTGGACGACTTTCATGGTGTATATAGCAACATTACAACATAAGGGTTACCACATGGAATTGCTATTCGAACAACAAACACCACCTCCTAAGTCGATAGTCACTATAACCTTATCCCGATGGCCGGGATGGTTAATCATGCAAGCATCCAAACCACACTCTCAAGTAATATTCATAGTCACATATGTTCAGCAAGTATCATAACAATGCCATTGACACAAAATTCAAGTTGGCTACAAGTCAAGAATTCCATACGTATACATTCAATCACACGATTTTGCAACAATTTTCCAATCACATGAACATCACCACCAATTTCTTATGATTTAGCATTTTATAATAAGCATAGCAATGTAGCACTTACGATAAATAGATGAAGAATAAGAGAGCACTTACTTGCTTGAAGATTGTGGAGAAGTTTGTTGTGGATTGGAAGAACAAAGGAAGAAAAATTTGAGAGGATTTGGGATGATATGCGGCGCCTTTAGGGTTGATTCTAATGTTTTTGTGATAAAAAACCAAGTCCCCTTTATATAGGAGGAGTATGGGTCGGGTTATGACCCATTTACAATCGGATTTGGGGACAAAATCACCACATATGCGGCACATATCCCTCGGCATATCACTTACATATGCGGCGCATTGTCCATGGCATAATGGGACATATGCGCCGCATATGGTATGGCATTTCTAGACATATGCGCCGCATAGTCTATGGCATTTGGTCTCAGTATCTCAAATGCCATAGCATAGGCGGCGCATAGTCAAAAGCACACCTAGGAATAGGCGGCGCATAGTGTATTGCACACTAGATTCCGAGTCCTTAGGCTATAGAATAGGTTGTGCGTCGTTCGTGGCCTATTTTTACCAAGGCCTAGCCTTTCTCGAAGCCTATTATGACATGAGAAAGGCTCAATCCATAGCCTTATGCATCACCATTCCTAACTTACCGACTTTACCATGCAATGCGACCAAATCGTCAATTGAAATCAATCTCCTCGTTGCATCTTTCTTGCACCTATATTTGCTCAAACAATTGAAAACGATTAGTACGATGGGTTGCCTCCCACCAAGCGCCTTAGTTTTGGTCGTGGCACGACTCTTATTTTTGGATTTTCATTTATCAAAAAGAAAAAATACTAAAACGACAAAACAATAAAACAATAAAACGATGGGTTGCCTCCCATCTAGCGCCTTATTTATTGTCGTGGCGCGACGTAGTAGTCTCGAGTACTTAGACTTCGTCGAGATAAGTGATGGCCATGTCATTTATCGAGTCAAGAGGACCGATATATGGCTTGACACGTTGGCCATTCACTTTGAAGATAACACCCTCATTGTTTTCCAATTCGACTACTCCTGACGAGTAGACTTGGGTGACTTTAAATGGACCAGACCACTTTGATTTTAACTTACCTGGGAAGAGCTTGAATCTGGAGTTAAAGAGTAGTACCATGTCGCCTTTTTGGAAGTTTCGTCGAACAATCCACTGATCATGGTACTTCTTCATCCGCTCCTTGTATAAATCTGATCTTTCATATGCATGGAGACGGAATTCATCTAGTTCGTTCAGCTGCTCCAACCTCAAGTTCTTCACATCATCCCAATTCAGATTCAAGTGCTTCAATGCCCACAGTGCCTTATATTCAAGCTCGATGGGTAGATGACAAGCCTTCCCATAAACTAGCTGATAAGGTGACATGCCAATGGGTGTCTTGAATGCAGTCCTATACGCCCATAGTGCATCATCTAGCTTTCGAGACCAATCCTTCCGATTCGCATTGACCGTCTTGGCAAGGATTTGCTTGATCTCACGATTGGAAACCTCTACTTGTCCACTAGTTTGAGGATGATAAGGCGTAGCTACCTTGTGTTGCTTGACTCCATACTTGGCCAATACAGATTTGAATAGCTTGTTGCAAAAGTGAGATCCTCCATCACTTATGATAGTACGAGGTACTCCAAAGCGAGAGAAGATATTCTTCTTTAAAAACGCTACAACACGCTTTCCTTCGTTATCGGTCAATGCTACAGCTTCAACCCATTTCGACACATAATCCACAGCAACCAAGATGTACTTCATTCCAAACGAATTCACGAATGGTCCCATGAAATCAATACCCCACACATCAAAGAGTTCTACCTCCAAAATTTTGGACATGGGCATTTCATGGTATTTTGAAATAGCACCTTGACGTTGGCATTGGTCACACCTTCTCACATAGTCGTGTGCATCTCTGAATATTGTAGGCCAATAATAACCGCTTTGCAAGACTTTCCTTGTCGTTCGATTCCCTGCATGATGTCCTCCAACTTGCGAAGTGTGGCATGCTTCCAATATAGTAGGCACTTCTTCATGGGATATACATCGTCGAATGATACCATCCGCGCATCTTCGAAACAAATAAGGCTCATCCCAATAGTAGTACTGAACGTCATGCATAAACTTCCTCCTCTGGTGGTAAGATAAATTGGAAGGTAACACATTACTCACCACGAAATTTGCAAAGTCGGCATACCATGGTAAGTTCTCCATTGTTGTCGCTAGTATCTCCTCGTCAGGGAATGCATCGTCAATCTGATTTTTTGGTTGCGCCACATACTCATTCTCAAGTCTAGATAGGTGATCAGCCACTTGGTTCTCGCAACCTCTTCTATCTTTGACTTCGAAATCGAACTCTTGCAGCAGCAATACCCATCGAATCAGCCTTGGTTTTGCATCCTTCTTTGTCATTAGATACCTAAGAGCTGCATGATCTGTATGAACGATCACTTTAGTACCCAATAGATAGGCACGGAACTTCTCAAACGCATACACAACCGCTAAGAGCTCTTGTTCAGTGACAGTGTAGTTCCTTTGGGCTTCATTGAGGACCTTACTCGCATAGTAGATAGGATGAAATAATTTCTCCTTTCTCTATCCAAGAACAGCACCAACGGCTACACCACTAGCATCACACATGACTTCAAACGGGAGCATCCAATCTGGTGCTACCATGATAGGGGCTTCAATGAGTTTTTCTTTAAGGCATTCAAATGCCTTTAAGCAATCATCATTAAAGTCAAACTTCGCATCTTTCTCCAATAACTTGCATAATGGACTTGAAATTTTGGAGAAGTCTTTGATGAATCTACGATAAAACCCAGCATGGCCAAGAAAACTACGAACTCCCTTCACCGAAATTGGAGGTGGTAGCTTCTCAATTACCTCTATTTTGGCGCGATCAACCTCTATTCCTCTTTCGGAGATTTTGTGCCCCAGAACAATTCCTTCTTTTACCATGAAGTGGCACTTCTCCCAATTCAGCACAAGGTTGAACTCTACACATCTTTGTAATGCCATGCTCAAGTTCACCAAACATGCTTCGAAAGACTCACCAACAACTGAAAAGTCGTCCATAAATACCTCCAAAGTGTCTTCTACCATATCAGAGAAAATAGACATCATACATCGCTGAAAGGTGGCTGGTGCGTTACATAATCCGAATGGCATACGTTTGAAGGCAAACATACCATATGGGCATGTAAACGTTGTCTTCTCTTGGTCTTCTGGTGCAATAAAAATCTGATTATAACCTGAATAACCATCAAGAAAGCAAAACCATCCTTTCCCCGCTAATCGATCTAGAATTTGGTCCATAAATGGCATGGGGAAGTGATCCTTGAGAGTCCAAGAATTCAGCTTGCGGTAGTCCATGCATACTCTCCATCCAGTACCGGGCCTGAGTGGAATAAGCTCATTCTTTGCATTTGCAACCACCGTCATACCTCCTTTCTTGGGAACACATTGTACTGGGCTTACCCATGTACTGTCAGAAATAGGATACACGACTCCTGCGTCTAACCACTTGATAATCTCCTTCTTCACCACCTCTTGCATTGGTGGGTTTAGACGTCTTTGATGTTCAATGGTGGGTGTGCACTTTTCTTGAAGCTGAATTTTATGAGTGCAAATCCCAGGTGGAATACCAATGATATCCGCAATGGTCCATCCAATAGCTCTAATATACTTGCGTAAGATTGCAATAAGAGCTGCAACTTGTTGCTCACCTAAATCGGCTGCCACTATGACTGGAAGAGTGTTTCCGCTTCCTAAGAATGCGTACTTCAAATGGCTTGGCAGCTCCTTCAATTCTAACGTGGGTGGTTCTTCAATAGATGGCTTAGCTGGTGGTGTGGGTCGATTCTTGAGATCAAGATCCAGCTTCTTGGGAGTATAGCGATATGCTCCTAATCCCGATAGAGCACAAATATCATCTTCAGAAATTTCAGCATCATCATCCTCTTCTTCCATGAGCAAAACCTCCAAAGGATCATCAAGAATTTGCTCTTCAGCAAGTAACTCATCCTCATCATCAACGACAACATCAGCCACAGAAAATACACTTAGATCTTTAGGTTGCTTCATTGATTTGCAAACATCAAAGCGCACCACTTCATCATTTATTCGGAATGAAAGCTCATTAGCTCTCAAGTCTATGAGCACACTTCCCGTAGCAAGGAAAGGGCGTCCCAAGATTATGGGAACCTCTGAATCTGCTTCACAATCCAAGATGACAAAGTCTGCCGGAAATATGAATGAAGATACCTTCACCAAGACATCGCATAGAATACCAACCGGTCGTTTTACCGACTTATCCGCCATAACAAGCCTCATATTAGTTGGTGTAGGATCTCCTAACCCCAACTTCTTGTAGATTGATAATGGCATCAAGTTGATGCTGGCTCCTAAGTCACATAATGCTTTAGCAAAGTCCAAAGATCCAACGGTGCAAGGAATAGTGAAAGCTCCGGGGTCGGCCTTCTTCTGAACTATCGATCGGGTAGCAATTGCACTACAATGATGCACATCATCCTTCAGCTCATAGCTTGCTGCCCTCTTCTTAGTCAACAGATCTTTCATAAACTTTGCATACCCAGGCATTTGTTCAAGTGCCTCTACCAAGGGGACATTAATGGTCAGCTGCTTTAACATAGTCATGAATTTGCTGAACTTAGTGTCATCGGCCGCCTTCTTCAATCTTTGTGGAAAAGGTGGTGGTGGGTATGGAAGTGTTCTCTCCATGGCTTTCTTCTCCTCTTGCTTCCATTTATTATTTTTTTCAGGCTGCACGTCACTAGGCAACACGTCCTTGACGTTGTAAGTGGATATTGCGGCGTCTTCCCTAGTGGCGTCACTAGGTGTGGCGTCCATGTCTGCTGTTCCGTCAACTACTTGCTTGCCTTTTGCTGAAGTTTCCAGCACCTTACCACTCCTCGTAGTGATGGCCATGCATGACCCATCATTCCTTGGGTTTTGGACTGTATCGCTCGGTAAGGTGCCAGCCTTTCTTTGATTGAATGCTGCTGAAAGTTGGCTTAATTGCTGCTCTATTTGCTTGATAGAAGTGGAATGAGAATCAACTAATTGCTTCATGGAGGCCAAATCGTCAATCACCTCCTTAACTCCTGCGCTCGTTGCTTCCACTCCTTTCAATAACTTCGCCATCATGTCTTCCATAGAATTAGATGTGGTGGTATCACGTCTACCAGGGGGAACGTACAAACCACTATTTTCATTATTTTTCTTCCAACTACCTCGGTCTTTTCCTCCAGATTTGTCATAATAGTTCCGACCTTGGTTTCCTTGGGCATTCCCACGGAAACCCCCCTGATTGTTCAAGTAGTTGGCCTCTTCTTCCGAATCAGATTCGTCTCTTCCTTTTGACGCAATAGATTTCACTTTTTCAGTCTTCCCTAATAGATGCTTTGTAAGAAGATCCATTTGGGTTTTCATGTGCGCCATGTCTTGATCACGTTCTTCTTCTCTCCTTCTTTGGTCTGCAGACATGCCAATAGATAAAGTGGGGCTTGCTACCTCAGAATCCCTGGTATTCCAAGCTCTACTTTGTTTCGTCATACGATCTAGCATGTTGCTTGCTTGACCAAAGGTGAGGTCCATAAAAGAACCTCCAGCTGCGTTGTCCACCACTGGTTTAGTTACTGAATTCAAGGCTCTATACAAGATCTCCATCAAGTGGACATTGGTCATGTGATGGTTTGGGCATCTCGCTAGCTTTGTCTTGAACCTCTCCCATGTTTCGTGAAGAGCTTCAGAGGGAAGCTGACAAAAGTTGCTGATTTCATCTCTCAATTGAGCCCTCTTGGATGGCGGAAAGAATCTTTCTAGGAAAGCGTCTCTCAATTGCCTCCAATTTGTAATAGAATCAGGAGTCAGCCCATTCAACCATAATGTTGCCTCCCCAGACAGAGACAATGGAAATAGACGTAATCGAATAGCATTCTGACCAACACCAGGATTGTCAAAAGACTTGCATGTAGAAATAAAGTTGATGAGATGCATATTCGGATCATCGCTTGCTAGTCCACCAAATAATCCCTTGAGTTGCAATAACTGAATCATGGTGCTTGTGATGTTTAACTTGGCTCCGGGAGCTAATAGTGGTGGAATTATAGCTCCAGTGGCTCCGGCACCATCAAGATCATCATCATCATCGTCGAAAGCTGGTTGCAAAGGTTGGCGATCATATCTATACCGAGCTTGTCGACCTCTTCGATTGGCAGGTGTTGCAATTTCAGCGCCATGCCTGGGGTTTATCAACTCGTCATCTCCTAAATCTTCATCGCCAGGATTTGTTGCTCATCCAGGATTATCAATGTTTTGTTGTTGGACTTGAGCAGCGGCAAGAGCAGCTAATCTTGCTTGCTCGTGTTGAGCAGCCATCCTGTCGATTTCAGCTTGTGCTTCCATTCTTCTAATTCGTTGCGGTTCCGGATTGATTGGTAATAACGGTTGACCAGAACTTCTAGTATGGGGCATGCACTAAAAGAAAAACCTGCAATAAACAAAAACAAAAACTAAACGTAAAAGTACGAGACTTTTTGACCAAAGGGTCTAGTAATTATCACGAACTTGATTGACACTCGTATTCCCCGGCAACGGCGCCAATTTTTGATAACGCTCAATCTACAGCTCTCGTTTGAGTGTAAAGCGGTCGTTAGCAAATATAGAACCCAACCTGGGTTGGGTGTCGATCCCACAGGGAATAGCTTGGCCAACAAGCAAGAGAAATTACTAGACTTTTAGCGCAAGTCTCGTAAGAAGGGGGGATTGTAGTATGTAACCAAAACAAGAATGTAAGAACTGAAAATAGCAAAATAAAGAGAGATTGTCACGTGTGTTGTAAACAATGAGAATTGAGACGTTGGGGTTATGTCCACCTTCAGAGGTATACGTCTCTATTGGCTGTGAGTGTGTAGAGTCTTGACATGCAATTGCTTATAGAGAATTGTAGTCGATGGTAAATCCAAGCGTCTCTTGACCTAAACAAGGACTATTTCACTTTAACTCTCTCGAGCTTAAAGTGTGTCTAGCGGTACAAATTCTCCAAGAGGTTAGTCCAGTTACGGCACTAGCTTTTTAATAGGAAAGGGTGTCCTACTACCTTGACATTATCTCTTTTCCAGACAAATAACCTTTCTCTCGAACAAGTTAAATGTTAGACTGGCGTTAGTCTATGCGTCTTCTTTTCTAGACAACTAACCTTTCTCTCGAACAGGTTAGATGTTAGAATGGCGTGTTCTTGTGTTTGAAACCGCAAAGGATGTAGGTTTAAGATGAAGAGAATAATGATATAAGCAATATACGTGTCTTGAACTCACAAGCTCATAGCAATAGATAGTAACTCATTCGGCTTCCATAACCCCAACTAAGAGGTTTAGTTACCCATGAATGCGAAGGATATCACGTTTTGCATGGCGGATGGCGTGAATAGTAGGTGTTTGGCGTGTGGTTTTGGTGATTCCGTAGCAAGTAACGATTCTCTTGTTGTGGAATTTAAGAATAGAAGAATAGATTAGAAGTGTTTGTAGTGGAAGATGAAAGAAAATTGATTAAATTGTAAGGAGATGTCTTAAGTGAAGAATGCATAAAAATCTCTAACATGATAGGGTATTTATAATACTCCTATCCTACTCCTACTAAACTAATGGAATAAATAACCAAATCCTAATATGCTAATGAAATCCTTGACCCAAATGTACTAGGGTAAGGTTACAAAATTATAATCCAAATAGATTAGTGAAACACATAACCTAATTGCACTAGGTTAATGTATCTTGGCAAAAATCCAGCTTTGTGTCTGTAAGTCCCCAAAGTCTTCAGAAATGCTGTTTTAGCCCGGGACAGATTTTTCATGCAGCAGATTTAGTCCTTTAGGCGTCCAGCTCCTTTCCACTTCGTTCGTGAGCTTTCTTTTGCGTCAAGTAAGCCATAAATTGCTGTATTTTGCATCATTTATACCTGAAACTTTCCTAATCACATTTGTTAGCTCATTTACAGGAAAAAGGACTAAAAGTGTATGAAATAGATAATTAGTTCTCAAAACTAGGCTAAAATATGGGCAAAATATATTGATATAGGCGCGTAAATTCGCCTATCATCAATCTTCTAGAGTTTGTTGATGAGATTGAGAAGATTTTTAGGGTAATACATGCAACTGATACTGAGGGGGTAGAGTTTGTTGTGTTTCAATTAAAGGATATAGCATATCATTGGTATGAGGAGTAGAATGCTATGAGGGGGATGATGCTGAGCAGGCAGCGTGGGATGACTTTTCATGGTCCTTTCTTGATCATTTCTTTCCTTAGGAGATAAAGGAGGCAAAATCTTAGGAATTTGAAGCAAGGTAAGATGAGTGTGAAAGAATATATGTTGAAATTTAAGCAGTTGTTTTTGTATGCCCAATAGTTTGTCTCCGCCATGAGATCCAAGATGAGTAAGATTGCTTCGGTTTTTTCTCCTAACTTTGTACTGGAATGTAACTCTTCAATGTTGAACAATGATATGGACATCTCGAGGCTAATAGTTTATATGTAGTAGGCGTAGGATGAAAAGAATAAGTAGGTAGAGATGGGAGAGAGGAAAAATAAGAACTTTAGATATTTAGAGCAGGGAATAGGTCAGTATAACAGCGGGAGAGATGGTAGACAGTGGGCTAATAAGAAATATTAGGGAAATTTATATTCATCTGTTTGTGCTTCCTACCTTAAGACTTCAGGTGATCATCATTTTAAGGCTAGTAGTAGTCCTAACACAAAGGGTGCCCAGTCTATGGCTAGTAGAGTTCAGTCAGCCCCACCTAATCCTTTTTGTTATTTTTGTTGGTAGCTTCACCATGGATATTATGAGGAGGGGAGAAATTGGTGTTATAATTATGGTCATCTGGGTCAGATATAGTGAGATTGTCCTTTAGCCAAGGTTTCCATTGGAGCTAATTAGGTTCTGATTGATGCATCTTCATCTCCCGCAGCAAAACATAGTACTACCAATATCGACACTGGCTAGAATCATCCTAATACACTTGCTACTTGGTATGAATCTGAGTTACCCCCAAATGATATTACTGGTATGTTACAGCTCTTTTCTCGTGATGTTTATTATTTTCTTGATTTATGTTCTACCCTATCTTATGTGATTCCTTATATGTTTGTGCATTTTAGTTTTGGTCCCAAAAATATTTTTGACCCCATTTCTATTTCTACTCTGATGGGTAATTATATAGTAGCTAGAAAAATCTATAGGGGTTGTGTGGTGTCTATCTTTCATAGGGAGACATTGGTGGATTTGGTAAAGTTGGATATAGTGGATTTCAGTACTATCTTGGGGATAGATTGGCTTCATTCGTGCTATGCTTCTCTAGATTGTAGGAATCGAAAGGTCTACTTTATTTTTCCTAATGATCCAGTATTAGAAAGAGGGTGGGGTGTTTCTTCGTACCTAATAGGAGGTTTATTTCCTATGTTAGAGCATGAAGTTGATTTCCAAAGGGTGTTTGTATAATCTAGCTCCAGTTAAGGATTCTAATTCTATAAGCCCTTATTTACAATCTATCCTTGTGGTTAATGAATTTCCTAAAGTGTTTCCCAATGATCTTTGTGGAATTCTTCTCGATAGGTAAATTGACTTTAGGAATGATCTTCTACCGAATACTTGTCCTATTTCCATTCCTCCATAGTAGATAGCTCCGGCTAAACTAAACTAACTTAAGGAGCAGCTAAAGGATCTTCTTGATAAGGGTTTCATTTGTCTGAGTGTTTCACTATAGGAGTGCTCCTATGCTTTTTGTGCAAAAGAAATATGGGTCTCTTTGGATGTGAATAAATTATCGGTAATTGAATAAGGTGATAGTGAAGAATAAGTACCCTCTTTCTAGGATTGATGATCTATTCGATCAGCTTCAGGGTGCTAGATGTTTCTCTAAGATTGATCTCCGTTCGGGCTATCATCAGTTGAAAATCCTGGAGGTTGGTATTCCGAAGAATATTTTTCGAATCTAATATGGTCACTATAAGTTTTTGGTTATGTCATTGGGGCTGACTAATGCCCCGGCTGCGTTTGTGGATCTTATGAATCAGGTGTGATAGAGTTTCTAGCTTTGTTTGTCATAGTCTTCATTAATTATATCTTGGTGTATTCTAAGAGTGGGGAGGATCATTCCAATCACCTATGAATTGTATTGCAGACTCTTAAGGACTAGAAGTTGTATGCAAAATTTTCTAAGTGTGAATACTGGCTAAGTATAGTGACTTTTCTGGGGCATGTTGTATCGAGTGAGGGGATCAAGGTAGATCCAATGAAAGTTAAGTCTGTTAAGAAATGGCCTAGACCTATGACTCCAACAGACATTAAGAGCTTCTTCGGTTTGGATAGATCTTACGAAAGGTTTGTAGTGAATTTCTTTTTTATTGTTGCTCCGTTGATAAGGTTGACTCAGAAGAAGGTTAAGTATTTATAGTTCGATGCTTGTCAGAGTAGTTTTGAAAAGTTGAAGGATAAGTTGACTTTTGCGTTAGTTTTGATCCTGCCTGAGTGTGTTGATGGTTTTGTTATGTTTTGTGATTCTTGAAACACCACGAATATTAGCCCTTGAAATGTTTTTGAGTTCTAACCTTTTTGCCCTGGCAATGACTAGCCTGACGAGTCATAATGTGTCTTTATTGGTCCTAGGATCCAATCATAATTAGCCCAGAAGGTTTTCCTAAGTCACTGCTATGATTACTACAGAACCTAATGAGCTGTATAGACTCTTAACAAGTCATAAAGAGGGTATTTCATAATGTGTTCAGTGTAGTGCCTCTATTACAACTATTGAGACTACGATTTGACCCCACTAATCGTAGTGTCTAATTACGAGATGTAAGGTGACAGTCATAGGTTTCACATTAAAGATCCCAAGTAGGGTTCTAGTTTGGCTACAACTGGAGGGCTTGAGTCATAAGGTGACCCAACGAGTCTTAAGGTCACCCGTAATGACTAACGATTTAATTTCCAGCATATAATAAGGGTATTATAGATATTTCCCACTTTCCCTAAACATAACCCACGACCTATAAACCCTATTGAGACTTTATTCTCACCTATAACATAATCAAAGCATATCTTCTTCTCTCTCAAATTCTCTTAAGCCGAACAAGCTAGGGTTTCTTCACGGTTGAGCATCCAGGGGTCAATTCAAGGTTTCTTATCCATAATTATTAATATTTCAGGCATGTTACTATTTCTTAATTGTCAATTTTATAATAACATATGATTTAAAGTATTGTTCATGAGATATTCATGTTTATCTTATAACAAAAGTTGAGGGTTTAGAATGTTTGTTGTTGATCTATGTTTTCCATGGTTTATATATGATTAATCATGCTTTAAATATGTTTTTGAACTTGTGGGTGCATGGGAATAGTGATTAAACTGAGGGGTCATAGGTAAACCCCAATTTGATGATTTTTCCTTGATTGTGATTTTTGAAATTATATACCCTAATCATGTTTGAGAAATTGTCAATGAAAAAGGGCTTTTGTCACATAGTTTGGTTTTCCCACTTGTAATAATGCATTGGCATAAAAAGGATTATGAAGTATGCATGTTTTCCTTAAAAGTCCTTGGTGGCCATTTATAAATGGTGGGATTGGAACCTTATGGGTTCAGTTGATTAAATGGTTTTGAGTCCCGAATGATTGATTATTTGAATATCTTTTGACTTATGGTTCGAGTCCCAGTCAGTTGAGAATATGACATGGCATGATGATATTATCTTGCAAGTGAAGTTAGTATGACAATACAAACTGGATTCCTTGGTGTGTAATTGGTTTAATAAAAATGGGAATATGTATTAAATATTTTAATTGGGCTTTAGAAAAGGGTTGTGTAGCTGAGTTGTAAAAGTGGAGGTTTGAGTGTCCAACATTGGAAACTGCATTATCTGGGGCGGGGTCATTATTGCTTGAGGGTTCGAGTCCCCTTGCTTGTGACTAGGTGGCTTGAGTACACCGTATTGATATTATTATGATTGGTGGGTTCGAGTCTCCCATATCATATTTCATAATCAGGTGCTTAAGTCACTTTAGTATATAATTGGAGGGTTTGAGTCCCCCGTGCATCTATGTGTGATCTTTTTTTGGTTCGTGCGGCTACATGCACTGAGGCCCGACTAGGGGTGAGAACTGGGGCCCATATAGCCCGTGGGTACTATTATATGAAAGTTAAGCTACACAATCCAGGTTAAAGTTTTAAAGTTCATGTTAAACCTTTTTCCCAATCCAGAAATGATATATATAAATATGCATTTGATTATTTGCATTGTATTTTTACTGAGTTTAAAACTGTTGATCATGGCATTATGTTATTCTTATCACTGAGTTACATGCTAGCATTCACCCCATTAACCATCTTCAAACGTTGTATCCCCATGCATACAAGAATTAGCCATACTTCTACTTCTCCTGCACAGTGATTTGGATTGAGTTTCAGATTATGAGTTGGCATTAATGTGGTAAGCTCTCATATATCGGAATTCTATATTTCATGCTTTAGTCTTTTATGTCTCAGATTATTTAGAATTATTTTGGTTATAGTTGGGGCCATGTCCCGATACTTTTTTGGTATTTAATTCCAGTCCTTTGTTTAGAAGACTTTGTTGGATTATTATGGGCTTGGGTGTTGTTGGTAGGCCATTTGGCCGGTTTTTGGTTAATGGATTATCGACATGGTATAAATATCTGTAAGCTTAACTTTATATTGTCTTGTTAACTGTTTGGAATTCATTCGACATTGAGGATATTGTGTTAGTTGGTTATGTGTAATGTGGTGATCTCCGATCTCTGTTAGACTTGAGATACCTGTCATGGATAGGCGTTTATTTGGGTCGTGACTAAGTGGTATCACAGCCTATATTTGGTGTCATTGGGTGTCAACCAAATCTATGTCAAGTAAAGTCTCTTTATGGTTGTGATGCGCGCCACACTTATAAGGGAGATGCTACAAGGCATTTAGGAATATGTCCCTCTGTTATGATCTATTCTTCGAGCTATAAAGTCTAAGGTCATGAATCATCTCTAATTATCGTATGTTCTCTTTTCCAATCAAGTCTCTCAAAAAATCTAATGTTTGTGGAAACTCTCCTATCTCATATGAGGATAATATGGATGAACCTCATCCTACCCAGAGGGTACAAACCCAGTCTAGTGGAGTTCCACTGGTTCCCCCTAGTCCTTCTCGAACATCTTAGGTGAAGTGTTCAATGTTGAGTTCTATCATTCTATTCATCTATTGACCTAGATAGTAATCTCTCTATCATTCCAGACTGTTCTTATTGGTAGGAGAAGGAATCAAGGTAAGATGGGAAAGATGTAGAACAAGAAATTTAGATATTCAGGGAAGGGTGGGATTCATCACAATAGCGGTAGACATAGTAAATAGTGGACTAAGAAAAGAAGCAAGGGAAATTCTTGTTCATAACCATTGGTTAGAACCCCTTACCTAAATTCATATGATGATTGTCATATTGAAAAGGGTATATATCCTAGGGTACCCAATATCAGTCTAGGGGAGCCTGATTAATCTCTCTCTATCCTTCTTGCAGGTTTTGTGGTTAGTGCATCATCAATTTTGTTGTGAAGGGAAGAATTAATACTTCAAGTGTGATCAACTCGATCATATGTAGCGGCATTATCCTTTGGTTAGTGTTGCTATTAGAACCAATAAGATTCTGGTTGCAAGCTCTTTGATTCTCACACCAAGGGGTGCTAGTTGTGATTTTGGCACTGGCCAAAATTGACTTTATACTATTGCCACTCGCCAGGATTCTGAGGCATCCCTCGATGTCATTGTATTTTTGAGTTTTTTTTAGTCCACCCCGGTGGGTGACTCCATTGTGGCTAGAAGGGTTTAAAGGGATTGTGTGATAATGGTCCATTATAGGAAAACCTTGGTGGATATAATAGAGTTGGGATGGTAGGCTTTGATATGATTTTGGGGATGGATTGGTTGCATTCATGCTATGGTCCCTGGATTATCGGACCCATAGGGTAAATTTTCATTTACCAAATGAGCCGGTGAATAAATTGGACAAAAGTTCCCTAGTGCGTAAAGAAAGGTTTATTTCGTATCTTAGAACCTGAATATTGATTTCCAAAATAGTACCTCTACTATCTAGTACATGCTAAGGAGTTTAGATCTGAAGGTCCTTTATTGTAGTTTGTCCCTATAGTTTGTAAATATTTTTGAGGTGTTCCTTGATGATCTTCCTGGTGTGTGTCCCGATAGGAAAATTGACTATCTTTGGGATTGATCTCCTTCTGAACACTCGTCCTATCTTTATCCTTTCTTATGGAATTTCTCTGGCTGAGTTGAAAGAATTTAAGAAGCAGTTGAAAGATCATTTGGATAATGGTTGTCCGCCTAGCTTTTCTCCGTGAGGTGGTTTCGTTCTTTTATGCGTAAGATGGATGGTTTCCTTCGAATATGTACAGGTTATCGGCGGGTGAATAAAGAATTTAGGGTGACCTCCTTGTAAGGTGGACCATATATATTTTATGTGGGGTACTCTGTTAGTAACGTATTATGGTTAATTGTCACTAAGTTTGAACCTTAGATGTTGATTTTGGTGAAGGGAGTATGTTATCTTGAGGATAGTGATGCAAGATTTGTGAGAGTAAATTAGTAGATTGATAGGGTATGTGAAGAGATGAGGTAGATGACTTAGGGAATACTTGAGTGGGAAAATTATGATATGTAGGCCGGAGGTCCATGTTGAACTGATGGATTGGGGGCTAAGTCATTGGATGGATTAGGGCATGAAGTCTATAAGAGTACACTGAACCCTAGGTAGCATCCAGATAGATTAGGTTTTGTAACGCCCCACAATTCGGGCTACAATATAGACCATGGTTTCAATGCGTTGCTAATCCCAAAGCCATAAAGTCCTATGCCAATACGGTATGTTAATTATTGTGTAGCATGTGAATCCGCTCAAGCTTGAATTTAGACCATAGAGGTCCTTCAACACAAGGATGAGTTGGAACTATTTTGATCAACTAAGTTTTATTAGACGTTGTAAAATGTGTCAGCTTCCATCGACCATAAATCTCTGTATATGTTGAATTGGGAAGCCTATTACGTGTCAAATGATAGGTATTCGAGTTAGCTTTCCAACGATACCAATTTGCCTAAAATTCGACACCCGAGCAAGAAGTTATGACCTTTCAAAGTGATAAGAGATGCCTAACCAATCGCCCATGGCCACTGGAAAGCATAGGCGATAGCCTAGGCGGCGCCTATGTGAAGATAGTCGATGGGACGGGCGGCGCCAAAGTAAAGAATTCTAGTGAATTAAACACTCCGTGTTAAGGACAAATTGGTCCTTTTCCACCCTTACTTAGCCCTAAAACACGAGATTTAGTTCCAAGGACCCCAAATACATATTCTTTCATCAAAAGTGCTCAAGATTCTCCTTAGGGTTTCAAAAATAAAAACCCAAATAGTTCAAGACTTGACCGTAGGTTTTCAAAGATAATTACATATTTGGATTCATCAATCCGCAAGCTTCAAAAAACACCTATTATCCTTGGAAATAGAGGTACGTGGGGTTATCCAAAAATCACATGGGTGTAGTTTTAATGAACATGCATGCTTTTAAATAGGGGTTTTCAATCAAATGCTAACATCTTGCCTTCAATACGATTTCTAAGTCGTTTTATTTATGTCATGGGAATTGTTTGCCTATAAACTTCAATGGTTGAAACCATGCATATGTGATTTTAGATTTTCCATGGAAGTTTGATAAATATGAATGATCAATTGTTTTCAAATTCCCATGATAATGTTTCGATACTCCATATTATATTGTGATCAACAAAAGAGAGCATGAATTTGAAATAAATATTGTTCACCACTTGTAAATGATGAAGCACCTTGGTTTTTACATGATTATGCATATGTGGATGTGATATTGATGACTTACAAGTCGGGTATGACGATACCCTATAGAATACAACATGTGATTGAATAAGATGAAATTTGAATGCATTGATTTTACATGAGAAAGGTGGATGCCCGAAGAAAGCGTTTGAGACACAAGGGCTCATCGCTGGAAGAACGTGTTTGCCGAAACGGAATATCGGTACCATGCTTTGTGATCTTGCATACCTAATATTATATTATCCTAAATTGGGATTATGGTTAGGAGCAATGCTTTGTGGTCTTATGCACTACCATATTTGATTTGGGTCGAGACACCATGCTTCGTGGTCTTGTGTGTCTCCCCCTCACTTATACTCTAATCTCGGCGGAAACCGAGGTTTGACAGTTGGTGTAAATTATGTAGGGTATTCCACCTAGCTTAGTTGCATTTCATTATTGTAGAGAAAAAAACTATTGCATTACACCCATGTGTTTTCAAATGATTTGATACAAAATTGTTTTATAATGACTCTCAACTATACTTTGTAAAAATATTATGTTTTATTTTGATATCTCTGCGTTCCAGTACTTTTGTGCTGACCCCCTCCCTTCTCCAACCTCTCAGGTTCAAATGCCCAGTCTAGGGGTCAAGTGATTCAATAGAACTTTCAGACAGAGCTGTAGAGACAAGTGGTGAGCCTTTTATGTTTCGGAAGGTCTTATGTCCTGCAATCCTTTTATCTTATATTCAGTTTTTGAGTCTACTGGGGGCCTTGTCACAGTTTTCAGATAGACATTGTTTCAGTCATGTAGTAGAGATTTCGCAGATGATTTTAGAGATGTTGATTTAGATTGTGGGACGCTACTCCCCATTTTTCATTTTCATATGATTCTTGACCATGTTACCGTTATATTGTGTTTCTTCTGCATTACTTTGATCATATGAATTAGGTGCATGATTACCAGATAGATAGGGGTGTTTCGGGTCTCCATGGTTCGAAATGCTCGTCACAGCCAGGCCCTAGTTTGGGTCGTGACAAACTTAGTATCAAAGCACGGTTTATGGTCCTAGGGTGTCTGCGAAATCGCATCAGGTAGAGTCTTATTTATGGGTGTGTAGTGTGCCACACTTATAGGCAGGAGGCTTCTAGGCATTTAGGAAATGTTTCCCTTCTTTGTGATTTAGTTCGTACTTCAGAGTCTGAACAGTCCCCTAATCAATGATCACTTGTTTTTCAGAAACACAGTTATGCCTCCACATCGTATCGTCGATTAGAATGCTCAGGCAGATGAGGTCCGTCCTACCCATGGGAAGCGGACCCATAATAGGGCTCACACTCTAGAATTTGTCCCTACTCCGGGAGTCCCTCCAGTCCCGACCAGTCCACCTCGGTCTCCGTGGACTAATGTCAATCATCCCCCAACTTCTTAGGGAGATATTTCAAATATAGAATTCAGATGGTCTATTCATGTGCTGACACAGTTGGTAGCCAACCAACCTCTACGATCGAAACATGTTGGGTCTGCATCTGTTACATCTGAGGCTACAAGAGTCGGACATTTCATGAAGATGAACCCACCTAAATTCACTGGCACCAAGGTGAAGGAAGATCCACAGGAGTTCATGGATGAGATGGAAAATTTCTTTAAGGTGATGCGTGTGGATGAGGTTGAAGGGGTGGATTTAGCAACCTATCAGCTCAAAGACGTTGCGAGTCATTAGTATGCCGACTGGGAAGATGAAAAAGGTGAAAGTGCTGAGCCCACAGTTTGGGGCGAATTTGTGGAAGCTTTTCTTGATCGATTATTTCCTTTGGAGTTGAGGGAGGCCAAAGTAAAAGAGTTTATGAATCTGAAGCAGGGAAGTATGAGTATCCAGGAGTAAACTTTGAAGTTTAATAAACTAGCCAGCTACGCACCAGAGTTAACTAGTAATATGAGGGCCCGAATGAGAAAGTTTGCATCTGGCCTTGTTGATGACCTGGTACTTGAGTATCAGGGGGACATGTTGAATAAGGAGTTAGACATTGCTCGACTGACTGTTCATATACATCAAGTGGAAGAGATGAAGAAAAAGATTGTTGAATCTAGATAGAAAGACAGACAAGCTAAGAGAGCTAGATCTGCGGACCAGCACCAGAGCCAGCCACAGAGTGGTGACTGGGTTATAAGTGGTCGAAGAAGAAGAAGTTTCAGAATAATGCACAGTCAGCAGCCAGCGCCCCAGCACCCAGACCACCGATAGATAGACAAACTTAGAATTTTCAGACTCCTCATGGCTCCAAAGCTCTAGGTACACAGTCTCAAGGCATTGTGTCCCAGCAACATCGTACTCATCCGCGGTGTGGGGTTTGCGGAAGGAATCATCCAGGAAAATGCTGGGTTGAGGGGAGAAACTGCTATGCTTATGGCAAAGTGGGTCACCTTCAAAGAGATTGTCCATCTGCTGGAATGAATACGGGAGGGGGGTTCTAAGTCCCAAGCTGCCTCCACTGCTCCTTTTCCTAAGGGTGCCCCTTTAGCTTTCGGAAGCAGTCGCAACCGGTTATATTCTTTGACTAACCGCCAGGAGGTGGAAGTTTCACCAGATGTTGTCCCCGGTATGTTACGAATCTTTTCTCGTGATTTTTATGTATTGCTTGATCCCGGGTCTACTTTATCTTATATAACCCCTTATGTGGCTGTTGGTTTTGGGTTTGAGACCGAAGTTATTGTAGAACCCTTCTCTGTTTCTACTCCCATAAGTGATTCTGTTGTTGCTAGAAGGGTGTATAGAAATTGTGTCATGTCTATTCATGGTAGGGAAACTATGGCAGACCTTATAGAACTGGTTATGATAGACTTTGATGCCATCCTTGGGATGGACTGGCTCCATTCATGTTATGCCACCCTTGATTGTAGAACCCAAAAAGTCACTTTTTCTTTTCCAAATGAGACACCAATTGTATGGGCAGGGAGTTTCGTGGAACCTAGAGGTCACTTTATCTCTTATCTTAGAGCCCGAAAGCTTATCTCCAAAGGTTGTGTGTACCATCTAATCTGAGTAAAATATTCAAAGGTCGGAAACCTTCCTCTGCAGTCAGTCCCTGTAGTAAATGAATTCCCAGAAGTCTTTCCCGAAGATCTCCCAGGGATACCCCCTGATAGGGAGATAAATTTTGGCATTGATGTGTTGCCAGACACTAGTCCTATTTCTATTCTGCCATAGAGAATGGATCTCGCAGAACTAAATGAGTTAAAGGAACAGCTTGCAGACCTCCTAGACAAAGGTTTTATTCGTCCTAGTGTTTCCCCATGAGGTGCACCCGTGCTCTTCATGCGAAAGAAGGATAGGTCTCTTCGGATGTGCATAGACTACCGTCAGCTGAATAAGGTCATGATTAAAAATAAATATCCTCTTCCTAGGATTAACGACCTTTTTAACCAGCTTCAGGGTGCCAAGTGCTTTTCAAAAATAGACCTTCATTTGGGTTATCATCAGTTGAAATTTAGGGAGTCGGACATACCCAAGACAGCCTTCTAAACCCGATATGGTCACTATGAATTTCTAGTCATGTCCTTTGGGTTGACTAACGCCCCTGCATCCTGCATGGATCTTATGAATAGAGTGTTCTGTCATTTTCTTGACTTGTTCGTCATTATATTTATTGATGATATTCTGATCTATTCTAAGAGTAAAGAGGATCACGCCAATCACCTCCGAATTATCCTTCAGGCCCTTAAAGATCATCAGTTGTATGGCAAATTTTCTAAGTGTGAGTTATGGTTAGACGTTATTGCCTTCCTAGGGCATATTGTGTCTAGAGAGGGGACAAGATTGGATCCCCAGAAAATTAAAGCAGTGAGAAAATGGCCCAGACCCATGACTCCAATCGGTATGTGGAGCTTCTTGGGTTTGGAAGGGTATTACAGAAGGTTGGTAGAGAGTTTTGCTACCATAGCTGCTCCGCTTACTAAACTAACTCAAAAGAAGATGAAGTTTGTGTGGTCTGACTTGTGTGATAATAGTTTTGTGAAATTGAAGGACAAGTTGACTACGGCTCCTATTTTGACCCTTCCCGAGGGTGTAGATGATTTTATGGTTTATTGTGATGCGTCCCATATGGGACTTGGTTGTATATTAATGCAGCGTGGTAAGGTGATAGCTTATGCATCTAGGCAGTTAAAGGTGTATGAGCGCAATTACCCCACTCATGACTTGGAGTTAGCAGTCGTGGTGTTTGCACTTAGAATCTGGAGCCACTATCTCTATGGAGTGCATATTGATATTTATACTGACCATAAAAGTTTGTAGTATGTTTTCTCACAGAAAGAATTAAACCCCAGGCAGAGGCGTTGGATGGACCTTTTGAAAGACTATGATGAGTCTGTATTACCATCCGGGCAAGGAAAATGTTATAACCGATGCCCTCAGCTGGTTGTCTATGGGCAGCCTTTCTCATGTAGAAGAAGGAAAGAAAGAGATAGTGAAGGATATTCCCCGCCTTGCAAATCTGGGAGTGCGACTCTTAGATTCCAAAGATGGAGGGGTGATTGTTCATGAGTTAGCTAAGTCATCTTTTTATGCTAAAGTTAAGGAGAAGCAGGTTGAAGATCCCATCTTAATGCAAATCAAAAAAGATGTGGGTCAACAAAAGGTTATGTCGTTTGAAATTGGTGGCGATGGTATTCTGAGATTTCAGGGTAGGTTGTGCATTCCAAATGTCGATGGGCTATGGGAAAGAATCCTTAATGTAGCTGATTCTGTGTCCAAGTGTTTGAACTGTTAGCAAGTGAAGGTAGAACACATAAGGCCGGGTGGTACTTCCCAAGAGATAGCCCTGCCTTTATGGAAGTGGGAGATGATAAATATGGACTTCATTACAGGACTTTCGAGATCCCGAAACCAGTATGATTCTATATACGTGATTGTAGATCGGTTGACCAAGTCAGCCCACTTTTTGCCTGTGAGGACTAATTATTTGGGAGAGGTTAATGCTACGATTTAATTGAGGAGATAGTTCGATTGCATGGGGCACTAGTGTCCATTATATCCGACAGAGGTACGCAGTTTTCATCTCAGTTCTGGCGATCCTTTCAGAAGGGTTTACGTACACTAGTGAATTTAAGCACAGCTTTCTACCCTCAGACAGATGGGCAAGCTGAGCGTACCATTCAGACCCTCGAAGATATGTTGAGGGCATGCATCATTGATTTCAAAGGTATTTGGGTAGATCACCTGCCACTGGTTGAATTTGCTTATAATAATAGTTACCATGCCAGCATTAAGATGGTCCCTTTTGAGGCTTTGTATGGGAGGAGATATAGGTCTCCGATAGGATGATATGAAGTGGGTGAGACTCAGATGTATGGGCCTGATCTTGTTCATCAAGCGATGGAGAAAGTAAAAATCATTAAAGAACGACTCAAGACTGCTCAGAGTTGTCAGAAGTCCTGTGCCAATGTTCGGATAAGAGAACTAAAGTTTGAAATTGGAGATTGGGTACTTCTCAAGGTTTCTCCTATGAAAGCAGTTATGCGGTTTGGAAAAAAGGGTAAATTGAGCCCTCGTTATGTAGGGCCATATCAGATTTTGAAAAGGATTGGTACAGTTGCCTATGAGTTAGAATTTCCTGCAAGTTTGGGTTTCGTTCATCCGGTATTCCATGTATCCATGTTGAAGAAATGCATTGGAGATCATTCTATGGTATTGCCATTAGAGGGTATCAAAGTGACAGACTCTTTGTCTTAAGAAGAAGAGCCCATTGAAATTTTAGATTGCCAAGTTTGAAAGCTGAGGAACAAAGAGATACCCTCAGTAAAGGTACTGTAGAGGAATCAGAAAGTCGACGAAGCAACTTGAAAGTCAGAAGATGACATGCTAATTAGATATCCCAATTTGTTTGCTTCGATGGAGGAGGAGACAGAAGGTAGTATTCCTATCGTATCTTTCCAAGTCCTTTAATATGCTTGAAATCATGTCTATCTGTGTCCCGCATCATCATTCGGGGACGAATAATCCTAAGGGGGGATAATGTAACGCCCCGCAATTTAGGCTATAACATAGACCATGATTTTGATGCGTTGCTAATCCCGAAGCCATAACCTATGCCAATGCAACATGTTAATTATTGTGCAGCATGTGAATCCGCTAAATCTTGAATTTAGACCATAGAGGTCCTTCAACTCAAGGTTGAGTTGGAACTATTTCGATCGACTAAGTTTTAGTAGATGTTGTAAAATATGTCAGTTTCCATCAACCATAAATCTCTGTATATGTCGAATTAGGAAGCGTACTATATGTCAAATGATAGGTATTCGAGTTAGTTTTCCAATGATACTAATTTGCCTAAAATCCGACACCTGAGCAGGAAGTTATGACCTTTCAAAGTGATAAGCGACACCTAACTAATCGCCTATGGCCACTGGAAAGCATTAGCGATAGCCAAGGCGGCGACTATGTGAACATAAGAGATAGCCTAGGCGGCGCCTATATGAAGAAAGGCGAGGGGATGGGCGGCACCTACGTAAGGAATTTTGGTGAATTAAACACTCTGTATTAATGACAAAGTGGTCCTTTTCCACCCTTAATTAGCCCTAAAACACGAGATTTAGCTCCAAGAATCCTAAAATACATATTCTTTCATCAAAAGTGCTCACGATTCTCCTTAGGGTTTCAAAAATAAAAACCCAAATAGTTCAAGACTTGATCGTAGGTTTTCAAAGATAATTACATATTTGAATTCATCAATCCGCAAGCTTCAAAAAACACCCATTATCCTTGGAAATAGAGGTACGTGGGGTTATCTAAAAACCTCATGGGTGTAGTTTTAATGAACATGCATGCTTTTAAATGGGGTTTTTCAATCAAATGCTAATATTGCCTTCAATACGATTTCTAAGTCGTTTTCTTTATGTCATGGGAATTGTTTGCCTATATACTTCAATGGTTGAAACCATGCATATGTGATTTGAGATTTTCCATGGAAGTTTGATAAATATGAATGATGTATTATTTTCAAATTCCCATGATAATGTTTGGATACTCCATATTATATTGTGATCAACAATAGAGAGCATAAATTCAAAATAAATATTGTTCACCACTTGTAAATAATGAAGCACCTTGGTATTTACATGATTATGCATATGTGGATGTGATATTGATGACTTGCAAGTCAGGTATGACGATGCCCTACAGAATACAACATGTGATTGAATAAGATGAAATTTGAATGCATTGATTTTACATGAGAAAGGTGGATGCCCGAAGAAGGCATTTGAGACACAAGGGCTCATCACTGGAAGAACGTGTTTGCCAACCGGAATATTGGTACCATGCTTCGTGGTCTTGCGTACCTGATATTATATTATCCCAAATTGTGATTATGGTTAGGAGCAATGCTTTGTGGTCTTTGCACTACCATATTTGATTTGGGTCGAGACACCATGCTTCGTGGTCTTGTGTGTCTCTCCTTCACTTATACTCGAATCACGGTGGCAACCAAGGTTTGACAGTTGGTGTAAATTATGTAGGGTATTCCACCTAGCTCAGTTGTATTTCATTATTGTTGAGGAAAAACTATTGCATTACACCCATGTATATTCAAATGATTTGATACGAAATTGTTTTATAATGGCTCATAACTATACTTTGTAAAAATATTATGTTTTATTTTGATATCTCTGTGTGCCAGTACTTTTGTGCTGACCCGCTTCCCTCTCCAACCTCTCAGGTTCAGAAGCCCAGTTTAAGAGTCAAGTGATTCAGTAGAACTTTCAGGCAGAGTTGTAGAAACAAGTGGTGAGCCTTCTATATTTTAGAAGGTCTTATGTCCTGCAATCCTTTTATCTTATATTTAGTTTTTGAGTCTACTGGGGGCCTTGTCACAGTTTTCAGATAGACATTGTTTCAGTCATGTAGTAGAGATTTCGCAGATGATTTTAGAGATGTTGATTTAGATTGTGGGACACTATTCCCCATTTTTCATTTTCATATGATTCTTGACCATGTTTTTGTTATATTGTGTTTCTTTCCCATTACTTTGATCATATGAATTAGGTGCATGATTAACAGACAGATAGGGGTGTTTCGGGTCTCCATGGTTCGAAATTCTCCTCACGGCCAAGCCCTAGTTCGGGTCGTGATATGTTTTAAGTATAAAAGATTCAAGTGTCCCTAGTACACATCTATGGTGAGACCCCTTAGAGCAGAGTGTTGCACTTATAGGTGTAGTAAGATGGAGATCGAGGGCTAATCTTAAATTTTGTCCTAGCGATGGGCTTCTGGAGAGAGTTGGGGTGAATTTACTCCTATTCTTGTGGGTCCCTCCTATTTTTGTTATGGGGGCACTCTACTAGTGTTGTACGCATTCTAATAGTGCTTATGCCTAAGGCATTCTAGATACCGCAAATATCCATACTCCAGCCCCCGAACCAATGGCAGTAATGATCCTCAGAAATTTTAGTCTTTCAAGTGTTCAAGATATATGTCATGACGCTCATGATCCATACATTCATGTCTCACATTATGCCAAGTTCTAAGAAATAGTGTTTTCAAGCAAAAACCCTCACTTGGTTCCCTGAATATCAATCTTGGATTTATATTATATTACCTATCATATATGCAGTCGTGTATCTTCCAGTACCCAGTCTTAAGGACTCGGTTTATGGTATGTTTGTGTCGGAACGACCCTCCATTTATAACCTGGTGGTTGCTACGGAGTACTTTGTGCCTATTTTATTGTGTCCTATTTTGCGAGTCTCTCCTTGAGTAGTATGAAAAATAAGAGTTGTAATTGAGAAGTAACCCACTCATTCTTGATATTTGTACTCTAGTTTTGCAGTGACCCTTCTTATGTTAGGATAATAGTAGCTATAGAAGCGTAGTAATGCTTTGGATAAGGAAGTAGATTTTCTTTATTGAAAAAAAAATTAGGTGACTACACAGGCTAAAGTTGATGATAAACACGGGAGAATAAGGGGAACCTTTGTCATGTAAAATATTAAGAAGAAGAGATATGGTGAGATCTGTTGCGATATTGATTAAAGTTTCTAGTTTTAGAAGAGAGATGCAGTAAATGCTCAGGTCTTATAGTTATGTGTTTGTACGGGAGTTAGGAGGCTGAAATAACAGAGTATTGTATTCATAGTTAAAACCTTCGTTGATAGTGTGGTCATATTTAAGGGTTATTAGATGTATTGATTTAGAGGAAGGAGCTACATGGGAAGCTAGAGAGGACATAAAATCCAAATATCCATTTTTGTTCCCTATTCGTGATAATCATGCTTGAGGTATGTGTTATTCTTAACATCTTGATTTCTGACTTTGTTAAAGGAAATTTTGATTCGTTGATATCTTTGTTTTCTAACTTTTGTAAAGGGAAGTGTGGTTGTTATTTGTATTATAATCATGCTCGTAACTACTTTGACCCATCATTTGAGGACGAATGATCCAAGTGGTGGAGAATTAAAACACCCCAGATTTTGTCCCTTACAAATTTTTTGAGTTTGAGCTTTCTACCCCCTAGCAATGACTCACCTGGCTACTTGTAATGTGTCTTTAAAGGTCATAGAACCCAGTTGTAATGAGCCCAAAAGGATTTGCCTAAGTCACTACTTTTATAATGACTGGACTTAACAAGTTGTATAAACTCCTAATGAGTCATACGGAGGGTATTTCATAATGTTTCCAATGTAGTGTCCCTATTAAAATTGTTAAGACTACGACTTGACCCGATGAGTTATAGTGTCTCATTATGAGACGTAGGGTGCTAGTCGTAGGGTGCATAGTGAAGAGCCCAAAGGAGGTTCTTGTTTGGTTACAACTGGAGGATCTAGGTCATAGGGTGACCCGACGAGTCATAAGGTTACCCGTAACGACTGATGGTTTAATTTTCATCTTTTAATAAGGTTATCTTAAACATTTCCCTTTTGACGTAAACATAACCCACAACCTATAAAACCTATTGAGACTTTATTCTCACCCATAACACAATTAAAACATATCCTCTTCTCTCTCAAATTCCCTGAAGACAAGAAAGTTAGGGTTTTCTTAAGTTTGAGGATCCAGAGGTCAATTTAAGGTTTTCTTCTCCATAATTGTGAATATTTCAGCCATCTTACCCTTCCTTTATTGTCAATTTTGTAATAGCATATAATTTAAAGAATTGTTCATGAGACATTCATGTTGATTTTAAAAAAAGAGTTCAGGGTTAGAATACTTGTTGTTGAATAATGTTTTCCCATGGTTTATATTTGATTAATCATGCTTTAAATATGGTTTTGAACTTATGGGTGCATGGGAATGGTGATTAAACTGAAAGGTCATGGGTAAACCCCAATTTGATAATTTTACATTAATTATGGTTTTGAAAATTGTATGCCCTCTACATGTTTGTGATATTATCTATGAAAAGGGGCTTTTATCGTATAGTTTTCTTTTCCCACTTGTAATAAGGCATTGGCATAAAAAGGATAATGAAGTATATATGTTTACCTTGAAAGGCCTTGGTGGCCATGTATAAATGGTGGAATTGGAATCTTGTGGGTTTGGTTGACTAAATGGGTTCAAATCCTTAATGATTTAATTATTTAAATATCTATTGACTTATTGGTTCGAGTTCAAGTTAGTTGAGTAGATGACATGGCATTATGATACTAGCTTGCAAGGAAGGTTGGTATGATGATACCAACGAGATGCCTTTGGAGTGTAATGGGTTTAATCAAAATAGGAATATGTGTTAAATGTTTTAATTGGGCTTTAAAAGTGGGTTTTGTAGCTAAATTGTTAAAGAGGAGGTCTGAGTAACCGACACTGGAAACCGCACTATCCTGTGCGGGGATCATTATGGCTTGAGGGTTCGAGTCCCCTTGCTTATGACCAGGTGGTTCAAGTCCTCCTAATTGATATTATTTTGATTAGATAGTTTGTGTCCTCCATGTCGTATTTCATGATCGAATTCTTAAGTCACCTTAGTATATGATTGGAGGTTTCGAGTCCCCCGTGCATATATATATAATTTTTCTCTAGTTTGTGCGGCTATACGCACCGAGGCCTAACCATGTGGTGAGAGTTGTGTACCATATAGCTCGTGGGTACTATTATATAACAGTTGAGCTACACAATCTAGGTTAAAGTTTTAAAGTACATGTTAAACCTTATTCCCTATCCCATCATGTGATATATATATATATGTATGTGGATTTGATTATGTGCATTGGATTTTGAATGATTTTGAAACTGTTGATCATGGTAGTATTTTATTCTTATGTCCGAGTTACATGCTAGAGTTTACCTCGCTAACTATTTTCGGATGTTGGATCCCTGTGCGATGTAGGAATTGGCCATACGTCTACTTTTCCTGTATAGTTATTTAGATTCAACATCAGTTCGTGAGCTGGGATTGAAGTGGTAGCTTTCATACATCGAAAGTCTACATTTCATGTTTTAGTCTCTTATGTCTCAGATTTTTTAGACTTGTTTTGGCTATAGTCAGGGGCATGTCCCAACACTATATTAGTATTCAATTTTGATTCTTTGTTTAGAAGGCTTTGTTGGATTACTGTAGTAGTGGGTGTTATTGGTAGGCTATTTGGTCGTTTTTTGATTGACATATTATAGACATGGTTTACATATCGATAAGTTTATCCTAATGTTAATCTTGTTATATGTTTGGAATTAATCCGACATTGAGGATGTTGTGTTGGTTGGTTAGCTGTAAGGGGGTGATCTACTATCTCCGACAGACTTGAAATACCCATCATTGCTAGACGCTGGTTTGGATTGGGAAAATCCCGTGTGGGATTGGGTTGAGTTTAATTGCATCATATCAAGATTGTGGCTATGCTTCTATGCAAATTAAGGTTCATAAGAGTAACTATTCAACTCACAATCTAGAGTTGGCAGTAATAGTCTTTGCTTTAAAGATTTGGCACCATTATCTGTATGGGGTGCAAGTGGACATTTATTTAGACCAAAAGAGCTTGGCACCATTATCTGTATGGGGTTTATTTGGACATTGAATCAGACCATAAGACCTTGCAGTATGTGTTTACGCATAAGGAATTGAGTCTCAGGCAGAGGCAGTGGCTCGAATTGCTTAAAGATTATGACATAATCCTTCACCGCTATCTAGTTAAAGCTAATGTGGTAGTTGATCCTCTTACTAGGTTGTTTATTGGGAGATTACCTCATGTTTATGAGGAGAAAAGAGGATTAGTGAAGGATATTCACAGGCTAGCTAACATGGGAGTTCATCTTTTGGACTCTAAGGATGGAGGGATGATTGTTCAGGAAGTGGCTAAGTCATCTTTCAGTGCTGAGGTAAAGGAGAAGTAGGTTTTTGATCCCATACTTATGCAGATTAAGATGATGAGGGTCAGTAAAAGTTTATGGCTATTGAGATTGGGGGGATGGCATTTGAGGATCAAGGCATGCTATGTGTTCCTGATATTGATGGGTTGTGGGAAATAATTTTGACTGAGGCTCATGAGTCCAGATATACAGTTCATTTAGGTTCAACTAAGTTGTATCACGACTTCGAGAAATTCTACTGGTGGAACAATATGAAAAGAGATGTGGAAAATTTTGTTGCCAAATGCATGGTTTGTCAGCAAGTTAAGGTTAAGAATTTGAGGCCTGGTAGTATGTCGCAAGAGATAGAGTTTCCTATGTGGAAGTAGGAGATGATCAATATGGATTTTATAGGTATTCCTAGATTTCGCAATAAATATTATTCTATTTAGGTCATTTTCGATAGGATGACTAAGTCTGCTCACTTCTTTCCCTTGAGGACTAACTAGTCAGGAGAGGATTATGCTAATTTGTAAATTTAGGAGATTGTAAAGTTGCATAGTGCACCAGTGTCCATTATTTCAGACCAAGGTATGCAGTTTTCAACTCACTTTTGTCATTTATTTTAGAAAGGTTTGGGTATTAGGTGAACCTTAGCACCGCCTTCCACCCTCAAATGAATGGACAAGCGGAGTGGAGTATTCAAACTTTCAAGGATATACTAAGGGCCTATGTGATTGATTTTTGTGTACAATAATAGTTATCATTCGAGCATTCAGATGGCTCCTTTTGAGGGTCTTTATAGTAGGAGGTTTAGGTCTCCTATTTGGTGGTTTAGGGTAGGTGAGACTAGGTTGTTTGTTCCTGAATTGGTTCACCAAGCCATGAAAAAGGTGAAGGAGATTATAGAAAGATTTTTCAAAGTCACCAAAAGTCTTATGCAGATGTGACATGCAGGACGCAGAGAATTGGAGTTTGAAATAAGTGATTGGGTTTTCTTGAAGGTGTCTCCTATGAAAGAAGTCATGGGGTTTGGGAAGAAGGGAAAGCTCAGTTCTAGTTAATTTGGTCCCTTTAAGATTTGAGAAGAATTGGGAATGTGGCGTATGAGTTAGATTTGACTGCAGTTTGCTTCAATTCATCCTATGTTTTATGTGTCCAGGTTGAAAAAGTATGTGGGTGATCCTTTCTTGATAGTGCCTGTTAAGCATGTTGGTGTTACAGATACCTTATCTTATGAGGAAGTCCCGGTTAAGATATTGGATAGGTAGGTTCATAGATTGAGGACCAAGGATGTAGCTTCGATGAAGGTTCTTTGGAGAAAGCAAAAGGTAAACGAAGCTACATGGGAAGCTGAGGAAGATATAAAGGCCAAGTATCCATTCTTGTTCCTCGTGATGAATGAAGGTGTTTATGATTTGAGTTTCGTGTTACTCTTAGAACTTTTTGAGTTTTTCATTTTATTCTGGTGTATTCTTGTTATTATCTTGCTAAAAGTATCCTAACTCATCATTCAGGGACGAATTATCCTAAGGGAGGAATAATGTAAGACCCCTTAAAATTTCAATCATTTTATTTTTTACTCTCGAGTGCATGATGTCAATTTTTGACTTGAATGTGTTTAGGGACGTTAAAGGGGTGTTTGGGGAAAGTTTAGAATTTTTTGGAAGGAGTTCAAGGTCATATTGGGACCTCGAGGTAGTGAGGGTCCGTGATAAGGTTGTGTGACAGAGGCTAACCTCTGAGATATCGGCATGGCACAGAGGCTAACCTCTGTAATAAGGGCATGCTACGTCGTGATTAATTTCATCCAGATTTATTTTTTTCACTTGGGGTGAAGGGATTTTGGCATTTTTACCCCTTGTACGACCTTTGAACATAAAATAAGACCATCCCCTTATGTTTTCAAAGATCAAACCATTCTCTTTCTCTCTCAAAATAAAAACCCAAGACCATGCAAAAGTTTTACAATAAATTCATGATCTGAACTCCGAACGTCGAATTGACTTCAATGTCTTGTGTATTTCAGGCAGTTTTCTCTTCCCTAAACTTTAATTTTACAATATGGCATTAATTGTGGATTTTCATGTGACTTAAATTATGGGTTTTGAAATTGGGTTGAGTGGTTTTGGTTGTTACTTATTGAATTACTTATCTCATGTTTTAAATCGACTATTCATGATTTGAGTAGATCTTTTGGGGACTGATTTGGTATGGTGTTTAAATGATAGGAATGGGGGACATAGTTTTCCCCTTAATTGGATAAAAGTTTGCTTGGAATTGAATTAACCTCAACCCACTTTGTAAATTTGATTTTTATTTATGTATAATAGCATAGTTTAACTTGTTTTTTAACACAATAGGGATAAATGGATATAAAAATAGATTTGGATGGACTTGGTGGCCATGGTTTGGATTTTAAATGGAACTTGGGATCAATGAGGATTATGTGGATTGGTTTGGCATGATTTATTGAGCTTGCAAGCATAATGGTAAAAGGATATCAAGTGGTTAATGCCTTAATGAATAACTCCCACATTACTAGTAGGTTTTATATGTAAATTGTTTTAATTTGAGCTTAAAGGGGATTGTGTAGCTCGCCGTCAAGGTGTAAGTTCCGGTGGGGGGGATACTGGAAATCACATTTGCCGGCGTTGGGGGTATATATGATTGTATACTTGATGCATACTTGATATATATTCTGGGATGGTTGTTGTTGTGGTTTCTTTAGTTTTCCATCAGATTTTCCTCAGTTCGTGTGGCTAACACGTACTGGGTCCCTGTCAACATGGATAGTTAAACCCATATAGACCATGGGTGCCTTTAGGACAGATCTAGCTGCACAGTTCAGGTTAAATCTGTAAACTCTCATGTTCATGACCCTATACCATATCCCGGCATCCTATATATGAATGTGTGCATGTGGTTTTAACTGATTTTGTACGTGGCACTATGTTATCACTTTGCCTGAGTTACATTCCAGTACTTATCCCATTGACCATCCTAGGATGCTACATCATTTAATTATCTAGGGTTCGAAGACTTTTATGTTGCGCCTGTGAAAAAGTAGGTAGTTAAGCACGTCTGTTAAGTTATTGTGAGTAGTGGTCCTATATTCTTTGAAAGGCCTTGTCATTTAATTATTCATTATTTATTGACTCAGTACTTTTGGATTCTTTTTGGTCATATTCAGGGGAATGTCCCGACTTAGATGTTATTCTGATTTTTAGAAGCATTTGTGGACAAGTGTGGGTTGGTTGTTATTTTGACTCTTAGTTTTCATTTGAGTTATCTACTCATGTTTTATTACTATCTTGATTGGCTTTTGCTGTATTGTTATTATTGTGCTCTTAAGGTTAGGCTAAAGGGGTGTCCTCTGGCTCAATGTGGGCTTGAGGTACCCGTCATAGCAAGGCCTGTTCGGGTCATAAAACTACATCCCCAATAGTTCAAAGTATCTCAAAATTTCCAATATACCTGGGGCTAAGCTTTTCCCTCTTCCCAAACCTCATCACGTCCTTCATGGGAGACACATAAAAAAAACTCAATCGCCAACACTAAATCTCAAGGAACGAAGGCTGGGATTCACATTGCATTTCTGCCTACTCTAATCTGCTCGAAGTCTATCCTGAATGACCGAAACTCTATCTAAGGACTGGCAAAGCTAGTTCATACCTCGGGATCTAATCTCAGATTCCTCAAACCAACCCACTAGGGTGCGCCGATGCCTACTATAAAAAGCCTTAAATGGATATATCTTAATATTGTAATAGTAGCTATTATTATACGCAAACTCCAACAAAGCTAGATGTTTCTCCCGCTAACCTCCAAACTCTGTAACACAAGCGCAAAGCATATCTACTAAAACCTGAATAGTTCATTCCAACTGATCGTTAGTTTGGGGATGAAAGTTTGTGCAAAGGTCAACTTGGGTACCCGACTCCCGCTGAAATACCTTCCAAAAGTGAGAGGTAAACACTGAATCTCTATCTAAGATCAATTACATTGGCAAGACATGAAGACAAACTATCTTGCGAATGTAGATACAGACCGACCTATCTATACTGAAAGAAACCTAAACAAGAATGAAATATGCAAATTTGGCCAATAGATCAACAATGAGCTAAACACTATTAGAACCAGGGGAAGTATGAGGCAAAATAGTCACATAGTCCATAGTTATCTATTCCTATTTCCACTAGGAATGGGAAACTTCTAAAGCAAACCACTAGGCATCAAATACCCGAATTTCACCTGCCAGCGACTTAGGCAACGAGCTACAAAATTTGCTACATCTTTCGTTATAACACCCTACTAATAGTTCTATCTCAAATCACTATACATCTTGGTCACTCCTACATTAATGGAATACCTAGAATAATGAGTCTCCTCCAATATCAATCTCACCAAATCACCGACTCTTGGTAAACAAATTCGGCCTCCAATCCTCAAAATACCATCTGAATCAAGCGAGGCTTCCTTAGCCTCACTGTAATGACTCGAGACTACCCCTAGTCATTATACGATACTTACGATCCCAAGGGACCACAAGATAACCCATGAGATGGTACCTGCTGTGAGCACTGATTAATATAATCATGAATGTAGAAGAATAATTGAATTGCCATAAGGTTTTAAATCATGAAATGACTACTGAATTATAAATCTGGCAAAGTACTTAAATCTGAATAATTTGAATAGCTAACTGAAATGTCTGAAAAGCCTCTGAAATGAATACTATGAGCTGATAAGACAGGCCCCAACTAACTCTGCTAACTACTAAGATAAAGACAGGAAGTAATATAATTTTTCCTCAGATGATAAGGACTCACCACTGCTTCTGAACTGCTGATGATCTGAGGGACTAAGTGTGATCCAGTAATTGAGTGTCAGCACCTATGATATGATACATAGCACAAAAGAAAGGTATACGATCAGAAATTTAAATGTACTAGCATGCTAAAGGAGGCAGGCTGATATACATGGTCTCATGAATAGGAATTATACTAATAAACGGAATATACATGTATAGTATGGAATACTGAATAAAGAGCATGGAATCTGTAGATACTTAAAATGCATGAAGATCTATAAATACTGAGGATGGATTACCAAGCATATAACATAAATTAAGTAAAATTTGTAAATTGACATACTAAAAAATACTAATATCTGTATGCTTTGGTCAAACAACGCTAAGTTTGAATAACTGAGCTGGGACTGTAACTAAGACTATATCTGAGACTGGAAGGTATCATCTAACCAACATTCCCCAATTTGAGCTAATCGAGGCCCAACATGTAACCCCAGTTAGAAGGGTGTTAATACCGTTCCACAAGTACTAACAATGGTTGTGTGGATCTACTATACTAGTATAATGTCCAAAGGACTAAGGGTGTCAAGCCTGAACTGATGGGTGACCCTTGCGAGATAGTCAAGCCTAATCTGACGGGTGACTTCTCATATTCTACGGCGGCTAAGTAGTTTTGGAGTAGAGGGACTGCTACTAATGACTCTTCCTATCTAATGGGGAAGCCAACAACCCTACACTCGCTCTGTTCTAAATCCTACTACCAACTGAAGTTATTCTGAAATGTACTAACTAAATTATGTGACTATTCTGAAAATGCTCATAGTATAATCTGAAGTTATTCTGTAATGTACTGAGACTAGACTTAAATAAACAGCTATGGATTTTGGGTATTCAATAACCCCAGGACTCAAATTAATGATACTAAAAAAACACTAAATCTTAAGGGACAAAGCATGACGGTTTTTGTTAAATCAATCACTCTAGTAGGCATTTTATCAAACACTTGTTGTTCATGGTTCAAAATAATCATAGGAATGTCCTAAAACAAATAGAAATAGTATGAATCTGACATAATAGAGTTAAATCATAGTCCTGTTCATTAAATAACAGGATTAAAACATGGAGGATTAAATAATAACAATAATTTCATGGTAACATGGTATAGAATCATTGTTCATGGAGATTCATGGGTGAAATCACAATTTAAAACATAATAACTTGAAAAGTTCACAGTTCTATAATTTAAAAGGGTTTCTTGGACTCCATGGATAAAAAAGATCTTTGGATGAACATCTAACATACCTGGGATGAAGAATTTAGAAGGAGAGTTCTTGAGGTTTAACCTTGATTCTTGAAGGTTAGGATTTTACTACTTAAGATAATGTTCTTGATTTTATTTGGGAAAAATTAATTAGAATAGTGCCCAATTAGGTTATTAGGAACTTAATTTTGTGTTTGGGCCCTGACTCGGACAAGTGAAAAGTACTTAAAAGCCCTTGGAATTAAAACTCGGCACTGACTGAAAATCCTGATTTTCTAAGCTGGTGCGATATGGCGCTATCATGCCCTGTCACTGCAATCTGACAACTGGGAAACTGGTCTATGGCACGACACGAGGAAATCGTGGTCCTTCACTGATTGGGACCTAGAAGTTCACCACGATGCGGTGGTATTGTGTTTCAATACTGGAACTGGACAAATGTCAAGTTGGACTATGGCGCGACGCGCTAGGATCGTGGACCCTCACTGGATTTTCCAAATGGGAGATTGTCCTGCTCCATGACGCGCTAAAGGTTAAAATGACGGTGTTTAATGACTGAAACTTAAAATTTCCATAACTTCTTACCCAGTTATCGAATTGAGGCAAATTTTATATCGTTGGAAAGCTAACTGAATTTCCTACTCAATAGAAGGCTCTAAACTTAAAAATAATGAGTTTTTTAAAATTCTATACATGAATACTCATGTATTGGTACTAAGATTATCCTAGGCAAATATGGGGTGTTACAATATCTCCCCTTTGGGATCATTCATCCTCGAATGAAACTAGTTAAGCTAAGGAAACTGATGGACTAAGCTTAAGCATTAAACATACATATCTGATGCATGGACTACATGAATGAATAGATTCATGAATACACGACTGACATGAACATGATGCGCTATAGAAACTGAGTATTATAGAGAGAAATCTTAAGAAGATTAGTACCTTATACTGAATCTGGATTTGTGGAGAAAATATGAGGGTACTTGGTTCGTATATCTGCCTCTGCTTCCCAAGTGGCTCCCTCAAAGGGCTGATTCCGCTAAAGAACTTTAACTAGTGGAACTTCTTTGTTCCTTAGTCTGTGAACTTGATGAACAAAAATTTTGACTGGAACATCCTCAAAGGAAAGATTATTCAGAATATCTATACTTTTTAAGGGAACAACTACAGCTGGATCACCAACAGACTTTTTCAACAATGAGATATGGAACATTGGGTGTACTGAGGCTAAATCTGAAGGCAACTCAAGCTCGTAAGCTACCTTTCTGAAACGACTGAGAATTCATAAGGGACTGACTAATCGGGATCTAAGTTTCCCTTTTTTGCCGAATCTCTTCACTCCTTTCATGAAAGAGATTTTCAAGTACTCAATATCATCGGCCTCAAACTCGTGATCCTTTCTCCTCACATATGCATACGATTTATGTCGTCTCTTAGAAGACCTAAGCTTTTCTCTAATCAACTGAACCTTTCCTAACGCAGATTCAAATATTTTTGAGAGAACACATCCTGAAGGCTTTTGGGATCTGTGAACACATCTACATGCACCCTATACAAGTAATGCCTCCAAATATTTAAGTCAACCACTACAGCTACTAGCTCAAGATCATGAGTCAGATAATTTTTCTCATGGGTTTAAACTATTTTGAGGCATAGGCTATGACCTTACCTCTTTACATGAGGACACCACCCAAACCTGCTCTAGATGAATCATAGTATACAAAAAAAACAATCTGAACCACCTAGTAGAGTAAGAACTGGGGCTGAGGTGAGTTGAGGCGTCAACTCCTGAAAACTCTTCTCACAGGAATTTGACCACTAAAACTTAACTTTCTTCTGAGTCAATCTGGACATAGGGGATGAAATAGAGGAAAACCCTTCAACAAATCGACGCTAATATCCAGCCAAACCTAAGAAACTCCTGATATATGATAGAGAGATGGGTCTAGGCCAATTTCTCACTGCCTCAATCTTTTGAGGATCGACTCTAATGCTATCACCAAAAATGATATGTCCAAGAAAAGCTACTGATCTTAGCCAGAATTCACACTTATTGAATTTAGCAAACAACTGATGGTCTATAAGAGTCTGGAGCACTACTCTGAGGTAGTTTGCATTCTCATTTTCGCTACGAGAGTAAATAAGAATGTTATCAATAAAGACTACAACAAACATGTCCAAGTACTACTTGAACACTTGGTTCATCAAGTTCATGAAGGATATTAGGGAATTTGTAAGATCAAAGGACATGACTAGGAATTCAAAGTGACCATACCAAGTTCGAAAAGCTATTTTTGAAATGTCACATTACCTGACCCTAAGCTGATAATAGCATAATCTGAGGTCTATCTTGAAAAAATAGCTAGAACCCTGAAGTTGGTCAAGCAAGTCATCGATTCTAGGAAGTGGACATTTATTCTTGACTGTGACCTTGTTCAACTATCGGCAGTCAATACACATTCTAAAAAAACGATCTTTCTTACGCACGAATAGAACAGGTGAGCCCCACGAGGAGATGTTGGGTCTGATGAATCCCTTATCTAAGAGATTCTTCAACTATTCTTTTAATTCCTTGAGTTTAGCTGGAGCCATTCTGTATGGCGGAATAGATATAGGTTGAGTTTTTAGAAGAAAGTCTATTCCGAAGTCGATTTCCCATTCGGGAGAAACTCCGAGGAGATCTTTAGGGAATACATTGAGAATTCATTTACTACTGGAACTGACTCATGAGTTGAAATTTTTGAGGTAGAGTCTTTGACTCGAACAAGATGGTAAATACAGCCATTTGATATCATCTTTCTGGCTCTAAGGTACGAGATCAACTGACCCCTAAGAACTGTAGTACTACCCCTCCATTCAAGGACTGGTTCATTTGGGAGCTAAAAATGAAATATTCTATTTCTACAATTAAATAAGGTATAGCATGAGTGGAGCCAATCCATGCTGAGAATGACATCAAAATTCATCATCTCTAACTTTACGAGATCAACTAAGGTAACTTTCTAAAATATTGTGACCGAACAGTTCCTATATACTTGTCTGGCTACAATGGAAACACCTACTGGGGTAGAAACTAAAAAGGGCTCTGATAGAGTTTTAGGATTAACTTTAAAGTTGATGGCTATATATGGAGTTACAAAAGAAAGAGAAACTCCGGGGTCTAGTAAAGGATAAACATATAACTGAAATACCTGCAGCGTACTAGTAACTACGTCAATAGAATTTTCCTAATCTTAGTGGGACTGAATAGCATATAATAAATTCAAACATTGACCACTGGTAACACTAGAAGCGGCACCCTGCTAAGTCGGGCAGCTGGATAGAACTGATGAAGATGGGACTATCCTTGTTGGCGTACATTCGTTCCTTTCTGAGAAACTACCCGACACTCCCGAATCTGATAAAACTGAGGACGGTTACCACCTTCTGACTTTGGGTACTGGGTACTGGATGAAAAGGGTGCTGGGGATGAAGACCTCTGATAAAACTGAGGACGGTTACCATCTTCTGACTTTGGCTGACTGAAATTAAAACTACCCATCCTAGCTCTCTTGTTTCCTCTCTCTCTCTCTTCTTAATCTTCTACTTCTCTATTTGTTGAGCATAGACCATAAGCCTAGACAAGTCCATCTCACTAATCAGCATTTCGGTCCTTCACTCCTTGACCATACTATCAGATACACTAGATACAAACTTACATATCTTGGACCTGTTATCAGCTGCCACATGAGAAGCATACCTAGCTAACTGAGTAAACTTAAGGGAATACTCCCTCACACTCATGTTGTGTCGCCTCAAATTAATGAACTCTAACACTTTGGCCTCTCTCAAATCCAATGGAAGATTCTGTCTAAGAAAGTTGTGGCAAACACTTCCTATTCTATAGGCCCTATATCAACACCTTTATCCACTTTCCACTGCTTAAAATAAGTATGGGCTACATTCTGCAATTGATATGCAGCCAACTTTGCACTCTAACTAGACGTCATCCTCATAGAATCCGTTACCTTCTGAACCATATTGAAGAATTCCTGGGGATCATTTTTAGACTTGGATCCCGTGAAAGAAGGAGGATTCATCTAGGTGAAATCCTGAATTTTGGTTACATCAGTATTGGCCACTGGGTTGGTCAGAACAGCAGTTGGCCGTTCATTTTATGCTGCTATGGAGTTTTCTAGAGTAGTGAACGCAGACTTAAATTTTGTGTGAGAGACATGCTCGTCCAGAGGATCTGTCTGGACAGGCTGAGGGGTTGGCTGAGTTCCTATTCTTCTTTCGTTCTTCTTGGAAGGCATGTTCTGTAAATGGAAGGAAGAAATGGATTAGACTGAGAGTTTAACTTGATCTCATGCTCAATCGCACGACATGAATAATGAAAGAAGAGAAACGTTTCCTAAATGCCTTGTAGCCTTTTACCCATAAGTGTGACGCGCTACATACCCATGCACAAGACTCTACTTAATGCGGATTTCAGACTTTCTAGGACACTTAAAAAGCTTAGACTCTGATACCAAGTTTGTAACAACTCAAGACTACTCCCTAGTCGTTACACGATGCTTATGATCCAGAGGGACCACAAGCTAACCCATGAGCTGGTACCTGCTATGAGCACTGAATAATATAATCATGAATACGAAAGAATAACTAAATTGCCATAAGGTTTTAAATCATGAAACGACTACTGAATTATGAATTCGACAAAATACTAAAATTTGAATAATCTAAATAGCTAATTGTAGTGTCTGAAAAACCTCTAAACTGAATACTGTGAGTAGATGGGACAGACCCCAACTAACTCTTCTAACTACTGAGATAAAGACATAAAGTAATATAATCCATCCTCGAATGATAAGGACTCACCATTGCTACTGAACTATTGATGATCTGAGGGACTAAGTGCGATCCAAGAACTGAGCGTCAGCTCCAATTATATGATACATCATAGCACAAAAAAAACAAATGTGATCAGTACTTTAAATGTACTGGTATGATAAATAAGGTAGGCTGATATGCATGGTCTCATGAATAGGAATCATAATAATTAACTGGATATGCATGTAAAGCATGGAGTACTGGATAAAGAGCATGGAATATGTAGAGATTGAAAATGCATGAAGATCTTTAAATACTGAGGAAGTATGACCAAACATATAACATAAAGGGAGTAAAATCGATAAACTGAAATACTAAAAAATACTGATATCTATATGCTTTGTTCAAACAACACTAAGACTATATGACTAAGCTAGGACTGTAGCTAAGACTATATTTGAGAGTGTGGGACATATCATCTAACCAATATTCCCCAATTTGAGCTAATTAGGGTCCAACCGGTAACCCCAGTTGGAAGGGTGTTAATACCATGCCATGGGTACTAACATTGGCTGTGTAGATCCACTAAACTGCTATAATGTCCAAAGCACTATGGGCGTCAAGCCTGAACTGACGAGTGACACCTACGCGATACTCAAGCCTAATCTTATGGGTGACTTCTCATATCATACGCAGGCTACGTAGTTATGGAGTACAGGGACTGCTAATAATTACTCTACCTATCTAACGGGGAAGCCTCCATCCTTACACTCGCTCGGTGCAAAATCCTACTCCCAACTGAAAGACATTGAAATACTAGACTATTCTGAGTTTAACTGACTGATATATGACTTTTTTAAAAATGCTCGTAGTATAATCTAAAGTTATTCTGTAATGTATTGAGACTAGAATTAAATAAACAGCTATGGATTTTGGGTATTCAATACCCCCAGAACTCAAAACAATGATACTGAAAAGACACTAAAACTTAGGGGACAAAGCATGAAGGTTTTTATTAAATCAATCACTCTTGTAGGTATTTTATCACACACTAGTATTTTATGGTTCAAAACAATCATAGGAATATCCTAAAACAAATAGAAATAGCATGAATTCGACATAATAGAGTTAAATTGTGGTATTGTTCATTAAATAATAAAATTAAAACATGAAGGATTAAATAATAACAATAATTTTATGGTAACGTGGTATAGAATCATAGTTCATGAAGATTAATGGGTGAAATCACAATTTAAAACATAATGACTTTGAAATATCACAATTTTATAATTTAAAAGGGTTGCTTAGACTCCATGGATGAAAGAGATCCATAGATGAACATCTAACATACCTGGGATGAAGAATTTGGAAGGATTGATGGAGAGTTCTTGAGGTTTGACCTTGATTCTTGAAGGTTAGGATTTTGCTACTTGAGAGAATTTTCTTGATTTTTTTGGGGAAAAATTGATTAGAATAATTCCCAATTAAGTTATTAGGGACTTAATTTCGTGTTTGGGGCTGATTGGGATAAGGGAAAAGTACTTAAAAACCCTTGGAATGAAAACTCGGCACTGACTGGAAATCCCAATTTTTTGGGCTGGCGCGACGCGACACTATTGCGTTGTATCACTGGAATCGGGCAACTGGGAAAATAATCTGTGGCGCAATGTGGGGAAATCGTGTTCCTTCATTGATTGGGACCTGGAAGTTCACCGCGACGTGGTGGTATCGCGCTTCGACACTGGAAATAAACAGATGTCAAGTTGCCCTATGACGCGACGCATCAGGATCGCAGACCCTTATTGGAATTTTCCAAATAGGAGATTGGCCTGCGACGCGATGCGCTAAAGGTTATAATGACGGTGTTTAACGACTAAAACTTAAAATTTTCATAACTTCTTACTCGGTTATTGGATTTAGGCAAATTTTATTTCATTGAAAAGCTAACTGAATTTTTTACTTAATGAAAGGCTCTAAACTGAAAAATAATGAGTGTTTAAAATTCTATACATGAATACTCATGTATTGGGACTTAGATTATGCTAGGGAAATACGGGGTGTTACACTCACCATTCAACACCTTATCTTAGATCACTCTCTATCCAGTATAATCAAATTGATGAGCCTAAATCTGCTCCATTAAAAAGATCTAGCCTCCACGAATGCCAAAATACATCCAGGTGCCAAAATATCATGTCTAACTTTCTGGTTAGCCAAAGACTAGACCTTTAAGTCCAAAGGACTCTCCTGGGTCAAAGATGGACCAAGCTACCCATACTAGTTGACTTTAAGCTCAAGATATGTGCAACTATATTAGCCTTGCTTGGATGATAGAGAATAGTTAGGTCATAGTCCTTAAGCAACTCAAGACAATGATGCTGCCTCATATTAAGATCCTACTGGATGAACAAATACTGAAGGGTATGATGATCCAAGAAGATCTCACAACGAAATCCATACAAGTAGTGCCTTCACAACTATAAAGCAAAAAAATCTACATAAAACTCCAAATCATGGGGAGGGTAATTCTTTTCATAGGGCTTCAACTCGCGAGAAGCGTACGAAATCACCTTTTCCTCCTACATCAACATAAAGTATAACCCAACACCTGAAGCATCTTAAGAGATGGTAAAACCTATGCCCTCTTTGGGCACAGTCAAGATAGGAGTTGATATCAATAAATCCCTGATCTTTTTAAAGCTTGACTTACTATTATCTGACCACTGAAAAGAAAGCTTTTTCTTAGTCAACTTTGTCAAAGGATTCATAATAAATGAAAAGTTGTTAGCAAAGCACAAATAGCTGAATACTAATCCCAAACACGAACCACTGGAATCTTAGCCAGATCAATCATGTACAATCCTTGGTCACTACATAACCTAAGAAAGAAACAGACTCCAATCAAAACTCACACTTGGAGAACTTGGCATACAACTTCTCATCCCTCAATTTCTGAACTACAATCCGCCAATGATCCTCGTGATAGACCTCACACTTGAAGTAAACAAAGATATCATCTATAAATACAATGATAAAAGAGTCAAGGTATGATCAAAACACCCAGTGCATCAACTCTATGAACACGGCTGGGGCATTGGTCAACCTGAAGGACATGACCAAGAACTCATAATGATTGTATCGAGTATAAAAAATTTGTCTTCAAAATATCCAAAGCTCTAATCCTCAATTGGTGATACCCGAACCTCAAACCAATCTTCAAAAACACTGAAGAACCTTGAAACTGATAAAAAAATCACCAATATGAGAAAGAGGCTACATATTCTTGACTGTTACTTTGCTAACTATTGATAATCAATACATATACACATAAAAATCTCATTTTTCTTCTCAAACATGATAGGCGTACCCTAAGATGATACACTGAGTTGGATAAATTCTTTGGCTAACAACTTCTGCAATTGATCCTTCAATTACTTCAACTTTGCTGGGGCCATCCTAAAATGATAAACAGAGATGGTCTTGGTGCCTGACTCAACAATAATAGCAATGTCAATAGCACGTAACAGATACATACTAGGCAAATCCGTAGAAACAACATCCATGAACTCACAGACAATACAAATAGACTTTAAAGAAAATGGTGAAGCAACATTAGTATCACAAATATGGGCCAAATACGACAAGCATTCCCACTCAACCAAACAATAAGCATGCAAAAAGGATATGACTCTCTTGGGACCAAAATGATGTGCACCTTTCCAAGCTATCCTTGGCACACCCGACGGAGCTAAAGTCAAGATCTTAGCATAACAATCTAGAATAACATAATAAGGAGATAACTAATACATACCCCAGATGACATCAAAATCTACCATATCTAGGATGATCAGATCTACCCAAGTCTCACACCCAACGAAGGTCACACCACTAAATCGGTACACCTGATCCACCACTAAAGAGTTTTCTACATAGGTAGATACATGTAGACACGTAATTTTCGACCCCCCCCCCCGAAACTTTTACCTACTTTTATAATTAGCATCAAAAAATTATTTTTTTTGTCTAATACTTTTTCAGCTTTTATTTTCATTTTTATTAGATTTTATTTAAAAATTTGTGTAAAAGATTTCTTTAAAGATGGAGTTATATTTTAAAATATGTTTTATCTTTATTTTTATTTTTATTATTTTTAAAGAATAAGAAAATTTTCAAAAATATATTTTTCTTTTAATTTAGATTTTTGTAAATAAGAAAGTAATTTTATAATTCTCTTAATTATATTTTATTTTAGGCTAGTTTTAAATTTTTCTTATATTTTATTAGTATTAAAATAAATTAGTCAATATTTTTCATTATTATTAATTTTTATATTTTAAAATAAAAATAGAAGATAATTTTAAACCAAACTACCCCAACTTCTCGCCTAGCCTGTACACCCCATTTTCCTCATGCACATACACACATCCCCAACTGCAAAAACACACACCCATAACAACAATTCAACTCCCACACTTCACTACATAATATACACACATTAGCACACTTAAGGGATAGAGAAGAAGGAAGATTAAAAGGAAGAAAAGGAAAGAAAAGGTGAGAGTGGAAAACAAACATAGTGAAATAAAGGAAAAGAAAACTTAGACAAGAACGGATAGGCATAAAAACAAGTAGAAAATTTTGGGCAAATCAAGCGAGAAAAAAACAAGTAAGAAAAGAGAGAAGCAAAGAAATAAGAAGTGAGAAAAGAGAGTTTTCTAAAGGGTTCATGGGTTGGAGTTTGACTTTTGGTTCCTATTTTCAGTTTTTGACAAAGGCTTTGTTGCTTCTATTTTAGTTATTCTACCATAGAGGTTCGTATTTGGTTCTAGTTCTATACTTCTAGGTTCCGTGTAAGCTTGGAATATAAAAACTTTGGGGATAATATTATTATATCCATGGTCTACTTGTACGGTATTTAGGTGAGTTCTTAACTTGCTTTATGATTTGGTATTGTTCTTCACTTTCTACCCTATTTACCTTAAACAATCTTGAGTTAGTATGCATGTGTAATGGTGTGCATGGATTGCATGAAATTGGTTGAATAATAGTTTATTGGCGTGCATAGTATCAATTGCACAACTCTAAATATATATATATATATGGAGTATATAAATACAATACAAAAAAAAGAAAAAATGACATACACCTACACAGCCACACAAAAAATACATGCATTAGAAAATAATAAAGACAGAAATGATAAGAGAAAAGAGGGGGAGAGAATGAACGGTGAGAAAAGATAGAGAAAGAAAGAGGTAGAAAATATTAGAGACAATAGAGAGAAAACAAGAAAGACAGTATGAGAAATAAAAAATAAAAACAAAAAAAGAAGAAAAAAGAGAGAATCTTAGCACAAAACCTAGAAACAAAAAGGAAGAAAAAAGAGAGTAAAAGAAAAAAAAAGTAATAAAGATAAGAAAAAGCTTAGAGCAGGAAAAACAGAAAATGAAACGAAAGTGAAAAAGAGAGGAAAAATAAAGGAAAAAGAGCGACAAGTTGAGTTTGGGTTCCGTTCAAGTTTTTAGTGAAATCGTATGTGCTTCTCTTTTAGTTAGTTCATCGTACATATTTTTATCAAACTTTGTAGTTTTTTTATATAGGTTTTCATATGAATCAAAAGACGAATAACATTGTTTATATGATTTCGTGTACTATGTATTAGGCATAGTTGATCACTTACATGATATTTTGTAATGAGTTTGAATATCTAATGGTTTGAGAATTTAAACGCATGTGTGTTTGTTTTGTCAAGTTGGCATTTTTTTAAACTTGCATAGTGTGTATCTTATTTTAATCTAACCTTCAAAGTATATATATGAATATGCATGGATGTGAATTCGCGTGAATAGTTCCTTTGGGACCATATATTTGTTAAGAGATAGAGAAAAGAGATATAGGAAAAAGAGAAAGACTAAGAGAACAAAGAAAAAACTTCAATAAAAAAAAGGAAAAAACTTAGAGGAAAAGTTGGGACAAAATTGGGGGAACTAAGAGAAACATAGCCGGAGAGTAATTAGAAATAAAAAGAGAAAGACATATGCAGTGACACAAAAACAAAAATAGTAAGAGCGTAGAGAGGAAACTAGAGAGAGAGAGAGAGAGAGAAAATTTGAGAGCATTTTTGGAGTTTCAGAAAATATTTTTTTTGAAAATTAAATCAGAGTTCGAGGTTGAACATGTGTGTAGTTACGTTCCATGGTCAACTTCTGTAAATACTAGGCTCTGGGTGTGGTTACGCTCCTCAAACAAAAGCATAAGTAACAATTTGTCTCATAATCCTTAGGTAGATAAAGCAACTAGTCAAGTATAATTTATCTAAGAATTTAGCTTAAGCCAAACATAAGTCAATAAAGTGACCGTGATAGAATCAAGGGACTCAAGGGGTGCCTCACACCTTCTCCTCGGTCAATAGAATTTCTTATCCAGATTTTGATTTGCAGAGCAAGAGTAAAGAGTCATTTCCTATTTACAAGAGATTCAATAAAGTGACTTGAAACATCCAAACTTAATTTCATGTGGAGAATTTGTAAAATAAATAATCCCTTTTCAAAATGTTGCTTTAATTGAAAAAAATTTATTTTATCCTAAAACTAACTCCTAGCGGGAGGGTTGGGTGGTAAAAAATAGGGGTGTGAAAGATGGAGACTCTGCTGGGGATTACCAAAATTTGAGCTTTTATATTGACTTTTTAGTCTTTATTTAATTATTTGATATCTATTTGTTGCCTAAACAATCTATTTCTCTACTTGCTCACCGTTTTGATATTATTTGAATTGAAATATAAACTATCTTTTTTCGCAAATCATTTTGAGTCTTTAAATATACCAACCACTATTTACTGTGTGTTCGAATACTCTTCATAAAACCTTGTATATGAGACAAACTAGTGTTCATCTACGCTCCTGGTTTAAGGAATATTAGTCCCACATGTTAGGTGGGTTGGATCACCAGCGGAGCCAGAATAGTTATGCTACGGATAAATTGGCCCTACTTGATTCAGGTTTTCCGCTCGGATAAGCAATTTTAGACACCTATCTTCATCAGGGTAAGACTAATAGAATTGAAACTTAACGTGGCTATTCCTATTAGCCTCTACTTTATCTGTATCATGTATATTCGACCTAGCGAGATTCAGCACAGGGTCAGGTTTGTCTAAGACAATTAACCATTATAAAGACCACCATGTTCATCTTTATGTGCTATTTGAAATGAATTTATTTAGAAGGTTTTTGCATATTGACCGTATTTAAGATGATCAATTGGTTAAGGAAAAGAGGAAAAAAATTTCTTTCATTACAAAAAAAAATCCATTTGATGCAAAATCTAAAAAATCCTTCAATTTTCTTCTTTTTTTTTTTACTTTGTAAAGAAAATTCAAATTATTTCTTTTAACTTCAGGAACTACGCACACTTGAATTTCATCTCAGTGAGATATATAGGCACTCTTTTATGGGTTTGGTGATCCTTATAAAAAAATTTAATTTGTTTTTGAAAAATGATATTTTTTATCCTTATTAATAAATTTAATAAAAAAAATCATTATTCTTACTCATTATTCAAAGAAAAAAGTGTGTTTCCTCATATCTCTAATTTCTTGAACTACGCACACCTAATTCTTCTCTCTCGAAAGTGAAATATGCAGGCAGCCTTCTTGGATTTGATGATCTTATTTAAAAGTCCAGAAAGATTTTCTTCACACTTCATTTCGACAAGTTATTTCATATAAGTCTTGAAAAATAAAAATAAAAAAAGATTTTTCCTCTAACAGTTTTAGGTTTCATTTTTGTATGAAATTCAAAATAGAAAAACTTCAAAAAGATTTTTGTCAATATCTTTTGAAAATAACAGTAAAGACAAAAAATTCAAAAAGGATTCATATTATGTTAGTTGGTTCAAGTATTTCTTGATATGAAAAATGATAAAAAAAATTATTTGGTAATCATAGGTTTTATTTTGCATAGAAGATTTAAGGCTAAAAAATTTTAAAAGATTTTCGTCTACTTTTGAAAATTTGTTATTTTCTTTTCCTCTAAAATTTCAAGAAAAAAAGAGGGAAGAAAAAAGAGAATTTGATTGGAAATTTTGTGTCAAAACTTCATGAACTACGCACACCTAATTCTAACCTTGATGAGATACGTAGGAAACTCTTATAGAGTTCGATGATGTTCTTAAGAAAAATTTGAAAATGTTAAATTCTGACACATTCATTATCTACAAAGTCAAAATAGTATTAGTGTGGTTGGTTTGTGGTTAAATTGGCATCTCATTTGTACAACGTCAGATCTAAAGGAAAGAGAAAGATGACCCATAAAGAGGGTACCAAATATGACGAGGATGGCTTCAGAATGATTTATCTAACAAGATATCTCTCATTGACATATTTGGGATGACATGACTCGAGATAATCTCTCAAAATTTCAATATAATATTGACATAGTTCCATATAGGGCAAAATTTATCAACATGAGATAAAGACCATCAAAAATTTTTGAGAATATATTGTTAGGTGAAGGGAGTAAACTCCTACAGTCAAACCATCAATGAAAGAGATGGAAATTATTGATGTCTTTCTCGAAACACATGAGCCCGAGTACTATAACCACCTGCTTTTAGAAGTAGGTAAAACATTAGTTGAAATAATCAAAATTAAAGAAATGATAGAAAATGAAATCAAGTTGGAAAATTGTAAGTTAAGTAGTTTTTAAGGCTACAATTCAGGTAACTCAAAATGGTTTAGGATACTTTGGGGTCTCAAAGAAAATAGCTGATGTAGCAACGATTTTTAAGACTCTATTAATGCTGAAGTGCAAATCAATGGCAAAGATGTCAAACTCGACAATTCAAAAGTCACTCTGCAACTCATGAGGAGGGAGTTTTGATAGACTATTTTGTTATTCTTTCTATTATCCATATTATTTTAGGGTTATAGTTAGGGATCTATATTATCTTATTTTCATATCATTTCTGTTCAAATCCTTCAATCTTTTCTATTAGCAAAAAGTTGTATCCCATTTTTTATTTCAATATATATTATTTATTTTCTATGTGTTTGTCTTTCTTTTTCTTTAAATAGTTCTTTCTATGGTGATTCTAGTGATATGATATGCATGTGAAATTTTCAGCTAGATCTTAAAATTCAATCTAATCTCATACCATTGACTCAACAAGTTTAAATTGAAAAAGAGACATATAAGAAAATAAGTAAAGTGTTGAGATGTTTGGAGATCAAGTTAAAGCCTCATTGGATGAATTGAGACAATCATTTTGCTGATCAAAAATGACTTTGTCATCAACGATAAGGACTAACTCAAGCATTTTGAATGGGATAAATTAGAATAAATATAATCTCCACTGTCAGGAGAAATAAAATAAAGTTAGCTCCAAAAGAGCATGCGTCATCCATTGTGAGGAAAGTATAATATAAGTGAGCCTGTATGTTTCACAAGATTAAAAAAAGTGACACGCGTACACATTCTTAGTCAAGGTCAATGTTAAAAAAAAAAATGTGTTCCACTCTTACTTGCATGTTATGTAATTGTATTTTTAATAATTGGGATGATTAAGACAGTTTATTCCGTTATCTAAATGTTGTGTCATTCTTCATTACCCCTTTTGAGCTTTAGTTTTATTTTCTTTCACATCCCTCTTTTGGAATTAAAATAGAGTTTGAAAAAGTAAAAAAAAAAGTGTCAAAAAAAAATAGAGTCGGACAAAAGTGTCAAGAAAAAGAAATAAAGTCACAAAAAAGTTTTAAAAAAAAAATTAAGCAAAAGAACAAGATATCTGAACCACGTTGGACCTGATTCTTGCTATGACAAGATACGTAGGCAGTCCTACTCTGGAGTTCGATCCAACTAAGTAAAAATTCAAGTTACCTAGTTTGAGTAGAAAATATGGTAAAAGTTCATTCTTAATGATTAGATTCCAAAATTTGTAAGTCTTACTCTATTTTATGTATATTTTGAGCTCCATGGCGCCCTTTCATTCTAACCCTATTCCAAAGATCAGTTACAACCAAAGAAAGACCTTTTTATCAATATTTGAAAATGTCGAGTCTAAGCATGTTATGGGTATATGATGTTTCACATTTGGGGCACCTCTTTTCTTCATCAACAGAAGCAAAATGTGAAAAAATAAAAATAAGAGAGTATTGGTGAAAACCCCCATGGACACCGTAAGATTATAGTAAGATGAGATAAATAAAAAGAAGAGAGTCTTATTGGTGAAAACCCTAAAGAGAACCATAAGGCGACAATGAACTAAGAAAAAATGAAAATAAGAGAGGCTTGCTGGTGAAAATCCTTTCGGGATGCCACTAGCCGAATGAGGTATGTAAATAGAGGCAACAAGTTCAAGATTAGCTCGGTTTTAAAATCTGATAAGTCGGAAAAAGTCAATAAATAATTGGAATGGTAAGATCAATTTTCTTAATTCAAAGTGTATGTCATAATCACTGAAACTGGCTACCATACCCAGATAAGTTTTTCTTTTTTTCATTTTGAGAAAGAGATGTATATTGTAGTTTATTTTCTCTCTACATTCTTATTTTTATTTTTATATTTTTTTATTCTATTGTCAAATAGAAAATCATTATCATCATTTTTCTCATATTTTTTAGTCAAATTCATGTCAACGCAAGCGAAAAAGGACTTCAAAACTTGCTACTAACTCCTTCAGTTGAACAAAGTAAGGAAAAGGGCAGACACATAAAGATAACATGTTTTGAAATAGAGTAAAGTGAGAATTCTTTTCATCTGACAATTTTTTGACACATAGAAATATAAAAGATGTATTGGAAGTTAAGTCCAAGGGTAGCATACGATGGAGATATTGTCTTAGACAAAAACATTTTGGTAGCCTAAACTTGGGACTAATAGAACAAGTCAACAATACAAATTAAAGATTTTAAATGAAAATGGACATGACAAGTTCAAGAACTGTCGCCTCAAAATCCAAATTCCATAAACCAACCACCACATTTTCAAACTCACAATTTTTCTTTGTTTTACATAGGGATGGAATGTTGCCTTCATATTAAAGGTTTCAAAAACTGGATATCAAAGGGTGCACTTCAATCAATGCAAGAAGAAATTGTATGACGTAGTATGTTGGATTACCGTCACAGTACATTTTTACCCTTGTGAGATGCACTTCCTGAAACAAAATAATTCAAGTCCTTGACTCATCCTTTTGATTGTACTTTTCAAATGTTATGATTTAGTAACACTCACGAAATTTTTCTAATACAAACAGGGGCAAAATTTGTATTTGTGTTGGTTGGGTTTTACTTTTTTGCTCAAGACCCTTCTGGATAATAGAACTTTACTTTCAGGTCTGGACCCTCCTAAATAATAGAACTTTACTTGCAGTTTAGGACCTTCCTTGATAATGGAACTTTACTTTCAGCTTAGGACCCTTCTGAAAAATGAAACTTTACTTTTAGCTCAGGACCCTCCTGGATAATGGGACTTTAATTTTAGCTCAGGACCCTCCTGGATAATAAGACTTTACTTTCAGCTTAAGAACCTTCTAGATAATAGGACTTTACTTTTCTGGTTTACTATTTAATTTGAGTTTATTAACACATGTAGAGAACATAAATTACTTTTATTTTTAAGCTCAGGATCCTTACTAGAGAATACAGTGGAGAAATTGCAACTCAGAAGCCCTCCTGAAGAATAGGGTGAAGAAATATCAAGTCAAAAGCTCGCCTGAAGAATATTATAAAAAAAATTACAAGTCAGGAGCCTACCTCAAGAATAGGGTGAAGAAATTGCATGTATGGAGCATGTCTAGAGAATAGGGTGAAGAAATTTCAATTAAGGAGACCGGCTGAAGAATAGGGTGAAGAAATTGCAAGTAAAGAGCCTGCCTGGAGGTTAGGGTGAATAAATTGAATCTTAGGACACCTACCTGGAGAATAGGGTAAAGAAATTACAAGTCAAGCTCTCGCCTGGAGAACAGAGTGAAGAAATTGCAAGTCAGATTCCTCCTAGATAATAGGGTGAAGAAATTGCAAGTCAGGATCCTGCGTAGAGAATAGGAAGAAAAAATTGCAAGTTGGGAGTCTGCCTGAAGAATAGGGTGAAGATTTTCAAGTTCTAGTCAGGAGTGCCAGTCTGATGAATAGGTTAATTTTCAAGTTCCTCTCTAATACCAAGAGGTCAATAAGGAGGAACATTTTATTTTTCGAGGTCAACCCAAAATAATGATAATTTTACCAATTGAGAGGTCATGAAGATTTAAGTCATGATTCTAGAAAAGTTGTATAGATAGAATCTTTGACTTGTATCTTTCATTTTAAATTTTTATTTTTCATTTGGATGTAAAAATAGAAGCCGTAAAACGAATACTCGACGGAACCTCACTCGACCTCTAATTCATCATCTCACCATTTCACCTTATTGAACTACACACGACCTGATTTCCTTATAACATGGGATATGTAGTCGGTCCAAAACTAAGACTCAATTGCATCTCTTTTTTCTTTCTTCTACACTTTTAAATAACCGGAGGGTCAAAACTTATTTTGTTGTCTACTTCTTTGTATGAAAACACTTTGGTGTTTTAAAACAAAGTGGAAAAAATACAGACACGTAATTTTTGATCTTTCTCTAACTTTTACATATTTTTAGAATAAAAAGATTATTTTTTGAATAAAGGTTTTTGAGATTTTATTTTCATTTTTACTATATTTTATTAGAAAATTAAGAAAAAAGATTTTCTTTAAAAATAGAGTTATATTTTAGAATATGTTTTATTTCTATTTTTATTGTTTTTAGATAATAAGAAAATTTTCAAATATATATTATTATTTTTTAATTTAGATTTTAGTAAATAAGCTTGTAAGTTTATTATTCTCTTAATTATATTTTAATTTAGGCTAGTTATAATTTTTTCTTATATTTTCTTAGTATTAAAATAAATTAGTCAATATTTTTATCATTTTTATTATTTTTTATCTTTTAAGAAAAAAAGAAAATAATTTTAAACCCTAAACTACCCCAACTTCCCTCCCAATCTGTACACCCCATTATCCCACATTTTTCTCATGCACATACATACGTCCTCAGCAACACAAACACACACCACAACAACAATTCAACTCCCACACGTCATTATATAATATACACACACCAACACACTTAAGAGATAGAGAAGAAGACACACAGACAAAAGATTAAAAAGAGAAAAAGAAAGAAAAGATGAAAAAACTTAGAGAAATTAAGGAAAAGAAAACTTAGAGAAGAACAGATAGGCACAAAAAAAAGCAGTAAAACGTAGGGAAAACAAGTGATAAAAAAATAAGTAAGAAAATAGAAAAGAAAAGAAACAAGAAGTAAGAAAAGAGAGTTTTCTAATGGGTTTGTGGGTTGGACTTCGACTTTTGGTTTCTATTTTGAGTTTTCGGAGGAGTCGTCGCTTTTATTTTAGCTATACTACCATAGAGGTTCATATTCTATTCTTGTTCCATACTTCTAGGTTTTGGGAAGTTTGGAAATGTGAATGTCAATCTTTATTTTTATTCCATGGAATCTAAAAACTTCAGGTATGATATTATTATATCCATGGTCTATTTTTATGATGTTTAGGAGGGTTTATAACTTGCTTTATGATTTAGTGTCGTTCTTCACTCTCTACCCTATTTACTTTAAAAGAACTTGAGTTAGTATGTATGTATAATGGTGGTATGTATGTATAATGGTGTGCATGGATTGCTTGAATTGGTGGAATGATAATTTATTGGTGTGCATGGTATAAACTACACAACTCTAAAAAAATATTATATGTGAAGTATATAAATACAACACAAAAAAAAATGGAAAAAGATTACATACACCTGCACACACACTAAAAAAATACATGCATTAGAAAAAAGAGATAAAAAAGGAGAGAACGGACGGTGAGAAAAGAAAGAGGCAGAAAAAATTAGAGACAAAAGAGATAAAACAAGAAAGACGATGGATTAGCATTGTAATATTTTATAATATTATTTTTATTTATTTGTTGCTAAGTGGGATGTGGGATGTGGACTGCTCATTTATTTTAAGCACAAGTGCCCTTAATTATTTTTTAAGTTATAATTTTTGTGCAGTAACTTCTTTTAGCCATGCACTTTAGTTACTGCATTTACTATGATTGAATGGCACTTTATATCCCTCCAAAATGTCCAAGAGCATTAATCTCACTTTACTTTCTTGTGTTTTATGACAATTATTTTGTGAGTTAGTGGTAAGAATATGAACATAAGTTTCTTATAACTCATGTAACTTGTACCATTATTTTCTTCATTACTCTTGTAACTCTTGTAACATAAAGGTCACTGATCCTCCTCCTTTACTACCATATTTTATCCTCCCTATTAATTGCATGGAAGAGTTCTTCACCTATAAATATAGATGGGTCTTGCATGGTTTTGGAACATAGATACAAGATAATAAAGAGTTCATAAAAGATAGTAAAAAAGAGAGTTTATTAGTTGAAGGGAGATGCTCTTTTTGTGAAACTTTAAACTCGACTCTTGTCCAGAGTTGTTGAGTTGTTATTTGAGAAAAAGGTGGTTGTATCCTGGAGGGGACAAGTCAAGATGATTATTGCTGAATTGGTGAAATATTTTGCTGCAGTGGGTTTGAATCTCCTTAAAGAGAGCGAGATATCCGCGTCTCAGCCGAAGAAGAAGAAGACATTCTTTTTTTTTCTTCCACTTGTAATTTTTAGTTGTAATTTTATTGTAATTTCACCAACAAAAGACAATTGAAAAAAGTAAGAAAAAACAAAAGAAGAAGAAAAAGGATAGAAACTTAGAACAAAACCTGGAAACAAAAAGAAAAAAAAAGATAGTAAAGGAAAAAAAAACAGTAATAAAAATAATAAAAAGCTTAGAGGAGAAAAAACCGAAAGTGAAACCGAAGTAAAAAAAAAAAAAAGAGGAAAAAGAAAGATGAGTTGAGTTTGGGTTCTGTTTGAGTTTTCTAGTGAAGTTTTTCGTGCTTCTCTTTTAGTATTTCATCATACAAGTTTTTATCCAATTCTGTACTTATTTTATATAATTTTACATGTTAATGAAAGCATGAACAACATTGTTTATATGATTTCATGTACTATATAGTAGGTATAATTGATCACTTACATGCGATCTTGTAATGAGTTTGAATATCTAGTGGTTTGAGAATTTATACGCATGTGTGTATCTAGTCATTTGAGAATTTATACGCATGTGTGTGTGTTTTGTCAAGTTGGCATTTTTTTAAACTTGCATAGTGTGTATCTCTTTTTTAATTTATCTTTCACAGTATATATATGAATTTGCATGCATGCGAATTCACATGAAATGTTCCTTTGGGACTATATGTTTGTTAAGAGACTGAGAAACGAAGAAAAATCTTCGAGAAAAATAAAAGGAAAAACTTACAGGAAGAGTTGAGAAAAACTAGGAGAACTTAGAGAAATATAGGCTAAGAGTTATTAGAAATAAAGAGAGAAAGACATATGCAATGACGCAAAAATAAAAATAGTAATAGGACAAAGAGAAATATATATATATATATATATATATATATATATAGAGAGAGAGAGAGAGAGAGAGTTTTAGAGCATTTTTGGAGTTCTAGAAAATATTTTGTTTGGAAATTAAGTCGGAGTTCAAGGTTGATCATGTGTGTGGTTATACTCCTTGGTCAACTTCTGTAATTACTAGGCTCTGTTTGTGGTTACGCTCCTCAGCCAAAAGCATAAGTCATAATTTCCTCATAATCTTTAGGTAGATAAAGCAACTAGTAAAATATAATTTATTCAAGAATTTAGTTTAATCCAAACATAAGTCAATAAAGAGACCATGCTAGAATCACAGAACTAAAGGGCTGCCTCACACCTTCCCCTCGATCAATAGAATTTCTTATTCGAATTTCTAATTTGCAGATATAGAATATATAGTCATTTTATTTTGACTAGGAATTCAATAAGGTGACTTGGAACACTCAAACTCAATTCCAAGTGTGCACTCAGTAAAATAAATAATCCTTTTTCAAAACATCACTTTAATTGAAAATTTTCATTTTACCCCAAAACCAACTCTTAGCGGGGGGGGGGGGGGGGGGGGGGGGGGGGAAATAGGGGTGTGATAGATAGCGACTCTGCTGGGTGTAACCAGAATTCAAGCTTTTCTATTGACTTGTTTGGCTTTCTTTAATTTTTGAATATCATATTTGTTACCTAAATGTTCTATTTATATCCTTATTTACTGCTTTGATATTATTTGAATTGAAATATAAACTATCTTCTCTTGCAAACTCCTCTGAGTCTCTAGATGTACCTACCACTATTTACTATGTGTGCGGCTACTCTCCACAAAACCTTCTATCTGAGACGAACTAGTGTTCGGCTGTGATCCCAATTTTAAGAATATTTGTTACACATGTTAGGTGGGGTGGATCACCATTGGAACCAAAATAGTTTTACTACCTGTAAATTTTCCCTCCCCAATTCGAGTTGTCCACTCAGATAAGCCAATCTAGACACCTATCTCCATCCGCGCAAACCTTGTAGAATTGAAACTCAGACATGGTTATTCTTAGTAGGCTTCGCTTTATACCAATCATGTACATTCGACCTAGCGAGATTCAGAACAGGAGTCGGGTCTAAGACAAGTAACCATTAGAAAGACCATCATGTTCTTCTTTATGTGTTATTTGAAACGTATCTATTTAGAAGGATTTTGCATGTTGACCGGATTTAAGATAATCAATTGGTTAAAGAAAAGAGAATATTGTTCCTTTCATTTAAAAAAAAAATCATTTGATGCAAACTTTCAAAAATTCTTTGACTTTCTTAACTTACCTTTTTACCTTGTAAAGAAAATTCAAATTGTTTCTATTATTCACAAACTGAGCATACCTGATTCTCATCTTAGTCCCTCTACGAATTTGGTGATCCTTATGAAAAAAATTAATTTATTTTTGAAAAATAAATATTTTTTATCCTTATTAATAAATTCAATAAAAAATTATTATTCTTTCTCATTATTAAAAGAATAAAGTGTGTTTCCTTATATATCTCGTTTCATAAACTACGCATACCTGATTCTCTTTTCTCGAAAGTGAGATACTTAGGCAGCTCTTCTTGGGTATGGTGAACTTATTTAAAAATTCAAAAAAAAATCTTCGTACTTCATTTAGACGAGGTGTTTTATATACGTCTTAAAAAAGAAAAATACAAAAAAAATTCCTCTAATAGTTTTAGTTTTCATTTTTTATGAAATTCAAAATCAAAAAAAATTCAAAAAGATTTTTGTCAATATATTTTGAAAATAACAATAAAGAAAAAAAATTCTTTCACTCTTCATTTTATATTAGTTGCTTCAAGCGTTTCTTCGTAAGAAGAATACTAAAAAAAAATCTTTTGTAATTATAGGTTTTATTTTGCATAGGGGATTAAAACTGAAAAATTCAAAAAGATTTTCTTCTAATTTTGAAAATTTGTTATTTTTTTCCTCTAAAATTTCAAGAAAAAAAAGAGAGAAAAAAGAAAGAGAATTTAACTGGCCATTTTGTGCCAAAACATCTCAAACTACACACGCCTGATTCTTATCTTAATGAGATACGTAGACATTCCTTATCAAGTTCGGTGATGTTCTTAAGAAAAATTATGAAAATATTAAATTCTAACCCATTCGTTACCTCCAAAGTCAAAATAGTATTAAGGTGGTTTTTTTGTGGTTAAACTAGCATCTCATCCTACAACATCAAATCCAAGGGAAAGAGAAATATGACACATAAAGAAGGTACAACATCTGATGGAGATAACTTCAGAATGATTTATCGATTAAGATATCTCTCATTGGCATATTTGGGGTGACATGACTCGAGACTTTATATAGAACTTTTAAGATAATTTCAACATAGTTCCATCTAGCTCCATACTTATCAATATGAGAAAAGGACCACCAAAAATTTTTAATTATATGTTGTTAGGTGAAGAGAGCAAACTGCTATGGTCAAGCCATCAATGAAAGAGATAAATATGATTGATGTCTTCCCCAAGCACATGAGCCTGAGTAGTTTAACCACCTGCTTCATATTCAAAAACAGAGAAATGGTTGAATATGAAATAAATTCTGAAAAATTATTAGTCAAGTAGTCCTTGAGGCTACAATTCAGGCAACTCAAAATGGTTCAAGATATTTTGGGGTCAAGAAGTAAACAACTAATTAGCAATGGTTGTGGAGACTCCATTAATACTGAAGAGCAAATCAGTGGATAAGATGTCAAGCTCAGCAATTCAAAGGTCACACTTCTCCTCATGAGGAAGGAGTTTCTATAGTCTTTTTATTTTTCTTTCTATTATCTGAATTATTTCAGGATTATCGTTCGGGATCTACCTTATCTTATTTTCATATTATTTCTGTTCAAACCCTTCTACCTTTTCAATGTTGTCTCCCATTTTATTTAATTTTAATATATTTTTTTATTTATTTATTTATTTGTCTTTGTTTTCCTACATAGTTTATTTTATGGTGATTCTAGTGATATGATATGCAGGTTAAATTTTCAGTCAGATCTTAAAATTCAATTCAATCCAATCCAAAAACATTAACCCAAGAAGTTAAAATTGAAAAAAGGTATATAAGGAACTAGGTACAGTGTTGAGATGTTTGATGACCGAGTTGAAGCCTCACTTGGATAAATTGATACAATTATTTTGCAAATCAAAAATGAATTTGTCATCGATAAGAAAGACCAACTCAAGCATTTTGAATGGGATTATTTAGAAGATATATAGTCTCCACTGTCAGGAGAAGCAAAAGGAAGTTAGCTCCAAAAGAGCATGCATCATCCATTGTTAGGAAAGTATAATACAAGTGAACTTGTATGTTTCACAAGCATAAAAGAAGTGACACACGTTGACGTTCTTAGTCAAGGTCAATGTTAAAAAAATGTGTATGATCATTGTAATCCGCTCTTAGAATGCATGTTATGTACTTGCATTTTTAACAATTGATATGATGTAACCATTTTATTATGCCATACAAATATTATGTCATCCTTTATTACCCCTTTTGAGCTTTAGTTTAATTTTCTTTTGTATCCCTCTTTTAGAATCGGAACAGAATTTGAAAAAGTCACAAAAATAAAAATGAAAAGTGTCAAAAAATAGAGATAGAGAAAGTGTCCAAAAAAAATAGTGTCAAAAAAAAGTCTAAAAAAGAATAAGAAATGAAAATCAAAGAAAAGATCGAGATATCTGAACTACATTTACCTAATTCTTGCTATGACAAGATACGTAGGCAGCCCTACTCTGAGGTTAAGTTCAACCAAGTAAAAATTTAGTTACCTAGATTGACATAAACCTGGGGCAAAAGTTCTTTTAGTTTGAAATGAAACTGGGTCAAAAATTCTTTCTTTATGATTCGATTTCAAAAGTTGTCTGACCTTATTTTATGTATATTTTGAGCTCCATGCCTCCCTTTCTTTCTAACCCTATCCAGATGACAAGATACAACCAAAGAAAGACCTTCAGATCAATATTTAAAAATTTTGAATCTAAGCATATTATGGGTATATGATGTTTCACATTTGGGAAACCACTTTTCTTCATCAACATAAACAAAATGTGAAAAAAATGAATATAAAAGAGTCTTATTGGTAAAAGCCTTCGCAAGCACTATAAGACGATAGTAAAATGAGAGAAATAAAAAGAAGAGAGTCTTATTGGTTAAAACCCCAATGGGCACCATAAGGAGACAATGAGTTAAGAAAAAAAAATAAGAGAGGCTAGCTGGAGAAAATCATTTTGCCACGCCACTAGCCAAATAAGGTATGTGATATAGAGGCAACAAGTTTAAGAGTGGCTCAATTTTAAATTCAATAAGTCCAGCAAAGTAGATAAATGGTTGGGATGGGAATATCAATTTGCTTAATTCAAAATGCATGTCATAATTATTGGAACCCGCTACGACACCTAGATAAGTTTTTCTTTTTGTCATTTTGAAAATGAAATGTCTATTTTTATTTTATTTTCTCTCTACATTTTTATTTTTATTTTTATTTTTCCTATTTTGCTTTCATATGGAAAATCATCATCATCATTTTTCTCATACTATTGATTCAAAGTCATGTCAAGGCAAAGGAAAAATGACTTCAAAACTTTCTACTCACCAAAACTCAGGATATAGGTGGTGTTGCCTACAGTTAATCGTGCTGCTGGAAACAAGCACTAGAACCTATATTATAAGATAATATAGCACATAGATATATATGTGGGTCAGTACCTCTGAAATGTACTGAGTATGTGGAGGGGGTGAATGAATAAATAAAAAAATGGTTGTGTGTGTGTATATATATTTGTGTGTGTGTGTGTAAATTTTCAGATAATGCATGTTGAATTTAAATGACTCACCTTGGACTTGAGTAAAATTAAAGACTGCAAGATCATAAAACATAGATAATGAAGCATGTGAATAATCTTAGTGAGCCATAACACTTCGTTCCCAAAATATTTACTTTTATTCTTTCTTCTCGGTGATTCTTCTTACCAACATAAACAACGTGAGCTACCTTGGATTCTAATGTCTTACCTATTTTAGGAAAAGTTGTTCTATCCTTTCCATCGAAATAGAATCTTAACATAAATTATCACTAAACTTCATCCATATTGGGAAAAATCGTAACCTACGGTGGCTCGTAGTTTCCAAAAATTAAGGATATGATCATCTGGATTCTCCACTCAGTGATAAATACTACTCCCAGAATACTTATATACTCTGCATTCCCCACTCAGTGATAAATACTACTCCCAGAATACTTATATACTCATACTTTAGAAATCTTTCTTAAAATAGTATAAGGGTCTATAGACTTAAAATCAATTATCCTTCAATTTACTTTAAATCATAATCAAGATAAATATTTTTGGATTTCATGTCTTATCCTTAGATCAAAAGATCAAACTTTTCTTTGAATCATGATATAAAACATATCAATGGAGCTTAAGAGCATAAACTTCTTGTAAACTTTGTACTTGTACTTTGGACCTGGAATTCATGCTTCATTTCATAAGAATTCATAACAAAACATCATGCTCAATAATCACCTTGAAATCTTTCAATAATATACTAGTCGAGATAATAAAATTCAAATCATAATACAAATCTTACAAGACAAAACACAAAACATGGTAGTATCATACTTCAAGAATATAGTTGTTTGGGTATGAACCCTAATTCAAAACAAGTAAATTCAATCTTTAAATCATGGTTACAAGGATAGAAGAATAACCTTGTTCATAAACCCCACAAACCTTGAATTTCTTGACTTGTGAAAAGAGTTTGAACCTTAGGACTTGAAAGGTGAATTAGTGAGAGGAACCCTAATCTTGACGTTCTTAAAGATGGGAGAAGAGATGATTTTGTAAATTGATTGAGGAATAGAGGAACATAACACCTCTTTAGGGGTTATAGGTTGTGGGTTGGAGTTATAAAAAGAGAAAAAGGCAAAAAATCCCTTTAGCTAAACTTCATAGAAATTAATCGTTAGTCTTCACGAGAAAACCATTTGACTCATATGGAGAGGGTACGGCTAGGCCTATCAACTCGTAAGCTTGGAAGAATCAAAGATAGTATACACTGGTCAACATATGAGGGGTAACATATGATTCATCGCCTATCTATATTACTTAAAAACAACCAATCCTAGCTTGGACAAAACCTTAAGGTTTCCTTCATAAGATTCGTACCATGCTTAATGAATTATAAGGTCAACTCGTACGTACAAAAAACTTCATCTACTCATACTTCTCTAGGTATGATTTACTATACATAATTCATATGATCTATATACGACTCAAGAGAATGAGTCGTATAATGTACAATGACTTCCAGACACGGGGTATTACAGTATCTCCCCTTGGAAACATTTTTCCTAAAATGTGATTCATCTAGGATTTGGAAAAAGGACACAAGGATCCAATTACTCATGACATAAGGTGTGACTTAAGAATACTTACAAATCTTAAAGAGAAAGAGTTTTGGCTGAAAATAACTATTTACCTTCAGTAGGAACTGAGCTGGAAGAAAAGAGATGAGGATACTTGATCATCATGTCTGCTTCAGCTTCCCAAGTGGCCCCTTCAACCAATTGGTTTCTCCAAAGAACCTTTACTGACACTACTTCCATATTCCTTAGTCTTCGGACTTGCTTACCAAGTATCTCCATAGGAATCTCCTCATACATTAAGTTATTGTTGACCCCAATACTCTTTAGGGGAACTACTAAAGATAGATTTCTAATGCACTTCTGAAGCATGGAGAGATGGAATACTGTGTGAACTGCAGCTAACTCTGGTGGAAGGCTCAATTCTTAAGTAACCTCTCCAACACGTTTCACTATCTCATATGAACCAATAAATTTCAAACTCAATTTCCCTTTCTTTCCAAATCTCATTACATCTTTCATAGGTGAAACTTTCAAGAATACTAAATCCCCAACTTTAAACTTGAGCTCTCTCCTTCTTATATTTACATATGACTTCTGATAACTCTGAGTAGTTTTCAATCTCTCATGAATCAATTGAACCTTTTCCATATCTTTAAGAATAGAGGTCGTCCCAATCAACATCTCTTCACCAACCTCAAACCATCCTATGGGTGATCTACACTTACGCCAGTACAGTGCTTTAAATGGAGCCATATGAATAGCAGCATAATAACTATTATTATAAAAGAACTCAATCAAAGTTAGATGTACATCCCAACTTCCCTTAAATTCTAACACATACGCCCTCAATATGTCTTCTAAAGTCTGAATAGTCCTCTCTGCTTGACCATCCATCTAAGGATAAAAAGTTATACAAGCTTAACTTTTGTACCAAGACCTTTCTAAAAAGACTGCCAAAACTGTGAAGTGAATTGCATTCCTATATCTAAAATTATGGATAAAGGTATACCATGAAGTTTTACTAACTCACAAATATATATTCTAGCATAATCTTTTGTTGTATATTAAGTCTTTATAGGTAGGAAATGGTTGATTTAGTCATTCGAACTACTATGACCCAAATTAAGTCATGTTGACGTCTTGTATGAGGCAACCCTATGATGAAATCCATATTAATACCTCCTACTTCTAAGTAGGGATACTAATATTTTGCAACATACCACCCAGTCTCTGGTGTTCAACTTTAACTTGCTGGCAATTGGGACACTTGTCAATAATCTTTGCTATGTCCCTCTTAATACCATTCCACCAATGAATTTCTCGTAAGTCGCAATACATATTAGTAGTACCCGGATATATGGAATACCTCAAACCATGAGCGTCGGATAGTATCCTTTCCCTCAACCCGTCTACATTTGAAACACAAAGCCTACCTTGATAGAGAAGTACACCATCTCCGTGTTTGGAGAAAACCTCAACCTTTTGTTATTAGACAATTTCCAATATTTGGCTAAGTAAGGGGTTATTTTATTGTTTCTCCTTCACTTCAACTACCAAAGATGATTCCAAACTGTTTGAACTATTACTCCCCCATCATCAGTGTTGAGCAAATATACTCCCAAACGGTCCAACCTATGTACTTCTTTAGCCAAATCCCGCTCTTCTTTCTTCACATGGGATACACACCCATAGACAACCTACTTAGTGTATATGCCATTACATTGGCCTTACCAGGATGATAGATCACATTCATGTCATAGTTTTTCAACAAATCCAACCACCTTCTATGACAAAGATTCATCTCCCTTTGAGAAAGAACATACTGAATACTCTTATGGTTGGTAAAACTATCAACATGCACACCATAGAGGTAATGCCTGCAAATTTTTAGGGCAAATACCACAACAGCTAACTCCAAGTCATGGGTTAGGTATTTTTTTTCATGATCCTTAAGTTGCCTAGAGGCATAAGATATCACTCTCCCATTTCAACACACAACCTAACCCAACTCTAGAAGTATCACAATACACTACGAATCCGTCTAATCTTTCTAGTGGAACAACCACCGATGTTGAAGTCAATCTATCCTTCAACTCTTGGAAACTCTTCTCACACTTGTCTGACCCTGTAAATTTCATTTTATTTTGGGTCAGCTAAGTCAATGGTGCAGCTATAGAGGATAACTCTTCAACAAATATTCTATAATATCTAGCAAACATAAAATATTTCAGATATCATATGGAGTGATGGGTCTAGGCTAGTTCTTTACTACATTACTTTTCTGAGGATCTACATGAATACCAGCCCCTGAAAAAACATGCCTCAAGAAGGTAACAGATTCCAACCAAAATTCATATTATCCAAACTCACATATAATTGGCGGTCCTTGAGGGTCTGCAGCACTATTCTCAAATAGTATGTGTGTTCCTCCTCACTTCTAGAATACTCCAGGATGTCATCTATAATGACAATCGCAAACATGTCCAAGTACTTCTTGAAGACCCTGTTCATCAAACCCATAAAGGCTGCAGGAGCATTTATTGGAGCCATACGATATAGAGGGAATAGAAATGGGTTGAGTATTAGGAAAAAGATCAATACCAAATTCTATTTCTCTACCTGGAGGTACCGCTGATAGATCTTCGAGGAAAACATCAGGAAACTTATTAACTACCTTGATTGGATGAACTATTAGTGCTTTGACTCAAACTAAATGATAGATACATCTTTTTGATATTAACTTTTTGGCCTTAAGATAAGAGATGAAACAATCTTTGGGAAACACAGAATTACCCTCCCACTCAAAAATTGTCTCTTCGGGAATCTGAAACTTCAGCATACCAGTGTGACAATCTATGGATGCATAACATGAATGGAGCTAATCTATGCCCAGAATAACATCAAAGTCTACCATCTCTAACTCTATTAGGTCCGCTAGTGTGATATTGTGGAGGGCAGTGATAGGACACTTCCTATAGACTCGTCTAGCAAAAACTAACTCACCCATTCAGGTATTCTTAGAGAGATTCTCAAGACCTACCCTAAAATTTACAGAAACTAATGGGGTTATAAAATAGAGATTTAATCTTAGGTCTAACAATACATATACTTCAAGATGGAAGGCACAAAGCATACCAGTGATAACATCTAGAGAAATCTCCTGCTCTTGATGGGATGGTAAAGTATAAAACCAATTCTGGCCCTGACCACCACGATACTGGATGACGCACCCTGTGGAGGTACTAAGAGGACTGACTAAGCTAATAGATATGTAGCCTGATTCTAATGATGAATATCCCTACTTCCCTTCTTAGCATATGGACACTACTTGATCTTGTGGCCCAACTTTCCATGACTATAGCAACCTCCTTTGCCCATCAAACACTCATTAGGATGGGTTTTATCATACTTTGCAAATTTTGGGTAACTAAGCCTCCTGACTGCACTGTTTTGAGACCTAGAATTCAAAGTCCTTCCCCACTGCTCCTGGCTGGTCTTAGGTGCAAGGGCACTAGATAAAGATAGAGAAAGCACTGTTGAATGACTCTAAGACTGCGAACGGCTTCCCCCTCCAAACCTTGGTTGACTATACTCAAACTGTCAAGTCCTAGCCCTCCTATTTCTCTTCTTTCTCCTCTTTAACTCGTCTACCTCAATCTGTTGAGCATTATTCATCAATCGAGCAATATCCATATCCCCAATCAGCATGGCAATCCTACACTTCTTGACCACCAAATTAGATACCCAAGCAACAAACTAACTCATATGAGCTTTAGAGTCAGATAACAACTCGGGAGCATACTTATCTAACTAAGTGAACTTAAGTCAGTACTCCTTCAGTGTCATAGAGCCCTGCCTCGGGTTAATTAACTCTTCCACATTAGCATCTCTCATCTCACATGGGAAGAACTTATCCAAAAAAGTATTTTGAAACACCTGCCAACTCATAGGAGCAACATTCTAACCCCTACCTTTCTTTCATATAACAACCCAATCATAAGAAACATCCTTAAGCCTATAGGATACCAGATGTATGCTCTCCTTTTTAGTAATATGTATAATCTAATTAATCTATCTCACCTCATCAATAAAGAGTTGTGGATCCTCATCTACCTATGACCCATGGAACTAGGTGGATTCATCCTCATAAAGTCTTAAATCTGGGATGCAACTAAATTAGCATTTTTCTGAAGTGGGACTATTGCCTGTTGGTTTTCCTAAACATTAGCATTCACGGCATGGGCCAGTATTTGAAAGGAAGCTTGAAATTGAGCATAAAATACATTCTTATTCAGAGGGTCTACGTGCAGGGGTGGTTGATCACCATTTCTGCAGCCTTCATCTTGACAAGGAGGCAAATTCTATCTTGTAAAAGCACGTGGTAAGTCAGATAGATAAAAATGTAAGCACGATAGATCATTAAAGAAAGGATGAATTCCTAACTCATTCTATAGCCTCTTTCTCAGAAATGTAGCACGCTTTACATTCATGATCAAGACTCTACATAATGCGGCTTGTCTGACTCCTTAGGAATCTTCAAATACTTTGGCTCTGATGCTAAGTTTATAATTCCTTGGAAGTACTCCCTATATGTCACACGGTGATAAAGACTATGAATAGCCCTAAGCTAACCCATGTTATCTATTTAGCTTGAAACTCACGTAAAGAGTGAACTAATATTTATAGAAATTGTAGGTAAATAAATCCATATCTTAATAAAAGTCATCAACTTGAAAACCTTAAACAATCTTTTTGAACTTATAACATACACAGCCTAACAATCCTCTACTACCAATTATATGGCCACTCGAGCAGACCCCAGCTCACCCAAACATAAATGAATATCAACGAACAGAAGTCTGATAAGATAGGTCCTCAGATTATGAGGACTCACCAAATATCGAATGTAGGTGGCATTGCCTGTAGTCAATCGTGCTCCTGGAAACAAGCACGAGAACCAACATTATAAGACAATGTAGCACATAGACATATATATAGGTTAGTACCTCTAGAATGTACTGAGTATGTAGAGGGGGGTGAATGCATAAATAAAATAAGGGTTGTATATATAAATGTAACCTTTCAGACAATATATGCTGAGTGTAAATGACTCACCTTGGACTTGAGTAAAATTAAAGACTGCAAGATCATAAAACTTGGATACGTGAATAAGCTTAGTGAGCCATAACACTTAATTTCCAAAAATTATACTTTTATTCTTTCTTATGGGAGATTATTCTAACTTACATAAACCATGTGAACAACTATGGAGTCCAACGCCTTATCCATGTTGGGGAGAGCTATCTATCCTTGCCATTGAAATAGAACCTCAACTTAAGTAATCACTAAACTTCATCCTTATTGCAAAAAAGCTTAACCTACAGAGTCTCATAGTTTCCAGGAATATAAGATATGCTCATCGGCATTACCTTATCAGTGTTAAATACTACTCCTAGAATACTTATATGCTCATACTTAAGAAATCTACCTTAAAATTGTATAAGGACTTATAGACTAAGAACTAATTTTTCTTCTCTTTACTTTAAATCATAATCAAGATGAATAGTTGTGGATTTCATGTCTTAACCTTGGCTCAAAAGATCAAACTTTCCTTTGAATTGTGCTATACAACATATCAATGGAGCTTAAGAGCATAAACTTCTTGAAAACTCAGTAATTGTACTTTGAACCTAGAATTTATGCTTTATTTCATAGGAATTCATAACAAACATCATGCTCAATAAATACCTTTAAATCTTTCAACAATATCCCAGTCGAGATGATGAAATTCAAATCACAATACAAATCTTGCAAGATAAAACATGAATATATTAAAACCTTAATGCACTTAAAGCTTTCAATCACAAGGTAGTATCATACTTCAAGAATATGGTTGTTTGAGTATGAACCCTAATTTAAAACAAGTAAATTCAATCTTTAAATCATGTTTTTGGGGCGCAAGGATGGAAGAATAACCTAGTGCATGAATCCCAAATACATGAAATTTCTTTACTTGTGAAGAAAGTTTGAACCTTGGGACTTGAAAGGTGAATTAGTGAAGGGAACCATAATATTGATGTTCTTAAAGATGGGAGAAGAGATGATTTTGTTAATTAATTGAGGAATAGAGGAAAATAATTCCTCTTTGGGGGTTATAGGTCGTGGGTTGAAGTTATAAAATGGGGATAAAACCAAAAGTACTTTTAACTGAACTTCATAGAAATTGATTGTCAGTCTTCATCAGTCAAACATACGACTCATATAGTGAGGGTACGACTACGCCTGTCAACTCGTAATCTTGGCAAAATCAAAGATGGTATACATTGGTCAACATACGAGGGGTCACATACGATTTGTTACCGATCAATACAACTTGGAAACAACCAATCCTATCTTGGACAAAACCTTAGGGAGCCTACACTGATGAACTCACAACTTCCCTTCATACGACTCGTACCATTCTTGATGACTTATAAGTTTAACTCATACCTATAACAAACTCATACTGCCCTAGGTACGATTTACAATACACAACTCGTATGATGTATGTATGACTCATGAAAATGAGTCGTATGATGCACAGTGACTTCCATACATGGGGTATTACAGTAAAGTACTCAAGAATGCTTGTCATCTATTAGTTTTTGGATGCATAAAAATATAAAAAAAGTATTAGAAGTTAAGTCAAAGGGTACCAAGCGATGGAGATATTCCTAAGTCAAAACCTTTTGGTAGCCAAAACTTGGGACTAATAGTAAAACAAGTCAACAATACTTATCAATGATTTGAATCAGATATAAACATGACGTGTTTAGGAACAGTAGTCTCAAAATCCAAAATACGACAAACCAACCACCATATTTTCAAACGCACATTTTTTCTTTGTTGGAAACAGGGATGAAATGTTGCCTTCTCATTAAAGGCTTCAAACTCTTAGTATCCAACGGTGTAATTTTGCACTTCTGTCAACGCAAGAGAAATGGTATAACATAGGATGTTGGATTACTATAGTAGTAAATTTTTTCCCTTGTGAGATGCACTTCCTGAAATGAAACTATTTAAGGCTTTAACTTACCCTTTCTATTATACTTTTCAAAAGTTAGGATCTGGAGACACTCATAAAAATTTTTTGATACAATCTGGGACTAAATTTTTGTTCGTGTTGTTTGAATTTTACTTTTCTGCTCATGCCCCTCCTAGACAATAGGAATTTACTTTCAGCTTAGTACCCTCTTGTATAATGGACTTTACTTTCAGTTCAGGACCCTCCTGGATAATTGGACTTTACTTTTATCTCAGGACCCTCCAGGATAAAGGGACTTTACTATAAGCTCAGAACCCTCCTAGATAATGAGACTTTAATTTTAGCTTTGGATCTTTCTAGATAATGGAACTTTACTTTCAGTGCAGGACCTTCCTGGATAATGGGACTTTACATTTTTGGTTCACTATTTAATTTGAGTTTAGAAACACTCTTAGAGAAAAGAAATTAATTTAAATTTAAATCTCAGGAGCCCGCCTAGAGAATAGGGTAAAAAAATTAAAAGTCAGGAGCCCACCTGGAGAATAGGGTAAAGAAATTATAAGTCAGGAGGCCTCTTGGGAAACATGATGAAGAATTTGAATCTTAAGATACTCAGCTGGAGAATAAGGTAAAAAAAATAGCATGTATGGAGCCCGTCTGGAGAACTGGGTGAAAAAATTACAAGTTAGGAGCCTACTGAAAAAATAGGGTGGAGATTTTCAAGTTCAAGTCAGAAGTGTCAGTCTGAAGAATAGATCAATTTTTAAGTTTCTCTCCAATACAAAGAGTTGACATGGAAGAACATTTCATTTTTCATTTTCAACTCAAAATAACGACTACCTAGCCACTTGAGAAGTTATGAAGATTCAAGTCAAGTAGAAAAGATTCATAGATAGGATCTTTCACTTATATCTTTATTTTCAATTTTTATTTTTCATTTGGATGTAAAGGCAGAAGTCACAAAATATAGACTCAATGAAACCTCACTCGAAATTAAACTCATCATCTCACCATTTCGCCTCATTGAACTACACGCGACCTGATTCCCTTATAACTCGAGATATGTAGGCGATCCAAAATCAGGACTCGATCGCATCTCCTTATTCTTTCATCTACCCTTTTAAATAACCAGAGAATCAAAACATGTTTTTTGTCTAATTCTTTGAATAAAAAAATGAAGTGTTTTCAAACAAAGAGGGGGAAAATGTAAACATGTAATTTTTAACTCTCCCCTAACTTTTACCTATTTTTAGTACCAAATTTTTTATTTTTGTCAAACGGTTTTTCATCTTTTATTTTCATTTTTAGCAGGTTTTATTTGAAAAATTGTGAAAAAAAATTATTTAAAAAAGAGATACATTTTCAAATATGTTTTATTTTATTTTTATTATTTTTAAATAATAATAAAATTTTCAAAAATATGTTTTTCTTCTAATTTGATTTTAGTAAATAAGTTAGTAATTTTATCATTCTCTTATTTATATTTTATTTTAGGTTCTTCATAAATTTTTCATATATTTTCTTAGTATTAAAATAAATTAGTCATTATTATTATTTTTTATCCTTTAAAGAAAAAGAGAAAATAATTTTAAACATAAACTACCCGAACTTCCCACCAACCTATACACCCATTATCCCCCATGTCCCTCATGCACATACACACATCCTCAACTGCACAAACCCACACCCATGACAATAATTCAACTCCTACACTTCACTATATAATATACACATGCCAGCACACTTAAGGGATAGAGTAGAAAACATACGAATAGAAGATTAAAAAGAAGGAAAAGAAAGAAAAAGGTGAGATTGAAAGAGAAACTTAGAGAAATCAAGAAAAATAAAACTTAAAGAAGAATGAATAGGCACAAAAACAAGCAGAAAAACTAAGGAAAAACAAGTGAGAAAAAAACAAGTAAGAAATAAGAGATGCAAAAAAACTAGAAGTGAGAAAAGAGAGTCTTCTAAAGGGTTCGTGAGTTGGAGTTCGACTTCTGGTTTCAATTGCGGGTTTCTGGCGAAGCCATCATTGCTTCTATTTTAGCTATTCTACCATAGAGGTTCATATTATATTCTTTTTCTATACTTTTAGTTTTCATATAAGTTTTGAGATGTGAATCCCTACCTTTATTTTAGTTTTATGGTAAAATTTGGGTGTGATATTATTATATCCATGGTCTATTTTTATGGTGTTTAGGCAGATTCTTAACTTGCTTTATTATTTAGTGTCATTCTTCGTTCTCTACCCTATTTAATTTAAACAAGATTGAGTTAGTGTGCATGTGTAATTGTTGGAATCTATCAGTTAGCTATTTAGTTTATAACTAATCAGTAATCAGTTAGTTAGTTAGTTACTGTGCTCAGATTTTACTGTTGCATTGGTTCACTGTTACATTGAGTTAGTATGAGTGACTTAGTTTGCTAAATGGGCTGGTAGCTAATAATGCTTATGAGTTAAGTTAGGAAGCTTCTAGAAGTTGTAAACTAATCTCTATATATAGATACATAGTTGAAGTATCACATTGTAGTATAAAAATTCAATATACAAAAATCATTCTTCCTAGTCTGTTCATAGAAGCTTAAGCTATTAGGCTTCTGATTTTCTGAATTTGATAGCTTCTCTCATGGTATCAAAGCGACAATCATGGAGACACAAAATAGTGAAGATTCATAGAATTTAGATCTATATTATAGTAGAGAGTAGATTTTTATTCTTGATGAAGTTTTTGCTTTGGTTGTGTTAATTTTTCTCCTTCTAAAATTGTTCTATGCAGATTTGTCTTTCAGAAATTATTGTAGTGAAGATTGCAATGGCATCAAAAATTGATTTGAGTGATCCTTAATTCATAGGAACTTTAGATATGTCTGGGGTTATACTAATTCCAATCAAGTTGGTTGGATTAGAAAATTATGGTATGTGGAGTCGATCGATGAGAATTGTCCTACTAGGAAGAAATTTGGATTTGTGACTAGAGCATCCAGTAGAGAAGTGTACATAGAATAATTACATGGATAATGAGAAAATTGTAATGCAATAATGTTGTCTTGGTTGATGAGCTTAGTTAGTGCAGAGTTGCTAAATGAAATTTTTTATACAACAAATGTTCATGAATTGTGGGAAGATATAAAAGAGGGATTTGATAAGATGAATTGTATAAGGTTGTATCAGGGATGCAAGGAAATCAATACATTGTCTCAAGGAATTGATTCAGTTGTTACCTACTTCACCCAGCTAAAGAGTTTGTGAAATGAGTATGATGAAATGATCGTTGCTCCATCATGTGACTGTCCAAAGTCAAAAGACTATGCTGATTCATCTATCTCCATTGAGACTGATGCAGTTTTTAGGTAGTTTGAATGACCCCTATGATCAAGCTAGAAGAAAGATTTTATTGGAGGGAATTACACCTACCCTTAACCAAGAATTTGCTATAATAGCAGATAATGAACTTTAGCAACTTGCTTGTGCATTTGTCATAAGTGAAAAATTAGATCCTATAGCAATCAGGAATCTTAGAGGTTCAATACTGATGGCCATCATGAAAACCAATTTACAGGTCAAGTGAATAATCAGTTTCTTGATGGAGATACAGGTTAACTTACTTCAACTAGCTATGGAGGTCACAAGAAAGCTAATAATTCATGCTTTCCAAAGGATAAGGGTTCACTAATAGAGAATACAAGTAGATCATAGATCTTTTAAATTATGATCAACAAGACATGAAGTAGGTTAACATGTAAGGTATAGCTACGTATTTATTCTCTAGTGTTGAGTCAAAAGAATAGATAGTGGATTCTAGATCTACTCATCACACTGTAGCAAGCAGAAATATATTTACAATGAAGGAAGTAGTCAAAATGGGAATGGATAAAGTGAATCTTCCAAATGGAGAAAAATCTGATACATTACACATTGGAGAAGCATTTTTGTTACAAGATGTAATTATGAAATATGTGTTATTTGTGCCAAAATTTTAAATGAGTCTACTATCAGTTTCAAAAGTCACTAGACAGTTGTCATGTTTTATATCATTCTATCCTAGCTTCTGTGTGTTTTAGGATCTCTGCAATGGCAGGGTGAAGGGGATTGGTAGAAAAAAGGAGTCTTATACATTATCAAAAATAATTTTAGAATAATGAATGAACTTAAAGGTAAGGAGAAGCTGGCACCAAGTTTGAATGTTCATGATAGCGGCCAATGGCACAAAAGGCTTAGACATTCATCTGCACAAATATTGAGATCACTAGATCTTCTAAGTCATAGTAAGGATATTGATTTGTTGAATAATTGTCATGTCTATCCACTAGCTAAACAAACTAGACTACATTTCCTATTAGTGAAACTAAGTGAAATGTATTCTTTGATGTTGTTATATGGATTTTTAGGCTCTTTATAAAACTCCAACTTTTGATAATAAATTCTATTTCTTAACAATCATGGATAATTGTAGTAAATATATGTAGATCCATCTATTGCAGCTTAATTCTAAAACTATTCTAGCTCTAAAAGATTTCCTATTGATAATTAAGACTCAATTTGGAACTAATGTGAAGATTCTAAGAACTGATAATGGGATTGAGTTTTTTAATAATCAGTGTAATGCCTTATTTAAGTTTTTGGGCATATTACATCAAAGCAGATGTCCATATACACCATAGTAAAATGGTGTAGTATAAATAACGCACATGCAAATCTTGAATATAGCTAGAGCTATTAGATTTCAATCATAGATGCCTATAAGATTTTGGGGTTTGTTTGTTCAATATATTGTCTATCAGATGAACAAACTACCATCATCATCTGTTAATGGTAAAAGTCCCTATGAATTATTATTTTCCAAACCTCCCTCACTGGTATCTCTAAAGATATTAGGTTGCCTATGTTATGATCCAACATTGCCTAAAGGTGATAAGTTTTTTGAAAGAGCAAGACCTGCAGTACTAATGGGGTACTCCACTATTCAGAAAGGATATTTGTTACTGGACCTGAACTCCAACAAGCTTTATGTCAATAGATATGTCATATTTCGAGAAGATTTCTTTATATTTGCTAGATTAGAGGTCAGAATCACTCCAATGAGTTAAGAAAAATTTGCAAACAATAGTGATAATGCAAGCTCAATTATTTTAGTAGAACGTGGTGATAGCCTTGCTATGAATGAAGAGCCCTCTCGAGATACATCAGTATTTGTTCTACTAGTTGTCATTACAGAGTTTTTAATTGATCAATCAAATGGCCTAATGCCTTTACTTCCAAACAATGAGGAGCATGTCTCTTGCCCACCTAGAGAAAGACCTAGAGAACCAAAACAGTGTATTTGGATAAAAGATTAAGTAGTTCCAGGGAAGGGAAGATGTACCAGATATCCTATTGCTAAATACCTATCTTACAATAATACTAATCCTTCTTATCAAGGATATGAAATAAGTTTCTCCAACTTAATAGATCCATAGTTTTTTAGCCAAACAGCTAAAGATGATAGATGGATCCAGGCTATAAAGTTGGAAATAAAATCACTTCAGGATAATAACACATGGGAGATAGTTGGATTACTACCTGGTAAGCCTATCATTGGTTAAAAGTGGTTGTATAAAATTAAATACATGGAAAATAGAGAGGTTGAAAGGTTCAAATCAAGACTGGTAGCTAAAGGTTATAGTCAATAAGAGAAACTAGATTACCATGACACATTTTCACTTTTTGTAAAGATGGTGATTGTTAGATGTGTCATTGCTCGTATTGTCTTAAAAGAATGGTGCTTATACCAAATTCATATCTATAATGCCTTTTTACAAGGAGATTTAAAAGAATAAAAATATATGAAAATTCTTGATGGTTTTCAGCAAAATGGATATCATAAAGTTTATAGGTTATTTAAGTCTTTATATAGACTTAAGCAATCTTCTAGATAATAGAATTTTAAGCTCACAATAGCACTTATGTCTATAGGATTTTCTCAAAGTGCCTATGACTATTCTCTGTTAACCTTTAAGAAGACAAAAGGGATGGTGATAGTATTAGTTTATATGGATGACTTGCTCATTACTAGAGACACTGAATCTATGATTTTTGAGGCAAAAATAGTACTACAAAGGAACTTTAAGCACAAGGACTTGGGAAAGCTTAAATAGTTTCTAGGGATTGGAGATTTAAGATCAACATAATATGTTATTTTAAATAAAATAAAGTACATACTGGAGCTAATATCTGAAACAAGTCTTGCTGGTGCAAAACCAGCTATTATACCTCTAGAATCTAACATTGAGTTGACATCAATGGAATATGATAAAGTTGCAGGTGATACTGGTGATACTATTTTAAAGGATGTAACTTGGTAATACCCTGAAAGATCCTAGACAAGTTTAAATCTATATGTCACTTCTTTAGAAGTCCCAAAGGAATTTATTTCACTCCAAGTACAAGAGACAGCAATTTTAAGACCTCAAGATTTTGAACATTTTATTTTTGGTCTTCCTGAGTTCGAAACATTGATTTTTGAGTTGAAATATTTTTATGCATATTAAAAGGGACATCCAATAGACTTTTTGAATTTTTGAAAGGGGTTCAGAGTGTTTTTGGACCACAGAGGTAAAATGCCTCTGTGATTTGGCCATTTCACGGAGACTAGTCTCTGCGATAGCCTCTGTGCCATAGAGGTTGTGTTTTTTCTGCAATTTTATATGAAGTTCAAAGGGGCATTTTGTTTTCTGACCATCTACCTAATTATACAAATCATGATCTAAAACCCAAGAGAGGCATTATTTGCCCCATTCAACCTAAGTTAACAGCGTAAAAATATTCTCCATCCCCAAGAACACAAAATTTCAATTTTTTTCTCAAGAATTCAATCATTCATGTCCCAATTCCAAGTATTCTTAAAGAATTCAAGCAACTCTGGAATATAGAGTATTCATTAATAGGTTCTTTCCACCCATTGAATCTGAAGAAACCTTTGTATTTCATATACAAACCCCTTTTTCCTCTTTTATGACATTACAATGTTAAGTTTAAATTTACTTGATATTCTCATAGTAGTTTTAAATTCAGTCAATGCAAATATGTTACCCCATGTGATTTTCATTATTGTATTCTTTAAAATTCAATCACTCATATCATGCTCAGTTGACACCATGTTAACTTACCAATTCATAAATTAAACCATATGAGCATGTTATCCTCATAAGTTTCACATATTTCCATACTCATAATCATGGATTCCATCAGTTAGGGATGTGTTCTATGTTTTGGGTCTATGAATCATGAATTCCCTTTTAGTGTTTTTAATTAACGTTATTGTATTTAAAGTATTGTTCAGTGCTGGTGGGTTATGAACACCTGATACCTATATGTTTATACATATTTCCATTTTCAAGTAACAAGTCTGTTAGATAATGATCTTGTTTTTGTATTCAGAGTATCATGTTCATATTAAGCACTTATTAGTGCCATATCATATTAAACGACTAATAATACCAGTGTCATTCATTTAGGATAAACACTTAGCACCGAGTGAACACAAGGGTGGAGGCTCTCCCATTAGTTAGGCATGAGTTATTAGTAGCAATCACTAAGTTTCAGACCTACAATGCCACCATAGATTATGAGGGTTCCCCCATCAGTAGATGCATGACACCCTTGTCCTTTGGGACATCAGCCTTGTGGATCCACATCGTCAGTCATGTGTAGGTACCTATGGCAATGTACCAACACCCTTTTAACTAGGGTTATAGGTTAGACCCGGATAGCTCAGATTGGGGCATGGTAGTTGTAGTTAACTCCTACGGTCTCAGTTTAATATTATGACCAAATCAACTCAGATTTTTATGACCAAGTGTTCAATAGTTTAGTTATTCAGTTTACGTATTTTCTCAGCTCATGTTTGACGTGGTTTTGCAATTCTCTTACGTGTTTATGAATTTCTGCCTAGTATTTATATATATATATATATATATATATCAATTGTCTCTATCTCACATACCAGTAAATTCTAAGTACTGATCGTATACTCTCTTTTGTGTTATATTGATTTCACAATATAGCATCATGTATATATATCAGTTATCTTGCATTCTTCTTACGTGTTCATGTATTTCTGCCCAGTACGTATATGTATCTCAGTTGTCTCTATCTCACATGCCAGTAAATTCCAAGTACTGATCGTATACTCTCTTTTGCACTATATTTATTTCATAATATAAGTTTAGATGCTCAGTTTTTGGTTGCCCTTAGTTAGTCCAGTGCCACTCAGCAGCAATTATGGTAAGTCCTCATCCATCGAGGACAAGTAACTATAGTTATTTTTAGTATTTTCTTTATTTCACTCAATCAGAGTTAGTTGGGGGTTTGTCTCATCAACTCCTCATGTCTTAGAGGCTTTCAGATATTTAGATATTCAGATGTTCATACTTATTTTCAATTTTATCAATAGTTCAGTCACATTGTTATTTTTTTAGTATTACATTCCTAACAGAAGTTTATCAGTTTAGCTTCCTCACATGATGTTTTATTATCATCTTATACAGCGTTCATAATAGGTACCAGATCATGGATTAGCTTGGGGTCACTTGTGACCTTAAGCACTGTGTTATGACTAAGGGTAGCCATGGATCATGACATAACTTGGTATCAGAGCCTAAGGTTTTAAAGTGTCCTAGGATATTTGAAAGTCTCGTTGGGTAGAATTTTGTGCATGGTTATTAAGCGCGCCACACTTATGGGTAAGAGGCTATGAAATATTTTAGGAAATATTCCCTTCTTTTAGAGTTCCTATCATGTGAATGATCGTGGGCACTATTCAATTCCTTTTTCCAACTTGTACTTTATCCATTTATATAAAATTTCTCCCATAAGAACCAACAGAAGAAAAAAAGGGGGATCAGCTTTCACCACCACCTATTCAGGAAGATCCTCTAAATGAACATGTTTCCCATGCTGAATTTAGGGTTGTTTTCATAGATTTGAATCATTTTGTAGCTTCTAAAAATAATCAGCAAGCTATTACCTTTGTCAATCCAGTAATAAATACAACTCCAGCTAGGATTCGAGACTTTACTTGTATGAATCCTTTAGTATTTTTTGGATACAAGTCTGAGGAGAATCTATAAGAGTTGCTAGATTGCATATAGAAGGTGACTGGCATTATGGGTGTCACTCTAGTAAGAGTACTGACTTAGTTTCTTTTTAGTTAAAATAGGTAGCGCAAATTTGGTTTAAGCAGTGAAAGGAGGATAGAGGTGTTAAGGCAGGGCTTACAGAATGGGATAATTTTGCTACGGATTTCTTAGACTAATTTTTTCCACTTGAGTTAAGTAGGCTAAGGTTTAATAATTTATAAATTTGAAGTATGGTAACATGATTATGAAGGAGTACTCACTCAATTTCACCAAGTTAGCGAGGTATGCTCCGACTATGGTGCCTGATTCTAGGTCCAAGATGAGCAAGTTTGTGTTGGGAGTTTCTGAGAAAGTGGTTAAAGAGTGGAGGATGGAAATGTATATAAAAGATATGGATCTCTTTAGGTCCATGGTCCATGATTAGCAGAATAAGGAGAATAAGCGTAAGGAGAAGGAAAAAGGGAATAAGAGGGCCAGAACAGGTAGGTTCAACTTTTTTCAGCAGAGGTTTGATGGAGAGAATCATTATTAGTTCCACCAAAAAATTTTAGTTCTATCCCCATCTTCTACCGATGTGCCAGTGGCAATGTTCAGGTAGGACAGTTGGGATAGAGCACCAGGCTCTAATTCCTAGGGTAGTGTAAATGGTGGTTATACTAATCTACTTTGCAAAAAGTATGGTAAGAAGTATAGGTTGAGTGTAGAGTAGGTAGTGTTGCGAGCTTTAGATATGGTAAGTCAGGTCATAAGATAAATGATTGCTCGTTGGGTATGCTTAATGGTAGAAATGATCATCGGCAAGGCCAGCCTAATTCTTCTGCAGCACCCATAGGTCACCCTACTCATTAGAGTACCACCTCTACTGCCACAAGTGGACAACATCAGAACTAACTTAATGCTCTCCATACTCAACATGATCATGAAGGTTCCCCTTATATGGTTACGGGTATGTTACAAGTCTTCCATCTTTAGGTTTATACATGTTAGACCCTAGAGCTTCACTTTATTTTGTAAATCCTTATATAATTATGGACTTTGGTATTAGTCCTGCCATATTAGTAGAGCCTTTCTCAGTGTTTGCCCTAGTGGGTAGTTCTATTATAGCCAGGTAGGTATACAGGAATTGCCCGGTTATAGTGTCTCAAAAGTTACTTCAATTGACCTTGTGAAGTTAGAGATGACTGATTTTGATATTATTCTCGGCATTGATTGGCTCCACTCGTGCTATGCCTCAGTTGATTGTAGAAATAGAATGGTCCAACTCCAGTTTCCTAAAGAGCACATTATTGAATAAAGAGGTTGTACTTCAGTGCCTAAGGGTCAGTTTGTCTCTTATCTTAAGGCAAGAAAGATGATATTCAAGGGATGTAATTACTATCTCATAAGAGTTAAGGACTCAAATTCTAAAACTTAAAATCTTGAGTTAGTTACAGTAGTGAATAAGTTTCCAGAAGTGTTCCCTGAAGATTTTTCCAGAGTTCCTCTCAAAAGTGAAATTGACTTTGGAATAGATCTCCTCCCGAATACCAAGCCAATCTTATTTCTACCTTATAAAATGGCTTCAGTTGAGCTTAAGGAATTATTGGAATGGTTGAAAGATCTCTTAGATAAGGGTTTCATCAGGCCTAGTGTTTCTCCATAAGGCACTTCAGTTCTCTTGGTGCGTAAGAAAAATGGTTCCCTCCAAATGTGCATCGACTACCATCAATTGAACAAAGTCATAACAAAGAATTAGTATCCTCTCCCTATGATTGATGACTTGTTATACCAACTTCAGGGTTCAAGCTATTTCTCTAAGATAGACCTCTGGTCCGGCTATCATCAGCTAAGACTCAGTGAAAGTAACATCACGAAGACAGCATTCAGAACTCGGTATGGTCACTTCAAATTTCCAGTTATGTCTTTTGGACTAACGGATTCTCTTGAAACTTTTATGTACTTGTTAAATAGGGTGTTCAATAAGTACTTGGACATATTTTTCATAGTCTTCAAAGATGATAACCTCATCTATTACCATAGTAAAAGTGATCATGCAGACTATTCGAAGGTGGTATTGCAGACCCTTAAAGATTATCAGTTATTTTCTAAGTTTAGCAAGTGAAAATTCTGGATGAGGTTAGTATCTTTCCTTGGTCACATTATTTTTGGTGATGGCATTCGAGTTGATCCTCAAAAGACTAAAGCAGTGAGAAACTATCCTAGACTCATCTCTCCATCAGATATCAGAAGTTTCTTAGTTTTAGCCAATTACTATAAATGGTTTGTTAAAGGATTTTCTTCTATGTCTTCTCCCGTGTCTTGACTAATCTAGAATATAGTCAAATTTAAGTGGTTAGATTCATACAAGAAGATTTTTTAGGAGCTGTAGACTCGACTCTCCTCTGCTCCAGTCTTGACTTTACCAGAGGGTTCAGATAGGTTTGCAGTTAATTGTGATGCTTTTAGATATGGTCTTGGTTGTGTGTTGATGCAATGAGGTAAGGACATAGCCTATGACTCTAGACAGCTTAAACCCTATGAGAAGAATTATCCGACCCATGACCTTGAGTTGACCATAGTTGTCTTTACCTTAAAGATCTAGAGGGATTATTTGTATGGGGTTCATGTTGATGTAATCACGGATCATAAGAGTTTATAGTATGTGTTCACTTATAAGGATCTAAATATTTATTAGAGGAAGTGGCTGAAATTATTATAGGACTATGATATGAGTATTATATATTACCCAATAAGACTAATATAGTGGTTGATGCCCTTAGTAGATTGTCTATGGGAAGTGTTGCGCATTTTGAGGATGATAACAAAGAGTTAGTATGTAAGGTTCATTATCTTGCTAGGTTAGGTGTTCGGTTGGTTGATTCTCTGAAGGTAGTATATAGGTTCAGAATGGTTCGGAATCTTCATTGGTTGCCAAAGTGAAAGAAAAGCAAGAAAGGGGTCCTATTTTAGCCAAGTAGAAGGAGATAGTTCGGGATCAGAAGGTTGAGGTTTTCTCCCAAGGGGAGATGGTCTGCTTTGATTTTAAGGTAGGTTATGTGTTCAGTGTGTTGTTGGTTTGAGGCAATGAATATTAGTTGAAGTGCATGGTGCACGGCATTCTATCTACCAAGGAGCCACTAAGATGTACGGTCATTTGTTGGAAATAGTGTGGTATAAAGAAAGATAATATGGAATTCGTGGCTAAGTGTTCGAATTATTAGCTGGTTAAGGTTGAGCACTAGAGTCCTAGTGGTATGCTTTGGGAATTTAGCATCCCCACTTGGAGTGGGAGGTGGGGAACATAGATTTTGTGATTGGGTTACCTCGTATGTGTCGCCAGCATGCTTCCATTTAGGTCATTGTAGATAGAATGACCAAGTCAGCCCATTACTTACCAGTTCATACTCTGTACTCAGCTAAGGACTATGCTGGACTCTATATTAGAGATTTGGTAAAGTTACATAGTGTTCCACTGACCATCATTTCAGATAGAGGTACCCGATTTACCTCTCACTTTTAGAAGACTTTTAAGAAGGGTCTAGTACCCAAATCTATCTCGATACAGCTTTTCACCCTCATATAGAAGGTCAGGAAGAGAGGATCATTCACACCTTAAATGATATATTGAGGGCTTGTGTTATTTACTTCAAGGGTAGCCAGGATAACCACTTACGTTTGATTAAGTTTGCCTATAACAACAGATATCACTCTAGTATTCAAATGGCTCTATTTGAGGCTCTTTATGGAAAGAGATATAGATCTCCTATTGGTTAGTTTGATGTAGGTGAGGTTAGTTTTATAGGACCATATTTAGTTTTTGAGGCCATGGATAAAGTTCAGTTTATTCGAGAAAGGATAAAGACAGCCCAAAGTCGTCAAAAATCATATGTAGATGTAAGAAGAAGAGATCTTGAGTTTGATGTTGGTGACCTGGTTTATTTGAAAATTTCACCTATGAAAAGGGTGAAGAGATTCAATAAGAAAGGGAAGCTCATTCCACGCTATGTTGGCCCATATAAGATTTTGAACTATTTTGGGAAGGTAGCTTATGAGTTAGAGTTGCCTAAATATTTAACATCAGTGCATCCGGTGTTTCATGTCTCTTTGCTAAAAAAATATATTGGTGACTCAGCTTCTGTTGTTTCTTTAGAAAGTATAGATGTGAAAGATAGTCTTTCCTACGAAGAAGTCCTAATTGAGATACTTGACCCTCAGATTTGTAGTCTAAGGAATAAAGAAGTTCCCTTGGTTAAGTTCCTATGGAAAAATCAGTCAGTTGAAGGAGCTACTTGGGAAACAGAATCAGATATGCAAGCCAAGTATCCCCAACTTTTATCTATGAATTTAGATTCATCTTGAGGTAATTGTTTCTCTTGAATTGATTAGCCTATTTTCTATCTCACCAATCCAACCATCCTCATGTCATTGCATGCATTCATGAATTTAGTTCAGTCCATGCATCACATTTGTAGTTCAGTTAGTTAATCATGTTTTAGCTCTTAAGTATTTAGTGCATAATCTCACACTTCTTAATATCTTAGTTATGATAGTGTCACTCGGGGTTGAATAATCCCAAAGGGGAGATATTGTAATACCCCAAAATATCCTATACAAGTTTTCAACTATACGTCATATGTTTAGAAGTACCAATGGCATTTATTTCACACTAAGTACAAGAGACTTAGCCATTTTAAGACCCAAAGATTTTGAAAATTTTATTTTTTGCCTTCCCGAGTTTGAAATGTTGATTTATTAGTTGAAATATGTTTAGGGATGTTAAAAGGGTCATTCGAGAGAGTTTTGGAATTTTCGGAAGGGGCATGGGGTGTTTTTGGACCACGGAGGAAGAATGCCTCCGAGATTTAGCCGTGTCACGGAGGCTAGTCTCCGCAATAGCCTTCTTGCCACAGAGGTTGTGTTTTTCTTGCTATTTTATTTAAAGTTCAAAGGGGCATTTTGGTCTTTTACCATCTCCCGAATCATCCAAATTTGAATTTAAAACCCAATAGGAGCATTATTTAACCCATTCCTCATCAGTTAACAACGTAAAAATCATCCCTATTCTCAAGAACACAAAATTTCATGTTTCTTATCAAGAATTCAACCATTCAAGTTCCTAATTCCAAGTCTTCTTCAAGAATTCAAACAACTCAGGTATGTGGGGGTATTCATCAATGTGTTTCTTCCACCCATTGGGTCCCAAGAACATTTTGTATATCATGTATAACCCTTTTCCCTCTTTTTATGAAATTACAATGTTAAGTATGAATTTAATCGATATTATCATAGTAATTTTGAATTCAAGCCATGTCAATATGTTTTCCCATGCGAGTTTCGTTATTATCTTCTTTAACTTTCAATCACTCATATCATGATCAATTGACACTATGATAACTTACTAATTCATGAATTAAACCATATGAGCATGTTGTCTTCACAAGTTTAACATATTCACATACTCATAATCATGGATTCCATCAGTTAGGGATATATTCTATGTTTTAGGTCTTTGAATCATGAATTCCTTTATAGTGTTCTTAATTTATGTCATTGTATTTACAGTATTATGAATACCTGATACCTATATGTCTATACATGTTTCCATTTTCAAATACAAAGTCAGTCGAATCATGATCTTATTTCCATATTCAAAGTATCATGGTCATGCTGAGCACTTATCAGTACCACATCATGTTAAGCAAATAATAATACCAGTGACATTCAATTGGGAGTAACACTTAGAACTGAGTGAAGGCAAGGTTGGCGTCTCCCCCGTCAGTTAGACATGAGTCATAAGTAGCAGTTTCTAAGTTCCAAATCTATAGAGCCACCAGAGATTATGAGGGGTCCCCCATCAGTAGAGGCATGGCACCCTCATCCTTTGGAATATCAGCATTGTAGATCCACATCATTAGCCATGTGTTGATGCCCCTGGTAAGTTTCCAACACCCTTCTAACTTGGGTTACAGGTTGAACCCCGATAGCTCAGATTGGGGCATGTCGATTATTGTTATCTCCCACAGTCTCGGTTCAGTATTCAAACCATATCATCTTAAGTTTGTGTGACCAAGTATTCAGTTTATCAGTTGTTCTATCATTTAGTTTACTTATTATCTCAGTTCATGTTTTACATAGTATTACATTCTTCTTACATGTTTAAGCATTTCATCCCAGTACTTATATGTATCTCAGATGTCTCTATATCATATACCAATACATTCCAAGTACTGACCACATCCTCTTTTTTATGCTATATTGATTTCACAATATAGGTTCGGATGCTCAGTTTCCCTATTACCCTTAGGCATCCAGAGCCACTCAGTAGCAGTTGTGGTGATTCCTCACCCATAGAGGACAATTAACTACAATTATTTTCAGTATTTCCTTCATTTCAGTTAGTCGGAGTTAGTTGGGAGTTTTTTCCATCAACTCCTCATGTCTTAGTGGCTTTCAGATATTTGGATATTTATATATTCAAATATTTAGAATTGTTTTTAGTTTTATTTGTAGTTCAGACACGTTGGTATTTGTTTCAATATTACATCTTAACATAAGTTTATCATTTAGCTTGAGTACATAATATTTCATTATCATCTTATTCAGCGCTCATAGGAGGTACCAAATCATGGGTTAGCTTAGGGTCACTTGTGTCCTTAAGCACCATGTTATGACTAAGGGGTAGCTTAGGGTTGTGACAAACTTCTAATTAGAGGTTGGTTAGAAAACTTATGTTTTCTATGATTACCAAACCAAATATTAGTTATGTTGTTCAAACATTAAGACAATTCATGAAAATGCCTAAAAGATTAAATCTTGAAGCTGCATATAGGGTGGTCAGATATCTGAAGGGTTCAGTTGGGTAAGGCATTTGGTTGAAGACTCAGACTAATACAAACTTTGTGTATTGGTGTGACTCAGACTAGGCGGCTTGTCCCAACACAAGAAGGTCTATCACTGGCTATATAGTAGAATTTGGTGGGTCTTTAATATTTTGGAAGTTATTGAAACAACACACATGTCTAAAATCTAAGCAAAGTCTAAGTACAGAAGTATTGCCTCAACTATTGCAGAGGTCACTTGGCAATAAGGGTTGGTTGCAGAATTGAATGTGCCTATTTCTAAACCTATTACCTTGTTAAATGATAGCAAGTGATCTATACAATTGGTAGCTAATACTATCTTTCATGAGAGAATTAAGCATACAGAGATTGATTTCACTTTATCAGGGATGAAATCAAAAATGGTTTGGTGCAAACTCTGTACATTTCTACACAGCTACAGGTTGCAGATATTTTGACTAAGTGCATAGGTCATGATCAATATTCTCATCTTTTATGCAACCTTTGTGTGCTCAATATCTTGCACCCTTCATCTTGAGGAGGAGTGTTGGAATCAATCAATTAGCTAGTTAGTTAGTAACTAATTAGTAATCAGTTAGTTAGTTAGTTAGTTATTATGCTCAGATTTTACTGTTGCATTATTCAATGTTACGTTGAGTTAGTGTGAGTGAGTTATTTTTTTAAATGAGCTGGAAACTAATAATGTGTGTGAGTTGAGTTTGGAAGATTCTAGAAGTTGTAAACAAGTCTTTATTTATAGTTGCATAGCTGAAGTATCACATTATATTATAAAAATTAAATATAAAAAAATCATTTTTCCTACTCTGTTCATGGAAGCTTATGCTATTAAGTTTCTTATTCTCAAAAAATGATAGATTTTCTCAGTAATGGTGCATATGAATTGCATGAAATTAGTGGAATGATAATTTATTGGTGTGTGTGGTATCAACGGTACAACTCTAAAAAATTATATGTGGAGTATATAAATACAACACAAAAAGAAAAGAAAAAAATATGACATACACCTGCAAACACACAAAAAAACACATCCAATAGAAAACATAAAAGAGAGAAAAGGTAAGGTAAAATAGGAGGAGAGAATAGACGGTGAAAAAATATAGAAAAAGAAAGAGGCAAAAAACATTAGGGAGAAAACAAGAAAGATAGTAGGAAAAAGTAAGAAAAAAGAAAAAGGAGAGAAACTTAGAAAAAAACCTGAAAACAAAAAGGAAGAAAAAAGGAGAGTAAACGAAAAAAATTAATAAAGATAAGAAAAACATAGAGGAGGAAAAAAAGAAAGTGAAATCGAAGTGAAAAAGTGAGGAAAAAGAGAAATGAGTTAAGTTTGGGTTCCGTTCGAGTTTTCTGGTGCAGTTGTCCGTGCTTCTCTTCTAGTTAGTCATCATACAGGTTTTTATCCAACTTTGTACTTTTTATATATGTTTTGATGTGAATCAAAGCACAAAAAACATTGTTTATATGATTTCGTGTAGTATATAATAGGATTAGTTGGTCACTTACATGAGATCTTATAATGAGTTTGAATATCTAGTGAATTGAGAATTTATACTCATGTTTCTGTGTTTTGTCAAGTGTGCATTTTTTAAGGATAAAGTACTTAAATCTACAACTTTACTTTTAATTATTACACGAAATCCCAAAACTAATTACAAATATCCCTTTTTTGCAGTTTCTCTATCTATAATCTATATACATATCTCACATACGTTTTTCTTACTCTAAATGTTCCTCAAAGAGTTCCTATAGTCAAGGAAGATAATTAAGGAGAAAATTACCTATATATATAATTTTGGACTGGCGTTTGTTTCCTAATATATTTCTATTTTATCTCACCTTCTTTTTTGTTTACTTCGTTGTTTTTGTTTTATGTAAATTTGAATCTATACGTTATTGTTGCTAAATTCAGGTATAATTTTGATAACTTTTCTCCATTTTCAAGTTTAATTGGGTATAATTTTCACCAGTATTTTTCTATACCGTCTAATCCTTCTTCTAGTGATTCTAATGTACAAATAGAAGTGACATTGGGGTAAATATCTTAAATATCATCCCGTATCAGTTTTAGTTTCTAATTCACACTCATAAATATCATCCCAAATCAAGAAATCTCACAACAATTTCCTCCTCCCCCTCCTTCCAATTGCATTAATTTTTGGTGTTAGATTTGCCTGATCAAATCAGGATAACTAAGATATTTGGTGATATTATTCTTGTTGGAAGAAAAAAAAGGAAGAAGAAAAATGTATTCAAATGTACGAAATCTTACATTGTCGAGAATTTTTATGTTACGCCATATACATATGTATGGAATTTATTGTTACTTCATCCCATATACATAGCATTATTATATATATGAGCCCATATACATAAATTTGTTATGTATATATGGTGAAACAAACACTGATGGGCTATTTATTTCAGAATATATACATTACAGAGCTATGTATATGTTATACATTAACAGTGTTATACATAGCACAATTATGTATATCAACCCATATAGATAATTCTATTACGTATATGTGTTGAAACATACATTTTTGGACTTTTGTATTTTCAAAATATATACATTATAGAGTTATGTATATGTTTTGCATTAACAGTGTTATACGTAACATGGTTATGTATATGACTTTATTAGACAAGTTGAGGTTTGTGTATTTAAGTCTACATATATAGCATTGTTATGTATATGAAAGAATATTAGACATGAATATTAAGTATTTTTAGGTTTTCAAGTTTTTTTAAAATTTTATTCAAGTTTTGTTACCTATTAAACTAATATTGGTTTAATATTGGTTTGTAATGTATATTATTACAGAGGATGCAATTGATGAAATAAACCCGAGATTTCTCAATCTCTAATTTTGATCGTTGAAGTTGATTTAGTATTACAAAATTTTGAATTTGAAAAGATGTTACTAAATTTAAGGGGACCATTAATCACAATTCCATAAATACAGAATTAATTGTGTTATGTATTAAATACAAATATTTTATTTTCTTAATAATTGTTAAATTAGTTAGTTCAGAGATATAAGTTGTAATGTATATGAACCACCCTGGGTTTTCGCCCTTGGAAATTTCCAATACTTTGAGCTCACTATCCTAGTAACGACACACCATACGAGTCGCATAGTACGGGTATGGGTCAGGTGACCCTAGTCGGAGGGAGTCCAGTAGATGGTTGTTAGGATTCTGCTATGGTTACAATTGGGGTGGTATGAGTCGTTAGGGGTGGTGAAGGTTCGTTTGGTCGGTCCCTTAATCAAATCGGTAACATAGTAACTTTACTTGTCTTTGAGTACGAGTGGCTCACTAAGAGACGTAAGGATAGGCTACGGATGGTAAGGTTGATTCATGTATTGTCCAGTTTCCAATTCCTTTGGGTTCTATCTGGAATACGACTAGACCATTTGATTCATATGGTGTGGTAATGAGTTGGGCCATAAGATCATATGATTGATAGTGTATGGGTGTCCAACGTATTATTTTAGTGACGACTCGATGTTACGAGTAGTACGTTATGGTCACGAGTCAAGGGGGTCAACTCGTAACCATCTGCGACACTTTTACAGTTTTAAGTTGGGGGAATTCTTGACATTTTCCCTTTTAACTCTCTTTGAAGCCATGACTTAAAACACCTTTTGGGACTTTATTAACCTATTATTTCCATTCAACCACTCTTGAAATTTATCTCAAACTATCTTTCAATAAAAAAGCTAGGGTTTCAAAAATATAAGCAATTAAGGCTTCCAAGGGTGGTTCCTCTCCGTACTTCTTGATTTTATTATGGTTTTGAACTAAAGGTTGGGGGTTTTAGTTGTTCATGGATGAATTTTGATTCTCATGGTTTAATTATGGTTTTCCTTGTATTTAATTATGGTTTTTCACATGTGCATGCATGGTAATGGTTTTTTAATTAAAGAGTCAAGGTTCAGCCCAAAATTGGATAATTTTTGTTTTGTTAATGGCATGCCCTCAACATGTTTGTGAAATTGTCAATGAGAATGATTTTTCACATAGTTTGACTATTCTTGGAAATGCTTGCATTGCATAAATTGTTAAAAAAACATGAATTGGATTTGGTTGGTTTCACATGAATTTGAAAAGGCCTTGATGACCATGGTTTGATTATAAGTGGTTTTGATTTTATTGGAAATAGGGGAGTCTAATTTGGTTTAATGGTTTATATGGCATAAGGTAATAGACTTGCAAGCTCTAATTTTGGTATGGCAATACCAGTGGTTAATTTCTAATTAAAAGACTCCTTTGTAAATGGTTGGAAATGTTTAAATGGTTTTAATATAGGATTAAAGAGGGTGGAGATGAAAAGTCATGGAAGGTGGGGGTCCCTGGGGAACAACACTGGAAACTCATCCCAATGTGAGGGTGGTCTTGGTGACGTATGGATGATGTAACACTCTATATTTTAGGAGATATACTAGTCATCTCAGGGTTTTTTTCATTGGTCATGCGGCTAACACACACTGGGGCCGTTTCAACAGGGGGAGTTGAACCCATATAGCCCGTGGGTGGTTTTAGGACGATCAATCTACTCAGCCCAGGTTATGGTTTTAACTGCATGCTAAATCCTGTTCCCTATCCCAGGATGATATATATGTATACATGATATTGCATATGGTTATTTTATTTGGTTTAAATGAATGGCATTATCTTATATTTATCCCTGAGTTACATGCTAGTGTTTACCCTGCTAACCATATTTGAACGTTGAATCCCCATGTGATGCAGAAACCGGCCATACTACCATTCCTCCTGCTCAATGACTTGGATTCAGGGACAGCTTTGATTCAGATAGAAGTAGTGAGCTTCCATACTCCGAAAGACTCCATTTCATGCTATGGAGTTATTTTTATTTTTGGTTATTTCACTGGATTTGGTTTTAGCTATAGTCGGGGGCATGTCCTGATTGATTATTTTTTAATTTTGGTTAGAGGCTTTCTTAAGCAGCAATAGGCATGGGCAATGTCGGTATTAGTGTCAGCCTTGGTATTAGCACTAAGATTAGAAATAGTTGGTTAATTGGTTGTAGATTTCGACTTTGTTTTTAAGTATACTATCATGTCATTAAATTTATATTACCTTATTTTGTTATATGTTCAAAATTCATCTGATATGGGGTGTAGGGTGGTTAATGATGGGATATAGGGGTGATCTCCAGTCTGGGTTGGACTACGGATACCCGATATGACTAGGCCCTGGTTTGGGTCTGTAGATTGGTATCAGAGTTTTAGGATCCAGGTAAATTGGGTGTTTGACAAAGTCGTGTCGAGTAGAGTCTCTTTTAAGGGTGTGACATGCGCCACACTCATAAGGGAGAGGCTATGAGGCTTTTAAGGAATGTTTCTCTTTCTTGTGCTCTATTTTTATGCTGTAGAGTCTAAGGTCCTAAATTTTCCTCTAATTCCCATTTGTTCTCCTTTCATAACATGTCTCCCCGATGATTTAAAGCTCATGAAAACTCCTCTGTCCTACTTTGGGGCAATGTTAATGGGACACACTCTGCTTATAGGGTCCATACCTGGTCTAGGGGTCTAGTTCCTAATAATTCTCCTAGAGTTCCACCGATCCCTTCCAACCCTCCTCGAGCTCCTCAGGCAGATGTAATGAATGCTGAGTTTTATCAGTCCATCCATATGTTAGCACAATTGGTAGCTCCTCAGGCCGAGCGTGATGCTTCTGTTACTCTATCTTTTGACACACAAGGGTTGGTTAATTTTTAAGTTTAAGCCCAATTATTTTCACTGGTGTTCAAGTTGAGGAGGACCCTCAAGGTTTAATTAATGGTATGGAAAAGATCTTTTGCGTTATGCATACTACTAATGTGAAGGGTGTGGAATTTGCTACCTACCAACTGAAAGATATAGCGTACCAATGGTATGAGGAATGGGAGCAGTCAAAGGGTAACGATGCTGAGTCAGCCCTATGGGATGATGTCTATAGTGCTTTTCTTGACTACTTATTTCTTTAAAAGTTAAGAGAGGCAAAGACGGAAGAGTTTGTTAACCTAAGGTAGGGAAAGATGACAGTCAAAGAGTATGCCTTAAAGTTTCACCAGTTATCGTGGTATGCTCTAGAGTTTGTTTTAGCATAAGGGTTAAAATTAGGAAGTTCGCTTTTGGGTTATATTGATACTTTATTTTGGAGAGTAATGTTGCCTTGTTAAATAAGGATAAGGACATCTCCAGACTAGTTGTGTATATATAGCAGGTCGAAGAAGAGAAAAAGAAGTAAGCCAAAATTAGGAAGAGGATAAATAAGAAGCTTAGATTTTTAGTTCAGGATGGTGGTCAACAATAGAGGGGAAAAGGATGGTGAAAAGTGGTCCAAGAAGAGGTAGGGCAATTCTAGTCTAACTCGACGGCTAGTGCACCCTAACCAAAGCTGTTCAGTGATAGACATTTTTAGAGTAGCGATAATTATAGGGTACAGGGTACCTAATCTCATGCTAGTGGGGCCCAATTAGCTTCATCATATCCTTCTTAAATATTGTATGGTCGATTACATCGGGTTTACTGTGATAAAAGAAAGGACAAGTTCTTCAAATGTGGTCAGCCAGGGCATATGGTTAAATGTTGTCCAGCTGGTAAGGTTTTCTCTAGGCAAACATAGTTCCTGATGGCTCTTCTTCAGTTTCAGCACCAAAGGGTGTACCATCTGGCTCCAGCACTGGTTGAAACTAACACTATGCTCTCACTATTCATTAAGAGTCTGAGGCATCGCCTGATATCGATACTGGTATGTTGAAACTCTTTTCCCGTGATGTGGATTGTTTACTTGATCCGGGGTAAACTCTTTCTTATGTTACCTCATTTGGGGTTGTGCATTTTGGTTTTGGTCCCGAGTGTATTTCGGACCCTTTTTCTATTTATACCACGATAGGTGATTTTGTGGTTACTATTAGGGTTTATAGTGATTGTGTGGTGTTTGTGTATGGTCGGAAGACCTTGGTGGATCTGTTTGAATTAGACATGGTGAATTATGATATCATATTAAGGATGTATTGGCTAAACTTATGTTATGCTTCTGTAGACTGTCGGACCCATAAGGTCGTCTTTAAAATCCCTAATCAGCCAGTTATTAAATGGGAGGGTGGTTCCCTAGATCCTAATAGAAGGTTCATATCATATCTAAGAGCTCAGAGATTAATCTCCAAGGGGTGTCTCTACTATCTAGTTTGGGTTAAGGATTTTAATTCGGAGGGTCCTTCTTTACATTCCATCTCGGAGGTGAATGAATTTCCTGAGGTTTTCCCTGATGACCTTCCTTGTTCCTCCCAATAAGGAGATTGATTTTGGGATAGATCTTGTTCTGTACACTCGTCCTATTTCTATTCCCCAGTAAAGAATGGCTCCAGCTGAGTTGAAAGAGCTTAAGAAGAATTTAAGGGATCTTTTAGATAAGGGTTTCATCCATCCCAGTGTGTCCCCGTAAAGTGCACCAGTTTTATTCCTCTGTAATAAAGATTGTTCTCTACAGATGTATATTGCTTACCGGTAATTGAATAAGGTAATGGTAAATAATAAGTACCCTCTTCTAAGGATAGGTGATTTGTTTGATCAACTTTAGGGTGTTAAGTTTTTCTCCAAGATTAATCTTTGCTCTGGGTATCATCAGCTAAATATTAGGGAGGTGGATATCCCTAAGACTGTTAGTTTTTTTATTTGTTCATCATTATGCTCATAGATGTTATTTTGGTGTATTCAATAAGTGAGGTGGATCATGCCAATCACCTATGTATTGTATTGCAGACCCTGAAAGAGCAGCAGTTATATACCATATTTTCAAAATATGAGTTCTGGTTGAATGTTGTTACTTTTTTATGTCATGTCATTTCTGGTGAAGGGATCATGGTGGATCCATAAAAAGGATGTAGTGGTTAAAAAGTAGCCTAGAACCATGACTCCAACTTATATTTGGAGCTTCTTGGTTCTAGCTAGCTACTACAGAAGGTTTGTAGAAAGTTTCTCTTTTTTAACTACCCCGTTGACTAAGTTAACTCAGAAGAAGGTGAAGTTCATGTGGTATGATACTTATGAAGGTGGTTTTGAGAAAATGAATGATAAGCTAACTTCAGCTCCAGCTTTGACTTTGCCTGAAGGCACTGATGGATTTGTGGTCTATTGTGATGTGTCCCGTGTAGGGCTTGGGTGTTTTTTGATGAAGCATGGCAAGGTGATAGCTTATGCCTCTAGGCAGTTGAAGGTGTATGAGAAGAATTATTCGACTCTTGACTTGGAATTATTGGCTATGGTATTCACATTGAAAATCTAGTCTCAATATCTATACGGCATGCATGTGGATATCTTTTCCGAACATAAGATCCTGAAGTATGTATTTAATCAGAAGGAGTTGAACCTCAGGAAAAGGAGATGGCTTGAGCTGCTCAAGGATTATGACATGAGTCTTCACTATCATCCAGGTAAAGCTAATATGGTTTTTGACGCTCTTAGAAGGTTATCCATGGGAAGTCTGGCTCATGTGTATAAAGGGAAGCGGGAGTTGGTGAGAGAATATCTTGGTGGTGAAATAAAGAAGAAGAAACTATTGGATCCTCTCTTGATGAGGATCAAGGGTGATATAGGTAGGCAGAAAGTAACGGCCTTTTAGGTCAGTAGTGATGGTACCTTGCGGTACTAAGAGATACTATGCGTTTTAGATATGGATGGATTGTAAGAGAAGATCTTTCCTGAGGCGCATGAGTCATGCTATGATATTCATCAGGTTTCAACAAAAATATATCATGACCTTAAGGAGATGTATTGGTGTAACAATATAAAGCGGGATGCGGCTAGTTTTGTGGCTAAGTGCATGGTGTGATAACAAGTAAAAGTTGAGTACATGAGGCCCGGTGGATTGTGTCAAGAAATTGAATTTCCTATTTTGAAATGGGAGGTGATAAATATGGATTTCATTACCGGTCTTCCTCGATCTTAGAATCAGTTTAATTTAGTTTGAGTTATCTTGGATAGGATGATAAAGTCTGCTCACTTCTTGCCTGTGTGGACAAATTTTTTGGTAGAGGATTATATGAGGTTGTACCTCCATGAGTTTGTGAATTTTCATGGGGTGCCTATTTTTATCATCGTGGATCGTGGCATACAGTTTACATCACACTTTTGGCGGTCTTTTTATATGGGTTTGGGGACTAAGGTAAGTCTTAGTATGGATTTTCACCCTTAGTCAATTGGGCAAGCGGAAAGGACTATTCAGAAATTAGAAGATATGTTACGTGCTTGTGTGATTGACTATGGTGGTAGTTGGGTTGAGCATTTTTCTCTTATAGAGTTTACATGTAACAATAACTACCAAGCTAGTATTTGGACGGCCCCATTTAAAGCTTTGTATGGTACAAGGTGTAGGTCTCCTATTGGGCGGTTTGAGGTTAGTGAGGCCGAGATGTTTGGCCTGGATTTGGTTCACCAAATATGGAGAAGGTGAAGGTGATTCAGTATAGGCTTAAAGCTACCCAAAGTTGCCAAAAATCCTATGCGAATATGAGGCGTAGGAAGTTAGAGTTTGAAATTGGGGATAGGGTATTCTTGAAGGTGTCTCCCATAAAGGGAGTTATGCGGTTTGGGAAGAAGGGGAAGCTCAGTCCCTGGTATATTGGTCCATACTTTGTTTTGTGAACGGTTGGCAATTTTGTGTATGAGTTAGAGTTTCCCTCTAGTTTGAGCTCCATTCAGCCGGTGTTCCACGTATCTATGTTGAGAAAGTGTGTGGGTGATCCTTCTCAAATTCTACCTATCAAGGATATTCGTATTTTTGTTTCTTTGTCTTATGAAGAGGTCCTAATTGAAATCTTAAATTGGTAGGTTCTTCGGTTGCAGACCATGGACGTAGCTTCGGTGAAGGTTCTATAGAGGAACCACAAGGTGGAAGAAGCTACATGGGAAGCGGAATAGGACATAAAGTCCAAGTATATATTCTTATTTTCCATTTAGAAAAATTATGCTTAAGGTATGTGTTGATCTTAACATCTTTGTTTCCTATCGTAAAGGTAAGAGTAGAGACGTTTGGATTAAATCATGCTAGTAATTGCCTTGTCCCATTATTCGATGACGAATGATCCAGGTGGGATATAATAGAAACACCCTGGGATTTGGCCTATGGAAATATCCTGAGCTTTAAGCACACTGTCCCAGTAATGACTCTACCATACGAGTCGTATAGTGTGGGTATGAGTCAGGTGACCCTAGTCGTAGTGAGTCCAGTGAATAGTGGTTAGGATTCAGCTATGGTTACGATTGGGGAGGTCCAAGTATATATTCTTATTTTCCATTTAGAAAAATTATGCTTAAGGTATGTGTTGATCTTAACATCTTTGTTTCCTATCGTAAAGGTAAGAGTAGAGACGTTTGGATTAAATCATGCTAGTAATTGCCTTGTCCCATTATTCGATGACGAATGATCCAGGTGGGATATAATAGAAACACCCTGGGATTTGGCCTATGGAAATATCCTGAGCTTTAAGCACACTGTCCCAGTAATGACTCTACCATACGAGTCGTATAGTGTAGGTATGAGTCAGGTGACCCTAGTCGTAGTGAGTCCAGTGAATAGTGGTTAGGATTCAGCTATGGTTACGATTGGGGAGGTACGAGTTGTTAGGGGTAATGATGGTTTTGTTTGGTTGGTTCCCTAATTAAATCAGCAAGTTTGTGACTTGACTTGACTTGGCTCTGAGTGTGAGTGGCTCACTAAGATCCATAAGGATACATTACGGATGGTAAGGATGAGTTATATGGTGCCCAGTGTCAAATCCTTTGGGTTCTACATGGATACAACTATACCATATGATTCGTATGATCCGGTAACGAGTGAGCCCATGGGGTCGTATGGTGGATAGTGTATGGGTGTCCAACTCATTGTCTTGGTGACAACTCGAGGGTACAAGTCATATGTTATGGTCATGAGTCATAGGGGTCGACTCATAACCACCTGCGATATTTTTACAATTTTAAGTTAAGGGCATTCTAAACATTTACCCTTTTAACTACTTTTGAAGCCACGACTTAAAACACCTTTTGGGACTTCATTAACCTATTATTCCCAATCAATCACTCTTAAAATCTCTATCAATCTCTCTTTGACTTAATGGATGTGCTCTATCCATATAAAATCTTTTCAACACCTTTTTAGTGTAGGCAGATTGATGGATAAAAATACTGTTTGTCAAATGCTCAATTTACAAATCAAGGCATAACTTTGTCCTTCAAAGATCTTTCATCACAAATTCTTTATTTAGGTAATCAATTGCCTTTTGAAGTTTTATTGGAGTTCCAATAAGATTTATGTCATTGACATAGATAGAAAGTATAACAACTCTGGTCATGTTTCTAATGACATCCAAGTAACACCTCCTTTAAGATAATGATATGGTTGTTGTCAAGATATATTAACACAACTAAGGTTGGGGTTGAATCCTAAGGGAACACATGGCTTTGCAGATCTCAGTAGTTGTAGCCAATGGGCAAAACAAGTAAAGTACATGAGGGTTTTGTTTGTAGTAATATCGAATAAAGAAGAGTATTAACATGGTTTAAATCAATCATAAGTGAACATAGGATTGTGTTCCCCTGGCTTCTAAACTTTGTAGGATTATCGTGCGTTGAACCAATCCAATACCTTACATGCAGAATCAATAAGTTATGTACCTCCTACAATCTATTCAGTGAGTAGGAGGATTTCACCCTTTACCTTTTGAGTCTCAATGGTATCGGACTACTAAACCTTATCTTGATCCCAGTTAACTATTATATTTTGAGTCTCTAGTCATTAGATAAAACCTAACCATCTTACGTAGATAGAACCTAGAAGTGTGGATTGACAGTTAAACTCCAAACTACTATTGTCTTTATCTTTTCCTAGACACTACTCCTCTTTTGGAGTAAGTAGCAATATCTAGGTGGCATCCTAATGAGTGCACCCATTAAGAAATCAATCGTAATAAATATAAAGTAATGCATGCCATTGGTATTGGTTCAGATCAACAATCGCGCTTCCCCTACTTCGTCAATTCATAAGGGTTTCCACAACCCTAGCTATGGGTTTTAGTCGCTCATGATTGTGAAGAAATCAATAACATCCACAATAGAAAGTATAGATGAAATCACAATGATAAGAAGATTATAAAACCACAATTATAAACTGAATAATCAATCAAAGTCAACACAAGCAAATCCCGAGATCAAAGACGGATCATGAAATCAAAATATGTTTCTAAGTTTCAAAATTGTGTAACTCCTACTAAAAAGTACATAAGGGTTATTTATAGTACATGAGAAAAAACTAAAAACAAAGCCCAAATGAAATAGGAGAAAATCGGGTCGGTGGCCACCTACTCTCTATACCTGCGATCTAGCAGGGCGCAGGTGGTACCTGTGGTCTGTCACAGGGCACAGGTGCAGACCACAGGTTACGGATGGATAATTTTCCTGCAAGTCAGCTTTTGGAATTTTTGGTTTCTTGCACCCGCTTTGTTTACATACGGACCATAGGTCAATATGTGGTCTATTGGTTGACTTAGTAGGTGTTGGGAGTCAGTTATTCAGCTCTTCTTCAACTCCCAAACATGCGTTGATCACAATCAAGGCAAAAATTATCCCAAATATCCATAATTGCTCCAAAAGTTGCCAAAAGAACCTGTTTCACCTTTTTCACAAACGTATCATCCCAAAAATGGTTTCCTGCAAAACATACCCAAAACAGATCATATCTAACAAAAAGGTCTAGGAAACTTGCATATTTTCCTTATTTTAAGAGTCGAAAGTGCTATATTTCTATAGCATATCAACACCCTCTACTTAGAATGTTTGCATGTCCTCAGGCAACAAAAACATAACAGAACAAAAATGACGCTTAACTAGAAGAATTTTATCTATTCAAGGCAGTCAATCATCACATTAAGTTCAAATCATAACATCCCCTCCTATCTCAATTTTCAAAACCAACTGTGTATGAACATAAAGCATAATAGTGTTGAACAATGGGATCAAGGTATGGCAATTACATTAGCAACAGATAACCACTCATATGTACAAGTTACACTACCTAAAAAATAAATAGCTAGCAATATGACTCAAGTGCCCTCACAACAAAGATGTCCCACTCACTCATATAAAATCATGCATGTCAATGCAGGGATGGTCAAGAGACACTCCCACCCAATAAAGATGTTCCAATCAATGTATGTCAAATATCATAGGCTTTCCCTTATTGTCATTAGCTTAGCATTCAGTTAGTCAAATTAGGATCACTATAGGACTTTATTGTCTTGTAATGTAGGCTTGGGGCTGGTATGATACGATGATGGACGTATAAAGTGACTAAGTCTCCTTGGCACTACACTGACCTTGGGGTCTCACTTACTAGCCAATTTTTCACTTTATTTTTGCCCTTATTTCTCCTTTTTATTCTTTTATGCATATTCAGGTTGGGTGTGGTATTTAATTCTTTCTTTTTTGTTTTTTCATAATTTTTCTTTCTTTTTCTTTTTCTACCACACCCATCCCTACTAACTTTTTCTTACTTTACCCTTATTCATACCTATTTTACACTACGCACCCCTATGATAGCCACCCTCAACTTAGGCATTTTGCCTGTGTTGAGGTGCACAATATCCAAGGAAGACCTGGGCCAATATAGGTAAATTGTAACACAAATGGGAATGTGAATGGTAAAAACAAGAAAAATAGGCTATAAGGCTCAAAGCAGGGATCAAGGGATATAATTTGCACATGAGGGTTATTTAGGCTAAAAGTGGAATAAAATCAAAAACGGCCTATGATCCTTTCCTCACTAACTATCATTCACCCTAGGCAAGTCTAACCAAGCAAGTTCTGAATTTGACATACAAGAGGAACTAAGTAGTATCTCACTCACACATAGCACAGAGTCAATATCACTAACTACCTATCCAGTTCCTGCAATTGTTATCAAATGGTTATCATGTCCCTAATACTAATGTCATAACAAGATCCACAAAGTTCACACATATATAAATCAACATAGTTCTAAAAACTCAAAATTTTAGAAGGGTATCAAAAATCAGTCAAAATATGACTATTGCTCTAAATACTCAAAAATCTCCTAATTACACAAAAATAACACAATATGAAGAAAAAGACATAATAGGACACATAATTATCCTAGACATATTGGTTCTACAACTATACCGCAATCGACAGAAAAAAGCACGACAAAAAAAGCCAACGGCGGCATAGTACACCCACCCCCAACTAAAAACTGTGCATTATCCTTAATGCGATTAAGTAAATTAAAACATAGGGAAGTGAGAACATACCTCGGATGCACTAGGCGCCCGAGTTAGAAACATCCCCGGATGGGGGCATTTCATCTGGCGGAGGCGGTACACTACTAGTGGATACACCCTCTACTATAAATGCAAGCCTCTACCTGTCAACGAATGCAGTCTCAAAAGAATCATGTCTGGAATTTTTAATGGTCTCCTCCTCTGTAATATCAGGATTCTGAAAATTATCTAAGTGACCTCTCTTAGTCCCAACTACTGGACCTCCACATCATCCTTCGCAAAGAAATCAAAGTTTCTCAGTGCATGCGAAGATGATATCTGGACCATAGAAGGTATAATCAAGGGAGTAGTTGTTACACGGCTCTCTATAAGAGAGCGTACCTCTATTTTTAGGATATAAAAATCCTTCTTCATCTCAACTAAATCTGGCACACCTGTGTCTGTTTATCAAGATGTAACCTATCTCTCCAGCTCATCGATCCATGTCTAAAAATCAGCACACAGATCTAACAGTGTGGCTCTTTGAGCAGCCTTTCATCTAGCCTTGTCCTGCTCGAATTTGGTCCAAACCCCTGACCTCATCTGCCCAAAGAGAATAGTCATCTCGGTCTTGACTACCTTCAATCGTGCAATTGTGGCCCTCTGTCCATCCACTAAGCTCTGTAAAAAATCACTGAATACAGTAATTATACCTATCACAGGAGCTGCAGTGGATGGTCAAGTAGGCTTTGTAGATGCACCAACCATATCTGAGGTCAAAGACAGGGCTAAATAAGAAGTAGCCTAAGTCCCCTCGTCCTGTGTACTCAAATCATAAACATCTCTCTGATCCTCTATCTATATGTCAATACCAACACCCACATAATTTGGATGTGACTCATCAGGCTCTATAAAAATTATTAGCCCCTCAAACTAGGCTTGTGGTTCTATTGCCAGCTATCTCGATCTCCTAGAGTACCAGAAGGAGTCTGTGTAGCCACGGTCGCAGGTACCCTCTCATCAATACCTGGTAACTCAGTCACTCCGGTCTTATCATATAGCCTTTGTATAATGGAAGGGGTTGACAAATTAATCAGCTTACCAAAGGCTTTGTCATGCAACTCATGTGTCAGAATAACAGCAAAATAAATATCATAATCGGCCATCAGACAGGCAACTAGTGTAGGTCCCTCCCACATCAATATGTTATCTGAAGCAGTGGGTATCAGTCAGTTTCTAATCAACAACCATCAAAATTTAGCCTCTAATGTCAAGAGGCTCTTCTTGATCATAGCCTGCCCCTCACTACATGGGGTCGCATCAACCAGTTGTGAAATATAAGTGTCTATCCACCTAGCCATCTCAACCCTTTCTAGATGGTGCTCAACATCACGTATGATATGTCGATCCCGTGCGATCCTTAGTATGTGGTTGCACTCAACTGTAGATACAAAAGTGATATAATCTATACCATAATTCTATGGATATTCTCTATCAAAATATCAACTCTAACCCCTCTAACCAATGTGTGATCAAGTTGTGACCGCTGTGGAAATCTGATAAAGCCAGGATGATGGCATATAGGAAGGACTACGGTAGCTCTGTAGGACGTATAAAACTCCTATACCATAGCTGGTTTGTATAAACTAAATGGTTTGGTCATCCACTCTAGCTGATATCTATCAAATATTTCTCGCAGCTATGGTACTCGCTCTAGCCCTGATAGTTCAATCTGATGCTCCACATAAATAAACCTCAAAGGTTTGCGTGTGTTTTAAATTTGACAATATCTACAAAATATACTTTGCATCCCTTCCACACACCACCTCTGATATCCTTACTCGGGAGGTGCATCAGGGGCAGGTGCAGAAGCGGGACTCTGCTGTACTGAAGCATCGTGGGAAGGTACTCGGCACACACATTAGATTGGTTACCTCTGTCTTCTATACATGAGTAGAGGTACACTCCTCATACTAGAGAACTACAGATGACTGCTCCTGCTCGACCTCATCATATGAATCTAAGACCCTTCCTAAGACTGGGGGTCCTGAGCAGCAATCTGTAGAGTAGAATCAGACTCAGTCTCCTCATAATCATTATTATTAGGTGGAGGAGTGCAGGGGGTGATATCCATGCATACTTAATCCTTAATCGAGCTACAGTGGACTAAGAAGCTTGGTGAGTTTGTCCTTTCGTGACTCTACATGTCACCTCAGCGGTAGTCTCTCTATATTGCTACCTCGGATACTTCTCCACTAATTCACTAGGCTCAAGAGACTCAACCCGTTTTCTTAAAGTTCCGGCCTTTATCTTCTTTACTGCTTTAAGTGCCATATGTACCTGAAAAACTAATTGTTAGTTTCCAACAAAAGTGGGGGATACCAAAAGTCGAAGAAAAACTTAAAATTCAAAAAGTTTGAATTTTTCCTCAATTTTCACATCCCTCTAACCTATTTGAAATCACAATAAGTCCAATGTGTAGACACTAATCAAGAATCATGAATTTGAAAGTAAACAAACGTGCTCAACCCATGGTATTACTCTCATTAATTTAAGTTCAACTTTCGGTAAGGGCCTAAACTTAGAATTTTAGCTCAAAACAAGGGCCTACATTATGATTTTACGCTACTTCCAGGATCTCACATACAAGCATGATAGTTTCTATATATTTTGCAATGAAATACACATATCAACTTGTTTAAACAATAGATAAACCAATAAATAACCATTAGGAGCCAAGAAAGTTACCTGTTATATGAAGATCTGAAAGACAATAATGAAGAAATCAAGCAAAACCAAGGTTGAAACTTGTTTTTAGCATGTTGGGACAAGTTGGTATCTCAAACAAGTGTAAATTTAGCCTTTACTTAAGTGTGGGGTTGGTTGGTGTTTTAAGTGGGAAATTTAAATTCAAAGAGAAAAGTAAAGTTTTCAGGATTAGAATGAGTTAGAATGAAAGTAATAATGTTTTCATATAAGTGGGGGTTGCTTTAGGTCATATTTAAATGTTAGTGGACCCAAAATTTTAAATACAAAGTGGACCCAAAATTGACCTACCCGTGGCACATACCAGCACCCTGTACCCGCGGTGAGGCCTTGGGCGTAGGTACCAAAACAAAACTTTTGGCTTGCTTTTCGGCAATTTGTACTCAGTGTTTTGATAATTTTTCGGATATTTATGATCCCGTAACCTAAGTTTTAGGTCCCAAAAGTAAAATTAAATGCCAGAGTCCATAACCAACAATTTTTCATCCTCAAGATTTTAAATTTTTGACTTATTACTCAACTTATCATGTGGGACTTGTGACCATGATGGGTTGATCACGCAGTCGCCTTACCAGTAAATCGATGAATGTAGCAATTTTTACCATATTTTGGGTAAGACCTAAAGCCAAAAACCTACAAAACGACAAAAACAACAAAAACGTGAACACTAAAATATCATGACACGACGTAGCTATGTTGGTTACTCAAAATTCACCAACAAGCCAATGGGTTACCTCCTATGTAGCACTTGATTTAATATTGTGGCATGACTCGGATATTTTGACTACTTAGAATTCATTAAGAAACCCATAGAAATATCCTCCAGGGTCATCAATACAATCAATCACCGACACTAACCTCATGTTGGTTGGCTGCTTCATTGGATTTCAGATGTTGAATGTCGCCGCCTCACCATTGACTCTGAATTTTAGCTCATCTTTTTCCACGTCAACAATAGCTCTGCATATGGACATAAACGATCTTCCCAATATAATGGGCATCTCGGTGTCAACCTCATATTCCAAGATGAAAAAGTCAACAGAAAAATAAAGTTATCCACCCTCTCGATCACATCAAATGAGACTCCCACAGGCTTTTTCACTATGCAGTCAGCCATCAATGGTCGCATCAAAGTTGATTTTGGAGGGTTCAAGCCCAATTTATTAAATACGACCAGCGACATCAAATTAATGTTGGCCCCTAAATCACACAAGGATTGGGAAAATCAAGATGACCCAATGGTGTACGGTATAGTAAATGCTCTGGGATCACCCATTTTCTGGGACAAGGACCTGTTCGTGACTGCACTATAGTGGTGCACACCATCAACATCCTTAAAATTCACTCCTTGATTTCTTGTGACGAACTATTTCATAAACCTAGCGTATCCTGGCATCTATTCTAATGCCTTAAGAAGAGGTATGTTCAAACTCAGTTCTCTCAACATCTCAATGAACAGCTTAAACTTACCTTTCTCTTTCTTTTACCTCAACCGTTGAGGAAAAGGTGGGGGTGGTATCAGAATCTGTCTAACTTCTGCTCAATGACCAAACATTTACCTTTATCTTCAGCAATTGTACCTTTATTACTTGTTACCTTCTCAGAGTCAGTATCAGGTGTCTCATCATTAATAGTTTCAGTAGCAGGTAGTAGGGGATTCATAGTAGTGATACTACTCCTCGTGGTAATATCAAGTACATGACTGTTGATTCTCAGATTTTGCACTATATTGCTCGAAAGGGTACCTAGCTGCCTCTGGTTCAGAGTTGCTGACATCTTCCCAAACTGGTTCTCCAACTTCTTGATAGTAGTGGCATGTGACTCGACCTTATGGGGTCAACCCTAAAATATCAACGTTAATCTCCTTAAGGCTGGTCTCCAGACTTTTTTTACCCTTCACCAGCTTAGCCAGCATCTCCTCCATTCTGTATTCTACATCACGTCTACCAGGTGAATGTACCTATTTTTCATCTCTCTATAGTCATCCATCTTCTTTAAGTCACCATCTCGCTCTCTACTACGGTCTCTATATCTATCATAATAGTTTCAACCTTGGTTTTATTTCCCTTGGGCTTGGGAAATAGCCATCTAATGATCCATATAATTAGCTTCCTATTTCAATTCTAACTCGTACTCTTTGGAAGCTGACCACTATTCAGCTACTGCATTCACTTACTCAGAATTTATTTCTTCCAACTGCTTTGGTAGCACCCCTAAATTAGTCCTTAGTAACATAATTTCTTGCACTACTGTATTATCAGCTGCTCTTTGGTCGTAAGAGGCTCCACTAGCATATGTATTAGACCTCCTCTCATCCTCTCGAGTTAGCCACCCTTTGTTAGTGAGTAAGATCCGATCTAACATCTCGGAAGTTGCCTCCCAATATAACCTCATAAAAGCTCCTCCAGAGATAGTACTGTCATGGCTTTGGAACTGATGGTCAGGGCTCTATAGAATATCTCAGGTAAGTTTGTCCCTAACAACTGATGATTTGGAACCATGTTCAACTTCTTTTTAAACCTGAAGCAAGCCTCGTACATGGACTCTAACTGTAGAAGACTAAAGTTATAGATCTCGTCCTTAAGCTACAACTCATTCCAAGTCTTGATAGAGCTTCTTGGCAATCCCCCTAACCATAAAGATGTTTCTCCTATAAGTGAGAAAGGGAAAATCCTCAGTCTAAGTACTTTCTGGTCTACCCCTGGAATGGTATACGAGGTACAGACCCCAAGGAAATTTGCAAGGTGCAAATTTCATCATTGGTAGACAATCCTGCAAATACACCCTTCAAATTTAAAAGTTAGATCATGGAACTCATAATGTCAAATTTGATGTCTGGGAACAATGAAGGAGGTTGATAATGCTTAAATTACACTCTTGAATGGGTGTAAGGATCGTTGTCAATATAATAACCCAACTTAGGTTGGGGTCGAATCCAAAAGGAGTGAAAGCATGGAATTCAAAACTCAAGAGTATTAATAGTCTACTAAAAGATGACCCGTAGTGTGAATAAAGCAAGCATAAATGTAAAATGGGGGATCTAGTTTGAATGTATTTATAAATGACAACTACTTCAATTTTAGTGCACTAGCTTGACGTTGAAAAATGTTAAGAGATATCCTTATTCAGAAATGGGTTCTCTCGAACACCTTATAAGTGTGACGATTTCCCACATGTATTGCCTCAATTGACATCCTTATGTCTAAGAGATATCATCAAATGAAATGAATCAAGTTATTGGTTGCATTTATTACTCACCCATGTCCTCTCTTTCAAGAATGACATGGGTTCTAGGGTAGTTGGAGTTTGCAACCCCCAACTCTAAGTTAATTCATTAAATAAATGCAACACTCATCACAGCTAACTAATTAGAAAAATGATTAGCTAAAACCCATGCAATAACACTACCTAAGCAAGCATAACCCCAAGATTTGAAATTAGCTACTCATAGATAAAAGGGATAAGAATATACCAAAGTTATCATTAACTTCATCCATAAGAAATAGAGCCAATGTAGTTCCACACTTGGGGTTTCAATAATTCTTCAATGGAAAATAACTAACATATATTTTTCATTCAAACTTAGTACAACATTCTCAAAAGATGAAAAGATTGATGCTAAAACAGAAGAAAGAAGTAAAAAGACTAAAAGAGAGGCTATCCTCCAAGAGATGAGAACTAGGTCTTGAAAAAAAATCTAAAACCCTACTTTTAAACTCCACTCTATATTTGATGGAAATTACAAAATTTCCATCTTATTCTTGATCTGCTTGAGCGGATCCAAAGTGGATGAAGAGCAGACAGAGAGCAGATGGCTAGAAGCTCCACAGCAGACGTGAAGCGGATGTGAAGCGGATGACTCATTTCCTTAACATTTGGCCTCTTAATGACTTGAATGACTTGCTTAATCTTCTCATTTTACTTTTACCTACATAAATGGGCATTAAGTAAGAGAGTACCATCAAATCAATGGGGAAGCTTTATAATTTAGTCTTAAAAGTTGCTAGCAAGTCGTCAAATTGATGACTTATCAACCCCCAAACTTAAACAATTGCTTATCCTCAAGCAACCAAGAATAATTCAATGAGATAGGGTATTTAACTCAAATTCACCTAGAAGAAATCTATACTAAAGGAATAGACTAATAAAACTCTACAAACACTTTTCACACATGTCATGGCAACAACTAAACCAAAACTTTTCAATAAGCACATATTTAGGAAGCAAGGATGCAAGTTTGTATCAAATGAATTTTCCAAATCACAAAAATTCTTAAGATAAGACACAAAATCATCAAAGATTGTCTAAATCTTCACAATGCAACTTACTTCACTCATTTATCCAAACCGATAGTAAAACATCACCCTCTACCCAAAAATACTGATGCCGCTCACATGCAAGAGTTAGATCCACACATCAAAGACATTTCAATTTTTAAGTGAGCTCAAATAAAGAAAAAATTCACATTCACTCTCACAAAGAAATTCAAGTACATTGAATAGAACCATAGGCTCGCCCTTTATGTTTTTTGCCACTAATGTAGACTTACTTAGTTTGAAATCATCAAGGTCTTGCGGGTCAAGATAAAGTTTTAACGTGTTGGAAGGAATACATATGGATCAAGTGACTAAAGGACCTCCTTCAATGCAATCTCTCAATCCTTTCTACCCCCAAAATTTTCAAACCACCCATCTTATTCTTTCAAATCATTTCCCATATTTTCCTAACTAATTGTTTTGTATTTACCAAACCATTCAAAGCCACCATTTTCTTTATTTCACTTTGTTGACTTTTTTAAGAGATTTTATACCTATAAGCCTTTCTTATGTGATGGGTCAAAAAGGGCCTCGGGTCATCCTCCAAACCAAGCTTGTCTAGAATTTTGCTTTGAATACACTCGGGGAAAGTTCTAGACTAAACAAATGCACAAGAATTTTTCAAAAATCTCACCACTCATGGTATCGTACTCATAGAGCAAAAAGTTAGACTCCCAACCAATTTGAGCAATTTGAGATTCATAAGTTACTCTGAGTCAACGACTCATCCTTGTAAAGAGAGCAAAAAATTGAGTTTAATGGTCTCACTCAAAAGAAAACTCAAGACATCCTTGATCTTACAACTATATTTTGGTTTTTTCTCAAAAAGATTTTATTCCTTGCCAATGACATTTTGGATGTATTTTTGAATTTCTGCTTCTTCCTAGCTTCACCTAAGGATGTCGCCTAGTCATCCCTCATGGGTGAATTATCACTCGGTTCGACAAAGAAACTTAACTAAAATAAAGATCAAAAGAAAGAGAAACTAACAATTTTCTCCTTAGGAAAGAACCGAGTTTCGAAGAAAACCCTTGGAGTTTATTAGACACGTATATACAAAAGGAGACAAGAGTAATGCGCACAATCGGATACCATATTTAAATTAAGCGCATGACACAAATTCAAAAACCAAATGACAATATTTGACATCATTATCAAAATGCCTGAAAAGGGCTCATCCAAAGCAATGTCAATCATGATAATAAAATAAAATAATAATAATAAAATTTCATAAGCATCAAAGTAATAACATAGAGTATGTCCCTACAATTTTTCCACAAAATGCCATAAAGTGAAAACAGTGGGTACTAATCATCAAATAAATCATAAAATTATCCCACCCCTTACTAAAGATATTGCATTGTCCCCAATGCAAAAGTAAAAGAGAGTAGAGGAGGGTAGAGACTCCCTGTGGTGCACTAGGCGCTCGGATCCCTATCGGTGAATAGTTCTACTGTCTCAATAGGAGCCTCGTCAAACTGGGCTCCTCTCATCAAGTCTGCTATAAAGGGTGACTCATCATCATGTCGAGTGCTAGAACTAGCCCCAACTATTCATGCATGCTACTCATCCTTGGATAACTGTATGGCGAGCTCAACCTGTCGAGCCTCAGGTATCCCCTCTATAAGATCAACCTCAGCCTAATCATTAATGTCCGCATGACCCTCTCTGAGAAAATTATCAAATGGAAGAACTGCACCTGAAGTCTCCAATGGAAAAGCAATCTCTACCTCATCAAGACCGAAGGAGGGATGTTCGGAGTGAATCTCTGCCCGTAAACTATCAAGGTCTGCCCTCACAGATGCCACCCCCTCACAATCTTCCCTTGCCTCAAACATGGTCACCCTCTGCTCTAACTTTGCTACATGGGCACAAAAAGGTGCTATAGCAACCTGAATAAACTGGGGAATGTCCTCCACCAATCGGGTAAGAGTAGCATTGTTTGTCAAATTCATGAAAGCAACCTTGGCAAACATCCCCGTAGAAGACCATGCCAATTGTGTGAACTAACGTGGTGGTGCAGTACTTGATCATGGAGGAGTATCGGTATAATCCTGATGGGTCTCAGCATCAATTGTAGAATTCGGAGAAATCTCCACCCCTTCTGAGCTCGATAATCCTTCAACACCCGAGTCTACCAACACCAAAGCTTTCATTTTTAAGCCCGTTGGGTTATCCTCATCCTTACACTGTGTGATATCAATGACGCCGGTGCATATAACCCGATGATCAATCTTAGAGAGTAGAGAAACTTCGAGCTTAAGGCAAAGCATGGATATGAGTGTTGAAAAGGGCAATAAAGTACTCGATTGCTTTAACCTAAACTTAATTATCTTCACTTTCAACTCTCCCAAATTGATAGCAATTTTATCCATGATGCACCCGATATTTATGTCCTTAAAAACCATGACATCTTTGTCATTTCTTGAGGGAAGTAGATGGTTACCCACAAATCCAAGCCAATGTTTATCTTGAACCGAAAGATCTATCCTCTTGATTTGACCTACACCATTAGCCCATGGAGGAAGACTCTTAACAATCACCTTAGCAAGCCATGGATAACTCTGACGTTCGCTAAATATCAACCTCTTGCACTGCACCATGGAATCTATGTCACAAGCAAAATAGATCTTATTAATCTCCGAGATCGTGCAAGGGACTTCCACTCCTCAAACCAATACACTCTCAAGGAAAGGTTTTGTGGCAATTGGCATTTTGTATTTTTGTTCTTTGTGCCTAACAACAAAGGAAGCATAGAACTCCCGAACAATCGCTAAAAAATAGCATAATGGGTGAGAAGGGGGCGTCATATCTTTGAAGAGTTCCCAAACCCATTTTTTAATTTTGGCAATGATTTTGGTTAAATGGGTTTCAACTCCTTTCATCCTAAAGATCTTTTCGGGATTGAATCCCCGAGTAGTTACCCACTTATCATATAACTCCTTCAGACCTTCTACACCAAATTAAATTCAATTCGCTTTCTTTCTTACCTCCTGTGTACGATCAATGATAGCTTGGACGTTTGGGACTTTCAAAATATCTTTGGAGACCGGTGCTTTACCCCTTCCACACGTAGCTTTTGCCTTGCCTTTATCTGAGGCATTACCCTTTCTAGCTTCTCGTGGAAAGTTTTTCCTTGGAGACATAACTATGAGAAAGAAACAAAACAAAACCAAAATAAAAGACAAAAGGTAAAACATGTTTTTGGAATTAAGTAAGTTAAGAAAGAAAATAAAGATAAGAAAAGAAAATATGATGCAAGGTAACTCATCGCTAGAGTTCATGGGTTTCACTTATTAAAAAACTTAAATCATTTAGGCAAGACATTGTCTCACATTCTTCACATTTCTCAATACTAGCTCATAGGATATCCATAACCTCTAATGAAACAAGAATGACCAATACCCTTATGAATGATATCATCCAATCTATAATAGGGAAAGGCAACCATTCATGTTTCCCGGTTACGCTTAGTGACCAAAAAGAACCATGGATGCCCTATTTCTCAAAAATCACCCTCAACCAATGACTACCAAATATTTCATTATTAGGTTCAACTGAACTCAAATTGATGCATAAAAAATGACCACACCATGTCTAAAGGAAAGTCACATTGGCCATCATACGCATACAACACATTCCTCTCTTATTGTCATTTCAACAAATACATAGTGGGCATGCCAACCAAGAACTTGGAGAAAGAGAATATGAGCACAAGAGAGCAAGCTCATCTCACCAAATCACCTCCAAACATATTCAAGGTGTTTATACTATCGTACTTGAGCCACCCACCACACAAAATAAGCAAGAAAGGCTTAATGGACGTTTTGTCAAACACATAGTGCACTAACATTATTTAAAAGGGCATCATTAATTAAGAAAGAGAAACAAGGCACCCATGTCAACATAATTATTGCAAAAAGTGTCAATCATCCCAATAAACTCACAAGAACTTAATTTAAGTGACAAATCATCAAAAGTTATGAAGCACTATGTCCATCTTTGAGAGAATTCAAAAGTGAAGTCATGAGAGAGCATACCTTTCTTGATGTAAGAAGGAAAAAATTGAAGAACAAGTCCAAAAGAATTATTACACTTCTTGCTAGATCAATTATTGATAAAGAAAGAGAGAATGTTGAGTTTGAGAGAAAGGAACGTTAGAAAGGATTTGTAATTAAAAAAGTCAGAAGGTTGGATTGTTTTGGCGATTATTTAAGTGTTTTAAAAGAATTTGGGTTGACCAGGTCGGGTCATCCTAACAAGATCCGACCCAATATGTAACTTCACATCTTTCTTAAACCAACCTGCATCCCATATGCTTCACATCTGCGACTGAACTGCCTAAGCAGTTCCAGCGCACTTCGTGGCAGTTTATAGTAATGTTACCTGCGTCCAACATGCGTCTGGACTGCGCTTGGACTACTGCAGCAAGTCTAACACATGTCCAGGTAGATTTCACCAATAAAAATAGTCCCTGATGCATCCCTTTTGTGGCTGGACTGCTGGAGCAGTTCCAACGCATCTCACAGCAGAATACAATGGCTTTACCTGCATCCCGAGTTCGGCTGACCTGCGCCTAGACTTCTTGAGCATGTCCAGCGCAGGTCTGGGCAGTACCTTCAGCTTCTTGGCTTTAATTCTATGTTCTAAATGCTCCCCTCCTGTGGCTGACCTGCTAAAGCAGGTGCAGTGCAGGTTATACCAGTTTTGTCCCATGACTTCTCTTCACAAAGTTATTGGTTCAGAACTTAGTTTCGAGCCTCCTACCCAATCTTCTTGCACCCAAAGTTTATTGATATTACCTACATCAACCAAAACTAAGCTAAAATTAGTATCAAAAGTATTAAAAACATCAAAAATAAATCTTAGGTTTCCTCCCAAAAAGCGCCATAGGTATAGTCGTGGCACAACATCACTTGATCATCATTTTGGATCTTTATAGCGAAGCGAATCAATCTTAGTCGCTCTGGGTCCACCCACATAATAGTGCTTCAATCGTTGGCTATTCACAACAAATTTCTTCTTATCGTGATTTTCCAACTCAATAGCTCCACTCGAGTAAACATTTGAGATCATGAATGGGCCCGACCACTTTGATCTAAGCTTTCCTGCAAAGAGTTTCAATCTTGAATTGAAGAGGGGTACATCATCACCCACATAAAACTCTCGCTTTAAGATTTTGGCATCATGCCACCTCTTCATCTTCTCTTTGTACAACACGAAGCTCTTATATGCTTTGAGTCGAAACTCTTCCAACTCATGAAGTTGATTGCCTCTCGATTTTGAAGTGTCCTCCCAATCCATATTCAACTTCTTCAAAGCCTATAAAGCCTTATGTTCTAACTCAACGGGTAACTGACAAGCGTTCGCAAACACCAATTGGTAAGGGGATATATTGATAAGAGTTTTGTAGGCCATTCTATATGCCTAAAGAGCATCATTGAGTTGTCTTGCACAATTCATACAACCAACATTCACGGTTTTCACAAGGATAGACTTGATTTCACGATTTGAAACTTCAACTTTGTAAGGAGTAGCAACATTATGCTTTACCCCATACTTATCAAGCAAAGCATCGAAGAAACGATTACAAAAATGAGAGCCGTCATCACTAATAATAGCCCTTGGGGTCCCGGACCTTGTAAAGATGTACTTCTTCAAGAAAAAAGTGACACTTGCCTTCATTTTTTGGTAAAACAATGGATTCCACCCACTTTGAGACATAATCGATGGCTACCAAGATATATTTATTACCATATGAGATCACAAAAGGACCCATGAAGTTGATTCCCCATACATCAAATAGTTCAACCTCGAGATTGGGCTTAAGAGGCATCTCATGCTTCCTCAAAACACCACCTGGCATTTGACATTAAGGACATGTTTTGGCCAACTCATAAGAATCTCTATGAAGGGTAGGCCAATAGTATCCACTTTGAATAATCTTAGAGGCCGTTTGGATCCCACCATGATGACTACCGAATGGGGAGGAGTGAAACGCCTTAAGAATATATCTTATTTCTGCCTCCATGACACACCTACGAATCACACCATCTGCACTCTCTAAACAAGAATGGTTCATCCCAAAAATACTTTTTCACATCAAATAGAAACCACTTCTTTTGATAATGATTTAACTCATCGGGAAGCACACCACTCACAATATAGTTAGCATAATCTGCATACCAAGGTGTAATGCTCCCCAAAAGTGACATGACTAGCTCATAGGGAAAGGTTTCATCAATATCAATCTCACCCAACTTCTCATGATTGGATTTAAGGTGGGAAAGGTAGTCGGCTACTTGATTCTCACACCCCTTTCGATCTTCACTTCAAAATCAAACTTTTGCAAGAGCAAGATCCACCAATCAATCGAGGTTTTGCCTCTTTATTTGACATGAGATATCTAAGAGAGGCATGGTCTGTGTGTATAAACACTTTCGTGCCCAACAAATAGGCCCAAAACTTTTCAAAAGCATACACTAATGCTAACAACTCTTGTTTCGTAACCGTATAGTAACATTGAGCATCATTCAACGTCTTGTTTGCATAGTAAATTGGGTGAAACAACTTCTCTTTTCATTAACCCAAAACCGCCCCTAGAGCAACACCACTTGCATCACACATTAATTTAAAGGGCGATGACCAATCTAGGGCTACTGTGATAGGAGCCAACACAAGGAGTTCCTTGAGACAATTGAAAGCTTTTACACAATCACCGTCAAACTTAAATTTTGCCTCCTTTTCAAGAATCTTTCTCAAAGGGTGAGTAATATTTGAAAAATCTTTAATGAAGCGCCGACAGAACCTGGCAAGACCAAGAAAAATTCTAACGCCCTTCACAAAAATCGGTGGAGGTAACTTAGCGATTACCTCAATTTTTGCTTAATCTACTTGGATGCCCTTTTCCAAAATTTTGTGGCCTAGAACAATGCCTTTCTTGACCATGAAATGACATTTTTCTTAATTCAAAACAAGATTAGTCTCTACACATCGTTCAAGGACTATACTTAAGTAAGCGAGGCAAGAGTCCAATGAATCCCAACCACGGAGAAGTCATCCAAGGAAACCTCCATTGTATCCTCTACCATATTAGAAAAAATAGATAACATGCATCTTTGGAACATTGCCAGAGCATTGCATAACCCAAAGGGCATGCGCTTGAAAGCAAATGTGCCATAGGGACAAGTGAAAGTGGTCTTTTCTTGGTCTTTCGGGGAGATACAAATTTGATTGTACCCTGATTAACCATCAAGGAAGCAATACCAACCTCGACCGACTAGTCTATCCAACATTTAATCCATAAATGGCATGGGAAAATGGTCTTTCTCAATCCACGAGTTCAATTTATGATAATCCATACACACTTTCCACCCCGTAACCGGGCGCATAGGTACAAGATCATTATTCTCATTTGGGACCACCGTCATGCCGCTCTTCTTAGGAACCCATTGAACCGGCCTCACCCTCGTGCTATTTAAAATTGGGTAGACAACTCCCGCATCAAGCCACTTAATAATTTCCTTCTTGACCACCTCTTGCATCAGTTAATTTAGTCGTATTTGGTGTTTCATACTAGGAACATGATCAACATTTAGCTTGATTTTATGAGAGCAAATTTTGGGAGGAATGCCTACAATGTCCGCGATAGTCCATCCGATAGTATGAATGAACTTTTTAACAATTAATTTTAAGGCATCCACTTGATAAGGTTCAAGATCACCCGCTATAATAATCAGCAATATATTATCCTCACCCAAGAAGACATATTAGAGATGGGATGGTAATGGCTTAGGTTCGAGTTGAGGTGGTTCAATTATAGACGGCTTGGCGGGTGGACTCTCACGATTTTTCAAATCAAGATCCAATTTGACTGGGTTCTTGGTGTAAGATCCAAGACCCGTCAACGAAGCTACCACCTCATCATATTCTTCAATCACCTCACTTCCAAAGTTCCACAATACACCCACCAAGGGGTCATTCATAAGATCTATTTCAACGGTGTTAGCTACCTCATCATCAACTACATCAATCACTGAAATAACTTGCAAGTCCATAGGTTGCTTCATGGACTTACACATAATGAAGGATATTTCTTCATTATTCACATGAAATTTTATCTCCCCACATTCCACATCCATTAAGGCCTTTACGGTAGCTAAGAATGGTCTACCAAGAATGATTGGGACCTCATGATCAACCTCACAATCGAGAATCACGAAGTCGACCGAAAAGATAAACCAGTCAACTTTCACCAAAACATCATACAACACACCAACGGACTTTTTGATTGAACGATCGGCCATTAGAAGCCTCATAGTGGTAGGCTTAGGAGAACCCAAGCCTAACTTTTGAAACACGTCGAATGGCATCAAATTAATACTTGCCCTAAGATCACACAGCGCTTTTCCAAATTTATAAACTCCGATAGTGCAAAGAAAAGTGAACGCGCTCGGGTCTTGTTTCTTCACCACCATTGTGCTAGACATTATAGCACTACAAAATTATGGATTACCTTAATAGTTTCAAAATCCATAACTCGCTTCTTTGTAACCAAGTCCTTCATAAATTTAGCATACCTGGGCATTTCTTGTAAGGCTTCTAATAAAGAAATATTCATTGATAAATTGCTAAACTTCGCAAGAAACTTCTTAAACTTGGTATCATCATCCTTCTTCTTGAGCCTTTATGGAAATGGGGGAGTAATTTTGATTTATGGCAATGGAATAATTGGAGTTTCATCCAGTTTTGGAATATCATCATCAATCACCTTCGAAGTTTTCTCACTCTCAAGATTTTCTTCAACTACAATTGGTCGTTCAACATTTGTCTCATTAGGCTTTGGATCAATATCAATTGGCTTGTCTAGCCGCTTTCTCTTTGCATTGGCTTGTTCTTCATTTGCCTTTTCATTTGGGTCTTCACCAAGATCAACATCTTTACCAAGAGTTTGACCACTCCTAGTGACAATAGCCATGATGTGAGTATCATTTTTAGGATTAATAGCCATGATAGTCCTCTTAAATTTGGAAGAACTATCTCATCAAACCAACAATTTACAAATCGAGCAGTGAATATATCTCTCATTATTGGTTCAAGATAGAAAATAATTGAGGTTTATTCAAACCCAACATAAATTTCTAACCTTCTTTGGTAGCCCATCTTGTGCGATTTGATAGTGTCAGAGGCACATATACAGTGCACCCAAAAATTTTCAAATGAGATATATTAGGCTCTTTACCCAAATCAATTGCAATATAGAAAATTTATGATAATTTATCAATCTAAGATGAACAAGTGTTGCAACATGTAGAATTGTATGACCCCAAACAGAAGTGGAATTGTATGACCCCAAACAGAAGTGGGCAACTTAGTTTTCATTAGCAATGGCCTTGCTATCAGCTGCTATCAGCTGCAGACATTTAATTAATGACTCGGTAAGGTCATTTTGAGTGTGAACATGAGCTACATGATATTCCGCTCTTATCCCGACCTATAAGCAATAATCATTAAATGCTTGGGATAAAAACGTTGTAGCATTATCAAGGTGAATTGACTTGATCGAATTATCAGAAAACTGTGCCCTTAATCGTATTATTTGTGACAATAATTTTGCAAATGCTAAGTTGCAAGATGACAATAGGCACACATAAGACCATCTATAATAAGCATCTAACAGGACCATAAAGTATCTAAACGACCCACTAGGTGGGTGAATAGGTTCACAAATATCCCCATGTATGTGTTCTAAAAAAATAGGGAACTCAATCCTAACTTTTGTTGGTGATGGTCTCACAATTAACGTGCCTTGATAACAAGCATTACATGAAAATTCACCATTTGAAAGAACCTTAAGTTCTTTAATGGATGCTCATTTGAATTTTCTATAATTCGTCTCTTCATTATAGATTCAGGATGTACCAGACGATCATGCCAAAATATGAAAGTATTGGATTTAATAAACTTTTGGTTTACTATATAATATGCCTCAATTGCACTAATCTTTTTCCAATATAGGCCAGAAGATAAAGCGAAAAACTTTTCTATAACATATGTTTGCCCAAAGATATTCTTGGTGATACCAAGATATTCAAGATTCATCTCATCAATTGTTTTGACATGATAATCTTCATTACGGATATTTTTAAAACTCAATAAGTTTTTTTGAGACCTTAGATGAAAACATAGCATTATTTATGATGAATTTAGCTCCCTTAGTCAAGATTTAATGGTTTTTCCAGAGCCTTCAACCAAATTAGCACTACCAGAAATTATAGTAACATTAATCTTGCCCATGTTTAGATAAGAGAAATATTTCTCATTTTTGAATATCGTATGTGTAGAGCCAGAATTAATCAAACAAATATCTTCACAATTGGACAACTTACTTTGAGAATTATCCATATCTTAGCCTTCAAATTTGAGACGGTAGAGTCTCGTGGTGATAACATATTATAAAATATAAAGAAGAGAAAAAAAGAATTGAGAGAAGATAAAGTAATTATTATTTCTCTTGAGAGGTGAATAACAATGAAGAAAAACCCCTTTATTTATAGGGGAAAACTAACTTTGAGGTTTTTTAACTTTTTTATAAATAGGCATTCACTATACATGGTAAAGTAGATGTTCACTATATATGATAATACATTTATAACATAATATGTACATTGACACACACACACACACATATATATAGACACTAGTTCAACCACACGTGACTCACACGTGTAATATTTGATTTAAAATTAAATAATTTTGTCTATTGCGAAAATTTTTAATAAAATATAAAAAATTCAAGTCACCTTTCAGAGATCCGTCACACTTAATATAATAATGTAAATATAAACATATATTTAGTATAAGCACATATATAGTTTATCATCAAAAATTTCAAGTGGTTGATGGATCATCACTGTTGCATTTTGCATGTAGTGCATCTTTCCCTTGCTGATATAGACTAAGATAGAAGCATCAATTTTAACCATATATTTGGTACAATTATTTTTTCTTTCTTTTCCTTCTATATTTAAAATCTTTTCTTATTTTTAAATTACATCCTTAAAAAATCGTTGATTCTATTCTTATTACGTACTTAAAACTTTTAAAAATTTTGGTACTTCTAAAATTTTTCATATTCTAACGCTTTTATATTTATTTCTAGATTTTTCAAATCTTCTTAAAATCAAATTTAGTTGATTTAAAAATTTTAACTAATGAAAAAATATTAGTTATCATTAATTCTGATGACTTCTAATAAGCAAAGGTTTGTTCATAAATATATTTAATTAATTTTTAATTCTTAAATATTAGAGAAAAATAGTGAAAAAGAAGATTTTAATTAAAACAAAAACTTTTAATGAACGGTAAAATATTCAAACAACATTTTTCGATGAGTTCATTGTTGCATCCTTCTTTTCAAATCTATCAATGATAAAGTGGGTTCAAAAATAGGAGATATGATGGAGTAAAAATTTTCTGACTAGGATATTTCCGGTGAGATCTTTGTTGATCATTCTTTTCAGATGTGAGTATAGAGAAAGATAAGGAAACAAATGGAAAATCTTTGGAAGATATAATAGGCAAGTGGTTGAAAAGTTTATAATCACACTATTTTTGTGGCTATTTGTTGTAAACTTATTTTAAAGCTATAAAAAGTTATAAACATCTTGGATTTGGCTATATGCATTTTTTTTTCTTTTTACATTGTACTACATAGTTACTATGGTTAATTGCACAAGTGACACAACTTTTGCATCTTTTCATACGAAACATAATTTATATCATTTTTAGTATATCTATAAAAATCTTTACCTTCATTTAATTAAGTAAATATATTAAATGAGGTCCTATAAATTAAGAATCAATATTTATGGGGTTTTTTCAATTTTAATTACTCTCTCCTAAAGCGTATCAATTTCCTTGTTATAAAATATTTATTTATATTTTTTTGTTCCTTCTATTTTTTATTCTATATATTTGACATAGTGAAAACAGTAGCGAACCCAGGATTTAAGCATAGTGGATGCTTAAAAAATAAAAATTTAATACTATATTTATATGAATTTTTCCATCTTATTCATCGATCTTTTTATTATAAAATATCGGTAAATATATACTACATCAAAATATAAATTTTATAAATGTAATATATAAATAAATAAATAAAATATATCATATATAAATAAAATATTAAAATAAATAAATGAGATATGTAATACTCAATATAATGTATATGCATTACACTTAATTTATATTGATAATATTTAATTTAGCACATATATTAAAATAATATGTTTAAAATCAAAATTTGAATTTCAAAAAGAAAAAAGAAAAAAGAAAAAATTAAATATATATATATATATATATTCTACTTAATAATAATGGCAATAAACACACAGCAGGTAGACATGCCTGTTTGTGTTGCTCCAATCATAATTTTATTATATCACCTCTAATTAATTATTATAAATTATCTAAGTATTACAAAAATAATGATATTTAATTAAAAAAAGTAAATAGATATTTCTGACATGTCTATTTCAGTTGTTTCAACCATAATTTTATTATATCACCCCTAATTAATTATTATGAATCATCTAAGTATTAAAAATTCAACAATATTTAATAAAAAAAGTAAATAGACATAAAATGATAAATTAACTGTTGATGTTTTAAATTAACTTGACATCTAATATATGACCCACTTAAATTTTTTTCAGAAGTATTTTTTATAGTAATTTTGCTATATCACTTTTAATTAGTTATATAAGTCATTTAACACATGTATTCTTTCGTTGCTTTGATCGCGATTTTACTATATCGCACATAATTAATTATTATGGTCATCTAATAATCAAACAATTAATAATATTTCTTTAAAAAGTTAAAATAGACACAAAATGATATGTCAACATTATATTATTGCAACATAAATTTGGATGGAACAGAGGAAGACATAAAGTAACATATATTATTTGAAAATTAGATGAAAAGTATTGTAAATCACAATAAGTAAGAACTATATATATATATATATATATATATATATATATATATATATATATATATATATATATATATATATATATATATATATATATATATATATATATATATATATATATATATATATATATATATTGATTAACTATCGAAACTTGATTTGTGCCACATAAATTAGGACGGAGAGAGTATTCATATCTTATTGAAAAATCATATAAAAAGCATTATAAATCACATAATTAACAACTTAAAAAATTTAAAAGATATAAAATATTTGGCTGACTCACGAAATTATATTTGTACCACATAAATTGGAATAGAAGAAAAATTAGTATAAATCACAATAATTAAAAACATAAATTATTTTAATGATTGATTATCTAAATTCTATTTATGTAACGCAAATTGAAATAAAAAATAATATATATTGAGTTCGTGCTGGCACGGGCCTTAGATATCTAGTATATTAGAAAAGGAAAGTAAAAAATCTTTTCAGCTGCGTTATTTTAGGAATTAAATGATGAAAAGGGGGTGGGTTTTTTTTTTTTTTTTTTTTTTAAATTTGGGGGTAGGGGAAGGGGAATAGGGGAGGGGATTACAATGTGGGGAATCGAACCCTCACCAATAAGGTGGAAGTTCAGGTAACTAACCAATTAAGCTACTAAGATTCCCAAAAGGGGGTGGGTTACGTTCCTTTAATTATGGTAAGTAACGAAAACGGTCACCGTTTGGTAGTGTATCAGAATAAATAATACAAGTATTAGATGTGGTATTAATTAATGCTTTGTTTAGTAGAAATTTGACACCTATGTATAACTATACAGGGTTGTTTGGTAGAGTGTATTGAAAAGTTAATACATGCATTAGTTTAATGTGTATTAGTAGTACTTTGTTTGTTATATATTTTTACCCTATGTATAACTAATTGTGTATTGAGGTGTGTATTACTAATACCTTAAAATTTATAGCATTAGTAATGCAATGGATCTAATGCATGCATTAACATGCTTAAAGATACTATTATTCCTTTACAAAAATCGAATCTTTTCCAACATATATATTGAGGGTATTATGTAAAAAAAGTTTTTTTTTTTTTTAGAAGTTATGAAATTCATATTATTTTTAATACATCGAATCAAACACTGCATAAGAAAAATACAAGCATAATTAACACAAGCATTGTTAATACAAGCATTACTAATACACCACATTTTACATTATTCTTATACGCTCTACCAAGCGACCCCCTACATGTATTAGTTATGCACCCTATGTGGTATTATAGGGTGTATAACTAATACCTTAAAAATCATGATATTAGTAATACATAAGTTTTAGCATTATCAAATAAGCATTCTAAAGACAAAATATTCATCCCTCCCAACACTGTCAATTTCATGCATACACAACACAACACAACACAAAAATATTCAGTTTCTCGAAATATGTTGCTTTAACACAACACAATACAACTTTAAGTCATTTTAGAGATTTTACTTGATTCTTTTTTACTACCAGGAATAAAGATAGCAATTTTAAAATTTTACTCAAAATAATAGTATCAGATTTCTGATTTTAATATAAATTCGACCTTACGTATTTTTGTAGAGAAGATATTAACTCAATAATTAATCCCAAGATAGGTAAGATTAAAGAACGAATAGGGCTAATTTTTATCAAATCCTTTCCAAGTTTTTCTGAGAAATCATAGTAATTGTTCTATCTTATCAATACAAACTTTATCTTTTTTTTTTTAATTGATAATGAACTTCATAACTCTTATCTTTTCTTCATTCAATTTATCAATATGACAATTTCCTTCCAAAAAATTTAAGTGAGAATATATTAAAAGAAATTTTATTTTTTGTTTTTAAGAATGAATAATAAAATTTTGTAAAGTACACAAAATTATAAAACATGGAGGGTATTTTGATAAAAAAAAAAAAAAATATTTTAATCAAACATTAAACATGAATAATCCCAAACTAATCTCAGCATTACTTATCCTGCATTACTGATTTCAGCATTACTAATACACCCTATTTGATACTATTCTTATACACTCTACCAAACAACCCCTTAATTATGTAAAAAAAAAATTGGCAACTTTTGATATATATATTTTTATGCAAAAAATATGTAATGTTCTTTTTTATAATTTTTGAATTATGTAAAATTCTCCTTTTAATTAGTTGGTCAAAATATTAATGTTTTTCTAACGAATTATAGCGAGTCCGTTCTTATGGTGGAAAATCCTTTAAGAGTTAACTATTAAATATTTTATCTAAAATAATTAAGTGAAATTGGCCTTTTAAATATATTGTAACGTCTTATAAAAGTTTAATGCGGTCTTCTATCTCCTTAAGTGAATTAGAGCATATATTTTTTAGATTAATAATAAAGGGACGACCCGGAGGGACGACCCGGTTCATACCTACTCTGTAGGTGTCGGGGAGGGGGGAACCACTCCGGGCCTGACCTACGCGCCCTCACCCCAGCTTCGCTGGAGGGGAGTTTCGAACCCCCGACCCTGGCACACCATGGTAAACAAGCTTACCGCTGAGCCAAGGTCATCCCTCATTTTTTAGATTAATAATAAAAAGAGAAATAGCAAAATGCCTCCTCTCCCTCCCCCTCCTCCAACTTATTACTGAATTTTCAACTACGCACTTGAACTTTACAGAGGTCCTATTACTCTCCTGAAATATTTAAATTTTAAATTATTACCCCCTTAAAACCTCACACTCAGATGTATATTAAGAAGTGATTAATACGCACTTATCACGTAATGCCATGTAATATTATCTTTTTATATAGACAATTAATTATTTTTCTTTATTCTACTTTTTTCTTTAGAATAGAGTACTCGGATTAGGTAGAGGATTAGTGGGTAGGAGTTACAGTCGTTATAGTAGGAAAGAGCGATTTGTTTGTAACTGCGCTTGGAGTTTCTTGTTCATGGTGTTTCGATAATGTCTATGATTTTTGGATAGATAAGTTTATAGTAGTACCTTGTGGGTGTCTTATTTTCTTCAGTATCTAACATTGTGTTATCCTTTTTTTGTGTGTGCTTTTGTGTTTTTTGTTTGTTATACTGTTATATGTCTTGAGTCACGGTTCTATCGAAAATAACCTCTCTACTTTATATGCAGTAGTGGTATGAACTGCGTATATTTTATTCTCCTAGACCCCACTTTATGAGCATATACTGGGTATATTATTGTTGTTTTACTTTTTCTTTAATATTTTCATTTTCTCCTTTTTTTCTCTTTCATTTTCCATTCCCCTTTCCTTTTTCTTGATCCCATTTCTCTTAACTTCCTCGCCTCTCTTTTTTTCGAAGATCGAACAGACACCATGATGGTGAAGAAGATGGCGTCGGACAAGCATCACTCGAATTTAAAGCCCTAGGATTTGAATAGAATCTAAACAGATTAGAAAAAAATCTTTAATAATTTCTTCTTAATTTGAAATTTGAAATGTCAATAGTATATATACACCTTTTAATTTTGTTTTAGATTTGCTTATTCTTTTTATTTCGTCTGGTGATAATTCCTATAAAGTTTTAATCTTTATGGAGAGGAGCAGGCGATGCGCGACATCGTTAATGGCGATGGCGACAACAATTATTGAATCTAAGATTTCAGAGACTTAGAACCAATAAAGATGGTGGTGGAGATGGAAATAGAGTTTACAAAAGGCGATGACGAGATTCTAATGTTGATGAAATTGGAGATGAGGAAGATGAGAGGTTAGTCTTGGACGTCATTGATGAGTTCTTGAAACTTTTTGTTTTGAAAGAGAAAAAAAGAAGAAAGAAAATGAATGAAGAAAAAAAAATGAATAAGGAGAAATAGATAATTAAAATTATATATATCTACTTAAAGAAATATCAAAAATAAAATTTTAATATCTAATTTTGGTGCTCACTCTGTTAATGAGAGTGAAATACACACTTTATCACCTCAGCATTTAAGGGAGCAAATATTTCAATTTTTAAAATGTTTAGAGGTGTGATAGGACCCCGTAAAATTTGAGTGTATATTTGAAGTTTCGAATAAAGGTTGAAAGAGCTTTAGGCTATTTTCTGATAATAAAAGCAAGTATAATATGCCATTATCTTTTAGGTCATGGGATTTTCACACATAAAGGTATGAAATTTTGAGATAACACAGCCTATTTTGCATGCATCTTCTTGGTGTTTTGCTTGATTTCACGTGTTTGGTAACTGACATTTATGATGCATCGATAGATTTGAAAATGCACATTCCATACTTGCTAGAAGGTGTAGAAATTTGTACAGTAGGGGAAAATGACAATGATCTAATACTTTAAGTTAATTGAATCTAAATATTAAAAGGCATAATTTACTGAATTTTTAATATAAATGTGTGCATAAAATTTAAACCAAAGCGTAAATTCTGTTAAACTCTTTAACTCCGCCCCTATCCGTTAAACTAAACTCACATCCTTTTGATTCGGGACTTTTCAAGGAGACAAGACTAGAAGAGTTCCAATTTGTAATGAATCCAATTAGTTTAATTTAAGAGAAAAGAAATCAAAATCCCTGAACTTGTCCGCTCAACTTAATTTAGCACTTAAACTTAAGTTTCGTTTGTTTGCCCCACCTTAATATCTTTAAAGTGTATTAATTTCACCTCTAACGATATAATACCACTCTCACACTGTAGAGTGCATTACACTCGCCCACATATCAGCGCCACATCACTGCCACATCACAAATTATGTAAAAAGTATTATATATATATATATATATATATATATATATATATATAGAGAGAGAGAGAGAGAGAGAGAGAGAGATAGATAGAACACTTTTTAAATTAAAAAAAAAAATAGCCATGGAGCTTAGATTTTCCAACTAATTTTCGCCGGAAAACTCCATCTTTACCAATCAAATCTTTAATTTCTTCACCCCAAATTCATCCCTCGCTGCCCACCTCATCAAAACAAACCCCGAAAGCCTTCTCAACCCCAAATTCGAGCCCTCCCAAGCTGTCCAAAAAATCAACCAAAAACGCAATAGCTAGCATAAGCATAAGCCGATAAGAAAATAACAAGAAATAACAACACAGTAGCATCACCACGTCCCCATTCAAAATCTTTCATTCCAATATATTCCAGCAAAATTCACCGGAAAACGATTAAAACAAACTCACAAAAAAATATACGCCCAAAATTAACACCACCGCACCACTAACACCACCACCATTAACATTGCCGCTAATAATTTTTCTTCCATTTTAATTTTATTTTAAATTTTCAAATCCACAAAGATAACTTTTTATTTCGAAATTCAATTTCATTCTTTTTATTTGAAGGTGTGGGTGAAGGATTTGGTAATTCAAGGAGAAGAAATTGAGGGTTTGGGTGAAGGGGGCAGGTGGTGGCGAAAATTGTAGTTAAAGGAGGAGTGGGGGGTTGGCTGGTTTGGGGAGAATAAATTAGGGTGGGGTGGGATGGGGTTTAGAGAGGAGAGGGGCTGGTGGTAGTGAAATTGGTGGTTGAAGGGGGAGGGGGGCTAGTGGTGGTGAAATTGGTGGTTGAAAAAGGAGAGGGGCTGGTAGTAGCGGGTTAGGGGATAAAAAGTTATGGTGGGGGTGGGATGGGGGTGGGGAGAAAAAGAAGATGGATTTATATATATATATAAATAATATTCACGCGTTTTTTTTCGTTTTTTAGAAAAAAAAATTCACGTCAACTTGAGGGGTGAAATTAATACACTTTAAAGATGTTAAGGGGGATAAATAAGCAGAAGTTAAGTTTAAGTGCTAAAGTAAGTTGAGCGGACAAGTTCGAGGAAGGAGGGGGGAGGGGGGAATGATGTCTTTTCTATAATTAATATGTCTAATTATAATTTTTTTGGCCAAACTATTTTTCAAAAGTGTTTATTTTAAAAAAATGCTTAATTTTAAAAAGTGAAGTATTTGGCCACATTTTTGAGGAAAAATAAGTGTTTCTACGGAGTAATAAAAGTTGTTTTTCAAAATCTAAAAGCGTAGCCTCTTCGTAAAAACATTTATTTGAAAAGCATTTTTTTTAAAAAAAATACATCAAGTTTGATCAAACACTAATTGTAGCTCAAAAATAATTTTTTAATTTATTATCCAAAAACAAATTACATTTCACCAAAAGAAACAATCAGTTTTCAAAATAAGTTGATTTTATAAATTTACCAGTTAAAAAGAAAAAGATGAGAAAAGCTAGTATTTTTTTCTAGGGGTGTGCATCGGTCGGTTCAGTTCGATTTTACGTGTTATTGATTCAATTTATCGATTTTCGATTTTTAAATATGTAAAACCAATAACCAACCAATAAGATATTTTCTTATCAGTTTCGGTTTATCGATTGTTGGTCCTTAACGGTTCGATTTTCGATTTAACCAATAAGAAAATACTTATAAAATAGAAATAGTAACCACTAACATAAAAAAATGAAATCTTAATTACCGCCAAAACCTACTCAATGCATTTTAGTTTACAAGAATCTTCAAACTTGAACTGAATGTTAGTTAGGAAAAAAATTGGAACCTAATTGTTGGAAGCTATAAATGCTTCAAGCTTTTTATTACGATAATAGCCGAACATTATATTGTGCCTTTGTTGCCCTGAATAGGATAATACTTTGTGAATCACTGAATTATAAATTAGTAGTGCATATAATCTATATACATATATAAACTAGTTTAGGTGTACGCGTCTTGCGCGTGTACCTCACTTTGATGAGTTCAAACATTACACTAAATAGGATATTTGTTTAAATAATAAAGATGAACATAATAATTAAATTCAATATCTTTTGAGTATGTAAAGATCGATATTCATCTACAATTTGTAAATTGCAATAAAATAATACAATGATAGATACATCAAAATAATACAATTAAATCTAATTTTTACACACAAATATTTTTCAAAGTCGTCCAACACTCATCTACCACGTATAAACAATAACAAAATAATAATAGAGATATGAGCAACAAAAATTATAATATATTCTACTAAAATGACAAATAGAACGATAAGAACGTAGAAATTCATAATATAAGTAGATTTGTGAGATGAGAACAATTATTCCTGAATATGTGCGGTAGATAAAGAAGGTTAGTTATGAGTAGTACAAAATAAAATATATTGAACTAACATGACACATTAAGCTAAATTAAACTAAGCAATTTAAATAGGCATAACAAGTAATATTGTGTTTAAATTAACCATGTAAAAAGGGAGAGATGGTATAACGCCAAAAAATTTGAAAATAAAATTATTGAAATTATGCTGAGACGAAAAACAATGAAAGATTGCAGGTGTTTATAACAATGAACAATGAAAAAAAAGCTCAAGCATTTATATAGAAGGAGAGGAAAAACTCGGTGTTTCTTGGTTGAAAGAAATCAAGTAGAAATCAAATAGGATTAAATAAACAACGGAGATTTTAATCATAGGGGAAAAAGAAAAATTTTGAGCGTGTTTTTTTTTGGAAGGAAAATTTTGAGTGTAGAAATTAAAGAAAATTTTGTATGTATTTTTTTTGGTTGAAAAAAAGCTACGGCTTTTTTCATCGTTGGAAAAAAAAAAGGAAACTTTTGAGCTTTTTATTTTAAAGGAAAATTTTGAGTTTTTTTTTTTGTGTGTGTTTTTTTTGGTTGGAAAAAAAAAAAACGCTTGTTTTCATCATTGGGAAAAAGGAAACTTTTGAGCATTTTTTTTTTTGGAAGGAAAATTTTGAGTTCTTTGTTTTGTTTTGGGAAGGAAAATTTTGAGCGTGTTTTTTTGGTTAAAGAAGGAACTAAATTTGGGAAGATTTTAATTGTAGGAAAATTTTAATATATTTATTTTGTAGAATTTAATTGTAGGGAGAGGGTAAAAGACGATTTTGTCTAAAGCGAATAGTTTTAATGTAGGGCAAAAATCTCAATTCACTTTTCTAAGGGGCTTCACACTTTTAATATTATATATATATATAGAGAGAGATATTTAAATATATAACATAAATAGGGATAAAATAATAATTTAGTGTATCTATATTGGATTATCGGTTTAACTGTTAACCCAATAAGCTAAAACCGATACCGAACTATTTACCCAATAAATTTTTTTATAAAATCAATAAAAAACTATTAACCCGATAACCCAATAATATTTTTATCGGTTCGATTTATTGGTTGGTTCGATTTTTACACAGACCTATTTCTTCCTGTGTTATATCTATAATCTATATCTATAATTTATAATTTATATCTATAATATATTAAAAGTGTAAAGCGCCTTAGAAATATTGTTTGAACTTTTTGTCCTTCATTAAAAGTCTTTGCTTTAGATAAAATCGTTTTTCACTATTTTTTCCTAATATTTAAGAGTTAAAAATTAATTAAATATATTTATGGTAAAACCTTTATTTATTATAGATCATCATATTTAATGACAACTAATACTTTTTCATTAGTTTAAGAATTCTAAATAAATTTGATTTTAAGAAAATTTGAAAAATCTAGAAATAAATATAAAAGCGTTAGAATAATAAAAATTTAAGAAGTATCAAACTTTTACAAGTTTTAAGTATGCAATAAAAATATAATTAATAATTTTATAAAAATTTGACTTTAAAACACAAGAAAAGTTCTTCAATAAAGAAAAAATTGAAACTTCTGATGATAAACTATATGTGTGCTTACACTAAAATATATGTTTATGTTTATATTATTATATTAAAGTGTGAAGGATCTTTGAAGAGTGATCTGAATTTTTATACTTTATTAAAATTTTTTATAATAATTAAAATTATTTAATTTTAAATAATCAAATGTTATCCGTGCGATTACGATAGTAACGAAAATAATCTTGAGCACAAGTTGTCTCGGTCTTTATCACACATAACCAAACAAGAACTAATCTGGTCAACACATTAAAAAAAGAAGAAAATAATGACTATTCAATAGTAATTTAGAAGATGCCAGTGAAATTATGGGTCCCATTTTGATATTAGAATCCCACATGTATGTCAACATCAGATTTAAGAACTACGTTTGATTTATCTTTCATTACTTCTATCTTAGAACAAACAAGGCAACCGTAATAATCCCCTCCACACACAGAAAGGAAAATAAAAGATGCATATGGGAAATATCCCTTTGAGATCCTTGATATATGCTATTGCTAATCTGGTTGCTTTATTTCCTACCACTAGTAAACTGATCCGCACTTCGCGCGATTATGAAAATAGGTAAAATATTAAAAATATTATTAAATATAATTTATATAATTTAATTTGAAGAAATGTTTAGTAGACTTCTAACATATGTATAATTGATTTTATAGAGTTAAATGTTTGATCAATAATTATCAAACTTTTAATAAAGTCAAAAAATTACAATTTTAAATCAAAAGAAGCTATGAACTTATGACAAACAAAAACTCATATAAAAACAAAATAAAGAGAAATTATATGGAGAAATATGAAAAAATAAATAGTGTGACTCATTTTTACAACCTCAACCATCATAAGAAAATAGAAGAAAAAATATGTGAAATTAATGAACAATTTTTCTAGTTTTTGTCGATATCCACTCCCATAATACCGAACAACACTTAATAGTATTCATCTAATTTTTCGACTGAGCATGAATATAATAAATATAAAAAATATAACAACTTAAAAAAAATAATGCGATCATTTCTAAAAAGTCTTACAATGCCTCTATTTAAGGGCTAACAATTAACAATATAAAACAAAAGAGATTCGAAGAACAATACTTAACCGCATGCCTACATCTATATAATTGATATTTTGTGTTAGTATTTGGGTGTATTCAAATTTCTTTGTTTGTCTATATATTTTTTATATGTTAAAATTGAATTTTGAATTTTAGTATTAGTTTGTAATGCTTGATTTTTCAAATCTGAATATTTTATTTCCTAAATTTTCTATAATTGTATTCATTTTTTCTATTTGATTCTATCTTTTTTAATTTTCAAAAACAAAAATATACATATTTTTAGTTTTATCAAGTATATACATTTTGAATATACAAAAATAAATAATGCCACATCACTCTTACAATTTTAATCATTAAAAATTAAAATAAAAAATATATGAATTGATGTTCAATCTTTATAACTCTTGTCGATATTCACTATCACAAGTTGATCACCACTAAATAGCCTTCACCTTATACCTCAAGTCAAATTTTAACATGGATGTAATAAGCTTCGAAAATATTATAACGCCAAAAGAAATTGCGATTAATGTTTACAATGTCTTATAATATTTTTATTTGTAAACTATAATATGAAACAATAAATAATATCATGAATGTGACTATTAATTATTTTCGGGGGTATGATAATAAAAAAATTTGGTAACTTTTTAGTTTCTTAACATTTAATATTTAATATAATTAAGAGAAATAAATGAGTGATTTTTAATTCAATTTAATATAGAACATAAATGAGAAAAAATAAAGAAAATCCCAATAAAAGAATAAAGATAAACTTACTTCTTGATCAAAGAAAAATGCCATATCTTTTCTTTTATTCCTAACTTTATTATTATCTGTAGAATGTATATTTAAAAAAATAAAAAAAATTATATAACAAAATATCAATAAATTTTTATTTTAGCAATAAAATAATCAATTGAAGAGTATTTCATGTTTTCCTTTGATACAGAGTGTAAATTTATGTTATAAAGTCTTATTTTTTGAGAATACATATCTTATTTTTGGAGAAATAATCAATTAAAAATTCTAAAATAAACAACAATAAGTATATATACTCATATATATTTCTTAATCATTCAAACTTCTACTTTTTGAATTGGTTCAATTTTTTGTCACAGCCTTTTTAATTGGCTGACATAGTTTAATGTTATGTTATGAGATGATTTTTTTTTTAAGAAAACATCTTAATTGGTTGATATTTTAAGAAAACATACTCAATTGAGGCGTTTAATGAGTTGTACGAGTGATTAAGCAGATAAGAGGTTTTAATTATGAAAGTTGAATTTTAGATAAGAAAATATAATGAAAAATCAAGAAGATTAAAATTAAATAAATGTGAGTTTTAGTGATATCCACATAATTTAAATTAGAGAGATTGAGCAAAAAGAAGAAAAGTGCTCTATTGCTTCTAACTAAGTGGTTTATATGTTTCATTACTTTCAATAATAACCTTAAAGTTCTTGATGTCAAATAATAAACCTTCATTCAGCATTACCTTCAATCTGTACACCAGATTTTTCCTTATTTTAACATGCAGTAAATCGATCTAGCCAAATAGAAATCTTAGTGACTATCCAAAGACATAATAACAAATTTATAATTAATTAAAATGAGGCCAAAATACCTTCTAGTATAAAAATCATATCCAAAGTAATAAACTCAACTCGCTATTTCTCTCGGTACTAACGGATTCTCACATTCTAAAAACTCCCTCACAAGTCAAACGTTTCTACTACAATTTGTAAATCAAGAAAGGATTAAAAAACATGTGTTACATAGGTAGAAAGAACTTGTAGAAAAATGAAATATTCAGAAGGGACAAAAAAAAATATAAAAAATAAACAAACAAAAAAAAACGTGTGACCTTTAAAATACATGTTTCACATTTGGTCAAGTGAGAAAGTTCAAACAAAAAGTAAGAAGAAACACAAAGTTTAAGCAAATATTAACCTAAAAGGCCATATTGTTGCTTAAACTTGGTTTGTACGACTTTATCTTTTATATATGCAAAGGAAGATGGAAATGAACATTATAGCAATATTAAAGAATTTTCAGATTATGCACTATCCCATTCCAATAGAGTATTATATATCCACTATAAGAGACCTTCCACATTACTAACTCTTCTAACTCTTCCTCATTGTTAAAATTATTATATAATTAATAGAGTTAAATATAGTGATTTTTGATTTTTTTTTAAACACATAAATATTTAAATGAAGGAAAAACTTAATTAATGTAAAAAAAATCACAAAAAAGATAAATAGAATTAGAGGCCTCTAAGACATGCCACATAGGATGCACTAACCTTTTCTTTTATATTTATATATATATATTTGATTATAGAGAGACCCAACCTCAACCTCCATAATAAAAGGCGGTATGATTCTTAGGGGTCGTTTGGTGTCTTCTTAGTGAAAGACAAATGTTACTGCATGCCGCTATACTGTAGAGCATGATTTTGTATATGACTACCCCTCCGGTCCCACCGTCACATGTATGAGGTACTTTGTTTATCTATGCTTGAACAAATGAGGAAAAAGTATTTAATGTTTTTGCTTCTAATTTCTAAGGTTTGCCTTCACTCTGGTGAGCACTAGAACGTACCACATCTTGAGTGATAATTGTCAAAATTAACTTTAATTATTTTAATTTATTTAATTTCTTCTCAAATAAGGCTTAACAGTTAGTTTTAGTTGTTGTTTATTTCTGCAAATATTAGGATGGCATACTCAGTCAATTTGATCACTGAAGTTGGAGCATAATGCTTAAATTGGGAGGGGATAATTTCTTTAATTGGAAAAATCGATCAGTTAAGAATAAAATGATGTATTTATCACTTCAACATGTAATTTGCAACAATAATATATCTATTGCAGTCCTATAAATAAAATTTAGGAAGGATGGTATGAGACATTTTTGTATAGATCCTCGGTTTAAGTAATCCATATAAAAATTAAATATGTAAATAAATACAATAGTGAAGAATGCATATTGTAACATTAATGGAGAAAAGAACAATGGAAACAACAAATTATATAATAACTAAAGTTAAGGAGACAAAAAGATTGAATAATAAGACAATAAGACTGAATAATATGAGAGTAATAACAACAATGTTGATAACAAAAAAAATTAGGGAACACTCAACTACCTAATCACCTTCTATTTAAATTTCCGGCATCTAAATATCTTCATCCTCCAAATCTTCCTATCTACTCGATAACATGTAGGTGTATCATATTCGGTCTAACCACTTCTTCTCAATACTTCTTCGGTTTACCTCTACCTCTCACTGTATCCACTATAGCCAACCTCTCACACCTCCCCACTAGGTCATCTATACATCTACTCTTCATATATCTAAACCATGTTTTTCAGTCTTAGTTTCCAAATTTTATCCAGTACAAAAATTACTCTCATATTATCTTGAATGTCTTATTCTTAATCCTATCATTTCTAATATGTCTACATATCCGTAGTATAAATATTGAACGTGAGTAATTAATTGGGATAATTTGTAATGAACTCCAATAGTCACAACAATTAAATCAACAACAACTCAACAATTACACTAACTTCACCATGAACACTGTTCAACGATAATAACAAAATTTCAAAAATGATTAAATGAAATTCAAATAACATGCACAGAGTACTAAAATTGAAGGAAAATCCTAGATAAGCTAGCTCAATAACTTGATTCCAAAGGTGAACAATCTCCAACTCAAAGCAAATACATACCTGAATCAATAGTCAAATTGTATTTCCAATTAATCAAAAATAACTCACTAGCAAGTACGAATTTTGAAAGATAAGAATAAGAAATTGGGTTGAGAGAAGGAAGATTGAGAAAGGAACACGAGTATGGAACAGAACACATTCACCACGCCCATTTCTGTTTGTATTTGATATTTATACCCCTTTTTAAGTGAATTTGAGCCCTTGATCTGGTACTTGATCTAATTTAATCACCACCCTTGATTCCAACTGCTGAACTTATTTAAATAAACTCTTAACGGTGTTGTTCACTAGTGTTGGTTAATATATGTAATGAATGATCATTACATTCCACCCTCCATCAGGACATTCTTCTCCTCAAGAATGTGATGCTAATCCTTGAATGAAGTCAGGGAATTGGGCCTTAATGAATGTCAAGTCCTCCTAGGTAGCTTCTTCGGGAGCTAAGTTCTCCCATTGAATCAGGACCTTCACTGCTACAATATTATTATCTTTTACCATTCTTCTTTGTAAGATAGCTAGGGCCTAACCAAGATCTTCCTATCAAATCTAACCAATAGAAGTTGTTGTAGGGGTGTTATATCTGGACAAATTCTCATTTTGAGTAAGGAAACATGAAACACTGGGTGGATAAGAGAATTTGTTGGGAGTTCAAGCTTGTCAGCTACCTTGCCCACTCTGTGTAGAACCTTGTAAGGGCAATAGAATTTTGGGTATAATTTGAGGTGCTTCCTGAGTGCAATTGATGTTTGTCTATATGGTTAAAGCTTCCGATAAACCTAATCTCCTACCTGTAATTCCCTCTCACTTCTTCTCTGATCAACATACTATTTCATTCTAGCCTGATCCTACATTAAATTATCTCTCAATACTTGCTGAAATTTCACCCTTTGTTAGACCAGGTCCTGCACTGATTGTACTGGTGAGTATAAGGTCCTAGGGAAAGTTGTGGAGGGTCATACCCATATAAAGCAAAGAAAGTGGCGGTTTGCAAGGCTGTGTGGTAGTTGGTATTGTACCACCACTCAGCTAAATGAAACCAGTTTACCCATTGCTTGGGGTTACTCATCACTATAGTTCTAAGGTATCCTTCAAGACACCTGTTGAGCCTTCAGTCTGGCCATTAGACTCAGGGTATTAGGATGTGCTCATACATAGTGTGTTACCAATTGTCTTAAGCAAGTGTTGCCAGAATAAACTAGTGAACACCTTATCTCTATTAGAACCATTATCTTTGGGAACCCATGCAACTTATAGATTTTTTTAATAAAAACTTCTGCCACCTGACTTGTTGTATATGGATGTTGTAAGGCTACAAATTATGCATACCTAGTGAATCTATCCACCACTACCAGGATCACCTCTTTGCCTTGAGATTTAGGAAGTCCTTCTATAAAATAAAGACTAATGTCATTCCAAGATTGAGTTGGTATAGCTAGTGGTTGTAAAAGACCATGAGATGCTACATTCTCATCTTTACACCTTTGAAAGATATCATAAGTAGAGATAAATTCTTGCACCTCTTTCTTCATTGCTGGTCAAAAGAAATACAATTATAACCTCTTCAAGGTGCCCTGTTTCCAGAGTGTCCACCCAAAGCTGATCCATGTATAATATGTAGTAGTTGTTGTCTCAAGGCAGTAGTTTTGCCAATATACACCCTACCTTTGTATCTCAACACCCCTGAAGTCAACTTGTAGTCTGGGTTATGGTCAGGGTTGATTGCTAGAGCAGTAAGCAATTCTTGAGCACTGTTATCTCCTTCGTAACTCTTTTCTACCTCCAAAATCCATTCAGGTTGTGCCCTGACAGTGCTTGAAACTCACCTTGTTCCTCAAGCATTCTAGAAAGGGCATCAGTTACCCTATTCTCAGCTCCCTTCGTATAGATTATCTCATAATCCAAGCCCAATAATTTAGTAAGTCCCTTCTGCTGAATAAGAGTAGCGATTTTGAAAGTATTTAGTTCTGTGATACCTGACATGGCAATCAAGCAGACTATCTCTTCTTCCATGACCTCGGTTTCTTGTTCTTTTTCTTGAGATTCCTTCTGCTCCTCTAGTATAGTTGCCTGCCCATGCTCTTCTTCTGTTGTGATGGAATTCAACTGTTTGTATTTGCAGACATGTCCTGGGAAGTATCTTTCTCTACACCTCCAACAAGCTCCTGGTATTCTCTTGAATTCTGCCTGGACTTTAGGTTTATACAATGTTGCTTGGATCTTCTGCCCAATACTACTTCCTTTAATCAACTCCTTGCTAACTGGTGCAACTGATCCTTTATGTAACCATCTAGCCTTCTTTTCCCTGGCATTAATAACTCTCTCCTTTTTCCTGGCAAGTGACATAACTTGGGCTAAGTTTATAGTCTCATACATCCTAAAAGTCTCCCTAATTGCTTCCTTCAACCCTCCAATAAAGTACTCTAAAATGAAATCCTCAGGGATTCTAGGATTTCTCATCAATACCTGAGCCCTAAGTTCCTCAAATTTTTGTAGACAATCATTCATTGTACCTTGTTGAGTGAACATTTTGAATTCAGCAACCACACTTTCACTGTGATCATCTCTAAACCTCATCTCCAACTCCTCACAGAACTCCTCCTACCTCACTAGCCTTCTCATAAGTGTGTAAGAGAAATACCAAGCCTCAACATCTCCCTCCACGTATAGCGTAGCCATTTCAAGTTTTCTTGTTGGATCGATGATTCTATAAATAGTAAAGTACTTATTGCACCTTATTAACTAAAATCGAGGCTCAGCTCCTCCATATGTGGGAAACTAGAGCTTGGGATGAAAATCTTGACCCAGAGTGGGTCCATTTCCCCCCACTACGGCTTTTTTATTCGACGTAGGGAGCAATCTGTCACCTCTGTTGATGCTTTCAGGAGTAACTAGACTCTTACTGTTGCTTTTTCCCTACAATCTCATCATAGCTTCATGAGTTTCCTCTATCATTTGCTTCATATCCCCTTGAGTAGAGCCCATCTCTGCCAATTGGGACTCTAAAGCTGTGAGCTTAGAGTCCACATCTACCTTATTGGCCTGCACCTGAGCTTTAATTTTTCTCAGGTGTTCCTCAACTTGTTTAGCCCTTGTAGCATTAGCTTCCTTCATCATCTACAGGTATAATCAAAATCGCATCTCTGATACCAATTTGTAATGAACTCCAATAGTCACAACAATTAAATCAACAACAACTCAACAATTACACTAACTTCACCATGAACAGTGTTCAATGATAATAATAGAATTTCAGAAATGATTAACTAAAATTTAAATAAATTGCACAAAGTACTAAAATTAAAGGAAAATCTTAGATAAGCTAGCTCAGCAACTCGATTTCAAAGGTGAATAATCCCAGTTCGAAAAAAATGCATACCTGAATCAATAGTTAAATTGTAGATCAGCTCATTTCCAATTAATCAAAAATAACTCACTGGAAAGTAAAAATTTTGAAAGATAAGAATTAGGAATTAGGGAAGAAGAAGAAGAAGAAGAAGAAATTGGGTTGAGATTTAGAGAAGGAAAGTTTAGGAAGGGACACAAGTATGGAACATACCAAATTCAACACACCCATTTCTATTTGTATTTGATATTTATACCCCTTTTTGAGTGAATCTGAATGCTTGATCTGATACTTGATCTAATTTAATCACCACCCTTGATTCTAACTGCTGAACTTATTTAAATAAACTCTTAACGGTGTCATTTACTAGTGCTGGCTAATATATGTAATGAATGATCATTACATAGTTATGGTCCATATACCCATTCGGGCATCTAGTTTATCAGATTTGGCACTATTACTTCTATATTACCATCTATCATATTTTCTGTAAAACCCTACTCCCCAAATCGCATTCCCTTCTTTTTTTGGCTTTATCCCCTCGTCAGGCGGCTGCAAAGAGTTCAAACATATATTTTATTGTGAGCATATATATATATATTTTACCACAAGAAGTTTCAAGTAGTTAATACACATCGATTTGAACCATATTTGTAGCACGATTATTTTTTTCTATGTTTAAAATCTTTCTTTATTTTTAAAGTTAAATCTTTAGAAAACCTTTGATTACTTGCATAAAGCTTTTACAAATTTGGTATTTCTTATATTTTTTTTATTCTAATACTTTCATATTTATTTCTAAATTTTTCAATTCTTCTTAAAATCAACTAAAGTTGATTTAGAATTCTAAAACTAATGAAAAAGGTATTAATTGTCACTAATTCTGATGACTTCTAATTAGAAAGGTTTACTATAATTATTTAATTAATTTTCAAACTCTTAAATATTAGGAAATTAATAAAAAAAAATTTTATCTAAATTAGAGACCTTTAATGAAGGGCAATAAGTCAAATAATATTTCTACAACTTTTCATACTTTTAATTTATTATAGAAAATAGATTATAGATTATGAATATAGATAAATATAAATATAAATACAAATACGTATCAAACAACCATGGTGGACTGGTTGTAGCTCATATTCTACTGCCATTCTCTTGCCATAAAAGTTAATTGCCAAAAAGAAAAATATATGCTACCGTCATTTCATTATGTAATTTTCAAGTAAATTTGATAAAACAATTAAGGTCAAGTATAAAACATTAAAAAAAGTGCAAACATACAAACATATAGTCCATGAAACAATAAAATTAGGAGTCTTTTTTTTCACATGAAATCTACCTACACTATTGGTAATATTTTCTTTCTTACTATATATTTAGGACTTTAAAATTGCAAATAAGTTAATTTTAAGTTATTAATTGCATATGAGTCATTAAAAATAAAAATCATAAAATATTTATCAATTAATACTTATCTGTCAAGAATACATGACTAATTATTAACTTCTCAATTAAAAGATGTCTATCAAGAATAGATGATAATTTATTTATCGTAAATTTCAAAAATATACTAAAATTTTTAAAATATTACCTCAAATCACAAATAAATTTATCGTCTTAATCATAGATGCTATCAAGATTTCATCAAATAAGAAAATTCAATACATAATTTGTTTTTTCCCTACATATATTTGGAACCTGCAAAAGTACAGACAAAAGAAAGAAGTAAGTGAATTCAAAATCAAATAAAGAAAGACGAAGAGGATGATAACAATGAACGCAATGATATGACTCAAATCAAAATCAAAATAAGAAGAAAACTAAAAATAGAATAAGCCAATGTTTATGTTTCTTGTAAAATTTGATTGAAAATATTACTTAAATAGAGTTGTAAAAGTTCTTTTTGTATAAGGTGAAATTTTAATTGATTTAGAAGAATTAAATATTATGATTTCTTATCTAGATGAAATAAGGACTTCAGTTAATTTTAAAAATCTAAATAATGTATAATTGACTTACTTTTTAAAATAAAGTCTCAACCTAAATAATGTGTAATACTAACTTATTTAAAAACAATATTCTGAACCAACTTTGTTTTTAATAAAAAAAAGTCCAAAAAGGCATAAATAGCAATTTTATAAAATAAATAAATCAAGTCCTAATTCTATACAAAGCAAAAACAATATACATCACAAATAGTAATAGCACGTACTATACTAATATTTGGACAACCTTGCAAAAATCAAATTTCAGTTGATTTTAAACTATTACTTTTCTAAGATATAGATATAGATGTAGATGTAGACTTATAGATCTTTTAAATCTTCTTAAAATCAAATTTAGTTGATTTAGAATTCTTAGGGTGTGTTTGGTATAAAGGAAAATATTTTCCTAGAAAACGTTTTCCTAGAAAACGTTTTCCTGGAAAATGTTTTCCTGAAAAACAAGTTGATTTCTTATTTATTTTCTTATGTTTGGTTGGTGGATGAAAAATATTTTCTAGTATTTGGTTGATGAATGAAAATATATTTTTCAAAAAAATACATTTTAGTGTTTAGCTAAAGCGTAAAAATACATTTTAGAATCCTTTTTTAAAAGATAAATTAAAAAAAATTAAATCATTTTTCGGGAAAGAGGTTGGTTGGCGGGTGGGTGGGGGTGTCAGAATAGGCAGTAGGGGTGGTGGGGTAAGAAAAAGTTTTGAATTTTTTTGTTAAAAAAAATTTAAAAATTGGCGCGGGGCCAGGGTTAGGGATAGGGGTGGGAAGAGGGAGTTAGTAGGAGCTGGGGGTCAAGGTAGGGGAGTGAGGGGGGAGGGAGAAGAAAAAAATTTAAAAAAAAATTTAAAAAAAAATTAATTTTTTTTTTAGGTTAGGGGAGTGGGGTGGGGGAAGGGATGGGAGAGGGGGAGGGAGGGTAGGGGTGTAGGGTAAGAGAAAAGTTTGAATTTTTAATAAAATGTAGATATTGTTTTTGGAAGGGGGGCTAGTAGGGGTGGGGGTGGGGTGGGGATAGGGGATGGACTAAGAAAAAAATTTGAAATACTTTTTAAAACAATTGAATTTTGGGGGGTGGGGTGGGGTGGTGTCGGGGTGATAGGATATTGGGGGCAGGATAGATGATTTTGAGAATTGTATGAACATTTCAACTTTAAAGTGAGGTTGAAAGAGAGTTTTGAAAAATGTTTTCCTTACTTACTTTTTGAAGGAAAGTCATTTTCCTTAGATTTAAGGAAAATAAGTTGGTTTGGAAAATATTTTTCAAAACATATAAGCCAACCAAACATAAGAAAACTGAAAAACATTTTCTGAAAAATGTTTTCCTTCATACCAAACACACCCTTAAACTAATGAAAAAATATTAGCTGTCTTTAATTCTAACGCCTTCTAATAAGGAAGGGTTTTAAAATAAATATATTTAATTAATTTACAACTCTTAAATATTAGAAAAAAATTATGAAAAAATGATTTTGTCTAAATCAAAGACTTTTAATGAAGATCAAAAAGTTCAAACGATATTTCTAAGGCCCTTCACACTTATACGAAAAACATAGTGTATAATGAGTAAAATGTTATAACAATCACGTAAGATGAATTGAAGTTTGTAATAAAGCAGAAATATAACTTTTCCAAAATACAAAAGAGAGGTATAATTTCTCCAATCAGATTAATAAAATATTCAAATATGAGAATTGTATATAGAAAAAAGTTACAAAACAACTTCTTTCAATAGAGGTTAAAGTAATTAGAACTTAACTTAATGATTTAAAATCACTAATTTCGATCATAAAAATTTCGGACACATAAAGAAGGAGAGGAAGAGGTTTGTATGAAAATGACATCTTTTGCAGCTTTTTTATAGCTCTATTACCTATTTATTTGAGGATTAATTTTATATCAATTACTCATTGCAATTTTTTGGTTTCGACGATTATATTATTAGGAAGAAGATGACTGTAATTTATTTAGCTAATATAGGAATTTATGAAGAACTTTTTAATTATTGAGTTGAGTGCGTATGTATATAGCTGATTTTTCATATTGATATATTAATTAAGGAATACAAAGGTAAGAAAAGTGACTTTAATTTAATTTCATCACAATTAGTATAATTTTTTAAATGATATAGATGATACTAACATGTAAGTAAAAATAACTGAAATTCGCAAGGAAGCAATTGTTTGTAGCTATACACAATCAATTAACAGGTGCAAACTTTTTCTTATGTACTTTTAATATTCAGTGCGAAACTTCTTTTATTTTTTAATTTCAATAATTTCGAAATTGGAGTTAAAATTTGAGCTGAATTTTAAGGTTGGAGTTGATATAGTTAGAGTTGTTTTGAATTTTGTGAGAGAAGGGAGATGAGAAAAAGTAAAAAAATCCTATATGTACATAAAATTCATCAATTATGAGTCACCAAACATACAAAAATAATTCAAGAACATCAAAGTAATATACTATTTCGATTCAGTTGTACTCAAATTAGTAATTCAAACACCAAATACTATTACTACAATAACAATATACCCAACATAATCCCATGAAGTGTGGTCTAGAGAGTATATTTTCACCAAGAGCTTCAAAATATGAAAAAGCAGGGTTCAACATCTACTATATATATACACGTATAAAATAATAACTTTTACCATATATAAACATTATTACTTTCCACTCAGATGAACCCCTCAGGCTTACCTGGCCCCACCCCTACTTATGAAGATAAAGAGGTCATCTTTAATAGACTCTCGACTAAATAAAGAATAAAGTTTTATATACAAAATGATTAAGAACACCAAAATAATACTAATAGGATCCATTAAACTCAAATTTAAGAACACTAACGTGCAACATAATAAGCAGTCAAAACAGAAACATTATGCCCACCATTACTATTAGAGATGAAATGCTCCACAATGACATTAAAGGTAGCGAATGAAAGCACAACGTTTGGGGGATGTTACAGAAATGTATTGAAACTTCATCCACTAACTCAAAATGGAGTATTAGGCATATAATGTCACGAATGATGCCATAAACAGCGAAGGAAGAGAGCTGCACGATATGGAGTTCCATTTCATCCACTAAAGTAAAAAATGGATGCAAATTAAGTAGTATGTATAACAAAAAATCTCACAAAGTTTTCAACTACTGAAACGCTAATTAGGAAGATATTTTTTAAAAAACGTTTTCCCTTAACGAACAACTACAAAATGTTATTTTAACTTAATCGAATTAGCTGACATTAGATATCAACGATCATAGAGATTAGTGGGCATTTAATGTGGCCTTTAGAATATTTTTTTTTTCGGAGTTGAATTTCGAAAAAGATATTTATCCATAAATTTTTGGAAAAAATTCAAAATTCAACTTGAAGTTGAATTCTGAAAATTGAAAAGTTTTACTTCTCTCAAAAGAATTAAAAACAACTTAAAATGATCAAATGCAACTCCAATTTCAATTTATATTTGATTTTCATGATCAAACCGTGCCTATAAGATTTTCAATGATACAACCAATTAAGAGTAATCCACTGCTGAACAAATTTCTAGGCATATTTATGAAGCTCCATAATATTAGATATACATTAGGAATCATATCAAACAAAAATACTCTATCATTGATCCAGAAAACAAACAGTAATTATTAGCTCGTCAATGTAAAAATCTTAATACAATCTAATAAACTTACCAGATAGTAGTTGTAGACACATGATTTTTGACCCTCTTCGAGTTTAATATATTTTTCAGCATTAAATATTTTTATTTTTGTCCAATTTTTATCTTAGCTTTTATTATTTTTAATAAATTTTGGTTGAAAATAAATAAAAAAAAATTATAAATAAAGTTACATTTTGATTTATATATATATATATATGATAAAGTTACATTTTTATTATTATTAATATTATTATGTTTTTTTAATTAATACGAAAATTCAAAAAAAATATTTTTCTTTTAATTTTAATAATAGGCTAGAAGTTTTATTATTCTTTGAATTATAGTTATATTATTCTTTGAATTATATTTATTTTAAGAATATTTATAAACTTTTATTATATTTTCTTAATTATAAAAAGTAATTAATTAATATTATTTTATTTATATTATTATTATTATTAATTTTATATATTTTTTAAATTTTAATTTATTAAATATTATTATTACAATTAATAGTTTTTTTTTTAAATTCAAATTTGAATTCTAAAACTATCCAAACTGCTCCTCCCAAATCTTCCTATTTAAAGACTTCCCACCCAAGAAAGAGAAAGAACGTACATTGGAACATCAGAGACACTTCATCAGATACAGACAGGAAAAAAAATTAAACTGAATTTAAATCACATTGAAATTGGACGGACACTGAAGAAAACATCAGACAGGGAGAGAAACAAAAAGCAAAAATAGAGAAGAGAAAGAAATGTGATTTGAATTTCAACGTTCCGTTTGAAATTTTTGGTGACGAGTTTCATTGTTTATCATTCAATGTAATTTACTACAGATTCTTATTCAACCCGATGCCATTTATATTATCAATATGATTGTGAAAAAGAATGAATGAGAATGTTAAAGTGATTTCAAGCCTTATTTAGTATATATGTAATTGATTAATTATGTGAATTTCCTGTTAGTACATGTATGCAATTTAGTTACTGAATATTTATATATATTTGTATATGGAGAAAGCTTCATCTTTACGTACAATGAATTTCATGTATACATTACACACTACAGACTGTGCATACAAACACCTTCACACACAAAAATTTCATTAACCAAAAATCAATCCAAAAAACAACACCCACAATGGTAATACAAAATCAACCCAAAAACAACACCCACAATAGTAATACAATAGAGGAGACCCGTTTTTCTTTCTCCATTTTTTAAAAAATAGAGGATTGCTTCACATTTTTTGAACTCATCAACAATTCAACGAAAAAAAAAATCTTTATTGAAAATAACAAGATACGCATACAAAAAAAATACATACACAGTAAAGAGGGAAGAAAGGAAAACACGCACACAGACTTCACAATACACCCTTCACACACCATTTCCATACGCGCACACACACTGAAAATAAAAAAAGATAAGGAAACTGATCTGCGAGTTCGGATTTCAGAAAAATCCGTCGAAAAACATGGCTGTCGTCCCTCCCTTTTGTTTTCATTCACTGTCGCCGGCGGAACGGTGTTCCATCGAAGAAACACCGGCAATCTCCCTCGCCCCATCTCCTTATTTTCCACCATTAATCCATCGAAAAACACCCCTACCCCGCCGAAAAATCCTTTTTCCCGCACTGCCGACGCATCAATTACCGGAATTTACACCGCACCACGAGCGATGCTACCAACGTGAAATTATCGCCTGTAAAGACCCTCCAAAATCGATCAGATCTACTTTTCCATCACCAGATCCACCGGTACCATTCCTTATTCTCTCTGTGTTACTATTCTCCTTACCCGCTGCCACCACTGCTCATCGAAAAATGCATATACACATAGCACACCAAATCACACACTGATCTACGTACGCACACATACATCGAAAATGAAAAGGAGTGAAAAAAGACTATAGGTAAATAGACTGGAGTATTTTATGAGTATTTACTGAAAAATAAAAATAAAAGTAGAAAAATTGGTGATGTTTTAAATTAGTTATTGCTTATGATGTGTTTTTAATAAAGGAAATTTGTTTGTTAATTAAGGAGATAATATAATGCGATCAATATTTTAGTTCATTCTATATTAGTAATGTACATAAATGGAGATTGAATTTTTTTCTTTCTTTTGTTGAATTTAGATTCTTTCTGAATTTTATTTGATTATTTCATTTGTGGCTAATAATAAAATTGGCATAATATGAGTAATGTTAGTATATTTTGCTATTTGTTTTATTATTTATTATTATTATTTTTATTATTTGTTATTATTAATAAAGTTTAATAATTATTTATTCAATTAATCTATTGCCTTAAATGATTATCACTTTAGTTTACTATTAAGTTTAAATGACATTTCGAATAGATAAAATTATCTCGAGTTTACAAGAGATAAAATAAATGCCTTTAATACTAGATAAGTTTTAGGCAAGTTTAATATTTTCGTCTCAATTAAGAATGCGGCGTACATATCTTTCTAAGATATTTAAAAATTCAAGGATGCAATAATGCACCTTGGCAAATATTTTTCAAAAAATTAACTTTCACCAATCTATTTAATATAAAAGATATAGATAGGTATTTAGGTATAATAAATTGAGCAAATTTAGGACTTAACATAATTTATTAAAATAATTTAAGATAAGTCAATGAAGCAACCGTGCTAGAACCACGGGACTCGAGGGGTGCCTCACACCTTTACTCGGTCAATAGAATTCCTTACCCGGCCTTCTATTTTCACAGACTAAAAGAGTCATTTTATTTTGATTAGGGATTCAAAAAGGTGACTTGAAACACCATAACTCAATTTCAAGTGGCGACTCTGTAAATTAAATTAATCCTTATTCAAAACTGTCATTTTAATTGAAAAAACCCTTCGACTCAATCCTCGAGCAAAAAAGAGGTGTGACATCTCTGATGATTTTGTTGGTGAAATATAAGAATTCAAACTTTTGATATTGACTTTTACTTTCTTTAATTATTTTTATATTGTGTTTCTTGGCCTTATGTGCTACTTGTCGCTCATTTACAGTTTTGATATTGTTGAACTGATTTATAATTATGTTCTCTTGCACACCCCCTCTGAGTCTCTGAAATAGGATAGAACGAATGCAGCGTATGCATCCTACTTTCTTTTTGAGATAATCAGAGTGTCAAGACACCTGGTGAAGGATTATAGTCACATATGTTAGGTGGGGTTCGAATCGGCAACGAAGGCGGAGTAGCACTGCTACTGAATAAGTTGTCCCTCCTCGACTCGAGTGTCCACTCGGGTAAGACCATCTAGACACCTATCCCTATTAGGATAAACTTAGAAAAACTTAAAACTCAGAATCTGATTATCCCTATTAGATTCCGCTTTATTTTCATCATATGCATTTGACTTAGTGGGACTTGGCATAGGGGCTGGGTCTGTCTAGGACAGGTGTCCCTTTATAATGACCAACATTGCATCCTACGTGCTTTTTGACATTTATGTGAAAGGTCATTTGATTGTTGACCGGCTTTTAGACAACTTAGCGAAATGTAAAGAGAAGATTTTATCCTCAAATTTAATAATATCCTTTTCAAAGAGATTAAAAAATGTATATAATTTTTTTTCAAGATCTTCATGAACTACGAGAGTCTAATTTTCACTCTTTATTGAGATACGTAGGAACTTTTTTTCGGGGTATGATCCTATCTTTTGAAAAATTATTCATAGATTTATTGGGGAATGTTTTGAAAATATGATTACTTTCATAATTATTTTTCTTATCCTCAAGTTTAATTTATATATATATATATATATATATATATATATATATATATATATATATATATATATATATATATATATATATATATCTTAATAGCCCTGAATCTTTAGGGATCATGAGGCTAAGTTTTACAAAATAAAAATATATAAAAATCTTAATAGCCCTGAATCTTTAGGGATCATGAGGCTAAGTTTTTATAAAAAAATACATAAATCTTAATAGCCCTGAATCTTTAGGGGTCTTGAAGCTGAGTTTTGTACGACATATATATTCAAGAGCTACGCACACCTGATTCTCATCTTAATGAGATATGTAAGCAGTCCTCTATGGATTCGGTGATCTTAAAAAAAGGGTTATCTTTTCTTCTAAATAAAAAAAAATAAAGTTTTGATCCTTATATTATATAAAAAAAATAAAACTAATTTGTTTTCAAAACTTTTAAAAAATAAAATATTATTATTATTAATAAATTCAAAAAAAAAATATTTCTCATTATTCAAATAAAAAAGTATATTTCTTCATATCTTCAGTTTTCAAGAACTAAGCACACCTGATTCTCACCTTGATGAGATATGTAGGCGACCCATGCCAGGCACAGTGATATTCTTAAGAATTTTTTTTTGAAAATGTCAAGTTTTGACATATTTTTTATGTCAAAAATTAAAATAATATTAAGGTGGTTGATTTGTGGCTAAATTGGCATCTCACTAATACAATACCAGGTCCAAAGAACAGGCAAGATGACACACAAAAATAATATAGGATCTGATATGAGGTGGTTTAGACTATTAGAAATGAGGAATAAAAAGAAATGGCTAGGAAGGTGAGAAGTTTGGAGCAAAATATGAGATACATGCAAGTACTTGGAGAAAAAAAAAGAGTTTCTTACAAGTATTTGTACATGTTTCATAATGTTCACTTGCCTTTAGAGTTCAAAATACCAAAATTAGACATGTACAAGGGTCATGGTGATCCTTTGGTTTATCTGAAAAGGTTTTATAATCAACTAAGAGGAGCAAGGATAGAACAACTGTTGATAACTTATTTTGGATAGAGTCTGGTGGGGATCGATAGATTCAAAATGGTTCAGGATACTTTGGGCTTAAGAAGAAAACCTGATGAGGTAGCAATGATCGTGGAGACTTCATTAAGACTGACGTGTAAATCAATGGCTAAGATGTTAAACTCGGCAATTCAGAAGTCACTTTGCTTCCCATAAAAAGAGAGCCTTGGTAGTCTTTTTGTTTTCCTTTCTATTTTCTAAATTATTTCAGGGTTATAGTTCAGAGTCTAACTTGTCTTATTTATTTATCATTTATGTTGAAACTCGATCTTCATTTCTTTTAACAAAATGTAGTGTCCCTTTTATTTATTTATTTATTTATTTATATATATATATTTTTTTTACTTTATTTCAATATATATATTATTTATTCGTCTTTCCTTTCTTTACATAGTTCTTTTGTGTGAATTTTAGTGATATGATATGCATGCTAAATTTTCACCGGATCTTAAAATCTAATCTAATCCTGAAACACTTGATCAGGAAGATAGAGTTGAAGAGAAAAATCATGTAAGGAAATAAGTAAAGTGTTGAGATGTTTGCTGATCTAATTAAAGTCTCACTTGAATGGATTGAAACAATCGCTTTGTGAATAAAAAATGACCTGGTCATCAATGAGAAGTTCAATCTCAAGTACTTTAAATGAGAGCGATCAGAAGATATATAGTCTCCACTGTTAGGAGAAGCAAAAGGAAGTTAGCTTAAAAACGCATGAGTCCTCTAATGGGAGAAATGTAGAAGTCAATTTGACTTTTATGTTTGACAAGTGCATAAGAAGTAGTGACACAAGTGCTTAGTCACGGTCAATGTTGAAAAGATGTGTATGAACTCCATATTCCACTCCTAGATCGCATGTTATGTACTTGCATTTTTAAGGATTGATATGACGAAGGCATTTCATTCTGCTACCCAAATGTTGTATCATCCTTTGTTACCCCTTTTGAGCTGGAGTTTTATTTTCTTTTGTGCCCCTCTTTTGGAATCAAAATAGAGTACAAAAAAAAAGTTAAAGGAAAAAAAAAAAAAGAAAAGTGTCAAGAAAGAGAAATAGAGTCAGAAAAAAATTCCACAAAAAGAGAAAGTTCAAAGAAAAAGAAAAAAAAAGTCAAAAAAAAATCAAGCAAAAGAACAAGAGGTCTGAACTACATTTGATCTGATTCTTGCTATGACAAGATATGTAGGCAGTACTACTCTGGGGTTCAATCCAACCAAGTAAAAAAATCAAGTTACCCAGTATGAAATAAAATTGGGGCAAAAAATTATTTTCTTTATGAGTCGATTCCGAAAGTTATAAACTTCACCCAATGTCATGTATATTTTTTAGCCTCATGCCGCTCTTTTCTTCTAACCATTTTCAAAAGCCAAGTTACAACCAAAGAAAGACCTTCAGATCGATCTTTGAGAATGTTAAAGCTAAACATGTTTGATGTGCATGATGTTTCATACTTTGGGGGTCATTTTCTTTCAAAAAAAAGAGAAGAATAAAGAAGAAGAAAAAAGAGAAGAGAGTATTATTGGTGAAAACCCTCCTGAACACCATAAGACGACAGTGAGTTGTGAGAATAACAAAAAATGAGAGAGTCTTATCTGTGAAAATTCATTTGAACACTATAAGACAATGGTGAGTTGAGAAAGAAATAAAAATGAGATAGGCTCGTTGGCAAAAATCCATTGAGGTGCCACTAGCCGAAGGAGGATTGTAATTTGGAAAGAACAAGGTCAACAGTGGCTCAGTTTTCATATTCAATAAAAGGGTAAAGATTGATCATGATTAGTGTGAAAAAATCAAGTGGTTTAATTCAAAATGCATGTCATAATCATTGGAATCGGCTACCACACTCAAATAAGTTTTTCTTTTTGTCGTTTCAAAAAATAGATGCCTATTGTCTTCTTCTTTTATTTTTATTATTTTTATTTTTGATTTTTGTGTCTTTGTGGTAAAAAAAAAATCACCATCATCATCTTTCACATATTTTTGAGTCAAATTTATGTCAAGACAAGTGAGGAAGGACTTCAAAACTTGCTACCAACTCCTTCAGTTATGCAAAGCAAGACAAAGGGCCGACACACAAAGATAAAATATTTCAAAAATAAAGAACGATACTCGAGAATACTTGTCATCCGTCAGTTTTTGAACTCATAAAAGTATAAAGGGTGTATTTGAAGCTGAATCTAGAGGCATCGTGCAAGAGAAATATGATTTGAGTCAAAAATTTTGGTTGTCATATTTAGGGTCGAAAGTATGACAAGTTAACAATACCTATCAATGATTTTCAATAGATCTGAGCCTCACAAGTGCATAAACGATCACCTCAATAGCCAAATGCCGTAAATCAACCACCGCATTTAAAAAAAAAAATAATTTCTTTGTGTGAAATAAAAACACATATTACCTTCAAATCAAGGGCTTCAAAGTTTAATTATCAAAAGATGCAATTCCTCACTTTTGCAAATGCAAGAGGCAATACTGCTACACATGTTTAGTAATCACAATCATGGTAAAAACTTGTCATCCATTACTCCTAGAAGACGCACTCTCTAGTTGAGTCATTTAACCCCTAGGAGACGCACTTCCTGGTCTGGATAATTCAAGATTCATTTGTTAGGTAACACACTTCCTAACTTGAACATTCACTCCTAGAAGACACACTTTCTAGTCGAGTCATTTCATTTAACCCCATAGGAGATGCAATTCTCAGTCAGGGTATATCAGTTTTTATGTGTTAGGTGACGCACTTCCTAACTTGAACCTTCACTTCTAGAAGACGTTCTTTCTAGTCGAATTATTTCATTTAACTCCTAGAAGACGCACTTTCTTGTCTGGGTAATTTAAGTTTTGTATGTTAGGTGATGCACTTCCTAACTTGAATTATTCACTCCTAGAAGACGCACTTTTTAGTTGAATCATTTTATTTAACCCCTAGGAGATGCACTTTATTATTTAGGTGATTTAAGTTTCATGTGTTAGGAGACGCACTTTCTAATTTTGGTCATTGTTTTTACTCTGAAGAGACGTATTTCTTTAGCAAGGTCTTGATTCACCCTTTTTACTGTACCTTTTAAAAATTGTGATCTGATGACACTCACAAATTTTTTTAGTGTAAACTTAGGCAAAAATTTTCTTCGTGTTTATTAGGAATTTATTTTATACTTAGGACCCTCCTGAAGAATGAGACAGGACCTTCCTGAAGACTGAAAATTTATTTTATGATCAGGACCCTCCTGAAGAATGGGACAGGACTCTTCTGAAGAATGAGAATTTATTTTATTCTCAGGAACCTCCTGAAGAATGAAAATTTATTTTTTGCTTAGGTCCCTCCTGAAGAATAGGATAGGACCTTCCTGAAGAATGAGAGTTTATTTTTTGTCCAAGTCCTTTCTGAAGAATGGAAATTTATATTTTTGATCAGGACCCTCCTGAAGAATGGGACAGGACCCTCCTGAAGAATGGAAATTTATTTTTATGCTTAGGACCCTCCTGAAGAATGGAAATTTTTTTCTGCTTAAGACCCTCCTGAAGAATGAGAATTTACTTTTTGCTCAAGACCCTTCTGAAGAATGGGATGTTATTATTCTGTTTTACCTTTTATTTTGATTTCAGGAACATATTTGAAAATAAAGAAATAGCAGATCAGGAACCCGCCTGAAGAACAGGGTGAAGAAATAACAAGTCAGGAGCCCGCCTGAAGAACAGAGTGAAGAAAGAACAAGACAGGAGCCATCCTGAAGAACAGGGTGAAAAAAAAGCAAGTCCAGGAGCCCTCCTGAAAAACAAGGTGAAGAAATAACAAGTCAGGAGCCTGCCTGAAGAACAGAGTGAAGAAATAGAAAGTTAGGAGCCCGCCTGAAGAATAGGGTGAAGAAGTTGTAAGTCCAGGAGCCCTTCTGAAGAATAGGGTGAACATTATTAGTTGTAAGTTAGGAGCCTGCATGAAGAATAAAGTGAATTTTCAAGTTAAAGTCATGAAAATTCAAGTCAAGGTTCTAGATAAACTGAATAGATAGGAGTCTTTCACTTATATCTTCAATTTTATTTTGTTATTCATGTGAATGTAAAAGCAGAAGTTATGAACAAAAACTCGACGGAACTTCACTCGACCTCTAATTCGTTCTCTCACCATTTTACTAGTGAACTACATGTGACCTGATTCCCTTATAACCCAGGATATGTAGGCGGTCTAAAATCAGGACCCGGTCATATCTTTTATTCTATTTTATCTTCATTTTTCGAATAATCGAAGGATCAAAATCATCTCATTGTCTACTTCTTTGTATGAAAACTCTTCGAGATTTCACACAAAGAGGAGCAAAATGTACACACGTGATTTTTGACCCTCCTCGAGTTTAATATATTTTTTGGCATTAAATATTTTTAATTTTGCCCAATATTTATCTTAGTTTTTATTTTATTTTTAATAAGTTTTGATTGAAAATAAATAAAAAATAATAATAAATAAAGTTACACTTTTGATATATATATATATATATATATATATATATGTATTTATTTATTTATTTATTATTATTATTATATTTTTTAAATAATACAAAAATTCAAAAAAATATATACTTTTCTTTTAATTTTAATAAATAGGCTAGCAGTTTTATTATTCTTTTAATTATATTTATTTTTAGAATATTTATAAATTTTTATTATATTTTCTTAATTATAAAAATTAATTAATTAATATTTTTTATTTATATTATTATTATTATTATTATTTATTTTATATATATATATTTTATATTTTATTTTATTAAAGATTATAATTATTAATTAATAGTTTTAAAAAATTAAATTTGAATTCTGAAACTATTCAAACTGCTCTCCACAAATCCCCCTATTTAAAGACTTCCCACCCAAGACAGAGAAAGAACGTACATTGGAACATCAGAGATACTGCATTAGACACAGACAGAAAAAAAATTACACTGAAATTAAATCACACTAAAATTGGGAGGACACTGAAGAAAACATAGAGAAAATATCATACAAGGAGAGAAACAAAAAGCAAAAATAGAGAAGAGAAATAAGGGAGAGAAACAGTTGTAATTCGAGTTTCAAAATTCCGTTTGAAGTTTTCGATGACGAGTTTCATTTTTTATCATTCAGTGTAATTTACTACAGGTTCTTATTCAACCCTATACCATTTATGTTATCAATTTGATTATGAAAAAGAATGAATGAGAATGCTATCAATTTACTACAGGTTCTTATTCAATTCTGCACCATTTATGTTATCAGTTTGATTGTGAAAAAGAATGAATGAGAATGTTAAAGTGATTTCAAGCCTTAGTTAGTATATATATAATTGATTAATTATGTACACTTCCTGTTAGTACATGTATACAATTTAGTTATTGAATATTTATATATATTTGTATACGGAGAAAGCTTCACCTTTACGTACAATGAATTTCATGTACACATTACACACTACAGACTGTGCATACAAACACCTTCACAGACAAAAACTTCATTAACCAAAAATCAACCCAAAAAACAACACCCACAACAACAATACAATAGAGGAGACCCATTTTTCTTTCTCCATTTTCTAAAAGACAGAGGATCGCTTCATATTTTTAGAACTCATCAACAATTCAACAACAAAAAAATCTCCATTGAAAATAACAAGATACACATACAAAAAAAATGTATACACACTAAAGAGGGAAGAAAGAAAAACATGCACACACCCTTCACCATACACCCTTCACACACCATTTTCCATACGTACAAACTCACTGAAATCCGGCAAGAGAAGGAAATTGGTCTGCGAGTTCGGATTCCGACAAAAATCACCAAAAAACATGGCTGTCGTCCCTCCCTTTTATTTTCATTCACTGTCACCGGCGGAATAGTGTTCCATCGTTGAAACACTGGCAATCTCCCTCACCCCATCTCCCTATTTTTCATCGAAAAACACCCCTACCCGTCAAAAAATCCCTTTCCCCGCATCTCCGGCGCATCCATTACCGGAATCTACTCCCCACCACGGGCGATGCCACCAGTGTCGAAATTGCCGCCGGTAACGATCCCTCAAAACCGAGCAGATCTACTTTCCTATCACCAGATCCGCCGGCACCATCCCTTATCCCATCCGTGTCGCTATTCTCATTACCCGCTGCTACTACTGCTCATCGAAAAATACATACACACATAGAACACCAAAACACACACTGATCTGCGTACACACACATACATCGAAAGTGGAAATGAGTGAAAAAAGATGATAGGTAATAGACTTGGAGTATTTTATGGATATTTATCTGAAAAATAAAAATAAAAGTAGAAAAATTGGTGTTGTTTTAAATTAGTTATTGCTTATGGTATGTTTTTAATAAAGAAAATTTGTTTGTTAATTAAGGAGGTAATATAATGGGATCAATATTTAGATTGATCTATATTAGTAACATAGGGGATTAAATTTTTTTTCTTCCTTTTCTTGAATTTAGATTCTTTCTGAATTTTATTTGATTATTTCATTTGTGGCTAATAATAAAAATTAGCATAATATGAGTAATTTCAGTATATTTTTCTATTTATTTTATTATTTATTATTATTATTTTTATTTTATTTTATTTATTATTATTAATGAAATTTAATAATTATTTATTCAATTAATCTATTGCCTTAAATGATTATCACTTAAGTTTACTATTAAGTTTAAATGACTTTTCGAATAGATAAAATTATCTCGAGTTTACAAGAGACAAAATAAATGCCTTTAATACTAGATAGGTTTTAGGCAAGTTTAATATTTTCGTCTCAATTAAGAATGCGGCGTACGCATCTTTCTGAGATATTTAAAAATTCAAGGATGCAATAATGCACCTTGGCAAATATTTTTCTAAAAATTAACTTTCACCAATCTATTTAATATAAAAGATATAGATAGATATTTTAGGTATAATAAAATTGAGCGAATTTAGGCCTTAACATAATTTATTAAAATAATTTAAGTTAAGATAAGTCAATGAAGCGGCCGTGCTAGAACTACAGGACTCGATAGGTGCTTCACACCTTCCCCTCGGTCTATAGAATTTCTTACTTGGTCTTCTATTTTCATAGACCAAAAGAGTCATTTCCTTTTGATTATGGATTCAAAAAGGTGACTTGGAACATCATAACTCAATTCCAAGTGGCGACTCTGGAAATTAAATTAATCCTTATTCAAAACTGTCACTTTAATTGAAAAAATTCTTCGACTCAATCCTTGAGTGAAAAAGGGGAGTGACAGTGGTTTGAAGGCAAATCTCATGCATAAACAGAGGAAAATGGTTAGCAACAACCAAATCTGGGTAGTTTATAATTTGATTATCGATAACATCATTTTTTATTTTCACTTTTTGCTATAAATTTGGAATAACTATATTGCTTCTATCAAATTTAATTCATTCAATTATTTAGTTGAATGCTAAAACGAAATATTTGATCGCCTACAAGGGCGGATGCACAGCTTTACGTGTGGGTTCTCGAGAATTCATAACTTTCATACGGTTCTTGAATTTATATTGAAAAAACTAGTAAATATATAAGAATTATAAGTTGGGAACCCATAAACAAATTGTGTTATTGGTCTAGTGGTAAAAATTATAAGTTAAGAACCCACAACCTTTAAATTCTAATCCGCCTCTGAGAACCTAATATATTAGACGTCCGCTAATTGATATAAAATCTCAAAAGTTGAAACAAACAAAATTTGAAAGCATAAAAATTCTAAGCTAAGTTAATGATGAAGAAACCATGAAAATTGAAAACAGAAAGAAAACTTTCGATGGAGGAAAAGCACATAAAAACTAAAAAATTATTTTATTTGGGGAAGGTTTTTTAGCTAAATTTTTTTAGGTGTTGGTATATGTTGTTTTTGGTGCTTTTTTTTTTTTTTTTTTGGACTAAGAGCCCGTTTGGATAAGATTAAAAAAATAGTTTTTTAGCTTAAGTGATTAAAAACTTAAAATAAGTGCTTATAGATTAAGAAGATAAGTGTTTGGATAGAAGTGCTGAAACTGAAAAAATGTTGTTGATGTGTTTGGTAAACAAGTGATGATAAGCACTTTTTTGTTGTTAAAATGACTTAAATGTCCTTAAAGTTGTTAACACCATAAATAAGGTGAATTATTTATAATTTTTAATTTAAAATAAAATTTTTGAACAAACCTCCAATTAATGATGGATTCGATGAAAACAAGGAAAAAAGACGAAGAGGAAATTGGAGGGAAGAGATAAGCGAAGCGGCAAAGAGAAAAAGAAAAAAAACTTTAGGATATTGTTGGAATTGGAGAAAAATTTAAGAGATAAAAAAGTAAATATTTTGATCAAAGCTAAAAGAATTTTAATCTAAAAAATAAAAAGCTGGGGTATCCAGCTTCTCACTTTTTGATTCTTTTAATCATTTTTTTTTAGCTTTTTTAAGCACTTTTTAGTTTTATCAAACACCTTAAAAAGCTAAAAAGGAGATTAAAAGCTGATTTGATCAGATTTTAATCCTATCCAAACGGGCTCTAAGTCTATTTTAGTTGGGAAAAGCATTGTTGTCAAGATTTTGCCACAATTTTGGACATGTGATTGTTGATCCTATTTTAGTTAGAAAAGTTCTTTGTCAAATTTTATTTGGACCTAAAAAAGGTAACCGATCTTTTTATTAGGAAAGGTTTTTATTTTTTATTATAATTAATATTTAATATTATTAAAATAATAAAAAATAGTGTGAAAAGATGATTTTGTCTAAAACAGAGATTTTTAATGAAGTGCAAAAAGTTTAAATCATTTTTCTAAGGGTGTTCACACTTTTAATAGATACTAATTTAGGTGTACACACCTTGTACGTGTACCTCACTTTATTGAGTTCAAACATTACACTAAATAAGATATCTGTTTAAATAATAAAGATGAATACAATAATTAAATTCAATATTTTTGAAGAATTTATTTACTTAAATCTAACCTTCACAAAAAAAAATTTCTTTAAGTCGATCGACATTCATCTACTACCTGTAAATTGCAATAAAACAATACAATGATAGAGACATCAAAACAATATAATTAAATCTAATCTTTACACAAAAATTTCCTCAAAGCCATCTTACACTCATCTACCACTTGTAAACTATAACAAAATAATACGACAATAGAGATATCAAAATAATACAGCTAAACTTTACTTTTACACCAAAAAAAATTCTCAAAACATAGATATAAAAACAATACAATTAAACCTAACCTTTACCTAAAAAAATTCATCAAAGTCGACCGACATTCATCTACCACCTGTAAACTACAACAAAATAATACAATAGTGATCACAAAATTTCAGTTTTGATGAAAATAATTCTTGTCTGAGAGAAAATTTTGACACTAAAGAATGACTTCAATGAAAACAAAGAAGATATATATACACACACGTTGAATTCTATTATGTTGACAAAAATAGTGAAGGAGTTGAGGGTTAGAAAATTAAGCATCCATCAATCTAGGCATGCAACAGAAGCAAGTTAGATGAACATCAATCATATTTTTCCAACAAGTAAATTAATTTCTTCTCTAGTTTAACGTGCATCTCAATATTTATAGAAGTATTTCCTTAATAGAGTCCTATTTTAGGAGTATTTTTCTAATTGATCAATACAAATAAAAATATTAATTTATTCTCTTTCCATATATTTTAGGAGTCCCATTTATTTTAAGAGCCTAGTTAATATGATAAAAATAATTAAACAATAAATTGAAGAAAATAGTGAAAAAATAGTTTTGTCTAAAGAAAGTCTTTTAATGAAGGACAAAAAGTTCAAATCACCTTTTTAAGGTTCTTCATACTTTTAATATATATACATATATGTGCGTGTATGTACATATATGTGTATATATATGTACATATATATACGTACATATATGTGTATATATATGTGTAGATATATGTACATATATGTACATATATATATATATATATATATGTACGTATATGTACATATATATATATATATATGTACGTATATGTATATATATATATATATATATATATATATATATATATATATATATATATATATATATATATATATGTATGTAGATATGTTAGGCTATTCTAGATTATAGAAATTTTGTTTGGGCGGTACACATAAGTATCCCTATCTAATTTCTTTCGTTGATGACATTAATCATTTGTGGATTGAGTTTTCAACTTACCCATTTCCGAAAAGGACTAGAAGACCTGTTGATTAGATTGGCAAGAACAAATCAGAGTCAACTACAGCTAGTTGATAGCAACGCCCGTTTTTTAAATACTACCTAACGCACAAGAATTTATATGATTATTAGCATAAACTTCTCCAAATAAAATCTATGTTGCCGCCGAGATTCTCGCTACACATCCACAAAATAGTCCTCCTCCATTTGTTGGACCATTATTCTTTTTGTTAAAAAAAAAATATAAATAAAGACAATTATTCTTTTTTAAAATATAAAATAAAAATTAAAGACCTTTTACTAAGAGAGGAAATTTCGAGAAAGTAAACAACATGATCGGATTTGGATTATTAGTGAAAAAAGTAAGGGAAGAAAGATTTTCAATATGTCATGCAAATATAATATGGATAGAAAAGCAATATCTAATACAATATTGTAGGCGACCGGATGTTGCTATGTAACTGATTCAAAATTCTGTAATTTAACTGTAATATTAGAGAATTGCACTTTGATCCCTCGGTTATAGGTGAAATCTGATTTTTGACCTTGTAATATATAGTTGACTATATTCAGCCTTCAATTAACTAAAATGTATATCATTGATCCGTTTACGGCTTTACGCATGAAATTCATGATAAACTATTTTAGGACTAAATTTACATCAAATTAATACAGAGCAACAATATAAATCTGTAAATAAAAAATATCAATAGTTGAATGATTTAACTATTACTAATTCATTAAAATTTATGAAGATTCACATAGGAATAAAAGGTGCACATATTAATTAATTAAAGATTAATTGTGTTAAAAATCACAATGATCAAAATTAGATTTTATTAATACGGTGAGAAATGAGTGACAAAATCATGTTTCATAACATAAATTTTTTTATTAAATATGATGGAAAAAACCTCTATTTTAAGTAGTGTCTCATTGTGGCTGGTAGAAAGTCCTTCAGCAAGAAATCTAAGAGTTTTTAACCTGGTTGTCTAATAATAAATCTAAGCTTGTTCCAGGCAAATTTCCTCACTTTTATTTATTCCATTTATTTTACTGGCTTGCATTGTCCTTTGCGAAGACATGTATGAAGTGATTTTTCTACTTAATTAAGTATGACTCTCATCTAATTTATCTTTTAATTGATATCTACAGAAAAGACCCTACAGATGTTACTTACATAAAATTTTCTTGGAAAATAGCTCATCGAGCCAATGATGGATATCGTTGATTGGATATCATCGAACTTTTAAGTGAAAACCATGATAAAAACATGTTCAAGACACATTATGATTTGACTATGCATGTTTTAGTTTAAACTCTTTAGTTTTATTTCTAGGAAGTCATTCAACTATTTTGGAGAAAGGTTAAGCGTAGCTAGAAATTGTATTCCCTAAAAGCATGTTATGCAGTGACCCCAATTTCCACTTTAGGTAGAGCATGATCAGTTGATACATCGATCTTCGGAGAATACATTGAACATAGTAATTTGGTATCTACAAGAAACCCAACAAAATAAAGGAACTAACAATAATCCTCTTTGGTCTTTGGTGAGTGGACAATAAAGCATATGGCCTACAACACCAAACGAAGTTGTGCTTGATTGGCCTTTCTATACATATACATATCACTATTATGGTGAGTTATTTGTGGTGCCACACAAATACATATTTGGTTTGGCCTTGAAAAGAAGAGGGACCATTTTTCTTTTTTAATTTTCAGAGTTGGAGACCACAAATTTTTACATCTTAATTAAATAGATAGCTTTAAGAAGCCATGCATGGACCTTAACACCAGATCCAAAGACCCACACCACAACATGATGTTGCTCCTTTATTTTTTGGATAACAAGTTGTTTTCTTGCCTTTATTTGTGGATTCATTACTTGTCAGTTATCAATCTATATGACTCATACTCATCAACCTCGTCTAGGCTAAAGTTTAATTATTTGAACAAACGATCAGAAGTGATCAAGAAAAATTGTTCCATAGGTCAACTCAAAGTGTTCATTATTGGAGAGCAAATGATTTATTTAGCCATTACCCATATTCTATTTATTGAGAAAATAAAAGAAAAAGTGACTTTTAAGTCTTGAATGAACGAACCATTGTTAATATTAAAATATGCGTAAAAAGTCATCTGTTGGAAGAACTTAAAAAACCTTGTTGGCAGTATCATTTTTTTGTATGTATTTTATTTGTTTCTTTGTTGTTGATGCTGTTGTTGATGTTGTTGGTGGTGTTGGAGTTGTTGGAACATGTGGTGTTGATGGTGTTGGAACATATGGTGTTGTTTCTTGGTTGTTGATGCTATTGTTGGTGTTGGTGGTGTTGCAACAGATTTCCCAACAGTTTCAACTGATGAATCAGCTGTTGGAATAAATCCAATAGCTCTTCCAATAGATAACCCATCTGTTGCAACAGACGGAGCAACTGTTGGAACAAATCAAACTACCAGCAAGGCTGGTTTGATTTATTCCAATAGATGACCCATAAGTTGCAACACGCCGGCCATCTGTTGCCACAGATTCGTCGCATGTTGCAACAAATGGCTCATCTATTGAACAGATAAGAAACTGTTGCAACAGATGGGCCATCTGTTGGAACGCTTTTTGTAAGGTGTTGTATTTATTCAATTTTATCTTTCCCTTTTTTAAAATTATGCCGACATCAATTGTAATGTTCTTTTTGTTCTTCTATTATTTGACATTAATTTTTTTTCTCTTATTTGTAGATATAATGAAGTGAAAGTTGATCAACTTTTGCCCGACCAACACAAAAGGATAGAGAAAAGATAGGTTCGGAGGAATAAGTTGCTTGCAGATAGAACCACATCATATGTGGAAGGTATGTATTACTGATCATGTTATCGTGAAAACACACATAGAGTACGCATATTTTGTGAATGTTATTTTGTACCGATTAGGCATTGATCATTCAAATAAGATATATGTAATTTTACAGTTAAGTTTTATAGGTCCAAACTGATAAGGCTGAGGGACCTTGTAGGTGGTGTCGATATCCTGTTACAATTTAATGATGGTTTTGCAAATGCTTATGTGTCAATTTTGGTAAAGGGATCAAGTTTTGGTGGCATTGTAAAAAGCTTCAATAGTGATTGGACTGATTCTAAGGGTTCAATGGACTTTTAAAAAGCCTCTGAAGCGTCACACTACTTCAACCAAGAATGAAAATTAATATAGTTATTGTCCCAGCCCAAATTTATATGGTTGGGTTGCTCGGGGTGATGATTATATAGTAAAAGGTGCGGTGGGAGAATACCTGTGAGGGAAAAGAGAGTTGATGAAAAATTACATTATCTCAGACCTTATTAAAGAAGAAACACAGGGTACCAAGGAACGTGTAGCGAATCTGGACGATAAAATTAACTTAAAACATAAGAAATCTGAATAAGGTGCAAATATGAAACTGTATCCAAAAATAAAAATCCATCAGTCGTCTCTCTCAAAGGAAAAATACTATAGCTGGAAACTTTGCTAGGGAACTGCGACTAGTTAGCGTGGTTGAAATAATCACCTCCAGAGAAAATAACAGAACACTAAGGAAGCAGCTTTGCAGAAATTGAGGGTTGAAATGATGTACAGTAAAGAATGAAATCGTGCGCCAAGAACTTCAAAAGTTGAGATAAGCAACCAAGACAAGGAGGCTATTTTAGAAGTTATACTTATATCCTAGGCCTTCAATTTGTGGTTCTGGTCACTCCAGTGGCAGTAAAAACAAAAAGGCCTGGGATTTTACCCCAACTTCATACCTTTTTGTTTCCACTGCTATTGATCTGATCAGAACCACAAACAAAAGGCATAGGATGAACGTTAAAATTCAGAAATTGCCGTCGTGGCTTGATGTTTTATTTTAACTTCAGAACTTCTTGGCGCAATTTTTCTTTCTTTACTATACATTATTTCAACCCTCGGTGCTTGCAAAGCTGCTTTTTGGTGTTTTGTTATTTTCTCTGGAGGTGATCATTTCGACCATGCTAACTAGTCGCAGTTCCCTAGAAAGTGTCCAGCTGCAGTATTTTTCTTTGAGAGAGATGACTGATGGATTTTTATTTTTGGTTACACTTTTATATTTGCACTTGATTCATATTTTTCATGTTTTAAGTCAATTCCACCAGCCAGATTTGCTAGAAGCTCCTTGCTCACTACCCTATGTTTCCTCTTCAATAAGGTCTCAGATGATATAGTCTTTTATTAACTCCTCTTTCCCTCGCAGGTATTCTCCTATGGCTCCTTCTGACATATAATAATCTTCTCAAATAACCCATTCATATAAATTTGGGCTAGGGGAGTTTCTATTGGTTTTCCATTCTTGTTTGCTGTAGAAGGAGGCTTCAAAGGCCTTCTCAAAGACCAATGCACCCTTAAAGTCAGTCCAATCGCTATTGGATCTCTGTAATACCACCAAATATTGATCCCTTCTCAAAACTTGACATACATAAACATGAGCAACAACAGTCATTAAATTATAACAGGGTATCAACACCATCTTCATGGTCCTTCGGCCTTATCCATTCGAACCTATCAAACTTAAATGTACAATGCAAGATCTTATTTGAATGATCAATGCCTAACCAGTTAAAAATTACATTCACAAAATTATTGTACCTTATGTGTGTTGTCACGATGACCTTATCAGTAATACATAACTCCCACACATGAAAATGGATCCATCCATCTGCCCGAACTTTATTCTTCCTACCCCATTTATGGCTTAATTTGAATAAACAGATGACTAAACTATTGCAATAGATGACACATTTATTAAAATTATTAAATAATTATAGACATCTGTTACAATAGATGATCAATTTGTTGCAACAGATGACTTATCTGTTGGAATTAATCTAACAGATATATGCATCTGTTGCAACAGATTGCCAATATATTGTAAATTATCAAACAGATAGAATATATTTTGCAACAGATTAATAATCTGTTGGATATATTTTAAAGCAATTTTCTTCTGAAATAAAATAAAGATAAAATATTGTATTTAAATCTACTTTTTTTAATTTACATAAGCAAAAAGTCACCAGTTTATTTAATTAAGGGATGTAATTATTAAAAAGAAAGTGAAAAGTCATAAATTTTTTACTAACCTATTCAAATTCAATCCTATATAAATTGGTCCTCCTTACTCCTTCAGTCTACTCCACTTCTAGATACGGATGATCTGGATTTGTATAAGGTGATTCTGCGCAACTCCTTGCGGGAACTTGAAAGGAAAATTCATAACTCCGGTGGGAGATGGGCGCCATGAGAGCAAGGCTGAGGAGGGCCATGCTGCTAATGGATGACAATTGGTCAGTTGACAATAATAATAATAATAATAATAATAATAATAATAATAATAATAATAATAATAATAATAACGACGATGATAATAATAATTAGGTTATGTTTTTTCTTTTAGTGTATGTATTTTATTTTATTATATCGGATCTACCTAAGGGAGGAATCTAATATATGTTTTATTTTTTTATTGTATATTTGGATATAATGGATTCAAAAATCTATATATTTTTGGTCGACTTTGGCTTTTTAATTCTTATTTATTTTTTATTTTGTTTATTCCTTATTCTCAATATGTCGATGGTTGAAGGTAAGAATTGAGCGTTTGTTGCAACGGATGGACCATATGTTGCAACATATGGTTAATCTATTGCGTCAGATGGACTATATGTTGCAACAGATGGATCATATGTTGTAACAGATGGTTAATCTATTGTGGAAAATTGACCATATGTTGCAATAGATGGATGCAAGAGTTGAAATAATTGAATAAAAATGGTTATATTATTAAAAAGCTTACAAGACTTGACTTTTCATAATAATAAAAAGTTAATCAGTTAGATTTAATTATGAATTTCACAATAATCGAAACATCACCTGTTAGATTTAATAAAGTAGGTGAACAGTCGCGACTATTTGCCTACCATATTCAGATTCAATCCTCTATAAATAGGTCTCCCCATACTCGTTCATTCTACTCCACTTTATTTATTTCTTGCATTTTGTCTTTCGTATTACATCTTTAACCACTTCTCTTCAAATATCAAATTCCTTTCTCATTTAGGTAAGTTTTTTTTATGTGTGTAAATCTATCAGTTTGTAGTATACGTTGTATTATATATAGACTCCTTTCTTTACTTTTGTATTTATGTTTTTTATCAATTCATGTGTGTTCTAGATATGAATGATTCTATTTGGGACATTTCTATTCTGTGTGACATCATACGGGAACTTCAGGGGTAAGCTAATGAACTCCAGCGGGAGTTGGCTGACGCGAGAGCAAGGATGCTCTGAGAAATTCACAGGCTGAGGAGTGCCCTGCTGCTGTTGATTGACGATTGGCCGGATAAGAATAAAAATAATAATAATAATGATAATAATAATTAGGTGATGCTTTTTCTTCTAGCGTATGTATTTTTATTTTTATATCAGATCTACCTACCTAATGTATTTTGCTTTTGTTTGATGATAAATGTATGTTTGGTCGAGTTTGATTTTTTAATTCTTTTTTAATTTTCATTCTATCTATTTCTTATTATCAACAAAAATGTCGACGGTTGGACGTAAGGAACAATTTTAAATTCAATAGCAATAGCAAGAGTTTTGAATTTTTTCAATAGATAGACCATCTGTTTAAACAGATTGGTTATCTATTGGGTTTGTGGCAGGAACTGTATTGTGTTACTCCAACAGATTACCCATTTGTTGCAACAGATTGGTCATTTTTTGGAGGAACACATTCCAGTTTGATGAACTGTATTGTGTTCTTCCAGCAAATGTCTATTTGTTGCAACAGATGAGAAGTCTGCTAAAAATAATTTTGTGGTCTGTTGTATTTGGTTCCTATTTTACCTCTTTTTATTAATGTATAAGTTAATAAAAAAGATATTTTATATAATAAATAATAACATTTACATTCACAACAATGAATTAAAAAATATCAAAGTCCATAACATACAACAACACAAGTTTTGCTATTACAACTTGTGGTACCTAAATAAAGATATTTGTTAATGATCTCTTCATTAGTGGTACCTAAATAAAGAGACTTGTTAAAAAAGTTAATAATGAATCATAATAAAATTAATAGTGATTTTATAATGCCGTAACATAAACCCCAACAGATGAATAATCTGTTGCAACCGGTGAATAATATGTTACAATGGGTTAGTTATATATTGCAACAGATGAATCACCTATTGGTAATTCATGTTACAGTACTATATAACCTAAAGTTGATTCCAATAGATGAGTCATCTATTGAAAAAGTTGACTTATATGTTGCAACGAATTATACATCTGTTGCAACAGATGAATCACCTATTGGGATGTACTACAGAAGCTTTGAAGCTAATTCCAATAGGTGAGTGACATATTGCAACAGATAAATAACTTAGTGCAACAGATTAGTTACCTGTTGCAACAGACGATTCATCTGTTGGATTCGAGTTCAGGTTCTATTGCAACATGTGAGTAATTTGTGTCAACGGATGACTTCTTTATTACAATAGAGAACTCATCTTTTGCAATAGATGAACCATCTGTTCGATTCATATTATAGAACTATAGAACCATAAACATAATCCAACATATAAGTCTTCCATTACGATAGATGACTCATCTGTCACAACAGATGAGTTATCTATTGAAACAGAAGAATCTTTTGTTGGGTTTATGTTTATGGTTCTATTCATTGTTTTAAAAACAACAGTAATAGTGTACCCAGATAAGAAATTCAACTAAAATTCATAATTTTACTTACCAACGTCGCCTATGAAGTAATTCCAAAGTGATGTACGAAATTAAATTTAACCTAATAAATTGGTCAAGTAGCAGCAGTAGCGGTAACAACAACAACAATGGTAAATAAGAAGATGGAGATGATGATAATGAAGAAGAAGATGATGATAATGAGGCACAAGATGATGAATAAAGCAGCAACAACAATGAACAACAAAAATGACAAAGAGAGAGAAAATAACAATAATGAGAATAGAGAGAAAATGAGCGATTCCCTCAGTTTCTAGTTATATTAAGTCAGTATTTGGATCAAAGTGTAAATTAAAAAACTTGTGGGCTATTCTTAAACTTTCCTAACTTTCTTAATCACTAATAAAATAATTGTTACCTACACTCAATTATTATTAAAACTTGAGTCACCTAAACCTCATTTTCAAACTTTTTTGTCACTTTTAGCTAAATTGCCCGTATGACACACCCTTTAAGAAAAAAAATTTAGGAGATAAATTACAGATTACTTTCCACTATTACTTTTTAATTGATAAATTATTCTCCTAGAAAATGTGAAGTACTTAAGAACCTCATTAAATGAAAGGGTAAAATTAGAAAAAAATTTCAACATGTCTTTTGAAGAATGAATAATTCATTTATTTGAACATTGAAAAATAACTCAATAATTCATTTATTTTGGAATGGAGAGAGTACTAATTACTACATTCCTCACTCAAAATGGTCTTCAATGTTCATCATGCTCCCCTGTGTGGTTTGCAGGCTATTACATAGTGGGGGGTTTACCTAGTGCCCACAAAGTGCTCACCCGAAGGGCAGAAGTTGTGGTAGAGGTTATAGCGGCTGCAGATTATTCTGGGTTCCAAGAAAAAAGTTCATCATGTTTGATATGTTATAAGATTTTGAACTTCACTATTTATGTCCACTCTCCACCTTTATTAAAAAAACTGAACCTCCGCATGCACAACATCTGATAAGTCTGATCCGTTTCCACTTTCTTGTCTCATTTTCATGTATAGTCAGTTTAAAAAAATATATCTTTTCTTGTTTTGGTAACTGTTTAATTTTAACTTCCTAAGAGATATATTTAAGACCGTTATATTAAATGATATTTTTTGATATATTTTTATGTATCTGTAATTCAAAATCATAAGATTTAGAAGTTTTTACTTTCTTAAACTCAAAATAAGATGAGAAAAATAAAAACCTAGGTCAAAATTAGTCTTAACATTTAGCACTTCAGAAAAAATGCATGTCAATTCATGAACACCACTCGTCCTTCCCAGATTCAATTTAATATAATATCGCGTATTTTCTTGATTCTTTTTTTTTCAATTTTTATACGATTTGGAGATCGTTAATAACATATTTTTTAACATTAACTGATCTGAATCTCTTTGAAACATAAAAACAACAGATGTAAATAACTAATTTAACTAACATGCAAAGACGAGAAGGAAAGAGCAATAGTAACCATACATACAATGTCAAAAGCAAAGGGATCGAAACATCAATTTCAGTCGAGAAAATATATGGATCGGTTAAAATTCAAAAGGATCCTCATGCGAAAGACGAGAGAAAAGAGATAAAAAAAGAAGACGGTTCTGATTACCCTAAAGAGGAGAGAAAGAGAAAGATAAAGAAGAGAGAAAAATTAAATATTCATTAATAACTTTGAGGGGCACGAGGAGATGATGACATTGAAAAAATAAGATAAGGCAACTCAAGGAAGTGATTTTTGAGTTATCCAAGAAATATTTTTTACCGCCTTAGTATTTTATCAATTGTATTTTGGACAGAAAATTATTTTACAATTAAAAAAAGATATTAAAATAGATAAGTCATCTGTTGCAATAGATGTCAATATCTGTTTGACAATTTCCAATAACTTAGTCATCTGTCGTAACAGATGACAACTTTTATTTGATAATTTAAAACAAATAAGTCATTTGTTGTAAAAGGTTGAACATCTGTTTTAATAAAATTTCAATTGAGTTTAAAGGTTCAACTATAATTTTAATTTATTTATCTAGAATTATGGATGATTTCATTGGTCCAACTACAATTTCAATTGAGTCGCTGTAGTAGCATGATTTTGGTATTGCGTTCCTCCTGACTTAAGCCATTAATCGATCAATCTGAGTTGAAACGATTCATATTAACTCATTATTTGAGATATCTAAATTGATTTATCTAGAATTATGGATGAGTTCATAGTTCCAACTATAATTTCAGTTGAGTCACTGCAATTGCGTGATGTTGTTATTGTATTCCTCCTAGCTCGAGTCTTCATATTAACTTATTATTTCAGATACCTAAATTTATTTAGCTATAATTATGGATGAGTTCATAGGTCCAACTATAATTTCAATTGAGTCGCTGCAGTTGCATAATGTTGGTATTGTATTCTTCCTGACCTGAGCCGTCAATCGATCAATCTGAGTTAAAACGATTTGTATTAACTCATTATTTGAGATAACTAAATTGATTTACCTAGAATTATGGATGATTTTATAGGTCAAACAATAATTTTAATTGAGTCACTACAGTTGCATGATGTTGGTATTGCATTCCTCCTGACCCGAGCCGTTAATCGATCAATCTAAGTTGAAATGATTCATATTAACTCATTATTTGAGATACCTAAATTGATTTAGCTAGAATTATGGATGATTTAATAGGTCAAAATACAATTTCAATTGAGTCGCTGCAGTTGCATTATGTTGGTATTGCGTTTCTCCTGACTCGAGCCGTTAATCGATCAATATGAGTTGAAACAATTCATATTAACTGATTATTTGAGATACCTAAATTTATTTATTTAGAATTATGTATGATTTCATAGGTCCAACTATAATTTCAATTGAGTCACTGCAGTTGTATGATGTTGGTACTACGTTCCTCCTGACTCGAGCCATCAACCGATCAATCTAAGTTGAAATGATTCATATTAACTCATTATTTGAGAAATATAAATTGATTTATATGTAATTATGGATGAATTCATAGGTCCAACAACAATTTTAATTGAGTCGCTGTAGTTGCATAATGTTGGTATTGCGTTCCTCATGACCTGAGTCGTTAATCGATCAATCTTAATTGAAAAGATTCATATTAACTCATTTTTTAGGATTCCTAAATTGATTTAGCTATAATTATGTATGAGTTCATAGGTCTAACTATAATTTTAATTGAGTCGTTACAGTTGCATAATGTTGGGATTGTGTTCCTCTGGACCCGGGCCATCAATCGATCAATATAAGTTGAAACGATTCATATTAACTCATTATTTGAGATACCTAATTTGATTTATCTAGAATCAGGGATGATTTCATAGGTCCAAATACAATTTCAATTGAGTTGCTGCAGTTGCATGATGTTAGTATTGTGTTTCGCCTAATCCGAGTCACCAATCGATCAATCTGAGTTGACATGATCCATATTGACTTATTATTTGAGATACCTAAATTGATTTATCTAGAATTATGGATGATTTTAAAGGTCCAACTATAATTTCAGTTGAGTCATTGTAGTTACATGATGTTGGTATTGCGTTCCTTCTAACCCGAGCTAGCAATCAATCAATTTGAGTTGAAATAATTCATATTAACTCATTTTTTTAGATACCTAAATTTATTTAAATAGAATTATGAATGAGTTCATAGGTAAAACTATAATTTCAATTGAGGCGTTGCAGCTGGATGATGTTGGTATTACGTTCCTCCGGACTCGAGTCGTCAATTGATCAATCTGAGTTGAAATGATTCATATTAACTCATTATTTGAGATATATAAATTTATTGAGCTAGAATTATGGATGATTTCATAGGTCCAACTATATTTTAAATTGAGTCGCTGTAGTTGCATGATGTTGGTATTGCGTTCATCCTGACTCGAGCCATCAATCAATCAGTCAAAGTTAAAACGATTAATATTTACTCATTATTTGAGATACCTAAATTAATTTAGCTATAATTACGGATTAGTTCATAGGTCTAACTATAATTTCAATTGAGTCGCTGTACTTTTCTGATGTTGGTATTGCGTTCCTCCTGACCCGAGCCATCAATCGATCAATATGAGTTGAAATGATTCATATTAACTCATTACTTGAGATATCTAAATTGATTTAGCTAGAATTATGGATGATTTCATAGGTCCAACAACAATTTCAATTGAGTCGCTGCAGTTGCATGATATTGGTATTGCATTCCTCTTAGCCTGAGTTGTCAATCGATCAATCTGAGTTGAAACAATTTATATTAACCCATTATTTGAGATACCTAACTTGATTTAGATTATTATTAAGATAATATTAAATTCATCAGTGTTCCAATTGAACTTAATACAATTTGTTATGATAAAACAGTTAAAATTTATCTCTTTTAAAAATTTAATGAAGATTAATTCAGACCAAATTAACTGTTTCAAAACTTGTCATTCTTTTCCAAAATACAAATCAACCCATATAAATCATCCATTTGCGGAAAAAAATGTTTCATTATTTTAAATCTCGAGTTCTCGCTCTTTTCTCTTTCTAGCAACATTACAAACAATAACTACTCAACATATTGCTAAAACCTTCACAATAGATCAATTTTCTTTCCATTTCTAACCACATAATTGTTATTTTTGACTTTATTGTTACTTGTTTCAATCATTTTCTGTTTCTTTGCAGGTAGCAGAGTTTGAGAAAATCTACATTTGTTCTTTTTTCTAAAAATTAGGATTTTTAAGTTAATGATATAAAAAAAGATTTTTAATTATATTATCTTCGAGAACGAGTTAACAATTTTGAGTTTTGATGCTAAAAACGTAGGAAGAATCCAAAAACCCTAATTTTTTATGCAATATTTCATTAATTATCGTGGTATTATTAGATGGTATTGATGGTGGCGGCGGTGGTGGTATTGGTGAAATTAGTGGTGGTGGTAGTAGAGGTATTGGTATTAGTGGTATTGGTGGTGGTGGTGGTGGTGGTAGTCTTGGTGGTATTGATGGTGTTGATGGTGATGTTTTTATTGGTGGTATTGGTAGTGATGTTGGTAGTGTTGGTGGTCTTGGTGTTGGTCTTGGTGGTGATGTTGGTATTGATAGTGGTGTTGGAGGTATTGGTGGTCTTAGTGGTGGTTTTGGTGGTGGTCTTGATGATGGTGTTGGTATTGGTGGTGGCTTTGTTGGTGGTGTTGGTGGTCCATCTATTGCAATAGGTGGTACATCTGTTGGGAGATATTAATAGAGGTCTTCAAAAAGATTCCTTATCTGTTGCAACAAATGTTTTAACTGTTAGCATAAAACAAACAAGTAGCAAGACTCTTTTGATCTCATTCATCATATTGTTCATCTATTGCAACGAGTTATGCATCTGTCATAATAGATGATTCATATATTCAACCTGATGGGTTATCTGGTGGAATTTTTTGTGTAATATGGTGTATAAAAATTTATTAAAATTTATCTTACCTTTTTTTAAAAATTATACAGACATCAATTGTAATGTATTTTTTTTATTTTTCTGTTATTTGTAGTTGAAAGATATCTCCCAAAAGAAAAGAAACTGAAAGTGGATGAACTTCTGACTACCTAGCAAAAAAGGCCAGAGTACAGATGGATTCAGAGGAACTTCCAAAATAATATCAGTCAGGGAAAATTGAAGCTGAGGAAAGTTATAAAAATTATATTGAGGGAGATAGAGAAGGGTATGTAGAGGCTAGTGAGAAAAATAAAAATGAGGGGGAAGAAAATAAAGATAAACAAGAAGGGGAGGAAGTATAAAATGAGAAAGATAGTGATGATCAACATGATAATAATGCATCACCAATGGGGCATGAATTAAGATCAAAACTATCAGCATTAAGAGGTTTCAAGTTACGATGTCGATAAATGACCCTGCAAAACTAACTGGTCATTTTGTACTTAAATCTCAATTGGGGAAACCTTTTGATGACTTTAGGAATACTATGAAGAATGAAAAACTAGATGAATTTTGTAAGAAGAGTTGCTTTGGACACTTTCTTGAGCTGCCTGAGGACAATAATGCTTGTTTCCAAATAAGCATGGTATATGGTCTTCTTAAGCACAGGATCAAGTATGTGAGGGATGATAAAGATTTGAAGAAGGGGGGACAAAAATATAGATGGAATCTAGATCAACTACTGTGCATGCCAGTTTGTTTTGGCATGAAAGAGTTTGCCATAGTGACAGGCTTGAGATGCAATCATCAAAAAGAAGCTCTCATTAACGAAACACACCACAAAAAGTCCAAGGAAAAAAGGACAATCAAACCACCACTATCAAATAAAGGCAAGGCATTGTCCAAACGACCACCCACCAAAACCAACAAACGTAAAAAAAAATAGAGGGGCTATTGGATATTGCTGTACATGGCTACAAAGCAATGACGTTGTACAAGATCTCAAGGATTAAGCCATACCAAAGAAGTACAAGGAAAAATTATCCTTAGTTTGGTTTGTCCATTCCGTTATTTTGGAAAGAGACATCTACAAAGTCATAGAAGATGATTTGTTGGAGCTTGTTGAGGATCCTGAGAAATTCAACAATTATCTTTGGAGATATGACAGTTACAATTTTATAGTCAAATATTTACTGACAAAGCTATCCCCTAGGGCGATCATCTTGTACGGCTTTCCTTTGGCTTTCATGGTAAATATAATCATTATTTGTATACTCTTGCATTAGTTTATATTGAATAATTATTATGACTTTTTTTTTTGCTTCCTATTTACATATTTTAGGTTTGGGCATTTGAAGTTATTCCTCCCCTCCGAAAGCAGATCAATAATTATCCGGATGAGGTTTCTCATCCAAGGATCCTTAGGTGGTTGGCTGTAAAGAGAAACATGAGAATTAAGAAGGTTGATCTTTTTAACCCTCTGGATAATGTAGTAAGTCTTCTTTTAAGTAAAATAATTTGACTCAAAGACAGATATTGAAACAAATGATTTATATGTTGCAACATATTGGTAATTTATTGTATTTTATCTTAACAGATTCCCCGTCTAGTGCAACAGGTTGGTAATCTATTTTGACTGATGAGTTATTTTTTACAACAGATTACCTATCTGTTGCTTTGGTTCTCTGAACTTGACTTAACAGATTACTCATCCACTGTAACTTATACAATAGATGGGTAATCTGATGCAACATATGGTTAATCTGTTGCCATATATGATTCATCTATTACACCATGAAGATCATCTGTTGCATAAGTTAATTGTGTTTACATATTGCCCAACTGAATGCAAGTTATTATTTGATTTAAATGTATCTACCCTTTCTTTTAGGTTGTGCATCTATGGACCGTACCTACTCGAAAAGAGTTGGAGATGTATTTTCATATTACTCTAGGTCTTGTTGATATAATATCAGACCCAATGGTAGAGTTAACAAAGAAGAAATTGTGTGGAGCAACAACCATAAGAAGAGAAATTAGGCAAGGTTAGCCTAATTTTGAGACTCATCATGACCAACCTACTGCAAGAGATCCAGGTGCCACTTCTGGGGGTGTTGCTGATGGAGCTGTTCATGTTGGTGGTAGCCATGCTGATACTGATATTGCTGCTAGTCATGATGATGAGCATATTGATGCTCAAGAAAAATAAATATGTTTGAATTCACCCCTTACACTGATCCCTCTCACCCTTACACCGATCCCTCTCACCCTTATAATGGTCCCTCACACCCTCTTCACCGTCGTGCTCTCATTGTAAATATAATGACTACATGGATAGACAGAATACACTCTTTGAAAAATTAGACGATATCACTAAGTCTATCGAGGAATTAAAATCCAAGAGGGGTGTCATACCATCCATGAAGTTGAGAGAGACATACACTTCTACAGTGGAGGTTAGGAAGAAGAAAAAAGTAATTAGACATATACTCTCAAATATGAAACCAAAAAGAATTGCAACTCCTTCTCCTTCAAAAGTTGTTGAAGTCAGGGACCGTTGAAGAAAGTGGACATATACGTGGAACTTGACACCAAAATAGAAGGTTGTGATGAGAAAGACCATAAATTCCAAACAACGCACAAAAACCTTTACTATGAATACCTTTTTTCCCAAAATTTCAAGAAGATGATAGATATGGAACTGTCGTACATGGACATGGTAAGTTTACTTTTCCTAACCTAGCCTTCTAATCTACTCCATATAGAAGAAGCTACACAACAGATGTGTTATTTATTGCAATAGTTGGGTATTCTGGTGCAACTGGCGGTGGTTCCGTTGCAATAAATTACCCCATCTGTTGCATAAGTTACATTAAATAGGTAATCGACACGACAAAGACTGGACCAAAGCAAAGAGAATTCTTGCATCCATGAACGTGGAGGTTAAACATTTTCTGGTTCTTGAGATACTACTCCAAGAGTAAAAGAAGAAGGTTTATGACTGCAATTTAACTATCTTCGACGAGGCTGATTCTTCGCCCACATGCAGCTACTATTGGAGTTGTTCCCCAAATTGTTAAGGCAGAGTAAACTGATGGATCATTTGATAGTCAAAATGTTGAATGAAAAATGGGAATTTGAAGGTCGAAACAAGGATATTATCCTTCCAAAAAATGAAACCGGTGTCGCATGTGGGTTGTACGCTCTTACACACATCAAGTGTTTGCTGATCAACACATAAATGATCGAGCCAATGTTCTTTATATGCGGCAATATTGCAGCAAATATGAAAGAGGTCTGGGCTTATGGGGTACTAACTAAATGCTTGGAGCTTGTGTATAAAAATGAAGATGTAGAAACACAAACACCATGACAATTTTTATTAGGAAAAGGCATGTTTACCCCCTTAAACTTGTCATGAAAACTTACTTTAGTCATTAAACTTAACCTATAATTATTTACCCCTATAAACAACTTTTATATGAATTCTTACCACCCTAAAAAAATTATACCACTCTCACTATAGAGAGTGCATCACACTCACGCCACGTTGGAGCCATGTCGTTGCCACATCGGATCCACGTCAAAGCCACATAAATAATTTATTTTAAAATAATATGTGTGTGTATATATATATATATATATATATATATATATATATATTATATAAAAAAACTCCCTCTTCTCCCCCCTCAAAACCCCCAGTCCCTATTCTTGATAAATCCCCCCCCCCTTCCCAAATGCCCCCACCCTACAAACCCCCTAATCCCCCTTTGCCCGATGTTTCTAAGTCCTCCCTTCTCCCCCCCCCCCTCCCAAACTTATTTATCTTCTTCTTCCTCCTATACTCTTTTTTTATTTATGTTAAATTAATAATTAATACTTATTATTGTTATTTTTACATTTCTTTAATTTTTCTTAAGTTAAATTTTCATTAAAAAAATTCATATAAAAAGTACTTTTGGTTTAGAAGTTATTACATGGCTAATTAATAAGTTTGATCTTTTGGTTTCAATTTTGATGTGCGGAAATAAAATTAATTTGTTGATTCTCGAACTTCATAGAAAAGTTTATTTGTTGTACAATTTTTGTATTTTATTATTCCTATGATTGATTATTTGATTAAAGTATTTTGGTGGATAGGAGTGAAAAAAAAAAAGAAATAGAGGAAGGGAAAGATATGCGGGTGGTGGGGTGTGAGGAAGAAGGGAAAAAAGTGACTGAATATTTTAAAGTGGGCCCCACTTAAATTTTTTATACTTTTTTTAATTAAAACGAGCTTTGATTTTTTATTTTTGCCATGTCAGCCATTACGGGAGCAAAATAATACACGTTAAAGTTCATAAGGGGGGTAAATAATTACAGGTTAAGTTCAATGGCTAAGGTAAGTTTTCGTGACAAGTTTAGGGGGGTAAACATGCCTTTTTCCATTTTTATTTCATGACAATTTTTTATATTTGATGAAAATTAATTTTTTTATAATGAAACAAATTGTCTATCTGTTGTAACAAATAGTCTATCTATTCTGACAGATAGTTTATTTGTTGCAATAGGTTGGTAATCTGTCGCATTATGCAGATGTTTATATCTATGTCTATCTATTGCAACAGCTAGCTCATATATTTGAACAAATCAAAGTAGTAGGAAGATCTTTTTGATAATTTCCAACAGATGACCTACATGTTGCAACATATGTCTAAATTTGTTTGATAATTTTTAACAAATATGTCATCTGTTACAACAGATACATTATCTGTTGCAATATTCAAATCTAGTATTCTATTTCAATTAAGTTCAAATATAAGGATAACATAGTCCAAATAAAATAAATCGAAGCCTTTAAAAATTACATAAAATAAAGCAACAAATAAATGAAATGTGAAAAAATTATCATGGGTACGGATGATCTACTCAACAAATAAATCAATAATTTAAATTTTGGTGTCAATAATTCCTAAGGAGAGGTTATTACTTTGACGGACTCATGCTGTAAAAATCTACTCAATATGGATAAGTTGTTCTTCAACCGGTGCTGTGAAATTCGACTTTGGTCATCGTGGATCATTAATGTCGCTTGCGTACTATTTCTGGGTTTTCAATTCTCCGTATTTCCATAAAAGACTAGCATATTTTTTATGGAGTAATCCGGCATCACGTCCATCATTTAGTACTTGTTATCCATCGCTCAAATACTCAGTGTAAGGGGCAACAAAAAGACCATATTCCCTGCATTTGTAGAAATCAGATAATCCATATCTTGCAATTAATATAAGCATTGTGAAATTTATGAAATGAAACTAAATCATAATACTTGATTGATACTTACAGGCTACCAATGGGTTGTTGAAAAATTCCTTCAAGATGTTCTACATCAAATGGATTGCCCATTTTATCCCGATATGCTTCAATCGTCGATCAATCAGTACGAATTTTTTATCCAAAAAGCCACTTAAATCAAGGTAAGTAGGAAATATTTTGGCTAGCTTTTGTATCTCAGACGATGGCTGAGAATGTATCCTTCCCGACATCGACTCATAGATGCATCCTTCTTTTAGAATGATGACAACCAACACCCAATGAAATTTATCATCGCAATTGATTGGGATGTACACTTTATCGACCAAATGCCAAGGTAAGCTAGCTGGAATGCTAAAACCTTTGATGATGTTGATTAAGCATTCCTCATTTCAGAAAACTTCCGGCTGTTGTTGACAATACCTATCATAGGCATTATTGATGTAGACTTTGTACAAATAATTGCTTGTCGTGTATCTGTATTGTTCTTGCATTTGCAACTTGGCCTTCTTTTAGAGGTAGTAAAATGAAATCGATGTGCTGCACATATTATCAAATCAAATATTTTAGATTACATGACAGTAAAATTAATACACAGATATAATTAAATAAAGTACTAATAGTAAGATGTATGGCATTTAAACCTCACCATTCCAACAAGTTTGAGGCTGTGACATCAAATAGAACCAATTCTTTATTTTGGAATGTGCACCAACAAAGTGAACATATCAGAATCAAAACCCAATTTGTTAACTTTGTAGTGTTTGATATTTTTTTGTCTTCATGATTTATAAGTGTTAATGTTATATTTTTACAGCAAGAATTATATAAATTAATATCTTTAAAAATGATTTATGTACCTGTCGGTATGAAGCTTTAACAACCCATCGATAATCCATTCTTAATAGTCATCAATCAACTTTGTTAGTTTTTTTAAGCCTTGTCCGAGATGTTGAACCCTTCAAATGGGTAATTCTTCTATTCTTTCAGACTGACAGACTTCACTTTTTCTTCATTTTGGAATGTGCAACAACAAAGTGAACATATTTCGTTCACTTTGTAGTGTTTGATATTTTGTTTTGTGCATGATTTATATATATTAATGTCATATTTTTATAGCAAGAATTATATATATTAATATCCTTAAAAATAATTTATGTACCTTTTGGTATGAAGCTTTAACAACCCATCGATAATCCATTCTTAATAGTCATCGATCAACTTTGTTAGTTTTTTAAGCCTTGTCCGAGACGTTGAACCCTTCAAATGGGTAATTCTTCTATTCTTTTGGACGGACAGGCTTTACTTTTTTCTCGTCTTTAGAAGCAATTAATAGATTATCAACTGTGATATTATGTTGTTCAACAGTAGCTTCTACTGTGACATCTACATGGAAAGCTAGGATTGTCAATGCTAATCACAGAGATACCAACTCATCTATTTTAGCAAATCAAACAGGTCTTCCTCCTATATTAATTTGTATAAACATATGAGCCATATGATGCAATAGATGAATCATCTATTGGGATAAATCAAAATAAAAGAAAGACCTGTATGATAATTTCCAATGATGACCCATCTGTTGCAACATATGACTAATCTATTTGGACAAACTAAAATAGTAGGAAGTCTGTGCCAACAAATGACCTATCTGTTACAGCAGATAGGTCATCTGTTGGTACAAATTAAAATAGTAGGAAGACTTTTTTGGTTTTCTATAATAGACAAGAAATATATTGCAATAGATAATACATCTGATGCAACAGGTTAGTCAACTGTTACAACAGATGCATATATATGTTTGATAATTTTTAGCAGATGTGTCATCTGTTGCAACAGATATGTAGTTTGTTTGTTTGTTGGAACAGATGATATATATTCACCTTTTTCTTCTCTTGCTTCTCTCCCGTGGTCCTTATACATTGATCAAAATTACAAAACAAAGATAGAGGAGTTTCAATTTTCCTTTTTACGATGCTTGATGATGCCTTAGAAATTTCTTTACTCCTCCTCTTAGCCATTTTAATATCTAATGAAGTGTATGGATATTAAATTCTCTTTGATGGAATGACACCCCTCTTAGATGTCAATTCCTATACAGAAGCAGTTAATCTATTGATAGCATTAATCATTCCATCATGTTTTACCTTGCAGCCTTGACATTTGCATGCAGAACATTCGCTAGGAGGGGCAAAATCTTTAAAAACAATATGATCATAAATATAATGGTTTGTTGTTTCAAAACTACAAGAGGAGCATTATTATTCCCAACAACAACACCACTACCACTGTCACCACTAACAACTCCATCACCACTAACATCATCAGCAACTACAAGCCCACCCTCTAAAATTATTTGTTTTATGATGGTTGTTGCTCCAAACAGTTCTTTTTTTATTCTATCGATGACCTTAGGGTCCGATAAATTTTGTACAAACTATAAAGTAAGAAAACATGACATCTTTAACTCTCTACTGGTTGGAACAAACCACGGATGCACAATTTAAAATAAATCAGTACATATATTAGAATGATGATTAAGTCATTTAAAAAATTATTAATTAAAATTAAAACTTAATTAGAATTAGACTTACTACTTCGTTTGAGGGGTTGAAGAGATCAAGAAATTTTGTATTTATATCGGTTTTGGCCAACAACCATCTCAGGATTCTTGGATATGAAACTTCTTCCTGGTAGTTCACTTGTTGTATCAAATAAGGAATGACTTCAAATGCTCAATCCTATAGAATAATGCTAATAAATCAAAAGCATTTTAAAAAAAAAATCATAATAAAGAAAATACTTACCATGAAATTCCATGGAAAGCCATATAAGTTAACTGTCTTTGGTGTTAATGGAGTCAATAAATATTTGACAGTCATTTTGAACCTTTCATAGCCCAAAGGATAGCTGTTAAATGCCTCAAGATCCTCAGAGAATTTTATTAAATCGAGTGGTATGTTGTTGTTAACGTCTCTCGACCAAAGAATATTATGTACAAACCAAACCAAGCAAAATGATTGCTTGTGCTTCTTTGAAAGTTTTTACCTTTCAATGCTTCTGTCAAATTTTTATTTTTGAAGATTGGACCAACAAGGGACATCAAATCATCACCATCACATGACTTGCCTCTGCCTTTTTTGGGTGTGCGGGGTGTTTTTTTAGGGTTAGAATAGGTATTACTAGAGAAGGAGAACAAGATTAACCTTTTAGTCCAGTAACCATGGAAAAATCCTTCCAACCAAAACAATAGACATGCCACAGTAATTTATCAACACCTCATCCATCTTATCTTTATTTTCATACATAAACCTATGCTTGAGAAGATCATATACTATTTTTTTTGAAACGAGCATTGTTGTCCTCCGACAAATCAAGATATTACCCAAAGCAGCTGTCCCTGAAATAAGCATCCAATTTTTGGTCTCAAAGTATTTTTATAAAGGTGTCAAAAGATTTTTCGATGGCTGTCTTAACCATGAAATCACTAGTTAAATCTGTGGCACCATCGCACTGCATTCTCATGGGATAAATATCAATGTTGAAGGTCTTGACCAACTCTTCAGTGGAAGGGCTGTTAGCATTTGGATCATCTCCTTTGAAATATTCCTCATCCTTATGTTCCTTATCTTCTGTTTCTGATTGAGATAACGCTTGTAAAGCAAGCTCATAAAGTGGTAGATATAGCCTAACTGCTTCACTTGTTCCTTTACTTAGACTTGATTCAGTTTCTTTTCTTTTGGGGGCCATATTATCTAAAAATAACAGGTAAATTAAAAAGATTATAACTGATTAAAATATTATTAAAAGAAGAATAACAATAAATCTAACATGTACAACACAGTAAAATAGCAATTCTAATATATCACACATATGTTGTAACAGGTGTTTTATCTGTTGCAACATATAACTAACCTATTGCAACAAATGAGTAATATATTGTAAACAATATAAACAATTTCTACACTATTGTGATTTCTTCCAACAAATCACTCATCTATTAAAATAGATTCCTGGTCTGTGCAATAGATCAACTATCAATATTGTTTAGATTTCTTCCAACAGAAGCGTCATCTGTCGCAACAGATGAATTATCTATTGGGAGAAATCAAAGTCTTGGATATATCTTTCTGTTGGAATAGTTGATAGAATTTCAAACAATAGATTGATCATTTGTTGCATCATATGGTTCAGTTGTTGCAACATATAACTAACTTGTTGCAACAGAAGAGTAATCAGTTGTTAACAATAAAAATAGTTCCTATACTATTGTAATTTCTTTCAATAAATCACTCATCTATTTAAATAGATGATTGGTTTATGCAACAGATTAACTGTCAATATCGTTTAGATTTCTTCCAACAGAAGCGTTATTTGTTACAACAGATGAATTATTTGTTGGGAGAAATCAAAGTCTTTGAAATATCATCCCGTTGGAATAGTTGATAGGATTTCAAATAACAGATTATTCATCTGTTGCATCAGATAGTTCATACCCCAATAAATCAATTAGCTTGGAATGGAGATAATGTCAGTTAACATCTGAAGATTTGAAAAAAAGTCCACTTTGAAAGAATAATTTAAGAGATACCCACTAAATTTCTTTTGCATTTATTTTTTAGGGTTATGGTTTGGAAAAATCAAAAAGTGGGGTAGGATTGTGGGGCCATTGGCCTCTTTAACATTTTTGAAAGTTGGGGATAAAATATAACTTTGTAAAAATAGAATAAGATCCCTTTTATATTTATTAAATATTCAAATCTTTTTTAAATTCATTTAATAAATTTAACAACTTTTCTCTCTCCTTAAATATTCTTCTTCCGATTTTTCTGCATAGTTATAGAGAAAAAAATGTTTTGCTCGATTGTTCCTTCCCAAGTCAAAATTTTCCATTTTGTCTTGCTCAGGTAAGTTTAATCTTCTTCCCCGATCAGTTTTAGATCCATTTTAGTATTTTTTTTTGTTCCATTTTGTGTGGCCGTTCTTTCATTTTGAATAAATATGCATTGTTCTTCATTGAATTAGTAAAAAATATGAGTTTTTTTAGTTAATATTGTCGATTCTACATGTTTAATCATGTTTTATTTTGGATAATGACTAGAAATTTTTAAAATTTTTGTATTTATATTACGTATTGATTTTGAATTTTTTTTACTGAATTAGACCCATTTTAATGGTATTTTTATTGTTGTGAATTGCTCTGCCAATATCTGGAGAAGTTGGAACGTGATTTGCATGTTTGATTTGAGGCATTTTTCCATTTTTATTAATAGTCTAGTGGTCGATAGATCGATCACTACTTATTTATTTTTAAAGCATTTTTTTAGTTTATTTTAATAGACTAGTGGTCGATAAATTGACCAATACAGATTCATTTTTGGTAGTAGATCATAAATGGTGAAAGTTCATAAACCAGTTAAAAAGGATGCTTCCGCTGCTTCTAGCAGTAGAAAACAAAAAGCTGAAGAAGTTTTCAAAGCTTCAAAGAGAAAAAAATTTGTAACCGAAGAATCCAATTTGGAAAGTGAATCAAAAATCATTACCGAGATTAATGAATTTGATAAAAGTAGTGCACATGAGAGTGATGATGTTGAGGACAGTAAAGGAAAAGGCAAAAGGGAAAGCGAAACTGATAGCGGTGAAGATGAACATAGGAGAGATAGTGGAGAAGGGGAGGAGGATGATCCCCTATCTTGCCAATTTGAGCAAGAGACATCTCCGTTGAGCTGTATGACCTAACAACTTGGATGGATGAGTTAGGTTCTTTTCCCGTAAGATTTTCGTAAGAGCAAGAATGGAGATTTATCGAGATTTTAGAAGGATTCTAGTTGAACAAAAGTTATATACTGATTTTAAGAAAACTTTTTTTGGACACTTGAGACATATGCCAGAACATTTTAAGTTTAATGGATAGATGGACCATTATGTGTTTCTACGACATATCAAAAATAAGAAAAAACTATATGAAATTTGGTTCCATGTGAACGGTAAGCCAACTCGTTTCGAATAAAAGAAATTTGCTCTAATTACGAGGTAGAATTGTTCAGTATATCCCCATGAATCAAAAATGAACAAAGTCCTCCAAAATGGCAAAATCTTTCATTTTAAGGTGACAAAGAACAAGAACATTACTGCTCCAAGGCTGATTAGCTTGATCAAAGGTAATATGTTCACTAATTAACAAAAGTTGAAGTGCGCTTTAGTCTGGTTCGTGCACTCGATGCTGCTGGCAAAGGATCCGTCAAAGAAGGTGGATTTAGACCACATCAAGATAGTGGCTGATGTAGATTTCTTCAAGAGGTATCAATGGGGAAAAGAGTTGTTTGGGCTGACAGTGAGCTATTTGAAAAAGGAGATTGATTTGAGCAAGCAGAAAGAAACATTTGTGAAAAGGAATAATGCATCGTACTTACGCTTTATACGACTTTTCCTGGGTGTTTCTGGTATTTATAATCTACTATCTTATCGATTTATTATAGACTCTTACCTATTTATGTACTAAGTAGACCTTGTAGATTTATTTATATTTCTATTGATTGTAGATTTGGTTATATAAGGCCTTTCCTCATCTTGGAAGGTACGCCGGTAAGTCATTGAATTCTCCTTTTCTCATTCCCCATCTTCTTAGATGGCACACATCGAAGAGCGACAACATAATATAAGGTGACCCATTTAATTATAAAGGAAAAACCACAAAGGTAAAAGTGTACTTATTATAATATGATTGATGTTTCGGCTTTTGACGGAACATTTTAGGCTTTTTTCTTAGGATAATTGTGTGTTTTCTAGCAACCATTATTGTATTTAACATGGTATTTTAGTGCTTTCAGGATAAGAACTGAGAATGAAGAATAACATGGACAATCTAAGCAAAACAAAGGAAAGTAAGCAACAATGATTTATTCTACGGACCAGCGATCTTACCACAAACCATCGGTTTAAACCATCATCTAAAAGAAGAATCTAAATTCTCTGGACATCCCATGACGGAACAGGGGATGGATCGTTGGCTATAGGATAAACCATCGGTTTGAACCATCACCAAGATACAGAATACACAATCACTAGAAGTCCTACGATGGTCCAAGCGATGGGTTGTTAACCTTGTGATGGACCGTTGGTCTCATCATTGCCCAAAAGTAGAGAATGGAATCACCAAAGACACAAAAATGGTGCAGTTGACAGGTCGTCAGACCTGCGATGAACCGTCACTTGACCCGTCAACCATAAAATGGAAAATTTGTGTTTGAATTTTAAAACCTAAGTTCTTGAATCATATAAATACCAAGTATTAGGGTTTATTCTGGATCCTTTATCATTAGTTTCATACTTTCTCCTCTATTGAGAGCGGTGTACACTTTTCGTTGAGATTTGAATTTTGAGATTAAGATCTGATTATTAGTTCTTATATTTTCCATTGAAGATTGAGAAGAACAATATTGTTACTTTTGTAAGTTCCCTATTGAAGATATTTATGAACATCAATATATCTTTGATTTCTTATTTGGACATGAGTAACTAAACTCCCATAACTAGGGTTATGGGATCCTTGATGTAGAGAACTATTTTGGAATTGTTAATTAGTTTGATTTTTAACATCTATCAAAATTGCATGAATCGTTCTTCATTATAATCATATCTCTTGATTGCAAACTTGAGAAGTGAGCCCATGAACTCCACTTGTCTGACAAGAAAGTGGATATTGGGAAAAAAGTGATTCACATGAACTCCATAGGTTTACCCTTTGGGTTAACGGGTTGATGCCTTAACAGGATCAACCCTCATGAGAGAGTTATTGAATAATGCATAAATCCTTTAAGTTCACGAGAAGTAAAGGGTGAAATACTCATTAGGTTGAGAAACATGTGGGTAATCCTTAGAATTCAATAATTCTTGCAGTTGAATACATAAGTTAGAATTCGAACACAAACTCACAACCCTAATTGTTTGAACACCTTGGTGAGTATAACTTTAGTTAATTAATTCTCATTGAAATTAAATCTATATTAACTCTCATTAGCTGGAATTTTATGTGATACTAATATAAAAGAATAACTATTAATACATTTAGACTCCTTTCTACTCAGGAGCCTTAGATCAACAGTTGAATAACATTCACAATGCTTAGTGAATATGATATTCCCTGTGGTATTCGACACCCAACCTAGTTGGGTTTTATATTTGACAGCGATCGCTTACTCTCTTATGAGATAGGTGTAATTTTGGTGTATTAAATTTTGGTGCTGTTGCCGGGGAATACGGTTGTCAATTAAGTTTGTGTTTGTTAATTGACCTTTGGTCAAGTTTCTTAAATTTTACTTTTGTTTGTTATTTTTGTTTTTGTGTAGGGAAGTTGTTGTGTATTCCAAGTACACGGAGATCAGGTGCACCATTATTACCAATACATCTGGAACCACAACTAATTGGTAGAATGGTATATCCCCAAGATACTGAGAGACTAGCTGCGTTGGCTAGAGCTTAACTAAATTTGCAGAATGATGGTCAGTAGGAATGCCATCCTAATACTGATGATGCTGATTTAGGGGATGATGACTTTTTAGATCTTGTTAATCGAAGGTGTGCAAAGAATGTAGCTGCACTAGTGAACAGAAATATAACAAAAACCGTCCTTTCAGGGTGAAAGATGATCGCCAAGCTGTTCAATTTGATCTTAATGATGATAAAGATGGAATGGACGGAGCTGGTGCCACTGGAGCTATTATTCCTCCAACTTTAGCACTAGGGGTAAAGAAGTTCAATATTACCAGTATAATGATTCAGCTCCTTCATCTGAATGGGTTATTTGGTGGACTCCCAGGAGATGATCCCAATATGCATTTAGTGAACTTTGTCACTATTTGTAAGTCCTTTGATAACTGTGAGTGGGACAAAATGCCATCCGCCTGCGTTTATTTTCGTTGTCTCTGTTTGGGGAGGCAAAATTGTGGCTTAATAAGCTGACTCTCGATTCTATAACCAACTAGAGGTAATTAAAAGAGGCTTTCCTAGAAAGGTTCTTTCTGCCTTTTAGGAGGGAACAATTGAGGGATAAGGTCAGCAACTTTAGGCAGCTCCCAACTGAAGCTCTTCACGAGACATGAAAGAGGTTCAAAAAGAAGTTGACGTAGTGTCTGAATCATAATATGATAGATATTCATCTGATGGAGACTCTTTATCGAGCATTGAACTCTATTACGAAACCAGTTGTTAATAATGTTGTAGGGGTATCATTTGTGGATCTCACTTTTCAGGAAGCCTCGAAGATGCTTGATCGGAAGACGAAACAAAGTAGAGCTTGGCATACTAGGGATTCGATAGTAGCAAGACCAACTATGTCTATTGGCAAGACTGCAGAACAACGTAAGAAAGAGAAAAAATGCGATTAAGATATGGCACACTTGAAGACGCGGATGGAATTTTTGACCAAGCACTTATTATCTGCAAACACTAAAAGAGTGAAAGTTGTTGTAGCCAAAGGTAGATATGATTTTGATTCAGAAAAAGAGGCTAACTATTTGAATAACCAGGGGGTTTTCGAGGTAATAGCCAAGGAAATCCAGGTCAAAACTACTATGACAAGACTGGTTACAAGGATAGGATTAAGGAAACTAGAAAGGTAAGAATGATAGGAGTGGGCTATATGTACCTACCAGAGGCAGAGTTAATGCTATAACTAGCTTTGGTAAGATATCCATAGAGGGCATGATAGAGAAATTATTAAAGGGGTTTGAAGCTACCAACTCTGGGATGACTACCATGAAGAGCGAGTTGTCTTCTATGAGTCAGTTTGTAAACTCACACTGTACCTCTATCAAGCAGTTGGAGAAATAAATGAGCCAGCTCTCAATAGCGTTGAATCAAAGAAAGACTGGAACATTGCCAAGTGATACCATTTAGAATCTGTGGAATGATGGCTCTTGCATGGCTATCACTACTAAAAGTGGTAAGGTTTTGGCAATCCCTCTTGTGGGCAAGCCTATGGTTGATATTATAGAAGATAATTTTGAAGAAGCCGGGATTTATTATCCGTAGATGCTGGGAAATAGAATGAGGTGATTGATGACGCACCATCCAACAGTCAGTAGGTTGATAGTTAGAGAAAAAAAGGGAAAGGAGGCTGAAACAGTGGTTACCACTCTTCCAAAACCACCCCTTCCATTTCCCCATTGGTTGAAGAAGAAGGCTGACAACACAAAGTTCAGCAAATTCATGGCTATGCTTAAGCAGTTGACGATTAATCTACCATTGGTGGAGACATTAAATCAAATGCCCAGGTATACAATGTTCATGAAAGACTTCGTCATGAAGAAACGGTCAGTTAGTTTTTAGCCGATGGACAATCTTTATCATTGAGGTTCTATTTCCACAAGGTCTCTGGTGAAGAAAAAGGTAGATCCAGAAGCATTTACTATCCCATGCACTATTGGACCTTTGACTTTGCAAAAGCTTTGTGAGACTTGGGAGCTAGCATCAATCTGATGCCGCTAGCTGTTTACAAAAGTTGGGTTTGGGAGACCCCACACCCACTAACATGCGACTTGTGATGGCGGATAGGTCGGTAAAATGACCTGTTGGTATTTTGTATGATATGTTAGTGAAGGTTTCTAGTTTTATATTTTCTACAAATTTTTTCATTCTAGATTACGAGGTGGACTTCGAGGTGCCCATAATCATGGGTCGATCTTTACTCACAACTGAAAGTGTTCTGATTGATTTTCGAGCTAATGAGCTCTTATTTATGCTGAATGATGAAGTGGGACAATTTGATGTGTGCCAATCAATGAAGCAGCAGAAGGAAATGAGAGTATTTTCTATTGTGGATGTCTATTATGAGGAGGAGCAGAAAGTGTCGATTAAGAGAAATTTGCTGTTGAGACATTAGCTGTTGTGTTGATGAATTTTGATTCGGATGGTATAGAAAATTATGAGGAGACAGTGTGTGCATTGACGGGCATGGGGTCTTACTCATATGCACCCAAGAAGTTGGATTTAGACTTAAAAAATCGTCCAAATCTATCTGCTAAGCCTTCTATAGAAGAACCACCTATCCTGGAGCTGAAAGAGTTACCTAGTCATTTGAGGTGTGTGTTCCTGGGTTGTGGGAATACATTACCTATTATTATTTCTGCTGATCTGGGTAAGAAAAAGGTGGAAACCCTCATATCTATTCTTAAGAGATATAAGAGGGCTATTGGTTGGATGATTGCAGACATCATCGGCATCCCTCCTGGTGTAAGTACACATAAAATCCAACTGGAGGAGGATTGTTTCCCGACTACTGAGCATCAGCGTCGCTTAAACCCACCTACGTAAAAGGTGGTGAAGAAGGAGATCATTAAGTTGATAGATACATGATTGGTTTATCCTATATCAGTCAGTAAGTGGGTGAGTCCTATTCAATGCGTGCCCAAGAAAGGGGGCATGACAGTGGTGGCTAACGAGGAGAATGAGTTAATTCCACTCAGACCTGTTACTGGGTGGAGGGTATGCATAGATTACCAAAAACTCAATTCAGGGACATTGAAGGATCACTTCCCAATGCCCTTCATGGATCAGATGCTTGCCCGATTGGCTGGAAGGGGTTTGTACTATTTCTTAGATGGATATTCTGGTTACAACCAGATTTCCAGTGCTTCTAAAGATCAGGAGAAGAAGACATTCACATACACATATGGTACGTTTGCTTTTAAGAGAATGCCTTTGGGTTATGTAATGCACCCGTCACTTTTTAGCGGTGTATGATGTCAATCTTTTCTGACATGGTTGAAGACACCTGGAGGTGTTTATGGATGATTTCTTGATTGTCGGTGTTTTCTTTAAGCTGTGCTTTCTAAATCTGAGTCGGGCATTACAGCGGTGTGAAGATTTCAACCTTGTCCTCAACTGGAAAAAATGCCACTTCATGGTGAAAGAAGGCATTATGCTCGATCATCGAATTTCAGCTAAAGGCATTGAGGTAGATAAGGCAAAGGTCGAGGTGATTGGGAAATTACCCCCTTCTATCTCAGTCAAAGGGGTACACAGTTTTCTTGGCCATACAGGGTTTTACCGCAGATTCATAAAGGATTTCTCAAAGATTACAAACCCACTTTGGAAACTCTTGGAGAAGGAAGCCAAATTTGATTTTGATGATGACTGCAGAAAGGCCTTTGAATGCCTTAAGTTGAAGCTAGTGGAAGTTCTAATTATTGTTTCTCCTGAATGGACGAAGCCGTTTGAGTTTATGTATGATGCCAGTGGAGTGGAACTTGGAGCTGTTCTTGGACAAAAGAAAGAGAAATTGTTTCATCTGATATATTATGCAAGAAAAGCCCTAAATGGGGCTCAGAAGAATTATACGGTAATGGAGCAGGAACTTCTAACAGTGTTGTATGTTTTTGAGAAGTTTTGGGCATATTTGCTAGGTATCAAGGTAGTGGTTCACACTTACCACCCTGCCTTAAGGCACCTAATGGCAAAGAAAGATGCTAAAACAAGGTTGATCCGGTGGGTATTGATACTTCAGGAATTCGACTTCGAGGTCAAGGATCACAAGGGATGTGAGAATTAGGTGGATAATCACCTATCCAGACTCGAAGGTGAGCAGGTAGTAAAATACGAGCTTGAAATTGATGATTCCTTTCTGGATGAGAAAGTATTGGCTTCAATGCTCGAAAAAGTACCTTGGTATGCTGACTTTGTAAACTATGTGGTAAGTCAAGTAATGCTAGAGAATCTTTCCTTTCATCAAACAAAAAAGCTTCTCCTTGATGTGATACATTATTTCTGGGATGAGTCGTATCTTTTTCGGCGATGTATGGATGGTATTATTAGATGGTCCATTCCAAAAATGGAGATGTTGAGTGTACTGGAAGAGACTCATGTTTCCCTAGTTGGAGGTCACCATGTTGGTGATCGTACTGCTAGAAAAGTCCTTTAAAGCGGCCACTATTGGCCCACTTTGTTCAAGGATGCTTACAAGTTCGTCAAGAGATATGACCAATGTCAAAGGCAAGGGTCTATCTCAAAGTTCCATGAGATGCCAATGTCCAAGATGTTAGAGGTTGAATTGTTCGATGTCTGGGGCATTGACTTTATGGGGCCCTTTGTGAGCTCATTTGGGATGAAGTACATACTAGTTGTTGTTGACTATGTGTCAAAATGGGTAAAGGCTATGGCTCTAGCGGATAATGAAGGAAAGCGAGTTGTTGCATTTTTAAAGAGAAATATCTTTTCTAGCCTTGGGGTACCACGTACCATCATAAGCGATGGAGGATCACATTTTTGCAACAAGATATTCAGAGCCGCCTTGAAAAGATATGGAATCAAACAGCATAAGGTGGCTATTCCATACCACCCACAGACCAGTGGCCAGGTGGAGATCTCTAATCGGGAAATCAAAGCTATCCTTGCGAAAATTGTAAATGCTAGCCGAAAGGATTGGTCTAGGAAACTGGACGATGCATTATAGGCATATTGAATGGCTTTCAAAATACCCATTGTCATGTCCCCATACCAATTGGTTTATGAAAAGGCTTTCCATTTACCGATTGAGCAAGAGCATAAAGTGTCGTGGTCACAGAAACGTCTTAATCTGAACTAGAATGAGGTAGAAAATATGAGACTGGGGCAGCTAAATGAGATGAATGAGTTCCGTCTTGGAGCTTATGATCGGGCTGATCTCTACAAGGAAAGAATGAAGAAGTACCACAATAGCAGGATTGAAAAGTGGGATTCTAGAAAGGTGACTTGGTGATTCTATTCAACTCCAGACTAAAACTGTTTCCAAGTAAGCTCAAATCCAAATTGTCTGGCCCGTTTAAAATTAACCAAGTCTACACGTCTGGAGTAGTGGAACTTGAAAATTAAGATAGAAGTGTCTTTAAGGTTAATGGGCAGCGTGTGAAATTGTATATCAGTCCAAAGGACTCGATAAAAATTATTGATAACATCTATCCCGATGAAGTCTGAGTAATCGAGATAATTGCATCGTGACGCAACAATAAATCAGGCGCTAGTGGGAGGCAACCCATGTTATGTTGTTGTATAGAATTAGTTCAAGTTATTTTGGTGTTTGTTTTGTTGTTTTGTACAATCAAAAGGGTTTGTGTAGGGGTGCAGGTCTGACAGTGCCAAAAAACAGACGCTAAAAAAGTTTAGGGGTGACCGACGGGTTATCCGATGGATCGTCGGTGACTCGATGGATTGTTACAGTAGCTGTTGTAGAAAACTCCAGAAACTAGGTTACTGGAAGAATCACGATGGTTTGACCAATGAACCGTCACAGCCGCAACAAACCATCGACTAAACCGTCGCCAATATTCCCCAAGGTAATTTCTCTGGAAGGGATTGACGGCTCTATCGACGGATTATCGATTATGCAATGGACCATCGCATGAACCGTCACACATAACCCTACTTAAGCGGGTTAGGTCAGATCAATTTAAATAGCCATTTATTTTACTCTTATCCGACCCAAACGATTTAAATATAGATAATTTAAAGCGGTTCAGTAACTCCTAAACTATTCAACGCACCTAAATCCTTTCATCATCCCTGAAGACTTTCCACTTCCCTCTTCCCTATCTATTTAAAGTCTAGTTTATCTTTATTTTTTCAATTACAAGCAGTAAAGAGTCTTCATAAAAGTCAGGTTTCATTTTGAGTCTAGTGTTTAGAGTACAAGTCAGGTGAACAAACAAGTAATGCACCATTAAGGTATGTTCTCCCCATTACTTTCTATATGATTCAACACCATGAATAAAAAAAGCATGTAAAGTTTGCAATACTGAAATATTTCACTTTGATTCTTGAGTTTGTCTGTGTGGGTCTGAACTGAGAGAAAATACGGCAAACGCTATCCTGAGAGAAAATACGGCAAACGCTATCCTGGGTAAAGTCTAAGTCACCCATGGTTCAAGAAAAAGCAAGTGAGGGGTGTATAAATGCTAAAAAAGCCATGAATAATAGTGTTTGAAATAAAGGTGTGCAAGGTGTTTGATGAAATGCCAAAACAAAGTCTGAAAGTGAAAATGACAGGTGACGGTCAGAGCGATGGACCGTCAGATACCCGATGACCCGTCGCCTAAAACCGTTGCCACTTTTTTAGAATCAAAGTTACTGGAAAGACCCCGATGGTTTGGGTCGACGGACCATCACCCTAGCCGTCGTCGGTCCATAATTTTTTCTATCTCCTGGTTTAAGTTGTGAAATGATAAATATCTCATTTGCATATATCATGGCAAATAAATTACTAACTACTAGGGGTAGAGGTAGAGGCCAAGCGGCCAGACAAGGGCTTACACAAGCTGTGGATTCCCCCCCCCCCCCCCCCCCACAACACCCAGCAAAATCGTCAAGTCATCTCTTCATTCTCTGAGTCTGAAAAGGAGGGTGAAAGTAGTAGCAGCAGCAGCTCCAGCTCGATTTCGATTGAGAAAGGGATTGAATTATCTAACCCCATCCAAGAAGAAAGTCCAGAACAAGCAGATCCAAATTTTGTCAGGGCAAGGATCCGCAAGTGCGGGAAGTTATGTGGTGGTAGTTTGAGGGTGCTCGAGAGAAATTCTACAAAGGGTTGGCACCAACGGACAGAGTACCCATAAAAAGGGATATTTTTGAGGAATTACAGATCGTTACAACAACCTTGCATGATACCCAGAGCTTGAGCATAGATTCAATGAGTATGAACTGGGATGGATGAGTAGGCCGCTTGGGACCTATCAACCAAATCTGGTGCGCAAGCTTTTTACTAATTACTTGGCATTGCTTGAGAAAGATTTCCCCAAAGGTGCATCAACTGCAGACATGAACAAACTTGATAAAGTCCCTGTGCGAGAAGTTGACATAGATATCTTGGAGCGAATACTAAACAGGTTCTTGTTTGGGCCGGAATATCAGATACTGAGGGAAATTCCAGAATTGGAGCACAGACTATTTACATGAATGCAACAAAAGCCGTGGTTATCCAGAATACTAACAGATGGAGGGGATCTTGCGTGGTTACACAATCTACGCGAAAAGATATCTAAGCCATTCCTAAATTTTTGGGCCAAGTTCTGGTGGGTGATTGTGAGGCTGAGATTGATGCCAACGAGCGGTGATGACCGCTTAGAACTCACTAGAGCCGTGATTGTTGCTGTATTGATTGAGGGACTGACAGTGGATTTTGGCCATATTATATTTGATGAATAGTTCTTTCGCTCTCACAAAACTCAGACTGCGCTATTATTACCATGCCTTATCATAGAATTGTGCTAGCAAGAAAAGGTACCTTTGATAAGCAGAGTCGATAATGAGATCCAAGCGACATATAAGTAGGATATTGAAAAGACAAAGGATGACTCAAAGTTTGATATGTGAGTCAACAGGCCTCTGACTCAGTAAACTCAGTTAGAGCCAGTTCCTGCATCAGTAGAGGGTCCTTTAGGAAAATTTTGCAAAGTATGTACGAGTGCAGAAAAGGATTGAAAAATAATTGGCTATATAGGGGGCAGATTTCAAACCCTTTGTTGAGAGAATTATAGAGAAAGTGAATCAGCCTTTTAGGAACTTCCAGCTACGAATAGATAACATAGAGGAGCGTATCAATAAGAGGCTGAATACCCTGCCCATTTCGGATTCTACAATGTTTATTGAGGAAGTTAGAAAACTTCGAGATGACATGGATAGGATAAATCAATAACCACAGCAGCCCACATTTGATCCTGTTCAGCTTGCAAGCGATGAAGATGAAGGCCTTGCTGATTTAATGTGGTGACCAATCAAAGATAGGGGTAAAAAAAGTGGCTGAAATAGATGAAAAATCTAAGAGAGCTTCAAAGAGAGAAAAGAAGAAAAGAAAATATGCAACGATGACACCATAAGAACTGGAAGAATGTCAGATACAGAAGGTGATAACAAAGTCAAAGAAATTAGAGGAGAAGAGAAAGAAGAGAATGCAGGATAAAACTACAGGTGTTTCCATAAGTTCTGCCCCAGTCAGGGGGTAAATTTCAGATAATGTTAGACAGGTGATACCTTCAATTCTGGAGGGAGATATTTTGAGTTCTCCTACCACCATAGGGGACAACATTGCACATGGTGAAGACGCTGGAGCCTCGCCACACTTCACCAATGCCTCAGATAAATAAGAGTCACTGCAACTATTTCTATTCCTTTGTACTTAAATTGTATGCATTGAGGACAAAGCATTATTTTCTGTAGGGGTGGGATGTGCTTGTACCATGAGGGGTTGTGTTGCCGATATTCTTTTTCTACCATATGCTATCTAGGAGAATCGACATGTCTAGGTTGTTATTAAGTTTTTGCATTTTCATTTCTTATCTAGGATTAACTATAGGGTTGAAATTTTCTTTCCTCAAGACATGTTTTGTTGGTAATGTGGTTGCATGAAATAAAAGTTCCATGCATGTTAGAACCTTGTTGTATATATATATATGGATGACAACTGATTGTGGCAAAATTGTATTTTTCATTTTTTTATAATTAATTCCTCTTACCAAGTGGTAATGTGTTGTGCAACCATGTGTAACTCTGATAATGGCATTAGAAGTTAGTAATGAAGTAATACATAGCCATGTGATCTGGATCAAAAGAATTAGTAGGATAGAAACTAACTCAGTGCCTGCGTGGGTGAGTATTTGTGTAGTTCTAACATAAGTGTTACACCTAGAACTTGCCTGGTTCACTAGATGTTGTCATGTGTTTTGACCCAATAAGAAAGGATAGTAGGCCTCCTTGTGTTGTTAGTCCACGTAGCTAAATTATTGACCCACCAAATATATTATGTTTCCTTTATCAACCCTGTTGAGATGTGTTAGTGTTTTTCTGTCCAAATAAGTTTGATTCACTCTCTATAAGGTGTTAAGCACTTCGCTTTGGCCCTGGTCCAATTATGGACATTGTGCACTTTAACTTAGGGAAAACTCCTAAGTTGAGGGTAGCTACTACTGGAGTGTTGGCAGCCTAGGAGGTTGAGTTGAAATTGATTTGAGGGGTAGCATCCGACCCTGGTCTAGTTAGCAATCTAAATAGATATTGTGCAACTCAATTTTCTGCATCAGCATAAGTTGAGGGTGGATGATGCTGTATTGTCATCCTAGAAAAAATTGGGTTATGACAAGAGCGCCGATGAATAACTGCAAATGAATGAAAGGGTCTTTAGTTCTGATAAGTATCTACCAAAAAGGGTAAAAGAGAGTGAAGTCTTGTACTTTAAGTCACTTATCTAAATAAACAACACCCACCAAGCCTAAACCCTTATTACAACCCTTAGCAATTCCTACTTGATCTTGGCAAGTCAATCATGAGAGAATATTAGATGGCAAGGGTAAGCTTATAGGTGTATACTGTGTTGGTAACTTCTTTTCTGAGGGTGAGAAGATTAGTTTCGTCCACAATTTAATTGTGTGATGTGAGGTGGACTTCTTTAGCTGTGAGGGCATGTTGAGTTATACCTGTTCTATTTATTTCTTTGGGTTGTTGTATCAGTAGCTGCGAATATGCTGATTAGTAGTTAATGCAAGTAGTAGATCCATGTGTGTTGAGATAGCATAACCAAATGGGTAGTGAAATGATTGTATGATTGTGTTGGTTTTACTGTAAAATGCCCATCATGATGTTGTTCATATATGTATCCTGGTGTTGAGTTGCTTGAGGACAAGCAATATCCTTAAGTTGAGGTTGTTGATGTTCCGGCTTTTGACGAAATATTTTAGGCCATTTTCTTAGGATAATTGTGTGTTTTCAAGCAACCATTGTTGTATTTAAAATGGTATTTTTTCGTATTTTTAGGATAATAACTGAGAATGAAAAATAACATGAACAATTTGGGCAAAACAAAGGAAAGTAAGCAGCGATGGTTTATTCGATGGACCGTCAATCTTGCGACGAATCGTCGGTCTAAACCGTCAGCCAAAATCAAAAGTCAAAAAATCTGGACATCCCGTGATGGAATAGGCAACGGACCGCCGGCTATGTGATGAACCGTCGGTCTGAACCGTCGCCAAGATAAAGAACGCACAATCACTGGAAGTCCTGTGATAGTCCAGGCGATGGGCCGTTAACCTTGAGATGGGCCGTCGACTTTACGACGGACCATCGATCTCATCGTCGCCTAGAAGAAGAGAATGGAATCACTAGAGACCCAGCAACGGTGCAGTCGATGGACCATCGGACTTGCGACGAACCGTCGCTTGACCCGTCGACCATAAAGTAGAAAATTGGTGTTTGAATTTTAAAACATCAGTTCTGGAATCATATAAATGCCAAGTATTAGGGTTTAGTCCAGATCTTTTATCATTAGTTTCATACTTTCTCCTATATTGAGAGCGGTGTACACTTTTCATTGAGATTTGAATTTAGAGATTAAGATCTGATTATTAGTTTTTATATTTTCCATTGAAGATTGAGAAGAACAATATTGTAACTTTTGTAAGTGCCCTCCTGAAGCCATTTATGAACATCAATATATCTTTGATTTCTTATATGGAGATGAGTAGCTAAACTCCTATAACTAGGGTTATGAGAGCCTTGATGTAGAGAATTATTTTGGGGTTGTAAATTGGTTTGATTTCTAACATCTATCAAAATTGCATGAATCTTTCTTCATTATAATGACATCTCTTGGTTGCAAACTTGAGAAATGAGCCCATGAACTCCACTTGTCTGATAAGAAAGTGGATGTTGGGAAAAGAAGTGATTCACATGAACTTCATAGGTTTACCCTTTGGGCTAACGGGTTGATTCCTTAACAGGATCAACCCTCATGAAAGTGTTATTGCATAATGCATGAATCCTTTAAGTTCGAGAGAAGTAAAGGGTGAAATACTCATTAGGTTGAGAAACACGTTGGTAATCCTTAGAATTCAACAATTCTTGCAATTGAATACATAAGTTAGAATTTGAACACAAACCCACAACTTTAATTGTTTAAACATCTTGGTGAGTATAACTCTAGTTAATTCATTCTCATAGAAATTACATCTACATTAACTCTCAGTAGCTAAACTTTTGTGTGACAAAAATACAAAAGAACATTGTTAACACATTCAAACTCCCTTCTACTCAAGAACCTTAGATCAACAGTCTAATAGCATTCACAATACTTAATGAACACAATATTCCCTATGGGATTTGACACCCAACCCAGTTGGGTTCTATATTTGACTGCGACCACTTACTCTCTCGTAAGAGAGGAGTAATTTGGACGTATCAAATTTTGGCATTGTTGCCAGGGAATACGGTTGTCAATTAAGTTTGTATTTTTTAATTGACCTTTAGTCAAGTTTCCCAAATTTTACTTTTCTTTGTTGTTTTTATTTTATGAAGGGGAGTTGTTGTGTATGCCAAGTACACGTGTAATTTATATTTTTTAGTAGATTGTGCATCCGTACCTTACCCCTACTATCCGTAATATGGAGCAGACCTTACCCCTACTATCCGTAAGATGGAGCAGACCTATATGAAAATATTTGAGCCATACACGGGCGAAGTTAAGGACACGTCCATCGATGCCTTAAAAGGCGTAGTTAAAATGCGTGACTGTCTTTACTTCATGAATGTAGGTCACAGATGAAGACGAAGATTTAGTGGTCAGAATTATTTCCCAAATCCAGCACCTGCTTGTGATCAAGCAGGATCAAGTGGACTCAAAACTGCACCAGACACTTCTAATGATGAATACCTGTGTGAGCGTGTTCCTTTGCTCAAGAAAATATATAATAATGATGACTTATAATATATATATATATATATATATATATATATATATATATATTGTAGTATATTTTATTTAGAGTAGTACATATACACTGAATGGTGTGTATGTGTGTATATATCTTCTATAGACGTGTATATTTAACATATACATGTGTATATGTTTTATAAATTAGTATATAACTATATATATATATATGTATATATATATAACTATATATATATATAACTATATATATATATATATATATATATTGTAATGTATATATATTGTAGTATATTTTATTTAAACTTTAAAGTAGCAATATACATTGAATGGTGCGTATAAATGTGTAATTGTGTATATGTGTATATATTTACTAAATTTTAATGTAGTATATACTATATATATAGTGTATATATATTGTTTAACGTATTTAAAATATTTATAGATGGGTGTATATAGTGTATATTGAAAAAAAGTTTTTTTTTATCGGATTTGACCAGATTTTTAATCGAATTTGATCGGATTTAGGTGGGTTTGACCAGGTTGGGTTAAGTGGGCCGGGTTAGGGTTGTTTTTAAAAAGTTGACTGTTGAGCCGGCCTGGCCCGGCCCGGCCCGACCCACTTAACCCTAACCCAGCCCCGACCCGGCCCACAACCCGGATAATTTTAACGGGCCAGTTCTGGGTTGACCTGGACCGGCTCACTTAACACCCTTATCTTTTTTTTTATTATTATTAAATATTGTCAATTTTTTAATGTTTAGATGATCTATAATAATTAATTAGGGGTGATATAATAAAATCGCGATTGAAGTAATTGAAGAAGACATGTCATGAATGTTTATTATATTTTTTAAATTAAATATTATTAATTTTCATATGTAAATGAGTTATAATAATTAATTAGGAATGATATAGTAAAGTCACGGTTGAAGTAGCTGAAGCAGGCATGTCATAAATATCTATTTACCTTTTTCAAATTATGTATTATTAATTTTTCTAATACGTAAATAACTTATAATAATTAATTAATAATAATATAGTAAAATCACGATTGAAACAGCTGAAGCAGACACGTCATAAATATCTACTTTATTTTTTAAATTAAACATTATTAATTTTCTAATACCAAAATGACTTATAAAGATGATATAGTAAAATCACTATTGAAGTTGCTGAAGCAGGTAAAATCACTATTGAAGTTATTGAAGCAGGTTGCCGGGCAGCCTGCTTGAGCAGCTTATCCTCACTTATATAGACTGGCTGCCTGTAGCTTCAGCAGCTTATTCTCACTTATATATTAGTATAGTAGATATGAAAAATATTATATTATTAAAAGAAAATGTGGCCTTAATATTCCGTTATTCTTATAAACAGCCATGGGTCAGGAAAAGTTAAATGAGAATGTTAAATTTAGTGTCTTCCAAAATATGTAAAAGGAAAATATATATATATATATATATATATATATATTAAAAGTGTGAAGAGTTGTTTGAACTTTTTACCCTTCATTGAAGGTTTTTGCTTTAGACAAAATCGTCTTTTCATTATTATAATTTATAATCTATAATCTATAATCTATAATCTATATCTACAATATATAATCTATATCTATATTTATTTCTATATCTATAATATATTAAAAGTGTAAAGGCTTTAGAAATATTGTTTGAACTTTTTACCCTTCATTAAAGGTCTTTGCTTTAGACAAAATAGTCTTTTCATTATTTTCCCCTAATATTTAAAAGTTAAAAATTAATTAAATATATTTATGATAATGGTAAAATATTTTCTTATTAGAACTGATCAGAATTGATCACAATTACTACTTTTTGAGTTCTAAATATGTGAGAAAGTAAAATAAAACATGCGTGTAATCTAATTTTCCTTTTATTACATATGGAATCCTTTTAAAAGTATAATTGGTGTGAAAGTAATTTAAGTAATTTAATTATCCTTTTACATAAACAAAACGCATAAAATTTTACCCCAACTAAAATGGTAGTGTCATAAAGAGTCTAGGGGAACAAAATATCATGCCGCATCATGTTTTCTATATTTATATATCCATACATAGTATCCATCTAGCTCATTGTAGTGCCCTGCAAGATTACGACCTCAATGCATGTTTGCATGGTTACAGTTGATCACTTAGGTAAGATATTATATTTATGGTTGCAATTGCTTAGCTTTTGAATGGTTTTTTTTATATAATTTTATACCTATGAAATAGTATTCGATGTGGTTGATTTATGTATATTCATTATATTTAATGATCGATATTCCACAAAAATCTACTTATATAGTTTTGAAATATCAATTTTTTTTAAAATTTTGTGCTTTTCTTTAGTTCAACTCTTTTTTTGGTGATGAATGACTTGCAATTTGATGTCAAGTGGAAAAGATAAATCCACAACAAGAATGAATGAGCTTAAGGTTCCAAAATCCAAAAACGGTGCTAGAGTCAACCTCGGATCATAAATCTACAACTTCAAACACTTAAGCATACTAAATTTAGCGCTCAGCTGATTCTTATAGCTAATTCATTTTTGTGTGGTGGTCCTTTCTAATATAATTTTTAATATATTATGACATTAGATTGCTCAAACTCTTCAAAAATGTCAACGGATGCATATCAGACGACAATAAAAGAATACATGTGAAATCGATGCTCGCACTATTAGCTTATATTGGATCTGTGTTCTTAACTACTTGATGTTATGTGCCCTAATTGGGTTGTGGTTTATTGCTTCATCTAATTAAATGCTTCTAGCGCCATCTTGCAATGTGATGTAGCACTTCTGGATGCTCATACGGGGAGGCATGTCACTTCCTTTTCCACGTTCGTAGCTATAGTGCTATATATTAGTCAATATTGAACATGAGATTGAACCCAGCAGTTCCCAACTATGAAGTCCAAGCTATACAACAAGTATAACACTGCTGAAGGATGCAGATTTAGTGATCAATGTCATTTTGCCCATCATGACATGGAGATTAAGAAGCCAGTGGTATATATCAGCCTACGATGATTATTTCTAATCGGCAGGACCTCAAATTAGATTTTTGGATAAACTATCCAATTCAGTACAACTGCAACAAATATTAGTGCATCTGCAACAACTACAATTAGCATAAATGTTATCCTTACTGGAACCGTCAGTAGGAAGAATGGCGCAAATTCGAAATAGATATGTCGGCTCATTGAGATATTGAGCTCCAGAGAACCTTTGAACAAATTAATCAAGTCAGACCATGCTAAGTCGTGATTATAATTTCATTTAAACATAATTATCCGCTGGATCTGTCCGACAAAAAGCCCTACATTATGGGCTACGATTAAATTTTAGGTTAATTACAATATAATACTATATATTATTATCGTTTCGATTTTTATGTTATCATTATTTATATATATATATACTAGTTTAAGTGTACGCGCCTCGCGTGTGTACCTCACTTTATTGAGTTCAAATGTTACACTAAATAAGATATTTGTCTAAATAACAAAGATAAATACAATAATTAAATCCAATATCTTTTGAAGAATTTATTTAATTAAACCTAACCTTTACCAAAAAAAATTATCAAAGCCGGTCAACATTCATCTACTACCTCTAAACTGTAACAAAACAATACGATGATAGAGACATCAAAACAATATAATTACACAAAAAAAAAATTCTCAAAGTCGTCTGACACTTATTTACCATCTGTAAACTATAACAAAATAATACTATAATAGACATATCAAAATAATACAACTAAACTTAATTTTTACACATAAAAAAATTCTTAAAACAGAAATATAAAAATAATACAATTAAACCTAGCCTTTTAATTTTCATGAAAATAATTCTTGTGTGAGCGAAAATTTTGACCCTCAAGAGTGATTTGAATGAAAATAAAGAAGATATATATATACACACACGTTGAATTTTATTATGTTGACAAAAATAGTGAAGAAGTTGTGGGTTAAAAAATTAAGCATCCACCAATCATATTTTCCAAATAAGTAAATTGATTTCTTTAGCTGAACGTGCATCTCAATATTTATAAAAATATTTTTTCAATAGAGTTCTATTTTAGGAGTATTTTTCTATAAAAGGAAAAAGATTAATTGATTCTCCTTTCATATATTTTAGGAGTCTACTTAATATAATAAAAATAATTAAATAATAATTAAATAAAATAGTGAAAAACAGTTTTGTAGAAGTGTCTTTTAATGAAAGACGAAAAGTTCAAATCATTTTTCTAAAGTTCTTCACAATTTTAATATATTATAGATTATAGATTATAGATATAGATAAATCAAATATATTTACAAAAGTGTTATTGTGTTTTCTTTTTTTCTTTTTTGAGATTGTTTTTTTAATAGGAAATTAACGTGGGTAATTAGTTGAAGGCTACTTCTAATAAGGAATAACTTCTTTTCCAATTATACATCTTCTTAAAAAGATTTTTTAAGTGTTATTATGTTTTCTTTTTTCGGATTTTTTCTTTTAAAAAAGGAAATCAACGTGGAGAATATTTAAAGACTTATTCTAATAAATAGTAACTTCTTTTCAATTATACATTTTAATTAAAAAACAAAAAAGAATTAGAAAATCATGACCATGTATAAGTTTTCATATATTTAGGAGTGTTATTTTTGTATATTTATTATAGTCAATATATTATATTATAATAATTGAAGGAAATAGGTGAAAAGACAATTTTGTGTATTGCAAAAACTTTTAATGAAGGGCAAAAAATTTAAATCACATTTCTAACGGTCTTCACACTATATATATATATATATATATATATATATATATATATATATATATATATATATATATATATATATATATATATTATGTTCATGTATTTATATCTCATTAAAAATTTAACAAAATTACTTAAAGTTATAATGTTTATTTCTTCATCTATACCTTTTTGTGAATTAACTTTCGGAAATTTTTATGTTATTTCATGAGTTATGGTCAATTGAATCTATTTAGACATGCAAATATTTTTGAGTTATTTTTCTCTACCTTTTGTTTAACTTTTTGGACACTAAATCTACGATAAACAAATAAGTTAATATTGCCCGACCAAAAATAAGACAAAGAAATAAGTTAATATTGGAAAAGATTTGACTTTTCATGTCAATTTCTTTTAAAATATTCTTTTGAAAACTTGAAAAGTCATCAAACGAAATAAGAATACCAATTTAATGAACAAAAATGAGGAAGAGATTTTTATAAGCATAGACCTAGACTAATAATCTTAGGGGTTGTTTGGTTTGAAAACAAATTATACCGGGATTAGTTATGCTAGGATAAGTTGTAATGAGATAAGTTATATTGGAATTAGTTATGCTGGAATTATTTTTTATTGAGTGTTTGGTTTGTTATATTCAAAGTAATATGCATGGTATAATTTCTAGGAATAAATTGATTGATTACCAAAATACCCTCCATCTTATTTAACTTTATATATATATATATATATATATATATATATATATATATATATATATATATATATATATATATATATATATATATATATCTTTGAGCTTTAAATATTCATTCTTAAATTTTTTTTGAGAAATTAAAATATATAAATAAACATAATTTATATATTTTACAACCATTTTGAACGGTAAACTGTTCAAAATTTATTTATTTATGAATATATTATACATTAATTAAACATAATTTATGTGTGTGTGAGAATATATTACGTTATATATTATGTTATATATAATTAAATTATATATAATTAAACATAATTAACATAATTTAACATAATATATTATAATTAAGTATATTAACATAATATATATATATATATATATATATATATAATTAAACATAATTAACGTATATATATTTATCATATATTCATAATATTATACGTTATATATTATGTAATTACGTTATATATTACGTAATATATTATATTCATAATTAATGAATATATTATACGTTAATTAAACATAATTTATTATTTATAAATAAATATAATATATATATATATATATATATATATATATTACAACCAAATGTATAATATTATAAATATATTTAATTATGTTTAATTATATATATATATATATATATTATGTTAATATATTTAATTATAATATATTGTGTTAAATTATGTTTAATTATATATAATTATATTATATATAACAATTTCAAGAGGGTATTTTTGTCCTTATATAATTGTATACCAAAGAAAAATAATCTCGAAATTGTTATCCCACCATTTGGGTGGATAACTTATCCCAGGACTAATTATTAGTCCCGGGATAAGTTATCCCAAATATTTACAACCAAACGAAAGATAAAAAGTTTTATTCCGAGATTATTTGCAAACCAAACTGTGTCTTAGTATGTGTATTCCACCATCTTAATATGTATATTACACCTAACATATTTGCATTTTAGATATTTACATATTGTATATAACTAATTCAACTAAATTATTCATCTTATCTATCAATCACTTAAAATTTTTGGAGGTAAAATATATATGTCCTTATATTAAAATATATGTTTATATTTATATTATTATATTAAAAGTGAAGGATCTTTGAAAAGTGAGTTGGACTTTTTACACTTTACTAAAAAATCTCTGCAGTATATAAAATCATTTAATTTTAAATAATCAAACGTTACACGTGCAAGGCACATGCGTTTAAACTAGTGTGTATATATATAAGTACTCCAAAACTTGACTCGAATATTCAATTATGTATATACTTTGCAAGTATACTTTGCAAGAGTTTTTACTTGAATCTTTTTTTTTTTTTTGGAAATGAAACAAATGTCACCATGCTAATAGAGAATTATAGTCCGTTTAAAAAAGAATGACATTTTTTTTTTAGTGATTTTTTATTTTTAACTTTTCACGTGACATGTTTAAGATTAAAAGACATTTTGATACATTTGTCATATCTTTAATTTAAAATTATAAGATTTAAAAGTCATGTTTATTTTCTTAAATTCCGTATCAAATCAAATTAAGTCGTTCTTTTTGAAACGGGGAGTCCCTTTTGACTTTATTGCGTCATTCGATCAAATCTACAGTACGTAATTAAGCACAAAAGAGAAAGGAGACCAAAACACTACGCATGCCTATCACTTTTCTCTCCATTCTGCCTTTATTTTGGCTCAAGTGTTATCAACTTTTATGGAAAAGTGTCACTCAATATATTGTTGATGTTGTCACTGACCATGAGTGTTAATATTTTTTCATAAAAAAATAAAAACCTTATCAATTGGCTAAGATCAAAGGCCAAAACAAAAGAATAGACTGTCACTAGCTAGTTCCATCTTATAAACAAGTAATACTCCAAAGTTAAATTTTCTTATTCTTGATCTTAAATTTAGACATGAAATAAAATATATTTACAAATTATATAAAAGGTACTCCCTCCATTTTAAAATAAAATAAAATTATTGAGTTATTTTTCAATGTTCAAAATAAATAAATTGTTCATTCTTCAAGAGATATATTGGAAATTTCTTCCAATTTTATCCTTTCATTTAATGGGATTCTTAAGTACTTCATATTTTTTGGGAGAGTAATTTAAAAATAATTAAAAAGTAATAGTGCAAAGTAACCTACAATTTATGTACTAAAAGATTTTTTTTAAGAGATATGCCAAAACTCAACAATTTAATTATTTTGAAATGGAAGGAGTATTATAATAAGTCACAATAATTAATAATTTAAAATATTTACAAGGCATATATCATAATAATTATGGTAAAAATGAATAACTCCTTTTATTCTTGAAATCTGAAATGTGTTTCATAAATTAGAATAGACTATAGAGGAATAAACATATACATATCAACATGGGTTGTGATGCAGTGGATGGAGCTGCTCCACCCTTAACCAGAGGTCGAGTGTTCGACCATGGGTATGGAGAAAATTCTGTTGGGAGCGTTGTCATATTAATGGACTCTGCAACGCGCGATTTGGATTAGTTGAAGCTCTAATGCGTACACCAAACACCGGATAGAATTCTTCAAGTTACTCCCACTTTTTTCCAATAATTTAAATTCTTCAAGTTACTCCCACTTTTTTTTTTTTTTAAAAGGAGACCATGACTTTGATATTCATTCAAAATATACCACGACTGTGATGCTGAAGCCATTATTTCAAGTTGTTAGTCATATATTCTTTTAAAAAAATTTGGATGAATTAATATGTTAAATATCACTAATTCACGAGCGACAAAAGTTCTCTCTCCTCACTTCATGGTAATCCTACGTTTGCCTAATCATTAGTCATGGTGATCGTTGGGCAAACCGAGTTCATCCGAATCCTCTTCGACAAAAAATTATGCTATATATAAATGATTAAAATTATATTTTATGTATATATATATATATATTAGATGTTAAACTTCTTCGATTAATTCGTTTGTTCACTTATAAACTCCCTTAATGAATATTCTGGCTCTGCCACTTATCTATGATGGCTGGTCAGGCGTTACCCGTTGACTTTTCATCACACTTTTCTGCTCTCAACTCTTCTAGCCCCAGTTATCCTATAAGTTTGCCTAATCCAGAGATTAAATATACAACACTAGTGAAACCCATCTCTCTCAGCACCTCCCCTCATGCTAAAAAAATATAAGCATTGTTTCAATCCCAATTAAGCACATTAATATCATTGATGGAATGTTCATGCTAAAAATTAAAATGGACCGAATCTGAAGTCTTGAGAATGAACACACCACAAAAAAATTTAGAATACGTAATTATTAGTAGATTGTCTTATGGGTGTCTGATCTTAAGGATTTGGGCATCAAATCCCCAAAATGAAGCATTAAAGGTGATTGCAAAATTGATTTCTTAGGAAAATATATACTTATGTATCACATCCTGTTTTTCACCGCATCCGACTCCACTAGGGAGTTAGTTTTAAAGAAAATGGTTTTTTCCAATTAAAGTGACGTTTTGAAAAGAGATTATTTTATTTACAGAGTCGCCACTTGGAATTGAGTTTGGGTGTTCTAAGTCACCTTATTGAATCCCTATTCAAAAGGAAATGACTCTTTATTTTTATTTTTTTGATCTGCGAACTAGAAATCCGGATAAGGAATTCTGTTGACCGAGGGGAAGGTGTTAGGCACCCCTCGAGTCCCGTGGTTCTAGCACGGTCGCTTTAATGACTTATGTCTATCTGAAACTATTTCGATAAATTGTGTTAAAACCTATATTCGCTCATTTTTATTATACCGAAAACTTGTCCATTATCTTATATTAAATAAAAATTGGTGAAAATTAATTTTAGAAAAATATTTGACAAGGTGTATTATTGCATCCTTGAATTTTAAAATCTCCCGAAAAGATGCGTACGCTGCATTCTTAATTGAGGCTAAAATTTAAACATATCTAAAATTTTCTAGCGTTTTAAACGTTGATTAGTTGATTCAAAAAACAAAAAAAAACAAAAAAAAAATAAACACCTTAACAATATACCTTAAACAATATTCAATTAAAGCGGTTAAATTATTATAATTAAAATAAAATATCCAATTAATAAACCTTCATTCCTTCAATCGTCTTTTACCTTATGTATGATTTGCACAGAAAATAAAGTAAAATTAATAGGGGTAAGTAATAAAAATAACTCCCATGAAATTTAATTACTGTACTTACTATATAGTTAAAGATTTGCTTCCGTCAATCAATTACTTCAACACTTATAATAGACTTTAATATTTAGCAATTACTTCAACAAACATCAATTTAACTTAACAACCTCTTCATAAACAAAATAAATTCAAATGAAATAAATGCACACATTAATCAACCTACAAAAATAACATAATTAAAATTAAGGAAATAAAAAAAAACAAATAAACTTGCTTAACATAATTGCTTACTGAAGCCGAAACAAGACATCAATTTTGATAATGCTCTTGATGAATTATCTCCAATTTAATTTACACGATGAAATCAAACTTTGTGAATACAAAGTTTTTTCTTTTTTTCGTGTTTAAACATACAAAATTGATAACTTAATTGCATAACAAATAATAATGAAAGTTCACATAATTAATTAATTAATTATATATACTAAATAATGCGAGAAACCACTTCAATATTTTCATTCATACTTCGGTTCATAACGATGAAACTTACAAAAAATATATATATAAAATGGGATAAGAACCTGATGAATTAAACGAATGTAGAAGCAAGAACGATATCACCAAACTCAAACGGAAACTCGTAACTCGATTTATTACTCCTTTTTCCTTTGTTTTCTTCTTCAAAGTTTTTCTTTGCTGTGTTTTTCTCTCTTTTTCCTCTTCCATTTTCTTCCTCCTTTTTTTTTCCTGTGTTGTGTGTCTTATATCTGTAGTGTAGGTGGGTGTGTGTCGTGTGTTTGTGTGGAGGAAATGGGGGAGAGGTTGAGTGGAAGTGGGAATTGTGGGGTGGTTTGGGTAGTTTAGATCTCTTTTTTTTTTATTATTATTATTATTAATATTTTAAATAAAATAAAAATGATTAAAATCTATTTAAAACTAATAAAATATAAAATAAGTTAATAACTAGTCTTAGAAATATGATTAAAATAATACTACAATCATTAAACACTAGAAATGACGTAAAACATTAGGTTTTGATAAAAAAAATTAGGTGTTTACAGAATGCCCCTCTTTGCTTGCAAATATGGAGAATTTTCAAGCAAAGAAGTGAACATGACTAATTTTTGGCCCAATCATTTATTCAAAAGTAATACGTAAATAAGTAGGAAAGAGGTGTGACTGAGCCCTGGCTTTGGGCATCCTACATATCTCGGGTTATAAGAGATCAGGTCATGTGTAATTCAAATGGATGTAAGAGTGGAGTGAATGGATGAGTTGGAGAGTCGAGTTGTGGTCTCGTCGAGTTTTCGGTTCGTTGCTCCTTTTATTACATCAAAAATGAAACTAGAAATAAAAGTACAAGATCCTATCTATTCTATTTGTCTTGATCCTCTTGCTTCTGATCTTCCTCTTGGATTTTCAGTTATTGCCTCACCTTCTTCTGGTGGGTACCTTGATTTCAAAATTTGATCTTGAAATTAAGATTTGAGACTTGAACTTGAAACTTGGATTGAGTCATTGATACTCTACCAAAGAACAGTTCATAGAATACTTTGGATGCTTGTTCTCCTGATCAGAAGCTAAAAAGATGTCTCTTGAGATATTGGGCCGCTATGGATGCAAAGCTGACTCTAACTATCTTCAAACTGATCATTCTTCTATATTCTAATCGGAGATGAAATTCCATTCTTGGATAAACCTGTGCTTTGCAGAAAAACCTGCAAGCCATCAAAGAAAATAAAACAAAACAAACAAAATTTTCTGCCCCAATTTACACTAGAAAATTTTTGTGAGTTATTAGAAAAACTACACAACAATTTTAAAAATAAATAAATAAAAATGATAGAAATCAAAGCTAGACATGCAATAAAATAATATTCTTATTCTCAATAATGCAACTAAAGAAAGTTATGCCTTATGAATGCATGAAAAAGAGTTAGGATATTTGCTTCTTAAAATGCAACTAGATTTTGTATGCCCTATGAAGACATAAAGAAGAAAAATAGGAAGGTTTGTTTCCTAAAATATCAACTAGGGGATGGCGCCCCATGAAGACGAAATACAATGTCATTTAGGGGATGGCGCCGTATGAAGACGGATAAGAAAAATTATGAAATGGTGTTTCCTAAGATATCAACTAGGGGATGACGCCCTATGAAGACGAATAAGATGTCAACTAGGGGATGGTGCCCTATGAAGATGAGATAAATTGTCAACTAGGGGATGGTGCCCTAAGAAGACGAATAAGATGTCAACTAGGGGATGTCGCCCTATGAAGACGAATAAGATGTCAACAAGGGGATGACGCCCTATGAAGACGAATAGGATGTCAACTAGGAGATGGCACCCTATGAAGACGAGATAAGATGTCAACTAGGGGATGACGCCCTATGAAGACGAATAAGATGTTAACTAGGGGATGGCGCCCTATGTAGACGAGATAAGATGTCAACTAGGGGATAGTGCCCTATGAAGACGAGATAAGATGTCAACTAGGGGATGGCGCCCTATGAAGACGAATAAGATGTCAACTAGGAGATGGCGCCCTATAAAGACGAATAAGATGTCAACTAGGGGATGGCGCCCTATGTAGACGAGATAAGATGCCAACTAGGGGATAGTTCCTTATGAAGACGAGATAAGATATCAACTAGGGGATAGCGCCCTATGTAGACGAGATAAGATGTCAACTAGGGGATAGCGCCCTATGTAGATGAGATAAGATGTCACCTAGGGGATCGTTCCCTATGAAGACGAGATAAGATGTCAACTAGGGGATGGTGCCCTATGAAGACGAGATAAGATGTCAACTAGGGGATGACGCCCTATGAAGATGAGATAAGATGTCAACTAGGGGATGGCGCCCTATGAAGACAAAAAAGATGTCAACTAGGGGATGGAGCCCTATGAAGACGAATAAGATTAGGATTTTTTTTTAGTTAGAATAGAAAAGAAAAAAAAATGCCCCAGTTTTGAATGTGAGGGATTTTATTATTATTATTATTATTATTATTATTATATGGATACGAACTTAGAATTATAGGAGTATAACAAAACAGAAAATTTAAGAAAACTTAGCTTTGCTATACTTGTTTTTTTTTCACTAAACTTCACAAGATTGCTTTGCCCCTGTTCAAGCAAAGAGAAAAAAAGAATTGTGAGTTTTAAACTTGGTAGTTGGTTTGTGGCCTTGAATCCCTTGGAGGTTTGCCTTATCCTTGCCCCAACTTGATACAGTTGATTAAACTAATTAGTTGGCGAGGTTGAATCTTCGTCTTTCAAATTCTGTTGTATTTTTGTTTGTTTCAGTACGATCTGTTCTTCATTTTCAAATGCTTCACTCATAACACTTATCTTAACTGGCTCCCTGTCCTTGTCAAGGTGGTGAACGCCCAACAATCTCTGCTCAATTTTACTGGGATCCATGGTCAATTTTGCGCATTTTTTTCTTTATTTTGCATTTGATGCGAGACTTACCCATAAAAAAAAAAGAGCGTGTAAAAATGAAATAAGAAAAAATCAAAAGAAGGAATAAAAGAATTATGTTTGAATAGAAGGTATTTCTACTAGTAAAGTAAGAAATCTTATTTGGAGGTGTATATTGACTTCAACAACGCATGACACACAATTTGGAGTAGATATTTGATCCTTCAAAACTGTCTAATCTCGAATTAGGCTGCACCTTTCAATCAAATCAAATCATTCTTCTTGATCTTTGTCCTGTCATGATAAACTTTGTTTGACTAAAGTCATTCCTTATGGGATTTTCTCAATTGACCTCTCTAATTTCGATTGTCTCGTTCATCATTGTCTTATGGCGCCCCTGAGGGTTTTCACCAATAAGATTTTTTTTTAAAATTTATTTTGATATCTTGTGGTGCCTCCATGGGTTTTCACCTACAAGCCCCTCCCCCTTTTATATATATATATATACAGCACACAAGGCTTGACATTCTCAAAAATTGATCGAAAAGTCTTAATGGACAAAGGGAAAAAGATTTTTAGGATAAATTACAATTTGAGAGCCATATAAAAGTGACAATAGGGTATATATCTCATTTTTTTTTGTCGGACCGAACCCCAAGATAGGGTTGCCTACGTATCCATTTGGGAATCAGGTCAAACGTAGTTCAATGCTAACGCATTATCTTTTTTTTTTTTTACTCCAAAGAGGGTAAGCAAGGAAAGGTAAATAAGGCTCGAAGGTGACAAGGGATTAATGACATTTAGTTAAGTAGAATGATGGCCTTTCGTCATCTCAACTTGAGAATGTTAAGCACAAGTGTGTCAAATATAATATCTTTTGACTGAATCGACATTGATAGCTTTTTTTGTCATTTTTCCGTCCAGATCCGCAAGTTGCAAAGCTCCATTTGATAATACTTGTTTAACTATGTATGGACCTTGCCAGTTTGGAGCAAACTTTCCTTTAGCCTCTTTTTGGTATGGAAGGATGCATTTTACAACAAGTTGGCCGGCCTCGAATTTTCTAGGACGTACCTTCTTATTGTAAGCTTGCGCCATCCTCTGCCGGTATAATTGACCAAAGCAAAATGCCGTCAACCTTTTTTCATCTATTAATGATAATTGTTTTAGTCTAGACTTGACCCATTCAGTATCGTCAATTTCGGCTTCACTAATGATTCGAAGCTAGGGAATTTCGACTTCTGCGGGTATCACAGCTTCAGTCCCATAGACTAGTAAATAAGGAGTTGCGCCCGTCGATGTACGGATAGTTGTACGATATCCTAAAAGAGCAAATGGTAATTTCTCATGCCACTATCGAGATCCTTGGACCATTTTTCTAAGAATCTTTTTAATATTCTTGTTTGCTGCTTCAACGGCTCCATTTGCTTTAGGACGGTAAGGGGTAGAATGATGATGCACAATCTTGAATTGCTCACAAACCTCCTTCATTAGATGACTATTGAGATTGGTTGCATTGTCTGTGATAATGGACTTTGGTATACCAAAACGACATATGATGTTCGAATGAACAAAATCCACTACTATTTTCTTCGTGACTGATTTGAAAGTAGCGACTTCTACCTATTGGGTAAAATAGTCAATAGCGACCAGTATGAATCGATACCCATTAGAAGCTTTTGGTTCTATTAGACCGATTACATCCATGCCTCAAGCAACGAATGGCCAAGGAGCAGACATAGGATGTAACTCTGAAGGTGGAGAGTGAATCAAATCACCATGAATTTGACACTGATGACACTTGCGAACAAAGCGAAAGCAATCTCGCTCCATAGTTAACCAATAATATTCTGCCCGCATAATCTTCTTCGCTAAAACATAGCCATTCATATGCGAACCACATACCCCCGAATGTACCTCATTCATGATTCTTTCAGCTTCCTGAATATTAACACATCTTAACAAGTTCAAGTCTGGGGTTCGTTTGTACAGAATCTCCCCACTTAAGAAGAAACCATTAGTAGGTCACCTAATAGTCCTTTTTTGTTCTGCATTGGCGTGTATTGGATATTCTTTTGACTTTAGGAAGCGTTTGATATCATAGTACTAGGGTTCATTATCTGGTTCTGCATCAATTATATTGCAATAACCATGTTGATCTCGTATCTGTATCTCTAATGGGTCGATATGCGTATTTCCTGGGTATGGGAGCATAGAAGCTAGGTTAGCCAGGGCATCAGCCAACTCATTATGGGATCTGGGAACATATTTAAACTCGATAGACTTGAACCTTTTGCTAAGGTCCTCTAGGAACTGTTTGTATGGAATGAGCTTGATATCTCTAGTTTCCCATTCACCTTGAATTGGTCGAATGAGTAATTTGGAATTTCCCAACACCACTAGCCTGTGTACATCTAGATTTATTGCCATATTTAACCCCATGATGCAAGCTTCATATTCTGCTGTATTGTTAGTACAAAAGAAACGGAGTCGAGCTGTGGCGGGATGATGATGCCCGGTCGGTGAGACAAGAACCACCCCAATTCCTACTTCTTTGACATTGACTGCCCCATCAAAATATAATTTCCACGCATACATATCATCTTGAACTTCTTCCTCAATTGAATTTATCTCTTCATCAGGAAAGTAAGTTCGCAAAGGCTCATAATCATTGTCAACTGGGTTCTCTGCCAAATGATCGGCCAATGCTTGCGCTTTCATAGCGGTACGAGTAACATACACAATGTCGAATTCTGTAAGTAAAATCTGCCACTTCGCCAATCTGCCTGTGGGCATAGGTTTTTGAAAAATATACTTTAAAAGATCCATTCGAGATATGAGGTAGGTTGTGTAGGACGAAAGATAGTGCTTCAACTTCTGAGCAATCCAAGTTAGGGCGCAACATGTCTTTTCTAAAAGAGTATATTTTACCTCGTAACTCGTGAAATTTTTGCTCAAATAATAGATTGCTTGTTCCTTTTTGCCTATGATATCATGTTGTCCTAAAACCCAACCAAAAGAATTGTCCGTCACTGACAGATATAGAAATAAAGGCCTACCAGGTTCCGGTGGGACCAGTACTGGAGGATTTGCCAACTATTCTTTAATCTTATCAAATGATTCTTGACATTCATCTGTCCATTGGCTAGCAACATCCTTTTTTAGCAACTTAAATATAGGTTCACATGTAGTGCTGAGCTGAGCAATGAATCTGCTTATATAATTCAGCCTTACAAGAAAACTCATGACCTCAGTTTTATTCTTCGGAGGCGGCAATTCTCGAATGGATTTTACCTTGGAGGGGTCCAATTCAATGCCTCTGCGGCTAATTATGAAACCCAAAAGTTTTTCGGACGGAACTCCAAATGCACACTTGGCTGGATTGAGCTTAAGATTATACTTTTGCAATCTTTCAAAGAATTTCCTCAAGTCATATACATGATCGACTCGTGTATTGGACTTGATAATGACATCATCAACATATACTTCTACTTCCTTGTGCATCATGTCATGAAAAATAGTAGTCATAGCTCTCATGTACGTAGCTCCCGCATTCTTTAAACCAAACGACATGACCCTGTAGGAATAAGTACCCCATGGGGTGATGAAAATAGTCTTTTCTGCATTTGTTTCATCCATCAAGATCTGGTGATATCCGGCATAACAATCCACGAAAGATTGGATCTCATGTTTAGCACAATTATCAACAAGGATATGAATATTGGGTAGCGAAAAGTTATCTTTAGGGCTTGCTTTGTGAAAATCCCTATAATCAACACAAACTCTGATTTTGCCATCTTTCTTTGGTATGGGCACCACATTAGCCAACCATGTGGTGTACTGAGCGACCCTGATCACGTTCGCATTCAATTGCTTCATGATTTCCTCTTTGATTTTATCGCTCACGTCAATTTTAAACTTTCTTTGCTTTTGCTGGACCAGTGAAAAATCAGGGTATGTAGGCAGTTTGTGGACTATCAAATCCGTGCTTAGACCTGGCATATCATCATAAGACCAAGAAAAAACATCCTTATACTCGATCAAAATCTGAACAATATCATTCCTGATATTCTGATCCGCATGAATACTTATTTTTATTTCTCTAACCTCCTCACCAGTTCCTAAATTTATTATCTCAGTGTCATTTAAATTGGGTTTGGGCTTATCCTCAAATTGATCCAATCCTTTTTTGACTTCCTTATCAGCTTCACCTTCATCGTATCCATCTACTGTTTCGTTTGCTGATTCGAGATTAGAGAACTTTTTAGGATTTAAATGTGAAATCCACGTACATGCTATGTTATCGAAGCCAGTATTAACATAACTGAAATAAGATAAAGAAAATAAAAATTAAAAGAGGGAAGAAAAGATAAATTTATTAGAAAACTTGAATTTCATTTCATTGAATCGGAAAGGATAAGAGGGTTAACATGAAAGAAGAGAAACTAAACTATATGGACTACAACCCTGAGAATAGTCCAAAATACAAAAGAAAGAAAAACGAAACAACAAAATAAACTACCAAGACTCTTTCCTTGTGGGGAGAGGAGTGGCTTCCCAGTTAGTGAGGTTGATATTTGGCCCGACGAACTGCATATCTGCATGGCTAGGGCCTTCACCCATCTGAACCATGTTTATTTCATAAAACATTTCCTTGAGACCTTTGATAACGCTCAATCTACAGCTCTCGTTTGAGTATAAAGCGGTCGTTAGCAAATATAGAACCCAACCTGGGTTGGGTGTCGATCCCACAGGGAATAGCTTGGCCAACAAGTAAGCAAAATTAATAGACTTTTGGTGCAAGTCTCGTAAGAAGGGGGGATTGTAATAAGTAACCAAAGTAATGAAATAAAAGCTGAAAATAGCAAAGTAAAAAGAGAGTATTTCGTAGGTTGTGAAACAATGAGAATTGAAGCGTTGGGGTTATGTCCACCTTCTGAGGTATACGTCTCTATCGGCTATGAGTGTGTAAAGTCTTGACATGCAATTGCTTATAGAGAATTGTAGTCGATGGTAAATCCAAGCGTCTCTCGACCTGAACAAGGACTATTTCACTTTAACTCTCTCGAGCTTAAAGCGTATCTAATGTTACGAATTCTCCAAGAGGTTAGTCCAGTTATGGCACTAGCTTTTTAATAGGAAAGGGTGTCCTACTACCTTGACATTATCTCTTTTCCAGACAAATAACCTTTCTCTCGAACAAGTTAAATGTTAGACTGGCGTTATTCTTGCGTTTGCAACCGCAAAGAATGTAGATTAATATGAAGAGCGTAATGATATAAGCAATATACGTGTCTTGAACTCACAACTCACAACAATAGATAGTAACTCATTCAGCTTCCATAACCCCAACTAAGAGGTTTAGTTACCCATGAATGCGAAGGATATCACGTTTTGCATGATGGATGGCGTGAGAAGTGGGTGTTTAGGCATGTGGTTTTGGTGATTCCCTAGCAAGTAACGATTCTCTTGTTGTGGAATAGATGAATAGAAGAGTAGATTAGAAGTGTTTGTGGTGGAAGATGAGAGGGATGGAAGAAAATTAATTGTTGAATTAAGTGAAGAATTGATTGTAGAATGTCTGAATGCCTAAAAATCTCTAACATGATAGGGTATTTATAATACTCCTATCCTACTCCTACTAAGCTAATGAAATAAATAACCAAATCCTAATATACTAATGAAATCCTTGACCCAAATGTACTAGGGTAAGGTTACAATATCATAATCCAACTAGACTAGTAAAACACATAACCTAATTATACTAGGTTAATGTATCTTTGTAAAAATCCAGCTTTGTGTCTGTAAGTCCCCAAAGTCTTTAGAAATGCTGTTTTAGCCCGAGACAAATTTTCCATGCAGCAGATTTGGTCCTTAGGCGTCCAGCTCCTTTCTACTTCGTTTGTGAGCTTTCTTTTGCGTCAAGTAAGCCGTAAAATGCTGTATTTTGCATCATTTATACCTGAAACTTTCCTAATCATGTTTTTCAGCTCATTTACAGGAAAAAGGACTAAAAGTGCATGAAATATATAATTAGTTCTCAAAAGTAGGCTAAAATATGGGCAAAATATATTGATATAGGCACATAAATTCGCCTATCATCAACACCCCACACTTGAAGCTTTGTTCGTCCTCGAACAAAATATCATGTCCTTCTAAACATCAACTTAGGGTTTTTACATCAACAACACAAAACATTCTTCAAGACAAGCACTACAATTATCAACAAACAGTAGCTTTCCGATTATAAGTAGAAACAGTTTAACCTCTAGCGTAGACTAGTGATGGTGATCAACTCGCATTCAAACGTTAAGGTACAAGGAATCATATATAACTACCCAAAACTCATCAACCATGTGTGTCTCACAATATATTACCCATAATCATTCACAAGTATAGCATATTTTTCAAACATGGGTATCAACAATATCCTTGCTCTCGCTCTCACAACGAATTCATATGTAGCAACTCATGACCATAGGCTTGCCCTTAATGTAGTACTCCACTAAATGTCAGAATGTTAAGATTAGGATCAAGTAGGTCTTTTGATGGTTGTAATGTAGGCTAAGGGACGGGTAGGATCAGCTATTTTGGCCAGAAATAGTGACTAAGTTCCTAAGCACTTTAATACATCACATTGTATCATTGACACTTTTTTCTTTCAACCTTTCTTTATTTTATTCTTCCACCCTTGTTCTCATCTTTTGTTTTTCAATTTTAAGCACAACTCACTTTTCAGCTTTCTTTTCCTTTTTCTTTTCACAACATACCTCTTATGATAGCACTTTTTTTTTCATAACACATTCAAGCACCATTACAAATTAAAGCATCATACTCACCCAATTTCCTCTTATGTTGTCACATGACTTTTTCACTTTAAAGCACTTAGGAATTTGGATCAAATTACGGTCTTGAAAAAATGGATTAGGCTTACATACAAGGTTGTCAAAGAAATAGGCTAAAGGCTCAAAAGGGTTTAACTAGGATGATGTTCATGGGTAGGTAAAACTGAAGGTAAACAAATATAGGTTGCCAAAGAAATGCCTAAATCATATCCTAACTTACACTCCTTATTTTCGCTTTGCATACATACCAGGCAAGTTCTAGCATCAGCCACAAACATAGAATATACTATTATCTCACACACACAAGGCACATGGTCGACTTGTTTGGAAGTAATATAGACTCTCGTCCCAACAATTGAAGGAATTGAATCACACAATATCTCATAATAAGTCACAACTAGAGCCTAAACGTCTCAATAGTCACAATTGTAGCACATACTCTTGTTCTAATCTCATGCTGCCTATCAAAATAATTTCATGCGTAGCTAGAAAAATTCTACTCCTAAAAAATAAAAAAACATTTGAACGAAACAAAAAAAAATGGATGCACTCAAAAAAAAAAAAAAACAAAGTAAACAAGCAAACATAGGTGCAAACAAGGAAGTATAGCATGCAGATTCTGCCACCCCACACTTAGACGGGACACTGCCCTCAGTGGAAAATAAATGCGAAGAACCTGGTTTAGGCGAACTCCTCATCAATGTCGGGGGTTTCGTCTGAATCATCATAAGAGTCATCGTCAGAGTTCTCCTCATCATCAGAATCAGGCAAGCGTCTATCATCATCAGTTGGCACGTCATCGTCCAGAGGTTCCTCAAAATATACGCCCACTCCACACATCTCCCGAGCATGCCTGTTCATTGGGTAGTCGTGGTCCAGCTGTTGGAGCTCTTCAGCAGTTGGAATACGTCCACCACTCATCATAGTGAATCGTGTCATGCCATAAAGATGACGGAAGAAACTCTCATCACGAGCATGTCTCTCCGCAGTAGTAAGGTTGACTCTATGAGTTGTTTCAGCATCTTTGACCTTTGTGAGGTCAACCTTTTTTGGGTTATGTGGGAGTTTGTGGTCAGCTGGTTCCTCTTCTATATCCTCCTTCCGCAACATTGCTGTCAACAAATTGCCGAATGTGAAATGGGACCTTCGGTGGAGTCTGGCCTTCCTTATGGTAGATCGAATGATTGCCCCAAAGTTGATAGGGATATTCGTCATTAACGCATAAACCAAACACACTCTATCTCTTGATATCTTTGTGTATTGCGTCCCAGGAATAAGGCATGAGTTGACAATGCGCATCCAGATTCTTGCTTCCCTATTTAGTGGAGCATAGGGGAAGGTGTTGTGACGGCCTGTTTCCTTATGTCTGCCCCATCTTGCCATCGATCTGCTTCCACAAAGCGTGTGTCTTATTGCTCTGTAAGGAGGCCTGCTGTACAGCTCTTTGTATGGTGCAGGGTCGACCGAAGGTAGGCCAAGAAAAGAGTTGATCCAATCCGCTGTAAGCTGTAACACTTGGCCCCGAATTTTTACTTCATTGCCTGTTGTGTTCGGCGACCAGTTGGCATAAAACTCTCTTGTTAAGTCAAGATTACACTCTCCCATGTCGCGGAAGATGAAATCTAGCTTCAAAGCCATTATTTTAGCCAACATTTGCGGCTCCTTCTTTGCTAAGGTCTCCTTGTTGATCAAGTCGACGTGCACATATTTCTTTTCTTTGTTGCTGCTGTACCATGCCTTGGCTTCTTCCTCAAGAACCCATTTTATTCCGAACATTCTGCGTGGTAGGTGTGCTGAAGATGATTCTCCTTGGTCTTTTCGACTTCTCTTCTTGTCCTTTCGGGACGTGGTAGCCTTCTCCTTGACTTGCTTTGCTTTAGGTGCCATTGTACCTGAGACTAGAAATAATGTTAGTTGCAGCACAATCTCACTTTATACAATCTATATGCAAGCATTAGGGGTACCACCCCACACTTAATCTTGTTAGCACAAATCAGTGAAGTAAAAGTGGTCGAGTACTCAGATTTCGTCGACATACGTTTTAGGATTGTATTCCGACAAGAAAATCAGCATTACATCACTTATTTGCAGCCATTGGACTACTTTCATGGTGGATATAGCAACACTACAACCTAGGGGTTACCACATGGAATTATTATTCTTACAACAAGCACAACCTCCTAAGTCGATAGGCACTATAACCTTATCCCGATGGCCGGGATAGTCTATCATGTAATCATCCAACCAAAAATCTTAAGCAATATTCATAGCCATATCAATTCAGCAATTATCATAACAATGCTATCGAAACAAAATTCAAGTCGGAAACAAGTCAAGAATTCCCTACGTATATATTCAATCACACGATCTTGTAACAATTGTCCAAACACATGAACATCACCACCAATCTTACATGATTTAGCAAAATATAATAAGCATATCAACGTAGGACTTACGATAAATAGATGAAGAATAAGAGAGTACTTACTTGTTTGAAGATTGTGGAGAAGTTGTTGTGAATTGGAAGAACAAAGGAAGAAAATTTTGAGAGGATTTGGAGTGTTATGCGGCGCCTTTAGGGTTGTTTCTAATGTGGTTGTGTTATAAAACCAAGTCCCCTTTATATAGGAAGAGTATGGGTCGGGTTATGACCCATTTACAATCGGATTTGGGGACAAGATCACCACATATGCGGCGCATATCTCTCGGCATATCAAGGACATATGCGGCGCATTGTCCATGGCATAATGGGACATATGCGCCGCATAGTCTATGGCATTTCTAGACATATGCGCTGCATAGTCTATGGCATTTGGTCTCAGTATCTCAAATGCCATAGCATAGGCGGCGCATAGTCAAAAGCATACCTAGGAATAGGCGGTGCATAGTGTATAGCACACTAGATTCCGAGTCCTTAGGCTATAGAATAGGTTGTGCATCGTTCGTGGCCTATTTTTACCAAGGCCTAGCCTTCCTCGAAGCCTATTATGACATGAGAAAGGCTCAATTCATAGCCTTATGCATCACCATTCCTAACTTACCGATTTTACCATACAATGCGACCAAATCGTCAATTGAAATCAATCTCTTCGTTGCATACTTCTTGCACCTATATTAGCTCAAAACAAACGAACACGATTAGTACGATGGGTTGCCTCCCACCAAGCGCCTTAGTTTTGGTCGTGGCATGACTCTTATTTTTGGATTTTCATTTATCAAAAAGAAAAAATACTAAAACGACGAAATGATAAAACGATAAAACGACAAAACAATAAAACAATAAAACGATGGGTTGCCTCCCATCTAGCGCCTTATTTATTGTCGTGGCTCGACGTAGTAATCTCGAGTACTTAGACTTCGTTGAGATAAGTGATGGCCATGTCATTCATCGAGTCAAGAGGACCGATATATGGCTTAACACGTTGGCCATTCACTTTGAAGATAACACCCTCATTGTTTTCCAATTCGACTACTCCAGACGAGTAGACTTGGATGATTTTAAATGGACCAGACCATTTCGATTTTAACTTACCTGGGAAGAGCTTGAGTCTGGAATTAAAGAGTAGTACCATGTCACCTTTTTGGAAGTTTCGTCGAACAATCCGCTGATCATGATACTTCTTCATCCGCTCCTTGTATAAATCTGATCTTTCATATGCATGGAGATGAAATTCATCTAGTTCGTTCAGTTGCTCCAACCTCAGGTTCTTCACATCATCCCAATTCAGATTCAAGTGCTTCAATGACCACAATGCCTTGTATTCAAGCTCGATGGGTAGATGACAAGCCTTCCCATAAACTAGCTTATAAGGTGACATGCCAATGGGTGTCTTGAATGCAGTCCTATACGCCCATAGTGCATCATCTAGCTTTCGAGACCAGTCCTTCCTATTCGCATTAACCGTCTTGGCAAGGATTTGCTTGATCTCGCGGTTGGAAACCTCAACTTGTCCACTGGTTTGGGGATGATAAGGCGTAGCTACCTTGTGTTGCTTGACTCCATACTTGGCCAATACAGATTTGAATAGCTTGTTGCAAAAGTGAGATCCTCCATCACTTATGATAGTACGAGGTACTCCAAAGCGAGAGAAGATATTCTTTTTTAAAAACGCTACCACATGCTTTCCTTCGTTGTCGGCCAATGCTACAGCTTCAACCCATTTTGACACATAATCCACAGCAACCAAGATGTACTTCATTCCAAACGAATTCACGAATGGTCCCATGAAATCAATACCCCACACATCAAAGAGTTCTACCTCCAGAATTTTGGACATGGGCATTTCATGGTGTTTTGAAATAGCACCTTGACGTTGGCATTGGTCACACCTTCGCACGTAGTCATATGCATCTCTGAATATTGTAGGCCAATAATAACCGCTTTGCAAGACTTTCCTTGCCGTTCGATTCCCTGCATGATGTCCTCCAACTTGCGAAGTGTGGCTTGCTTCCAATATAGTTGGCACTTCTTCATGGGATATACATCGTCGAATGATACCATCCGCGTATCTTCGAAACAAATAAGGCTCATCCCAATAGTAGTGTTGAACGTCATGCATAAACTTCCTCCTCTGGTGGTAATCTAAATTGGAAGGTAACACATTACTCACCACGAAATTTGCAAATTCGGCATACCATGGTAATTTCTCCATTGTTGTTGCTAGTATCTCCTCGTCAGGGAATGCATCATCAATCTGATTTTCTGGTTGCGCCACATACTCATTCTCAAGTCTGGATAGGTGATCGGCCACTTGGTTCTCGCAACCTCTTCTATCTTTGACTTCGAAATCAAACTCTTGCAGCAGCAATACCCATCGAATCAGCCTTGGTTTTGCATCCTTCTTTGTCATTAGGTACCTAAGAGCTGCATGGTCTGTATGAACGATCACCTTAGTTCCCAATAGGTAGGCACGAAACTTCTCAAACGCATACACAACCGCTAAGAGCTCTTGTTCAGTAACAGTGTAGTTCCTTTGGGCTTCATTTAGGACCTTACTCGCACAGTAGATAGGATGAAATAATTTCTCCTTTCTCTGTCCAAGAACAGCACCAACGGCTACACCACTAGCATCACACATGATTTCGAACGGGAGCGTCCAATCTGGTGCTACCATGATAGGGGCTTCAGTGAGTTTTTCTTTAAGGCATTCGAATGCCGTTAAGCAATCATCATTAAAGTCAAACTTCGCATCTTTCTCCAATAGTTTGCACAATGGACTAGAAATTTTGGAGAAGTCTTTGATGAATCTACGATAAAACCCAGCATGGCCAAGAAAACTACGAACTCCCTTCACCGAAATTGGAGGTGGTAGCTTCTCAATTACCTCTATTTTGGCGCAATCAACCTCTATTCCTCTTTCAGAAATCTTGTGCCCAAGAACGATTCCTTATTTTACCATGAAGTGGCACTTCTCCTAATTCAGCACAAGGTTGAACTCTACACATCTTTGCAATGCCATGCTCAAGTTTACCAAACATGCTTCAAAAGACTCACCAACAACTGAAAAGTCGTCCATAAATACCTCCAAAGTGTCTTATACCATATCAGAGAAAATAGACATCATACAACGTTGAAAGGTGGCTGGTGCGTTACACAACCCGAATGGCATGCGTTTGAAGGCAAAAGTACCATATGGGCATGTAAACGTTGTCTTCTCTTGGTCTTCGGTGGCAATACAAATCTGATTGTAACCTGAATAACCATCCAAGAAGCAAAACCATCCTTTCCACGCTAATCAATCTAGCATTTGGTCCATAAATGGCATGGGGAAGTGATCCTTGAGCGTCCAAGAATTCAGCTTGCGGTAGTCCATGCATACTCTCCATCCAGTAATGGGCCTGAGTGGAATAAGCTCATTCTTTGCATTCGCAACCACCGTCATACCTCCTTTCTTGGGAACACATTGTACTGGGCTTACCCATGTACTATCAGAAATAGGATACACGACTCCTGCATCTAACCACTTGATAATCTCTTTCTTCATCACTTCTTGCATTGGTGGGTTTAGACGTCTTTGATGTTCAATGGTGGGTGTGCACTTTTCTTGAAGCTGAATTTTATGTGTGCAAATCCCAGGTGGTATACCAATAATATCTGCAATGGTCCATCCAATAGCTCTAATATACTTGCGTAAGATTGCAATAAGAGCTGCAACTTGCTGCTCACCCAAATCGGCTGCTACAATGACTGGAAGAGTGTTTTCGCTTTCTAAGAAGGCGTACTTCAAATGGCTTGGCAGCTCCTTCAATTCTAACGTGGGTGGTTCTTCAATAGATGGCTTAGCTGGAGGTGTGGGTCGATTCTTGAGATCAAGATCCAGCTTTTGGGGGGTATAGTGATATGTCCCTAATCCCGATAGAGCACAAATATCGTCTTCAGAAATTTCAGCATCATCATTCTCTCCTTTTATGAGCGAAACCTCCAAAGGATCATCAAGACTTTGCTCTTCAGCAAGTAACTCGTTCTCTTCATCAAATACAACATCAGCCACAGAAAATACACTGAGATCTTTGGGTTGCTTCATTGATTTGCAAACATCAAAGCGAACCACTTTGTCATTTATTCGGAATGAAAGCTCATTAGCTCTCAAATCTATGAGCACACTTCCCGTAGCAAGGAAAGGGCATCCCAAGATTATGGGAACCTCTGAATCTGCTTCACAATCCAAGATGACAAAGTCTGCTGGAAATATGAATGAAGATACCTTCACCAAGACATCGCATAGAATACCAACCGGTCGTTTTACCGACCTATCCGCCATCACAAGCCTCATATTAGTTGGTGTAGGATATCCTAACCCCAACTTCTTATATATCGATAATGGCATCAAGTTGATGCTGGATCCTAAGTCACACAATGCTTTAGCAAAGTCCAAAGATCCGACAGTGCAAGGAATCATGAAAGCTCCGGGGTCGGCCTTCTTCTGAACTATCGATCGAGTAGCTATTGCACTACAATGGTGCACATCATCTTTCAGCTCATAACTTGCTGCCCTCTTCTTAGTCAAAAGATCTTTCATAAACTTTGCATACCCAGGCATTTGTTCAAGTTCCTCTACCAACGGAACATTAATAGTCAGCTGCTTCAACATGGTCATAAATTTGCTGAACTTAGTGTCATCGGCCACCTTCTTCAATCTTTGTGGAAAAGGTGGTGGTGGGTATGGAAGTGTTCTCTCCATGGCTTTTTTCTCCTCTTGCTTCCGTTTATTGTTTTTTTCAGGCTGCACGTCACTAGGTAAAACATCCTTGACGTTTGAAGTAGTTGTTGTGGCTTCTTCTCTTGTAACGTCACTAGGTGTGGCGTCAATGTCTGCTGCTACGTCAACCACTTGCTTGCCTTTTGCTGAAGTTTCCAGCACCTTACCACTTCTGGTAGTGATGGCCATGCATGACCCATCATTCCTTGGGTTTTGCACAGTATCGCTTGGTAAGGTGCCAACCTTTCTTTGATTGAATGCTGCTGAAAGTTGGCTCAATTGATGCTCTATTTGCTTGATAGAAGTGGAATGAGAGTCAACTAGTTGCTTCATAGAGGACAAATCATCAATCACCTCCTTAACTCCCGCGCTCGTTGCTTCCACTCCTTTTAATAACTTAGCCATCATGTCTTCCATAGAATTAGATATGGTGGTATCACGTTTACCAGGGGGAACGTACAAACCACTCTTTTCATTATTTTTCTTCCAACTACCTTGGTCTTTGATTCCAGATTTATCATAATAGTTCCGACCTTGGTTTCCTTGGGCATTCCCACGGAAACCCCCCTGATTGTTCAAGTAGTTGGCCTCCTCTTCAGAATCAGATTCGTCTCTTCCTTTTAGCGCTACAGCTTTCACTTTTTCGGTCTTCCCTGATAATAAGTGCTTTGTCAGAAGATCCAATTGTGTTTTCATGTGCGCCATGTCTTGCTCACGTTCTTCTTCTCTTCTTCTTTGGTCTGCAGACATGCCAATAGATAAAGTGGGGCTTGCTACCTCAGAGTCCCTGGTATGCCAAGCTCTACTTTGCTTAGTCATTCGATCTAGCATATTGCTTGCTTGACCAAAGGTAAGGTCCATAAAAGAACCTCCAGCTGCGTTGTCCACCACTGGTTTAGTTACTGAATTCAAGGCTCTATACAAGATCTCCATGAGGTGAACATTAGTCATATGATGGTTTGGGCATCTCGCTAGCTTTGTCTTGAACCTCTCCCATGTTTCGTGAAGAGCTTCAGAGGGAAGCTGATGAAAGTTGCTGATTTCATCTCTCAATTGAGCCCTTTTGGATGGCGGAAAGAATCTTTCTAGGAAAGCGTCTCTCAATTGCCTCCAATTTGTAATTGAATCAGGAGTCAGCCCATTCAACCATAGTGTTGCCTCCCCAGACAGAGACAATGGAAATAGATGTAATCGAATAGCATTCTGACCAACACCAGGATTGTCAAAAGACTTGCATGTAGAAATAAAGTTGATGAGATGCATATTCGGATCATCGCCTGCTAGTCCACCAAATAATCCCTTGAGTTGCAATAACTGAATCATGGTGCTAGTGATGTTGAACTTGGCTCCGGGCGCTAATGGTGGTGGAATTATAGCTCCAGTGGCTCCGGCACCATCAAGATCATCATCATCATCGTCGAAAGCTGGTTGAAAAAGTTGGCGATCATACCTATACCGCGCTTGTCGACCTTTTCGATTGGCAGGTGTTATAATTTCAGCATCACGCCTAGGGTTCAGTAACTCGTCATCACCTAAATCTTCATCGTCAGGATTTGTTGCTCGTCCAGGATTATCAATGTTTTGTTGTTGGACTTGAGCAGCGGCAAGAGCAGCTAATCTTGCTTGTTCGTGTCGAGCAGCCATCCTGTCGATTTCAGCTTGTGCTTCCATTCTTCTAATTCGTTATGGTTCCGGATTGATTGGTAATGACGGTTGACCTGTACTTCTAGTATGGGGCATGCACTAAAGTAAAAACCTGCAATAAACAAAAACAAAAACTAAATGTAAAAGTACAAGAATCATTGACCAAAGGGTCTAGTAATTATTACGAACTTGATTGACACTCGTATTCCCCGGCAACGGCGCCAATTTTTGATAACGCTCAATCTACAGCTCTCGTTTGAGTGTAAAGCGGTCGTTAGCAAATATAGAACCCAACCTGGGTTGGGTGTCGATCCCACAGGGAATAGCTTGGCCAACAAGTAAGCAAAATTAATAGACTTTTGGTGCAAGTCTCGTAAGAAGGGGGGATTGTAATAAGTAACCAAAGTAATGAAATAAAAGCTGAAAATAGCAAAGTAAAAAGAGAGTATTTCGTAGGTTGTGAAACAATGAGAATTGAAGCGTTGGGGTTATGTCCACCTTCTGAGGTATACGTCTCTATTGGCTATGAGTGTGTAGAGTCTTGACATGCAATTGCTTATAGAGAATTGTAGTCGATGGTAAATCCAAGCGTCTCTCGACCTGAACAAGGACTATTTCACTTTAACTCTCTCGAGCTTAAAGCGTATCTAATGGTACGAATTCTCCAAGAGGTTACTCCAGTTACGGCACTAGCTTTTTAATAGGAAAGGGTGTCCTACTACCTTGACATTATCTCTTTTCCAAACAAATAACCTTTCTCTCGAACAAGTTAAATGTTAGACTGGCGTTATTCTTGCGTTTGCAACCGCAAAGAATGTAGATTAATATGAAGAGCGTAATGATATAGCAATATACGTGTCTTGAACTCACAACTCACAGCAGTAGATAGTAACTCATTCGGCTTCCATAACCCCAACTAAGAGGTTTAGTTACCCATGAATGCGAAGGATATCACGTTTTGCATGGTGGATGGCGTGAGAAGTGGGTGTTTAGGCGTGTGGTTTTGGTGATTCCCTAGCAAGTAACGATTCTCTTGTTGTGGAATAGATGAATAGAAGAGTAGATTAGAAGTGTTTGTGGTGGAAGATGAGAGGGATGGAAGAAAATTAATTGTTGAATTAAGTGAAGAATTGATTGTAGAATGTCTGAATGCCTAAAAATCTCTAACATGATAGGGTATTTATAATACTCCTATCCTACTCCTACTAAGCTAATGAAATAAATAACCAAATCCTAATATACTAATGAAATCCTTGACCCAAATGTACTAGGGTAAGGTTACAATATCATAATCCAACTAGACTAGTAAAACACATAACCTAATTATACTAGGTTAATGTATCTTTGTAAAAATCCAGCTTTGTGTCTGTAAGTCCCCAAAGTCTTCAGAAATGTTGTTTTAGCCCGGGACAGATTTTCCATGCAGCAGATTTGGTCCTTAGGCGTCCAGCTCCTTTCTACTTCGTTTGTGAGCTTTCTTTTGCGTCAAGTGAGCCGTAAAATGCTGTATTTTGCATCATTTATACCTGAAACTTTCCTAATCATGTTTGTCAGCTCATTTACAGGAAAAAGGACTAAAAGTGCATGAAATATATAATTAGTTCTCAAAACTAGGCTAAAATATGGGCAAAATATATTGATATAGGCACGTAAATTCGCCTATCATCAACCTTCACATATTTCGTCCACATCCTTGTTGGCATATGGGTGTTTATTTTCTTTCTTTTAAGCTTTCGTGAAAGATTAGCTAATGTGTGGAACCGGACTTGTCAATTTCCAAGCCTTCTTCTTCTGCTCTTTTGCCCATTTTCTATCTGCTGCGGTAGGCTTAAAGCCTAAGCTAAAGGAGTTGTGGCTACCGCATGGATCTACAGGGTTTATAATTCCTTGCAGCAAAACCCCTAATCTTTTTCCCGGTTCATAACCATTTTGTAGCATTTGGCTAGCCACCATGATTGAAGTAGAAGAGAGATGAGGCCCTGTAATCGGCGTGCCTTCCACGACTTGATCAGCTGTCACAATTTCAAAGGCTTGATAAATGGAAGATTCACAACCCCCTTTTGTTTTGATACAGGGTACAGAAGGATCTCGATGTATGGAAAGGTCGTCCTCTCCATGTACAATGATTTCCTGATTGTCGTGTTCAAACTTAACTACTTGATGCAAAGTAGAAGGTATGGCTCTGGCAAGTGTGGATCCATGGTCTTCCTAAAAGTAGGTTGTAGGAAGTATCCATGTCTATTATTTGAAAGGTGATTGTAAACTCAACTGGTCCAATAACCAAAGCAAGATCTACCTCACCAATTGTGTCTCGTTTTGCACCATCAAAAGCCCGAACACATACATTATTGGACCGAATCCTATCTGGGCTGATTTTTAATTTTTGCAAAGTAGAGAGAGGACAAATATCTACTCCTGAACCTCCATCGATCATTACCCCTTTTATGTAATATCCTTCGCATTTGATAGTCAGATATAAATCCTTGTTGTGACCAGAACCTTCTGTGGGTGACTCATCATCAGTGAAAGTGATTCTATTTGCTTCAAATATTCTACGAACCATCCTTTCTATTTGACATACTGTAGTTTTCTTCGGGACGTATGCTTCATTCAACAACTTAATCAATGCCTGACAATGTTCTTTAGAATGTAGCAGCAGGGATAATAATGAGATTTAATCCGGGATTTTCCTCAATTGATCGATAATGGAATAGTCTTGGGTTTTTATTTTCTTCAGAAATTCCTCAGCCTCTTCGTTGGTGACAGGTTTTTTCATTGGCCCTTGACTATCTTTAAATTATTTTGGTCTCCTTAATTCTTCTGGAACATAGCATCTTCCTGATCGAGTCAAACCCCCTGTTTCGTTTGTTTCTTCCATGACCTCTTTTCCTTTGTACATCACCATGGTTTTTTTGTAGTTCCATGGGATGGTTTTCAAGCTTGTCACTGGGAGCTGTGCTGCGTGTCTTATGACAATTGGTTATGTTATCTTTCTCATGTTGTTGCGCTATTGGTCGAACTATGCGGGACCACTCAAAACATATAGTTTTGGGCCATCTTGTGCTATTCCCTTTAGCTTTGCAGGAACATACAATACCATCTTTTCTGAATCTCGGGGTCTTATAATGGAACTCGCTCCTTTCATGATCAGTGGTTCTCTTTGCATATACTTCAGTGCTTCACCCGGGTTCTCCTTCAAGGTGGCTATTTCCATCATTGCTTGGCTTGTCCCTTTTGGACATGAACATAAGGGGAGTTTCATCCCCTTTGGGCATTACCCGGTCCTGATGCCATCATGGATCCTTCCTCCTTCTTTTTCCGATTTCCAAAACTACCTGATCCACTCTGAATGGCTTATGTAGTGGCCCTGAGGGCGGTTTGGCTCATGATTTTTCCTGATTTGATGCCATTCTCCACTATTTTCCCAATTTTTATAGCTTCGGTGAAAGGTTTACCAACCGCGGCTAGTAAATGATGAAAATAATCTGACTCTTGAGTTTGGAGAAAAACGTCAATCAATTCCTGGTCCTTCAGTGGCGGTTTGACTCTAGATGCTTGTTCTCTCCATTTTATGGAAAACTCTCAAAAACTTTCAGATGGTTTTTTCTTCATATTAGCGAGAGAAGTGTGGTTAGGGATAATATCGAGATTGTATTGAAATTGTTGTACAAAATCTTGAGCCATATCATCCCAAACGTGCCAATGGGAGATGTCTTGATCGATAAACCATTCGGAGGCTATTCCCGTCAGACTTTCTCCGAAATAGGTTATAAGCAGCTCCTCTTTCCCTGCTGCTCCTCTAAGTTGATTGCAATTCCTTTTTAAGTGGGCCACTGGGTCACCATGACCACTCTATTTGTCGAATTTTAGGGTCTTGAACCCTATTGGAAAATGAACATTAGGGAACATACACAGGTCTTTGAAAGAGACGCTTTTGTGTCCTCCTAATCCTTGTATGTTTCTCATACTCTGCTCCAGACTCCTCACTTTTCTAACTATCTTTTCTCGTTCTTCATTCATAATAGCCTTCTCAATCACGATATGAGACTCAGGCTGATGAGTGGGCTGATATGAATTTATGGGTTTGAATGCCAATTCAGGAGGATAGACTTGATCATGATTTAGCTCGTTGATAGTCTTCTGTATCATTGATGGAGGATTTATATTAGTTGTCACGGCTGGAATAAAAATGGGTCGTTCATGAATGATGGATTTGGAGGAAGCATGGTGGATGTGCCAGCAGCGCTAGACACATTAGTGTATGGATCAAATCTAGGCGGATAAAGTGGATCGTCGACTTGGCCTTTAGTAGAACTAGGATGATTTGCATCTGAAAGGCCAGGAATCGAGGAAGGCGGGGCTTGTCCATTCGCCCAGGCCTGATACATTTCCGCAATTTGTTGCTTCAACAACCTATTCTCCTCCAAAGATGTGAACTCTCGTGGAACTAACTGATCTCGACCTTCTTCATTATCATATTCTGTTCCATCTTTTCGAGTCATCTTCCTTTTTCCTTTATACCTTGTGTTGTACGGGTGAGAGGCCAGCTTAACCACAACCAACCACCTTATTCTCTCTCTCTTATGAAATAGAAACCAATATGTTAGGATTTAAAGCTTTTAAAAATATTGATATATTCATAACTAACTCAAATGTCATGCACCTAAGTAATTTCCTTCCTGAAGTGGACTTAGGAAAACCCTCTTGTTTCATCCCGGCTTTGGTGAATTAATTTTTTCCCTCATTATTTAACGCTAACATCTTAAAATTGTTGCTTGAAACTTGAAAAAATATTTGATCGCACCCGCCGAGGGTTGCCTACGTATCATGTTTTACATGAATCAGATCATCACGTAGTTCATGGATATAGTAAATGTATGTATATATCCAGAAATAAAGAAAATAAAAACTTGAAACAAATGCAAAATTTTCCATACATTTCCAACTGTTCTTAAAACAAAGCTTTAATGAAAGGAAACTAAAATTATCTAAAACTAGAACAGACTCGAAATAATACTAAAAACCTATAAAGAAACTAACTCTAAGAAAATAAGGTCTTTAATAATTATCATCAAGATGACTTCCAAAGATGCCTTGCAAGTTAATCCTCCCTCAGACTTGAGTAGATCCTGGATAGTGCTTTTGGAAGATGTGGAGCGAGAGCACGTGCCTGACGGCCCAATAAATGTCTGCCAAAATCATGGGCACGAGGGTGACCTTAGGATTCTTCTCAAAAGCGGTAATAAACGCAGCCAGATTGGTGCTGATTTTTCCTCGAAGCATCAACTGTGTACTTGTCAGCAAGGCCTTTTCTTTCTCAAAATCACTCGATTGCTGCTCCATAGCACCGGTGGCAATATCCAGGTCTTCTTGTAGGGCATGCATGGCAACATGGTTCTCTCTCTCAATCTCCTTACGAGCCGACCTAATTCTGGCCTCAAATCTCGCCTCATGGTTAACCAATTCTTCCCTAGCCCTTTCCAAATCATTATTTAAGATGTGCAGAGTAGACTGATAGTTCTCTTTTACCTCTCATCGAGCCTGCTTAATTCTGACTTCGATGTCTGCTTCTCGATCCACTGTCTCTCTGGCTGACCTTTCTGGCATAGCTTTAGGAGGAGGCTGGTCATGAAACCATGGCAGATACCAATAGTCTACCTCGCCCTTGTCGCGGTATTCCACCATGTGATCGAAACCTGAAAGTACACATCCTCCCCAAATCTTATGTATCCCAGTCTTCCTTAGAGGGATGTCAGGGAGGAATTTGTACATGAACTCTTTCATATCCTCGACTGGCGGTATATGCTGTCGTCGACCGAATTGTCGCATGACTCTTAGTGGCACGTAGGGCTGAACACCTCGGAGACCCATTAAGAAGATGAAGGGTCGGAAAGTAGACATATATATCACCTCTTTTGAGGGGAACCAATGATAATTCCACACTATCTTGTCCGCCGTCAACCCCTCTAAGTACTCCTTCCAAGCTCCTATTCCTTCGGGAAAGTTTTGGTCCTCCATCCTCTTCTCATGGCCCTTGATATAATCATTCCACTCGACTCAAAAATCCACAACAAATGGATGGTAACGAACATGCTCGAGCATCCATAACTGCAATAGAATGTTACATCCTTCAAAATAATCCGCTCCATTTTTGCATATTGTTAGGGCCCGATAAATGTCTGCCAAAATCATGGGCACGAGGGTGACCTTAGGATTCTTCTCAAAAGCGGTAATAAACGCAGCCAGATTGGTGCTGATTTTTCCTCCTCTCTTTGGAAATACCATGATTCCCAAAAAAGCCACTATGAATGCTTCAGAACTGTGCTTTTTCCAGGTTCGGTAGCACCCTCCGTTGTTAAGTTCTAATTTAAACAACTCGAATCCCCTTTCCTGACCATATCTTTCGTACAAAAATTCTAGACGAACCCATCCATTTTCTAGGCAGCCTCCTATGTTCTTCTCTTTTATGTGCAATAGCTCAAAAAATCTTTCGGAAGTGACATGCTTCGGTATCATGGGTTCTCCTCGGTGAAGGTTCTTTCCCTTTCCAATAAATATTCTTATTTCCTCCAGTGTGGGAGTAAGCTCAAAGTCAGAGAATCGGAATACGTTGTTTGAAGGATCCCAAAACTGTACCAAAGATTCTACCACGTCTCTTCGTGGTTCAACACTCAACAGACTCCTTAAAAATCCCAAGTGTTTATATACTTCTCCCTGTTCATAGTCAGTTATATTGTTATACCATATCCGCAATAGCTTTGGAACTTTATCCAACACCATGAAATGGGGTACTTTATCATCCCTCGGCCTCTTGTCACTCCTTCCGACTGAGTTCATATTGCCCTATAGGATAATGATGGCAAATAAGAACTCTATTTTAAACATTCTAAAGCAAGACAAAAATAATTTTCGAAAGAAGTTGACGGAATGACATGGAATAAGATTTCAAAATGAGCATGAGAAAATAATAACTAACGAAACAGGAAGTATCCAAGTCTTCTAAAACATGCTAGAGTAGAGACAATAATTTGATGACGTTTGAACCAGATATCAGAAATAATTAAATTATTAAAACAAAATAGTTGACCAAATTATTTAACAAAATTTTAATTGTGTTTGACAAAAATGGGCTTTATGATATTCCTAAGAGAGATTTTAAAACCAAAGAAAATGGACATAACGAGACCACGACGTTATAACCACTTAATTTTTTCAGAAAAGTTCTATGTAAAAATATTATATATTTTCTAAAATAAACCCTTAAAATTTTATAATTAACCCCTTTTTAGATCAATTAATTCACTTAAAAGCCGGTCCACATTCGATATGACAATTTCTATAATGCAACAAGTAGCACATAAAATGTACATGATGGTCTCAAAAGGTGACACCTGACCTAGACGGACCCGACCCCCGGGTCAAGCCCCACTAAGTCAAAATTGCACGTGATACCAATAAACCGCAGTCTATTAGGGATAGCCATGTCTAAGTTCCAGTTATGCTAGGTTCAACCTGGTGGAGTTAGGTCTCTAGACTGGCGGTAAAACGAGCAGACAACTCGAGTCGGCAAGGGTCAACCTTACCGGTAGCAGGGATTTCCGGCCTCACTATTGGTCCCTTCCTGTCATAAATTATGGGTGACTACAGAATCCTTCCCAGGAGCGTTGCCGCATCTCTGGTATCTCAAGTTCGGGAGTGAATACCGCATCTCCGAATACACAGTATCTCAGAAGACTTAGATGGGTGCGCGAGAGAAGACAATTTATATTGCAATTCAAACAATATCAAAGCGATAAACATGTAGGCAAAGAACACATTTAGGCCAACAATATTCAATATCAAAACTAAATAAAGCCAAACAAGTCAATATAAAAGATCGAATTCTAGTTATGTCCCCAGCAGAGTCGCCATCTGTCACACCCCTGTTTTTCACCGCATCCGATCCCGCTAGGGAGTTGGTTTTAGAGAAAATGGTTTTTTCCAATTAAAGTGACGTTTTGAAAAAGAATTATTTTATTTACAGAGTCGCCACTTGGAATTGAGTTTGGGTGTTCCAAGTCACCTTATTGAATCCCTATTCCAAAGGAAATGATTCTTTATTTTTATTTTTTTGGTCTGCAAACTAGAAATCCGGATAAGGAATTCTGTTGACCGAGGGGAAGGAGTTAGGCACCCCTCGAGTCCCTTGGTTCTAGCACGGTCGCTTTAATGACTTATGTCTATCTGAAACTATTTCGATAAATTGTGTTAAGGCCTATATTCGCTCATTTTTACTATACCGAAAACTTTTCCATTATCTTATATTAAATAAAAATTGGTGAAAATTAATTTTAGAAAAATATTTGTCAAGGTGCATTGTTGCATCCTTGAATTTTAAAATCTCCCGGAAAGATGCGTACGCCGCACTCTTAATTGAGGCTAAAATTTTAAACATATCTAAAATTTTCTAGCGTTTTAAATGTTGATTAGTTGATTAAAAAAAAAATAAAAATAAACACCTTAACAATATACCTTAAACAATATTCAATTAAAGCGGTTAAATTATTACAATTAAAATAAAATATCCAATTAATAAATCTTCATTCCTTCAATCGTCTTTTACCTTATGTATGATTTGCACAGAAAATAAAGTAAAATTAATAGGGGTAAATAATAAAAATAACTCCCATGAAATTTAATTACTGTACTTACTATATAGTTAAAGATTTGCTTCCGTCAATCAATTACTTCAACACTTATAATAGACTTTAATATTTAGCAATTACTTCAACAAACATCAATTTAACTTAACAACCTCTTCATAAACAAAATAAATTCAAATGAAATAAATGCACACATTAATCAACCTACAAAAATAACATAATTAAAATTAAGGAAATTAAAAAAAAAACAAAAACAAATAAACTTGCTTAACATAATTGCTTACTGAAGCCGAAACAAGACATCAATTTTGATAATGCTCTTGATGAATTATGTCCAATTTAATTTACACGATGAAATCAAACTTTGTGAATACAAAGTTTTTTTTTTCGTGTTTAAACATACAAAATTGATAACTTAATTGCATAACAAATAATAATGAAAGTTCACATAATTAATTAATTAATTATATATACTAAATAATGTGAGAAACCACTTCAATATTTTCATTCATACTTCGGTTCATAACGATGAAACTTACAAAAAATATATATATAAAATGGGATAAGAACCTGATGAATTAAACGAATGTAGAAGCAAGAACGATATCACCAAACTCAAACGGAAACTCGAAACTTGATTTATTACTCCTTTTTCCTTTGTTTTCTTCTTTAAAGTTTTTCTTTGCTGTGTTTTTCTCTCTTTTTCCTCTTCCTTTTTTTTTTCTGTGTTGTGTGTCTTATATCTGTAGTGTAGGTGGGTGGGTGTCGTGTGTTTGTGTGGAGGAAATGGGGGAGAGGTTGAGTGGAAGTGGGAATTGTGGGGTGATTTGGGTAGTTTAGATCTCTTTTCTTTCTTCTTCTTCTTCTTATTAATATTTTAAATAAAATAAAAATGATTAAAATCTATTTAAAACTAATAAAATATAAAATAAGTTAATAACTAGTCTTAGAAATATGATTAAAATAATACTACAATCATTAGATTATTTATTAAAAGTTAAAAGAAGAAAACAAATATAATTTAGAAAATTTTCTTTTACCTAAAATATATAAATAAACAACAAAATAAAAACTTATTTAAAAATGTGACTCTATTTTTGTAGTTTTCAAAACTTTTAAAACAAACTTTGTTAAACTAAGATAAAAATTGAAATATCTAACTTAGACCTAAAAATAAAATACATATATATATTAAACACTAGAAATGACGTAAAACATTAGGTTTTGGTCAAAAATTAGGTGTTTACATTATGTATTTTGATTTGGTGGAGCATTTTGTGATGTGATGTTTAAAAATGCTAAATATATCAAGGAAAGGATGTCCTATCATATCAAACTAAATGAGACTATTGATATATGATCCGACATTTAAAATAGATGAGAATACCGCACATGTCATGATCTGAATTTCATTCCCCAATTTCCTATCTACATATTTTATTAGATTTTCTCTTTACGCTAGTCTTGGTTGTAGGAAAACTTCTTCATTTAGACATGACAACCATCGCCAAAAATAGATTTAGTTGTGCTAGGATCAAGCTTCAAGTAGGCTTAGTTACAAACTACCTAATTTTTTTAAAATGAATATTGAAGATGAAAACACTGGATCTATTTACTGTGGCAATCTCAAAATACAATATGATATGCTATCAAAGTATTATAAGAAGTACATATTACATAGCTACAATGAATTAGAATGCAAAACTTTGCACCCAGAATTGAAAAGGACTATTGATAAACACGGAAGAAAAGTTCACGGACTGGGCTACACTTGAGAAGAGCAAGGAGATGTAGCAAAATATGCTAGCTCAGCCCAATAGAATTTGGTATAATGAATGATATTGTAATTTAGACCATTGAAAGAAAAAATCTAATAATGGTGCAAACAATAATGTCTAGCCCCAACTTCAAAACACTTTTGATGTATGGTTTGACTCCAACAAAGAAGAAACTTATGGGCAAAAGAGTAATGACTTGAAGATTAATTATCAACAAAGAAGCAGACATTCTGAGTAGAACATAAAAATAAAGTGTAGTTTATAAGAGCTTTCCTTAATAAAAACAATTAAGTAGTTCCAAAGGGGAAGAAAAAGTTGAAGCTGAGAATAAGGAAAGAGAAATCACAAATGGTGAGGATAAAAATGAATTTTGTTTTTGAAGAGAACTAACAAAGAAGATATACCTGCAAAGGAGACAATTCTAAACACTACCCAGAGTGCTCTACAAAAGAGAAATCTTCAGAATAAAATAATCGACAGTAACATTAATAATAAGGAAGGCCATGCTAATATTAATACCAACAAGAGGAAAGATAAAAGAAATGAGACTGAAAACACTGAAGAAAAAACCATTATTGACAACCCAAACAAATGAGTACCATTGATGATAAAGAAGAGAAAGAAATATCACAACTTGCTAATCCAGAAGTAAAAACTGAGAACATTAACTCAAAGTAGAATAAAACAGACAATAATTCCAAAAGTGGAGTTAGGCATTTTAGACAATATTAAAGACATAAAAGATAGAGAGATTGATTGTCATGATCTAAAATAGAGTATACGATGGCACATGTCATATCCTTCGATATAGGTAAGCCTGTTCCAACCTAACTCGATACCTAAGATAAATTAGTAGTAGTAGAAGAAGAAGAATAGAACAAATCTCATATTATAAAAGGTAAAATGATAATTCAAGATACACCCCAATTTTAGTTGTCACTAGTACAAACTTATAATACAGAATGTTTTCAATAATTCTAAAATATCTTAAATACATATAAAGCATAAGTTAAATAAAAAGAGATTCGGGTAAGCTTTGTGAAACATTAACTACTACTCGATCTTCGCAATGTTAATGCGAGAAAACACAATCTACTATGTGCTATTGGAACCAATACCTACGCAGGGTGAAGAAGAAAAAAAGAAAAGAAAAGCAAGAGTGAGTAGGAAATACATGTACTCAACAAACATCGTCGATAATTGATCCTAATCTAAAGTGATAGAGAGGACCACCACCCAACTACCTAAGGTTCCTCTATCAATCTACAATCGAAAAATACACCACTTCATCCTAAAAGTATATCCCAACACAACTGGCATAAGAATATTAATATATAAGGTAGGGAAAATAATTCAGGTGAATCAACACTAGTTATTTTATAATCAATAAGTAAAAAAAGTCATTTATGAGGGAGAGTCACTAACACAGTATATCAGACTCAATTGATCATTCTCAATCGATAATCTGAGATAAAATAGTGAGAGCATTTAATTATGTGCATATCATGCTACCAATATGTGTGACACTATATGTCTCACTGAGCAAGCCATAATCATACTCCACGTCTCATAAGCATCTCAACTTCAAAATCAACTAAGAGGTAGTATAATATGATACAATATAGTGAGATGAATATAGAAAACATAATATCACAAATAAGGCTCAATCGTGGTAATTCAATACAAAAGTAAATACTCAAATACAATATCAAATCATATCAAGAGAATGCAATGCAATGTGAGTGACTCAATGCAATGTAGTGATGATGATTGAATGATGATTATATAAGCCATCACAAGACTTCATATACACATTCCGAGCCTCAGTGATTCAGAACAAGACTCATAGGGATTCGCAACTCATATACTTTTACAATCTCAATCTCATATCTCAATCAATCTTGCTAGCTAATGATTATGACCAAGAATTTTATAAAGTATTTCTTATTTTCTTTCAAAACTCAATGTTTCTCAGCGGTATCAGCTTTCATGAATATGAATGAATGAGATGAGGATACAAGTTCATAATTAAAACAATATGATGATAATGAATCAATCCGATAGTAATATAAATGAGCTCAAATGTCCTCAATATGTTAATAGTCATGATATAAGCTATCACATAGCACCACTGGAGTAAAAATCATGTAAGGAATTAATAATATAAATTCAAGCCCTTCTCTTGGATGTCCCGATAATGATAAGGATAATATATACTTCAAATAAAGCCTATAATATTAACTTAAGCCCCAACATGGGCATCACAATAATAATAAAAAAATTAATGAATAAATAAGACCAATAATATTAGTTAGAGCCTCCACTTGAGTATCACAATAATAATTAACTTCTCAAGTCAATAATAACATTCACATAACTACCATATGAGAAGATGGAGGTAGTAAACAATCCAATCAACAGTATATAGTGAAACCTATCCAAACCCATCTCGTCTCATGTAATAAATCCCATATTTCCCAAAGGTGACATCATTAGCCCAGTTAACTAAAAGAAGAACTACAATAGTTAACAATATGTTTTAATAAGAGATACTAAACCCTAATAATCACATCAACTATTACAAGCCTAATTATACTCTTGCATTTCCTAACAGAGGTGGAGCCAGGATTTCAAGTAATGAGGTTCAATATTCAAAGAAAATTAAGTCGAAGGGGGTTCAACACCTACTGTAACCACATAAAAAATAATTTTAATCATGTATAAATAGTATATTTTTCTATCAAGGGGGTTCGGATGAACCCCCTAAAGAGGGTTGGCTCCGCCTCTATTTCCTAAACCTAATCATTCTATAAATAGTAATAATAATATAATTATCCCCTAAAAGATCACTAAGTCCCAGTTATCACAATAAAGTATACTAAACACGATTCAAACTCTAAATAGGTATCCACTATTAATTTACTCTAAATTCATAAGTCATCCATCTACAATCTGTTCTAAACATAATTACAAGTGGCTAGAATAATTAAGATAAACCATTTATAGCTACAATCCATCAAATGACTCCGGTATTCACAGAGATGCTCACCATGACATCTAAGCGGGACTCTTAATCCTAAACGATTTACAAAATATAAGCAAATCAGTATACAACACATAAATACCTCAGAAAAAAGTTAAGGTATATCTCAACTTGCCTTTAAAGAAGATCCACAAGTCAAAACCTAGTCCGAGGCATCAATTGAAAGCTCTAGTTCCTTGAATCATTACCAAACATGCTTAATCTAATAAAATATGATATCTACAAGTCAAACAGATTCTATTGATATCCATATCAATATATTTTAATTTTGGATTGAAAATCACTTTGAAAATTAATTTTAAAAATACAATGTTAAAATTAAATTTATTATAATTAATTAATTTACCCATAATTTAATACACCTAAATTTGAAATCTCATTGAAAACGGAATTGAAATCGGATTAAAAATCATCAAAATTTGAGTATTTTACTTTACTGGGAAAACTCCAAAATCTCAAGTTTAAAATCCAAGATTTGAAAGTGAAAATATAAATTAATCAATGAAAATGATGAAACACTAGTTTTAGAACTCACTCATAGTTTAAATCTAGAAAATCCACTTGAAATCGCTCTAATTCGAGCTCTCAAACTCCAGAAATGGTGAAAATGGTGTTTCAATTCTCAACTTTAGGTAGAAATCATCAAAAATGAAACATACGCTTTTAGAAAATGGGGAAAATGAAGGTAGGTAATGTACCCAATGATTATAAAAGAAAAAACATATTGAGAATCACCTCAAATGGAGCTTCCTAGCTTCCGAAATGTCAAAAATATCAAACACTTTGAAATCCAGCTTTAAATAAATGTTGGAGCCTTCAGTGGCGCCCTTTGCGATTGCGACTAAAGCCTCGTAGTCGCGAAGGTCTTTAGTGGCAATTCATCTCGATCATGATTAAAGATCCGTAATCGTAATGGTTATTTCACCAGCAATAACTGTCCAAACTAAAATAATCATACTTTCCTCATACGGACTCGAAATTGGTCGATTCTCTTTGTGTTTGTCTTAAAATTTTGATACGGATCTAATGGTACCATGATCATATCAAAAATAGATCATTAAATATAGATAATACTATTAAACCTCAATGACATAAAACTCCAAACTCCGAACAAGTACTCAATACTCATCCAAGATCTCTCAAATACAATCCAACTATGCTACTAGGATAAATTAGAAATTTCAGATTCAATGAAAATATCAGATTTATCAAAAAAATCATTATCAATAAATTGCCTCTAAAATCAAATTTAGACCAAATAAAAGCTAATATTTCAATCAAACACTCAAAAATCACAAAAAAGCCTCGAAACCCAAACCAACTATGCTGCTAACCTAAAATGGATGTTTCGGGTCTAATCAAACTGTCAAAATCATCATCCAATGCTCGAATCACAAAATATTGATCGAAGTCAAACTAATCACTTTAAAGACTATTCAAAACCATAAATTCATATAAATCACTCCCGAACACTTTTGGACTTGTACCAACCATTTTTACAACTCATAAATAGTATAAAGCAACTACGAACAACAACAATATTCCCAGTAGTCCCACCAACTAGAGTCTGGGGAGGGTAAGTATACGTAGTCCATACCACTACCTCAGATGTGAGATAGAGAGGCTATTTTCGATAGATCCCTGGCTCAAAATAAAATAATATAGACAAGGAATAGTAAAAGGACAAGATACAATAGAAATCAACACATCCAAAATATCATATATAAGATACATTAAGTAATATAACAAATGATACAACATCCTCCTCCATAACTTCCTATCTAGGGTTATGTCCTCGGTAAGATGGAGCTGCTCTATGTTATATCTAATCACCTACCTTTAATATTTATTTGGTCTACCTCTACCTCACTTAAAACAATCCCTAGCCAACCTCTTACACCTATACACTGGGGCATCTATGCCCCTCCTTATCACATAGTCGAACTATCCCAACCTCGCTTCCCTGATCTTGGCTTCCATCGAAGTCACTCCCACCTTATCTCGAATAACCTCATTTCTAATCCTATCTTTCCTAGTACACCTACACATCTAATGAAGCATTCTCATCTCTTCCATTTTTATCTTATGGGTGTGGGCTTTCTTAATAGGACACTCCTACCCATACAACAAAGTCGGTCTAACCACCACTCTTTAGAACTTGCCTTTAAGTTAAAGAAGTACCTTTTTTCATACAATATTTTATAAGTGAGCCTCTATTTCATCCATTATACCACAATCTGATGAGTGACATCTTTATCAATCTCTCTATTTCCCTAAATGATAGGTCCCAAATACTTAAAACTATCTGTCTTATTGATAGAATAAGTATCAAGCTTAACAACCACATCAGAATCATGAGAAACCTCACTAAACTTACACTCCAAATATTTCATCTTTAACCTACTCAACCTAAACCCTTTAGACTCAAGGGTTTGCCTCCAATTCTCTAATTTAGCATTAACTCCTCTGTGTGTCTCATCAATCAAGATCACATCATACACTAAAAGAAAATAATAAGGCACCTCACCTAGAATTTGTCGCGGTAAAACATCCATCGCCAAGGAGAAACAATAAATTAAGCGTCGATCCTTGATGTAACCTCATCAAGATGGGAAAGTGCTCTAAGTCCCCTCCCTCAGTCCTAAACTGAGTCTTAGCTCCATCGTACATATCCTTAATCATCCTAACATACACCATAGGTACACCTCTAGCCTCTAAAAATCTTCAAAGAACCTCCCTATGAACTCTATTATAGGCCTTCTGTAAGTCGATAAACACCATGTGAAAATCCTTCTTTCATTCCCTGTACTTCTCCACCAGTCTCTTAACGAGATGGATGGCTTAAGTATTTCAGCATCCCGACATAAATTCAAATTAATTTTCAGAAATAGTAACAGTCCTCCGCAACCTCAACTCTACTATCCTCTCCCAAACCTTCATAGTGTGACTCAATAACTTGACACCCTTATAATTGTTGCAATTCTGAATGTCATCCTTATTCTTATATAACGGAATCATCATACGCCACCTCCAAGCTACAGGAATCCTCACCATTATGAAAATTATGTTAAAAAACTGAGTCAACCACTCCATATATGCTCCTTCTGTGCACTTCCAAAAATCCACCAAAATCTCATCTAGCCTCATCGATCTACTTCTACGCATCCTACAAATAGCCCCCCTTAACCTCCTCAACCTTAATGTGCCTATAATAACCATAGTCGCGAAAACTCTAAGAATTCTCCAAATCCCCCAACCTAATGGTAGTATCCCTTCCTTCATTTAGGAGCTTATAGAAGTAAGATTGACATCTCTTTCTAATATGACCCTCCTCTACCAAATCTTTATCATCCACATCCTTAATACACTTTACCAGATCAAGGTCCCGAGCCTTTCTCTTCCTAACCTTGGCTAGCTTGAACAACTATTTATCCCCACCTTTACTATCTAATGTTGTGCATAAACTCTCAAAATCAATATCCTTAGCCATTATGATTGCTAACGTTGCCTCTCGCCTAGCAGTTTTATACTCTTCCCTATTTTTTCATTTATCCTCTTCATCCTTACTCTCAACCAACTTTGAGTATGCTCTCTTTTTAGCCTCCATATTTTCTTTCACCTCTTCATTCTACCACCAGTCCTCTTGGTGCTTGCCTGAGCGGCCTTTTGAGATAGCTAATACCTCTCTAGGTTTCACCATGATACAACTGGCAGTCTTATCCCACATATTATCTGCATCCCCTTCATTTCCCAAGCCTTCCTCGCTATGAACTTATTCTCTATATTCAGTGCACTAGCCAAAGTCAGACTGCCCCATCTAATCTTTGGTTGATCCTCCATACCTCTTATTCTCTGCTCCTTTATGATCTCGAAGTCCATCACCAAATGCCTATGCTGGGTCGAAAGACTCTCACTTCGTAAGGCCTTACAGTCCTTACAAATACCCTTATCTCTTTTTCTAAGGAGAAAGAAGTCAATCTGAGTCTTGGCCATCGAACTACGGAAGGCAACCAAGTAAACCTTCTTCTTGGTAAAGTAAGAATAACTACCACCAATCCAAACACCTTAGTAAAATCCAAAAGTATTACTCCTTCATCATTCCTTATACCGAACCCATAGACTCAATGCACATCATCATAACCCAAACACCCTAGTACGGGAATGTACCAAGTAAGAAGATAAGGTAAGGCTAAATGCAAGGGCTTATGCACGAATAATTACTTAACTGAATAATCATGAGAGTACAGAATGAGAACACATGCATGAATGCACAAACCATAACCAAATCATCGTGACTCAAAATACTGAAACTCGGATACTGGTTTACTGTTATCCGAACTTACTACTAATGCCTAAGATACTGAACAACTGAATTATCTGATACTGATAACTGAGTACTGGAGTTGAGATTAGTCTTATCTAGCGAGTGATCTCAAAAAATCTGATGATACTAAAACTGATTAACTAAATCTACTCATATCAAGGACTGAATTTTGAGTTTTCTACTCTCGAATGACTGCATCAAAGATCAAACCTCTCCAGTGGATGATTCTAGAATCTACTATCAATGATAAGAAAATATCATGTCCAAATTTGACAACAAGAATACTCAACTGATTCTTAGACTGAGATCATGCCTATCTGACCGGTGATCTCTATATCTGATAATGAGATTACTCAACTGAATTTGAGACTGATATCAAGCCTATCTGACGGGTGATCTCAGGATCTAATAACAAGAATACTCAATTGAATCTGAGACTGAGATCAAGCCTATCTGATGGGTGATCTCTAGATCTGATAACAAGAATACATAACTAAATCTGAGACTGAGATCAAGCCTATCTGACGGGTGATCTCGGGATCTGATAATGAGATTACTCAAATGCATATGAAACTGAGATCAAGCCTATCTGACGGGTGATCTCGGGATCTGATAATGAGATTACTCAACTGAATATGAAACTGAGATCAAGCCTATCTGACGGGTGATCTTGGGATCTGATAATGATATTACTTAACTGAATATGAGACTGAGATCAAGCCTATCTGATGGGTGATCTTGGGATCTAATAACAAGAACACTCAACTAAATCTGAGACTGAGATCAAGCCTATATGACGGGTGATCTCGGGATCTGATAATGAGATTACTCAATTAAATATGAGACTGAGATCATGCCTATCTGACGGGTGATCTCGAGATCTGATAATGACATTACTCAGCTGAATATGAGACTGAGATCAAGCATATCTGGTGGGTAATCTCGGGATCTGATAATGAGATTACTCAACTGAATATGAGATTGAGATCAAGCGTATCTAACGGGTGATTTATAGATCTGATACTGAATAACTTTATATCGGACCAAGCCTATCTGACGGGTGGTCCATGAATCAATGGAACTATCTGAGTTCCTTATTAAGATAGATAACTGTATTTGACAGTCTTGATTTCTAAAGATTGATACTGCAACTGCAACTGCGAGAAGTAGTCACTTAACCGACATGCCCCTAATCTCAATTAGTGGGGTCCAACCTGTAACCCCAACTGGAAGGGTGTCAATACCGTGCTACGAATAAAGACCTCTTTGGTCAAGCCTATCTGATGGGTGACCCTCAGGAAGTCAAACCTAAGGCAATATAATAGTCAAGCCTAACTGACGGGTGATTAGCTTTTCCTGATCTGTGACTCCTGCATCCTGCACTGGCTACGCAGTTCTGGAGTTCAGGGATTGCTCCTAACGACTCTTTCTCTCTGACGGGGAGCCATCATCCCTGCCCTAGCTCGGTGCTAGCTCCTACTACCAACTGAAAGACTCTGAACTGATTCTTAACTAAACATAAACTAAGCTGAATTCACTTAGTTTCGTATCTAACAGAATACTACTGAATCTCGTTATCTGATTGAACGACACTGAGCTTAGAATAGATTACTCAAATACTACTGAGGACTTAACTTAACGCTTAAATACTACGAGATCTAAGCTGAGTACAGAACTGAGGCTAGATTACTAGTGATACTGAGATTACGACGATTATAGAGATTACTGAGATTTCTTAAGTTTTGTATCTGTTTGAGAATACAGAGTTCTATAACTCGCTGAGTTCTGAGAATCATGGCTCAACTAGAATTATTGTGAAAACTGACACGGGCTCTAGACAACAGGTAGATTGTCGGGTATAAATTCCCCCTGGACTCGATAACATAAAAGTAAAACATAACCATTCTTTAATAATCAAGACCATGGATAATCATTCACCATCACAATCACTAAGGTATCACTTCAAGCATTTGGAATAGTAAATATGTAATAACATAGGGGGACATGTTATTGGATCATACTCCATTCAACAAGGCCTTGCATCAAGCACTTCGCACATATTTAAGTCTTGGCATGTAAGGGAGAACACATAATTGGGGAAACTTTATGATATCATGTTACAATTCATTCATCAAACACTTAGCATGTATTAAAGTCTTAGCATGTATCAAAGAGCACATAATTGGGGAATTTCATGCTATCATGCCACAATTCATTCACTAAGGCTTTTCAACAAACACTTGGCATGTATGGGCTTACACACAATTGGGGATTTCTAGTCAACATTCTATAATGGCTCTAATTCATTCACATAAACATTTTATCAAGCATATGGGGAGCAGGCTCTGCTTATTCAACAATTTCTATACTTAATTAACATGAACACACTACTTAACAAGAAACTTAAAGAGAGTTTATCATGAACATCACATGAATACCACATACTAGGGTCAAAGCTTGAAAACCTTGTAAAGAAACATGAATCACAACACAATAATAGCATGAACATTAATTTCAACTCACATGAATCATGAAAACTCATAAACATACAAGCTTTGAAATTTAGAAAAAGGGTTCTTGAGCTTCTTGGATGAAAGGGACCCAAGAATCAACATTTGCATACCCTAGAGAAACTCTTTCTTGAAAGCCCTTGGAGAGATTCTTGATTTTCTTGATTTCTCTTGAAGAAGAAGGAAGGGTTTTGATTTTTGTAGAAACCCTAGTTTTTGATGTTGAAGAAATTGAGAAAAAACAATGATATTTTGAGTAAAATAAGGCCAAATCCCATGTTAAGGAGTATATATAGGGGTAGCAAGATGACCCTTTTCGCCTCTGGAATTGAACTAAAAAATCTCGATTTTACATGCTGGTGCGACACGCCATAATCGCGCCAGCTCACTGGAAATTGGACAATCAAAAAATTGCTTGATGGCGCGACGCGATGGAATCGCGTTGCCACCTTGGTTGTGAACTGGATAGGCACCGCAATACGGTGAAATTACGTTGGTGCACTGAAAATTAATAATTCTGAAATTAAGCCTTGGCGCAACGCGCCAAAATCATGGAGGCTCACTGGATTTTGACGATTTCCGTTTTGGCTGGCTCCGCGATGCCCTAAAGTGTCAGGTGACGCACTGTCTCACTAAAATGTCGGATTTGGGCGAAATCGGTATCGATGGAAAGCTTAATCAATTCTCTACATGACAAAAATTGATATTAGGAAAATTCAACATGGTTCAAAATACTTCTCACTTGTGAAGACACTTTTTAACCTTTTAGGGACGGATTAACACTTTACTGAACACGCTCTAAGGCTCAGACTATGAGAGAATTTTGTGGGGTCTTACAATCCACCAATAACTAGCTTAATTGACATCATCTTATTATTGACCCTCTTAACCTCTACCACTTGCTTTTCAAGTTTATCAACTACTAGGATACCTACACTATTCCTATTCTTCATGCTTTCTGAGTATCACAAATTATAACTATCTACTACCCTCGCATTAGTACCTACCCATTTGGTTTCTTGGTGACAAGCTATACGAATTTGCCTTTTCTCAAGAATTTTCACTAGCTCTATTGACTTTTGCATTAAAAACCCTAAATTCCATCACTCTTCTCTCAATATAAAGCCACTCTTAGCCCCTTTACCCTTCCTACCCCTACCTCTACCCTAGCCCATGACCCCGATCCCAACCCCAACCCAAGCTCCACCCGAAGACATAACCCTAAGACAATACCATCTACCATAGCCACCAGAGACCGTACCAACTAATAACACTAAGAATACACAGCCTAGATAACAATGCAAACAAAAAAAAAGTACTATCAAGCCTATATTACAGTACTACTAAGAACAAAAAATGACTAACACACAAGTAGAATTAACAACACACCAAATTGTAACCTCTACTTGAAATATAGAAATAAAAAAGTAAATTTCCACCCACAGACAAGATAGCCAACCAAGGCACAAAGAAAAAAGGGGATCGAAATTGGAATAATAAACAAGATAGATAGTAGCAAGTAGCAACCACTAGAACCAAGAAAACTGTACACACGACTAGAAGAGATGGAGCAAGTACACCTGATCAAAGCTGGGTCATTTTACTTGGCCGAGTAACCAGATTCAGTAATTTATGGTGAAAATTAGTTGTCAGAATAGTATTGTCACCATAGAAAAAGGTGTGTCAGATCTGACCTTGTATTATCTGTAAAAGATTAGAAAGAAAGAAAAGAGAGATCGCCAGAGTGAGATCGACATTTTACAACATCTCCAGCGATGGGATCAGTGATGGAGAGGTCACCAGGGATGAGACTTGAACTGCGCCAGCTTAGAGATCACATTAATTTAGTACTCAACATACAGGTAAGTTTTATTGATAAATAGGAAGGAAAATAAACAAGCAGTACCATAGAAGTTACGTAAAATAAAATTTTAGAGGCCCACAAAACTAATTGTCAGGATTGAATTATTGTTGCACTTGATTTGAACAATAAAGTCATAAAAGCAACACTTTTATTTATAGATAAAAATGAAAATACAAGATTGATTGTGGGCACATATCTTTCTTTACAAAATGCAACAGAGGCAACATATGTCAATATAATAGTAGTCAGTTCCAGTAATAACTTAGAATAGAAAGAAAAACTATCTCCTACCAAAAAAATGTATGAGATAGTCACTCATAATAGGACAAAGAAAAGAGAAAATAGAACTAGGGAAATATCAGAAGACTAAATAGATAACTCATTAGAGAAAGGTGGATGTTGTGTCCTAGAGCACACGCAAGTGTACTTGGTCACCCAAGTAGTAAAGTGGCCTTCGAAAGCCAAGTATCTATCCCACAGGGACTTTTGATCAGAAGCAATCTAATTCTAGTCTTACCACAATGATTAAATAAGTTCAAAAGTAACCAATAACATTTAAAAGTTGCAAACTAAAAGTAACTGTTAACAATGTGGTAATATAAAGTGCTTGAACAATAATGGGGAGAAACCTAGGGTTAAGGCACTACGAACAATCCTACTTAGCCATATAATCATGTTGGTTTAGTTAATTATCTTGGTTGTTGATTAACAGAGTTGATAACATGATTATGATCTTCTGAACCTATAATGTCTATCCAACTTAGCCCCACAAATACATCGTTAAGTAGGGATGTGAGAACTAAGTTACAACATTTATATTTCATCTCGTATATGAAAAAAATGGGGATAATTAGGTATATTCCTATCCTAAATTCAAATTCTAACTTCAATCCCTTGAAAATTTAAGATCCCACTCTATATATCCTACGTTCTAATCTATCGTTCCCCCTTCAGGGCTCACAATAGAAATATAAGTTTATCCTAAGGGTTGAAAATCTATAGAATAGTCAATACAAGGATATATGAACAACAAATAATTATAATCAACTTAAACAAACTCAATTAAAAGTATAAGTAATCATGTTCTTGCCAAAACCCAAGAATAGGGTGTTTAGCTATTCATGGTCTTACAACAAAGCAAAATTAAGAAATTCATGTATAAAAACCAAAACAAAATGAAAGGAAACATTAAGTGTCCTAATTAAAGCCTCATAAAGTATATTTCAAGCCACAGAAGTCGTCCAAGGTATTTACAACAAGTCCCTAGTGTCCTATTTATAATATGACAAAAGTTGTATGTTTTGGTGCCTTGGGCATGGCACACTGGTGTTGCTCCACGTTTAGAGGCGTGCCACACCCCTAAAGTGGATGAAAACTATCATGGATACATTTATTTTGTAGGTAATTGCATGGCACACCCTTATCTCTGAATTCCAAGGGTGTGACACGTCCATATGCTCAGAAATGTCAGATTTTGACATATTGAACTCGTTCATTTTGCCTTTGATTTTCTCGCTTCTTGTATGTCTTTACACTTCAATTTCAGCTTGTTTAGATTCCAAATAATTATATTAAAAAAATCAATTGTCTTCTATAACATAAAACAAGATGAATTAGTGCACACAAAATAATAGAAACCACCGGGATACACTAGAACAACATGTCTCAAGCTAGTAACACTAGTTTTCTCATATAAACTCTAAGTGACCATTTTGGTTCCAAACTTTTTTTGAACACACCATCAACATCATAAAAAATAGTTTTAACACTTAGATTCTTATTTATATGAACAACTACTCATTAAGAACATAAGAAGTCCTCAAAACAAGGCTAAACAAGCATAGATAATGATACTTAGGTGCACAAATCCACCTAAGATCATCACCCCATACTTAAAGCCTTGTTTGTCCTCTAACAACTCTTCACATTAATCATAATATAAGGAAACCTCCAAAATTACTACTACAATTAAGACACTCAAGCTAAAGCTACGATGACTATATGAATAGCAAGTTCCACACCAAGCATGCCTTATTATAATTAAAACTCATGAAGACTCAAAACACCCTAACCTCAATAACTGACTCAACCAATTTGGAAAACTCATACATATTACTCACTTAAAAATATCATACGAGTACTAATCTGGTGTCCAACTAGTATCATAATCATAGCCTCAGACCCAATAATATAACTTAATAAGACAAATGTATTAAAAATCTGAGAAACTACAGTAAATGAAGGAATAAAGTTCGTTGAAAGGTCTAAGTGGGGAAATATCGTCCAATAAAATAAGCAATATGGTAAGTATTGCACTAAGGAACTCGTCATGTCAATATATAGCTAACAAATCTATAACCATGTGCAATGAAGCCTTATGATTATATCGGATATTCTAGGTCAAGGTTCGGGTTAGATTTCTGTTTTAACCCCCCTAAATAGGTCAAGTCATGATACAAATAGGTACAAACATAACCTATAATCCTTACCTAGCATGCAAAATATACAATACACTATCTCATAGAGAAAAGTAAACTAAAGCCTACCTCGATATCGAACCGCAGTCTTAAACCACTCATAAATTACTTGTCTTTGTTCCACAATCCCAAAATAAATTCATTCTCTCAAATTAATATTTAAATATTAATACAAGTAAAATGATACCCATATTGAAATATAAAACTTCAGACCTAAAATTGAGTAAAAGATAGACCCGTGGAGCCCTCTAATAAAATTTTAAAATTGAATCTGTCACGAGTTTCCTCAAACAACAAGGAATGTGTGACCAAAAGTTGAACACAAATGGTGCACAAAATCGAGGCTCAAATTAGCCCCAAGAGATAAAAAAATAAGAGGAAAAACAAGAATTAAATGGAGAATTTAGGCTAAAAATTTATCAAGAAATTAATGAAAAATAATCACCTCAACGCTCTCTACTAACCCCCAACTTCAATTGACGATTTCCCATAAGTCATTGAGCTCTTAGGACCTTTAATGTTGGATTAAGGCTTCGAAAATTATGGAAGACAATAATATATAGGACCAAGGATTACTCACCGCAATCGCGAGGGTCCCTAGTCTGCCAGGTCCAAATAAGATGCCCATTGCAAAACCATGCTAAAGCTCACAAATGTGAAGGCTAATACGACAGATTATCACAAATGCAACACCGAAGGTTGCAAAAATAATGAAGAGAAAGATTGGGTTGGCTCGACCCTATATCATAAATGCGAGAAGAAAGGCTTGCGATTGCAACAGTCTAGAACTTGACCCTTCATAAATGCGACCTGTACCTCTTGAACATGAAAAACAAAAGTTGGCTACAAAGATACTGGAAAACTAGAAAAAACTCAAGTCTTAAAGAACTTCGATCGGGTTCTCGGGTGTAATGCCCCGTAAAATTTTGTTCCAGTCTGAGCCTTAGAGCTTATTTGATAAAGCAAAAAATTTGAGTCTAAATGTTTCAGAAATATCTTCCCAAGTATGAAATACTTTGAATCGTGTGGGAATCTATTTGAGAATGAATTAATATCATAGAGGTCCCCTAACTCAAGGACGAGTTGAAAGTTTTTCTATCGTTCAAGTTTTAGTGAGCATCAAAATTTAGGTCAACTTCAATCGACCATAACTCTATGTATATATATAATTAGAGTACCTACTATATATCAAATGAAAGCTATTTGAATTATATTTCCAATGATATTAATTTTTCAAAAACCGATATCAGAGCAAAGAGTTATTCCCATTTTACTCCAGCATGTATGGCTGGGAAACTGGTGATGAGAATTGTGTCAAGCCGTCATGCCCGTGACGGTTTATCACCAATATCGTCAGACCTGGGCAGATTTCTGACCCTGATGATGACATTTTGTGACAAGCCATCATGCTCGTGATGGCCTATCACCAATGTCGTCAACCTTAACCAGAAACTCAAAATTTCATCCTTTTGTGACGACAATTTGTGATGGCCTATTACCAACTTGACGGCTTGTTACGGATGTCGTCAGCTATTTTTTTTATCAATTCAAGGATATTTTTGCAAGGCTATTTTGGTCTTTTCTCATCTTTTGGAGTTCTCCATAAATATGAGGAACCCCATCCAAACCCTAATTTCATCATTTACTCTTCCAATTCTCTTAAGAGAAAATATCTAGGGTTTCAACTCAAGAACCCTAATCTTCCAAAAATTCATCCATAATTCTTCAAGATTTCATCAAGAATCAAGTTCCTTATAGTGTTGGCTTCGACAATTATTTATTACAAGTGTGGATAGAGTCTCAAGCATTAGAATTCATCCAATTTCAAAAATTAAGGTATGTAGATGTTGATTCTTGGGTCTCTTTCATCCAAGAAGCTCAAGAACACTTTTCAAAACTCAAAGATTTTTATGTTTATGAGTTTTTAATGATTTTTATGAGTTGAAATTGATGTTCAATGTGTTGTTGAGTTTTGATTCATGTTTGTTTACAAGATTCATGAGCCTTAACCCTAGTAGGTGGAATCCATGTGATATTTGTGATGAATCTTCCTTATATTGCTTTCTATGTGATATGTTCATATCAAATGAGTGTAGAAATGGTTGAATAAGCGAAGCATGTTCCCCCTAGATTTTATAAAGATCTTAGATGAATCATGAGGGCCATTGTAGCATGTTGAAGATGAAACCATAAATTGTGAGTTAGTTTATACATGCCTAGTATTTGATAAAATGCCCAAGTGAATGAATTATTCCCTGATAGTATGAAGTTTTCTCAAGCCATGTGATATCCAAACACATGTCAAGATTGATATAGGTATGAAATAGTTGAGGTAAAACCTTGTTGAATGGAGTACGATCTAATAGCATGTTTCCCCTGCGTTATTATATGATTATGTTTTCGAATGCTTAAAGTGACCCCTTGGCGACTGTGATGATGAATAAGATGTTTATGATCGTTAAATGCTTGAGGTGATGTCTTAAATGATTATTATGATGATGAATGAATGATTATGATGATGCATGTATAATTGTGATGATATATGAGCGATCATGATGGTGAATGAATGATTATGGTTTACTTTTATGCTATCGAGTCCTGGGGGTATTTATACCCGATAATAAAGTTGTTGTCTAGATCCTATGTCAGTTTATCGATAATTTCAGTCGAGCCATGATTCTCAAAACTCAGTGAACTATAGAACTCTGTATTCTTAGACAAGTGCAGAACTTAAGAAAGCTCAATAATCTCAGTTATCTCTGTAATCTCTATATCGCTAGTAATCTATCCTCTGTCCTGTAATCAACTCAGATCTAATAGTATTCAAGTGATTCACTTTTAATCTCAGAAGAGATTAGAGTAATCTATTCTAGCTCTGTATCATCAGTCAGATACCATGATTCGATACCTTTTTCGTTAGATACAAAACTAAGTAATCTCAGCGTAAATCAGTTAGATCTTTTTACAAACATGATCAGTATCAGATTCAGTTCAGTTGTGTTCAGTTAAGATTTTAGTTCAGAGTCTTTCAGTTGAGAGTAGAAACTAGCACCGAGCGAGGAAAGGGATGGCGGCTCCCCGTCAGAGAGGCCGAGTCATTAGGAGCAATCCCTGAACTCTAGAACTGCGTAGCCAGTGCAGGATGTAGGAGTCCCCATCAGTAGAGGTTGTCACCGTCAGAGAGGTTTGTCTATTACATTACCCCAGGCTGACTTCCTGCGAGGGTTATCCCGTCAGCGAGGCTTGACCAGAGAGGTCTTTACCCGTGGCACGGTATTGACACACTTTCAGTTGGGGTTACAGGTTGGACCCCATCTGTGGTAGGTTGGGGCATATCAGTTAAGCAACTACTTCCCATAGTTATAGTTTCAGTATCAATCCTTAGAAATCAGGACTATGTGGTACAGTCGTCTATCTCAGTGAGGAACTCAGATAGTTCTATTGATTCATGAACCATCCCATCAGATAGGCTTGGTCTCACATACAGATTTTATTATCATATCTAGAGATCTCCCATCAGATAGGCTTGATCTCAGTCTCAGACCATGTTAAGTATTCTTATTATCATATCTAGAGATCTTCCGTCAGATAGGCTTAATCTCCATCTCAGATTCTGTTGAGTATTCTTGTTGTCAGATTTGGACATGATCATACTTCTTATCATTAATAATCCCTTCTGAAATAATCTATTAGAAAAGTTGATGTCTAATCCTGTTAGTCGAAAGCAGTAAGCTCAGAATTCAATCCTTGATGTAAGTACATCCAGACTCTCAGTTATCAGTATCAGATGAGTCAGTGATTCAGTATGTCAGTGTCAGTAGTGAGTTCAATCTGCAGTAAAGTGGTATTCAAGTTTCAGTATCTAGAATTACGGTGATTGTATTCATGGTCTGTGCATTCATATATGTGTTCTCATGTGGCATCTTCATGATTATTCAGTTTAGAGATTGTGCATGCATGAGCCCTTGCATTAGCCTACCTCGTCTACATACTCGGTACATTCCTGTACTAACGCATTTGTGCTATGGTGTTTTATTGGACACCATAGGTTCAGAGGCACAGGATCCAAAGTATCCTCAAGAATTCAGTCCCAGTCAGCAGCAGTAGCAGTGATTTCTCTTCTTTCGAGGACGAATTTCAGTTTACTATTATTGCTTCAGTCTTTGTTTATTTTCAGTTGATGGAGTTAGTTGGGGACCTGTCCTATCAACTCTGCAGTTCAGATAGTTTAGAGGCTTTTCAGATGGATGTATTAGTATTCAATTTTCTGTATTATGAGTATTCATAGATGTGTTGAACCTTATGGATAGTTTTCGCATTTATTTCATATATTATGCAGTGTACAGGTACAAATATCAGTAAAGGGTTAGCTTGTGGTCCTTCGGGGTCATAAGCACCGTGTGACGTCTCGCGATGGGATCTCGGGACGTTACATCGGGGTTCGTTTGAAATCCTGTGAGTGTAAACAAACTATGCTACTATACCAAATTGTATATTCTGAACTCAAAAAAGCCATTAAAATTTTCAACCAAGGTCGTTTCAACAAAATGTGGGTCACGCACTCATAGTTTTATTTTCATCAGATCTACCCAATAGCTCAAAATAAATCTGAAAGCCTTGGGACCGAACCAAGGGTCCTCTAGAATAAAATCAATATTCTAGAGCTAATGACACTGTCAAAATTTTCATTCGAGTCCATTTACAAGGAGTCTTAATTCGAGATTAATTTTTTAATAGCAAAAGCTTCAAAACAGGAAAATAAGCATAAAAATCGAAAAACTGCTTGAAAGTTAAATAAAAAATTCTAACAAGTCATAAATTACTTGTAACCGCTATAGAAAGGCACGGAATACAAAAAATATATAAAAAATGAGAAAATAACCTGGATATTACATATTATCACATTTAATTAGAGATCAACTTATTCCTCTAACGTTTAGTAACATCAACAAATTCTTCTATCATTTTACAGTCACTCTCTGCTTCTATTCATTTTACGATATGCAATATCTTTGATTTGTATTGGTATTCACAAAAACACTTTTCCTTACACTTGTAATATAGATATTCATTTCTTAGTATATTTGCGGGTGGGTTGTTTGATTTGAAGGATGCTCTATTGGTTGTTCTTTGTGTTGAAAAAAATATTTGTAAAGGTTGGTTAGGGGATGAAAGTAAAATTGGTCTATTCGTTAGAGTTTAAAGGTCCCTGGGACAGGTTATGGCTAAAGGTCTAGGACAAGCTTGGATAGGTGGTTGTCTATTTTGTAATAGAGGTGCTAAGGCTGTAAAAAATGATTTATATCATATAGTCGTTTCATAGGCATTTATAATGGAAGGAGCATTGACTAACTTGACTAGAGATTTCATCCAGGTGCGACATCGCAAATAAAGTCAAAACCGTATAAATCTCATTCTGAAAAGAGCTGATAATGGTCATATAGTTGTTTAACCCTTCAACCTTCTCCTGATATTAGTTTATCAGTTTGCATGTTTTTGTTGAATTCATCAATAATACTTGTGTCATAATATCTTCAAACCTTCTACAAAATCTTTGTCATGATATTCGACCTTTATGGTTTCCTAGATAACTACTAAACCACATATTCACCTTATCACCAATATGAATATAAGTATATCACAACTTCTTTTAATTCAGAATGTTATATATCTCAAACAGAGGAATTGAGGGAAAAGTGAATCCCCCACCAATAGGGTAAGTAAAAGAAATGAATAAAGCTTGAATATTCAAGATGAATGATTTACATAAGTATTGATCAGTTTCATAGATGTTAAGAAAGGAATGAGTAATCAATGATTGAATCCCTTTAGCTGAAATATTAGGTCTTATATTTACTATAGTTGGTGAATACTGATGCAATATTGAGTTCATTTGGAGATAGGGATGGTGAGCAAGTCAAGCCTAGATTTTTAACCTCTCGTTGGTCTCCCTAACTTCATCGAGTTAAGTTGACACCGATATTATTTTAACTTTGGACTTTTAAATCTCTTTCCAATATTCTCTATGAATGAAGTCAACTAAGCTTTCTTTACACTCATTTCATCTTGATTTTCTTGAAATTTCGTCATGGTTGTCGTCAATGAAATTTCAAGTGGCTCTAATATCATGTATTTAAAGATGTGCTCTTGCTATTATTATATAGAGAAAAACAACAAAGGACAAGGAAAAGACAGAGAGAAATAAAAATTCAATGATTAGTACACAATACATAACAATATATATATATATATATGAGAAGATTTTGGGAACATTACCTATTACTCGCATATATAGACAAGTGTATGAAAAGACATCCAGCTTTTAGACATATAAGATTGAACTATTTCTACTTATATAGAGAATATTGAAAAAGGGATAATATTATCGCTAGAAAATATAATTTAGAAGACAGTATAAAAAGGTTAATAGAAGCAAATAGATTATATAAAATATATAATACATCTAGACCAGTGTGTGAAAGACTAGTAAGCGCCTTAAATTGGGAATTAAGTGGTTGTGATAGAGATTTAGTAAACAATAGTTTAGGTATAAAGTGTCTTAGAAAATGTATTAGCACATAGGCTTATAAACTAGCGTAATATATGCAAGCCCTACCTATATTTCAAAGACTAAGAAAAATAAATAAGTGGATAGAAGAAGAATCTGGTATTAAAGCTAAATTAATAAAGATAGAAAGAGTATTAAAAGAAAATATAAAAATAATTAGAAGTAAATTGACTCAAGAAGACCTAGACGAATTAGACATAAAATATTATAAAACATTATTAACACACTTTGAAGAAGATTTAAAATTTAATAAAGTAAGATTAGAGAACTGTTTCTGGAGAACAAATTTATATAAACAACAAGCAGATCAAATACCGCTAGGATAATAAATGCCTAAAAGATATATTGAATATATTAGAGAAATTCAACGGCAATATTATAGAGAATTTACTTATAAACATCAACTTGTAAAAATTCGGAAACAATTTGAAGAAAGACTAGAGTTGTTAAATAAAGAAATAAGAAACCTAGAAATAGATATTTTAAACTTTAAAGAAACAGACGAAATAATTACTATAACCTCTAAATATTATAAAAAAATATTAATTAATGAACAATCTAGGCTGATAGAAAATATACAAGAAGTAGAATTAGACATAACCTATACTAATAATAGATTGAAATATCAAACAAAGCTAAGTAAAAAGTACCTTAATTTGAATCACTTAGGATAACAAAATAGCTTCTTTAAAACGCCTCGAATATTTAGATCTTAGATTCCAACCTAAAAAGAAATATAGAATGTTAAAAGATAATACCACTATAAGGTGTAATTTCAACCAGGGTGAACATATTTTACACTCAGAAGATAAACAATATAATACAATAATAGACTTTATAATAAATTCAAGCGGAAAAATTCAGAAAAAAGATAATAGTATAATAAGAATTTTAGAAGAAATAGAAGCTACTCAAAATAAATATAAAACGACACTAGATAAGATAGAACAAAATTTAGATTATTTAAAGTCACAAGAAATAGAAATAGATAGAAAAATTCAGTATTTAAATCACAAAATTAATTTAGAAAAAATACCTACAAAATTAGAAATTGAAAAGCTAATAAAAACTATAATAGAAAAACCTAAAGAATTAGAAGTAAAAACTATTCAATTAATATCTAAACTAATAGAACAAGTAGAAAGTATAACAACAGAAATCAAAGATTTACAAGTAATAATAAAAAGATTAGAAGAAATATCACTTTCATGAGTGAAGAAGATATAAATTATAGTAAGGCACTAGAAAAATCAAAAAGTTATCATAGCGAACCAGAAGGATTATTTAAGTATATACCTTCAAGTATAACAGATAAAATTTTATTAAAACAAAAAAAATACTATAATAGAGTTATTATTAGACTTACATAAAAAGATAGATATTTTAATTTAGGGTAAAGAAGCTCAAAAACCCGTTCAGCAAGAACCGGAATTAACCGAACTACATAAAAAGATAGACATCCTAATAAAAAATAAAGAAGCTCAAGAACCATCAAAAAACCACCTTCAAATGGAAGAACTTATTAATCAGTTAAAAAGAACTGAATTAACTCCTAAACAAGAAAGAAAAAATATAATAAGAAAACTACAAAAATGGACATTCTATCAAATAGATGGAGAACCATCGAAAACAACGAAAGACAAGAAGAAGAAAGACAAAGAATAAGTTTTTCTGAGAACAAAATAGAAAATAATAATATATTATCCAGAATATGTAGAAGACAACCAAATATGGAGCAAAACCAAGAACTAAATGAAATAATAGATGTAGACAGAGATTTGTAAATTTTCCAACAACATCAATTAAAATTACTAAATCCTAAAACATTATATAATGTTTGATATTTTTCTACAAATAATCAGTTATATAGACATTATAGAGAAGAACAAATATCAGCTATAGGAGAAGATTTTAAAATACTAGATTTAGTAAATGCTAACTCTTTAAGACATATAAAAAATAATAAAATGATACTAATGCATATGGGTTTAATTGTTATAGGAATAAAAGGTCTAACTAGAAAAAAATTAGGATCCAAAGTGTTAATAACAATATATGATGATAGATGGTCAGACATTAAAAAATCAATAATAGGATTAACTAAAGTAGATATGACAAATAATGGAGGAATATTTTATATAAGTTCAGATTTTTTAATGAACTTAAAGGAATTTGGAAAAAATATTAAAATAGGAATCCAAACTAAAGGGTATGAAGAAATGAATAGTGGTAATAGTTTATTAACGTGCATAGGATTTATCGGAAAATTAACTTTAAGTAGTAATATTAAATTTAAACTAAAAGTAAATGATGTAGTTGAAATAATGGGAAATAAAGGAATAAGTTTAATAAAACCAATAAAAATAGACCCAGAAGTATATGCAGGTCTAGAATGGAATCTAAATAAATTTAATAAACCAAAAATCCTCACACTAGACTCTCATTTATTATACACTACAAGTAAAGGAGAAACTTCAGTTAGATTTACAGATTATAATTATACAACTAAAAGAAATTTAGACGATGTCGAAACAGAAAGTAATATAGAAATAGAAAGCGAATTTATGAATATAGAAATTCTACAAGAAGGTTATGAAGTAGATATGGTAATAGAAAAAGCTAAAAATTTAGCAGAAGAATAGAAACATATAACTTTTAAATGTAACGGATGTCAAAAAGATGAAATGAAAATAGAAGAATGTATAGAACATTTTAAAAATTGTTTTGAAAGAAGTGATAATTTAGGATATAGAAATAATAAAGAACTATTTCTTGAAAGAAAAAATGAAGACACAATATCTGTATTAAGTTCTACAATAAGTTATAAAGAACTAGCAGAATTAGAACCAACTAGCTCGTCAAGTGCTAGCCCAATTCAACAGACAAATCCTAATCCTCAACCAATAGATTATAGTACAGGTAATGTACCTAGAAGACCGACAATTAGGATAAATCCAGATACAGAATTTAGAGGAGATAATATAAGACCAGCAGGTAAGAGAATGTCAATAGAAGAACCAATTAAACTACAAGAAGGAGGTAGTAAAGATAAAATTCTAAATATAGCAACACACGACCCACAAATGTGGGATACAGTAATAGATCTATGGAAAGAAATAGTAGCAGCAGATTACTTAAGACATTATACAAAAATGGATACGGAAACAATGTACAAATATTTGGAAACCTTTTTAGGAGAATCTGCAAAAGCCACATGGGATAGTTTTAAAACAAATTGCCCATATGATTTCCAGGTTCTATTAAGTATGGGACCAAACCCCTATAATTTCACAAATAAAATGCATATGTTATTAATCGAAAAAGATCCAAATAGTGGATTATTGGCATTACAAAAAGAAGCATTAATAAAACTAGAACAACTAAGCATTTCACATTAGGTATATATAAAGAAATTTCTACAAGACTATTTTTATTATTGCACTGTCAGTGGAAACACTTTTAATGAAGAATTAGGCAAAAAATTATTTAATAAATTACCTGGAGCTTTAGGAAGAGAAATAGAAGATAGATGGTATAAAAGAGATGGTGAAGTAGCCAACCCAAAACTACAATGGACAATAGGACATAGAACGCAACATATAATGGATATACTAACAGAAAAATGTACAAACATACAAATACAAAAATAATTAAAAAGAAATAAAATGAATTTTTGTAAATCTGTTATATACACAACCCAAAACTATGATAAAAAATAATATATAAAATATAAGAAGAAACATAATCAGAAACCATATAGTCGTAAACAATACTTCTTAAGAAAATCAAAAGCCGAAAAACCATGGTTAAATAGAGATAGACATGTTAGGAAATATAGAAATGATAGAAACTATAAAAATAAATTAGAATGCTATACTTGTGGAAGCATAGACCATTTAGCTAATGTATATCCTAAAAGAAATAATAATAGAACTAGAAATTCACAATTAATAGAGGATTTCCAAGAGACTTTACTAAATGTAGACGAATATATGTCAGATACAGAAAGCATATACTCAATAATAAGTATTGATATAAATGATAAAGATAATTCTAAATATGATTCTTCAGAATCAGAAGAAGATAATTTAGTGAATGAATTAGGACAGGAGATAGAAGATCTAGACTTAAGCAATTTAGTAATCAATAATTTAATGAATGTCACTCAAGAATGTGTACATGAATTCCAAAGAAACAAAGGTTTAGACAGTAATAGATGTCGTATATCCAATTGGTATCCAAGTAAGGATAATAGAGCTTAATGTTAAAAATGTTATTTAGAAGCTTCTATAAACTGTATAGAAAACACTTTAAAGATAAAAATAGAATCAGAAATAAATAGCGAACAAAAATATACAAATAATCAAATCTTAAATTTAAGAGTATCAACTCTAGAAACCCGAGTAAATAATCTAGAACAAAGATTAACCATCCTAGAAAAAGGAAAAAACAAAATCACTATAGAAGAATCAGATACACAAGAAGCTATACATTTAGAAAAACTAGAGGCAGAACTTATGAAATTGGAAGATAATGACACTAGCCTAATATGCCATGAAGATAAAGAATTCTCTACCATAAAAGTATTAGTAAAAATTAAAATTGAGGATGTAGAGATAGAAACTTTAGCACTAGTAGATCCCGGATGTACTAGCTGTCTAATTAATAAAAAAATAGTACCAGCAACATTTACTAAAAATACTGGAAAGACCTATAACAGCTACCCAAATGGATGGATCGCAAAATATCTATAATTATTGCATAGAAAATGCACAAATAAGTTTTTTAAATACATGTATTAAATTCTACAACCCAATTTACAATGTTAATAGAATATTAGCAAGAGATTTAAACATAGGATCAGACATTGTTATAGGACTACATTTTTGTATCCAAAATAAAGGAGGATGTCTCTTAATAAGAGATGGAATAATGCTTTTTAAAAATCTAACTTATACACCGGTACAAACAATAACATTACCAACAGTATATAGAACATTAAAAACACATAAAAAGAATTTAATTTCTAAACCATGTTGCGAAGATTGCCAAAATAACCAATGTCAAAATAGCAACCTGTTAAAAGAAAACAAAAATTTAAAAGATAATTTAGAAGATTTTAAAAATTATACTCTACTTAATGTAGAAGGACAAGAATGCTTAAAAGACATAGAAAAAGACTATTGTTTAATAAACATTGAAACTCAATTTTACAACTTTAAAAAAGGAATAAACACAATAGGACTAATAAATAATTCGAAAGACTTAGACAATGTAATAGCAATTTTAGATAAAATAGAAATAATAGGAGAAAAACCTTTAGCACATTGGGATGCTAACGAAATAATGTGTAAGTTAGATATAATTAACCCAGAATACACCATAAAAACAACATCAATAGAAGCTAATAATGAAGATATAGAAGAATTTGAAAAACAAATTAAGAAATTGTTAAAGTTAGAAGTAATTAGAAGATCAACATCTAGACACAAATCAGCAACATTTATGGTAAGAAACCATAGCGAGCAAATCAGGGGAAAAGCTCGTATGGTAATAAACTGTAAAAGACTAAATGAAAACACTAAAACAGACGCATATAAGTTACCAGATAAAAGTGAGTTAATTAATAGAATACAAGATAAAAAGATATATAGTAAGGTCGATTGTAAATTCGGGTATTGGCAGGTAAAAATGCACCCAGATAGTATAGAATGGATAACATTCACCTGTCCAGAAGGACATTATGAGTGGCTTGTTATGCCATTCGGACTAAAAAGAGTAGACTAGGATCAAACTACGTGGCCTTGACAATATGGCTGACAGGTAAGGATAAGACTCTTTAATAATGCAGGTCGGGTACACATTGGGCCCCATCGTCACATGCATTATTATTCTCTTTTCCTGACGCGTCTTTCTTTTTGGAAAGTAATGATAAAGGAAGCACTCACTCTGACACAGACTTAATTACAAGACTCAAAGTGGGCATACCTACATGGAACTCTTATCATAATTATAATTATAGTATCAATCTCCTTTATTACTTGTCTTGTCTTTGTCTGCTTATGTGTCCAAGTTGTGCAGGGCTATGGTATCGAAACTCATTCCAGAGTCATCATCTTCATAGGGATCCTGAGCATCTTGGAGTAAACTGTCTTCAAATATATCATCTTCTTTGTCTGATGATCTTGGAATATTAATGTCTGTACTATTCATGTCTGGAACTACTCTATCTGTACTTGTACTTGGCTTGTCTTTATTATCCATATGCTTATCTTGTTCTTGGATACTAAAGAATTTTTCTAATATCTGTTTTACAATAATCTCAATTTGTTTATTCTTCTTTTTTGTTGTTAATGTCTTTTTTAAGGTACTAGTCTTATGAGGTTTTGATGAAGGTCCTGCTTCATCTTCACTTTTTGGCAAAGTGACAGCCCTTAACGGATTTGATTTATCTTTACCGATTACCGTTTGAGCCGGACTAGCTGCACCAACATACGGTACAGTGGATTTCTGAGCATTCAGAGGGGAATGCACACCCTTCTCATCCATTTTTTGTGGAGATGGAGAACTCTGTGTTTAAGTACTGGCATTAGTCTTTCTTGTATGAAATTTACTAAGTTTGTCTTGTAAAGTCTGTATTTGCTCCATGAGTCTAGAGTTTTCTATAATAAGAGCCTCCTTTTGAAGATTTAATCTCTTGAAGGCTTCGGTCATAGAGTGGCAATTATCACAAAAAATTATTAACCTACTTAATTTATCCGCTAATTCATTTTCTTTTCCTTTAATATATTCAAAAACAATATTTTTATATACCGATATAGTGTCCATAAAATTTAACCATCTTCTTCTACTACTAGCTTTATCATTTATCTTTTGACTAAATTTAACTATTGCCTCACAATCTGTTCTTACTAAAACTTCTGCTTTATTTAAGATATATAATTTAAAACTGTTTAAACCATATATTATAGCTAATACTTCTAAATCTATGCTAGGTATATTTCCTTTTTCTTTATATTGTCCACTCTGATATTCTTCATTTTTATCACTATATTTATTAGGTCTTGCTTTTAATATGGCTCCCCAACCTAATTTGCTTCCATCTGTTTGAACAATTAAGTAATCAGTTTCTAGTGGAATTTTTAAGTCTGGAATATGTTTTACTCTTTCTTTTATTTGTTGGACTAATTTAATGTCTTCATTATTAAAATATTTTTGACCTTTGCTTCCAGTTTTAGCATATAAAGGTCCAGCTATTTTGCCTAAGTCTTGAATAAAATTTCTTGCATAATTTATTAATCCTAAAAATTTTTGTAGATCTTTAGTATTTTCTAATTTATCTGGCATTTCTAGTACCTTTTTGGTTATATGAGGTTGAAGTTTAATACTCCCATTTCCTAGAGTTATTCCTAGAAAATTAATATGTGTTTTACATAGTTCCATTTTCTTTTTACTAATTATTATCCTATGTTTGACAAATAGTCTAAAAACCATTTGTAAATGTCCTAAATGTTGTTGCATATCTCTACTAAATACTAAAATGTCATCTACATATACTAATACAAAGTTTTTATAATCTCTAAAAATATCATTCATTTTTCTCTGAAAAATTGGAGGGGGGGGCTGTTTTTAGTCCGAATGGCATAACAAGTCATTCATAATGTCCTTCTGGACAGGTGAATGTTGTCCATTCTATACTATCTGGGTGCATTTTTACCTGCCAATACCCGGATTTACAATCGAACTTACTATTTATCTTTTTACCTTGTATTCTATTAATTAACTCACTTTTATCTGATAACTTATATTCGTCTGTTTTGATGTTGTCTGGTAGTAGAATAATGACATAATACCAAAAATGTCTATATTATATTTAAAATACGAAGGTCTTTAGAAATATTGATTGAAATGTTTTCCTTCATTAAAAGACTCTACAACAGATAAAATTGTCACTTATTATTTTTCACAAATAATATTTAAATTATTTTTATAATATTTTAAATTAACAAATCATAAAATATACGAAAAATGATCAAATTTACTTCTCTGCTTTGAAAAATAGACTAAATATATTATGGAATCAAATTTACCCCCGTTGACATACTTTAGGAACAAATTTATCCTCGATATCTTACTTCGGAATAAAAAATTTGAATACGTGCATTGTGTTATATATATATATATATATATGTTAACACGATGCACGTATGCATATATATATTCCGAAGTATATATATCGAGGATAAATTTGATCCTAAAGTATATATATATATATAATAAATTATTGTCCTTTATCTTTTAAAGTACAAATGTATTAAAAGTGCAAGGAATATATTTTTCTTTTATTATATATATTTTATAACTCTTTAATATTTTAAAATATATGTTTTTAGGACGTATTAATTACTAATTCTTCAAATACTTCTTATCATGCATTTATCTCTTCCTCCTACCATATATTTAAAGACTCCACAACTATTAATTCTTCTAATGTTTCTTACAATATATTTTAGTATTCCTTAACTTTTAAAACATATCATATATTTTAAGAACCCTTAATTATTAATTCTTATAATACTTCTTATCACATATTTTAGGACTCCTAGGTTTTAAACTTATCTTACACTTTAGAAAAAGTATTATATTATATAAAAATACAGCTAAAGACATAACTATAATTTGGAGGGATATTTTGCACATATGGATTGATTCCAAAGATTATAAAATTTTACGGATAAATTACGCAAAAACATAAATTTAAGAGATATAGATACATAAAATTCCTTATCTTTTAAAATATTTAATAAAATCTCCTATTTTTTCTTTTCCTCTTGAAACAAATTAATAAAAAAGTTACAAATTTGCATTTATTTTAAGAGAGTAAATAATGGGAGAGAATTTCTTAAATATCTTTTAAAAATATGAATTAAAAAAAATTCATCAGATCTTATCATTTGCAATTTATTATTTGGTTCAATGTTTTTCATCTCTGTTAATTTTTTTCCTTACAATTTTGAAAGTTTTACTGTGCCTCATATTGACAAGCATTCATATTCTTTTGAAGAATCTTCATATCGTAGAAGCTAAAAAAGCTCATAGTTTTCTGTGGAACCATGACAATGATGATGACCACTGCAATGATACACAGAATTAGAGATTGAATTCTGCTTTGATACATATATTTTTGGTCAATGAGCTTGATATATATATAATCTTGTTAACTTCTCGATACACTTTCGTACTATAAACTTGACACCACCCGAACCAGGGCCTTTTCATAATGGGCAATTCCAAGACCAACCAGGATCGGAAACTACCCCTATTACCCAACCCGACCACCAAAACGCATACCTTGAGTACCATACCCAAGTCCACGATTGTCCATACAAAGCCTCTAGACCAACCAAAGAGTACCTAGTCGGGACATGCCCCCAACCATAGCCGAAAAAAACAAAGCCTATGAAAGACAAGAGTTATGTAAAGTAACCTATGACATGAAATAGATGCCTTCCGAACTATGGAAGCTCACCACTTCAATCCAACATCGACTGTCCACAAATCCGATCACTAAGCAGGTGAAATGGAATGGCCGGTTCTTAGATAGCGTGGGTATACAGCCGCCAGTAGACGGGTTAGTGGGTGAACATAGCATGCACTCAGGATAAGGAAAAGATAATGTCATTTATAAAACCAAGTAAAATCATTCATAATGCATACAACCATACGTATACATATACATATATAACCATGTCGGAAAAGGAAATCGGGTTTAGCATGCCTTTAAAATCTTTACCTGGGTTGTATAGCTTTGCCGTCCTAAACCACCCACGGGCTATATGGATTCAGTTCTCCCCGCTAAAAGGGGCCCAGCGCGTGCAATTGCACGACCAAGGAAGAAACCTTGGGATGACTAGTACATCCCCCAAAATATAGTGACACCATGAACACGGTTACCAAGACCAACCTCATATCGACAAATATGAGTTTCAAGTTTTAATCCCCCGGGTACCTCCACCTTCCACAACTTTACTACATATCCCGACATTATTGTCCAATTAAAACCAATTTTCAAATAACCATACCATTTTCCATTTGTTAACCAAGGCCATTGATATTGGTATCGTCGTACCAATCCTTACTTGCAAGTATCATCCATAGCCAATTATTTATAAGTTTAAGGGGACTTTAAAGTACCCTTCCATTTTCCATATTAAACTACTTGGGGGACTTCCATGTTCTCCACAAGCATAACCATTTAGCCTTTTACCTTTCCAAATCATTTAAACTAATTCCATTAATGCATTCACTTGAGGGATTTCCATGTATCTCACAAGGTTTTCAAAATAGACCAATCATGACCACCAAAACCTTTACCCTTTAAACCATTCAAAACCATTTTAGCCATGACAACCATTTAAAGAATTTATATCATTTAAACCATGAAAAACCATCCAAAACCATTTAGAGTTCTATTACCAAACCAAACCATGCAAGAGTCCCAATGAAAGTTCAACAATAGAGTAAATACATTCTTTGAGACATTTTATCAAACTTGTTGAGGGCATACCTTTATCAAGACCAAAACCATAATTAGGGTTACTCAAGACCCATTTGTTGAACCATAACCAACCAATAACCACATATGCAAATCATTACCAAAAATATGTAAAAACATAGTTTAAACCAATACCAAACCATATGCATTAAGACCCTCAACATATATTTTGAAAACCACCATTCACGATTCACAAATCAATGTTTAAAATGCAATACATATGCCTTTAGTTGGAACTAACAATGAAGGAAGGAGTACATGCCTTATACATGACGATTTATGGAAGAAATATTGACCTTTGAGCCCTTTGAAGAACATATGAAGAAACCCTAGCCTCCAATCTTCAAGAATAAGTTTAAGAGAGTATTTGAGGTGTTTTAATCCTTTAACAAATGTTATGGAAGGCTACCAAAGGTTATATTACGTGAGAACATAAGGGTTTAGGATTAGGAAATGTCCAAAGTACCCTTGACTTAAAAATTAAAACAAGCCACGTCCAGGGGTAGGACATCGCCTTACCATCCGTATCCTAGGGTACGATTGGTACCCCAACTCGTACCCAAGACCATACCATGACCCTACCTTCTGGTTTCTATACGACTCACACCTCTCTAGTCGTCCCTTAAGGGTACGAGTGAAACCCCCAATCGTGCCCACCAACTGTATCTAGGGCAGAATCCATAAGACAACACCTAAGGCAACATACGACTAGGCCTTACACCCTTCGTATCCCTCTATACGACTCATACCAAGAGGAGTCGTATCTTGAGCAGTAGCCAAGTTTAACACATTGCCTAGGGTATGAGTGAACCCTCAAGGCAGCCCCTAACTCGTATCCAAAGGGTATGAGTGGTATCCTTGAGTCGTACCAAGCCTAGTGAATCCAAAACCTTGGAAATTTTGCAAGGGTCCAAGACTTGGGGTGTTTCATTCTCCACCACTAGGATTATTCATCCTCGAATGACGGGTAAAGGTAAGGACAAGCACGAGATAACACCTTAACACAGATAAAACTTTCCCCCAATAATAATAGAGGACAAGAACACAAACCAAGATGAGAAGATTATCACATATCCCAAGCACGATTCACACCCAACACTTTCATTCCGACCTCTAACTAAGTTTGAAAACAAAGATGCAAGAGGAAATATTCATCACCTTTAACCAAGTTAGAAACCAAGATGTGATAAAGAACATATACCCTATGCACGATTTTTCAAAAGAACCAACACAGATACTTGGACTCCATGTCCACTTCTGCATCCCAAATGACTTTTTCGGACCTTTAGTTCCACTATGGAAACTTTTTCGAAGCCATACCTTATTTGTTCGCAACCGGCGAACTTACTAATCCAAGATCCTCAGCTGGACTTCCCCAAAAGAACAAAGAACCCGAGATATCAATACCACCCAAAGGAACCAACAAATCAAGGACTATCTATACTTCACCCTACAACATATAGATTACCGGATGAATGAACTCATGCTAGAGAGAAAGTTCAATTAAACTTGGAATTTATCAAGACACATCACTATGAAATCATGAATCTAGCTATACACCACCTCCATGTTCAAGCCTATCCAATGCTAAAAGAAGTTAACTTAGGCCACCGGGCTTTACTCCGTACATCACCCCACAACATATAGATTACCGGATGAATGAACTCATGCTAGAGAGAAATTCCAATTAAACTTGGAATTTATCGAGACACATCACTATGAGATCATGAATCTAGCTATACACCACCTCAATGTTCAAGCCTATCCAATGCTAAAAGAAGTTAACTTGGGCCACCGGGCTTTACTCCGTACATCTATCTTGAAACATCACTCTGCTTCCATCACCATTATAATATGGGAACTATTAGTAAAAGACATGGACAAACCATATCCAACCACTATAACCAAAATCCCCAACCATATCTGAAGTACCCAACACAACTATTGGTATATCTACTAATCACAATATTCAAGCCTACGACTTATATACCCGTGGTATGATCTATCGATCAAAATATCTAGCACCCATTTAGAACCTTCACAAGGTTTTCACCACCCATTCTTTTCCTAACCATTTCCCATGACAACAGCCTTACCTTACCTTCTAAAACCTTAAGTAGTCACCCTAGACTTTCCCCTACTTAGGGACTTCTATATTCCCCATTTCATAACATCACCATTCTCCCCAATGCTACTACCATCTTAACTTAAGAAAAATCATTTAAAGAACCGAATTACAAGAATTACCTATGCCACCCAAGGCAAGACAAAGACCCCCAAAATAAAACACGGCACCATAGGCACGAAGTACCTCACAGCAACCACCTAGACCATCATAGGGAATCATCCCGATCAAACGATACTGAAAAGGAGGCCTTAAGATTGGACACCGAAAGAAACACAACTACATATACCATGAGTAACTTAACAAAAGGTCAAGGCTCATACCCAGGGAACAAGGCGAATGCAAAATGTGAACCTTAGTCTTAAGTGCTATGAGAATGCATGCGACACTAGTAGAGTACTCTCTTAACTGGAAGAGAAGAGTATCATCAGAATATGCAAAACTGACCTTCCTTGAAGTTCACCACTATAAGAGAACAATAGATTAACCACCAACCTCCATCCCATTACACCAACAAACATAATTCTCCGCTCTAATGGGTATCACCAAAGACGTACATAGGGAACCTTGGTTCTCTCATGCCTAAAACCTTATTCATCCCAATGCTACCTAGAGCCCAACATAGACATGTAAAAAACATTAGACCAAATTGACTCCAAGGTTTCCAATTTAAATCAAAACTATTTAAGATAAAACCATGGCCACTAAGGCCTTTCAAAAATTATTTGAATCCAACCGAAACCTAATCCATGTTTCCTTAACCATCTATGCAATGCAAAGATTCAAGAATAGTCAAATCATATGACAAAATTATATTCAATGGCAATTTCACAAATATTTTGAGGGTATAATTTTTCAAAAAAAAATCAAGAAAGTGGGGAATCCATAGTACCTCGAAATCCATTTAACATTCCCAAGCATCCCACAATGTTCGTTCATAATCATTTGTAAAGCATGAATAATGTATCATAATCCATGGAAAATTAATTAAATGAGTAATCATATCAAAACCCTCTATTATGCCAAAAATCCATATTCAAAACCATGTATTCAATAATTAATTTCATGCTAACAATAAAATGCAAGTATAGGGACAAGGATACATGCAAGCTCCATGATCTAACCTGTCGAATGACTAGATCCCAGTCCCTCCGCTCAACCTAAACTTTCAGCCTATATGGTACAACTCTCCCACTATTGTATTTCCAAAATCATCAACCTCATCCAACCTACTAGTTTACCTCCACAACTCCCGCATTGTTATTTCTGAGCTTATCATACACTCTTTTATCAAAATAAAGCATCTTGATTCAATAGGATCTACAATTAACCATGTGCTACTAGAAAAGTACCTTTATAAAATATACATAAGAATGGTCCACCCACAGGTAGGACACTCCAAATTCCTTAGTCACCCACCGACAACCTATCTATTTCCAAGGCCATTTATGCATGCAAGAACAAAATACTCCATAGGGGAACATTATGACCGATGAGACCTTCATCTAAGAGATCCCTTAATTTCTCATTAAGATCCTTTAACTCCACCAAAACCATTCTATAAAGAAGGAATAGAAATTCAGACAAATGTCTGAAACAAGACCAACCCCAAACCAACCGCCCCATTAGAAAAACACAATATGGATCATCATAAAGGACCCTAGGAAATTATCCACCACCGAAACCAAACCAAAGAAAGACCTTTCGGGTTAGAATCTTTAACCTCGGCCAAATAATAAAGAGGTCCCTTTTGAAACCAACCTCCGAGTTCTAAGATATGATATAATTGTTTCCCTTAATAGCTAGGGAACGAAACCATCCTCCCATTCCCATGATCGACTCACCAGGGAGCCTAACAAGTTTGACAATCTAATAATGAGAAGTACGAGTGCAACCAATCCATCCCCCGAATGTCATCGAAATCCGCCACATCCAAGTTAAATAAATCCATCAAGACTCCTTTATTACCAATAGATATCACACACCCCATAGACTCTGTTGGAAACCAAAGAGTCACCTACCGGGGTAGAAATAGAAGAAGAAAAGAGTCTGAAGTAACCTTGGGACCATATCCAGAATACACAACCATAAATGGGGCCACAAAAAATAAAGGACCCCAAACTAAGTAAACCATACACACCACAAATAAAGGAGTTCTCAATATACCAATGTCAACATCGAAAGATGCCTATGACTCCCAAGGAATAGTAAGAACATTGAGACAATCTTGGAAATTGCCGAAGCCATAGGTAGTAGCCAATACTCTATTTGCCCAAGCGGCAACCCTTATAGGACATCCCCTTCACACGAGACCCAACTGACCACAACCAAAATATTAATTCCTTCCTCCCTCACAACAACCATGGTGCGACCAACCACAAAATCTATAAAGAGATAATGGGATGGTGAGGATTGGGCTCCACTGGAAAAACCAAAAGTTGCGACTCCTGACCGGGTCTGTGCCCTATAAGTTAGAATAAATCCATCCATGTTGGTTTTCAGTAGAACAAGTAAGTTTCCACAACTTTAGATTGTTGAGAAGACATGATCCAAAGAGTGAACCAAGGAAGATTCAGAGAAGAGTTCAAGACCTTAGACTTCATAGCCTGAAAGTAGAATAATCAAGAAAGTGAAACATCCTAAATGCCTCGTAGCCTCCTGATTATAAGTGTGGTGATGATACACCTATAAGCAAGACTCTACTTGACATGGCTTTTTGGACACCCCATGAAATCAAAACCTTAAGCTCTGATACCAACTTTACATGACCTGAACCATGGCCTTGTCGTAATGGGCAATCCTAATCCCAATTAGGACCGAGAACCACCCCCGTTACCCAATTCGACCACCAAAATACATACCTTGAGTCGGCTTATATCTGAACTTATAACAAGATAGCGTATTCACCAAGGTGGTGACTCTGGAATAAGTCTATATCCGAGACCAACCCAACCAAGTACAACCACCAAAATTTAACCCAAACCAATGCAGAAACCATCATCCAATATATGAATATATATAACATAAACCATCCATACCATACCCAAGTCCACAGTTGTCCATACAAAGCCAATAGACCAACCAAAGAGTACCTAGTCGGGATAAGCCCCTGACCATAGACAAAAAAACAAAGCCTATAAAAGACAAGAGATATATAAGATAATCCATGACATGAAATAGATGCCTTTCGAACTATGGAAGCTCACCACTTCAATCCAACATCGACTTTCCCCGAATGTGATCACTAAGTAGGAGAAGTGGAATGGTTGGTTCTTGCATAACGTGGGTATACAGCTTCCAGTAGATGGGTTAGTGGATGAATACTAGCATGCACTTAGGATAAGGATAAGATAATGCCATTTATAAAACCAAATAAGACCATTCATAATGCATACAACCATACATATACAGATACATATACATATACATATATATATATATATACATATACATATACATATACATATACATATACATATACTTATACATATACATATACATATACATATACATATACATATACATATACATATACATATACATATACATATATATATACATATACATATACATATAATCATGTCATAAAAGGGAATCGGGTTTAGCATTCCTTTAAAATCTTTACCTGGGTTGTGTAGCTTTGTCGTCCTAAAATACCTACAGGCTATAAGGTTCAGCAGCCCCTGCTAAAAGGGCCCAAGTATGTGTAGCCGCACGACCAGAAAAAAATCCTTGGGATGACTAGTACATTCCCCAAAATATAGTGTGATATCATGCATACGGGCACCAAGACCAACTTCATATCGGCAAATATGAGTTTCCAATTTTTGTTCCCCCCAAGACCTCCTCCTTTCATGGCTTTACTACACATCCTGCCTTTATTGACCAATCAAAACTAATTTCCAAATAACCAAATCATTTTTCATTTATTAACCAAGGCCATTGATATTGGTATCGTCATACCAATCCTTACTTGCAAGCATCATTCATAACCAACCATTTATAGGTTTAAGTGGACTTTCAAGTGCCCTTTCATTTACCATATTATTGGGGGACTTCCTTGTTCCCCATAATCATAACCATTTAGCCTTTTACCTTTCCAAACCATTTAAACCAATTCCATTAATGCATTCACTTGAGGGATTTTCATGTATCCCGCAAGGTTTTTAAAATAGACCAACAATGACCACCAAATCCTTTACCCTTTAAACCATTCCAAACCATTTTAGACCATGCCAAGCATTTAAAGAATTTATATCATTTAAACCATCCAAAACCATTTAGAGTTCCATTACCAAACGAATCCATGCAAGAGTCCCAATGAAAGTTCAATAATAGAGTAAAAATATTCTTTAGCCATTTTATCAAACATGTTGAGGGCATACCTTTACCAAGACCAAGACCAATGCATAAACCACCATAATTAGGGTTACTCAAGACCCATTTGTTGAACCATAACCAACTAGTAACCATATATGCAAACCATTACCAAAAATATGTAAAAACATAGTTTAAACCAATACCAAACCATATGTATCAAGACCCTCAACATATATTTCAAAAACCACCATTCATGATTCATAAATAAATTTGTAAAACATAATACATATGCCTTTAGTTGGAACTAACAATAAGGGAAGGAGTACATGCCTTATGCATAAAGATTCACGAAAGAAATCTTGACCTTTGAGCCTTTTGAAGAACACATGAAGTAACCCTAGCCACCAATCTTCAAGAGTAAGTTTGAGAGGGTATTTGAGGTGTTTTAATTCTTTAACAAGTGTTATGGAAGGCTACCAAAGGTTATATTATATTAGAACATAAGGATTTAGTATTAGGAAATATCCAAACTATCCTTGACTTAAAAATTAAAACAAGCCATGTCCTGGGGTATGACTCTCCCTTACCATCCGTATCCTAGGGTAAGAGTGGTACCCCAACTCATATCCAAGACCATACTATGACCCTACCTACTGGTTTCTATACGACTCATACCTCCCTAGTCGTACCTTAAGGGTACGAGTGACACCCCTAATCGTACCCACCAATCATATCTACGGTAGACTCCATAAAACAATACCTTAGGCAACATACATCTAGGCCTTACACCCCTCGTATTCCTCTATATGACTCATACCAAGATGAGTCGTATCTTGGGTAGTATCCAAGCTAAACACACTACCGGTACGAGTAAACCCTCAAGGCAGCCCCTAACTCGTATCCAAAGTGTATGAGTGGTATCCTTGAGTCGTACGAAGCCTAGTGAGTCCATCCAAAACCTTAAAATTTTGTAAGGGTTCAAGACTTGGGTGTTTTAAAACTGTGATACATATGAGTGATACATTTATTGTCAGTATACTGGTGATACATATGACAAATAATTCAGATAGTGACTCATATTTTTGATTCATTTTTAAATGTTTGATATATTTAACATATGTTTGACATATGTAAATATTTATTTTTGTGTGAGATTAAATTTTGAATGGATATTGAGTAATTTTATCAGATGTATCATTATGATATATCTGAAATCAGATGTATTTATGTCACTATTTGCATGCGATTTACTCCCCGTAATATTTGAAAACCATTTACTTCCTTATTTAATTAACCACTTAATTACAAATGTATCACAATGCATATATATCAAGGCTAAAGATATGTATTACAAAAATCAAAATTTGAAATATCTTGTAGTTTAACAAAATTATGATAAAAAATATTATAATTTATTTAAAAAATTAGGATTTATGTAAATGACTCAAATTTTGAAAAACTACAGGAATAGCCCCAAAATAAGGTGACTTCAAGTTTTGACCCCAAATAAAAAGCTTCATAAAAATAGCCTTTAGTTATTAAGTGATATATTTTCAAACAACATTGCCCCTGACCAATGGAGTAAATTACATAAATGATCTTCATAATAGATAACAGCTCCATACTTATTCATCTTTCAACTTTTATTTTTTTCTTTTTAATTTTTATTTTTTCTTTTCTCTTTTTAGTTTTGGTTTTCGTCAACCCTTACATTTTTTTCTTTTTTCCTCTCAACTTCTTTTTTTTCTTTTTTATTTTACTTTGACTTTTTATTTTTTCTTTCCTTTTTTTTTGTTCTTTTTAGTTTTCTCAACCCTTACTTTTTTTCCTTTTCCTCTCAACATTTACTTTTATAAGAAAAAACTTTTTTTCCTTTCTAAATTTTTCTTGGCCTATATTTTATTTTATATTTTTTTATTTTTATCAACCTTTATTTTTTTCCGTTCTCTCTCAACTTTTATATTTTTTTTTATTTTTATTTTTTCAATATTTTTCTTTATTTTCTTCTTTTTCTGTAATTTTTATTATTTTTGTTCTTTTCTTCGATTTCTTCCAATCAAGTTACATCTCATGAACAAGAGTTGACACTATGACATTATAAAGGCAAGACTTATGACTCTCAAACAACAAGCTATATTTTATGGGCAAGAGTTGACACTACCACATTGTAGAGGCAAGACTTATGACTTTCAACAAGAAGTTATGTATCATGGGCAAAAATTGGCACTACCACATTGAGTTTTGATTTATGAAATGTACTATAACGCTTACCTTAGAGGCAAAATTTAGTTCAAGAACTTTCAAACAACAAATGCCCAACGGGCAAGAGTTGACTCTACCACCTTATATTTTCATTTATGAGATGTTCTACAACTATTGCCTTAGAGGCAAGACTTAGCTCAAGGACTTTCAAACTACAAATTATGCTCCACGAGAAAGAGTTGACACGACCACGTTATGTCTTCATTTATGATATGTTCTACAACTCTTTCCTTAGAGGCAAGACTTAGCTCAAGAATTTTCAAACTATAAATTATGTCCAACGAGCAAGAGTTGACACTACCACATTATGTCTTCATTTATAAAATATTCTACAACATTTGACTTAGAGGTAAGACTTAGCTCAAGGACTTTCAAACAACAAATTATGTTCCATGGACAAGAGCTGACACTAGCACGTTATATCTTTATTTATGAGATGTTCTACAATTCTCACCTTAGAGGCACGACTTATCCCAAGAATTTTTAAATAAATTACATATATTGGGCAAGAGTCAACACTAACACATTGTGTTTTTACTTATAAAATACTCTATAACTCTTGTCTTAGATGTAAGACTCAGACTAATGACCATCAAACAACAAGTTATACCACATGAGCAAGAGTTAACACTACCACATTGTGTATTGATTTATGAGGTATTTTATAACTCTTCCTTTAGAGGCAAGACTTAGACCAAAGACCTTCAAGTAACAAGTTGTGACCCACGGAAAAGAGCTGACATTACCATATTGTGTTTTGATTTATGAGATATTCTATAAATTTTGCCTTAGAGGCAAGACTTAACCCAAGGATTTTTAAATAACAAGTTATGCCCCATGGGTAAGAGTTGACACTATCACATTATGTTTTGATTTATGAGATGTTTTATAACTCTTGCTTTAGAGGCAAGACTTAGTCCAAGGACTTTTAAACAATAAGTTACGCTCCACAGACAAGATTTAACATCACCATATTGTTTCTTGATTTATGAGAGGTTTTATAAATCGAGGACTTTTAAACAACAAGTTATACCCCATGAGTAAGAGTTGACACTACCACATTATGTCTTATTTTGTAAGATGTTCTATAACTCTTGCCTTAGAGGATCAAATCAGTCCAAGGACTTTCAAACAACAAGTTACGCCCTATGGGCAAGAGCTGACACTATCATACCGTGTCTTGATTTATGAGCTATTCTATAACTCTTACCTTAGAGACAAGACTTAGCCGACAAGTTACGCCCTATGGACAAGAGTTGATACTATCATATTGTTTCTTGATTTATGTGATGCTTTATTAGTCTTGCCTCTAAGACAAAACTTAGCCCAAAAACCTCCCAAAAGAACAAGTTACGTCCAATGGACAAGTGTTGACACTACCATATTATATTTTGATTTATGAGATGTTCTATAACTCTTACCTTAAAAGCAAGACTTAACTCAAGGATTTTCAAACAATAAGTTATGATCCACAAGCAAGACTTGATACTACCACATTATGCCTTGATTAATGAGTTATTCTATAATTTTTATCCTAGAGGTAAAACTTATCCCAAAGAACTTCCTAACAACAATTCATGCCCTTAAATTTGTTTTGATGTAAAAAAAAAAAATTCTTTTGCAGATTATCCAAAAAGAAATATTTATTAACAAAATATAATAGAAGTTGAGAAAAAAGAGAAAAGAGGTCAAACAAAATAGAGAAATAAAACAAAAGACAAGAAAAAAATAAAGATTAAGAAAAAGGTGAAGAATCAAAAAAAATTGAGAAAAAACAAAATGTGAGGAAAAAAATAAAAATAAAGTTTGAAAAAAATGAAGAAAAAAAGAGAAATGATGAAAAAAAAGAGAAAAATAAAGATTGAGACAAATGAATAAAAAAAAGAGATGAATATATCGATAATGTTTGATAAAAAGAAAAAAGAGAAAAAAAAGGTTGAGACAAATGAATTAAAACATGAAAAATAAAATTAAAGTAAAAATAAAAATGTGAAAATAATAAAAATAAAACTAGAATTTGAAAGATAAATGAGTATGGAAAATTTAAAAATATTTGAAGTGCAGAGGGATAAAATTGTACTTGTACTATAATTAAAAAGGAAGGAAACAAACTTTTCTTCTTAGATCAAAACTTCAAAGCGACTCACTATTAATTTCCTGCCAAATTTTTAGTCGGTAGGCTTTCTGATATTAGGCACTCTTAATGTCACTTTTAATGATCTGAGGTAGATTTTCAGTACCGATATTAGTAGGCTTTTGCATCTAAATGCTTTTCTTGGGATTTCATAATCACATAAAGCCAAATCCAAGCACCTTGTAGTGTAAGCTACATCATTAATCTTAAATATTACTCTTTTATATAAGCAAACAAGAGGAGGACCATTACAGTAAAATTGAGTTGTACTATATGCTTACTGGAGGATCAAGGATAATTTTGTCATAGTGCCTTTTTATGGCATTCTTACAATGAAACACGTGTTTCTGTCAAACAAACTTCTTAAAAGCTTCCTGCAGAACAAAAAAAGAGTAAAACTCAATTTTTTATTACCATTTTCACACCAAACACTGAACTAAATACTCTGTTTAGTAGGTAGATAACCAATCATATGTAAATTTTCCAAGTGATAAATTCACCTCAAGAACACTGACGACTGTTCTGCAATTAGGTTACTGCTGCATACCGACGATTGGGTTCAATCTTACTTCACTAATTTTCTTTTTGGAACAACAATTTTATGGTAGCTGGGTCAATATTTTGATGCTTTATCAGTACTTTCGCTAAGTTCACTTCAAATTAATGATTATGCATCTGTTAGTATTCTTATTTTGACAATTAAATTTACCTATCTCAATGATTGTTTTCCTTTTCTACTTAATTCATTTTCTCCTCATGTGTTTCTTTGCTTCTGATTATTTATATGCAGCTATTTTGAATTTTTTTGGATGCCTAATCGGAATATTGAACATGCATGTTCTTTTTTCAATAATGGTGTCAATTTCGTAACGACCGATGGTTTAGTTATACAAATTCTTCAAAGGAATTCGATGACAGTGCTGCTTGTGAAACTCCAATTCATGTTAATACCAAGGCGAGAAAATCCCGGGTGACAATCTCGAAGAGGACACTCAAAAGATGAGTATGCTTAAGTTTTGTTGATTGGTCTTAATGTTAAATTAAATTTTACTCTATTGGTGCAAAGTCTATTATCTATAATAAAATGTTCTTCAGTTGTTTCACTAATTTCCTCAATAATACAAATAGTTGATTTGATTTCTTCTTGGTATTTTTACACTATGTCGGGCTCGACTCTTCAATTCTAAAAGATAAATTTTTATGCCTTCTTTAATGTTTGTCATTGATTTGCTTTCTTTCCAGGCTAATGTTATTCAAAGAGAACCAAATTGCTTTCCTTCAGAGAATAGATTGAATGTTGATGGTGTCAATGATTGCTCTCACCTTATTGCGGAGATGATTGGACTGGGAAGTGATTCAAAGTTTTTTCAAGCCGGTGTAAGTTCTATGTTTGTTCTTCACAACATATCCTTATTTGTTACTTGCTTGAATCTTTGTAGGTTTCTTTAAAATCAATTATTTTGGTCTACAACTGATGTATTGGCTTCATTCCTGCAACTAAATGCAGAAAGAATTTCACTCTTAGATATATTATCTTTCTCTTCTGACTAACAGGTGCGCACCATACTAGATATTAATTTGATTTGGTAGCTTTGGTGCCCGCTTACTCTCACTAAAATTGATGTCTTTTTGTGTGGCAACATATGAGCCATCTCGAGAGAGGACTTTCAGCTATCATTGGCAGTTTTATTTTGAAACAGCCTCCACTTCCATCATTGTCTTATGACATGGTTCACTGTGCTAAATGTGGAATCATTTTGGATAGAAAACGTATTGCTACAGTTGTGCTTTGAGGAAGTATGGTTGCACTCTAGGTTCTCTATACGTGGCTTGGGTCATATGGTGAAATTAACACACTTCAAGGGTGAATTGGTAAGTTTCTGCAAATTAAATTTTATAGTATAGTATTTGCAGAGCTTATTGTAATTTATTTAAGATTGATCTCCTAAAATGCAGCGGTAGTTTAGAATTTGATTTCCATGTGAAAATTGAGAAGGGACTTCATTGACACATTCTATAATACGAATTGTAAGGATAAGAAGTTGATAGTTTAGTTCTAATTTGAAAAAAAAAGAAGCAATTTTGCTGACGCATTGTGTAATATAAATAGTGAGAATAAGGAGTTGATAGTAGTTGCGATACCCATGCTTCGCTAATATGGGCAGAAGAGTGTTTGAAGAAAGAGAAAGATAAGAGTGTCATTAGCTCCATGTAAGTAGCAAGCCACCCCATCAACATTGTCTAGCAACAAAGGCTATGGGATACCTATGAGGTCTATTATAAAAAGGCCCCCAAGTGGCATATGATATAATAAAAATGGAGTGAACTACTTTGCCTGTGGTTGTCGTACGAAAAACATCTGGCATTCTCCGTCTGTATGCGATGTTGAGGATGAGAATCCGGATAGACTGTCCGGTATAGCATACAGATTGTATGTGGATTCCCATGTCTGTATCCCTAGTAGTGTTTCAGCTTTCCTTTGCTCCCGAGTACAGTTTCCCGGTATGGGTCATATGTGACCTTCACAAACTATGCATGGCTCTATTTTGGTCGTGAGTTTGTCTTCTGCCCAACCTCTCCTTGGCTTCGAGTATTCTTTTAGGTGGAGCCTTGTTCTTCTATTTCAGCACGTTGTTGGCCTTTATCCCTTCTTTCCAAGCTAAGTTGCTCTGACTCTTCAAAAATATTGCCACATCCGTGTCGGATCCTTAAAAAATACACTATATTTGATGGATCCGACATGCACCCATTGATATTTTTTAAGAGTCCGAGCAATATAGCTTCCAAGCACCTTCCAAGAATCCAAGGTGGTGATTGAAGTAAAGTCGTTAAACTCCTCAGCTCGGTTCAGTGTGCAAGTTCTTGAGGCATCTTGGGACGTATCATGGCTCCACTCTTTTTTTTCTAAAGCAGTAGGATTTATCTCGAATGTATAGGCTATTCTGCAGAATTCGTATGGATTGGAACCATACGAATGATTACATGTTTCAACAATAATATACCCAATGTATTCCCACATAGTGGGTTCTGGGGAGGGTAAAGTGTACGCAATCCTTACCACTACCTCCGAAGAAGTAGAGGGGTTATTTTCGATAGACCCTCGGCTCAGGAATGAATGATTATATGTTTAAACAAGTATTTTTGCTTTCTATGACAACAGAAGGATTAGTGAGTATTTAGTTTTGCTTCTTTGGCTTAACATATGCCCACTATACATATTCTGCAGCATGTCACTACTGAAGACAAGAACTTGGAGCAACAGGATGAAGATTCAACTACCAATAAGGTGACTTATCCATGTTATCGTTACATATTTTTATTAGTTTTACACTTGAGAATGATGTTTTATTTGAATTATGCAAGCGTATGTTAATCGTAAGCGAGTTCAAGTCCTTCTAAGTTATTAATAAGCAAAAAACAGCAGGAGGGAGGTAGAGTGTACAAATACCATTTTTTGCTTTGGTTTGAAAGCATTTGTAAAACTAAGTGTACAATTATATGAGTCTTTATGGTTTCAAGAAATTTTTGTTCCTGCTAATAACTTTATAGTGTTGATATGTGTTGAATGCATTTCATGATGATAGCCGGATATTTTCATAGAGTTGGTTTTCATGTTATGTTATGTTGTGCGTTCTCTTCTCTGTAACGATAATCTACACTGGATTGGCAGATAATTGCTTCATGAAATTTGTGGCTTCATTTGGATAAAACATTTGCTATTTGTTTCGCTTCTCGGTAGTAGTGTTGGAAAGTGAATTATAGATGATGACTTAAATATTTGATCTCTCCGATGAATTCTTCTAAGTTTCATAGAGGTTTACTTTTGTCATGGATCATGTCAATCACTCATCTATTGCTACATTTAGGTTGAGATTCCTTCGGAAACAATCTCTCTACCTCCACAAGGTAATGCTCCTCTTTTGAGATTAATGCAGGATCTTCATTATTTTAATATTCATTTTGCTTTTTGGTCGCAGTCCTCCTACGTTTGAACTATCTTTTGGGGTGTGAGTTAGGCCTAAAGTGTAATTTAACATGGCATCAGTTTCGGACTTCCATGCGGATATGTGAAATACTCCCGGTCTAATTGTGCATGCTCTGCAAATTGGATAGTGAATCCTTGGAACCATGGATAAAGCACGTCTTGATCTAGGCGTGAGGGGGTGATGAATAGAATGATCCCACATCGTACCAGGGTGAGATCCTTGGACGAGTAAATACATTATCTCCCTACGTTACTATTTAATTTGTCATTTGTTACTAAAAATGTAATAATTGTGTAACGAGCAGTTTAGTTTTCGGATTGTGGTTGTTTTGTTTGGATGTTTAGATGAGGCTATAACTCTGTTTGACGAGGTGATTACTTATTTAAGGATTGTCAACAAGATGTAATCTTTCTTATTTTTCAATTTTGGAAATGGGTCAATTTAATGTGCTTTGATATCGGTCAGGTCGAAATGACATGTTATAACTACTGGTATTTGTTTAGAGGGTCTATCAGAAACAACCTCTCTATCTCTACGAGGTAGGGGTAAGTCCGTGTATAGTCTACACACCCAAGACCCCTACACTGGGTATGTTGTTGTCTGTTTAGAGGAAACAAGTTTTATTCTTTCATAACAGAGCATAATAACGAATTATTTTTAATATACTTTAAGAAGCATTTATTTTGATTGTGCTTTTATCGAGATTTTTGTTGATATATTTGTATAGAATGGAGGCCATAAAGAAGCATCTTCCTGTCTCTAGGCAAGAAAGAGAAGAAGAGCTTAAAAAAATTATTGTGAGATTCGAGGAAGAGATTTATACTGCTGCTACAAGTCATATATGTAGTCATGTCTCTGGCGTTTTCATTGCTACAAGGTACTTATCGCTAACACGATGGAATCATATTAAACATGAAGTTATGAAGTTTTTAGTAAAGCAGTTAAAATTATTGACCTAGAAAAGTAGGAGTATTATTGTCCACTAAATATGTTGGCTAGCAACTAATTAAATAGAGAAAAGACTGCAGATATGTACTTTTGGATCACCCTTGGTCCCCTCTTTGATGGTGCTTCATATACTTATGGATCAAGCCTTGGTCCTCAAACCATTCGAACAAATAGAAACAAGACTTGTTCTGGACTTCTTCTGCACCGTCCTCTATCACTTCTTCCTCAATTATTTGATCAATCCATATTAGCTAAGCTAAAATTACGCATGCCAATACGCATAAATCGCTTTACACTTCATTTACGTAAACATAAGTGAGGCAAGTTTCTTTGTTTGATTTTCTTATGTTTTTCGTATGCCTTTCCCCCCAAAATGTAGAATAACAATAATTTTATTCTATTAAAGTTACAAGAATATAACTGCATATAATTTAATGCCTTACATTATTTGGGGATTTGTTAATAAATTAACCAAAATTATTAACTTAATCATGCATCAATGAATGTTTTCACACAGTGCTAGATAATTAGCTTCAAGTCTAGACTTAAAAAAATAGCAGTTATAATTTTCTTTGTTGGTACAATTTCTGAAAGGAGCTATGGTGTATCAATTAGGAGTGAAGAGCAGGCTAAACTCTTGAAAACATGATAACAGAGAGATCAAAGGTTTACTCTTTTATGATTTTGTATAGTTTAAACCATCCCACAATATCGTTGTTGAAAAATGAGTTAGTGTAGGGTTACAGAGTGTGGAAGCGTGATAAATTCAACCAAAGATTCCGAGAAATTAATAAAAACAGTAAAATTGACACCAAGGTTTTAGGTGGAAAAACCCTCTTTAAATAGAGGTAAAAAACCACCGGCGAGAGAGCCAAAAATTTCACTAATATTGACGAGAGTACAAAATATTTTCTCGGGACTAACAAGACAAAATAGCCCCTTACAAATTCTCTACGAGTATAGAAATACTCAACCAAGAAGTAGAGAAAGAAGAAAATATAAAGGAGAGATTGGCTATTGAAATGTTGTGTGGGTATCTTTGCAAATGAAGTAGCATTGGCTTTTATAGCCAAATCTGGACCTCAAAAGTCTTGCCTTCATATATGAATGCAGCCACCGATGTTGAAAACACAAAGTCACAAATGTCTTCATCATCCACAATTGTTGAAATATGAGCAACAATTGTTGACAAAAGGAGAGCAACAATTGTTGACCAACAAATCTCCACCTTGATCTCCTTTTGACCGAAAATACTCTCTCGCCATGAAAACCTGTTAACAATGAATAATACCAGCTAAGTCCAAGCAATGATCGAACTTAGCGGCTGGAAGTGGTTTGGTTAACATATCTGCAGGATTTTCAGTTGTATGGATTTTTTCCACAGTAATTTCTCCTGCATCAACAATATCTCGGATAAAGTGGCGTTTAATATCAATATGCTTGGTCTTTGAGTGATGCTTGCTATTCCTGGCCAAGTGGACAGCACTCTGACTGTCGCAGAACATAACAAGAATGTGTTGTTGTAAACCAAGTTCAGCAACCAAGCCTCGGAGCCAGATAGCCTCTTTCACTCCTTCAGTAACAGCAATATATTCTGCTTCAGTGGTGGACAAAGCCGCAATGGCTTGAAGTGATGAATACCAACTGATAGCAGATCCGCAGAGTGTAAAGATATAGGCTGAAAGTGATCTTCTCCGATCTAAATCACCACCGTAGTCGGCGTCCACATAACCAACTACGCCTCCTGGATCAGACCTTTGTCTATCAAATACCAAACCAATATCAGGAGAACCCTTCAAGTAACGAAGGATCCATTTGACAGATTCCCAATGCTGTTTTCCTGGGTTGTGCATGAATCTGCTAACAACACTAACCGCATAAGCCAAATCAGGCCTAGTACATACCATAGCGTACATAAGGCTTCCGACTGCATTAGAATACGGGACATGTGACATGCGCCTTTGTTCCTCTTCTGATTGTGGACACTGATCTGATGACAACTTGAAGTGGGCAGCAAGTGGAGTATTAACAGCTTTGCAATCTCGCATTCCAAATCTGTCAAGCATCTTCATTACATACTTTTTCTGTGATAGAAAAAGTTTTCCAGCTTGACGATCTCTGTTAATCTCCATTCCAAGAATCTTCTTGGCAGGACCTAGATCTTTCATATGAAATTCACTGTTGAGCTGCACCTTTAACTTGTCAACAAGAGTTTTATCTCTTGCAGCAATTAACATATCATCAACATATAACAGCAAGTATACTAGTGATCCATCAGATAATTTTTGAAAATAGACGCAGTTATCATAACTACTTCTAGAATAGCCATGTCCAGTCATGAAGGAATCAAACCTTTTATACCATTGTCTTGGTGATTGCTTCAAACCATAAAGAGATTTCTTCAGACGACATACATGGTTCTCCTTTCCAGGAACAACGAACCCCTCTGGCTGCTGGATATAAATTTCTTCCTCAAGATTACCATGAAGAAAAGCAATTTTCACATCTAACTGTTCCAGCTCCAAATCATACAAGGCAACTAGAGCAAGTAATACACGAATTAAAGAATGATGAACAACGGGAGAAAATACTTCATTAAAGTCAATACCTTCTTGTTGATCAAAACCTCTTACTACGAATCTTGCTTTGTACATTGCATTTTCAACACCGGGGATGCCTTCTTTTCTCTTAAAAATCCATTTGCAACTAATGACTCGCTTGCCTTCTAGTAACATCACCAAATCCCATGTTTCATTTTTGAGAAGACTCTCGACTTCTTCTTGCATAGCAGCAGTCCACTTTGCTGAGTCATCACCAGAGATAGCTTCAGAATAATTCTTGGGTTCACCATCTTCACCCATATCTTGTGTAACAGTCAATGCATAAGCAATGTTGGCAGATTCTGTGATCAGTCTTTGAGTTGGTTTTCTTGGCCTTTGTTGTGGAAGTTCTTGAGCCATAGACCATGGTTGTGGTAAACCTCGACGTTGAGGTGGATGTTGTCGTGGACTCATTTGTTCAGCAGTGACTTCATCTTCTTGAGTGGTGGAAGAATTAGGGATATTTGCTTCCAAAATGGGAGCTTCAGTCTCAAACTCCACCTTCTCTCGAACATCCTCCTGATCACCTGTATCAGTGGAGGTAACAACAGTATCTTTTCCAGAAGATAGCATACCATTTTCATTAAAGGTTACATTCCGACTATGAAATATTTTGCGAGATTCAGGGTCATACAAACGATAGCCTTTAACCCCTAGGCCATAACCTAAGAAAATGCATTTCTTAGCACGAGGTTCCAATTTTCCCTCGTTCACATGAGAATAAGCAGGGCAACCAAATATTCTAAAATTAGAATAATCAACAGGGTTACCTGACCAAACTTCTTCTGGAATTTTGCAGTCGAGTGATCGATTTGGTGAGCGGTTTATCAAGTAGCATGATGTTGAAGCTGCTTCTGCCCAAAATTCTTTCCCCAGAGTAGAATGGGAGAGCATACAACGAACCTTCTCCAAGATAGTTTTGTTCATCCTTTCAGCAACTCCGTTTTGTTGTGGAGTTCTTGGAACGGTGAAATGTCTGGCAATACCTTCTTTCTTGCAGAAATCATTGAACTCATTAGAACAAAATTCGAGGCCATTGTCTGTCCTTAGCCTTTTGATCTTCTTGCCAGTCTGGTTCTCAATTAATAATTTCCACTCTTTAAAGGTGGAAAAAACTTCATTCTTTTGCTTGAGAAAATATACCCAGAGTTTACGTGAAAAATCATCAATAAATGTCAACATATAATGACATTTACCTCTGGAGGGAACTCTCGATGGACCCCAAAGATCTGAATGGATGTAGTCCAAAGTACCTTTGGTCCTGTGAATGGCTTTTGAAAAGCTAACCTTTCTCTGCTTACCAAAAATGCAATGCTCGCAGAAATCGACCTTACCGGTACAATGGTTGCCAAGATAGCCTTTCTTTTTGAGAATTTGGATTCCCTTCTCACTCATGTGGCCCAACCTCAAATGCCACAACTTCGTGTTGTCTTTGTTGGATGAGGCGACGGCTGCAGAACCTATAACAGTTGAACCCTGAAGCAAATACAAACTACCAGATCGAATTGCCTTTAGTAACACAAGAGCTCCTTTGGACACTTTTAAAACTCCACCTTCAGCTGAGTATCTACACCCTTGAGATTCAAGAGTGCCTAGGGAAATGAGATTCCGTTTCAAATCAGGGACATGTCTGACACTGGTCAAAGTTCTAACGACTCCATCATGTGTCTTGATTTTGATTGTGCCTTTGCCGACAACTTTGCATTGAGCATCGTTGCCCATTAAGACAAGACCACCATTAAAAGATTCATAGGTGGTAAACCAGTCTCTATTAGGAGACATATGAAATATACAACCAGAATCAAGAACCCACTCATTTTTTGACCTTTGATCAGTACCAGAAGCAATAAAACACTCTCCATCAGATTCGGTTTCTACAAAACTAGCTTCGGCAGATTTTTCGGGTTGCTTACCCTTATCTTCTCTGTTTTGCTTATTTTTCAATTTGTAGCACTCAGAGATTTCATGATTTCTTTTCTTGCAATAACGGCAATACTTAGAGTTTTTACCTTTGGATTTGGATTGGTTTTTACCGCTAGCACCTACTTCGTGGTTTCTCCCTCTAACTACTAGTCCCTCACCCGAACTTTCAGAATGAATTTGGGTATCAAATTTTTCTTTGGACAGTAGGTTAGACTTGACATCATCAAAGCTCAAGGTAACATTATTACCATATAGCATAATTTCTTTGAAATGCCTATATGAGGGTGGCAAAGAAACAATAAGTAGTACGGCTTTATCCTCATCATCAATTTCGATATCCAGATTTTCCAAATCAATTATGATGGAATTAAATTCACCAAGATGAGATTGGATGGGTGTACCTTCAGACATACGGAGTGTGAAAAGTCGCTCCTTTAACCGGAGTTTATTTGCAAGACTTTTGGTCATGTACAGAGACTCTAATTTACTCCATATGCCGGCTGCAGTTTTCTCATTGATGACTTCGCGTAGCACCTCACGGGACAAGCATAATTGGATGGTGGATAACGTCTTTTCATCCGTCTCTTCCCACTGCTCCTCCGTTGTAGTGGTTGGCTTCGCCGATTTGCCGGACAGAACCTTCTTTAGGCCATTCTGGGTAAGAACAGCCAGCATCTGAACTCGCCAGATAGCAAAACTAATTTTACCATCAAATTTCTCAATATCGAACTTCGTCGACATTTTTAATAAAAAAAAAAAATTCCGGTTGAATTATCGTGGCTTTGATACCAATTTGTAGGGCTACAGAGTGTGGAAGCGTGATAAATTCAACCAAAGATTCCGAGAAATTAATAAAAACAGTAAAATTGATACCAAGGTTTTAGGTGTAAAAACCCTCTTTAAATAGAGGTAAAAAACCACCGGCGAGAGAGCCAAAAATTCCACTAATATTGACGAGAGTACAAAATATTTTCTCGGGACTAACAAGACAAAATAGCCCCTTACAAATTCTCTACGAGTATAGAAATACTCAACCAAGAAGTAGAGAAAGAAGAAAATATAAAGAAGAGATTGGCTATTGAAATGTTGTGTGGGTATCTTTGCAAATGAAGTAGCATTGGCTTTTATAGCCAAATCTGGACCTCAAAAGTCTTGCCTTCATATATGAATGCAGCCACCGATGTTGAAAACACAAAGTCACAAATGTCTTCATCATCCACAATTGTTGAAATATGAGCAACAATTGTTGACAAAAGGAGAGCAACAATTGTTGACCAACAGTTAGTAGTAATATACAAGATGGTAATATAACCATGTGTGAAGATCTACCATAAAATTCACATGAATATGCTACTGATTAAGTAAATTTTATATTTTGGTCTCTGCATTTTGGTGACAATTATAAATTGTCTTGACCTTTTTTTTTGACAGATTTTAGAATCATTCATTGCACAAGAATGAGTTGGATTTTGCTCATGGTGTTAAGACAGATGAAGTGTTAGGGTGGGCTATGAACTTTTTTTCCGAACTATGGATAAGAAAAGTTGTAATAAACTACAATACTTTAAACTGTGAATATAAGAGAATGGTATGACTACTGCACGTTTGAGCTTTATTGCTATGGATAAGTTGTAATGGACTGTGATACTGTTGACTCAGTTATAATTCTTTTACACACTTTCTAGCTAATGAGATTATCCATTTTATTAGGTTAGAATTGTCATTACAACGATGGGTTATGTGAACAAGTATATGATTGTTAACTTTAACTTGGTGGGAGGTCTACGACGCGTATACTTTGCTTCTAACAACTCTAAATAATACGTACTTTGCTTCATTCATCCGATGCTAAGTCATCGGAAGATTTGTATCTTTGTAAGTTTTTATTATAGATATTGCTATCATTATTTCTGATTATTAACTATTATTATCTGCAAGAGCCTATTATTGAGCCCCTGAGCACGAGTCATACCCATCTAGTACATTTATATAAAAAAAAAAAAAATAGAATCATGACATCAGCCAATAAGCAAATTGAAACCATTTACTTCAAAAAAATTTATTACTGCTACTCAATGATTTAAAGGTCTATCTGGTGTTAGAAGTTACAAAAATCATAACCAATTAAATTTTTGTGAATTTCTTCTCCCTAAGTGTGTATTTTTTGTGTTTACCTTCAAAATAAAAATTATATAACGTATTTTTTCTGTATCATATTAGTTGATTTTTTTACTAAAAATATTTATTTTAATTTAGTTATCTCATTTATGAAATCAAGAAAAAAAATTTTATGCTTTCGAGATTATTCCTATTATTAAATGACTACATAAAGTGTATAACTCACATTTATATTTTCAAATCATAATTAATAAAATTAATTTGATAAAATAAATATCTAATTAATATTTTTTTATGAATATAGCAAGTCAATGAGGATTAATTAATATAAAACGGAGAGAGGAGATAACATTGTGATTGCGCCACTACCACTTTTATTGTGCTTTGTACTTCTTTTTTTTTTTTTCTTTTTCGAGAAAAAACCAAATTTGCTTTTAGACTATTCAAGATTCAGACTATTTTGTCATTTCTTAAAATTTTGCTCTAATAGTACTCCTCTCGTGAGGGAAGAGTTTTAATTTTGCGCTCGACCCTTAGCAGAATTAAAATCTAAGAACAAGTTTATTGTAAAAAGTTGAGATCTTAAATTTTTGAACAATGCATGAGCAAAATTTGAACCTTATCTTAGAGTATTTGCCGTCATTTTCTTACTAAATTCAACTGTTATTTTTCTTGTAAGGATAATAAAAGTAATAAGATAATTACTATTACTTTTATTTTTCCTCAAAGAAAAAAAATACTAATTCTTTTTCATATTTATTTTGATTTATAAATTATAAATTTTCGAATGACGCCTTCTTAATTTTGAGCTGAACACCTTTCCCCTTTCTTTTCTACAATTCAGATGTCCGACGAATTTATGCACACCTAATATCATTGAAATGCATCTTACTTTGTTTCAATAGCAGACAACTAAAATTCAAACTCAAATATCTTAAGACTTCTTATATATTTTAGGAAAAATGATTAAATTTACTCCTTTATTTCAAAAAAAAAATCTAAATATATTAATATACCCGTTATTATATTTTGAAATTAAATTTACCCTATTTGTCATATTTTGGGGCTAAATTTACCTTTCTACTTTAGAAAATTGGTTAAATATATACTTCTTCATACTTTGAGGTCAAATTTACCCTCATTGTGAAGAAAATTTTAACATGCACCCCTTTCTTTAATAGAAAAAATCCAAATCAGCGTTAAATGTTCCATTTTTTAAAAATAAAATACGCTCTAATCTAACTCGTCCGATCCGACCTGAGCAAGAAAAAAACACATACAAATATACCCCCTCAGTTCTATTGATCAAATTTTTTCAACGAAATTAATCCACTTGATATTTATTAATGCATAACTCATGAAAAATTGATTTGCATCAGTGCAAATGCAAACAAATATATCCCTCCCTTAGTTTATGAATCTGTATCAATGCAAATCTCATGAAAAATAGCGGCAGTCAAATACAACAGATTAGGCCCACTGAATGTTTTTCTGGATGATTGAGTTAAGAAGTCTTGTTATATGTCAATTGTGACATCTCTTCATTCTTCTGTCTTTATATATGCAATTTAGATCTCCACAAAATTTTCATTATGTCATTTACTAAGAAAACTTATCCACTGATTCTAAAATCTAGATAATTTAAAAATTCGAATATAACTAGAATCAGAACAAAATTTGTAATAGACATTTTCTCTCCTCCAATGGTTCTATGTTATTCCATTCCATTTTAGTTTTTGTTCATCTATAAATAATATACTAGTGTTGCACTTTAAAAGAAAAATACATTTGTATATTGAAAATTTTTGACCAACAGAACTGAGAGAGAGTTATATTTATTTGTGTATTTTTTGTGGGTTGAATCAGACGGGTTAAATTAGGATGTGTTTTATTTTTACAAAAATGAATTATTTAATGTTGATTTGGATTTTTCTATTAAAAAAAGATACATGTGAAAAATTTCTTTAAAACGAGGATAAATTTGACCTAAAATATGACATCAAAGATAAATTTAGCTCCAAAATATGATGGCAAGAGTAAATTTAAACCTATGATATATTTAACCTTTTTTTAAAATTGAAAAGTTAATTTGACCCATTTTCCTATATTTTATTAACCACTAATTCACATTCTTCAGTGCAGTGCTCTAAACTTACTAAAGTACTCGAGGAAATTAAGCAAAAGAGCAATTATGTGATCCTTCTTTCAGAAATAAATGCACTCATTTTTTGTCTTTTAAAAAACACCAGCCATGTAAATTAATACTTTTCTTATAAAGTTTACCCTCACAAAAAAAATACAAGACCAAACATCGGTCAAAATTCAAGAAAAGAGAGGTAATAGTAGACTAGTAGTATTGCACTAATTAGGGACCAACCCCACGAGAAGAGAGGACAGACAAATGAGAAGAAGACATTATCAGGATTCAGCCAAAATTGGTAGGTCCTAGCACGATGTACACACATGCATCCCCCACGAGTCCTGTTCCCACTTCCTTCACTTCCTAGATTTCATTGTTTATTACTTGCATTCCTTTTAAAAAAAAACGTTAAATTACTTATTTATTTATTCTGTTTTATTATTTCCCTTCTCAAAAGTCTTATAAATACCCCTTCAAATACCTATTCAACTCCATCCTGCACAGGAATTAAGAGCTACCACAAAAAAAAAAAACATTTGAAGTGTGAGTGAGAAATAAGATAGTTGCAAGATGGAGACTTTCCCAGTTGTTAACATGGAGATGCTTAACACTGAAAAAAGGGCTGCAACATTGGAGAAAATAAAAGATGCTTGTGAGAACTGGGGCTTCTTTGAGGTAACATTAAAGTTTAAAATATGTTATCTTTAAAAAGATATGTTTTATGCACTGGTACCATGACATTTTACATAGCTGCTAGTTACAATTTTTGTCAGATATTAATTATCCTCATATTACAATTGTGTAAATATTTTATATACCACTAGTGCACAAAACTTAAACTCGTTCCCAGTTTACATACTTATTATTCCTATATTTGTGTATATATGAAGGTGATAAATCATGGGATCTCTCATGAGCTTCTGGACACAGTGGAGAGGTTCACAAAGGAGCATTATAAGAAGTGTATGGAACAAGGATTCAAGGAAATGGTGGCAAGTAAAGGCCTTGAAGCTGTTCAGACTGAGATTAATGATTTGGACTGGGAAAGTACTTTCTTCTTGAAACATCTTCCTGTTTCAAACATCTCAGAAGTTCCTGATCTTGAAGATGATTACAGGTCTAAGGGATCTCCATCTTTTGTTCTTTATATTAATTGCTTAATATTTAGTTTTTGTCATAAAAAGAAACTGTGCTCCTCTACCAAAAAAAGAAGAAGAAAGAAACTGTGCTCCAACTATCTGGGATTTTTCAGGTCAACTTTGTCTATCTAATTTAACCTGTATATCTAGGACCACAAGTATATCTTATGCTTAATAACCACTTTCCTTAGCCATATATAAGGGAAACTTTTCTCGTTTGGATCTGCTTCTACCACCAGGGCAGAGCTAGAGAATAAGATACGGGCCCAATAGTTTTGATAAAAACCTTGTTTATGTGTTAAACTTTTTACTTAATCATGTATAAATAATTTCTTCGAAAATAGTGATCCATCCTTTCTCCACACGATGCGCATAGCAGGAGCTTTAGTATACCAAGCCGCCCTTAAGTTATTCGAAATTCAGTAAGCTGCCTTTTTTAAAATTCAGAACCCATTAACTCAAAATTCAGGCTCTGCATTTTGTCCACCACAGGCAGATCAAGGACGGAGTTTGCAAATTGCACTGAACATATTACTATTGGCTCAAATTACATGTACATATAAAATAAACAGGGTAGCCCGGTGCCCTAAACTCTCGCTATGCGCATGTACCTATAAAAATAGTACTCCCTCTATTTAAAAAAGAATGACCTACTTTGACTTGACACAAAGTTTAAGAAAATAAAGAAACTTTTGAATTTTATGGCCTTAAATTAAAGTTGTGTCAAATGTACCAAAATGTCCTTTAATCCTGTGGTCCTAAACATGCCATATGGAAATTTGAAATTAAAGTATTGTAAAAAAAAAAGATCATTCTTTTTTAAATGAATTAAAAAGGAAAGTAGATCATTCTTTTTTAAACGGAGGGAGTAACTTTATAATAGTGGAACTGTGGATTTGAGTTTGGTTTGTGCTTGCTTTGCTGACTTAAGATGAAATATAACAGGAAAATCATGAAGGGGTTTGCAGCTAAGCTGGAGAAACTAGCAGAGCAACTGTTGGACTTGCTCTGTGAAAATCTAGGACTTGGGCAAGGTTACTTGAAGAAAGTCTTTTATGGCTCAAAGGGTCCTACTTTTGGCACCAAAGTTAGCAACTACCCACCATGTCCCAAGCCGGATCTGATTAAAGGCCTCAGGGCTCACACAGATGCTGGTGGCATCATCCTTCTATTCCAAGATGACAAAGTCAGTGGTCTCCAGCTGCTCAAAGATGGTAAATGGATTGATGTTCCTCCGATGCGCCACTCCATTGTCATCAACCTTGGTGACCAACTTGAGGTATCCGAGGATTTAACCTTATATGCACAGATGATTTTAAAGATTATATACTATATATCAGTGTGATTTAACATATAGCATCATGTTGTCTTGTATTTCAAGGTCACTAGTTCAGGTTTAGCTCCTATACTCGGACATTCCTGACAAACTTTACTCTATTAGATCATCGGAAAGATAAGTATACATTACCCTCTTAAGGAGTTAGATAAGAAACCTGAAAATAAGGTAGGTTACCTGGTATGACATAATGAGATATATTGACAGTGTAAAAAGAATTTACTCATTACATGTAAGTTAAATCATTCTTGCTTCACTAAATATGGCCAATTACCTATCCCTTAGATGATCTGATGATGTAAAATTTGTTTATGATGTCAGTCTAAGAGCTAAATTCATTAATACAACACCAAGGCAGAGTCACTAAATAAGAAGATAAATTTACTAATATTGTTGATTTGTGTTTTATATGGCTTTTAGGTGATTACCAATGGAAAGTACAAGAGTGTGGAGCACAGGGTGATTGCTCAGACTGATGGAAACAGAATGTCCTTAGCTTCGTTCTATAATCCAGGGAGTGATGCTGTCATTTATCCAGCACCAGAATTGTTGGAGAAGGAAGAAAAAAAGAACACAGTTATATATCCCAAATTTGTTTTCGAGGACTATATGAAATTATATGCAGGTCTCAAATTCCAGGCGAAGGAGCCAAGGTTTGAAGCAATGAAGACTGTGGAAACTGCTGTCAACTTGGGTCCAATAGTAACAGCTTGACACAGTGTTAAGTCAACTTTGATGGAGTATTAATACCTCACTAATTAATGGGAATGGGAAGAAAGATGGTTTAGTACTAAGATAATCATGTGGTAATAATTTGTTAATGTTAAGGTTAATTAGTGGGTGCTTTTTCTTGCTTTGTGCAACTTGGGTTTTCTTTATGTACTGTTGTCTGGTAGTGTGATGTCTTAAGAGGAGTTTATTGTAAAGTTTTCCGATTTCTAATGAAATCTTTTAATTCTCAGCAAATGAGTGATTTATAGTGTCAAATTATTCGAACAACCAGATCATTTACGAGGTAAAAAGTCACCTGATAAAAATAGTACTCATCCCAATTTGATATTGCATATTGATTAACAAAAATAATTAATAACATGATTATTTTATCATAGTACCCCTATTAAATGTTATTTACATTTTAATTTGGAGATAAAACAATTAATACTAAGAGTAAAAAAAATAAAAATTGTCTTGTCTTAATTAATAAAAAATGACAAGTAAAATAAGAAATCAAATTAAAAAATTTGGGACGAATAAAATAGGACGGAGGGCGTTCTAACATGTCCAAAATTCATAGTGCAATAAATAAATAAATTTATAACTCAATCCTAATATGGTTTTATACTTGATGCTAAACCTGTCAAGTGGGTCGAGCTGACCCATTTCGGCCTGTGTAGCTGGCCCAGCCCGGGTTGCTGCGCTGCCGATCCTGGGATGGATCATCTACATTGACAGGCTCGGTGGACCGACCCAGTATCAAAATTGCACCAGGCCCACCAGTTACCAGCGCGACCCGGTAGCTTAATTTTTTTTTATTTTTTTAAATAAATGGAATCTGGTTGTTGGGTTGGTGGCCAATTGGACCGTTAGACCCAACGGCATTATAGCCGTTTGGAGTCTACAACGGTCAATTGCCACATCTTGGCAATTTTATTTTTAAAAAGAAATTAATTCAAAAAAGTTTCTATAAATACCCCCAATTCAAAATTCATTTTTCACACAATTCACAATCTCATTCTCTCATTCTCTCTCAAATATTTTAATTATTTTTTAAAATGCTCAATTTTATTTTTAATTTTGCAATTACAAATATTAAGTGAAATTTTTTTAAAATTGCAACTTTTGAGTACTTTCAAAATTTGATATTGTCGTTCTATTTTACTTTTAATTTTTAATTAGTGTATTAATTGTTGAATATTTATTTTTATTATTTTTGTGTATTTTGAATATTTTTTAGTTTAATTTATAATATGGATACAATAAGAAACTTCGGTAATAGTGTCAAAAATTTTTTATCCCGAAAGTGGTAGTGGTAGTAAAAAATGAATTGGTGGCAGTTTCGGTAGAGGTAGTTCAAGCACTAGATATACCCGTGTGCCTCCGGTACAAGTTAGTCAACCTTTTGAGAAAGAAATGAGTGTAAATGTTCACGATATGAATTATTTAAAAGCTCAGGAAAATTATGGTACAAAAGAAGAGAATGAGGTAGACGCGGTTAATTTAGATGAAGATGATGAAAATATTGGTGAGACACACGAAGTCAGAATTGCTAATGTTAGATCCGAATCGGTTAATCTTCCCCCCGTCCTTTCTGTCGTGCCCCTGCAAGATCTCGTTAAAAAACTAGTATTGCATGGAGATATTTTGAAAGTAGAAGGAGAAACTAAGGTGCAATTATATGTGAGCATAAAAACGAAGGCAATAAAGGGGGTACGGGTTCGTTGATGAGACATTTAAAAGATAAACACGCAAGGGAGTTAACTATTGCACAAGGTGATGAGGCTATTGGTGGGCCAGCACAAACTAGATTGAACCCAACAACCGTTCAATTAATTAAGAATTATAATAAAATGAAGGACCGGGAAGAAATAGCGAAAATGATAGCTGTAGGTTGTTTGTCTTTCACTTTTGCTTCTTCAGATGCTTTTATTCATTATATTCAAATAATTTATAATCCTATGTTTATCGGTATTCCTAGAAGTACTTGTCAGACCAATTTTTTTAGACTCTATGCACAATATATTTATTATTTATCTGCGTTATTAAAAAATATTCAATGTAGAATTGCTCTAACTTATGATCTTAGTCATATTGTTAACAAAAATGATTATTTAACAATTACTTGCCATTGGATAGATAGTAATTTTGTTATGCAAAAACATATTCTGACATTTTTGTATGATGAAGATCGTAGACACACTGGAAGATTTATTTCTGAATCTATTTCTAAAGTTGTAAAATATTATGGTATTGAAAGAAAAGTTTTATGTATAATTTTTGATAATGCATCTAACAACAACGCTGTTGTTGAGTTGTTGAAAGTTGAACTTTCTCCACCGTTATCCCAAATATTTCATGTTAAGTGTGCTTGTCATATATATAATTTAATCGTTAGAGATAGTCTTAAATTTTTTGAGCTTTATATTGAAAAAGGACCGGCTTGCTGTTGGCATTATTCAAGGAAATAATCGAAAAGCTAGTGTGAGAGAATTTAAAATCAAATGTGAACAAAATGGACTTAGATCGATATTTATGCCTGAAAAATGTGATACTAGATGAAATGCTACTTATACTTATTTAAAAACTTGTCATGCTTATAAAGTTCATATTACAATGACTTTTAATCAATATTCTGGTTCTTTTATTGAGTGTATGCTACATGATTCTGATTGGACTGCAATTGATGATCTTGTTAAATTTTTGAAAAAAATTTATATAGCTACAGTTGAATTCTCTGGTGCTTATTATCCTACTGTTTGTAATATTTTAACTTATTTAGCCGACATTTCATGTATGCTCAATGAATATAAGAATAAAGAAGGTTACAAAGAAGCTATTACTGCTATGATTGCTAAAGTTAAAAAATATTTTTATCCACTTCCCCTAATTTATTTGATTGGTGCTATAATAAATTCAAGTATGAAATATAATGTTATGGCCGAATTTAGTTCTATTATTTATAATGCTTTGGAGATACAACTTGAAGAAGAACTTTCTTTATTTACGGCTATGAGTGATGCGAACAGTTACATGGAAGCATTATATAACCATTATGCCGATTTACTTGATGAAGTCATACCGACAAATATCACTCCAATTATTGCTCTCGAGGAGCCATCATCTTCTAAAAGGCAGACACATAGTAGTTATCCTGATTACTTTTTTTATTTAAATGTTTGAGATAGGGTGCAACCTTCAATACACAAAACAACTTTTCAGAAAAAACTTAAGTATTTTCTTCGACAACGGATAGAGGATTTTAGAGAAAAGATCTGCGCATTGGATCGATGGAAGAATAATGAAAGACAATAACCAGTTATTTCAAAATTAGCTAGAGATATATTGAATGTTCCAATATCAACCGATGCATTGGAGAATGCTTTTAGTCAGGGACGACAACAGCTTGGAGACAACCGACACTCATTGGGAAGCAATGCTATGAAAGTTCTAGTTTGCCTTAGAGATTGGATTAGAGCGGAACGAAGAAATCAAGGAATAGAGGAGGAGCCAAAAGACTCAGCACAATCAAGTCCAATGCATGGTTTAGCCTCTGCCCCTGTTGATTTTGACTTTCCTATGACAGTTCTCATTAATATTAATATGCACGAGTTGAAAAAAATGAGGCAAACTTTGTAAATTTTTCATTCATGTAAATTATAAGTTTTGGATCATTTTGCAATTAATAAAATACAACATTCATTCACTCCTTACTTATTTTTTTCATTTAAATTAAATTTCTAGTTTAAATTAAATACTTTTAAGATATTATTAAAGTACTATAACATGTAATGTATATATCTTTCAACTTTCAAGTGATATTTTAAGTAGTATATATTTTACTTATATGTATATATATTTTCTATAGACTTTAAAGTAGTATATATTTAACGTATAAATGTGTATATGTTTTCTAAAGTAGTATATTGTCACGCCCCAAAATCCCATCGGGCCGGACTGGCACTCGAAGCCGAGAAGGCCCGGGAGAACCCATTCAAATACCTGTACCTTCACTTACATTCACCAAAAATTTGGGCAGCACTTCGTTACATATAGAAGGGTCTAATTTCCTGTATCAGCACAACACACACAAATATATATATATATATATATATATATATATATATATATATATATATAATACTTGGCCGTCGGGGCCACCACATATACAAATATAACATCACTATATAAACTCCCATGACTTGACCCTTCCTTATGTCTACAAAGCCTCTAGGACATATATACATGACATAACTAGGGTCGGGACAAACCCCCGCCCACACATGACTCCTGTACAATAACAAAACATAAGAAATCGACTCGGAAAGCTCCGAAGCAAACTGGAGCTCACCAACAATAGCTGTACGATCCGGCTCCTATCTATGCTGTGAATAAGCTGAAGTACCTGTGCCTGCAGCATGAAATGCAGGTCCCCCGTGAGGGACGTCAGTACGAAATATGTACTGAGTATGTAAAGCTGTAGATAATCATATGTGATATGGGGGATCAAGAAAATCATACACATGTGAATAAATCATAATAGAAGTGAACCACACTTCATAAACACTTTTAGGATCATGTACATTATCATTAATCTGAACTGGATTCTTGGATTCAAACACATTTGTGGAACGGTATATATTCGTTCATTTCATTCTTTACAATTATCATTCGCCATTACCTCCTCCTCCCGAACCTCCAACCACCTAACAATAATCAATATTGTACCGTACTGTGACCATTAGGCTGCCTCCAGTACATATCAATTGGGATCGACCCATGCTAGGCTTATGCCCCTGGGATACCACCCATAAACACATAAATAGGGATCGACCCATGCTAGGCTTATGCCCCTGGGATACCACCCACACGTATATCAAGTAACACACATAAGAAATCTTTCCAATAACTTAGTTCAAAAACTTTTGAGATTATTACATTAGTGTTCATGCCAATATAGTACCTTTGGAACAATGATACATCAATAGGAATCAAGTAATAGACCTTCTATACAATAACGATGTAATAAAGACTCATTAGTACATCAACAATGTGTTTCAGAATCATCAATATCACAACAATGAAATAGAAGCCTTTTGGTATATCAATGAAATATTTTGACACTTTATAGAATGGAAACAACTTCGTTGGTAATGTAGAACAATACATGTGTTTGGACAACCTTGGAATCTTACTTGATGGAACATTGGTGTTTTCATGCCAAAGAACATCGTTAGAGTATGCTTTACATACCTCGTTGTAGATTCCGACACCAATTCGACACAACTTCCCGCCTTTACAAATCACTTATCTACAATGAAATATTTGGCATCTAGTATTAGCAACCCAACACCACAATTCTCTTCCATAATTCCATACAACCAATATTTGTAAAACATTCCAAAAACCAACTTGATCAATAGGTTTATGTGTGTATATATATATAATCATCATTTCAATACCACATCATCACACCAAATCCCTTCACAATTCAACATAATCCAACCATGCACAAGAATAATCCAACATCATTTCCAATCATCTTTCAACAACAATCAAATAACATACTTCTTATGCTCACATGCATATATATATATATAAATATATATATATATATATATATATATATACATATCCATATAAATAACACCAACATAATTTACATCCTTACCATAAAATGGCCCTTTTGATTTCGAAGTCCTGTTGGCACAAATAAGGGGTGCTTCTCGAAGCCCTCGAGACGGTGAACACAACTACGGAATCAATTTGGATTTTCTACGGTTGAATCACAAGATAATTGGTGTTGAAATTAGTCTAGGGTTTCTTATTTCCAATAATATGATGATAATTGATGGATATAAGACCAATTATATCTATATAATGACCAATTTTCGTCCAAGAGATGATGGAAAATGACCATATTGCCCTTAAAAATTTAAGTAAATCCGAATCTGTCCATGATGGACTGTTTTGACAGGCTAAAGTAAATCAGCCATAACTCTTTGCTCCGATATCTGATTTGGGTGAAATTGGTATCGTTGGATATATAATTCAAAGGGATTTCATTTCATATAAAGTAGGCCACCCAGTTCGTCCTGTACAAGGAGTTATGATCGTTTGAAGTTGACCCTAAAAATCTGTTTTGAGAGGCTGAAGTAAAACGAGTATAACTCCTTATTCAGATGTTGGATTTGAATGAAACCAATTGAATTGGAAATAAAACTCAAAGATATTTCTTTTGATAGGTGGTAGCTCTCCCATTTCATTATATTGAGGGAGTTATGATCGTTCAAAGTCGACCCAAAAAACTGGCAGGCATCAGTAGTTTGAATTTCCTGCACATTTACTGTTCACAATTATCCCGGTCGCCGTTTTATAGTTTCGAACGTGCTCGATTATATCCGAAACTTATCCGTTTTTGGAAATCTTTATATAGTTGGAAAGCTTATCAATAAACTTCGTATGGAACCATCGACGGGCAAATTCCGGTATAAATAAAGTCGATTCCCATACACATATAATCAAACTATACACTTGAAACCATCTCAAAATAATCAATACTCATACTTAAACTCATATATACCTAACTTAGGATCAATAAATATACTCCAACACATATAACCATGGCTAATGCACATAATTAAGTATGGGGTGTTACATCCTTCCCCTCTTAAGGACATTCGTCCTCGAATGTAAATGCAGTTATTTAGCTGAAACAAGTTCGAATTCATAATTGATATTCACGTCATCATATCGATATTATGCATATGTAAAAACTTACTTGTTAGTGTCCCAGTTACACTCCTTGCACTTCTTTTTAACCTTTGAACAAATAAGGGTATTTCGATTTCATTGCTTCCTCCGCTTCCCATGTAATCTCTTCCCTTTGTTGATTTCTCCAAAGTACTTTCACCGATGCTACTTCTTTATTTCTCATCTTCTTAACTTGACGATCTAATATAGCAATAGGCATCTCCTCATAGGTAAGATATTCTGTTACTTGCACATCTTCAGTAGAAGTAATAAGGGACGGATCTCCGATGCACTTTCGAAGCATCAATACATGAAATACTGGATGCACTGATAAGAGTTCCTGGGGTAGCTCTAATTCATACGCAACTTTCCCACATCTTCGAATAATCTTATATGGGCCTATATATCGTGGACTCAACTTTCCTTTCTTGCCAAATCTCATCACCCCTTTCATTGGCGATACCTTCAAAAATACCCAATCGTCTAACGAAAACTCTAGCCCTCTTCTTCTACTATCCGCATATGACTTGTGTCGACTTTGGGATGTTTTCAACCGTTGCTGAATCACCTTGACTTTTTCTATGGCTTGATACACAAGATCCGGTCCGAACATAAGAGTTTCACCCGCTTCGAACCATCCTATTGGTGATCTACACTTCCTCCTATATAAAGCTTCATATGGTGCCATTTTGATACTTGAATGATAGCTATTATTGTAGGAAAACTCAATAAGAGGTAAATGATCATCCCAGATGCCTTTAAAATCTATAACACATGCTCGTAGCATATCTTCAAGTGTTTGAATGGTGCGCTCTGCTTGTCCATCCGTCTGAGGGTGAAAAACTGTACTCAGATTCACTTGTGTTCCCAAACTCCGTTGGAAAGACTTCCAAAAGTTTGCAGTAAATTGAGTTCCCCGATCCGATATAATAGAAGTTGGCACTCCATGCAATTGGACTATTTCTTTAACATACAGCTTCGAATATTCTTCAACTGTGTAAGTGGTCTTAACTGGTAAGAAATGTGCGGATTTAGTAAGCCTATCCACAATCACCCATATAGAATCAAATTTCCGAGTTGTACGAGGCAAACCTGTAACAAAATCCATGTTGATCATGTCCCACTTCCAAATTGGAAGATCTATGCATTGCATATAGCCTCCGGGTTTTTGGTGCTCAACTTTAACTTTTTGACAATTTGGACATTCAGCTACAAATTCTGCAATGCTCTTCTTCATGTCATTCCACCAATACATATCTTTCAAATCTTGATACATTTTGGTTGATCCTGGATGAATGGAATACCTTGAAAAATGTGCCTCTATCATAATCTTCTTTCTTAGCCCGTCTACATCCGGCACACACAATCGGTTTTGGCACTGAAGTACTCCTTCTCGCGTAAGCTCAAATGCCTTGGTCGCACCACTCTGAACGTTCTCCTTAAGCTGTAATAAAATAGGATCTGCATCTTGCTTCTCTTTCACCTCAGCTACTAATGAGGATTCCGCGGCATTATGCACAATAAGCTCCTCGTTCGGAGTTCCAAGAAGGCGAACTCCCAAACTAGCTAACTGGTGAAGATCTTTAATCATCCCTTCCCTTTCTATGGGCGCCAACATAGCCTTACGACTTAACGCATCAGCTACCACATTTGCTTTCCCTGGATGGTACAAGATATCAACATCGTAGTCCTTTAATAGTTCAAGCCATCTCCGCTGCCTTAAATTTAGATCCTTCTAATTAAAAATATATTGCAAGCTCTTATGGTCAGTATATATATCAACATGAACCCCATATAAGTAGTGGCGCCATATCTTTAAAGCAAAAATAACTGTTGTCAGCTCAAGATCGTGTGTAGGATAATTTTTCTCATGTGGCCGCAATTGTCTAGAAGCATATGCTATTACCTTACCATGCTGCATCAATACACATCCTAAACTAATTTTGGAAGCATCACAATACACTGTATACCCTTCGGTGCCTTCTGGAAGTACCAACACGGGTGTAGAAATCAACTTGTTCTTCAATTCTTGGAAACTCTCCTCACACGCATCATTCCATTGGAACTTGGATGCTTTATGCGTTAGCTTAGTTAAGGGTGCTGAAATGGAAGAAAAGTCTTTAACAAACCTTCTATAATAACCGGCCAACCCGAGAAAACTACGAATCTCCGTAGGCGTTGTGGGCCTTGGCCTGTTCTTCACAGCTTCTATCTTTTGAGCATCAACCTTTATCCCTTCACTAGATACAATATGACCCAAAAATGCCACCGACTTTAACCAAAACTCACATTTAGAGAACTTTGCATAAAGCTTACAATCACGAAGAGTCTGCAATGTCTGTCGTAAGTGATTGGCATGGTCCTCTTCTGATCTAGAATAAACTAGAATATCATCTATAAAAACTATCACAAATACATCCAGGAATGGCTTAAACACCCTATTCATCAAATCCATAAAAGCTGCAGGTGCATTTGTTAGCCCAAATGACATAACTAGAAACTCATAATGACCATACCTTGTTCGGAAAGCTATTTTGGGTATATCTTTTTCTTTGACCCTCACTTGATGGTAACCTGACCTCAAATCAATCTTAGAAAAGCACTTGGCGCCCTGTAACTGATCAAATAAATCATCAATTCTTGGGAGTGGATATTTATTCTTAATAGTCACCTTATTCAATTGTCGATAATCAATACACATCCTCAGCGAGCCATCCTTTTTGCGCACAAATAACACTGGTGCTCCCCAGGGGGACATACTAGGCCTTATGAATCCCTTCTCTAGCAAATCTTTCAATTGCTCTTTCAATTCTCGCAATTCTGCTGAGGCCATTCTATATGGAGGAATGGAGATTGGTTGGGTTCCTGGTATTACATCAATACCAAACTCTACTTCTCGTTCAGGAGGCAAACCTGGAAGATCTTCAGGGAATACATCAGGAAATTCATTTACCACTGGTACAATGTGAAGATCTGGTGATTCCGATTCCGTATTCTTTACTCTAACTAAATGACATATGTAGCCCTTGGAAATCATTTTTCTCACTTTGAAATAAGAAATAAATCTACCTCTTGGTGCGCCAATCTTACCTTGTCATTCAATAACTGCTTCATCAGGAAAATGTAAATACATCTTTTTCGTACAACAGTCAATTTTGGCATAACAAGACGCCAACCAATCCATACCCATTATAACATCAAAATCTACCATTTCTAGTTCCACAAGATTGGACATCGTGTCTCGACCACACACAGTTACTACACAATCTTTATAAACTCTTCTAGCAATAATAGATTCCCCAACCGGGGTAGACACTTCCAACGGTTTATCTAACAATTCGGGGGTCCTTTTGAACTTTCCAGCAACCAAAGGAGTAACATATGATAATGTAGAACCGGGATCAATTAGAGCATATACATCAAATGAAAATATGGACAACGTACCCGTAACCACATCTGGGAAAGCCTCTAGATTCTGTCGATCCGCTAAAGCATAAGTGCGATTCTGAGTCCTACTGGAACTGGCGACTCTTTTTTCATTGCTAGCGTGACCCGCAGGTCGTGCACCCCTACCAGAATAAGATACCGGTGATGATGATGCAACAGTTGATCCCAAAGGTCGTGCTATGCCACCTGTGCCTCTTCGTGGGCATTCTCTCATCATATGCCCTGTCATACCGCACCAATAACAAACATTTGTTACCATTTGACATATGCACATATGATGCCTTCCACATTTATTGCATGGCTCTCGAGGAGGTCTCGATTGGCTCATATTCCCTTGCCCATGATAACCCACAGATCGCGAAGTATGACCCTCACTTCTTTGCCCAAATTGACTGCCTCTGAACCCCTAATGTTGTGGTAGAGCACTAGCTGCAGAATAAGAAAATAATGGCCTAGGTGGTCTAGCAGAAAATTGAGGTCTAAAACCTCCTTGTGGCGCCATAAACTGCCCTGTAGATCTGGCCCTCTTAGAAGATCCGCTTTCAAATTCCTGTGTTCTTCTTCTTTGCCTCTGATCTTCCATTTTCTGTGCAAATGCTTGGATCCTAGCTATATCCATATCTTTATTCAGTGCAGCAATAGTACAATCCTTAACCAAATACGGATCCAATCCATTCACATACCGATGAACTCTATCATCCATAGTAGCTATAACATTAGGAGCATATCTGGACAAGGAATTAAATCGAAGACTATACTCCCTCACACTTGTATTACCCTGCCGAAGATTTAAGAACTGATCCGCACGGGCCTGACGAGTCTCATATGGAAGATAATGATCAATAAATGCCTCTTTGAACTCTTTCCAAGTAGCTGGGGGTGCATCAATGCCCCTTGACCGTTTCCAGTCTTCATACCAATATATAGCCTCACCTTTGAATCTATGCGCGGCTAACTCCACTGTCTCTCTGCCCGATACATGCATCACCTCTAGGGCCCTTTGGATCTGATCAATAAAGTCCTGCGGATCTTCATTAAGATCGGATCCGGTAAAAGTAGGCGGATCCATCTTAAGAAAATCTTGCGTCCGAAGACTAGCCGCCCTATCAGTACCGCTAGAACCCGCGACAGGAATAGCTTGCCCTTGGACTTGCCCAGCAACTATACGTGTCAAAAGTTGCACTGCATTTCTAAGATCTTGATCAACAGCATTAATAGGTGGCTCTGGGGATATAGTTCTCCTCCCCCTTATTTCTTCCGGATTGGGGGGAGTTTCTGATGCATGCTCAGCTGGAGCCTCACTTTGATTAACTGGTATAGTGGGTGACTTACTAGTCCCCTCTCCGGCAGCCACATCTACTTGCTTACCGGTATTCTTGCTTCTGGTAACCGGCATCATTACTATAATAAGAGAAACAAACTGATTCAGTGGTCAACTATGACTTCATATACAATATAAGCTCTATCGCACGATCTAAGACATAAAGAAAAGAAACAATTCCTAAATGTCCATAGCCTCCTGTTTATAGATGTGGTGAACAACACACCGATAAACAAGACTCTACGTAGACATGGCTTTGTAGACTCACTAGGACGAACCTCTCTGATATCACTTTTGTCACGCCCCAAAATCCCATCGGGCCGGACTGGCACCCGAAGCCAAGAAGGCCCGGGAGAACCCGTTCAAATACCTGTACCTTCACTTACATTCACCAAAAATTTGGGCAGCACTTCGTTACATATAGAAGGGTCTAATTTCCTGTATCAGCACAACACGCACAAATATATATATATATATATAATACTTGGCCGTCGGGGCCACCACATATACAAATATAACATCACTATATAAACTCCCATGACTTGACCCTTCCTTATGTCTACAAAGCCTCTAGGACATATATACATGACATAACTAGGGTCGGGACAAACCCACACCCACACATGACTCCTGTACAATAACAAAACATAAGGAACCGACTCGGAAAGCTCCGAAGCAAACTAGAGCTCACCAACAATAGTTGTACGACCCGGCTCCTATCTACGCTGTGAATAAGCTGAAGTACCTGTGCCTGCAGCATGAAATGCAGGTCCCCCGTGAGGGACGTCAGTACGAAATATGTACTGAGTATGTAAAGCTGTAGATAATCATATGTGATATGGGGGATCAAGAAAATCATACACATGTGAATAAATCATAATAGAAGTGAACCACACTTCATAAACACTTTTAGGATCATGTACATTATCATTAATCTGAACTGGGTTCTTGGATTCAAACACATTTGTGGAACGGTATATATTCGTTCATTTTATTCTTTACAATTATCATTCGCCATTACCTCCTCCGCCCGAACCTCCAACCACCTAACAATAATCAATACTGTACCGTACTGTGACCATTAGGCTGCCTCCAGTACATATCAATTGGGATCGACCCATGCTAGGCTTATGCCCCTGGGATACCACCCATAAACACATAAATAGGGATCGACTCATGCTAGGCTTATGCCCCTGGGATACCACCCACACGTATATCAAGTAACACACATAAGAAATCTTTCCAATAACTTAGTTCAAAAGCTTTTGAGATTATTACATTAGTGTTCATGCCAATATAGTACCTTTGGAACAATGATACATCAATAGGAATCAAGTAATAGACCTTCTATACAATAACGATGTAATAAAGACTCATTAGTACATCAACAATGTGTTTCAGAATCATCAATATCACAACAATGAAATAGAAGCCTTTTGGTATATCAATGAAATATTTTGACACTTTATAGAATGGAAACAACTTCGTTGGTAATGTAGAACAATACATGTGTTTGGACAACCTTGGAATCTTACTTGATGGAACATTGGTGTTTTCATGCCAAAGAACATCGTTAGAGTATGCTTTACATACCTCGTTGTAGATTCGGACACCAATTCGACACAACTTCCCGCCTTTACAAATCACTTATCTACAATGAAATATTTGGCATCTAGTATTAGCAACCCAACACCACAATTCTCTTCCATAATTCCATACAACCAATATTTGTAAAACATTCCAAAAACCAACTTGATCAATAGGTTTATGTGTGTATATATATATATAATCATCATTTCAATACCACATCATCACACCAAATCCCTTCACAATTCAACATAATCCAACCATGCACAAGAATAATCCAACACCATTTCCAATCATCTTTCAACAACAATCAAATAACATACTTCTTATGCTCACATGCATATATATATATATATATATATATATATATATATATATATATATATATATATATATATATATATACATATCCATATAAATAACACCAACATAATTTACATCCTTACCATAAAATGACCCTTTTGATTTCGAAGTCCTGTTGGCACAAATAAGGGGTGCTTCTCGAAGCCCTCGAGACGGTGAACACAACTACGGAATCAATTTGGATTTTCTACGGTTGAATCACAAGATAATTGGTGTTGAAATTAGGCTAGGGTTTCTTATTTCCAATAATATGATGATAATTGATGGATATAAGACCAATTATATCTATATAATGACCAATTTTCGTCCAAGAGATGATGGAAAATGACCATATTGCCCTTAAAAATTTAAGTAAATCCGAATCTGTCCATGATGGACTGTTTTGACAGGCTAAAGTAAATCAGCCATAACTATTTGCTCCGATATCGGATTTGGGTGAAATTGGTATCGTTGGATAGATAATTCAAAGGTCTTTCATTTCATATAAAGTAGGCCACCCAGTTCGTCCTGTACAAGGAGTTATGATCGTTTGAAGTTGACCCCAAAAATTTGTTTTGAGAGGCTGAAGTAAAACGAGTATAACTCCTTACTCAGATGTTGGATTTGAATGAAACCAATTGAATTGGAAAGAAGACTCAAAGATCTTTCTTTTGATAGGTGGTAGCTCTCCCATTTCATTATATTGAGGGAGTTATGATCGTTCAAAGTCGACCCAAAAAACTGGCAGGCCTCAGTAGTTTGAATTTCCTGCACATTTACTGTTCACAATTATCCCGGCCGCCGTTTTATAGTTTCGAACGTGCTCGATTATATCCGAAACTTATCCGTTTTTGGAAATCTTTATATAGTTGGAAAGCTTATTCAATAAACTTCGTATGGAACCATCGACGGGCAAATTCTGGTATAAATAAAGTCGATTCCCATACAAATATAATCAAACTATACACTTGAAACCATCTCAATATAATCAATACTCATACTTAAACTCATATATACCTAACTTAGGATCAATACATATACTCCAACACATATAATCATGGCTAATGCACATAATTAAGTATGGGGTGTTACATATATATATGGTGTGTATATGTTATATGTATATTATTTCAAGTGGTATTTTAAATAGTATATAATATACATATATGTGTATATATTTTCTATAGACTAAAATAGTATATATTTAATGTATACATATGTATAAGTGTGTAAAGTAGTATAATATGTAATGTATATATGTTATATGTGTATATATTTTCTATATACTCTAAAGTAGTATATATTTAATGTATACATGTGTATATGTTTTCTAAAGTTTATATATAGTGTATATATGTTGTATGTATATTGCTTCAAGTAGTATTTTAAATAGTATATATATTATATTGTATGTATATATGTGTATATATTTTCTATAAAATCTAAACTAGTATATATTTAATGTATATGTGTATATGTTTTCTAAAGTAGTAAACATTTAGTGTATATATGTTGTATTATATTGCTTCAAGTTGTATTTTAAGTAGTATATATATATTATATTGTACGTATATATGTGTATATATTTTCTATAGATTCTAAACTAGTATATATTTAATATATACATGTGTATATGTTTTTTAAAGTAGTATATATTTAGTGTATATATATTGTATGTATATTGTTTAACGTATTTAAAATGTATATAGATGTGTATATATAGTATATGTTGAAAAAAAATGTAAATTCATTTTTTTTTCTTTTTACATTTTGACCGGTCAAAACCGAATTCACGCTAATTGGGCCAATCCCGATCTATTGCAGCATATTTTACTATTTGGGCCAGGACCGGACCGGCTCGTTAAGAATAACCCGGTACCGCAGCGGCCCAGGAACTGGTAAAAAAGTGGGCCGGTGCCGGTTTGAATCGGAGCGGCCCGGTTGACCGGCAAACCTGATGCCTCTTTTGTTAAAAAAGAGAATTTGAATGCAATGACATGCACTCTTTTTCTCCCACTACATCACTAGTGTCATTTTCAGGGGATTCCAATGGTGATTCTTTATGGAAACCATAAAGCTGACATTTCCCAAGAAAAATTCATAGTGTTACTAAACTAGAATGTTTCAACTTCTCTATTTTTTTTTCTTTTCACTCCCTCTGTTTACAACTGTATCACCATTGCTTTCTTAAAATCCTGTAAGGAGAAATGACAATAGAGAGGAATATGTTAGCCAGTCCAACTTTTTGTGAGTGGAGTAATAATTTAATCACATCAGTCTGGACACCAGCCAGCCAGCCATCTATACGAAAAATATGGCAAAGGTTTTCGGAACTTATGAAATCTTTTCAGCGTTATAAATATCCAGAATTATACAGATATCCATTTACATCTTGACCAGCCCAACTTCAGCACAAACGCCATTTGCCACCCCTAGTTAAACCTCAAGGTATTCTTTACTTAACTAAGGTTATATGGTATCATCATCTCCATTCATGCTCCTTGAAGTCCCATTTGATATGGCTAAATATGAAGGGATTTACGTTATATACAGTAACTGTGACGTGCCACACCCATCTTTATTGATTTCCCAACGTTCTAGCTATGTAGCAGATTCAAATCAAGTTTCCACAAGTTAAAATATTGGAGCCAACTTGCTGTCAGCTTTGGGCGGGAACTTGGACAAGCATGCCAATAATTTAATGCATTTTGGAGGCTTCTCACAGCAGCTGGACGCCCAAGGAGCTGACCTGCTGCCACTTGAAAACGACTGCACACTGAGGCAAAAGATTTCTTGCCATTTTGGGCAATGGTTGACCAACCTTGCTCACAGCCTTTCCTTTTTTGTTTAGACACCCTCTAGAGCACTTTTCCCTAGCGTATTCAGCCTCTTAGCTTGTAAGGTCTCTCTATATTGTTGTACAAGCCCTTAGGGCAGATTCATTCCCATATTCTTGTATTGGAGATATAATAGAAAAGGGCTCTTGCCTCCCATATCTTTTCTTCTCTTTATTTCCTTCTTGTTGGTTGCCAAGCTTTCGCACCCTTTGTGATGTCGTGTGAGTTGGCAGTGAAGCATTGAGTAGCATCGAGGCTATCCCACACTGCCTAGAGAAATTAGGCCCGTGACAAGTGGTATTAGAGCAAGGTGACAAGTATGGCATACCACAACGAAGAGGAAGCTTATGAAGAAGACAACCAAGGGAACGAGTCCAGTAGGAAGACCATTAGACCATGACCAAGAAACGTGACAAAAGCAAGGTGAAGGACACCACTCAGATTCCAATAAGTGATAATCTGACTTTCAAAGAAGGTGAAGGTTCTGCCTCAGGCCATCTAGAAAAGAGAATCATCGCGTAGAGGCTGGTGTGGTGACCTTGAATCGGCACATTGAGATTATCGAAGGGAACTACAGTCCCCTTGAGAAAGTTGCCCTTGAAGGGCTGGGTGAAGTCAAGGAGAACCTTGTTGTGCTGACTGAAGTGCACTAGGAGGGAATGACCAAACTAGAGCTCAAGCTCACGGAGGTGTTGTCTGCATTGCATGGGGAAGTTGAGGCCCTAAAGAAACAGGTAGAGGCAACCAAAATTATTGATGGCTGAGGTCCAGTCACAATTCATGAGATACTTATTGAGGCCCCTAAACTCAAGGAACTCAAGGAACTCAAGGGTGAAAGGAGTGCTCTAGACGTCGAGAATTTCATATGGCAAATGGATGTTACTTTGAGTATGTCAACATAATTGGCGAAGCTGCCAAGATCCGTAAGGTGGCCATGTGTTTGGAAGACACTGCTAGCTTGTGGTAGCATAGGAAGAAGGCAGACATGGAGCACGGAACATGTTCCATCACTGATTGGGGTGGGGGCAGTTCAAAGAGGAATTGAAGAGACAGTTGTATCCTCGAAATGTTGTTCATGAGGCCAGTCATAAGTTGAGGGACCTCAAACAAACATCCTCCATCCGGGACTACGTGAGAGTTCACGAACCTCACTCTTCAAATTCTAAATCTAAATAATGAGGACTTGCTGTTTAATTTCTTGAATGGCCTCCAGAATTGGGTCAAACAAGAGTTACAAAGACATCAAGTCAAGGACGTGGATGAGGCTATTGTAGTGGCTAAGTCCTTGACTGGTTTTCGCACTGATAACACCAAGGCAAAGGAAAACCACCGGAGATCTGTTGCTACCAAGGGAGATTCAGGAGAACAGAGCAAAGGCAGAATTGCTCGCAGTAGGGGTCGTGAGCTCAGAGGTGACCATAACCAGACTTCGCAGTTCCACAAGAATTCGCAGTTCCATCGTGATGGCTGTTATCTTTGTGGCAATATAACTCATGGCTGTCGAAATTGTCCACACAGGGGATTTGAATGACATCGTAACTAGAGACATTACTGTAGATATTCTGACCAAAAACTGTGACATTCCATGCGCTCGGAGATGACAGAACTTGAACGTTTCACTGTTTCTGTTTTTTTTCCCTTACCACTCTCTCTGCTTACAACAACTGTATCATGATTGCTCTCATAAAATCCTGGAAAAGAGAAATGACAATATGTTAGTTGATCCAACTTTGTGTGAGTGGGATAATAATTTAATCACATCTGTCTGCACACCAACCATAATTATCAATGAAAAATATAGGTAAGGTCTTCGGAACTTACGAAAATTGAAATGTTTGGACGTTGTGATTATCCGGAATTATCCAGATATCCATTTACATCTTGACCCACCCAACTTCAGCACAAACTGACCGTTTGCCACCCTAGTTAAATCTAAAGGTATTCTTTGAGTAACTAAGGTTATATGGTATCATCATCTCCATTCATGTACCTTGAAGCCCCATTTGATATGGCTAAATATGAAAGAGATTGTTATGGATCTTTATGGAAGGATCGATTCACAAAGCGATATATAAATTCAGCTCGTTAAAGGGAGGCGAAAATCTTAGAGTTCAATGGAAGAGAGAACTCTGATCTCTTAAGATCGTTAAAGGGAGACTGAAACCTTAGAGTTCAGTGAAAGAGAGAACTTCAATCTCTTGCTGCTAAAATAAAGACTTATTGATTTATTCTCCAAAAAAAACCCTTTAAATAGAAGGATTATAGCAATAGTCTAGTCTAATCCTTATGAAAGTAGAAAAAATCTAATCCTTATGAAAGTAGGAAACATAAAACCCTATTCTAGAAAGTCTAATCCTTATAGAAGTAGGAAACATAAAACCATATTTTAGAATAATAAATAACAACAACAACAACAAACCCAGTGTATTCCCACCTAGTGGGGTCTGGGGGGTAAGATGTACGCAGTCCATACCTCTACCTCTAAAGAGGTAGAAAGGCTGTTTCCGATAGACCCCCGGCTCAAGACCCGAGATACCGCACAAATACATAGTAAAGCACAGAACAAGATTTCATAACATAAACACGGCACCCATAATTAATAAAAACAGAGAAAAGCACACAGATTCGTAATAAAACATAGAACAAGGTACCATAACAAGAATAATACCCCCACCAAGTAATTCCCTACACTAGCGACCCAAACTGACCCTAGCCTTCTGCCCTAATTCGCGTCCTCCAGATCTTCCTATCTAGGGTCATGTCCTCGGTGAGCTGTAACTGCTCCATGTCCCGCCTAATCACCTCACCCCAGTACTTCTTCGGCCTACCCCTATCCCGCCTAAAATCATCCAACGCTAGCCTCTCACACCTACGAACCGGGGCATCCATGCCCCTCCTCATCACGTGTCCGAACCATGTCAATCGGACCTCCCGCATCTTATACTCCACTGGGGTCACACCAACCTTCTCCCTGATAATCTCATTCCGAACTCTATCCCCTCTAGTCAGCCCACACATCCAACGCAACATCCGCATTTCTGCCACCTTCATTTTTTGGATGTGGGAGTTCTTAACTGGCCAATACTCCGCTCCATACAACATGGCCGGACGGACTACCGCCCTGTAGAATTTGCCTTTAAGCTTGGGTGGCACCTTCTTATCACACAACACCCCCGACGCGAGCTTCCAATTCATCCATCCCGCCCCAATACGGTGCGAGACATCCTCGTCAATCTCGCCGTTACCCTGGATCACGGACCCGAGATACTTGAAACTATCCCTCTTACATACCTCCTGTGATTCCAACTTCACTACCACCTTATTCTCCAGCCTCACGTCATTAAACTTGCATTCCAAATACTCGGTCTTGCTTCTGCTCAACCTGAACCCTTTAGACTCAAGCGTTTGTCTCCACACCTCTAATTTGTCATTCACACCCCCTCGCGTCTCATCAATCAAAACTACATCATCTGCAAAAAGCATACACCAAGGCACCTCCCCTTGAATATGCCGCATCAACACATCCATCACCAAAGCAAACAAAAAGGGACTAAGAGTAGATCCCTGATGCAATCCTGTCAAGACAGTGAAATGCTCTGAGTCTCCTCCCACCGTCCTCACCTGAGTTTTCGCTCCATCATACATGTCCTTAATTGCTCTGATATACGCCAGCGGGACTCCACTCACCTCCAAGCATCTCCAAAGCACCTCCCTGGGGACTTTGTCGTATGCCTTCTCCAGGTCGATAAATTGACTTATTTTAGATAAAACTACTAAAAATATAATTAAATATTTAATTAATTGACTTCCACGGATCCACAACATTACTCCCCTCACGTTGAAAGAGCTTGTACTCAAGCTCGAATTCCAGGGAATAGTGTGAACTGAATCATCCAATTCCAGCCATAAACAACTTTTCTTGAAATTGACGCGGATAGATTTCAACTTTACCAGTTTGCCAAAGTTTGACTAATTTGTCCATTGAGTTACTACTTTCACTAGATCCAAGTCGCTGGAAAGTTTGCCAGAGTGTGACTAATTTGCCCATCGGCTTGCTACTTTCACTAGGTCAAAATCGCTGGAAATAATGTTTCTATACTTCTTCCTAATTCATTGGTCCCTTTGCTTGTTTAAGTTGATAATACCCTATTTCTCCCAACATGTGAAACCCAACCACTTCAATCTTTTCTGCTTCCTTTGTATGTTGATTTTCAAGAAGTTAATCACAACGATGTCCCAAAATTAATTGGTTGGTGACATCACAAGTAGGAAATTCCATCTTTGTATATGTCGGTACGATTGAACGAGAATTACCACTTATTAGATGATTTTGATCGGCTAGTTGAATAGGTGATGTATTGTCTTTAGTAGCAGAAATTGTTGATAGGGCAGTCGTCGGTGCGCTACTCGACCCTAGTCTGTGGGTTGCTGGCTTTGTGGAGCCAATTCTCAAGCTAGACAATTGTTCTTGGATGACTTGGACAATTCTTTCGCATAAGCATTGGTCCATTGCTGCAATTTTAGAGTCCATTGGAGTTTCTGTAATTGCACGCTCTTTCTGAAATCTGAAATTGATCTCATCGCCCATTGTGTTAGGCTCTGATACCAAATTGTTATGGATCTTTATGGAAGGTTCGATTCACAAGGCGATATATAAATTCAGCTCGTTAAAAGAAGGCTGAAACCTTAGAGTTCAATGGAAGAGAAAACACCGATCTCTTCAACTCATTAAAGGGAGGTTGAAACCTAAAAGTTCAATGAAAGAGAGAACTTCAATCTCTTGCTTTTTGCTGAAATACGACTTATTGATTTATTCTCCAAAAACTCCTTTAAATAGAAGTATTACAACAATAGTCTAATCCTTATGAAAGTAGAAAAAATAAAACTCTATTGTAGAAAGTCTAATCCTTATGAAAGTAGGAAACATAAAAGTCTATTCTAGAAAGTCTAATCCTTATAGAAGTAGGAAACATAAAATCCTATTCTAGAATAATAAATACAACAACAACAACAACAACAACAAACCCAGTGTATTCCCACCTGGTGGGGTCTGGGGGGGGTAAGATGTACGCAGTCCATACCTCTACCTCTAAAGAAGTAGAAAGGTTGTTTCCGATAGACCCCCGGCTCAAGATACAAGATGCCACACAATTACAAAGCAAAACACCAAACGGGGTTACAAAAATATATAACATAAATACGACAGGCAAAAGTAAAAGGGAAAGGGAAAGTGAAAGTGAAAGTAAAAGTAAAAGAAAAGTAAAAGAAAAAGAAAAGTAAAAGAAAAGTAAAAGAAAAGTAAAAGAAAACAAAGGAGAACACCCAGATTCGTACTAAAACAAGGGACGCGGAAACATAACCAGGATACTACCCCCAGCAAGTAATTCCCTACACAAGCGACTCATACGGGCCCTAGTCCTTTAGTCCTCTGCCCTAATTCGCATCCTCCAGACTTTTCTATCTAGGGTCATGTCCTCGGTGAGCTGTAACTGCTCCATATCCCGCCTAATCACCTCACCCCAGTACTTCTTCGGCCTACCCCTACCCCTCCTAAAACCATCCATCGCTAGCCTCTCACACCTACGAACCGGGGCATCCATGCCCCTCCTCTTCACGTGACCGAACCAGCTCAATCGGACTTCCCGCATCTTGCACTCCACCGGGGTCACACCAGCCTTCTCCCTGATAGTCTGGTTCCGAACTCGATCCCCTCTAGTCAGCCCACACATCCAGCGCAACATCCGCATCTCTGCCACCTTCATTTTTTGGATGTGGGACTTCTTAACTGGCCAACACTCCGCTCCATACAACATGGCCGGACGGACTACCACCCTGTAAAATTTGCCTTTAAGCTTGGGCGGCACCTTCTTATCGCACAGCACCCCCGACGCGAGCTTCCACTTCATCCATGCCGCCCCAATACGGTGCGAGACATCCTCGTCAATGTCCCCGTTTCCCTGGATCACGGACCCGAGATACTTGAAACTATCCCTCGAACATACCACCTGTGATTCCAACTTCACTACCACCTCATCCTCCAGCCTCACGTCATTAAACTTGCATTCCAAATACTCTGTCTTGCTTCTGCTCAACCTGAACCCTTTAGACTCAAGAGTTTGTCTCCACACCTCTAATTTATCGTTCACACCCCCTCGAGTCTCATCAATCAGAACTATATCGTCTGCGAAAAGCATACACCACGGCACCTCCCCTTGAATCCGCCGCGTCAGCACATCCATCACCAAGGCAAACAAAAAGGGGCTAAGAGTAGATCCCTGATGCAATCCTGTCAAGACGGTGAAATGCTCTGAGTCTCCTCCCGCCGTCCTCACCTGAGTTTTCGCTCCCTCATACATGTCCTTAATTGCTCTGATATAAGCCTGCGGAACTCCACTCACCTCCAAGCACCTCCAAAGCACCTCCCTGGGGACTTTATCATATGCCTTCTCCAGGTCGATAAACACCATGTGCAGGTCCTTCTTCCTTTCCCTATACTGCTCCACCAGCCTCCGCACCAGGTGGATTGCCTCCGTCGTCGAGCGGCCAGGCATAAACCCAAACTGGTTTTCCGAGATAGACAATATCCGTCTCAGCCTCACCTCGACCACTCTCTCCCAAATCTTCATAGAGTGACTCAATAACTTAATCCCTCTATAGTTATTGCAACTCTGGATGTCCCCCTTATTCTTATAGAGAAGGATCATGGTGCTCCACCTCCAAGCCTCGGGCATCTTTGCCGTCTTGAAGATTTTGTTGAACAATCCAGTCAACCACCTTACACCAGCCTCTCCAACGAACTTCCAAAACTCCACTGGTATCTCGTCCGGCCCCGTCGCCCTACCCCTTCGCATCCTGCGAACAGCCTCTCTAACCTCTTCTACCCTAAAACGTTTACAATAACTAAAATCCCGACACTCCTCTGAGTGTTCCAGCTCCCCTAACTCAATAGCTCTGTCCCCTTCGTCATTCAAGAGTCTATGGAAGTACGACTGCCATCTATCCTTAATGTGGCTGTCCTCCACCAACACTCTACCGTCCTCCCCCTTAATGCACCTCACCTGGTCGAGGTCACGCCCCTTCCTCTCCCTAGCCTTAGCAAGTCTAAACAACATTTTCTCCCCTCCTTTCCCCTGTAACCCTGCATACAAGCGCTCGAAGGCGGCCGTCTTAGCTGTCGTGACAGCTGACTTAGCCTCTTTCCTAGCAAGCTTGTACTCCTTCCTATTTACCCGCTTCTCTTCTTCGTCCTTACTCTCAACCAACTTAGCATACGCCCCTTTCTTGATCCCCACTTTCTTCTCCACCTCTTCATTCCACCACCAATCCCCCCGATGGTGCCCGGCTCGGCCCCTAGAAACACCCAACACCTCACATGCATTCTCCCTGATGCACCTCGCCGCCCTATCCCACATACTATCCACGTCCCCCCTACACTCCCAAACCCCCATACCCGCCAACTTCTCCCCTATCTCCCACGCCTTCACTGGCGTCAAGCCGCCCCACTTAATTCTAGGTCTACCCTCCTTACTTCTCCTCTTTCCAATCTTCTTTATACCCAAGTCCATAACCAAGAGCCTATGTTGGGTCGAAAGATTCTCACTCGGGATAACCTTACAGTCCCTACACAACGCCCTATCCCCTTCCACGGATCCACAATAGGGATTTACATTATATACACGTGACAGTACATTAAAATTTTCTACACTATCACTGCAGCTTAACCCATAATAACATGTTACATATCATTTTCTACCGAAGGCTTCTAGCAAATACTTATATATAATTATACTGTCACTGACCTGATTATGTAAATATTTTTTATATTCCCATTGCAAGAACTTAAACCCAATATGAAAGAACTTAACAATCCAAACAAAACGTGGAGTCAGAATTTATAAATCTCTAAAACAACGAGCTGGTGAATCTAAGAATTTAGCACACTACTAGTTCTTTCCTCCTCCCAGCAAATGAGCACTAGGTATGCAGATTCCAGAAACATTAGTACCAAAGCATCTAACCTGCAAACGATGTATGTGAACTGCATCGGAATTCAGGAGCATCACACCCAGCAGAGGAGCTAAGGTCAGTGAAGGATGGTAAGATGACATCATTCTGGAAATGATAGTGTATATTTCAAATACTAACACTTTTTACACACACATACACACGCCAGAGCTGTTCATGTAATTTTTAGCAAAATATTTGGTTTGCCACTCGTAGTACCTATATCCAGTTCTCATGTTCCCTATCGGCTGGAATTGCTTGTCTTAAAGGAATGATATTTTGGATCTACCAGCAATAAAAGGGATTAACAGATGAAAGAACAGCAGTAGATTAAACCTGATAAAGACGCAAGGGAAATACAGATTTATTTTTTCTTTTTTTAAAAAGAAAATCCACAGGAAGGGATGGAATGGAAGATGAGTTTTGATCTTGTTCATTTGCCTTGGCCACACAAGAGCACCCATATCCTCACATATTTCTTTTTTATGAGGGAGGTGGCCAGCTGTCCATGTCAGTATGAAGCACACAATCCATAGAGCAGCCTACTATAGCCGACAAGCATAGGGATTAAGTAATCCAGTGCACCGAAGTTAAAGCAGCTGGGCTCACACAGAGTGTTAAAGAAAACTGAACCTAGCATCTCCAGTTTGCTACTCCTATGCCTAAATCATTCAATAATGACCTGGATTCTCACATATCCATAGACATATTTAGATAACATAATGCTACTGCATACTGGATCACAAATTATAGGTTCACATATAGAGAAATAAAGGCTTCTTAATTAAACCCCTTAAACTGATATCATGTAGAATGATATGGTTCCAGTTCAACAGTAGACAGCCTTCAATCTTTTTTCCCATTTCAAAGGTGAAATCAAAAGGTTATGTGAATTTTTCAGAAAGGGGGGGCAATGAAAAAGAGACAACCAAACAAAGGGGGCTGGTGGCCAACTTAATCTTGGATGGAACAAATATAACCAATTATAAGAACCATGGTCCTCTGTTGCATGCCAAATTTTGCTAAAATCAAATCAGATATCTGTGAAATAACAGGATAAATGGCACATACACTTCAAGGAAGCTCATCGGGATTCTTCCTTCGCGATTATAGAGAGCTTCATACAGGATTTCAGGCATTAGTATCTGAACAACTAAGTAAAAGAGACAGGCTTGAATATAAATCAATTTTAGAAAGTTTATAAGCAAATATTATAGCTACACAACACAAGTTCCAAAATACTATCAAACAGACCAATTATCCCAGAATGGCAGCAACATCTCATCAGCAATTAAACATAAAGAATACGAACTATGTACTTATAGAAGGGAGCAGAAAATGAGGAAAAATAGCACGAAACCTATTTCAAGTAATTAGTCAAAGAAGAAATGTTTGTTAGAAAAATGACTAATTGATAATAGTTCCCAAATAACAGCAAGCTTCTTGTTCCATCATAAAAATTTGAATGTATAAATGTCGTTTGAAGGACAAAATTTTCTGATTTCATGAATGTAAAAGTTGTTTGTAAGGAAATTAATATTGAAAAATTAGTGTCAGGTCACTGCCTAAACTTTACTAGCGTCATTTTTGTCATTAACATTATTCCCCTCAGTCTTCAGGATCATAACCATTTCCTGAGATCCCTGAGTAGCTTCTTCATTGGAACAATGATTCTTCAGAACTGTTGAGATGTCAATTTCAGAAGCTCCAGCAAGCTTAAATCGTTCAACTGCAGTGTCAAGGTTCTCTTTCCAACCAGTCAATCCCAATTTACACTCAACTTGAGACTGCTCAAAAAGCATATTACCCCAAAATAAATGTATTTGAGATCGCATTACAGCAGCTTGCTGTGCAGCCTCATCAGCTGAAATTTCACCAGGACCACCTGTAGCTGACACCTCACCTTCCGGACTACCTCCCTGTTTCTTCCTTCTCCTTAGTAGTTCATCCTTCTTGCTTGTACTAGGATCCTTCAGTTCATTAGCCCTCAGCTCCTCTAGCTTTTCCCACATCTGAGTCGCTGCTTTCATTTTCTCTTCTGCACTTTTAAATAGAGTAAGTGTCTCAGTAGGATCCCAATTAGACAGGTCCTCTTTCTTAGCCAGCACAAAGGACCATTGGAGTTTTGCCATTTCAAATTGCTGCTGCCCTAATGCCAGCAACCCCTCATAAAAGTCTGGTTTAATCAAGAGAGCCTTCTCATACTTCTCTTTGGCCAGAGAATATTTTTCTTTCACCCAGTCATATGCTGCTTGAAGCTCAGTAGCCATCGTCTCCTTTGAAGCAGAATCATCAATTGGCATTCGTTTCTTCGCCGCACACATGTGAACATTTCCCCAGTTGAAAAAAGCCAGAGCAGCCACTTCCTGAAACTTTAAGGCAGCCTTGTCAAAAAGAGCTTGAGCCGCTTCACTTGTCACAGTCTCCTCAAGGGCTTCAGAGCTAAGCTCCATTCCAAGCTCATGCAGGTCAATGTGAGCATCCGAATCAATGCCAACATGAGTCCTGAATAACTGAGCAAACTCGAACAACCAATCATCCATCTCACCTTCCTTGCACTCAGGATCTTCTGTTGTGATTTTCTCTTTGGTAATACCCTTCTCTGACTTGTTAATTTCACTGTCCAGAGTTTCCACCATGGAATCACTAAGTGAAGAGTGGGATCCACTCTCATCTGCTATAGTCTCCTCACTCTCAACAGGCCTCTCTTCCTCTTCCAACAAAGCTGGTTCTTGTTCAGGAGTCACCTCGACAATATGCAATCTCAACATCCCAATGGAGTCACCTTCATCTGCATCAGGGTTTTTTGTTACAAGACTATCAACCCAGGACTCGGCCAATCTAAGCTCATCCGTACAGGTAATAGTTACTAAATCATCATCACTGTCCTTGTATTTAACAAGAACAGACTTTGACATTGGAAACCGTTTCATAACAATATCCCTCAAGACTCTAAAACTGCAGTTAACAGGCATTTGGGCAAGCCTTATATCATGATCATAAACAAGTTTCAATGGCCTCCAACGGTTCACAACATTTTTAGAATGTCTATGGGCTGCCATTGATGCTGATGTAGAAGCCCGGTGCTTCTGATCATCCCTACTAGGACTTACATTAGGTTTAGAAGGACTATTTGAAGGCTTCAGGGAAACCCTTGGCAACTGAACTTTGGCCTGAGAGGGCTTATCTGGTTTACTATTAACTGATACAATCGTAGCCCCAATTGAAGGTACTGGCTTCTTAGACATTGATCGAGAAGGTAAACACGGTACTAGACCGGCAATAGAGGCCGCACCCACTGCAGATGCACCAAGTGCAGCAGGAGATGGGCGGCTGTGGAGGTCTTGCTGGGTATCCTGGCGAGGACCAAGTACCATACTCAATCGTGCTGCAATTTCCAAAGCATCCCGGTGATTCCCATCAGCATCCAATAGCATTTGCACATCTTGCATTGCCATTTCATACTTGCCCACAGCCTCAAGTGCACGGGCCCTTCGTAGAAAAGCTCGAACAAAACGAGGCTGAACCTGAAGTGCCATAGTACACTCGGAAATAACAGAATCATAATCTATGGGTTTCATTTGCATCACACAAGCCGCTCTGTTGCTATGGAACACGGCTCTTTCTGGGTGATTTTTCGGTGTAAGTTTGAGAGCATTATCATATTGTTGCAAAGCACCAACATAATCCTTAGCCTGAAACCTTTTGTTTCCCTCTTCTTTCAGCTCATGGGCTCTTTTTAAGAAAATTGATGAGTCCAAATCAATAGTACCATTAACAACAGGCTTATGATTCTCCCCTACAGCCCCTTGATTCTGACTAACACCACCCTTTTTCTTCTTACCACCAGATTTTCCCATATAATTTCTTTCAAAAAAAATTCAAGATTCAAACTTTAATACTTATAACCAAACTTTGTCAAAATCCCACTATTTTGTTTATTGTATGAATGAAGAAGAAGAGGAAAAAAACAACTTACAGATAAGAGTTTACAGCTTTGGTGGAGAATTCAGAAATGGGTCTTCAAGAAAAAGGCATATTGGCGAGGTTTTGAATTTGAAACCCTAGATAGAGGAGAGCATCCCTATAGGATTACTTCAGTTTTTAAAATCTTCAATGTGGGATTGAATATCTATTGTAGGCCCTGGATAATTTGGTTCATTGTGAACCGTTGGATCGCTGATTCAGTGCGAGCATCACCGTTGGAAGGGTAATCACGGTAGGATTTATTAGCTACGAGAAGGACGTTAGCTATATTTTTTGTCTATGTTGCTGTTCACTTGGAACTTTGAAGATAGAAGGAATGTAGGATGAAGACGTCACGAATTCGGATGCTGGTCTGTTTTTATTTTATTGAAATTAATCACCACTCTCTCATATTATTCCTCTAATTGACATGACACTCTTTTTAATAAAATATTTATTAAGAACTTATTTTACTAAATTAATTTCATTAATTATTTTTAAAAAATATAAATTTGAGTTTCATACTTATTATGTAATCATTTAATTATAAAAGTAGTAGTGAAATAATATGACAAAAATTCTCTTAATTTCATAAATTAAATAAATAATTAAAATAATTATTTTTAGTAATAAGTCCAAACAAAATGAAATGGAGAAAATAGTTGATTACTTTATTATAAATAATAGTCTCAAATTACTTGTCATTTATTAAATTTAATAGAATTAATTGTATTTTTCTCACATTACCCTTACAATTAATTCTCTTTTAAAGTGTAAATAAGTAATTTTCAAAGTTGAGTATCTTAAAGGATAAATTAGTAATTATATTATTCTTCTTATTTATGGTTTCTTGAAAAGTGTTGTTAGACAATAAATATTGAGTCGGAAAAACAATAATCGGAACAAGAAAAATGTCTCAACAATCGTTTTATTGATTTCAACATATGAGTGTTACAATATCTATGAATCCTCTGACTCGCCTTTTTAAATATAAATTCTAGTGCTTCGAGCTTGATTTTGAATGTTGGTGAACTTGATAAATTTGATCTCGACTTGTATTTGAATTCAAAGGTTTTGGAGCTTGTTCTTGAATCTTGTGGTCTTGATCTTTAATCTTGATGAACTGGATCTTGATTTATGAATTTGATGAACTTAATCTTGGCTTGTACTTGAATTCAAAGATTTTTGAGCTTGATCTTGAATTTTGTTAAACTGAATTTTGATTGCTTGAATTTGTTGAGAAATTTACGACGTGTGATCCATGAGCTCTCTCTTTCTTCTTGTTAGAATTATTGGTGGCTTTTTTGAATTATGAGATTCCTATTTATAGTTATAGAAAGAAAAGAGTCATGATGAAGGTGAACTTCTTTTAACTAATTAGTTAAGCTACATGACACATTTTTATGGACTTTTGATTTCACTAGGCCTGCTGCATCATTTTGATATGTGGCATAATCCTGTTGGCTCCTTCACTTGACTTGGCATGTTGCATCATTTGACACGTGACGCTTAATTGGGTCTCTAGAATAAGATAACATCTTGGTCTTAACAAAGTTGGCTCATCATCTGTAGCCCAAATCAATGGACTAGCCTAACATGAATGTAACAGCCCAGGCCACCGGCGCATGCGAAATTGTCCGCTTTGGAGCCTCGGCCCCTCACGGTTTTAAAATGCGTCGCACACGTGGAAGGTATCCATGCACCTATAAGGCACACTTCGTTCCTCTTCACTACCGATGTGGGATTTGCCTAAGTGAATGCAGGCGTTACGTATCGCCGTCCCTACACTCACCCCCCGTAGGGACTCAGCGTCCTCGCTGAGGTTTGCCCCACCATCGGCACCGGCGCTGGCTCTGATACCAACTGTAACAGCCCAGGCCACCGGCGCATGCGAAATTGTCCGCTTTGGAGCCTCGGCCCCTCACGGTTTTAAAACGCGTCGCATACGTGGAAGGTATCCATGCACCTATAAGGCACACTTCGTTCCCCTTCACTACCGATGTGGGATTTGCCTAAGTGAATGCAGGCGTTACGTATCGTCGTCCCTACACTCACCCCCCGTAGGGACTCAGCGTCCTCGCTGAGGTTTGCCCCACCATCGGCACCGGCGCTGGCTTTGATACCAACTGTAACAGCCCAGGCCACCGGCGCATGTGAAATTGTCCGCTTTGGCCAGGCGTTACGTATCGCCGTCCCCGACCTCACGGATTTGTTCCACGGGCGTTACGTATCGCCGTCCCCGTGAACGTGTCACATACGTGGAAGGTATCCATGCACCTATAAGGCACACTTCGTTCCCCTTCACTACCGATGTGGGATTTGCCTAAGTGAATGCAGGCGTTACGTATCGCCGTCCCTACACTTTTGTCACGGCCCAAAATCCCATCGGGCCGGACTGGCACCCGAAGCCGAGAAGGCCCGGGAGAACCCGTTCAAATACCTGTACTTTCACTTACATGTCACCAAAAATTTGGGCAGCACTTCGCTGCATATAAAAGAATCTAATTACCTGTATCAGCACAACACGCACAAATATATATATATAAATATATAATACTTGGTCGTCGGGGCCACCCCATATACGAATATAACAGTACTATATAAACTTCCATGACTTTACCCTTCCTTATGTCTACAAAGCCTGTAGGATATATATGACATAACTAGGATCGGGACAAATCCCCGCCCACATATGACTCCTGTACAATAACAAAATATAAGGAACCGACTCGGAAAGCTCCGAAGTAAACTGGAGCTCACCAACAGTAGCTGTATGACCTGGATCCTACTGGTACGGTGTATGAGCTGAGGTACCTGTGCCTGCAGCATGAATGCAGGTCCCCCGTAAGGGACGTCAGTACGAGATATGTACTGAGTATGTAAAGCTGTAAATAATCATATGTGATATGGGGGATCAAGAAAATCATACACATGTGAATAAATCATAATTTACATCCTTACCATATAATGGCCCTTTGGGTTTTGAAGTCCTGTTGGCACAAATAAGGGGTGCTTCTCGAAGCCTTTGAGACGATGAACACAACTACGGAATCAATTTGGACTTTCCACGGTTGAATCACAAGATAATTAGAGTTGAAATTAGGCTAGGGTTTGTTCTTTCCTATAATTGATGATGAATCTAATTTTTGAGCTCATATACATGTATATATACACATATTCCCGTCCATAATACCATAGAAAATGACCAAAGTGCCCTTAAAATTTAAATAATGTCAAATATGTCCTCCGGTGGACTGTTTTGACAAGCTGAAGTAGATAGACCATAACTCTTTGCTCCGATATCGGATTTGGGTGAAATTGGTATAATTGTAAAGATAATTCAAAGTTCTTTCATTTCATATAAATTAGGCCACCCAGTTCGTCCTGTACAAGGAGTTATAATCGTTTGAAGTTGACCCTAAAAATCTATTTTGAGAGGCTGAAGTAAAACGCGTATAACTCCTTACGCAGATGTTGAATTTGGATGAAACTAATTGCATTGGAAAGAAGACTCAAAGATCTTTCTTTTTATATGTGGTAGCTCGCCCAGTTCATTATATTGAGGGAGTTATGATCGTTCAAAGTTGACCCAAAAACTGGAAATTTTCCTGCAATTTTACTGTTCACATCCCGGCCACCGTTTTATAGTTTCGAACGTGCTCGCTTATATCCGAAACTTATCCGTTTTTTTAAAATCTTTATATCGTCGGAAAGCTTATTCAATAACCTTCGTATGGAAACATCGACGGGTAAATTTCGGTATAAATAAGGTCGATTCCAATACACATATAATCAAACTATACACTTGAAACCATCTCAAAATAATCAATACTCATATATACCTAACTTAGGATCAATACATATACTCCAACACATATAACAATGGCTAATGCACGTAATTAAGTACGGGGTGTTACATCTTTCCCCCCTTAAGGACATTCGTCCTCGAATGTGAATGTAGTTATTTAGCCGAAACAAGTTCGAATTCATAATTGATATTCACGTCATCATATAGATGTTATGCATATGTAAAAACTTACTTGTTAGTGTCCCAGTTCCACTCCTTGCACTTCTTTTTTATCTTTGAACAAATAAGGGTATTTTTGAAGGTATCGCCAATGAAAGGGGTGATGAGATTTGGCAAGAAAGGAAAGTTGAGTCCACGATATATAGGCCCGTATAGGATTATTCGAAGATGTGGGCAAGTTGCTTATGAATTAGAGCTACCCCAGGAACTCTCATCAGTGCATCCAGTATTTCATGTATCGATGCTTCGAAAGTGCATCGGAGATCCGTCCCTTATTACTTCTACTGAAGATGTGCAACCCACAGGTCACAGGATCGAAACCTGGCTCTGATACCAAATACTCAAAGATCTTTCTTTCTAATGAAATTGGTTTCATCCAAATCCAACATCTGAGTAAGGAGTTGTACTCGTTCTATTTCAGCCTCTCAAAACAGATTTTTGTGAATAGTAAATTAGCAGGAAAATACTGAGGCCTGCCAGTTTTTTGGGTCAACTTTGAACGATCATAACTCCCTCAATATAATGAAATGGGAGAGCTACCATATATCAAAAGAAAGATCTTTGAGTCTTCTTTCCAATTCAATTGGTTTCATCCAAATTCAACCTCTGAGTAAGTAGTTATACGCGTTTTACTTCAGCCTCTCAAAACAGATTTTTAGGGTCAACTTCAAACGATCATAACTCCTTGTACAGGACGAACTGGGTGGCCTAATTTATATGAAATGAAAGACCTTTGAATTATCTTTCCAATGATACCAATTTCACCCAAATACGATATCGGAGCAAAGAGTTATGGCGTTCTTCTTCTCTGCCTCTGATCTTCCATTTTCTGTGCAAATGCTTGGATCCTAGCTATATCCATATCTTTATTCAGTGCAGCAATAGTATAATCCCTAATCAAATACGGATCCAATCCGTTCACATACCGATGAACTCTGTCATCCATAGTAGCTATAACATTAGGAGCATATCTGGACAAGGAATTAAATCGAAGACTATACTCCCTCACACTTGTATTACCCTGGCGAAGATTTAAGAACTGATTCGCACGGGCCTGACGAGTCTCATATGGAAGATAATGATCAATAAATGCCTCTTTGAACTCTTTCCAAGTAGCTGGGGGTACATCAATGCCCTCAACCATTTCTAGTCTTCATACCAATATATAGCCTCACCTTTGAATCTATACGCGGCTAACTCCATTGTCTCTCTGCCCGATACATGCATCACCTCTAGGGCCCTTTGGATTTGATCAATAAAGTCCTGCGGATCTTCGTTAAGATCGGATCCGGTAAAAGTAGGCGGATCCATCTTAAGAAAATCTTGCGTCCGAAGACTAGCCGCCCTATCAGTACTGCTAGAACCCGCGACAGGAATGGCTTGCCCTTGGACTTGCCCAGCAACTATACGAGTTAAAAGTTGCACTGCATTTCTAAGATCTTGATCAACAACATTAATAGGTGGCTTTGGGGATATAGTTCTCCTCCCCCTTATTTCTTCTGGACTGGGGGAAGTTTCTGATGCATGCTCAGCTGGAGCCTCACTTTGATTAGCTGGTATAGTGGGTGACTTACTAGTCCCCTCTCCGACAGCCACATCTACTTGCTTACCGGTATTCTTGCTTCTGGTAACCGGCATCATTACTATAATAAGAGAAACAAACTGACTCAGTGGTCAACTATGACTTCATATACAATATAAGCTCTATCGCACGATCTAAGACATGAAGAAAAGAAACAATTCCTAAATGTCCATAGCCTCCTATTTATAGATGTGGTGCACAACACACCGATAAACAAGACTCTACGTAGACACGGCTTTGTAGACTCACTAGGACGAACCTCTCTGATACCACTTTAGTGTAGGGACGGCGATACGTAACGCCTGCATTCACTTAGGCAAATCCCACATCGATAGTGAAGGGGAACGAAGTGTGCCTTATAGGTGCATGGATACCTTCCACGTATGTGACGCGTTCACGGGGACGGCGATACGTAACGCCTGGCCAAAGCGGACAATATCTCATGTGCCAGGGCCCAGTCCGCTGTGTAACTCTGACATGTGTGACGCGTTCACGGGGACGGCGATACGTAACGCCCGTGGAACAAATCCGTGAGGTCGGGGACGGCGATACGTAACGCCTGGCCAAAGCGGACAATTTCGCATGCGCCGGTGGCCTGGGCTGTTACAGTTGGTATCAAAGCCAGCGCCGGTGCCGATGGTGGGGCAAACCTCAGCGAGGACGCTGAGTCCCTACGGGGGGTGAGTGTAGGGACGGCGATACGTAACGCCTGCATTCACTTAGGCAAATCCCACATCGGTAGTGAAGGGGAACGAAGTATGCCTTATAGGTGCATGGATACCTTCCACGTATGCGACGCGTTTTAAAACCGTGAGGGGCCGAGGCTCCAAAGCGGACAATTTCGCATGCGCCGGTGGCCTGGGCTGTTACAATAAATTGGACTTTAATCAAATTCATATTTATTTGAATTTAAATAATTAATCCAATCATATTAATTCATCACATTTATTTAGAATAATATATTTCAAATTTAATTGGAATAAAATTTATATGGCTATAAATGCCCTCTACTTCAAGACTGATCGAGCGTATACTTAAGAGACTAGACTTGAAGTATGATTTATTTAAACATGCTTTATTTGTGCAAGTATGATCACCTTATTTTATTAGTTGAGAAAACTTAAAGCTGAACCATGCAATTTACATATTAATATATCGTCTCTAAAAAATATTTTTCTAGTTGCGATTTTTTTTTTAAATAATCGCCATGAATTTCTACACGTAATACCCATTGGTGAGGCATGATATCCAATTCCAATAATGAAATGCTTAATGATGTCCACTTCTACTAGGATATCTAGACTTTGTTCAATTCCAAATAGATTTTTATCTGGACTTTGTCCAATTCCAAATAGATTTTAAAAAACTTTTCATTGCCTTAAAAAACTTTCAATTAGGAATATAACTCTTCCAATTTGAATTTATATTGGAGATGGAAGCAATTACCCTACAAATCTATAAAAAGATGTCGTTCCTCACTTTTTCAATATCAGTTTTGGGGTTTTCAAGCCGTGAATAATGTTGAGGTAATTTTTTTTTCTTCTACTATTATTTATTTTTGGTTACTTTTTTCCAATCCATCATGTTAAAGGTAGAAAAATTCATATCTAAAATATCGAAATCAGGAATGATTGATATTCTAGAAACTAGACTTCGGGATCTATAGATTATCCAAAATACTTAAAATCCTTCAATATAATTCTAGATAATTTTTTGAAGTTAGCCCTAAATTTTATCATGCTGAAAATTTCGGTTCTGCGCGTCTTTGCTAAAATTTTCATATCTTGAAATAGGAAGCACAAAATCACAAGATACTTAATTCTTGTGAAACTAGACAAAAAGATCTATAGCCTATCCAAAAGATATAACATAGTACAGCCCGCAAGTACTACGTACAGTATGAAAGTGGACCCAGGTAAGTGCCAGAGTCTTCAAATTCCTACAACCAAGCCTCTGGACTTTAAATTCTGGTACATGCTTTGGTCACATACACCCGTTAAGTGCCACATACGCCCAAAAATCATCAAGTAAGTATCAAAATACTTGATTTTTTTTTTATCTTTTTCTTGAACTTAGCATCCAAAACCTAATTTCCTACAAAATAGACCCAAAACACATCATATCTAACAAAACAACCTAAGAATCATGCATATTTTCATAGTGTTAAGCGTCGAAAGTACTATAAATTCATAGCACATCAACACCCTCAACATTGAATGTTGTATGTCCTTAGGAAACAAAATAAAACATAAAAAAATACGACGCTTAACTTGGAGATCTAAGATATCCAAGGGAGTCAATGATCATCTTAATTTCAAACTCATTATCCCCTCATATACCACAAGTGAAAACTAACTCCGTGTATACATAAACCACAAGAGTATGACACAAAGGAATCAAGTTATGACAAGTACATTAGCAACAGAAAATCATGCATATATACAAGTCACACTTACCCTAAACAAGTATGCAACGTAGCAATACAGTTTATGTGCCCTCACATCAAAAGAAGTCCCACTCACTTATACATGAAATCAAGCATGTCAATCCGGGGGACGGTCATGAGACACTCATACTTAGAAAGATGTTCCAATCAATGCTTGTCAAATACCATATGCCTGCCCTTATTTTCTATACCTAAAATTTCAGACAGTCAAATTAGGATCACTATAGGACTTTTCTCGACTTGTAATGCAGGCTTGAGGGGATGGTATAGTACATATGGATATCAAGTGACTAAGCCTCCTTCACACTACACTAACTTTGAGGTCTCACTTATTAACCTTTTTTTTTACTTTATTCCACCCTTACTTTCCCCTTTTTATTTTATTGCTCATTCAGGTTGGATGTGGATTTCTTATTCTTTTTTTTTAAAACTTTTTATTTTCTTTCTTTTTTTATTTTTCTTTTGCTGCCTTACCCAACCTACTTTCTTTTTCTTTTATTTTTTCCTTCTTCATACCCACATTACATCGTGCACCCTTATGATAGCCACCCTCAACTTAGGCAATTTACTTGAGTTGAGATGCACAATGTCCAAGGAGAACCAGGGCCAAAATAGGTTAATTATAACACAAATGAGAAGGTGAAAGGTAAAAATAAAGAAATAGGCTAAAAGACTCAAAATAGGTATAAAGGACTCATTCATATTGGGAAGGTCAGTTTGCCTAAAAGTGAACCTATATAGAAAAATGGCGTATGATTCTTTCCTAACCAACTATCCTACAACCTAGGCAAGACTAACCGGGCAAATTTTGAATTTAACACATAAAGGGAACTAGGTAGTATCTCACACTTACATGTCATAGGACTATATCACAAAGATACAATAACTATATGGTTAATGCAATTGTAAGATATAGTTATCATATCCCTAATACTAATTTCATAATAAGATCCACGACGGTCATACATATATACATCACACATAGTTCAAAAATAAATTTTTGGAGGGATATTATTTTTCTTAAGAATTAAAATCAAAACATGTTAATTGCCTCAAATACTCAAATTTTACCTAGTTACACAACAAAACACATCACAAAATAAATTTAAACTTAGACATGTCGGTTTCTACATCTATTCCACGGCTGACAGGAAAAGAAGTACGTTAACAAAAAACTGCAGTGGCTATGGTATGCCTACCCCCAACTAAAAGACTGTAAATTGTCCCCAATGCACAAAATAAAGTAAAACAAAGAAAAGTGATGACATACCTGAGACACACTAAGCGTCTGTGTCATTGTTAACCATATATGGGGGTATATCCACTAGGGAAGGTGGTGGTGGCGGCGGTGTACTACTGGAAGATGCACTCACTTCTATCTTGACATGTCTCTTCCGATCAATGAAATTAGTCTTTCTCGACTCATGTTTAGCCCTTTTTAGGGTCTGGTCAAATGGTAAATTATGATCTTGAATCTCTTTTTCGTGTCCTCTCTTGATCCTAACTGTAAAGACCTCTTCATTATTCTTCAAAAATAAATCAAAGCATCTGGGACCACACGGAGGTGACGTTTGAATATTGAGGGTATGACCGGTAGAACGACTGTCATATGTCTCTTATAAGAGAGCGTACCTTTACTCTCAAAGTGTCTATCTCCTCCTCAATGCCTCTCAGATCCGGTGCCTCAATCATTGTGAATCTTTTTCCACATATCTCTTAAAAGTATCAATAAAAGACGAACACTAGTATTTTGTTCCCCATGGCATCTCAAATCCATAAGTTTATCATGCTCAGCGGAACCAACCCAGTACCTTACATGAAGAATCAGATAAGTTATGTACCATAAACTATCTTGTGGACTCATTGACAGATTTTACCCTTTACCTTTTGAGTCTTAGAGTGTCGCTTTACAAAACCTTATCCTAGATCCCAGTTAACTATTACCTTGTGGGTCTCAAGTTATTAGATAAAATTAATTGGCTTTAGAAGATAATACAAGTAAGCTTGTTTCGATAATTAACATCAAATTACAATTATCATTATCTTTTCCTAGTCCCTACTCTCCTTTTGGAGTGAATAGAAATATCTAGGAAGGATCCTAACATTTGCAACCACTAAGACAACTATTAAACTGAAGATAATACGATACATGTATGGGTACTAATTTAAAGCAACTTCGCACTTCACCTACTACATGAATCTGCCTGGGTTTCCATAACCCTAGCTAAGGGTTTTAACCACTCATGCTTATGAAACTACCAATGAATTGTCACGACTCGAGACTATCACCCTAGTCGTAACACGGTGCTTGGAATCACAAGTGATCCCAAGCTAACTCATGAACTGACATACTACTTGAGCAACTTATTTAGAATATATAAAATAGCTAATTTTTCTGTGCGAAAACATAATCATAACATAATCTGGATAAATAAAAATACTGATAAAACTTACATCCTGAAAAAACTGAAGAAAGAGCTGGAATTTTCATTTCATGACTCAGACAGACTATTTATGAATCCTCTGCTATACTGACTATTGATAGCTAGGACATGCCTCCAACTAACACTAATCAATACACATGAATAATCCAAATAAAGTACTTGAACTACCACTGACTGGAGTCCCGAAATAGGAGAGCTTATCACCTGCTGGCTGGAAACTGCAATTGTTTGATTATAATGTGTAGGCTATAACTGGTACCTACATTATGAGACAATGTAGCACATAGACATATATATAGATCAGTACTTCTGGAATATTTTGAGTACGTGGGGGTGAATGCAATACGTAAAACTAAATAGGTACCTAATCTTAAAAACATGCATGCTAAGTACTAGTAGACTCACTAAGAGACTGAAGTAGATTGAAGGATAAAGTATCTTAAAATATGCATAACAAACATAATCCAATGAGCCGATGAATCACTACACTTAGTTTCTTAGATCTTTACTTTTGTAGAATAAGTAGAGCTGAAATTGGGAAGCGGTAAAACATGAATACAATATGAAAATATCATGTAAAGTTGAATAGACTGTAGAACTGAACTGAGGGTCATGTATTGATACTGATCATGAAAACATAAAAATGTAATATTTGAGAATGAAATACCAAGCATAAACATATTTCTGAGATAATCTGTATTCTGAAAAATTGAAGTCTGTGTAACTAAATAACTGGCAATCTGTATACTTTGTCAAGCAAACCTAAACTGAAATACACAGAAATACTAAATAAAACTATGGGAGGTATCATGTAACTGATATGCCCTAATCCAAGATAATTGGGGTCCAATTTGTAACCCAAGTTGGAAGGGTGTTAGTACCGTGCCATGGGTACTAACACTGGCTATATATATCCACTAAACTGGTGTCCTGAAGGACTAAGGAGTCACCTTCTACTAAAAGGTGCTCTTATAAGATAAGTGTCAACCCTTAACTAGCAGGAAGACATCTCAAACCTACGCTGGCTAAGTAGTTCTTGAACTCAGGGACTGTTACTAAAGGTCCAACCTCTACTGGCAGGTGAGCCCCATTCCTGGGTTTGCTCGTTACTAAATCCTACTCCCAACTGAACTGACACTAATACTAAATTGAACTAAACTCAACTGAACATTTTTACATAATTGATAGTGCTTATCATGATCATAAATATTTGAGTAAATAATAAGACTCATGGTTTCACTGAATTATTACTTGAATGATCTGAAGCGTTAGTACACACATAGGTTTTGGGTGTTCATAACCCGCCAGTACTGAATGACCATAAACCAAGATATCAATACTTAAAACTGTAGTATGGGAATCATGGTTCAAAGACCCAAACCATAAACATTCCTCCAAACATATGAGAATCATGAACTTGAACATGAGAATGTGTTAAACATTTTAAATCAACATGATTACATAGTTAAATTCATAAATTAGGGATTTAACATTAAATTCACTTGAACATGACATGGAAAATTATAGTTTAAAACATGAATTTAACCTATCTTTCATGGGATTATACGTGAATATGAAATTGAGTTCAATTACTAAGGAAAGATATGAATTTAATCCATCTTGAATATATAAAAATCCATAATAAGAGAAGAATCTATACTTTAGTTAAAAATAAGGTTTTTGGGCTCCATGGGTGAAATGGACCCATGGATGAATACTCACATACATTAATTAATGAATTCTTGAAGAAATCTTGAAATTGAAGCTTGAATCCTTGTGTTCTTAAGATAAAAGTTTTGGATTATTGTTTTTAGGAAAGGGAAGGGTTTTTGTGTGAGTTGATTTGAAGAAGATAGGAAAATAATGCCCTTTTGGGTGTTATAATTCGTGTCTTCGATGTTTGGGGTTGAGGGGAAAGGACCAAAGTTCCCCTTGACCCTTAAGAAGCTGAAACAATAAAGGAATAGATCCTGCAGTATGCCCCTTAGTCCGAGGGAGTATCCCCTGCGACGCCCGCCTTATTCAGGGGGAATAACCCCTGCGCGCGGGCTTATTGCCTGCCCTTAGTACCTCTCATGAAAAAGGCCATAGCTTTTTGCTCGGGTAACGAATTAGGGATTGGTATAGTTGGAAAGATAACTCAATTACCTATTTATCTATAATTTGGTGGGTATGAGATGCAAAATTTAACATATATCAAAAGTTATACACATTCAAAGTAGATCCTCTTAGAATCGAATATAAAGATTTGGCTGAATCAAAGGCTCTTAGCTCAACTTTGCTCTAAGTGATTTCCATGAACATTTTTCACCTCGAAAGAACTTCACACACTAGGATAATTGTCATTGCACATGTATTCACATAAAAATAATGGTATTAAAGTTTACACAAGGAGGAACAACGGTTCAAAGTCTAGCCCAAAAATACGGGGTGTTACATTATCTCCCCCTTGGAATCATTCGTCCTCGAATAATGGATAGGAACTTGTTGAAGCCTTGGAAGTATGGAATGATGTACACATGACATGTCTGGTAATAAATTATATATCTGAGATGAAGCATTATAACTCTATCATACTGATTTCTGGGTTGACTTGATTCTATTGACTGTAAGGAGCTTATTCATGTTGGGAGTTTAGAACTTACTTGAAATGTTCATGATATGATCTTACAAATAGAATTGCAAAATGATAATTGATGTAATAAAATTCCAAGAGTTACTATGGAGAGAATAAAACATGCATCTTCTTATTAGAAACTCTCCCTCAACAAACAAGTATAAGAATCAAGAGAGAAGGGCTTCATGGTATCATTATGTACCTTATATATGCACGAATCATGAGATAACGAGAATAAGACTGTATAAGAGATACTGCATTGTTTGAGTTGAAATACCTGGAAAACTGAGGTCATTCAGAAACACTTATGAACTGAATCATGACTACATAGATGAATTTAAAACATGATACATGAACTGAATTGAATTCGTAACTTGCATAGATATGAATTAATTATCTCATGCCCATCGATTCATATACTCTACGATCGACAGATATGTAAAGTCGAGGGAATACTGTGTATACAATCGATGATAGACTATATATTACTTTTTTACTCTTCAAGAAATTAGTCAAGCTACAGTACTGTAAATTGAAAGACATACATATTTGATTCTAGTTTTTGTATGTAAAGAAGAGTAACCGCCACATAAAAAAACCAGGGATCACAACAAAGAAGGTAAAAGTAATGTTCAAAGAAACTGAAACATAGTTATATTAAAATTGTTCATTTTATTACATTATAAAATTAACAGTAAAAGGGACAAAATAGAATAAGCTTTCTTCTAACAAGATACTACAAGAAAGCTTCTTCAGCAATGAATAAATAAAAAAATTAAAAACATAAACTAAAATAACAAATTAAACTAAATTATGGGGATGGTGGGGGGAGGGGGGGTGATGTAGTCATTGTCGTCCATTCCAAGACTCTCCAAAATTGCTCGGAGGAAATGAGCAATTCGCCAGAGCTCACGCTCCAAGTACTGTCGATCTTCTCCCAGGCCATGGAACAGACGATCAAAGTCATTTTGAAGAAGCAGCAAATCATAGGTACGAGGGGGGACTCGTCTGATTGGATGGAGGGCGATTCTAAGACCAAGCATAATTTCAGTTTTGGGTAAAGAAGAAGAAGAAGAAGAGGCTTTCTGATTGGGTCTAGGGACAAGTGAAGGGTTATGTAGAAAAAGGCCTTGTACTTATAGACCTACAGATGACGTCCTTTCATGTGTCCACCCAATGGTCAGTCGACGTGTTTGAGAAGAGAAAATGCTTAGTTTGCGTATACCAGAGGTTTTTCTCGTGAACAAACATTTTGTGCAACTTTTTATTAAATGGGAACTAGAAACAAGGGAAATAATGATTCATTGCATCGATTGAAGAGATAAGGCAGGAAAATAAACAAGATAGCGTGTTAGATAAGAAATAATTTAACTAATACATAATATCTTATAGAACTTGTGAAATATAAACCATAGACTTTACGTAGTCTATCGTAGACAATGATTTACTATTACAACTGAAGGTTAAAATCTACAAAAATGCAGATTTAGTAACCAAAACAGTAGCTTTAACAATAGAAGCTAAAAAAAAGCCTATCTATGATTTAATGGCCATTCTACACGTAGTTCTTTTGTGCCCAAATTTCTTGCATATTGAACACCTATTCCTCCTTTTGGACTTGAGTATCTCTTTGATGCACTTAGTGCGTTTGAATTTCTTCCTTCCAAGTTTGGGATTGTAGTGGGGTGAAGAGATTTTAGTGTCTAGCAATTCCTGTGGTACAGTCCATTTGGCCTCTGGAGGAACAACGTTAATTGCTTCTGAGTATGCGAGGAGGTAACTTTCAGCTTTATAAATTGGTGAAGAGTAGTCATAAATGGATTTACCATAACCTTCGCTATCTCTATACTTTACTCACAAAGCTTCCATCACATGTTCGCATGGCATTTTTGCCAAGTCAAATTTTAGACAAGAACAACTCCTCTCCAAGAGATTGACCTTGGCAGTAATGTCGTTGCCGAACACCGTGTACTGGTTGAGAACCCTATTTAGATTACTTACATATAAGGAATCGCTCGTGCTGTTATTATCCCTTAGGATCCTTTTTGCGTAAGGCACAAATATGTTCTCTTTACCATAAAAAAAGGCATGCCGCTCCCTAAACTTTCCACCAAATTTTCTAGCAATTAAATTGAATATGTACAACATGGCGTACTCCCGTTCATCCATCAAAATCTAGTTGAGAGACTCGGCGATGTTTATGGTCATCACGTCGTACCTATTGTCCGGAAAGTGTGCTTTACTCTATTTTTTAAAACCAAGCACATTTTCAAGGACATGTACTTCCTCGGGGCAATTACTCTTCAATTCCTAAAAATTATCGCTAAACTCATCAAAGAAATAAGCCTTTGTTGTGGCGTAGAATAGATAAATATGTTCTCCACAGTGTTGATTTACGTAAAGATTTTCAGCGAGGTACCTCATCAAAGTCCGTGAAGTGCACGACTATATACACGAGAGAAGGCATTGGTGATGCTAATCAGCCTGTCGGAGATGACACATAGATTTGGTTCATATTCTATGATAGACTTCAGCTTCTGGAAGAAGAAGGTCTAAGAAGAATCGTTCTCTTTATTGACCATACAAAAGACAATTGAAAAGATATGATTTTCAGTGTTCTGTGCAAGGACACTCAACAGAATGCCCTCGTACTTGCCATAAAAATATGGGCCATCGACAACAATTACCTTTCTCATGTGGGCATATCCCCCCATGAAAGCTTTGAATGCTAAGAAGTAGTAAACGAACGATCTATTCATCCGGTTTACCATGATAGAGTAAGAAGACCCGGGATTCAATAACTCCATTATGTGGAAAAAATCTGGCAAGCAAGCATATCCGTGCTTCGGTATCCCACAATAATGTTCTTCGTAATTACACTTCCTTTCCAACACATCCAATAGCTTGCGTTGCAACGCAACTCCTTAAACACAATCCTTTGAATTTCTCTTATGCTTGGACCCTTACCATCCCGAAAGTGATTCACGCATACTAACACAATCAATTCGGATGAGACTTTCTTATACCTGTGGGTGGCGTGTTCAACACCGCACGTGTGCAACCCGACATACTTGTATATGAAAAATCTTTTCGAGGTCTCATATTTTTTTTTCTCGTAAAAACCAGCCACAACCATTAGATAAGCATTTCACCTTAATCAATTTCGTACAGCTCTTCTCCATATAATAATCAAAAGACTGCCTCACCGCTACTGCGTCTAGTAGTATTTTCAGCTCTTTCTTATCAGTGAATGTTTGACCACAACAGAAATTGGTTCCATTCGAGAAGGAGTGTCCTGGTTGTGATGTCATTCCCCAGTCTTCTTCATCATCTTGTGAGTCCGATGAAAAGTCTTCCATATGCATAGAATCATCTACCATATTAATTGGATCATCGCCACCATTCTCATAATTATTCAAATCATCATCAACTGTCGGGCACCACGGTGGGGGTGCTGATGAGTTCAACGGTCCTTTTAAGGACCTCTCAACCATATTTATCCTCAAAATAGGCCTAAAGCTATCTGCATCAGCATCTATTATATACATTAGCACACGTACATCACTATTTATGATCGCAGGATTTACCTTTTTCCTCAAATGCATTAGATAACTAATAACCACGTCGCTCGACACGCAATCTAGGTTCCCGCTTTACATTATGCTTGATGAATTCATTATACTAACTATTACGACGAACAGGAATGGGAATTATCACCTTGGTAAATGATCTCCATTTCCAACATTTGGGAGTCTCCACCCATTTTTCTATGAAATCACCAGAAACCAGAATAAATTTGGCAATAGACATCGTAGAATTAAGATTTGGTCGACAATAGATTATGCTTGAGGTCTATATCAGGTTGTATGTATGATTTACGACTGACGATGACGGATCGATGGCTGCATAGATATCCGTACAAAAACTTCAAATTGCAAATATTGCTTCTAATCAATGATTGTTGGGTTTATGGAATAGAGAAATCAACTTGGAGTTGCCTTAGATGTTGTAATGCACTTTCTAAAGTGGTTTTGAGAAATGTAATTGATTTAAAGCTTTCTAACAATGGTGGAAAGTGTGTTTGAGAAGATAGGAAACAAATGGGGTAACAGTGGATGCAATGGACAAGGTTATGATGTTTGTGGACTGATTCGCAGCTGATCGACGGAAAAAAATGCCAAAAAAGTAACCGGAATCGGAGCTTTTTAGAGTGAAAAATAACCACTTTCTATTTTTAGCTTTTGAATTTTTTTTTTATATTTTTGGAAAACCTAGTTTTTTGGTATATATAATGGTGGATGATGGAGTGGGTTGAAGTGTATTATTAGAAACTTATGGATGAATTTATTAAGTTGGAAGTATTGAGTTAAAGTGAATTATTATAAAAGTTGGAGCTGAAATTATTAAGCTGGAAAAGTTGGTGGTGAGGTAAAATTATGTGGGTATTTGACCAATGTTTTAAAACCTTTGGGTATTTGACAAAATAGTTTGGAAAAAGAGTTGTTTTGACATACTTGCCCTTATGTTATGGTATGAAAAAGGGGTTCTTCTATTCATAGATATCCAAAAACTTACCTCCAAGAAAGAGGTTAGCCAAATATGGAAAAGAATTATATTTTTCTTTCAGAAAAAGTAAAAATAATTATGGTAACTTTTATTTTCCTTCTAAGAAAAAGTAAAACTTAAATATAGTAAGAAAATCAAGACAAAAACCCTAACATGAGGATGCTAATCATTACATTAAACACCTTAATTAGTCGGATCTTGAAGGTTGTTGCATTATAGTGGAAAATGTTAACTTGTGGTATGAGTGGTGAAACCCATTTGTTTCCTATTTGATTTCATATTTGTCTTTTTAACTTAGAAGTTTTGGCTACATTCAGAAAGACATTTCATCAGCTTTGTTGGCTGCAATAAAAAATGATCAGTTCTTCCCTTGTAACCTTATATTCACTCAGCTTATCAATCGCCTGCTAAAACAACTTTTCACAAGCATATTATCAACTAAGCATAGCAACTATATTTCCCAACAACTATACTACTTCAGCAAATTCTTTCAACTCTCAACTAATCAACAGTCATTTTCAATAATATAATCTGGCTATTATGGTATTGGATACCTGACATTGATTTCTACATTCCGTTCTTCCTGTTGTAATACATGTAAAAATAACTAAGTTGCTCTGCTGAATTTTCATTTTTATGTGCCACTCATTCCTAAAGTATGGAAAGGAAAGTGAATGAATTTGATTTCTTTGGTCATATGAGACAACATGGATTACATTGTTTAATCTAGATATCCCATTTCTTTTGAATATAAATGTACATTATGTTCAGATTTGCCGTGTTGATGTTTCAGTCTTGAAGAAAACGCGCAAGGATTCCTACGCCGGTCACTATCTTGGACTTAATAAAGCTAGGGGTTATGGTTAGTGTTTCTAATCTTATATAAGTTTGTATGGCATATTCAGCGTAATTGTGAAAATTCTTAACAACTAGTTGTTTTCTTCATAGGTTATCATGGTGATCGAGGTAGGTACAGAGGTCGTGAGGACTATGGGTATCGAAAATATCCAAGGAATTCACCACATAAAGGTGAACGAGATTATTCTCCTAGGCGCTCGCCTTATGGGGGGAGGTCAAGAAGGGAACATTCATATTCTCAATATGAAAAAAGGAGCTATCCTCGTGGTTCTAGATAGGACTTCATCAAGGCATGTCCTTTTCCCAGCTGCAATGAAAAAACTGCTAACAGGGATCTTTATAGTGTGGTGTGTCTATGCTAGGAAGGATTATGATATTAATGAATGAATGTTTGGTATGTATGTGTGTTTAGCTCATCTCTAGATGACTTCCTTCCTAATTGTACCTTTTTTTGCGACAAGGTTTAAGTAGTGAATAAAATGAAATCACAAACCTTAGGATATATAGTTCTACTACTGATTTGATGGATATTAGATTGAAATTTTCTGATTTTGTATCTTGCTTTGCTTTATTTCAAAAGGGAGTCACCAGTCAATATGTTATCCAAAATTTTATTCTGACTGTGTTAGATATAGACACATAGATGAGGATTGTTGGCTGAAGAAAAGAGAACCTGAACCAAAGAAACAGAAAGAGCATGATAAGGAGGCATTTTATGAACCCCCTAAATGTAGAAGAAGAGGCAGAAGGAGGAAGAAATTAATACCAACTTGGCAGGTCCGACAAGATGGCGCTGATGGAAAAGTTGAGGTGAAGGAAGTTCTTGTGATAGCTGAACCTAGAAGGACTGATATGGCTGGTATTGTAAGCAAATTACCAAGTGATAGGTTTGATGTCTTAAACTGCATTGAAAGTGATGGAGTTGGCCCTTCAAGACCAAACCAGGTTGATCCTCACCATCCTCCATGAATATTTGTACCTGGAATGTGATAGGGCTAAATAAGCCTTTTAAGTAGAAAGAGGTGCTCCTCTTTCTGAAAAAAATTAAATAGATGTTTTAGGGTGTCTAGAAACAAGAGTTAGAGAAGTGAAAGCCAAGGAAAATCTGATGAAATTTAATAAAAACTGGTATCGTATCAATAACTATCCACATAGTGATAATGGTCGAGTTTGGGCGTTTTGGAGAAAACATCTACATGTACAACTACTGCAAATTCATGAAAAATTTATGCATTATAGGGTGCAGGATATGTCTAGAGATTTCTCAGCTATTGTCACTATTGTGTATGCCAAGAATGAACTGTCTCAGAGAGAATTACTGTGGCCTAAAATCCAAAGCATTGGTGGGAGTATTCAAGAACCATGGCTATTATGTGGTGACTTTAACATTGTCTCGAGTACTGATGATAGATAAGGTCAACCAGTAACAGGCCATAAGATCAAAGGTTTCAAAGAATTGATTGATAATTTGTATCTTACACCACTAAGGTCAAATGGGAGCTACTTTATTTGGACCAACAGGCAATAAGTTGCAAATAGAGTCTACAGTAGAATTGACTGGGTTCTTGGGAATTTTGAATGGATACAGAGGTTTGCTCATGTTGAAGTAGATTTCTTGAATCTTGGGATCTCTGATCACTCACCAGTACTGATCCAATGTCTATACAAAACATGCCTGCATCTAAAGCCATTCAGACTTTATGTGTCAGTAATGTAACATCCTCAATTTAAGCAAAGTGTGCAACAGGTATGGAGCAGACAAATCAGAGAGGACCCTATGACTATACTTTAGGAGAGACTGAAAATACTCAAATTAGAAGTGAAAGACCTCAATACCTATATGGAATCTTATGCTAATCACCTATCTTTGGCTAGACAACAGCTGGAAAGAGTACGGACCAAGATTACAACCCAGTTGAATAATCAGGTATTGTTTGACCAGGAAAAGACTATTCTATAGGATATTCAAAAATAAAGCTTAGTAGAGGAGCAGGTTTTGAGATAAAAATCTAGAGAATGTTGGATTGAGAGTGGAGATGCTAATACCAAGTATTTTTATACTCATCTTAAGCTCAGATCTTCCCAAAATACAATAGCTGCAATCCATACAGAGAGTGAAACAAAGATCACAGACCCAAAGAAAGTGAAGGTTGGGTTTATTGACACATTTACTGCACTTATGGGTGCTTGTGCTGAAGAAATGCCATACCCAAACTCAGAAGTAATAAAAGATGGACCTTGCCTTACCAAAGAAAAACAGCTTAAGCTAGTACAAATGGTGAGTTCAGAGAAAATAAATATGGTAGTTAGTAATATTCCTAAAGACAGGCCTAGAAGTGGATGGGTACCCTATTGATTTTTTTCCAACAGCAGTGGTCAACAATCAAAACAGAGGTGCACTCAGTAGTGCAACACTTTTTTGATACTGGAAGAATGAAGAGAGCCTGGAACTGCACGACTATTACACAGGTCCCTAAGGTTCCATCACCAACTAAAGTGAAGGACTTTAGACCAATATCTTGTTGTTCAACTGCATATAAGATTGTTGGTAAGATCTTGGATACAGAATAAAATAGGTGTTGAATGGTATAATTGGTCCCGCACAGTCTTCCTTCATAAAAACAAGAGCTATCACAGATAACATCCTACTAAGTCATGAGATTTTCAAAGGATACACTAGAAAGAACATATCACTTAGATGTGTTCTTAAAGTGGACCTAAGAAAATCTTATGATACTTTAGAATGGCCATTTCTTAAGGCCATGCTTACTGAGCTGGGTTTTCCTCTGAAATTTACAAATTGGATTATAGAATATGTATCAACTATTTCATACTCTTTGATGCTCAATGGAGGGATTACTAAGCCATTCCAGACTAGAAGAGGATTAAAGCAAGGGGACCCCATGTCCTTTTACCTTTTTATAATAGCCATGGAATACCTCCATAGAGAAATACCACAATTAGCACAGCAGAAAAAGTTCCAATCCCATCCAAGATGCAAGAGATTTAACTTGATATATATGTGCTGTGTAGATGACCTATTGATGTTTTGTAGGGCTGATAAAGAGTCAATATTGTTGCTGAAACAAACATTCCATAGGCTCTTAAGAGCATCTGGATTGAAAGCAAATGTGGACAAAAGTTCAATCTATATAGCCGGGGTGAATAACAACCTAACAGGTGAGATACTACAAAGTCTGGGGTTTACAGAGGGTGCTTTACCTTTTAAGTAATTGGGAGTCCCACTTTCTACAAAGAAACTGATAGTTGCACAATAGATACCTCTGGTAGAGAAATTCTCTGCCAAAATCACATGTTGGACAGCTAGGCTGCTATCGTAGCTGGTAGGCTTTAACTTATCAAGGCGGTATTGTTTGGTATGCAGAGCTACTGAGCACAGATTTCATATTACCCAAAAAATTAACAAAGATGCTAGAAGCTATATGTAGAACTTTCTTATGGACAGGCCAAGGGGAGATGTCAAAAAAAACATTGATAACATAGGAGAAAATATGTCAACCAAGCTTAATTGGTAGACTGAGGGTAATTGATTTTAAACTATGGAATAAGGCTGTTATGCTAAAATATCTGTGGGTTGTCTCAAAGAAAAAGGATACACTATGGATCAAATAGGTGCACTACTATTATATCAAGCAGAGGTCTCTGAACAATATGCCTATACCACAAACTACAGCTTGGGTAGTGAGGAAGATCATTAATAGTAAAAAGTTTTTACAACCACACTTGCAAAGCTAAGAGCTACTGATGCAAGCACTGGACAAGCTAGTACAAGGGGGCAAACTCTCAATCAAAAAAGCTTACCTGAGTTTGTAGTCACCATATGTAAAATTAGCCTGGAAAAACATTGCTTTGCACAAACATATCCATCCTAGGTTCAAGTTTAATCAATGGCTAGCAGTGAATCATAGGTTAGCTACAGTTGATCGACTTCAGAGAATAGGGATTCAAGGAACACCAGAATGTGCCTTCTGCAATCAGACTATAGAGATATTTGGTCACCTCTTCTTTGAATGCTCCTATAGTAAGCTGTTATGGAGTACCATAGTAAAATGACTAGGTTTCAATAGAGGTATACTGACCTGGAATCAGGAACTAGACTAGATTTGCACATTAGCTAAGAGAAAGACTGGACAGGCTGAAATAACTTGTTCCACATTTGCTATAATTGTGTATTGCACCTGGAAAGATAAGAACAGACTGAGGTTTCAGGAAAAGAGACACAATATAGTAAGAACCTATAAAGAGATTGTACTGCATATGTACGTTCAGGGGAGTAGTAAAGCTACATGGAAAAACACATTAAGACCATTGAATCATTTCCCTAGATAGTTTGTCTCTGTAATACCCCTTGAATTATGTCTTCAGTAAACTTGCATAGTTTATAGATATATCATAGGTGGTAGTTGGTCAGCTGCTACCCGGTTATGTAATGTCACTTTTGATTAATAAAAAATCTATTATTGATAAAAAAAATAAAAGTACAAGACAATAAAAGAGATAGTAAAAAAAGTTGATATACAAATGAATTGATTTAGCTTCTCATTTGTAGAAGAAAGAGTTGCATCGAGGCTTTTCAAAAGTTGTTTGCTTGATAGAACGCTTGAGAAAACTGTTGCAGTATTTTTCAGGGATCTACTCACAAACTTTCTGCTTAAGTTACTTACAAGTTGAATGCTTGGTTGCAAGCTTCTTAAGGAGTTCATAGGAGTACTTAATCTTTTCATGGCATTCATAGTGCTGGGAGAGTCCTCGTGAAGGAATTTTCCAAGGAAATACTGAATATGCTTAACAAATATCCATCTACATACAAAGCAAAACATATTGTACAAACTGGAGATGCCCAAGAAGGGAGAGCAGGAGTTTCCAGTGATCCAGTGACTATCACCATTACTGCAATTTATTACAAGTTCAAGGTTGCCCTACCAGCTGTTGCGAGAAGCCTGGATGATTTGTCAGTTGATGTTCTTCCTAATGGCGATGTTGAGGTAGAAGGGATAGTAAGAGCTGCTGAAATGAAAAGCAGTGTGGGGCCAACTGTATGCAACAGAGGAACTCGACGGATATTTCCTCAAGGCCACTTCACCATCTGGTCCACTTTGTTAGGACCTGCTGAACCCATGTTTGTAAGGACCAAGTTAAACTCCAATGGTGTTTTGAAAGGAGCTATATTTAAACATAGAATTGCTAGGTCTCATTATACTAATTAGCAGCCCGACTCATCTGATTAATTGTACATGGTTATCTTGTAACCATAATTAAAAATCACTTACTATTGTGAAAAATTTCTAGTAATTATCTTACTGAAAAAAAGTCTAACCCTTCACATAATTTCAACTTGTCTTGGCTCTGACTAGGGATATTCATTGGTTGGTTCGGTTGTGTATTATCGATTTTTAATTTATAAATATTCTAAATCGATAATCAAATTAATAAGATATTTGTTAAATATCTTTTATTTTTGGTTCTTAATAGTTCATTTTTTATTTAGTCGATAAAAAATGCTCCTTTATTATATTATTATTATTATTATTATTATTATTATTATTCTTTCATTTGTTTTTATTTGTACATATATATGCTACTTTCATAAATAAAAGTCTACACAAACTATAAAACAGAAGCAAATTTAAATACGTTATTGGTAAAATAAATGTATTTTCTTTCTTGTTATGTAGCAAACATAAATGAACGAGGTAGTGCTACATTAATCTCCAAAAGAAAATGCAAACTAAATACAATAATTATTCAAGATATAATTAAAACCTTAAAATTGAAAATCAAATAATTTAAAAAAATAATATTATTTAAAACCCATTAATCCAACCAATAAAACTATTTTGGATTGGATTTATTGATTACACCGATGTTTGTACATCCTAGAAATAATTATAGTAAAACTTAAGATAAATCCAACAAGTTTGGACCTAATTATTCGCTATTTTTACTCTTTGCTAAATTACAAGTAATCTCTTATTTTGTAATTTTTGAATACATAAACAACATTTGAATTCATACTTCTGAAGTTCAGATATATGATTTTGAACTTAACTTGGCAATATAACAGTTAATTAATTTATTTTTTCTCGGATACATAATTAGTATCCGAATACATAATTTTAAAGTTGAAATATATAATTTTGATTACTGAGATACATCTAAATTTAAAATTATTTGATCTTGATACATAATATATTAATTAAACTAAAGAAAGATACATAATTAAATTTATATATAAAAAATTTATGAATTAATGAATGTGAAATTTAAGTAATTAATAAACAAGATGGAGATTTTATGTAGTTCCATAAAAATAGTCTTGGTTTAATCGTCTCCTTCTGTCTCATCCTACATGTCACCAACAACAGCTATCCTAAATCCTCGAATCCCAAACTTGTTCACGCCATTTCCTCAATCCTATTCCTCCTCCTCCCCTCACTATACAAACTCCAATTCCCCACCAACACTTTCCGCTGCCAAATTCTTGGCTCCCATACTCTCAACTTTTCCCTTCAAAATCATTCACAGCAACCCCTCGAAGAAGAGGAACACGTTGTTGGCGACTGCATAGTATTTGAATAAGGTGTTTTCGATAACCCTTTTGTCCAAAACAACAAACAATAAAACAAAGCAAAACAACAATAACAACAAATCAACAGAAATCTAGGCGGAGAATTTAATTCCTGAAGAATGGGTTCAACTGAAGAGGCCTTATTTTTCATGGCAAGGCAAGAAAAAATTCATGACAATTTTGGTATTACAAATTATTAACATTATGTTTAGAAAATATTAATTTTGTGACATATTTTTTCTTTCTTTTCAACTTACGTTAGCTTTGGGTACAATTTTGTATAATTTGAATGTAAACTATTAGTAATAGTAGCATTATTATTATTAATAATAGCAATAATAATAATAATATATAGAAAAAATTGACCTTACATTCGTTTGATTATTTATATAGATTATTATTATTTTAATACTATATAATTCGTTTCATTATTTATATAGATTTGGTTATAAAATTGTAGGGCGAGGAGTGAGGGGATTCATTTCATTATTGAACAAAATAATAATTAGACTTTTTTAAATATAATAATATAATATTAGACTTTAAAAAATGAATATAATTTACCATGCTCAAAAAAGACATCACCATCTGTGATGTCAGGGTAGAGAGGTGGCCTTGAATAAAAAAAATTATTATTTTTGTAAATGAAAAGAAATATTGGATAAGAGTGGGTGAGGTGAGAATTTCTTTTTTTGATAAATGTTAATTTTTTTTGGGGCGGAGGGCAGAGCGGGGGTTGGAGGTATGGGGTGGTGGGGTATAGGTGGGGGTGAATGTGTGATTTGTTGGATTGGGCGAGTTTGAGAGTGGTATGAGAGATTTTAATAGAATTAATTAATAAGATATAATTATAAGTATATATAAAATACTTAAAGATATTAATGTTAAAATGAAACCATGAAAAAAATTATGCACAGTAAAATTAAGTTTGAAAACTTAAAAGAAAAAATAAACTGCATACACTTAGTTTTTGAATTGAAAAAGTAAGTTGTATTCGTTAGTTTTTGAATCTAAAAAGTAAATTTAAAATTTGAAATTAGGAGTTTTGTGATTGATACAATTAGATACTTTCAGTGTTTGAAATGGAAGGCAAGGAATTTAATTACATATTTTAATCGATTAAAATTTTTACATATAGTTATTGAAATTTGAAATATAATTATAAAATTTTTTAATTATTTTTTGCATTTCACTAAGAAATAATATGATGGTTAAATTTTGTTAAAGTAATATAATTTTTTTAAAAAAATAATATAATTTAACATGTATACATTTCAATATAAAACAATTACAAATAACATTTATTACTTATATATAAGAGAGAATCACAAGTTTGGTAGTCCTCACGAGGACTTTTTAGACATTTCACTTTTATTTGTAAGTGAAGTTGCTACACATGTCAAATTTGTAGTGCATTGATGGTTTCTTTTTCTTGTATATTTTCATTTTTTCCCTCTCCTTTTTTTGTTAAGACCATCTCCACTTGGCCTTTTGTAATTGGTTTCTTCTTGTTATTTATTGGATTGCCTTTTAATTATAACTTTTTTTTATTTATTAAAAACAATCACTTTAACTTGAAAACAATTACGCCAAAATAAATTTTAACGTGAAATTAAAGTTTGGAATAATTTTTTACTGCACTATTGAAATCTTTTAAAAATCTTAATTATTTTTTTTTTAAAAAATATAAGTACTAAATAGGGCAACTTAATAGACAATATCTTATATTTCCTATTTTTCTTAGTGGACATAAAAAAAGTAAATTAATAATTATAATGAGAAGACAAATTTATTCTTTAAAGGGAGTGTAAGAAAATAAATATGACAAGTAAATGAGTAATGTATTACTATAATTCAATTACTATTTAATGTCCTTATTCGCCATTGTTAAGTTAATTTGTGTAAAGACTCTAAATTAATGTTCTAATTATTTTAATATAAACTTGAAGTGATAAAAATATTTGTTGTATTAAATAATTCTATAAAAATAAAAAAAAATTCATCAAAATAATTTTATTTTATCTATTCTAACAAATTCATAAAAGTATCGTATTTTTTTATTTATTATTTTTGTTGAATCATAATTATTTATATACTTATCTTCAAAAATTATTTATCTTCAAGAATTATTTATATATCTAATTCTCTGACAATATATTTATTTCTCAAAAATAATATTCTAATTTAAATTACTCAATTATATGATTATGAACTTAAATAATTATGAATACTTATCAAAAAGGCATGTTTAATATTTTATTAAATAAGATTAATTATAAGATAAGAATATGATATAAATTAATGTTTTATTTTTCTATTCTAAATTTGGGTTGGGGCTTAGCATGGGCCTGGGTGGAACTAGTATTATTATTTTTATTATTATTATTATATATAAGGGAGAATCTCAAATTTTGGTAGTCCTCACAAAGGGCATTTTAGGTATTTCACTTCCTTAGCTAAGTGAATTAAGAGAATACACATGTCAATTGATGGTGTTCTTTTGTTAATTATTTTCATTTTTGCCCTGATTCTTTTTGTTAAGGCTTTTTCCACTTGTGTGTTTATAATAGGTCTCTTTTTATCACTTAATAAATTATATTTTGATTAAAACTTTCGTCATTTTAAATTAATAATCACTTTTGCTCTAAAAATTATTAAAAAACAGTTTAAGTATAAAATCAAAGTTAGTAATAATTTTCAACTACACCCTTATAGTAAATATTGTTCAATTTTTAAGAAATATACATAATAAATAGGATAATTTAATCAATGATAAATAGTATATTGCCTTTATTATTTCTTTTAGCAGAAATAAAAAAAGATAAATCAATAATTAAAATAGGGTGAATAGAATATTTTTGTAAAGGGCGCATAAATAATAAGCACGACAAGCAAATGGACCCAATGGAACAATCTATTAATTTAACTTAATTAATTATTTAATATTCTTAAAGATCACTATTAAGTTAGTTTATGGATTAAGAAAATGAGGTGTGGGTGACACAAGTCTTAATTATTGAGTGGAGGAGACAATTACTTTATTATAGATTAAGAAAGTTGGAAAAGTTTGAAAATAATCCACAAATTGTTAAATTTACACTTTGATCCCAATGTTTACCTAAATTAAGGAGAAAAGGATGGAAAAAAGACGTCTTTCTCTCTCTTCTCATCCATTGTTGTTTTCTCTCTCTTAGCGATTTTTGTTGTTCATTATTTCTGCTACTTTATTCATCATCATCTTCTTCATTATCATCTTCATCTTCTTCTTGTCGACCATTTTTTTTTTTGTTGTTGTTGTTGTTATAGCGCTACTACTACTATCTGACCAATTTCTTAGGTCAAATTTTGTTTACTACATCACTTTCCACTTTGACATTACTTCATAGGTAATTTTGGTAAGTAAAATTATGATTTTTATTCGTATTTGTCATCTGGGTACACTACTGTTTTTCCAACAATAAATAGAACCCCAATCATGAATTCAACATAAGAGCCTAGTATTTAAACAGATCAATCATCTGGTGCATCAGATGAGTAATCTGTTGCATCAGAAGATTTATCTGTTGCATCAGACTGTTTATCTTTTGCATCAAACTTATTATCTATTGCATCAGACTATTTATCTGTTCCACCAGACTAATTATCTGTTGCAACAGATGATTAATTTGGTTGGAACAACACAAATCAGCCCCTGCCACAAACCCAAAGGATAATCAATAGGTTTAAACTCTTGCTATTGCTACTGGATTCAAAATTATTCTTTACGTCCAATTACTCGTCCCAATTTTTCTAATTTGATTTCTCATTTTAGTTGTCTTTTTCATTAATCAAGAAAATATTTTAAAAAAATCCATGTTTTACCCTTTGCATTAATCATTTTTTTCAAATTAAAATGGAAACATCATTTATGAAATTTCGATTGAATAAAAAACAATGGTTATTTCAAACACGTCTACTGTCCCACCAACTGATCAATGAGTTATGATAAACTAGACATGTTATTAATTATTTTTCTTAATCAATATGACATCTCAATTTTGGATGGATAATTTGAGACGGAGGAAGTACGAATTAAAACGTCAAAGCCAAGTGACAAACTAGTCATCTGTTGAAACAGACTATTTATCTTTTGCATCAAACTGATTATCAGTTGCATCAGACTTCTTATCTGTTGCAACATACGAGTAATCTATTTTGAACAATACATCAGCCCCTCCCACAAACCCAACAGATAAATCTTGCTATTGCTATTGGTAGATCTAAATTATTCCCTTTTACGTCGAATTGTCGATATTTTTGTTGAGAAGATAATAGACAGAATGAAGATTAAATATGGATTTAAACGTCAAAGATCAAACATAATTATTTTATTAAACAAAAATAAATAAAAATACATATATTAGACTAAAAGAAAAATAATAATCTAATTATTATTATTATTATTATTATCATCATCATCATCATTGCCAGCCGACCAATCTTCAACCGAAAGTAGCAAGGCCTTCCTCAGCCTGCGTATCTCGCGGTCCCAATTCTCATTGCAGGACACGAACTTGATTCCGAAGTTCATTCACGGCGTCTTGCAGAAAAGCAACATCCCACACTGGGTCAGCCATAATCTAGAACACATGTAAATTGACAAAAACTTAAAATCAAAAGTAAAGATCTTAAGAAAAACTGAATATAATACAACGTAAACTACAAATTGGCAAGAAAAAAACTTACCTTAGTTAGGGAAGAGAAAGTGGTGGAAGTACAGGTGTAATATGAAATACGAGATGCAATAAATAAATAGAGTGTAGTTGAATGAACGATTGAGTAAGAAGGGACCTATTTATAGAGGATTGAATTTGAATGAGAGGCAAAAAGGCGCGACTGTTCACCTCCATTCATTAATAATATTTTTGATTAAATTAAGAAAATAAATATTGTCATAAGTCATGACTTTTCAGATTATTATTATTAATTAGTTCTTTCCAAGAACCATTTTTATTGAGTTGTGACAACAGATTCTATATCTGTTGCATCAGATAACTCATATGTGACAACAAATATATCATCTGTTGTAACAAATATAAAACCTGTTGCATCAGATAATCTATCTGTTGCAACATATAATCTAACTATTCACCTCCATTTATTAATTATATTTTTGATTATAGTGAAAAGTAATGACTTAATTAAATTAAGAAATATTGTGATAAGTCATGACTTTTCAGATTATTATTATTAATTAGTTCTTTTCAAGAACTGTTTTTATTATTATTTTCTTATTATTTATTTATGAACCATTTTTCATATTAAATAATCCAAAAGTCATGTCTTTTCACCCTCTCAATAACAATAATAACCCCTTTTTATTAATAATCGCATGTGCAACATATGATCGATCTGTCGCATCAGATTAACCTCTGTTGACACAAATTTCTCAATCCCTACCACCAACCATCGACATGTTGAGAATAGAGAATAAACAAAATGATAATTAAATACTAAATAAGAATTAAAAATTCAAAATCGACCACCAAATGAAACATAGATTTTTGAATCCCTTGGGTAGATTTGATATACAAAAGGAGGAAAATACATACGCTAAAATAAAAAACCTTACCTAATTATTATTACTACTATTTTATTATTGTCAATCGGATATTTTTCATCTGGCAGCAGCAAGGCCCTCGTCAGCCTTGCTCCGAAGTCAGCCAAATATGTCTGGAGTTCATCAAACTGCCTTTGAAGTTCTCGCAAGGCTCGATATGAATCTTCTTGTACAAATCTAGATCATCCATATTTGTAAGGAGGGAACTATTTATAAATTATTATATCTCGAAAAGAAAATAAAATTGCTTTAAAATAAATATAATAGATGGGTAATCTGTTGCAAAATATATTCCTTCTGTTAGATAACTTACATTACATTGACAATCTATTACAACAGATGTATATATCTATTTAATTTCTCTAACAGATATGTCATATGTTGCAACAAGTTAATTATCTATCGTAACAAATATCTCCAATTGTTTGACAATATAAACAAATGTGGCATCTGTTGCAACTAGTTAGTCATTTGTTTATTCAATATAAGCCATAGATGGGCTAGGAAGAATAAGGTGCGTACAGAAGGATCCACTATCATATATGTGGGAGTTTAAGTATGTATTACTGATAAGGTCACTAGGACAACACAGACAAAGTATAATATTTTTATGAATGTTGTTTTTAACCGATTAGGCACTGATTACTCAAACAAGATCTTGCATTGTAAATTTAAGTTTGATGGTGCAGACACCATATTATGAATTACTAACTGTTGTTGCTCGTGTTTATGCGTGTCAAGTTTTTAGAAGGTATCAATATTTGGTGTCATTGCAGAGGTCCAATAGAGATTCGACTTAACTTTAAATGTGCATTAGCCTCCAGGAAGGCCTTCAAAGACTCACACTTTATCAAACAAGAACAAAAAATCAATAGAAATTCCCCTGACCCAAATTTATATGGAAGGGTTGTTCGAGAAGATGATTATACACCAGAAGGAGCCGAAGGAGAGTGCCTGCAAGGGAAACGGGAGTTGATGAAAAACTATATCATTTGAGAGCTAATTGAAGAGGAGACATAGGGTACCAAGGAACTTCTAGCAAATCTGGCCAATGAAATTATATTAAAACATGAGAAATCTGAATCAAGTGCAAATATGAAAGTGTATTCGGTAATGTAAATCCGTATGTTGTTTCTCTCAAAGAAAATAGTGAAGATGGACACTTATATAGGGAGTTGCGACTAGGTAGTGTGGTTGGGATTATCACCTCGATAGAAATTAACAGAAGACCAAGAAAGCCGCCTTAAGGGAATCGAGGGTTTAAATATTTACAGTAAGTCTAGAAAACTTACGCCAACAACAACTACAGTTAATGTAAGGAAGCTAAGTGAAGGCAGTAATTTTTGAATTTTAAATTGCATCCCATGCCTTCTTGTTTGTGGTTTAGATTAGTCCACTGTTGTTGACCTGATCGGAACCACAAACGAGATTGAAAGGCACATTGAGTATCATTACTTCCTTAGAAATATGGTTATAATTGATTGTGTTTTCTTGCCTTAGCATGCTTTCAACATTCTTTGGAGAAGATTAGATGCTTGCTGTAGTATGTGAATCCTGATAATTTTCAATCTTGCCTCCACCTTGCTGATTCTGCGTTCAAGCTGGTCGTTGTCGTCTTTGAAATTGGTATAGAGTTCCTGATCTCTTGTGAGCTCGATCAGGAAAACTACCTTCAAAGTTGTGTCATTGAAGAAGGCCCTCAGAACACTTTCTTCAGAAGCCTTAAAGGATACATGGAGGGTCGTTGTGTTTGTTTTAGGTCAAAATGTTTTGATGGACACTCAAGATGTGGTCCTAGCCGTTGAACAACTCACTTTTATCGAGCGTTTATTAATGCAGCTTAGTCTACCAACCTTCAAGGGATTTGATAAATTAATAAGCAAGGAGTTACATAACGTTTGCTATAAATCGACTCTATAAAGCCCATCAAACGTTACGTAACTCCAGGCTCATTACCCTATCAAAATACTTTGCCCGAGTTGGTGGAAAAATTAAATGAGCTTAATCTCTCAGCCTTTCTGCTGATCGCTCTTCTAAAATTATAGATGACAAGATATCCGTCATACAAAAGTCTACACCGTCGCCCGAAATGCTTGCCAGGGAGCAAGTCGTTAGAAGGCATGACTAGTCGTCATCTCTTAAATATGGACACATGTCTTAATTATTGAGTGGAGGTGACAAGTACTTTATTATGGATTAAGAAAGTTAGGTAAGTTTAAAAATAACTTATAGTTTTTTAAATTTACACTTTGATCCCAATGTTTACCTAAAATAATGGGAAATGGAGGGAAAAATGACACATTTCTCTCTCTTCTCATCCATTGTTGTTTTCTCTCTCTTAGCGATTTTTGTTGTTCATTATTTCTGCTGCTTTATTCATTATCTTCTGCTTCATTATCATCATCTTCTACTTTATTATCATCTTCATGTTCTTCTAGTTGACCATTTGTTATTGATGTTGTTGTTGGTACAACGCTACTGCTGCTATCTGACCAATTTCTGAGGTCAAATTTTGTTTAATACATCACTTTCCACTTTGGCATTACTTCATAGGTGACTTTGGTAAGTAAAATTATGATTTTTATTTGTATTGTCATCTGGGTACACTACTATTTTTCTAACAATGGATAGAACCCCGATCATAAATCCAACATAAGTGCTCACAATTTAACAGATCAATCATCTGGTGCATCAGATGAGTAATCTGTTGTATTAGAAGATTTATCTGTTGCATCAGACTGTATATCTGTTACATCAAACTTATTATCTGTTGTATCAGACTGTTTATCTATTGCACCAGACTAATTATCTGTTGCAACGGATGATTAATCTGTTTGGAACAACATAAATCAGCCCCTGCCACAAACCCAACAGATAATCAATATGTTTCAACTCTTTCTATTGTTACTGGATTTAAAATTATTCTTTACGTCCAATTACTCATCTCAAATTTTTTAATTTGATTTTTCTTATTTTACTTGTCTTTTTCATTAATCAAGAAAAGATTAAAAAAATCCATGTTATACCCTTTGTATTAATCATTTTTTTTTTCAAATTAAAATGGAAACATCAGTTATGAAATTTCAATTGAATAACAAACAATGGTTATTTCAAACACGTCTACTGTCCCACCAACTGATCAGTGGGTTATGGTAAACTCGACATTTTATTAATTATTTTTCTTAATCAATGTGGCATCTCAATTTGGGATGGGTAATTTGAGACAGCAAAAGTACGAATTAAAATGTCAAAGCCAAGCAACAAACTAGTCATCTGTTAAAACAAACTATTTGTCTGTTGTATAAAACTGATTATCAGTTGCATCAGACTTCTTATCTGTTGCAACATATGAGTAATCTATTTTGAACAACACATCATCCCCTGCCATAAACCCAACAGATAAATTTTGCTATTGCTACTGGTAGATCTAAATTATTTCTTTTTACGTCGAATCGTCGACATGTTTGTTGAGAATATAATAGACGAAATGAAAATTAAATATGGATTAAAACGTTAAAGATCAAACATAATATTTTTATTAAATAAAAAAATAAAAATACATATAATACACTAAATGAAAAATAACAGTCTAATTATTATTATTATTATTATTATTATTATCATCATCATTGCCAGCCGGCCAATCTTTAAGCAGAAGTAGCAAGGCCCTCCTCAGCCTGCATATCTCGTGGAGCATTCTTTCTCTAACTCATCCCAGTTCCCATTGAAGGTCACGAACTTGATTCCGAAGTTCATTCACGGCGTCTTGCATAAAAGCAACATCCCATGCTGGGTCAGCCATAATCTATAACACATGTGAATTGACAAAAAACTTAAAATCAAAAGTAAAGATCGTAAGAATAACCAAATGTAATACAACATAAACTACAAATTAGCAAAAAAAAAACTTACCTTAGTCAAGGAAGAGAAAGTGGTGGAAGTTTAGGTGTAATATGAAAGACGAGATGTAATAAATAAATAGAGTGTAGTTGAATGAATGATTGTGTAAGGAGGGACCTATTTATATAGTATTGAATTTGAATGAGAGGCAGAAAGGCATGACTGTTCACCTCCATTCATTAATTACATTTTTTATTAAATTAAGAAAATAAATATTGTGATAAGTCATGACTTTTCAGCTTATTATTATTAATTAGTTCTTTCCAAGAACCATTTTTATTGAGTTGTGACAACAGATTCTATATCTGTTCCATCAGATAACTCATATGTGGCAACAGATATATCATCTGTTGTAACAAATATAAAACCTGTTGCATCAGATAGCCTATATGTTGCAACATATAATCTAACTATTCGCCTCCATTTATTAATTATATTTTTGATTACTGTGAAAAGTAATGACTTAATTAAATTAAGAAATGTTGTGATAAGTCATGACTTTTCGGATTATTATTATTAATTAGTTCTTTTGAAGAACCATTTTTATTGAGTTGTGACAACATATTCTATATCCGTTGCATCAGATAACTCATCTGTGATAACAGATATATCACCCGTTGCAACAATAGAGAACCTGTTGCATCAGATAATATATCTGTTGCAACACATAATCTACTTTAAAAAAAACTATCATCATATCATTAATCCAAATTTGTTGACTTTTTTATTTTATAAATTAAAAAAAACACCTTTTCAATTTCTTTAATAAAATAATAACCATTTTTATTTTCTGGCAACAAATTGTATATCTATTGAATTTGATAAACCATCAGTTGCAACAGATATACCATATGTAGCATCAAATAGACGATCTATTTTAATAATTTTTTTGATTTCTTCTAACAGCTGATACATCAGTCGCAACAAATGGGGAATTTGATGCATCAGCAACACTGTTGAATATATGTATTTTTGTTTTAGACAAAAAGTCACGACTCTTCACCCTTTTCTTAACAATCATCATATAATTTAATTAATACAATATTGTGACTTTTTTTATTATATAATAAATAATTTTAAAATATAAATTCAAAAAAATGGTGAAAAGTCACGATCAGTTATTAAAATTAAATAACCGTTCTTTTACGGTTATAAATTGTGTTTATCATTATTTTCTTATTATTTATTTATGAATCATTTTTCATATTAAATAATCCAAAAGCCATGTCTTTTCACCCTCTCAATAACAACAATAATCCCTTTTGATTAATAATTGCCTGTGCAACATATGATCGATCTGTCACATCAGATTAACCTCTGTTGACACAAATTTCTCAATCCCTACCACCAACCGTCGACATGTTGAGAATAGAGAATAAACAAAATGATAATTAAATACTAAATAAGAAGTAAAAATTCAAAGTCGACCACCAAATGAAACATAGATTTTTGAATTCCTTGGGTAGATTTGATATACAAAAGGAGGAAAATACATACGCTAAAATAAAAAACCTTACCTAATTATTATTACTATTATTATTATTATTGTCAATCAGATATTTTTTATCTGGCAGCAGTAGGGCCCTCGTCAGCCTTGCTTCAAAGTCAGCCAAATCTTTCTGGAGTTCATCAAACTGCCTTTGAAGTTCTCGCAAGGACTCGATATGAATCTTTTTGTACAAATCTAGATCATCCATATTTGTTAGGAGGGAACTATTTATAAATTATTATATCTCGGAAAGAAAAGAAAATTGCTTTAAAATAAATATAATAGATGGGTAATCTGTTACAGAATATATTCCTTCTGTTAGATAACTTACATCATATTGACAATCTATTGCAACAGATGTATATATCTATTTAATTTCTCTAAAAGATACGTCATATGTTGCAACAAGTTAATCATCTGTCGTAATAGATATCTCCAATTGTTTGACAGTATAAACAAATATGGCATCTGTTGCAACTAGCTACTCATCTGTTTATTCAATATAAGCCATGGATGGGCTAGGAAGAATAAGGTGCGTACAGAAGGATCTACTATCATATATGTGGGAGTTTAAGTATGTATTACTGATAAGGTCACCGGGACAACATAGGCAAAGTATAATATTTTTGTGAATGTTGTTTTTAATCGATCAGGCATTGATTACTCAAACAAGATCCTGCATTGTACAGTTAAGTTTGATGGTGCAGACACCCTATTATTAATTACTAACTATTGTTGCTCGTGTTTATGCGTGTCAAGTTTTGAGAAGGGATCAATATTTGGTGTCACTGCAGAGATCCAATAGTGATTGGACTTAACTTTAAGTGTGCATTGGCCTCCGAGAAGGCCTTCGAAGTCTCGCACTGCATCAAAAAAGAACGAAAAACCAATTGAAATTCCTTTGACCCAATTTATATGGAAGAGTTGTTCGAGAAGATGATTATACACCAGAAGGAGCCGAAGGAGAATGCCTGCAAGGGAAAGGGGTGTTGATGAAAGACTATATCATCTGAGAGCTAATTGAAAAGGAGACATAGGGTAGCAAGAAACTTCTATCAAATCTGGCCGATGAAATTATATTAAAACATGAGAAATCTGAATCAAGTGCAAATATGAAATTGTATCCGATAATGTAAATCCGTCTGTAGTTTCTCTCAAAGAAAAATAATACAGATGAACAATTTTCTAGGGAGTTGTGACTAGGTAGTGTGGTTGGGATTATTACCTAGATAGTAAATAGCAGAAGACCAAGAAAGCTGCCTTGAGAGAATCGAGGGTTGAAATGTTGTACAGTAAGTGTAGAAAACTTATGCCAACAGCAAATGCGGTTAAAGTAAGCAAGCTAAGTGAGGGAGATAATTTTTAAATTTTAAATTGCATCCCATTCCTTCTTGTTTGTGGTTTCGATTATGTAACGCCCCGAAAAACGGGTCCCAGACCGTCACACGGTGCTTGAGGATACAAGTAGCCCCAAGCTAACCCTTTGAGCCATTTCATTCAGTTCAACACAAATCAACGGGGTTTCCATAAATAACCCTGAAATATCAACAAAGAAATCATCATCCAAGAATAAAAGAATTTCCGAAAGATAACAAAATACGACTTACTAGTCAACTCCCAACATCTATACTAGTCTGACAAGCCTCTACGAAAATCAATAAAACCAGCGAGTCATTGAGACATGCCAACTGACTCATGATTAGTTATCAAATGTAAACAATTTCGTGAAACCAACATCACACATCACGTCCTCGGAACATTAGGACTCACTACAACAGAGGATGTAGAACAATATGCCCGAAGAATCACTGTCGAACCTGAAACTGAGCACCTGAACCTACATTCTGAGAAAATGCAGCCCACATCCGAAGATGTGGGTCAGTACTATGGAATGAAATCGAGTATATGGGGTGTATGCAGTTGTATAAACATCATCATCATAAATATTTATAAGAAATATGTAGGATGTATGAAAGACTCACATAGCCCGAATAAATTGATCATAATCATGAGAGGATGAAATAAGTACAATAACACATGTGAGTCATCATATAATTTGTCAATCACTTTCAGTTCATCAAGAATATCAATTCTCATAATGTAAATATCATTTAAATCTTTCGAAAGAATAACTTTCACAATTCCACTTTCCAATCACTTCACCATTCATCATAGACACAAGGAAACACACACACATACTGGGAGATCCTATAACCGACATAAACCATGTGAGCAACATGGAGTCCAACGTACAACCCACGTTGGGGAGAGCCGTCCTATCCTTGACATAGGAATAGGACTATCGATATCAAATCCACACAAACTAGTGATCACTATATAAATCAGCCTCAGGCTCACTCCTACGGGGGTACGTAGTTCTAGGGAAGTAAGGTCGCTTTATACCTCCCACTCGGTGCTAAATATTTCTCTCGGACTTAGCTCAGATCATTTCAAAGACAATCCATAATAAAATAATTTCAGTAATATATAAATATACATCAGGAGCCATCATGCTTCCCATATATCAAAATCAACCATGTTGTGGATTTCTTTCACACCCGAGTTCAAAACAAATCCATTAAGACCAAAAGGTCAAATCATTCAAAGTATCTCAAATATTCAACATCAACGTGCTTATAACATACACTTTCTAAAAAAACACAATTTCCAATGGGGATTCGCAACCCAAATATCAAAATCATGATAAATATCATTCAAGATTCATGCTTTATATCTCCGCACATGTAAATTCATCTTTCAAAATCATAAACCTCAAGATTTTATAATAATCATCATAAGATATGGGTTCATGCTTCAAATTCGTAAAAAATCAAATAAAAATCATGCCTTTGTAAAGAAAATTACTTTTGGGCACAAGAACGAAAGAGAGTTCTTGTTGAAAACCCCACATACCTTGAATGATGAACTTTAGATCAATACTCGTTTTTGAGACGTTAATCGTGCCTTTTAATGATGGTTCTTGGAGTTCTTAAACTAGAAACTTGGAATCTTGAATAAATTTGCAGAAGTAATTGTGAACTTTGTAGGTTCTTGAAGTTGTTGAACTAGGAACTTAGAATCTTGAATAAATTTGCAGAATTGATGGTGAACTTTGGAGGTTCTTGAAGTTGGATATAGGAGCTTAGGGTTTTCTTTTTGAGGGAATTTTATGAAATATAACATATAATGCTTCTAATAGGTTTTAATATAGGGTTTGGACAGATTTTGGGTGAGGAAAAATGACCAAAACGCCCCTAAAAATCAAATAATTCTCGAATCTGTCCTTTGCTGGACTATTTTGATAGTCTGAAGTATATCAACCATAATATTTTACTCCGATATCTAAATAAGATGAAACCAATTTCATTAGAAAGAGCACTCTCATATCTTTCCGTTGATATATAGTATATCACCCAGATCATTTTGTACGAGGAGTTATGATCGTTTGAAGTTGACCCAAAAATTTACTTTTGATAGGCTGAAGTAGATCGACCATAACGTTTTGCTCCGATAGACAAATTGGATAAAACTAATTTCATTGGAAAGAAGACTCACATATCTTTCCGTTGATATATAGTACATCACCCAGATCATTATGTACAAGGAGTTATGATCGTTTAAAGTTGGATCAAAAATACGCCAGGCCTCAGTACTTTTTCCTGCACGTTTTACTGTTTATTACTATTCACGGTTTGATCGGAATGTTCATAACTCGTCTCTCGGGTGTTCATTTTGGATGATCCATATATCGTTGGAAAGCTTATTTGATACTCTACGCAATGGTGGGTCATAATATAAGACATTCCATATGGAAAAATTTATAATTCATTCTAGAAGATAGAACCCAACACATTTACGCACAAAATTTCAACAAAAAATTTCCCGGGGTATTACATCATCCCCCCTTGGAAACATTCGTCCTCGAATGACGCTAGACATGCCAAAATTAGATAGATAATAGAGCATACAGCTGACACCATTCGTTAGACTCATCACCACATTGTTTCTCACTTGGAATGCAACATAGAATACATAAATTCAAGAAACTACAGCTGAACACATAATAAATGACAGCTGAACTGCTGCAACTTTTATCAAAAGTGCATGATTTAGGAAAGAACGGTACCTTCGGCTTGATCAAAGTTCGCAAAAAATAGGTGCGGGTACTTGGATCGCATATCCACCTCAGCTTCCCAAGTTGCACCCTCAACAGATTGGTATCGCCACAACACCTTGACCAAGGGAACTTCTTTGTTCCTTAGTCTTCAGACACTTGAATCAAGAATCTCAACAGGAATCTCTTCAAAAGAAAGATTTTCTTGAATGTTATCACTCACAGAGGAATCCACTACCACAACATCGCTAATATGCTTTCTAAGCATGGAGACATGGAATATTGTATGAATAGAGGACAACTAGGAAGGCAACTCGACCTCATAAGCTACCTTACCAACACGACTAAGAATTTTGTAAGGACCAACATAATGGGGATTAAGCTTCCCCTTATTTCTGAATCTCTCACCCCCCCTCATGGGTGAAATTTTCATATACACTAGGTCACCAACTTCAAACTCAAGGTCTCTCCTTCTAACATCCGCATATGACTTTTGACGACTCTGCACAGTTTTCAACCTTTCCTTAATCAACATAACCTCGAATACCGAATCAGGACCACTCACAGCCGCTTCACCCACCTCGAACCAACCTATGGGTGATCTACACTTCCTTCCATATAAGTCTTCAAACGGAGCCATGCCAATACTAGAGTGGAAATTGTTATTGTAAGCAAACTCTATCAACGGTAAGTGATCAGCCCAACTTCCCTTAAAGTTACGTGCACAAGCTCTCACATATCCTCTAAGGTCTGGATGGTCCGCTCAGCCTAACCATCGGTCTGCTGATGAAAAGCAGAACTCAAAAGCACTTGGGTACCAACAACCTTCTAAAATGCTTTCCAAAATTGCAAAGTGAACTGACTACCCCTATCCGAAATGATAGACAAGGGAACTCCATACAGTCTAACTAGCTCTCGAATATACAATCTAGCATAATCCTCAACAGTATATGAAGTACGAATAGGCAAGAAATGAGAAGACTTAGTCAACCTATCAACCACAACCCAAATGGAATCATGATGGAGTCGGGAAGGAGGTAAACTAATCACGAAGTCCATATTTATCTCTTCCCACTTCCAGGTGGGAATACTAAACTCTTGGATCATACTACCAGGTCTTTGGTGTTCAACCTTAACCTGTTGGCATGTTGCACACTTAGCTACAAACGCTGCTATATCTTTCTTCATGCCACTCCACCAATTGATTTCCCGCAAGTCTCGGTACATCTTGGTGGCACCAGGATGAATAGAATATCGCACCCTGTGCGCTTCATATATAATCTTTTGTCTAAGATCATCAACATCCGGGACACATAATCTACCCTGCAATCTCAACACACCATCTCCCCCTTAGGAGAAAACCTCTACTTTTTGGTCCTTGACTGATTTCTTCAGTCTGACCAAACTAGCATTTAAGTATTGCTTTTCCTTTACTTTCGAAACTAAGGAGGATTCAGAACTACTCTGAACCCCTATACTACCTTTAGCAGAGTCAAACACCTAACCCCCAATCTAGCCAAACGATGTACATCATGAGCCAAATCTTTCTTACCTTCAACCACATGCGAAACACTACCCATGGACACTCTACTTAGGGCATCCACCATAATATTGGCCTTGTTCGGATGGTACATCACACTCATATCATAGTCCTTTAATAATTCTAACCATCGTCTCTGCCTAAGGTTCAATTCTCTCTGGGTAAACACATAATGCAGACTCTTATGATCAGTGAAAACATCAATATGGACACCATAAAAATAGTATCTCTAGATTTTCAAAGCAAACACAACAGCAACCAACGCAAGGTCATGGGTTGGGTAATTTTTCTCATGGGGCTTCAATTGTCTAGAAGCAAAAGCTATCACCTTACCCTTCTGCATCAATACGCAACCCAACCCAACTCTCTAAGCATCATAGTACACCAAAAAATCATCAACACCATCAGGCAAAGTCAAAACAGGGGCTGAAGTGAGTCGAGTCTTCAACTCCTGAAAACTCTTCTCACAAGATTCGGACCACAAGAACTTTACTTTATTTGGGTAAACCGAGTCATAGGAGACGCTATAAAGGATAAACCCTCAACAAAATGGCGGTAATAGGCAGCTAAACCCAAGAAACTTCGGATATCAGTTGAAGAAATAGGTCTAGGCCAATTTCTAATAGCTTTGGTCTTTTGGGGATCAACTCTAATACCCTCGGAAGAAATGATATGACCCAGAAAAACAACTGACCTTAGGCAAAACTCACACTTACTGAACTTGGCAAATAACTTGTGATCTCTAAGGGTTTGCAAGACAGTTCAGAGATGATCAGAATATTCATCCTCACCACGGGAGTACATCAGTATATCACCGATGAACACTATGACAAACATATCCAGATATGGTCTGAACACTCGATTCATGAGGTCCATGAAAGCTGCTGGGGCATTAGTTAACCCAAAAGACATAACAAGAAACTCAAAATGGCCATAACGAGTTTAGAAAGTAGTTTTTGGGATGTCACACTCCCTAACTTTGATGTTATGATAGTCGGAACGAAGGTCTATCTTTGAGAAATAACTTGTATCTTGCAATTGGTCAAACAAATCATCTATTCTCGAAAGAGGGTACTTAGTTTTGACGGTGACTTTATTCAGTTGGCGGTAATCAATGCACATACAAAAAGAACCATTTTTGTTTCTCACAAACAACACAGGACCACCCCAAGGAGAAACACTGGGCCTTATGAAACCCTTATCTAGTAGATCTTTGAGTTGCTCTTTCAACTCCTTAAGTTTTGCAGGGTCCATACGATAAGGAGGAATAGAAATAGGATGAGTATTGGGAAGAAGATTAATTCCGAACTCTATCTCTCTATCAGGAGGTATCCATGTTTCTGAAAGAGGAGAGCAAGGATCAATAGCAGAGAGAGACAGTTTAAGCACGATAAACTTTTGAAAGAAAAATCACACTTTTTCCTAAAATGTTTTGAAGCCTCTTGCTCATAGATGTGGCGCGCTACACACCGATGATCAAGAATCTACTTAACCTGGCTTTTCAGACTCCCTAGGATACCTTAAAACCTTAGACTCTAATACCAAGTTTGTAACGCCCCAGAAAATGAGTCCCGAAGCATCACACGGTGCTTGAGGATACAAGTAGCCCCAAGCTAACCTTTTGAACCATTTTCATTCAGTTCAACATAAATCAAAGGGGTTTCCATAAATAACCCTCAAATATCAACAGAGTAATCATTATCCAAGAATAAAAGAATTTCAGAAAGATAACAAAATATGACTTATTAGTCAACTCCCAACATCTATACTAGTCTGACAAGCCTCTAAGAAAATCAATAAAACTAGCAAGCCATTGAGACATGCCCCAACTGACTCATACTCAGTTATCAAATGTAAATAATTTTGTAAAACCAACATCAGACATCACATCGTAGGAACATGAGGACTCACCACAACAGAGGATATAGAACAACGTGCCTGAAGAATCATTGTCAAACCTGGAACTGAGCACCTGAACCTACATTCTCAGAAAATGTAGCCCACATCCGAAGATGTGGGTCAGTACCATAGAAAGAAACCGAGTATATGGGTGTGTATGCAGTTGTATAAATATCATTATCATAAATATTTATAAGAAATATACAGGATGTATGAAAGACCCACAGCCTGAATAAAATCATCATAATCATGAGAGGATGAAATAAGTACAATAACACATGTGAGTGATCATATAATTTGTCAATCACTTTCAGTTCATCAAGAATATCAATTCTCATAATGTAAATATCATTTAAATCTTTCAAAAGAATAACTTTCACAATTCCACTTTCAAATCACTTTACTATTCACCATAGACACAAGGAAACACACACACACTGGGAGATCCTATAACCGACATAAACCATGTGAGCTATATGGAGTCCAACGTACAACCCACGTTGGGGAGAGCTGTCCTATCCTTGCCATAGGAGTACGACTATTGATATCAAATCCACATAAACTAGTGATCACTATATAAATTAGCCTCAGGCTCACACCTATGAGGGCACGTAGTTCTATGGAAGTAAGGTCGCTTTATACCTCCCACTCGATGCTAAAGATTTCTCCCGGACATAGCTCAAATCATTTCAAAGACAATCCATAATAAAATAATTTCAGTAATATATAAATATACATCAGGAGCCATCATGCTTCCCATATATCAAAATCAACCATGTTGTGGATTTCTTTCACACCCGAGTTCAAAACAACTCCATTAAGACCAAAAGGTCAAATCATTCAAAGTATCTCAAATATTCAACATCAACGTGCTTATAACATACACTTTCTAAAAAAAACACAATTTCCAATGGGGATTCGCAACCCAAATATCAAAATCATGATAAATATCATTCAAGATTCATGCTTTATATCTCCGCACATGTAAATTCATCTTTCAAAATCATAAACCTCAAGATTTCATAATAATCATCATAAGATATGGGTTCATGCTTCAAATTCGTAAAAAATCAAATAAAAATCATGCCTTTGTAAAGAAAATTACTTTTGGGCACAAGAACGAAAGAGAGTTCTTGTTGAAAAACCCCACATACCTTGAATGATGAACTTTAGATCAATACTCGTTTTTGAGACGTTAATCGTGCCTTTTAATGATGGTTCTTGGAGTTCTTAAACTAGAAACTTGGAATCTTGAATAAATTTGCAGAAGTAATTGTGAACTTTGGAGGTTCTTGAAGTTGTTGAACTAGGAACTTAGAATCTTGAATAAATTTGCAGAATTGATGGTGAACTTTGGAGGTTCTTAAAGTTGGATATAGGAGCTTAGGGTTTTCTTTTTGAGGGAATTTTATGAAATATAACATATAATGCTTCTAATAGGTTTTAATATAGGGTTTGGACAGATTTTGGGTGAGGGGAAATGACCAAAACGCCCCTAAAAATCAAATAATTCTTGAATCTGTCCTTTGGTGGGTTGTTTTGATAGTCTGAAGTAGATCAACCATAACGTTTTAATTTGATATTCAAATTGGATGAAACTAATTTCATTAGAAAGAAGACTCTCATGTCTTTCTGTTGATATATAGTATCTCACCCAGATCATTGTGTACAAGGAGTTATGATCATTTAAAGTTGACCTAAAAATTTGCTTTTGATAGGCTGAAGTAGATCGACCATAACCTTTTGCTCGGATAGACAAATTGGACGAAACTAATTTCATTGAAAAGAGGACTCGTAGAGATTTCCGTTGATATATAGTAGATCACCTAGATCATTATGTACACAGAGTTATGATCATTTAAAGTTTGAGCAAAAATATGCCAGGCCTCAGTACTTTTTCCTGCACGTTTTACTGTTCATTACTATTCATAGGTCGATTGAATTGTTCATAACTCGTAGCTTGGGTGTCCATTTTGCATGATCCACATATCGTTGGAAAGATTATTTGATACTCTTCGTAATGGTGGGTCATAATCTATGACATTCCACACGAAAAAAATTTATAATTCATTCTAGAAGATAAAACCCAACACGTTTACGCACAAAATTTCAACGACAAATTTCCCAGTGTATTACAGATTAGGTCCACTGTTGTTGACCGATTGGAACCATAAATGAGTTTGAAATTCATATTGAGTATCATTACTTTTTTAGCAATATGGTTATAATTGATTGTGTTTTCTTGCCTTAGCATGCTTTCTACATTTCTTGGAGAAGATAAGATGCTTGTTGTAGTATGTGAATCCTGATAATTTTTTAGCTTTCCTCCAGCTTGCTGATTCTGCATTCAAGTTGGTCGTTGTCATCTTTAAAATTGGTATAGAGTTCCTAATCTCTTTTGATCTCGATCAGGAACACTACTTTCAAAGTTGTGGCATTGAAGAAGGCTTTCAGAACACTTTCTTTAGAAGCCTTAAAGGATACATGGAGGGTCGCTGTGTTTATTTTAGGTCAAAATATGTTAATGAATACTCAAAATGTGGTCCCAACCATTGAACAACTCACTTTTATTGAGCATTTCTCAATGTAGCTTGGTTAGCTAACCTTCAAGGGATTTGATAAATTAGTAAGAAAGATGTTATGTAATATTTTCTCTAAGTCGACTCTACAAAGCCTATCAAATGTTATGTAACTCCAGGTTCATTACCCAATCAAAAAACTTTGCCCGAGTTGGTGGAAAAATTAAACGAGCTTAATCTCTCAGCCTTTCTGCTGATCACTCTTATCCAATTATGGATGACAAGATATCCACCATGCAAAAGTCTACATCGTCGCCAGAAATGCTTGCCAGTGCACAAGTCTTTAGAAGGTATGACTAGTAATCTCTCAATACCAAGGAAGTCTTGTACGAAAGTCTTTAGAAGACATTTGAAAATAAAGAAGTTTTCAAAGATGACTACACTTAATTACAGCATGAACAACCTCACCAGATTCACTCCTCGTTCAAAAGAAAAGGTAGAAATATTTTCATTTGCATTCACATTTCATCTTTGCTTGGTTTGTTAAGAAAATAACATGCGAATGCAAATGAAAATATTTCTGCCTTTTCTTTTGAACGTGGAGTGAATCTGGTGAGGTTGTTGATGGTAATTATGTGTACTCATTGCTGAAAACTTCCTTATTTTTGAATTTATTTTGAAGACTTTCGTACAAGACTTCCTTGGTATTGAGAGATTATTGGTTATACCTTCTGAAGAATTTCGCTGTGGCAAACATTTCTGCTTACGGTGTAGATTTTTGCATGGAGGATATCTTGTCATCCGCAGAAATTCTTGCCATAGTGAAAGTCTTGGGAAGGCATGACTAGGAGTCTCTTAATATTAAGTGATATTAAGGGATTACTATTGATGCCTTTTGAAGACTTGCACCCTGGCAAGCATTTCTTGCGATGGTGTAGATTTTTGCATATCGGAATCTTGACTTCTATAATTGGAGAAGAGAGATCAACAAAAAGGCTGAGAGATTGAGTTCGTTTGATTTTTCCGCCAACTCGGGCAAAGTTTTTTGATAGGGTAATGAGCCTGGAGTTACGTAACGTTTGATAGGCTTTGTAGAGTCAGTTTAGAGCAAATGTTATGTAACTCCTTGCTTATTAATTTATATAATCCCTTAAAGGTTGGTTGACCAAGATGCATTGAGCAATACCCTATAAAAGTGAGTTGTTTAACGGCTGGGACCATATTTTGACTGTGCATCAACATATTATGACCTAAAAACATACACAACGATCCTATATGTATCCTTTAAGGCTTCTGAAGAAAGTATTCTGAAGGACTTCTAGAATGTCCCAACTTTGAAGGTAGTGTTTCTGATTGAGCTCGCAAGAGATCAAGAACTCACTACCAACTTTAAAGACGGCAACAACCAGCTTGAATACAGAATCAGCAAGCTGGAGGCAAGCTTTAAAATTATGTGGATGCACATACTACAACAAGCCTCTAATCTTCTCCAAGGAATGTTGAAAGCATGCTAAGGCAAGAAAACACAATCAATTATAACCATATTGCTAAGGAATTAATGAAACTCAAGTTGTCTTTCAATCTCATTTGTGGTTCCAATCAAGTCAACAGTAGTGTAACCTAATCAGAATCACAAACAAGAAGGCATGGGATGCAATTTAAAATTAAAAAATTTCCGCCTTTGCTTAGATTCCTTACTTTAACTGCAGTTGATGTTGGTGGAAGTTTTCTAGACTTACTGTACAATATTTCAACCCTTGATTCCCTTAAGGCAACTTTCTTGCTCTTCTGCTATTTTTATCTAGGTGATAATCCCAACCACGCTACCTAGTCGCAGCTCCCTAACAAAGGGTCCATTTGAACTATTTTTCTTTGAGAGAAATAATAGACGAATTTTTTATTACCTGATACACTTTCATATTTACACTTGACACAAATTTCTCATGTTTTAGGATAATTTAATCAGCCAGATTTGCTAGAAGTTACTTTCTACCAAATGTATCCTCCTCAATTAGCTCTCAGATGATATAGTCTTTCATCAACCACCCATTTTCCCTCGAGAGCATTCTCCTACCGCACCTTCTGGCATATAATCATTACCCCAACCAATCCAACCATATAGATTTAGGCTAGGGAAATAACTATACTGATTTTTCATTATTGTTAGATGCAGTAGTAGGCTTTGAAGGCCTTTTTAAAATCCAATGCACCCTAAAAGTTAGTCCAATTGCTATTGAATCTCTTTGCAATGACACCAAAACTAGATCCCTTCACAATGCTTGACAAATAAACATGAGCAGCAACCGACATTAAATCTTAATAGTGTATCAGAACCATATTCATGGTCCTCATCCTTATCAATTTAGAACTACCAAACTTAACTATAAAATTACAGATATCTTGTTTGAATGATCTATGACTAATTAGTAAAAACACTATTCACAAACTTAGTGTACTTTATGTGTGTTTCTATGATAACATTATCAGTAATACATACCTCTCACATATAAAGTGGTTCTATCTGCATATAGCTTATTCCTCTGAACCCATATTTACTGCCGCCTCTTGTGATGGTCGGGTAAAAGTTGATCAACGTTCAGGTTCTTCTATCTGTAAAGAAGAGTAAAAAAATTGATGTCACAGTAAGAACATTATCTATCTGTTGCAACAGATGTAGTGTCTGTTACATTAGATGTGGGGTCTATTGTAACAGATGTAGAGTCTGTTGGAATACATCAAACCAGCCTTGCTGGTTGTTTGATTTGTTCCAACAGTTTCTCCATTTGTTGCAACATCAACAACAACGTAAACTAAAAATTAGAAACATCAACAACAAAGAAACAACAATATTTGTTCCAACAACATCATCAACAACCAAGAAGCAACATCCTTTGTTCCAACACTATCAACAACACCACACCATAAGTTCTAACAATGCCAACCCCACCAACAACATCAATAACAATATCAACAATAAAGAAATAAATAAAATACATACAAAAAAAATGATACTACCAGCAAGGCTTTTAAACTTCTCCCAACAGATGACTTTTTTCGCATATTGTAATAAAAATTCTCGGTTCGTTTATTCAACACTTAAAATTTCCTTCAAAATTTTTAAATAAATATGATATCGATAAATAGTAATTAAATAAAAAAATAGATGTAAATAACTTGTAAAGAAGAAGACGAAAATGAAAGAGCAATAATAAACAATACCTTAATGTCAAAAAGGGGATCAAAACTGTAATTTCAATCAAGGAAAGATATGGATCAGTTTAGATTCGAAAGGATCGTTATGGGAAGAGAAGATAAAAAAGAGAAAAAAGGTTGTAATAATCCTAAAGAGGAGAGAAAAAAAAGATGAGAGTTGAACAAAATAAATTTAGGGCTGCAGCTGAAGGAGGAGAGATGAGATAATTTTTATAGATGTATTATGTATGTAGACGTGAGGGTTTTCAATATTCATTAATTTCACTAATAATTTGAGGGGAACGAGGAAGACTAGTGACATTGAAAAGACAAGATAAGAATGCTCAATGAACTCACTTTTGAGTTATCCAAGAAACATTTTTTACTACCTTTAGTAGAAAGTACTACTTTATCTACTCGGACAGAAGCTTGCTTTAAAATTAAAAGAAAAAAAAATTTCAAATAGATATTTCATCTGTTGTAGCAGATATAAATATTTATTTAGAAATCCAAATAGCCCAGTCATCTGTTATAACAAATATAAATATCTATTTAAAAATCCGAACAGCCCAATCATCTGTGACAACAAATGAAAATATTCATTTGATAATTAATTAAATCAGATATGTCATCTGTTAAAATAAATATAAATAGCTGTTTGAAAATTTCCAACACCTTATTTATTTGTTACAACAGATGCAAATGTCTATTTGATAATTAAATCAGATATGTTATCTTTTGCAACAAATATGAATATCTGTTTGAAACTTTCCAACAGCTCAGTCTTTTGTTACAATAAATTTCATTGTAATTGATTTAGGTGGAACTAGGGATGAATGAATGAGCTTACAGAGTCAACTATAAATCCAATTGAGTCCTTACAATTGCATAGTGTTGGTATTCCATTCATCTCGACTCGAGTCATCGATCAATCACTCTGAGTTAAAATAAGTTCTCATCAACTAAATGTTAAGAT